>CM076184.1:32213621-37013621 GCA_038277355.1 Encarsia formosa | reverse complement strand
ATATTCATACTTCAACTTTGTATTGCCCAACGAATTTCAAATTAGTAATGATGACTTTGTATTGATGATTCGGGCATTGGTTTTTAAATAATTAAAAATCTCGTGAACATAGTTCACCTAGAGTATTCCCTTAATTTAAAATAAATGAAAAAATTGAGAAGAAAAAAATTGTCCCAGGTGAGATTCGAACACACGACCTCCTGCATTCCGGGCAGTCGCTCTACGACTGAGCTACCGGGCGATTGTGTGTTCATACTCTTCTAGTCAAATTTATTTTCTACTCAATTAAAAACCCGATTCCCCGTACCCACCCATTTTACCCATTGCGACCTACCTCTCAATCAGGGTCGATATTACTTATGTAAGTATATTCATACTTCAACTTTGTATTGCCCAACGAATTTCAAATTAGTAATGATGACTTTGTATTGATGATTCGGGCATTGGTTTTTAAATAATTAAAAATCTCGTGAACATAGTTCACCTAGAGTATTCCCTTAATTTAAAATAAATGAAAAAATTAAGAAGAAAAAAATTGTCCCAGGTGAGATTCGAACACACGACCTCCTGCATTCCGGGCAGTCGCTCTACGACTGAGCTACCGGGCGATTGTGTGTTCATACTCTTCTAGTCAAATTTATTTTCTACTCAATTAAAAACCCGATTCCCCGTACCCACCCATTTTACCCATTGCGACCTACCTCTCAATCAGGGTCGATATTACTTATGTAAGTATATTCATACTTCAACTTTGTATTGCCCAACGAATTTCAAATTAGTAATGATGACTTTGTATTGATGATTCGGGCATTGGTTTTTAAATAATTAAAAATCTCGTGAACATAGTTCACCTAGAGTATTCCCTTAATTTAAAATAAATGAAAAAATTAAGAAGAAAAAAATTGTCCCAGGTGAGATTCGAACACACGACCTCCTGCATTCCGGGCAGTCGCTCTGCGACTGAGCTATCGGGCGATTGTGTGTTCATACTCTTCTAGTCAAATTTATTTTCTACTCAATTAAAAACCCGATTCCCCGTACCCACCCATTTTACCCATTGCGACCTACCTCTCAATCAGGGTCGATATTACTTATGTAAGTATATTCATACTTCAACTTTGTATTGCCCAACGAATTTCAAATTAGTTATGATGACTTTGTATTGATGATTCGGGCATTGGTTTTTAAATAATTAAAAATCTCGTGAACATAGTTCACCTAGAGTATTCCCTTAATTTAAAATAAATGAAAAAATTGAGAAGAAAAAAATTGTCCCAGGTGAGATTCGAACACACGACCTCCTGCATTCCGGGCAGTCGCTCTACGACTGAGCTACCGGGCGATTGTGTGTTCATACTCTTCTAGTCAAATTTATTTTCTACTCAATTAAAAACCCGATTCCCCGTACCCACCCATTTTACCCATTGCGACCTACCTCTCAATCAGGGTCGATATTACTTATGTAAGTATATTCATACTTCAACTTTGTATTGCCCAACGAATTTCAAATTAGTAATGATGACTTTGTATTGATGATTCGGGCATTGGTTTTTAAATAATTAAAAATCTCGTGAACATAGTTCACCTAGAGTATTCCCTTAATTTAAAATAAATGAAAAAATTGAGAAGAAAAAAATTGTCCCAGGTGAGATTCGAACACACGACCTCCTGCATTCCGGGCAGTCGCTCTACGACTGAGCTACCGGGCGATTGTGTGTTCATACTCTTCTAGTCAAATTTATTTTCTACTCAATTAAAAACCCGATTCCCCGTACCCACCCATTTTACCCATTGCGACCTACCTCTCAATCAGGGTCGATATTACTTATGTAAGTATATTCATACTTCAACTTTGTATTGCCCAACGAATTTCAAATTAGTAATGATGACTTTGTATTGATGATTCGGGCATTGGTTTTTAAATAATTAAAAATCTCGTGAACATAGTTCACCTAGAGTATTCCCTTAATTTAAAATAAATGAAAAAATTAAGAAGAAAAAAATTGTCCCAGGTGAGATTCGAACACACGACCTCCTGCATTCCGGGCAGTCGCTCTACGACTGAGCTACCGGGCGATTGTGTGTTCATACTCTTCTAGTCAAATTTATTTTCTACTCAATTAAAAACCCGATTCCCCGTACCCACCCATTTTACCCATTGCGACCTACCTCTCAATCAGGGTCGATATTACTTATGTAAGTATATTCATACTTCAACTTTGTATTGCCCAACGAATTTCAAATTAGTAATGATGACTTTGTATTGATGATTCGGGCATTGGTTTTTAAATAATTAAAAATCTCGTGAACATAGTTCACCTAGAGTATTCCCTTAATTTAAAATAAATGAAAAAATTAAGAAGAAAAAAATTGTCCCAGGTGAGATTCGAACACACGACCTCCTGCATTCCGGGCAGTCGCTCTGCGACTGAGCTATCGGGCGATTGTGTGTTCATACTCTTCTAGTCAAATTTATTTTCTACTCAATTAAAAACCCGATTCCCCGTACCCACCCATTTTACCCATTGCGACCTACCTCTCAATCAGGGTCGATATTACTTATGTAAGTATATTCATACTTCAACTTTGTATTGCCCAACGAATTTCAAATTAGTTATGATGACTTTGTATTGATGATTCGGGCATTGGTTTTTAAATAATTAAAAATCTCGTGAACATAGTTCACCTAGAGTATTCCCTTAATTTAAAATAAATGAAAAAATTGAGAAGAAAAAAATTGTCCCAGGTGAGATTCGAACACACGACCTCCTGCATTCCGGGCAGTCGCTCTACGACTGAGCTACCGGGCGATTGTGTGTTCATACTCTTCTAGTCAAATTTATTTTCTACTCAATTAAAAACCCGATTCCCCGTACCCACCCATTTTACCCATTGCGACCTACCTCTCAATCAGGGTCGATATTACTTATGTAAGTATATTCATACTTCAACTTTGTATTGCCCAACGAATTTCAAATTAGTAATGATGACTTTGTATTGATGATTCGGGCATTGGTTTTTAAATAATTAAAAATCTCGTGAACATAGTTCACCTAGAGTATTCCCTTAATTTAAAATAAATGAAAAAATTAAGAAGAAAAAAATTGTCCCAGGTTAGATTCGAACACACGACCTCCTGCATTCCGGGCAGTCGCTCTACGACTGAGCGACCGGGCGATTGTGTGTTCATACTCTTCTAGTCAAATTTATTTTCTACTCAATTAAAAACCCGATTCCCCGTACCCACCCATTTTACCCATTGCGACCTACCTCTCAATCAGGGTCGATATTACTTATGTAAGTATATTCATACTTCAACTTTGTATTGCCCAACGAATTTCAAATTAGTTATGATGACTTTGTATTGATGATTCGGGCATTGGTTTTTAAATAATTAAAAATCTCGTGAACATAGTTCACCTAGAGTATTCCCTTAATTTAAAATAAATGAAAAAATTCAGAAGAAAAAAATTGTCCAAGGTGAGATTCGAACACACGACCTCCTGCATTCCGGGCAGTCGCTCTACGACTGAGCTACCGGGCGATTGTGTGTTCATACTCTTCTAGTCAAATTTATTTTCTACTCAATTAAAAACCCGATTCCCCGTACCCACCCATTTTACCCATTGCGACCTACCTCTCAATCAGGGTCGATATTACTTATGTAAGTATATTCATACTTCAACTTTGTATTGCCCAACGAATTTCAAATTAGTTATGATGACTTTGTATTGATGATTCGGGCATTGGTTTTTAAATAATTAAAAATCTCGTGAACATAGTTCACCTAGAGTATTCCCTTAATTTAAAATAAATGAAAAAATTGAGAAGAAAAAAATTGTCCCAGGTGAGATTCGAACACACGACCTCCTGCATTCCGGGCAGTCGCTCTACGACTGAGCTACCGGGCGATTGTGTGTTCATACTCTTCTAGTCAAATTTATTTTCTACTCAATTAAAAACCCGATTCCCCGTACCCACCCATTTTACCCATTGCGACCTACCTCTCAATCAGGGTCGATATTACTTATGTAAGTATATTCATACTTCAACTTTGTATTGCCCAACGAATTTCAAATTAGTAATGATGACTTTGTATTGATGATTCGGGCATTGGTTTTTAAATAATTAAAAATCTCGTGAACATAGTTCACCTAGAGTATTCCCTTAATTTAAAATAAATGAAAAAATTAAGAAGAAAAAAATTGTCCCAGGTGAGATTCGAACACACGACCTCCTGCATTCCGGGCAGTCGCTCTACGACTGAGCTACCGGGCGATTGTGTGTTCATACTCTTCTAGTCAAATTTATTTTCTACTCAATTAAAAACCCGATTCCCCGTACCCACCCATTTTACCCATTGCGACCTACCTCTCAATCAGGGTCGATATTACTTATGTAAGTATATTCATACTTCAACTTTGTATTGCCCAACGAATTTCAAATTAGTAATGATGACTTTGTATTGATGATTCGGGCATTGGTTTTTAAATAATTAAAAATCTCGTGAACATAGTTCACCTAGAGTATTCCCTTAATTTAAAATAAATGAAAAAATTAAGAAGAAAAAAATTGTCCCAGGTGAGATTCGAACACACGACCTCCTGCATTCCGGGCAGTCGCTCTGCGACTGAGCTATCGGGCGATTGTGTGTTCATACTCTTCTAGTCAAATTTATTTTCTACTCAATTAAAAACCCGATTCCCCGTACCCACCCATTTTACCCATTGCGACCTACCTCTCAATCAGGGTCGATATTACTTATGTAAGTATATTCATACTTCAACTTTGTATTGCCCAACGAATTTCAAATTAGTTATGATGACTTTGTATTGATGATTCGGGCATTGGTTTTTAAATAATTAAAAATCTCGTGAACATAGTTCACCTAGAGTATTCCCTTAATTTAAAATAAATGAAAAAATTGAGAAGAAAAAAATTGTCCCAGGTGAGATTCGAACACACGACCTCCTGCATTCCGGGCAGTCGCTCTACGACTGAGCTACCGGGCGATTGTGTGTTCATACTCTTCTAGTCAAATTTATTTTCTACTCAATTAAAAACCCGATTCCCCGTACCCACCCATTTTACCCATTGCGACCTACCTCTCAATCAGGGTCGATATTACTTATGTAAGTATATTCATACTTCAACTTTGTATTGCCCAACGAATTTCAAATTAGTAATGATGACTTTGTATTGATGATTCGGGCATTGGTTTTTAAATAATTAAAAATCTCGTGAACATAGTTCACCTAGAGTATTCCCTTAATTTAAAATAAATGAAAAAATTAAGAAGAAAAAAATTGTCCCAGGTTAGATTCGAACACACGACCTCCTGCATTCCGGGCAGTCGCTCTACGACTGAGCTACCGGGCGATTGTGTGTTCATACTCTTCTAGTCAAATTTATTTTCTACTCAATTAAAAACCCGATTCCCCGTACCCACCCATTTTACCCATTGCGACCTACCTCTCAATCAGGGTCGATATTACTTATGTAAGTATATTCATACTTCAACTTTGTATTGCCCAACGAATTTCAAATTAGTAATGATGACTTTGTATTGATGATTCGGGCATTGGTTTTTAAATAATTAAAAATCTCGTGAACATAGTTCACCTAGAGTATTCCCTTAATTTAAAATAAATGAAAAAATTAAGAAGAAAAAAATTGTCCCAGGTGAGATTCGAACACACGACCTCCTGCATTCCGGGCAGTCGCTCTGCGACTGAGCTATCGGGCGATTGTGTGTTCATACTCTTCTAGTCAAATTTATTTTCTACTCAATTAAAAACCCGATTCCCCGTACCCACCCATTTTACCCATTGCGACCTACCTCTCAATCAGGGTCGATATTACTTATGTAAGTATATTCATACTTCAACTTTGTATTGCCCAACGAATTTCAAATTAGTTATGATGACTTTGTATTGATGATTCGGGCATTGGTTTTTAAATAATTAAAAATCTCGTGAACATAGTTCACCTAGAGTATTCCCTTAATTTAAAATAAATGAAAAAATTGAGAAGAAAAAAATTGTCCCAGGTGAGATTCGAACACACGACCTCCTGCATTCCGGGCAGTCGCTCTACGACTGAGCTACCGGGCGATTGTGTGTTCATACTCTTCTAGTCAAATTTATTTTCTACTCAATTAAAAACCCGATTCCCCGTACCCACCCATTTTACCCATTGCGACCTACCTCTCAATCAGGGTCGATATTACTTATGTAAGTATATTCATACTTCAACTTTGTATTGCCCAACGAATTTCAAATTAGTAATGATGACTTTGTATTGATGATTCGGGCATTGGTTTTTAAATAATTAAAAATCTCGTGAACATAGTTCACCTAGAGTATTCCCTTAATTTAAAATAAATGAAAAAATTAAGAAGAAAAAAATTGTCCCAGGTTAGATTCGAACACACGACCTCCTGCATTCCGGGCAGTCGCTCTACGACTGAGCGACCGGGCGATTGTGTGTTCATACTCTTCTAGTCAAATTTATTTTCTACTCAATTAAAAACCCGATTCCCCGTACCCACCCATTTTACCCATTGCGACCTACCTCTCAATCAGGGTCGATATTACTTATGTAAGTATATTCATACTTCAACTTTGTATTGCCCAACGAATTTCAAATTAGTTATGATGACTTTGTATTGATGATTCGGGCATTGGTTTTTAAATAATTAAAAATCTCGTGAACATAGTTCACCTAGAGTATTCCCTTAATTTAAAATGAATGAAAAAATTCAGAAGAAAAAAATTGTCCAAGGTGAGATTCGAACACACGACCTCCTGCATTCCGGGCAGTCGCTCTACGACTGAGCTACCGGGCGATTGTGTGTTCATACTCTTCTAGTCAAATTTATTTTCTACTCAATTAAAAACCCGATTCCCCGTACCCACCCATTTTACCCATTGCGACCTACCTCTCAATCAGGGTCGATATTACTTATGTAAGTATATTCATACTTCAACTTTGTATTGCCCAACGAATTTCAAATTAGTTATGATGACTTTGTATTGATGATTCGGGCATTGGTTTTTAAATAATTAAAAATCTCGTGAACATAGTTCACCTAGAGTATTCCCTTAATTTAAAATAAATGAAAAAATTGAGAAGAAAAAAATTGTCCCAGGTGAGATTCGAACACACGACCTCCTGCATTCCGGGCAGTCGCTCTACGACTGAGCTACCGGGCGATTGTGTGTTCATACTCTTCTAGTCAAATTTATTTTCTACTCAATTAAAAACCCGATTCCCCGTACCCACCCATTTTACCCATTGCGACCTACCTCTCAATCAGGGTCGATATTACTTATGTAAGTATATTCATACTTCAACTTTGTATTGCCCAACGAATTTCAAATTAGTAATGATGACTTTGTATTGATGATTCGGGCATTGGTTTTTAAATAATTAAAAATCTCGTGAACATAGTTCACCTAGAGTATTCCCTTAATTTAAAATAAATGAAAAAATTAAGAAGAAAAAAATTGTCCCAGGTGAGATTCGAACACACGACCTCCTGCATTCCGGGCAGTCGCTCTACGACTGAGCTACCGGGCGATTGTGTGTTCATACTCTTCTAGTCAAATTTATTTTCTACTCAATTAAAAACCCGATTCCCCGTACCCACCCATTTTACCCATTGCGACCTACCTCTCAATCAGGGTCGATATTACTTATGTAAGTATATTCATACTTCAACTTTGTATTGCCCAACGAATTTCAAATTAGTAATGATGACTTTGTATTGATGATTCGGGCATTGGTTTTTAAATAATTAAAAATCTCGTGAACATAGTTCACCTAGAGTATTCCCTTAATTTAAAATAAATGAAAAAATTAAGAAGAAAAAAATTGTCCCAGGTGAGATTCGAACACACGACCTCCTGCATTCCGGGCAGTCGCTCTGCGACTGAGCTATCGGGCGATTGTGTGTTCATACTCTTCTAGTCAAATTTATTTTCTACTCAATTAAAAACCCGATTCCCCGTACCCACCCATTTTACCCATTGCGACCTACCTCTCAATCAGGGTCGATATTACTTATGTAAGTATATTCATACTTCAACTTTGTATTGCCCAACGAATTTCAAATTAGTTATGATGACTTTGTATTGATGATTCGGGCATTGGTTTTTAAATAATTAAAAATCTCGTGAACATAGTTCACCTAGAGTATTCCCTTAATTTAAAATAAATGAAAAAATTGAGAAGAAAAAAATTGTCCCAGGTGAGATTCGAACACACGACCTCCTGCATTCCGGGCAGTCGCTCTACGACTGAGCTACCGGGCGATTGTGTGTTCATACTCTTCTAGTCAAATTTATTTTCTACTCAATTAAAAACCCGATTCCCCGTACCCACCCATTTTACCCATTGCGACCTACCTCTCAATCAGGGTCGATATTACTTATGTAAGTATATTCATACTTCAACTTTGTATTGCCCAACGAATTTCAAATTAGTAATGATGACTTTGTATTGATGATTCGGGCATTGGTTTTTAAATAATTAAAAATCTCGTGAACATAGTTCACCTAGAGTATTCCCTTAATTTAAAATAAATGAAAAAATTAAGAAGAAAAAAATTGTCCCAGGTTAGATTCGAACACACGACCTCCTGCATTCCGGGCAGTCGCTCTACGACTGAGCGACCGGGCGATTGTGTGTTCATACTCTTCTAGTCAAATTTATTTTCTACTCAATTAAAAACCCGATTCCCCGTACCCACCCATTTTACCCATTGCGACCTACCTCTCAATCAGGGTCGATATTACTTATGTAAGTATATTCATACTTCAACTTTGTATTGCCCAACGAATTTCAAATTAGTTATGATGACTTTGTATTGATGATTCGGGCATTGGTTTTTAAATAATTAAAAATCTCGTGAACATAGTTCACCTAGAGTATTCCCTTAATTTAAAATAAATGAAAAAATTCAGAAGAAAAAAATTGTCCAAGGTGAGATTCGAACACACGACCTCCTGCATTCCGGGCAGTCGCTCTACGACTGAGCTACCGGGCGATTGTGTGTTCATACTCTTCTAGTCAAATTTATTTTCTACTCAATTAAAAACCCGATTCCCCGTACCCACCCATTTTACCCATTGCGACCTACCTCTCAATCAGGGTCGATATTACTTATGTAAGTATATTCATACTTCAACTTTGTATTGCCCAACGAATTTCAAATTAGTTATGATGACTTTGTATTGATGATTCGGGCATTGGTTTTTAAATAATTAAAAATCTCGTGAACATAGTTCACCTAGAGTATTCCCTTAATTTAAAATAAATGAAAAAATTGAGAAGAAAAAAATTGTCCCAGGTGAGATTCGAACACACGACCTCCTGCATTCCGGGCAGTCGCTCTACGACTGAGCTACCGGGCGATTGTGTGTTCATACTCTTCTAGTCAAATTTATTTTCTACTCAATTAAAAACCCGATTCCCCGTACCCACCCATTTTACCCATTGCGACCTACCTCTCAATCAGGGTCGATCTTACTTATGTAAGTATATTCATACTTCAACTTTGTATTGCCCAACGAATTTCAAATTAGTTATGATGACTTTGTATTGATGATTCGGGCATTGGTTTTTAAATAATTAAAAATCTCGTGAACATAGTTCACCTAGAGTATTCCCTTAATTTAAAATAAATGAAAAAATTAAGAAGAAAAAAATTGTCCCAGGTGAGATTCGAACACACGACCTCCTGCATTCCGGGCAGTCGCTCTACGACTGAGCTACCGGGCGATTGTGTGTTCATATTCTTCTAGTCAAATTTATTTTCTACTCAATTAAAAACCCGATTCCCCGTACCCACCCATTTTACCCATTGCGACCTACCTCTCAATCAGGGTCGATATTACTTATGTAAGTATATTCATACTTCAACTTTGTATTGCCCAACGAATTTCAAATTAGTAATGATGACTTTGTATTGATGATTCGGGCATTGGTTTTTAAATAATTAAAAATCTCGTGAACATAGTTCACCTAGAGTATTCCCTTAATTTAAAATAAATGAAAAAATTAAGAAGAAAAAAATTGTCCCAGGTGAGATTCGAACACACGACCTCCTGCAATCCGGGCAGTCACTCTACGACTGAGCTACCGGGCGATTGTGTGTTCATACTCTTCTAGTCAAATTTATTTTCTACACTTACATAAGTAATATCGACCCTGATTGAGAGGTAGGTCGCAATGGGTAAAATGGGTGGGTACGGGGAATCGGGTTTATAATTGAGTAGAAAATAAATTTGACTAGAAGAGTATGAACACACAATCGCCCGGTAGCTCAGTCGTAGAGCGACTGCCCGGAATGCAGGAGGTCGTGTGTTCGAATCTCACCTGGGACAATTTTTTTCTTCTCAATTTTTTCATTTATTTTAAATTAAGGGAATACTCTAGGTGAACTATGTTCACGAGATTTTTAATTATTTAAAAACCAATGCCCGAATCATCAATACAAAGTCATCATAACTAATTTGAAACTCGTTGGGCAATACAAAGTGAAAGTATGAATATACTTACATAAGTAATATCGACCCTGATTGAGAGGTAGGTCGCAATGGGTAAAATGGGTGGGTACGGGGAATAGGGTTTTTAATTGAGTAGAAAATAAATTTGACTAGAAGAGTATGAACACACAATCGCCCGGTAGCTCAGTCGTAGAGCGACTGCCCGGAATGCAGGAGGTCGTGTGTTCGAATCTCACCTGGGACAATTTTTTTCTTCTCAATTTTTTCATTTATTTTAAATTAAGGGAATACTCTAGGTGAACTATGTTCACGAGATTTTTAATTATTTAAAAACCAATGCCCGAATCATCAATACAAAGTCATCATAACTAATTTGAAATTCGTTGGGCAATACAAAGTTGAAGTATGAATATACTTACATAAGTAATATCGACCCTGATTGAGAGGTAGGTCGCAATGGGTAAAATGGGTGGGTACGGGGAATCGGGTTTTTAATTGAGTAGAAAATAAATTTGACTAGAAGAGTATGAACACACAATCGCCCGGTAGCTCAGTCGTAGAGCGACTGCCCGGAATGCAGGAGGTCGTGTGTTCGAATCTCACCTGGGACAATTTTTTTCTTCTCAATTTTTTCATTTATTTTAAATTAAGGGAATACTCTAGGTGAACTATATTCACGAGATTTTTAATTATTTAAAAACCAATGCCCGAATCATCAATACAAAGTCATCATAACTAATTTGAAATTCGTTGGGCAATACAAAGTTGAAGTATGAATATACTTACATAAGTAATATCGACCCTGATTGAGAGGTAGGTCGCAATGGGTAAAATGGGTGGGTACGGGGAATCGGGTTTTTAATTGAGTAGAAAATAAATTTGACTAGAAGAGTATGAACACACAATCGCCCGGTAGCTCAGTCGTAGAGCGACTGCCCGGAATGCAGGAGGTCGTGTGTTCGAATCTCACCTTGGACAATTTTTTTCTTCTGAATTTTTTCATTTATTTTAAATTAAGGGAATACTCTAGGTGAACTATGTTCACGAGATTTTTAATTATTTAAAAACCAATGCCCGAATCATCAATACAAAGTCATCATAACTAATTTGAAATTCGTTGGGCAATACAAAGTTGAAGTATGAATATACTTACATAAGTAATATCGACCCTGATTGAGAGGTAGGTCGCAATGGGTAAAATGGGTGGGTACGGGGAATCGGGTTTTTAATTGAGTAGAAAATAAATTTGACTAGAAGAGTATGAACACACAATCGCCCGGTAGCTCAGTCGTAGAGCGACTGCCCGGAATGCAGGAGGTCGTGTGTTCGAATCTCACCTGGGACAATTTTTTTCTTCTCAATTTTTTCATTTATTTTAAATTAAGGGAATACTCTAGGTGAACTATGTTCACGAGATTTTTAATTATTTAAAAACCAATGCCCGAATCATCAATACAAAGTCATCATAACTAATTTGAAATTCGTTGGGCAATACAAAGTTGAAGTATGAATATACTTACATAAGTAATATCGACCCTGATTGAGAGGTAGGTCGCAATGGGTAAAATGGGTGGGTACGGGGAATCGGGTTTTTAATTGAGTAGAAAATAAATTTGACTAGAAGAGTATGAACACACAATCGCCCGGTAGCTCAGTCGTAGAGCGACTGCCCGGAATGCAGGAGGTCGTGTGTTCGAATCTCACCTTGGACAATTTTTTTCTTCTGAATTTTTTCATTTATTTTAAATTAAGGGAATACTCTAGGTGAACTATGTTCACGAGATTTTTAATTATTTAAAAACCAATGCCCGATTCATCAATACAAAGTCATCATAACTAATTTGAAATTCGTTGGGCAATACAAAGTTGAAGTATGAATATACTTACATAAGTAATATCGACCCTGATTGAGAGGTAGGTCGCAATGGGTAAAATGGGTGGGTACGGGGAATCGGGTTTTTAATTGAGTAGAAAATAAATTTGACTAGAAGAGTATGAACACACAATCGCCCGGTAGCTCAGTCGTAGAGCGACTGCCCGGAATGCAGGAGGTCGTGTGTTCGAATCTCACCTTGGACAATTTTTTTCTTCTCAATTTTTTCATTTATTTTAAATTAAGGGAATACTCTAGGTGAACTATGTTCACGAGATTTTTAATTATTTAAAAACCAATGCCCGAATCATCAATACAAAGTCATCATAACTAATTTGAAATTCGTTGGGCAATACAAAGTTGAAGTATGAATATACTTACATAAGTAATATCGACCCTGATTGAGAGGTAGGTCGCAATGGGTAAAATGGGTGGGTACGGGGAATCGGGTTTTTAATTGAGTAGAAAATAAATTTGACTAGAAGAGTATGAACACACAATCGCCCGGTAGCTCAGTCGTAGAGCGACTGCCCGGAATGCAGGAGGTCGTGTGTTCGAATCTCACCTTGGACAATTTTTTTCTTCTGAATTTTTTCATTTATTTTAAATTAAGGGAATACTCTAGGTGAACTATGTTCACGAGATTTTTAATTATTTAAAAACCAATGCCCGAATCATCAATACAAAGTCATCATAACTAATTTGAAATTCGTTGGGCAATACAAAGTTGAAGTATGAATATACTTACATAAGTAATATCGACCCTGATTGAGAGGTAGGTCGCAATGGGTAAAATGGGTGGGTACGGGGAATCGGGTTTTTAATTGAGTAGAAAATAAATTTGACTAGAAGAGTATGAACACACAATCGCCCGGTAGCTCAGTCGTAGAGCGACTGCCCGGAATGCAGGAGGTCGTGTGTTCGAATCTCACCTGGGACAATTTTTTTCTTCTCAATTTTTTCATTTATTTTAAATTAAGGGAATACTCTAGGTGAACTATGTTCACGAGATTTTTAATTATTTAAAAACCAATGCCCGAATCATCAATACAAAGTCATCATAACTAATTTAAAATTCGTTGGGCAATACAAAGTTGAAGTATGAATATACTTACATAAGTAATATCGACCCTGATTGAGAGGTAGGTCGCAATGGGTAAAATGGGTGGGTACGGGGAATCGGGTTTTTAATTGAGTAGAAAATAAATTTGACTAGAAGAGTATGAACACACAATCGCCCGGTAGCTCAGTCGTAGAGCGACTGCCCGGAATGCAGGAGGTCGTGTGTTCGAATCTCACCTTGGACAATTTTTTTCTTCTGAATTTTTTCATTTATTTTAAATTAAGGGAATACTCTAGGTGAACTATGTTCACGAGATTTTTAATTATTTAAAAACCAATGCCCGAATCATCAATACAAAGTCATCATAACTAATTTGAAATTCGTTGGGCAATACAAAGTTGAAGTATGAATATACTTACATAAGTAATATCGACCCTGATTGAGAGGTAGGTCGCAATGGGTAAAATGGGTGGGTACGGGGAATCGGGTTTTTAATTGAGTAGAAAATAAATTTGACTAGAAGAGTATGAACACACAATCGCCCGGTAGCTCAGTCGTAGAGCGACTGCCCGGAATGCAGGAGGTCGTGTGTTCGAATCTCACCTGGGACAATTTTTTTCTTCTCAATTTTTTCATTTATTTTAAATTAAGGGAATACTCTAGGTGAACTATGTTCACGAGATTTTTAATTATTTAAAAACCAATGCCCGAATCATCAATACAAAGTCATCATAACTAATTTGAAATTCGTTGGGCAATACAAAGTTGAAGTATGAATATACTTACATAAGTAATATCGACCCTGATTGAGAGGTAGGTCGCAATGGGTAAAATGGGTGGGTACGGGGAATCGGGTTTTTAATTGAGTAGAAAATAAATTTGACTAGAAGAGTATGAACACACAATCGCCCGGTAGCTCAGTCGTAGAGCGACTGCCCGGAATGCAGGAGGTCGTGTGTTCGAATCTCACCTTGGACAATTTTTTTCTTCTGAATTTTTTCATTTATTTTAAATTAAGGGAATACTCTAGGTGAACTATGTTCACGAGATTTTTAATTATTTAAAAACCAATGCCCGAATCATCAATACAAAGTCATCATAACTAATTTGAAATTCGTTGGGCAATACAAAGTTGAAGTATGAATATACTTACATAAGTAATATCGACCCTGATTGAGAGGTAGGTCGCAATGGGTAAAATGGGTGGGTACGGGGAATCGGGTTTTTAATTGAGTAGAAAATAAATTTGACTAGAAGAGTATGAACACACAATCGCCCGGTAGCTCAGTCGTAGAGCGACTGCCCGGAATGCAGGAGGTCGTGTGTTCGAATCTCACCTGGGACAATTTTTTTCTTCTCAATTTTTTCATTTATTTTAAATTAAGGGAATACTCTAGGTGAACTATGTTCACGAGATTTTTAATTATTTAAAAACCAATGCCCGAATCATCAATACAAAGTCATCATAACTAATTCAAAACTTTAATATTGCATATCTCGAAATAAAAAAATTTTTTTGAACATCTATAATGTAGGTCTTTTTTCATACAACATAAGAAGTAACATATTTCATTTTGAGACAAATCTAAGACCTTAAATGCAAATTTTAGAAAATTTGAGATGAAATCGGTCAATTGTTACCTGAATTCGATTTCACATTTGCGTTTTGGACATTTTCTCGCGTAGTGACTCTTTTTACCGCAAACATAGCAATCAATGTTTTTCTTATTAAAATTTTTCTTCTTTTTGTTACGTTTTTGTTTTGTTGAATCTGGCTTAAAACCACTTTTAATTGAAATGGCGGCCAGAGCTGTAGTTGCGACATCCTCTCCATTCAAACAATTCTCTTCTTCAATAAGACGTTCTTGCAGTGTTCGACGGTTTGTCTCAACATCTGGTATGTTTTGACCAACATCGAGAAGCTGCTTTGCCAAATTTTGAACTTTCGCCACATGTTGAGCAATTTTGTCCACCGGACTCATGCAATACTCATGAAAACATTGACTTAGCAATAACTTATGCATTTCGGATTTTCCTTCATGAATCAAGGAAAGTCGAATAATTCACATCGCTTTCGCATTATTTTTAATCCACAGTTTTCCTTCAGAACTATCAACATCGTTTAGCTTCCCTTCTGTCCCGTTGACAATCTCTAGCAATTCGTGGCCACAAAGATTGCTTGCAATTGAAATTTCCCAGCTTGAAAGTTTTAACAATCAAACTTTGATACATTTCAAGTAGAAATCTCACCAGCCATTCTTGAATATTTATAACTTTTTCGCAGACTTATTTTATCACTTTATTCGCTTAAAACACAATTTTTCAATTTTTATCTGGATTTTAAAACTCGCTCATAGCTACGTAATCTGGGCCCATAACCTGTGAACGTATCAGTTTTAAATGATAGAAATACTGATTAAGTAATAAAAGAGAATAAATATTTAAGTTAAATAAATATTTATTCATTATAAATTCAAGAGTTTACAAAGCTGTCAGATCGGCTGGCTGACCAAGAACAATCAAAACTTTTTATGTCGTGAATTGGCATTTAAAAAAAAAATTACAAACAAATCGAATGCTCTTTTGATCAAATGAACTTGTAAGACTAAAATATTTCAAAAAAATAGTTTCGAGAGAAACGCGTTTAAAATTAAAAAGTTGCTCCCCGTCGCGGACGCGCTCGATGGTCTTTGACTGAATCTTCTGCTGCTAGAGTTTTGCTTCAATCGTCTTAAAATTTTGACTGAACATTCTTATTCAAGTTATATTATCAGAAAATGTAAAAAATCGGTTTTTGAAAATTGCTTGACTACATTTGACTATACAAAAAATCTTTTTTTTTTAATCTGAAATTTTTCAGAGGTTCTAGGTTTGGATGACAATACAATAATCAGTTGTCATTTTTGAACCTCGACATCCAGGACACCGATAACCCTTCCTAGACTAGACCCATTCGCTGCTGCATTTCAGTCTGTAGGCTGTTCTGGCCGCTACCAGTTTGATGTCTAAGTCTAGGCTTTGGACATCCAGCAGCTTCCTGACAGCGGCTGTAGGTGTACTTCGTATAAGCCCATAAATGCCCCTCAAGACGACAGCCTGAACATGGTCCAGTACGCGACTCGAGGTCTTGTTTTCGGTCACTTTCCACCATACCAACGTGGCATAGGTTAGCTTTGATTTCATAATCGCCTCGTGTAACCACAAGGCGACCTGGGGTTCTAGCCCCCAGAAAGTCCCGATTGCAGACCTACACTGAAATAATATGTTCAGGACTTTGCTGTATTGAATCTGCTGGTGTTGTCCCCACTTTAGTTTCTTATCTGGGTATACACCAAGATATTTCACGCCCTCCGCGTACGGTATTTGTTTTCCGTTGACGGAGACTTTCTTACTCATCTTACATTTGTATTTCCTCGTGAACGTGACTATCTCTGTTTTATCAGTGTTGACAGCCAGAGATTTAGCCTCGCACCATTCGCAGATTCTCTCCAACGCCCTCTGAATAAGATCCGGCAAAACTTCTTCGACTTGCCCCTGACAAGTATTGCGAAGTCGTCTGCACAGGCGACGGTGAAGAATCCGAGTTCGTCTAGCAAGCGCAGGAGTTCATCCACGACCAGGATCCATAGGAGTGGTGACAGAACCTCTCCCTGTGGGCATTTCATTCACTAAAGATGCTTCTATCACTAAGCATTCCCCTGATCCATCTTCTGATGGAATAAGGTACATCATGCATAGACAAGGCTTCATCTATAGTTGCTCTGGTGGTGCTGTTAAAGGCACCCTCGATGTCTACGAAGGCCCCGATTACGGTTTCCTTCGCCTCCTCAAAGTAATTGACCACTGAGTGCTATGCTGAGTCCGTGGATTTACCACAGGTATATGCATGCTGTGCTCGATGAAGGGGACTCTTAATCAGTATATCCTGCCTGATGTAACAGTCCAGCAATCTTTCCAGGGTCTTCATTAGGAAAGAGGTCAGACTAATAGGTCTAAAGTCCTTCACTGAGTTATAGCTTCTCCTACTGGCTTTCGATATGAATGAAACCCGCGTTTCCTTCCAGCAATCTCGCACATATCATGTGGTGATGCAGCCCATCAGAATACCTAGTAGTAGTCTAAAAGTCTTGTAACCTCTTTCTTGTAGCATCTTAGGATTTTTCCAAACAACACTTTCTTTATTATCTTTTTGATAATTGTGCAGAAATCTATTATATTTTAGAAGATACTTGTTTCTTTAAATCAACACTAAATGCAACGGCATTGTTAATACATAAACAAATCAACTCACAACATTAATTTGATAATTACACAAGTCAAACCTTCTATGATGGCCACAATGAGAATTTCCTAAACCCGATTCACAATTTAGATACTTTTTATTTACACAACCTTTTTTTAGATAAAGTATCTATTAAGTGATTCTACACTTCAATTTAGATGGATCTTATCTCAAAAATTTCTTTTGAGTAGAAAACCAAGTAACTTTTAATGTGGACTGTAACGAAAAAAATGTAGTGATCAGTGAGGTGCAAAAAAATTTCTAATTCCTCTAAAACCAATCACGAGCACCTTATTACTCTTTATCTTGATTTTATACTTTATGCATACAAACTGTAAATCAGAGTTAAACCCTTCCCCGAGGTTCGCAGCAAAGCACTGGCAGGCGGAAACACCCAGAAGAGGTCAAACGCCAGGCCCTGGAACTCTACTGGCAGGGCCTCAGCAACATCAGTATCAGCTCGAAACTGGGAGTCCCTGCTCCAACCTTCTAAAATTGTATTAGGGCCTTCAAGGGCAGCAGAGCAGGCCACGCCATGATCACACGCGAACATGAGCCAAACTATGGCCGGAGCGGTGGCCCTGTACACCGGTGGCACAACAGCAAGCTCCTCCCAGGCATGGGACCATTAAATACGCTTTCATCCATGAGGGCCGTGACCACAACAGCGACAGCGGCCAAACCAGGCGGCCGCAGAGAGGTCGCTGTCACAGAGAGTAGCCCCAGTAGCAGTGAGATTAGCTCCACTACTCGGTTTCCGTCCTCTGCAAGACACTCACCATCACCATCGGTACGACTGAGGAGGGCCAAGTACCTCAGGCAAGAGGCCATAAAATCTAAGGTCTCGTCAGCTCGCAAGAAGGCCACACTACCTTCCAGAGGCTAATAGAGGACGTTGAGATCGATGCTCCAGGAAATGAGGACACGAGTGACCGGGACACGACACTCAACACCATCGTAGCAGTTGGAGTTGACAAACCTATCAATGCCGGCAACCACCAGCATGTCACCCCATGACATCAATTGAGACAGAGCTGATTCTCGAGACCAGCTGTACAATACTATCATCGCCGTGGTACTTCACGCTGTCGTCGATGGCCACCACCACCACGGTCACAACGTGCACGACGACAACAACGATCACCAGCCCGATCATGTCGGCGACCCAATACCTGACACTAACACCATTATTTGTCACTAAAGTGCCGCCCCTAAAGACTCCACCAACATCACCGTCACTACTCGACACCATCCGGCAGGAACTAGAGCCAAGTTCTGTAGTGGAGAGCCAATGCACGCGAGTAGAAAACTCCGCGATGCCTGCATCCTCAGAGTGGCAAACAGCCTCGAGACACTCAACGAGGGGAGGAGGACGAGGAAGAAGTAATGGTACCACCTTGAAACTGACGCCTGCACCAAGGAGTCAACGAGCCTCCATTGACTGCCAGCTCTCCGTGGACGCACCGCCAAACTTTTTATCTAATAATATTTTCAGTTCAAACCCGGGGCGCTCTCCACCAACGCAGCCGCCGGGGAGGGGGGGGGGGTAAAAACCGTGGTCCAGCTACGGACCAGGAAGCGTTCGTTGATCTGGCGAATCTAGCGTTTGACGCCCTTCAGCTGGAGGAGGCTACCCCCGAAGCTGCTATGTTTTTGTTGAGGATGATGAGTCGTGAGGGTGGGCGTTTCCACCTTCGAAGGCGGATGGGGTGGCAGACGATGAGGCTTGAGGAGAGCAAGTGGTGGTAATGGCGGAAATGTAGAACCAGCTATATGAGGGCAGCTTGGTACCCGAGGAAATCCTAGGTGATAACAATGGTAAGATGGCGTGGGTGAGGGGGTCTGACTGCATCTAGACTCTCTAACCGCAGGGAAATGCAAGCAAGGCCGACCCGGGTTGCCATGTACTCACGGCACTCTTCAATGCTTTCTTTAGACTGCGTGCAGTGTCGTAGTGCTGAAAAAACTCCAACACTGTGTTACTGTTAAAAAAAGGCGAGAGGGACCAAATCGGTAAATGGTGGCTAATTTATATGATGGATACGACCTCTTGAAACCAAACTGTTCTTCTCTCTAGTCACCAGGCGCCTTATTACGTGGGCCATGGTGAATAACAGGATAAGTGTTTCCCAGAAAGGCTGACTCCGTACGAGGATTGTCATGAGCAGAATTTTGTGCTGCAGGAGATTCTGCGCGGTGCGAGGTCTAAGGGTGACACGAAAGAATCTACGATGTAAAAATCTATGCGAAAAAAACTACAGATGCAAAAATCTTCGACGAAAAAATCTATGAATTCGGTTATTTCTATTAGAAAATAAATAAAAATTTATTATTAATAAATACAAAATTAAACAATGAAAAAATGTTTTTGGAAAAAAATAATATCAGTCATTATAAATTTACGCTGAAATTCAACAATTCTATCATGGTTGACTAAAAATTATTATTTGTTTACATTCGAGACTGATTATCGGATGATCATTACTATTCTAATTGAAAAGAAAGTAGCGCTAATACAAAGTTGATGTGTAAATAAAAAGTATCTAAATTGTGAATCGGGCTTAGGAAATTCTCATTGTGGCCATCATAGAAGGTTTGACTTGTGTAATCATCAAATTAATGTTGTGAGTTGATTTGTTTATGTATTTACAATGCCATTGCATTTAGTGTTAATTCAAAGAAACAAGTATCTTCTAAAATATAATGGATTTCTGCACAATTATCAAAAAGATAATAAAGAAAGTGTTGTTTGGAAATGTATCAAGTATAAACATACTAAATGTCCAGGTGAAGTGCGATCTTCATCTAAAGAAGCAGATGGTAAAAAAAAATTTTCCTTTGAAATATTTATTAAAAATGTATAACTTACTTGTTAACAATTTTTGTAAAATTTTTTGATTTTTCTTGTAGAATTTTTCTTCGTAGATTGTTTCGTTCGTAGATTCATGTTTCGTAGATTTTTTCGTTCGTAGATTTGTTTCGTACATCTTTTCACGTAGATTCTTTCTTCGTAGATTTTTTCATGGAATCAGGTCCAAGAGGAAGAAAGTGATGGTAGCGTGGTTGGACGTTACCAACGCGTTTGGCTCGACGCTCAACGACTCCACCCACAGTGCCCTCGAGCAGCACTTGGTGTTGGAACGGGTAAGAAAAATGATTGCCTTGGTTTATGACGGTGCCACTACCTGCGTCAGGACAGCGGATGGTATCACCGAACCCATCGACTTGGTCGTCCCATAAGGCCGGTAGTTTTGAACCTTACCCTGGAACCTGTGATTAAGGCAGTAGCGACTTCGGGTGGGGGCAAGCTCTTCACCGACCTTGACTATGTGGATGAGATGGGACTTATGCCCGAGGAAACGAGGATCCTCCCGAGATCAGCGGAGGATGCTGCGCGGCTATTGGCCTCAGAAAAATCTGCCACTCTGCATCTGAAAGGCAGGGGTGTCGGTGCGGTTAGCAGAACGCAAATCAGCACACAGGGTGAAGTGATGCACGCCTTAGACATTGGCAAAGCCTACCAACACTTGGGAACTCCAACGGGTTTTTAAGTTAGGCAGACGCCGTACACTGCCATAGAGGAGCTGGTAGCGGACATCCATTCTGTTGACCAATCACTGTTGGCCCCCTGGCAAAAGCTCGAGATCGTGGCTACTTTCATCTTGCCGTGAATGAACTATTACCTAAGAGGGTCTGCCGTGAGGGAGGGTCCCTTCAAGGAGGCCGATAGGAAGCTGAAGAAAATTGCCAAAGAATAGATGAACCTCCCACAACGTGCGAGCGCCGAGATGGTCTTTCTCCCACCTTCCAAAAGTGGTCGGGGCTTCTTGTTTCTCGCAGACATGGACGACATCCTTACTATTGTACACGCCTTTAAGATGCTTACTTGCGAAGACACGAGCGTGGTTGATGTGGCGGTGTCCGCGCGGCGGGAGGCTGTGTCCAGACGAGTGGTCCGCTTCGTCAATGAGAATGATATGGCCGGTTTTCTATCGGGGTCCTTGGAAGGGAACCTGGGTAGACAATCAAGCGATTCTGTATGGTCAAGGGCTAGGAATGCTGCAAGATGGATAGCTACTGCCCTGGGTCTGAAATGGAGGTGGACTGCCGAGCGTGCTGAACTCGCGCTGGAGTGCCGTCGACCAGGGAGCAACAACGACATCATAATCATCCTACCCATGGCCCGTGCGCAGGTTGTGCGGAGACTGAAGGCCGCACTTATGGGGCACTACGAGAGGAGAATTCTCACCAAGCAAGACCAACGCAAAGTTTTCGAGGTAACCGGTCGGAGTGCAGTAAGCAATCTTTTCATCCACAACGGTCACACTTCGTTGAATGGCGCTTTGTTCATCGCGCGTGGTTGGAGGTAGTATGTTTAAACGCTACCATGTGCTAGAGAAGCCCAAATGCGAATAAGCGCTGCAGGAAGCGTGGTGACCTCGAGACCCGCCCTTATGGGCTCCAGCATTGTGGCTTTCACATTGCCAGAGGCGCCATGATACCATTCTAGGGTCGCCAAGGCCAGCAACGCAAAAATGAGGATAAACCGTGCTTCCGAGGGCGTCAACGGGGAGTTCACCAAATTGCGGCCAGATATTGTAGCCCGTAAGGATGCGAAAAAAAATCACAATTGTTGACGTAGCCATGGCATTCAAGAACCGGATGGAGGGGTTCAATGAAGCAAGACCGGTTAATGTCAATAACCACATTCTTACCAAGAACTTAGAACGGCAGGGCTACGAGGTTGCAGTTGACGCGTTCATCGTCGAGCGAGTCATGGGACTCCTTGGTGTCCGCCCACTTTATGCGTGGATGATGGGGAGGCTCATGATTCTATATGTATTTTCTTTGATTGTAATCTTTTATCAAACCTAACCTGAACCCCAACAGGTGGCGCCCCTGAACTGTGATCGTGTAAATCCTTTTTATATTGTCTCCCATATTTATTTATCTATCAACATGTGTGTAACAATCTATTGATTATTTTACCCTGCACATTGCGGAATTAATCAATACGCTAGCAATCTACTGACTGTGAATTCATCATCTGCGATCACTACATCTGTGTACATACTTATAAATATATTGTAAATATTGTTTTTATTAGTAGTAATGATGAGTATTATTAATGATATTATGTAAGTATATTTTTAAGCAATTGTGGTAGATGAGACTGATACACTGACACACGAGAAAAAATAATATAATAACTTAGCGAATTAACGATGAGCAACAACTTTGATAAGATCAAAATGACATTGAATGCTATATGAGATGAATGAAATTTTAATATTAGAGCTAATGCAAATTGAGACAATTTAACTTTGACCGTGGCTGACTCAACTCAGTGCGGTGTATACCTATATATGAATACTAGGGGGGGTACCCCCCTGCTCGCTCCGCTCGCCAACCCCCTAATTATAATTGATGAATAGAAAAATTAATCGAAACAATACGTAAGCTCTATGTTTGGTAAAATAATCAAAAGACTAAAGCGCTCAAAATCAATAAAAATTAGACACGAGAGTTCAGTTTGAACTTTACTTACTCATAATAACTTGATTCATAAAATCAGACTTACAGAGAAAAATTTTTAATTATTTAGGCAAAATCATGAGGTATAGAATTTTATTCCTTTTTTTAATAATTTTTAGTCAAAATCTATCCAGGGCTAAAATAGATCTAAAATAGAAAAATGAAGTTATAAATCAATTTTAAAATAGTTAGAGCGTTCATGTAAGGTACATACATAAATTTTTGATGACTCATAAGGAAAATTTTAGTAAGCCCACTGGTATTTTGAACCATCTCATTAGATCTTACACACACAAAAATATTTTTTAGAGCTTCTTTTGCTTATGGCGGGCATATTAAATAGATTCATTTCAGATCGATATTACAAACTTTATTATATTTGCTGGCCCACAAGTGTCACTCACCTAATCACATTAACTATCTAACCTACTTCACTATCTCACCCATTTGGAGAACCCTACTAACCTTACTTAATTTTTCATCTTTAACCACCTGAGCTATTTTAATCTTAGCCGCATTACTGACCTTACTAATTTTACTTACTTCAAATACCGTAAATAATTCCCAACTGATCTCTCACTCACTCTACCAACAAACCCTACTCACCTTATTCATTCTTGATCTGACTCATCTTAGATCTCTAGCTTATACTCCCCATCCTGAAAACTACTCTAGTAATTTGCCGAATGATAAAAAAAATCAAGATTTTTTTCAAATTTTGCAAACTCGTACAAACGAACCTTGATTTTCTTCAAAATTATTTTACAGATTCTTCATGAGATGAACGTATTTCATTTATAGTAAGAGCTTGCTAAGTTGCGTTTGAACCGACTAATTGATAAACGGCTTTGTTCAGCACCCTCTCATGAGAGTCATGACAACAAAAAGTATTTTCTGCACTCCGGCCGGGAAGTAGCAAAGACTGGCGCGCTCAAAGGCCAGAAAATGCGTCGAGCCGAAAAATAGTAGTACCTATACCACACGTGGCCACGAAAATAAGAAATGTCTCAGATCACATGTAACTTTTGGCCGAGGCGCAGCCGATTGTAGTAATCTACTAATTAATAAAAATTTGAATGACATAATTAGAAAGCTGAGCTCAAGCCCTTTTTTATCATACATAATTTTATATAAAAATTTTCATTGGAGCCAAAGTTATAATTTTAATATGTCCATACCAGCCCACAACCACACAACCATCACTCACCCTATCTAAATCTCTTTACTATTCTCACCCGTATTAAGGCGAAGTCATTAGGGTCATTTTAACAAAAAATTGAAGATTCAGTAAAATTAAAAATGAAAATGAAAAAAGGGCTCTGTACCGCTGGAGCTACTATCTTAATATATCTTTTAAGCCCAACCCCATCAAAATCGGATCAAAATTAACGTCAGAATATGGGAAACAGTTTTGTAAATTTTTGTATCTTAATACATTTGCTATACATCTATATTTATTGAATCTTTGAGAAGTTTTTTTATTTTCGTTTTCGTTTAATTTTAAATGATTTTTTTCGCAAATTCTGCAACTCCCCTTAAGACTTCGAATTTTTTTATCTTCAACTACATGACCTAGTTTAATCTTAGCCACATTACTGACCTCACTAATTTAATTTAATTCAAATACCGTATTTTATCCCTACCCCTTAAATCCAGTTGGATTTCCAGCAGGATTTCCAGCTGGCTATCCAGCTGGATTTCGGTTTCAATATAAAGGCTGGATTTCCAGCTGGATTTCCAAAAAGAAATTTTTTGGTGAAAATCAATATTGCTTGAAATCAAGTTATTATTCATTTTTCAATGATTTTGAAAAAATTTATCTTAGTTTTTTTTTTTTTTAATTTTCCAGCCGGATCTGCCTAGCTGGAAATCCAGCTGGACAAATTGAAAAATGAACAATAACTTGATTTTAAGCGATATTAACCAAAAAATTTTTTTTTGAAGTCCAGCTGGATTTAAGGGGTAGGGATCTCCCAAACTTATTTCATCCAATCTACCAACGAATCCTACTCACCGTATAAAAATTTCTAGTACCGCACAAATTTTTATTCCTAAGTAAATGATTTTTATCAAAAAGTAAACATTGGTATTAAGTTAGGTATGGGTTATATAAATTAATATAAATAATATAAATTAAAATCCAATCGTTCGTTGATCTTAAATCTGTATATAAATATATATAAATAATTATTGGATTTTAAATTATATTATACTTTCAACGAAGAATTAAAAGGGATCTTTGAAAAGGGGATTTTTGAAAAAAAGGGGATCCAACTGAGGGGATCCAATACTTTCGACGAAGATCCAATTTAGGGGATCCAATTTAGGGGATCAGAAAAGTGCGATATTTAACTGTGTTTTGACCGTGTTTTTAAGAATTTCAGATTTTCGAAGATCCAATTTAGGGGATCCAATTTAGGGGATCAGAATCAAAAACGGAAATATAATATAGGGAGATACAAATGTATACACCGCAGTTACTCGGCTTCAACCCAAAAATTGAATTAAATAAGTTCAGCAATTTTAGTTGCTATGTGATAAATTAGAAATAACCAAAGGTTATCGAAATAATTTCACCTACACCCCTCCGTCAAATGTCAAATACGGCATTTCTATCGGTTGAAATTCAGCTTGAGAAAATAATTAATGCAATTACAACTTATAACGCTTTTTATCTCATAGCTTTAAAAAAAAAATTAGAGTAGTTATTAAAAGAAGCCTTCTGTTCATTTATTCATTCTCTTAAGTACATTTTATAAATCATCGTTGCTGATAACTACTACTTGAATTTACAAGATAATAAAAGCATGAACTATTCAAAAATTATCGTACGAATATTTACCAATTAAAACTCAATTTAGTTGTAAAAGTCAGTAAATTTATATAGTTATATAGTTTTTGATCAATTATTTTGTTCTTTATTGTATAAAATCACTAAAAATCCTCTTTTAGAATGAATGAGAAATTTTTAGAGAAAAATAATTTAATGATCCCTGATTAATTTAAGCAAATTTATCAAATTTTGGTCCAGCTCAACATTGGCCAACTTTCGATCTAGTCCTTCAAAGTCCGCTCTCTCTAGCCAAGTTGGAAGATCTTGATCGCGTGGAGACAGCGTAGCCAGAAGCCGCTCAGCAAGTGCAGCAACACCACACCAGGTTCTGAAATCAATTTTGTCAACTAACGGCTTTTCCCCAAGGTTCTGTTCAAGACGATCAAGCTCATAGGTTTGAACTGGGCGATTAAGTAGATCCTGGAGAGCTTCACAAAGATTAGAGGTAAGCATATAACGAGGATTTTCACTCGAATCTTCTCGGTGACAATTAAAAATATCGTTCAAGAGATTTTTCCGAGACGGGCATATGTGCACATGACGTCCTAAATAATCTAATGGTTTGAGATCTGAAAAATTTGGATTGGTTATGTTAAAGTTTTACTAAATTTACAACTTTTTAAAATTACTATAACATTTCTTTCAAAAAACTGTTTTTATAGAATTTTATGATTCAAAATTAAAGTTGTTGTTTCTCTTTTTTGAAGATTTTCACTTTTTAAATAAGCTTACCTTTTAATGAAAGACTGTCAAGAAGTTCGAATTTAGCACTTGCTCGATAAAATAAACGGGGATATTTTTGAATGTTTTTCAAGCCTGCTGATTGACGAGAACTTTTATTGGCTGGACAAAGATTACTTGTAACTCTATAAGCTTCTTCTAGAGCGTACCTCATCTAAAAAATAGTACTTTGTCACTTTTAAAAAACAAATACTTTGAAAAATTTTTTTTTTATGATACGAATGTGCGAATGATAGGTTTATAAACATTTATATCACGTAAATTAGAAACAAGACAGGATTAAAATTTGTAATTTTCCACGACAAATGAAAGAATAATCATTAAATAACAATCGAATTTCATTGGTTTTAAAATTAATTTTTATCAAATAATTTAACAAAATAATTTAGAAAAATTATTTAAAAAATATAGTTTTTAAGTTTTTTTGAATCCAGAAATTATATTTGTGATTTAGTTTCGCAATACAGAATACTTAATCTTGCGGATGTTGGGTGTATGAGAATGTTATTATGAAGACCTTGAGAAGTGGCACTGGGGGGTGCTATTGTCAATGGCCTCCTCGCCCAGCGGTTTAGAGCCGGGACAGAGATATATGCACAGGAAAAACATTTAAATATTTAGCGAATTTACGCAATAAAATCTTTAAAAAATACTTTTAAAAAAGTAATATTATAATATTAATATAGCACATACATGGGAAAATACATGCAAATTGCACACAACTCAAACACTTTTTAAAATTAAAAATTAAAAATTAGAAACAAGACAGGATTAAAATTTGTAATTTTTCACGACAAATGAAAGAATAATCATTAAATAACAATCGAATTTCATTGGTTTTAAAATTAATTTTTATCAAATAATTTAACAAAATAATTTAGAAAAATTATTTAAAAAATATAGTTTTTAAGTTTTTTTGAATCCAGAAATTATATTTGTGATTTAGTTTCGCAATACAGAATACTTAATCTTGCGGATGTTGGGTGTATGAGAATGTTATTATGAAGACCTTGAGAAGTGGCACTGGGGGGTGCTATTGTCAATGGCCTCCTCGCCCAGCGGTTTAGAGCCGGGACAGAGATATATGCACAGGAAAAACATTTAAATATTTAGCGAATTTACGCAATAAAATCTTTAAAAAATACTTTTAAAAAAGTAATATTTACGGTGATTGGTTTTTTAAAAAGGAATCTAAATAAAAAATTATACGCTTAATATGATCTTTAAAAAATACTTTTAAAAAAGTAATATTTACGGAGATTGGTTTTTTTAAAAGGAGTTTAACCCATTAAGTCCGAGGATTTTTTGAATTTTTGGTTGTGTTTGAGCTGGGAAATCTTAGGGAAAACTGTGAAAAATGTATACCTGAATACCCTATCCCCCTATTTTCAAGTATGCCCTACACGATGGTATAGTTCAAAAAAGTCAAAAATTCGATTTTCATTTGTTTATAAACAAATTAAAAAAAAAAACAAGATTTTTTTTGCACTTTTTTTTTTTTAATCGAAAAATTGAGTGGTTAAAAAATTTTTTACACACTTTAGAATATCATCACGGGTGATCACGCATTTCAAAGTTTCCAAATCTTCTTGAAAATTGTAGCTGCGATTTTTGTAAACAAAATGGCGGCCAAAACACTGCGAAGAAAAAATTCGTAAAGCAGCCGAAGGCGGAACCAACATCGAAAAACTTATTTTGCTCAAAAATATTTATTGAAAAAGCATAAAAAGTCTTTGAAATGTTAATTGTTAATATTTTTATCATTTCAATTGCATATATGCGAGTATTGGGCCCAATAGGGAGGGACCCAAAAATAAACATTGAGAAATCGAAAAATAAAAAATACTAACTTATTCTACGTAAAATTATAAGAACAAAATATACTTGGTGTTTTTTTTATTGGGGCCACTATTTTTTCATAAAAATTCGTTGAAGTTGGGACTATCAACCAATTGAGTCCAAGGATTTTTTGAATTTTTGGTTGTGTTTGAGCTGGGAAATCTTGGGGAAATCTTGGGGAAAATGTATACCTGAATACCCTACCCCCCTATTTTCAAGTATGCCCTGCACGATGGTGTAGTTTAAAAAAGTCAAAAATTCGATTTTCATTTGTTTATAAACAAATTAAAAAAAAAAAAACAAGATTTTTTTTGCACTTTTTTTTTCTAATCGAAAAATTGAGTGGTTAAAAAATTTTTTACACACTTTAGAATATCATCACGGGTGATCACGCATTTCAAAGTTTCCAAATCTTCTTGAAAATTGTAGCTGCGATTTTTCTAAACAAAGTGGCGGCCAAAAAACTACGACGTAAAAATTCGTAAAGCAGCCGAAGGCGGAACCAACATCGAAAAACTTATTTCGCTCAAAAACGAGGCCTTCAGATGTATTTATTTATTTATTTATTTATTTATTTATGTTATTTATTTATTAGATTATTTGATTTTTCTGTTAAAAAAATAAATTAATAAATAAATACTTGAATTTTTATTTATTTCCTTTTTTTGTTATGCAGTGTCAAACTGAATACGAAATATATGTTCAATAAAAATAGCCTGCGTATTTTATAATTATTAGAAATACAATTTTGTTATGCAGAAGAAGAGAAAGTAAGAAAGAACAACGGATTCATTGATGCTGTTAAAGCTTTTGCCAGGTGTATACGAGTATAGCTGAAAGGCATAGAGTCTGCTTCATAATCCCCACTTCATGGGTTCGAACCTTGCTTACGAAAATTAAAAACTCAAAATTATTGCCATAAATAAAAAAAAAATACAAGAAATGTAACGTACAATATATTTTATTTTTTTACATTTTATTACATTATGTTTTTGTAAAAATTAATAAAATTTTGAATGTAGTCATTCTAGTTGGGCAAAAACTAATTGAAGAGAAAACTAAATGAACAGAATATTTTTAATGTTTGCAGATATTTCCAATAATTTATATATTTATAAAAAATAATAATTTATTTCGAAAAAAAAAATAAAAATGAAAAAACATTTTTTATAAATGACAATGGTGAAAATTCTTGTCATCTGCTAGGGTAAACATGCTTCATAACGAAAAGAGTCCGCTAGGTGGCGTCACGTTTAAACAACATACTAATAAATTAGGTGAAAAAAGAATATAAACAATGGTTGGTTTGATGACATTTTTACCCTGGCAGATGATAAGTTCCACCAGGGGAGCTGCTCAAAGACTGTGGCTGATAATTTTAGCGAATTTCAAGCTAGTCCAGACTACAAATAAATAAATAAATTGAAAAAATTTTGAAATCTGTTCAATTTTTAGTGATTGAATAATTTCAAACTTTTCAATATGCGACCAAAGCGACCTAGACCAGCTAAACCTCCTGATACTGATTCTGAATCAGAATATTTCAGTTCTGATGAAGATGACGAACGATATTGCATACCTGATCCAAATTATTCTGGAGATGAAAGCGAAGGCTCAGGAGCTGAAGAAAGCGACGACTGTACAAACGATTCTCAAAATGATAAAACTTCACAAAAAACTTATTCTCAAGCATCAAAAAATTATGTTAGCAATAACAGTCGTTTGGAGGATAAATACGTTTATGAGTGGGTCGAGGGAGAACAAATTTATCCACAAAACGTTGAAAATAGTTGCCAAATGTCTGATGCTAACAAAAAAAAAATAAAAAGTATGAATTGTGTTGAACTATTTGAAACTTTTTTTTCAGATAGTATAAAAAATCACATAATTATGTGTACTCGAGCAAACGGGTATGAACTAACGATGGGTGAACTTAACGTTTTTATAGGTATTTTAATTGCATCAGCCTACAATTCGCGAAAATCTTACAAACACTACTGGTCAAATGATCCTTTTTTGTCATTTGAGCCAGTAAAAGCGGCTATGGCTCGCGATAAATTTCAGCAAATAAAATCAAACATCAAATATTCTAAACCTGCAGATGAAAATGAAAATGATTTTGGATGGCGTGTACGTACAATTATTGATTTATTCAGGGAAAACATCCAGCAATTTGGATATTTTCAAGCTGCAATGGCCGTTGACGAGATGATGGCCAAGTTTTATGGTAGAACTATTCTGAAACAATTCATAAAAGGGAAGCCCATTAGATTTGGCTTGAAATTTTGGGGTCTTTGCACTCCTGATGGCTATTTACTTGAGTTTGATTTGTACTGTGGTAAAAACTCTGCAATAGCTGACAATAAACTTGAAAAATGTTCTTTAGGTACTCGTGTTGTTATGAGTTTGCTTCAGCACTTTTTTTCAAACGTAACTTTTAGGAAACTGCCTCTTTATCATTTATACATGGACAATTTATTTACTAGTTTTGATCTTGTTTTACATTTAAAAAACTTAGGGGTTCGTTCGACTGGTACTATCCGAGAAAATCGTGTAAAGGAAAAAAATGTTATTCCTAAAAAGTCACCGAAAGGTACAGTTGCAGTGAAATACGAAAAAAGTAGTGGTATAAATTACATTACATTGCAGGACTCTAAACCAGTGTCGATGGTTTCTACTGCTGCTGGTGTCACACCCACATACACAGCGAAAAGGAGGAGCAAAGAAAAAAAAGAAAAAGAAGAAATTGCTTTCCCTAATGCATTCCAACTTTATAATAAAAATATGGGTGGCGTTGACGTTCATGATGGACGTTGTAACTACGCTATGCCTTGCATAAGGTCTAAAAAGTGGACGTGGATCGTTTTTATTCGTCTTATTCAAGCGTCAATAGCTAATGCAGTTGTTCTTTCGAACTATGTTCACGGCAAGGAAACTAAAAAATCAAGTTCGCTTGACTTTATGATGGCAATTTCCAAGCATTATCTTTCAAAGGAAAAGTCTACTAGAGGCAATCACCAAATTTTGACTAAAGAAAAACTAAGAAAATGTTGCTTCTGTCCCATTAGGACACGTTTGTACTGTGAAAAGTGCAGCTTATCTATTTGTCAAAATTGCGTTCCTAAAAATAATCATTAAATTTATTGTAGTCTAAAAGTTTTCATAATTTCTAAGAAAGTTTCATTGTTGAACTAAAAAATTATTTTTATAAAAAAATTGATAAAAAAAAAAAAAAAAAAAAAAAAATTAGAAAAACACAAAAAAAGTATAAAAGTAATAAAAAAAAAAAAAAAAAAAAGACACTTTGTTTCATCAACCTCCGCGTGGTAGGTGTTGGGCAACGTTATGTTTTGTATTTTATAAGTGTAACGGCTAAGAGATGAAATTTACAATTTGACGAGTTATTGTTACTTTTTAAAAATTTTCTATACATTTTTATAATTTTTGATTGAGAGAGATTGGTAAAGACTATTATTGCTACAGAAAATTCATAATTTATTATTTTTACATATAAATGAAGTCTAAATCTGTAAATCTGTACACGGCCGTTGGCTAAAGCAGCAAAGAGCCAGTTTAGCAATGCTTAGATCGTTGTTCGAATCCCGCTCACGGCGAGTATTCAGAAAAAGCGCAGATACAGTTGTAAACTGTAAAAGTCGTAATAAAAATTTCTCAGAGGCGTTGACTTCGTGGTGATTGAAAAAAAAAATTTCATCCTTAGGCTATAAAAAAATTTTTTTTTTTTTCAACTCTCAATCTGCCAATTTTTCTTTATATCTGATGAAATATTTCTTTATAAAAGATTTGATTTATGGATATAATTGAACAAAATTTTCTTGTAATTTTTTCTAGCCTGCATCTATGATAATTTTAGTCTGATCGCTTTTTACTAAAAGTTAATTTTTCTTATAGTTTTTTATTCAGTTCAGACCAATATTTGGTGAAGTATATCCTTTCAAAAAGGTGTATTTGAAAGTAGAAAAAAAAAAAAAGATTTAAAGTCATTGGAAGACGAATTTTTTTTTTTTTTTTGGATTTACAATTTTTTTCTGTATTTGAGATACTTTTTGCTCTAAGCGGGATTTGAACCCATGGACTTGTGATTACGAAGCAGACTCTATGCCTTTCAGCTATAGTCGTATACACCTGGCAAAAGCTTTAACAGCATCAATGAATCCATTGTTCTTTCTTACTTTCTCTTCTTCTGCATAACAAAATTGTATTTCTAATAATTATAAAATACGCAGGCTATTTTTATTGAACATATATTTCGTATTCAGTTTGACACTGCATAACAAAAAAAGGAAATAAATAAAAATTCAAGTATTTATTTATTAATTTATTTTTTTAACAGAAAAATCAAATAATCTAATAAATAAATAACATAAATAAATAAATAAATAAATAAATACATCTGAAGGCCTCGTTTTTGAGCGAAATAAGTTTTTCGATGTTGGTTCCGCCTTCGGCTGCTTTACGAATTTTTACGTCGTAGTTTTTTGGCCGCCACTTTGTTTAGAAAAATCGCAGCTACAATTTTCAAGAAGATTTGGAAACTTTGAAATGCGTGATCACCCGTGATGATATTCTAAAGTGTGTAAAAAATTTTTTAACCACTCAATTTTTCGATTAGAAAAAAAAAGTGCAAAAAAAATCTTGTTTTTTTTTTTTAATTTGTTTATAAACAAATGAAAATCGAATTTTTGACTTTTTTAAACTACACCATCGTGCAGGGCATACTTGAAAATAGGGGGGTAGGGTATTCAGGTATACATTTTCCCCAAGATTTCCCCAAGATTTCCCAGCTCAAACACAACCAAAAATTCAAAAAATCCTTGGACTCAATTGGTTGATAGTCCCAACTTCAACGAATTTTTATGAAAAAATAGTGGCCCCAATAAAAAAAACACCAAGTATATTTTGTTCTTATAATTTTACGTAGAATAAGTTAGTATTTTTTATTTTTCGATTTCTCAATGTTTATTTTTGGGTCCCTCCCTATTGGGCCCAATACTCGCATATATGCAATTGAAATGATAAAAATATTAACAATTAACATTTCAAAGACTTTTTATGCTTTTTCAATAAATATTTTTGAGCAAAATAAGTTTTTCGATGTTGGTTCCGCCTTCGGCTGCTTTACGAATTTTTTCTTCGCAGTGTTTTGGCCGCCATTTTGTTTACAAAAATCGCAGCTACAATTTTCAAGAAGATTTGGAAACTTTGAAATACGTGATCACCCGTGATGATATTCTAAAGTGTGTAAAAAATTTTTTAACCACTCAATTTTTCGATTAAAAAAAAAAAAGTGCAAAAAAAATCTTGTTTTTTTTTTTAATTTGTTTATAAACAAATGAAAATCGAATTTTTGACTTTTTTGAACTATACCATCGTGTAGGGCATACTTGAAAATAGGGGGATAGGGTATTCAGGTATACATTTTTCACAGTTTTCCCTAAGATTTCCCAGCTCAAACACAACCAAAAATTCAAAAAATCCTCGGACTTAATGGGTTAAATAAAAAGTTATACGCTAAATATAATAATATTTATTTGAAAAAGAATTAATGAAAGAAGTGAGATAAAAAAATTCATTACGGATGACTTGAGGCCGAATTACTTATTATTTAGAAATAATTGTCTCTTCTAAAAGATGATCATATTATGTTGAATCACCTTCAATATACGTAAAGTTAACAATTTTTCAATTATAGCACATACATGGGAAAACACATGCAAATTGCACACAACTCGAACACTTTTTGAAATTAAAAACTAAAATATGTTGTTAAGAAACACACTGAGCATTCAAAATATAATTTAAAAAATACAGGTATCAATGCTTTTTTTCGAGATAATTTAGTTCAAAAATATTAAATTCTTACAGGTCAAGTATAGCCATACATTGTGATTTAGTTGATTTCTAACTCAATTACAACATATTTTAATTTTTAATTTTAAAAAGTGTTTGAGTTGTGTGCAATTTGCATGTATTTTCCCATGTATGTGCTATAATTGAAAAATTGTTAACTTTACGTATATTGAAGGTGATTCAACATAATATGATCATCTTTTAGAAGAGACAATAATTTCTAAATAATAAGTAATTCGGCCTCAAGTCATCCGTAATGAATTTTTTGATCTCACTTCTTTCATTAATTCATTTTCAAAAAAATATCATTATATTCAGCGTATAACTTTTTATTTAGACTCCTTTTAAAAAAACCAATCGCCGTAAATATTACTTTTTTAAAAGTATTTTTTAAAGATCATACTAAGCGTATAATTTTTTATTTAGATTCCTTTTTAAAAAACCAATCGCCGTAATATGTTATACATGACTTGGAAAGACTTTAGGAGGGGGGGGGGGGGGCTGGAGGGCAAAAAAAAGCAAATTTTTCATGGTTTTTCTCAAGCAAACGGCAAAAGTTATTTAATTTATTAATAAAGTACATAATAAAGTAACATTTGAACTACTTTCTGTAATTTTTTTGAATAAAAATATTAAAAAACAAGCCGATGCCAGTGCTTTTTCGGAGACACCTTCGCTTGACGATTTTTTCCCGTGGTAAAGGTGATCACAGAAACTTTGCGTCGTCGCAGCGTCGCACGACGCTCAACTGGCTAAAAGTATTAATAAAATTTTTATTTAACTGGTATTAAATCTTCTACGAGGTAATCCAAAGGTTAAAGAGATGTGGCAAGCATATAATGAACACAAGTTTAACAACATATTTAGGTTACAATAACAGAAACAATAGATTTTGAGGTTGGCGTAGTCGGCGATTGTCGCAGCATCGCAAATCGCACTCGCCGGTCTGCTCAGAATATATAGATTTGGAGCCTGTACGGTGTACTATAACCTTACACTGGTTGACTGTTTTGGCAACTGTCACCCCTTGTCTGCGGTTTTACGGCCTGACTATTCATAGTCTTCTACTACTTGCTAGCCTCATTAGGTGGTCTATACTACACAGTGGTCTGACCAATTCTTGACCTTTTCAGTACTCAAGACTCTGCGTCCGGATACTGAAGCCCGTGATATAGTGGGTGCAAGGATGCTCATCAGCAAGGCCACCACAAGGTCAGCAACGTCAATGTCAACTTCCACTACAAACGCTGCAACGTCCTCAACTCAACCTCCAACCACAACCTCGCCTACGAATCTACAGCAAAGTTGCCCACCATCGATTCTGGTTACACTTCACTCCAGCACTCATGCTAGAAATTATCCAGAGCAAAATTAAGTTGGGTAAGCTGCACACCTCTGCATTGTCATCGAATTTACCCCCTGAGATTGATCCCAACTCAATCTTGCCTGGACTGCTGAACTTGAACGAATTCCTTCCTAAGGAAGTTTTTGATTTGCATCGTGCTGTACGTGAGAAGGCGAGACCATCTGACTCTGGATTCATCAGCTTAATCCGCAGTGGCCGAATCTACGTTCGCAGGAAGAAGGGAGACACCCCTACACTCATATCCAGCATTGAAGATTTGAATCGTTTTTTGTAATAACAGGTATGCTGACACATCTTCTCTCTCACGGTAATATTACATTTTCATATTATTCAGTCTTCTTCAGAGTACGCATCTTTCATCTCTCACCTCACATGTAACTACTTCTTCCTCTACTATATCCTATTTCAACCCGCTACTCTTTAGTTCTTCTTCATCTCATTCTCAATCATTCTCCCAACCTTCTACACACTCTTTACACCAGAGGTCCGTGCGTGGCAGGGGCATGATGCTGCGTGTCTGCCATTTCAATGCTAACTCCCTTAAGGGACATATCGAGCAGGTTAGGCTGTTTCTTTTGTCACAGTCCATGATACACGTGATCGCTGTTACTGAATCCCATTTGGGTCCTTCAATTGAGGATGCGCTTGTTGCTTTGGAGGGTTATACTCTTCTAAGGCATGACCGTTATAACCAGGGGGGCGGGGTGGCACTTTATGTTCATCAATCTCTGTCAGTCAAACGCCTCTGCTCGTCTTTCACTGAGTGGAATGGTGGGCCTGGTCATCCTGAGTATCTTCTTGCTGAGGTCTCTTTCGGAGGCACTGACCCCATATTTGTAGGAGTGGTGTATAGGCCCCCGCATGCCCCATTTGTCCTCGGGTCTGACTTTGTGTCCGACCTGCGTGATAATATGCATGATTATGGCACTAAGATCATCCTTGGTGATTTTAATGCAGACTCGGACTCGCCTGATGCGATTTTTGTGCGTAATTTTATTGGGTAGAATTCTCTGTTTTCGGTCCCATTTGGGTCTACATATCACACCTCCCACTCGGATACTTGGCTTGACCTGGTTCTCGTTGACGCACTGGACACTGTGACTAGTTACTGGAAGACAGAGACACCTTTTATTGCGGGACATGACCTGATGACAGTTACCCTTGACATTCAAACCCCCCAAGTTTTGACGAATGACTTTACTTTCAGGGACTTCAAATCTGTTGATGCTAGAGCTTTGAATGAATTTTTGCTTGGGTGTGATTGGTCAGTATTCACGGATGAAACGCATTCGCTTAGTGAGAGGGTGGGTTGCTTGTACTCTAACCTCAACGCTGCTCTTGATGTTTTTGCTCCTCTGAAAACCCTCAAACAAAGTAAGAATCGTCATCCGTGGTTTACTGCATACTACCGAGACCTATTGACTGAAAGAGACAGACTCTACAGACGTTACCGACGCTCGAGACTCGATATTGAACTATTTTTATACAGGCAAGCGCGTGATTTTGCACATGAGAGGATTGAGTCTGCGAGACTCGACTTCTATTGGCAAAGGCTTAAGAACATCACTGATCCTCAACAGCTCTGGAAGGAACTAAGGCATCTTGATATCTCTTCCAAAGCAGACTCCAATCTGGGTAGCTTCTCGGTGGAGGATCTCAATGCTCACTTTGCCTCTGTCTCTTTTGATAATATGGCACCAGATCTCTCTCTTTTTCTGAATAACTTGGAAAAAGAGACAGATCATGGTGGCTTTGCGTTTGTGGATGTGACGGTGGGCGAGATAGCACGTGTTATGTGCCAGTCGACATCCCAGGCGGTAAGCATTGACTCCCTACCGCAGAGCTTTATTCAGTCAGCCTTTCCTTCCATTGGTCCTTTCATCTGCAATATTTTTAATCTTATCCTATCCACATCGACCTTTCCTGAGCAGTGGAAGAAGTCAATAGTGATCCCTCTCAATAAGACACCCTCTCCGTCTTGTCTGAATGATTTTCGTCCTATCTCCCTGCTCAGTTTTATGTCGAAGATCCTTGAGAGACTGGTCCATGACCAGATTACTGCCTTTGTTGAATCGCAGGGTTTGATGGACGATTATCAGGTGGGCTTCAGAGCAGGACATAGCACACAGACAGCACTATTGAAACTCACGGACGACATTCGGGTGGGTATGGACAGAAGACAAATGACCGCGCTGTTGCTTTTTGATTTTAGTAAAGCCTTCGATTCGGTCTCGCATGTAACGTTGCTCAGGAAGCTACAGTCCTTGGGTTTTTCACATGGGGTTTTGAGATGGGTTGCCTCTAATCTGGTTGGCCGCTCGCAAGCAGTAAGGGCAGAGGATGGCAGTTTTACTTCTTTCTGCCCCCTTAATAAGGGCGTGCCCCAGGGCTCCGTGTTGGGTCCTCTGCTCTTCCTTCTGTTTGTTGTTGACATTGCTTTAGGACTTGGCCCTGGTGTCTTTCATGTGATTTATGCGGATGACCTCCAGATTTACGTGCGGGGCCGACTTGAGGACATTCATGCCACTCTTGGAAGACTGAGCCGGGGTGCTGAACACATTGCTGACTGGGCTGCAACTAATCAGCTGGTGTTGAATGCTGGTAAGACCAAGGCAATGATTTTTGGGACCCCGTCCTATGTCAATGCCTTTAACGATTTGGGTATTCGAGACCTGCGGTTTGGTGGCTGCACAGTCCCGTTTGTCCCCTCTGCGCGTAGTTTGGGGGTGGTGCTGGACTCTAAGCTGAATTGGAAAGACCATGTTCGGTATGTTTGTCGTAGAGCCAACTCTCTTTTGTACCGTCTTAACCATTTCAGACGCAGCACCACCTTTGAAAAGGTGGTTTTTGTAATGTATGAAAGTAGAGATGTGCAAGCGTTAGCACTTTTCGGGTGTGAGCCTCGGCGCACCTGCGGACGCGGCAGTCGCACTACGGCCGCGCTCAAAGTAACATGTATTCAATGATTTTTTATTAATAAATATAATTTAAAAAGGTACTTATTCATTTCCTTCAACTACCCACTTACAAATATTACAATGGCGACGAGGATTATCGGATCTAGTTGAAAGTAAAGTGGAGTAAATTGCTACGGGAGCGCAACTCAAGTAGGAAATGTTAGTGACTGACCCAAGAATTACTAATAGTGCATGGATAAGTAAGGCACAAAAATTACTGGGGTGGATATACAGTCATGAATTAAGAAAAGTAGTAAAAAAAGTAGTAAAAAGAGCACAAGAGCAACAAAATTTGCAAGACGATAATACTGAAACTTTTGAAGAAAGCTTCAGCAGAAGCACTCAAACTGAAGATATAATTGATAAAATTCAGAGCGTAGCACCCACCGGAAAAGGAGTGGACACGTCAGTAGCTGAAATTGAAGGAGCCAACTTGAGGGAAATAAGCGCAACCGATTTAGCTGATTCAGAGCCTGAAAACGACGGTGAAATGGGATCCAGAGTAGAATTTGTGCTGCATAAAGATGACTGGGAAACGTTTGTCGAGCAAATGGAGATGTTTTTTGAAGCAAAAGACATAAAACCAGAAAAGAAGAAAGCACAATTATTGGTACAAGTAGATACAGAAGCGTTCAAATTAATAAAACAACTGTTATCACCATCCAAAATAAGTGAAAAATCGTACGAGGACATTGTCAAAGTGATGAGTGAACATTTAAACCCTACACCTTCAGAAGTTATGGAAAAATGCAAATTTAATAAGGCAAAACAGGAACCATCTGAAACAGGTGCAGAGTTTGCAGCTAAACTGAAAAAATTAGCGCTAAACTGCAATTTTGAGACTAATTTGAGCTCGGCATTACGAGATTAGTTTGTATGTGAACTTCAAAATAATGATACAAGAATAGCACTTTTAAAAAATGAAAAGTTGACATTTGAGACGGCTTATAAAGAAGCAGTCGCTCAAGAATCAGCGGAGAAGCATGCACTCGGTACGCAAAAAATTCTACAAAATAAAGAGACAAAAAGTGAAGTATTTGCAATTGGAATTTCAAATAGCTCTACGAGGCCAGGCGAAAGGAGGACTATGAAATCAAAGCTAGAACAAAACGTGCAAGCTACTAATAGTAATAATTTTCAAGTCAAAAATCAACAAGGAAGAGTATGCTTTCGTTGCGCATCCCCCTGCCATTTAGCCAACAGGTGCAGGTATATCGATTTTGAGTGCGATTTTTGTCATAAAAAAGGACATTTAAAAAGAGTTTGCCGAAACCACAAGGAACCAACGGGTGGACAGCAACAAGTGCAGCGGATGCAGTTCGATTATGACGGGGAGGCAACGAGCAGCAGCGGCAGCGGTATCAGCGAGGTCAACGGCGGAAGCGCTGGACAAACGCAGGAGTGGGCAGCAAAAAGTGAGTTTCTGTACATGAACGGCGGTGATGAGAGAAAGTTCATAGGTAAGGTAATTAATGATAAGGATATGGAAGGAAATCCAATGTTTGAAAATGTGAAAATAAACGGTTCTACGGTTAAAATGGAGATTGATACGGGTACTCATGCGACTGTAATATCGGAGAAATGTTACGATAAAAATTTTAAAAAATTTAGAATTGTTAAAACAGAGCGAAAATTGATGATGGTGTGATAATAGTGTTTTGCAACCGATGGGAAAATTGTGCAATTTAACTGTAGAGTTTTGGGGGAAAACTTGCGTATTGGAGTGTTTTGTATTGCCGGGGAGAGGACCGTTGTTAATGGGTAGACAATGGTTAGCAGCTTTTGAATTATGGCCGTTAAAATTTGACGTCAAAAACGAGAATGAAATTAATAAATTGAATGTTGAAAATGTGGCAGTAAATATTAAAAAAAAATTTAAAGAGTTGTTTAGTGACTCAGTTGGTAATTACAATAAAAGCAAAGCCAAAATCTATTTGAAAGAAAACGCAAAGCCAGTTGCATTAAAATGTAGAAATGTAGCGCATGCTTTAAGACCATTCATTGAGAGAGAAATTGAGAGGTTAGTTAATTTAGGGCATTTGAAGCCAGTGGACGTGAGCGAGTGGGTTACACCCATCGTGCCAGTCTTTAAAGAAAACGGGAATATTCGAATCTGCGGTGATTTTAAAATGACCATTAACCCACATGTTATTGTTGATAATTATCCTTTGCATACGATAGATGATATTTTTGCAAAACTGCAGGGTGGTAATACCTTTACTGAACTGGACTTAACACATGCGTACATGCAATTTCCGGTAGATGAAGAAAGTTCGAAATTATTAACTATTATTACTCACCAAGGTTTATTTAGATATACAAAAATACCGGAAGGGGTATCGCCTGCACCTTCAGACGTGCAGAAAAAAATGGATGAGTGTTTAAGAGGGATTGATGGTACAATAGCGTATCTTGATAACATTTATGTTACGGGTAAAACCGACGAAGAGCATTTATAAAAATTTAAACGAAGTATGTGAAAGATTACAAGAATGCGGATTGAGATTGAATAAAGGGAAATGTAAATTTATGCAGAAAAAATTGGAGGTGTTGGGATTTGTAATTGATAAAGAGGGACTAAACAAAGCTAAATCCAAAGTAAATGCAATGGTTAACGCGCCACAACCAAAAAATGTTAAAGAGTTAGAGTCGTTTTTAGGTTTGATAAATTTTTATGCACGATTTCTTGAAAAAAAGTCGGAAAAGTTAAAGCCATTATAGGATTTATTGAAAAAGAAAAAATTTGAATGGGACAAAAACTGTACGATATCTTTCGAATGGTTAAAACGAGAATTAAGTTCGCCGACAGTTTTAGTAAATTACGATCCGAAAGAGAAAATAATACTGGCATGTGACGCGTCGGATTACGGGTTGTCAGCTATATTATCACACCAGTATACAGACGGTTCAGAGAAACCAAATGCATACGCGTCTAAAAAAATCGGAAAAAATGAATTGAATAGGAAAATATTAGATAAAGAAGCGATGGCAATAATTTTCGGGGTGAAACGTTTCTATCAATTTCTTTTTGGGAGATAATTTATTTTGAGGACCGATAATAAGGCTTTAGGATTGATTTTGGGCCCAAGAAAAGGGATTCCATTGACAGCTGATAACCGATTTCAACGATGGGCTTACTACTTGTCGGGATTTAGGTATAAAATAGAACACGTAAAGTCGGATGCTAACGCGAATTGTGATGCGTTGTCAAGGTTACCAATAGATGATGATACAGAACCGGTAGAGACAGATTTTTCACAGGTAAATTTTTTTGAAGAAGGTATAACTACTTTTAATTATAAAATGTTAGCTGAACTAAGCCAAAAAGATGAATTGATTAGCACAACAATCAAACGAGTTTTGGGGGTATGGCCTCATAATAGTAAAAATTTGACTAATGAAGAAAAAAGCCTGTACAATAGAAGGTTAGAATTAACGGTAGAGAAAGGTCGTCTATTCTGAGGACTTAGAGCAGTGATTCCAGAAAAAATGAGAAGTGTAATTTGGCGCGAATTGCATGCTACGCACTTAGGAATTGTAAAAATCAAAATGTTTGCGCGCTCATATGTTTGGTGGCCGAACATTGATCGCGATATAGAAAATTTAGTTAGTAATTGTAAAATCTGTTTAATAGAGAGAAAAAAGCCCGCAAAAACACCGTTAACAAGATGGCCTTGGCCAGACAAAGCATGGAGCCGCATACATTGTGATTTCGCAGGACCATTTTATGGTAAAATGTGGTTGATAATTGTAGATGCACACTCAAAGTGGCCTGAAGTGATAGACTTTAATACAAACACAAAAGCGTATAGGCTGGTGATAGAATTTAAAAAATTATTTGCAAGATACGGATTGCCATTACATTGTGTAACTGATGGGGGACCTCAGTTTAAAAGCGGGGAATTTCATAATTTTTTATCCAGAAATGGGGTTTTACATACGCTATCTCCACCATATCATCCAGCTACGAACGGGGCTGCTGAAAATTTCGTTCAAATCTTTAAAGATAAAGTCGATAAAATTGTGAAGGGGGGAGAGACGCTGGATGATGCAGTGAACATGTTTTTATATGATTATAGGAGTATAGAGCACTGTACAACGCGAAGAAGTCCCGCGTACCTGATGAGTAAGAGAGAAATGAGAACAAGGTTTGATTTACTAAGACCGAATGTTGTGGCAGAAGTAGCGAAAAAGCAGCGTGAGCAAATTGTAGCGAGACCAGGCAGGCGCAAGGTCGCATTGTCAACCGGAGACCGCGTTATGATAGATGAGCACGGCGTGAGGTCCAATAAGAGATCAGATGGGACCATTGCGAAACAATTGTCACCGTCTACGTATGTTGTTACAAATGATAAGAATGTGCAAGAAAAACGCCATATAGATCAGATAATTAAATGTAATGATGAAAGTGTAAAAGTGCGACGCTCTTCACGGTTGTTAGAGAAGCAATATTTAAAAGAGGCGGAAAGTTGTAATGTATGAAAGTAGAGATGTGCAAGCGTTAGCACTTTTCGGTCGTGAGCCTCAGCGCACCTGCGGACGCGGCAGTCGCACTACGGCCGCGCTCAAAGTAACATGTATTCAATGATTTTTGATTAATAAATATAATTTAAAAAGGTACTTATTCATTTCCTTCAACTACCCACTTACAAATATTACAGTTTTGACACGGCGTTTAAAGTTTTTGCATCTCCGATTTCGAGAGCGCAGTTATCATACAGCTTAGGCCTTATAGGAAGATCGAGTACTAGTATCGAACGTTTCCGTTCGTACTCGTGAAGTGACCTCTTTCTTGATGAATGTTTGATTAAGTATTCATAGAAGTCTGATTATAGGTAAAAAATATGTATTGTGGCTCAACGTTTCTACATCTACATACTAGTAAAAAAAAGGTACCACGAGAAATATACCAAGCAAAAAAATATTTATTAAATAACAGCGTATTCTTAACCTTCGCTAAATAAACTCGAAAAAAATTAATTTTAATGATTACTATGAATAATATGTACCTGTCAATTATGTATCCTCTGGGAACAATCCAAGATCAAAGATATATAATGAGAAGCGCTTGAGAGATAACCTGCACCGATTTAGAGTGATTTTTTTTATTGCTTTGAAAGAAAATTATAAATTTTTTGGTTTGATAGGTTGGATAGTTAATACCTTTGTTTCCAAGAAAATAAAATGTTAATAATTTAATACAACAATTTAATTTTTTCTCTCCTTTCTAGAAAAAAGTCTGTAAAATTAAAATTTCTGGTTTTATGAGGTCGGTAAAAACTCGTGGGGTGAACCTTTCAATAAAAAATTGATTATGAAGCAAAGAGTGAAGGTTTCAAAGCAAATTCAGATTTCCTAGCGTAACAATCTAATTAAATTTTGTAATGACGGCCTGATGCCGGAGATGTAAGTTAGAAAAAATTTAATAGTAAACCAGTATTGTATCTGTATATTTTTTATGGATAATCCAAGAGCAAAAGAATATGATGAGAACCACTTGGGACCAGTGGTGTTAAGTGAACTGAACTTTTTGAGTTTAGTTGAGGAGTTTAGTCGAGTTCAGTTGGGAAGTCGCATACCGCAGAGCTGTGCGCATGCTGGACTATGTGCCCCCCGCTTTATTTGGGAAGATTGACCGTCACAGTTACCGCGCAAATTTGAAAGCTGAATAAGAGAAACCGTTGCAAATAATTAATCAATGAATAAATAAATAAATAAACCACCAAGCTCTAAGCCTCAATAATGCTGGGGAGAGCGATACATAAATATTTTTTATAAACAATTGAATAAACCGCCAAGCTCGAAACCCCCATAACAATGGGGGGAGCGATAAATCATTAATTTTTTATAAACAATTATATAAACCCACAAGCTTTAAACCTCCATAACGCTGGGGGGAGCGATAAATTATTAATTTTTCATCAACAATTAAATAAACCGACAAGCTCTGAGCTCCCATAACGCTGGGAACAACGATAAATAAATAATTTTTTATAAACAATTAAATAAACCGACGAGCTCTAAACCCCCTTAACGCTGGAAGGAGCGATAAATCATTAATTTTTTATAAACAATTAATTAAACCGCCAAGCTCTAAACCCCCATAACACTGGGGGGAGCAATAAATATATTATTTTTTTTAAGCGATTAATTAAACCGCCAAGCTTTAAGCCCCCATAACGCTGGGGACAACGATTAATAAATTTTTTTTTATAAACAATAAATTAAACTGCCAAGCTCTAAACCCTCATAACGCTGGGGGGAGCGATCAATAAATATTTTTTTATAAACAATTAAATAAACTGACGAGCTCTAAACCCCCATAACGCTAGGGACAACGATAAGAAAATTATTTTTTATAAACAATTAACTAAATCGCCAAGCTCTAAGCCCCCATAACGCTTGGGAGAGCGATATATAAATTATTTTTTATAAATAATTAAATAAACTGACAAGCTCTAAACCTCCATAACAATGGGGAGAGTGATAAATAAATATTTTTTTATAAACATTGAATAAACCACCAAGCTCGAAACCCCCATTGACGGTTTGATTAATTGTTCAAAAAAAAAAATTTTTTTATCGCTCCCCCCAGCGTTATGGGGGTTTCAAGCTTGGTGGTTTATTCAATTGTTTATAAAAAATAATGTATTCATCGCTCCCTGCAGCGTTATGGGGGTTTCAATCTTGGTGGTTTATTTAATTATTTATAAAAATAGTATTTTACACACCTGAGGGAGTCAAAAATTAGTTAGCCCTTAGCAAACCGAAATTGATGCCCGAGCCGAAGGCGAGGGTGTCAAAGGTTTGCTAAGGGTTAGCTCATTTTTGCACTCCCTCGTGTATAATATATTTTTCAACAGGAGGCAAGGAAAGTTCAAACTCCCTGTTTGGGACAAATCAGAAAGTTTGAACTTTCTGCGCCGTGTGTTGAAAAATATTTATTTATCGTTGTCCCCAGTGCTATGGGGGTTTAGAGCTTATCGGTTTATTTAATTGTTTATAAAAAATTAATGATTTATCGCTCCCCCAAGCGTTATGGGGGGTTTTAATAAGAACCTTTTCCATATCTGGTCCTTGGTCCGCAAGTGACTTAGAAGAACTTGTTTATTGTAATATTTGTGGGATCGGTACTGTAGCTATAGGTATAGGGATAGGAATGAGAGAGAGCGAGAGAGATGGGTAGTCTGTAATGACGTAGGTGGAGTGTCTGTGTGAAGCAGCCAGGTAGCTAGTATCTTCCTGAAAACTGCGAGCAAGGCTAGCTCGGTGTGAGTGGGCGGGCACTTCGAGGGACTTAGCAGCCGCGCGCCGAAGAGGGCAGTTGCCGAAGGGTGCTTGAGCTGACAGGATGCCATTTTCAATGCAAGTTGTAATTCGGGTATACCTAAAATGACCTACTGCGGCTGTTCACAAAAATTATCTCTCGCCGAAAAAATCTAGTAAAAAGAACTAGACGGTGAAGCGGACACTGCAGTGGGGTCCACAACAGTGAGTTGTTTAATCAGCGCGCCGCAAGGAATATTTAAATTAAAAAAAAAAAAACTTTTGTTGAAATTGAATTTTTATTCAAACTTTTTTTGTTAAAAGATATTCAAAACAATCTGATTTTCTAGAATTTTTTTTAATCAGCTTTTTCGGAAAAATATCCATTTTTCATGAAAAAAATGAGAGAAAATTTCGAAATGAGTTGAGTTGATAGCATTTTAATAAATCAATCTGATGAAAATACACAAGTTAAAATATTCAAGTGGTGAATATGATTGAGCTTAAAAATCTATATAAAATTTGGTATGAATTATAATTGATGAAACTCAAAAAAGCGCCACTTTTTTGTAAGTGTGTACAGGCTTGAAAAATTTATTTTGGTTTCCGGCTACATCTGACTGTCTCTGATTTGAAACAATTAATTAATTAAAAATTATGTTATAATTTCGTAAGTGCAAATTGTTTTATTTTAAATCATGTGTTGGTAAAATTTTTTTTTTCAAAATTTAAATTATAATGTGGGAGTAAAGCCATAAAGAATAATATTCATACACATATATTTACACGAACAATGTATTTATGAAAAATACATTAATTAATTTACAGCAGCAAAAACATAGATAATAATGAATTACTTTAAGGACGTTGCCCCGTCGTGGAAGTAGTGGGGGAAGCTGCCCATAGGTTAGGCACGGGAACAACTGACATTCGCCTCGAGTCTACCCGGTCGATTAACAAAATTATTTTATTTTCAACTCGTTGGTACTCCAGACTGAATTAATAAAACTTTCTGAAATTTTTACATAGTATTACTGAAGACTTCTAGTTTTTAACAGTGTGAATCAAAAGTCTAGAAAACTTTTTTAAAAATAAGGAAAAATCAGCAATTTTTTTACTGATTTTTTAATAACAAAACAATGCCGAAATTGTTTAAAAATCCATAAGAAGTTTTCCAAAAACATAACAATTTGTTCTTTAAGGCTCTAGGAATGACATATCCAAATTTCAAGATGATTGCCAACCTGGTTCGAAAACTACAGAAAAATGAAAACAGCATGGTTTTCCCATAAGAGCCTATGTTAAATCACCCGTTTTTGAGCGATTTTAGCCCAACTTTGAATTAAAATTTCTCGACAACTTATAGTAAATCCTCTTGAAATTTTGACAAGTTATTCCTTAAGCCTAAACTTAAAGATTGCAATAATTTTCAAACGATTCTTATGGATTTTATTTCACGAGGCAACGTCCTTAACGCATATCTTCTTACCCTAATATTTCATATCAAATTAACAAAAAACTCATTACATCTTAAACCTTATACAGTATGGTTTACACATTGTAGATGCTTCGCAAAAGAAAAAAAACGAGGTTTAAAAGCCATTCAAAATCCAGATTTTGTTTATGAAAGTCTGATAAAAAAGTAAGAGAAACAATAAGTTCTAAAGTAATTAACAAAAAAATGACAAAAAATGTTTACAATAAAATAATTTTTGGTTAAATTAATTAATTTTTGTTCAGAAAAAAGTCAGGAAGAAGACCTTTTGCTGAAAGAAGTATTACCTAATACTCATTAATAAACTACTGTTGAAAAAATTGGATCTATTACTTCAATGCTTTCAGGCTGATATATACTTAGTGGTTTGAGTTCGCGGACACGTATTTTTATATTTATAATTTTTACTCAGGTTTTTCGTACTCAGTAGCAGTTTAGTGTTCTTCGTGGTTTTCTAAACTTAAATATTTCGACCAAGTTAATTCTTATTATTTCAGACTTTTAGAAAGTTGTACTTAATCAAACAGTTAAAAAAAAAGAAAATGAATATTATGAAGCTGTAGTGTACCGCTGGGCTGAATAGTTTGAAAGTTTCATTGTTTAAATAATTCATGACAAACTTCATATTTTAAAGTTGAATCTTGGTTTTGATGGAGTCTATTATTTTTACTAAAAGTAAACTAAATATACTTTTTTGTTCATAAAATTTTTGGTTTGAGGTACTGAAAAAACTTATTTTTCTAATTTTTAACTGAAATAAAGAAATAAAAACAGTAGCGAAAGATTAAATTATTTTAAAAGGTTATAAATAATGTAAATTTTTTTCTCTGTAAAGTATTTATAAGAGGATTAAGTTTGTTATTTATATTCATTGTGTATTAAATTTAAAAAAAATGATAGAAATATTCTAGTAGGAATATTTAAAGTAAATGTTTATAATTATTTGAACAAATATATTTTAGAAATATGTTACTGTATGCAATATTTATAGTTTAAACTAACTTTCTAAAAGGAAACTTACGTTATCCAATGGCTATGTACAATAAATGTAGTTTATTAAAAAATCTTTATCTATAATGTGTAAACCATACTGTATAAGAAATTATATCATAATTATTAATTAATTAATTGTTTCAAATCAGAGACAATCAGATGTAGCCGGAAACCAAAATAAATTTTTCAAGCCTGTACACACTTACAAAAAAGTGGCGCTTTTTTGAGTTTCATCAATTATAATTCATACCAAATTTTTTATAGATTTTTAAGCTCAATCATATTCACCACTTGAATATTTCAACTTGTGTATTTTCATCAGATTGGTTTATTAAAATGCCATCAACTCAACTCATTGCGATATTTTCTCTCATTTTTTTCATGAAAAATGGATATTTTTCCGAAAAAGCTGATTAAAAAAAAATTTTAGAAAATTAGATTTTTTTGAATATATTTTAACCAAAAAAAAATTTGAATAAAAATTCAATTTCAGCAAAAGTTTTTTTTTTTTTTTAATTTAAATATTCCTTGCGGCGCGCTGATTAAACAACTCACTGTTGTGGACCCCACTGCAGTGTCCGCTTCACCGTCTAGTTCTTTTCACGAGATTTTTTCGGCGAGAGATAATTTCGGTGAACAGTCGCAGTAGGTCATTTTAGGTATACCCGTAATTTGGAATGATGCATTAAGATTTTAAAACTTAGAGCTTAAGCCTTTTTATTTACATCCTTACCCATGAACCCTACATATTTAACATTTTTTTTGCAAATCAGTTAGATATGATAATTCAAATAAGTTATATGTAATAATTTCATTTAAAAAAATTATCGAACAATTATGAAAATAACTCATTTGTCATTATTTACTGAAAATCCTTTATACATGATGAACGATGATCGAATATCCTCGATTTATTATTAATGTGATTGGTCTAAAATGTTCAAAATTTGAATAACTTGAAATGTTGAATACTTAGTTACTAAGAATATTTTTGCAATCTTTTATAACTGAATACTTTGTTACAATAAATAAAAAAAATTTCTTAGTAGAATTCTATAAAATAAAATGAGAGTTCTAACAAAAAAAAATCGAACAGAACTTAGTTGCAGGTTGCAAAAGATATGAGATGAATTAAGTGTTGTTATTATTTACAGGTTGATTGCAATTAAAATTTTCTGAGAATTTTCTCGTTCAACTTCCTTTTTTTTTTAACTTAAAATAAAAATATATCGTTTGTTTACTTTCAAGATTAAAAATTTGATGGCGCTTATGAAAAATTCAAAGTTGCGTGCCGATTGAGACTAGTTTCATAAAAACAGTTATTTATTTATTTTAAAAAATTTTAAATTTAGCTTTCAGATTAATAAAATTATCACGACCGTTACCGAGACTTTGAAACCGAGACCGAGACCGGTAAAATTTTTCGAGATCGAGACCAAGACCGGATAAAAATATCGTATCGTCTCGTCTCGAACAGCCCACCTCGGGCTCCAAGTGGTTCTCATCATATTCCTTTGCTCTTGGATTATCCATAAAGAATTGTGACAGTCAGTGATCGTAATTAAATCGTCGGTAACGATTTAGGATTTGGCGCGAATCACGTGACTGTCGAACGCAGCTCAGAGCGGACCTCTGAGGTGGTAGAGCGGGAATCGGGAAGCCACTCGTAGTTTTCGTGTCCAAGTGTTCGCACGTACATGGAACTTAACTCGTCTCGGTTCGACGACTAACCGGACTCCTCGGGAGTGGAATGTCATCGAAGAGAGAGTTGGCAGAGACAGAAGGTGCGGGATCGATGGTCATCGCCCGGGAAGCATTCTCCTGTCTAGACGAGTCAACCGGCTTTTGGAAGCCGTGGACGTCGGGGAACCTGACCGACGTCCGGCAGACACGCAAAGATCTGGAGATCGATTCATGTCAGATCTTGAAGCAGCTTACTCGTTACGGAAGTCAAGGCAATTATTGACATTCGCGTCGCGCGTTGTGGTAGAGCCGTAGTGTGAGAGTGTGGTGTTATTTGTGAAGTTGTCATTTCACGTCATCGACGGGACCGCTTTCCGACGGCTACACGGCGACTCGAGTATCGTAGATATTGCGGCTGGTCGGCATCGTAGCCTGGCATTTTGTTTAGCCTGACGGCTTGTGTATGAGGTGCACCTTAGCGACTCCGTAAGTTAATTGTAAATGTTCGAGTGAGTGTGAATGCGTGTGAGTGTCCTTAGTACACTGTTATTGTAACAATCTTTGTTTTTCTCTCGCGCGCGTTAGCTGCCGATAGCAGCAGGAATTTGTGTGCGCGCGCAACGATTTAGAGAGCATTGAAGATTCTTTTGTTTACTGGTTTGAACGACACCGAGTCGTAATTCGAAATTTGTATTTTAGGTTTAGATTTGTTTTAATAAATTATTAAATTGTTAATTTAATTTTTATTGACTAAACCTAGTGTTTCTGCGAATCGATCCTGTTTTAATACCCGCACCCACTGCCGATAAACGAACTAGCCGACCGCGTCGCGAGATATAGTAATATTCGCGGACGCGATTTCCTCATTTTATTATTTCAGGTTGACGAGTTGCAGTTCGACGAGTGCTTGGATCAGCACTAAGTACAGGTAGTAAGGATTTAGTACGCACCGTGGGTATTTGTATCGGCTCATACAAACCCTTAAATCCACCCCTGTTACAGAATATACAGATACAATACTGGTATACTATTAAATTTTTTCTAACTTACATCTCAGGCATCAAGCCGTCATTACAAAATTTAATTAGATTGTTACGCTAGGAAATCTGAACTTGCTTTGAAATCTTCACCCTTTGCTTCATAATCAATTTTTTATTGAAAGGTTCGCCCCGCGAGCTTTTACCGACCTCATAAAACCAGAAATTTTAATTTTACAGACTTTTTTCTAGAAAGGAGAGAAAAAATTAAATTATTGCATTAAATTATTAACATTTTATTTTCTTAGAAACAAAGGTATTAACTATCCAACCTGTCAAAACAAAAAATTTATAATTTTATATCAAAGCAATAAAAAAAATCACTCTAAATCGGTGCAGGTTATCTCTCAAGCGCTTCTCATTATATATCTTTGATCTTGGATTGTTCCCAGAGAATACATAATTGACAGGTACATATTATTCATAGTAAACATTAAAATTAATTTTTTTCGAGTTTATTTAGCGAAGGTTAAGAATACGCTGTTATTTAATAAATATTTTTTATGCTTTGTATATTTCTCGTGGTACCTTTTTTTTACTAGTATGTAGATGTAGACACGTTGAGCCACAATACATATTTTTAACCTATAATCAGATTTCTATGAATACTTAATCAAACATTCATCAAGAAAGAGGTCGCTTCACGAGTACGAACGGTAACGTTCGATACTAGTACTCGATCTTCCTATAAGGCCTAAGTTGTATGATAACTGCGCTCTCCAAATCGGAGATGCAAAAACTTTAAACGCCCGTAAGGGCAAAAACTCCACTTTGCTAAGCTAAACTTTATGAAATAAAAAGTATTTATATGCAATAAAAATATTCGATGGTCCCAAAGTTTTTAATGTTAGCTTTAATTCTCTTCGTGGCAGGGATTCGACATAACAAGCTACGTATTTCTTAGCAAGGGATAAATCAAAAATAGCGGGAACGACTTGTCGCGTTTTTAACTTGGCAGGAGGTCGATAATTTAATTGTTTATTATCGTGGTGATTGAGCACGCAAGAAGCTCGCATTCTTAACGTGGCATGAAACTGTCCACGTACTTTTAACGTGGTGGAAAGCATTTTTGAATTTTGTAATTTAAGGAATTTTTTATTCGTGGCTGCGGGGGGTATTGTTGCTCTTTTCTTGGCTGGGGGGTAACTAATTAAAATTCTTATCGCCGCATAAAAATTTCGGGTAAAGTAGGAGTTACGGATTTTTTCAATCGTGGCAAGCCCTTCTTCTAGCTCTTTACCTGGCAGCTTTTGGCCTGAGGTTTTTTTTTCGCTGAGACACACTCAATATGTTATATCAACCGTTGCAAACTCATAGTATGCGCTATAGCGTACGCTTTATTGGTTTTATATCATGCGCTACAGCCTACGTTGTATTAGGTTTATATCATGCGCTATACATAGCGTACGCTGTATTAGTTTTATATCATGCGCTATAGCGTACGCTATAAACCTCTCACAGCGTACGCTATATTGTATTTTATAGCGTATGCTACAAACTGCTCCTAGCGTACGTTACGAACCTCTCCTAGCGTATGCTACAATTTAACGTGCGATATTAACATCTCAAGGCGTACTCTACGAAGATATCACAGCGAAAGCTATATCTCATAGCATACGCTATAGTGCACGCTGTAAACATCTCAAAACGTGCGCTATATTTTATAGCACACGCTATATCGTACGCTATATTATATAGCATACGCTATAGCGTATGCTACGAAGATCTTATAGCGTATGCTATATTTCATAGCATACGCTATAGCGTACGCTGTAAACATCTCATAGCGTACGCTATATTATATAGCGTACGCTCGTGCGCTATAGCGTACGCTTGAGATGCCCTCTAGACATACTCTTAAATTAACAAAAAAAAGAAAAATTTATATCATTGCAGATGTCGAATAAAGAAGAGGAAAAACTGAAAAAAAAATATTCTCCAGCTAAAACATCTTAAAAGACATTCAATTTTTAGTGATGAGGAAAAACAAAAAGACGAAAAAAAATGGAGATGCGAGTGTAAAGACTTTATAAAACGATTAAAATTGCTAGTGGTGATGGTGAAAATGAAAACTATATCGAAAGATTGGAGGGACTCCTCCTCGATCTTGATGGACTCGATGAAGACGGAGGTGTATTGTATTGGTGGTGGAGTCACGTGGAAAAATTCGGCTTTTGATGGTAATTTATTAGATGGAGTTTTTAAGAATCCAGGATATTTAGATCCTTTAAATTTTTTAGTATCAATTAAATTTAAAGTAATTAATATTATAAAAGGTGTTTTAAAAAATCTTGAAAATATTAAAGTTGATTTTAAAAATATACATTATAATGATGTTTTAAACTTAAAAGATATTACATTTCAAGCCACTCTAAATCAAATTCCTAATGCCTATCAAAATACCAGTCACTTACCAAAAATCAACTGGAAGATCAAATTACTCAAATCTCAAATGTTATGCTCTTCATCTTTGACGCCCTCAAAAACCATAAAGATTGACCCCATCTTAAACCCTGGATCACAAATGAACTGAAGGACAAAATAAAAGTCAGGGACGCACTCAAACGAAACGCGATGCGATCGAAGTCCAATGAATTTTGCGCCTTCCGCAACTCCATAGCCCTCGAGCTTAAAACAGCCATTCCCCCGCCACAATTTTCCCCACTTCTACTTTAAACCTTGAGTAGGCCTCAGTCTTAGGAAGTTCTGCACCACTTACTGGTACCCATATAGAAAATGTACTACATACCCCGACCAACTTTTTAAAGTCCACCTTCGACTTTTCTCCCGTCAATGAACCCATAGTCCCACAGTTTTTCACGGCAGCATGGGCGCTGCCAATATATCATTGATCATGTTTTAACTTCCGTTTCAGGTCTTACTTACAACTCTTAGATATATCTTCAACTTATCATTTGCAAGCGGAATTTCTCCATCACAATAGAAGCTTGCTTCAATCCTGCCACTTGTGAGGGTAAAAAACCCTGAAATACCCTTCAACATACGTCTGATAGCATAACTTAGTAAATTCTTGAAGCTTTTGGAGAGGATTGTCCATATGCAATTTATGCAGAACCTTATCTCCATTAACCACCTTGACTTGCTTCAGTCAGCTTACAAAAAATACCACTGTTCGCAGGCTGCTTTGATCTATATACTTAATGAGACCTGCTTGGCTATTGACCGGAATGAACTGACTAGTAAAGTACCAAGTGTATGTACACTTTCGATTAAATTTGATGTACAAATCTGAATAAGCAGTTTCGATACATAGTCCTGCTCTAGATGAAAATTCTCTTGGTTAAATAAAATATTTGAATCGAAATTTATTAAGTGGAACACTTGAAATCAAGTCATCAATTTTCAGACTATTTTTACAGAATTTTTTAGATCTAGATGTTGTGATTGATTCTCTAATTTCAAAAACTTTAATTTTTGTTCAAGTAATGAAAAAATTAATTGTGAGGAATTTTTTTCAAAATTGAGTTATTCGAAGTAGATTCAATAAAAGTTGACTGATATTTATTGATGAGCATGAAAAAAATAAAAAATAAAAAGTAGAAAGCTACCGTTATTTGTTGAAAAAATCTATTACCGACGATCAACCAAATGTAGTGAAAGCGCGTCGATGAGATCGTCAAGTGCTCACAACGCACTATTGCAAGTAAATATATCTATGTTTATATCACCAGTTATAACCACATTCTCATACATAGATAAATAGGGTGCGATCGCGTTAAATAGAAATTACGGATGGAAGGTATTTGTGAAACCTGTAGATGTCGGACAAGAGTAGTTTCCTGGCGTTGACTATAACTCGAGTAATCAAGAGTTCGGTCTCTTTAGGTCGTGCGTTTAAATTATTATGAGTATTTTTTTTTTTTTTTTTTTTTTAATAATAATTTGGTTTTGTTACTAGACTGCCTGACCATGCCATGGCATGTCCATGTGGTAATGTCGCATCACTACGTAAAATATTGTCTTGAACTATGATAATATTTATAATACACTATGACTTACTTTGAAATTAAATTCCCACTCCACTACTTCACGATCCAGTTCCCTACACAATGATTTCAAAACATTGGGTGGTAGAAAACTTGGTGGTATGTCATGCTTAAATATTGGTAGTACAATTTTATCTGCTGAAATTTGTTTCGATTTGAATTCTCTCTTACACGCGCTGAAAACACAAAAAAAAAAAAATTAACAAAAAAAATACATTTGAAACTATTTAATCTAAGTTAGGCTTAAGGTGGTTTTCTACCAGAGCTATTCAAGTTCAAGACTAAAAAAAAATTATTTCACCAAATTAGTAAAAATTGTTTATTAAAATTTAATTTGTAACTGTTTATGGCTTCTGAAATTATTTTCTACCAAAAAAAAAAAACATTGACAATCACAACAAAACAATTTTTTTTTAACTTTCAACCTCACCTTTTAATACCGCAGTTTTGGAGGTTATTCACGTGAAAATTATTTTTGTAAAATTATTGTAAAATTTTTAAAAGGTCAATTTTTTGCAGTTTCAAGAAATAAATTCTTCGATAGTGAAACTATATGTTTGTGATTTTCTAAAGGATCTCTATTGTAAGAAGATAAATATCAATAATTTAGTACACTTTTTCAGAGTAGCGTCCATACGCGTATGGACTATATGGTCAATTTTGATCGGACTTCGTAGAAATGTTTATTAATATCTAATAAACACCTCCAGATAATTTGAGCTGATTCTCTATTGTCATGCATTTGGTAGAAAACCACCTTAAATAGATATTTTGTAAATAAATCATGTTTTTTCTTTTTGAAGAAATTTTTTTTCAAAATATTATACATTTTCAATAAAAGAACATTTTTTTCAAATACATCAATTTAATTCAGTCTTAAAAAAATTAAAAATCATGAAATTTAAGTTGTAATCATGGACTTTAAAAACACCCATAAAAAAATGTAAGATATCAACGGCGACTTGGGTTTTTAAAGGACTTAATAGTTTATAAAAAAAATTACCACTTCTAAATTTTATGTTTGAAAATCTGTAAAAAGATATTGTTATATTCTTTGAAAAAAGAAACCAACAATTTAATTTTCTACAAATTTACACGGCTTACTAGGCAAGTCATTACTCGAAATTTTTGGGGTCGTTGAGATGCTATCCGATTCTTTTTTTCGATTTTGCTCCGAAAATTTTTTTAAAATTTACAGGAGACAAGGTTTTGGGTAGATGAAAAAATTTATTTACAGAATGCTGTAACTTAATAGGTAGTCGAGATGGTATCCGAATTTTTTATTTTTACGAAAACGCTAGTTCTATAAAATTTAATTTTTTCCAAATTAAGACGAGCAAGTTGTAACTCGATAGGTAGTCGAGATGGTATCGGGATTTTTATTTTTTTTCGAAAAGCGAAAATTTTCGTTTTATATAGATTTACACGGCTCGCTTTTAGGTGTTGGGGGAGATTTTTGAGCAGCGGACAAAATTTACAGGGATGCGAGTTGTGACACGAATTGCAGCTTCCTTGAGGCATGTATAGACGTGCAAAATGCCTTTTTTATAATCGTACTAAACAATGTGATAAGTATCTCGGAGTTTTACAATCGGGCCCTGGAGAACTGAGTCAGGTATTGACTTGCATTGGTTGAGTCACAGACAGGATATATGACGAGGTCAAGAATCTCCCCGAACAACAGGAGTTAATAACCACGCGTTACCTGCCTAATGACCTCTAGGGTTCGGTGTCGGTGCTCCCCACCCAAGTGTCTATTTGTCGGGTTTAGGTCCCGGGGTCGGTTTTTCATCATTCTATGACGAGTTTCGACTCGTAAAAAATCTCTCTGCTGATACCTCTCGCAGGGTGAAATTTTCCCTACCTTGACTGAAGTCTAGCTTTCCGAGGATACTGAAAGCAAAAAAATTCATCGAGAAACGGCACCTCGTGGTATTTTTGGCGGGGTTGACCATGCAGTGGCGGGGTCGGGCTGTCCGGCCTGGCCGTAGTTGTCGTGGGCGTTCTACTGTCCACGATTTTGTAAATTATCTAGTGAAATTCATTCTCTCTTTCCTCTCTCTCATCCGTGCATTCATCGAAATTACTCTCTCCGGAATAAATCGAATGCTGAAAAAAATCGAAAGAGTGTATAGAAAAAAAAAAAAAGAAAAATTAAGATATCTACGTGATAATCCTGAAATGAAAAAAACACAATTCGGATGTTGGGTAAATTCAAAAAAAAAATATTTTAGTAACAGCGGAATACAAGCAATTCTTTCTTTCCAAAATCTGTTTATTTCATAAATTACTTTGTTCCCATGCTCGGATACATCAAAAAGAGAAATTATTATTCCATATATTCTTCCCTGCAGTGAGTCGCTAGGTTCGACGCGCGCGCTTCTATCTCGGGGATCGCGGGTGTTAGCAAACGATAAAAATCACCGTGACTGCAAATATTCAAAATCTCACTTCTGGCCTGTACAAGACATTCATAGGCTTGCAGGTAAAGTGAGATAAATAAACGGTGGCAAAAAAAAAATCGAACTTACGGTGTGATGTCCGTACGGGTCCGGGTCACTCAAACTTGGAGGGAAATCGTTGTTCAGGGCGAGACGATCCTGTGGTCCGGCTCGTTGGCGGGAACTGTTGGTTTCCCAGTCGGGAATCACGTTGCTCCTTAATGGTCCGTTGCTCAAGTCGGGCTCTCAGACCGGGTGGACGGTAGTTGTCTGGATCCGGAAGATTTTGCGGTCCTGCACGTTGGCGGGAACTTCTGGTGAATTCCAGATTGAGTTTCTAGGGCCTATTAGGGCACACGACGCGGACGTCCGGCTGCTCTTTAAAAAAACTTTGCACGTTAACTAAATTTCGAGACTTGAGGTATACACGAACAAAATGATGCCTCAAGCCAGTTGAAAGATTTTTTAAGTGCCGCTCCAAGCCCCGAAGCCACTTTATAATACCTCAGTCATGAAACAGGGAAAATGCGCGGGGGTCTCTTACCGCTAGGCAAATTAGTCCATTCTTTGATCGCTGGACAGGGCGCTGCGCATCCCTTTGCTGGTGGGTGATTCGCCCGCGTTTCGAGCTGCTAAGGTGAGGGTCCCGCAATAGATTAGGCGCGTTAGATCCACGTAGAATGGGGGTCGGCCAAGCGTGCCATCCGCGCTGCTGACAGCTCTTACCTTTGCAGAGTGGCAAATACTGGGAGCGCGCAAATTTTCTAACCTGCGCTCACTGCGAAAATTTCAAATATTTCAAATATAACTATAAACGTATCAATAATAAATATAAAATATTAAATATAAACTTGAAAAATTTAACAAAATTCACTCGGGCAACTAGCTGTAGGTCAGATACCTTGCAACTGTTTTCACCGAGAAAAGTGGAGGTGAATTCATGTTCGCGGGCTTCTTCTCAGATTTGACTTAACAGTCCAAGCTTGTACATTTTTGAGTGGTTCGCGGTGTGTCGAAAACACCTGAAAAAGTATTTGTGCGACTACTCAATTTGTGTAGTGGTGCTGATATTCATTTCTTGAACAAAAAATACTTTAAATTTTCATATCAGTTGGTGTGCCTTGGGAGAAAACATTAGCAGCAGAGGTCTCGAGGATGAGTGCGAGGAAATTTTTCTGCACCATAAGCAGATTGAAAGTAAGTAACAATAGGGTTGGCAACCGGTTCTTAAAAAATATATTTTTTTAAAAGTACTTGATTTTCAATGAATTTGAACATTTTTTTTAGAATTTTTATATCAAAATTAAGCAAGAAAAAAATCAAGAAAAGTTTTGGAAGCTACGGGCTGATATTAAAATTTGTATTATTCGGGCTGATGACGTCATTGGCCCGAAATCCCATTAGAAGTATATCTATAATATATATAGATTATATATATCTATTATCTATTATGTATATGCAGTAAACATTTTGAGGATTTTTCGTGTTATGAAATATGGTTTTTGAGGATTTTTTGAGCATTTGAGGATTATTCTCAAAAGCTATTGATACCATTGCAGTTTTTTGAGGATATCCTCAAAAACTATACCTACGTTTTGAGAATTTGGGATATCTCAGTTATGAATGAGTGATTTCGTCAGTTTGAGGATTTGATACTTTTTTTAATAATGGTTAAATAATTGGTTAATTATAATAATAAGTTAATTACTTACTATTTTAGACTTATAAATCACTATAAAAAGGACAGTACCCAAACTTCCAGAAATTTTCAATAATAAATTTGAATTTTTTTTTTTATTATATTTTAAAATTAATATTATTATTTCTTACCAAACTAATAACTTTAATTCGTGAACACATTTACTCAGAAAGAAAAGCATAATGGAAAATTGAATGACAATTGAAAAAAAAATTATAACTCAAATCATGCGTGCAGTCTCTTTTTTCTAAAATGCAGGTATAACTTTAGTTACTCTTCGGATTTCTCGGTGAGATGAGAAGTCATTCAAAACTAAAACTTAAACATAGATGTGATATATTTAGTTGTAAAATGTTGCAAAGCCTTATCTCGGATTGTATCATTATATAAATCTATCATTATGAGTACTTTTGATAGATAACGACCAAAAGACAAAAAAAATAAACTTCCATAAATTTACATAAAATAGCAGACAGGATTAATCAATTTTTCAACTCAGCTTTTGCTTTTTGAATAGCAAACAATAGACAGCCGAGCGAGACAATCGAAAATGCCTCAAATAAATACTATGCTTTTACAAAAATAAATTTTCAACATTATACTCTGCTGGCATTTTGGATACCAAGAACTTTTATGCATCTAAAACCAAATCATATTATCGCATCAAATTTATTTCTATGTTGATTTTGGAATGAAAACGTCCAGATTCCAGCGTCAAGCAGAAATGACTCATGAACATTTAACATATTCATAACTAAACAAAACAGTTCTTAGGCAAATCAAATTATTCTTATTTCGATAGTACGTATCCATCGAATACTTACGAACACTTTTATAAATAAAATTTCACAGAAACGTTCCTTAGTGGAATCAAAGTTCACACGTTAGTCGCAAAATGTTTCAGTTAACGAGGTTGAAGAACGAATGTAATTCATGTTTATCTCCGATATCCATGACATCTTTAATAATCGTTTTCAAAAATGGAAGGCCACTATTTCTATGCAAGTAAACTTTAAACAATCGACTATGAAATCATGATTTCATTTTTAACATTGAAACACTTGTATGATCAACTGGACTGAATAAAACACAATCGTAAAATTGAGGAATTTTGGAGTTCAATGACGTTCTATTGCTAAGTTCATTAGCATGCGTAGTTGGCATTTTGAATATTTTTGATACCACGTAATTCAAAAAAAGTCAATTAACATACTTTTTTTTTTTAATCATTCCCCATTTTTTTTTTTTTTATTAAAAGTAACAATGAGAGACAGTAATAAAGTCAAGGCGACGAATACTATTAAAAAATTTCTTTTTCTTGCCTAAAATGTCATCTTATTCAGTAAACATCTGGATCACGAAGTTTTCAGACTATTCAGAAAAACGAAAAGTACATAAAATTACATTTAAAAATTTTTTTGTTATAAGTATACGGATGTTCTAATATGTGTAAGGAAATTTGCTATTGATACACAACAGATTCAAGTAGAATTTTCCTTTGCCAATCTATCAAACATTTTATATTATCCGGCATTTTGAATACTTTTGGTTTCCATGACTTTATATTCAAACGGCCGTCGGAAGTTATTAACTTTACCAACTCGATCTTTGCTTTTTCGAATGACGAACAATTCAACAGCCGACCAAGACCATCGAAAAATCCACAAATAAATACTATGCTTTTACAAAAATTAATTTTAGACATTATACTCTGCTGGCATTTTAGATACCAAGAATTTTTATGCATCTAAAACCAAATCATATTATCGCATCAAATTTATTTCTATGTTGATTTTGGAATGAAAACGTCCAGATTCCAGTGTCAAGCGGAAATGACTCATGAACATTTAACAGAATCATAACCAAAAAAAACAGTTCTTAGGCAAATCCAATTTTTCTTATTTCGATAGTACGTATCCATCGAATACTTACGAACACTTTTATAAATAAAATTTCACAGAAACGTTCCTTAGTGGAAATAAAGTTCACACGTTAGTCGCAAAATTTTCCAGTTAACGAGGTCGAAGAACGAATGTAATTCATGTATACCTCCGATATCCATGACATCTTTAATAATCATTTTCAAAAAAGGAAGGCCACTATTTCTATGCTAGTAAACTTTAAACAATCGACTATGAAATCATGATTTCATTTTTAACATTGAAACACTTGTATGATCAACTGAACTGAATAAAACACAATCGTAAAATTGAGGAATTTTGGAGTTCAATGACGTTCTATTGCTAAGTTCATTAGCAAGCGTAGTTGGCATTTTGAATACTTTTGATACCACGTAATTCAAAAAAAGTCAATTAACATAATTTTTTTTTAATCATTCCCCATTTTTTTTTTTTCTTTAAAAGTAACAATGAGAGACAGTAATAAAGTCTGGGCGACCAATACTATTCAAAAATTTCTTTTTCTTGCCTAAAATGTCATCGTATTCAGTAAACATCTGGATCACGAAGTTTTCAGACTATTCAGAAAACGGAAAGTACATAAAATTACATTTAAAAATTTTTTTGTTATAAGTATACGGATGTTCTTATATGTGTAAAGAAATTTGCTATTGATACACAACAGATTCAAGTAGAATTTTCCTTTACCAATCTATCAAATATTTTATATTATCCGGCATTTTGAATACTTTTGGTTTCCATGACCTTATATACAAACGGCAGTCGGAAGTCATTAACTTTACCAACTCGATCTTTGCTTTTTCGAATGACGAACAATTCAACAGCCGACCAAGACAATCGAAAAATCCACAAATGAATACGATGCTTTTACAAAAATTAATTTTCAACATTATACTCTGCTGGCATTTTGGATACCAAGAATTTTTATGCATCTAAAATCAAAACAATATTATCGCATCAAATTTATTTCTATGTTGATTTTGGAATGAAAACTTCCAGATTCCAGCGTCAAGCAGAAATGACTCATGAAAATTTAACAGAATCATAACTAAACAAAACAGTTCTTAGGCAAATCCAATTTTTCTTATTTCTATAGTACGTATCCACCGAATACTTACGAACACTTGTTACTGATAAAATTTCACGGAAACGTTCCTTAGTGGAAATAAAATAAAGTTCACACGTTAGTCGCCAAACGTTTCAGTTAACGAGATTGAAGAACGAATGTAATTCATGTATATCTCCGATATCCATGACATCTTTAATAATCGTTTTCAAAAATGGAAGGCCACTATTTCTATGCTAGTAAACTTTAAACAATCGACTATGAAATCATGATTTCAAATTTTAACATTGAAAAACTTGTATGATCAACTGGACTGAATAAAACACAATCGCAAAATAAGGGAATTTTGGAGTTCAATGACGTTCTATTGCTAAGTTCATTAGCATATGTAGGTGGCATTTTGAATACTTTTGATACCACGTAATTCAAAAAAAGTCAATTAACATACTTTTTTTTTATCATTCACCATTTTTCAAGTTGCAAGACTATTCACCATTTTTCAAGTTTCAGACTATTCAGAAAAATGAAAAGTACATAAAATTACATTTAAAAATTTTTTTGTTATAAGTATACGGATGTTCTAATATGTGTAAAGAAATTTGCTATTGATACACAACAGATTCAAGTAGAATTTTCCTTTACCAATCTATCAAATATTTTATATTATCCGGCATTTTGAATACTTTTGGTTTCCATGACCTTATATACAAACGGCAGTCGGAAGTCATTAACTTTACCAACTCGATCTTTGCTTTTTCGAATGACGAACAATTCAACAGCCGACCAAGACCATCGAAAAATCCACAAATAAATACTATGCTTTTACAAAAATTAAGCAGAAATGACTCATGAAAATTTAACAGAATCATAACTAAACAAAACAGTTCTTAGGCAAATCCAATTTTTCTTATTTCTATAGTACGTATCCATCGAATACTTACGAACACTTGTTACTGATAAAATTTCACGGAAACGTTCCTTAGTGGAAATAAAATAAAGTTCACACGTTAGTCGCCAAACGTTTCAGTTAACGAGGTTGAAGAACGAATGTAATTCATGTATATCTCCGATATCCATGACATCTTTAATAATCGTTTTCAAAAATGGAAGGCCACTATTTCTATGCTAGTAAACTTTAAACAATCGACTATGAAATCATGATTTCAAATTTTAACATTGAAAAACTTGTATGATCACATGGACTGAATAAAACACAATCGTTAAAATAGTGAATTTTAGAGTCAGATAATGTTTTATTGCTTAGTTCATTGGCATTCGTAGATGGCATTTTGAATACTTTGGATAACATGTAATTCAAAAAAAGTCAATTAACATACTTTTTTTTTAATCATTCCCCATTTTTTTTTTTTTTTCAATAAAAGTAACAATGAGAGAAAGTCATAAAGTCTAGGAGACCAATACTATTCAAAAATTTCTTTTTCTTGCCTAAAATGTCATCGTATTCAGTAAACATCTGGATCACGAAGTTTTCAGACTATTCAGAAAAACGGAAAGTAGATATAATTACATTTAAAAATTTTTTTGTTATTAATATACGGATGTTTTAATATGTGTAAAGAAATTTGCTATTGATTGACAACAGATTCAAGTAGAATTTTCCTTTACCAATCTATCAAATATTATATACTATCCGGCATTTTAAATACTTTTGGTTTTCATGACCCTACATACAAACGGCAGTCGGAAGTCATTAACTTTACCAACTCGATCTTTGCTTTTTCGAATGACGAACAATTCAACAGCCGACCAAGACCATCGAAAAATCCACAAATAAATACTATGCTTTTACAAAAATTAATTTTAGACATTATACTCTGCTGGCATTTTGGATACCAAGAATTTTTATGCATCTGAAACCAAAACAATATTATCGCATGAAATTTATTTCTATGTTGATTTTGAAATAAAAACGTCCAGATTCCAGTGTCAAGCGGAAATGACTCATGAACATTTAACAGAATCATAACTAAACAAAACAGTTCTTAGGCAAATCCAATTTTTCTTATTTCGATAGTACGTATCCATCGAATACTTACGAAGACTTTTATAAATAAAATTTCACAGAAACATTCCTTAGTGGAAATAAAGATCACACGTAAGTCGCAAAATGTTCCAGTTAACGAGGTCTAAGAACGAATGTAATTCATGTATACCTCCGATATCCATGACATCTTTAATAATCGTTTTCAAAAATGGAAGGCCACTATTTCTATGCTAGTAAACTTTAAACAAGCGACTATGAAATCATGATTTCATTTTTAACATTGAAACACTTGTATGATCAACTGGACTGAATAAAACACAATCGTAAAAATAGTGAATTTTAGAGTCAGATAATGTTTTATTGCTTAGTTCATTGGCATTCGTAGGTGGCATTTTGAATACTTTGGATACCATGTAATTCAAAAAAAGTCAATTAACATACTTTTTTTTTAATCATTCCCCATTTTTTTTTTTTTTTTCAATAAAAGTAACAATGAGAGAAAGTAATAAAGTCTAGGAGACCAATACTATTCAAAAATTTCTTTTTCTTGCCTAAAATGTCATCGTATTCAGTAAACATCTGGATCACGAAGTTTTCAGACTATTTAGAAAAACGGAAAGTAGATATAATTACATTTAAAAATTTTTTTGTTATTAATATACGGATGTTTTAATATGTGTAAAGAATTTTGCTATTGATACACAACAGATTCAAGTAGAATTTTCCTTTACCAATCTATCAAATATTATATACTATCCGGCATTTTAAATACTTTTGGTTTTCATGACCCTACATACAAACGGCAGTCGGAAGTCATTAACTTTACCAACTCGATCTTTGCTTTTTCGAATGACGAACAATTCAACAGCCGACCAAGACCATCGAAAAATCCACAAATAAATACTATGCTTTTACAAAAATTAATTTTAGACATTATACTCTGCTGGCATTTTGGATACCAAGAATTTTTATGCATCTGAAACCAAAACAATATTATCGCATGAAATTTATTTCTATGTTGATTTTGGAATGAAAACTTCCAGATTCCAGTGTCAAGCGGAAATGACTCATGAACATTTAACAGAATCATAACTAAACAAAGCAGTTCTTAGGCAAATCCAATTTTTCTTATTTCGATAGTACGTATCCATCGAATACTTACGAACACTTGTTACTGATAAAATTTCACGGAAACGTTCCTTAGTGGAAATAAAATAAAGTTCACACGTTAGTCGCCAAACGTTTCAGTTAACGAGGTTGAAGAACGAATGTAATTCATGTATATCTCCGATATCCATGACATCTTTAATAATCGTTTTCAAAAATGGAAGGCCACTATTTCTATGCTAGTAAACTTTAAACAATCGACTATGAAATCATGATTTCAAATTTTAACATTGAAAAACTTGTATGATCACATGGACTGAATAAAACACAATCGTTAAAATAGTGAATTTTAGAGTCAGATAATGTTTTATTGCTTAGTTCATTGGCATTCGTAGGTGGCATTTTGAATACTTTGGATACCATGTAATTCAAAAAAAGTCAATTAACATACTTTTTTTTTAATCATTCCCCATTTTTTTTTTTTTTTTTCAATAAAAGTAACAATGAGAGAAAGTAATAAAGTCTAGGAGACCAATACTATTCAAAAATTTCTTTTTCTTGCCTAAAATGTCATCGTATTCAGTAAACATCTGGATCACGAAGTTTTCAGACTATTCAGAAAAACGGAAAGTAGATATAATTACATTTAAAAATTTTTTTGTTATTAATATACGGATGTTTTAATATGTGTAAAGAAATTTGCTATTGATACACAACAGATTCAAGTAGAATTTTCCTTTACCAATCTATCAAATATTATATACTATCCGGCATTTTAAATACTTTTGGTTTTCATGACCCTACATACAAACGGCAGTCGGAAGTCATTAACTTTACCAACTCGATCTTTGCTTTTTCGAATGACGAACAATTCAACAGCCGACCAAGACCATCGAAAAATCCACAAATAAATACTATGCTTTTACAAAAATTAATTTTAGACATTATACTCTGCTGGCATTTTGGATACCAAGAATTTTTATGCATCTGAAACCAAAACAATATTATCGCATGAAATTTATTTCTATGTTGATTTTGAAATAAAAACGTCCAGATTCCAGTGTCAAGCGGAAATGACTCATGAACATTTAACAGAATCATAACTAAACAAAACAGTTCTTAGGCAAATCCAATTTTTCTTATTTCGATAGTACGTATCCATCGAATACTTACGAAGACTTTTATAAATAAAATTTCACAGAAACATTCCTTAGTGGAAATAAAGATCACACGTAAGTCGCAAAATGTTCCAGTTAACGAGGTCTAAGAACGAATGTAATTCATGTATACCTCCGATATCCATGACATCTTTAATAATCGTTTTCAAAAATGGAAGGCCACTATTTCTATGCTAGTAAACTTTAAACAAGCGACTATGAAATCATGATTTCATTTTTAACATTGAAACACTTGTATGATCAACTGGACTGAATAAAACACAATCGTAAAAATAGTGAATTTTAGAGTCAGATAATGTTTTATTGCTTAGTTCATTGGCATTCGTAGGTGGCATTTTGAATACTTTGGATACCAGGTAATTCAAAAAAAGTCAATTGACATACTTTTTTTTTATCATTCACCATTTTTTTTTTTTTTTTTTTCATTCAAAGTAACAATGAGAGAAAGTAATAAAGTCTAGGAGACCAATACTATTCAAAAATTTCTTTTTCTTGCCTAAAATGTCATCGTATTCAGTAAACATCTGGATCACGAAGTTTTCAGACTATTCAGAAAAACGGAAAGTAGATATAATTACATTTAAAAATTTTTTTGTTATTAATATACGGATGTTTTAATATGTGTAAAGAAATTTGCTATTGATACACAACAGATTCAAGTAGAATTTTCCTTTACCAATCTATCAAATATTATATACTATCCGGCATTTTAAATACTTTTGGTTTTCATGACCCTACATACAAACGGCAGTCGGAAGTCATTAACTTTACCAACTCGATCTTTGCTTTTTCGAATGACGAACAATTCAACAGCCGACCAAGACCATCGAAAAATCCACAAATAAATACTATGCTTTTACAAAAATTAATTTTAGACATTATACTCTGCTGGCATTTTAGATACCAAGAATTTTTATGCATCTAAAACCAAATCATATTATCGCATCAAATTTATTTCTATGTTGATTTTGGAATGAAAACGTCCAGATTCCAGTGTCAAGCGGAAATGACTCATGAACATTTAACAGAATCATAACCAAAAAAAACAGTTCTTAGGCAAATCCAATTTTTCTTATTTCGATAGTACGTATCCATCGAATACTTACGAACACTTTTATAAATAAAATTTCACAGAAACGTTCCTTAGTGGAAATAAAGTTCACACGTTAGTCGCAAAATTTTCCAGTTAACGAGGTCGAAGAACGAATGTAATTCATGTATACCTCCGATATCCATGACATCTTTAATAATCGTTTTCAAAAAAGGAAGGCCACTATTTCTATGCTAGTAAACTTTAAACAATCGACTATGAAATCATGATTTCATTTTTAACATTGAAACACTTGTATGATCAACTGAACTGAATAAAACACAATCGTAAAATTGAGGAATTTTGGAGTTCAATGACGTTCTATTGCTAAGTTCATTAGCAAGCGTAGTTGGCATTTTGAATACTTTTGATACCACGTAATTCAAAAAAAGTCAATTAACATAATTTTTTTTTAATCATTCCCCATTTTTTTTTTTTCTTTAAAAGTAACAATGAGAGACAGTAATAAAGTCTGGGCGACCAATACTATTCAAAAATTTCTTTTTCTTGCCTAAAATGTCATCGTATTCAGTAAACATCTGGATCACGAAGTTTTCAGACTATTCAGAAAACGGAAAGTACATAAAATTACATTTAAAAATTTTTTTGTTATAAGTATACGGATGTTCTTATATGTGTAAAGAAATTTGCTATTGATACACAACAGATTCAAGTAGAATTTTCCTTTACCAATCTATCAAATATTTTATATTATCCGGCATTTTGAATACTTTTGGTTTCCATGACCTTATATACAAACGGCAGTCGGAAGTCATTAACTTTACCAACTCGATCTTTGCTTTTTCGAATGACGAACAATTCAACAGCCGACCAAGACAATCGAAAAATCCACAAATGAATACGATGCTTTTACAAAAATTAATTTTCAACATTATACTCTGCTGGCATTTTGGATACCAAGAATTTTTATGCATCTAAAATCAAAACAATATTATCGCATCAAATTTATTTCTATGTTGATTTTGGAATGAAAACTTCCAGATTCCAGCGTCAAGCAGAAATGACTCATGAAAATTTAACAGAATCATAACTAAACAAAACAGTTCTTAGGCAAATCCAATTTTTCTTATTTCTATAGTACGTATCCACCGAATACTTACGAACACTTGTTACTGATAAAATTTCACGGAAACGTTCCTTAGTGGAAATAAAATAAAGTTCACACGTTAGTCGCCAAACGTTTCAGTTAACGAGATTGAAGAACGAATGTAATTCATGTATATCTCCGATATCCATGACATCTTTAATAATCGTTTTCAAAAATGGAAGGCCACTATTTCTATGCTAGTAAACTTTAAACAATCGACTATGAAATCATGATTTCAAATTTTAACATTGAAAAACTTGTATGATCAACTGGACTGAATAAAACACAATCGCAAAATAAGGGAATTTTGGAGTTCAATGACGTTCTATTGCTAAGTTCATTAGCATATGTAGGTGGCATTTTGAATACTTTTGATACCACGTAATTCAAAAAAAGTCAATTAACATACTTTTTTTTTATCATTCACCATTTTTCAAGTTGCAAGACTATTCACCATTTTTCAAGTTTCAGACTATTCAGAAAAATGAAAAGTACATAAAATTACATTTAAAAATTTTTTTGTTATAAGTATACGGATGTTCTAATATGTGTAAAGAAATTTGCTATTGATACACAACAGATTCAAGTAGAATTTTCCTTTACCAATCTATCAAATATTTTATATTATCCGGCATTTTGAATACTTTTGGTTTCCATGACCTTATATACAAACGGCAGTCGGAAGTCATTAACTTTACCAACTCGATCTTTGCTTTTTCGAATGACGAACAATTCAACAGCCGACCAAGACCATCGAAAAATCCACAAATAAATACTATGCTTTTACAAAAATTAAGCAGAAATGACTCATGAAAATTTAACAGAATCATAACTAAACAAAACAGTTCTTAGGCAAATCCAATTTTTCTTATTTCTATAGTACGTATCCATCGAATACTTACGAACACTTGTTACTGATAAAATTTCACGGAAACGTTCCTTAGTGGAAATAAAATAAAGTTCACACGTTAGTCGCCAAACGTTTCAGTTAACGAGGTTGAAGAACGAATGTAATTCATGTATAACTCCGATATCCATGACATCTTTAATAATCGTTTTCAAAAATGGAAGGCCACTATTTCTATGCTAGTAAACTTTAAACAATCGACTATGAAATCATGATTTCAAATTTTAACATTGAAAAACTTGTATGATCACATGGACTGAATAAAACACAATCGTTAAAATAGTGAATTTTAGAGTCAGATAATGTTTTATTGCTTAGTTCATTGGCATTCGTAGATGGCATTTTGAATACTTTGGATAACATGTAATTCAAAAAAAGTCAATTAACATACTTTTTTTTTAATCATTCCCCATTTTTTTTTTTTTTTCAATAAAAGTAACAATGAGAGAAAGTCATAAAGTCTAGGAGACCAATACTATTCAAAAATTTCTTTTTCTTGCCTAAAATGTCATCGTATTCAGTAAACATCTGGATCACGAAGTTTTCAGACTATTCAGAAAAACGGAAAGTAGATATAATTACATTTAAAAATTTTTTTGTTATTAATATACGGATGTTTTGATATGTGTAAAGAAATTTGCTATTGATACACAACAGATTCAAGTAGAATTTTCCTTTACCAATCTATCAAATATTATATACTATCCGGCATTTTAAATACTTTTGGTTTTTTATGACCCTACATACAAACGGCTGTCGGAAGTCATTAACTTTACCAACTCGATCTTTGCTTTTTCGAATGACGAACAATTCAACAGCCGACCAAGACAATCGAAAAATCCACAAATGAATACGATGCTTTTACAAAAATTAATTTTCAACATTATACTCTGCTGGCATTTTGGATACCAAGAATTTTTATGCATCTGAAACCAAAACAATATTATCGCATGAAATTTATTTCTATGTTGATTTTGAAATAAAAACGTCCAGATTCCAGTGTCAAGCGGAAATGACTCATGAACATTTAACAGAATCATAACTAAACAAAACAGTTCTTAGGCAAATCCAATTTTTCTTATTTCGATAGTACGTATCCATCGAATACTTACGAAGACTTTTATAAATAAAATTTCACAGAAACATTCCTTAGTGGAAATAAAGATCACACGTAAGTCGCAAAATGTTCCAGTTAACGAGGTCTAAGAACGAATGTAATTCATGTATACCTCCGATATCCATGACATCTTTAATAATCGTTTTCAAAAATGGAAGGCCACTATTTCTATGCTAGTAAACTTTAAACAAGCGACTATGAAATCATGATTTCATTTTTAACATTGAAACACTTGTATGATCAACTGGACTGAATAAAACACAATCGTAAAAATAGTGAATTTTAGAGTCAGATAATGTTTTATTGCTTAGTTCATTGGCATTCGTAGGTGGCATTTTGAATACTTTGGATACCAGGTAATTCAAAAAAAGTCAATTGACATACTTTTTTTTTATCATTCACCATTTATTTTTTTTTTTCATTCAAAGTAACAATGAGAAACAGTCATAAAGTATAGGAGACCAATTCTATTCAAAAATTTCTGTTTTCTTGCCTAAAATGTCATCGTATTGATTAAACATCTGGATCGGTAAGTTTTCAGACTATTCAGAAAAATGGAAAGAACATAAAATTACATTTTAAAATTTTTCTGATATTAGTATACGGATGTTCTAATATGTGTAAAGAAATTTGCTATTGATACACAACAGATTCAAGTAGAATTTTCCTTTACCAATCTATCAAATATTTTATATTATCCGGCATTTTGAATACTTTTGGATTCCATGACCTTATATACAAACGGCAGTCGGAAGTCATTAACTTTACCAACTCGATCTTTGCTTTTTCGAATGACGAACAATTCAACAGCCGACCAAGACAATCGAAAAATCCACAAATGAATACGATGCTTTTTCAAAAATTAATTTTCAACATTATACTCTGCTGGCATTTTGGATACCAAGAATTTTTATGCATCTAAAATCAAAACAATATTATCGCATCAAATTTATTTCTATGTTGATTTTGGAATGAAAACTTCCAGATTCCAGCGTCAAGCAGAAATGACTCATGAAAATTTAACAGAATCATAACTAAACAAAACAGTTCTTAGGCAAATCCAATTTTTCTTATTTCTATAGTACGTATCCACCGAATACTTACGAACACTTGTTACTGATAAAATTTCACGGAAACGTTCCTTCGTGGAAATAAAATAAAGTTCACACGTTAGTCGCCAAACGTTTCAGTTAACGAGGTTGAAGAACGAATGTAATTCATGTATATCTCCGATATCCATGACATCTTTAATAATCGTTTTCAAAAATGGAAGGCCACTATTTCTATGCTAGTAAACTTTAACCAATCGACTATGAAATCATGATTTCAAATTTTAACATTGAAAAACTTGTATGATCAACTGGACTGAATAAAACACAATCGCAAAATAAGGAAATTTTGGAGTTCAATGACGTTCTATTGCTAAGTTCATTAGCATATGTAGGTGGCATTTTGAATACTTTTGATACCACGTAATTCAAAAAAAGTCAATTAACATACTTTTTTTTTATCATTCACCATTTTTCAAGTTGCAAGACTATTCACCATTTTTCAAGTTTCAGACTATTCAGAAAAATGAAAAGTACATAAAATTACATTTAAAAATTTTTTTGTTATAAGTATACGGATGTTCTAATATGTGTAAAGAAATTTGCTATTGATACACAACAGATTCAAGTAGAATTTTCCTTTACCAATCTATCAAATATTTTATATTATCCGGCATTTTGAATACTTTTGGTTTCCATGACCTTATATACAAACGGCAGTCGGAAGTCATTAACTTTACCAACTCGATCTTTGCTTTTTCGAATGACGAACAATTCAACAGCTGACCAAGACCATCGAAAAATCCACAAATAAATACTATGCTTTTACAAAAATTAATTTTCAACATTATACTCTGCTGGCATTTTGGATACCAAGAATTTTTATGCATCTGAAACCAAAACAATATTATCGCATGAAATTTATTTCTATGTTGATTTTGAAATAAAAACGTCCAGATTCCAGTGTCAAGCGGAAATGACTCATGAACATTTAACAGAATCATAACTAAACAAAACAGTTCTTAGGCAAATCCAATTTTTCTTATTTCGATAGTACGTATCCATCGAATACTTACGAAGACTTTTATAAATAAAATTTCACAGAAACATTCCTTAGTGGAAATAAAGATCACATGTAAGTCGCAAAATGTTCCAGTTAACGAGGTCTAAGAACGAATGTAATTCATGTATACCTCCGATATCCATGACATCTTTAATAATCGTTTTCAAAAATGGAAGGCCACTATTTCTATGCTAGTAAACTTTAAACAAGCGACTATGAAATCATGATTTCATTTTTAACATTGAAACACTTGTATGATCAACTGGACTGAATAAAACACAATCGTAAAAATAGTGATCTTTAGAGTCAGATAATGTTTTATTACTTAGTTCATTGGCATTCGTAGGTGGCATTTTGAATACTTTGGATACCAGGTAAATCAAAAAAAGTCAATTGACATACTTTTTTTTTATCATTCACCATTTTTTTTTTTTTTTCATTCAAAGTAACAATGAGAAACAGTCATAAAGTATAGGAGACCAATACTATTCAAAAATTTCTTTTTTTTGCCTAAAATGTCATCGTATTCAGTAAACATCTGGATCACGAAGTTTTCAGACTATTCAGAAAAACGGAAAGTAGATATAATTACATTTAAAAATTTTTTTGTTATTAATATACGGATGTTTTGATATGTGTAAAGAAATTTGCTATTGATACACAACAGATTCAAGTAGAATTTTCCTTTACCAATCTATCAAATATTATATACTATCCGGCATTTTAAATACTTTTGGTTTTTTATGACCCTACATACAAACGGCTGTCGGAAGTCATTAACTTTACCAACTCGATCTTTGCTTTTTCGAATGACGAACAATTCAACAGCCGACCAAGACAATCGAAAAATCCACAAATGAATACGATGCTTTTACAAAAATTAATTTTCAACATTATACTCTGCTGGCATTTTGGATACCAAGAATTTTTATGCATCTAAAATCAAAACAATATTATCGCATCAAATTTATTTCTATGTTGATTTTGGAATGAAAACTTCCAGATTCCAGCGTTAAGCAGAAATGACTCATGAAAATTTAACAGAATCATAACTAAACAAAACAGTTCTTAGGCAAATCCAATTTTTCTTATTTCGATAGTACGTATCCATCGAATACTTACGAAGACTTTTATAAATAAAATTTCACAGAAACATTCCTTAGTGGAAATAAAGATCACACGTAAGTCGCAAAATGTTCCAGTTAACGAGGTCTAAGAACGAATGTAATTCATGTATACCTCCGATATCCATGACATCTTTAATAATCGTTTTCAAAAATGGAAGGCCACTATTTCTATGCTAGTAAACTTTAAACAAGCGACTATGAAATCATGATTTCATTTTTAACATTGAAACACTTGTATGATCAACTGGACTGAATAAAACACAATCGTAAAAATAGTGAATTTTAGAGTCAGATAATGTTTTATTGCTTAGTTCATTGGCATTCGTAGGTGGCATTTTGAATACTTTGGATACCAGGTAAATCAAAAAAAGTCAATTGACATACTTTTTATTTATCATTCACCATTTTTTTTTTTTTTTCATTCAAAGTAACAATGAGAAACAGTCATAAAGTATAGGAGACCAATACTATTCAAAAATTTCTTTTTCTTGCCTAAAATGTCATCGTATTAAGTAAACATCTGGATCAAGAAGTTTTCAGACTATTCAGAAAAACGGAAAGTAGATATAATTACATTTAAAAATTTTTTTGTTATTAATATACGGATGTTTTAATATGTGTAAAGAAATTTGCTATTGATACACAACAGATTCAAGTAGAATTTTCCTTTACCAATCTATCAAATATTATATACTATCCGGCATTTTAAATACTTTTGGTTTTCATGACCCTACATACAAACGGCAGTCGGAAGTCATTAACTTTACCAACTCGATCTTTGCTTTTTCGAATGACGAACAATTCAACAGCCGACCAAGACCATCGAAAAATCCACAAATAAATACTATGCTTTTACAAAAATTAATTTTAGACATTATACTCTGCTGGCATTTTGGATACCAAGAATTTTTATGCATCTGAAACCAAAACAATATTATCGCATGAAATTTATTTCTATGTTGATTTTGAAATAAAAACGTCCAGATTCCAGTGTCAAGCGGAAATGACTCATGAACATTTAACAGAATCATAACTAAACAAAACAGTTCTTAGGCAAATCCAATTTTTCTTATTTCGATAGTACGTATCCATCGAATACTTACGAAGACTTTTATAAATAAAATTTCACAGAAACATTCCTTAGTGGAAATAAAGATCACACGTAAGTCGCAAAATGTTCCAGTTAACGAGGTCTAAGAACGAATGTAATTCATGTATACCTCCGATATCCATGACATCTTTAATAATCGTTTTCAAAAATGGAAGGCCACTATTTCTATGCTAGTAAACTTTAAACAAGCGACTATGAAATCATGATTTCAAATTTTAACATTGAAAAACTTGTATGATCACATGGACTGAATAAAACACAATCGTTAAAATAGTGAATTTTAGAGTCAGATAATGTTTTATTGCTTAGTTCATTGGCATTCGTAGGTGGCATTTTGAATACTTTGGATACCATGTAATTCAAAAAAAGTCAATTAACATACTTTTTTTTTAATCATTCCCCATTTTTTTTTTTTTTTTTTCAATAAAAGTAACAATGAGAGAAAGTAATAAAGTCTAGGAGACCAATACTATTCAAAAATTTCTTTTTCTTGCCTAAAATGTCATCGTATTCAGTAAACATCTGGATCACGAAGTTTTCAGACTATTCAGAAAAATGGAAAGAACATAAAATTACATTTTAAAATTTTTCTGATATTAGTATACGGATGTTCTAATATGTGTAAGGAAATTTGCTATTGATACACAACAGATTCAAGTAGAATTTTCCTTTACCAATCTATCAAATATTTTATATTATCCGGCATTTTGAATACTTTTGGTTTCCATGACCTTATATACAAACGGCAGTCGGAAGTCATTAACTTTACCAACTCGATCTTTGCTTTTTCGAATGACGATCAATTCAACAGCCGACCAAGACAATCGAAAAATCCACAAATGAATACGATGCTTTTACAAAAATTAATTTTCAACATTATACTCTGCTGGCATTTTGGATACCAAGAATTTTTATGCATCTAAAATCAAAACAATATTATCGCATCAAATTTATTTCTATGTTGATTTTGGAATGAAAACTTCCAGATTCCAGCGTTAAGCAGAAATGACTCATGAAAATTTAACAGAATCATAACTAAACAAAACAGTTCTTAGGCAAATCCAATTTTTCTTATTTCGATAGTACGTATCCATCGAATACTTACGAACACTTGTTACTGATAAAATTTCACGGAAACGTTCCTTAGTGGAAATAAAATAAAGTTCACACGTTAGTCGCCAAACGTTTCAGTTAATGAGGTTGAAGAACGAATGTAATTCATGTATATCTCCGATATCCATGACATCTTTAATAATCGTTTTCAAAAATGGAAGGCCACTATTTCTATGCTTGTAAACTTTAAACAATCGACTATGAAATCATGATTTCAAATTTTAACATTGAAAAACTTGTATGATCACATGGACTGAATAAAACACAATCGTTAAAATAGTGAATTTTAGAGTCAGATAATGTTTTATTGCTTAGTTCATTGGCATTCGTAGGTGGCATTTTGAATACTTTGGATACCATGTAATTCAAAAAAAGTCAATTAACATACTTTTTTTTTAATCATTCCCCATTTTTTTTTTTTTTATTAAAAGTAACAATGAGAGACAGTAATAAAGTCTAGACGACGGATACTATTAAAAAATTTCTTTTTCTTGCCTAAAATGTCATCTTATTCAGTAAACATCTGGATCACGAAGTTTTGAGTCTATTCAGAAAAACGAAAAGTACATAAAATTACATTTAAAAATTTTTTTGTTATAAGTATACGGATGTTCTAATATGTGTAAAGAAATTTGCTATTGATACACAACAGATTCAAGTAGAATTTTCCTTTACCAATATATCAAATATTTTATACTATCCGGCATTTTGAATACTTTTGGTTTCCATGACCTTACGTACAAACGGCAGTCGGTTGTCATTAACTTTACCATCTTGATCTTTGCTTTTTCGAATGACAAACAATTCAACAGCCGATCAAGACCATCGAAGAATCCACAATTGAATACGATGCTTTTACAAAAATTAATTTTCAACATTATACTCTGCTGGCATTTTGGATACCAAGAATTTGTATGCATCCAAAACCAGAACAATATTATCGCATCAAATTTATTTCTATGTTGATTTTGAAATAAAAACGTCCAGATTCCAGTGTCAAGCGGAAATGACTCATGAACATTTAACAGAATCATAACCAAAAAAAACAGTTCTTAGGCAAATCCAATTTTTCTTATTTCGATAGTACGTATCCATCGAATTCTTACGAACACTTGTTACTGATAAAATTTCACAGAAACGTTCTTTAGTGGAAATAAAGTTCACACGTTAGTCGCAAAATGTTCCAGTTAACGAGATCGAAGAACGAATTTTATTCATGTATATCTCCGATATCCATGACATCTTTAATAATCGTTTTCAAAAATGGAAGGCCACTGTTTCTATGCTAGTAAACTTTAAACAATCGACTATGAAATCATGATTTCATTTTTAACATTGAAACACTTGTATGATCAACTGAACTGAATAAAACACAATCGTAAAATTGAGGAATTTTGGAGTTCAATGACGTTCTATTGCTAAGTTCATTAGCATGCGTAGTTGGCATTTTGAATACTTTTGATACCACGTAACTCAAAAAAAGTCATTTAACATACTTTTTTTTTAATCATTCCCCATTTTTTTTTTTTTCATTAAAAGTAACAATGAGAGACAGTAATAAAGTCTAGGCGACCAATACTATTCAAAAATTTCTTTTTCTTGCCTAAAATGTCATCGTATTCAGTAAACATCTGGATCACGAAGTTTTCAGACTATTCAGAAAACGGAAAGTACATAAAATTACATTTAAAAATTTTTTTGTTATAAGTATACGGATGTTCTTATATGTGTAAAGAAATTTGCTATTGATACACAACAGATTCAAGTAGAATTTTCCTTTACCAATCTATCAAATATTTTATATTATCCGGCATTTTGAATACTTTTGGTTTCCATGACCTTATATACAAACGGCAGTCGGAAGTCATTAACTTTACCAACTCGATCTTTGCTTTTTCGAATGACGAACAATTCAACAGCCGACCAAGACAATCGAAAAATCCACAAATGAATACGATGCTTTTACAAAAATTAATTTTCAACATTATACTCTGCTGGCATTTTGGATACCAAGAATTTTTATGCATCTAAAATCAAAACAATATTATCGCATCAAATTTATTTCTATGTTGATTTTGGAATGAAAACTTCCAGATTCCAGCGTCAAGCAGAAATGACTCATGAAAATTTAACAGAATCATAACTAAACAAAACAGTTCTTAGGCAAATCCAATTTTTCTTATTTCTATAGTACGTATCCACCGAATACTTACGAACACTTGTTACTGATAAAATTTCACGGAAACGTTCCTTAGTGGAAATAAAATAAAGTTCACACGTTAGTCGCCAAACGTTTCAGTTAACGAGATTGAAGAACGAATGTAATTCATGTATATCTCCGATATCCATGACATCTTTAATAATCGTTTTCAAAAATGGAAGGCCACTATTTCTATGCTAGTAAACTTTAAACAATCGACTATGAAATCATGATTTCAAATTTTAACATTGAAAAACTTGTATGATCAACTGGACTGAATAAAACACAATCGCAAAATAAGGGAATTTTGGAGTTCAATGACGTTCTATTGCTAAGTTCATTAGCATATGTAGGTGGCATTTTGAATACTTTTGATACCACGTAATTCAAAAAAAGTCAATTAACATACTTTTTTTTTATCATTCACCATTTTTCAAGTTGCAAGACTATTCACCATTTTTCAAGTTTCAGACTATTCAGAAAAATGAAAAGTACATAAAATTACATTTAAAAATTTTTTTGTTATAAGTATACGGATGTTCTAATATGTGTAAAGAAATTTGCTATTGATACACAACAGATTCAAGTAGAATTTTCCTTTACCAATCTATCAAATATTTTATATTATCCGGCATTTTGAATACTTTTGGTTTCCATGACCTTATATACAAACGGCAGTCGGAAGTCATTAACTTTACCAACTCGATCTTTGCTTTTTCGAATGACGAACAATTCAACAGCCGACCAAGACCATCGAAAAATCCACAAATAAATACTATGCTTTTACAAAAATTAAGCAGAAATGACTCATGAAAATTTAACAGAATCATAACTAAACAAAACAGTTCTTAGGCAAATCCAATTTTTCTTATTTCTATAGTACGTATCCATCGAATACTTACGAACACTTGTTACTGATAAAATTTCACGGAAACGTTCCTTAGTGGAAATAAAATAAAGTTCACACGTTAGTCGCCAAACGTTTCAGTTAACGAGGTTGAAGAACGAATGTAATTCATGTATATCTCCGATATCCATGACATCTTTAATAATCGTTTTCAAAAATGGAAGGCCACTATTTCTATGCTAGTAAACTTTAAACAATCGACTATGAAATCATGATTTCAAATTTTAACATTGAAAAACTTGTATGATCACATGGACTGAATAAAACACAATCGTTAAAATAGTGAATTTTAGAGTCAGATAATGTTTTATTGCTTAGTTCATTGGCATTCGTAGATGGCATTTTGAATACTTTGGATAACATGTAATTCAAAAAAAGTCAATTAACATACTTTTTTTTTAATCATTCCCCATTTTTTTTTTTTTTTTCAATAAAAGTAACAATGAGAGAAAGTAATAAAGTCTAGGAGACCAATACTATTCAAAAATTTCTTTTTCTTGCCTAAAATGTCATCGTATTCAGTAAACATCTGGATCACGAAGTTTTCAGACTATTTAGAAAAACGGAAAGTAGATATAATTACATTTAAAAATTTTTTTGTTATTAATATACGGATGTTTTAATATGTGTAAAGAATTTTGCTATTGATACACAACAGATTCAAGTAGAATTTTCCTTTACCAATCTATCAAATATTATATACTATCCGGCATTTTAAATACTTTTGGTTTTCATGACCCTACATACAAACGGCAGTCGGAAGTCATTAACTTTACCAACTCGATCTTTGCTTTTTCGAATGACGAACAATTCAACAGCCGACCAAGACCATCGAAAAATCCACAAATAAATACTATGCTTTTACAAAAATTAATTTTAGACATTATACTCTGCTGGCATTTTGGATACCAAGAATTTTTATGCATCTGAAACCAAAACAATATTATCGCATGAAATTTATTTCTATGTTGATTTTGGAATGAAAACTTCCAGATTCCAGTGTCAAGCGGAAATGACTCATGAACATTTAACAGAATCATAACTAAACAAAGCAGTTCTTAGGCAAATCCAATTTTTCTTATTTCGATAGTACGTATCCATCGAATACTTACGAAGACTTTTATAAATAAAATTTCACAGAAACATTCCTTAGTGGAAATAAAGATCACACGTAAGTCGCAAAATGTTCCAGTTAACGAGGTCTAAGAACGAATGTAATTCATGTATACCTCCGATATCCATGACATCTTTAATAATCGTTTTCAAAAATGGAAGGCCACTATTTCTATGCTAGTAAACTTTAAACAATCGACTATGAAATCATGATTTCAAATTTTAACATTGAAAAACTTGTATGATCACATGGACTGAATAAAACACAATCGTTAAAATAGTGAATTTTAGAGTCAGATAATGTTTTATTGCTTAGTTCATTGGCATTCGTAGGTGGCATTTTGAATACTTTGGATACCATGTAATTCAAAAAAAGTCAATTAACATACTTTTTTTTTAATCATTCCCCATTTTTTTTTTTTTTTTTTCAATAAAAGTAACAATGAGAGAAAGTAATAAAGTCTAGGAGACCAATACTATTCAAAAATTTCTTTTTCTTGCCTAAAATGTCATCGTATTCAGTAAACATCTGGATCACGAAGTTTTCAGACTATTCAGAAAAATGGAAAGAACATAAAATTACATTTTAAAATTTTTCTGATATTAGTATACGGATGTTCTAATATGTGTAAGGAAATTTGCTATTGATACACAACAGATTCAAGTAGAATTTTCCTTTACCAATCTATCAAATATTTTATATTATCCGGCATTTTGAATACTTTTGGTTTCCATGACCTTATATACAAACGGCAGTCGGAAGTCATTAACTTTACCAACTCGATCTTTGCTTTTTCGAATGACGATCAATTCAACAGCCGACCAAGACAATCGAAAAATCCACAAATGAATACGATGCTTTTACAAAAATTAATTTTCAACATTATACTCTGCTGGCATTTTGGATACCAAGAATTTTTATGCATCTAAAATCAAAACAATATTATCGCATCAAATTTATTTCTATGTTGATTTTGGAATGAAAACTTCCAGATTCCAGCGTTAAGCAGAAATGACTCATGAAAATTTAACAGAATCATAACTAAACAAAACAGTTCTTAGGCAAATCCAATTTTTCTTATTTCGATAGTACGTATCCATCGAATACTTACGAACACTTGTTACTGATAAAATTTCACGGAAACGTTCCTTAGTGGAAATAAAATAAAGTTCACACGTTAGTCGCCAAACGTTTCAGTTAACGAGGTTGAAGAACGAATGTAATTCATGTATATCTCCGATATCCATGACATCTTTAATAATCGTTTTCAAAAATGGAAGGCCACTATTTCTATGCTTGTAAACTTTAAACAATCGACTATGAAATCATGATTTCAAATTTTAACATTGAAAAACTTGTATGATCACATGGACTGAATAAAACACAATCGTTAAAATAGTGAATTTTAGAGTCAGATAATGTTTTATTGCTTAGTTCATTGGCATTCGTAGGTGGCATTTTGAATACTTTGGATACCATGTAATTCAAAAAAAGTCAATTAACATACTTTTTTTTTAATCATTCCCCATTTTTTTTTTTTTTTCAATAAAAGTAACAATGAGAGAAAGTAATAAAGTCTAGGAGACCAATACTATTCAAAAATTTCTTTTTCTTGCCTAAAATGTCATCGTATTCAGTAAACATCTGGATCACGATGTTTTCAGACTATTCAGAAAAACGGAAAGTAGATATAATTACATTTAAAAATTTTTTTGTTATTAATATACGGATGTTTTAATATGTGTAAAGAAATTTGCTATTGATACACAACAGATTCAAGTAGAATTTTCCTTTACCAATCTATCAAATATTATATACTATCCGGCATTTTAAATACTTTTGGTTTTCATGACCCTACATACAAACGGCAGTCGGAAGTCATTAACTTTACCAACTCGATCTTTGCTTTTTCGAATGACGAACAATTCAACAGCCGACCAAGACCATCGAAAAATCCACAAATAAATACTATGCTTTTACAAAAATTAATTTTAGACATTATACTCTGCTGGCATTTTGGATACCAAGAATTTTTATGCATCTGAAACCAAAACAATATTATCGCATGAAATTTATTTCTATGTTGATTTTGAAATAAAAACGTCCAGATTCCAGTGTCAAGCGGAAATGACTCATGAACATTTAACAGAATCATAACTAAACAAAACAGTTCTTAGGCAAATCCAATTTTTCTTATTTCGATAGTACGTATCCATCGAATACTTACGAAGACTTTTATAAATAAAATTTCACAGAAACATTCCTTAGTGGAAATAAAGATCACACGTAAGTCGCAAAATGTTCCAGTTAACGAGGTCTAAGAACGAATGTAATTCATGTATACCTCCGATATCCATGACATCTTTAATAATCGTTTTCAAAAATGGAAGGCCACTATTTCTATGCTAGTAAACTTTAAACAAGCGACTATGAAATCATGATTTCATTTTTAACATTGAAACACTTGTATGATCAACTGGACTGAATAAAACACAATCGTAAAAATAGTGAATTTTAGAGTCAGATAATGTTTTATTGCTTAGTTCATTGGCATTCGTAGGTGGCATTATTAATGCTTTGGATACCAGGTAATCCAAAAAAAGTCAATTGACATACTTTTTTTTTATCATTCACCATTTTTTTTTTTTTTTCATTCAAAGTAACAATGAGAAACAGTCATAAAGTATAGGAGACCAATTCTATTCAAAAATTTCTGTTTTCTTGCCTAAAATGTCATCGTATTGATTAAACATCTGGATCGCTAAGTTTTCAGACTATTCAGAAAAATGGAAAGAACATAAAATTACATTTTAAAATTTTTCTGATATTAGTATACGGATGTTCTAATATGTGTAAAGAAATTTGCTATTGATACACAACAGATTCAAGTAGAATTTTCCTTTACCAATCTATCAAATATTTTATATTATCCGGCATTTTGAATACTTTTGGTTTCCATGACCTTATATACAAACGGCAGTCGGAAGTCATTAACTTTACCAACTCGATCTTTGCTTTTTCGAATGACGAACAATTCAACAGCCGACCAAGACCATCGAAAAATCCACAAATAAATACTATGCTTTTACAAAAATTAATTTTAGACATTATACTCTGCTGGCATTTTGGATACCAAGAATTTTTATGCATCTGAAACCAAAACAATATTATCGCATGAAATTTATTTCTATGTTGATTTTGAAATAAAAACGTCCAGATTCCAGTGTCAAGCGGAAATGACTCATGAACATTTAACAGAATCATAACTAAACAAAACAGTTCTTAGGCAAATCCAATTTTTCTTATTTCGATAGTACGTATCCATCGAATACTTACGAAGACTTTTATAAATAAAATTTCACAGAAACATTCCTTAGTGGAAATAAAGATCACACGTAAGTCGCAAAATGTTCCAGTTAACGAGGTCTAAGAACGAATGTAATTCATGTATACCTCCGATATCCATGACATCTTTAATAATCGTTTTCAAAAATGGAAGGCCACTATTTCTATGCTAGTAAACTTTAAACAAGCGACTATGAAATCATGATTTCATTTTTAACATTGAAACACTTGTATGATCAACTGAACTGAATAAAACACAATCGTAAAATTGAGGAATTTTGGAGTTCAATGACGTTCTATTGCTAAGTTCATTAGCAAGCGTAGTTGGCATTTTGAATACTTTTGATACCACGTAATTCAAAAAAAGTCAATTAACATAATTTTTTTTTAATCATTCCCCATTTTTTTTTTTCTTTAAAAGTAACAATGAGAGACAGTAATAAAGTCTGGGCGACCAATACTATTCAAAAATTTCTTTTTCTTTCCTAAAATGTCATCGTATTCAGTAAACATCTGGATCACGAAGTTTTCAGTCTATTCAGAAAAACGAAAAGTACATAAAATTACATTTAAAAATTTTTTTGTTATAAGTATACGGATGTTCTAATATGTGTAAAGAAATTTGCTATTGATACACAACAGATTCAAGTAGAATTTTCCTTTACCAATATATCAAATATTTTATACTATCCGGCATTTTGAATACTTTTGGTTTCCATGACCTTACGTACAAACGGCAGTCGGTTGTCATTAACTTTACCATCTTGATCTTTGCTTTTTCGAATGACAAACAATTCAACAGCCGATCAAGACCATCGAAGAATCCACAATTGAATACGATGCTTTTACAAAAATTAATTTTCAACATTATACTCTGCTGGCATTTTGGATACCAAGAATTTGTATGCATCCAAAACCAGAACAATATTATCGCATCAAATTTATTTCTATGTTGATTTTGAAATAAAAACGTCCAGATTCCAGTGTCAAGCGGAAATGACTCATGAACATTTAACAGAATCATAACCAAAAAAAACAGTTCTTAGGCAAATCCAATTTTTCTTATTTCGATAGTACGTATCCATCGAATTCTTACGAACACTTGTTACTGATAAAATTTCACAGAAACGTTCTTTAGTGGAAATAAAGTTCACACGTTAGTCGCAAAATGTTCCAGTTAACGAGATCGAAGAACGAATTTTATTCATGTATATCTCCGATATCCATGACATCTTTAATAATCGTTTTCAAAAATGGAAGGCCACTGTTTCTATGCTAGTAAACTTTAAACAATCGACTATGAAATCATGATTTCATTTTTAACATTGAAACACTTGTATGATCAACTGAACTGAATAAAACACAATCGTAAAATTGAGGAATTTTGGAGTTCAATGACGTTCTATTGCTAAGTTCATTAGCATGCGTAGTTGGCATTTTGAATACTTTTGATACCACGTAACTCAAAAAAAGTCATTTAACATACTTTTTTTTTAATCATTCCCCATTTTTTTTTTTTCATTAAAAGTAACAATGAGAGACAGTAATAAAGTCTAGGCGACCAATACTATTCAAAAATTTCTTTTTCTTGCCTAAAATGTCATCGTATTCAGTAAACATCTGGATCACGAAGTTTTCAGACTATTCAGAAAACGGAAAGTACATAAAATTACATTTAAAAATTTTTTTGTTATAAGTATACGGATGTTCTTATATGTGTAAAGAAATTTGCTATTGATACACAACAGATTCAAGTAGAATTTTCCTTTACCAATCTATCAAATATTTTATATTATCCGGCATTTTGAATACTTTTGGTTTCCATGACCTTATATACAAACGGCAGTCGGAAGTCATTAACTTTACCAACTCGATCTTTGCTTTTTCGAATGACGAACAATTCAACAGCCGACCAAGACAATCGAAAAATCCACAAATGAATACGATGCTTTTACAAAAATTAATTTTCAACATTATACTCTGCTGGCATTTTGGATACCAAGAATTTTTATGCATCTAAAATCAAAACAATATTATCGCATCAAATTTATTTCTATGTTGATTTTGGAATGAAAACTTCCAGATTCCAGCGTCAAGCAGAAATGACTCATGAAAATTTAACAGAATCATAACTAAACAAAACAGTTCTTAGGCAAATCCAATTTTTCTTATTTCTATAGTACGTATCCACCGAATACTTACGAACACTTGTTACTGATAAAATTTCACGGAAACGTTCCTTAGTGGAAATAAAATAAAGTTCACACGTTAGTCGCCAAACGTTTCAGTTAACAAGATTGAAGAACGAATGTAATTCATGTATATCTCCGATATCCATGACATCTTTAATAATCGTTTTCAAAAATGGAAGGCCACTATTTCTATGCTAGTAAACTTTAAACAATCGACTATGAAATCATGATTTCAAATTTTAACATTGAAAAACTTGTATGATCAACTGGACTGAATAAAACACAATCGCAAAATAAGGGAATTTTGGAGTTCAATGACGTTCTATTGCTAAGTTCATTAGCATATGTAGGTGGCATTTTGAATACTTTTGATACCACGTAATTCAAAAAAAGTCAATTAACATACTTTTTTTTTATCATTCACCATTTTTCAAGTTGCAAGACTATTCACCATTTTTCAAGTTTCAGACTATTCAGAAAAATGAAAAGTACATAAAATTACATTTAAAAATTTTTTTGTTATAAGTATACGGATGTTCTAATATGTGTAAAGAAATTTGCTATTGATACACAACAGATTCAAGTAGAATTTTCCTTTACCAATCTATCAAATATTTTATATTATCCGGCATTTTGAATACTTTTGGTTTCCATGACCTTATATACAAACGGCAGTCGGAAGTCATTAACTTTACCAACTCGATCTTTGCTTTTTCGAATGACGAACAATTCAACAGCCGACCAAGACCATCGAAAAATCCACAAATAAATACTATGCTTTTACAAAAATTAAGCAGAAATGACTCATGAAAATTTAACAGAATCATAACTAAACAAAACAGTTCTTAGGCAAATCCAATTTTTCTTATTTCTATAGTACGTATCCATCGAATACTTACGAACACTTGTTACTGATAAAATTTCACGGAAACGTTCCTTAGTGGAAATAAAATAAAGTTCACACGTTAGTCGCCAAACGTTTCAGTTAACGAGGTTGAAGAACGAATGTAATTCATGTATATCTCCGATATCCATGACATCTTTAATAATCGTTTTCAAAAATGGAAGGCCACTATTTCTATGCTAGTAAACTTTAAACAATCGACTATGAAATCATGATTTCAAATTTTAACATTGAAAAACTTGTATGATCACATGGACTGAATAAAACACAATCGTTAAAATAGTGAATTTTAGAGTCAGATAATGTTTTATTGCTTAGTTCATTGGCATTCGTAGATGGCATTTTGAATACTTTGGATAACATGTAATTCAAAAAAAGTCAATTAACATACTTTTTTTTTAATCATTCCCCATTTTTTTTTTTTTTTCAATAAAAGTAACAATGAGAGAAAGTCATAAAGTCTAGGAGACCAATACTATTCAAAAATTTCTTTTTCTTGCCTAAAATGTCATCGTATTCAGTAAACATCTGGATCACGAAGTTTTCAGACTATTCAGAAAAACGGAAAGTAGATATAATTACATTTAAAAATTTTTTTGTTATTAATATACGGATGTTTTAATATGTGTAAAGAAATTTGCTATTGATACACAACAGATTCAAGTAGAATTTTCCTTTACCAATCTATCAAATATTATATACTATCCGGCATTTTAAATACTTTTGGTTTTCATGACCCTACATACAAACGGCAGTCGGAAGTCATTAACTTTACCAACTCGATCTTTGCTTTTTCGAATGACGAACAATTCAACAGCCGACCAAGGCCATCGAAAAATCCACAAATAAATACTATGCTTTTACAAAAATTAATTTTAGACATTATACTCTGCTGGCATTTTGGATACCAAGAATTTTTATGCATCTGAAACCAAAACAATATTATCGCATGAAATTTATTTCTATGTTGATTTTGAAATAAAAACGTCCAGATTCCAGTGTCAAGCGGAAATGACTCATGAACATTTAACAGAATCATAACTAAACAAAACAGTTCTTAGGCAAATCCAATTTTTCTTATTTCGATAGTACGTATCCATCGAATACTTACGAAGACTTTTATAAATAAAATTTCACAGAAACATTCCTTAGTGGAAATAAAGATCACACGTAAGTCGCAAAATGTTCCAGTTAACGAGGTCTAAGAACGAATGTAATTCATGTATACCTCCGATATCCATGACATCTTTAATAATCGTTTTCAAAAATGGAAGGCCACTATTTCTATGCTAGTAAACTTTAAACAAGCGACTATGAAATCATGATTTCATTTTTAACATTGAAACACTTGTATGATCAACTGGACTGAATAAAACACAATCGTAAAAATAGTGAATTTTAGAGTCAGATAATGTTTTATTGCTTAGTTCATTGGCATTCGTAGGTGGCATTATTAATGCTTTGGATACCAGGTAATCCAAAAAAAGTCAATTGACATACTTTTTTTTTATCATTCACCATTTTTTTTTTTTTTTCATTCAAAGTAACAATGAGAAACAGTCATAAAGTATAGGAGACCAATTCTATTCAAAAATTTCTGTTTTCTTGCCTAAAATGTCATCGTATTGATTAAACATCTGGATCGCTAAGTTTTCAGACTATTCAGAAAAATGGAAAGAACATAAAATTACATTTTAAAATTTTTCTGATATTAGTATACGGATGTTCTAATATGTGTAAAGAAATTTGCTATTGATACACAACAGATTCAAGTAGAATTTTCCTTTACCAATCTATCAAATATTTTATATTATCCGGCATTTTGAATACTTTTGGTTTCCATGACCTTATATACAAACGGCAGTCGGAAGTCATTAACTTTACCAACTCGATCTTTGCTTTTTCGAATGACGAACAATTCAACAGCCGACCAAGACCATCGAAAAATCCACAAATAAATACTATGCTTTTACAAAAATTAATTTTAGACATTATACTCTGCTGGCATTTTGGATACCAAGAATTTTTATGCATCTGAAACCAAAACAATATTATCGCATGAAATTTATTTCTATGTTGATTTTGAAATAAAAACGTCCAGATTCCAGTGTCAAGCGGAAATGACTCATGAACATTTAACAGAATCATAACTAAACAAAACAGTTCTTAGGCAAATCCAATTTTTCTTATTTCGATAGTACGTATCCATCGAATACTTACGAAGACTTTTATAAATAAAATTTCACAGAAACATTCCTTAGTGGAAATAAAGATCACACGTAAGTCGCAAAATGTTCCAGTTATCGAGGTCTAAGAACGAATGTAATTCATGTATACCTCCGATATCCATGACATCTTTAATAATCGTTTTCAAAAATGGAAGGCCACTATTTCTATGCTAGTAAACTTTAAACAAGCGACTATGAAATCATGATTTCATTTTTAACATTGAAACACTTGTATGATCAACTGAACTGAATAAAACACAATCGTAAAATTGAGGAATTTTGGAGTTCAATGACGTTCTATTGCTAAGTTCATTAGCAAGCGTAGTTGGCATTTTGAATACTTTTGATACCACGTAATTCAAAAAAAGTCAATTAACATAATTTTTTTTTAATCATTCCCCATTTTTTTTTTTCTTTAAAAGTAACAATGAGAGACAGTAATAAAGTCTGGGCGACCAATACTATTCAAAAATTTCTTTTTCTTTCCTAAAATGTCATCGTATTCAGTAAACATCTGGATCACGAAGTTTTCAGTCTATTCAGAAAAACGAAAAGTACATAAAATTACATTTAAAAATTTTTTTGTTATAAGTATACGGATGTTCTAATATGTGTAAAGAAATTTGCTATTGATACACAACAGATTCAAGTAGAATTTTCCTTTACCAATATATCAAATATTTTATACTATCCGGCATTTTGAATACTTTTGGTTTCCATGACCTTACGTACAAACGGCAGTCGGTTGTCATTAACTTTACCATCTTGATCTTTGCTTTTTCGAATGACAAACAATTCAACAGCCGATCAAGACCATCGAAGAATCCACAATTGAATACGATGCTTTTACAAAAATTAATTTTCAACATTATACTCTGCTGGCATTTTGGATACCAAGAATTTGTATGCATCCAAAACCAGAACAATATTATCGCATCAAATTTATTTCTATGTTGATTTTGAAATAAAAACGTCCAGATTCCAGTGTCAAGCGGAAATGACTCATGAACATTTAACAGAATCATAACCAAAAAAAACAGTTCTTAGGCAAATCCAATTTTTCTTATTTCGATAGTACGTATCCATCGAATTCTTACGAACACTTGTTACTGATAAAATTTCACAGAAACGTTCTTTAGTGGAAATAAAGTTCACACGTTAGTCGCAAAATGTTCCAGTTAACGAGATCGAAGAACGAATTTTATTCATGTATATCTCCGATATCCATGACATCTTTAATAATCGTTTTCAAAAATGGAAGGCCACTGTTTCTATGCTAGTAAACTTTAAACAATCGACTATGAAATCATGATTTCATTTTTAACATTGAAACACTTGTATGATCAACTGAACTGAATAAAACACAATCGTAAAATTGAGGAATTTTGGAGTTCAATGACGTTCTATTGCTAAGTTCATTAGCATGCGTAGTTGGCATTTTGAATACTTTTGATACCACGTAACTCAAAAAAAGTCATTTAACATACTTTTTTTTTAATCATTCCCCATTTTTTTTTTTTCATTAAAAGTAACAATGAGAGACAGTAATAAAGTCTAGGCGACCAATACTATTCAAAAATTTCTTTTTCTTGCCTAAAATGTCATCGTATTCAGTAAACATCTGGATCACGAAGTTTTCAGACTATTCAGAAAACGGAAAGTACATAAAATTACATTTAAAAATTTTTTTGTTATAAGTATACGGATGTTCTTATATGTGTAAAGAAATTTGCTATTGATACACAACAGATTCAAGTAGAATTTTCCTTTACCAATCTATCAAATATTTTATATTATCCGGCATTTTGAATACTTTTGGTTTCCATGACCTTATATACAAACGGCAGTCGGAAGTCATTAACTTTACCAACTCGATCTTTGCTTTTTCGAATGACGAACAATTCAACAGCCGACCAAGACAATCGAAAAATCCACAAATGAATACGATGCTTTTACAAAAATTAATTTTCAACATTATACTCTGCTGGCATTTTGGATACCAAGAATTTTTATGCATCTAAAATCAAAACAATATTATCGCATCAAATTTATTTCTATGTTGATTTTGGAATGAAAACTTCCAGATTCCAGCGTCAAGCAGAAATGACTCATGAAAATTTAACAGAATCATAACTAAACAAAACAGTTCTTAGGCAAATCCAATTTTTCTTATTTCTATAGTACGTATCCACCGAATACTTACGAACACTTGTTACTGATAAAATTTCACGGAAACGTTCCTTAGTGGAAATAAAATAAAGTTCACACGTTAGTCGCCAAACGTTTCAGTTAACAAGATTGAAGAACGAATGTAATTCATGTATATCTCCGATATCCATGACATCTTTAATAATCGTTTTCAAAAATGGAAGGCCACTATTTCTATGCTAGTAAACTTTAAACAATCGACTATGAAATCATGATTTCAAATTTTAACATTGAAAAACTTGTATGATCAACTGGACTGAATAAAACACAATCGCAAAATAAGGGAATTTTGGAGTTCAATGACGTTCTATTGCTAAGTTCATTAGCATATGTAGGTGGCATTTTGAATACTTTTGATACCACGTAATTCAAAAAAAGTCAATTAACATACTTTTTTTTTATCATTCACCATTTTTCAAGTTGCAAGACTATTCACCATTTTTCAAGTTTCAGACTATTCAGAAAAATGAAAAGTACATAAAATTACATTTAAAAATTTTTTTGTTATAAGTATACGGATGTTCTAATATGTGTAAAGAAATTTGCTATTGATACACAACAGATTCAAGTAGAATTTTCCTTTACCAATCTATCAAATATTTTATATTATCCGGCATTTTGAATACTTTTGGTTTCCATGACCTTATATACAAACGGCAGTCGGAAGTCATTAACTTTACCAACTCGATCTTTGCTTTTTCGAATGACGAACAATTCAACAGCCGACCAAGACCATCGAAAAATCCACAAATAAATACTATGCTTTTACAAAAATTAAGCAGAAATGACTCATGAAAATTTAACAGAATCATAACTAAACAAAACAGTTCTTAGGCAAATCCAATTTTTCTTATTTCTATAGTACGTATCCATCGAATACTTACGAACACTTGTTACTGATAAAATTTCACGGAAACGTTCCTTAGTGGAAATAAAATAAAGTTCACACGTTAGTCGCCAAACGTTTCAGTTAACGAGGTTGAAGAACGAATGTAATTCATGTATATCTCCGATATCCATGACATCTTTAATAATCGTTTTCAAAAATGGAAGGCCACTATTTCTATGCTAGTAAACTTTAAACAATCGACTATGAAATCATGATTTCAAATTTTAACATTGAAAAACTTGTATGATCACATGGACTGAATAAAACACAATCGTTAAAATAGTGAATTTTAGAGTCAGATAATGTTTTATTGCTTAGTTCATTGGCATTCGTAGATGGCATTTTGAATACTTTGGATAACATGTAATTCAAAAAAAGTCAATTAACATACTTTTTTTTTAATCATTCCCCATTTTTTTTTTTTTTCAATAAAAGTAACAATGAGAGAAAGTCATAAAGTCTAGGAGACCAATACTATTCAAAAATTTCTTTTTCTTGCCTAAAATGTCATCGTATTCAGTAAACATCTGGATCACGAAGTTTTCAGACTATTCAGAAAAACGGAAAGTAGATATAATTACATTTAAAAATTTTTTTGTTATTAATATACGGATGTTTTAATATGTGTAAAGAAATTTGCTATTGATACACAACAGATTCAAGTAGAATTTTCCTTTACCAATCTATCAAATATTATATACTATCCGGCATTTTAAATACTTTTGGTTTTCATGACCCTACATACAAACGGCAGTCGGAAGTCATTAACTTTACCAACTCGATCTTTGCTTTTTCGAATGACGAACAATTCAACAGCCGACCAAGGCCATCGAAAAATCCACAAATAAATACTATGCTTTTACAAAAATTAATTTTAGACATTATACTCTGCTGGCATTTTGGATACCAAGAATTTTTATGCATCTGAAACCAAAACAATATTATCGCATGAAATTTATTTCTATGTTGATTTTGAAATAAAAACGTCCAGATTCCAGTGTCAAGCGGAAATGACTCATGAACATTTAACAGAATCATAACTAAACAAAACAGTTCTTAGGCAAATCCAATTTTTCTTATTTCGATAGTACGTATCCATCGAATACTTACGAAGACTTTTATAAATAAAATTTCACAGAAACATTCCTTAGTGGAAATAAAGATCACACGTAAGTCGCAAAATGTTCCAGTTAACGAGGTCTAAGAACGAATGTAATTCATGTATACCTCCGATATCCATGACATCTTTAATAATCGTTTTCAAAAATGGAAGGCCACTATTTCTATGCTAGTAAACTTTAAACAAGCGACTATGAAATCATGATTTCATTTTTAACATTGAAACACTTGTATGATCAACTGGACTGAATAAAACACAATCGTAAAAATAGTGAATTTTAGAGTCAGATAATGTTTTATTGCTTAGTTCATTGGCATTCGTAGGTGGCATTTTGAATACTTTGGATACCAGGTAATTCAAAAAAAGTCAATTGACATACTTTTTTTTTATCATTCACCATTTTTTTTTTTTTTTTTTCATTCAAAGTAACAATGAGAAACAGTCATAAAGTATAGGAGACCAATTCTATTCAAAAATTTCTGTTTTCTTGCCTAAAATGTCATCGTATTGATTAAACATCTGGATCGCTAAGTTTTCAGACTATTCAGAAAAATGGAAAGAACATAAAATTACATTTTAAAATTTTTCTGATATTAGTATACGGATGTTCTAATATGTGTAAGGAAATTTGCTATTGATACACAACAGATTCAAGTAGAATTTTCCTTTACCAATCTATCAAATATTTTATATTATCCGGCATTTTGAATACTTTTGGTTTCCATGACCTTATATACAAACGGCAGTCGGAAGTCATTAACTTTACCAACTCGATCTTTGCTTTTTCGAATGACGATCAATTCAACAGCCGACCAAGACTTTCGAAAAATCCACAAATGAATACGATGCTTTTACAAAAATTAATTTTCAACATTATACTCTGCTGGCATTTTGGATACCAAGAATTTTTATGCATCTAAAATCAAAACAATATTATCGCATCAAATTTATTTCTATGTTGATTTTGGAATGAAAACTTCCAGATTCCAGCGTTAAGCAGAAATGACTCATGAAAATTTAACAGAATCATAACTAAACAAAACAGTTCTTAGGCAAATCCAATTTTTCTAATTTCGATAGTACGTATCCATCGAATACTTACGAACACTTGTTACTGATAAAATTTCACGGAAACGTTCCTTAGTGGAAATAAAATAAAGTTCACACGTTAGTCGCCAAACGTTTCAGTTAACGAGGTTGAAGAACGAATGTAATTCATGTAAATCTCCGATATCCATGACATCTTTAGTAATCGTTTTCAAAAATGGAAGGCCACTATTTCTATGCTTGTAAACTTTAAACAATCGACTATGAAATCATGATTTCAAATTTTAACATTGAAAAACTTGTATGATCACATGGACTGAATAAAACACAATCGTTAAAATAGTGAATTTTAGAGTCAGATAATGTTTTATTGCTTAGTTCATTGGCATTCGTAGGTGGCATTTTGAATACTTTGGATACCATGTAATTCAAAAAAAGTCAATTAACATACTTTTTTTTTAATCATTCCCCATTTTTTTTTTTTTTTCAATAAAAGTAACAATGAGAGAAAGTAATAAAGTCTAGGAGACCAATACTATTCAAAAATTTCTTTTTCTTGCCTAAAATGTCATCGTATTCAGTAAACATCTGGATCACGATGTTTTCAGACTATTCAGAAAAACGGAAAGTAGATATAATTACATTTAAAAATTTTTTTGTTATTAATATACGGATGTTTTAATATGTGTAAAGAAATTTGCTATTGATACACAACAGATTCAAGTAGAATTTTCCTTTACCAATCTATCAAATATTTTATATTATCCGGCATTTTGAATACTTTTGGTTTCCATGACCTTATATACAAACGGCAGTCGGAAGTCATTAACTTTACCAACTCGATCTTTGCTTTTTCGAATGACGATCAATTCAACAGCCGACCAAGACAATCGAAAAATCCACAAATGAATACGATGTATGAATACGAAAGTAACAATGAGAAACAGTCATAAAGTATAGGAGACCAATTCTATTCAAAAATTTCTGTTTTCTTGCCTAAAATGTCATCGTATTGATTAAACATCTGGATCGCTAAGTTTTCAGACTATTCAGAAAAATGGAAAGAACATAAAATTACATTTTAAAATTTTTCTGATATTAGTATACGGATGTTCTAATATGTGTAAGGAAATTTGCTATTGATACACAACAGATTCAAGTAGAATTTTCCTTTACCAATCTATCAAATATTTTATATTATCCGGCATTTTGAATACTTTTGGTTTCCATGACCTTATATACAAACGGCAGTCGGAAGTCATTAACTTTACCAACTCGATCTTTGCTTTTTCGAATGACGATCAATTCAACAGCCGACCAAGACAATCGAAAAATCCACAAATGAATACGATGCTTTTACAAAAATTAATTTTCAACATTATACTCTGCTGGCATTTTGGATACCAAGAATTTTTATGCATCTAAAATCAAAACAATATTATCGCATCAAATTTATTTCTATGTTGATTTTGGAATGAAAACTTCCAGATTCCAGCGTTAAGCAGAAATGACTCATGAAAATTTAACAGAATCATAACTAAACAAAACAGTTCTTAGGCAAATCCAATTTTTCTTATTTCGATAGTACGTATCCATCGAATACTTACGAACACTTGTTACTGATAAAATTTCACGGAAACGTTCCTTAGTGGAAATAAAATAAAGTTCACACGTTAGTCGCCAAACGTTTCAGTTAACGAGGTTGAAGAACGAATGTAATTCATGTATATCTCCGATATCCATGACATCTTTAATAATCGTTTTCAAAAATGGAAGGCCACTATTTCTATGCTTGTAAACTTTAAACAATCGACTATGAAATCATGATTTCAAATTTTAACATTGAAAAACTTGTATGATCACATGGACTGAATAAAACACAATCGTTAAAATAGTGAATTTTAGAGTCAGATAATGTTTTATTGCTTAGTTCATTGGCATTCGTAGGTGGCATTTTGAATACTTTGGATACCATGTAATTCAAAAAAAGTCAATTAACATACTTTTTTTTTAATCATTCCCCATTTTTTTTTTTTTTTTTCAATAAAAGTAACAATGAGAGAAAGTAATAAAGTCTAGGAGACCAATACTATTCAAAAATTTCTTTTTCTTGCCTAAAATGTCATCGTATTCAGTAAACATCTGGATCACGATGTTTTCAGACTATTCAGAAAAACGGAAAGTAGATATAATTACATTTAAAAATTTTTTTGTTATTAATATACGGATGTTTTAATATGTGTAAAGAAATTTGCTATTGATACACAACAGATTCAAGTAGAATTTTCCTTTACCAATCTATCAAATATTATATACTATCCGGCATTTTAAATACTTTTGGTTTTCATGACCCTACATACAAACGGCAGTCGGAAGTCATTAACTTTACCAACTCGATCTTTGCTTTTTCGAATGACGAACAATTCAACAGCCGACCAAGACCATCGAAAAATCCACAAATAAATACTATGCTTTTACAAAAATTAATTTTAGACATTATACTCTGCTGGCATTTTGTATACCAAGAATTTTTATGCATCTGAAACCAAAACAATATTATCGCATGAAATTTATTTCTATGTTGATTTTGAAATAAAAACGTCCAGATTCCAGTGTCAAGCGGAAATGACTCATGAACATTTAACAGAATCATAACTAAACAAAGCAGTTCTTAGGCAAATCCAATTTTTCTTCTTTCGATAGTACGTATCCATCGAATACTTACGAAGACTTTTATAAATAAAATTTCACAGAAACATTCCTTAGTGGAAATAAAGATCACACGTAAGTCGCAAAATGTTCCAGTTAACGAGGTCTAAGAACGAATGTAATTCATGTATACCTCCGATATCCATGACATCTTTAATAATCGTTTTCAAAAATGGAAGGCCACTATTTCTATGCTAGTAAACTTTAAACAAGCGACTATGAAATCATGATTTCATTTTTAACATTGAAACACTTGTATGATCAACTGGACTGAATAAAACACAATCGTAAAAATAGTGAATTTTAGAGTCAGATAATGTTTTATTGCTTAGTTCATTGGCATTCGTAGGTGGCATTATTAATACTTTGGATACCAGGTAATCCAAAAAAAGTCAATTGACATACTTTTTTTTTATCATTCACCATTTTTTTTTTTTTTTCATTCAAAGTAACAATGAGAAACAGTCATAAAGTATAGGAGACCAATTCTATTCAAAAATTTCTGTTTTCTTGCCTAAAATGTCATCGTATTGATTAAACATCTGGATCGCTAAGTTTTCAGACTATTCAGAAAAATGGAAAGAACATAAAATTACATTTTAAAATTTTTCTGATATTAGTATACGGATGTTCTAATATGTGTAAAGAAATTTGCTATTGATACACAACAGATTCAAGTAGAATTTTCCTTTACCAATCTATCAAATATTTTATATTATCCGGCATTTTGAATACTTTTGGTTTCCATGACCTTATATACAAACGGCAGTCGGAAGTCATTAACTTTACCAACTCGATCTTTGCTTTTTCGAATGACGAACAATTCAACAGCTGACCAAGACCATCGAAAAATCCACAAATAAATACTATGCTTTTACAAAAATTAATTTTAGACATTATACTCTGCTGGCATTTTGGATACCAAGAATTTTTATGCATCTGAAACCAAAACAATATTATCGCATGAAATTTATTTCTATGTTGATTTTGAAATAAAAACGTCCAGATTCCAGTGTCAAGCGGAAATGACTCATGAACATTTAACAGAATCATAACTAAACAAAACAGTTCTTAGGCAAATCCAATTTTTCTTATTTCGATAGTACGTATCCATCGAATACTTACGAAGACTTTTATAAATAAAATTTCACAGAAACATTCCTTAGTGGAAATAAAGATCACACGTAAGTCGCAAAATGTTCCAGTTAACGAGGTCTAAGAACGAATGTAATTCATGTATACCTCCGATATCCATGACATCTTTAATAATCGTTTTCAAAAATGGAAGGCCACTATTTCTATGCTAGTAAACTTTAAACAAGCGACTATGAAATCATGATTTCATTTTTAACATTGAAACACTTGTATGATCAACTGGACTGAATAAAACACAATCGTAAAAATAGTGAATTTTAGAGTCAGATAATGTTTTATTGCTTAGTTCATTGGCATTCGTAGGTGGCATTATTAATACTTTGGATACCAGGTAATCCAAAAAAAGTCAATTGACATACTTTTTTTTTATCATTCACCATTTTTTTTTTTTTTTCATTCAAAGTAACAATGAGAAACAGTCATAAAGTATAGGAGACCAATTCTATTCAAAAATTTCTGTTTTCTTGCCTAAAATGTCATCGTATTGATTAAACATCTGGATCGCTAAGTTTTCAGACTATTCAGAAAAATGGAAAGAACATAAAATTACATTTTAAAATTTTTCTGATATTAGTATACGGATGTTCTAATATGTGTAAAGAAATTTGCTATTGATACACAACAGATTCAAGTAGAATTTTCCTTTACCAATCTATCAAATATTTTATATTATCCGGCATTTTGAATACTTTTGGTTTCCATGACCTTATATACAAACGGCAGTCGGAAGTCATTAACTTTACCAACTCGATCTTTGCTTTTTCGAATGACGAACAATTCAACAGCCGACCAAGACCATCGAAAAATCCACAAATAAATACTATGCTTTTACAAAAATTAATTTTAGACATTATACTCTGCTGGCATTTTGGATACCAAGAATTTTTATGCATCTGAAACCAAAACAATATTATCGCATGAAATTTATTTCTATGTTGATTTTGAAATAAAAACGTCCAGATTCCAGTGTCAAGCGGAAATGACTCATGAACATTTAACAGAATCATAACTAAACAAAACAGTTCTTAGGCAAATCCAATTTTTCTTATTTCGATAGTACGTATCCATCGAATACTTACGAAGACTTTTATAAATAAAATTTCACAGAAACATTCCTTAGTGGAAATAAAGATCACACGTAAGTCGCAAAATGTTCCAGTTAACGAGGTCTAAGAACGAATGTAATTCATGTATACCTCCGATATCCATGACATCTTTAATAATCGTTTTCAAAAATGGAAGGCCACTATTTCTATGCTAGTAAACTTTAAACAAGCGACTATGAAATCATGATTTCATTTTTAACATTGAAACACTTGTATGATCAACTGGACTGAATAAAACACAATCGTAAAAATAGTGAATTTTAGAGTCAGATAATGTTTTATTGCTTAGTTCATTGGCATTCGTAGGTGGCATTTTGAATACTTTGGATACCAGGTAAATCAAAAAAAGTCAATTGACATACTTTTTTTTTATCATTCACCATTTTTTTTTTTTTTTTCATTCAAAGTAACAATGAGAAACAGTCATAAAGTATAGGAGACCAATTCTATTCAAAAATTTCTGTTTTCTTGCCTAAAATGTCATCGTATTGATTAAACATCTGGATCGCTAAGTTTTCAGACTATTCAGAAAAATGGAAAGAACATAAAATTACATTTTAAAATTTTTCTGATATTAGTATACGGATGTTCTAATATGTGTAAAGAAATTTGCTATTGATACACAACAGATTCAAGTAGAATTTTCCTTTACCAATCTATCAAATATTTTATATTATCCGGCATTTTGAATACTTTTGGTTTCCATGACCTTATATACAAACGGCAGTCGGAAGTCATTAACTTTACCAACTCGATCTTTCCTTTTTCGAATGACGAACAATTCAACAGCCGACCAAGACAATCGAAAAATCCACAAATGAATACGATGCTTTTACAAAAATTAATTTTCAACATTATACTCTGCTGGCATTTTGGATACCAAGAATTTTTATGCATCTAAAATCAAAACAATATTATCGCATCAAATTTATTTCTATGTTGATTTTGGAATGAAAACTTCCAGATTCCAGCGTCAAGCAGAAATGACTCATGAAAATTTAACAGAATCATAACTAAACAAAACAGTTCTTAGGCAAATCCAATTTTTCTTATTTCTATAGTACGTATCCACCGAATACTTACGAACACTTGTTACTGACAAAATTTCACGGAAACGTTCCTTCGTGGAAATAAAATAAAGTTCACACGTTAGTCGCCAAACGTTTCAGTTAACGAGGTTGAAGAACGAATGTAATTCATGTATATCTCCGATATCCATGACATCTTTAATAATCGTTTTCAAAAATGGAAGGCCACTATTTCTATGCTAGTAAACTTTAACCAATCGACTATGAAATCATGTTTTCAAATTTTAACATTGAAAAACTTGTATGATCAACTGGACTGAATAAAACACAATCGCAAAATAAGGAAATTTTGGAGTTCAATGACGTTCTATTGCTAAGTTCATTAGCATATGTAGGTGGCATTTTGAATACTTTTGATACCACGTAATTCAAAAAAAGTCAATTAACATACTTTTTTTTTATCATTCACCATTTTTCAAGTTGCAAGACTATTCACCATTTTTCAAGTTTCAGACTATTCAGAAAAACGAAAAGTACATAAAATTACATTTAAAAATTTTTCTGATATTAGTATACGGATGTTCTAATATGTGTAAAGAAATTTGCTATTGATACACAACAGATTCAAGTAGAATTTTCCTTTACCAATCTATCAAATATTTTAAATTATCCGGCATTTTGAATACTTTTGGTTTCCATGACCTTATATACAAACGGCAGTCGGAAGTCATTAACTTTACCAACTCGATCTTTGCTTTTTCGAATGACGAACAATTCAACAGCCGACCAAGACAATCGAAAAATCCACAAATGAATACGATGCTTTTACAAAAATTAATTTTCAACATTATACTCTGCTGGCATTTTGGATACCAAGAATTTTTATGCATCTAAAATCAAAACAATATTATCGCATCAAATTTATTTCTATGTTGATTTTGGAATGAAAACTTCCAGACTCCAGCGTTAAGCAGAAATGACTCATGAAAATTTAACAGAATCATAACTAAACAAAACAGTTCTTAGGCAAATCCAATTTTTCTTATTTCGATAGTACGTATCCATCGAATACTTACGAACACTTGTTACTGATAAAATTTCACGGAAACGTTCCTTAGTGGAAATAAAATAAAGTTCACACGTTAGTCGCCAAACGTTTCAGTTAACGAGGTTGAAGAACGAATGTAATTCATGTATATCTCCGATATCCATGACATCTTTAATAATCGTTTTCAAAAATGGAAGGCCACTATTTCTATGCTAGTAAACTTTAAACAATCGACTATGAAATCATGATTTCAAATTTTAACATTGAAAAACTTGTATGATCACATGGACTGAATAAAACACAATCGTTAAAATAGTGAATTTTAGAGTCAGATAATGTTTTATTGCTTAGTTCATTGGCATTCGTAGGTGGCATTTTGAATACTTTGGATACCATGTAATTCAAAAAAAGTCAATTAACATACTTTTTTTTTAATCATTCCCCATTTTTTTTTTTTTTTCAATAAAAGTAACAATGAGAGAAAGTAATAAAGTCTAGGAGACCAATACTATTCAAAAATTTCTTTTTCTTGCCTAAAATGTCATCGTATTCAGTAAACATCTGGATCACGAAGTTTTCAGACTATTCAGAAAAACGGAAAGTAGATATAATTACATTTAAAAATTTTTTTGTTATTAATATACGGATGTTTTAATATGTGTAAAGAAATTTGCTATTGATACACAACAGATTCAAGTAGAATTTTCCTTTACCAATCTATCAAATATTTTATATTATCCGGCATTTTGAATACTTTTGGTTTCCATGACCTTATATACAAACGGCAGTCGGAAGTCATTAACTTTACCAACTCGATCTTTGCTTTTTCGAATGACGAACAATTCAACAGCCGACCAAGACCATCGAAAAATCCACAAATAAATACTATGCTTTTACAAAAATTAATTTTCAACATTATACTCTGCTGGCATTTTGGATACCAAGAATTTTTATGCATCTGAAACCAAAACAATATTATCGCATCAAATTTATTTCTATGTTGATTTTGGAATGAAAACTTCCAGATTCCAGCGTTAAGCAGAAATGACTCATGAAAATTTAACAGAATCATAACTAAACAAAACAGTTCTTAGGCAAATCCAATTTTTCTTATTTCGATAGTACGTATCCATCGAATACTTACGAAGACTTTTATAAATAAAATTTCACAGAAACATTCCTTAGTGGAAATAAAGATCACACGTAAGTCGCAAAATGTTCCAGTTAACGAGGTCTAAGAACGAATGTAATTCATGTATACCTCCGATATCCATGACATCTTTAATAATCGTTTTCAAAAATGGAAGGCCACTATTTCTATGCTAGTAAACTTTAAACAAGCGACTATGAAATCATGATTTCATTTTTAACATTGAAACACTTGTATGATCAACTGGACTGAATAAAACACAATCGTAAAAATAGTGAATTTTAGAGTCAGATAATGTTTTATTGCTTAGTTCATTGGCATTCGTAGGTGGCATTTTGAATACTTTGGATACCAGGTAAATCAAAAAAAGTCAATTGACATACTTTTTATTTATCATTCACCATTTTTTTTTTTTTTTCATTCAAAGTAACAATGAGAAACAGTCATAAAGTATAGGAGACCAATACTATTCAAAAATTTCTTTTTCTTGCCTAAAATGTCATCGTATTAAGTAAACATCTGGATCAAGAAGTTTTCAGACTATTCAGAAAAACGGAAAGTAGATATAATTACATTTAAAAATTTTTTTGTTATTAATATACGGATGTTTTAATATGTGTAAAGAAATTTGCTATTGATACACAACAGATTCAAGTAGAATTTTCCTTTACCAATCTATCAAATATTATATACTATCCGGCATTTTAAATACTTTTGGTTTTCATGACCCTACATACAAACGGCAGTCGGAAGTCATTAACTTTACCAACTCGATCTTTGCTTTTTCGAATGACGAACAATTCAACAGCCGACCAAGACCATCGAAAAATCCACAAATAAATACTATGCTTTTACAAAAATTAATTTTAGACATTATACTCTGCTGGCATTTTGGATACCAAGAATTTTTATGCATCTGAAACCAAAACAATATTATCGCATGAAATTTATTTCTATGTTGATTTTGAAATAAAAACGTCCAGATTCCAGTGTCAAGCGGAAATGACTCATGAACATTTAACAGAATCATAACTAAACAAAACAGTTCTTAGGCAAATCCAATTTTTCTTATTTCGATAGTACGTATCCATCGAATACTTACGAAGACTTTTATAAATAAAATTTCACAGAAACATTCCTTAGTGGAAATAAAGATCACACGTAAGTCGCAAAATGTTCCAGTTAACGAGGTCTAAGAACGAATGTAATTCATGTATACCTCCGATATCCATGACATCTTTAATAATCGTTTTCAAAAATGGAAGCCACTATTTCTATGCTAGTAAACTTTAAACAAGCGACTATGAAATCATGATTTCATTTTTAACATTGAAACACTTGTATGATCAACTGGACTGAATAAAACACAATCGTAAAAATAGTGAATTTTAGAGTCAGATAATGTTTTATTGCTTAGTTCATTGGCATTCGTAGGTGGCATTTTGAATACTTTGGATACCAGGTAAATCAAAAAAAGTCAATTGACATACTTTTTTTTTATCATTCACCATTTTTTTTTTTTTTTTTTCAATAAAAGTAACAATGAGAGAAAGTAATAAAGTCTAGGAGACCAATACTATTCAAAAATTTCTTTTTCTTGCCTAAAATGTCATCGTATTCAGTAAACATCTGGATCACGAAGTTTTCAGACTATTCAGAAAAACGGAAAGTAGATATAATTACATTTAAAAATTTTTTTGTTATTAATATACGGATGTTCTAATATGTGTAAAGAAATTTGCTATTGATACACAACAGATTCAAGTAGAATTTTCCTTTACCAATCTATCAAATATTATATACTATCCGGCATTTTAAATACTTTTGGTTTTCATGACCCTACATACAAACGGCAGTCGGAAGTCATTAACTTTACCAACTCGATCTTTGCTTTTTCGAATGACGAACAATTCAACAGCCGACCAAGACCATCGAAAAATCCACAAATAAATACTATGCTTTTACAAAAATTAATTTTAGACATTATACTCTGCTGGCATTTTGGATACCAAGAATTTTTATGCATCTGAAACCAAAACAATATTATCGCATGAAATTTATTTCTATGTTGATTTTGAAATAAAAACGTCCAGATTCCAGTGTCAAGCGGAAATGACTCATGAACATTTAACAGAATCATAACTAAACAAAACAGTTCTTAGGCAAATCCAATTTTTCTTATTTCGATAGTACGTATCCATCGAATACTTACGAAGACTTTTATAAATAAAATTTCACAGAAACATTCCTTAGTGGAAATAAAGATCACACGTAAGTCGCAAAATGTTCCAGTTAACGAGGTCTAAGAACGAATGTAATTCATGTATACCTCCGATATCCATGACATCTTTAATAATCGTTTTCAAAAATGGAAGGCCACTATTTCTATGCTAGTAAACTTTAAACAAGCGACTATGAAATCATGATTTCATTTTTAACATTGAAACACTTGTATGATCAACTGGACTGAATAAAACACAATCGTAAAAATAGTGAATTTTAGAGTCAGATAATGTTTTATTGCTTAGTTCATTGGCATTCGTAGATGGCATTTTGAATACTTTGGATACCAGGTAAATCAAAAAAAGTCAATTGACATACTTTTTTTTTATCATTCACCATTTTTTTTTTTTTTTCATTCAAAGTAACAATGAGAAACAGTCATAAAGTATAGGAGACCAATACTATTCAAAAATTTCTTTTTCTTGCCTAAAATGTCATCGTATTAAGTAAACATCTGGATCACGAAGTTTTCAGACTATTCAGAAAAACGGAAAGTAGATATAATTACATTTAAAAATTTTTTTGTTATTAATATACGGACGTTTTAATATGTGTAAAGAAATTTGCTATTGATACACAACAGATTCAAGTAGAATTTTCCTTTACCAATCTATCAAATATTATATACTATCCGGCATTTTAAATACTTTTGGTTTTCATGACCCTACATACAAACGGCAGTCGGAAGTCATTAACTTTACCAACTCGATCTTTGCTTTTTCGAATGACGAACAATTCAACAGCCGACCAAGACCATCGAAAAATCCACAAATAAATACTATGCTTTTACAAAAATTAATTTTAGACATTATACTCTGCTGGCATTTTGGATACCAAGAATTTTTATGCATCTGAAACCAAAACAATATTATCGCATGAAATTTATTTCTATGTTGAATTTGAAATAAAAACGTCCAGATTCCAGTGTCAAGCGGAAATGACTCATGAACATTTAACAGAATCATAACTAAACAAAACAGTTCTTAGGCAAATCCAATTTTTCTTATTTCGATAGTACGTATCCATCGAATACTTACGAAGACTTTTATAAATAAAATTTCACAGAAACATTCCTTAGTGGAAATAAAGATCACACGTAAGTCGCAAAATGTTCCAGTTAACGAGGTCTAAGAACGAATGTAATTCATGTATACCTCCGATATCCATGACATCTTTAATAATCGTTTTCAAAAATGGAAGGCCACTATTTCTATGCTAGTAAACTTTAAACAAGCGACTATGAAATCATGATTTCATTTTTAACATTGAAACACTTGTATGATCAACTGGACTGAATAAAACACAATCGTAAAAATAGTGAATTTTAGAGTCAGATAATGTTTTATTGCTTAGTTCATTGGCATTCGTAGATGGCATTTTGAATACTTTGGATACCAGGTAAATCAAAAAAAGTCAATTGACATACTTTTTTTTTATCATTCACCATTTTTTTTTTTTTTTTTTCAATAAAAGTAACAATGAGAGAAAGTAATAAAGTCTAGGAGACCAATACTATTCAAAAATTTCTTTTTCTTGCCTAAAATGTCATCGTATTCAGTAAACATCTGGATCACGAAGTTTTCAGACTATTCAGAAAAACGGAAAGTAGATATAATTACATTTAAAAATTTTTTTGTTATTAATATACGGATGTTTTAATATGTGTAAAGAAATTTGCTATTGATACACAACAGATTCAAGTAGAATTTTCCTTTACCAATCTATCAAATATTATATACTATCCGGCATTTTAAATACTTTTGGTTTTCATGACCCTACATACAAACGGCAGTCGGAAGTCATTAACTTTACCAACTCGATCTTTGCTTTTTCGAATGACGAACAATTCAACAGCCGACCAAGACCATCGAAAAATCCACAAATAAATACTATGCTTTTACAAAAATTAATTTTAGACATTATACTCTGCTGGCATTTTGGATACCAAGAATTTTTATGCATCTGAAACCAAAACAATATTATCGCATGAAATTTATTTCTATGTTGAATTTGAAATAAAAACGTCCAGATTCCAGTGTCAAGCGGAAATGACTCATGAACATTTAACAGAATCATAACTAAACAAAACAGTTCTTAGGCAAATCCAATTTTTCTTATTTCGATAGTACGTATCCATCGAATACTTACGAAGACTTTTATAAATAAAATTTCACAGAAACATTCCTTAGTGGAAATAAAGATCACACGTAAGTCGCAAAATGTTCCAGTTAACGAGGTCTAAGAACGAATGTAATTCATGTATACCTCCGATATCCATGACATCTTTAATAATCGTTTTCAAAAATGGAAGGCCACTATTTCTATGCTAGTAAACTTTAAACAAGCGACTATGAAATCATGATTTCATTTTTAACATTGAAACACTTGTATGATCAACTGGACTGAATAAAACACAATCGTAAAAATAGTGAACTTTAGAGTCAGATAATGTTTTATTGCTTAGTTCATTGGCATTCGTAGGTGGCATTATTAATACTTTGGATACCAGGTAATCCAAAAAAAGTCAATTGACATACTTTTTTTTTATCATTCACCATTTTTTTTTTTTTTTCATTCAAAGTAACAATGAGAAACAGTCATAAAGTATAGGAGACCAATTCTATTCAAAAATTTCTGTTTTCTTGCCTAAAATGTCATCGTATTGATTAAACATCTGGATCGCTAAGTTTTCAGACTATTCAGAAAAATGGAAAGAACATAAAATTACATTTTAAAATTTTTCTGATATTAGTATACGGATGTTCTAATATGTGTAAAGAAATTTGCTATTGATACACAACAGATTCAAGTAGAATTTTCCTTTACCAATCTATCAAATATTTTATATTATCCGGCATTTTGAATACTTTTGGTTTCCATGACCTTATATACAAACGGCAGTCGGAAGTCATTAACTTTACCAACTCGATCTTTGCTTTTTCGAATGACGAACAATTCAACAGCCGACCAAGAGAATCGAAAAATCCACAAATGAATACGATGCTTTTACAAAAATTAATTTTAGACATTATACTCTGCTGGCATTTTGGATACCAAGAATTTTTATGCATCTAAAATCAAAACAATATTATCGCATCAAATTTATTTCTATGTTGATTTTGGAATGAAAACTTCCAGATTCCAGCGTTAAGCAGAAATGACTCATGAAAATTTAACAGAATCATAACTAAACAAAACAGTTCTTAGGCAAATCCAATTTTTCTTATTTCTATAGTACGTATCCATCGAATACTTACGAACACTTGTTACTGATAAAATTTCACGGAAACGTTCCTTAGTGGAAATAAAATAAAGTTCACACGTTAGTCGCCAAACGTTTCAGTTAACGAGGTTGAAGAACGAATGTAATTCATGTATATCTCCGATATCCATGACATCTTTAATAATCGTTTTCAAAAATGGAAGGCCACTATTCTATGCTAGTAAACTTTAAACAATCGACTATGAAATCATGATTTCAAATTTTAACATTGAAAAACTTGTATGATCACATGGACTGAATAAAACACAATCGTTAAAAAGTGAATTTTAGAGTCAGATAATGTTTTATTGCTTAGTTCATTGGCATTCGTAGGTGGCATTTTGAATACTTTGGATACCGTGTAATTCAAAAAAAGTCAATTAACATACTTTTTTTTTAATCATTCCCCATTTTTTTTTTTTTTTTTCAATAAAAGTAACAATGAGAGAAAGTAATAAAGTCTAGGAGACCAATACTATTCAAAAATTTCTTTTTCTTGCCTAAAATGTCATCGTATTCAGTAAACATCTGGATCACGAAGTTTTCAGACTATTCAGAAAAACGGAAAGTAGATATAATTACATTTAAAAATTTTTTTGTTATTAATATACGGATGTTTTAATATGTGTAAAGAAATTTGCTATTGATACACAACAGATTCAAGTAGAATTTTCCTTTACCAATCTATCAAATATTATATACTATCCGGCATTTTAAATACTTTTGGTTTTCATGACCCTACATACAAACGGCAGTCGGAAGTCATTAACTTTACCAACTCGATCTTTGCTTTTTCGAATGACGAACAATTCAACAGCCGACCAAGACCATCGAAAAATCCACAAATAAATACTATGCTTTTGCAAAAATTAATTTTAGACATTATACTCTGCTGGCATTTTGGATACCAAGAATTTTTATGCATCTGAAACCAAAACAATATTATCGCATGAAATTTATTTCTATGTTGATTTTGAAATAAAAACGTCCAGATTCCAGTGTCAAGCGGAAATGACTCATGAACATTTAACAGAATCATAACTAAACAAAACAGTTCTTAGGCAAATCCAATTTTTCTTATTTCGATAGTACGTATCCATCGAATACTTACGAAGACTTTTATAAATAAAATTTCACAGAAACATTCCTTAGTGGAAATAAAGATCACACGTAAGTCGCAAAATGTTCCAGTTAACGAGGTCTAAGAACGAATGTAATTCATGTATACCTCCGATATCCATGACATCTTTAATAATCGTTTTCAAAAATGGAAGGCCACTATTTCTATGCTAGTAAACTTTAAACAATCGACTATGAAATCATGATTTCATTTTTAACATTGAAACACTTGTATGATCAACCGGACTGAATAAAACACAATCGTTAACATAGTGAATTTTAGAGTCAGATAATGTTTTATTGCTTAGTTGGCATTCGTAGGTGGCATTTTGAATACTTTGGGTACCAGGTAACTTAGAAAAAAGTCAATTGACATACTTTTTTTTTATCTTTTACCATTTTTTTTTTTTATTATTCAAAGTATTGGATTTACTTCCAGAGATCCACAACAGCTCGTCCCCGTGTGCCTGTAACTAATTGAACACAACTTTTGAGATGGCAAAAATATATTTACGAGGTTTTTGGGTTGCTGATAGTGTACCTGAGGTAAAAACATGAAAATCCCAAGTATATGGCCCAATACCGTAGGACCCAATAGTAAAAATTGAGCTATCATAAAAATAAAAAATGAGATAAAAAATCTGTGCAGAGATCCTGCATTCTAATCATTTCACGTGAGTTACGTCGTATAAAAAGATCGACGAAATAAAAAACAAAAAGTAAAAAAATTTTTTTAAAACTACCTGGTGCTGCATGTCCTTGAGTCCCTTTATTTGGAATTTTCATGTTATTACCTCAGATACCCTATTAGCTACCCAAAATATATTTTTGCCATCTCAAAAGTTGTGTTCAATTCGTTACAGGCACAAGGGGACGAGCTGTTGTGGATCTATGAAAGTAAATCCAATACTTTGAACTTTTTTTGATTTTTTACTCGAAAATGACGATTTTCTTCGAAAAACGACCAAGTATACTTTGATCTTGAAATTTTGCGCAGAATAAGATGGCATTTTTTATTTTTATGATATCTCATTTTTTACTATTGGGTCCTATGGTATTGGGCCCTATATTTGGGATTTTCATGTTTTTACCTCAGATACACTATCAGCAACCCAAAAACCTCGTAAATATATTTTTGCCATCTCAAAAGTTGTGTTCATATCGTTACAGGCACACGGGGACGAGCTGTTGTGGATCTCTGGAAGTAAATCCAATACTTTGAACTTTTTTTGATTTTTTACTCGAAAACCCTGGAGGACCCAGTTTGAACCCAGGACGCCCCTCGCCAACGTAGCCTGCGAGGGGGTCGTAATCGCGGTCCATCAAAGGACCTAAGAAGTGTTCGTTGAACTGACGAATCTAATGATTGATGCCCATCAGTTGGAGGAGGCTGCTCTCCAAGCTGCTGTATTTTTATCCAGGGTGGCGAGTCGGAAGGGTCGGGTAGCCCGCCACCGGAGGCGCCAGGTCCGCAGGCTAGGCGGTCGCCGACGGGGGTTATGTAGATCCGGGTTTAATGGTGATAGCAATGATGTGACGCTCACCACGCAGGGCCAAGCTGCTCCCAAGGAGGTCCCAAGTCATGACAGAATGGCGTGGGTAGAGGGTTCTAGACGCATTCGGGCTCTCTATCGTTCGAACCACAAGAAATCGGTTCAGGAAGTGCTGGGTGGTCCCTCCCGTTTCTGTGAAATACCAGTGCAGGAGGTTGAAGAGCACTTCTGGCAGATATATTCTGCGAGAGAGCTTGGAGGTGATCTGCCCCTTCTGCTCAACGCCGACGAGCCCAGCGCCGAAAGCTGTGCCAACCTGTGTCGCCCATTCAGATCTGAGGAAGTTGCAAAAAAGCTCCTGGGCATTGGTAATTCATCTCCGGGGCCGGATGGCGTTACATACGCGGATCTGAGGAAAGCTGACCCGGGTTGCCACGTGCTGACAGCGCTTTTTAATGCTTGCCTCAGATTTTGCGCAGTACCGCAGTACTGGAAAAATACCGACACTGTTCTACTGTTTAAAAAAGGCGAGAGGGACCAAATCAGGAACTGCCAGCCAATAGCAATGGGGGACACGACCCCCAAATTCCTTTCCTCGCTTGTTGCTGATAGCCTCACCGGCTGGGCCATGGCTAACAATAGGATAAGCGTGTCCCAAAAAGGCTTACTCTCGTTCGAGGGATGCCATGAGCATAACTTTGTTTTGCAGGAGATCCTGCGCGACGCGAGGTCCGAAGGGAAAGAAGTTTTGGTGGCGTGACTGGACTTTCACCAATGCATTTGGCTCGGTCCCCCACGCTTCCATCTTCAGTGCCCTCGAGCATCATCGGGTCCCGAAGCCGATCAGGAAATTAATCGCATCAGCGTATGACGGCGCGACCACCTGCGTCATGACAGCGGATTGCAGCACTGAGACCATATCCATTGACTCGGGCGTGAAGCAAGAGTGTCCCATGATCCCAATAGTTTTTAACCTCACCCTGGAGCCTGTTATTAGGGCAGTTGCAGCTTCGGGTGGGGGTTACGAACTCGCAAGAGAGGTCTTCACGGACCTTGACTATGCAGATGACATGGACATTAGTGCGGATTCGCCCGAGGCAATGAGGATCCTCCTATGATCTGCGGAGGATGCTGCTGCGACTGTTGGCCTCACCTTCAACCCTGCAAAATCCGTCACTCGACATCTGAAAGGCAAGGGTGCCGGTGCGGTCAAGAGAACGCAGTTCAGCATACAAGGTGAGGTGATGCGCGCCCTAGACCGTAGTGAGGCCAACGAACACCTGGGCACTCCAACGGGCTTTCAGGTCAAACAGACGCCGTACACCGCCATAGAGGAGCTGACAGTGGACATCCGTGCGGTTCACTGCTGGCCTTCTGGCAAAAATTTGAGACCGTGGCTACTTTTGTCCTGCCATGGATGGACTTCTCTCTTCAGGGCTCGGACGTGAAAAAGGGTCCTCTCAAAGAGGCCGATAGAGAGTTGAAAAGAATTGCCAAGAGATGGATGAATCTGTCCTGACGTGCGAGCGCCGAGCTTGTCTTCCTCCCTCCCTACATGAGGGGTAGAGGGCTCTTGCCTCTCGCAGACATGGCTGACGTTCTTACCATCGCCTACACCTTCAAGCTCCTGAGCTGTGAGGGTGCGAGCGTGGCGAATGTGGCCATGTCAACGTTGTGGGAGACGTTATCTAAACGAGTGGGCCACCCCACCGATAAGGATGATATGGCAAACTATTTGTCGGGGTCTCTGGAGGGAGAGTTTGCTTGACCATCAAGGGACGCTTCCTCAATACGGTCAAGGATCAGAAACGCAACCAGACGGGTATCCCGTGTCTTAGATCTTAAATGAAGGTGGATTGCTGAGCGTGCAGAACACTTGCTGGAGTGCCGCGGTCCAGGTAACAGGGACGAGAACAACAATGCCATCATCATCTCACCCATGACTCGCGGACAGGTCGTGCGGAAGCTGAGAGCGGCACTGGTGTGGTACTTCGAGGAGTGAGTCCTTGACAAGCGAGATCAAGGCAAGGTGCTCAAGGTAACCGGCCGGAGTGCGGTGAGCAATCACTTCCTCCGGACCGGCAGTTTCACCCGCTTCGTTGACTGGCGCTTTGTCCACCGCGCGCACTTGGGAGTGGTGTGTTTAAACGCCACCATGCGCTGGAAACCACCCGGAGTGGGCAGACAATGCAAAAAATGCGGCGACCTCGAGACACTCCCTCATGTGCTCCAGCACTGCGGCGTTCACTCTGACGCCCGAACTAAACGCAACGATGCCATCGTAGACAGGCTCCCCAAGGCCAGTAATATCGCTGGGGGAATCAGCGTAAACCGAGTCATTAGGGGCGTTGACGAGGAGTTCACCAGACTGCGGCCCGATCTGGTGATCCGGAAAGATATTGAGAGAAAGATCACGATCGTTGATGTAGCCATGCCGTTTGAGAACCGGATGGAGGGTTTCTGCGAAGCAAGAGCGGGTAAGGTTGTTAAGTACTGCCCGCTTGCTGAGAACCTGCAACGGCAGGGCTATACGGTTGCAGTAGAAGCGTTCGTCGTCGGCGCTCTTGGCGGCTGGAACCGAGGCAACGAGCGGGTCACGAGACTCCTCAACATCAGCCCGTTTTATGCGCAAATGATGAGGAGGCTCATTGTCAGTGACACTATAAAATGATCCCGAAACATCTCGTGGAGCACCTTTCGGGGATCAGGCAGTATTGATTCCGTGATTCTTTTGTGCTCTGCTCTGTTATTTGTTTTGTCTGAAATATCCTGGACCCGTCAAGACACGGTCCTTAACTTTGACTTTTTGTATTTTGTATTGTAACTTTTTAAAAAAATATAATTATTATTTTTATTTTTCTTTCCTTTGTGTCGTGTGTATGGATCGAATATCTATTCTTTCTGACTGACTAAGTTACTGAGCAATTTCTGACTGTGATCCTTGAAACTGGCTGTGATCACTGAATTGTGAATATTTGACTTGTATCTGTAATATATATATGTATTTCTTAGCAAATGTAATTGTATCCTACACTGACTCAATGACAATCATTTAAAATATTAAAAAATTTCAAGCGCAACTGACTAATTAACTTTAGGCACAATTTAGCGAAATGCATATACATATACTTTGTACACCCTTCAGGAGGAAGTTATCTTATTACATAAAACTTTTTAATCATGATACTAAACTATAAGAAAAGAAATTGAATAATACTCGACTGTTTACAAGCTCAGTTGATATTACAGTACCATAGTAGATTGCCATTATGAATACTACTAAAAGAAACTTAAAAATTCAATTAAAATTAATGCTCTGCCTTAATATATATGACTAAAGCCAATGAGAATACATATGACTTTAACCTTTTTAATATGTTTTTCAATGTTATTCAAATATAAGCAACTACCAGTATTTGCGACCCGGCATTATGGATACCGGTCTTCTCACAGGAATTAGACACTCATGATGAAAGTATAATGCATACTGTACATTATTAATTATGAAAATGCTCTTCGAAAAAATGATTTAATTTCCACTTTACTAGAAAAAAAGCACTGTTTATTGTGCAGTATCAAAGATAAAACTGGCATTATTAATACTTCCAAACTTTTAAATCATTAAAGAAAATTTTACCACCGTCATAAGCAACAAAGTATTAATATACTTGGAATTTGCATTTCGCCTACAGTGTGTCATTATATTTAAATGGCAATAAAAGAAAAATTTGATAAAAATAAATGCTCTGCCTTAATATATACGACTAAAGCTGATGAGTAAAGTCATATGAATACATATGATTTTAAACATTTTAAAATGTTTTTCAATGATTTTTAAATGTAAGCAACTACCAGTATTTGCGATCAGGCATTATTGATACCGTTCTCTTCACAGGAATCAGACACTCATGATAAAAGTATAATGCACACTGTACATTATTAACTATGATCATGCAGTGCAAAAAAAAAATTCAAATTCTTTTTAACTACAGAAAAGCTTTCTTCGTTGACCATTATCAAAGATAAGTCTGGCATTATGAATACCTCGAAACTTTTAAATCATTTAAAAAATTTTACGACTGTTATAAGAAACATAATTCATTCAAAACAATGCTCTGTTTTGATGAATATGACAAAAACAAAGCAGACATAATAACATACGAGTTCAAACTTTTTAATATGTTTTTTAATGATATTTAAATATTAATTATTACCAGTATTTGCGATCTGGAATTCTCAATACCATCTTCTTCTCACATGAATCAGACACTCATGATAATAATGTATACTGTAAATCATTAATTTTAGTTAAGTTCTACAAAAAATAAATTCAAGTTCGCGTGTTGCCAGAGGTCAGCTGTGCTCGCAGTTGTTTGAAATTGAAGAAGGAAGCGTATCAGAGCTGTTTGACGGGTGGTTTTATAACGCCTGCGCTGTTTAATAAATCCGAGCAGCTGTATCTCGTCGCGAACCTTTTAAAGGCGCCTAGGTTATGTCGAGTTAGATATCAAGGTCCGTTGTCCGTTGCCACAGTCTCTCGCTTGTCTCTGGTCTCTCGTCATGCTGTCCAACCCCGTTAGGGTGCGGCTTCTAAGATCGGTAACAGCGAACCCTTTCTTCTTCAACCGTAATCTACCAGTATTTGCGACTCGGCATTATGGATACTGTAATTCTTACAGAAATCAGACACTCATGATAAAAGTATAATGCACACTGTACATTATTAACTATGATCATGCAGTGCAAAAAAATAATTCAAATTCTTTTTAACTACAGAAAAGCTTTCTTCGTTGACCATTATCAAAGATAAGTCTGGCATTATGAAAACCTCGAAACTTTTAAATCATTAAAAAAAATTTTACCACCAATATCAGCAGCAAAGCTTTTAAGATACTTGGAATTTGCATTTTTCCTACGTCTAGTCAATATATTAAAATGGAAATGAAAAACGCATTTAATTGAAATTAAAGCTCTGTCTTGTTGAACATGACTCAAACAAAGATAATATGAATACTTATGACTTCCACTTTTTAATATATTTTTTAATGATATTTATATACTTACAATTACTAGTACTTTCGGTCTGGCATTATGGATACCATTTTTCATGCAGGAATGAGACACTTGTGATGAAAGTATCATGCATACTGTGCATTATTAACTATGATTATGCAGTGCAAAAAATTAAGTTTAAATTTGGTACTCTACTACATTTATTCATTGTCCAGTATCAAAGATAAGTCTGGCGTTATGAATACCTCCGAAAAATCTGTGAAACTTTAGAACTATCGTTTGGGATTGAACAATATATTAAAACTTTTGAAAAATTCAAATACTTGTAAGAACGAAGAAGTCTTTTTTTTATATAAATTTTTTGTACAGAAATCATAGCTCAGTCGACATTTTGGGTACATGTCGTTCAGAATCAACCTGATTTCCAGTAAAGAAATCAACGTGGCAAACTAGAAAAGTTTTCAGTGAAATAAAAGTTCTGACCCTGTAATAATGTTAGGTTAATGTAGAGGTCATGTCTGCCAACTTTAAGCCTTCTTATTGCCATTTGAATAGTATTGTCAGCTTTGGAAGTACCACAACTTCTTGTCTGGCATAATAGATACTGTTTTTTTAATGTCGGAGTAAGACTCTAAGTGTAGTCATAGATTGTCAATATATTTGAATGGTCATAAAAAAAAAATTTAATCAGAATTAACGTTCTGCTTCGATAAATATTACTTAAACAAATCCGACATGAGTACATATGACTTAAAACTTTTCAATATGTTTTTCAAGGATCATTAAATACTAACAACTACCAGTAGTTGCGATCCGGCATTATGGATACCGTTTTTCTAACAATAGTCTGGCACTTAAAATGTAACCATATCGGAATGTATCTGTACTTTTTATGATGATAATACACTATGAAGAAAGTATTTCAATTGCACTTGACCGTTAAAAATCAGTGTTAATCATTCAAGATCATAGATGAGTCTGGCAGTATAAATACTTTTAGTAGGAACTGGTCAAACGATAAAAAAATTATTTATGGTTGGATAAAGTATTACAATTTCTATTTATTCAATAATTACTATTATACCCGGTAATAGTATATTACACACCAGGCGCTGGAAAAGTATTGGCCAGCCCTAGCAAACCCAAATTGACGCCCGAGCCAAAGGCGAGGGTGGCAAAGGTTTGCTAGGGGTTGGCTAATACTTTTCCTGCGTCGTGTGTAATGTTTTTTTCATTACGACGGGAGGAAACCAAAGTCCCGCTCCGAGCTGGGGAGGAAATTTGGTGTTTTCGTCCCGGAGGTATGAAAAGTTAAGGCCTTTCGACCCCGACGGACATCACTGCAATGTTATAACCAATTTAAACTTCCATTGTAAAAATAATGTATTAATAGCTTGTTTACTTAAAAAAGCAAAAAAAATAAAAAATAAAAAACAAAATAAAATAAATAATTTATCAATAGTTTCAGAGTAAAGAAAATTAATACATTTCTTTCTAAAATTAATATATTTTTATTTTAATACATAAACTTTCAAATAAATATTTTTTCAAGAGTCAAAGTTGATTGCTTTTTTAACTAGTGATTGAATTTCTTGTGGACTATAATTCTCAAATTGAGGTGTAGTATTATACTCTTTCAAGCAATCAGTAATACTCGGAATTTTTTTGTCCATGATAAAATTTCTGAACCTATTGTAAATTATAGGAGATATTCTGTTGCGTTTGTTTTTTTTATCCATCTCTATTGGTTCTTCCGTTTCAAAAGACTGTTTTTCTTTTCTTTTAGTTGATGGTTTATTTTTTTTTCTCACTCTCATTTCACGTTGAAAAAAAGATCTTATATCAGCAGATCCTCGTCCCTTCAAGCACTCGTTGCCTTTTTTATTAATGACCGACATGATTTCGGCGCCGGATACTTTTTCGCCATCCATAAATTTTTGTAAAAATGCATCGTACAAAATGTCTTTTTCTGCTTGACTATATGATCTTTTACTTCCCTCTTTAGTTGACAATGATACTACATCTGTAAAATATTTAAAAGTGTGTAAGGTTTTTTTAAACTCTTGTTCTTCGTTTTAAACGACTTATAAACTTAACGTTATATTTCGTGTATAACTATTTATTGATGGTCAAGGAGTGGATACAGGGAAAAACGAAGTCAATGGGGAGAAAAGTGGTTGCACTGACGTTACTGGTCGAAGGGGTCAGTGGCTTAGGATAGCAAATGGTAGGGATAAAGTATTCTGGAGGGTTTCAGGGTTCATAAGTAAAGCTGAGAAATTTAAGGATTTTATTGGGATCATTAAAAAGTATGTTATAGTGAGGTTTGATAGAGATACGGATAGAAGAGAAGGAATTGACTAATTTGTGTTAAAGATATAAAATTGAGAAAGCGTAGCAATTCGTCAATCTTAGATAATTAGGAATTCAACTGTGAAAAATAAAGAGTTATTATATGAAAAATGATGGGACTGGCACTATAGAAGAAAAAACAGAAATGTCAAAGGGCATACAACTTGTAGAGAAGCGAGGAGGATGATAAAAAAGTTTACAGTCAGGAGTAGAGGGAGTTGTGATGTTTAGAAATACTCGCAATCATTTAAAAAGAAAAAAGGGTGGAAGAGAATAATAATTAGGTGAACTACTTTTATGAATTTTTAGGAGAGCTAATGCATCGAGTGAAGATGAGAGGAGGCACAGGAAGATTGAAGAGAACTTGGCTAATTAGAAGTTGAGAGCTGAATATGGGTTAAGCGGCAGGAGTGGTTGGTATAACTAACAAGGTAAAGTACAAGGGGCGGTGTTTGTTTGGAAATCCCCGGGTCTTGATGAAAAGGGAAATTACGGTGAAAACGTTGGAGAATCAGAAGGCAGAGATCATTGTGGCCTTCAGATACTGTTATTGATAGGATATCAATTTTAAGGAGATTCTGATTAGGCTGGAAAAGGAGATACAGTAGAAAAATGTCCTTGCAGAGAAACAGGCTAGGAAGCCATAGTACATTTCTTAACGCAGTCAGCGTGTTTTCACAAGTTACGAGGGCAGTGCATGCGCGTACAAGCGAATGCGAGTGCGAGCAGCCGTCTAAGTGCGTGTGGAAGTGCCGCCTAATTTGAGAACAATGTTTTGTGCATTTTGTTTTACGTACTTTACCCCAGCAACGTGCGTAAAATGTGATGCTCAAAGAGGCTTTTGAAGATAAAGGAAGTTGATTTTAAGAGTGGAATCTCAGAATTTAACAAAAAAAAAAGGGAGGAGTCACAAAGAGACATATATGCTTTTAGGGGAAAAGAAGATGGAGGAGATTAAGAGCTTTCAATACCTGGATTTTGCTTTTAATAACAACTGTAAACATTAGGTTTTGAGAAAGAAAGGTATTCAAGCTTCAAGAACGGCATGGGGACTAAGGAAAAGATGCTATGGAGGATATTTTGTGAGAAGGAAGTTTTTGTTTGATCGGCTGGTAGAGAAACCTAAAAATACTGGAAGGAAAGCTGAAGAGAATGTTACGAGAAGTTCTAGTGTGAGCAAGGCTAACACTTTACCTTGAGAAGTGTGATATTGATAAAAATAATATAATATAAACTGAAAAAAATAATTTTTAGTTTTCTTACCATTCAATTTAGGACGCTTTGAAGGTGGCAGTTCAGCAGACTCAATTGAATCAAGCTCGGTTTGATCAAACGATCTATCTCTTGATCTTTTTGATGTAGTTGGACGAGAGGTTTCCAATTCTTTATTACGTGAAGAAAGTCTTGAATCTACACATTCTGATTCCTGTCTGGTGACTAATCCGTCCATGTCCGACATGTTTTCACTCCCACCTTGAGCATATTCCAGCCATTGAGCCACTTCAAATATCTCCTTTGCCACAACAGGTTGTCTATAAATATCTAAATGGACCGCTTGATTATGAGCCATGAACCTGGATAAGTTTTTGACTTGATTGTCAGTCAAATTCAGAGACACCCCTGCTGTGGCAAGCTGCTTTCTCAAATTGGTTCCTCGAATAAGCTCAGGAGAAGAAATACCACTTTCTTCTGCCAATCGTGGAAGAATTGTGTTGGCATCCATATATGGGTCACTTCTTCCAGGGGGCTGGGCAAAGACGAATGGATTTTTATTTGAGATGCCAACTTCAGCCCTCACATGGAGAATCAAGTCGATACAGTCCCTAATTTTGATGTCTAATAAGACGGGACTGATCTTCTTATTCTTCTTACCTCTGAGCTTAATTCTACGGTACTTTTGTGTAACAACTTCAATAGCGAACGGAGTCATATCTTTAAAAAGCTCGGGATGAGTTTCTGGGGTCATCTCTTCCGTTCCAGCTTCATAAGCGTCCACTCGAAGTTGCGAAATTTCACTTGGACGCTTACGATTGTAAACCAAAATTGAAATTAGAGTAGTATAGCAGAGTCTCTTGTAAAGGTTATAGCTGACAGAGACCTGCGAATCTGGATCAGTCTTTCTCTTGTTGATGATGGATTTCAACGATTCGTAGGCAGCCTCTCGCTCCACGTACAAGAATTGACTGAAGTCATACACATCTTCTATGGAGAGTATTTTGGAGGTGCGTTGACCAATAAATTTGGTGGTGTTTGACTCGCTAAGAGTCTTCGAGACCATGACCTCATATTTCTTGTTGAACTGACGTCCAAATTCAACAACGTCATCTCTTTCTTCACGTTTTTTTTGGATCCCAAGATACAAACTCCAAGTCTCCGTTACTTGAGAGATGACACGGCCAACGTCTCTGGCTCTCGCTGACGTTTCAAAGATCATTTTAACCTCATTAAACTTTCCGATCGTGTTTACTATATCGATACATAGGTTAAGGTGTTTTAAATCGATCAACTCATAGAGTTCCTTTGCCTCCGGAACCTTTTGAGAGAATTCGAGAAATATTCGAGCCAGGAGGCGCATCTCTGCTCTTGTTTTCTTGTAGCTCATTTGATGTGATCTATATTTAAAAGCTTCATCGTTTGCGTACAACACGATAAGAAGATCTTTTTTTGCTATTTCGCTAATTTTGTCATTTGTCAGCTTAGAAGCAACAATTCGAAAGTAATCACTGGCCAAAGGGTGAAAATCCCCTAGCACAATTTCGTGGAAGGCTGATGACTGTTTTCCGGAGTTTTTAGAGATGTTAGCGCATTGGTTCAGGTGCCTCTTAATGCTGTTTTTCGAAAATAAACCTCGACAAGTTCCGCAAAATCGAAGATTTTCTACGAGTTCAGTACCACCTACTGATTCCGAACGTTGCCGTGGTAACTCCATGCTGTTGATATCATTGGTAGCGATGTTATTTTGGAATTGGCCAGAATATTTAAGTTTTGCGATCAGTGAGAGCCTAAGGGACTGATCTGGGGTTAGCTTTTGGTTTTTAATTTTTTTGGCTTTTGGCAACCTTAAAAACTCTTTTACTTCGGGCTCATCTGAGTGCACTTGCTCGAAGTGCTGAGCAATCTTTGAGCAAAATTTTTTTTTACAATATTTGCACGTATATTTTTTGGATGTGTTTGGTAATTTAGTAGGTACCGTTAGATTTTTGCGATTCGCAAGTACTTTCCCAATTGGATTCCTGTTTATCTCCTGAAAATCAACAACCTCAGTTTGAAGAACCGAGTGAATAGATTTACTCGGTTTTTTTATCTCGATTTCTCTTTTATCTGGGAAGAGAACAGGAATTTTAGAATTGATTATTGTAAAATCATTTTTTGACAAGGAGTTTCTAACATTTTCGACACCTAGATTTTCATTGTCGCTTAGTTCTGCTAGATTTTCATTGTCGCTTAGTTCTCCTGGATTTTCCAAAGATTCATTGTCGCTCTCTTCGCTTGGGCAGTAGTCTGGATCTTGCACGCTATCGTCATTTAAAGCAATTTTGGGGCCAGAATTATTATTTCTATCGTTGAATGAAATATCAGGTGATTCTTGTGGATTGGCGTTGTAACTACATGAACTAAAAACAGCATCATTATCACCATTGCCATTTTCAATGAAATCGATACTGAGATTCATCAACTGCTCTTCAGTCAACACTAAAGAGGTATCAAGGTTGTCGAAACCTGGAAAAAAAAACCATTTTTAGTTAATAAAAAAATTTTGAATTATATAAAATTATAGCCCGCATAAAGTTTTAAGTTATTCATAAGTAGATTAATCCACAATAAATTGTTGATACCTTGTTTATGTTATTTTTAGTTATTTCTCTTTGTATTGAAAAAAAGTACTAAATTAGAATTTTTAAGTTTTATTGTTGAACTCATTTATGTTAACTGAACAATTTTGGTACTGAAATTTAAATAAGTAAAATATTTTGAGAGATCGATTATGTACAAAAGTTTTTGATTATGCTGGGTCATTTTTATAGAAGAATATTAGTAGTTAGTGCAGAAAAAAAGAACTACATCAAATTCTAGTGCCAAAGGTGTGAAATTTTAAGGTAAAAATGGTTGATTTTGAAGTAAAATATGAGGTCAGGAAGAAAGAATAAGTGTTTGGGATTAGAGCTTAGTGGACTGTATAAAAATAAGGAAAATAACCGCGATCACGAGGGAGTGGAAAGAGGGAAAGAGGAAGGTGTTTTTAAGCACAACACTTGATTGTTTATGCTGCACTTAAACTATTTATTACTTTAATACACTATCTACAAGGTACAAGGAGAGAGAGCTCGACGTTTTAGCCGGGAGTCTCTCTACCTCGGTGAAATGTCGTGGATAAGCGGGCGATCTCGCGACGGTGGGTTCGAGTCCCGTGACGCGTGGTTGCGGCATCACGGTTGCAGCTAGACTGGTGCGGGCGGAAACTGGTCGGTCCGAACAGCTCAGGCGTCGGTCGCTCGAATGACCAATTCCGTGGTGAAAAAGAGGCGGTCAATTTTGAACAATAAGTGAGGTCAGGATAGCTAGCTTGAAAGTGAAGGAGGTGGTTATGGCCTCAAATGAACAGAAAGAGTACATATATTAAGAAATGCAAGGGACAACCTGCAAACAGTCAGGGTAAAAACAAGGGGACCATGGAAAAATTTCTGAATAAGACATTAGCTGGTGAAGAGCCTGAGCCCACAATCTACGTTACAAGGCAAACTTGCGACGGAGGAGGTAATAAAGACAACTATGAAAAAACAACAAGTGAGGAATGATAGTGAACGTCAAGAGTTAAAAAAGGCAAAGAATCTCGAGGAGATCTTAATAATAAGGGAAGAAAAAATGGACCCGGAAGTAGGAGTGCAGATCTGAAATATTTTTGCAAAATCAGAAGGTCTGGCTGGGAAGAAGATTTTAGTGCTTGATAGATGGAAATGATCTGAAGTACAAAAGAAAAGATAGACTGGATTGAAAAAAAAAATTTAGTGAGAGGAATCAGAACTGTTGTCAGAGGAATTGAAGAAGAGATAGAAGAAATTGTAAGAGCTCAGTTGGGTGCACTAATCTATGTAAACGGAATGAGGGCAAGTAGAGGAGATGCTGATGGAACTGGATTCAATAAGAACAAACTAGATATTATGAGAAGAAAAGGCATGCTGGGAAGAATAAAACTGTAGATGAAAGATGACTTTATGGATAGATAAATAAAAGTGCAGCACTGGCTGGAAGCAGTAACCGAAAAGAAAAGAAGAAATGGACTATAGGTTATAGTGGGCTACATGAAGACAGAAGTTAATGGGCAATGGTGTGATTGGAACGAGAAGCAGGATTGGAGAGCTGCAGGAACAAGCAGACAAGCAGACATTTCAGGAGGAAAGAAAAGCGTCTTAAGGTAATATCGTGGAAATCGTAGAATATTGCAGGCACCAGAAAAATATGGGAGGTATGGAATTTTTTAGTAAGTTTGATTAAATTATATTACAAGAGATAGATAAATAGATATTTTTCATTAATTGTACAATGTGTTGTACAAAAACTAAAGAGACAAGGGTCGAAAAGCGGAAGGAGAGTGAAATTAAGGGCAAGCTAAATAAAGGGTTTGGAAGTTCAAAGTGCTTGAGAGAAAATAAATCGCATATTTATGGAACTCGACGCCCAATGTTTTTGGGGCTTAGGGCTTTAGCAACGATTATATTCGATGCCAAGGGTTCAGGAGACTCAAAGCATTCCTTACCAGGTCTGAAAATCTAGACCCACTAAATAGAAAATAACGCTCCCGGTCCAGATCACCTACGTAAATAAAAAATTGTCTCAGAAAACCTAATATTCAGTTTCTAGCACTAGATTTATCGAAATGTGCGTCCACTCGAAAAATAGATTTAAGTATTTTATCGCATCGTTATTCTGGGAGGCGAAGTCAAATTCTTTATCGACGACTCTAATAACTTATGGATATCAAACGCTACCTCCAGAAGTTGGAGTGTCTTTTTAGCCACCGATCTTTACACGTGTCTTCAGTTAATAGTTAAATTTGAAAATTATTTGAACTAAAATTTTTGATTTGAAAAATACCGATTTTTCAAGGTTTAAATAATTTTTATTAGCTTTTATATAAGTTTTGAAATCATAATTACAAATACATTTTTCAGTAAACAACAAACTAATTTTATATTTATTACGAGAATTAAGTATGAATAATGAAAAGAATTTGTATTCTAAGTTGTCACAAAATTAATTTTTTTAAATATTTTGCGTAAGCTTACGTACTCGTAAAACGAATATTGATGGTAAGTAAATACCTGGTTGTTGCATGAAGTCCAGTGTGATCTGCTCATTAGAGTGACTCATAGATGTGCTTTTTGGATTGAATTGGTCAGCATCATTCAACTGGTACTCTACTTAAAAAAATGCTTTCATTAGAAAAAATTTTGAAATGTACAAGAAAAGTATTTGTATGCATATGCACACAGAGTGGACAATACCTCGACATTTTAATGTTAAATTTGTTTTTGTTTTAAAATTATTTTTGTTAAATTTTAGTATGCATGTTATTTTTTTCCTATCCTGAACCTCCCATAAACCATAAACCATAAACCCACCTTTAAAATCCCTAGTTGAGCGAATTTCTCGAGCGAAGCTTGCATGTGGTTGACAAGGCAATTTTCAAGATTCTTACTATTTTTTTGTTCGGGGATTTAGTCAACCCTACTTAAGCCAACCGCAAGCGCGTCGTGATACTCAAGCTCAATCCGGTGAGAAAATTGCCCTAAAATATTCCTTGATTCTACCAGGAACGCATCAGGAATCATTTATCCTCATTTAAACTGTGATATTCTCAGGAGGCTAACTAGTAAAATGAAACCTATGATAATCATTACAAAATAATTAAAATCTGCTAATGAACTTTAAAGACATGATTTATAAAGAAATCTACTAGTGAAAATATTTCACAGTACAATTATTGTGGTAATTGGAATTCAAATCTATAATTTTTACTCAGGTTCATGTAAGACACGGCGTTGGTAGGGAAAAATTCATTTAACCATACGCATCTTTTTTAAAATCAAATTTGATTTTAAATCAAAGTTTATTTATTAAAAAACAGATTTTTGAAATGAAAATACTTTCTTGATTAGCTTTTTTTTACCGGCAAGTACAAAAAAATTTTTAATGGTAATTGTAATGCAATAGGAGTGAACGCGTGGCACATTTTTTATAAGAAAAACTCTTATTTATTTCTGCTCTATTTTATTTATTTAAAATTTCAAGTTATCTTGAGACCTTGATTTTTAATGTGAAACAAAAAATATCGTTTTTTTAACTTGAATTTTTTGAACTAGTGAACCTCCTTAAATCTCAACATTTTTTAACAAACAAAATAACGTCGAGGTAACCGTCACCAAACGTTTGACATCACTACAGGAGAACTTATATAAATTCAATAATTAAGATACAGTGCATACGCAAGTTGGAGTGATTCAAAATCAGATTTAAAACTAACAAGGAGAGGCTACACCGTGTGGGTCACTGATCCTAACGAAACTATGAGAATCGTCTTCTAATTTCAAAAAATGAAGAAATCCATTAATAATTCCGTCCAATGGGCCTTTGATGTTGATTCGACATGTAGCTCATATGGCATTTTTTGCGCTTTTTTGGTTTTTGAGTTAATTTTTCTAAATTGTTTCTATTGCACTTACAAACTTATGCAACCTCGCATTCTCTTTGTTTTTTTATAAGCCATCAAGTAAAAAAATATTTTAAAGTTCATTTTTGATGAGTTTGACCCTGCGCTAAGACGATTACTGAAAGCATTTCTTAGGGTTTTTTTGGCTTTTTTAAACTTAAATTGTACGTGGACGACTTTATCAAAACGATGTCTAAGAATATTTTTCATCAAAAATTCATGAAAAAAATAAAAAGAATGCGAAGTTGCCAAATTCGGTACGTGCAATAGGCTTTGATCAGTAATTTTAGAAAAATTAGCTAAAAAACCAAAAAAGTACACAGAATGCCATATCAGCTACATGGCGATTAACGTTAGGATCAGTGATCTGCAGGATGTAGCCTTTCCTTGTAAGTAATCAATATTTTCTTAATGTCGAGCTTCAATTGTCGGTAGTCGTGACACCGTGACAACGACTTTCCATGACAGCCTTAAGCTACTATGACTTTTTACGTTGAAAGTAACGTGTCATTAAATTTATAAAGGAAGCATATGCTTTGAGATTATTTATATAATTTTATTTTTAATATAAAATTTATTTACCAATAATTTTGGATGCACCATCATTGTCAATGTTGTCAGCACTAATATGTTTGTCTTCTTGTGAATTTGTTTTTTTTAATTGATTTTTATTAATAGATTCTTGGAGTTGATGTTTTTTTCCTGAATTGAAAAAATTATTATTAATAAATTTTAGCTAAGGACTTTTTTTAAGAAACAAACAGAGTTCAACAACGGAACGGACTGGGATATACTATATGAAAATCCGAAAAAATTCCTAGAGAAATTTATTTAGAATCATCAGATTTTTTTTATTTTAAATACATGATAAGATAGATTAACCCAAAATCTATTGGAACGGTTAAAATATTATTCGTTACTTTTTTCCTGAAGTCTAATAGAAATAAGTATATAAGATATTGACGATTGATAATTCTGTTTTAAATACTACACACATGATCACCTCATTAATTGATTTCAATAAATTGTTAGTATAAATTAATGTCAACTTTCCAACAAAAATTATTACTAAAAAACCGAAAACTTAATAAAAACCTGTAGAAAAAGTTGCCATAAGATGGCAACACTAGCAAAAGCCTTGTAGGGGTTGTGCCGTGGTTTGGAACCTAAACTCCAGGTTCATGTATAAGATAGCAAGGATCAGGAAGAACTCAGTGCACTTAATGTATAAATGGTTTATTAGACAGTTAAAGTTATAAGACGAGGTAGCGTGGAGTTACTCGCCGCAGGCTTGATTCTCAACTGAAGCTGCGTTCGCCTCGGTGGTCGTAGTTGGGAGTCGCGCAGTCACATCCTCGAACTCTCGCTCACACTCACGCATTCGCTCTCTCTCTCTCGCTCTCCCGTGGACTCGACGAGGCAGAGCCCACAGGACACCCTTCCGAATTTTGAAAAAGCCCGGCTTTTTCACGACTAGATCCGCCTAAGTCACACTTCCTCGCGTAACTTTTATCTGACCGTTCACGTGCGTAGATCCTCTCGGCGGTCGGGCGTGGGGGAGGAGGGCCTATTGGCACTGTGTCGGGGGCCCGATATTGAGTGGTCCGGGTGGACGGAGAAAGGGTTCCCTGAAAGGCGAAAGGCAGTCTCCGGCGCCGCACTCGCTTGCCGCGTGAATTCGAGGGAGTACTTGCCGGATGTGTCAGTTGGGGTGGTTGAATCGGAGACAGCAGATCGTCCTTGAAACGGACCACCTTCCAGACAACCGCGGGAGTCCCATATGGGTTTTTTCGGAGTCTCGAAATCAGCCGGAGGAGGCCTACGAGGAGGAGAAAACTCCGACGTTGTCAAACGGGTCCGCGTCTTGGAAGAGCGCGGGGTTCCCCCGTCCAGCTGCACAAGATCCCGAGGTTGTACCTCGACTCCAGACGATGGCATGACGGGATTGGGCTCGGGATCGGGTTCGGGTCTAGAATCTGATCGGCAAAGTCCTCGGCAATGAAGTGTGCCGGTTTGAGACTTTCCACGCTAATGGCCTTCCTGGCCCCCGACGTCGATCATGAAGGTCCTGTCCGTTAGACGGGAGACAACCTTTTAAGGGGAGGCTTAACGGGTGGACTAGGTAGGTGGACGTGCGGACAAGTCGCCAAGTCCTTAAAGACGAAGGGCTTTAACCTGTACTTGCGCACGGAGGGTACTGGTTTGACTTCCCTCATATATTCCCAGAATTCCTCGAGGAAGAACTGTCGATTCGGCTCAAAGTCAACAGGAATACAGAATTCGCCGGGAACCCAAAGAGCGGTTTCAAAAACGAATTCTGCAGGACTAGCGTCGAGACGGACGCGAGTGCGCAACCCGAGGAGTATGGAGTACAAGCTCCTGGATCAGGAAGGACTATCATCGTAACGCATAATAGAGGCCTTCATGTTGCGGTGGAAATGCTCCACGAGACCAAGCGGTCGTTCGAATTCTGAGGAAAGTGCACTCCAATCTAGGAGCGAAGGAGATGTGAAGGAGTCAACCTGGCCAGGAATCTCGATGTGAGAGAGGGCATCTGCGACCTCGTTCTCTGGACCAGGGATGTACTTGATAGAAGTGGAGTACTCGGAGATATAAGCAAGTAGTCGCGGTCGTGGCACAGGTGCGTGGACTGGGTCGTTGATGAATGCCCATGTCAAATCTTTGTGGTCGGTGAAAATGTCAAAAACGCGGCCTTCGAGATGAAAGTGTTTCACAGCCTCGAAGATACCGGTAAGTTCACGATCGAAAACCGAGTATGCCCGTTGAGCCCTAGAGAGTTTCTTCGAGAAAAAACTTATAGGCTGCCAGGGTGCATCGAGAGATTTGCGCTGCTCAAAAGCTGCACCGATCGCTCCATCCGAAGCATCAGAAACGAGCCCTTTATCTTGATCCTCGACCGGGTAGACGAGAAGGACGCACTCGGTGAGTTCTTACTTGCAGTCTGAAAACGCGCTCGCTCTGCCTCGGGTGTCCAAGGCACCTGGGCAGGGTCTTTCTTCTGGACGTCGCGTAAGAGGACATTCAGTGGATGCTGGGTGGCTGCTGCGCGCTTGAGGAGAGGCCTGTAAGAGTTAATCAGCCCTATGAAACTACGGAGCTCGTGAAGAGTCCTGGGTTTTGGATAGTCAAGAATCACCTGTACCTTCCCGGGGTTGGGACGGATGCCTTCCGTGCTGATGATATGCCCTAGAAAAGGGACTTCGGGTTGGCCGAAAATGCATTTTTTGAGGTTGATCTGCATGTGGTGTTGGTGGAGTCTCTCGAAGACGATACGCAAATGGATGTCATGTTCCTCGAGAGTTTCTGACATAACGACCACATCGTCTTAGTACTTGACGACAAGTGCGAGATCCGCGAGGGCTTCGTATAGGTGGTGCATAAAGTTGCACTAGCGTTCTTCAAACCCTCGTCCATGACAAGGCTTTCAAAAAGGCCTTCAGGGGTGATGACCGCAGTTTTCTGGACGTCCTCGGGGGCGATCGGTATCTGCTGGTAAGCACGGACCAGGTCGATCACTGAAAAGAGCTTCCTGCCCTTCATGGAAGCAGTAGCATCAGGCAAATTTGACGAGTTGAATTTATCGTGTGTTGTGACGGAGTTCAACTAACGATAGTCGCCGCATATACGCCAGCTGTCACCTTTTGGAACGAGGTGGATTGGAGAAGCCCAGGGACTGTCCGAAGGACGACAGATACCGGCATCGCACATTCGCTTAAACTCAGCCTTGACAAACTTGAGTTTCGCGGGTGAAAAACGCCGTGCGCGCTGTGCCAGTGGAGGGCCTGTGGTCACGATTCTGTGATGGCACCGCGGTTTTGAAGAGGAGCGCGAGGCTCAAGACGCTCAAGAGAACGCGTGGAAAATCCACAGGAATGTGAACATATCTTCCGGTGCTGTCCACGATACTCACGCCAAAGAGGGACGACTCCTAAAGGGTTCCGTCAACATGTAACTGTGTGACGTTGTCAACGAGCCGTTGGCGTTTTAGGTCCGAGATTAGATCGTAATGTCGAAGGAAGTCAGCCCCGAAAATTGAGTACAGGATATGGCTGACAAAAAAATCCCAAGACATTTGGCGTCGTAGGCCAAAATCAAAGGTTTTACTCATGACACCAAACGTTGCGATCTCGGTAGGGTTGACGGCTTGCAAGGGAATGCCAGGCGATGAATTTGTGACGACCGTGTTTTTAGCAATTATCGAGACCTGTGCCCCGGTATCGACGAGAAAAAGTCAGCTTTCTTATCGGTCACGAAGAGGCGTCTAGAAATCAAGCCCGATGCGCGTGCCTCACAGATGCTTGGGCTGACTAGTTTTATCTCTGAGTAAGTGGTAGGAGATTCAGTTTCCTGTATTTCTGGTAGTCCAGAGGATACTTGTGTTTCTCCGCGAAACTTTTCCATGCTGTGCAAGGAGGGCAATGGCAACGAAGGTACACGTCTCCGTATTTAGAATGAGGCATGCAAAGACCAGGCTTGCTGTTGACCGGTCTCTCAGAACGACCGCGGCTACGTGAACGCATGTGATGTCTGACAACGTTTGTAACCATGTCTACAAGCGCTGGACTATCAGAGACGACGTTGAGGAGGGTCTGGAAGGTCTGAGACTGTAAAGACTTTCTCGGAAGCCTCAGTCTCTCGGCCGTTGGTAACTTCGGTGTCCAAGGCCATCGTGATAGAGTCGGGAAGACGCCTACTCCAAAGTTTCAAAATCGTAATATCGGAAATTTGACCGTTCCTGAGTGTTTTCATCCTGTGTAAAAGCTGTGAAGGGCGAAGAGTACCGAGCGAGCACTCACTGAAAAGGCGCTCGAGCTTGCGGTCGCTTGACTCAGCGAATTTCGAAATTAAGGCCCTCTTCAATGCCTGGTAACGATCCAAGGATATGTCCGAGAGGATATGGGGTGGAATATTCCGTAGAGTAAACCAATAACGAGCAACCTCGCAAGCAACGCCGTCGTACTGGAACTTGGACTCAAGGAGACTAAACCAAAACTCTGGATTATTGTCCATAAAAGGAACGAAGGACTGATCTCGATCGTGCCTTGGTGAAGAAAATTGCCCACGTGAAAATCCATAACCGGTGCGCAAGGTGGGAATCATCCACAAGAAACCCTGTGGCAGTGGATTGTTGAGGATTTTGTCCGGATGAATTGCGGACTGTCAGACCCTGCGGAACAAAATTCGGCGTGAGAGGGTTCGGCAAGCAAGGTGTCTGCGGAGGGATCCCACCCGAGAGGATTGCCATGACAAGCGGGTGTCCCGAGTCCGCGGACGTACGCTGGGTATCAGCTGGTATGGAGCCTAACGTTCCCGTGTTGTGCCCAGTAGTGTCCAGCGACGGCAGGACTTGGGGGAGTAACGATCTGAGGGACTCAGCGAAGGCAGGAGCAGCGATAATGCGTGCAATATCGGCAGAGGTCTGCTCGGTCTGCCTCTCGTCGTTGGAGTTGGAAGTCTGGTCGCCCGGGGATTTGGACTCAGACGAACCATCGTTGGCAACCATGGTGAAGGAGCTGTAGCGACCAGCAAACCGCAATTCCTAGTGCGAGGAGGCCCGGGAGTTTGCCAGTTGGGCCCGCGTCCTAGTGCTAATGACCCGGGGGCTTGTGCTGTGGGTTTTTGCTCTCTAAATTCATCACTGGTTGGAAAAGCGCGAGATCGAAGAAACCTAAACTGAATATAATGAGTTAATCCTTAACTTACTTATTAATTACCACGAAACTAGTAAAAATTGTTAAAGAAACAAAAATTATCATCTTGAGGAATTAGGATTTACAGAACTAAACTCGACTTTGGTGACTTCGGTGAAGACACGTCCGAATCGTAGAAATGAGGGGAGGTAATGCGAGAGACGCGCGCGCCCACTAACGCTCATACATACTCCTGACAGTGAACTTCCTCACGATTGCGAGCAATTTTCAGAAAATACCTAACATGTAGCGAAGCTGGAGCCGGTGATTGCTGGCTGACCTGGCAGCTTGATCACTGGATCATTGCTGGCGGAACCTGGTGTAACTGCACGGCGCAGCAAGGTGATGTACAGTGGGTCTGCGAAGGCGCTGATGTGCCAGCCAGTGATGGAGACTTCGCGTCTACCACCTCTATTCAGGTTTCCCGCTTCACGCTGGATGAAACCTTCTTGTAGGGATTTCTTCACGACGGCTCCCTTCTGTTGCTCCTTCAATGCCAACGCGTACCCAGGTGCACGGGTCTTCGCCGAGCGGCCGAACCGGTTGGGCGGTACAATGGTTTTAACAAAAAAAAAAAAATATCACCGAGCAGCCGTACTGGTTGGGTGTAAAAAATTTGATTTTTTTTTTATTATTATTTAGTTATGCCTTGATTAAGTGCAAGGTAAAAAAAAGACGTGTTGAGCGACGATATTTGTCGATCGCCGCTGCTGCTGACACGATAAGCCTGCACGTGCTTGCACCGAACATAGGAGAGAATTCTGGCGCGATTCTTCTTTGGCTTCCTTCACTGAATCCTCGACGTCGTGGGTCACTAATTGAAGGAGTTGTGTCGTGGCTTGGAGCCTACACTCCAGGTTCATGTATAGGATAGCAAGGATCAGGAAAAACTCAGTGCACTTAATGTATAAATGGTTTATTAGACTGTTAAAGTTACAAGGCAAGGTAGCGCGTAGTTACTCGCCACAGGCTTCATTCACAACTGCTGCTGCGTTTGGCTCGGCGGTTGTAGTTGGGAGCCGCGCAGTCGCATACTCGAACTCTCGCTCACACTCACGCATTCGCTCTCTTTCTCTCGCTCTCCCGTGGACTGGACGAGGCAGAGCCCACAGTCTTCTTTAAGACCAAGTTACATACCTGTCTTCATGATTCCATGAAAAAATCTACGACGAAGAAATCTGTGACGTAAAAATCTACGCGAAAAAATCTATGACTAATAAATATACATTTAATATTCGAGAAAATAGAAACTTTAATATCAAAATGAAAAACAAATTTTTGAAAAATTCAATTAATTGAAAACAAAAACAAAGCTCCGTAGAATCCAATCAAAATCATTAAGTTTGATTGCCTACTAATAATAAACAAACTGTTTTTCTCACATCCCTTATAACGGAGAAAAAAAAAAAAAAAAAAATTTATTAGAACTAGATTTTGGTTGGAACTAAATATTATGGCGCGCCTCTGCGGGGGCCCTTCGGGCCCCACGGCGCGCATTGTTTTAAAAAATAACTCGTTAGTGTTTTATTAAAAATCAATTTTTTCCTCACGTTTGTATTAATTCACTGTTCAAAATCAAAAGAAACTTCATAATAACCATTAAATGGAATATCCTTTCAACTATTTACATACAAATGTAAACAAATCAATCATTAAATGGAAATAGCCCCTCAACTATTTACATACAAATGTAAACAAATCAATCACAATAGTAAAATTAGTAATATTACATACAAATGTAAACAAATCAATCATAATAGTAATAATCGTAGATTTTTTCATAGTAGATTTTTGCATTTGTAGATTTTTTCGTAGTAGATTTTTATTCATGGAATTTTTCGCGTAGATTTTTTCATTCGTAGATTTTTTCGTGTCACCATTTTTGTAGTTTTTGATTTTCATTTTAATTTTTTGAAGATTTTAACTGTTTTTTTTTATTCGAGGTCTCAAGGTGCCATTTCATGAGAGTGAAAAGTTAGCGACAAGCGACATGCTACACGCTACATTTTTTAATTTTTAACTTTTATTAACGTAGTGTTGTGAATGATTGAAAAAGAATGCATGTACATCATTCATGATAGCTCATTTATCATGCTATCTCTGCGCATCAGAGTGAGCACAAATTCTCAAACAATTATTTAATATGATTTCTGTAAACTTGGAAATCAGATGTAGTAGAACACTGCTTTACTACCTCGGCTTTCAAGGTCGCTTCCCAAGTTTAGGGGAATAATATTAAATAATAAAAGGCTTAATTGTTTAAAAATCTGTGCTTACTTTGAAGCTAAGAGCTCCCAAGATCCGGACATTTTTTTTTTTTTTTTAATTATTCACAACGCTTTGTTTATCAAAATTATATATTAAAATATTTAGCTTGTCACTTGTCGCTTGTCGTTAACTTTTCTCTCCCATAAAATAGCATCTTCAGTCAACCCTACCTTAGTCAACCGCAAGCACATCATGATATGAACTCAAGTCTAACCTAGTAAGTAATCAACCTTGAGCATCCCTTACTATCGCGAAAAACGACCAGGGTATCACTTGTCGCGCCTAAACTGCTATTTCTTTCGAAGTCAAGCGCTCTAACCACTGAGCCGCCGTGGCTCTTATTTATAAGTGTAAATTTACAAATTCAACAACATAGATATAGAAAATAAATACTCTGAAAAGAAGGCTATTGCAGTGTCTTTCTATTGGCAATTTTTGATAAAGGTTTTCATACAAATGCATAGCTTTAAAAACTGCGGTAGATAAAGAAACACTTACATAAAGTGTAAGTATTATAAACATTAATCTGATACAATTAGAGTTTTTAAGCAATAATGAGATGATTATGGATTTTAAAATTTCATTTTCAATAAATCCCAGTGAAGAATATAGATAAAAAAAAGGTAGAAACAGATGAAGGAAATGTAAAGGTTATTCCTCTTTTTTTCTTTTTAATAGTTTAAAATATTAAAATTTTTTTGATGTTTGAAGCTTACTATCTTTGGTAGAAAATCACTTGAAAAGGTATTAATTAAATCAATTAACGACAAATCAATCACAGCTGAGAAATTTTTTTTTTTTAATTTTAAACATTTAATTTAAACGGGAAGTAAATAAAGAGAAATTTCAAAAATCAAAATAATTTTAATCGATACCTCGCAAGATAGTATTGTGAATGACTTACCCATGTATTTTGATACATTCAATGGAGTTGATAATATGCTATCAGAAATGATTTTTGGGGAAGACACTGCGCAAGAATCTACGATAATAAATAAAACATTTTATTCCAAGTAAATGTATGTATAATTCATAATTTTTCCGATAGAAAAACTGTTTTGCATAAACTATTATAATTATTTTTTTTTTTACATAAAAATTAATTAATTTTGGTTTAAAAATCTGTATTTTACCTCAACTATTTGGTAATGAATCAGCTGTTGTTATAAAGTATTTTTTACTTTTTTATTGCGAGAGTAATGCATTACTGCTACAAAAGTTTAATTTAAATCAATTCAAATAGTGTAGACTTCAGAAAAATCTTTTACCTATGTAACTAATGTAAGCAAGATTTTCCTTGATGTAATTTTAGAAATACAGACTCTTTTGCTCTCTGAAGAGGTGTGTAACTTGCTCTGTGAACGCGGTCAATTGATTTTCCAAATCCCTTTACAATCTTGCTCTTGTAGAGACCCACTAACTCTATAAAGTGATTAGTGTAATTGCTGCTTTTATTGAAACTTTTGTGTGGTGAAAAACTTATGTACTTTGTTTAATATTGGAGTGTTTTTAGTGAAGTTAAGTCTTTGAGGTTAGTTGGACAATAACCCTATTGGTAACGTCGCTACGCCCAATTAATTGTAGTTTTGCCGCCAGATGGCAGTACTTTGAGTTACCGACTGAAGAGTGTCTTCAACTTAACCAATACTACTTCACCACGAAAATTCATATTTCGAATGACTGCCGGCCCAAAGTCAGACTTCACTACTTGCCTACCTTGCAACTTCATAATACTGTCCACTCTCTTCTCTCATCTTATTCTAGCCTTCCATCATGTTTATGGGAGAAGAAGTGTGCTCTGCCTGTAATGAATCTAAGAAAGCCAGAAATCTTATCCATCCGTGCTCCAGCTGTAAAAAGCTGTTTCACACATTATGTGCAAAATTTTTTATTGACAATAGGGATGGGCTACCCTCAAAGGTGTGCCAATCCTGCACAGGCTCCGATGAATCTGCATCCACCTTGACAAGCCAGAAAAAAGATTTTACACCTGCTCTACCTGCCACTGTCACCTCCAATCGTGTAGAAGAGGCCTCGCTGAGTTTAATCCTCAGCGAATTGCGAGAATTCAAAACAAATTTTGGCTATCAGCTGGATAATATTGACGGTAAGGTGAAAGACTTACCTCAACTTGCTTCGCAGGTAAAGGAACATGATGACCAGCTCAAAGAAGTTCAGCGGGATATTCTAGGAATCAAGCAAAGACTTGACTCCGGGGACGGAGAACTAGTTGGTGCTACAGGAACTGATTCTGAACTCCTCAAAAAGGTTCAGGAACTCGAGAAGAGAAATGCTGACCTCAATCAAAGTGTCTCCACCTTGAACTCTCTACGGAATAACGCAACCACGGACCTCGTGATTGGTGGACTATTTGTTGCTGAGGGTGCTAACCTGAAAGCACTTGCGTTTTCCGTACTAAAAACTGTACACCCAGACATGGAAATGAGGGACATTGCTGCAGTACGACAGCTCAATAGAACCTCTGCTCCAGCTTCTTCCTGCAATAAACCTGTCAACCAGGCCGGAACACCTGATGCTCCTTCTAATGAGTCACCTACCTCACTATCTACAGCTCCAAACGCGAATACATCTGTCCTTGGGAGACGCTAACTTTGTGCGTGCTCTCATCGCGGAGCATTCGCTTTACTCGGTATCGTATGGGCCTACAGATCACACTGCGTACTCGGATACCTTGCTTGATATCTGCCTTGTTGATGCTTTGGACACTGTGACTAGTTTCTGGAAGACCGATGTCCCCTTTATTGCTGGCCACGACCTGTTAACTGCCACTGTCGACATTTTTGTACCTGACCTGACGCCACCTGATCTTTTCTATAGAGACTAAAAGTCCATGGACTTGATAGATAGAGTGCGGACTCAATAGATACTTAGAACAATGTGACTGGACTAGGGATAGCTCAACTCCCCTCAACGACAATCTGGGATATATGTACGGCAAGCTCTATGATGCTCTTGACATCTTTCCACCACTTCGGCGGACTCGGTACAGAAAGAAACGCCATCCCTGGTTCACTTACTACCATAGATCCCTCCTAAGAGAAAGAGGCCGGCTCTACAGATGCTACAAACGTTCTAAACTTGAGACAGAACTTTATGAATACAGACTTGCTCGCGACTTTGCTTATGAACAGATTGAGACAGCCAGACTTGAATTCTACTGACATCGGCTCCAAAACCTCACTGACCCTCGACAGATCTGAAAGGAACTCAAGCACTTAGGCATTTCACCCAAACCTGATACAAACCTTGCTAATTTCACTGCAGAGGAGCTCAACGCCCACTTCGCCTCTATCTCATTTGATGCTGCTGCTCCTATTTGATGATCTTGCTCTCTCTGAATACGTGGATAATCTAAGTAACAGTGAGGGCATGAGCCGTTTTGTATTGTCAGAGGTTACACTTGATGACGTCGTAGCGGCTTTTGACCAGTCAACCTCTCAGGCTGTGGGCATTGATCGACTTCCGCAGAGCTTTATTAAATCTGCCCTTCCATCCATAGGTCCCATTATTTAGAATATCTCTAACAAATCCTTAAAAACTTCAATTTGTCCTGACCAATGGAAACAGTCCATTGTAGTTGCTCTCAAAAAAGTCCCCTCACCTAAGTGCCTGGGTGACTTTCGGCCGATCTCCTTGCTTATCTTTTTATCCAAGATTTTGGAGAGGTTGGTGTTCAATCAGATGTCCACATTCGTTGAATCTGGGGGATTCATGGATGAATTTCAGTCGGGTTTCAGAGCCGACCACAGCCCCAGACTGCCCTTTTCAAACTTACTGACGACATACGCCGCGGGATGGATAGAAAACTCATAACCACACTCGTACTTTTTGACTTCAGCAAGGCCTTCGACTCGGTTGACCATCTTACACTGCTCAACAAACTTCACTCTCTTGGGTTCTTATCTGGGGTCCTTAGGTAGGTTGCTTCGTATTTGTCAGGCCGTTCGCAGGGTGTTAAAGCAGAGGATGGTTCTTTTACTTCTTTTCGCCCCTTGAACAAGGACGTGCCGCAAAGCTCGGTATAAGGGCCTCTGCTTTTTGCTCTTTATATCAGAAACATAGCCCATGGTCTTGACTCTGGCTTGTACCATATTGTTTTCGCGGACGATCTGCAAATATACTTGCGGGGCCGAGTTGAGGACTTTGCTCCATTGCTTGAAAAACTTGGTCGTAATGCGGAGTGGATAGCGGATTGGGCTGATGAAAATCGCTTGTCATTGAATATCGGGAAAACAAAGGCTATGATTTTTGGGACTGGGATTTATATGGAAAGGGTTGCTACTGCTGGCGTGAATTCTCTGACTATGCGTGACTCTAGCATTCCAATTGTTTTCTCAGTGCGTAACTTGGGGGTGGTTCTTGATTCCAGACTGAACTGGAAGAATCATGTTTTGCAAATCTGCAAGAGAGCTAATGCTATAATGTACCGGCTCAATTGCTTCAGACGAAGTACCACCTTAAAGTTGAGGAAGCATCTTATACAGACCCTTCTCTTCCCTCTGGTGGACTACTGTTCCCTAGTGTATTGTAACATTTCTGCTGAGCAAAATCTGAGAATACAGTGAGATCTCAACAGGGGGATCCACTACATTTATGGTATTCAGAAGTCTGTGCATATTATGGCATATAGGCGGGAACTCGGGTGGTTACGTGTGGAGAGTCGACGTGACTACTTCGCGGCCTGTCTACTCTTTAAAATCATAAGGACTGGCAATCCGAATTATTTGGCAAACTTTTTTATCTCTTGGTTGCGTTCTACTTGAGATGTAAGCCCAGTAACTCTAATTGTACCTGCCTATCACTCGGACTCCTTACAAAAATCTTTTCATGTATTCTCTACGATCTTATGGAAGTACTCTTAGTCTTTAATCATTTGTTACTATTATTATAATTATTTTTATATTTTTACTTATTTATCTTTTTTATTCTATACATTTTTGTACAACATATTGTACATTTAATAAATATATCAAGTTGAAATTCAAATCCACAGAAATGTCGATTAGCTTTTACTTAAGGAGGTTCCTGAGTGATACTAAAGAGATGTGAAAACAGTTTAAAAATCTAGTTACAGAAAAGTACACATAACAAAATCATGCTCACATATTTTCAAGATTCTCGGTTGGCTACTAAGTTAGAAATAAGTGTTTAAAAATTTTAAAAATTTACATTGAGTCTTACGGGAACGTCTTTTTTCCAAAAATTTGTATTCATAAAGTTGTGAACTTTCAACAACACATTTTTGTACAGAAAAAAGACTGCACGGTAACTATTTTATTATAATTTTTATAATCGTTCATTGGCTCTTAGGAATAGGAAAAACAGATTTGTCTGAAATATGTATGATTAGAGGTTATGTTGATCCCGGCTACTATTTGACAACTATATTGATACATACGAAAAGCTAGTCAAGCTGCACCAAAAACTTATAAATGAATAGCGACGTAACTATGAAAAGTAAACATGCTTCCCTGTAATGAGGATCGTTAAAAAAAACGCCGTTAGGGGCGCCACTGGCAAGAAGCTTCTTTTCAAAACTCAGTAAATTAGATTAAGCATCTGGTCTCAGCAGAGCCGCAAGAGATGTGGGGTAGCTCAGACTGTAAGACCAGGGATCCTGTGGTATTTGGCTGGCACTAACTTGGAGATTCTGAATAGGAGAGGGAACCTACCTTCCGGGACAGAAGGAAAAAAGAGGTGTTTGACATTAGGACTGTTTTGACATTAGGAATGGTGTAGGACGTGAGGCATTGGAGAGTCTCTGATGAGATCTCTATGTCTGACCACAACCACATCACTTTCCGGGTTGAGGGAGCGGTTGTCGACAGACCTCTCTGAAGAAATCCTAGGAATACCGACTGAGAGAACTGCAGGATAGACTTAACGCAAAGGATTGCTACCTTTCCTTCCAAGTATGGTTCTGCAGTGGAACTTGAGCACTCTGCGGACACCTTCCAGGAAGCCATCACTACTGCTTTAGAGAAAAACTGCAGACTGAGTAAAAAAGGTAGGAGTCAGGAGCGTCCTTGGTGGACCCCGGATCTAACAGCCCTGAAAAAGGCTGTTCTGAGACTCTTCAACAGGTCATTTAGGTCAAAAGAAGAGGCAGATTACGACGCCTTCAGGAAGGCACAAATAAGGTACAAAAAAAAATTTTAGAGGGCGCCTAGACTGGACTGGCAGAACTTCACGTCAGAGGTTAGTGATATCGCTGAGACATCTAGGCTCTGCCAAATTCTGCACTACGGCGCGAGGCACCCCCAGGTCTGACGAAGCTGAACTCCAGGGAATGGGCTAACGGAGTGGTGGACTGCTTAAGTTTGCTCATGGAGGCACACTTCCCCCACTTCAGAGAAAAGGAGCCACACCACGAGGCCGTAGGGGCATCAGCTGGCAGGCAAGACTGCGAATTTGATAGAGCGATCACAGCTCCGGAGAGAGTTGAATGGGCCCCTTTGACCCGTTCAAAGCTGCGGGCTCAAACGGCATCTTTCCAACCCTACTACAAAGGGGCCTCATGGAGTTGACGGGACCTTTGGTCAAGCTTTTGAGATCATGCCTGACCTTTGGTTATACATCATCCAGCTGGAGAATCGATCAGTGCAAAGAACTGCAAGCCTGTCTGCCTGACGTTCTACTTGTCAAAGGCACAAGAAAGGTTACTTAACAGGCATATTAAGGAAACGGCATTGATCTTAAGGCCCCTCCACGCTAGGCAACAAGCCTATTAGGCGGGCAAGTTGGTTGACACTGCCCTCATTGAGGCAGAGTCCAGGATCAGGAAGGGCATGGAAAACAAGGAGTTTGTTCTAGCTTCGCTGCTCAATATTGATGGTGCTTCCAACCACGCCACAGTGGATAACATCTGTAAAGGTGCGAGGGATCATGAGTTCCCACTCACTTTGGTGAAATGGATCACCAACATGTTGGGTGCCGGAACATGGGAGAACCATTTCCAAATAAGGGCGATTGGCAAGGGATACTCACAGAGGGGTGTTCTATCCCCCGCTTTGTGAAGTCTCGTCGTCGACGAGCTGTTGAGAAAACTAGAGGGCGCCGGCAAATTTGCCATGGTGTATGCCGACGACGCGTCTTTATTCTCATCATTGCTGACAAGAGTGGCGCGGAAGGGTTCAGCTGTCGGTGAACCCTGATAAGGTTGGAGTTATATGTTTCACCACTAGGTACAAGGTGGCTCCCCTCAAGGAGCAACGACTAATGGCTGTCACAGAAACAGTAGTATATATAGTTATACAAACTGCCGCTCAAGTGCTATGTTGTGGGTAGTCAATCCACCGACACCGAGTTTTTGTGATAGCCTTAATGGGTAGAGCTCTGTTCCCTGTCAATGAGATCAAGCAGCTGGGGATGATCTTTGACTCCAAACTAAGGTGGAAAAGGCATCTAGAGGATAAATGTATCATGGCTGTATACGGCAGTGTTGAGGTCCAGGCTATTGGTGCACGGGAGTCCAGGACCATGTTGGACCGTGTGCAGGCGCATATACAGGGCCTCACCCGGTGTGTGGCTGCTAGCCCACGGGCGGTCATAGGTCTTCTGGGCGTAGGAGCTGGAGCCTTGAAACAAGGCTCGAACCGGGAATTAGCACTGAAGTTAAGCGACTTCACCACTGTTTTTCAAGTAGAGGTAAGGGCGATCACGAAGTGTATTAGAGTCACTCTGGGGTGGTATTCTGTAACTTTTACGTATGTACGTTAGTTTACGTAGTACGTAAAATTAACGTCACCCGCTGGAGACGTATCCTGATCAGAAAGATTGTCAGGGCGCTAGCTAGGGCCTCGTTAATTGCCCCGAGAGCATAGTAAGGCCCTCGTTAGAATTGTAACGGGGCATTCACGGGGCGAGACTTAGGGCCTAATAAGGTTCAGTTGAAATAGTATTTTTGGTATTTAGATTTCGAGGTTATAACTAATTCCAAATGTATAAACAACAACTTGGACAATAAAATCTTGATAGTTTAATTTTATTCATGTAATAATTCTGAAAAAATCGAAAAATTCATTTAAAATCGTTTAAAAAAGATGAAGTGAAAAATGTCACTAAGATTCTAAATAATTTAGTAAAAGTTTTTTTCGAGGTTTTTTTACTAAAACCACTACTACTTTTTAATCAAACTTGTTTTCACGGAATTTGAATATATTTTTAGTTTTATTTTTAAAATCACTTTTTCTGTAACAAACACTTACTATATATATATTCAACTTAAAATCACAATGTTTACATGACACATAACCTCTAAAACAAGTTATTTTCTTTATATTCTATGACTGTCAGTGTTGTTTAGATTGTTAGCTAAAATTTTTGTTTAATTCTTTATATTCATTATCCCCACTAAAGCTTTAACTTTTCAATTTCATTCTCTTAAAAAAACTATCCACCTGTGTCCAATTTTCAGACAATTACTGCATACGTTCATAGCAAATGATCTAGCTAGGCCCGAAACAGCGCCTTGGCTTCGCCCCGTTACAAACCTAGCTAGGGCCTCCGAAGGCTACCTTACGAGGCCCTCATTCGTTCCCCAATAGCCTTCTGATCGGGATATTACGTGTGTCGCAAAAAAAAAGGTACGGATAATTTGTAGTACAGAAAATAATTATTTATAAACAATAAAAATCAACAATACTTAAAAAAACATTAGTTTCATTAAGTAACCACGCGTAAACAAACTATTCTAGGGTTCTTGTAACTAAACTTATTCATAAGTATTCGTTATCTAACCTACAAATTTGGCGGTCAACGTCGATTCGAGCACGTAAATTTGAATTTAAATTTTATGTATTTAATACCTAATACCCTAAGCAATTTCCAAGTCCAAGTTAAATAAATAATGAATAAATAAATAACCCAAGGTCTTACCACCGGACAAAAGAAATTTAAATTAAATAAATAAATTAATAGTTGATAATTAAATGAACAACCCAAGCTCTTACCACCTAATCAACAAGAGACCGAGTTCAAAAAATAAATTGACTTTTTATAAATAAATAAATAACCCAAACTCTGACCGATTACCAAGGGGCTGAGTTCAATAAATAAATTTATAGTTAATAGCAAGGGCTCAGTTTAATAAAAAGATATATAGCTGATAATTAAAAAAATATTATGAGATCTATTTAAAATTATTGTTTAACTTAACCACTTGGTCATCAAATGGTAATCAAAGTTTTGGTTATTTATTAATTTATTTATTGAAGTCAGCCCCATGGTAATCGATCAGAGTTGGAGCTATTTATTTATTCAAATCATTTAATTTATTTATTGAACTCAGCCCTTTGGTAATCGGTCAGAGTTTGGGTTATTTATTTATTTATAAACATTTAATTTATTTCTTGAACTCAGTCTCTTGTTGTGTAGGTGAAAAGAGCTTGGGTTGTTCATTTAATTATTAACTATTAATTTATTTATTTAATTTTGGTTTTTTTTGTCCGGTGGTAAGACCTTGGGTTATTTATTTATTCATTATTTATTTAACTTGGACTTGGAAATTGCTTAGGGTATTAGGTATTAACCCATTAGGTCCCAAGAGTTATGAATATTTTTTTGTACTTTGAGCTTATAAATCAAAGCGAAAAAGTTGAAAAATAATTTAAAAAATACCCTACCCCCCTATTTTCGGATATGCCCTACACGATGGCATTGTTTAAAATACTCAAAAATAACATTTTAATTTGTTAATAAACAAATTTAAAAAAAAATGAAAATTTTTACGTCATTTTTTTTTTTTCAAGCTGGTGAACAATGCCAAAAAAATTATTTTTGCCCTCAAAAAGTTGACCACGGGTGTTCACATTAGTTGAACTTTACGTGCATATTTGATTTTTTTGGTTTCGATTTTTTTAAACAAAATGGCGGACTAAAAACTTCAACGCCAATAATTGTACGGCAGCGCATGGTTGAATAAATACCAAAAAAATTATTTTTTATAAAAAATGACTGTGGTTCCTAAGATTTTTATGGTTGCTGATTATAAATCTGAGATCAGAATATCAAAATTGTAAGAATTGGGGCCAATACCGTAGGACCCAATACTCAAAGTTAAGATTTTATAAAAACAAAAAATATCATATTTTACGTAGAATTTCAAGATCAAAGTATACTTGGTCGTTTTTCGAAAAAAATCGTCATTTTCGAGTAAAAAATCAAAAAAAGATCGAAGTATTGGATTTACTTCCAGAGATCCACAACAGCTCGTCCCCGTGTGCCTGTAACGAATTGAACACAACTTTTGAGATGGCAAAAATATATTTACGAGGTTTTTGGGTTGCTGATAGTGTATCTGAGGTAAAAACATGAAAATCCCAAATATAGGGCCCAATACCGTAGGACCCAATAGTAAAAATTGAGATATCATAAAAATAAAAAATGCCATCTTATTCTGCGCAAAATTTCAAGATCAAAGTATACTTGGTCGTTTTTCGAAGAAAATCGTCATTTTCGAGTAAAAAATCAAAAAAAGTTCAAAGTATTGGATTTACTTTCATAGATCCACAACAGCTCGTCCCCTTGTGCCTGTAACGAATTGAACACAACTTTTGAGATGGCAAAAATATATTTACGAGGTTTTTGGGTTGCTGATAGTGTATCTGAGGTAAAAACATGAAAATCCCAAGTATAAGGCCCAATACCGTAGGACCCAATAGTAAAAATTGAGATATCATAAAAATAAAAAATGAGATAAAAAATCTGTGCAGAGATCCTGCATTCTAATCATTTCACGTGAGTTACGTCGTATAAAAAGATCGACGAAATAAAAAACAAAAAGTAAAAAAATTTTTTTTAAACCACGTGGTGCTGCATGTCCTTGAGTCCCTTTATTTGGAATTTTCTTGTTATTACCTCAGATACCCTATTAGCTACCCAAAATATATTTTTGCCATCTCAAAAGTTGTGTTCAATTCGTTACAGGCACAAGGGGACGAGCTGTTGTGGATCTATGAAAGTAAATCCAATACTTTGAACTTTTTTTGATTTTTTACTCGAAAATGACGATTTTCTTCGAAAAACGACCAAGTATACTTTGATCTTGAAATTTTGCGCAGAATAAGATGGCATTTTTTATTTTTATGATATCTCAATTTTTACTATTGGGTCCTACGGTATTGGGCCCTATATTTGGGATTTTCATGTTTTTACCTCAGATACACTATCAGCAACCCAAAAACCTCGTAAATATATTTTTGCCATCTCAAAAGTTGTGTTCAATTCGTTACAGGCACACGGGGACGAGCTGTTGTGGATCTCTGGAAGTAAATCCAATACTTCGATCTTTTTTTGATTTTTTACTCGAAAATGACGATTTTTTTCGAAAAACGACCAAGTATACTTTGATCTTGAAATTCTACGTAAAATATGATGATATTTTTTGTTTTTATAAAATCTTATCTTTGAGTATTGGGTCCTATGGTATTGGGCCCAATTCTTATAATTTTGATATTCTGATCTCAGATTCATAATCAGCGACCATAAAAATCTTAGGAACCACAGTCATTTTTTATAAAAAATAATTTTTCGGTATATATTCAACCATGCGCTGCCATACAATTATTGGCGTTGAAGTTTTTAGTCCGCCATTTTGTTTAAAAAAATCGAAACCAAAAAAATCAAATATGCACGTAAAGTTCAACTAATGTGAACACCCGTGGTCAACTTTTTGAGGGCAAAAATAATTTTTTTGGCATTGTTCACCAGCTTGAAAAAAAAAAAATGACGTAAAAATTTTCATTTTTTTTTTAAATTTGTTTATTAACAAATTAAAATGTTATTTTTGAGTATTTTAAACAATGCCATCGTGTAGGGCATATCCGAAAATAGGGGGGTAGGGTATTTTTTAAATTATTTTTCAACTTTTTCGCTTTGATTTATAAGCTCAAAGTACAAAAAAATATTCATAACTCTTGGGACCTAATGGGTTAAATACATAAAATTTAAATTCAAATTTACGCGCTTGAATCGATGTTGACCGCCCAATTTGTTGGTTAGAAAACGAATACTTATGAATAATTTTAGTTACAAGAACCCTAGAATAGTTTGTTCATGCGTGGTTACTTAATGAAACTGATGTTTTTTTAAGTATTGTTGATTTTGATTGTTTATAAATAATTATTTTCTGTACTACAAATTATCCGTACCTTTTTTTTGCGACACACGTAATATACGTCTCCAGCGGGTGACGTTAATTTTACGTACCACGTAAACTAACGTACGTACGTTAAAGTTACAGAATACCACCCCTGATACAGAAACAAAGGTGTGGTCCAGTTATTATATGTTCCGACACAGGGCTGCCCTCTCAGCGCTGGATAGCTGGTCCACTAATTCAAGGGAGGTGGCCGTTTGAAAAGAAGTATTGGGGCCTTTATCATCGAGGCACACCATTACAGTTGTCTGTCGCTGGCAACGTGAAAGCAGATCGACTGGCGAATCGAAGCGCAAGGACTAAACATCATGTGGTGGGAATGCCGGATAGCTTCTTGCGGGAGTCGCTAGGTTGATGGAGAAAGAAAGTGGCATCACAAAGGTGGATTACCTATCCTGGGTGCAGACAGACCAAGGCACTTATTGGCGATCAGCCTCACTAAGGATCCTCATCAGCTGATGAGGTCTAGCAGAAGGAAGATGAGGTTAATTGGGAAATTACATGGAGTCAGAGAGGGGATGACGCATGCGCACAGACACGAAAAATCCTTGCATGTCAGCGCCATATTGGCACTATATAGTTATAGCTGCCGTGAGAATCTTTTGCTTGGTGACGCCATGACACTCCCTACTCCGACTCCATGTATTTTCCCAATAATGGGTGGCTCACGGGCCACTGTAAGGTAAGGTACCATCTGAACAGTATGTGGGTATACAAAAGCTCCGACAACGGTAGGTGTGATAAGGTCCCTGAGACCACGAGACATTTCCTTTGCGAGTGTCCAGCATGGATTGAGCTTTGTACAAGAAGGCTAGGGGATTCCAAGAGTGGATTTAGAGGATCTACAAAAAATCGGATTTTTGGAGCTTTGCTCCTTGGTAGGCTGTATTGTATCAATGAATGACTACATGAGTGCTTGGGATTGCACTTATTTTATCCCTACCCGGGACTGCGTACTTCTCCCGTCATGAACCTAATCTATACCTTACCTAATTAATAAATAAAGTTCAGAGGTTTTAAAGTCTGGGAATCTTATTGAATAAATTATTAACAATGTATAAACAAATAATCCATGAAGCTCTAAAAACACAAAATCCAGAGCACCCAAGATGAATTTTTTAATTAACAACAAGTAAACAAATAATACCACAATTTTTAATATCTCAAAACCCTGGGCGCACGAGTTTAATTTTTTAATTAAGACTGAATACACAAATAATACCCCAAGCTTTAATACGTCACAAAACCCTGTACGCCCGAGTTGAGTTTGTGGTACTAGAGCTTAAGGGATTATTTGTTTATTTATTGTTAATTATAAAATTCAACTCGAGCGCCCAGGGTTTTGTGGTCTTAGAGTTTCAAGGATTATTTGTTTATGTGGTATTAATAAAAAAATTCAACTTGGGCACCCATGGTTTTGTGGTTTTAGAGCTTGCGGGATTATTTGTTTATTTTATGTTCCCTTTATAAAAGAGAGATATCGCCATTTTGGTGAGATTTTCAATGTAAGATTTTATTCTTGAGCTGATTGGTGGAGCAGTTTTTAAAATATTCGAAAAGTGCCTTTTGAAGTTACAATCATTGTTTTTTTCCTATGCGCGCTTGCAGCGCGCTGAGTGGTACTAGTAATTAAAAAATTCAATTTATGCGTTCAGGATTTTAAAGTATTAAAGCTTAGGATATTATTTGTTTATGAGGATGTTAATTCAAAAATTGAACTCGAGCGCCCTGGGTTTTGAAATATTGAAGCTTGAGAGATTATTTATTTATTTATTGTTGATCCAAAAATTGAATTCGGGCTTAAGGCTTAAGGGGTTATTTGTTTATTTATTGTTAATTATAAAATTTAACTCGGGCGCCTCGGGTTTTGTAGTATTAAGGTTTGGGGTATTCTTTGTTTATTAAACATTACCACTTCAAATGTATTCAAACAACAACCACTAGTTTGGATCCCTTACAAAGCAAAAATAATAATTACAGTTTTTTTTTATTGTAGTTATTATTTCATGATATTGACCTTAAGGTCATACGCTTGATGTGGAGGCCTTTACGGTTGCTTGAAGGTTACCATAAGCTTCTTACGCCCTAATGCTTTATTGATGTAGAGGTCTTAATTCATGATTTGATTTTTTTTTTGTCTGATGCTAGCTGCACGGAGACACTAAATCTACGTCAAATGTATTTTTATACTATAATAATCAATATATAAGTTATTCATAAACAGGGAAAATAAAAAATTATATTTAAAAATTTGATCAGCTGCTGTTACGGGGTTTTAAGACTGGGGTGATCATTTTTTTTAATTAATTATAAATTCATTGAATTTTAATAGTTGATCAATTGATATTTTTTTAATATGAAAACATTGAGTTATAATCAATACTTTTTTTTTAATCAAAAGTACATTAACTCATACACATCTATGAACATATTAAACTAAACACAAGTAGAAATTAAATTTAAAATTAAAGTTTACCAAAAATTAAAATGATCAATACAATCCTATAAAAATATAAAAATATAATGTTTAAATAAGTTTCAAGTTTGTCATTTAGTTTGAAATGAATTATATCTTTTTATTAGAGAACCCGTTTAAATTATTGTGTGTCTTTGACTTTTTAATAGAAATCAAATTTAGTTCAAATCAAATGTATAAATTAAAAAGACAAATATTCTATAAAAATAAGTTCAAAATTTTTCATTTAGTTTAAAATTGTATTCTTCATTTTTATTGGTACAGACAGGTAGATTTTTCAATTGATAAGGTATTGATTTTTTAATTGATAAACTTATTGATACTTAACAAATTGATTGATAAAGATATTGATACTTAACAAATTGATTTTTTAATTGATAAACTTATCAATTAAAAAATCAATTTGTTAAGTATCAATATCTTTATCAGTTAGGTATCAATACTTTATCAATTTGTCTGTTTTTTGTTAATAATTATATAATTTTTTATTTATCTATTAAAAAATGTATGTTTTTTCTTTTGATTATTGTAAACAGTTTTTCTTACGGATAACTCAATTTCTTTCTATTTTACTTTTAAGTGTCCAAGTATTATATTCAGTGTTTACCTGTTAAACTGTTGTTTTCACTTCCACTGTAGGATGCATAAAGTTGGGATAAACGAGTTAGATTATTACTCGAGGTTGAAGGAGAATCATGGTTATGGTTTGTTGCTGGGTAGGATTGAGGATCAGGGTGATTTAGAGAAAAACCTGGAAATTAAAGGTACAAGGCAAAAAATCAAGTTTCAATTCATATAAATTAATGTAAATATAGTAGGAGTACCGGGAAAGATTTGGAAATTAATTTTTGAAAGGTATAAAAAGAAAGATATATCTCATTAAGTAAACTCAAGGATATTTTTTTATTAAAATTAAATAATCGTAAATAAATTATAGAAGTCTGAAATTTAAATACATAAAAAAATTTAAATTATTATACACCTGAAAATTAAATATATATTTAAATATAAAGAATAACCTATGTTACCACATTGATTTTTAGCTGGTGCAATTACAGGTGTAATACTGGGTATTTTTATATCTGTAAACATATTTTAAAGATTAATTTAATGTTATAGATTTTAAATTAAAATATCAAAGAGCTATTTAAAATATTTTTTTGTATTTTATAAATACCATAAAGATTATTGATAACATTACCTGATTTTGATTTCTGTAACAGAACCAATGTTGATGCTGAAAGTTGGTTCAGCATTTGTTGCAAAAAATTTAAATTGTCTGAAAAAATAAAATAAAAAGTAATAAATTTAAAATATTTACAAAAAAAAATTATAATTAGAAGGGCCAACCAAATTACGATTTAAAATTAAATATTTATGAGGCAGAGAAAAACTACTAAATTGTGAGCAATCAAAGCATATATAATATAAACGAAAAAAAACTTTATTTTTTATTTTTTCTACAGTGCAAATTCTCTTTTTATTTTACAAAATGCAGTATAAATGATACAATAATTTGTTAAAGCATAAATAATCCATCTATGTTCCACAAAAAAAAAAATTTTTAAACCATTTTTTACATTTATGAGCATCTATTAGAATTAAAACTAGAAAAGTCTCTTGTGAGCAACTGAAGTGACAGGATTAAACATAAATTAAAAGTGGCTGTTGCGACTTAAAACTGTCTGTACTAAAAATCTAAAATTTGGAGGAATGGTATTTTATACACCTAATATGACAATCAAAAAAAAAAAAAAAATTGGGCAGCCAAAGAAATCACTTGATGATCACTATTATTTATTAGACTGTAAGACTAATTAAAATATTTTAAAATTAAGTTTGGTAAAACAGTCAATGTAAAGACTTAAGAAGTTTAAAAAAAATTTCTATACGAAAGAAAAGACTGAATTTTTAAATTTATCTGCTGGCCGCCATTGTTAGTTTAAAAAATTAACTTACCATGTTGTGAAATGATATGACAAGATATTATTTGGCCGTGATCACACTTTTTAAAATTTTGGCCACATTTATGAAGAACTTGATTAGAGTTTACAATAATTATTTTTTTGTTTAACGAAATCAAAGAAAACATTATGGAAAAAAAAAAAAATGCAACGATACGAAAAAATTTTCAAGCGAAATCAAGCCATACAGGAAATGATGGCTTAAGGCCGGGACAGAGATATTTGCACAGGTTTCTGTGCGCTTGTGCAGCTGCACAGACAGCGCCTTAGCAGATTGCAGAAGCAATCACTTAAGGCCGGGACAGAGATATTTGCACAGGATTCTGTGCGCTTATGCAGCTGCACAGACAGCGCCTGAGCAGTTACTTACACCTTGGGGATGATTTCCTCAGGAAGTTTCGACTCCGGAGGGGTCAGGGTGGACTCCTGGTCCACTTGGTGATAGTTACATCTTGGGGATGATTTCCCCAGGAAGTTTTGACTCCGGAGGGGTCAGGGTGAACACCTGGTGTACTTGGTGATAATTATACCTTGGAGATGATTTCCCCAGAAAGTTTGGACTCCGGAGGGGTCAGGGTGGACACCTGGTGCACTTGGTGATAATTACACCTTGGAGATGATTTCCCCAGGAAGTTTTGACTCCGGAGGGGTCAGGGTGGACACCTGGTGCACTTGGTGATAATTACACCTTGGAGATGATTTCCCCAGGAAGTTTTGACTCCGGAGGGGTCAGGGTGGACACCTGGTGCACTTGTGATAATTAGACCTTGGAGATGATCTCCTCAGGAAGTTTTGACTTCAGAGGGGTCAGAACGGACACCTGCTGCACTTGGTGATAGTTACCTTGGGGATGATATCCTCAGGAAGTTTTAACTCCGGAGGGCTCAGGGTGGACACCTACAGTACTTAGTGATAGTAACGCCTTGGAGATGATTTCCCCACGAAGTTTTGACTCCAGAGGGGTCAGGGTGGGCAACTGGAGCACTTGGTTATAGGTACGTCTTGTAGACGATTTTTCCAGGAAGTTTTGACTCCGGTGGGCTCAGAGTAAGTACTTTGTATGCCTGATAATGACTGCACCATGGAGATGATCTCCTCGTAGTAAACCTGATGATCTGACCCTTCCCGAGTCAAAACTTCTTGAGGAAATCATTTACAGAATGTACTCATCGCCAAGTGCACCAGGTGTCCACCCTGACCCTTCTGGAGTCAAACCTCCTGGGGAAATCATTACCAAGGTGTAACTATCACCAAGTGCACCAGGTGTTCACCCTGACCATGATACTGACGGTTCATTAATTAATTTTTAATTTATTTATTCAAGTTATTTTGATTTCATTGCTCCGTTGAGATTGAGGGATTGCTTCTGCTCAGACGCTGTCTATGCAGCTGCACAAACGCACAGAAACCTGTGAAAGTAACTCTGTCCCAGTCTTAAGGGGTGCTGCGGTAACTTATGTGGACGAAAACTGCAGGAGTGTACAATACATGATGTAGGTAAAATTGTATTATACATGTGTAATTATCACGCCTTTTAATATTAAATAATACATGTATGGAGACTTGTGAAGCTGGCACCTTGGAAAAATAAATATTTTTGGAAAAAAAAATTATTGTAACCACTCGGTTTATCCCATTCTGCGAGAGTTTTCTCCGCAAAAATCACATTTGGCGAGACCTTATTTCGGTTGTTATTTAAAAAACAAAATACAAGGACGCTGAGTCTTTTTTTTTTTTTTTACCGCCAAAAACTACCGTATACGGACTTTTGAGGTGGTCATTGCAATTCTCCTATTCTGCGAGATATGCCAGTATTTTTTCATCATCAATACTCCCAATAAATAATTGTTTACGAGCAATAAACGAAAACCAAAGCGAAGACTGGGGTCCTCGACTAACGCGCATGCGCCAAAGCAAAAATACTAAAATATACTTATATGATCAATTTTTATAACTTTTTCATTGAAAATAGAATGAAGGGGTTTAACATGGGTGAATGGGGGTGTATATTTGTTATAGCTAGACGTATTAGTTGATGCAAAAGCGGTAAGTGCACTCTGAGTTAAAGGGCTCGATCACCACCGTTGCCAGTGTCTCTCGGACCTGCGAATCAATTGCATGCCTTCTCTCTGCCAAGAAGCAGTATGGAGCCAGCCGGAAGAGGTTGTCCTTCTTAACCTTTATGTGGTGTTTCACGCCGCGAGTCCAGGGGAGTCGACCCCCAGAGGGCGCAAAGTGCGGCCTCGTGAGTGCAGAGAAATTCGTGAAACTGCTGCTTGCAAGACCCGGAGAAGGTGTTGGAAGCGGGCCCAATCTACGTCCATGAATCTGTAGACCTGGAACCACTTTTCCGTCCCCCTACGCTGGCCTAGTTTAGCGGTGCGAGTCCGTGCGCTATCGAGGACTCCCACCTGTAAGAATCATTCCTCGCAATCTTCTAAGTTCTTATTTAGGTCTTCATGTTCCAAACCGTGGTACTCTGGTAGTAGCAGTCGGTTCGCAGTAGCGGTGCAAGACAGGAATTCCTAACCACCTTAGTAAAACAATGGCCCTGGAGCCAGATCAGGTCTCGAAGGTTGTACTTGAGGAAATTGGTCTAATCCAGATCGTAGAAGTTCTGGAGTGTTAGGCTACGTCGCGGGCTGCTCGGCAGCTACTGCTGTCCACACCTCCTGGTGCCCTTCGGCCACTGGCTGTTGACCGGGTGCCTGGAGTTACGCTGCAAGCTGTTCTCCAACTGCTGCTGCCCCTGCACCGTAGATCCGCAGGTCGGCTGCCAGTAGATGCTCGGAATTTGCGGGCCGCATTGCGAGCTGCTCGCCAACTGCTGCTGGCCGCTCTTCCTGGGGCAGGTCAACCAACGGTTGCGGGTGTTCGGGCATGGTGATTTGCTCTGTGAGCTGAATGTCAGCTGCCTGTTCATTTTCTGATCCACGTTTCCCCGCCTCATGGATAGGGTGACAGTTCTGGCTCGAACTTCATTGCTTCACATCTGCCTTGGGGAGCGCGGGATCATACCTCAAAAGTTCGCCTTGATGGGTGTCGTTGCTTATCGTTGGTTAAGGCGATGGCACGAACTCGCGGGATGCGGGAAATCCTGCGTCCCGTGTCCCGCGTTTTGCTTTCATACCAAAGACGCAAGACGCGGAACGCAGGACGCGGGACGCAGGATTTCCCGCATCCCGCGAGTTCGTGCCATCGCCTTTAAGGACGTTGCCTCGTCGCGGCATGCCGTGGCAGCAGTGGGGGAAGCCGCCCATAGGTTAGGCACGGGAACAGCTGACATTCGCCTCGAGTCTACCCGGTCGATTAACAAAATTATTTTATTTTCAACTCGTTGGTACTCGAGACTGAACTAATAAAACTTTCTGAAATTTCTACATAGTGTTACTGAAGACTTCTAGTTTTTAACAGTATGAATCAAAAGTCTAGAAAACTTTTTTAAAAATAAGGAAAAATCAGCAAACTTTTTACTGATTTTTTAATAACAAAACAATGCCGAAACTGTTTAAAAATCCATAAGAAGTTTTCCAAAAACATAGAAATTTGTTCTTTAAGGCTCTAGAAATGATATATCCAAATTTCAAGATGATTGCCAACCTGGTTCGAAAACTACAGCAAAATGAAAACAGCATGGTTTTCCCATAAGAGCATATGTTAAATCACCCGATTTGGAGCGATTTTAGCCCAACTTTGAATTAAAATTTCTCAACAACTGTATTGTAAATCCTCTTGAAATTTTGATACGTTATTCCTTAAGCCTAAATTTAAAGATTGCAATAATTTTCAAACGATTCTTATGGATTTTATTTCACGAGGCAACGTCCTTAAGCTCAGAATCAAAACCGTGGATCGGAGCGCGGACCTCGGCGTTGTCGGTGGTGAGAGCTCGTCCAGTAGAAGGCCGATTTGGAGTCTAAGAACTCCTTGGAGAATCTTGATTCAGGCGTTGAGTAACCGGCAGCTTCCAGTGTCTGGGGTGGCTGTGGCTCGGCATGTTCTTCTGAAACGGCTGGTTCGAGGGATGTGCACGTCTTTTTGGTTGGTCCCTGGCACGTTCCTGCTGTGCCGGTGTGAGCTCGGTTCACGTTTTCCTTCGAAGGGCCAGTTTGCCTTGGGGGTAGGTGGTGTCTGAGAGGCACTTGGATCACGAGTCCGAGCGAGCTCTTTGGCTGCTCTTATTTCAGCGAGCTTATCGCCTCTTTTGCCAGCTGTTTTGTGTGGAGCAGATGTTTTTTGTGTGTTTACGTGAGGTGGCTACTTACCGACATACACAATTAAACATCTCCACCATGCCAAACTGCTAGGAAAAAAGGTTATTATCAGTGGCGCCATTTAGTGGCAATTTTTTCTAATCATATCCTCCAGACCGGTCGGTTTTGCTCGAGAAGGGCGTACAGCGTGGTCGCCACCTAGTGGTCTCCTCTGTGAATTAGAATTTTATCATTTTTCTCTTGCGTGCTAGGCCGTTAGTTGTTGTGATAGTCGCCTAGCGGCCGATTTGTAAACTCGGAGCTTGCCCCGTCACAATTTTATTACATTAAAATATATTTTATGCAAATATTCAATGAAATTAAAAACTTACGTTCTGAGTGATAAAGATATATTTTTATTGTCACTTACCTGAAAAAAGAAGTTGATTAAAAGTTTTTTAAAAAAATTCAGAAAAAAAATGGTTAAAAATTTTTTTCTTCGATTTACAACAAGAAAAAGCTTGATTGTAAATGTGCAAAATTATTTTAAATCAATCATTATTTTTGACATTAACCTTTATATGAGATTTAGGCAGATAAACTTTTGGATTGTAACTATCTGATACCCCTACCCTTTACCCTTCATGCCGATTCCATTTTTTGGAGGCAAAATTATTTTTATTTATCATGTTTTTTGTTCAAGAGTTGCTTTGAATTTTATTTTTATTAGTGACAATAATTTTCATACAAATGACTTTTTTTTTGTTTCAGGTAAGTTTGCTGCAGTATTTCCTCTTCTTCATTCAATTTGATGTGATTAGTTAATTATAAACTTATATTCTGTAAAGAAACCTACTTCAAAACTATTGCTTTATTTATCTAATGTTAGGCCTGTATACCGAGATAAGTATTTGAAAATGATAACACTTAGCAATAAGCTATAACCCAAGCGTTTAAAGTAAATAAATTAAGGGTTGTTGCTTTTACAGTTTATAAGTGTCACGTCTATTTAAGAAGTATTCGATTTTTAAAGATCCCAAATAATCTTTTTAGTAAAAACTTATTTCTCTTTAGTAAATGAGAATCTGCTTTATTTTTTGTAATGCGAAAGAACGAAGAGATTGTTTTTCTTTTAATTTTCCTGCTCCTCAGGAACAAAATTCAAAACATCTCTTTCATTATTAAATAATTGAAAAAAGGACTATCCCGATCAGAAGGCTATTGGGGAGCGAATGAGGGCCTCGTAAGGTAGACCTCGGAGGCCCTAGCTCGGTTTGTAACGGGGCGAAGAAAAGAGAATGAAAATGAAAAGTTAAAGCTTTAGTGGGGATAATGAATTTAAAGAATTAAACAAAAATTTTAGTTAACCCTCTAAACAATACTGACAGTCACAGAATATAAAGAAAATAGCTTGTTTTAGAGGTTATGTGTCATGTAAACATTGTGATTTTAAGTTGAATATATACAGTAGTAATCAAAATTATAAGGCAGCCCCTAAAATTCGCCTGTTTCAAGTTAATATTTTGACTTTGTGCATGCCTGCACGTGTTTAAATATTTTAGTATTCATCTCTAAAATTTTTTTTGTTCAAAACAAGTTCAGTACTTGAAAAAAAAACGTTTACTTTATATTAATTCGTCTTTCCAATCAATTTTTATCCTCTTTTAAGCTTAAAATGACTTTTTTTAAAAAACAACTAAATTTAGTTCTTTTATGATCTAGATAGTGTTTTGTAAAATTTCTATAAACACCTAAGTGAATAATATATTTTTTTTCGCGTTTCTTCGATGTTCATGTTTATCGAAAAAAATTTTCAAGCTGATTAATAGAAAAATGTTCAAGCCACAAAGAAAAAATACATTTTTTTAAACTTGAAAAAACATTGATTTTTTGAACTTTTACATTGTTTTTCGCTTAAATTTGCTTTTTTTTATTAATTTGGGAGGTAAATATTATATTAAACTGATATTTGATGAATTTTATACTAATTCAATTTATTATGAATCAAAATCTTACAGAGAATTTTAAAAAAATATGTTAAAAAACAGTTTTTCTAATACAGTTAAATTTCACAAAAATAACTTCAATTTGTATTTAATTGATTACAAGCAATATATTTATCGAATTGACTTTTTCATTAATTTTAATATTCAGTTAGAAGTTTCAGAGAGTTTATTCAACTTGAAGTAATTTTTCAAATTCGTAGAATTCGAATGCCAGTAGCGATAATTGTTCGATCGGTAAAGAATTTATCTACATTACCGACCGAGCCGTCATTATTGATAAATTAGTTTTTTAAATGTTTATAAGCTTGCATAACTTTCATCATGGGAAGAAAAGCAGTTTCTGATAAAATTAAGTGGCAGATTATAAGATTGTTGAAAGGAGGAAAAAATCAGAGTCAAATTTCAAAAATATTAAAAGTTAGTAGGTGTTGCGTTCAAAAGACCATTAAGACGTATGAAAGCACGAAATCCGTAAAAGTGAAAAGTGGCGCTGGCAGGCCAAGAATAACAAGTAACCGGATTGATCGAATTATTATTAAAAAGGCAAAGAATAATCGTGCAGTTACAGCAAACAATATCAAAAATCAAATAAATGAAGAACTTAATGTAAAAGTGTCTCGAGTAACAGTTAATAGACGTTTGCTTGAGAAGAACATGGAATCTGCTGTCGCAACTCGTAAGCCTCTTCTAACTGCAAAAAACCGAAAAGCTAGGTATGAATGGTGCAAAGACAAGCTATCATGGACAGTTGAAAAATGGAATTTAGTTCTTTTTAGCGATGAATCTAGCTTCCAACTTTTTTCAAACAGACCAAAGCGAATAAGACGTACCAGCAGTGAAAAATACAATCCTGAGTGCCTTGCTTCAAGAGTGCAGAAAGGTGGTGGATCAATTATGGTTTGGGGTTGCCTGTCAGGAAAAGGAAAAGGAGAACTTCAATTTGTGCAAGGTACAATGAACAGCGAAAAATACATCGAGACTATGGAAAATTTTATGCTTCCATCAAAAACAAAGGTTTATGTACGTCAAAAAATTTGGTATTACCAACAAGACAACGCTCCGTGTCACAAATCAAAGAAAACGATGCAATGGTTTAATGATAATAAAATACCTATACTAGATTGGCCAGCACGTTCTCCAGATTTGAATATAATTGAGAATGCTTGGGATCAAATAGAGATAATGATCAAAGACAAACACCTGAGAAATTTGGAAGATTTAAAACGAGAGATTGCTGTAGCCTGGTAAAAATTGAGTCCGAGTTACTATAAAAAACTTGCAGAATCTATGGTCCGAAGAGTTCGCGCTTGCTTCGAGGCTAAAGGAGGATCAACTAAGTACTAAAGAAGGGTAAACTAATTACTAAATATATAAAAAACATATTATATTAAATAATAAAAATGAATATAATAATTATTTATAAAAATAAATTAATACTATTACTTGTAATCAATTAAGTACAAATTGAAGTTATTTTTGTGAAATTTAACTGTATTAGAAAAACTGTTTTTTAACATATTTTTTTAAAATTCTCTGTAAGATTTTGATTCATAATAAATTGAATTAGTTTAAAATTCATCAAATATCAGTTTAATATGATTTTTACCTCCCAAATTAATAAAAAAAAGCAAATTTAAGCGAAAAACAATGTAAAAGTACAAAAAATCAATGTTTTTTCAAGTTTAAAAAAATGTATTTTTTCTTTGTGGCTTGAACATTTTTCTATTAATCAGCTTGAAAATTTTTTTCGATAAACTTGAACATCGAAGAAACGCGAAAAAAAATATATTATTCACTTAGGTGTTTATAGAAATTTTACAAAACACTATCTAGATCATAAAAGAACTAAATTTAGCTGTTTTTAAAAAAAAGTCATTTTAAGCTTAAAAGAGGATAAAAATTGATAGGAAAGACGAATTGATATAAAGTAAACGTTTTTTTTTCAAGTACTGAACTTGTTTTGAACAAAAAAAATTTTAGAGATGAATACTAAAATATTTAAACACGTGCAGGCATGCACAAAGTCAAAATATTAACTTGAAACAGGCGAATTTTAGGGGCTGCCTTATAATTTTGATTACTACTGTATATAGTAAGCGTTGTTACAGAAAAAGTGATTTTAAAAATAAAACTAAAAATATATTCAAATTCCGTGAAAACAAGTTTGATTAAAAAGTAGTAGTGGTTTTAGTAAAAAAACCTCGAAAAAAACTTTTACTAAATTATTTAGAATCTTAGTGACATTTTTCACTTCATCTTTTTTAAACAAGGAATTTTTCGATTTTTTCAGAATTATAACGTGAATAAATAAAATTAAACTATCAAGATTTTATTGTCCAAGTTGTTGTTTATACATTTGGAATTAGTTATAACCTCGAAATCTAAATACTAAAAATACTATTTCAACTGAACGTTATTAGGCCCTAAGTCTCGCCCCGTGAATGCCCCGTTACAATTCTAGCGAGGGCCTTACTATGCTCTCGGGGCAATTAACGAGGCCCTAGCTAGCGCCCTGACAATCTTTCTGATCGGGACAGTATAATGAGAAGCTACCCTTCAGTGTTTTAAGGATTTTCGAGAATGTTGCTTTCTGATATCAACCACTTAAAATTGAATTGTGATTCTTCATTCTAAGTAATTTTATTGAGTATTGAGTGAACTATTGAATAATTGTGATTTAATATTTGCTGTTTTACTATAGCTGTACTTAAACGGTGCATCTTTATGCTTCAAATGACCTTGCTCTAGCGTTTTTATGGGGTATAGTTCTCCCAGTAGTACGATAATAACTATTTAATAACGGATAATGACGCAGAGTAGTAAACGCAATATGATATATTAGTATGACATCTTAATTGTTGTGAAAAATTAATAAACTCAACTGATGGACATTGCAAATTTTGTGCTTCGACAATACACAGGTAAGTTCACTTCGTTTTAAGGGAATCATTTACTTAAGATGTAAGACAAATGAATTTTTATGAATCTCAAGTTGGCACCTCTAAGAGTCAGCACCGTTATTGCAATGGTGCTCAAACAAAATTTGTATATAAACGTTTTTTTTTAGCCTTACATGAAACCTAGCATGTACCAATGCTATGCAGATATGTAAAAACAGTTTATCTAAAGCTTAACAATGCAAAAAAAAAACCGTAAAGAATGTTCATCCCCAAACTAAAGGGTGAGTTCTTCGTAAAATACTAAAAAAACTCCATATTGACTTTCCTAATTTTGACTGCAGAAATAGGTAGAGGGTGCATGAAAATAGTCTCGCGAATCATTTAAAATTATTCATAGGACCCTTTCATCGCTTGAAACGGAGGTAAAATTTTTTCAATTCATAAAAAAATCCCTGTTGATTTTCCTGCCACTTTGATTGCAAAAATAGATAGGGGGTACATAAAACAGCCTCAAGAATTTTTTAGATCGCTCCAAGTACCCGTTCATCCCTGAAATCGGGAGTGAAATTTTGAGAAAAGTAATAAAAAATCCCTGCTGATTTTCCTGCATTATTGACTGTGGAAAAGATAGCAGGTGCAAAAAATAGCCTCCAGAATTAAATTAATTAGATGGGTTGATTTTGTTTGTTCAAAATTATTGAGAAAAGAATTTCTTTAAATATATCACCGCTTTCAATATGCGCATAATGTAAATAAATGAGCTACATTGCATTTGTTTGTCGTAGGAGGATACAAAACCAGGAGTAATGAAACTTTAAGTTTTGAGTGGCGATTAATCTGCTCTTTGCGAGAAACAGTCAGCGGAACGTTTCAAGTGACTGATCATTCGACTTACGGTACTTATGGAAATCAACGCCACTTTAGAGGTAATCAAGTCCGTAAACCGTAAATTACACGCGTTATTATTCTAACATCCTTGAATAATGTGTTCATTATCTTAAAAATATTTTTGAAGCTTTTTTAAATCAACATAAAGTTACTCACTTTAGAGATGAGAAGTGAATTTATGCTTCCACCACCTTTTTCTGCAATGTAAGTTGAAGGAATCTCAAAAGCAATTTTTTAATTAATTTTTTTTCAATTTCACCCCCGATTTAAGGTATGAACGGGTACACCAGCCGAACACCATATCGTTCCGAGGTTTGAACTGCCGCTCGAAATCTGACCGTCAGCCCAAAATTTTTTTAGTACCAACCTCGCATCAATGCACTGAAAAAATTATCTTGCTCAAAATGAGGTTAGAGAGCCAATGTAAATGATAGACATTGATTTATATTTTTTACTTCTCAGGCTAAATTATTAAAAAAACTAACTAGAATATTCACGTAAAGTATAAGACGTCCGGGACGTCACAAGCGCAACGACTTTAGTTACAAAATATTTAGCTATTCTAGTAGTTTTTTTTTTATTTGTTTAATTTTATTGACTCGTATCAAAAATAAAATTAAAAAAATTTAAATACCCTAGGCGTCCGAGATCAATGAAAAAAAAACTGATCAGCTATCTCCCGAGCTCTAAACCCCCAAGACCCTGGGCGTTCGAGTTCAACAAAAAAACTGATCAGTTATCCCCCAAGCTCTGAACCCTCGAATACCCCAGGCATCCGGGATCATTAAAAAAACAGATCAGCTATCCCCCAAGCTCTGAACCCTCAAATACTCTAGGCGTCCGAGATCAATAAAAAAACTGACAAGCTATCCCCCAAGCTCTGAATCCCCAAATACCCTGGGCGTCCGAGATCAATAAATAAAATTGATCAGCTATTCTCCAAGCTCTGAGTCCCCAAATACCCTAGGCGTCCGAGATCAACAAAATAACTTATCAGCTATCCCCCAAGCTCTGAACTCTCAAATACCCTACGCGTCCGAGATCAATGAATCAAACTGATCAGCTATTCTCCAAGCTCTTAATCCCCAAATACCCTAGGTTCCGAGATCAACAAAAAATTGATCAACTATCCCCTAAGCTCTAAACCTCCCAAAACTCTGGTTACCGAGTAGAATAATTTTACAAGTTAAGCGTACTTCATATTTGTATATTAAGTCAATAATAACGTGTTTTTATTTTTTTATTTTTTTGTTCCTCAAAAAGGTTGTGGTGTACTTTTATTGACATCACTTGAAAATATTACAAAAAAAATTAATAACTAATAAACAAACGAAAAATTTTACACTTTTCTCGAAATGTGTCTCATTTGCAAAAGCATTTTATTTAAAGTTAAAAAAAAAATTTGTTGATAATGTTGCAAACAAAGAGTTTAACAATAAGTAAAAACTTATAGCGTTTTTCTAGTTAACCCTGCAAATTTGGAATGAAAAAATTCAAATATACAACTTAATGATATAATTGCATTAATGCAGCGTAATTTGTATGGTTACAAAATTATTTATTTCGTGCTTAGGTTTACTAAAATGCTCTTATATTTTTGGAATACTTCAACTCGGGCTCCCAAGGTTTTTGAGGGGTTCAGAGCTTGGGGTATAGCCGATAAGTTTTTTTTTTTAACTCGGAGCCCAGGGTTCGGGGTATAGCCGATCAGTTTTTTTGTTGAACTCGGGCGCTCAGGGTATTTGGGGGTTCAGAGGTTGGGGGATAGCCAATCAGTTTTTTTGTTGAACTCGGGTGCTCAGGGTGATTACACTGGGAGGGGCCTACACTGGGAAAAAGTTGAGAAACAGCGCCCCCATTCGTACGGAAGTATTCTGTATGCTATACGGGAGAAATATTTCACGGGTGGGCAATATATTACCCACCACGAGAAATATTTTTCTCAAACTTGGGTGTAGCGCCTCTTACGGCAGACTCGGTAACTTGTTTTCGTTGCGTTTCTCTCGTATCTGGGCAGAATATTACCCATGGCGGTCGGGAGCAGCATTCCCCTACTTTTGGGACAGCAGACGCTCAACTTTCTCCCAGTGTAGAGCCTGGGGGATAGCTGATCAATGTCTTTGTTGAACTTGGGCGCCCAGGGTATTTGAGGGTTCAGAGCTTGGGGGATAGCCGATCAGTTTTTTGTTGAACTCTGGTGCCTAGGGTATTTAGGGGTTTAGAACTTGGGGGAAAGCTGATCAGTTTATTCATTGAATTCGGGCGCCCAGAGTATTTGGGGGTTCAGAGCTTAGAAGATAGCCGATAAGTTTTTTTTATTGAACTCGGGTGCCTAGGGTATTTAGAGGTTTAGAACTTGGGGGAAAGCTGATCATTTTTTCATTGAATTCGGGCGCCCAGAGTATTTGGGGGTTCAGAGCTTAGAAGGTAGCCGATAAGTTTTTTTTATTGAACTCGGGCTTCCAGGGTTTTGGGGGTTTAGAGCTTGAGAGATAGCTGATCAGTTTATTTATTGAATTCGAAGCTTAGGATATTCGGGGGTTTAGAGCTTGGCGTGTAGCCGATATGATATATTGTTATACATGGGAGGCAAGCGCCACATTGACGTCGAGAGAGAAATTTTCAGGTAGCGGCACGAGGCGAAGGTTGCGCGCAGCGCATAAGTTTTTTCGTTGAACTTCGACTGACGCCCGAACTCGTGCCTGGGTGCATTGCACCCCTTCGACCCCCTCCCCTCGAGCCGGTGCTTGGTGTTTCAAAAAATTTTGTTGTATTAAAATTTTGCTGGTATTCACAAATAAAGCGCTCCTTTCATAATTTTTACAAAAAGTTTTTTTTTTTTTTTTTTTTTTTTTTTTGGCTGTTTTGAGGGCCGCTTGACCCAAAACTCCCGGGCCTGTTTCAGCTCCTAAGTCCCAGTCCGGCCCTGCTCGTGGGTAGTATTCCAGAGTCCGCTGTTGCTAGTTCGTGCACTATAAAAAAGGTGGTACGGGTCCTTGAAAAAATCTGAAAAAATTCTGAAGGCTATTTTTATGCACCTTCTTGCTATTCCCATAATAGAAGTTGCAGAAAAATCAACAGAGATATATTAATTTATTTTCTAAAATTTCACTTCCGATTTAAGGATTGTACGGGTACTTGGAAAAATCTGATAATATTCTGAGGTTTTTTTTTTTATGCACCTTCTTGCTATTTCCATCGTAAAAAATGGCAGTATAATCAATAGAGATCAATTAATTAATTTTCTAAAATGGTAGTATAATCAATAGAGATCAATTAATTAAATTTCTAAAATTTCATTTCCGATTTAAAGGTTATACGGGTCCTTGGAAAAATCTGAAAAAATGCTGAGGGCTATTTTTACGCACCTTCTACCTTTTTCTGCAGTCAAAGTTGCAGAAAAAACAACAGGGATTTTTTTATGATCTTCAAAAAGTTTCACTCCTGATTAAAGGGATTAACGGGTCCTTGTTAAAACCTGAAAAAATTCTGGAGGCTATTTTTACGCACTTTTTCCGCAGTCAAAGTTGCAGGAAAATCAACAATTTTCTACTGACTGAAAAAGTCAGCAGATCTCGAATCAAATTGTTGAAGAAAATTGTAAAAAATAGTTGCTGCTCGTATGAATTTAATTTCTCTAATAAAAAATAAAACAGTATTCATAAATTTAAACTGAGAGTCTAAAATTTATTTGGCAACTCTTCATAGCAATTAATTTCAATTTAAAACTTTTTAAAATAAAAATATAGTAATTTTTAATAATTGTTTATTAAAGTAAATATAATAATTTTGTTTATAATTTATAAATAAAAAATTAATATTTTTTAATTAATAAAAAATTAAAGTAATTTTTTATTAATTAATTGATACTATTTTATTACTAAATTTTATTTATTAAAATACTTTGTTTATAATTTTAAACTAAGAGCAAAAAAATTTTTAAATAAATTCACGTCAAATTTCTAGCAATTATTTTCAATTCTAAACTTTTTAATTAATAAAAGTACAATAACTATAATTATTTATTAAATAATATAAATATAATTATTTTTATTACTATCAATTGAAAAAAAATTGATAATTTTTTAAAAATAAATTTATTTATTTGATTTTTTGCATTTGTTATTAGAAACTGTGGATAAAAATTTTTTTTGCTGTCAAAAAAAGCAATCATTTTAAAATAGTTGATAGAAATTTAACTTTAAAAATATTTCTACTTTCAGTTTTAATTTATTAATTATGTTTTTTTGATTATTTGAGAAACTGAGTTTATCGATGCAACAAGTATTTTCAACAATCTTCATCAACAATTCAATTCGAAATCTCGCTGACTAAATTTTCCGCAAACACTTTTTTAGTCAGTGAGAAGTGCTGCCAGCCATATTAGTTTTTATTGAAAGCTGGTCCTAACTCCTAAGTCCTAATTTAAAGTCTGCGACAACCTTTATTTCTAACGTTGCTTATATACTTATGTTCATATTTATTCGCTGCGTGCGTGAGACAGTCAGTGATCCGGGGACCGGGGCAGAGGTGTGTAGTGAAGTGAAGAGTGAACTAAAGTCGAAACGACTTCACTTCACTTGAGTTAGGAGTTGCGCATAGCGTGACGCTGTGCGCTGTGTATATAAACATACGTAAAATGGACTTGAACAATTTTTTTCTTTGCTTAATATTTTGACATCTATAAAGTCAGGGTGAACACCTGGTTCACTTGATGTTGGCTTCGCTTTCGAGATGATTTCCTCAGGAAGTTTTGACCCAGGAAGGGTCAGGATGGACTCCTGGTACCCTTGGTGAAATTAACGCTTTGAGGACGATTTCTCCAGGAAGTTTTGACTCGGAGAAGGTCAGGAAAGACACCTGGTGCCCTTGGTGATATTTACACCTTGAAGATGATTTCCCCAGGAAGTTTTGACTCCGGAAGAATCAGGGTGGACTCCTGGTGAAACTGGTATTAATTACGCCTAGGAGTTGATTTCCCCAGGAAGTTTGGACTTCGGAAGGGTCAGGGCGGACAAATGGTGCACCTGGTGATACTGATGCCTTGAAGATGATTTCCCCAGAAAGTTTCGACTTCGGAGGGTCAGGGCGAACACCTGGTGCATCTGGTAATACTTACGCCTTGGAGATGATTTCCCCAGAAAGATTTGACTTCGGAGGGTCAGGGCGAACACCTGGTGCATCTGGTGATACTTACGCCTTGGAGATGATTTCCCCAGAAAGTTTTGACTTCGGAAGGTCAGGGCGAACACCTGGTGCACCTAGTGATACTTACGCCTTGGAGATGATTTCCCCAGAAAGTTTTGACTTCGGAAGGTCAGGGCGAACACCTGGTGCACCTGGTGATACTTACGCTTTGGAGATGATTAACCCGGAAAGTTTTGACTCCAAAGGCGCCAGGGTGGACACCTAGAGCAACTGGTATTAATGCACCTGGTGATACTTACGCCTTGGAGATGATTTCCCCAGGAGGTTTGGACTTCGGAAGGGTCAAGGCGAACACCTGGTGCACCTGGTGATACTTACGACTTGGAGATGATTTCCCCAGGAACTTTGGACTCCGGAGAGGCCAGGGTGGACACTCGGTGCACCTCGTGATACTTGCGCCTTGGAGATGATTTTCCCAGGAAATTAAGACTCCAAAAGGGCCAGGATGGACATCTGGTACAATTGGTATTAATTACGCCTTGGAGATGATTTCCCCAAGAAGTTAGGACTCTGGGTTGGTCAGGGTGTACACCAGAAGCACCTGGTGATACTTACGCCTCGAAAATGATTTTCCCAGGAAGTTTTGATCCCAGCGGGTTCACATGATCAAGTTTACTATTAGGATAGCTTCTTGAGAGTGTAGTTATTACCGGGCACACCAAGTATTTTCCCAGACCCTTACGGAGTCAAAATTTCCTGGGAAAATAATCTCCAAGTCGTAAGTATAACCCGGTGCACCAGATGTCCACCCTGACTCCTCTGGAGTCGAAACTTCCTGGGAAAATCATCTCCAAGTCGTAAGTATCACCAGGTGCACCAGGTGTTCGCCTTGACCCTTCCGAAGTCCAAACTTCCTGGAAAAATCATCTCCAAGGCATAATAATACAAGTTGCACCAGGTGTCCGACCTGGCCCCTTTGGAGTCAAAACTTTTTGGGGAAATCATCTTCAAGGTGTTAGTACTGCAGGTGCACCGAGTGTCCACCCTGACCCTCCGAAGTCCAAACTTCCTGGGGAAATCATCTCCAAGGCGTAATTAATACCAGTTGCACTAGGTGTCCATCCTCGCCCTTTTGGAGTCAAAACTTCCTGGGGAAATGATCTCCAAGGCGTAAGCATCACCAGGTCCACTGAGTTTCCACCCTGGCCTCTCCGGAGTCCAATCTTGCTGGGTAAATCATCTCCAAGGCGTAAGTATCACCAGGTGCCCCAGGTGTTCACCCTGACCCACCAAAGTCAAAACTTCCTTGGGAAATCATCTTCAAGGCGTCAGTATCACTAGGTGCACCAGGTGTCCGCCCTGACCCCTCCGAAGTCCAAACTTCCTGGGGATATCATCTCCAAGGCATAATTAATACCAGTTGCACCAGGTGTCCATCCTGGCCCCTTCCTAGTCAAAACTCCCTGGGGAAATCGTCCTCAAAGCGTAAGTATCACCAAATGCACCAGGAGTACACCCTTACACTTAAGGAGTCAAAATTTCCTGGGGAAATCATCTTCAAGGTGTAAATATCACCAAGGGCACCGGGTGTCCTTTTTGGCCCCTTCCGAGTCAAAACTTTCTGGGGAAATCGTCCTCAAAGCGTAACTATCACCAAGGGCACCAGGAGTCCACCCTGACCCTTCCGGAGTCCAAATTTCCTGGGGAAATCATCTTCAAGGTGTAAATATCACCAAGGGCACCGGGTGTCTTTCCCCACCTTTCTAGAGTCAAAACTTCCTGGAGAAATCGTCCTCAAAGCGTAACTATCAACAAGGGCACCAGGAGTCTACCCTGACCCTTCCTGGGAAAATCATCTCCACAGTGAAGCTATTATCAAGTGAACCAGGTGTTCACCCTGACTTTATAGATGTCAAAATATTAAGCAAAGAAAAAAATTGTTCAAGTCCACTTTACGTATGTTTATATATATAAATTCATTTGATGTTGGCTTCGCTTTGGAGATGATTTCCTCAGGAAGTTTTGACCCAGGAAGGGTCAGGATGGACTCCTGGTACCCTTAGTGAAAGTTACGCTTTGAGAACGATTTCTCCAGGAAGTTTTGACTCGGAGAAGGTCAGGAAAGACACCTGGTGCCCTTGATGATATTTACACCTTGAAGATGATTTCCCCTGGACGATTTGACTCCGGAAGAATCAGGGTGGACTCCTGGTGCAACTGATATTAATTACGCCTAGGAGTTGATTTCCCCAGGAAGTTTGGACTTCGGGAGGGTCAGGGCGGACACCTGGTGCACCTGGTGATACTGATGCCTTGGAGATGATTTCCCCAGGAAGTTTGGGCTTCGGAAGGGTCAAGGCGAACACCTGGTGCACCTGGTGATACTTACGACTTGGAGATGATTTCCCCAGGAAGTTTGGACTCCGGAGAGGCCAGGGTGGACACTCGGTGCACCTCGTGATACTTGCGCCTTGGAGATGATTTCCCCAGGAAGTTTGGACTCCGGAGAGGCCAGGGTGGACACTCGGTGCACCTCGTGATACTTGCGCCTTGGAGATGATTTTCCCAGGAAATTAAGACACCAAAAGGGCAAGGATGGACATCTGGTACAATTGGTATTCATTACGACTTGGAGATGATTTCCCCAAGAAGTTGGGACTCTGGGTGGGTCAGGGTGTACACCAGGAATACCTGTTGATACTTATGCTTCGAAAATGATTTTCCCAGGAAGTTTGGATCCCAGCGGGTTCACATCATCAAGTTTACGATTAGGATAGCTTCTTCAGAGTGTCGTTATTACAGGGCACACCAAGTATTTTCCCAGACCCTTACGGAGTCAAAATTTCCTGGGAAAATAATCTCGAAGTCGTAAGTATAACCTGGTGCACCAGATGTCCACCCTAACTCCTCCGGAGTCAAAACTTCCTGGGGAAATCATCTCCAAGGCGCAAGTATCACGAGGTGCACCAGGTGTCCACCCTGGCCTCTCCAGAGTCTAAACTTTCTGGGGAAATCATTTCCAAGTCGTAAGTATCACCAGGTGCACCAGGTGTTCGCCCTGACCCTCCGGAGTCCAAACTTCCTGGGAAAATCATCTCCAAGGTGTCAGTATCACCAGGTGCACAAGGTGTCCGTTCCGACCCCTCCGAAGTCCAAACTTCCTGGGGAAATCATCTCCAAAGCGTAATAATACAAGTTGCACCAGGTGTCCACCCTGGCCCCTTTGGAGTCAAAACTTCCTGGGGAAACGATCTCCAAGGCGTAATAATACAAGTGGCACCGAGTGTCCACCCTGACCCTCTGAAGTCCAAACTTCCTGGGGAAATCATCTCCAAGGCGTAATTAATACCAGTTGCACCAGGTGTCCATCCTCGCCCTTTTTTAGTCAAAACTTCCTGGGGAAATGATCTCTAAGGCGTAAGCATCGCCAGGTCCACTGAGTTTCCACCCTGGCCTCACCGGAGTCCAAACTTCCTGGGTAAATCATCTCCAAGGCGTAAGTCACCAGGTGCACCAGGTGTTCACCCTGACCCTCCGAAGTCAAAACTTCCTTGGGAAATCATCTCCAAGGCGTCAGTATCACTAGGTGCACCATGTGTCCGCCCTGACCCCTCCGAAGTCCAAATTTCCTGGGGATATCATCTCCAAGGCATTATTAATACCAGTTGCACCGGGTGTCCATCCTGGCACCTTCCTAGTCAAAACTCCCTGGGGAAAACAGTCCTCAAAGTGTAAGTATCACCAAATGCACCAGGAGTACACCCTGACACTTAAGGAGTCAAAACTTCCTGGGGTTATCATCCTCAAGGTGTCAATATCACCAAGGGCACCGGGTGTCCTTTTTGGCCTCTTCCGAGTCAAGACTTCCTGGGGAAATCGTCCTCAAAGCGTAACTATCACCAAGGGCACCAGGAGTCCACCCTGACCCTTCCGGAGTCAAAATTTCCTGGGGAAAAATCATCTTCAAGGTGTAAATATCACCAAGGGCACCGGGTGTCTTTCCCTACCTTTCTCGAGTCAAAACTTCCTGGAGAAATCGTCCTCAAAGCGTAACTATCAACAAGGGTACCAGGAGTCTACCCTGACCCTTCCTGGGTCAAAACTTCCTGGGAAAATCATCTCCACAGCGAAGCTATTATCAAGTGAACCAGGTGTTCACCATGACTTTATAGATGTCAAAATATTAAGCAAAGAAAAAAATTGTTCAAGTCCATTTTACTTATATATATATATATATACAGCGCACAGCGTCACGCTATGCGCAACTCCCAACTCAAGTGAAGTGAAGTCGTTTCGACTTTAGTTCACTCTTCACTTCACTACACACCTCTGGACCGGGGTCCGGGACTACCGGGAGTCAGGCTGCGAAACCGTCCGGCTGTACATACTTTCGAGTTTCGAGGTGGCGGCGTGGCGCTGCAGCCACGCACATAGCATATACTTTAGCTTATTCTTTGTATCAGTAAATTGTTCATTCTTTCAGATCATAACTTAATATTAATTAGTCTTGTATTATTGCGCCAAAAATTTTTTAGTCTATAAAAACCTTTTTTCCTTAAAAAAGTCAGCAAGCTTTAAAAAATATCGAACGCTGTGTAAATCACAATGCAGTATAAAAAAGGTAAAATAAAAAGTTTATATTTTTTTTCTAAATAAAATGTAAAATTTGAAAAAAATTTTAATGTAAAAAATCTAAAAAATAATTTTTCAGATTCTCTAAATGGAACTACATTCTCAAACATTGACGATTTGTGCAAAAGGCTGGTCTTAGATCCCTTGTATCCACAGAATACTCGAAAAATGAAAAAAAGAAAGGAGAGCATAGATAGAAAAAATAAACTAAATGAGGAACTGAAATTAATCTTAAATGTTTTTTGTAAAACTGAAGCTGTATCATCAATAGTTGAAAAATTAATGGAATTAGTAAAGAAAGAAAAACTGCTCTATGAGTATGAGATACCGGAAACAAAGTATCTTAAAATTCACTTGGCATCTTATATTCATCTTTTAAAATCAAAATTAAAAATTGAGAAATGTAATAGTTATTCAAAAGATAACTTAAAAGGACTTAAACTTATTTCTACTGAACCAATTAAAAAAAATCATATAATAGATGATTTAATGGGAGCTACTCTCTGCATAAATGATAAAGAAGAAGTTATTCTAACTTCTCAAAAAATTGACTTTTCTGTCATGAAAAGTTCAAAACATGGCAAAAGTTTGTTACTACTCGGGCCAGTGGCGCTTATTAATCACAAGTGTGATGCCAACTGTAAATATGTATCTACTCACAAGAATGTAATTAAAATACAAGCAATAAAAAATATAGAAGCTGGAGAAGAGTTGTTCTGTTATTACGGTGATAGTTACTTTGGTCCTGGTAATCAATACTGTGAATGCGAAGATTGTAAAAAATGTAAGGATTTGTTTGGTTTTTTGCTATACTTATCAGTAGTCAAGGAATATTATAAGTATTATCTTATCTGAAGTTTATCTGTTTTTTGACTGTTTAAAGTTTTAGTTATTTATGCCCTATTATACTAAGATTTGTTACATCTAATTTGAAATGTGCTCACATTTTCTTTGATTCAAATTTGCTATAAATTTTTTTTCAAATTTAATTTAGTCATGTTAACGGGTGAAACCTGTTTGATTCGCTTCTAGTATTATATTAAAGATTTATTCAGATTGAAGTTTTATTTTAACTAATTATCATGTAAAATAATGTTTATTTTAATATTTTGTAAGGTACTTACTGTTTACAAAAATACTTATAATTTTCCTTAACCTCTTGTAAATACATATGTTTTATTTGTTTTATCTTTCTTTTTTTTTTACTATTAAAATTAAAAATTGAGATTTGAGAGTATCTGGCAAGTAAAAGTAAGTAATAGTGTTATTGCAAAAATAAACTAAATAAAGAGGTTTGTAGTTTCTATGTGAATCTTTAGATTAAGTGGATAGTAGTTTAATTCAAAATAATCATTTTTTCTATTAACTATTTTATTGAAAAATGAAATATTTTTATTGGTTCTACAGTTTCATCAAATTTGGTTTACTAATTCAATTTATCCTTTGGTACAAAAAAGAGTAAGGGTTTTTAATAGCAGAATAAAATATTTCTTGACCACTATTGAAATAGCCTGGGGTATAGAACTTCAGCTAATAAGTTTGTGTGAATCTTTCTGACTTTTGAACACTTTATACTTATTTAAATTAATAATTTTTTAATGATTACAAACTTTAAGACTTTTAAATGAAATTTACTAGGGTATTGGAATTTACTAGTATATTGGTTTAATAAATGTATTTTTATATCTCATTAATAATTCAAACTGCGCTGTGGTACCAACTTTTTCTTACCAAAAAAAGCTACAATTATTTATCCGGTCTGCTAACAATATTTATGTTTACTGTTGCGCAAATATGGTCACATACAGAGTCGACACACAGAGAACTCAGAGTCCAGAAATTTCTATATGATAATCACATAAATTTCAATAGTATCAAAAAGTGTATTAGCTCACACCTAATACATTTCATCGATAAAATAAAACTCCTTAAATACATAAACTGTTATAAAGATTTTAAGATGTTGGCCTTAAGCTGATACACCCATGGACAGGGGCGTTTTTACATTTTGGGCCCGGGTCTGGATAAAGTTCGACCCCCCCCCCCACTAATCTTAATATTTTTTAACTCTGAACAGTTCAGTACCTAATTCATAAAAAAAAGAAAACTCAAACCTTGAACCCCCTACAACCCTGGGCACCCGAGTTCAACAAAAAAACTGATTAGCTATCCCCCAAGCTGTGAATCCCCAAATACCTTGGGCACCCGAGTTCAACAAAAAAACTGATTAGCTATCCCCCAAGCTGTGAATCCCCAAATACCTTGGGCACCCGAGTTCAACAAAAAAACTGATCAGCTATCCCCCAAGCTCTAAGCCCTCAAAACCCTGGGCGTCGAGTTCAATAAATAATCGGTCAGTTATCCCTCAAGCCTGAAACCCCCCAAGCCCTGGGCGCCGAGTTCGATAAATGATCGATCAGCTATCCCCCAAGCTTTAAGGGGATAGTATGATCAAACGAGCGAAAAAAAATGCTTTTTTTGACGATTTTTAAAATGAAATCAAGCAAACCAAGTTTATTGCAAAAAAATATAGTACTTTATTAAGTAACATTTAAAGAAGCTTTTGTCCAATTTTGAGGTAAAAATATTAAGATTTGAGTCTCTGGCAGGAAATTTTTGGCGAGACCTTTCGAAAAAAATTTTTTGCGGTGGCCACTCGTACTTGGCACTGTCTTATCTGAAACACAATTTGAAAGAAGATTTAGTTAAAGGATAAGTTTTTCTAGGTACTGTCGAGCCACTCTTTAAAAATTTTTATTTTTAACAAAATGGCGGCCATAAAATCGCGTCATTTTGAGATAAAAATTTTCAAACTGCTGGTAAAAATGTAAAAATTGAAAAAAAAAAAAAAACACCCCGACAGTATTGGGGGTTTAGAGCTTGGGGGCTAGCTGATCAGTTTTTTTGTTGAACTCGGACGCCCAGGGTTTTGGGAATTTAGAGCTTGGGGGATAGCTGATCAGTTTATTTATTGAACTCGGGCGCCCAGGGTTTTGGAGGTTTAGAGCTTGAGGGATAGCTGATAAGTTTTTTTTTTTTAACTCGGGCGCCCAGGGTTTTAGGGGTTTAGAGCTTGGGGGATAGCTGATCAGTTTATTTATTGAACTCGGGCGTCCAGAGTATTTGGGGGATTACATCTTGTTGGATAGCTGATCAGTTTATTTATTGAACTCAGGCGCCCAGGGTTATAGAGACGAGACGGCCATGTCAAACTTTGCCCTTTTGTTTAACAATATATCATTTCAGGGTTGGATATTTTTTAGAGAAAATTATAATTTTGTAATGGAAAAGTCAGGGAACTTCCGAAAGTTTGAATTCTGATGTAGCTAGATACTCTGAAAACTTTATTTTATACATGCGTATCTCATCAATTTACTATGCTTAGTAAGAAAGAACATGTAAATATATTCGACTAAAAATTTCTTAGAAATTTTCACTTTGTTCTAGCTATTAAAATCTTGGATCATGATTTTGATTCCATAAACGAAGTTGAACAAGATGCAAAAAATTTGAATAGCCATAGACCTACGGAATTGTTTGTGCAGGTATTTTGAGTATCTTAATTTTTTAACAGGTTTTAGTTGAATCATAATTAAATGTTCCTTTTTTTCAATCAGAACCAAAATGATATGACTCAGAGCAAACTAGAAAAATCTAACGAAACAATGAATGAGTCTGCTGTAAAGGATGCAGTGTTTTTAGGCAACTCACCGATCGCAGAATCCAAAGAAAATGAGATCCCTGGCGTGCCCAACTCAGTGGTTAAAGAATCTTCAGATAGGCCATTGATATCGTGCAATGGTCTGAACGCACATAATCTAAATGTTAATAGATATCGAATTGGTTTGCAATCAATTCCAAAAAATGGAAAAAATAGTAATCAAAAGTTTTACAATGATTTTATTATATATATAAGTTTTGTGTTAATTAGTATAAATTTAGTCTATTTGATCTGAATATTCTATCTTACAAATCAATTTTTTACAATTAATCATTAAAAAAAACTATATATTTATATCAATACTCACTAATAACTCACACCAATAACTCCATACAATTTCACACATAAGCTCACTTACTTCTCCATACTTACAATATTTTTGAATCATTTATCAAAAATTCATCGCCTCAATACAGGCTTCAGAACCTCTCACAACTAATCCATCCTTTCGTGTTAATTGGTTATTGTCAATTCTCCTAAAAAAACCTTCTAGGAGGCTATCTTATTTAGAGGAACATCCTCCCTCGCATACATATATTCTTTCTTTCAACTCTGTTTCTCTATTTTTTTATACTTATTTTCCATCTTACCAGTAGATTTTTATGATCCAGTGATTCCTTTTTTTCTTAATTCCCTGTTGGTTACCTAAAATTTTTTCTTCTTCCCCATAACCAGTTCTTCATTTCTCTGAATACTTTTTTTGCTTTATTACCTCACCAAGCACCACGTCATTCAAATATCTCCCTTGATAAACTTTTATGTACATCTCCAGTTACCATGCTAGTTCCAAAAGATTCCCTGCCTTTCATTATTCATTATTATCATATGTTTTCGCTTTATTTATGTTTTACTTAAGTATGACTCCTGCTCTACCTTAGTTGATTCTTCTGGGAGCAGCGTTTAATTACAAGTGCGGCAAATATATAGTTGGACTGCCATTTAAGAATTTAATCTCACTGTTGGGAAACTTGCTTGGAAATTCCTGCAGCAAGGTTCAGACCAACACAAACGTGGATGAAATTTGTTGAGCTCTACGTAGATTTTATAATCGAGTATTTAATGTCCAGTCACACGGAGAATTTGTCTTAAGAACAACTTCTACGTGTTAATTATTTACCTCATCAAAGTATTCTTCAGATTGACTGTCTCACTTTTGTTTACACCTACAAAACTTTCAGCGGTATTTAGCAGCTATATTTTTTGTTATTTTTTTTTTATACTGTGCTCTAATTTTTCTAATCTTTGCAATAAATTTTCTTGCTGTTTATTTCCTATTGCATGGTTGTTTTTTCAAAATCTAAGAGCTTGATTCTTTTATTAAACATTTGTATAGCGATCTGTTGCAGTCTTAATAACAAAATATTAAAGTACTTACTTGTTTCTTGAATTTCAAAAAGTATATTCTTGACAAAGTATGTAAACAGCGTAGTTAGACTTTTTTGAACTCAGAAAACTTCTTTTTTAGAATAGAATTAACGCAGCCTGATACTTAATCAAAAATTCACTATTCCGATCTTGTATACTTTCCTTACATAATTCCTTACATACACACAATTATTTGATACTTATCTAGCATTCGAAACCGCTTGATTTATTTTTGCTTTATTTTTTGCAGACGAGGTTATGAAAATAAAAACAAGACACTCTTTGCCCTTGAATCCACTTGTAAGAAATCTCGCAGGAAATCGACGTGTTAAGTCCGATACTAACATGACTAAAGTTATTGATAAAACTGAAAAAAATATGAAAAATGTAAGCGTGCAACTTGTTGATATCAATGAACAGCAGGAGAAAAAGTTCAAAAGCCATAAAGAAGGTAGTAATTTAAAGTTACAAATTTCAAAAGTATTAATCACATTTATTACGTTCTTTCAGACAATAAATTGGAACCCTTTAAAGGTTTTTCCAGTGATGAAATCCAAAAATCTGCTTATCTCTGTTCAAGCATGTCAAAAACAGTGTCTTTACAGGTATTCTTACGTATTTATCTTGTCTAAATAGTGCATTATAAAAAAAATTTTTAATGTTATTTTATAGTTGTTTATTATTATTTTTTTTCAGTTGAAAGGAGTCCATTCCACAAGTAGTTCTGATGTTTTCGTCCCAAAAGTAACTTTGACGGAAGATAAAAATAAAAAAAAAGGTAACTTTCAATTTTGTGATTATTAAGCTTGATGTGATCATCATATGTATTATGTGGATTGTTAAAAAATGACTTCAAAAATAATTAAAATAAATTGAATGTCGATGAAGGTAGTGAAATAATAACAGTTGAGTTAAAAAATATTAGTTAACTATATTTATGTTCTTTTTTGCGCACAATCGAAAAAAATTTTACATTTTGAAAAAAAAAAATTTAGTGTCTGCCTCATACCTCTGAAAAATTAATCATTATGTCCTTTACTAAAGTTCTGGTGCAGTACAAATGCTAGGAATATTTTTCTCAAAGCAAAGTATCACTAAAAAGCTGATCAATACTCTCTCTGAGAACTTTGATGTTAAAAGTAGAAGATCCAATTTACATGAGTAAAATATAATTTTAAACAACTACAGTTTTTTATCTTTTCAATACTTTGGAAATACTTATTTATATCATTAATTATTAAGCAATTATATTAATGAAAACTTCATTGATATTTTTTTCTTGGACGTGCAAGAAAAATATATTCTAGTAATTTCGTGCCAAAAGATGTATTTTGAGCTGTATAATACCAAAAATATTAATTTTTTACAAAATGCCTCATTTAAATAATCAGTAAATCTTTTTTTTTCATTATCTAACTTAATCACTGAGGTTCAACTACTTAAATTTATAGGAAATTTTAATGACGCTTAAGCAATCGTGCTATTTATTTAATTATCCATTAAATTCAGCCTTCTTGCTCCAGAAGTGCTCACATCTTAGTCTAAAATTGTGCTTATGTGAACTTTTGAACTACGCCGCGACAATTACTTTGGTAACGAACTGCCCATGTACTCCTTTTACTTAACACTGTTCCTAGAATTATTTATCTTACCCTCTAACCCTTGCCTCTCAATTTCGATAATCCTTCGCTTAATATGTACAAACCAATAACGTCCCACGCTTCTTTCGAAATTCACATAAACCAAACTCAACCCAATACTGTTTTGGAATTTTTCCCTTTCTATTCTCTAAAAGTCCCCTGCTTTCTTCGAATTTTTCTTTGATGAACATCTCTTAGTGAGCCTACCTTTCTTATGATCGAGTATTTTCTCCTCAAATCAAAGTCCCCGATTACTCAACAATTCTCCATTTTACGCTTATTCGTTTCCCTAAACGCCAAGTACCATAGCGTACTAAGATTCAACCTTAAAAACTAACTGTAGTGTCCGTACTAGATGCAGTCTAGCTCTCTGCACTCCTTTCAGCCCCATAATTTCGCACCATTCAATCTGTGTTTATTTTTCAAAATCTTTATTTTTTTCCTTTCTAACCCTACTTAAGCACCAACCCATTGCCTCCCTTCCTAACTTCCAGAATCATTAACCGACAACCTCAATTTTTCACGTAACACAGCTTTCTGCCACATGAGAATAGTTAGAAAAAATTGAGACTGTGAGGCGTCACTGATGAAGGCCTCCTTTTAAGACCAGGTTATATAACTTAATTTACAAGTATACTATATTTATGAGTTCAACTTTATAGATTTAAAAAATACTCTTTAAAGTATGCCTTTGCCATTTCCCGTTGAAAATAAGTACGTACTTTTTGGGGACTTAAAAATTTTTTAAGCAAAAGCACATGGAGTGCATACACGGAATGCTTCGGGTGACAATAATTACGCCCTCGGGACAATTTCCCAAGAAGGATCCCATTCCAAATGGGTCAGGGTATACACCTGGTGCACGGGGCGGCGGTTAAGACCTGGGGACGATTTTCCCAGCAGGTTAAAGTTTTGAATTGGTCAGGGTGGTCACCTGGTGCATGGGCTAGCAATTTCGCCTTATGGACGGTTTAAAAAAACTAGGACGCACAGCGTTTGTGCCCCAGGTGACCACCCTGACCAATTTAAATAATAACCTCCTGGAGAAATCGTCCCCAGATCGAAACCGTCGCCCTGTGTACCAGGTATCCACACTGACCGATGTGGATTCGGATGCTTCTTGGAAAATTGTCCTGAGGGCGTCATTATTGTCGCCCGGAGCATTCCGTGTATGCACTCAATGTACTTTTGCTTAAAAAATTTTTAAGTCCCCAAAAAGTACGTACTATAGTACATACTAAAGTACGTACTAGTAGGTACTTATTTTCAACGGGGAATTGACGCCGCAGAGTGTCAATTTTTTCTAACGATTCTTATTCTCAAAACCATCTTCTCTTAATTCAGTGGTACTCGACCTTTCAATCACAATATTATCATCTCTTTGATTTCTTTAATGATCCGTGCCCATTCTTTTTACTTTCCAGATATCATGGTCCAATAAAAAACTCGCCCTGATATTCAGGCTCCACACGCTCCTACATCTGAGACACTCTGTCCTATTGTCTTGCGTACCATTCATGCTACTTCCGGACATCGTACAGCTTTCAGTAAATTTTCCCTCAACAACGCAACCAAATGCACCACTTTTTTAAAAATATTTCTTAACCTCACAACAAGCCTTAATTCCCTCTGTTATAGCTCTATTGTTATTTTACCCACTTCTAGAATTTCCACATTCAATTTATTAAGGTTTTCCAACAACCTCTTTCTCTCATTGCCATTTCCTATGATTCCTCTCTCATCTACCCACTTCTGCGCTCAATTCCTTGACCTTCCCAAGACTAACAAGCTTACTTAAACACTCCTCTGCCTCTTAAAAAGTCACTCTTTTCATCACTCTATCTGAAGTTTTCTGTACCTAGTTATTATCCTTCTGTCAGGGCCTCATACTGACTATGCTCGCATTACCTTTGCCTCTCCCCGCCATGTTCTCGCCTGCACACAAACAATCACGCTTCTACATAACCTCGTTTTTTCACTAGCTTCTCAATTCTGCCCTTTTTTGCTGTTAAAAAAACTCAAATTCATTCAAAATCCTACCTGCTCATACAGAACGATTACACACTAAATCAAAATTACACTTTTTTACGTAACAATTTTGAAAACACGCTGATTACAATCAAAATACGAGGAGCTTATTAAAAATCTTCATTGCATTACATTAGAAAAGGAAGAGAATTGGATGTGTCAAAAATTGCGAAAATTGAGCAAAGAAATGTATTCACAACATTGTTTGATAATTTTATATTTTTTAGGATTATTAGAAAAATGCTCTTCATTCCAAGCAAAAAGTTTTTTATTGTTAATTATAATTTTTCGATCTATCCAAGGGACTATCTTCTAGAATGATAACTATGTAATACCTGCAGATCGTCTTCTCTAGATTGACCGTAACGGTGGCTATAATAAAAGAAAAACTTTTTGCTTAGAACAAAAAGTATTAGTCTACAAATTCCGAAACATTTTAACCTTCAACAAGCATCTAAGTGAACAATAAAAATCATTAATTTTTTTTTTTTTTGACAATTCTATTTCCAGGTGTTACGAACTTAGCAGCAAATGATGATGATTATGATGACCTAAATTTAAAAAAGATAGAAATAAAAAAATGCTTTGTGGTGTTAGAATCTATAAATAGTTCTCAGGTAATTTACGTATTTATTGATTGCTCATTAATTAATTCATATTAAGAATCGTTAAAAATTTTTTTCTACTAAAACATATAACTAATAAATATAAATTAAATCACATATACTTATTTATGAACGCATAGCATAAGAATACATTAACAATTTTCTGAACTTGACATCAATTAAAATTTTACTGTCATTAAAAAACACCATTATTCTTTGCATTAGTTTGATTTTAAATTCCCTTAGAGGGATAATTTTTCAGTCAGTAACTGGAAAACGTTACAGTAAAAGGATCTTCAAAATTTTATGGTTTATAATGAGTTGAGACCTTGAGAAAATTATTTTCAATTCTTAGTAGTTAATGCTGCTGCATACTCGGAAGTTCTTGTGAAACTGAACTAAAGAGATTCTAATTATAATATCACCTCTTTTTTACATTCAGCAGATCTTGATTAAAGTCATAATTCTATTGTAATTTTTTACTTATCAAAATCATTAACTCACTCTTAATAAAAATTAGGATAGGGAAGATGCATACTTTCTAATTATATTTTTTTCTGAAAGTTTTTAATTTTTAATGAATTTTTAGATTTTTTTGGTAATTTTTCTATAAGTATTACCAGAGATATAATTTTTTGAAAATTGGTACTCGTGACGTCATCAGTACCATTAGAAGTATCTGTATATATAAAACTATTTCGGAAACGCCTAAAGTCTATAACTCCTTCAATTTTCATTTTTTTTTTAAAAGAAAAAATACGTGTCGATTATTTTTTGATCTACTATCTAACAATGTCAAACAAACAAGATAAATTTTTTTATGCATCTTCCCTATTGCAAAAATTTTTGACCGTTGTGATCCGATGATTTCGACAATTTATAATCTTCACAATAAAAAAAAAATTTTAATAGCGTTTAATTAATAACTATCATTATCAAATCTAATTATCATGTGAGCATTATAATTAAAATTAATAAAAATTGTTGAGTGAGGAATTGAAAGAGTTTATTTAAGATTTCTAAAAACTATTGTGAAACTAAAGTTTTTTAAAGATTTCTAACGTTAAAGGTATTCTCTGATCCATTTTCTTACATTCAGCTTCAGAAAATCCACACTGCATATCTATCTTTATAAAAATTTACTAACTCAACATAACTTATTTTTTATAGAAAACTTCGTCTGATGAGACCACTGAAGCAAAACCTAAAAAATGTTCAAGCTCCAAAAATTTGAAAATTGCAGATGTACACAGTAGAATAAGAAAATCAAAATCAGATTTACTGTTTACAAAAGAGAATAGTCTTGAAAATCATGAAGAAACAAATGATGAGACTTCCATTCCAGAAATTGATTCAAAAAAACGCAAAAGAAGCTACAACGTAAGTTATTCAAAGAAAAATATAGTTTTTACGTGGAAATTATCTAAAATCAGTTATATGGTGTTTCTGGAGAAGTAAAGCCAAAAAACGGCACTGGTAATGGTTATTATTTGAAAATCTTGCCGACAAGCACAATCTTTCGAGAAAAAGAAATTTTTGAACAATCAAATCACAAAGTATATAACTGGGCCTTTCTGAAACACCTGGTTTTAACAACCTTACACATTTATCACAAGTTAAAAACCGGAACATTACTGTTTCCTATAAGGCATTTTCATAGCGACACCTAGCAGAACATGGAATAGCCAAAACGATATTTTCTAGATTTATTTAGTTTTATGAACTATTAAATTTTTTGTATTTGTTATTTCCTAACCTTATTACATTTTTTTACGATTTTGTCAAGTTCATTGAAGAAAAATCCATGTTGTTTTCAGCTTAGAGTCGATTGAAAAACTTTATCGACACCGAGCACTTTGACTAAAGTTAATCGCCTGTAAAAAGAAAACGACAATTATTTCTTCAATGAACTTGACAAAATCATAAAAAAATGTAATAAGGTTACAAAATAACAAAAACAAAAAATTAAAAAGTTCATAAAATCAAATAAATCTAGAAAATTTCGATTTGGCTAATCCATGTTCTGCTAGGTGTCGTCTGCTATGAAAAAGCCTTATTCTTTTGGCTTTCAAACCCATGCTAAACTAATATTGGGAGCTTAAACTGGCGGTTTCATACTTAGTTTTACGAAGCAAATGCATAAGATTTTACCTTCATCTCGAAATTTTCTTTTCGGTGAATTTTTTAAAACTTCGATTACGTGCCATCTACGCTTTATACTTAAATCAGAAACTCAAAAAATAACTGTATTCGTTTTAATATTTCTATTGAACTGTTGTATTAAAAGAGCATGAGATGCAATTAAGCATGCTTTGGTTTGAAAAATATTTTTGCAATAATTCAAAGGTACAATAGGATTAAAAAATATATATTCTAAAGCTTTTTGCTTAATTGCAACAAAATTTTGGGTTAAAAAAAATTTTTTTGAACGTGTTTTTCAAAAAACAGTTTATTTTAACCTGAGATCATAGTTACAAAGACGATCGCTTACGCAGCTGATTGCTTCGAAAGAATACTGCCGTCCAAATGTAGAATGAGTGTAACTGCATTTCGTGTAACTTCAATGTCGACAATAATTACAAATTCGATTTGATAATACGCGGAAGTGTAGATACTCTATACAATTTTTGCCATGGACTACTTCAAATTTAACCAATAAAAGGTGTACCTACAAATCGTGATTTTCGTTTGGATGTCCGAATCACGTCGATCTAAAATCTAATCCAAGAACAAGCATATGTGCTTTATGAAAAAGCCTTATAACATGGTTTGAATATATTACGAACACCTTCAGTGACCTTGAAATTCTTATAAAAAACGTATATAACTGCAAATGTTTTTTTTATACTTTAAATATTTTGAATTTTTAATTACTAGAATTTAATTATTAACGTTTCATTTAAACTAAAAATTTTTAGCAGTTTAATTTTTTTATGTATAATAATATTTTTACTAAACTTAGTTATATATTATTCAACTAATTTTATTCAAAAATAAAAAAGAGCTTTTCTAATTTTTTTTTTTGAGTTAGCGACTAATCGTAAGTATCGTTGCTCTGCATTACCAACCAAAATTTTAGTAAAAATTTTTAATTTTGAGAGCTTTTACTCTCTGTAACACTCTAATTTATTTGAAACTCAAATGATTGAATAGCTAAAAAAAAACTTTGCATTTACGCTTGATTTTTACTAAAATGTTTGGGTCACTAAAAGGGTGAATTTCAAAAAATATTTGCAGTTAACGCGTTTTTTATAAAGATCTCAGGATCACTGATTGGGTTAAATACCGAATGAAAAACGAGTACCTCTACATATAGCACACATACTTTTTCTCGATTTGAATTTCGGGTTGATAAAAGGTCAAAATCCAAATGTAAAATGTAATTATGTATACGCTACGTTAACTTTTGATTGTAACCCGCAAAAGAGAAATAAAGAGAAATAAAAACGAGTTTAATTATAAAAATAAATTTTTTATTTATTTTTACACAAAAACCTTTAAATATTATTTAAAATATTAATTATTTTTTAAAGCAATAAGCATAATTAAATATATCTTTTCATTAGTTATTCAACGGTATAAAAACTCAATTTTCATGAAAAAAGCAGTTATACTCATTCTTTGTAGGGACGGCAGAGTACACATAGACGCTATCCAGATTTTAATATAATTTATAATGTGTACATTGTGTTGTACAAAACTTTTTATAATGCATCCTTAAGAATTTAATAATATGCTATATATTTATCTTTTTCAGAGAAAAAAGCTTTACTCTTCGCCTGAAAATGCCAATGTTTCAGTAGAAATAAGTTCAAACGATGAAGATAGTTCACCCACCGATTCAAAGCAAAAGAAAAGAAAAATTCAAAAAAAAAAAATAACTTTTAATGAAAAAAAATCAAAAAACTTCAATCAATTGTGTATTTACTGTGAAAAAATCATCTTTTTTAAATTTACCGAACATCTCCTTACTCATCATTCAGAGGAAAAAGCAGTCATTGTATACAAAAATTTGAAAGAAGATGACCCCGACCGAAAGTTGATTATATCATTTATATTACATAAGGGGTACAGTATGTATAACAATAAATATCATGAATCGATCCCCGTATCAAAGAAAAGAGTGAAAGAAAATGACAATATTAAAGTACTTAAAAAAAACTGCGATCACTGTGGTGCACTTTACTCAAATGAATCTCTCAGGAAGCATGTAGTTAAGTGCAAAAGAATAAAAAACCTGATCAAGACAACTTGGCGTCAAAAACTTGCCAGTTCAAAAAGTTGTTAGAAACTTGAAAAATTTATATTAAATATATGTCTGTTACAATTACCTGTCTGAAACTAAACCTTTTTTTACTGTTACTTGCTAAATATAGAATCAAAATTTAAAACAATTGTAATCTTAAAAAATAAAATGTCTCTTTAAAAATGAAACTAATAAAATCATTGAATCATTTTATTAATAAGTAAAAATCCCACAATTTGAAGAAACGATTTGTACCGTACTTTAACCCTTTCAGGGTCACATTAAATCTAGACGAAATAAAAAAAAGATTAATAATTGATAACGATGTTTTCAAGTCAACAAAACTCGTATTGGCAGTCTGATTTTCAAAATTCCTGTTCGTAGGCCCCTTATCGAAAAGGCGAAGTACCAAAAAAGAGAATTTGAAAAAATAAAAAATATTATCGTATTTTGCAACAAATTTTAAGAGTTTTTCATTCATTGCTTTTTCACCGTAAGATGCACCGTTTTCAAGCTAAAATTTATCAGTTTCAAATTTGATAAGGTTTGTCAATTTTACGATAAAAATAACTTTTTTGGCTAAACAAAAGCTAATATAAAAAGAATATCTGCATAATTGACCCTGTGAGGCTTAGTTCAGTATTCAGAGAAGCTAAAATCATCATGAGATGATGCATAAAAAAGACAGCAAACTCAGGGCCCATTTATGAAAAAAAAAACCATCAATTTTCCATCTTAGTTAGTGAACTAAAAATACAAAGGTAAAAAAAAACCATGTAAAAATTAAAATTTTTATCTTAGATATGGTATTTATTCATTAGAAAAATTAAATTTGATAATGTTGATTTATCACAAACGAAAGTTATAAATAATAAGCTCAAGCGATTTTGAGTGTCATTGTAATGACTCTGGCCCTTTAGCCCAAAGAGAGATGCATGATGATTTTTTACTCGAAAAGGAAGCGTACTCCGCAAAAAGTCATTTCTTTACTTTCGTCATAAAATTAAACGAAGAATATGAAAGGATTTTTCAAGCTTAAATTTTGACAGTCAAGCGTTGACAGCTGCCAAAATGAATTTTTGCAACTGATATGAATTTCTTCAATTAAATTTAATATTTTGCTCTATCTTTACTTTAGTACACTTCAGAATCAATAGATAAAAAAATTAGGGTGCCATTATAATGGCTCTCCCCCTCAGGGGTTGAAGGCTGTTTTTTATTGAACCCAATAATGAATCGATTATGAGAAATATGACTTACCATTGTAGTTTAGTTTAAGGAAATTTCACTTAAGATTAAGGTAGTTCCCAAAAAAATTGAGTTTCTTAAAAAATCTCTAGAATTTTGCACAGAGGTAGATTTTTGAGTCCTGTACACGCTGGTATTTTTCTTAAACCCCCAAGCCACACTTAATTTTGAGATATTGGGCTCAGAAGTTTCATTTTTTTACATGGGATTCCTATGCTGGGCGCGTGAATTCATATTTATTTTGAAGGTTATTCTCTCATTGCAAACTCAATTTTCTTAAAATATTTTTTAAAAACAGGTTTTCTTGTAGGGCAAGATCTTAGAAATCGTATCGTACAAAGATAAACATAGCAAGCGATATTAACTTATGAGATATACAATCAAAAAGAATGAAAAATGCATGATTTCAGCATGATTTCGAGCAGCGGTGGCGACGGCGGCGCGTGGCGTCAGAGTGGGGGCAACGAGCGTCTATAACTATATTTTAGGTTAGCTATATATACGCTTCGAAACTACCTTAATTGAATTTCGTATTTTATTTTACTGTGTCACAGGGCTGGGATTACTGAGGACAAGTATACGGTAAATCGTGACTCGTTCACAAAAACCCACGAAAGTTTCTCACTGCTTTCCACCGCTCTGATGACATAATGGACATTCAGTTCAGACAACAACTCATCGATTTTAAATCTTCCTGCATAGAAAAAGTTGCACACTATATTTCATAACGATTAACAAAGAAGTAACCAACTTCAAAGACAAATAAAAAACATTTGTTCTTCCACTTCGTTAACTGAAACATTTTGTGACTATCGAGAAAAATTTATTTTCACTAAGGGATGTTTTTATGATGATTTAATAGAAAAAAGTGTTCATGAGGACTCGATAGATACGTACTATACATAAATGAAAAATTTGATTTACGTTAGTACTGTCTTGTTTAGTTAAGATTCTGTTAAATGTCAATGAGTTGTTTCCGCTTTACGCTTGAAATCTTGACATTTTCTTTTCGAAATCAATATAGAAAAAAATTTGATGCGATAATATTGTTTTGGTTTTCATTGCATAGTAATTTTGCATAGTATAATGCATTGCATAGTAATTTCATCCAAAATTCCAGCTGAGTATAATGTTGAAAACTAATTTTTTTTCATAGTTTGCGTAAAGTCTTCTTTTACGCATTGATTTTAGTGCGCAGCGCCTACGACACTTCGAGTGGTCCCATCAGCTTTAAAACTACTATTTTTTACATTTTTTAATTTTTCCTCAGTGTTCGTCAGGCGATCATTCAACACACTAAAATCATTACGTAAAAGATGAATGTTAGCAAACTTTAAAAAAAAAAAATGTTCTTATCGCGAGCGTAACGTCTCGTGTGATCGCCGACCCTCGGGCGCTACGATCACACTCGAGCCTAAAGTAGCATTTTACGCTCTAGATACGAAAAATACTATTTCTAAAAGCATAGTATTTATTTAAGGTTATTTTCGATGATCTTTCTCGACTGTCTAATTGTTTGCCATTCGAAAAAGCAAAGATTGAGTTGGTAAAATGAATTAATTCTGACTGCCGTTTGTATGTAAGTTTATGGAAACTAAAGGTATTCAAAATGCCGGACAATTAAAATGTTTGATAAATTGGTAAAGGAAAATTCTACTTAAATCTGTTTTATATCAGTAGCTTATTTCTTTACTCATATTGAAACCTCTGATTATAAATAACGAAAAAAATTTAAGAAAATAATTACATCTACTTTCCGTTTTTCTGAATAATCTGAAAACTTCGTTATCCAGATGTTTACTTAATACGATGACCTTTTAGGCAAGAAAGCAAAAAGTTTGGAATACGATTTTGGTCTACTAGTGCTTATGACTTACTCTCATTGTTTACTTTTAATGAAAAAAAAGAATGGTCAATGAACAGAAAAAATGTATCTCAATTGACTTTTTTCTGATTACGTGGTATCCAAAGTATTCAAAATGCCACCTACTCATGCTAATGAACTAAGCAATAAAACGTTATTGAACTCCAAAATTCCCAATTTTTACGATTGTGTTTTATTCAGTCCAGTTGATCATACAAGTGTTTCAATGTTGAAAATGGTATCATGATTCCATAGTTGATTTTTTAAAGTGTTGAAGAATGGAAATAGTTGCACACCATTTTTGAAAACGATTAAAAAACATGTCACCCATATCGGAGACATACATGAATCATATTCGTTCCTCAACTTTGTTAACTGAAACATTTTGCAACTAACGTGTGGACTTTATTTCAACTAAGGAACGTTTCTGTGATTTTTTAGTTGTAACAAATGCTCATAAGGATTCGATGGATACGTACTATTCATTTAAAAAAAATTTTATTTACGTTAGAACTGTCTTGTTTGTTTGTTTGTTTTTATTTTTATTTTTTTTTATTTTGTTTATTTAATGCCTGATGAGACTTGTGTCTATTCGGCTACATAAGATTAAATTACATTTATCTCAATTGATAATTATGAATTTACTTATAAAGATTGGCATTTTTACAAAATCTTAATAAGACTCTCAAGGAGTCAATGTTCATAGCACTAAGAAAGTTTTCAATAGAACAGGGTTTGCCAGACTTCAGTTTGTCAAGTTCACTTAAAAGAATCTCTCTGTGATCACTGTAGTCACTACATTGCCAGAATAGGTGATTAGCGTCCTGCCTCTCGAAACCACAAGTGCATTGAGGTGATGTAACAATGTTTATGCGATACAAAGAAGCTGCTGCGCTGTAATGATCAGCTATCAGCCTGTTTATGGTAACTATGTCCCTTCTTTTGAGACCACATTTATGCAACCAAGGTTTTGGTACCAACTACTAAGTAATAGTGGAAATAATACTTTCCTTTCCAGTCTCCTTCTTGCAAATTATTTTGGACGGTTTTCTCTCTAGCCTCGGCTCTCCAAATGGTATCAAAGTCGGAGGGGTGTATTTTACCGCAGGGTTGAGACAGGAGATCCGCCTTTTTAGCTAAAAGGTCGCCCTTTCCGTTCTCTTCCAGTCCACAGTGCGATGGATCCCAGACCAAGCTAACAGGATCACTGAGTATGCTGATTTTCCGGATTGCAGCTAGTTTTCTTCTTATTTCGGTGACCAGGGGGTTTTTGTTGCTCTTACTGGTTTTAAGAGCCATGAGAACACTCCTGGAGTCTGAGAAAATGACGTATTTTCTGTCGGGATTGAAGCTGATCCAGCTAAGAGCTTGGCTCATGGCCATAGCCTCACCCGTGAAAATGGAGGAAAATTTGTGTAGGGATCCCTTGGTTACGAGATCTCCTTCAGAAAAATACACCGCTCAACCAACTGGATTGTCAAACTCCTTGCTGGCGTCTGTGAAGATTTGTGTTGTGTCTGGCTGACTGAATAAGGCATGGAATTTGGCGTTAATTAGAGGAGAGTCCTTGAGTCTCATGGAAGTGTCAAGATCAATTGGAGTCTCAACAAATTTATCTCCGAATTGATTGAGATATTCCGGATCCTTGTCCGACAGGAACAGGAGATCTTTTGCAGAGTTACCAACCCGTAAAAGAGTCTTCTCAAAAGTTCTTTTCTTAGCCTTGGAATTCTTTAGACTATCAAGATATAGAGACAGAGAGTAGAAGCATGAGCTATTTTTATTTGCCAAGATCCTATTCATATATTTGAGTCCTTGTTCCTCAGCCCTATGAGACAAGGCGAGAACCTTGGACTCCTCCAATATGATGTTCTTTGGAGTGGATCTTCTATATCCACAAGCAGCTCTAATTGCATCTATCTGGACCTTTTCAAGGAGATCGGAGAATTTTCTCAACTTGGGCCAGTACACAAAGAGCCCATATTCGAGAGACGACCGTTTAAAACTCTTGTAGGGAGTGAGTAGCGTGGAGGGATAAGAACCCCACCAGGTTCCAGCTAACATCCTCATTACGTTAATCACATTCCAAGCCCTTTTGACGACCTTGTTTACGTGATGCCCAAAAGAGAGCTGGTAGTCGAACTGAATTCCAAGAAACCTGACTTTTTCCGTGGACTTAACCGAATGATTGTCAATAACTATCTCCACATTGCCAGGAAGAACATTATTCTTGTTGGAATGGAGCACTTTGGTCTTTGTGACGCTTAATTGTAGCCCCAACTTTCTCAAGTTGTCCAGGACTATGGAGCAGGCCTCCTGAAGCGCCAGGATGCAGGATTCGAGATCTTCAGAAGAGCAGTAAAGGGCCAGATCATCCGCAAACTGAGACTTTTTACTCACAGAGAGTGACACTACTCTCTGTGACATTCCCAATGTAAATACTGAACAGGAGGGGGCTGAGTACTCCTCCTTGCGGGACTCCTTTGCAGACCCTCCTAGGCTCATTTATATTTTTCACACTAAAAATCCACCTTTCCAAACACAAGTGGGCAACAAATTCCAAAAACCTTGAAGAACAGCCGATTTATGACAGTTGCTGCAGGAGAATACCAGGCACGACATTATCAAATGCTGCTTTTATGTCAAGGAAAACCTCTACTGTATCACGCTGATTCCTGAAACCATCTTGTACACACAAGGACAGGTTAAGTACATTATCGATGCATGTACGATCTTTCCCGAAACCACTTTGATATACAGGCAAAACATCATTGAACTCGCACCACCATTGGAGCCTGTATTTCTGCATTATTTCATAGATTTTACAGCAGCACTGGGTCATTGTTATTGGTCGAAGTCCGCTACCATCAGTCTTTTTGATCAAGTGAACAAAGGATTTTTCTAGTCATTTGGATAGACGACAGTAAGGTGCATTTCATTGAAAATGTCCAGAAGTATCAGCCTATACTTGATGGGAAGCTTGGAAATGGTATAGTAATCTATTCCGTCAAGACCGGATCCAGTGCTCGAATTCCTTGTTTTAATTGCGGAGTTGAACTCGACAAAGGAGAATGGAGCGTCAAAGAAGGGGTTTTCCGAGTCTTGCGGTATGACGAAAGCTTGCTCGATTTCAGGAGGGTCAGTGTGGTTCCCAATGGCCTCTTCGGCTTTTTGCCTCAAGTCCATGTTCTCAGCTTCGCCACCACCATGAATTACTTTTTGCCATTTGTTTTTCAGGATTTTAATCCTGTTCCAGACGTAGCCAGGACAGACGCTGATGTCGAGAGATTCCGTAAACCGAACAAAACAAGCTCATTTCTTGATCTTGGTTGCCCTTCTCAGTCGAACACAAGATTTTTTATAGTCAATCCTGTCTGACAGTTTCCTCGTGAAACTCCATTTTTTAAAAGATGCTCTTCTGATTCTCTTAAGTTTTGCACACTCCTCGTCCCACCACTCGACAGTATTTCTATAGACCTCATCATCCACGTTCTTCCTTCTTGGGGTGAGTCTTTCAACTGTATCCTTGGCGATCTGCATGAAGATATCATACTTCTCTGTAGCTGAAGAATCCACATAAGACTTGTCCCAAAACTCAGTGTGCCTTTCCAATAGCACTCTATCTACCTCCTCCCAGTTGGTTTGTTTTGACCTCACTCTAAACGATTTATTCCTATAAATGAACCTCTGGGGAGAGACGTGGAGACTAACAGGATAGGTCGGAGTCAAAGAGCTCGTCGAAAGCTTGTATAGTGGCACATGAGCAAGCTTCAGCATTGGCAATAATAAGATCAATATTCGAGGTGGTGTCGTTCGAGGAGTTGAGGTGAGTCACGCTGTAATGGTTCAATACCATCAGACTTGCAGCTTCCAGTGAGTCGAAGAGCCTCTTGCCATTCAAATCATCTTTATCACAATTCTAGATCCTGTTGTGGGCGTTAAAGTCCCCAAGGAGATACAAAATTTCCTCTTGACCAGAACCAAGATTTGTAATCTTGTTCCATTGTTCTGGAGGCAGAGTTCGAGTACGACGCTCCACTCCAGGTGCCCTATAGACCGTGAAGAGATTTACCGACCTGTCAAAGCCGGTAATTTTAACTGCCGAGACCTCAACTGAGGAGTCAAAGGTATCCAGGATCTGGAGTGAGCCAGGTTTCGACAACCACGAGGACATCCACATCAATCAACAGCTGTTCGAGTTCGGTTTTCTTGGGTTGTATACTTCTTGTGTTCCAAAATAGAATCTTAAGATTACTTTCTACCATTGTACAATCCGTCAAGTTGTATCCGGACATTGTCTCTTTGTGAGGCCTATGAGAGTTGTTCAGAACTAGACTCTGATGCTTGTGATGCTTCAGAGTCGAAATCATCCGTGGTCACAGAGGAATCATTTTCAAGACTCTTAATGATCGTGGTCAACCTTCGCCTTATAGCAGCGCCGAGACCAAACCATAAACTTCTTGTAACAGTACAGTCAAATTAACCGAATCATTCAGGTAGGAGAGAGCCAGCCGTCTCCTCTCTGAGGACGCTGCAAAAGGAGGACGCTGTAAGGAACGATTCCGTGAAATTTTATTGATCACAAGTGTTCGTAAGTATTCGATGGATACGTACTATCGAAATAAGAAAAATTGGATTTGCCTAAGAACTGTTTTGTTTAGTTATGAATCTGTTAAATGTTCATGAGTCATTTCTGCTTAACGCTGGAATCTGGACATTTTCATTCCAAAATCAACATACACGGAGGAGACACACTATGAAACACAATGCATGCACGGTGTTTGCCAGTGTACGCAGTTGACGCATGCTTTTTTCTCGGTTACTCAAGTTCTGCTGAATCTCTAACCTCGAAACTTTAAAAGCGTATAAATATTAATATCAAGTTTATAATCATAATTGCAGTTTATAAATTTGTTAGGAAAGATAGTAAGAACATTTCAAAGTTAGAGTTGTACACAATTTTAAGAGTAAAACTTTAAAAAACTGTATACACGGGTGTTCTGAGCGCCGTCGTCTGCTCTATCGAAATTATCTCTCTAAAAATTTCGCACTGGAAAACACGGTGCATGCACTTGGAAATACGACTGTAATTTGGAATCACGCTGTACCACGCATCGTCTAAAACGGTGGCGCTGTACACCAAGTTTTATGGTGTACCTCCTTCTCCGTGTAGAAATAAATTTGGTGCGATAATATTGTTTTAGTTTTAGATGCATAAAAGTTCTTGGTATCCAAAATGATAAAAAAAAAGTATGTCAATTGACTTTTTTCTAAGTTACCTGGTATCCAAAGTATTCAAAATGCCACCTACGAATGCCAATGAACTAAGCAATAAAACATTATCTGACTCTAAAATTCACTTTTTTAACGATTGTGTTTTATTCAGTCCAGTTGATCATACAAGTGTTTCAATGTTAAAAATGAAATCATGATTTCATAGTCGATTGTTTAAAGTTTACTAGCATAGAAATAGTGGCCTTCCATTTTTGAAAACGATTATTAAAGATGTCATGGATATCGGAGATATACATGAATTACATTCGTTCTTCGACCTCGTTAACTGGAACATTTTGCGACTAACGTGTGAACTTTATTTCCACTAAGGAACGTTTCTGTGAAATTTTATTTAGAAAAGTGTTCGTAAGTATTCGATGGATACGTACTATCGAAATAAGAAAAATTGGATTTGCCTAAGAACTGATTTGTTTAGTTATGATTCTGTTAAATGTTCATGAGTCATTTCTGCTTGACACTGGAATCTGGACGATTTTATTTCAAAATCAACATAGAAATAAATTTGATGCGATAATATTGTTTTGGTTTTAGATGCATAAAAATTCTTGGTATCCAAAATGCCAGCAGAGTATAATGTTGAAAATTAATTTTTGCTAAAGCATAGTATTTATTTGTGGATTTTCCGATGTTCTTGGTCGGCTGTTGAATTGTTCGTCATTCGAAAAAGCAAAGTTTGAGTTGGTAAAGTTAATGAATTCCGACTGCCGTTTGTATGTAAGGTCATGGAAATCAAAAGTATTCAAAATGCCGGATAATATAAAATATTTGATAGATTGGTAAAGAAAAATTCTACTTGAATCTGTTGTGTATCAATAGCAAATTTCTTTACAAATATCAGAACATCCGTATAGTAATAACAAAAAAATTCTAAAATGTAATTTTATGTGCTTTCCGTTTTTCTGATTAGTCTGAAAACTTCGTGATCCAGATGTTTACTGAATACGATGACATTTTAGGCAAGAAAAAGAAATTTTTGAATAGTATTGGTCTCCTAGACTTTATTACCGTCTCTCATTGTTACTTTTAATGAAAAAAAAACAAAAATGGTAAATGAATAAAAAAAATGAATGTCAATTGACTTTTTCCTAAGTTACCTGGTATCGACAGTATTCAAAATGACACCTACGAATGCCAATGAACTAAGCAATAAAACATTATCTGACTCTAAAATTCACTATTTTAACGATTGCGTTTTATTCAGTCCAGTTGATCATACAAGTGTTTCAATGTTAAAAATGAAATCATGATATCATAGTCGATTGTTTAAAGTTTACTAGCATAGAAATAGTGGCCTTCCATTTTTGAAAACGATTATTAAAGATGTCATGGATATCGGAGATATACATGAATTACATTCGTTCTTCAACCTCGTTAACTGAAACATTTTGCGACTAACGAGTGAACTTTTTTTTTTTTCCACTAAGGAACGATTCCGTGAAATTTTATTAATCACAAGTGTTCGTAAGTATTCGATGGATACGTACTATCGAAATAAGAAAAATTGGATTTGCCTAAGAACTGTTTTGTTTAGTTATGAATCTGTTAAATGTTCATGAGTCATTTCTGCTTAACGCTGGAATCTGGACGTTTTCATTCCAAAATCAACATATACGGAGGAGACACACTATGAAACACAATGCATGCACGGTGTTTCCCAGTGTACGCAGTTGACGCATGCTTTTTTCTCGGTTACTCAAGTTCTGCTGAATCTCTAACCTCGAAACTTTAAAAGCGTATAAATATTAATATCAAGTTTATAATCATAATTGAAGTTTATAAATTTGTTAGGAAAGATAGTAAGAACATTTCAAAGTTAGAGTTGTACACAATTTTAAGAGTAAAACTTTAAACAACTGTATTCATGGGTGTTCTGAGCGCCGTCGTCTGCTCTATCGAAATTATCACTCTAAAAATTTTGCACTGGAAAACACGGTGCATGCACTTGGAAATACGACTGTAACTTGGAATCACGCTGTACCACGCATCGTCTAAAACGGTGGCGCTGTACACCAAGTTTTATGGTGTACCTCCTTCTTCGTGTAGAAATAAATTTGGTGCGATAATATTGTTTTAGTTTTAGATGCATAAAAGTTCTTCGTATCCAAAACGCCAGCAGAGTATAATGTTGAAAATTAATTTTTGTAAAAGCATCGTATTTATTTGTGGATTTTTCGAAGGTCTTGGTCGGCTGTTGAATTGATCGTCATTCTTTTATATGTCCCCGTGGACATATAACCGGCTCCTAATTTTGCAGACCCGGGAAGGAGTCGCGGGGAAAACCGGGGGTGAACGGCACCCATTGTGTGTCGACAGGAACGCGCGAACTACTAATTAAATAAGGTTAAAATTTTATACTAAACTCGTTACCTTGATTCTGGATCCAAAACTCGCAGGCAACTGGTCGATGTGTTCGTAGTCTGCTTAGTCTCTCAGACGTAGGTACAATAGGTTCAATTATTTTATTCACTCACTGACAAGTTACTTTTAAAATAGGCTTTATTAGGTCAAAATCAAATACACTGGGTTACAATTATCGGATGCTGAGATCAACGAATTTATGATTATTTAGGAGTAAAATCTAGAATTAAAATCTGATAGGTCCAAATGGGCAAATATAGTATTAGGTAATTATCTTAACTTTAATAAGGCTCGCGATCTTTGCGCTATTCAATTATATTTCATACTGACTCGACGTCCGGCGCTCTTCCTCCTCGCTGGATCTAAATCCTTCCCCCGCCACCTTGATTTTTTCCCATCAAAAGTGCGGGAGCAGCACTCAGCTGCAGCTGAAATCCGAAGTGCTGACCGGACCCCTCATCCACATGCACGCACACTCGCGCGAGAATGCACGATCGCGGATTTTTATTTAATTGTCACATAACAATCCCCCCTTCTTAAACTGTTCACCGTCCCTGGTGAATGTAGGTATAGGGCTGGAAGTAGGTGTAGGTTAGGTAAGTTTTTTTTTTTTTTTTTTTGGAACTTAGGTATAGGGCTAGAAGTAGGTATCGGTTTGGTAAGGAGGTTTTAGGTATAGGTTTGGTAAGGAGTTTTTTTTTTTTTTTTTTTCCCAAGGTCTGAAAACGCGAGGCTTTTGGGTAGCGCACATAGCCCCATACCAGCCGATTTTGCTTATTGCGCACGGTTTGGTAATATTCTAAAGGTCCGAATTGGGCGAACTCCTTGAAGAAGAGCTCATCTCGGTATTCGATGGATATTTCCTCGGAGAAAATACAAAAGAGGCGATGGTGATCCACTCCTTCCCGTGGGTCCGTGGGTGCTTTAGGTAGCTCCGGATCGGGGGCTTGCTCGCTCCATAGGCGTGGCGTCTCGGTAGATATCTTTTTTGGTTGTCTTTCCTCTAGGTTTCCTGGTGGAGTTTTTTGCTTCTTTCGACCTTCTTCCCTTTTGGGTTTCGGTGGCGGTTTGACGATTACTGATCTGACGGGTCTTGAAGGCTCCTCCGGTGGTGAGGGTGTAGTCTTGGACGGCTTTCGGGCCTTCTTCTTTTCGTATTCTTTGTTGTTTCGTCGAACTCGATCCGCGTCGCTTACATTTCGGAAGGTTATCCGACTGATGTTTCCATTGGACGTGTTGGTTTCTAAATGCCCGCCTATAATGAGCCCATAATTCCACATCTCGAGGGTGTTTCACTCGGATCATGCAGGGGTCTTGGCCGGGGCTTTCTTTCAACACTTGGTGATCCATTTTTTTTTTTGTTTGTTGACTCGGTGATGCTGTAATCATATTTATTAGTTAATTTGGGTCTCGTTTAACCGTTGGTCGTCATTCAGATGATGGGTGATAGGTGGGGGGGGGGCTTCTAGAAATTAGGAATCAATCCAAGGTTCTTGCGTCGTAGTTTTCCTTGGAGGAGTGGATAGAACATCGTGGGGTTCTCGGTCCCCCGCTGCATTTGGGGCTTCGTTACTCGTGCTTGGGGGCTCGGTTGAGTTCTCGGTGAGCGCCCTAGTCCGTGGCCTTACCACCCGGATATACACGACTAACCCGATCATCACGGTCGTTACCATAATAAACCCGCTCAGGCTCAGTCTGGTAGTTACTATCTTATCGCCTTGTCGTTGCTCCAAACGTTTGAGCTTGTCTAATAATTCTCGCAAGGGCAACCCACGCCGGGTTTGCCACCCGTCGTCTTTAATCCCTTCATTGTTCCAATCGGCTTGCGGTAGGTTTTGGACGCCTTTGGATAATTCGGGGTATAGTTGCGAAAGGGTTAAATTGATCTCCGGATGGTAGAAAAATTCTCCCTTTTGTCGGTGAATCTCGGGGTTTGGCAGGGTAATTTTATCTGTTTTTCCTACACATTCCTGGGCTAGTTGCAGAAGTCCTAGGCCTTTCACCGAGATTATAGTTGTGTTACTGGGACAAAGAATTCGTATTTGCTCCTCCTTTGCCATGGAGAAAAGCCAGGACCCCGTCGCTTTCAGATAGCGCCATTGGTCCAAGACTTGCGGGTGGAACCGCAAATCGCACAGCTTGAGCGCCTCTGCCGAAGGTTGTAAGTACAGCGTTATCTCACAGTTTGGGGCATGGGAACTTTTCCAGATTCCCAATTTGCTGTTGCACAGATACCCGTAAACTAGGTCCAGGCACTCTTCAAAGTCGATTTGGTTGAATTTAAACTATTGGAGCTGGTCTTCACTCACTCCCAAATATTCGTGAGAGGGTTCGATGTATGCGGTTCCATTGATTCCAGTACCAAGGGATTGTGGTGCCCCTAAGGAGTGCATTCGATGTAGTTCGTAGGCCGTGTGGTCTACTAGAGGTATATGCACATACACTAGTAGTCGGTTTCGGTTGTGCACTATCTCTACCTTCGAAATCTTGGCCACTTCATCGAGGTACCAGCGTTTCTCCGGGATGGGCAGGACAAGGTTCTTAGTAGTTTGTCCAATCTCATGTCGGATCTGGGTTAGGAACTTGTTTGATATTAGTCCACCGGCAAGGTTGCCTTTCCGACCCAGGGTGATTATTTGTAAGAGTTTTGTTCGTAATTCCATTAATTGATTAAGCTGGCGACCCAGGTTTTGACCCTGCACGTACAGAGCCTTGAGCACTGGGGATGTTTGCAGCTTGGTTAAGGCGGTCTCCAATCTGTCAATTTTTTGCTTTTGCATTAGGGTCTCGTTATGGAGTTCCGATAGGGCTCCGGTTACGACGTAGACCAGTTCCTTTTGTAGACTGATCAATTGTTTCTGGTCTTGTTGCATCCGGTCGATTTCTCGATGAGCTTTCTCCACGTCGTCCGCCGTAGCTAGTCCAAATAAGCTTTCGCCAAGGGATCCAATGATGCCAAATGGAGCTAGTCGCCTGATGCGTTTGGTCGATGGGTTTTCTTTTTCGGTCGTTTCTTCGGTAGTTAGGTCGTTTATTTGGTCTGTGATTTATTGGTCCAATCCTTGGAGGGTTCGATAGGTATTGGTCAATGAGTTTAGGTCAACCAATTCTTCGCAAGGGGGATCGTCCACATGATTATGGCATCTTAGAGAGAGAGCAGCTATTCGGTCACCCACGTCGTGATTTTGAAGTAGTTGTCCACTCTCTACTGCTATTATCACCTTCCAATCTGCTTTTCGAAGATGTACCACTCCCACCTTTTCATAATATAACCCTGGGTTGTTTTGGAATTGAGTTATATTGTAGGTCGCCTCCCCCATAACTAAACGAATTCCCCACATCACAAACGTTAGATAGTTTAGCATCTGTAATCATACAAGAACCTGTTAATTATTTAGGTCGGATTCTTCGGAACCGGATGGGACGCCTATGAGTTTATCCACGTGTTTTCGAATTTTTTTCCCATTGGGCAATTCGAGAATCACGTTGTTCTTTCCCACGACCTCGACAATTTTCAGCGGCTTTTTATAGTAGCTGTCAAACTTCGAGATGCGGGGTTCGACTAGCACCCAGGCGTACCCACCCGGCTTGCCGCAGAACTTTTTTCTTTTTCGGTCGTATCGGTCCTTGGTCTTAATTTTCTCGGCTATCTCTCTTTCTCCCGCGGTTAGTCTCATTTCGTCCAACCGGACTATTAGGTCGCGTAGGCAGAGGTTATAGGTCCGCAATTTTTCTTCGTTTGGTATCCTGATGGGGAACCTGGCCACCCGGCCATACACTAGTTCAAAAGGCGTGAAATTCGTGGCGAAGTGGACACTGGTATTGTACGTGAACGCCGCGAAGGCCACAAGACGATCCCAGTCATTATACTTCTCCGAATAACACCGGATAAAGTCCATGAGTGGCGCATGGCTTCTTTCCAGGCTTCCGTTCGTCTGAGGTCTATACCCTGAGGTAGTAAGACGATGTACCTTGAATAACCTCAAGAGTTCATCAACCAGGGACGAAAGGAAACTTTTACCTCAATCAGACAAGAGCGCTCGTGGAGCTCCAAATTGGCATATGAGATGCCTCATCAACGTGTCAACGATGGTGGTGGCGCGTAGATCGGGGATAGGGATCGCAACAATGTACTTTGTAAGGTTACATTGCATCGTGACCACATGTTGGTTTCCCGAGGGGGTCGTCCGTAATTTGCCGATGGTGTCTATGGTCACTTTGTCGAAGGCCTCGATGGGTGTATCAGTAAGTATCAGCGCCTCTCTGGTATTGCATCGGTTTATCTTCATTTCCCGGCAAGTACTGCATCGCCGGATATAGTCGAGCACATCGTTTTGCATGCCCTTCCAGTAATATCTCTCCCGTGTTTTCTGGTAGGTCTGGTTTATTCCCTTGTGCCCCCCGGAAAGGCTGTCGTGCAGCTGCTTGATGATCCCCGGGCGCTGGGTGATCTCGGGCATAGCTACTGTACCAAAGCAGAGGGTGATATCAAACGGACTTTTTTCGAACACGTCTCGTAAGAGCTCTTCCAATAGTCCTGGCTCCAGTTGGCTAGCCAGATCGCCTTTCCGGGCAATTCTGAACCCGCTGAGGTTACGTTTGGACAATACGCTTTTTAGATTCTCTAAGCACCTTCTCACCGTGCTGATGTCCAATGGGTCATAGTGATGATTTTTCACAATCAATGACAGGATGTTGTGGTTCTTGTAAGGGGTGATCATAATCTGTCCCCTCCGGGGTCGCTTTCGCCTGAGTGCGTTCGGGTCGATTGCATCAAGGTCTACAAGCAGCCGACTGACAGGTCCCACCGGAACACAATCTTTTGAGAGGAAGTGAACAAGGTTGCTTCGTTTATAAGTCAAACAGTTCCTGTTTCGCACGATTTTACCTCGCGGCCGGTTAGGCTGCTTCCTCACACGGTCAGACGGGTCATCTTCTCTTGGGGTTTTCGGGTTATCGGGATCCCAGCATTTACTATGGTCTGGCGGATCAGCTAGTGCCCAAGTTATTTCGGGGAGAAAAAAGGGTAGGTCCTCCTGGGCTGGCTTACTAAATTCGAGGTTCACGGGGGAGGCCGGGGCTGCTTCCTGTACAGTTTCCAGTTCGGGTATCTTGGACCATCTCACCCTTGCCGCCCCAGATGGGGGGGGGGGGGGGGGGTGCTACTCCCCTTGGGGGTGTCAGGCTTATATCTTGGGTCAACTGAAACTCCGGTCTTCACCGGCCATTTCCCGGAAGACTCGTCTCTCCGTTCCTCTTCTCTAGCACTTTCATCTGCCTCGTCGTCAGTGTCAGGGTCCGATGCGGCCGAGATGCACCGGTTCACTTCCCGATCCGTGCGGGCTTGAGCGCTGGTTACTAGTCTCTGCACTCGTTCACTCATCACGCTGTCATCCAAAGTCTCAGCATCGTAAGGGTCGGCCTGGTTGAGCAGATCCTGCAGCTCCTCGTCGACCTCTTCCCCTTCTGAGAATCGGTCCTTGTCTCCCTGTACGGGAGTTCTCACATCTCCATCACCGTCTGAAAAATGTGCGGGCCACTTATCTTCCTCGAGGTTCGGTAACCCATACCAATTGTTGATACGCTCGTAGTGGTCCAATAAGCTTTGGTTTAGTTTATCGCTGCTCTCTTGCAAGTCCTGCAGGTTAATGGAGTGTGATGGATCCTCGAAAATTTCCTCGCTCTCGTCCCCCACAGTCTCCGTCTCGCTAGGCGTCACTGCGCTAACTTCCGTGGCGGCGACATCGGGGTTGGTTTCTCGATTCTCTGGATGGTCATCTTTTTCTGAAGAAACTTCGTCGGTTGTCTCATCTCGCAGTCCGCTATTCTTTAGATCAACCACGGGGGGTCTGGAGTCTGACGTGTCCCAGTCACTCATGGGGTCCACCGTCAGAGCGCCCCGAGTTTCTTTGTCTTCTTCCGCATCGAAAGCGTCACCGTCGGCACGATCTCCGGGTTCGGCTTCGTCTCTTTTTTCTTTCACGCGTGAGGGTAGTGGACTCAGTCCCGGGGCTGGGGGTAAGGAACTGCCCCTCTTTGGTGGGAGTCCTAACGGTTGTCTGGATCTCGTACGTTGGGCTATGGTACTATGGTCCAGCGGAGGCGGGTTATTGTTTGTTTTAGATCCTACCGGTCGACCTCGACGAGGCTTTATTCCCTCGTCCACCGATTTCGCCCGCTCCCGGCGCAACGGAGTAGGGGTCAAAGAGGTCGTTTTCGTGACTCCCTTTGCTTTATTTAGGGTTGGTTGTCTTGGGCCTGTTCCCGAGGTACTAGGGCGTGAATTGCCAACCATTCGTCCCGAAGGGTTTCGAACAGGCGTCTCGATTCGCTGAGCCTTATCTTGGTCTCTCTGGTTCTTATCTTTCAGGACCAGGACCTTGATCGTGGGCAGGGTGGTATTGATCTCATCTTCCGGTATTGGCCGATCTGCCGGGTTTCGCGAGAGGGCGTCGGCATTGATGTTAAGTTTTCCTGGCTTGTACTTGAAGTCGTACTCATAGTCTGTAAACTTCAGCATCCACCGTAGCATCCTTTTGCCGGGCTCTTTTTGGTTATGCATCCAGCTTAAGGGTTCGTGATCACTCACGAGCAAGAATCGCCTCCCCAGCAAATAAGTTCGGAATTTGCGGAAGGCGTACAACACCGCGATGCATTCTTTTTCGGTGGTGGTATAGTTAAGTTCCGGTCCCGTCAAGCTTCGTGACAAATAGGCGACAGGATGGTCGAAGCCATCTTTCTCCTGGCTAAGTACGGCTCCCACAGCATAGTCGCAAGCATCGGTTGTTAGGGTAAATTTTTTATTAAAATCGGGAAACTGCAAGATAGGAGCCTCGCAAAGTTTTTGCTTTAGTAGATTAAAGCTTTGCTCTTGGGCATCGGTCCAGACGAACTTGGAATCTTTCTTCGTGAGGTCATACAGAGGCTTCGCTATTTTGCTAAAGTCTTTTATGAACCTCCGATAGTATCCGGCCAAAGCCGTGAACGACCGGATACCGGTTACATTGCGAGGTCTGGGGAAATTTTTCATGGACATGATTTTGTCAGGGTTTGGTTCACACCCCTTCTCGGACACGATGTGTCCCAGGAATCCTACCTCTCGTCGGAGGAAAAGTACTTTGTCGGGTTGTAACACCAGTTTAGCATGCCTTAATCGGTCAAACAACAGTCTCACCTTTCGCAGATGCTCGCTAAGGCTACTGGCGTCTATGATGATATCATCTAGATACACCAACATCTCCACATTTTGCAGGCCCAGCAGGATGCGATCCATTAGTCGTTGGAAGGTCGCGGGCGCGTTTTTGAGTCCCATAGGCATCTTCTTAAATTGCCAGTGTCCCGTTATTGTGGAGAACGCCGTCTTAGGTCTGTCGCTGGGTTTCATGGGGATCTGATGAAACCCACTGGCTAGGTCAAAGGTAGAAAAGTATACCGAGTCGCCCAATTGGTCCAGGATGTCCGCGATGCACGGCAGCGGGTATGCGTCCCCAATTGTTTTGGAATTGAGAGCTCTGAAGTCCACCACCATACGCCATCTTGGACGCCCTTGGCTGTCCCTTTTCTTGGGCAAAATCCACACAGGAGACTGGTACGGTGAGGTTGAGGGTTCTATGATGTCATCATGGAGCTTTTTCTCGATGTCCTCCCGCATCACCTCCCAGTGAATGGGTGGGTGGCGGTATTGTTTAGTATGCACAGGGATGTTGTCTTCGGTAGGTATTTCGTGTTCCACTAGATCGGTGCAGGACAATTTGTCCCCGGGTAGTAAGAAAACGTGATATTCTTCCACGACACGCCGCACTTGGTCCCTCTCCTCGGAGTTTAACTGCTCCGCGTCGAGCAGCTCTAACACGCGCCTCACTCTCTCTCCCTCATCTGTGATTTTTTTGCCCTCAGGCTCGGTCTCTGAATCGGGATTGAACGGGGGTGCGTCGTACTCGCAGGGAATTAATTCATGGGGGTGAACCTCAATGGTCACATCTTCCTCGGTTGTATTCACTGCCAAAACCTTGCAACTCCCATTTTCACTGGTGACGAGTGCATTTCCGATGAACACTCCTGGGGTTCTGCTAAGGGCCGGGAGGTATCCTACTCCCGTATGGGCGTTGATCAAATTAACGCTGATAACTTGGCGGCACCGTTTTTTAATTGTCCACGTGGTACTCCTTTCTTTGGGGTTCAAAGGGGCTTCCAGCTGGGTTTCCTTAGGTCCTTTCTCCTAAGCCGGGGACTCAGCCGACCCCGTACTTACAGGGGAGGGTTCGGCTTACTCAACCTTGTGAATTCCCTCTGGCATGGGGTCTCATGGGTTTAAACCCCGCTCTTGGTCAACCATTTCATAACCCTCCGAGTCTAGGAAGGGTAGGGGGTTCATAACGTCACTACCTATCATTATTTTATTCTTATAATAAGATATTACGGCCTCATTCTGCTTTAAGAATACTCGACCCAGTATTCCGTCATACCGAATGGGGAATTGGTCTGGCACGATATGGAAAAGAGTAGGTTGGTCGCCTATGGGTATCCAGGTGATGCCTAAGGTCATTACTTCCTGGGCTGCGATTCCCACCAAGGGGATGGCCGCAGCTGTTTCTACCTGGGCATCCGGGTGGAGCGCCTGAAGCTTGATCAAGTTGACGGCGGACCCCGTGTCCAGCATGAGCACCAGATGTCTTTGCTCCTGCGGGAGATATACTCGGATGTGGGTGCCCGGGTCGGGGTCTATTGCAAGCTCCGCAGCGTACGGGCAGACCGCAAGGTGGATGGTACTCCCTTGGTTTGAATTTGCATGGTCTGTGCCACCTGCGGGGGGCCTGGTTGGTTCACCAGTGGCCCGGAGGGTCCTTGAGGCTGGCTCGCCACCATAGTTGGGCGAGCCTCCAGCCAGTTTAAAGGCTGTTGGTATGGGGGATTAGGTCGTAGGTCAATGTCCTCCGCGGTTACAGGTTGACACTGCACCGGAGGCATGGCTGGGTTACGGCTCGGGGGAGGTGGCCCCGTCATTGTAGGTTGTCCCATAGGGGTATTCATCCGCGGGCCTTGTGGCCAGCCATTAGGGGGCCCATATCGGGGATATTGGTAGGTGGGCACTTTATTCTGTTGACTACGGTCAGGGTCATAAGTTTTTGGTCGGGGTGGGCCAGGCGGTCGGTAATTCACTCGGTGTGGTCCGTAATTGGGATTATGCCCAGGGGGTGGTTGCCGATACCCCTGGGGGACTTGCAGATTCGGTACCGGAGGTCGGGGGTATCGCTGTCCCTGGGGGTATTGTTGACGCGGTTGAGGTGGTCCGTTCTGCGTCTGGAACTGGGGGGGTCCTGGTTGCGTATACCGGGGTGTTTGGCTTGGGTAAGCCTGGTAGGGCTGTTGGTAATAGACCTCGCAGGAAGTCTTAGCACCCTGAGGTGGTAGTCCCTGCCATGGTTCCTCCTGCTCCTGCAGCTGGCTTTGTTCAGACCACGGGTACCACTCGCCCGCGTCCTCCCCCTCTTGCACCCATCCTACGTAGGCAATCTGGCTCTCCGCTCCATAGCGAGAGTCTTGTCTCCGCCCGTCGTGTTGGTAGTAGTTGGATCTCTGGCGGGCATCCGGGATGATACGGGCGTCCATCCTTGACTCGAGTCGCACGGCCTCCTCATAGGCGTCTTCCAACTTGGTAGGTTTTTTGGAATCCACCCATTGGCTGAGGCTTGCGGGAAGTCCTTTGATGAAGACATCCACGGCAGCTACGGTCAAGGGCACCATCATCTTCTCATGATATTCTTCTTTCTTCTCTTCCTTCAAAGCCGACCTGGCACACCGGAGGAGAATGTTAATCTGGTCCTTGAATCCCCCGACCGAGTCACCTTGCTTCATATGCAGGGTGTGGAGCTTATTGTTGTAATAGGCGAAGCCCTTACCGGGGGCAAAACGTTTTTTTAGGTGGCTGCATATTTCCTCCACGTCGGCAAAGTCTTGCCCCCAAGCGCAGTCTTTCGCTGCACCCCTCAGTTTGCTTAGAACAGCCCGCTTATACCCCTCCTTCTGTTCGTCGGAGACGCAGTCTGCTCCATTCTGGACATCCTGGATAAAGTCCTTGAGGGGTATATTGCTGCCGTCGTAGGTACTCAGACCCGCGATGGCATTTTGCAGGCAGAGACTGTTAGTCAATGCCAGCAATGTCGTACCCATGGTTCGGGTCAGGTCCTGCTGGCCCTGCCCGTTGGCATTTGTCCCGCCGGTCATCTCGTGGGGTCCCAAAAGATACCAGATTAGCTGCCACTCCACTGTTCAAGGACTAGGGGTCCGGAAGAACTACCGGTGTAGGTGTTCGAGATTCGTTCTGGGTCTATCTTTAACGGTGATAGACAACTAGGTCGTCCGCATATAGGGTCAACTCGATCCGGATGATTCTTAATTCGAATCGAGTGCGCAGGAAGATCCGAAACCCAAGGGCTAGCCCTTCCTGGCTGTAGAGGCGCACTGCGCCGGCTTGCATTCAATTTCCCAGACGGGGTTGCTTTCAACGCCCCTCGGTCGGAACTCCCGGTTGGGCACGAGTCAGGGAACCCACACGGTGATAGGAGAATGACGACCCCTTTTTCTTTATTTATTTATTTGACTGTGAAAGCAGGCGAGTAGAGTAGGTCAATGGTCAGACAAAAAAAAACAGGGTAGCGAGTAAAAATAGGTCAAGAATTAGTCAGACGTCACACAAGGGTGGGAAGTGGTCGGATTCAGTAGCGCGCGGCTTCCTCTCTCTTTTTACTTTTTTTTTTTTTTTTTTTTTTTCTCGGTAATATTCACGATATTTTATCAAACCTACCAAATTAATTATTCTTAAATTAATTATTATTAAATATACGTTATAATTATACTAATTATATTACCAATCATTATTAAATTAAATTAATTATAGTAAATTTTTTTTTTTTATTAATTATTGAACCTATCAAATTAATTAAACACTACCTCCTATCAATATTACTAATGCTATTACTACTAAAAAAAAAATTTATTTTCAAAGTAGCGGTTGCCAATACTATTGAATTTAAAGTAGCGTCTAAAGCATTCTGGTTATAGGTCGGGCGTCTCTCCGGTCAGCTCGGCGCTCGGAAGGAGAGAATGGAGTGAAACGCCGATAGGCGGACAGCGGCACAAAGAAGAAACGGCTTAGTGCTACTGTGACTCCACGGTGGGGGACTGCACGGTAGGGGGAATACGAACAGGAGAATGAAGTGAAACGGCGATTACTTGCGCGCACTTCTTCTCTCGGTCACTTGGGTCTCCTCAATTTAGTGTCTCCACCTTGTAATATATTTTCTTTCTCTGTAGAATCAAAATTTAAAATAGCCGAGGGAAAAATTGCAAAAAAAAAATTTTTTTTCTTTCTTTTTAAATTTTGAAGATCTAAAATTAAAATTAAAACCTCGAAACAATTAAATTTGAAAAGGCTTTTATTTCTAACACTAAACTTTTACTGTAGTGATTGAAGTTCTATTATTTTATTTTTTTTTTTTGAAAAATTAAAGTTGAAAAAGAGATAAAATTGGGAAAATTGAATTCTTTAAAATTTGAATGAGCAACAAAATAATTTTTTTTTTTTTTGGTGTAAATTAAAATTTATGCAAAGTAATTTCTTGAGTTTATTATTAAAATCGTTACCTCTGATTTTTTTTTTTTTTCTATTTTAAATAAGAACCTGTTCTAGCATTAAAGTCAACAACTTTGGTTGAGCTTAAAAAAAAAATAAATTGAGAAAATTACCAAATCTGAAAGGTGAAACTGGAAATAATTGAAATTGCAATTCCAAAAATTTCCAATTTGAAAATTGAAATCGAATTAACGCACTGAAAATTTATACCCCAGGAAAAATAGGGTTTGACCTCAAGAGTACTATTTAAAATAACCTTCAAAAATTGTAATTTGAAAAATTTGAGTCTTCGCTTTAAAAGGTTTTTCCTTTTTTTCTTTTTTATTTTCTATTTATTATTATCATTATTATTTTTTTTGTTACAATTAAATTTATTTCTAGTGTAAAATTTAAACTCTGTAAGTTATAATAAAAGTGTGCATAAAATAACGCGACTAAGTATTTCTTTATACAGACAGCCGTGCAGTCACCCGATAACGATTGTCTCGCCACAGGATGGTAACTCGAGCTTTTTCGAGTTCGGGAGTTTCGTCTATTTTCCCGTGGACATATAACCGGCTCCTAATTTTGCAGACCCGGGAAGGAGTCGCGGGGAAAACCGGGGGCGAACGGCACCCCTTGTGTGACGACAGGAACGTGCGAACTACTAATTAAATAAGGTTAAAATTTTATACTAAACTCGTTACCTTGATTCTGGATCCAAAACTCGCATGCAACTGGTCGATGTGTTCGTAGTCTGCTTAGTCTCTCAGACGTAGGTACAATAGGTTCAATTATTTTATTCACTCACTGGAAAGTTACTTTAAAAAAAGGCTTTATTAGGTCAAAGTCAAATACACTGGGTTACAATTATCGGATGCTGAGATCAACGAATTTATGATTATTAGGGAGTAAAATCTAGAATTAAAATCTGATAGGTCCAAATGGGCAAATATAGTATTAGGTAATAATCTTAACTTTAATAAGGCTCGCGATCTTTGCGCTATTTAATTATATTTCATACTGACTCGACGTCCGGCGCTCTTCCTCTTCGCTGGATCTAAATCTTTCCCCCGCCACCTTGATTTTTTCCCATCAAAAGTGCGGGAGCAGCAATCAGCTGCAGCTGAAATCCGAAGTGCTGACCGGACCTCCATCCACATGCACGCACACTCGCGCGAGAATGCACGATCGCGGATTTTTATTTAATTGTCACATAACACATTCGAAAAAGCAAAGACCGAGTTGGTAAAGTTAATGACTTCCGACTGCCGTTTGTATGTAAGGTCATGAAAACCAAAAGTATTCAAAATGCCGGATAATATAAAATATTTGATAGATTGGTAAAGAAAAATTCTACTTGAATCTGTTGTGTATCAATAGCAAATTTCTTTACACATATTAGAACATCCGTATACTAATAACGAAAAAATTTTTAAATGTAATTTTATGTACTTTTCGTTTTTAAAAGGTCATGTTTCGTTTTAAGGTCATATTTTAAAAGGTCATGGATATCGGGGACATACAAGAATTACATTCGTTCATCAACCTCGTTAACTGAAACATTTTGTGACCAACGTATGATTTTTTTCCACTCAGGAACGTTTCTGTGAATTTTTATTAAAAACAAGTGTTCGTAAGTATTCGATGGATACGTACTATCGAAATAAGAAAAATTGGATTTGCCTAAGAACTGTTTTGTTTAGTTATGATTCTGTTAAATGTTCATGAGTCATTTCTGCTTGACACTGGAATCTGGACGTTTTTATTTCAAAATCAACATAGAAATAAATTTGATGCGATAATATTGTTTTGGTTTTAGATGCATAAAAATTCTTGGTATCCAAAATGCCAGCAGAGTATAATGTTGAAAATTAATTTTTGTAAAAGCATCGTATTCATTTGTGTATTTTTCGATGGTCTTGGTCAGCTGTTGAATTGTTCATCATTCCAAAAAGCAAAGATCGAGTTGGTAAAGTTAATGAGTTCCGACTGCCGTTTGTATATAAGGTCATGGAAACCAAAAGTATTCAAAATACCGGATAATATAAAAAATTTGATAGATTGGTAAAGGAAAATTCTACTTGAATCTGTTGTGTATCAATAGCAAATTTCTTTACAAATATCAGAACATCCGTATAGTAATAACAAAAAAATTTTAAAATGTAATTTTATGTTCTTTCCGTTTTTCTGAATAGTCTGAAAACTTCGTGATCCAGATGTTTACTGAATACGATGACATTTTAGGCAAGAAAAAGAAATTTTTGAATAGTGTATCTGAGGTAAAAACATGAAAATCCCAAACATAGGGCCCAATACCGTAGGACCCAATAGTAAAAATTGAGATATCATAAAAATAAAAAATGCCATCTTATTCTGCGCAAAATTTCAAGATCAAAGTATACTTGGTCGTTTTTCGAAGAAAATCGTCATTTTCGAGTAAAAAATCAAAAAAAGTTCAAAGTATTGGATTCACTTCCAGAGATCCACAACAGCTCGTCCCCGTGTGCCTGTAACGAATTGAACACAACTTTTGAGATGGCAAAAATATATTTACGAGGTTTTTGGGTTGCTGATAGTGTATCTGAGGTAAAAACATGAAAATCCCAAATATAGGGCCCAATACCGTAGGACCCAATAGTAAGAATTGAGATATCATAAAAATAAAAAATGCCATCTTATTCTGCGCAAAATTTCAAGATCAAAGTATACTTGGTCGTTTTTCGAAGAAAATCGTCATTTTCGAGTAAAAAATCAAAAAAAGTTCATAGTATTGGATTTACTTTCATAGATCCACAACAGCTCGTCCCCTTGTGCCTGTAACGAATTGAACACAACTTTTGAGATGGCAAAAATATATTTTGGGTAGCTAATAGGGTATCTGAGGTAATAACATGAAAATTCCAAATAAAGGGACTCAAGGACATGCAGCACCACGTAGTTTTAAAAAAATTTTTTTACTTTTTGTTTTTTATTTCGTCGATCTTTTTATACGACGTAACTCACGTGAAATGATTAAAATGCAGGATCTCTGCACAGATTTTTTATCTCATTTTTTATTTTTATGATATCTCAATTTTTACTATTGGGTCCTACGGTATTGGGCCTTATACTTGGGTTTTTCATGTTTTTACCATAGATACACTATCAGCAACCCAAAAACCTCGTAAATATATTTTTGCCATCTCAAAAGTTGTGTTCAATTCGTTACAGGCACACGGGGGCGAGCTGTTGTGGATCTCTGGAAGTAAATCCAATACTTTGAACTTTTTTTGATTTTTTACTCGAAAATGACGATTTTCTTCGAAAAACGACCAAGTATACTTTGATCTTGAAATTTTGCGCAGAATAAGATGGCATTTTTTATTTTTATGATATCTCAATTTTTACTATTGGATCCTACGGTATTGGGCCCTATGTTTGGGATTTTCATGTTTTTACCTCAGATACACTATCAGCAACCCAAAAACCTCGTAAATATATTTTTGCCATCTCAAAAGTTGTGTTCAATTCGTTACAGGCACACGGGGACGAGCTGTGTGGATCTCTGGAAGTAAATCCAATACTTTGAACTTTTTTTGATTTTTTACTCGAAAATGTCGATTTTTTTCGAAAAACGACCAAGTATACTTTGATCTTGAAATTCTACGTAAAATATGATATTTTTTGTTTTATAAAATCTTAACTTTGAGTATTGGGTCCTATGGTATTGGGCCCAATTCTTACAATTTTGATATTCTGATCTCAGATTCATAATCAGCGACCATAAAAATCTTAGGAACCACAGTCATTTTTTATAAAAAGTAATTTTTCGGTATTTATTCAACCATGCGCTGCCGTACAATTATTGGCGTTGAAGTTTTTAGTCCGCCATTTTGTTTAAAAAAATCGAAACCAAAAAAATCAAATATGCACGTAAAGTTCAACTAATGTGAACACCCGTGGTCAACTTTTTGAGGGCAAAAATAATTTTTTTGGCATTGTTCACCAGCTTGAAAAAAAAAAAATGACGTAAAAATTTTCATTTTTTTTTTAAATTTGTTTATTAACAAATTAAAATGTTATTTTTGAGTATTTTAAACAATGCCATCGTGTAGATCATATCCGAAAATAGGAGGGTAGGGTATTTTTTAAATTATTTTTCAACTTTTTCGCTTTGATTTATAAGCTCAAAGTACAAAAAAAAATTCATAACTCTTGGGACCTAATGGGTTAATTTTCAGTACTTATAATGCCAGCTTGGTTACGATTCATGAAAAAAAAAAATTTTTTTACGAGTGAATGCTTGTATCGTCACAACGATGAAGTTTTATTAATCTTTTCGAAGGATTTATATTTTTATATCCTTCAAACCCAGTCAATTGGGTACTCCTCTCTTTTTGGCGATAGAACTATTAGAAATTTTGTCTGCTTTTGTAGGAAAGGTTTATCAAAGTTATTATTGTTCGAACGCAAAAAACCGAAGAAATTCGTCCGAATAAATATTGTAAGCTCCCTAAAATGTTTTAATAAAGTTTTACTCTAATTTGCATGTTCTGTACTTCAGTAAAATAATTCTTAAGTCGTTTTCCGTATGAAAATTTCTACTGGAAGTATATCTATAGCGATGACGTCATAAATAGAGAAAAAAGAACAGAAATGAAAATGTATAAATATTTCTTACGGATATTTCTACAGTAGCAGTCGGAATTTTCTCCATTTGTATCGCTAATAGACCTCTTTTTTAATAATTAAAATCCAATATACTGTTTTAGCGAACGTCTTAATTAACAATTTTTGTAGTTTTACTGGTCTTAAAGTCAAATTAATTTTCATTTTTTGTTTTCATTGGTTTCTTTTTCATCACTTTTTTTTGGGGTTTTTGATACATTAGTGTTCTCTTTATATTAAGAAAAAGTTTTTAAATGAGATTAAAAAAAAACGATATCCGTAGAAAATGAAATTTGAATGTTATGATGACTGTCAGATCAATAAAATTATTAAAAATTTCTCTTTTAGTTTTCAACTAATTTTTTTTTTCTTAGAAAAATATTATTACATTTTCTAATTTCCAACTTTTTGAATTATTACAAAAGTACCTGCATACTTATCTTTTGAGTCCCAAAAAAATTCTATGTTTGTTAATATTTTTTTTCATCTTAAGTGTTTTTATTCAATGGAATGAATATTTCAGAATCTTTTCTTTGGAATAATAAAAAGTATTTTTTGCTTATTAACAATTTTTTTTTAATTTTTTCAAAATGATAAAGAAAGGCATGTCGTAAAAATTTTTTTCCCTAATTTTTAATCAATATTTTTATTTTTAAAAAGGTAGTCAAGTGATTTAGTAACTTTAATTACTTTGAGAAATCAAAGTACTATTACTTCAAAAAGTATTGTTGCAGTATGATAACTTTATATCATGAAAGTTACTTGCAAAAAATCCGTACATCATAGTTTATTTTTAAAATGAAGTGTCAGCATTTATTATTAGTATTAAATCTTCAAAAGACAGAATTGTATAAAATCCTTAAAAGCTAAGTGAAATTTCAATGTCAAATATTTTTAGGAATAATATAATATTTAGCAGTAAAAATGTGTTCCACATATTTATATAACACATCTGGTTATAAATATGCTAAAACAGCCATTATATATCGTATATTTTACGATATATCCCATCGGTTCAAAAATCCTCAAAACGTCTTATACGTATTCATATATATATATATATATATATTTATCTAATCTTTTGTAGTTCCTTTAATTTTAGTTTTTTCTTAAAAATTAAAAATACGTGTCGATTATTTTTCGATATTTTAGCTAAATAAGCAAAAAAATATTATATATTTCAAAAAGTTGCCAACCCTATTTTTTTTCGTAAATTTAAAAATGTTATTTTTTAATTAATGAAAAAATTTTTAAAGTTAACCAAAAAAAGTGAGTTCTTTGCTCGCAAGAGCTAAGCCGCTCTTCCGGAGTTGATGGACTGCAGGAACTGAAAGTACAGGAGAGGAGAGTATCACGGAAGCGGAAATCAGACGAGCGTTAGACCCGTTCACCCAAGAGAAGAGCTACAAATGAAGGAATGTTAAAAATATATTTTATTAAAAAAATTATTTTTAACTGTTTTTAAATATATTTTATAGGTAACGATGCGGTTGATCCTCAAAACAGCATACTTGACTTGATAACGGAAATTTATAAAAAGGCGATATCAAGAGAAGAAGTCCAATCGATTGATTTTTCGAGTAAGTAACTTCTAATGTAGATTTTAAAATCATTGATTGACTAGTTTATAAATATTTCATGTAAAATTTTTAAATTTCAGGGGAGATCATACGTGAACAGCCTGGTCCGTCAGGTTTACAAAGCCAGCGGCTGCAGCAGGTAGCAGTCCCTCAGTCGCCAACGGTTCCTGCTACCTCACAGTCAGCGTTACCGCAACAGATGATCTTATAACGGGAGCAGGTAGCAGGAACCTTGTGCCTGCAATTGGATGATACCGACACTGAAGGTAAATTTTCAACTGATGTTTAGAAGCTAAACAAGAATTAAAAAAAAAAAGTTTTTAATTTTCAGGAGAGTTTGCTGATGATTTTAGATCAAATCCGATTGTGACGACTAGTTTGCAGTAACAGTTAAATCGTGATAGTGAGTAATTTTTTTAAATTTCAAATATACAAAAAGTATTTATTAAAACTTTTTTTTTAGAAGCTGGCTCCTCAGATTTGCAGTTGAAAGCTGCGCCGGAGACGCAGCACCGTAAAATACAGACGTTGGTACCATTGCAGAAGTTCATAATGCTCCGCATAAACCAGAGTGAGCAACAGCAAGGTAACTTTAAAAAAAAAATTTTTGTAAATTAATGACAAAATATATACGAATAAACTTTTTTCTTTTTTCAGAGGGTCCCACAGATTTGCAACAAAAAACATTACAGCTGACCCAGCACTATGAACAGGAGGAGTCACCAGCGTCGGAGCAGCAACAAATACAAAACAAATGTAATTAATAATGTTATAGAAATTTAATCAATAATTTTATTTAATATGTTTTAAAGTAATTTAAATAAATTTTTATTTTTAAAGATAAAAATAGCAACCAATTTCAAAATTTTTCATCGATATCCACAAAATTATTTTTAAAAGTTAAATTTTTATTCTGTTTGTAATAAGGCTTTTCCATAGCAGATGACTTAGATTTATCGTAGTGAACCCAAAACGATATTTTGTAGTTTTATTTAATTTTCAATGAATTTTTTAACTTTTTGTAAAAGTTAGGCTTAAACTCTGTTAATTATTTTATTATTCTGACAAGTTTATTATAGTGAAATTTGATTTGTTTTTACTTCAGAGCCGATAAAAAAATTCTTGTTGTTCACCCCAGGTCATACAGCCCGCGTTAAAAGTTATTCACATTTTTTGAACTTTTAAACTTTTCGCATTCATTTTTACCAAGATTATTTAGGTTTTTAAGATTTTTTAGATTGTATTAAAAAAAATTTTTTTACTAACGCTTTAAAGCCGACAGAATTGGGAATTTTTTTTAATCGGCAAACAGTAAGTTATGGATTATCGTCTGCTATGAAAAAGCCTTAGTTAAAAAGTGTTTTTAGTAAAAAATGGTATCAGAATTTTTAATTTTGTTATTTTGTAGCGAGATGGTATCGGAGTTTTTTTTTTTTTACGAAAACGCTCGTTCAATAAAATTTGATCTTACCCGTCTTAAAAAAAATATATTTGTAATAGAAAAACTCACAAGGTGGCGCACGCTTAAACTCTTAATTTTTACAGCTTGAAAACTTAATTAATTAACAAATTTAACCCTTTAAGTGCCATGCGACCATTTTATAGTCGATTGATTTTTTAATCGGGAAACTCGTAACTTTTATGAAAACCTTTAATATTTTGGGGTTTTTATGAGTGGAAGGACTTATTTTTTCGGAATCTCAAGTGAGGTCACTAATTTTGAGCTAGAAATTAAATATAACAGCTGTAAGTTGACTTGAGTTGTGGTGCCAGCTATAATGAAGTTTGAAAATTGTACCTTTTTGTAAAAATACGTTTACGACAACTCATTAGAAAGTTTTTCCCAAACTCAGTATTATTTTGTATATGGACGCGTACCTGACGTGGTATCGACCTCGACGTGGTGAACCCGGGTGCCCCCCACGTTAGTGGCAACTTCTTCAGGAAGTTCTGCCTGAAATCAGTAATTTTTAGATAAAGACAAGTAACCAACGTAATGCTGACGTGGACCTGGGGCACCCAGGTTTACCGTACCACGTATAGATATGCCGTATCTATACTCAAAACTTACTTTTTTTTTAGCCAAAATTTCCTGAAAAAGTTATCCTAAACAAGTTTTGCTCGAAATCAGTAACTTTTGTGTATAGACGCGTATGTGACGGGTCTCGACGTGGACGTGGAGAGGCCTGAATATAATTTAAATTGAAAAATGATAAAAAATTTTAATTAGGGTGAAACTAAAAAAAATATATATATAAAAGTTAAATAATAAGTTAAAATACTTCAAGCACTTCAAACATGTTAAATATAAGATGTTTAACCATTTTGAAGTTACTCCTTCAGAAAGAGCTTTTAAAATTACGACTCCTCTGGGAGAAGAGCACTTCAAAGAAGTTAAATATAAAGTTTTTTGACAGTTTTAAGATGCTCCTACAGGAAAAGGATTTAAAATCAGCTCTCCTCCGGGAGGAGCCCCTTAAAACATGTTAAATATAAGGCTTTTTGACGAGGAGCACCTTAAAAAATGTTAAATATAAGGTTTTTTGAAGGTTTTAAGGTGCTCCTCCCGGAGGAGCCAAAAAAAAAGAGCTCGTCCTGGATATAACTATTGGGATTGAAAGTGCAGTCATAGAGAGGGAAGCAATATGGCTGCCCATAACTATTTTCAATGCGATCAGCGCGGATGAAGACGTAACCCTAAATTCAACATGGCTGCCCATGACTATTTAAATTCACCAGAGCAGCGCGTGAACCACGTGACCTCATCCCCACCACCACTGCACTTTTCTTCCCAACATAATATAGGAAGAAATATATATATATCGGTAGGAATCTCAAAAAAACAAAGCCCTGTATAACAAAAGATTATCGTATAAAAGTTTTTTGGATGAGAGGGGGAAGTAGAAGGTTCACCTTCGATTTAGGCCCAGGGCCATACGTTGGGCCTTACGGACCCAAAGTCTGTTTTTTCAAATGGGAACCCCTATTTTTGACCACGGATTCGGAAAGAGCGGATAATTTAACGATTCTTAGGCATTTTTTGAATAAATTTTTGGGCCACCATGAGGCCCTGCAAGGCTTATAAGACTTTTATGAGCTCCATTTCTTTTTAACCCAAATTAACTCGAAAATAACGCATTTTTTGTATTGCACATGGATAGAGACAGTTTCTTAGTTTAAAATTTCCTCCTAAATGAGTCCAAAAAATCCGGGCCCGAAGCCTTACTTTGGGCCCTATGAAACCCAAAGTCCTTTTTTTTTTAAATGGGAACCCCTATTTTTGACCCTGGATTCGAAACGAGCGGCCTCATTGAAGAACAAACAAATTTTCAAAAAATACCTAAAAATCGTAAAATTTTCCGCTTTTTCCGAATCCGCGGTCAAAAATAGGGGTTCCCATAAAAAAAAAAAAGACTTTCATAGGGGTCATAGGGCCTCAAATAAGGGGTCGGGCCCAGATTTTTTGGACTCATTTTGTAGGAAATTTTAAACTAAGAAACTGTCTCTATCCATGTGCAATACAAAAAATGCGTTATTTTCGAATTATTCGGGTTAAAAATAAATGGGGCTCATAAAAGTCTTATAAGCCCTGCAGGGCCTCATGGGGGCCCAAAATTTTTTCAAAAAATACCTAAAAATCGTAAAATTTTCCGTTCTTTCCGAATCCGTGGTCAAAAATAGGGGTTCCCATTTTAAAAAAACAAAGTTAGGACCCGTAGGGCCCAAACTAAGCCATCAGGCCAAATTTTTTTGGGCCCATTTGATGAGCTCCAAAAAAAATCATGAAACTTTGGTCTCTACATTTTTTTCAATTTGGGCCTTTCCAAGCGAGTTATTCGAGTGGATCGATAAAAATGACTCACCCTGTATATATATGGGTCATTCCAACCTCTTTCAACAAAACCATGGTCGCGAAGTCGACCGATTTTTCTAATTTTTAATATGTTCTGTTATAGGGCGTTATTTAAACAAGCAGACTCGGGAGTACAACCCATGTTGATCTGTCGAGTTTGCTGTGCAGCCTCTATAAGCTCTGTCGCAGTCGGCCACACGCCGACAAGCTTCCTGAAAAAGGAGAAAAATCCGTCCGCGATAATAAATCCCTAAACGGTTTATCAATCGGGGAGGGCGCGACAGCTCGTTGAATTTGGTAGGTGGGCGCGGGCTAGAGGAATCGAGCACGTGGAACACCGGTCAGAAAAATAATTGCAATTCGAAAAGTTAATTTTCAATATTTAATGACAAAAATTAACTTAAAAATTAATACAAAAATTTATGCCTAACACGGTAATAATTTACAACTAAATACTCGTGCGATCGAGTATTCCAGTCAACAACAAAGAGTTATCAGTGCTCTCTAAGTTGAGCTGCGCGCGCCTACAACAACCTGCTGCTATCGGCAGCTCACGCGCACGCAAGAAAAACAAAGTAATTCGCGATTTACAAAAAAAAGATCTCGAACGCTAACTCACTATCATTATCTTACGCAAAGCAAAACTTACTCTAAGTCGCCGCAGGTGCACCTGTCTTAACCGCTAGACTGTAAACAAAGCCGCTCGGCTGTGTGTAGATCTCCAGGCTACGATGGCTCCCGACTGGCGTCTGGCTCAGCGTCGTCGTTTGTATCTTGAGAATGCCAAGTATTCAGGTGGTGACAACCTTCCTGCTGACTTGGTTTATCACGCGTGATAACTCACCAACACGCACGACACTGCAACCGATTACTTTCACGTGAATTTCCAGCGATTTAACGAAACTCAGCAACACGCGAGTTGAAAAACGAAGCGTGCTCGACTATGCGTTCACTTCGGATTCCGTCAGTTCCTCGTTCCACCGGCTCCGATATTCCATCGCTTCCCGCGCGTTCCACTCCCACTCGTGCTGCGTTCTAACGGTCGCGCGGTGAACATGGAATCAATCTGACGTCGTCGCGATTAATTAACTCGACCGTTACACTCCCCTTCCAGAGGTGTCGTATCCGAAAAATACGTCACTTCAATACACCACGAACGCGGCCTATCCGAGTTTAGGGAACGTAGGTTAGGCTTGGGTTTGAGGAAAGAAAACACACCATCTACATGTGGCCACTTTATTATTCTACAATCGTGGTTGGACTACTTGTCCACGTCGGTAGGCTTACTAGCCAAGCCGTGCGGCTGGTCTTCCTCCAGGCTGCCTACTCGCCTTGTCGTCGGGTTACGTTAACCGCCACGCCAGTGTTGTGCCCTGTTTGGGCAAAGGTCAGGGTTTTCCACCGCTGGGTATCGACAAGCTGGACACCAACGCTGGTCCTCCGCCTTTTTCCGCCATTCAAGCTTGACTGCTTCTTTCCTGGCGTTCATTTCGAGGAAAAGCAGCTTACTTGACGCGAGCTGCCGATCTTTCTTGGCCTGCTTCCATTCCATCGTGGTACGGGCCTGTCTGGCTCTTGCCTCTTCTTCTGCGGCTCTTGTCTGTGCTCGTACTGCCCGACGTTGATGGACTACATCCAGGTCCAACAGTCAATCGGCGGCCTGGTGACGCTATTCTACCATCTCTGGTGGCATGGTTCTGGGCTACTCCTCACACATCCCCTGCAGTTGATTGAAGAGGTCTCGCTCCCAACTTTCCTGCTCCCTCGAACTTTGTCGGCACTCCTTCAACTCTGATGCCAGCATACCCTAATCGTCAGGTGATGGCCAGGGGTTTTCTGCCGTTTAATTGCCGCCAGGCTCGTTTCTAACCGTTTCGGCTTGGGTTGCTGCAGGCTTGCTACTCTGTCCGACGCTGCAGCGATCCTTGCGTGCCGTTAGGTTCGCTAGTGGCCGTTTCAGCTTGGGACGTTGCCTGTCCCCCGATTCGGTCGTGTCCGGAGCTGGGACTCGACCGAGCCTAACCTCTTCTTCCATGATCCGTACCAACTCTTCTCTGCCGAAGGACTCTGCCATGACCTGCAACAAACAAAGGGAGGAATAAGGATAAAAATAGGATAGACGGATTAGGCTTTGCGTTGTGCGCGAGTTCTCCGCGGTGACGGTGTTTTTGTGTTGTCGACGCAAATTTACGTAGTCGGCCCTTTCGGCCTTCTCCTACGCCTTCCAATCGTCGGGTTGACTTGCACACATGGCTCGCTGCCATTTACAATTTGCCGCACAGACTCATTCAAAACATTCGCCCTCGCGGTTGACTCACTCCTGCACACCACCTCACGCTCGCTAGCGTTAGGATTTTTGCACGCATTTTCCGTCGCTGTATCTTTTTCACCTGAAGACTCCGGTTCAACTCTTGCGATCCATTTCTTCAGCTGTTGTACAGATACTGGACTTTGCTCATTCCCAAAGGCATCTACGATCATATACGTATTGCTACCTAGCTTTTCGACCACTGTATACGGACCTGTATACTTAGGCGCTAGGCTAGCTGTGAAGCCTTTAACCTTACTGGATAGGACTTTGTTTTTCCTCCAAACCATGTCACCAGGCTGGAAAAGACGGGTAAAGATAAAGACGCAGACCAGCTCGGGTAAAAGGATGTCCCATTTTTGCTGATTGTCTGCAATAAAACATCGGATCATAGTTTTCAGAGTCCTATTCAGCCTTTCTACTTGGCCGTTAGACTCAGGGTTATTAGTTGGCGAGTTTTCATGCTCGACGCCGAGTTCTATCAGACGGTCGTCTATCTTGCGATTCTTAAACTCCGACCCTTGATACGATAGGAACATTTCCGGCTGACCCCACCGTAGGAATACGTCTTGCCAGATGTGTTTCCATATGGCTTCACCATCAGCCCGTTTTAACGGTGCTACTTCTGCCCAACGTGTGAACAGATCCGTTAAAACCAAGACATACTTGTGTCCGTTGTCGCTACGGGTATATGGACCTAGTATGTCGCCTGACACCGCCTGCCATGGTCTTACGATCGGTCGCTTTCCCATCAGACCACCAGGCAAACGCTGTTCCACCTTTTGCATTTGGCATATCTGGCATGATTTTACATAAGCCTCTATGTCCTTATACATACCAGGCCAAAAATACTCTTGGGCAACTCTCTTTAGAGTCTTATCTCGGCCCAAGTGTCCTGCAAGGGGTGCGTTGTGTTTTTCTTTAAGGATATCGTTCCTCAAAAACACAGGTGCCACCAGTTTCCAAGCGTAGTCGTCACCGACTGTTTCTTCAATTAAGTCGTCAGGCTTGTAAAAATAAAGCTTGCCACCCACGACCTTCCATCTAAGGAACTTGCCTGGATTTCTCTGCATGGCTTTCATTTTATTGACATACCAGTCGTCCAGCTCTCCGTCAGGATAGCCTACGGCTGCAACAGTCGTCTCGTCCTCCTCATACATACGTGACAAGGCGTCGGGCACCACATTTAAGGGACCTTTCCGGTATTCCGTCGTTAATGTGTAGCTTTGCAGTTCCAGCGACCATCTTGCCAGCCTGCCCGTCACGTTCGACAGCTTGTTTAGCCACTTCAGCGAATTGTGGTCCGTAATTACGTGAAATTTAAAACCTTTGACGTAACATCGAAACTTCCGAATCGCCTCGACTACTGCCAAACATCATCGTATAATTGCGCTGTGCTGGATTCAGAACTCGGCTAAAATACTCAATGACGCTTTCCTCGCCATCGATGGTTTGAGTCAAACATGCCCCGATGCCAGTGTCTAAAGCATCGGTCTGAATCACGAACGGCTGGGTAAAATCCGGCCTTGCCAGCACTGGGGCTGAGGCTAGCAGCACTAGGATTTTCTCAAACGCCTGTTGTTGCTCAGCCTCCCATTTATAACAGACTGTCGTGGTTGTGAGTCTCGTCAGCGGTTCGGCTGGTGAAATTTTTCAAAAATTTCCTGTACCTGGAAGCCATTTCCAGGAACCTCTTCAATTTCTTGCGGTTGTTCGGGATAGTATAATTCAAGATGGCCTCGACTTTTCCTGGACATGGTCGAATTCCATCTCTGCTGACGATTACACCTAGATATTTCACTTCAGACTGGCAAAATTTACTCTTACTGCGGTTTACCGTCAGTCCAGCCTCTCTCAATCTAGCCAGTATGGCTTTGAGAATCCGCATATGCATCTTGAACTCTTCCGTAACAATTATGATATCATCGAGGTATGCATAGGCGTACGGGCCAAACTCTCGAATTATCATATCTATCAGGCGTTGGAAAGTCGATCTAGCCTGATCTAATCCAAACGGCATTCTTTTAAATTGGAACTGGCCTAAGCCTGGTACCGCAAAAGCCGTTATCGGCCTTGACTCTTTTTTCAGTGGTACTTGATGGTACGCTGACGACAAATCTAGAGTCGATATGTATTTGGCCGTTTTAAACCTTCTCAGTATATCTTCCATATAAATTATAGGATAGGCTTCGGTTTTCCTGGAGACTGAATTAATCTTACGGAAATCTATACAAAATCTCCTAGTGCCATCCTCCTTTTTTACCATAACCACCGGCGACGACCAGCCGCTTCTCGGAGCAGGCTCAATAACGTCGTCGTCTAGCATCTTCACTACATGCTCGTATATCTCCAGTTGTACTACCGGTGAAACTGGATAATACCTTTGCTTAATAGGCCTTGCGTCGCCTACGTCGATCTCGTGTTCAATCCACGTAGTGCAGCCTAAAGGCTTGTCTTGTGGCTGGAAAACTCTATCTAGGAAGTCGTGTATACGTTCTTGCTCTTCAGAACCAACGTCGGCTAGACCTATTGACGCCAGGCTTGTTACTTCAGCTTCAATCATGGCTGCAACCTCTAGGTCTACCACTTTATTAGCTATCCGGATGTTCAGCTTATTTGTGACTGGATCTAGTATCGCATCAAATGCACGTACGAAGTTTGTCCCCAGATAACAATCTGAGTCCAGATCCAACATGATAGCCACTTTTATATCTTGCGTCACACCCACAACCTCAAACGGTAGGACGACGTGTCCTGCAATTGGGCATCTACGGCCGTCAGCCACTTTGGCTCCTTTGTCGTGATAGATCTCAATCTTCCGCCTGAGCGCTGACGCCATCTGGATAACTGAAGATCCCATAACTGTGAGCGATGCTCCGGGATCATACAGAGCTCTGACTTGGAATTCACGAATGTCGACGGGTAGCCACCATCTTCCTTCCGACTCAGCCTCCTTTGTAGCCGACTTCCTTCCTGTTCACTCAGTACCTTTCAGGTCTACTGAGCATGCATGAGTACCATCTCCAAGTGATGGTTGGTCTGTGACCTTGGTGGAGTAAGATCGACGTCGTCTTACTCCGCCTTTTTCCCGTTTTCCGACCTCTCGGGATATTCTGGACGCTTGTGTCCTTCCTTGTTACAGTGGTAACACCGAACTGTTTTATCATCATCCCGAGATTTTTTCTTTCTCTCCCTACTCCTATCACACTTTGGAGAAGGGCTTCTAGACTTTCCCTCGTCCACCGATTTACGTCTCGGTTTGGTCTGACTGGCTTTGTTTGAATTCTGGAGCTTCGGGCCCGATGGCTTACCAGAGTTCTTATACTTAACCTGGATTTGAGACATCAATTTTTCCAGGCGGCTCATAACCGAGGCGTCGTCAGACTTGCCTTTCACAGCCGTTGCAGCTACGTTAATTTTTGGTTTCTTTGCCTTGCTTTCTCTATATGCCAGATTTGGCCAAAGAGACGTTGATGGTGACGGTGGTGGTCTATATGATATTTCATCAACCGTTGTTTTCTCGACCTCTACCACTTGGCTCAATAAGTCCTTAACCGACTTCACTTCGTCTCGCCTAATTTGTCTACGCAAATTTGGTCGCATATTCGTCAACATGAAGTCAACTCTCTCCATTTCGGTAGGTACAGGTCTCATTTTCAGTAACAACGCCTGTAGGCATGTCAGGTAATCTCGCACTGACTCTTCTGGCCCTTGTGTACGATTGGTAGCCTCTACGCGTAGGCTTTGTTGATGATCACCAATGCCGTACCAATCACGGGCTTCTTGACAGAACTTTGCCCAGGTGTCGATAATTGATTTATTATCCCGGTACCATGTCGACGCCAAACCGGTCAAGAGTATGGGTCGTGCATCTAGGAATTGTTTCTCTGTCGGTCCGGCTAGTTCGTTAGCCTCGCCGACTTGAATCAAAAATTGCTCGATGCTTGACTCGTTACCACCGTCGAATTTAATGTTCCACCTTCGGACGATAGAGCCAATGTTGATAGGCTTTTCTAACCTGTGCGGGTTAAAACTATTCTGTCGTAGCGTAGGTAATTCGGCTTGTCGGAGTTCTCGCATATGCTCCAACTCAGCCGTCAGGGCTTTTATTTGGTCTTGGATTTTCCGTTCTGCACTGGACATCGAAGCTCTGTTAATAAGACTCGAACTGTCTCTCTAGTGCATCGACGTATCACCAAAATTCACCCTAGGCCCCTGGGCATGGTTAGTATTTTCCGTAGAAATACTACACTCATCCATAGAGTGCTGCAAAATGCCGGGCCTTATTGTACTGGACACCGGTCCATTCATTTGCCAGTTACGGTCAGCTAAACAATGTCAGTCGTCCTTTTCCTCGATGACCCTTAGCCTCTCTTGCAGTTTCTTAAATTCTCCCGCAAACTCCTGCATTGTCCTGAGGAAGTAGTCAATCATACCGCTATGATGGTTATTTGTTTCTTCAGCCGCAGCCCTGTCAGCCTCCTCGCGGCTCCTGATAGTCGCCTGCACAGACTGAATGTGCGCTGCCGCCTTCATCACGCTTTCGTCCATCAAGACGGCTAGGGGGTGTTCCCCACTTGTGGTAAAATTTGGGTCTAAAATTGTCAAGCCCGATTTTTCCCACATGGTAGTGGCTGAAAATTTGGCCCACATCTCTTCGCGCTTGACTTTGACTTCGTCATGGTCGTCAGACTCATCTTCAATAAAGTCCTCAGCCGAATAATTGCCGAGCAGCCACTTTATCAGTTTGTCATGTCTTTGACGTGTCGAACCGTCTGGCTTAAGCTGTAAATCGCGTAAAGCCTCGTCGACTACGTCTTCATCCTCAGCGACCACCCATGAATAGACTAGGTCTTCCTTCACTTGCTGATCCATCCTAAAAATAACAAAAAGAAACCTAATCCCTCGTGACAGTACTACACACTCTAGCTTAATTTAATTTTACAATCGCAATGATAATCAAAGAATATATTTTTCAATCTCCGACAATCATGGAAGAAAGAAACGGCTGTTCTAACCCGTGTTGGAACACCGATTTTTGTCCTCAGAAATATAAATTACACTTGCTATTAATCACTAGTTAGTAGCACGCTGTCAAAAAAAAATCAAAAACAAAAATTCATCAAAAATTTCAAAAATAAAATATTATTTCTTAATCCGCTAAACACTCGTTATTTGTCACGATTATGGGTTTCTTACAAAGTGGAAAGATAAATAAATCAAAACAACATCAAAATCATGAATTTTTCACTTTGTAATTACAGCGCAAGAAAACAAACTCTCACACACACTAACCGATACTTTGTTTTTCTTTAACTCGCGACGACCGACCTTAAACTTGGTCGGTAGCAGTACTTCGCTACTGCGCTTGTCTTCACACACTCACACACACTATCGAGCACCGTGACGTAGGTACTCGAATTAAAAAACCCACCACGTTGTTGGGCGTCATGATATGGGGCGTTATTTAAACAAGCAGACTCGGGAGTACAACCCACGTTGATCTGTCGAGTTTGCTGTGCAGCCTCTATAAGCTATGTTGCAGTCGGCCACACGCCGACAAGCTTCCTGAAAAAGGAGAAAAATCCGTCCGCGATAATAAATCCCTAAACGGTTTATCAATCGGGGAGGACGTGACAGCTCATTGAATTCGGTGGATGGGCGCGAGCTAGACGAATCAAGCGCGAGGAACACCGGTCAGAAAAATAATTGCAACTCGATAAGTTAATTTTCATTATTTAATGACAAAAATTAACTTAAAAACTAATACAAAAATTTATGCTTAACACGGTAATAATTTACAACTAAATACTCGTGCGATCGAGTATTCCAGTCAACAACAAAGAGTTATCAGTGCTCTCTAAGTTGAGCTGCGCGCGCATACAACAACCTGCTGCTATCGGCAGCTCACGCACGCGCAAAAAAAGCAAAGTATTTCGCGATTTACAAAAAAAATGATCTCGAACGCTCACTCACTATCGTTATCTTACGCAAAGCAAAACTTACTCTAAGTCGCCGCAGGTGCACCTGTCTTAACCGCTAGACTGTAAACAAAGCCGCTCGGCTGTGTGTAGCTCTCCAGGCTACAACGGCTCCCGACTAGCGTCTGGCTCAGCGTCGTCGTTTGTATCTTGAGAATGCCAAGTATTCAGGTGGTGACAACCTTCCTGCTGATTTGGTTTATCACGCGTGATAACTCACCAACACGCACGACACTGCAACCGATTACTTTCACGTGAATTTCCAGCGATTTAACGAAACTCAGCAACACGCGAGTTGGAAAACGAAGCGTGCTCGACTATGCGTTCACTTCGGATTCCGTCAGGTCCTCGTTCCACCGGCCCCGATATTCCATCGCTTCCCGCGCGTTCCACTCCCACTCGTGCTGCGTTCTAACAGTCGCGCGGCGAACATGGAATCAATCTGACGTCGTCGCGATTAATTAACTCGACCGTTACAGTTCAAGTTTAACTATATTTAGGAACTTTGCCAAAATTTTAGCTCAAAATATGCCATAGAACCCGAATGGCAGCCATTTGAAATAAAAAAATAAGCCCTTTTTTGAATATTTTTAAGCCTATTTTTATCCTAACTTTAAATACTCGCCAAAAATAGAGTTTTTAGTAGATTTTTATGGTTGACTTCGCAAAATTTTTGTTTTCCAGTCAACTTTTTGGAAAAATTTTTCTTGTAATCATGGAGAACATTTTGATTCAAGTGCTGTTACAAACGCTGATACTTATAAATTCAGCGAGTTTGACAATTATGAGTGATATTCAATTGGCTGCCATTTAGTTAGGATCAAAAATTTTTTTTTCTGGTCAGCGGCAATCGATTTTTCTATTCGAGATGTTTAATTTTTTTTTTTTAAGCGATCTAAGAACTATAAAATTGTCGTAGTTACGGCTTTTTAAAAATGTTAAAACTGTGAAAAACTCAAAAAATGCGTTTTTTGCTTGTATTGAAACTGATGGCATTTTTTTCTACCAATTTTTTTTTAATGAATTTATGGGAAAAACTTATTCATAGAGAGTATAATAAGTTCTCATAATTTTGGTCAACTTGTTCGGCTATTTTTTCATTGCTTCAAGCAGCTGATTTGTACCATTTTATTCATTTTTTACAGTTTAGAGTTCGAGATTAACAAATATCGATTGACTTAAAAAACTTGGAACGTCTTGAACGAATTTTTTATTATCATTTTATTAAAATTGTTTATCCTAAAGCCTAATCGGACTTTAACGGCGATTTGGTTTTTTTTTCCAACCAACAGTCATGAAAGCCTGCAGAGCTTTATATACATTGATTTTCGGTTTTAGGTTAGGACGTTTCAAAGAAAAACTATTTTAGGATGGTTATTTCATTTATATTAAACATCCCGTGTGAAGCTGATGATCCCCTGAGTAATTAAAAAAAAAAATTATCCCGAACAAAACCCGCATTGAAAAGTTATGAAGGATTCATTTTTCGAAACGCTGATTTCCTTTGGCTCACAATAGTCAGGGGAATTCAAAATTAAAGAGCTTTTAAAATTACGACTTCTCTGGGAGAAGAGCCCTTCAAAGAGGTTAAATATAAAGTTTTTTGACAGTTTTAAGATGCTCCTACAGGAAAAGCATTTAAAATCAGCTCCTCCGGGACGAGCCCCTTAAAACATGTTAAATATAAGGCTTTTTGACGAGGAGCACCTTGAAACATGTTAAATATAAGGTTTTTGACGTTTTGAGGTGCTTCTCCGGGAGGAGCACTCAAAATTACGGCTCCTCCGGGAGGAGCCCCTTAAAACATGTTAAATATAAGGTTTTTTGAAGGTTTTAAGGTGCTCCTCCCGGAGGAGCCAAAAAAAAAGAGTTCAAAAATAATTGGAGTACCCTCTATTAAATTTTTGAAAGTGAGAAACCGTGCCTGAGAATGCCACAAGGGAACAACAATTATTCCTCGTGCTTTTTCATCCTGAATCTTTTTAAGGATACCAAAAAAAATTAGACCACTGTAATGTAAACGCGTTAATAGACCAAGCTTCTGGATCAAGCTGCCATGAGCCGTATCTTTTACATTTTGTATTACATCGAGTAGCAAATAAATCAATTTCAGGAAATCCAAAGCGTGAAACAATTGTTTTAAAAACAGAATGATTTAACTCCCATTCAGTATCCAAATTTTTAATTCTTGATCCTGCATCTGCCGCTACGTTGTTTTTTGATGAAATATATTCCACCAATATCCAAATATTTCTCTCCTCACAGGTCAGGAAACTGAGTATTCCCCATTAAATTAGTACTAGGGGGGGTTCCCCCCTGCTCGCTCCGCTCGCCAACCCTCTAATTTTAAGTGACTACAATATTATTTAATGATAAAAAAAATAATCTTTAGAAAACATTCGAAGCACAAGATCGAAATAGTAATATATAAATTTGCTAAAAAAAATTAATATCAGTTAGGAAAACTCATGAGGTAGTCTTTAATAGAATTTTATTTCTTTTATTCAATTTTCAGTAAAAATTTTTTAAAGGCTTAAATAGATCTAATATTGACGTACGAAGATATAAAACAATTTCAAAATAGTTATAGTTTTAATGTTAGGTACATACTGTAACAGGGGTGGATTTAAGGGTTTGTATGAGCCGATACAAATACCCACGGTGCGTACTAAATCCTTATCACCTGTACTTAGTGCTGATCCAAGCACTCGTCGAACTGCAACTCGTCGACCTGAAATAATAAAATGAGGAAATCACGTCCGCGAATATTACTATACTTCGCGACGCAGTCGGCTAGTTCGTTCATCGGTAGTGGGTGCGGGTATTAAAACAGGATCGATTCGCAGGAACACTAGGTTTAGTCAATAAAAATTAAATTAACAATTTAATAATTTATTACAACAAATCTAAACCTAAAATACAAATTCCGAATTATGACTCGGTGTCGTTTAAACCAGTAAACAAAAGAATCTTCAATGCTCTCTAAATCGTTGCGCGCGCACACAAATTCCTGCTGCTATTGGCAGCTAATGCGCGCAAGAGAAAAACAAAGATTATGACAGTAACAGTGTACTAAGGAAACTCACATGCATTCACACTCACTCGCACATTTACAATTAACTTACGGAGTCGCTAAGGTGCACCTCATACCAAGCCGTGAGGCTAAACAAAATGCCAGGCTACGATGCCGACCAGCCGCAATATCTACCATACTCGAGTCGCCGTGTAGCCGTCGAAAAGCGGTCCAGGCGATGACGTGAAATGACAACTTCACAAATAACACCACACTCTCACACTACGGCTCTATCACAACGCGCGACGCGAATGTCAATAATTTCCTTGACTTCCGTAACGAGTAAGCTGCTTCAAAATCTGCCATGAATCGATCTCCAGATCTTTGCGTGTCTGCCGGACGTCGGTCAGGTTCCCCGACGTCCACGGCTTCCAAAAGCCGGTTGACTCGTCTAGACAGAAGAATGCTTCCCGGGCAATGACCATCGATCCCGCACCTTCTGTCTCTGCCAACTCTCTCTTTGACGACATTCCACTCCCTAGGAGTCCGGTTAGCCGACGAGTTAAGTTCCATGTACGTGCGAACGCTCGGACACGAAAACTACGAGTGGCTTCCCGATCCCCTCTCTACCACCTCAGAGGTTCGCTCTGAGCTGCGTTCGACAGTCGCGTGACTCGCGCCAAATCCTAAATCGTTACCGACGACTTAATTACGATCGCTGACTGTCACAATACATACATTTTTGGTTGCTCGTAAAAAATATTTAAGTAAATCAACTGGAATTTCAAACCAATTCATGAGATCTTACACACATAAAAACATTTTCTAGGGCTCCTTTCATTTCTGGTGGGCTAATTAGATAAATTTTTGTTATATCGACGTTACAAACTTTATTATATCTGTCAGCCTACCGTATATATGCTCAATACCGCACCCTTCGAAATCAGGTTACCAATGAACTTGATCGGCTTGAAAACACATGTGTTAGGAACATCATTGAGAACACCCCTGATCACGCTACCAAATAACGTGCAATTAGAAAAGCTGGCGGCATTGCCCCAACTAAAGCATCCTCATCTTACCCAATCTCCTTCCTTTACTACTTTTTAAATTTTCACCTGTGAATGAGACTATTGTTTTAAATACTTTCAATAAAACCCGTTCTAGAGAAATGGGTTCTGACTGTCTCTAATCCTCCATGATAAAACTCGCCCTTCCCTCAATTCTCCCCTACATCACCTTACTCATAAATGCATCACTCATGACTGGCTACTTCTCCTCTGAGTAGAAGAAAACCTCAACGTCCCATTGACCTCCTTCCTGAACTGTCTAAACTACTCGAAAGAATTGTCTCCGCTTAACTCACTAACTTCAATACCCATCACAACCTAATAAATCAACATCAATACGCCTACAGGCTCAATCACTCCTCACAGTCAGCTATACTCGGCATCCTTAAAGACGCCCGTCGAGGAATCTATCTCAAAAAAATCACAATCTTTATCTCCTTTATTTCTCATAGGCCTTTGACACCATCGCTCATTGTCTCCTACTATCCAAAAAATCTAACGATACATTTAAGTGTTCGTGCGAAAAAAGTTTAGTTTTTATCTATATGCCAACTCTATCAAAACTTTGCACTTGAGACTTATTAACTGTCATTGCAAAGGCTAAAACTAAGGGAAATTGTTTTCTATATAAAATAAACGAACAACTTGGATTTTCGTTTGTACTCAAAGTAATTTTCGGAATGAACACAATTTTCCCACTTTTATCGACAGTAATAATTTTTGCTTCTCTGTTATGTTCGTATCAATTCGTGATTTTTAATTTTACATTGACCATTTAATATAATTAAAATTTCATTATTCAACATTTGCCGTTTTCATTTTTTTAGAGTGTAACATAACTCAAATTAATCGTTTGTATATCTATATTGAATTATTGATTATTATTAAACAATGGGACAGTAAGTAATATAAACGAGTGTAATTGCTCGCAGGCGACAGTCTGCCGTCACACTTCTGCTCGCAAACACTGCGTACAATTTATGTAAAATAAAAGAAACTAATAAATAAAGATAATAAAAGTGAAATATAAACATTTCTTTTTAAAAACATAAATACCATAAAGTTAGGTATTACATATTGGCGCCCAACGTGCGTGGCCGAAAAGTGAAAATCGGTTGTGTTTGATGTTTAGTGCATCAAATTTGCGAATAAGGACTGTGAACACTGTTCGGTGATAAATCGCCTCCTTAAGTTAAAGGACAACGTACTCCGGATAGGACAATTCAAAGCAGTTCAACGAAAAATGCTGATTAAGGTTAGTTAAAACTATACACTTACCTTATGAATAAAAGCACAGGCTCAGACACAGATTCTAATTCAAATTTACAATCCGACGAAGAGATTGATAGATTTTACGAGGTAGACGGTATACATAAACCTTTGATAGAAATAATTAGAGATAAAAAAATGAGTCGCGAGCAGCAAACAATCGTACCACAAACTCAGACGGAAGAGATACTTTTAGAACAATTAAGAGTAATGCAGCAGGCGGTATCATCTTTACAGGCTGAAATAAATTCTTTAAAGGGAGAAAAAATTGAGCCAACGGCGCCGCCACCACCAACGACGATTTCCACAGATTCTCATCGGTTAGTTAGAGAATTATTGAATGAAATTAGAATTTTCGATGGTAGTTCGAACGTTGAGTATTTTCTCGATCAATTAAGAAATGCACGGGACCAGCTAGAAAATGAAGCCGAAAGAAAGGCCCTGTTGAGAAAAGTAATAGCTTCAAGATTAATAGGAGAGGCTGCAAGAATAGGGGAAAGTACACAAGGTGCTGGCTATTCAGATTTAGCTAACGCGTTGCGAGCTAGTTTTGGGCAGGCCGATTTGACATATGAACAAATATCGGAAATTCGTAATAATACTAGACAGGGCCAGAACGAATCTATAGATAATTATGTAAAAAGATATGAAGAACTACATCGACGTGTGCAAAAATCGATCGAACAAATAAAGATTGAATATCGAGCTGGAATTCGGTACATCGAAGAGGACTCCCATGTCCGACGTTTTATTCAATCACTGAAACCAGAGCTAGAGGTAAGGCTTTTAAATATAAAAATTGACTCTCTGCGTCACGCCATGCAGGAGGCACGGGCTATTGATAAAAGACTACGCGACGACGAAGTAATCCGAAGCCGAACACAAAGAAGAGGTGAGCCATTAAATAATACAAAGAGTAAACCCAGAGACGATAACAATAAGCAAGATGATAAAAATGAAATTAAAAATAATTATGTAAGTAATAGTAGAAACGAATTAAAAAGGTGTAAATTTTGCAATAAATTGAATCACACTGAAAATGAATGTTGGAGAAAAAATCCACAGCTTCGAAATTTTCAAAGAATTCCACAGATCGACAAAGGGCCCCCACGAAAATTTCTGATGACCGACGAGAACCAGCAAGATACTACATCGGATCTGGAGGAAAATATTATGACCTCTACATCCAACTCCAAGGAACAACAGGAGTTAACAAATTTCTGGTCGACACAGGAGCGCCAGAATCAATTGTAAAAAATTCAATATTAAAATTAGAAGACTGCAACCCAAAGAAAATACCACCAGGAGATAGAAGGAGATTCCAGATTGTAGATGGCCCTCACGAAATGATAGGTGAATGTACATTAAAAACTTTAGGTAGGTCGCATATTTTTCATGTAGCCATGAATGAGTTTCCTTTAAATACACATAAAGGAATTTTAGGTAAGGACTGGCTCGAAAATTATGGAGCCCTTATTGATTGTAAAAATAAAATAATTACTCTGTCTGATATAAGTAAGAAAAAACACGATTTTAAATTAAATACAGAATTGCTTACAGAAGTAGAAGCAAATTCTGTTAAACATTTGAAAGTACATACAAAACCAGGTACTCATGTGTTTTTCGGCTCTAACTGTGTCCCTGCTTTATACACAGGAGTCGAGGCTACTTTGTATTTAATGAACGACTCTTATAAGAAAATCCGTGTTTACAAGTCAGACATTTGTCATGAATATTACGAGAATGATGAGTTAGGGGCACCATGTATGCAAACTCGAAGAAAGGAAAGAAAGCAAGAGTCCCTCGTGTCAGAAATTCTAGACAATAATATATCTCAAGAAAAAAGAAAACAGATGTTGAGAAATTTGTATGAAAGTAAGAATGAAACAAAAATTTTTACAATGAAAAAGTCTGAAGATGAAAGAATTGAACTGTTGAAAAATAAAACAAGATTATCTCACTTATCTGAAGATGAACAGAATGATTTGTGGAAAATTATAAAGAAATATAATGATATATTCAATTTGCCAGGTGACCCAATGCCTGTAGTAAGTGATGTAGAACATGAAATTCTACTAAAAACAGGTAAGCCAATATCTTCAAAAATTTATAGGCAACCTATTCATATACAAGAAAAAATTGATGCTCATATTAGAGAACTCGAGAGCAAAGGTTTAATACGGCCAAGTTCGTCACCTTACTCAGCAAATGTGCTGTTGGTACCAAAGAAGATGGATGCTTCTGGAGAAGTAAAATGGAGGCCGGTTTTTGACTTCAGGAAGGTTAATTTTGAAACCGAGCAAGACAATTATCCTATTCCTTGTATCGAGGAAATACTTTGCTTATTGGGAAAGGCAAAATATATGAGTGCATTTGACTGCGCTAATGGATTTCATCAGGTGGCAATGAAACCAAGAGACATCCCAAAGACGGCTTTCAGTACACACAAAGGACACTGGGAGTGGTTGAGAATGCCTTTTGGACTGAAGAATGCACCAGCAACCTTTCAACGGATGGTGAATTTTAAATTGAGAGGCTTGATAGGAAAGATATGCTTCGTATACCTAGATGACATCATAGTATTCTCTTCTACGTACGAAGAACATTTGAGAAATTTGGAAATAATATTTCAAAGACTGAGAGAAACTAAATTATCTCTACAGCCAGATAAGTGTGAATATATAAAGCCGGAACTTGACTATTTAGGGCATCTCATTACACCAGAAGGTGTAAAACCTCAAGAGAAGCACGTTGAGAAGATGAAAAATTTTCCAGTTCCCAAGGACGTGAAAGAGATGGAAAGATTTTTGGCATTGGTAAACTACTATAGAAAATTTATCCCAAAATGTGGCGAAATAACAGCCCCTCTTCATAAAATGAGAAGAAAAAATGAGAAGTATGAAATCACAGATAAAGAATTGAAATGTATAAAGAAACTGAAGGAAATAATAACAAGTGATCCAGTATTGAAATATCCTGATATAAAAAAACCCTTTATTTTAAATACAGATGCCTCTAATGAAGGTATTGGTTGTATATTATCGCAACTTGACGATAAAGGAGATGAACACCCGTGTGCTTTTGCTTCAAGGATACTGAATGCAGCTGAAAGAAGATATTCAACTACGGAGAAAGAATTTTTGGCAATAGTATGGGGATCGAAAGTTTTTAGACCCTTCTTATGGGGAAGGAAATATACAGTTTACACAGATCATAAACCGTTGGAAGGAATAATAAAAAGTCAATCCCCAGACATAACTTCAAGATGTTTCAAATTTATAGAAAAATTAACTGATTATCACCCAGAGATAAAATATAAAAAAGGTAAGAAAAATCAAAACGCTGATGCCTTTTCTCGGGCATTCGTTGCAGAAGACGAGGATGATACTCCAATCGAAGAACTGTTGGATTATATGAACGAGATGGAAGCAGATGAATCAGAATACCCAAGCTGGATAGATGAGACAGTGGATAAAGAGGCAGCTGAAGAAAATTTACCTTGTGAGAAGGAAACGACAGATGAGTTCAAATTACAACCAGAAGTGACAATTTGTGATGAATTTGAAAATGTGGGATTGAGTAAAATAAGGTTGGTAACCGAGAAAACCAGTGGTGAGCAGATTGATCGATGGGTAAATATTAATAAATTTACACTCTTCTACAAGACAAAGCGAGATTTTGAAAGAATCATAAAGGCAGGTAAAAACACCATGACTATAAATGCCTCCAACATGAAGAATTTTGAAATACACTTTGAGGTAAGGAAGAAGGCTGGACTAAAAGAAAAGTCTAGAGAAATAGAAAAATACAAATTAAGAGGTGATAAAAGAATTAATGGTGCACCATATTGTGAACCAGGTGACATCATCAGTCTGTTCTCATTATTGGATGATATAGAAGATGATGAAACCACCATTGAATTTACCCACGTTCAAGATAATCAGCATGAAAATTTATTACTTGGTACATATATTTATACAAAGATGACAGAAAGAACTTTGTATGTACGACAAAAATATCCAATTTATATAGAAGATTTAAATACAAGAAAGAACTTAATAGCAAGGGCTCACGAGCATGGACATCAAGCTTCAAAGAAGATTGTTATGCAACTCCGCCAACAGTACGTGTGGGAGAACTTACCTAGTGATGTGGAACAATATATTAAAATATGTCAGGTATGTAACAGGCTGAAAGATAACTCTAGAAAATATAATACTCCAGGCATGAATATAGAACCGCCAACTCAACCATTTGAGACAATAGCGATAGATTATTTAATGCTTGAACAAAGAAATTACTTACTTTTGGAAGACGTATTTTCTAGATATGCATGGTTAAAAGAAACAAGAGGAAAAAATCCTTACAAAGTATTCGAAGAATTCATTCTTCAGCAGAGAATTCCGCAGAATTTAATAACCGATAATGAGTCTATATTTAAGTCAGAATTGTTAACAAAAATTGTAGAAAAATATGGAATCTACAAAATTAAAATTTCATCATATCATCCAGAATCCAACGGTGCATGCGAAAGACTTGTGAGAACAATTAAAAAGATAGAAAAGACAGAAGATGATAAAGCTAGTCCAGCTTTGAATTTGAAAATACTGAAGGTGGCTAATCATTATAATTCAATAATACATTCCAGCACTGGCTATAGTCCTTCCAGATTATTATATGGACTCGAGGAGAAGAATTACGAAACTTATGAGGAACGACAGGAAGAAAGAATGAGGCGAATGACAGCAGTAAGAAGAAAAGCAGATGAAAACAACAGGGAATCAAAGGAGAGAAATAAGAAGATTATGGAAAGAAGACAAACAGGAAGCAAGACATATGAGGTTGGAGATTTAGTATTAATTATTTTAAATAATCAATGGTCGGAAAAACCCTATGTTATACGAAGAATACAGGGACATACTGCATATTTTATGATGAAGAATAAAGAAATAATGAGACATTTTAATCAAATTAAACATTTTTATGGCGAAATAGTCTAATCAATTTTTTGTTTCAGATTCTACTTTTGGTAATTTGTATATATAAAACAAAAGCTTTTGACAACAATACTGAAATTTATAAGATAATAAATGAAATACCAGATGTCGCAACGACCTTTTCGGGAGAAGTACATCTTTACTCTGAGCAGTGGAAAGTAATTCATACAACTGATCTCAACAAAATCTACAACCAAGGTCAAAACTTGAAATCACAGCTTGGAAAAATGAAGAATATATGTAATAAGCCAAATACAAAATGTAATTTACAGGGTCTAATTGAAACTATAAGTAGAGAATTAAACTCAATCGTTGACGTACCAATTAGAAAAAATAGAAGAAAAAGAGGTTTGTTAAATTTAGTAGGAAAAGGTTCTAAATATTTGTTTGGTACAATGGATAGTGCCGATGCTGAATATTATAATAAAGAAATAGATTTAATGCATAAAGAAGAAAATTATCTTTTAAAATTATTGCAAAAGCAAACTGCATTAGTTGCTGAAAATATTAATAGTTCATCGATTCATTTAATGAATTATGAGAAAAATATTAAAGAATTAGAAAGTTGGAGTAATAATGTAAGTAGATATTTAACGAAATTAGAAGTTGATAAAATGTTAATGATATCACTGCAAAATTTTCAGTTTGCACTATTTGAATATAAAGAAAGAGTAGAGACAATACATAATGCAATTGCTTTTGCAAAGTTAGGAGTAGTATTACCAACATTAGTTTTACCAGATACTTTTTTGAAAGCTTTGAGGGAGATTGGTAAAAATGAGACGATAGATTCATTTATAAAAATTGATAAAGATCATTACGATGATCTAATTAAAGTATCCTCTTCTATAGTATATATAGAAAATGATAAGTTAGTTTTTATTATAATAACACCTATTCCTGAAAAGACCCCTTACGATATAATGAATTTTGAAGTATTACCACATAGAGAAAGTAAAACTTCTTTTAGTAAAATTTTTATTGAACAGAAAATAATATATATATCGAAAGATAAGATGTATTATACATATCCAAGCCGTTGTTGTATTGAATATAAACCAAAAATAAAATTTTGTGAAAATAAGAATCATATAACAAATTTACTTTTAGAAAAAAATTGTTATACACAATTAATATTTCAGTCAAAAATAAATAAATGTGAAAGAGTTCTATATCAGTATCACGGTAATTATATTACAAGAATGAGTGGGGAGGAAAATAATTGGATAATTTTACCCAGAGAGGAAATAAATTTTAATGTATTTTGTAAAAATAGTCATACTTTTTTGAAAATTGATACCGATACATTACTCCAAGTAAGTGATCCTACTTGTATATTTATGTCAGATAAAATAAAGTTAATTGCATTTAATACGAGAGAAATAGAAACTAAGGTAGAATATATATATTTAAATAATACAATAGACATTGAAAGGGAATATTTAGATAAAATAAATTTTTATGGTTTGGAAAATAATTTGCATGAGAAATTAGTAGAGTTGGAGGAAATCCAAAGTAAGATAAATCAATTTAAATTTACAGAACGCACTACGACTTTAACACAAAAGATATTAAATTATTTAAGTACTGTAGGACAAATAACTTTGATAGGATTAATTTTATTCATTATTCATAAATGTAGAGGCTTTAATTTTCTATATAATATAGTTGGAAAAATTTATCGGAAAATATGTTGTTGTAAAATAAGTTATAAAAGAAATGTAAATGTGGTACACAACCCAAATAGTCCAGTGTATATAGCTTCTTATGATTCTGGAAATCAAGGAAGTGAGAATATACCTAAAAATCCTAAAATAATATTTCGGAAAAAACTGTCTGATGAATTTTAAAAAAAATGATAAACGAAAATTTTTCACTCTGAAAAATTTTCTAAGCTGGATAATGGGGGTGTAACATAACTCAAATTAATCGTTTGTATATCTATATTGAATTATTGATTATTATTAAACAATGGGACAGTAAGTAATATAAACGAGTGTAATTGCTCGCAGGCGACAGTCTGCCGTCACACTTCTGCTCGCAAACACTGCGTACAATTTATGTAAAATAAAAGAAACTAATAAATAAAGATAATAAAAGTGAAATATAAACATTTCTTTTTAAAAACATAAATACCATAAAGTTAGGTATTACAAGAGCTAAAAAAACTTTATTCAATTCATGATTTTCATTTATATCTCCACAAATTGACACACATCTTCAGTTTTTCATTCTTTTGGAATTTGAAAAATTTCTACAGAACTTTCGCCAATCTTGAATAAAAAGTTAGAAAATTTTTACATCTAATATTTTTAGTTAATTTTATTTTTGGAGCTTTTCTATAATTTACTAAATTTAATAGTATCTACTACGACAATTTTTTCATTACCACTTTCAGTACTGGAAGAATTTTTCTTAAATCACGCCCTAAAATTATTAATTTACCTCTGAAAGGTAATTTATTTGTAGTGTCTTCTAAAGTCCTATCTACGATTTTCAATGCCTTTTTTGGAATCATAGATACTTCATCCCAGACGATGATGTCACATTTGCGTGATTTTTTTTTGTCTAATTCATTTTTTAGAAATGAAGTTTCAACATTATCTAAAATTAATGGTAATTTAAAAGTTTTATGACTGGTCATACCTATTGGTAATAGAATTGAAGCTATACCGATCCCTGCCATACATAAAACATTTTTATTTTTCGACATAAAATAATAAATTAAAGTTTTATAAAGGAAAGTTTTTCCAGTGCCTCCTGGACCATCTATGAAGTACATACTATTGAAATTTTTGGTTGTTACATTAAAAATCGATTTTTGATGATCATTCAATTTAGTAAATAATTAAGTATATTTTTCATGAATCTCATTTACAGTACCATAATTTGAGAAATTTTTTTTAAAATTATCTAAACATTGGCTTTAGTCAACCAAAAAAATTGCAATTTAATGAAGAATCTTCATTTCTCAAAAATTCATTTATTTCATTCAAACCGCTATTTTCCTTATTTTCCTTAAATCTTCTGTAAAATTTTTATATACTTATTCCAAAATGAACTGCCAGGAATTTTTTCTGACATTAAAAACAAACAAATAAATTCTCTTAATTTTTTCAGAGTTAGATAAATTATATCAAAAATTTCAAAAATTTTTTTATCATGTTCTATCAATTCCATTACTACTGCTGCTTCTCTATATGTTTTACTACACTAAACTACACTTGACATATACAAAAAAAAAAATTTAATTTAATATACAAAAGAATTTTGAGGATTGAACTCTGAGGATCGAGTTTTGAGGACTGAATTGAGGACTTCATAGTGAGGATCGAATTTAAAAGGTGAGGATCGAATTCTGAGGATCGAATTTTGAGGATCATCATATTTAGTTATCAGTACGGTGTTTTTTATAATAATTACAGAATGTGAGGATCGAATTATGAGGATAAAAAAAAACGGAAATATAATATAGGGAGAATTAAATTAGTATACGCGATTGCAGTCGTATTATCGATTCGTAACAATAATTGACAATCGCGTAATTCAGATGCAAAACATTTTAAACCAAAAAAAGCTGCCATAAGCTCTTAAAGATTTATATGCTTCGAACTTTCTTCTTTGCTCCAAAAACCATGAGTAGATTTTAAATTACAAAATGCACCCCAGCCAGATTTAGACGCATCTGAAAAAATTTCTTTGGAGTACTGAAAAGAATGAATTGGACTGTTATAAATCATAACGTGATTATACCACCATTCTAAGTCTGACAAAATATTATTTGATAATTTTAACATTTTTTCATAGCTTGAATTCTGAGGTTTAAATTAAGATATTTCAATCTTTCTAGTTCCTTGTAATGCATCCAAGAATACTTAACAGCTGGACAAGCTGATACCAAAGTACCTACAAGATGTGCTAATTCTCTAATTTTACATTTACTTTTGTTCATAAAAGAGAAAACTAAATTTTGAATTTTTATTCTTTTGTCATTTAGCAATTCAATTTGCCATTTATGAGAATTTATAATCATGTCTAGAGATTTGCATTTCTTTGCAGGAATAAAATTAGTTTTCTCTTTATTGATTATGAACCCTAAGAAAATAAATAAATAAATGGCAATTTTCAAATTTTTTACTCTTCATGTGATGATCCCAGAATTAGCAGGTCATCAAGGTAAATAACACATTTGATTTTTAAACGTCTCAAATATGTCACTACCGATCTTAAAACTTTAGTAAAAACAAATGAAGCTGTGCTCAATCCAAAAAAGAGAGGTGTAAACTCGTACAAAACATTTAAAAAATAAATTTTAAAAATTTTCTAGATTCTTTATGGATTGGAATAAGCATATATGCGTCTTTTTAATCAATTGAACATAAAAAATCGTTTGGGCGGATTATGTTGACAACTGTTCTCAAATCTTCAAGCTTGAAATGCTTGGTAAATTTATTCTGACGACTGATGAGGAGTGTATAGAGTTTTGGTTTTGTTCAAGACGAGTGTGCGGTTGTTCTGCTTTTTTCTGTTGGATGTGAATTTGCCGGGAAGGAAATAGTAAAGAAATAACACGGGTACACTTTCTTTGTCGAGTAACACTGTTTAACTGTTTAATTTTATTTCTATCTATATTTACAAAAAGTGACGAGAGCTGTCGCAAATCTAGAATTCTTTCTATCTTTCAGACAAACTACTAAAAGGTAAATTCTACACACGAGGCACCGTAGATGAGACGCGCGCGCGAAGTGAAGTCGCACACAGCGTAAAAAGGCGCCGCGGCAGGCTCCTCCCACTTACGCTGACGCGAGTAGCGACTTTGCCACTCTCGCGCGAGTATCATTCAGGCTTCGCTCAAAACTGCTCCAACATTTTCCGTAGTTCTACTGAGTCGTCTCCTTGCTTTTTGCAGTCGAACTCTTGAAGTTTAAAAAATCAAAAGGTTTAAAAGAAGCCTTTTTGGTAGTGACTGGAGTGACTGGTTTTAACTCTATTCCAACTTTTTCCATGGCAGTAAACTCTTCAAGTTTTTCACCCAAATTTTCACCAAACAAATATTTTCCAGCGATCGTTTCATCAAGCATTTTCTTTTTTTCGGGATAGCCAGGGGTAATATAAGCTTTTCTGGCATTAGAGTTAGCTTTGAAGAGATCTACCAATAATTGAGTTGACCCAAAAATCAGTTCAAATAATTTCGGTTTATCGATATTCTCGTCATTGATTAACATTGACGCGGCAGACGATGATGCTGAAAGAGCCGATCCGATCGAATCATGAGAATCATAAAAATGAGTATCTCTGTCTTATCATCCAGTAAAATCTGTAGAGTCTGTCTCTTTCAGTCACTAGGTCACGATGGTATGGAGTAAACAACGGATGGCGATTCTTCCTTTGTCTGAGGGTTTTCAGAGGGGCAAAAATATCAAGAGCAGTATCAAGGTTAGCGTATAAACAATCCACCCTCTCGCTAAGGGAACTCAACTCATTCGTGAGTACTGATCAATCACATTTAAGTAAAAATTCATTCAAAGCCCCAGAGTCAACAGATTTAAAATCCCTGTAACTAAAGTCGTTTACTAAAGGTTGTGGGGTTTGTATGTCAAGGGTAACAGTCAGTAGGTCATGTCCTGCAATGAAAGATGTTTCTGTCTTCCAGTAACTATTCACGGTGTCAAGTGCATGAACAAGAACCAGATCAAGCCAGGCATCCGAGTGAGAGGTGTGGTGTGTAGCTCCAAAGGGTACTGAAAACAAGGTATTCTCCTCAATAAACCGACGAACGAAGCCCGCGTCAGCGTCTTTTTCCGACAGTTGGTCAGCGTTGAAATCGACCAGAATAATCTTGGTGCCATAGTTGTGCATGTTATCGCGCAGTTCAGGGATAAAATCAGTGCCGGCGAGAAATGGAGCTTTCGGGGGTCTATACACCACACCAACAAAAATAGGGTCACTTCCTCTCGGAGAAACCTCTGCAAACAGATACTCAGGATGTCCGGGCTCCAAATTGTAGTAGACGAGCAGAGGTGTTTAACTGAGAGCGACTTATGAACGAAGAGTGCCACACCACCCCCCTGGGTATTACGGTCGCGTCTAAGGATAGTGTAATCATCCAAAGCCATCGCGAGTCCTCAATCGGGGGTTGCAGCCAAGATTCTGTAACGGCTATAACATGCACCAAGGGTTGCGATGTGAGAAAGAGTCTGAGCTGCTCAATATGGCCGCGCAGCGAGTTCCCATGAAGACAACAAGCCCGCAGTCCCCTTCGTCCACACCGGCCTCTGAGAGGTAGCACGTGAGGTATATGTAGATGATAAAGAAGGAGTGTAACACAGAGAAGGATAACAGGTCGTGGAATCAATGAAACTGTAGTGATATGATAAGAATGTTATATAACCGCGAGAGAAGAGCTGTTGGAGTATACCCATTAAGATAAAAACCAATCCAGGTCCTGCTGAGATGAGATGAGAGTAGGGACGTCATCCTTTTTTCTTCTGACGTAGATGTGTCCATTTTTGACAAAGGTGACAAAGCCAGAGTTCTGCTGGGTGGCTTTCTTGTAGACTATGCGACGAAGGTTGAATATTTCACGGGGTAAAAATTCGTTTAAATTGATGAGAGCAGGCGTGATGGAGGTAGGTTCGATACCAACTGGAATGTTTGGCTTGAGAGCAGAGGTGTGTCGTTTACCTAGCTGTATCTTGCCTTTGATAACCTCGAAAAGTAAGGCTCGAGAGCTGAGAGTCGCAATGATTGATGGTGGGCGCGATTGATGGGGTGCTGTAGAGGAGGAGGCCAACCCATGGGATTGCTGGATAGTCTCACTTGACTCCGCCCCACGAAGGGCTGCTTTCCCGGTATCCTTGCTAATGAGCAGGCGACTTGAAATGACGTTACGTGCTTATATGTCAGGGTGAACGGTTTTTAAGACCGAAAGTACCAGAGTTTTAAGGTTGGCACCAGCTGGTGCATTCAAGCCACCAATCACAACATCCGTTGAGGTGGAAGTTGCCGGTCTTGAGGTAGTGACTTGCAAGAGGCGCGTAGACAGGTCGGCGTTTTTCTTCTCCAGGCTGAGGACTTTTTCCAGAAGCTCTGGGTTGTTATTTTGGGCTGACTCAGGAGGCACAGTTTTGAGTCTCTGCTTAATTTCTGCCAGTTCACGTTTGACTTCAGCCAGTTCAATCTCAGCATTATCAATACGGGCAACAAGCCTAGTAATGGCATCAAGTCCAAGCAACTTACAAGGAGAGGCTACACCCTGCGGGTCACCGATGCTAACGAAACTTTGGGGATCATTTTCTAATATCAAAAAATGAAGAAATCTGTCAATAATTCCGTCCAATGGGGCCCTGATATCGATTTGCTATATAGCTCATATGGCATTTTTAGAACTTTTTCCGATTTTTAGCTCATTTTTCAAAAATTCCTCTTCAGAGCCTATTGCACTTACAGAATTCTGCAACCTCGCATTCTCTTTGTTTTTTCATGAACTTTCAAGGAAAAATATTCTTAAGTTTACTTTTGATGAGTTTGACCCTGGGCTAGTAAGTTAGCTAATAAATATGAAATGAATTTTTCTAATATGCTCACCATAAGGAGCGCTAAAAAGTATTTTTATGTGCATAAGATCTAATGAATTGGTTTGAAATGACGGTAGATCTATTGAAATATTTTTTATGAGTCACAAAAAATTTATTTATATACTTAACATAAACACTAACTATTTTAAAATTAATTTATATCTTCGTTTATGAGATCTATTTTAGCCCTGAAATTTTTTTTGAAAGTTATTCTCTCAAAAATGTGCGATAGCACACAGTTGATCGATGAGTACCACTTTGGTCGATTTTTCTTCCTTAGGTCGAGAAGAATCGAGATCCGTTTCCCTCGAGTAGCCCTTTCGCTACGCTCAAGTGGCCAGATGACTTGCCTGGCTATGCTCCGCTACCTCTCCACGCGATGCAAGGTATGCATTGCCAAGCTCCGTTATCGCTCCACGTAATGCATAAAAGGCACGACCGATTGACACTCGCGCCTCGCGCTCAACAATCTTTTTTTTTTAAATTTATTTATTTATTTTTTTTTAATTCTTGGAGTGGAATAATAGGATACTAAAACAAGTATATCCCGTTTAATCCGTTTAATTTCGTCCATTAGCTTGCGAGAAATCGTGTGCACAGTTTTGGTAATAGCTCTATAATTTTGCAAAATAACCTATTATTATTATTATTTTTTTTTTTATTTATTTATTATCATCAACGGACACTAGGTATCCTTTTACAAACATAACTTAACAAAAATAGAGTATGGTAATTTAACAGAAATATAAAGTATAATATAATAAGTTAATTTAAATTCGAGTCGTCTACAATTTGATGGTTAAGTATAAACGAAGGATTTACAATTCATTTTATATTGACTTATATTCTCACAATTTCTCAATTCAATCGGTGAAGTATTCCACTCTCTTCTCATTCTATTTATCACAGCAAAAAATTCAAAATCTGTAGATGATTTTCTTTCCACTAAGGATCTAAGATTTCCGATATCAACATACACAGAGCGATACACAAATAGGTCATTAATAGCATCAATATTAACAAAACCTCTCAAGATCTTAAAAGTGAGAAATAAATCATTATATAAATGCTGGTATTTGATAGAACAAACATCAAATCTCTTCGCAATAAGACTATAATCATGGTTAAAAAAATTCATAGGAGTCCCTGCTTTGAAAGACAAGTAACGAAGAAATTTATGATTCACTTTCTCAAGCTTATTAATATTGCTTTCATAGCAGGGAGACCAAATTTGAGAACAATGGAGCAGGTGGGGCAAAACTATAGTTTTATAAAGATACAAAAATGTTTCAGGCTTTTTGAACTGCGTAGTAGATCTAATAATAAAGTTCAACATTTTCATGGCTTTAGAAACTACTGATTTAAGTTGCAAATCAAATTTCAATTTAGAATCAAAAATAACTCCAAGATCAACAATAGAATCAACATTTTCTAGCAAAATATCATTTAGATAGTAATTACTGTTAAATTTAAGTTTAGTCTTACAAAAAGAGATGCATTTACATTTAAATAGATTCAATTTAAGTTTGTTGGTATTAGACCAAGTATAAATAGAGTTCAGGTCACTTTGTAATTTATTGTAGTCATCAAAAGAGTTAATACAATAAAATAACTTCACATCATCAGCAAATATCACTAAATTAGCATATTTCAAAACATGCACTAGGTCATTTATAAACAAAAGAAATAAAAATGGCCCCAAATGGGACCCCTGAGGGACACCAGAAGTGACCTCAATAGGATCAGACAAATGACCTTTCACTTTAACTTGCTGAGTTCTTCCAGTAAGATAAGAAGATAGCCATAATAGAAGGTTATCAGGTGTACCTAAAAGATGTAGTTTATTCAATAAAATATTTTTATCAACACTATCGAAGGCCTTACTGAAGTCTAGATAAATAGAATCTACTTGAGATCCTTTCGAGATATTACTAAAAATGTAATCACTGTACGCTAGCAAATTCGTCAAAGTAGATTTCCCTTTCATGAATCCATGTTGTTTCGATGTTATGTGATGACCAAGTAATGTATTCAATTTATCAGCCATAATTGCATCAAAGACCTTAGCAATAGAGCCCATTATAGAAATGGGTCTGTAATTGACGATGTCCCGTTTATCACCAGCCTTAAATACCGGGGTTACGTAGGAAAGTTTCCAGAGAGAAGGAACAATGCCAGACGTTAACGATTTGTTAAATAATATTTTTGAAGGTTCAACCAACGAAGTATTACATCCCTTTAGAAAGTTAGTCGGCACGTTGTCCGACGTAAAGGTGCAGCTATCATTCAGGTTTTTAAGTGCTGAGATTATATCTTCATTATCGATTAAAATAGATTTAGCCGGATCACTAGTTGAATTAACCAAGTTTATATTTTGAAAACTGCTGTCGTTACACTCCGTATAGACTGATTTAAAATGCTTTGCAAAGAGATTACTAATATCGGCAGGAACAGATGCATTATCACTTTGAAGAAACATGTCATTTGGTATTTCTTTAGACTTGCTTAAACTATTTATGTGATTCCAAAAATGTTTAACATTCTTAGAAGATCTTCTTTCAATATTATCTCTATGTTTTTCTTTATCAATCCTAGATTGACGGATGCACTGTGCTCTAAGTTTTTTAAAAGTTATTTCATCATCTAAACAACCCGATTGAAGCATAATCTTGTGACTCTTCTTTTTACTAATAATTAATCCAATAAGTTTTTTAGAATACCATGTTGGATATGAAGTGTTTACTTTCCTCTTCCTAGGCACATATTTTCTACATATAGTATCTAAAGTTTCATAAAATTTAGTTACGGCAGAGTTTATATCTAAATTACCAAGAGTTATTCTCCAGTTAATTCTATCTATCTCACTTATTATAGCAGCATAATTTGCTTTATTAAAATCATAGCAATATCATTCAGATTTAATGTTGATACTGGTTTAATTTTTAAATTGGAAAAATAATGGATAGTGATTGAGTTTTTCAATTTTAGTTAAAGAATCAGGTGATTGTATAATATTCAAAATAAGTGATTGTCAAGCAAATAGTAAATCTAACGTATAACCTTTCTCTTCATGAATAGGACAATGTTGTAGGAGACCAGCATTAGCATAACACTTCTCAGTAGTAATTACATTTTTCAAAATATTGGCACAATTACCATAATATTTGGCTGGCAAATATTCCCCATTTAACCAAATAGTATTAGGTAGATTTAAATCACCCACTACAACAAAGTCACAGTCAGAAAATTTGGTTTTCAGTCTTTTCACAGTCTTCTTATGAGTTATATAATAACTATTATCACTGTTAGGTGGAATGTAAACGCCACCAACAATTAAACTAAGATTATTAAGCTTAATTTTAATAAATAACTGTTCGCAATTTGAAATATTGTAATTTACTAACTTGACTAGGTCCAATTGACTACACTGAAGAGAATTATCAACAGCAATAAGTATACCTCCCCCGGGTGGAGGGTTAGAATAATTATGTCTATCTCTCCTGAAAATAGTATAACCGGTAAGACCAATTTCACCATCTAATATATCAGGATGTAGAGAAGTTTCAGTCAGTATAATAATCTGTGGTTTAGGACTAATAATGTTAATATTATTTCCAATATCACTAAGTTTAGTACGTAGACTATTAACATTTTGGTAATAAAAAGTGGGTGTCATTGATGATAATGAACTCTATGATGAATTTCGTAAATTTGAGTTTAACTCAGCTGCAGAATTAACCTTTCTTTTAACTATAGTAGGAAACCCCTTTTGAAAAACAACAGTTTGTTGAACATCAGCTGGATGTGATAGGTTATATTCATTAACTTTAAATTTAAGTTTATTATATTGTTCTCTCTGTATTTTGGTATGATCTTCATTCACTTTAATACCACTTGGAAGTTTTCTCCAATTTTTGAGAATTTCAATAACATCAGATCTATCACTTAATACCAATTTTATACTTCTATTAACACCAGCTGCTTTCACACTGAGTCTAAAAAATTGTGCTACATTAAGATCAGTATTTATTTTAATTTGCTTTAGAGTATCAATAATCTTCAAACGGTCAGTCGAATTCCCATCTTGATCTTCAGACTCAATGATATTATGAATGATAATATTATTCCTATTCTGATTTCTTAAGTTAATTTCTCTGTAAAGATTTTGAAAATTTTCAAGAGCAGGTAAGTTATCAACATTACTAATTACAGGCAAAGTAGCCGAGTGATTTGAGTCTTTCAACAAAGTTAGTTCAGTATCAACAGTTTCCAACCTATTCTGAATATAAGTAAATTTAGCAGTAGAAGATTTTAACACAGAGATTTCATTCTGGAAATTAGTAATTTGCTTGTCGATGTTCAAACTCAGTTGTCCTAGATCATTATTAAACTTTTTTGTGAAAGAATCAAAATCAACTTTTGAGGTATATTTCTCATGAATTTCAGCCTTCATAGTTGCAAATTCACTATTAATCTCAGATTTAATTTCACACTTAAAAAAATCTAACTTAGTATCCAATTCATTCAATAGCTCAGATTTATTTTTATTCAATTTTTTAAGAATTTCATCAAATTTAGAATAAGTTTTATCCAAGAATTCATTAGAAGATAGATCATTAACCTTACTTTCCAGATCAGTCAAAGTATTTCTTAATTCCAGAAGTTCAGCCGGATTATTATTGTTTACACAGTATTTGCACTTGAAATATAATGATTTTGAATTTTTAAGCTCCAAACACCTTATCTCAGTAGAGGTTACTTCAGTACAAATTGTAGTTGCATGAAATAGGTTATTACACGCTTTGCAACAAGCAATAGCAACCTTAGGATCAGTAAAGGGCTTCTGGCAAAAGAAACAAGAACTCATCTTGAGAATAAAAACACCTACTATTTCAACAATAAAATAATTCCACTAAATTGATCAATATTATAAAATACTTAAATAACTTCACGGGAGCAAAAAGATTTCGTTTACACTCAACCACGTGTAGCAGACGACCTTATTTTGCAAAATAACCTATTATTAAACGCAAAGAGGTTGACTTGAAGATAAATGAACTTGATGCTAGAAAATTCGGTCTTGCGACAAGAACCTCAGGTTCTTCGAACTAGATCGTCATGCTCTAACCTTGAAAAATCACTTCTCTGTGCGAAAATTTAAAAAAGGTCCATTACAGAAAAAATGTGATCAAGTAATAAATTTTTCGTAATCGCTTATACCTTTCTTTTTTAGAACCTTCATCGATCTGTGAGACCTGAGTTTCGGATGGTTCGGGTGGTTCCCTTACTTCTGTCTGTGTGCCGTATATAGAACCATGACGACATTTACGCTTCTTACGACGTAATTTACCCCGACGTCGCGTAAGAGCAGAAATTTCCTCTGCTGAACTCTCGTTGACATCCTCAGCTGTCTTTTTCTCTTTTTCGAGCTTTTTTAGAACAGCCTGGTTTGATGTTATATTACTTACCTAATAAACAGATAAGTTTTATTATAATCTTACATTTTATTACAATCTTAAGCTTATATACATATTTTCAAACACGGCTTCTTGGAAATATTTTGTTAAAAACTTTTCTCAAACAAATTTTATTTGTATACGTGCATAAAAAAAAATTCTAAAAAATAGTTAAGATTTTATTGATCTTAGAACAAATAGTCAATAAAAAAATTAAATTAAAAATTTTTTTTCTAGTTTGATGCCCATTATATTGAGCTATGAGAAAAACATTAAATGCTACTACCTGGATGACTGGAGTAAGATGCTTGGATAATGTAGTTTCAGTAGTCGTAGTACGGTTTTTATAAGAGAAATGTGACCTGCGTCCACACAGTGATGATCCCGTAAAATCATTTCTTTGAATGATTGGTATTGGCTCAAGAGTTAGGGCGTGCCAACTTAAAGTTTCATTTTCCTATGCAACAAAGATTTTTTAAAGTTGAAATTTCAAGTTAGATTTTAATACAATGTAGACTTTTATTTCTGTCTTAAACAAACTAAAAATTACTCAACGCGCAAGCGCGCACCGAGCCTTATTCATTGCTTTTTCAAAAAAAATTTTTATTAAATAAAATATAAAATTTTAACTTCATCAGTTTTTAAATTGTTTTACTTTACATAGCCCCTCCAAGAGCGTATGGGCAAAAAACAAAAATAGTAACCTCAAATGCATTTTTCGAATATTTTAAAAACTTCTTCACCAATCAGCTCACGAATAAAAATTTTACGCAAGATGGCGATGGCTTTTTTTTATAAAGGGAAACTAAAAAAAAATTGTTAATTTCAAAAGAATCTCTTTTGAATCATCTAGATGATAAACTAGTTTTATTATGTAGTATAAACAAATTTAATCCTAATCAAAATGGTTGATTATGTACTTCAATAATCGAAACGAAATCAGAGTCTTGATTCTTCGATCGGAAGAAATAAGTAAAACTCGAAAAAATGTATGTTTTCAGTCTATTTAGTTAAATCTAACTTAAGTAATTATCATACGTTTAAAAATTACAAAAGTAGAGATTGAATTTTACTCATTTGTTTTTACAAAAAAAAGATTTATAATTCTACATCTCTTGTCTCGCCCAGCTGAAAAAATCCATATGGAAATCCGTAAGGAAACCCGTACGGGGACCCGTAAGGGTTCCCGTAAAGGACCCCATACGGGTTTCCGATACTGATATTTGGTCAGGGTTTCCGTACGGGTTTCCATACGGGTTTTTTTTTTTTTCTTTTAATTTTATTTTCACACTATTTTTTTATTTATTTAATTGAATATTACTATTAGATATTGATATATTATTCTTTAAAAGATTTAATTATTAATAATAAAATTATTTTGAATAAAATTATCGAAGAAAAAAATTTTGTTCGACTGAGATTCGAACCCACGACCCCAGGCATGGCAGGTAGACACTCTACCAACTGAGCCATTGAGCTAGCTTGCTCAAAGACTTTAATTAAACTACTTTAACAACTGTTTTATATTTGATTTTTAACTAGTCTCACTCAACGCGCAAACACGAGCAATTTTATTACATTGTCTAAATCTAAAACAAATTTTGTCGAAGCTTCATCTAAATTAAAGGGCTTAACCGACAATAATTTGTATATTAAAGGAGTTTAATTGAGGTCTTGATGCATGCTAGCTCAATGGCTCAGGTGGTAGAGTGTCTGCCTGTGATGCCTGTGATGCCTGGGGTCATGGGTTCGAATCTCAGTCGAACAAAATTTTTTTCTTCGATAATTTTATTATTAATAATTAAATCTTATAAAGAATAATATATCAATATCTAATAATAATATTAAATTAAATAAATAAAAAAATAGTGTGAAAATAAAATTAAATGAAAAAAAAAACCCGTATGGAATCCCGTACGGAAACCCTGACCAAATATCAGTATCGGAAACCCGTATGGGGTCCTTTACGGGAACCCTTACGGGTCCCCGTACGGGTTTCCTTACGGATTTCCATATGGATTTTTTCAGCTGGGCGGTTTCGGCCGCGATTTGCATACCATTCGACTTGTAGCTTTGAGATGATCGATAAAGTTGGACCCGAATGTGGACCTCAAAGAAAGATCTCCTGGATTCCTCGAATGCTCATATTTTCAATCCATTTTTTTTTCAATATAATTTGTTTTTGTTGATCAATTAGTATATAAACCATCTTCGGACGAATAACTTTCTCTGTGCTAAATTTTGGAACAACCGGTATAGTAGTTTTTGCGGTTAGCGTCTACAAAGAAATGCCACTTTGCTTTAAAATAGAAGATTCAATCAAAGTACGTGTGAGTCCGCAAATTAACTTTTCATCCACTAAATTTTAAATTATAGTATATTGCAATGCTAGAGCAGAAAGTTGAATTTTGCTGCATCGCGCGATATGTGCCCGAGGCGAAGCCGAGGGCATTTTATCGCGCGATGGAGCAGTATTCAACTTTCTGCTCGTACGTTGCATACTATTTTTCTCCATTTGAGGTCGAAAGTACGTTTACTAATTAAATAAGCAATCTATCAAAGCTTCAGCTGATCATGCTCGCCGCAGCCATGTTTTTACTTTCTGCATCCCTCTGACGATCACTCGCGAGAAGCATATTTGTTTGCTGGCTGCAGCCCGCCTTCGCGACCCGAGCGAAGCGAGGGTTGTGGGCCGGCTGCAGCCAGCAAAACAAAAACAAAACAAATTATGACTCTCACGCATTACCTTCAAGAATTAAGTTAAACTGATTAGTTTAAAATTGTCTAAAAATTTAGAGCCGTAAAAACATAACAAAGTCCCACCATTAAAAAATCAAAACAAATAAGCCAGCACAGAAGTCACAACATTAACGTCAACATTATCCCGCACATACAGATCCTTCGTAAACACGCCTTGCTCGCCACTGGCCGAGATTGTATTCTGATGATTTGTTGCATATCAATTTATTTGTTGTCCGAGTCATGGGAATTAAAAATCAAAATATGATCGGCATGCGCAGCATCAGCATCAGCACCATCACAAACGCGAGCACACACATCGTCCGCAAACACACATTCCTATTAAAGTTGTTAGAGTTGGAAATTGCGCGAAAATCCACTCAACTCACTCACTTTTTACTTGAATTCAAGTAAATTTGAGCTAACCTCACTTCTACAGTTTTTAGTGAATTACTCGTCACAAACTGCCATGGATAAGATCTACTAGCCAAATATCTTATTTTGATGGCATCTCACAATATAAATTTTGCATAAAATTTACAACTATACAAAAATTTCGGAAAAACGGTGGGGCAGACGCTACCAGGGTACAGTACAGCTGATGCACTCGGCGACTGGCGTTGCCGATGCAACCTATGAAATTTACCAGTGCAGAAAGAATTGTGTCGGTATAGTAGATCGCATCGATGTAGCAAAGTCGAATTTTCGACTGCGAAATCGATGCACAGCTGACGTACTTTCGACCATCGGATGGAGAAAAACTTTTATCTATTATTTATTCTAAATGTACCTCAGCACAAAAAAGTGAAGCATCATTGAAGATCGCAAGTATTTGATCGGAGTAGACTCCGTCACTGTTCGAATATTCGCGGATTTAAAACCTCGTGAGAGTCCACCACATAGCGACCAACACCCGCAACCAAAGTGGTGAGAAGCTAGTTCCTACCGTCACTGGGGTGCGGCGTGGCGGCCTAAGTCCACCCTGCAAGTGAAACAGGTGGACGCAGAGCGTATAACCGGGCAGCTGGCTGAGCTAAATCAGTGACTCTTCCAAACGTCATTGCTCCTACAATCCTGGTGCAAGAAGAGCTTCCCGACTGAGCAGGGCGCGACCTCCAGTCCTAGTCGCAGACGCAAATCTAGAATGCGACAGATTACGCAACTGTGATGCGAATGCATACACGCAATTTCGTAATCGGCAGACGTTTTGTTTGTAAGACTGATCGTATGTTGAAGCGCGAGACGTTCACTTCTGGGGTACGCGATTAGTTACGGCCTTTTCAGCATTAGATACATTCTGTGTCACTCGAATGATTACCCCAGTAGAGACGACGTACCGAGTATCTAATTACTATCCGTTGATTTTATTTCAACAATAAAAACTGAACAGTTATGCCTCAAGCTCTATACCCCCAAAACCCTGGGCGTTGAGTTCAATAAATAGACTGATCAGTTATTCCCCAAGCTCTAAACTCCCAAAACTTGTAAAAATATCGTAATTAATGGTTCATAATGATTTATATATTAATCAGTGTTTAAAAATTTGAAGACTCATAAAAAAACCAATTTTATAATAAGAAAGTTTCAATTTTTTAATAACATAAATAAGTACATTTAATGAATATATACTGTACTATAAATTTTTTTACTCCTATTTGGTAACGTAAATACACCAATGGTTGCGTTTTACTACCACACAGTCCATGTAGAGTGTATAACTGTCCAAAAATTAATGGAACTACTTTGAAAGTTCCATCAGCGTGCCAAATTTTACAGGTTTTAAAAAATTTTAAATTTTTTTTTGTGCTATAGATTAACATTCTATTTTTACCGTTGTTACTGTCATGCATCAAAAATAATTTACCGTTTTCAGTCATTGTATATATTTCCGGAATAGTCATTCCTTCTAATCCACCAACAATTGGAAAAATATCTAATTTTTTTTTCTAATATTTTGAACCATTCTGTTTATGTTTGAGACTGATGGTAATTGTGCAATAACTCTGCTTGTATTGCTGGTATTATTACGTGCTGATTCTCGTATATTATTTAATAATTCACGAGCTTCGATTTTGGCTGCATTCAGAGCATGATTATGGTCGTTAACTTCTCCAATCACATCTCCTAATGAACGTATATATTTTACATGTATTTTTCCATTTGTTTCTATATTTTCTAAAAGTAAAAGTATAGTATATTTCTGTACAAGTAAGGGAAACGCGTCGTTTCCACGAGAGTTGGATGTTCGTGGAAACGACGCGTTTCTCTTACTTGTACAGGACTGTGCTTTCTCAAATTTGATGGATAATCATTTTTTAAGCATTTAAAATATTTTCACATTCGATTGTGGTGCTGTGTTTTTTGTTTCTCAATTTTGTTGGTTATAAGTTCGAATGTCTTGGTCTGCTTAGCTTAATGTGTTGGTTAGTTGATTGAATCTGAGTGTCTTGCTTTAATTATTAATTTTGCTCTAAACAGCATTTTTTTATGTATTAAATAGTTCGTTTTTAATTGCATTTTATACAACATTTGCAAATTTATTTTTGAGTTCTGTTGAAAAAGCCTCTTTGATAGGCACCTATGTATGTATACCTCAAGCTGTCATTTCTACCAGTAAATTTTTAACATTAGAGTTTCATAAGTTTTTAATAAATAACAGTTGTTCAAATTTGTTTTTCATCACTCTTTTACTGCGTGCGCGTAGCACACAGTGTGTTATGCTTAATGTTATTATGCTACTGGTTGTTTTTTTTACCCACAAGCGCGTTTTTTCTGTATGTATGAATTATTTTTAAAATTTTAGTGTTTATTCTGATTCCCACGCGCGTAGTGCACTAAATTTTTTGTGAATGACCATATTATTTCATTTTTTTAAATCCAACCTCCAAACTGAAAAAAGTAATTTTTTAATCTGAAAAATTATTGAATTTTACAAAAAAAATTTTTGTTTTGATTGTTTTATACAATAATTTAAAGTATATTTTTATTGAAATCATTTACAAACGTTTTTACCAAAATCATTTAATTTTTAATCATTATATTTTTGAGGTTGTTGATTAGAAAATCTGTTAACAGCATCGTTCATGTTTTTTCCATGGGAACAAAAACTGTAGTGGAAAAGGCCCGTTTCCACCCGTGTTTTGAGTGTGGAAACGTGCCGTTTCCATGATCAGATTTGAGAAAAATTCATACCATCGGGATTTTCTGATATAATGTAAATATTTGCAGTACAAGATTCAGATCTATACTGAATGCACCTCCACACAACACTGTTTTTATTAATACGTTGTTTAGAATATAAGAAATTATTGTATTTTAATAAAGATGTATTTTTATTACTAATCATAAAATGTAAAGGCATCTTGTGTGCTCAATAGATACATTAATACTAACAAGGAGAGGTCACACCCTCTGGGTCACCGATCTTGACGAAACTTTGGGGATCGTTTTCTTATACCAAAAGATGAAGAAATCTACCAATCATCCCGTCTAATGGGCCTTTTATACCTAGTTCCTACATAGCTTATATCGTATTTTTAGCTCTTTTTGGGTTTTTTTGCGAATTTTCAAAAAATTCCTGTTCGTAGCCTATTGCACTTACAAAATTCTGCAACCCCGCATTTTTTTTGTTTTTTCATCTTCTTTTGAGAAAAAATATTTTTAAATCTAATTTTGAAGAAATAGTCCATGTAAAATTAAGGTAATCAAAAGCATTTTTTTACTGTTTTTTTGGTTTTATAAACTTAAACTGTACGTCGTCAGCCTTATCAAAATTATGTCTCAAAATATTTTTTCTAAAAAATTCATAAAAAAACAAAGAAAATGCGGGGTTGCAGAATTCTGTAAGTGCAATAGGCTTTGAGCAGGAATTTTTTGAAAATCAGCTTGTTTTGACACTTTTAACACTTTAGTGCGACTTTTGTGGTTATTTGTGCCAATTTTCAAAAAATTCCTGCTCAAAGCCTATTGCACTTACAGAATTCTGCAACCCCGCATTTTCTTTATTTTTTTATGAATTTTTTAGAAAAAATATTTTTAGACATAATTTTGATGAGGCTGACGACGTACAGTTTAAGTTTATAAAACCAAAAAAACAGTAAAAAAATGCTTTTGATTACCTTAATTTTACATGGACTATTTCTTCAAAATTAGATTTAAAAATATTTTTTCTCAAAAGAAGATGAAAAAACAAAAAAAATGCGGGGTTGCAGAATTTTGTAAGTGCAATAGGCTACGAACAGGAATTTTTTGAAAATTCGCAAAAAAACCCAAAAAGAGCTAAAAATACGATATAAGCTATGTAGGAACTAGGTATAAAAGGCCCATTAGACGGGATGATTGATAGATTTCTTCATATTTTGGTATAAGAAAACGATCCCCAAAGTTTCGTCAAGATCGGTGACCCGGAGGGTGTGACCTCTCCTTGTAAGTAGTTCAACAGATAACTCGAAGTAAATATTTACAAATAAATTTGGGGATTTTCGTATAAGTATATTTAAGTTTTCGGTGATGTTTACTTCGGAAATTTTTACATTCGGGAATTAATACTCGGGGATTATTACGCGGGGATTTTTACGTGTACTCCTGAGTTCAACATTACAAAAATGATCAGTTATCCCTCAAGCTCTATACCCCCAAAACCCTGGGCGTTGAGTTCAATAAATAGACTGATCAGTTATCCCCCAAGCTCTATACCCCCAAAACCCTGGTTACCAAGTGGAATAATTTTACAAGCTAAGCGTACTTTATATTTGTACATTAAGTCAATAAAAAAGCGTTTTTTTTTTTTTTCATTCCACAAAAACATTGTGGTATACTTTTACATTTACATCACTTGAAAATATTACAAAATAACAAAAAATATATATAAAACCAAAGAAAAAAGGGTCAGGCTAATTGGGTATCATCGTCGACCAAAAAATTTTTTCGCCGACGAAAAAAATTATTTATCTTACCTCAAAAACGCATTGAAAATTTTCTTTTTTTCGTCAACAAAATTTTCCACATAGGGAATTGTTGAAACTTTCATCGACGAAAAAAATAAATTTTCGTTCACGAAAACAGGGTTTCGTCGACGCAAAAATGATTTTAATTTCGCAGCAGAGAATGTTTCACCGACGAAAACAATGTTTCGTCGACGCAAAAAATAAATTTTCTTTCACGAAAACAATGTTTCGTCGACGCAAAAATGATTTTAAATTCGCAGCAGAGAGTGTTTCGCCGACGGTTTATTTTAAGCAAGCATAATTGTATTTTCAACACATAATATTTTAGACCATTCAATAATATCTGAAAAAATTACGAAAACAAATGATTTTTTTTTAAGCTCTATAAATTTATTATTCAATTTTATTACATGGACTCAAATAATATTTTACATCGATAAAAATATTCACCTGCAAGTACAATTTTAAAAAGAAAAAACAATTAAAAAAAAAAAAAATTTCCAATGAAAGTAACTCTCAATGAAAGTAATTCTCAATACAAAATTCATTTCTTAAAGTATTTAACACACTTTTCGCAAACAAACTTTTTCTTTGTCTTCATGCATTTCCGAAAAATTAACGCAATCTTGATGGGCCCAATTACGACAACATCTACAAAGTATTAATTTACCACTACATTTCATTTGGCAACTCATAATGTTGTTTGTCTTTTTTGGAAATAAATTTTTTGAAAGCTTGAAACCCATTTAATTTGAAACATGTTTTTAATATATCAATGTCGAACTCTGGATGCAGAAAAATATCTTTGACGTTGTCAATGTTTAAATTTTCAACATACAACTCATCAATTTTGAAAGATTTATTGATTATATTGTCTGCTGTACTTGGTTTCAAAAAATTTAATAGCACTATTTTACGCTTAGTCATAGATGAAAATCGTTCATATGTTTTTACTTTATACAGCCGCAGCCCAATAGCGTTTTTCTTTACTTGATTTTTAGGAGCTCCTTTAGATTTTTTCGGTTCTACAATTATTTTTGATTCTGAAATGAATTATTGATATTGAGATACAAAAACTTTTAAAAGTTACATTTACAACTATTTAACTTTTATTAACGCACCCAGTTCTTTCACGACTGATAACTGACTTTATCGTGTTAGTATAGAATTTAAAAAAGGGTACATTTTTCTTGAAAAAAAAAAAAAAAACTTTCTTATTTAAAATGCTTCCCTATGCATGAAAAATTTAATATTAATAGAATAAAAAATAATTTTATTAAAATAAAAGATGCCTTTTCTATTTGATATCATACTTGTTATAACTAAAAAATTATCAACTTTTTTTTATTTGAAGAAAATTCCAACAATTGCGTTTGTTTATCGCACTAAGCTTGATTGAGTGTACGCCAACCTGAAACGACACCCGTAAAATCGAGGTCCACGAACTAAGTATCATAAAATTTGTGCTTAAGTGATTTGATAGTATACATAATGAAATTAGTTTTCAAACTGATTAAAAGATATTTGAAATTCCTCTAAGCTGGGCTGTTGCAAAATGAAACAAAAGAGTTTAAAAGCAGTTGAGAAATTCTAAATACCAATCTACTAATTTAACAATTTTAAATTTGAATTGCTTGGGTATAAGTTTTTCGTTTTGATAATACGCTTTAAAAGTATAATCTGTATAATTGAGTTTTATTATTTTAATTTAATTATGAACCTTTTGGATTGTTTTTATTCAGATTTCTTTTCACAGTGGACCGAAGACTTTGAGTATGGTGTTGAATGTCTATTTTATCTTTTCCTGTGCTTTTTGATTTTTTTTTTTTCTTTTCTGTTAACTTGATTTTCTTCACAATTAATTTTTTGTAGAACTGAAGTCTCATTATCGCTGAGTTTTCTTTTTCGAGTACCTAAAAAAGGAAGGTTATTAGTTGCAAAAATCATAAAACAAGTAAGAGATATTTTAAATAATTACATTGTTCCATAAAGTTTGATAAGAACAGTTTAGAACTCTTAACAAAAAAATTTATTTATGGAAAAATCTGAAGCATTTTGACAAGGTTTAAAAAAGATAAACAACCTACTCCAAATACTTCCATATACTAATAATTAGATGTAATAATTATTAATATAAATTTAATTTAAAGTTATTGGATATAAAATCCTTATAAAAAACAGAATCCAATTCTAATTAGAAATAAAACAATAACACTAGTTTAGTTAATAAAAATATTTTAATATGAACTCAAAAATCTGAATACAAAGAGAGAGGAGTTTAGGTTAAGCTTGTGGACTCTATGAAATCACACCGAGAAGTGAAGTCGCTGTCGTCAACTGACAAGCAGCTGTAGCAACTTCAGACTGTTCGAATTTTATATTCCTTCACTCCCTCCAAAATTCGAAACCAAAATCTTAATTGTAATTAAAAAAAATATGTATCATATTAACATTAAATCAGATTAAAATTTTTATTCATTTAGCTTTAAGAGATTCTTTTAAAGTTATAAGATAGGATTCAATAGGCTCCTCATCGTTCCAGTTCTCAGAATTCATCTTGTCAGAAGAAAAGATCAATCTTTGGACTGTCGTTGTGGTAGTTTCTGTAATGACAAATCTGACATCTGCGTCTCCTGTCTTTTCTCTAAAATAAAAAAAATGAAAAATAATACAATCAGTTACAAAAGATAATCTGATTAAAAAGATATATATATATAAAATCAAATTAAATCTGATTCAAAATTTCAAGGGTAAATTTTCTATGTAAATTGGCATCAAGTGGCTTTGTAAAAATATCAGCTGCATTCAGTTTTGTTGGTATCCAGTTAACTATGACTTTTCTCTGTTTAACCAAAGATTTAACATAGTCACCATGTACATCTGATAACTCTTTTCTAACACCGTATTTTTCTCGAAATTTCAAATTCTCATTTATAGTATTCAAATCATGATCAAAATCATTAATCTTATGACAGCCTTCCATTTGAGTATAATTGACAGCTGCCAAATTATCACACCAAATTTTTACTGGAAAGAGTGTTTTTCCCATAATTTCTCTGGTTGCTATATCCATAGAAACAAGTTCTTGACAAGCTTCACTCATGCTTTTAGTTTCTGATTTACAAGTAGATTTGTAAACTTCACTTTTTTTATGGCTACGCCATGCAACAGTATCACCAAAAAGAGTGATATAATAACCACTTGTAGAAGTGGAATCATTCCAATCATTATAACTAGAATCGGATTTTGCTTCAAGAAAATCAGTTTGAGCTGTAAATTTCAAACCTAATTTTACAGTACCACGAAGGTATCGAAGCAATTCTTTCACATCTTCCCAATCGTCTAAAGTTGGAGCCACTTGACGTCTGGCTAAAATATTTACAACATATGAAATATCAGGTCTTGTACCTCCAGCCAAATAAAGTAGACTTCCAATAGCTTCACGATAAGGTACTTTTTCTTTCATTCCTTGAACTGGATTCTGATTAAATTTTTCTGTCAGTAATCTTGATTTTCTTCCTTGTACTTGACTTGTTTCCATAGGAGCATTTCTTGGAACACAATTTTTCATATTGAATCTTTCAAGAATTTTCTCTGTGTACTCTGATTGATCAATCTGAATTAATTTCTTTTCTTTGTCTCTTGTGATTTTTAAACCAAGGAATTGTTTTGGTTCACCCAAATCTTTCATTTCAAAAACTTCACTTAGTTTTAATCTGATTTCATTCAATTTAACAGGATCATTTGAAGCTATTATCATGTCATCAACATAAAGTACAATAAGTGCCATTTTATCTTCATGTCTCCAAGTATAAAGACAAGGTTCATGTTCAGTATTAGTCAGTTTCAATTTTTCAGCTTCACTAGTAAATTTTTCATTCCACTTTTTGGAACTAACTCTTAGTCCATACAGTGCTTTTAATAATTTACAAATCTTTTTTATTCTATCATTTTTACTGACCACCATGCCCTTTGGAATTTCCATATAAATATCTTCGTTAAGAATTCCATTTAAAAATGCAGTCTTCACATCCATCTGAATCATTTTAAGACCAAATTTATTTGCAATAGCCAGCACTGCTCTGATTAACGGCATACCAGAAACAGGTGCATAAGTCTCTCGGAGTTCATATTCTTTGCGATCTTTGAAACCCCTGATAACCAATCTTGCTTTGTAAACGGTAGAACCATTTTCCAAAATTTTCTTTTTGAAAACCCATTTAGAATCAATCACATTCAATTTCTTTACTTCTTTGCTGGAAACAGGTTTATCAATCAGATTCCAAACTTTATTTTTATACATTGAATTTAATTCTTCCTCCACTGCGCACTGCCAAAATTCTTTCTCTGGAGACGCCATGGCTTCTTCGTATGAAGTGGGATCTTTATTTATTGAGGCTAACAAACAATATTTTAATTCATCTTCCTTAATATCATCTTTATCTTTGCCATCAATTTCCAACTCTTTGAAAATCACCTTACTTTTATCAAGCTTTTCAGAAGTGAAAAATGCGAAACTCGAATCTTCAATCATATTTTCAGGTAATGCAGTTTTAGCATATTTGGTAAAATCTCTACCCTCCTTCTGTTTTCTCATTGGTTGTACTCTGATTTTTGTTTGTAAATCTTCAGGTTTATTTTGATTATCAGCTTTTCTTTTTCTACTACTTTTAGACTTTTGATTAATCGGTTCAATTACAGTCTCACTCAAAATTGAATCAGAATTCACATTAGAATTCAAATTTTCAACAACTTGTGGAATTTTTGAATATCCAATGTTAGTATTTTCATGAAAATTTATTTCAGAACCTGATTCTGAGTCCGATTCCATTAATTCATGATCTAATTAAGGAATATAATCAGATTCATTTTCAAAACTATCTTTATAAACAATTTTCTCATTGAATTTAACATTACACGAATTCATAAATTTTCGAGTTGTAGGTTGCCATAAAATGTAACCGGTTTTGGAGTATCCAACAAGAACAGCTTTGATTGCTCTGGCAGCAAACTTTGTTTTTGGATCTTGATCAAGTACATAAGCAATACACCCAAATCTTCTCAGTTTTTCCAAATGTAGTTTCCTGATAGGAGCAAAAAGTTCAATCGGAATTTTGAAATCATTCGATTTGTGAGGAGTACGATTATAAACATGAATTGCCATTTCAGCTGCAAAACTCCAAAAATATTCAGGCAAACCAGAATCAACTAGCATAGCTCTAATTTTATCTTCCAAAGTTCTATTGATTCTTTCAGCTACACCATTCAATTGAGGTGTTCTTGGTGGAGCAAAATCCTGATCAATTTTTTCTTTCTCCATAATCTTATAAAATTTACCACCAAGATTTTCTTTGGCATTGTCAGCTCGAATATAACAAACTTTTGCATTAAAGCCAATCAGATTTCTAGATTTTTGAAGAAAACTCTCCAAACCATCACCAGCTTGACTTTTTCTTTTCATGATTTTAATGTCTGCATATCTTGTATAATCATCAACAAAGGTAATAATGTACCTAGATAAATCAGGATAAGACAAAGGCTTTATGGGTCCCATTATGTCAGTATGCAATCTACCCAAAGCTTTATCTGATCTATCTCTAACCTCATCAAAAGGTTTCTTAATCATTTTAGATAACTTACAAGATTCACAATCCATTATAGAATCATCAAACTTCACATCTTTAAACAATGGCAATAATTTTTTCAAATATCTCAAATAACCAACTGACGCATGATTAAATCTACGATGCCACATCATACCTACACTCGGTTTTTCTAACTCATATTTACTGTACTCTGATTTTTCTTTCTGAGTAAATTTTTGTTGTTTTTCATTAAACATATTTAAATCAATTATTCTCTTATTCAATTCAATTGAATTAAAATCAGAATCACCAAAAAAATCAGATTCAGTTTTATCGTTACCATTAAATTCATGCAAATTCTCCCTCCCAACCTCAGACAAGTGTCTTTCTAAAATCCCAGACTCTGATTCTCCCTCCGAACTGGAGAGCTTTTTATCACTAGTTTGAGGTTGAGTCATAGAATTTTCAACTGAAACTATTTTTGCAGTACAATTATAACCCTCATAAACAGATTCATCAGAATTTTCAGGTGTTATTTTAAAAGTAATTAGCCAATTTGGCTTAATATAATCACCCACAATATAATCGTAATCTGATTCTTTATCAAATATTCTGATTTTCTGATCATCTAAGTAAATACTCAGACCCAAATCTACAAATTTTCTCAGTGAAATCAGATTATTTGATATATCACCAGCAGCTAAAACATTATACAATTTAATCATTTCACCTGTTTTGGATTTAAGAATTAAATCACCTTTCCCATCAATTTTAATATCTGCTTTAGAATTCTTATTTGCGCTTTTTATAACCCCATTTTTACATTTTCTAAAATCTGATAATATCAAACCTCTAGTTATTATGTGCTCAGTAGCACCTGAATCCGCAATAAAAATTAAATTGTTTTTATCATAATCATGAATACAATAATTCTTACCTGCAACATTTGCTCTTGGGATACCTTCCGAAGAATACGGCTTCCGTTTTTTTCGGTAAAACTTCTTTTTACTCTGATTTGCCATTTTACCAGCCCTTCCACTATTATTATCATTATTAGGAACCCATTTTGAATCAGATTTAAAATTCATATTTTTATTATAATGATTTTGATTAACTGACCTTTTCTTAGGACAATTGAATTGTATGTGTTTTGCATATTCTCTGCAAAACTCACAAAATGAGTAGCCAAATTTATTCAGTGGACAATCCTCTCGCTTATGATCCCGACGATAACACGTGAAGCACTTATAGTTGCGTAAATCAGGGTCATGCACCGCTTTGAAATCAAAGAACGGAAGAGATGGATTAATCCGTCTTTTCTGCTCGTGTACCTGCCAAGCTGGTGGTCCTCTCTCATTCCTATTTGCTTGCCTATTTACAGACTGATTAAAACTACCCAATTGTAAGGCTTGGCCTTGATTTTGCTTATTGAGCTGGTTTAGTTCATTTTGACTTGACTCAATCTGTAAAAGAGCAAATCTTAATTTTTCCATAGACATCAGTTTGTCATGTTGAATTCTATAGCTCAAGTCTTGAGTTTTTATTTCAGGAAAAGCCCCTACAAAACTATTATAAAAGGCACTCCTTAAATCAGATCAGTAATTTCAGGTGCATCATCAATTGATTCATATTCTCTAATAATTGAGTCAAATCTTTCAAAAAAATCACAAACCTTTTCTTTAGTTTTCATTCTGATGGCAAAAAGTTTAGACATTACTGTAGTATGAGTCAGATTTGCTTGAATTTTTCTTTGCTTCATTAAAAATTGTAAAATTCTTTTTGGATCTTTAATGTTAAAAATTTGTTTGTGATAATAATCATCTAAATGACTGATTATCAGACCCCTAACCTGATTTTCGCGGTCAATTTTTTCCGAAGCTGAAAAATCTTGTGGCACAATTACATTTGAATCTATCACATCCAATAAATTATTTAACGACAAATCAATTTTTAAATCATCAAGCCAAATTTTAAATTCTATGTTTTTCGTTAGCATGTAATTTTTATTGAAGTTAATCTTACTTTTATTCTTGTGACTCAAAGTGTCATTTAGTTTAAGTAAAGTTGAATTTAAATTGAAACTCTGATTAAGTCTATCGTGTAAATCATAATTTTTAAGTAAATCTGATTCGACATTATCAAGATCTAACCTCAAATTATTACTCTGATTTAAGGGTTCAATAATAGTGGAATTGGTTTTGTTTTGAGATAATCTTTTTAATACCTGTCGTCGCTGTATCTCGTGCTGATAGTGTTGTTGAAGGACCAGGTTCTCCCTTTTCCTTCTTGCTATATAAGTTGCTAATTGAGGAGAGAGCCCAGCCCTCCCCAACTACAATGACTCAGCTGGAACAAAACCAACAGGTCGAGAATCAGATTTTGAAGTTCTTATTCCTCTTCCACGACCTTGACCCATCACTTGTCCTTGCGGAACTTCCGCAAAACGTAGTTTTTGGATCTCGTCAGGACAGAGAAATCCCCTTCCACGACTTTTGCCAGTCAAAGATCTTGACTGGACCATTCCATGAACGGACTTTTGTTCCTCCACCGTTGTCGGTCTGTCCTCAATAATCCTTGGACCTTTTTGAGACATTAGGACCGGAATCGACGGTGACAAAACTTGTGGATTAGGGGATGAAAAATCCAAAGGTTTATCTTGGTCAGATAACATTTCTTCAGACTGTATCTGATCCAAGTCCCGATTAATGTTCTGGTCTTCAATCTCGAGAACATCTTCATCATCTTCTGGTAATTCAGATGTATCTAAAGAGTTAATCAGATTAAATTATATTATAATTAATCAGAATTTGTGTTTTGGATTTTAAAAATTTAATTTAGAAATCTCATTCATTATTTTAAATCGGAATTTTAAATCAATAATAATCAGATTAAAAAAAAACTTTAGATACCTTCTCTATTACTATGAATATTCAAAAGAGCGTCATCTAGTTCTGCCAATTCTCTAAGAGTTGAGATATCAGGCTCAGATGATGTTTTATTTTTCAGACGACTTTTCAAAATTCTTCTTTGCTGCCCCTTTAAATCAAAATTCTCTTTTTGTTCTGCCATTTTTCAGCGTGGCGTAAATCTTGAAAAAAAAAAAATCTGATTTAATACCAAAACACATTATTTGCTGGAAGTAAATTTTAGGTTTAAATAATTCTCTCTCATACTATGAAACAGAATAAACCAAAATTTTTGAATGAGTTAACCGTATACATCCATCCAGGACGCACGCACCTGTTAAAACAGTGGCCATGCACATACGACCCTTCAAACATATACACAGCTAATCACTCAAGTGCTTAAAATTGATGAAACTGTACTACAGTCACTACTGCACTTGGCTGAACATTCATAATTTTTGTGATTGTTAGATCATATTTCATTAAAAAGCTGCACTCTCACCGGCCGGCTAAATCAGATTTTATTTGCCGTGAATAAAAACTCACTCACTTCCCAGTTTCACAAAACAACAAAAAAAATAGAAAAAAAACTCAACAAGAACAACAAGAAACAACGCAATTAGCGTGCTGGGCACCAAAACCTATTGGATATAAAATCCTTATAAAAAACAGAATCCAATTCTAATTAGAAATAAAACAATAACACTAGTTTAGTTAATAAAAATATTTTGATATGAACTCAAAAATCTGAATACAAAGAGAGAGGAGTTTAGGTTAAGCTTGTGGACTCTATGAAATCACACCCAGAAGTGAAGTCGCTGTCGTCAACTGACAAGCAGCTGTAGCAACTTCAGACTGTTCGAATTTTATATTCCTTCAAAAGTAAATTGTTAATTTCTCTCACCTAAATAAAAAAATAATAATAATTTTTAATTGATTCAGCAACAACTTTGAAGTTAAAACATTGTTTTCGTCAGCGAAATACTCTCTGCTGTGAATTTAAAATCATTTTTGCGTCGACGAAACCTTGTTTTCGTGAACGAAAATTAATTTTTTCGTCAACGAAACATTGTTTTCGTCGACGAAACACTCTATGCTGAGGATTTAAAATCATTTTTGCGTCGACAAAACCTTGTTTTCGTGAACTAAAATTTATTTTTTTCGTCGACGAAAGTTTCAACAATTTCCTATGTGGAAAATTTCGTCGACGAAAAAAGAAAATTTTCAATGCGTTTTTGAGGTAAAATAAATAATTTTTTTCGTCGACGATGGTACCCGGTTAGCCTGACCCAAAAAAAAAAAAAAACCAATAAGCAAACGAAAATTTTTACACTTTTCTCGAAATGTATCTCATTCGTAAAAGCGTTTAATTTCTAGTTAAAAAAAAAAAATTTGTTTATACTGTTTCAAACATAGAGTTAAACAATAAGTAAAAACTTATAGCAATTTCCTAGTCAACCAAGCCATTTAGGAGTTTAAATTTTCAGATTTACAATTTTATGATATACTTGCACCAGTGCATTAGGTATGCTTACAGAATTATTTATTTCATGCTTAAGCTAACTAAAATGCACTCATATTTTGGGAATAATTCAACTCGGGCTCCCAAGGTTTTTGGGGTTAAAAGCTTAGGGGATAAATGATAGTTGATAATTTTTTTTTTTGAGCTCGGCTGCCCAGGGTTTTGGGGGTTTAAAGCTTGGGGGATAGCTGATCACTTTATTTACTGAACTTGACTTTTTTTTTTGTAGACGTCAATTTTATAGGGGCGGGGGAGGTGGACCTCAGGACAGCTGGAAGCAGTTGTTACGCTCCAGGGAACAAGGGTAGGAACAAGTGTGTACGTTAGTACGCACGAGGGTAGGTACAGAAGTAGGCACAATGGTAGACTCAAGGCTAGGTAAGAAGGTGGGTACATAAGTCGATTCAAGATTGGGCAAGTGGGTAGGTACAAGGGTTGGCACAGGATCAGACACAATAGTAGGGAAGATGATAGGTTCAGGGTTAGATGTTAGGTAGAAAAAAGGTAGCAAAATTAAAAACTAGAATCAGTTTATTTAGAAAAATGTCAGGTTCCATTATGTAATTTGGCTATGATATAATATTTAGGTAGATAATAAGAAGTAAAAAGAACTAAAATGGTTATAAGATACGAGATTATTATCAAGATAGGTCCATCGAAGTCTTGAAGCTCACTCAAATGGCTTGAAAAGTCAGATAGGTTGCTCGCTTGGACACCAAGAATTAATGTGAAGTAGTTTCAAGTATTGTGTGGACAACTTGAAGGTCGGATGGGACCAGAAAACCAGCTAGCGAAGAACCAGAACTGCTTGCATTGGGTGAAGAGAGCTCCAGGAATTGTTCACTTGTGGTTTCTGATGCTTGGACCCAATCTGATGGTTGATTTTAAAGTGAGCAGGGTGGTCGATAAGGTAGCTGATGAAGCTCCAGAGCATTGGACAACCAGTGGCTGGCGAAGGAAGTCCAATTGAGTTATAAGCTGAGGTTGCCTGGAGTCCAGAGCCAAGCCAAATAGTTGTAGTGTGAATTGGCAGGGTGTAAACCTGTAAATTCAAATGATTTCAGTATTTTGTTTGAAAATTATAGTTTAATAAGGTATTAAAATTTGATATGAGTAAAATAAAAATACTTGAAAAAGGTAAACAAACTTCAAGGTTCTTTTGTATGTGATAATAATGTAAACAATCTTGTTTACTTTAGTCTGCTGAATTAAGAGCCAAACAGAAATAAAAGGCAATTTGATTAGTTTTGTGGTGAAAAACTAAGAATGACACATATGGAATAAACACACCAGAATAGTTATCCATCGACGCCAGGGTGCTTCTGGTGGTGAGCTCCTGTTGTGATCACGTGACGGGAACGTGTAGTGGTTGCTGTGCTGTAGCTTAGGCACGAACAGCTGATGTGGTTGGCCGCTGCTTGTTCGGGCTCTGACGGTATTCCAGGTCGACTCGACGAGCGAAGGCAGTTGTCCAGGTTTAGGTACAGACGGCGTGCTGCAAATGGAAGGCCAGCAAGATGGTTGCTCTTGTTGGCGGCTGTAGTGTTGTTGTTGCAGGAGTTGGAGCGAAGCACGAGGCGATCAGGGGATCGTGCTTCTCGCTCGCTCACTTCCACAACGACTGGACGTTGCGCACGCCGCTGGTAGCCGTCGCTGATAAGTGGTTGCCTGGTTACGGCACCGCGTGGTATGGCTTTGTTAGCCAAGGTGACTCCGGGGTCTCCTGGATGGTGGCACCAACAAGGTGATAGCTCTTGTCGGCTGGTACTCACTGCTGTTGCGCGCGGCGAGGCGATACGAGCGCTGCTCCGAGCATCGATCGGCTTGATGTGCTGCTGTGGTGTGCGCTGGACTTGAGACGGAGTGGAGAGACGCGGCAGACAGGTGGTTGTCCGCCTCTCTCGCTCTCACGACAACTGTCTGCTGATGAAGTGTGGCTGCGCAGCGGTGATGCACGCGCCACTCGGCGTCTTTGGGTCTTCTTCGTTTGAAGAAGAAAGAAGAATGAAAATGGCCATTGCCCAGAGTGATGGCATGGCAATTTTCAGGTTTTTAATTTTCCACTTTTCACTGCACTAATCACTCGCGTCGTGGTCACTGGTTTTATCCGGGTCGATTAGGACCAATGTTTGGGATTAGAGCTTAGCGGACTGTATAAAAATTAAGGTAAAATTACCGCGATCGTGAGGGAGTGGGAAAAGGAAAGAGTTAGGTGTTTTAAGCACAATACTGTGTAGTTTTATGCTGCACTTAAACTATACTTTATTAATTTATTAACACTATATACAAATGAGGAGAGAGAGCTCGCCGTTTTGGCCAGGAGTCTCTCTACCTCGGTGAAACGTCACGGATAAGCGGGCGGTCTCGCGACGGTGGCTTCGAGTCCCATGACGCGTGGTTGCGGCATCACGGTTGCAGCAAGACTGGTGCGGGCGGAAACTGGTCGCTCTGGGCAGCTCCGGCGTGGGTCACTCGAATGACCAATCCCGTGGTGAAAAAGAGGCGGTGAATTTTGAGCAGTAGGAATCTGCCATGGGGGTCGATCTGATTATCTTACCCAGCTATGCTGTTTTATAATTCAATAAAATACAAAAATTTTTTCTCAGTAGTTTCATAAAGTACGCAGTATCTACTATCTATACATTAAAAAAAAAAAACGTTTTTTTGGTTACAAATGGGAATGATTACAGATGGGTCGCTCACAGACTTCAATGATTTGAGATGAATTTAATTGGCAAGTATTAAAATGCACGGGAAATAAGATCATTTGCACGGGATGTGGGTCGCACGGGTAAATAAATACTTTTGCACGGAGTACGAACATAAAAATATTGATTCTACACGAGGTTTATCATCAGAAATTAAGGCATTTGTAAAAGATAAATATAATAAGTTTGGACTAAAATTAAACCAATCAACACATGACCTGTATTGTACCATTGTTTTCACCAATACCAGATAACAGTTTCCACCTGGAGCTATCAAGCATTAATAATTTTACCATATTAAAGCTTAGTCTGCAGAAACCAAAACCTGTTGAACTTTTATGCCTTTTTATACATGAAGTTCATTTTTACAATTTTCCATTACCACCCAATTGATTTTAATTCTTACTTGTGTTCTGCACATTTAAAATTTAAATCAAACCTACATTTAATTGTCTAACCTTGCCCAAAAATTAAAAATTTTAAGATACGCCAGGATCATCAACTGATTTTCTCACCCCAGAGTGTAAAATCTTAGTTATTTTGCTAGTGTCATCTATGCCAGCCACCAACGTGGCACAGCAGTTGTTAGTAGGCCCTTTACACTCTATCATCAACTAGAGTTGCCCAAGCCAATTCAACTTAACCATACAAGTAGTATAGTAACACTATGGCGAATGTAAACAAAGATGATTCACCGCAGCGAGCAGTCTCGCGCGGTGGGGGCGGCCGGTTACGCGGTTGAGGCGGCTGCTCGCGGGTGCTGCGGGAGGGGGTGCTCGGGGCCGTTCGGCAAGGAGGAGGGCTTCCTGGCGCTGCGAGCGGCCTCGCGCGGTGGCGGGGGCCGGTGCCGCGGTCGAGGCTGCTGCTCGCGGGTGCTGCGGGAGGTGGTGCTCGGGGCCGCTCGGGGAGCAGGAGGAGGGCTTCCTGGCGCTGCGAGCGGCCTCGCGCGGTGGCGGGGGCCGGTGACGCGGTCGAGGCGGCTGCTGCGGGAGGTGGTGCTCGGGGCCGCTCGGGGAGCAGGAAGCCCTCTGGCGACGGTGACGAGACAGACTCCGCGGAAGCGAAGGTCGCTGAGGCGGCTGTGCTCGGACGTCGCGGCTGCTGCGGGGGGGGGGTCTGACCGGCTTTGCTGCTGCCTCTGCAGGAGCTGCTGCTGCGTCTGTATCTTGTTCGAAGGTCGCTGAGGCGGCTCCTGACGCCGACGACGGTGCTGACTCCACAGAAGTGAAGGTTGTTGCAACTGCGTTTAGATTACGTATTCTTCAAGAGATTATTTTATTCTGGATCGGGATTTTTTTTTTTTTTTTTTTTTTTTTTTAAATTAATAAAATAGTTTAAGAAATCAAAAAAATTAGAAATTAATGATAATAATTTTTAATCCATTGAAAAAATACTTTGATACTCATTAATTTTACTTTAATACTAACTAATTTTACTTTTTTTTTTTTTTTTTTTTTTTTTAAAAGAAAATATGATTTGAGTGAAGAGGAGGAGGTGGATATTTAAAAAACAATCCAAGTATATATTTATTTTAAATTTTATTTTTAATTTTTTAAAGTTTTACATACACAAAACTTTTTACAATTAAGCATCGAAAGTAAACGCAAATTGAAAATTACCAATATACGTGGCATAAAATTTATTTTCATCAATTTTCTCCAATACTTTTTCCCAAAAGGACTCATGTTTCGTCAGAGCATCCGAAATTTTTTGAGGCAGATAAATAGCAAATTCGTTATCAAAGGTAGCCAAAACTTTGCGTCCATATTTTGCTGTCGTCTTGTTTACAGATGTCACTTTGTATTTGTGATTTATGTCTAGCTGCTTTAAGTTTTTACGGGGTAAATCAGGTGCTTGAGATATACCGTTGAGCCAGTCGATGCCTACTTCTTCTGCAGCCATATTTTCAAGCCTGGAACAAATTTTTTGATTAATTCAAGAAAATTAATAAATAAAGTGTAAAAATAATAGAGATCGACAAATCTACTTACAAGTATTTCAAGGAAGATGACTTTCAAAAATCCGAGAGCTCGTTTATTGGCTTTTGTTCGGCTGGTAAAGAGTAGGGGGCCAGTTAAGTCGAAGGCTGTACACTTTGTGACTGATGGAAAGACTGACTTTCGTCGTACAATTTATAGGTATAAATATTGTAAGCCCCGCAAATGCAGCATTGGCGTTTTACAAAGTCCTGACAACGTGATTTTACAATAAAGACATTTTTGCACTACTACTTTGTAAACAATGTATGACACAGCCGCCGTTACCCGTAAATTGATAATTATCACGTGATTTGTGTTTAATAAAAGATCTTGCAATACAATCATTTTTTTTCAAGTCATCAGAAAAATTATTTAGAAAAGCTTCGAAACCCAATCCGTTAGTCATATAATGTAAAAACATTAAACAATATTGACCACATACGTCGGATGTCTCACTTTGAAATTGTTTAACATTCCATTTTAAATGCTTACAATTTTTGCGCAAAGTTTTAATATGATTGGGTATGAACGGGGGTATACCGTAGCTATCTAGATAATGCCCAAAACCGTGTGAATCTACATGTATAGCAACCCAATGCATACCAGGTTGAGTGTGATTATCAGTGTTAAATACAAAGGCCGTCGGTTTCATCCACACCCATGGAATCCGATCCGCAGGGAACACACCGATAGTATGTGAGGGCATCAGCGACAACTTGTTTAGAATCTGCAGGCTGTTCATTGTAAAATATTACAGGTGAACTTAAAGGGAAATCGTTATTTAAGCTTTGAGATTTAGATAACAAGTATGCTTTAATTCGATAGACGTTATTTAAAGCACAAGCAAATTTTAAATAATTATTTTTTACAGCGTGATTTATACAGTACTTATCGCTCCACGGTAGGTTATTAAATGACGGACAGTTCGTATCGTACTCTAAATTAATAACTTCTCTAGTAGTCATTTTATGAAACATTAACCACTTTTCTTTACCCCTAACATAAGTTTTATCGACACTTTTAAAAATATCGCTGAGCGTACGATTGAGCGTTTTCAAAGTCACACTCCCTTCTAAATAATCTATACCGTGTTGATTTCTTGTCAACCAATTATTCTCTTTACGAACTTCACAAGGTAGCGAATCTACTCGGTGCACAGCGCTAACAATCCAATGCGCGACAAATTCATTTTTTAAAGATAACAAAGCTATTTCTTTAGGCACCAACTTGTTATTTTTATCTTTGAAAAATTGAACATCTGCAATGAGCTCCATTGTAGGACTCTATTTCGTTAACTAACTCATTTTTTTAACGAGACTAACTTTATATACTTAAAAAGCGACCTCTAGTGATTCATCCGCTAAAGTCTACAAGCACCTGCCTCGACGCGTCAATTTCTAAAATATTTTCATATTCCGAATAAACTATACAATTTACTGTTTCGGTCAGAGGATCGTCAAATCTAACATCTATTCTAACGCTACCGTGTTTAATTAAATTCCAATGAGTACACTCATTTGCAGATAAGTCAGGTGTTAAATCGAAAGCAAAAAGGCAGTAGCCATCAGGGTAAGACTCGCGAGGTATGTTATTACCCTCGTTAAGAAAATGAACACCAGTACCCGAAAATAGAGAGTGATAACAATCTATATAAGCGCCGTTTTTTTTGAAATCAGGCTGTAAAGGTTTCGATGGTACCTGTACACCGTCAACATACAGACATAGAAAATTAATGTTAAAATTTTTAAAGTTGAAGGGATTAAGGTGACGATCACCGTTGAAAGCTTTATTATTAACAAAACCTAAAATTATTCTTTTTGGAAGTTGCCCTAAAATTACGTTATCTAAGGTTTCACCGTGAATACCGCTGTGCATCGTGATAGATTTTGTTTCTACGCGCGTGAGGGGATACTTACTAGTTGACTTTGAAAGCGCTCTAGCATGAGCTAACAAAACACTAGGACTGATTTTTACACGTCGCACTAATAAAGACGCTTCTTCGATATGAACAGAGTAGCATCCTACAGGATCCATAAGACTAAAAGAATCTCTCGATTTTACTAAGCGAACTCTCACTTCGACGCCATTTATTAATAATTTTTCTTGATTGAAGACATCTCCGTGTAAATGGCCAATTAGATCCACAGATTTTTTGTAGTTGAAAAGTTTTCTACGAGCTTCGAGGCCACTGTTTGCTGTTCCTAGGTCATCCATATTTTTAGCTGTATCGTCGTACCAAAGAACGCTTGTCAAATGAGATTTTTTGGCAGCGGGACCGTAGTTGAGTAAAGTTTCTATGTACGCTCTATAAGCGTAAGCATGATTGGGTGGCGAAACAGCTTTTTGATTGAAAAAGACATCCACTTGGTTAAACAGGGAGTGCATAAAATTGTTAACAGGTCCAACTTTTTTTGCTTCTTCCTCTGAAGATTCTTTTGGAATTGTACCTCTTAAAGCTACTCTCAAACTCAACATCGTGTGGGTTAAATCGAGATATTCGTCTCCTGTACCAGTGATAACAAACTCTATAGGTGAATCGTCAGTGAGCGAAGATATTGGTTTATATTGAACGTACTTTGAACTTTCTATAGCTGTTAAGGTTGGAGGAATATCGAATAACAAGAGCTCCGATTTTAAACACTCGCACGATTGAGTATGTAGAAACGCCATTTTGCTGATTAATCAAAAATATCTCTTGCACTTCTTTTCACAATTTTTTTCTTTTTTTTCTTTGTTTTATTTTTTTTTTTTGTACTTCTCTTAAGTATTTTATTTATTTTTTTTTTTGATTTTCTCTTGCGCTTGCAAACAGTCTCAGAGTCGGCTAACAACTGCAAAGCGCTCATGCCGCGAGGCCTTTTATAACCTGATCCTTCCATCATCATCATTGCATCCAATTTATCTTCGGCTTTACGCTTCAAGTTCATTCCCGACTCACGTATGCGATTGCGCAGTGACTCTTTTACCGGAGTATTTTGAGTCACGTCGGTCACAACGTTCATACCAGCACGAAAAGCTTCTTTGCCAACGGCTCGAGCACCACTCGATAGTAAAGGCAGAACTCGCCGAAAGATGCCCGCAAGAAAAGAGCCTATGCCTCCATGACCTCTTTGATAGGGAGAGCCGATAAAAATATGACCAACACCTTTTCCAGCACCTCCACCATTTTGAAGGATAAAAAATTCGTCGTAGCGCTCCATATCCATTTTGTTTTTTTTTTTTTTTCAATAGTTTAATCCGTACGCTTGAAATGTAGTGTCACTGCCAACGTACCAAAATCAAATGGTATTGGTTCACCATTTTCATCTCTTATATCGATTTCGATAGTCTCGAAAGAATTAAAAAGTAGATCTAAATACATGGGTGGGGAGAAACTTTTGATTCGAAGACCCCCGTAAGTGTATTCATCGGTACCCAGAGAGACAACGCGTAGCAATCGAGTTTGCACGTCACCTGTAAAATACGGCTCACAAATGTCTGTGTAAACCATCAACATCGATGGTAGACAATTTGAAAGATTAGCAGGGCGAATTCCAACAATCGCCTCGTTTGATTCAAATATATTAACACTGTTGAGGTCTAAACCAAGAATAGTTTTTATTCGCGCAGAGAGATTGACTTTATGGTTGAAACCTGCACACTCAGCTTCAGTGCACAGACGTTTAACAGATACATAATCACCGCGTTCAATGCCAAACTCTAGATGATTTTTTGTACAGGCCAAATTATTGAGTTCGTGAATAAAAGTTTTTATATCTTTATAAACACCCGGCGGTACAGTTGAAGTCGAAGAAGTTGTTTCTTGATCTTCTTCACCCGTGTCAGAGGTTAAATTAGTTTCATAAACAGCAGTCAAAGCCTGTGTTTTTTCTGCGCCGAGTAACAAGTAATCTATCGTCGGTTTCTTTCGGTATCGTATTACAGAAACTAATCTCTCATCGCGCTCAAGTGGAATGTGTTGAAAGGTCAATGGAATCCTTATCTCTGTTAAAGCGACTGCCCAGGCACCGTGTAAGCGTATCTGCTGAGGTAGCTGCGTGACGAAGCGAGTTGTAGTATTGTCAGGGTAATAATGCATGCTACTGTTACTGGGAAGAACAATATAAAATTGATCCTTCATTTTAGATTTTTCAATTGACTTGCTTTGATCCAAGAGCAAAATTTTTCTGGATAACCACGCCACCGAACAAAAAATTCTTTCGAGCGACCACTGGTTCTAGTTTTTAAAATTTTTTCGACGTCAGAAAAAACCTTTTTTAAATCTTTTTTTACGCGACTAAGCTCTTCCTCGTAGAAAAATCCATCGATTTCTTCATCGGCTAAATCTTGTAGGTGATAAACAGGAGGATAACTAGTCAAGGATATCCGAGAAATCTTGAATAACTCCAAGGTCCAGCCACTCTCGTAACCTTTCGCAAAAACGTTTCGAGCTCGACTGACGCGCACCAGGTCGTTCACGTTATATTTAGGAACTCTGACGATGGGGCGTTCGTAACGATGCTTGATGTTTCTACGAGCTTCGGCAGCGTTATCAAGGGTAACGGACGCCGGTGTCATTTTTGTAGCTGTGTGTTTAGTATGATTATAGGCTTCTACAATGTTAGACAAAACATCTAAATATCTATGCGTGTTTTTATGCGTTAAATATCTGTAAATTCGCTCTTTTATTGATCTTATAAATCTCTCTACGATCGCGGCTTTAACATCGGGACTACGGACAACGCGGTACAATATATTTTTGTTTTTCAGGTAAAGTTGAAACTCGCGATTTACAAACTCTTTACCTTTGTCGAATTGCATGGAAACGGGAACTCGGTTGTTAGACTTTTTGAATATATTATCGAAAGCAAGAATTACGCTTTTTGCAGATTTGTTTTTTATCGGCTCAACCCATGAATATTTACTCACAACGTCTATAACGGTAAGAAGATAAGCGTAATTATTGTTGTAAGATTTTAGGGACCTCATGTCCATCAAATCAATTTCCCATACATCATCCATGTTACGAACGTTGTAATGGCGTCGAGGAAACCGTCTTCTCACCTGCTTATGTAAGTTATAGGTATCTTGACCTTCGAGCCAGCTTAAAACCTTCGGTTTACTATATTGCTTTCTTGTAGAGTGTAAAAGATTGTTTGCACCCGCGTATGCCGTGTCGCGAGGTAGGCCGTAATACAAGCTTTGCAGTCGTCTATGCATTTTTTTTATCACTATTTTTATTATTATTATTCTTCTTCTTCTTCTTCTTCTGCAAAGGTTGGCAGTTTACTGACTTTGTCTTCTTCTTGTCCTTCCTCTTGATGGCTTTTTTTATTCGATTGAAAAATTTTTCAAATGTAATCTTGCTGACCATGCAGCAGGCCGTCATCATTGCAACTGTTCTTTCATCGGGAGGAGTCTCACCGGCTAACAAACGAGAAAATGCTTTTTCGGCAAGCACGCGATCAGCTTGACGGCGGTTGGCCTTTTTATCAGCGTATGCTATATCGTGTTCACGACACGCTTCGTCTAGAGGATTGATGCCTACGTCACCACGATTCAAACGCTCGGACAATTTTGTACCGGGACCGCAAAACTTATAACCTGGTACATGCATTTCAAAAGGCATCAGGTCTACTATAGCATCCAAAGCACTTTTTTCTTTCTCTTCGCTCTCAGGGAGAGTAGCGTTTTCTACAGAAACTTCCATCTTCCCTGGTTATTTAATTTTTGTTTTTTCGGAGTTCCGGTAGCGATTGAATTTTTTTCCAAAGCCTTTTTAGCGTTTCTCTTTTGCCGTCTCGACAAACTTTTTTCAAAATTGTCACTTTTTTCGAAAGCACTACTTCGGTCTTCGGTAATATCAGCTGGTGAAATCAAATGAGGTCTTTCACCTCCTGAGTTGTAGCCATGAGCCAAAATATCCGAGGAAGGAGAAGAAGTAGCACTGGATGACTGACTATGAGCACTGGAAACGATTTGCTCCCACAGTTGATTATTTCCGATAAACTCGCGCGGTGTGTTCGCCTCTCGAAGAGCAGCAGCAAACTGTTTACGACCTGTAGGTGGAGAGCGTTTTCTGTGTCTCAGAGCATCGCCAACCAAGTCGACGATATTAGCCCCCGCCACCGAATTTCCGTTTATAGTTACAGCGCCACTTGGGGACCATTTCACGTTACCGGCCCGTTTCAAATGACGCACAAGGTTAGTAGCAGCGCTTTTAAAAGTTTTGGGTACTCCTGCGATGATGAAGCTGTCTTCCAAAAAAGTTTTTCTTTTTTTCTCTTCACTTTCATCGGTCGAGGCATCTTGAGGTAAATTATCAGGGGCCGAGACATTTTTTTTTTCCGTCTTGTCGTTAAAAAGAAGAAATCTCTGCAGCGCACGACTGTAATCGAGCCACTTTTCTCGATCGTCCTTTCCTCTTTCGGCGGAGTTTAAAATATCGTTCATATGCGCGTCGAGCCTTTCGCTTGGTGTGCCAGGAGTCTGGACTGTTTTGAGGAGACCATCTTTGCCTACTAGCTGTTGTATTCGCTGAAGACTGTCGTACGGTAGTAGAACTAATTTTCGGGCGTGGTCCATTATTTAGCTATGAGAGTTGATAAAACGGTACCGAGAAGCGGTGCCAACAGCGCCGGTAAAAATCCGCCTCCCCGCTGAACGATTAGTTTTTTTTTTCGAGCCAAACTAACCTTGGGCTTGGATAGCGTTCGTAAAGTAGAGGCGTGTTGCCGAAGACGCGTCTTGTGTTTTTTACCCAGTGGTACGTTCCCCACTAAGATATTCAAGGCGCACTCGCAAATACGCTTAATCAATGAAGGATCAGCTTTGCGCAAAACTGCTTTTTTCTGCTCCTCGTTGAGGTGATACAAGGCTCGCAAAATATGTTTTTCTTTTTCGGAAAACGGCGCTCTACGTTTACGAGCCATCACAGTGACGCGACTGGTACGAGATTTGCTTTGTCACCACCTTTTATATTTTTACGCGGCACGTAAACGTACTGCCACTCGTCGTCGGGGAAAATAGATGTCCGAAATCTGCAGTTTTCCGGAGTATTTTGTTTCAAATCCAGTAGCAGATAGCCGTAGGGCTCAGAAGTAGCGTCCCAGTATGCTTCCTGCAAAAAACGCGGATCTTCAGGACACAGTTGACGCGAGAGATGCGTAATCTGAGCGCGATCGCGGAGATTTCTAAAAACAACGATATACTGCGCATTCAGCGATATGTCGCGTTGACCTCGGGCTTGATGAAAAATATTCTGAGTGATGAATATTACCGACAAGTTATTGTGGTGACTCCCTTTTGTAAATAAATCGACAACTGCGCCCCCTGTGCTCGATTCGCGCATCAGGTCGTCAACAATTACGAGTTTTGGCCTAGGGTCGCTTGCGTAATCCCCGCTTTGAGGCAACCCCTCGCGAAATTCAATCTCTTCACCGAGTTCGCGATAGCCGTTTTGCCACTCGGCGTAATGCAATATTATTCGTTGAAAGCGAGTGTCGCACATACGATCGATGAATTTTAAAAATTTTTTCACAAACACAGTTTTTCCACAACCTGTGGGACCACTCAGAATTGACGTAAACGGGTGCTCCCACTGTAAGGTCATCGTTACAACTGCCGCGATTTACTCGATTGTCTAAATTTTACCGCCCCGCCGGAGAGGGAGACGCCTGCTCGCCAACAGAGCGCCAGCGCCTGATACTCTTTTTGCTTGAGCTTGAGCTAGAGCTAGAGCTAGAGCTTGAGCTAGAGCTTGAGCTAGAGCTAGAGCTTAAGCTGGAGCATTAGCTTTTGCTTGAGCTAAAAAAAAAAAAAAAAAAAGCAAGTGTTGGTTTGCACTTTTTCAACGTACAAAGTCTTCAGCTGACGCTCGCGAGCGGGCGTATTGTGAAAATCGGGATCTGTTCAAATAAATGAAAAAAAAAAAAGTTAAGCAAGGTTATGGATTTATTTATTTACTTTATTTTATTCTCTTACAGGTTTTATTTTAAATGCAGTTTTTAATAACAATACTTAAATTCAAACGTTAATTATACTTTTCCAGAGATATGCCTTTCGACTTTAATCATGTACACTTTTCGAAACATCGAGGATACAATATTTTTAGAGGCTCACATTTTAGCTGCGAGTAGCAGCGATGTGCGGTCGCAGAGTTCTATGACCGCGAGCTCTTTGATACTCTCGTATCACAACTGTATGACAGCGCGCGTAATCGACCTAGTAAAAAACGCTGACGAGCAACTCCGCGGGGCGCTTACATTTTAAAACCGTAAGGATAACTCTCTTCTACGGATTTAAAATATCTCTTATTGTACACCGTCTTGCAAATCTTGGTTTCGCTTTGTGTTATTACTTCGTGAAAAGCTGTTCTGCGTATGTTAGAAGATTCTACAACGACATTTTCAATTTTTTCTGTTACCATGTCGTGTATGGACTCGAAATTAATTTTTTGTTTGTTTGCGAAATTAAGTCTGATGCCTTTTACTTTACATACATAATCCTTGCTACCGTCGGGTTTCACGTACTCAAAAGCGTAAAATTTAGCCCCTCCTGATAAAAATTTGCTCACATATGTACCGACACCTTTGTCAGCTAACTCGTCCGTCAGTTCTCCCAACATGGAACCAGTCGGTAAGTCGTTCATACCCGGTTTGCTGATGTAAATCACTGAATCTGTGTCAAAATAAAGGGCTCTGGGCCCCAAAAAGTGTAGACACTCAAAAAGTTTCAATCGTGCTTGCGCTGTAGTAAATGCGGCTACTACAACGTTCGTAGATCGTGAAGGTGTAACCGCTTCAGCTTTGAAAGACCAGCTTGTATACAGCAATTCGTCATTCACAGGTAAGATACTATTTACATCTATTTCTTTACTGTGTAATAACTCGATCAATCTATTTGGTGAAGTAAGCACTTCAGTTTTTTGTTTATTTTGCGCTTGTGCAAATTTTCCCCATATAGAGGTGATTGCAAGTTTCGAAACTAGACGCAAGCCTGGATTAAAATTTATAGCTTCTCTATCTAGTTTGATACCTTCAACTTTTTCAAATTCCGAAATATATCTTTCTTTATCTTCTTCGGTCGTGCACTCGGCGGGGTAACCTGAAGCTTGCGTTTTTTGAGTAAAAAAAGTGTCTATGTATTCGGCAAATATTCCTCCTTTTTTTGTTACAGGATCATACTGCGTTATATTGTACTGCCAAATTTCAAACATTTTAATGACTACGTAACCTACTTCTATCGCTTTTTTTAATTCTTCGGATACCCAAGTACCTATTAAATATCTATCTTTCGGATTTTCATGGATGCATTCTCGTTGTATCATTTGCTCGGTACATGTTCGACACAGTGGAAAAAGCAATTTATCGTGCATTTTCACTGGCAATACAGGGTGGTACAAATTTCTAGGAGGTAACACTTTGCATTTTACTAAACCGTTAACGTTTGAAAAATCGCTCTTATCGCGCACGAGTAGACTACACTCCTCTTCACCTACGTATAATTTAGGGTGACCTACGATATACTTCGATCGTTTACAAATTAACGGATACAAACTGTTGAAATCGACGTACTTTATTTTTTCGTCCTGCTTACAAAAGTACTTCTTAACAGTATTATCCGTGCGCCCACCAAACAAAGCATCGCGAGGATTCAAGGGTTTTTGATAAATCATGTCTATTTTTTCACTCAAATACCGTTTTAAATCTTCGTTTGTTTTTTTAAATTCATCAAAGTCGTGCTCCCAGATTTCAATTAACCTGTACTGCAGACTCTTTATCCTTTCTGATTGAGCATAAGTTCTTTCAAACTTCTCATCCATCGATTGACCGTTCGATAATTTTTCATCTCTATTAAAGCGGTAACAACTCGGGCAGCCGTGCCAATAACAGCTAAAAAGAAAGAAAAAAATTTAAGTGTCATCAGTGTTTGCGAAAAAAAAAAAAAAAAAAATCAAGTTACCCATGAAACTGAAAAACCAATCCTCGGTGACTTTCCAGGTGTTTTGGAGCACTGTAACCATCGACTAAAATCCCTTCCAATAATCTTCTTTCTCGACAGCGACCTGCATGCTCGATGGGGCGTTTCAATGATTTCTCCATCCAAAACAGCCATTGAACAGCTTTCAAAGATTGTATGTTACGACCTCTGTATCCTCCTGCTGGTATTATACCAATCTGATTATTTTTCAAAAATTTTTTCTTGAACACTCTCATACATGTGGAAGCAATAGTGGTGCACTCCAGAAACGGATCCACACCAAATTTCATAAATTTTTCTCGAAAATTCAAACAGGCCAGTCTTAAGATTTTTACATCTTGTTTGCAGTATTTAGTTAATTCAGCATCAAAGTCAAAGATAAAGTTTTTAGCTGCTTGCTCATTGTACCACGTAATAAAGCTTTCTCTTTCTTTTTCACCCATGGTATCAGGGGAGTAAAATTCAATCGCCGGTAAAGGACCTATGTAATTCGCATTTTCTGGTTTATTAAAAAAATGCGGGAACGTGCCTTTTTCTATGTTCGTCAATCCATAGGCTTTGGGTAAGTTACTAAGAGGCATATGAAAATAGTTTAGACTGTCGATAAATTTTATGCCCATGTACTCCATCACTATAATCTTTGTACCATTCAGTATCACCGAAGGTTTTTCACGTTCACTTTTTTCAGCCAAAAATTTAAAAATAAAGTGGGCATCATATCCTTGAGCATTATGAGCTATACACACAACTCGCTTAAACAGTTTACGTGGCTTCAAAGCTAAATCCATAAATTGTTTTACAGGGTCTGTCTTAAAAATATGTTCACGTACCCCGCACTTATCGCATTCAGCCGTTATATCGGTCTCATGTAAGCAAAAGTTGCAAACTTGATGAACTACGCACAAGTTTGGTTTATGAATTTTTTTGTCTTCATCTCCAAGCACGTGCACGTTTTGTTGAGTTTCAAAGTCGTAAAAAAAAAATATCACCCTGTGTGATTTTTCAGATTCTTTTATTGGTTGCATAAAACACTCGTGATCAGACATGTACTTGCAACAAATTGTACAAAAACTTTTACCGCACTCGTGCTTGTCATCGGAAACTTTAAAACATATTTGACAAATTTTAATACTCGAACACACGCTAGATTTTTTGAAAGAATTAATTTTTAAATGATTTTGATAACACTCTTCACCGTAAAAATATCTATTACACAGTTGACATCGAGTCATTGGATGTTGCTCGTCGCACACAGGATATTGTAAACACTTTGAACATCTGTTCGTGCATCTATGACTAAGAAACCTTGAATAACTTTTATTGCATGGAATGCAATAACCTATACTCCCTGATACACCAACCAAATTAAGTATAGGTTCAAAATGATTTAAAGAGGCATAATACATTATACGTAAAATATACTTGATGCTTTTGTACTTGTAAATAACTAAATTTGATCCATCGTAAAGAGGCTTTTCACCTCGTGCGAAATCTCTAAAAGAGTAAACTACTATAGCTATTCCTTTTGCTGCAAAATATTGTTGAAATTTTTCGATTTCTCTCATTCCACAACCTTCTGCAGGTACATCAACTCGAGCTAATTTTATTAAATCAAGAGCTGCTTTTTTTTGAGTAGAGCCATTGATTTGACGTACGCTGTTCCAATAGGCATGCAAAACACCTGAACGTATCTGTCCTCTGATACTGTAAGCGCCTGCAGCAACGAGAGAGCGAGGCAAGCAAAGATGAAAAAATTACGTCGAGCAGTGAAATGTGTAAGGTGCAGTTCGGCATATATTCCCGAAAAAAAATACAAGCTAGAGTGGCTTTATTGCCAAAACGACTGTCGGGGTTGGATTTGTCCTCGTTGTCGTAAGCACTGCCAATGGTTGAAACACTAAAAAGCCTCGTAAGTAAAAATTACTACCTCTTTTTATTTCATAGTTTTTATTTTTTACTTTTCTAAAACAAAAAAAAAAATTGTTTCAGACTGCATAAGGAGTAGGTAATATCTGGCTAAACAGTACATCACCTGCAGCCCTATTACCTGTAAAAAGTTTTGTAATGAAATGTAAATGTAACGAAATAATGTAAACATTCAATAAATGGAAAAAAAAGTTAAAAAATATATACTTCACTTGTTTTTAAATATCCTTCTCCGGACTTGAATCATTTTTATCAGGATTAAAAGTTATTATTATTTTATTAATTTAAAAATGACCGATCCAGAATTAAATAATCTCTTGAAGAATAGAACAAGATACAGATGCCGCAGCAGCAGCAGCTCCTGCAGAGTCAGCAGCAGTCGCGACGTCCGAGCGCAGACGCCTCAGCGGTTTAAAAAATTAAAAATAAAATTAAAAATAAATATATACTTGGATTGTTTTTTAAATATCCACCTCCTCCTCTTCACTCAAATCATATTTTCTTTAAAAAAAAAAAAAAAAAAAAAAAAAAAAGTAAAATTAGTTAGTATTAAAGTAAAATTAATTAGTATCAAAGTATATTCAAAGTATTTTTTCAATGGATTTAACATTATTATCATTAATTTCTAATTTTTTTGATTTCTTAAACTATTTTATTAATTTAAAAAAAAAAAAAATCCCGATCCAGAGTAAAATAATCTCTTGAAGAATACGTAATCTAAATGCAGTCGCAACGACCTTCACTTCTGTGGAGTCAGCACCGTCGTCGGTGTCAGGAGCCGCCTCAGCGACCTTCGAACAAGATACAGACGCAGCAGCAGCTCCTGCAGAGGCAGCAGCAAAGCCGGTCAGACCCCTTCCCGCAGCAGCCGCGACGTCCGAGCGCAGCCGCCTCAGCGACCTTCGCTTCCGCGGAGTCTGCCTCGTCACCGTCGCCAGAGGGCTTCCTGCTCCCCGAGCGGCCCCGAGCACCACCTCCCGCAGCACCCCCGAGCAGCCGCCTCGACCGCGTCACCGGCCCCCGCCACCGCGCGAGGCCGCTCGCAGCGCCAGGAAGCCCTCCTCCTGCTCCCCGAGCGGCCCCGAGCACCACCTCCCGCAGCACCCGCGAGCAGCAGCCTCGACCGCGGCACCAGCCCCCGCCACCGCGCGAGGCCGCTTGCAGCGCCAGGAAGCCCTCCTCCTTCCCGAACGGCCCCGAGCACCCCCTCCCGCAGCACCCGCGAGCAGCCACCTCAACCGCGTAACCGGCCGCCCCCACCGCGCGAAACTGCTCGCTACGGTGAATCATCTTTGTTTACATTCGCCATAGTGTTACTATACTACTCATACAAATTCAAACTAAATCTAATCCAGTGTGTCTCACCCACTAGTCCAGTTGAACAATCACTGTTCAACGACTCCAGCCATAAAATTACTTTTCTAATTTCATAAAATTGAATTTGTTTAATTACCTCATCGATCAGATCAAACAGTTATCTCTTGCCAGCGGCATCACTGCAAGACCTGGATTTATGTTTAGATCAACGTCAGTATCTTGGCAAAAACCCTTGTAAATATTGTAATATAGTAGTTTTAAGATCGCGTCAAACAAACCTGAGTCCAACCTCAGAATTTGTTGCATTACTTTTCACAAGCAAGCACCCAGCTTGCAGCCTTTCGACTTCTCCGAAAATAGGTCCGCTATACCTATTTTCAGCCTCCAAACCGAGTTGTTTACGCCAACTCAACCTATTGCCTTTGGCTTTGTTCTCCACGCGTCAATTAGTTTAAACGCTCGCCTTTTCACTAATTCGACCTAGAAATGCCTTTAAACCCAAAATAGTCTTTTTTTTACCTTTTTTATTTACTTTTCACACTCTAGTAAAAGGTATTGGCTTAGCCAATTGGATCGCTTTTCAATTGCAAAGTTATATATCTCAGGATTATCATCTATAATTATTATTTACTATTAATCGATCGCACTCGATTTAAGAGGGCGAATCTCCAGTTTTACAAGCTAATTCTTGCCACCCACTGAATTATCCACTCTACAATTCTAACCTATCGAATTCATTTTTAAAAAATTATACCAGGTTGAACGCTCGCTTCTCAACCACCTACCTCAAATTTGCGCTAATCCAGTCAAACGTTCGCCTTTTTACTGATTATCCAGACACACACTCACCAAGTTGAACGCCCGCTTTTCAACGACCACATCAGACTTGGACTAATCTAGTTGAACGGTCTTCAGTTAACTAATTAGCCAAATCTAACCTCGCCTAACTGAACACTCGCTTTTCAGCCACCCAAATCAAAAGTTAATTTATAATTTTTTACTTGTTGATTTTTATCTTTCAAAAATCAACCCTAGAATCAAGCAAAATGAATAATCCAGTTTCATTTACACAAATCCTCAGCGTCCAAGCTATGTTACAAAATCGAATTGCGACTCATTTCGAGTCCTTCGAACAGAAAGGAGCCAGGATGACTCGCGAATTAGCAGAAACTCGTATCCTACGTCTCAAACAACTCTGGCAAGAGTTTACCAAAAATTACCAAACTCTAAGAAAACCCAATGATGTCGATCGTGGCCACGATTACTTCGTCAAAGATCTGTCTTATTACACGCAGGAGACCTTTGACGAGGTGCACGACTCGTACATCCAGTTTCTTAAAACTAGGTCACCTGTGACACCTCTAGTCAAGGTTTCGGCATTACCCTTTGAGAATCAGCTACCTGAGCTAAGTCGAGTTCAGACATCAGCTAACTCTCTCAAAATTCAGCCAACTGAACCGTCCATGGTCCAGGCAACGGCAAACTTTCTTAGAAACCTGTGGGCACCTGCGACGACATTAGTCCAGGCTGCAGCCACTATTTCTGAAATCCAGCCACCTGCGACAACCCTCGTCCAGGTTTTGGCTACACTTTTCAAAACTCAGGCACCTGCGGCAGCCAAAGCCCAGTCGTCAGATACGTCTTTTGAAATCCAGCCACCTGAACTATCTCTAACTCAGGCTTTGGCAAAAAGTTTAAAAACTCAGCCACCTGAATCATCCCAGATTCAGGCTTCAGCTTCAATTTTTAAAAACCAGCCACCTGAGCCACCCAAGGTCCAGGCTCCGGCCATATTTTTCAATCAGCCACCTGCGACACATTTAGTCCGGGATCTAGCAACTTTTATCAAAATACAGCCACCTGAACCGATCCTGGCCCAGACACCGGCAACTTTTCCCGAAATTGATCAACCTGTGACAACTCTCGTCCAGGCACTGGATGCACCCTTTGAAATCCACCTACCTGAACTACCTAAAGTCCAGGTTACCCTACTTAAAACTCAGCCTTGTGAACTTATCCAAGCTCAGGGTATAAATTAAGCCCCCTGCGACATCTCAGATCCAGGCACCGGCTGAGACTACTAAAAGCCAGCTACTTCAAGCTCAAGTACTGGCTGATATTTTAAACTCTCAATTTTTGGAATGCCGAAATCATTCACCCTTTTTTAAACATTGGGTCTTTGACCCAGGAATATCTTTGGCGTAGAGCTTAACTGATTGTAGTCTAGTAGCTCCTATGCTGAAAAACCTGGACTTTAGCAAACTTTATTAGTCAGTACTACCTTATAAATACTAGAATTTAGTTATTTTTTCTAATTACAGCCTCTGCGTCTTGCCTCAGTGCTGTTTTATGCTTTGCTGCAAGCCTAATGCTTGCAAGCTTTTCACAAACCCACATTACTGTTCGTGAGTTTTTTAGTTGCAAGCTTTCACACCTACCTATATTGTAATTGATTCCAATTATATTCAAAATTTTATATCTTTTTATCTTTTACTTAATATTACCTTTTATTCAATATATTACAGATAATTATTAATCGACCACAGTCGATTAAAGGGGCGGAATGTTCAAAATTCACCGCCTCTTTTTCACCACGAAATTGGTCATCCTTGTGACCCAGGTCGGAACTGCTCGGAGCGACCAGTTTTCGCCCGCACCAGTCTTGCTGCAACCGTGATGCCGCAACCACGCGTCACGGGACTCGAACCCACCGTCGCGAGATCGCATACTTATCCGCGACGTTTCACCGAGATAGAGAGACTCCTGGTCAAAACGGCGAGCTCTCTCTCCTCGTTTGTATATAGTGTTAATAAATTGATAAAGTATAGTTTAAGTGCAGCATAAAACTACACAGTGTTGTGCTTAAAACACCTAACTCTTTCCTTTTCCCACTCCCTCGCGATCGCGGTAATTTTACCTTAATTTTTATACAGTCCACTAAGCTCTATTTCCAAACACCTACAGTATATAGTAAGGGTCAAAAAGTTGGTCGATTTCAGTTATGGATTTACGAAACTAATTTTTTTCTTAAAAAAAATTTTTTTGTCTTTTTTTAACCCTTTCCCCAGAGCCCTAGAGTTATTAAAAAAAATTTTTTAAAAGCAAAAAATGATTATCTTAGGACAACAGGTACTGTCAGCAATTCTTTCGCAACCTCACAAAATATATATCATTTGATTGGTACACCAGCCGGACACCATATCGTTCCGAGGTTTGAATTAGGCGCTCGAAATTTGACCGTCAACCCAAATTTTTTGCTAAAGTGCCAACCTTTGGGACGGGTAAAAAATTTTTTTTCATAAAGTAGGGTTAGAGAGTCGATGTCAATGATCAACATTGATTTATTTCAGACTTGTCAAGCTTTTTATTGAAAAAATTAATGATTGATTGCTGTGGTCTACTTGTTTTGAATGTGTGCCGTATTTAAAAAATCTAATATAAATTATTTTTAAAATTTTATCCATTTACAAAAACCTTCTCTCAAAATGAAAGTAAAATATTAAAAACAATTACGTAATTACGTAATAATAGTTATTCAACAAAAAAGTATGGTTAGATAGTTGATGTCAATGATCAACATTGATTAATTTCTGACGTTGATCATTGACATCGACTCTCTAACCCTACTTTATGAAAAAAAATTTTTTACCCGTCCCACGGGCCACGGTGGACGGGCCGTCCCAAAGATGGCACTTTTGCAAAAACTTTGGGATGACGGTCATATTTCGAGCGCCTAATTCAAACCTCGGAACGATATGGTGTCCAGCTGGTGTACATACAAAAGAAAGTTTTTTGCCAAATGTTAAGTATATGAATCCAAAATTGAGGAGCTTGCTGCAATAACCGCCTTAGCGCTCGGCCTAGTCCAGCCAAAGATTTCCCGAAGCTTGATTTTGAGTAAATTTTGATATTATCTCTAACTCGAATTAAAAAATACTACTCGATGTAAAATTTAATAGCGCATCTTTCTTTCGTTTAATGTTATCAGAGATTTTTTTTCGTTTTTGAGATAAAAATAAAAAACCACGTTTTTTTGCTAACCTCAAAAATGAAAAAAGGGTATAGCCGGGTAAGATAGTCGAATCGGCCCCCACGGCAAACCCTTACAATATATACATATCATTCGAAAGGGCATAAAAAAAGAAAATTTTTGGCGCAAACCGCATCTCCCTATTCCCAATCTAGGGACCCTAGGGTCTAAGATAGTGATTTTTCAACTTTAATTCATATCTCAGAACCTGTTGGGGCTAGAGACATGCGGTTTGCGGCAAAATTTTCTAAAAAAAAAATGTAGTTCAGCCATATTTTTTAAAATTATTTTTGGAGCCAAATTAAAATGGTTTTGGCTATTTTTCGAACTTTTTTTGCGATTAAAAAAAAACCAAGACAAACACCTCGCTAGAAAAATATATATCTCATATTTTAATAAAATTTAGCCGTAAAAATTTTTCCAAATATTCTTAGAGGGTGGAAGACTGTCAAAATTCAAAAAAACCGATTTCAAGCCTCAAAACTCAATTTTATCAAATACAATCATTATAATATCTAAATTTCAATCATATTACAGTATATGCCACAGTTAACTTACAGACTATGCCAGTAATATACGTACAAAGCCCAAAAACCGGTTTTTCAGATGCTTATTAGCCTTATTTGAGCCTTAAAACTAATTGTCTATACATTTCAAATATGAAAAAGTCTTTTAAAAATAAATTTAACATGAAAAATTATGATATTTGAAACGGCTCTATTATTTTACATTAAAAAAGCTGAAAAAAACAGTTTTTCTATCACATATTGACCCTACCTTGGCTTAAATTAAGCTTTATTTATTTTTAATTTATTCAAAATGATTTATCTTACAAAAATTTGTGACACTAAAGTTTTACAACGTTGATAACGTTACTAAGAAATGAAAGATATTTTTTTAAATATATATTACATCAATTAAAGCTTTATGTCAAGTATGGATACTTGTTAAACTGTTCAAAATTTAGTATTTACAAAAAGATAACTATTAATAAATTTTCAATTTATCTAGGATCATTGGCCATTTTTCAATTATATTTGTGCTACTTGAACACTTGACACCAATGTTTTTGAGAATCGTTTAAAATTTTTGAATAATTTTAAAAAAGTTAATTTTACAAATCTTTAAAGCCCCCAAGTATGTGTGTATACGTATATATTTTCAAATACGTCTGCCAATTTAATGCTTATTAATTATCCAAGAAATGTTATTGCTCCAAATTTTACTAGCATTAACTAAATAAAGGCTGCATTCATTGGTTTTTGAAAATGCTTTGATCAATTTTTTCAAGCTGCAAACTCAAACTGTTTCAAATCTGTAAAAAATTAGGCTTAATTAGTTTTGTAAGTATAAAAAAGAAAAATATTTTATTTATGTATTTTATAAAAAATGATGTATTTTGTAATTTTTTTTTTTATTGAAACTAAAATTTTTAATAGAATATTAGATAACCGAGTTTAATTAATCATTAGTAATATAATAAATGATTGTTACTGCCAATAATTAAAAGAAAAAATCTCAGCCAAAGATGGGTGACTTTCCTCACCGAGTCGTCTTCCCGCTTGGGTCAGCTGGTCCGACCTGGGTTTCCTGGTTTTGGTCTCGTCCTCGAGGGCCTTGTGCTTCTGCTGGAGTAAAACGAAAGCCCTGAGATCCTCGGCGACTATTCCCGCCCTGTAGATCCTCTGCAGGTCCACCAGCCATCTCTCTTCGGCCTCGTGATCCTGGAGGAACTGAAAGAAGTTCGGGGCGTCCTCGAGCCTGGCCTTGCGCTCCTCGCTGTACTCACCCAGTTGACCGTAGGCCTTGTTCAGCTGATCGAGTTTGGCCTCCAACAGTCCTGACTCCTTACTGGCCGGGGCGAGCTCGCCCTTTTGCACTTGGGCCTGTACTTAGCTCGCCTGTCGCTGGAGTCTCCTCTGGCTCTCGCCCAGTGCCGTAACCTGCAACTCCTGGAGACTGTGTCTCTGAAGAAGGTCTTCCATGCCCAGTAGATGAGGTCTGACCTCAGTGCTATGGAAGCACAGCTGTAGTTCCTGGACCGTCGCCAAGGTGGTATCGATCTCTCGCATGAGGCTCATGAGGGCGCTCAGGGCGGCCAGGTTGGTCTTGTGTCGGTCCAACAAACCCAGTAACTCGTTCCACCTCTCCAACACCTTGTGCTCCCGGGTCTTGACTCGCTCGAGTCCATGGTACTTCTCCCTCACAAGTTCCTCGGACATGTTGGTGAGGTCGTGAAATCTCTCTTCCTTGGCCATTATGTCGGCGCTAATGGCCTCGTGTTTCTTGACGGTAGCATCGAGCTGACTCCTGAGCGAGGTTGCTGCCGTACCTGGAGTCCGACAGTACTATCTCCTTGAGGTAGCCTTCCCTGAGCACGCTCTTTCTCTCGAACTTGTAGTTAAGCTGCTCAAGTCTCTCCTGCCTGAGCAGCTCGCTCCTTAGGGCGACTTTGCGCCTGTGCTCGGCCCGCTCGAGCTCGATCCACTTGCGCTCAATTTCGTTAACCAGCTGACCTTCCTGGGGCACGAACCCGGGCTGATTGAGGCTCTTGAGGTGGGTGTTTATGTGGAAGTAGAGGGCCTCGATCTCGGACCTCTCCTTGTACTTGGGCGGCTTTTCCACGGTCCTGTACTGCTTGAACGACAGCAGCTCCTTCTGTGTGCCCTCCAGGCTGTTGGGAAAGTTCCGGTCCTCGAGTTCTCCGATCTTGGTCTTGATCCACTCGAGGAGCTCGGTGGTGAGGGCTCCGTGGTGTACCTTCATCTTGTCGGCGTCCATCATCTGTCCCGCGATGTTGGCTATCCTCTTTCCGCTCTTGATATTGTTCTTCATCCTGGCGAGGGTGTGGTAGTAGGAGGCGATGTAGGCCATACTGGACTTCTCGTCCGATCGGGCGGTGTCAACGTCCTCGGTGTCGAGCAACCTCGGTATACCGAGCTCCGAGTTGGCCACGTCGAAGGCGTTGTTGAGATTGTCGATGTGCTTGGTTGGGTTGAGCTGGTTCCATTGCACGAGGTCGGGCCTGTGGGTGTGTATGAGGGCATTGAAACCGAGTCCGCTGCGCCAAGAACCCGTGAAGTCCTGGATGTAGACGTGGGGGTAGCCGTTGGTCTTTCTCTGACACCACAGGAGGAGGGCATCCTTGGCCGACTTCTTCTTGCTGCTCTCGTTCTCCTCGTCCACGTCGATCTCAATCTCCTGGATCTGGAACCTCAGGATGGTGGTCCATATGAGGCCCAGGATGAGCCGGGAGTTGCCGTCATCAATGTCCTCGGCGTCGATGCTCTCGAGCCTGACCTTGGTGTGAAGGAAGGCCAGTGACTTGTTGACGTTCTCGATCTTGTGTACCCGCATCCATCCGTTGTTGAGCTTGGCCAGACGCTCCTCGGAGATGATCTCCTATTTAAGTGTACGGCTTTGTAAGTACTGATAATATTAAATTGTATTCACTTTAGAAAATTTTTAATACCTGTATAAATCTAATCTACTTTTATTATTTCAATCATCATCATCGCTATCCTCTTCGATAACTGGAATTGTGTCGTCTTCTTCGAAAAGATCAGATAAAACAGCTGCAGGTCTGACAATTTTTGACTTGAATCTGCCATTGGACAAGTAGTAAATAACTGCAGCCACGTGACAACAGCACCCAATCGTTCTTCTTCCATTTCAACAGTCACAGCAGTATCTCTTGATTCCACTTAGTCCAATAGTGTTAGGCTTATAATTAATATAACAATTATATATTTTTGCATTTATGTGTTTTGATCTAATTTGAAATTGAATGATTTCTGGAGTACTTTGCAAATAAGATAGTTTAAATTCATTGTTTTCGTCGAGCAATTCAGCTAAATAAGAGATAGCTAATTTCAGTTGGTAAGTGCCGGTGAAAAACAATTTCAAATCATTAAGCGTCATTTCAGGAAAATCTGATCAATCTTCAGATAAAACCTGTGTAAATTGTTTTTTCTGTCTACTCCATTTAGAAACCTCTACTTCATCCGCTAAAGTATTTACATCATCAACATGTTTCATGCGGTTAATGACTTTATCGGTCATACCAGCATCAGAGTTCAACCGCTTCCCAAACATATTATGCAAATAGCAAGCTATTTTGCACAGGGGTCCGGCTTTTTCTAAAAGTTTATTGTCCAATTGGTGGTGCAACAGTTTGCATTTTTGAGCTATGGAGCCGTGGACAGCTTCTACTGGCCATCGAATTTTCGTGACTAGTCTTGAACGATTTGCTTGGATGGTTGAAAGTTGATTTTTTTTTATCCTTTAGTGACGGCATCAAAACGTTGTAACTGTTTTCTTCAATTTTTTTTTTTCACATCTCTAAAACCACGATCGAGAACAAAAATATCATTAGGAATTAATAGTCGCTTCAAATCATGATTAGTTTCCAGTAGCTCCTCGAGAATTTTCGCATCGTTTACGTTTGCATTGTAAGGTCCAAGAACATCTACGACGTAGCCGTCAGGCATACAAATTGTGAAAGGTTTGCATAAATGGGTTTTTTTTGACCAGAATATGACTTCCTCTGATAATTATTATTAGTACTTTTTTGATGTCTTAAATAAGTGCCATCTAAAATGATGGCTAATTGGTTATCGCCAATATCATGTAATTTTTTAGCGATACTGTTCGTGTGATTTTTTATCAAATACTCTCTCGTATTCGCGTGCAGTCCAAATTGAGCAGGTAATATATCAACTTTGAAGGAAAATATGACAGAGTTGCACCAGTCAGATATTCTCTGCTCCGACTCTATCCCCAAAATAGCTGCAACCATGGCGTTCGAATTCCCACTACTTAATTTTAATAAAAAAGCTACTAATGCTTGCGTTTGACTCCTGCGATCGGAATTTCTCATAGATGTAAGGTTTTCTCGAAGTTTTTTCAGCTGTTCCCACGTGAGCCCTGTGAATACTTTTAATCTTTTCTCATCTAGTTCAAATTCTTCTATTCTGTTTATTAAGTCTCTACTCTGGCAGATAAATTACTTAAAAAATGATTAACTTCTAATGCGCTTATATTACTGTATTGAGAGCATACTTTTAAATTCGCGACTTCTTCGTCGTAAAGGCGATTGTTAATCAAATGATTTTTACAGCACCGATTACCTGAAAATATTATTATATAAAAATATCAAGTCATTAAATAAGTTTTAAGGCGAAGTCAAAAGGGTCATTTTAAGAAAAAATTGAAGATTCAGTAAAATTAAAAATAAAAATGAAAAAAAGGGTTTTGTAGCGCTCAAGCTACTACCTTAATATATCTTTTAAGCCCAACCCCATCAAAATCGGATCAAAATTAGCGTCAGAATATGGGAAAACTTCCTAAAGATTCAATAAATATAGATATATTGCAAATGCTATGAAGATCCAAAAATTTACAAAACTGTTTCCCATATTCTGACGTTGATTTTGATTCAATTTTGATGGGATTAGCTTAAAATACAGTTGAAAGTAGGCACTACAGAGCCCTTTTTTATTTTCGTTTTAGTTTAATTTCAAATGATTTTTTTCGCAAACTCTGCAACTCCCCTTAAGACTTCGCCTTCAAAGTAGAATTACTAAAATAATGACTAACCCTTCGGTATAAAAATTTGAACTTGAATGAACACCTTGAGACGTGCATTGAATGGAACCACGATGTTAGATGTCCCCGTGGACATCTACGCCTACTCCTAATTTTTGCAGACCCGGGTAGGAGTGCAGGAAACCGGGGGCAGAAGGCTCCCCTCATGTGGGGACGGGAAATTAACTATATTACGATTGGTTACCGAAGAGGAAAAAAACAAGGGAGAGATCTTAGGACTAACTTGAGACCTTACCTTGCTTCCTGTTCTCTCCTTTCTCTCCTCTCTCTCCTGAAAATAGGGTGACTGGTAATGAACATGCACGATTATTTAGGTCTCTTTTATTTATTCACAAATTTTTTGTCACAAATTAAACTATAATATAAATGATGTTAATTTAAATTAAAACCGACGCACTGTTATATAATTATTAGAATATAAAATTATATTATATTAAAATTAAAACGACGCGCTATTACTTCCTAACTATAATATAAAAAAATATTAGACTAAATTAAAACACGACGCGTTATTACTTCAACTTCGTACGGGACTGTTCCTCCAGCATACGTCTCCCAAGAGCCCGGCTGTCCCCTCCTCACCTCAATCCAAAGGTGCTGATTAGACAGCTTAGACTCCCTGGGAACGTATGCTGATTTAACACTTTTTCTTTGGTCTATTCAACTATTTTAATGTTTGACTATATTAATAATGTTGCGTCACGTAACAGGATCCCCCTCTTAGTCTTTTCTGTCCCGGGAAAGCTACGTTATTGGTACCTCGGTAGGATTAATTTGGTCGGGGGTTCTATTTACAATCAATTAAATATCTCCTCAGCCGCTCACATGAGGCGTTAGAAGAGGAGAAGGGAGAAACTTCCCGGGAAAATAAGACGGGGGAAACGGTCGACATTTTTATTAGGTCGCTGTGTAGGGTTATTAGGTCCTATCCGCTTTACAATTATACTTTGATCGCGAAGTACTACTTAAAATTAACCTGATATAAAGATGCCTATATATATCATCCAATCGCATACACATTCTTTTATCATTCGTCCATCAATACGTTCTCACAATCTACCTTTCACTTTCCTATACTGTCATTCACTTAAAATTAACATTTTTTTTTTTTTTTTTTTTTTACAAGATTTCAACATTCCTCAAGGAATTAGGTCATCCATTCATTCTTCATACAAACTGGTAAGCAATTGAATAGGTCAAGGAGGATCGGAAATTTTGATCGGGGATATATGGGATTTACTCGAATGAGGATGGTGGCGGAATTATGTCATCATTCAGTAATTCCTCAAGATCTCCGAGGAAGGCGTATGACGACATGGAGAAAACGCTGGACGTCTCGTCTTTATCGGTTGGTTCGTTGTTGTCGTCGTATATCTCATTACCTCTGTTTATTTCTTCAATTTCCCAAATCACCTCCTTTGCGTTACCCGAAGGCAGATGTTGTGTCCTACTGTGAAATTCCCAATGCTCTCGTTTTTCTATGGTGTAAAGTAACTCTTTACACGTTTCGCATCTGTAGGTCAAGGTATTTTCCCTCATTTTGCTTAGCGGTCGTCGAAGCAAACGAGGGTAGAGGAACCTAGCACCATAAATCTTCGGCAACCTGTTTACGGCAAACGAGGCTGTGAATCGGTCTTTATATTTAGCGAAGGCCAGATATAAATCATCATTTAATTTCTGTCTGTATAGTCTCATAGAGAGCAATTGTCCATGTGTCGACAATTCTTCATAGACTTCTCTCCATGTGTATTTCCTTGGTATTTTTATAATTATTCGTTGTGTGGCTTCGTCCGCCCACAGTTGACGGTTTTGCCATTCTTTAATTTTCTTCACACCTCGTTGCGTTTCGTCTAGACTTGCGAAAACAATTTCTATAGTCATTATCTGGTCGGTCAGGTCATATCTTATTTCTTCCATTCTTATTTCTACAGGGCAATCTTGTACCAGCTCCGTGTGGAGGTCCATTAAGTTGAAAGGTGCATTTAGGTATAATTTTATTCGGCAATCTCGATCCTCAACTGCTTTCCTCATTACGAATCTGTTTCTTTGCGAATCCAGAAAGGGTCCCGGCGGGCACGTAAGTAGCTCTTCTTTATTGATCACTTGCGTGTCTTCTTGTTTGAGTAGGTTTTGATGTGATTCTTCGTTCACAGGCGACCGTGTTGGCCTCGATCTTTTATTTGTCGTTTGTCTGGTGATGGGTCGTGATCTATTAATTCCTGCTTGTTCAGTTTTCCATACTGCATTGTCCTATATTGAAGGTTTGTTAACATTCTGCTCTTCTTTATTTCTACCTATTACTCCCGTGTTCACGTACTGGGCATAAACTGTTGGTATGTTGGAAGCGGGGTACAATTCTTTAAGGAAAAGTTGTATTGCTTGCTCTCTTTCCTCTACTTCATAAAATTCCAACCATATTAAACAGCGACTGGGCGTTCTGAAGTTGTATTTTCCTGTCCGATTATGCCACAAGTAAACCGGCACTTGTCTTTCCAGCCATTCTCCCAGAGTCGAGGCTAGAAAAGGCTGTTTTAACTCTAGGACTAATTCCTTTGACCCATTTTTCTCCAGATGCATGAGTTGCAGCTTCCTTCCTTCAGGATCCCATAGATTCTGGAGTGACATGTCTCCTTTTCTGAAAACTAATTCAAATATAAATTTTGGGGGTATATATAACTAGGATGTGGGGGGGGGGGGGTAAAGGATCCTAAAGGAATCATTGTATATATGTAAATATTTTGAATCGGATCGGGATGAGGGATGTTGTCTGGGGTTGCCATACACACTGAACATACAATGGTTGTCTCAACTGGACCTACTTATATTTCTACCTGATTGGATTTTTTTTTTTTTTTTTTTGAATTTTCTTCCGTCTCGGCACACTCACACACTCTCACTATTACACTAGGGTCTCTAACGGTCGGAGGTTCTTCGTCGACTCCAATGATGCTGATGGATCCGGTACCCTTTCCATGAGGCTTTTGGTCAAATTTTGGTCTACCTCATGGGGGTCCTTTCTTGACTCGGTTTTTTCTTCTGTGTTTACTTGTGTTGTATCTGAAGCATGTCCTCCACTTTCTGCGACGCTTAGTTCTTTTTGGTCAACTGTTTGGATTAATGGGCTCGGCAGTTGTGGCGGCGATTTATAGGGGATTAAAGGAATTGTCCCAGGGATTTGGTCCATCTCGAAGTCCATTAATCCATTTGCTGATTGGGGTTCCCTTCGCCCTCGGATCAATTGTCTTACATAATTGATTTGTCGGGAGCAAATTTGGTCGTGATATTTATATGTTTTCTTCCAAATCCATGCCCCGCAACTATGGCGTATGGTCTCCGTGGTAGTGCTCGATTTTTTGTGGACAGACGCATGCCTGGGCTTATATTTTTGATCGCTTTGAACCAACGCGCGTCCGGCGTCTTCTTGATGGAGGTAACGTACATATCCCCACACAAGTTTGCCTTGTCGATTACAAACCGTATGACAATATTCCAAGGGTCCAAATTTTGCGTACTCTTTGAAAAAGAGTTCCTCTTGATATTCCCTTGGAATTGAATTTGGTAGTAGACAGAATAGACGATTGTAATCTCGCCTCTCGGGTTTGGTTCGTTTAGGGATGGCTCCTGCTGTCTCGGAGTTTTTTTTGTATTTATTTTCCCAATAGGACGTCTCGGGAATTGCAGTCGTGGGTTGTGATTTTCCGAACCCGGATAGGGGTGCTTCGGCCCTTGTCTTCGGCCTCTCCCTTTTCTCGACAGGAACTTTGTACACCACGGATTTCCTCGATCGTTGGCCCGACGCTTGCAACGGCTGGGCAACGCCTGGTGAAGATAGGGTCCTTTCTTCATTGTATCTTCTTTGATTTGCTCGCACTTGGTCCGTGTCTGCTACATGCTTGAAGGTTATTCGACTGATACATTCCGTCGGTCCCATTGTCTCTAGATGCCCACCTTGAATCGGGCCATAACGCCGTAATCCTTTTAATACCTCCCACAGTTCAACTTGGTGAGGGTGTTTCACTCGGATTACGTGAGGATCCTGACCCGGTTCTTCTTTCAGGATTCGCCGAGCACTCTCCATTATTGTTATTCTCTTCTTCGTTTTCTGTTCCTGTAATCAGAACGTCTATTGAACTATATTTATTATAAATAACTTTTTTTTTTTTTTTTTTTTTTTTTTATAGATCTATCTCTAGGAGGTTTGGAACTAGGTATCAACGATGGGTTCCTGTATCCCACATTTGGTCTTCGGAGGGGTTACAAGCGGGGATCTTCCCGTCTCCTCCTCTCTGGCTTCGGTCGAAACTGTTGGTGCATTAAGGCCTGTCATATCCGGTGTTCTCCGAGGTCGTATGACCTTGACGTAGATGATTAGCCCCAATGTGGCTATGGCCAACACTTGGATTCCAAGGTTACCCAAGTTTAGGCCCGTGTTCACAAATTTGTCGCTTTGTTGTTGTTCTAGGGTTTTCAGCTGAGTTAGCATTTCCTTCAGGGGCAGTCCCCGCCGGGCTTGCCATCCATCGTCTTGTGTCACCTCTCTTCTCCAATTGATTTGTTGAAGATTTACTGGTTGGTCCGCCAATTCGGGGTATAGTCGGGAGAGGGTTAAATTGACCGCGGGTCGATAGAAATGTAGACCCTCTTGCACATGAGTTTCTGGATTCGGTAGCGTCACTCCTACAGTCTTTCCTATACACTGATGAGCAATGTGTAGTATTCCTAATCCCGTAATGGCGAGGGTGGTTGCCTTTTGGGGACACAGGAGTTGCACGGTTTTTTCTTCGGCGATGGAGAACAACCATGATCCCGATGTTTTTAAGTAACTCCATTGGTCCAGGAATTGTGGGTGAAACCTTACGTCGCACAACTTCAATGTTTCCGGCGTTGGTCTGAGGAAGAGGGTGATTTCACAGTTCGGTATATACGAACTCTTCCAGATTCCCATCTCAGGGTTACAGAGAGACCCGTCATATAGGTTTTGACATTTCCCAAGGTCGTCTTGGTTAAATTTGAAGTATTGAAGTTGATCTTCACTAACTCCAAGATATCGATGAGACGGTTCAATATACGCAGTCCCGTTGACTCCCGTGCTGATGAGTTGTGGCACCGCTAGAGAATGTATCTGGTATAGTTCATAAGTAGTTTGGTCTACTAGTGGTAGGTGAACATATACCAGAAGTCTTCCTCGACTGTTGACGATATCGACCTTGGAGATCCTTGCTACTTCGTCCAAACACCAACGTTTCTCAGGTATGGGGAGGGCGAGGTTCTTAGTGGCTTTGGCGATCTCGTTACGAATTTGATTCATAAATTCCGTTGAAATCAGTCCAGGGGCGAGTTCCCCTTTTTGGCCCATGGTCAATATCTGCAACAACTTTCGACGAGCCTCGATCAATTGCTGTAGATGACGGCCTACATTCTGACACTGAGCGTGTATTCCCATAAGAAATTGCGACGAGCTCAGGTTTGCCAGGATAGCCTCTACTTTTTGGATCTTTGCCCTTTGTGCCAGAGTTTCGTTGTGAAGTTCAGTCAAAGCGCCGGTCACAATGTGTACTTGCTCCTTTTGTAGAGCTATCAGTTGCTTTTGGCCTTGCTGGACTTGATCAATTTCATGATGGGCTAGCTCTACTCCATCGACGGTGGCAAGTCCAAACAGGCTTTTGCCGAGGGTGCCAACAATTCCAAACGGGGCCATCCGTTTATTCCGTTGGGACGGAACTGCTTTGGGTTCTGTCATGGTTTCTATCTTTAGGTCGTTCATTCGGTCGTCGATCTCTTGGTCTAAACTTTCCAGAGTTTGGTAAGCATTGGTCAGAGATTCTAGGTCAACCACTCCCTCACAAGGTTGGTTTTCCACGTGATTGTGGCACCTTAGTGTGAGAGCAGCTATTCGGTCTCATACTTCATGGTCTTTCAGTAGTTTTTCGGTCTCCACGGCAACGATCAGCTTCCAATCGGCTCTTCGAAGGTGAAAGTTCCCCACCTTCTCATAGTAGAGACCTGGGTTGGTTTGGAATTCGGTCAAATTATAGGTCTCTTCTGCTTGGTTGATTGCGTCCAGGTCTATGAGCAGCCTACTAATCGGTCCATTTGGGACACAATCTTTTGACATAAAATGTACGAGATTGTCCCTTTTATAGGTCAGGCAATTCCTGCCTCTCATGATTTTCCCAGTGGGCTGTTCACGGAAATTAGGCGACGGGGTCGAAGAGCTGTCACTGAAAGATGGATTCTGACTATCGGGGTCCCAGCAGTTACTATGATCCGGGGGGTCTCTTTGTGTCCACGTTATTTCTGGAAGGAAAAGGGGTAGACTCTCTCTTGTAGCCCTGTTGAACTCCAGCTCCACAGGATTGTCCGTCTTTTCCTCCAGTATGGTATCCAGATCTGGAGGTGTGGACCATCGCACCTTCGACGCGGACGGTTGAGGGGTGCTACAACCCTTCGGGGTTTCCGGTTTTTAACCTACTGAAACTCCCTTCCGATTCGGCCATTTCTCGGGGGAGTCGGTAGTCCCTTCCTCGTTGTCCGCCGTTTTGTCAGCCTCATCATCGGTGTCTACATCGGAAGGGGCAGAGGTGCGTCTCTTTAGCTCGTGGTCGGTAGTCGCTTGGGCGCTGGCTATGAGTTTCTGAACTCTCTCGTGCATGACACTGTCATCTAGGTTCTCGTCATCATAGGGGTCGGCCTGGTTGAGGATGTCTCGGAGTCCTTCGTCTACCTCCTCCCCTTCCGAGAGGTGGGTTTTGTTGACCTCCTCATTAGATTTTACCTTCTCATCTCCGTCGGAGAAGTGTGCTGGCCATTGGTCATCTTCGCGATTAGGTAGCCCGTACCAGTTATTGGTACGCTCGTAATGTTCGAGCAGGCTTTGGTTGAGCTTGTCACTGCTTTCTTGCAAATCTTGCAAGCTGACCGATGCTCGTGAGGCCTCGAAGGTCTCTTCCGGCGTGTCGGTCGCATCAACGGTCTCGGTTTCATTAGGAGTGACTGCACTCACCTCCGTAACGGCGCACTCACTGACTGACCCTTTACTATCGTGGCGCTCCTCCTCTCCCGAGGAGGGTTCAGTGGTTTCATCTCGTAGACCACTATTTTTGAGGTCGATAATTGGTGTTCCTCCATCCGACGATTCGCTAAAAGAATCCATGGTCTGGCTTCCCGAAGCTGATTCATGTTTTCTTGCTTGACCGACTTCACGGTCGTCCTTTTCTTCGGATTTGGATGTCTCGGATTTTCTGGAATCGAAACAATCCTTCAGGTGTGGGGGTGTTCGTATTAGTTTCGGGGGTGGTGGTAACGAGCTAGCCCTCCCTGATGGACGAGCTCGTTTGGATCTGGTGCGTTGGGCCACCCCACTGTGGTCCAACACAGGCGGGTTCTTATTGGTCTTGGATCCAGGTGGTCTACCACGACGGGGCTTTACTCCTTCATCCACTGACTTCGCCCGAACTTGTCGCGGTGGGGGGGAACTTTGACCCGGTACTTGGGATTCGGGTTGTGCCGGCTTCGTTCCTGAAGTGCTAGGGTGAGCGTTCGTGACGACTCAACCGCTTGGTGTTCTTTTACCTACCTGTTTTAACTTTTGAGCTTTTGCCCGTTCTCGCTCGCTCTTATCCTCTATGACCAGGATCTTGATCATGGGTAGAATGGTGTTGATCTCATCTTCAGGTAGAGGTCGGTCTGCCGGATTCCGGGATGGCGCGTCCGCATTGCTGTTGAGCTTACCCGGCTTGTACTTAAAATCGTACTCAAAATCAGTGAACTTCAACATCCACTGGAGCATTCTTTTTCCAGGGTCTTTCTGATTGTACATCCAACTCAAAGGTTCGTGATCACTAATCAGTAGGAACCGTCTACCTAGCAAATAAGTTCTGAACTAACGAAATGCATGTAACACCGCTACACATTCTTTCTCCGTGGTGCTGTAGTTGAGTTCGGCTCCGGTTAGACTTCGGGACAAGTAAGCAACTGGGTGGTCAAATCCGTCCTTTTCTTGACTAAGGACAGCTCCTACAGCATATTCACAAGCATCAGTGGTAAGGGTGAATTTTTTATTAAAGTCTGGGAATTGCAAGATCGGGGCCTCGCAAAGTTTCTGTTTTAGCAAGTTGAAACTTTTCTCTTGAGCTTCGGTCCAGACGAACTTCGTATCTTTCTTCGTCAGGTCATACAAAGGTTTTGCAATTTTACTGAAATCTTTGATGAATCGTCTGTAATATCCAACCAAGGATGTGAATGAACGGATATTGGTCACATTGCGCGGTCGAGGCAAATTGTTCATCGCACTGACCTTTTCAGGATTCGGTTCACATCCCTTTTCGGACACTATATGTCCCAAAAATGCGACTTCTCTCCGGAGGAATAGAACTTTATCCGGTTGTAACACTAATTTCGCGCCTCTCAATCGGTTAAACAATAAATACACCTTGCGAAGGTGGTCGAGGAGGCTACTGGCATAAATAATAATATCGTCCAGATAGACTAGCATCTCGACGTTCTGGAGGCCTGGTAATATTCGGTCCATGAGACGTTGGAATGTAGCAGGGGCATTCTTAAGACCCATAGGCATTTTCTTGAACTGCCAATGTCCCGTGATGGTCGAGAACGCCGTCTTGGGTTTATCACTGGGTTTCATGGGAATCTGGTGGAATCCACTGGCTAGATCGAACGTAGAAAAGTACACTGAGTCACCTAACTGGTCCAAGATGTCCGCAATGCAGGGGAGAGGATAGGCGTCCCCTATTGTCTTGGAATTAAGGGTCCTGAAGTCTACAACCATCCGCCATCTTGGGCGTCCTTGGCTGTCTCTTTTCTTGGGTAAAATCCAAACAGGTGACTGGTACGGAGACGTCGAGGGTTCGATGATGTCGTCGTGAAGTTTCTTCGCGATGTCTTCCTGCATCGCCTCTCGATGGACAGGAGGGTGACGGTATTGTTTGGTGTGCACGGGGATGTTGTCCTCAGTAGGGATCTCATGCTCTACCATATCGGTACAGGATAACTTGTCCCCGAGTATCAGGAACACATCATGGTATTCTCGAACTATCTGATGAACTTGGTCCCGTTCTTCTTCGTTCAGCTGTTCGGTGTCCAATGCTTCTAATACGCGACGTATTCTCTCCCTCTCGTCCGTTATTTTCTCACACTCGGGCTCCGTTTCCGAATCTGGATCAAACGGTGACGCACCATACTCACAGGGAATGAGCTCATGGGGATTTACTTCAATCGTCACATCTTCTTCCGTGGTATTCATAGCCAAGACCTTGCAGCATCCATCCTCGTTGGTGACAAGTGCATTTCCAATAAACACTCCTGGTGTGTTGCTAAGGGCAGGTAGGTACCCTACCCTCACGTTTGGGTTGATCAGGTTGACCTGGATAACTTGTCGGCATCTCTTCTTCAGTGTCCATCTGCTGGGCGGAATCTCGGCCTCCTGAGTGGGGGTGATCTCGGATTTTCTAGGAGAAAGGTTCGTCGCCGCAGGGGGCGTTGGTCCGGCCGGTGGAGATGCAAGCGTTCTCGTCTCTACCTTATGAACTTCCTCTTGTGTGGCTTCTCTAGGCCTTAGTCCTCTCTCTTGGTCAACTATTCCATAACCTTCGGAGTCGAGGAAAGGTATTGGGTTCATAACATCCCCACTGATCATGATCTTATTTTTGTAGTAAGATATTACCTCTTCATTCTGTTTGAGGAATACCCGACCTAATATACCGTCATACCGGATGGGAAATTGGTCTGGCACGACATGGAAAAGTGTCTCTTGGTCCCCAATAGGTATCCAGGTTATTCCTAGGGTCATCACTTCCTGAGCTGCGATTCCCACCAAAGGAATGGCAGCTGCGGTCTCTACCTGGGCATCTGGATGTAGGGTCTGAAGTTTGATCAAGTTGACCGCGGAACCAGTGTCCAGCATGAGTACAAGATGCCTCCGTTCTTGAGGGAGGTATACTCTAATGTGCGTACCGGGATCGGGATCTATCCCAAGTTCTGTAGAGTCCGAGCCGACAGCAAAGTGGATCGCGGGGGTCCGCGGGCTTGAATTTGCAAGGTTTGGGCGTTCTGTGTCGGCCCGGGATGGTTCATCATCGGTCCAGAAATTCCTTGAGGCTGGCTCGCTACCATGTCCGGGCGAGCCACTGTCCAGTTTTAATTCTGCTGGTACTGGGGTGTAGGTCGCAGATTTATTTCCTCCATGTGAACTGGCTGACACTGCACCGGAGGTATCATCGGGGTACGGTTCATCGGCACTGGGTTCATGAACCTGGGTTGGCCTCCCGGGCCCTGCATACGAGGCCCTTGCGGCGGTCCTCCGTATCGAGGGCCCGCGTTCATTGGCGTTTTATACGTCTGACTTTTGTCAGGGTCATACGTTTGGAGCCGCGGCGGTGCGGCTGGTCGATAGTTCATTCTAGGGGGTCCATAACCGTAACTGTGCGGCATTGACCAATACCCTTGCGGTATCTGCATGTGGGGCACCGGAGGTCGCAAATACGGTTGTTGGTGTGGAGGGGGTCCGGTCTGTGCTGGGTTTTGTCTGGCCCGTGCGTAATTTGGCTGCGGAGGTCCATACGTCGGTGGGGTTTGTTGACAGTAGACTTCACATGGCTGTTCTATCATTGGCGGGAACTGTTCTTGCCACTGTTCGGTAGGGTCTTGTGACTCTCCTTGATCAGGCCACGCATACCACCCACTCGCCTCATCCCCCTCTTGCACCCAACTAACGTAGGTCGCTCTTTTGTCCATTCCAGGACGGGGTCCTTCTCGCCGACCTTCAGGCTGTCGATACATTGTTCTTCGTCGGCTGTCTGGAATGATGCGGGCGTCCATCCTGGACTCCAATCTCACTGCCTCTTCATAGGCCTGCTCTAATGTGGTAGGTCGGATACTGTCCACCCACTGGCTAAGGTCTGCCGGGATCCCTTTGATAAAAATGTCTACCGCTGCCTCTGTCAGTGGGACCATCATCTTGTCGTGGTATTCTGCCTTTTTTTCTTCTTTTAGCGCTGTCCGTGCGCATCTGAGGAGGATATGGATCTGGTCCCTAAATCCTCCTATCGTTTCGCCTTGCTTCATATTTAAGGTATGGAGCTTGTTATTGTAATAGGCGAATCCTTTGCCAGGAGCAAACCGTTTTTTTAAGTGACTACAAATTGCTTCCACATCAGCCAACTCCTGCCCATAGGTACAATCCTTAGCCGCGCCTCTTAATTTTCCCAACACAGCCCTTTTGTATCCCTCTTTCTGCTCCTGCGAAACACTTTCCGCACCGTTGCGGACATCTTGCAGGAAGTCCTTGAGTGGGATGTTGCTGCCATCATAGGTACTTAGACCAGCTATGGCATTTTGCAAGCACAAGCTGTCAGCCAAGGATGTCAGTGTGGTACCCATTGCTTGTGTTAGGTCATTTTGACCTTGGTTATTCACAGTGTTTCCGCACGTCATTTTTCCGGGTTCCAGGAGACACCACGCTAATTCCCACTCCACACTTTGTCGATTTCGCGTCGGATTTTGTTATCTTTCTTTCTATCTTTATTTTATTTTCTTCCTCTTCCTTATCAGAATTTTCTCGGTACTAATTATGTGCTGTCGAGGAAAATTCAACGAGTGCGGGGGAGTCACTGTCCAGATGTACTGCACCGGTCGGTATTTGGTCTTAACCCCAAAGGGCTCTGGTCACAATTGTAGGTCTCGGTCAAATGCAGGTGAAAGAAATAATATAGGTCCTTGGGAGTATGCTGTCCGCTTATTTGGTCAACCTAGCGCTCGGAACGAGAGAATGAAGTGAAACGCCGATAAGCGGACAGCAGCACAAAGAAGAAGACCGATAGGAGCTGCCGCGGCTCCCCACACACCGTGCAACGACTCTAGCGGGGACTGCGCGGCGAGGAGGGGATACGAACGAGAGAATGGAGTGAAATGGCGCTTATTAGCGCGCTCCTCTTCCTCGCGACTACTCTAGCTACTCACTATTTCTTAATGATTATTAACTATTTACTAGGGATAAAAATTGAATCTTAATAATCAAAAATTTATGATTTCATTATTAAAATTATTGTTATTATTATTTTTTTCTTTTATTTTATAATTTTATTGCTAAAATTAATTTAGTAGAGAAAGACTTTATGAACTTAAGGTATTAATCGAACTTATTATTTGAAATTTATTTTAGTAAATTAAATAATTTATATAAAAAAATAAAAATTACTTCAAAAATATTCACGACAACGCGAATAAATTTTTCTTTTTCAAACTGCTACAACGACTGCACGTGCATCATCGTCAGCAGAATAAAAATACTCTCCGTCACCGGATAGTAATCGGAGCCTTTTTCGCGCACGAAATTATTACTTTTATCCTACTTTATATTTTTTCAATTAAACTGTCTATCAGTACGAAGATTTTATATTATTTAACTATATTATTAAAATTATTTCTATCTGACTTAACCTAAACTTATTCTACACAACAGTAGCCTACGCACTGTCCTGGCAACAGAAAAATTTAAACTTCGAAAAAAATCAAAATTTTAACCCTAAACTATTCTAAACTTTATTTCCGCGGGGGACCTGAACTACGCGTTCTGCTACCATTTGTTAGATGTCCCCGTGGACATCTACGCCTACTCCTAATTTTTGCAGGCCCGGGTAGGAGTGCAGGAAACCGGGGGCAGAAGGCTCCCCTCGTGTGGGGACGGGAAATTAACTATATTACGATTGGTTACCGAAGAGGAAAAAAACAAGGGAGAGATCTTAGGACTAACTTGAGACCTTACCTTGCTTCCTGTTCTCTCCTTTCTCTCCTCTCTCTCCTGAAAATAGGGTGACTGGTAATGAACGTGCACGATTATTTAGGTCTCTTTTATTTATTCACAAATTTTTGGTCACAAATTAAACTATAATATAAATGATGTTAATTTAAATTAAAACCGACGCACTGTTATATAATTATTAGAATATAAAATTATATTATATTAAAATTAAAACGACGCGCTATTACTTCCTAACTATAATATAAAAAAATATTAGACTAAATTAAAACACGACGCGTTATTACTTCAACTTCGTACGGGACTGTTCCTCCAGCATACGTCTCCCAAGAGCCCGGCTGTCCCCTCCTCACCTCAATCCAAAGGTGCTGATTAGACAGCTTAGACTCCCTGGGAACGTATGCTGATTTAACACTTTTTCTTTGGTCGTTTCAACTATTTTAATGTTTGACTATATTAATAATGTTGCGTCAAGTAACACACGATAAGAAAGTTGTTTTCTCCGCATAAAAAGCAGTATTTATGAGTTGCAGCAGTTCGTTTTAGCGGGAGTTCAATTTCATCGCTATATTTCACGGGAGTGATTGTATACGATACTGTGTCCTGTGAAGACATTTGAGAAGAACTCGATGATGTAGAAAACGTTGGGCTTTCCGATTCAACTGGAAATTCAGCAATATTTTCAGTTTCTGGTTGAAATTTTTTATTTGACTGGTAAAATTTAAAACTGCTGTAGCAACCACCGGAAAGTGTAGTATTGATTGTGGCAATTTTGTAATATAGTTCACCAACTTTTGGACTGCCGCTCATCATCCAATCCGTAACATCGTTTACAATTTGTAAAGTATCTAATTTTCTTCTCACATCACCACATTTTCTAAAATTTTTTTTACAGTTTATGCATTTATCATCGTCTGGTTTGATGTCTGAATTGTCGTCGGTGTCCATATCCTCATGTTAAGAGTCGCTTCTTTCCATTTTTTCGAATTTTGTGATATAAAATTGTACTCCAGGAAGTACTAATAAAAAAATAATTTATTATAAAAATGATAAAAACATCAAATTAAAAATTTTATAACAATTTAAAAAGTAAATTACACTAGGACCTCGCGCATTGTCCCTGTAAAACCTCGGACATTGTCCAAAAATCAAAAGAGCTCATGGACAATTCGCGAGGTTCTCGGTCCCGATCGGTGGGTAGGCGCAAGGTCCTACTGTACTTTGAAATTGATTTTTACAGCTCAAAATATTATTGGTAGACATTGGCTACAAATTCTCATTTATAATGAAACTAAGACGAAGTTAAGACGCTTCCAGGCAAGCTCCGATTTTTTTTGTATGATTTTGCAAGTAGATTCATTTAAATCTATTTGTAATAAAGACTAAAAACAAAAAATAATCAGTACATATGTGTTAAGAATAGAGAAATAAAAATTTAATTATTAAGTTGCTAGTCCAATTATCAATGGAAAAAATTACTTTGGATACTTAACTTAACTTACAGCATAAAAATTTGAAATACAGATTGGTTAGTAGCTTTAGTTTTAATTATTATTTTTATTTAAAAAATTTAACTTCTCATTTCAAAAATTTTAAAAAGAGAAATAAATTAACAAGATTAATAGTTATTCCAGACACATTTAGATTCACATTCCCTAGAAATAAATTTTAATATTCCACAATTACCCAGGAACGAGTCACTGAATATTAAACTGCTGGATCATAATAAATAATCCATTAATTTCTTTTTTGCATTAACACCGATTTTTTATTTAATGAAACTTTTTCTGTAGAGGTGTTTGAAACTTTCACAGTACATTAAAATGCAGTTGTAGTTGTAAGTTAATTACAAAATTCTAAGAAGTTTTATGATTTATTTGTAAATTAAGTTTTTCACCTGTCAAAATTTCCTTTCAAGTATGGTGCTCTCTCAGTTTGAACCTGGAGAGCCAGGTCGACGATAACGGGTGTACCTAGGGAACCTGGAGGTCATCTTCGAGAGCTAGGAACAATTTCTGCGGAAATGACTTTAAGAGGTATTATAGAGTATTTATCGAGGCAACTTAAACCTAGGTACCCAGGTCGCCGATGACGGTTGTTCCTGAGGAACCTGGAGGTCATCTTCGACAGTTTGAGCCGATTTCTGCGGGGATGACTTAAAAGTTCTGCATTTTTGTTCAACTAAATTATACTTCTCGGAGATGACCCCCAGGTACCCCAGGTACCCCCATCATCGGTGACCTTGGTACTAATGTTCAAATTGCCTCGGTAAATACTCTATATTACCTCTTAAAGTCATTTCCGCAGAAATTGTCCCTAACTCTCGAAGATGACCTCCAGGTTCCCTAGGTACACTCGTCATCGTCGACCTGGCTCTCCAGGTTCAAACTTCTTCCTCTATGCTCTAAAACACCCCCGAAATCTATCCTAAGTCATATCCCAAGAATTCAACCCGAATTCTCGGAGATGACCCCCAGGTACCCCGGGTACCCCTATCATCAGTGACCTTGGTACTTTGGTTCAAATTGCCTCGATAAATACTCTAGAACTTTCCTCAAAGTCATCCCCGAAAAATTTAGCCCAAATTGTCGGAGATGACTCCCTCAGGTACCCCCGTCATCGGCGACCTGGAGGTCCAGGTCGATAAGTGACTACGGATTCATGTATTGTCATCCGAACCTAGACCCTCTGCAAAATTTCAGACCTCCAGGTCTTACAAGCTCCAAGTTCTAGAGCTTGGCAGTTTTGAACGTACGACGACAACGACGAAACATTGTGAGTTAAAGAAAAGCACGTAAAATAAAAAATAAAAACAATTTTTTTGATTATTGATGACATAAGAGGCTATAAAATCATTAAATAATTAACTATATCCATATTTTATTCCTTTTTATAATCATCTACTTGAAAATAACGTTACGTGTGCCACACGTGTGCCACACGTGTGGACATTCAACAGGGATCACGTCGGAGATTGGATACAAAAATTTTGTAAGCGACGTAAAAAGATGACTGTAAAAAATTGCAATGATTTTGATCTGTTCTATGAAAATAATTCTTGATTAATGAAGACGTGTCTTGACCATATTACTGCTAAAATATAACTAATTTTGATTCAATTGAACTCTATCCAAAAAAAAAAATAAATAACGCTGCCATTTGTAGTGTGTATAAGAGATAAAAAGATATGGTGATTATAGAGTATAAAAAAAAAACAACTTTCAACAATAGAGCTTCAGAAACCGATATGGACGACTAGCGGCGCTGCAGTCGATTAAAAAATATAGACACAATGCACGCGTATGGTCGCTAGGGAGTTAATGTTGCTGCACTGAGTTCAGTAAATTGCATGGACATGAATCGTCCACTGATAAGCAGCGATCCCAAAAGTGGCAGATTTCCGCGAGGCGGGAGCCATGTCGATTTTAAAAAATAAAAAATCAACAAATTGTAAGTGTTAAAAAAAAAAATCTGATGATTTGTAAATTAATAATAAATAAAAAAAAAAACTATTACTATAGTAAATAAATTTTTCTCGACTTTATAAAAAAATAACGAGCATTTGAAGAATTCGGTGATGTGATTTTTCATCCTACGATAAAATGAAAAATATTAAGAGATGAAAAAAAAAAAAAATGTAAAAATCATATATTAATCGTAAAAAATTAATTTTATTTTTTGCACTCTCCCAGTGAACGTGAAACACAACAAATTAATTAAATAATAATACTCCTTGAAGCTCAGCTTGTGACGGTCACTTACCGGACGACGTAACCCAACTTGTGTTTTTGATATCAGCAGCCAAAATAGCCAGGTCCCGTCAACTCAGTAAGAAAAAAGTGGGAAGGTAACAGAGGAGGTTATATTAGTTCTGAGTTGCCGTCCAGGTGGCGCTGAGTCGCAAATCGAAGAATATTCAAACCAAATATTTTTCATGAACGCGCGAGCGTGATAGTACAAAATAAATTTTTAGCTAAATTGCTATCATGTTGATAATTACGGAAGAATCAATATTTTTTCCAGATAAATATGAATAAGAGAAAGGAATAAACAATTTTCAAGCTGTTTAACCAAAAACAAACTAATTATTTAAAAAAAAAAATTATTAATTCAATTAAATTATTAATTCAATGTTTGAACAAATAAACTGACATAACTAGCGTTCAGAAGAAATTGAAAAATCCGTAATGGAAGAGGTTAACCGATAAAATAAAATTGACGAATGGTCCCCCAAGTCTTTAAATCAACATACCCTGGGCGCCAAGCCGAATAAAAAACGAATTGTTTATCCCTAAAGCTTCAAACTAAAAATCCTTGGCGTCAAGTCGAACTCGCTCGCAAGTTTTTTTTATGAATGAAAAAATAAATAAATAAATAAATACAAAATCCCCCAAGCTGCTACAACCCCATAACGCCAACTCGCGAGATTTTTTTATAGATAAATAAATAAATACAAAATCCCCCCAGCTACTACAACCCCATAACGCCGAGCTCGCGAGTTTTGTATATGAATAAACAAAAAAATACAAAATCCGCCAAGCTGCTACAACCCCATAACGCCGAGTTCGCGAGATTTTATAATAAATAAATGAATAAATACACAATACCCAAGCTGCTACAACCCCATAACGCCAAGCTTGCGAGTTTTTTTAATGAATAAATAAATAAATAATTACATTTTTAATAAATAATTGAATAAATACACCATGCCCAAGCTGCTACAACCCCATAACGCCAACCTCGCGAGATTTTTTAATGAAGAAATAAATAAGTACAGAATCCCCCAAGCTGCTACAACCCCATAACGCCGAGCTCGTGAGATTTTATAATAAATAAATAAATAAATAAATACACAATGCCCAAGCTGCTACAACCCCATAACACCGAGCTCGCGAGTTTGGTATTAATAAATATATGAAAAAAAAATCTCCCGAGCTCTTGCGAGTTTTTTAGAGATAAGTAAATTAAAATAATCTCCCAAGCTGCTACAACCCCATAACGCCGAGCTTGCAAGTTTTTTTTATGAATGAATAGATAAATACAAAATCCCCCAAGCTGCTACAACCCCATAAGGCCGAGCTCACGAGTTTTTTTTATGAATGAATAAATGAATACAAAATCCCCCAAGCCACTACTACCCAATAACGCTGATCTCACGAGCTCGGCCTTATGGGGTTGTATCAGCTTGGGGGACTATTTATTGAGTCATAATATTCATAAAAAAATCTCGCGACCTCAGCGTTATGGGGTTGTAGCGGCTTGGGGGATTTTATATTTATTTATTCATTCATAAAAAAAAATCGCGAGCTCCGCGTTATGGGGTTGTAGCAGCTTTGGGGATTATTTATTGAGTCATTTACTCATAAAAAAATCTCGCGAGCTCGTTGTTATGAGGTTGTAGTAGCTAGGGGTTTTTGTATTTATTTTTTTACCTATAAAAAAATCTCGCAGCTCGGCCTTATGGGGTTGTAGCAGCTTGGGGGATTTTGTATTTATTTATTTATCTATAAAAAAATCTCGCGAGTTGGCGTTATGGGGTTGTAGCAGCTTGAGGGACTTTTATTGAGTCATTTATTCATAAAAAAATCTCGCGACCTCAGCGTTATGGAGTTGCAGCGGCTTGGGGGATTTCGTATTTATTTATTCATTCATAAAAAAAAATCGCGAGCTCCGCGTTATGGGGTTGTAGCAGCTTGGGGGATTATTTATTGAGTCATTTACTCATAAAAAAATCTCGCGAGCTCGTTGTTATGAGGTTGTAGTAGCTGGGGGTTTTTGTATTTATTTTTTTACCTATAAAAAAATCTCGCAGCTCGGCCTTATGAGGTTGTAGCAGCTTGGGGGATTTTGTATTTATTTATTTATCTATAAAAAAATCTCGCGAAATGGCGTTATGGGGTTGTAGCAGCTTGGGGGACTATTTATTGAGTCATTTATTCATAAAAAAATCTCGCGACCTCAGCGATATGGGGTTGTAGCGGCTCGGGGGATTTTGTATTTATTTATTCATTTATAAAAAAAACTTGCGAGCTCGGCGTTATGGGGTTGTAGCAGCTTGGGGGACTATTTATTGAGTCATTTATTGATAAAAAAATCTCGCGACCTCAGCGTTATGGGGTTGTAGCGGCTCGGGGGATTTTGTATTTATTTATTCATTTATAAAAAAAACTTGCCAGCTCGGAGTTATGGGGTTGTAGCAGCTTGGGGAACTATTTATTGAATCATTTATTCATAAAAAAATCTCGTGACCTCATCGTTATGGGGTTGTAGCGGCTCGGGGGATTTTGTATTTATTTATTCATTTATAAAAAAAACTTGCCAGCTCGGCGTTATGGGGTTGTAGCAGCTTGGGGAACTATTTATTGAATCATTTATTCATAAAAAAATCTCGTGACCTCATCGTTATGGGGTTGTAGCGGCTCGGGGGATTTTGTATTTATTTATTCATTTATAAAAAAAACTTGCCAGCTCGGCGTTATGGGGTTGTAGCAGCTTGGGGGATTATTTATTTATTTATTTAAACATAAAAAAAAAACTCGCGAGCTCGGCCTTATGGGGTTGTAGCAGCTTGGGGGATTTTGTATTTATTTATTTATCTATAAAAAAAATCTCGCGAGTTGGCGTTATGGGGTTGTAGCAGCTTGGGGAACTCTTTATTGAGTCATTTATTCATAAAAAAATCTCGCGACCTCAGCGTTATGGGGTTGTAGCGGCTCGGGGGATTTTGTATTTATTTATTCATCTATAAAAAAACTTGCGAGCTCGGCGTTATGGGGTTGTAGCAGCTTGGGGGACTATTTATTGAGTCATTTATTGATAAAAAAATCTCGCGACCTCAGCGTTATGGGGTTGTAGCGGCTCGGGGGATTTTGTATTTATTTATTCATTTATAAAAAAAACTTGCGAGCTCGGCGTTATGGGGTTGTAGCAGCTTGGGGGACTATTTATTGAGTCATTTATTGATAAAAAAATCTCGCGACCTCAGCGTTATGGGGTTGTAGCGGCTCGGGGGATTTTGTATTTATTTATTCATTTATAAAAAAAACTTGCGAGCTCGGCGTTATGGGGTTGTAGCAGCTTGGGGGACTATTTATTGAGTCATTTATTGATAAAAAAATCTCGCAACCTCAGCGTTATGGGGTTGTAGCGGCTCGGGGGATTTTGTATTTATTTATTCATTTATAAAAAAAACTTGCCAGCTCGGCGTTATGGGGTTGTAGCAGCTTGGGGAACTATTTATTGAATCATTTATTCATAAAAAAATCTCGTGACCTCATCGTTATGGGGTTGTAGCGGCTCGGGGGATTTTGTATTTATTTATTCATTTATAAAAAAAACTTGCCAGCTCGGCGTTATGGGGTTGTAGCAGCTTGGGAGACTATTTATTGAGTCATTTATTGATAAAAAAATCTCGCGACCTCAGCGTTATGGGGTTGTAGCGGCTCGGGGGATTTTGTATTTATTTATTCATTTCAAAAAAAAACTTGCCAGCTCGGCGTTATGGGGTTGTAGCAGCTTGGGGGATTATTTATTTATTTATTTAAACATAAAAAAAAACTCGCGAGCTCGGCCTTATGGGGCTGTAGCAGCTTGGGGGATTTTGTATTTATTTTTTTATCTATAAAAAAAATCTCGCGAGTTGGCGTTATGGAGTTGTAGCAGCTTGGGGAACTCTTTATTGAGTCATTTATTATTCATAAAAAAATCTCGTGACCTCAGCGTTATGGGGTTGTAGCGGCTCGGGGGATTTTGTATTTATTTATTCATTTATTAAAAAAAACTTGCGAGCTCGGCGTTATGGGGTTGTAGCAGCTTGGGGGATTATTTATTGGTTCATTTAAACATAAAAAAAATCTCGCGAGTTGGCGTTATGGGGTTGTAGCAGCTTGGGGAACTCTTTATTGAGTCATTTATTCATAAAAAAATCTCGCGACCTCAGCGTTATGGGGTTGTAGCGGCTCGGGGGATTTTGTATTTATTTATTCATCTATAAAAAAACTTGCGAGCTCGGCGTTATGGGGTTGTAGCAGCTTGGGGGACTATTTATTGAGTCATTTATTGATAAAAAAATCTCGCGACCTCAGCGTTATGGGGTTGTAGCGGCTCGGGGGATTTTGTATTTATTTATTCATTTATAAAAAAAACTTGCGAGCTCGGCGTTATGGGGTTGTAGCAGCTTGGGGGACTATTTATTGAGTCATTTATTGATAAAAAAATCTCGCGACCTCAGCGTTATGGGGTTGTAGCGGCTCGGGGGATTTTGTATTTATTTATTCATTTATAAAAAAAACTTGCGAGCTCGGCGTTATGGGGTTGTAGCAGCTTGGGGGACTATTTATTGAGTCATTTATTGATAAAAAAATCTCGCAACCTCAGCGTTATGGGGTTGTAGCGGCTCGGGGGATTTTGTATTTATTTATTCATTTATAAAAAAAACTTGCCAGCTCGGCGTTATGGGGTTGTAGCAGCTTGGGGAACTATTTATTGAATCATTTATTCATAAAAAAATCTCGTGACCTCATCGTTATGGGGTTGTAGCGGCTCGGGGGATTTTGTATTTATTTATTCATTTATAAAAAAAACTTGCCAGCTCGGCGTTATGGGGTTGTAGCAGCTTGGGAGACTATTTATTGAGTCATTTATTGATAAAAAAATCTCGCGACCTCAGCGTTATGGGGTTGTAGCGGCTCGGGGGATTTTGTATTTATTTATTCATTTCAAAAAAAAACTTGCCAGCTCGGCGTTATGGGGTTGTAGCAGCTTGGGGGATTATTTATTTATTTATTTAAACATAAAAAAAAACTCGCGAGCTCGGCCTTATGGGGCTGTAGCAGCTTGGGGGATTTTGTATTTATTTTTTTATCTATAAAAAAAATCTCGCGAGTTGGCGTTATGGAGTTGTAGCAGCTTGGGGAACTCTTTATTGAGTCATTTATTATTCATAAAAAAATCTCGTGACCTCAGCGTTATGGGGTTGTAGCGGCTCGGGGGATTTTGTATTTATTTATTCATTTATTAAAAAAAACTTGCGAGCTCGGCGTTATGGGGTTGTAGCAGCTTGGGGGATTATTTATTGGTTCATTTAAACATAAAAAAAAACTCGCGACCTTGGCGTTATGGGGTTGTAGCAGCTTGGGCATTGTGTATTTATTCATTTATTTTTTATAAAACTGGAACTTTATGGAATGGAGTTGTTTTAGATTTACTTTGTCGTGATTACTACGATTTAATAAATAAAAATTACTTTTGTATTATAAAATCGTTATTCTAACTCGTTGCACTGTTTATATTGAACAGAAAAAAAAAGTATTGATTACATTACTAGAAACAAAAACGTAATTCTACTCAATGTATAATTATAAAAAAAGTGTTAAAAAAATGGTATTCCCTCACCCAATAAATAAGAATACCTTTCTAAATGATAGGACAAAAATCATCAAAAGTGTATATTTTGTGTTGTGCATTGTAGTTCAAGTGGTAGTTTTTTTTTTTTTTTTTCTTTCTTTCAACAAGAATAAATAAGTTGTTTTGTTGTAAGTGTGCACATAAAACACTTGCATTGCTACTTTGTAAATCCAAGTTGATTCTGTTGTTTATTACATTAAAATAAAATATCAACAAGACTATAGATGCTTCACATAAGACCTTTTTGTCTAATGTGGCAAATGTAAGTTTTAAGCGCCAAATAAACTTTCTAGCTGATTGAAGCTTAACTTTGAAAATATTAATTAGTTAAATGCAAAGTTTTTGTGAGAAGATCAAGAATAATTTAAAAAGCATTATGCATTATGAATAAATATTTAAACCAATTTATAAAGGCAAATGTGAGTCATGTCAAAAAGTTGATTTAACAAATATACCTTATTTCTAATTCAATAATTTTATTTTATTCTCATTATAATGTATGATTCTGTAGTAGTCAAGGTTGATAAAAAAAGAAAAAAAAAGTATTGTAGTAATTTTAAATTTAAAGCACAAACAAAAAAGTGTATTCTTTTAAATGCGTTGAACAAACCTCAATGACAATTTTTTATACTGTGTTGGATAGTTAGAACAAAGTGACCAAACAAATAGCCGGTCTTCTATGTTTTTGCAATGCATAAATTAATAGCATATATTTTTTTATTTTTTTTTTTTATTTCTACACCTATAAAAGATATATGTACATTAATAACAACATTAACATGTCAGTTAAAGTTTCCTGGAAAATCTTAATTCTTAAGAATTCCAATTTTCTTTTTACTGTCCTTCACAGTTAGCGTACCAGCAGTTACAAGACATTTATCTTACCAAGTAATAAATGCAAGTGGTTATAAATTTTCTAATAATTGTGATTGAATAAAAAATAATAAAACAAAATAGTTAAGTAGGATTACTTTTGTGATATAATTAGGAACCACGATTGAGAGAATGAATGTAAATCAAAATTTTTAAACTTTTTCATGTTAAATTATTATAATTATCAGAAACATTTTGAACACATTGGTCGCACATGAAAGCTCATGGGTTTTCGTAGCATTGATATTAACTTCGTCACCAAGCAAGTACCTACCTACTTTGACACACTTTTGAAAATTATTCTAATCTTGAACATTGAAATATCTAATTCTTTTAGTCAAATTTAAACTTGATTCGAGTATAAAATAATTTTTATGAATGATTATAATAAAAATTTTATACATTAATTTCTATGATTCATTGATTATGATATCAAATTTTAAGCGCCACATATGAATTATAACGATTATATATATTTTAAATTTTTTGAAGTACAAAAAGTGTGTATGATATACATAAAAATTGCGCAGGATATTTTTGTTTCATCAAAAACTATGAAAACTAATTTAAATGACAAGTAAACACTAATAATATACATAGACTATTTTTGTAATATGTCAATAAGGTTTTTTAATTCTGAAGAGATTTCTTTCAAGACGAATTCATTTTAGCAGCTGAAAATGTATTGTCAGTTTTCCTATTAACAAACCTATAATAACACGGGGATTGCTTATTCATTAATTTGATTTTTAGTGTGTATAATATACATAAAAATTGCGCAGGAAATAATGAAGCTACTGGAGGTTTGGCATTATCTTCGACGCTTTGATGATAGCACCTTTCAGTATAAATAAATTGATCACGTCATTATAATATCGTATTCATGCATATTGTAGGGGCTCTCTATAATTTTTTCATATTTTGATTTAATATCAGCACCAAATGGTAACAGAAATGGTATGTACAAATGTCAAAGCATTGACATCAGCGCCCTTATTTAACAAAAGCGCTTAATAATATACTTTTCCTTCTTCATGAATTGACCATTGTAATGCCTATTTCTTTTTCATGCTATACATATGAGTGATACAATTTTTTCAATTAATTTTTGTACAGGTTAAAAAAAAAAAAAGTATTATGTTACAGAGTATTTTGCTTTGTAATCAATACAAAACTGACAAACGTAGTCGTTATTTTGGATTTCGTTTAAAGGTCTGTCATCGCCGCGTTTTACTCTACACTCATCATGTATGAAGCGGTAACAAATTTTACAAAAAATTTGTATGGCGCCGTCTGGATTACGAGTGCATGTCATACAAATACCGTAAATAGGTTCGGAGTTATCAATTAAAAACTTAAATAAAGCATCTCTCCCTTTATTTGGTTTAAAATTTATATCAAATTGTGGATAATCACTGCATGCGAACCCTTTCAGGTATACTGTGAGATATATACCGCAGTTATGTCCATTAATTCGTGTTGGACGACTTGCATAATGTTTTTTCGGTACCCAATTTTTAGAATGCAAAATACTACTGCACTTATTATGAGTTTCACATTTTTGTAAGTAGTTAAAAAACCATTTGTGCATCTCTTCAGATCTGCCATCGTTCAAATCTTCACCTTTAGGGTCTATATGATATAAGCTGCTGCTTTCAATGTTGATTATGTATAGAGTCCAATGAGCATATTTCTTAATAGGTATTAAAATTTTTTTTAGATTTTTTTTCTCTCTTAGTTTGTCACAAATTACCCATGTATTTGTCATGAAATCTCCTGCCTGCTCGCCAAACAAAAACAAAGAAGTGATTGCAGGTACGTAGTATACTCCTTCGTCCCATTTCATAGAGATAACTGCAACGTAAGCATCTAATAACACGTCGTCCAACCACGCATCTGAACAGTCTTTTTTTTGTAAAAGTGGAAACAAGTACTGCATTGACAAATTTTGACTTCGCGTATGCGTTAATATAGCGTTTGTAAAGGAGTTAAAACCAACATTATAATCTTTGTCTTTTATTTGTTTATAAAAATCCAGTTTTTGTACTAATCCATTTTTTCTTTTCCGCAATTTGAAATTTGTTTCCAAATTAGAACTAGAAAATTATAAAGAATAAATATATTTTCATTACTACTTATTAGTATTTAGATTTTTTATTATAATGTTCACAGAGCTTTCATTTCTTAAAAAAAAAAAAAAAACAAAAAAAAAAAATTACGATAGAAGTAGAACATTGTAATTATTTGTGTGATTGCTTCCCAAGCCAACAATATATCTTCAGCCCAATTCAAAAACGTGCTTATTCAGATTTCGCGCGTGAAATGAGCTAACTCACAGCTTATTCAAAAACATGCTAGTTCAGCCTTCGTTTCGAAACGTGCTAACTCATATTCCGTTTAGAGAGGAGCTATCTTAGGAAAGATTCCTTTTTCAATGTTCAAGTCAGTCTTGTAATAATTATTATTATTTTTTTTTTTTTCTAAGAAATTCAGCCTGATATAGCACTTTTTCAACCAAATGTGAGTTTGCCCGTTTACTAACGAAAATTGAGTAAGCACATTTCCGAACACGATCTGTGTTAGTATGTTACTGAACCGGGTGTGGCTTCACACGTTTATCAAACTTAGCAAGTTGCATGTTCCTGAATTTTGGCGACGATACTATTGTTTTACTCGTATTAATATTGTCAGGTGATATTTGATGTAGATCCATGGTAATTTTGTTTAATAAGAACTTATTAAAGGTGTGAATATAAAAGAAAACCAATGTTCTAATTTTATTTACTCATTGAAATTATTGTTAAAAAAAATATTGTCTTAGTTAATATCCCCGTTGAAAATAAGTAAGTACTTGAGCACGTACTAAGGTACGTACTATAGTAAGTACTGTGGTACGTACTATGGTACTTACTAAAATTTGAGTACGTACTATTCATAGACTTAGAAATTTTTCTATGTTTTGAAATTAATTGAAAATATTCACACTAATTGGAACGCTGACACGCGGTGACACAAAACTAGTTGACTATCCCCCAGGCTCTAAACCCCCAAATACCCTGGGCGCCCGAGTCCAACTTTTTTATCAGCCAATAATTAAAGTAACAACCTCACAAGCTCTCAAACCACAAACTCTGGGCGTTCGAGACTAATTTTTTCATCAACAAACAAATAAACTAACTATCCCCCAAGCTCTCAAACCACAAATCCCTGGGCGCCCGAGTTCAACAAAAAAACTGGTCGGCTATGCCCCAAGCTCTAAACCCCCAAATACCTTGGGCGCCCAAGTCCAATTTTTTTATCAGCCAATAATTAAAGTAACAACCTCCCAAGCTCTCAAACCACAAACTCTGGGGGTTCGAGACTAATTTTTTCATCAACAAACAATTAAACTAACTATCCCCCAAGCTCTCAAACCACAAATCCCTGGGCGCCTGAGTTCAACAAAAAAACTGGTCCAATAATTAAAGTCACAACGTCCCAAGCTCTCAAACCACAAAACTCTGGGCGTTCGAGACTAATTTTTTCATCCACAAACAAATAAACTAACTACCCAAGCTCTCTAACCACAAATCCCTGGGCGCCCGAGTTCAACAAAAAAACTGGTCGGCTATGCCCCAAGCTCTAAACCCCCAAATACCTTGGGAGCCAGGGTCCAATTTTTTTATCATCCAATAATTAAAGTAACAACCTCCCAAGCTCTCAAACCAAAAAACTCTGGGCGTTCGAGACCAATTTTTTCATCAACAAACAAATAAACTAACTATTCCCCAAGCTCTCAAACCACAAATCCCTGGGCGCCCGAGTTCAACAAAAAAACTGGTCGGCTATCCCCCAAGCTCTAAACCCCCAAGACCCTGGGCACCCGAGTTCAACAAAAAAACTGGTCGGCTATCCCCCAAGTTCTAAACCCCCAAATACCTTGGGCGCCAGAGTCCAATTTTTTTATCAGCCAATCATTAAAGTAACAATCTCCCAAGCTCTCAAACCACAAAACTCTGGGCGTTCGGGACTAATTTTTTCATCAACAAACAAATAAACTAACTATCCCCCAAGCTCTCAAACCACAAATCTCTGGGCGCCCGAGTTAAACAAAAAAACTGGTCGGCTATGGCCCAAGCTCTAAACCCCCAAAACCCTGGGCGCCCGAGGTCAACGAAAAAACTGATCAGTTACCCCCCAAGCTCCAAACCTCCAAAAACTCTGGTTACCGAGTAGAATAATTTTAGAAGTTAAGCGTTCTTTATATTAGAATATCAATTCCATAAAAAAGTGTTTTTTTTTTTTTTGTTCCACAAAAAGGTTGTGGTGTATTTTTATTTATATCTTTTGAAAATATTACAAAATAATATAAAAAAGTATATAAAATCAAAGAAAATAAATAACCAATAAACAAACGAAAATATTTACACTTTTCTCAAATGTGTCTCATTCTTAGAAGCATTAAATTTATAGTTAAAAAAAAAAATTTGATGATAATGTAGCAAACAAAGAATTAAACAATAAGTAAAAACTTATAGCGTTTTCCTCATCAACCACGCCATTTTGGAGTTAAAAGAGCTTGGGAGATAGCCGAGTCGTTTTTTTGTTGAACTCGGGGGCCCAGGGTATTTGGGGGTTCAGAGCTTGGGGCATAGCCGAGCCGTTTTTTTGTTGGACTCGGCCGCCCAGGGTATTTGGGGGTTTAGAGCTTGGGGGATAGTCAAGCAGTTTTTTTGTTGAACTCGCGCGCCCAGGGTATTTGGGGTGTAGAGCTTGGGGGATAGCTGATCAATCTTTTTGTTGAACTAGAGCACCCTAAAACCTTTGGAGGTTCAAAGCTTGGGGGATAGCTGACCAGTTTTTACACTGCGTAAACGCTGCCCGTGTCACCGTGTCACCGCGATCAACGTTCCAATCAGTGTGAATATTTTCAATTAATTTCAAAAAATAGAAAAATTTCTAAGTCTATGAATAGTACGTACTTTAGTACGTGCTCAAGTACTTACTTATTTTAAACGGGGATATGAAGAAGGTTCGCAAAAACACAATTTATCTAATGCAAAATTTTTTTAATTACTTAATTAATTTACTCACGCTCTATTGCTGATGTTGACATCGGGTATTATGTGATTTTGTTGCTTCAAAAAACCAATCGAATTATTAGCTGCTGACGCTGCTGCTGCTGCTGCTGCTGTCAGTGCATGTCCCTCTATACTGTTTGATTGGTCCTATTTGAATTGAATTACATAAATTTTAAAAAGCGATTGTCAGTTACTACATGGTAACTGCCAAAACTATTCTTGAAAAATTTCGTTCTAAAATGACATTTTTCAAGAATACTATTACTTGAATACATTACAAGAATACATACTTAATTTTAATATTATAATTAATTTACTGAGATTAATAATAATTAGAATAAATAAATACCAGTGAAATTCGATTCACCATTCCGGGATCATAAGCTGGAGGTAGACCCATTGGACAGATTGGTTTCAATTTTACCGAAGTAGGATCAAGAAATTTCTTACATCGTTGACACTTCGCAATATTTGAAGTTGTTAAATTGCAGTAAGGGCATTCTGCAAGCCATCCAGATGCGTAAATCTCTTTCTGCACGGAATTAAATATATTACGATTAATTTGAGAAATATCTTATAGATTCATGTTAAAAAAACTCAATCGATATTTTTTTTCGATATTCAAAAAATAAAGTTAAATAATAAAATCAAGTTTAGTAAAATTTTATATTTCAAAAAAGAAAACAACTTTTTGGTAATACTTCTTCAAACAGTAGTCACATTCTGTGGCTCATTTTAAAGAACTTGGGACTTATTCTAAAAATTCGCGAGTATGAAATTCGTGTGCGCAGGACTTTTAGAAAAGACTCCTGCATTTAGTCTTGAAACTCAGATCTATAGACTCAAAAATTTGAGTCCAGAAACTCGTTTATGAGAGTTATAAATTCAAAAGTTATTTTTCTTTTAATTCGAGCGAGTATATTTCGGTTCTGACTTGTTTTAATACAGTTTTTTGTGTTCATTAATGTAACTATCAAAGCTACAAATATTAAAAGTAAGAGAATGAAACAAAATCTCACGACTCTTATCAAAAATTTGTATATTATTTAAAATAATGATTACCTGAGATTTGGCGCTTGATCGAGAAGAGCACTGTGAGATTGCGAGCTGATAATTTTGAGATCTGTCAAATGTGAAATGTTATCATTTTGTATATTTCTACTTATTACTTAAAATAATTAAAGTTAATTATTTTCATACGTACATAATTGATTGCCTAGCCTCAACTTCATTTAAATGATGTACCGGGTGAGAGTAAAGCGAAATATGGCTTCTGTTTGACGACCAGTTCGAATTTGCGAACGTATTTTTGAAGCTGCAAATATTTCACGTTTCGTATTCTCAGTTGTAATTACATACCGATAATAATTTGTTTTATAAATAATTATTTGAAGTGATATATAAGAAACATTATATATTTCAATACTTACATTGCTGGATCGCTACTTTCAACCGTTCTGTGTTTTTGTAATATTCTATCCCAAAACGTTGAACTTGCATTAGAAGAATAAGATGAGTAAGCAAATGACTTGAGTACTGTAAAGTTTTTAGAGGCTTCGTTATCAATTTGAAACAGAAATTGTGTATTCGGTATTTAAAATGATTTGAGAAACTATTTAATTAAATATTAACTTACTTTCCGATTTCTTGATTAACTTGATTTTCTGCTTGATATTCGTACAAACGTTGATCTTCACAAGGGAAGTAGTTAATGCTGCTAGAGCAATGAGACCCGCTTCGACTCTTTACAAATCTAAAAAAACATTTAGCATAGTTCTTTTTACAAATGAATCGTATTTATTTTGTTTTTTTTTAATATTTTCACTTACTCTGCATTAGATGGATCATTCTCATTACCAAACATTCCTGGACTTTCGTGAAGCGATGTTATTGCTTCATCAGAAATACGAGAAGAAGCATAAGTATTTTCTTCGCTAAAATAATTTTTTCAATATAGTCTTGTAATTTTTTAAGCATATATTAACATTTACGTAATTAGCAAACAGTACAGTAACATTAAAAAATAATTTTTATGATTCATTAGCATGCATTCATAAAACAGTAACTATTTATTTAAACAACAAATGCACCAATTTTTCAACAAATACTCAAGTGCATTTAAGTATATATTTATTTGAACAATTACTTTATAGTTATTGAGCGAAAAAAAATAACTAACTATGCTTCAAGTATAGGATTCATTACTCTGTATGACTCTCTATTACGGTGCTGATTTGAATGATACTCAAGCGCAAAACGATTAAGTTTCAAACATTTTATAATTTCTGAGTCTAGACTTTGTATATGTTTATTTTATAATATATTTCTATTGGAATATGTCTGTAAAAATAAATGTATGTATCGGAAACAGCAAATATGTCTTATAACCACTTTTTTTTTTAAAAGCACTTATTTATATTTATATTTTCTTATTTTCTAAAAAAGACCTACAGTCACTTACGGCGTTTGAGCGAGGGCGAGTGTTTTTTCGTACCGAAACGTTTTTGAATAATTAAAGCTTAGAAAACTTTATCAGGAATTTAAAAAAATACAATATATTTTTTATGTTGACAAAAGTTATAACCATCTCAATTTTTTCATTTTATTATTAATGATTTAATAATAGTATATTATTCCCGCAAGCGAGAGGGTTCGATTTGGCTTGCGAGAGGTTTGCGACGAGGATGCTAAATCAAACCCTCTTGCTTAAGGGAAAAATACATTTTTTTGCCCTTCTAACCGAAAACAAGGAGCGACGTTCCGATTTTGAGGTTAGAAGGGCGAAAAAAATAATATTCATATTCAAGATTCACAAAAACAGCCTGACATGTAGTGCATATAGTCATGGCTGTTTGTGCAAATAACCTAACCTTAAATACAAGTTTTTTTTTTAATTTTGTAAGGACTATTTTTCTTTAAAAAACTAGTTATAGACGACGTTTTAAAAAGATATGCTCATAAACAGTTGAAACTTAAAAAAAAAATAATAATAATAAATAAAAATTTTCGATATTTTTATCATACACTCTACCTTGATTCGCACTATCAGACTCGCACAAACAGCCGACTGTTCGCACAATGTCACAAGAAATTTTTTTTTTTTTTTTTGAAAGGACCTTTTTGTCTTTTAAAAACTATGTTTAAAAGACGTTTAAAAAAAAAATGCTTGTAAAGAGTTTGAACTTTAATAAAAAAAAAAAAAAAAAGTTGGATGTATGAACTATTTTTATTTTTGCAAGCATTTGAAGTTCGATATACTGTGACAATTCGCACAAACGCCTTAAGTCCCTACGTTACCGTACTTATCGGTAGCATTAAAAGTAAAGAAAAGCCTTACATAAAGTATTCCTTAATTTCAGTTACTCTGAATCGATTGCAATGTATAATCAAAAAAATATTACGTAAAAAACATTCTTAAATAATCTTCGATTTTACCTTGAGTTTGTTGTTCCAAAGTCTGCTATAAATATAGAATCTTTTAAATTTCTATGTAACCAGAGATCCATGTCATTGTCTAAAAAAATATATTTTTATCATTTACGGAAGAAATTATGAACATTGTTGAAGGAAAATTGTTGATAAGCTTTTTCTTTTTAAATTTCTCATGAGCTACTACAGTTGTGGCACTAAAATCGCTGAGCGTTGGGTACCGGTCATTCGGACTGTTGAATGTATTTTCTTGATCAACCGCTTCAACTGTTACTTCCTCATTTTGCAATTTGCTTACAGCTTTTTCATAAGTAGAATGTTTTTTCACATGTTCACTAATCCATAACCAAAAAGAATCTTCTTTACATAATGGTGGATCAATTGAATACTCGTCTTTGAGTTGCATCGTTAAAGAAAGCAATAACTTTATTTAAAACAATAACTTTATACATATAATAAGTTCAGAGCATACACTTTTGTTGTTTTTGTCTCAAATACCTGCCAACTGTTAGAACAGCTGAGCAGCGTTTTCGTCTAAAACGCTTTTCAGTTGCCAAAACCGCCGACCTATCACAGCGCGAATCGTGCCGCCGGCCGCCGCCACCGTCCGCCGCCACCGTCGCTGAGCCGGTCGCAGTGCAGATTTAACCGCGATTCTCATTCGTACGTAGTTCGTGCAAGTTTGTGACAAATAGTATAAAAAAACTACGGCTGATCGATGATCGATTATCAACTACCACTCATTTAAGAGAACATTACGCTCTACAACATCATAGTACTTACAACAGAAACTAGTAAGTATCACTTTTTTTACTAAATATCATATTTTTTCTTTCATTACGGGACGAGTGCAAACAATGAAAGTCACTTTAGCACTTCTATCTTCGTTTGTTTGCCTGCAGTTAACTTGATTAATAAAAAAATTTAATAACCAATAAAAATTTTTATAACGAGTGAATTTTTATTTTGAAGCTGTTATCAATACTTTTTTAATTTCGAAGAGGTGTAACTTATTTTAAAATTATGTAAAACATTATCTATGAAAAATGTTATGGTCACTATCATGTTGATGTAATCATGCCCAATACTGAAAGACACACTTTTACTTTTTGGGTAAGAAAACGAGTATTTTTTAGAATTTTTGCAAAGTGGTTAAGTATAATGTGATAATTTTTTTTTAACATTGTAGAGTAACTTTTAAGAATACTGTGTTAAATTTTAGTTGCAAAATATTAATAAGCGAGTGATCATCAAAATGTTTGCTTGGGAGTGGATGCTACGAGGCTGCTTAAAAAAAAAATTGTGTCGTGGTTGTCATAGTAGTTTTTTACAGGATCACTCTTGCACTAAAATTCATAAAGATTTCGATTAATGATGAGTTTTTGTAGGCCATAAAAAGGGGTATTTTTTTTTTTTTTTTTTTTTTCAATTTAGCGTTTTTGGAAATGTTTTGAGTCGTCACGCATACATGTTGTGACAGTCAGTGATCGTAATTAAATCGTCGGTAACGATTTAGGATTTGGCGCGAGTCACGTGACTGTCGAACGCAGATCAGAGCGGACCTCTGAGGTGGTAGAGCGGGAATCGGGAAGCCTCTCATAGTTTTCGTGTCCGAGTGTTCGCACGTACATGGAACTTAACTCGTCTCGGTTCGACGGCTAACCGGACTCCTCGGGAGTGGAATGTTGTCGAAGAGAGAGTTGGCAGAGACAGAAGGTGCGGGATCGATGGTCATCGCCCGGGAAGCATTCTTCTGTCTAGACGAGTCAACCGGCTTTTGGAAGCCGTGGACGTCGGGGAACCTGACCGACGTCTAGCAGACACGACAAGATCTGGAGATCGATTCATGGCAGATCTTGAAGCAACTTACTCGTTACGGAAGTCAAGGCAATTATTGACATTCGCGTCGCGCGTTGTGGTAGAGCCATAGTGTGAGAGTGTGGTGTTATTTGTGAAGTTGTCATTTCAAGTCATCACCTGGACCGCTTTCCAACGGCTACACGGCGACTCGAGTATGGTAGATATTGCGGCTGGTCGGCATCGTAGCCTGGCATTTTGTTTAGCCTGACGGCTTGGTATGAGGTGCACCTTAGCGACTCCGTAAGTTAATTGTAAATGTGCGAGTGAGTGTGAATGCGTGTGAGTGTCCTTAGTACACTGTTATTGTCATAATCTTTGTTTTTCTCTTGCGCGCGTTAGCTGCCGATAGCAGCAGGAATTTGTGTGCGCGCGCAACGATTTAGAGAGCATTGAAGATTCTTTTGTTTACTGGTTTAAACGACACCAAGTCGTAATTCGGAATTTATATTTTAGGTTTAGATTTGTTTTAATAAATTATTGAATTGTTAATTTAATTTTTATTGATTGAACCTGGTGTTCCTGCGAATCGATCCTGTTTAAATACCCGCACCCACTACCGATGAACGAATTAGCCGACCGCGTCGCGAAGTATAGTAATATTCGCGGACGCGATTTCCTCATTTTATTATTTCAGGTCGACGAGTTGCAGTTCGACGAGTGCTTGGATCAGCACTAAGTACAGGTGATAAGGATTTAGTACGCACCGTGGGTATTTGTATCGGCTCATACAAACCCTAAAAACAGTGACACAGCCAGTCAAGATGGCGACGTGATGGAAGAACTTCGACGGACCATGCACGAGTTCGTGAGGGAGTTCAGGCAAGTGCGAGAGACTCTGGCAAGGACAACGGCAAGGATCGACGCCATAGAAGACAGAGTCAGTCGGCAGCATTTCGTCACGGACAATCAACAATTCAGGGGGCCTGTGTCGAGTACAATAAGGCCAGGCATATTGCAACATTCTATGGAAGATTGCAGTACATCTACGGAAAACACGCATCAAGCCAATGGGGCGAGGGTAAATTTCGGTGGCCCGCTGATTCATGATAGGAACAGTTCGAGTCCGATCGGTGATTCAGCAAAGGCAAGGGTCATAGAGAAAATACAAGCCCAGATGAGAGCTTTGACGGCAGAGTTAGAAAGACTACAAGGCCCACAACCAAGTGAGTTACCAATGCCACGACAGGCAGGTAATAACCTACAAATGCTAGAAAAGTCTATCGATATCGGCTTGATCGTTCGGAGGTGGAACTTTAGGTTCGACGGTAGCAACGAGTCGAGCATTGAGCAATATCTGATCTAAGTCGCAGAGGCTAATGAGCTAGCTAACTTGACAGAAAAACAATTGTTAGACGCATTATCAATATTGTTAATCGGGTTAGCGTCAACATGGTACCGGGATTGCAAGAAAAACATACACACCTGGTCAGCCTTTTGCCAAGCGGCTCGTCGATAGTATGGGATCGGCGATTATCAACAGAGTCTACGAGTCGAGGCTACCAACAGAACACAAGGTGTCGATGAACCAGTGAGAGACTACATGACGTGTTTGCAATCGTTGTTGCTGAAAATGAGACCAGTACCAACCGAGATGGAGGTGGTCGACTTTATGTTGACAAATATGCAACCTAATTTGCGTAGATAAATTAGGCGAGACGAAGTAAAGTCAGTTACGGGCTTACTTAGTCAAGCGCTTCATATCGAGAAAACAATGGTTAGCGAAACCTTGTATAGACCACAACCGTCACCGTCGACGTCATTATGGCCAAATCTGGCTTAAAAAGAGAGCAAGGCAAGTAAGAAACCGAAAATAAACATAGCCGCAACGACTATAGATGGCAAGTCTGACGACGCCACGGTTATGAACCGCCTATTGAGTTTGATGTCTCAAATTCAAGCTAAAAGTAAGAATCCTGGTAAGCCATCGGGCCCGAGGCCCCAGAATTCAAACAAAGCCAAACAGGCCAAGCAAAGGCGTAAATCGGCAGACGGGGGGAAGTCTAGGAGCCCTTCTCCGAAGCGTGGCAGGAGTGGGGAAAGGAAGAAAAAACCTCGGGTCGAGGATAGGGTAGTCCGGTGTTTCCATTGTAACAAGGAAGGACATAAGCGTCCAGAGTGTCCCGAGAGGCCGGAAAACGAGAAAAAGGCGGAGTAAGTCGACGTCGATCTTACTCCGCCAAGGTCACAGACCAACCATCACTCGGAGATGGTACTCATGCATGCTCGGTAGACCCGAAGAGTACTGAGCAAGCAAAGAAGAAGTCGGCTACACAGGAGGCTGAACCGGAAGGGAGATGGTGGCTACCAGTTGACATTGGTGAATTCCGAATCAGAGCTCTGTATGATCCCGGAGCGTCGCTCACAGTTATGGGATCTTCAGCTATCCAGATGGCGTCAGCGGTCAGGCAGAAAATTGAGATCTACCACGGCAAAGGAGCCAAAGTGGCTGATGGCCGTAGATGCCCAATTGCAGGACATGTGGTCCTACCGTTTGAAGTTGCAGGAGTGACGCAAGAAATTAAAGTGGCTATCATGTTGGATCTAGACTCAGATTGTTATCTGGGGACAAACTTCGTACGTGCATTTGATGCGATACTAGATCCAGCCACAAATAAGTTGAACATCCGGATTGCTGATAAAGTGGTAGACCTAGAGGTTGCAGCCGTGACTGAGGCTGAAGTAACAAGCCTAGCGTCAATAGGTCTAGCCGACATTGGGTCTGAAGAGCAAGAACGTATAAACGACTTGCTAGATAGAGTTTTCCAGCCAGACGACAAGCCTTTAGGCTGCACTACGTGAATGGAACATGAGATCGATGTAGGTGACTCAAAGCCTATTAAACAGAGGTATTATCCAGTTTCACCAGTAGTACAACTGGAGATGTACGAGCATGTAGTAAAGATGCTTGAGAACGACATTATTGAGCCTGCTCCGAGAAGCGGCTGGTCGTCACCGGTGGTTATGGTGAAGAAGGAGGACGGCACTAGGAGATTTTGTATAGATTTCCGTAAGGTTAATTCAGTCTCCAGAAAAACCGAAGCCTATCCTTTACCTTATATGGATGATATCCTGAGAAGGTTTAAAACGGCCAAATACATATCGACTCTGGATTTTTCATCGGCGTGCCATCAGGTGCCACTGAAGAAAGAGTCGAGGCCAATAACGGCTTTCACGGTGTCTGGCTTAGGCCAGTTCCAATTTAAAAGAATGCCGTTTGGGTTAGATCAGGCTGGATCGACTGTCCAACGCCTGATAGATATGATAATTCGAGAGTTTGGCCCATATGCCTATGCGTACCTCGATGATATCATAATCGTTACGAAAGACTTCGAGACGCATATGCGGATCCTCGAAGCCATACTGTCTAGATTGAGAGAGGCTGGACTGACGGTAAACCGCAGTAAAAGTAAATTTTGCCAGTCTGAGGTGAAATATCTAGGCGTAATAGTCAACAAAGATGGAATTCGCCCGTGCCCAGGAAAAGTCAAAGCCATCTTGAACTATTCTATCCCGAACAACCGCAAGAAATTGAAAAGGTTCTTGGGAATGGCTTCCTGGTACAGGAAATTTTTGAAAAATTTTGCCACGGTAGCTGAACCACTGACGAGACTCACAAGTACGAGAGTCTGTTATAAATGGGAGGCTGAGCAACAGCAGGCATTTGAAAAAATCCTAGTGCTGCTAGCCTCAGCGCCAGTACTGGCAAGGCCAGATTTCACTCAGCCGTTTGTGATTCAGACCGATGCGTCAGACACTGGCATCGGGGCATGCTTGACTCAGACTATTGATGGTGAAGAGAGAGTCACGGTCTTGGATCCAGGTGGTCTACCACGACGGGGCTTTACTCCTTCATCCACTGACTTCGCCCGAACTTGTCGCGGTGGGGGGGGGGGGACTTTGACCCGGTACTTGGGATTCGGGTTGTGCCGGCTTCGTTCCTGAAGTGCTAGGGTGAGCGTTCGTGACGACTCGACCGCTTGGTGTTCTTTTACCTACCTGTTTTAACTTTTGAGCTTCTGCCCGTTCTCGCTCGCTCTTATCCTCTATGACCAGGATCTTGATCATGGGTAGGGTGGTGTTGATCTCATCTTCAGGTAGAGGTCGGTCTGCCGGATTCCGGGATAGCGCGTCCGCATTGCTGTTGAGCTTACCCGGCTTGTACTTAAAATCGTACTCAAAATCAGTAAACTTCAACATCCACCGGAGCATTCTTTTTCCAGGGTCTTTCTGATTCTGCATCCAACTCAAAGGTTCGTGATCACTAATCAGTAGGAACCGTCTACCTAGCAAATAAGTTCTAAACTTACGAAATGCATGTAACACCGCTACACATTCTTTCTCCGTGGTGCTGTTCGGCTCCGGTTAGACTTCGGGACAAGTAAGCAACTGGGTGGTCATATCCGTCCTTTTCTTGACTAAGGACAGCTCCCACAGCATATTCACAAGCATCAGTGGTAAGGGTGAATTTTTTATTAAAGTCTGGGAATTGCAAGATCGGGGCCTCGCAAAGTTTCTGTTTTAGCAAGTTGAAACTTTTCTCTTGAGCTTCGGTCCAGACGAACTTCGTATCTTTCTTCGTCAGGTCATACAAAGGTTTTGCAATTTTACTGAAATCTTTGATGAATCGTCTGTAATATCCAACCAAGGCGGTGAATGAACGGATATTGGTCACATTGCGTGGTCGAGGGAAATTGTTCATCGCACTGACCTTCTCAGGATTCGGTTCACATCCCTTTTCGGACACTATATGTCCCAAAAATGCGACTTCTCTCCGGAGGAAAAGAACTTTATCCGGTTGTAACACTAATTTCGCGCCTCTCAATCGGTTAAACAATAAATACACCTTGCGAAGGTGGTCGAGGAGGCTACTGGCATAAATAATAATATCTTCCAGATAGACTAGCATCTCGACGTTCTGGAGGCCTAGCAATATTCGGTCCATGAGACGTTGGAATGTAGCAGGGGCATTCTTAAGACCCATAGGCATTTTCTTGAACTGCCAATGTCCCGTGATGGTCGAGAACGCCGTCTTGGGTTTATCACTGGGTTTCATGGGAATCTGGTGGAATCCACTGGCTAGATCGAACGTAGAAAAGTACACTGAGTCGCCTAACTGGTCCAAGATGTCCGCAATGTAGGGGAGAGGATAGGCGTCCCCTATTGTCTTGGAATTAAGGGTCCTGAAGTCTACAACCATCCGCCATCTTGGACGTCCTTGGCTGTCTCTTTTCTTGGGTAAAATCCAAACAGGTGACTGGTACGGAGACGTCGAGGGTTCGATGATGTCGTCGTGAAGTTTCTTCGCGATGTCTTCCTGCATCGCCTCTCGATGGACAGGAGGGTGACGGTATTGTTTGGTGTGCACGGGGATGTTGTCCTCAGTAGGGATCTCATGCTCCACCATATCGGTACAGGACAACTAGTCCCCGGGTATCAGGAACACATCATGGTATTCTCGAACTATCTGATGAACTTGGTCCCGTTCTTCTTCGTTCAGCTGTTCGGTGTCCAATGCTTCTAATACGCGACGTATTCTCTCCCTCTCGTCCGTTATTTTCTCACACTCGGGCTCCGTTTCCGAATCTGGATCAAACGGTGACGCACCATACTCACAGGGAATGAGCTCATGGGGATTTACTTCAATCGTCACATCTTCTTCCGTGGTATTCACAGCCAAGACCTTGCAGCATCCATCCTCGTTGGTGACAAGTGCATTTCCAATAAACACTCCTGGTGTGTTGCTAAGGGCAGGTAGGTACCCTACCCTCACGTTTGGGTTGATCAGGTTGACCTGGATAACTTGTCGACATCTCTTCTTCAGTGTCCATCTGCTGGGCGGAATCTCGGCCTCCTGAGTGGGGGTGATCTCGGATTTTCTAGGAGAAAGGTTCGTCGCCGCAGGGGGCGTTGGTCCGGCCGGTGGAGATGCAAGCGTTCTCGTCTCTACCTTATGAACTTCCTCTTGTGTGGCTTCTCTAGGCCTTAGTCCTCTCTCTTGGTCAACTATTCCATAACCTTCGGAGTCGAGGAAAGGTATTGGGTTCATAACATCCCCACTGATCATGATCTTATTTTTACAGTAAGATATTACCTCTTCATTCTGTTTGAGGAATACCCGACCTAATATACCGTCATACCGGATGGGAAATTGGTCTGGCACGACATGGAAAAGTGTCTCTTGGTTCCCAATAGGTATCCAGGTTATTCCTAGGGTCATCACTTCCTGAGCTGCGATTCCCACCAAAGGAATGGCAGCTGCGGTCTCTACCTGGGAATCTGGATGTAGGGTCTGAAGTTTGATCAAGTTGACCGCGGAACCAGTGTCCAGCATGAGTACAAGATGCCTCCGTTCTTGAGGGAGGTATACCCTAATGTGCGTACCGGGATCGGGATCTATCCCAAGTTCTGTAGAGTCCGAGCCGACAGCAAAGTGGATCGCGGGGGTCCGCGGGCTTGAATTTGCAAGGTTTGGGCGTTCTGTGTCGGCCCGGGATGGTTCATCATCGGTCCAGAAATTCCTTGAGGCTGGCTCGCTACCATGTCCGGGCGAGCCACTGTCCAGTTTAAATTCTGCTGGTACTGGGTCGTTGGTCGCAGATTTATTTCCTCCATGTGAACTGGCTGACACTGCACCGGAGGTATCATCGGGGTACGGTTCATCGGCACTGGGTTCATGAACCTGGGTTGGCCTCCCGGGCCCTGCATACGAGGCCCTTGCGGCGGTCCTCCGTATCGAGGGCCCGCGTTCATTGGCATTTTATACGTCTGACTTCTGTCAGGGTCATACGTTTGGGGCCGCGGCGGCGTGGCTGGTCGATAGTTCATTCTAGGGGGTCCATAACCGTAACTGTGCGGCATTGACCAATACCCTTGCGGTATCTGCATGTGGGGCAACGGAGGTCGCAAATACGGTTGTTGGTGTGGAGGGGGTCCGGTCTGTGCTGGGTTTTGTCCGGCCCGTGCGTAATTTGGCTGCGGAGGTCCATACGTCGGTGGGGGTTGTTGATAGTAGACTTCACATGGCTGTTCTATCATTGGCGGGAACTGTTCTTGCCACTGTTTGGTAGGGTCTTGTGACTCTCCTTGACCAGGCCACGCATACCACCCGCTCGCCTCATCCCCCTCTTGCACCCAACCAACGTAGGTCGCTCTTTCGTCTATTCCAGGACGGGGTCCTTCTCGCCGACCTTCAGGCTGTCGATACATTGATCTTCGTCGGCTGTCTGGAATGATGCGGGCGTCCATCCTGGACTCCAATCTCACTGCCTCTTCATAGGCCTCCTCTAATGTAGTAGGTTGGATATTGTCCACCCACTGGCTAAGGTCTGCCGGGAGCCCTTTGATAAAAATGTCTACCGCTGCCTCTGTCAGTGGGACCATCATCTTGTCGTGGTATTCTGCCTTTTTTTCTTCTTTTAGCGCTGTCCGTGCGCATCTGAGGAGGATATGGATCTGGTCCCTAAATCCTCCTATCGTTTCGCCTTGCTTCATATTTAAGGTATGGAGCTTGTTATTGTAATAGGCGAATCCTTTGCCAGGAGCAAACCGTTTTTTTAAGTGACTACAAATTGCTTCGACATCAGCCAACTCCTGCCCATAGGTACAATCCTTAGCCGCGCCTCTTAATTTTCCCAACACAGCCCTTTTGTATCCCTCTTTCTGCTCCTGCGAAACACTTTCCGCACCGTTGCGGACATCTTGCAGGAAGTCCTTGAGTGGGATGTTGCTGCCATCATAGGTACTTAGACCAGCTATGGCATTTTTCAAGCACAAGCTGTCAGCCAAGGCTGTCAGTGTGGTACCCATTGCTTGTGTCAGGTCATTTTGACCTTGGTTATTCACAATGTTTCCGCCCGTCATTTTTCCGGGTTCCAGGAGACACCACGCTAATTCCCACTCCACACTTTGTCGGTTTCGCGTCGGATTTTGTTATCTTTCTTTCTATCTTTATTTTATTTTCTTCCTCTTCCTTATCAGAATTTTCTCGGCACTAGTTATGTGCTGTCGAGGAAAAATTCAACGAGTGCGGGGGATTCACTGTACAGATGTACTGCACCGGTCGGTATTTGGTCTTAACCCCAAAGGGCTCTGGTCACAATTGTAGGTCTCGGTCAAATGCAGGTGAAAGAAATAATATAGGTCCTTGGGAGTATGCTGTCCGCTTATTTGGTCAACCTAGCGCTCGGAACGAGAGAATGAAGTGAAACGCCGATAAGCGGACAGCAGCACAAAGAAGAAGACCGATAGGAGCTGCCGCGGCTCCCCACACACCGTGCAACGACTCTAGCGGGGAATGCGCGGCGAGGAGGGGGTACGAACGAGAGAATGGAGTGAAACGGCGCTTATAAGCGCGCTCCTCTTCTTCGCGACTACTCTAGCTACTCACTATTTCTTAATGATTATTAACTATTTACTAGGGATAAAAATTTTATCTTAATAATCAAAAATTTATGATTTTATTATTAAAATTATTGTTATTATTATTTTTTTTCTTTTATTTTATAATTTTATTGCTAAAATTAATTTAGTAGAGAAAAACTTTATGAACTTAAGGTATTAATCGAACTTATTATTTAAATTTATTTTAGTAAATTAAATAATTTATAAAAAAAATAAAAATTACTTCAAAAATATTCACGACAACGCGAATAAATTTTTTTCTTTTTCAAACTGCTACAACGACTGCACGTGCATCATCGTCAGCAGAATAAAAATACTCTCCGTCACCGGATGGTAATCGGAGCCTTTTTCGCGCACGAAATTATTACTTTTATCCTACTTTATATTTTTTTCCAATTAAACTGTCTATCAGTACAAAGATTTTATATTATTTAACTATATTATTAATATTATTTCTATCTGACTTAACCTAAACTTATTCTACAGAACAGTAGCCTACGCACTGTCCTGGCAACAGAAAAATTTAAACTTCGAAAAAAAATCAAAATTTTAACCCTAAACTATTCTAAAACTTTATTTCCGCGGGGGGCCTGAACTACGCGTTCTGCTACCATTTGTTAGATGTCCCCGTGGACATCTACGCCTACTCCTAATTTTTGCAGACCCGGGTAGGAGTGCAGGAAACCGGGGGCAGAAGGCTCCCCTCGTGTGGGGACGGGAAATTAACTATATTACGATTGGTTGCCCGAAGAGGGAAAAAAACAAGGGAGAGATCTTAGGACTAACTTGAGAAACCTTACCTTGTCTCTTGCTCTCTCTCTCTCTCTCCTCTCTCTCCTGAAAATGATAGGGTGACTGGTAATGAACGTGCACGAGTTTATTTAGGTCACTTTGGTTTATTCACTTGGACACACTTTAAACTACAATACAAATGATGTTAATTTAAATTAAAACCGACGCACTGTTATATAATAACTAGAATATAAAATTATATTATATTAAAATTAAAACGACGTGCTATTACTTCCTAACTATAATATAAAAAAAATATTAGACTAAATTAAAACACGACGCGCTATTGGTTCAACTTCGTACGGAACTGTTCCTCCAGCATACGTCTCCCAAGAGCCCGGCTGTCCCCTCCTCACCTCAATCCAAAGGTGCTGATTAGACAGCTTAGACTCCCTGGGAACGTATGCTGATTTAACACTTTTTCTTTGGTCGTTTCAACTATATTAATGTTTGACTATATTAATAATGTTGCGTCACGTAACAATCAAATAAACAACTTATATCCAAGCTATACAACCATAACGCTGGGCGTCTGTTTTTTTGTTGTTGTCAACGGTAATTTAATCCTGGACATATCAACTGCAGTTTTTCTGAATATTAAAGATAAGTGCCTCGTGATAGTCTATCAAATCATTTATTTGTTTATAAAGAGCCCCAAATTTTTCCCTTGGTTTAACGATGAAGCCTGTTCATTTATTGAATTGTTAAATTAATTTTAAAAAGTCCCGTACTCCCAACGTTATTGGCTTGTAAAGCTTGAGGGATAATTTGTTTATTAGTTTTTTTATTCATAAAATAACTAGGACACCTCATCTTTTTGCTTATAAAAAACTCGGACGCCCAGCGTTTTTGGGTTGTATAGCTTGGGGGATAATTTATTTATCGACGTTATTTATTTTTACTGCGAAGGGGTTTATTGTTTATTGATTTTTTTGCTTATAAAAAACTCGAATGCCCAGCGTTATTGGGTTGTATAGCTTGGGGGATAATTTTTTTATTAGATTTTTTAATTGATTAAATAACTAAGATGCCCAGCGTTATTGGGTTGTTTAACTTGGGGGATAATTTGTTTATTAATTTTTATATTGATAAAAAGATTAGGATGCCCAGTGTTATTGGGTTTTACAGTTAAGGGGTTAATTGTTTATTAATTTTTTTAATTATAAAAAACTCGGACGCCCAGCGTTATTGGGATGTATAGTTTGGGGGATAATTTGTTTATTTGTTTTTTTATTTATAACAAAACCAGGACCCCCAGCGTTATTAGGTTTTATAGCTTGGGGGAAATTTTTTTAATTAATTTATTTATTTATAAAAAACTCGGACGCCCAGCGTTATTGGGTTGTATAGCTTGGGGGATAATCTTATAATTAGTTTTTTTATCGTTAAAAAAACTAGAATGCCCAGCGTTATTGGCTTGTTTCACTTGAGGGATAATTTGTTTATTAATTTTTTTTTCGATAAAAAAACGAGGATGCCCAGCGTTGTTGGGTTGTATAGTTTGGGGGATAATTTGTTTATTAATTTTTTCGTTTATAAAAAACTCGGACGCCCAGTGATATTTGGTTGTTTAACTTGGGAGATAATTTGTTTATTAGTTTTTTTATTCATAAAAAATCAGGACGCCCAGCGTTTTTGGGTTGTAGAGCTTGGGGGATAATTTGTTTATTAATTTTTTTATTTATGAGAAAATTAGGATGCCCAGCTTTATTTAGTTTTACTGTGAAGAGGTTTATTGTTTATTAATTTTTTTGCTTATAAAAAACTCGGATGCCTAGCGCTATTCGGTTGTATAGCTTGGGGAATAATTTGTTTATTAATTTTTTTAATTATAAAAAACTCGGACGCCCAGCGTTAATGGGTTGTATAGTTTAGGGAATAATTTGTTTATTTTTTTTTTATTGATAGAAAAACCAGGACGCCCAGCGTTTTTGGGTCTTACAGCTAAGGAGTTAATTGTTTATTAATTTTTTTGTTTATAAAAAACTCGGATGCCCAGCGTTATTGGGTTGTATAGCTTGTAACAGCTAGCGCGTTGATTAAATTCGAATTCGGAGCTAACTGTTATGGAACGCAGATGCGGATCAGTAAGTCAGGTGATGACGATATCTACCGATCAGCATTACTCTAAGTTTGGCGCTTGGCGCGATCACACGTGTGTCCGAGAGCAAATATAGAATTTACTTTTTTGTGTTGTTAGATAACTTTATTGGAGTGTGTTAGATAAAGTTATCAGTGAGAAGTTGTGTAGATTTTCCTGTGATCTAGTTGTCATTGGATTGGAGCAGGGAAGACGAATATCTCACGGAAAGTCAGCGTGCGGCCTTGGAAGGCATTGTCGTCTTGTGTAAAGCCATTCAGACTAGTCGTAATTATTATAATTATTGTTACATCAAGCGAAGGTGCACCTGCTAGAAAAGTAAGTCCGCGTAGCGGTTAAACATTGTATGTTTGCTTGTGTGATGATTAGAGTCAGAGTGTGTGCGAAGTACAGGAAGTACTTAGATTTTTGTATCGGAGTTAGTCCAAGCCTCTGTTCTTTCTCTCTGCGCGCTGTAGCAAGCAGACTAGCGCGAGAGTGTGTGTGTGCGTCGGTGTGTTGATAGCGACCACAACACAGACGACGAACTTTATTTTTGTAGAATCAATTTTCGTCGAATTAAGATTTCAAGTCATTCGGGTTGGAATGTTTGTAAACAATCAGATAGAATTAATTTGGAATATTATGTAAATTTTTGATTCATTTATTTTTATTGTTAATTAAGATTATTAAAATTTACATTTTATCATTAGTTTAATTAACCCGTGTTCCTGCGATCGGTCCACGTAAACTCACGCCACTACCGACGAAGGAGAGCAGCCGCGCCGCGTAATAAAAACATTAGTTCGCGTACGCGTCTTCTCCCCTCTTTTCAGGTATTGAAGAAAAATCGACGGATTGTCGTGTGCACAGAAAGTGCATTTTGTCATCAGGTCGGAGGAGTGCGGACGACGATCGCCGCGGGTTCTTGTGTTCAATCACGATCCTCCGAGGAATTAAATTCCTTAATTCGAGCCCTGTGACAAGCTTGAGGGATGATTTGTTTATTAATTATTTTAATTACAAACAACTCGGACGCCCAGCGTTATTGGGTTGTATAGTTTGGGGGATAATTTGCTTATTAGTTTTTTTATTTATAAAAAAAAATTAGGATGCCCCGCGTTATTGGGTTGTTTAACTTGGGAGATAATTTGTTTATTAATTTTTTTAATTATAAAAAGCTCGGATGCCCAGCGTTATTGGGTTGTATAGTTTGGGGGTTAATTTGTTTATTAATTTTTTTGTTTATAAAAAACTTATACGCCCAGCGTTATTGGATTGTATAGCTTGGGGGTTAGTTTGTTTATTAATTTATTTATTTATTAAAAACTCGTACCTCCAGCGTTATGGGGTTGTAAAATTAGGAGGAATTTTATTTATTGAATTATTAGTTTATAAAAAAAGCTGGGCGCCCAGCGTTATTGACTTTTTTGTTTGCCTGATCTGTGCCGGAAGATTTTCAAATTTGGCGGTACCACCTGGGCCGGGATCGGTCACTCTGGTGGGAGGCGGCCAGCGGGGGCCCCCACTGTGAGGTGGGGGGCCGGGGGAGGGGCATGTTATTGGTAGCCGGTAAGTACGAATTCTCAACTATAACGTCATTTTCACTGGTGTGAGGTATCAATAGACACGTCATAATTGAGATTACCTACCTTACAGTTGCAGCTGTCTACAGAGCCTGTAGTACAGGCAAGTACAGCAGGGTTGGGCAGGTGCGCCACTTTGGTAAGATACCTAGTAAGTTACCATGGTGGACTAAGTGTTTTGGTGTTTTATGTCATCGGCAAGTCATATACATAGTGCCGCTTTATTAGGGAAAATTGACCGTCACAGTTAACGCGCAAGATTGAAAGCTGAATAACAGAAACCGTTGCAAATAATTAATCAATAAATAAATAAATAACCCGACAAGCTCTAAACCCCCAAAACGCTGGAGAGAGCGATAAATTAATGATTTTTTATAAACAATTAAATAAACCACCAAGCTCTAAACCCCCATAACGCTGGAGAGAGCGGTAAATAAATTATTTTTTTACAAACAATTAAATAAACCGACAAGCTCTAAACCCCCATAACGCTGGGGAGAGCGATAAATAATTTATTTTTTATAAACAATTGAATAAACCACCAATCTCGAAACTCTTGTGAAGCTGGAAAGAGCGATAAATAAATATTTTTTTATATACAATTGAATAAACCACCAAGCTCGAAACCCCCATAACGCTGGGGGAAGCGATAAATAAATATTTTTTTATAAACAATTGAATAAACCACCAAGCTCGAAACCCCCATAACGCTGGGGAGAGCGATAAATAAATTATTTTTTATAAACAATTAAATAAACCGACAAGCTCTAAGCCCCCATAACGCTGGAGAGAGTGATGAATAAATTATTTTTTACAAACAATTAAATAAACCGACAAGCTCTAAACCCCCATAACGCTGGGGAGAGCGATAAATAATTTATTTTTTATAAACAATTGAATAAACCACCAATCTCGAAACTCTTGTGAAGCTGGAAAGAGCGATAAATAAATATTTTTTTATATACAATTGAATAAACCACCAAGCTCGAAACCCCCATAACGCTGGGGGAAGCGATAAATAAATTATTTTTTATATAAACAATTAAATTAACCAACGAGCTCTAAGCCCCCATAACGCTGGGGAGAGCGATAAATAAATTATTTTGTACAAACAATTAAATAAACCGACAAGTTCTGAACCTAAATAACCTTGTCGGTTTATTAAATTGTTTATAAAAAATCATTAATTTATCGCTCTCTCCAGTGTGATGGGGGTTTAGAGCTCGTCGGTTTATTTAATTGTTTTAAAAAATTATTTATTTATCGCTTCCCCCAGCGTTATGGGGGTTTCGAAATCGTCGGCTCATTTAATTGTTTATAAAAAATTATTTTTCGTCCCTCTAACCTCAAAATCGGAACTTCACCCCTTGTTTTCGGTTAGAAGGACGAAAAGTAGTATATTTCCCTGAGGCTCCAGGGTTCGATTTAGCCTCCTGGATTCAACCCTCGCCTTCGGCTCGGGTTGCAAACCTCTCGGAGGCCAAATCGAACCATCTCGTCAGCGGGAATAATATACTATATTTATCGCTTCCCCCAGCGTTATGGGGGTTTCGAGCTTGGTGGTTTATCCAATTGTTTATAAAAAAATATTTATTTATCGCTCTCTCCAGCTTCACGAGGCTTTAGAGTTTGTCGGTTTATTCAATTGTTTATAAAAAATAATTGATTTATCGCTCTCCCCAGCGTTATGGGGGTTTCGAGCTCGTCGGTTTATTTAATTGTTTATAAAAAATTATTTATTTATCGCTTCCCCCCGCGTTATGGGGGTTTCGAGCTTGGTGGTTTATTCAATTGTTTATAAAAAAATATTTATTTATAGCATTCTCAAGCTTCCCGAGGGTTTAGAACTTGTCGGTTTTTTCAAATGTTTATAAAAAATAATTGATTTATCGCTTTCCCCAGCGTTATGGGGGTTTAGAGCTCGTTGTTTTATTCAATTGTTTATAAAAAATAATTTATTTATCGCTCTCCCCAGCGTAATGGGGGTTTCGAGCTTGGAGGTTTATTCAATTGTTTATAAAAAAATATTTATTTATCGCTCTATCCAGCTTCACAACGGTTTAGACATTGTCGGTTTATTAATTGTATGTAAAAAAAAATTTATTTATCGCTCTTCCCAGCGTTATGGGGGTTTAGAGCTTGGTGGTTTATTCAATTGTTTATAAAAAATTAATAATTTATCGCTCTCCCCATCGTTATGAGGGTTCAGAGCTTGTTGGTTTATTTCATTGTTTATAAAAAATGATTAATTTATCGCTCTCCCCAGCTTTATGGAGGCTTAGAGCTTGTTGGTTGATTTAATTGTTTATGAAAAACAATTTTTTTATCGCTCCTCCCAGCGTTATAAGGGTTTAGAGCTTGTCAGTTTAATTAATTGTTTATAAAAAATAATTTATTAATCGCTCTCCCCAAAGATATGGGGGTTTAAAGCTTGTTGGTTTATTTAACTGTTTATAAAAAATTAATGATTTATCGCTCTCTCTAGCGTAATGGGAATTAAGAGCCTGGTGGTTTAATTAATTGTTCATAAAAAATAATTTATTTATCGCTTTCTCCAGCGTTATGGGGGTTTAGAGTTTGTTGGATTATTTAATTGTTTATAAAAATTAATTTATCTGTCGCCCTCCCCAGCGTAATGGGGGTTTAGAGCTTGTCAGGTTATTCAATTGTTTACAAAAAATAATTTATTTAGCGCTCTCCCCAGCGTTGTGGGGGTTTAGAGCTTGGCAGTTCAATTAACTGTTCATGAAAAATAATTTATTTATTGCTATCCCCAGCGTTATGGGGGTTTAGAGCTTGTCAATTTATTTATTTGTTTATAAAAAATAATTCATTTATCGCTCTCCCCAGCGTTATTGGGGCTCAGAGTTCGTCGGTTTATTCAATTGTTTATAAAAAAAAATTTTTTTATCACTCTCCCCAGCGATATGTGGGTTTAGAGCTTGGCTGTTTATTTAATTGTTTATAAAAAAATATTTATTCACCCCCCCCCCCTCCCAGCGTTATGGGGGCTTAGAGCTTGGCGGTTTAATTAATTGTTTATAAAAATTAATTCATTTGTCGCTCTCCCCAGCGCTATGTGGGATTAGAGCTTGGGGGTTCAATTAATTGTTTATAAAAAATAATTTATTTATCGCTCTCCCCAGAGTTTTGGGGGTTTACAGCTTGGCGGTTTAATTAATTGTTTATAAACAATTATTTACTTATAACTCTCCCCAGCGTTATGGAAATTTAGAGCTTAGCAGTTCAATTAATTGTTCATAAAAAATAATTTATTTATCGCTCGAAGGGGCGAATAAATAATTTTTTATAAACAATTGAATAAACCGCCAAGCTGTAAACCCCCACAACGCCTGGGGAGAGTGATAAATAAATTATTTTTTATAAACAATTGAATAAACCGACGATCTCTGAGCCCCAATAACGCTGGGGAGAGCGATAAATGAATTATTTTTTATAAACAAATAAATAAATCGACAAGCTCTAAACCCCCATAACGCTGGTGAGAGTAATAAATAAATTATTTTTCATGAACAATTAATTAAACTGCCAAGCTCTAAATTCCCATAACGCTGGGGGGAGTTATAAATTGTCACAGGGCTTGAATTAAGGAATTTAATTCCTCGGAGGATCGTGATTGAACACGAGAACCCGCGGCGATCGTCGCCCGCACTCCTCCGGCCTGATGACAAAATGCACTTTCTGTGCAAACGACAATCCGTCGATTTTTCTTCAATACCTGAAAAGAGGGGGGAAGACGCGTACGCGAACTAATGTTTTTATTACGTGGCGCGGCTGCTCTCCTTCGTCGGTAGTGGCGTGAGTTTACGTGGACCGATAGCAGGAACACGGGTTAATTAAATTAATGATAAAATGTAAATTTTAATAATTTTAATTAACAATAAAAATAAATGAATCAAAAATTTACATAATATTTCAAATTAGTTCTGATTGTTTACAAACAATCCAACCCGAATGACTCCAAATCTTAAGTCGACGAAAATTGATTCTACAAAAATAAAGTTCGTCGTCTGTGTTGTGGTCGCTATCAACACACCAACACACACACACACTCGCGCACGTCTGCTTGCTGCAGCGCGCCAAAAGAACAAAGGCTTGGACTAACTCCGATACAAAAATCTAAGTACTTCCTGTACTTCGCACACACTCTGACTCTAACTATCACACGAACAAATACTCAAAGATGAACCACTACGCGGACTTACTTTTCTAGCAGGTGCACCTTCGCTTGATTAAACAATAATAATAATTACTATTAGCCCGAATGGCTCCACACAAGACGACAATGCCTTCCAAGGCCGCACGCTGACTTTCCGTGAGAGGTTTGCCTTCCCCGCTCCGATCCAATGGCAACTGGATCACAGGAAAATCTATACAACTTCTCACTGATAACTTTATCTAACACAACCTCAATAAAGTTATCTAACAACATAAAAAAGTAAATAAGTACATTCGCTCTCTGACACACGTGTGATCGCGCCAAGCGCCGAGATTAGAGTAATGCTGATCGGTAGATCTTGTCATCACCTGACTTACCGATCCGCATCTGCGTTCCATAACAGTTAGCGCCGAATTCGAATTTAATCAACGCGCTAGCTGTTACAGTCCCCTCCCAGAGGTGACGTATCCGGGATTCGTTACCTCGACAATCCCAAGAACGCAGTTTACTTAAGTAGGGATTACATCAATTCCCATATCGTCACAGGGCCCAGATTAACACAATCCCCATAGCACCCGATCGCATGCTACCTGACACTTGCGACTGTCAGGATTTTCGGACGCATCCCTCGGTGGTTGAATTTCCTCTTCCGACGGTTGCGATCCTTCCGCAGTCTTGCGATCCAAGTTTCCAGCCAGATATTGTAATTACCGACTGTCTGGTTAATCAAGTCGTTGGGCTTACAATCGCCAAGCCCGTCATCCACGACTCCTAACCTTAAAAAATTTCTAGGTTTTTCTTGACTTAAAACCTTATTCAATATCCAGCCGTCCAGCTCTCTGACCAGATAGCTTATGGCTGCATCAGTCAGATTCTTCCTCAGCAAACACTTGTCGGCCTGACCGATTAACCTTGACTTCGTAAATTCGGTCATAACCACAGCTGTATCTTTGAGGTTAAATTTCTTAATAACCCATAATTGAATTTTCCAGATATCTGCTGCCATCTTATGTTTACTAGCTTGCTCAGTATTTATCTGACCAACTGGACAAGCTTGGGTGTCATCTCCGAGTGATGGCTCGGCCGCAACTTTGGCGGAGTAGAATTTATGACTTTCTACTCCACCGGTTGTTCGTTTTCCGGCCGTTCAGGACAACGAAACCTTATGTGCCCTCTTTGCCCGCATTTCCAGCACTTAACTGGAGAACCTTTGCCAGGACTTCCCTTACTTCCATCACTCTTACTCGATCCTGGAGATGAGCTTCTAGCCTCTTCGTCATCCGTCGACTTACGTCTTGCTTTGGTCCTTCTAGCCTTGTATGAACCTTGGTGCCTTGGATCCCTAGGCTTTCCAAACGACATACAATTAGCCTCGAGTTTGTTAAGCACAGTCTCGAGACGGCTAATAACCGAAGTCTCAGCAGACCTGCCTTCCACAGCCGTTGCGGCTATGTTAACTTTCGGTATTCTATTAGCTCGATCATCTCTATAAGCCAGATTGGGCCATACTGACGTAGACGGTGATGGAGGTGGCTTATACACCAATTCCATATTGGTAATTCTCTCGACCTCGACCGCTTGGCTTAATAAGCCTTTAATTGACTTAACCTCTTCACGCCTGATCTGTCTACGCAATCGAGGCAACATGTTCGTCAACATAAAGTCAATTTGTTCTCTCTCGGTCGGTATCGGTCTAATTTTTAGCAAATAAGACTGCAAGCATGTCAAGTAGGTTCGCACCGGCTCGTTTTCTCCTTGAGTCCGGGTTGTTGCTTCCATCCTTGCGGTCTGCTGGTAGTCTCCAACTCCGTACCACTCACGAGCTTCTTGACAAAAGTTTTCCCATGAGTTGATCGTGTCTCGCACGTTACGGAACCACGTAGCTGCTACACCGGTTAGCATCATTGGTAATGCATCCAGTAATTGAGAACCGGTCAAACCAGCGAGTCTATTGTATTCTTCTATTTGCAATAAAAATTGTTCAATACTAGATTCACTATCGCCGTTGAATCTAATATTCCATCTTCGAACAATAATGCCGACGTCGACTGGCTTCATCGGGTTGCCTTGAGTCTGGATTGACTCCTGAGTGGCTAAATCAGCCGTCTGCCCATGGCTTCTCAACTGTTCGAGCTCGGCTTGCAAGGCCTTAATCTGTTGTTCCAGTTTTTGTACTCTGTCTTGCCTCACCACTAGAGGACTGGAACTGTTCCTCGCTTCCCGCACTGTCGTCTCGCAAAAATCGACCCTAGTGTGCGGTATATGACCGTCAGTCGAAATACTGCAGTCGTTCAACGAGCTCTGCATTTCTGGTCTGATTGTCGAGGAAACCGGGCCCCCCGGTCCTCGGTTCCGATCTGGCTGGCGGTACCTATCAGCCTCCATTGCTGCCAATCTTGTCTCGGTATCCTCACTTGACCTTGTCAACGCCTTAAGCTCTTCTGCCACCGCTGTTATGGCTTTGAGCACCTCGGCGTTAATGTCGTCCTCCCGGTCCGGTTGTCCATGCTCAGACAAATTCCCCCGTTCCGGGTTTCGATCATGCTCCCGAATGCCCGAGTATTCCTCCTGGAGTCTTGAAGCTGCCTCTCGGACTATTTCTTCGTCCATGAGGACAGCAAAGGGGTGTGTGCCGGTTGTGGTGTAGTTTGGATCGATTATTGTCGATCCAGACTTCTCCCACATTGTTGTCGCTATGAAGGTGGCTCTTAGACTTTCGCGCTTAATTTTAACCTCGTCTGCCTCTTCAGGCTCGGTTGCAAGAAAGTCTTCCGCTGAATAATTGCCTAACAGCCATTTCAGCAGCCTACCACTTTTATCGATCAGCGTACCTTCAGGCTTGAGCTCAAGCTCATTCAAAGCCTCTGACACGACATCTGCCCCTTCGGCCATGATCCATGAAAAGACCAAGTCTTCCTTCGTAAGTTCCTGCATCATAACTGCGTCCGATGTCACCTAGCTTACAAAGAAAACAGTACCCTAACCCACGTGACAGTTTCAACACACTCTAATTTATTAATATTTTACACAAAATATATATCTCGCAATCCTGAAATAGATAACAAAATTTCAATTATATTTCTGAGTTATGTAAGAAAACAAAAAAAAAACAAAATCGATTCACTGATCTCAACAGCAATAATCCGAAATGACCAAAAAGTCTACCAACCACGCTTGGTTTTAACAAAAACTCCCGATTGGCTAAAAACGAATCACCCGTTGAAGCCACGACAGAATCAAAATAACTAAAAAAATCAATCGTTTTAACCCGTTTCAAAACCCAATCTTTCCACTCAGAAATATAAGTTACAGTTGTTACCGATCGTTAGTCGATAACAGCCTGCGAGTAAAATAATATTTTACAATAATCATACAATAAATTAATATTATTCAGCGCTTTACTCTCGCTACTGTCACGTATAGGCTCTGCTTGGTGGAGTACTTACTCACAAAAAAAAAACAAAACAAAAAAAAAAACAAGTCAAAATCGAAAAACGCAGCTCGAAATATCCACGTCGGAGTTAAATTACTAGGTTATACCTAAACAAACACCTTACCGTATGACAACACGGTTTAATCAAAACAACTCCGATGTGAATTCAACTTCGAGTTGCAAACCTCTCAAACCCGAGAAAAGAAAAAAAAAATAAATTAACGATTTTAACTAAAATCCAGCAAGCACTCGCACTCCACCGAGCAATTAACAGGAAAAAAAAATTCCTCGACTTGCTACTCTGCCTTTGTCTCTATCCTAAGATTAACTCTGCCGACCGACCTTGAACCCCCGCCGGTTAGCGCACACCTGCGATCACTCACACTAACCAATAACCTTTGTTTTGGTTGCCTAACTACCTACACGTTGTTGGGCGCCAATTGTCACAGGGCTTGAATTAAGGAATTTAATTCCTCGGAGGATCGTGATTGAACACGAGAACCCGCGGCGATCGTCGCCCGCACTCCTCCGGCCTGATGACAAAATGCACTTTCTGTGCACACGACAATCCGTCGATTTTTCTTCAATACCTGAAAAGAGGGGGGAAGACGCGTACGCGAACTAATGTTTTTATTACGCGGCGCGGCTGCTCTCCTTCGTCGGTAGTGGCGTGAGTTTACGTGGACCGATCGCAGGAACACGGGTTAATTAAATTAATGATAAAATATAAATTTTAATAATTTTAATTAACAATAAAAATAAATGAATCAAAAATTTACATAATATTCCAAATTAGTTCTGATTGTTTACAAACAATCCAACCCGAATGACTCTAAATCTTAAGTCGACGAAAATTGATTCTACAAAAATAAAGTTCGTCGTCTGTGTTGTGGTCGCTATCAACACACCGACACACACACACACTCGCGCACGTCTGCTTGCTGCAGCGCGCCAAAAGAACAAAGGCTTGGACTAACTCCGATACAAAAATCTAAGTACTTCCTGTACTTCGCACACGCTCTGACTCTAACTATCACACGAACAAATACTCAAAGATGAACCGCTACGCGGACTTACTTTTCTAGCAGGTGCACCTTCGCTTGATTAAACAATAATAATAATTACTATTAGCCCGAATGGCTTCACACAAGACGACAATGCCTTCCAAGGCCGCACGCTGACTTTCCGTGAGAGGTTTGCCTTCCCCGCTCCGATCCAATGGCAACTGGATCACAGGAAAATCTATACAACTTCTCACTGATAACTTTATCTAACACAACCTCAATAAAGTTATCTAACAACATAAAAAAGTAAATAAGTACATTCGCTCTCTGACACACGTGTGATCGCGCCAAGCGCCGAGATTAGAGTAATGCTGATCGGTAGATCTTGTCATCACCTGACTTACCGATCCGCATCTGCGTTCCATAACAGTTAACGCCGAATTCGAATTTAATCAACGCGCTAGCTGTTACAAAATAAGTAATTTTTTATAAACAATCAATTAACCAACAAGCTCTGAACCCCCTGTAGCGCTTGGGAGAGCGATGATTCATCAATTTTTTATAAACAATTATTTATAAAAATGTTTATAAAAAATTATAGATTTACCGCTCTCCCCAGCGTTGTGGGAATTTAGAGCTTGGCCGTTAATTCAATTGTTTATAAAAAAGAGTATATTTATCACTCTCCCCAGCGTTATGGGGGTTTCGAGCTTGTCAGTTTAATTAATTGTTTATAAAAAATGATTAATTTATCGCTGTCCCCAGCGATATGGGGGTTTAAAGCTTGTCAATTTATTCAATTGTTTATAATAAATTAATGATTTATCGCTCTCCCCATCGTTATGGGGGTTCAGAGCTCGTTTGTTTATTTCATTGTTTATAAAAAATGATCCATTTATCGCTCTCCCCAGCTTTATGGAGGTTTAGAGCTTGTTGGTTTATTTAATTGTTTATAAAAAACAATTTTTTTAACGCTCCCCCCAGCGTTATAGGAGTTTAGAGCTTATCAGTTTAATTAACTGTTTATAAAAAATAATTTATTTATCGCTCTCCCCAAAGATATGGGGGCTTAAAGCTTGGTGGTTTAATTAATTGTTTATAAACAATTATTTACTTATCACTCTTCCCAGCGTTATAGGAACTGAGAGCTTGGCGGTTTAATTAATTGTTTATAAAAAATAATTTATTTATCGCTCTTTTCAGCGTTATGGGGGTTTTGAGCTTGTTGGTTTATTTTATTGTTTATAAAAAACCATTTTTTTATCGCTCCCCCCAGCGTTATAGGGGTTTAGAGCTTGTCAGTTTAATTATTTGTTTATAAAAAATAATTTATTTATCGCTCTCCCCAGCGATATGGGGGTTTAAAGCTTGTCAATTTATTCAATTGTTTATAATAAATTAATGATTTATCGCTCTCCCCATCGTTATGGGGGTTCAGAGCTCGTTTGTTTATTTCATTGTTTATAAAAAATGATCCATTTATCGCTCTGCCCAGCTTTATGGAGGTTTAGAGCTTGTTGGTTTATTGAATTGTTTATAAAAAACAATTTTTTTAACGCTCCCCCCAGCGTTATAGGTGTTTAGAGCTTATCAGTTTAATTAACTGTATATAAAAAATAATTTATTTATCGCTCTCCCCAAAGATATGGGGGTTTAAAGCTTGGCGGTTTAATTAATTGTTTATAAACAATTATTTACTTATCACTCTTCCCAGCGTTATAGGAACTGAGAGCTTGGCGGTTTAATTAATTGTTCATAAAAAATAATTTATTTATCGCTCTTTCCAGCGTTATGGGGGTTTTGAGCTTGTTGGTTTATTTTATTGTTTATAAAAATTAATTTATTTGTCCCCCTCCCCAGCGTAATGGGGGTTTAGAGCTTGTCAGTTTACTCAATTGTTTATAAAAAATAATTTATTTATCGCTCTCCCCAGCGTTGTGGGGGTTTAGAGCTTGGCAGTTCAATTAACTGTTTATAAAAAATAATTTATTGATTGCTCTCCCCAGCGTTATGGAGGTTTACAGCTTGGCAGTTTAATTCATTGTTTATAAAAAATTATTTATTTATCCCCCCTCCCCCCAGTGTTATTGGGGTTTAGAGCTTGGCGGTTTAATTAATTGATTATAAAAATTAATTTATTTGTCCCCCTCTCCAGCGTTATGGGGGTTTAGAGCTTGTCGGTTTATTTAATTGTTTATAAAAAATTAGTTATTTATCGTGCCCCCCAGCGTTATGGGGGTTAAGAGCTTGTTGGTTTATAAAATTGTTTATAAAAAATTATTGATTCATCGCCCTCCCCAGCGCTATGAGGGTTTAGAGCTTGTCGGTTGAATTAATTGTTTATAAAAATTAATTTATTGGTCATTCTCCTTAGCGTTATGGGGGTTTAGAGCTCGTTGGTTTTATTTAATTGTTTATAAAAAATTATTTATTATCGCTCCCCCCAGCATTATGGGGGTTTAGAGCTTGTTGGTTTATTTAATTGTTTTAAAAAAATTATTTATTTATCACTCTCCCTAGCGTAATGGGAATTTGGAGCTTGGCGGTTTAATTAATTGTTTATAAAAAATTATTTATACACCATTCTCCCCAGCGTTATGGGGGTTTAGAGCTTGGTGGTTTAGTTAATTGTTTATCAAAAATAATTTCTTTGTCGCTCTCCCTAGCGTTGTTGAGGCTTAGTGCTTGGCGGTTTATTTATTTATTCGTTTATTTATTTATTAATTATTTGCAACGGCTTCTGTTATTTAGCTTTCAAACTTGCGCGGTTACTGTGACGGTCCATCTTTCCAAATAAAGCGGGGGGCACCAGCCACCATGTCTATGACTCCCGTTTTCGGCGGCTACCGACTTGAAACTATCGCCCTGTCGACCGTTTGCGACTTTCTTTGACCTGAAATGAGTGCTTGGTCCCCATGAGCAGATTCTCGAATCCATCCCTGCATACGCGTCTAGTGTAGCTGCACCCTAACACTGTGCAGGCTACAATTGCAGATAAGTATACAACACAGCTGCAAAGTACATCACTAATCGCATACTATGGCGTGCACAGAACTTCAAAGGAATCATCTTTTCCACAATGAAACGAAGCTGAAAATTTTAAGGTACTCCTACGAGTTTAGAAAGCAGCACTTGTTATCTAACTATAGTTGATATACATATATGTGTCTATATATACATATATATATGTTGCGGTCACTATCCGGACATTTCATATATTGGGAGGAAAAGTGCAGTCATAGAGAGGGAAGCAATATGGCTGCCCATAACTATTTTTAGTGCGATCAGCGCGCATGACGACGTAACCCTAAATTCAACATGGCTGCCCATAACTATTTAAATCCACTAGAACAGCGCGTGAACCACGTGACCTCATCCCCACCATGACTGCACTTTTCTTCCCAATACAGCGGTTACTATCCGGACATTTCAACACTATCCGGACAGTCAGGATAGTGTTTGGTCCCATTTTTTCCGAGACCAAATAAAAATGAGTTCCAGAAATTGGGTGATGGGTTATTTGGGATGGGTTATTTTGGTTGAACCGCGCAAACCTAGAAAATTTTATTATTGATGGGTTATTTTGGAAAAAAAAATAAAAAAAAGAAGGCCGGATGGCCGAAGGCCGAAGGCCGGACAGTGACCACTGTACATACCGCATGATAAATTACTAAAGCAATAATACACCCTCTTAAAGCGCAAATCACGCGCAATCCACCCACGTATTCAAAAAAACCAAAAAAACCCATCTTTTTTTTATTTTTTTTTCCAAAATAACCCATCAATAATAAAATTTTCTAGGTTTGCGCGGTTCAACCAAAATAACCCATCCCAAATAACCCATCACCCAATTTCTGGAACTCATTTTTATTTGGTCTCGGAAAAAATGGGACCAAACACTATCCTGACTGTCCGGATTGTGTTGAAATGTCCGGATAGTAACCGCAACATATATATTGATGTATATATTATGTACATACAATTTAATAGACTTATATTGACAACAGACTCTTAACAACAGACGTAAAACATTTCTTCGTAATAACATTTATTTTAAATAACAAGTTTTTCACCTTTAAAGTTTATGAATCATTGTTTGGTGGTTTGGTTTAAAATGAAACCACACTTTATAAATTATAACCTACAAATGAAAGACGAAAAAAAATTTTATCTACGATTAAAATTACAAATTGTTTTGAAGTCGAGGAAAAAGTTTTGAAAAAAGTGATAATTCTTGGTGTTAACTGTACAAATCATTGAGTAAAAGTGTGTATAAACTTCTTATATAAATAAACTTATTCAATGATTCTATATTGAAAAGAAAAAATCAAAACAAAGTATAAACTAATAAAAACAAAAATTTGTTTGTTGAATTTGAAAATATGTATTTGAACTAAAATTTTGAGTTATCATGTATTTAGCAAGAACTAAGAAGATTTATTGTTTGAAAAAGGAACAAAAAACAACTTTTTGTGCAAAGAATGTTATTAAGATGAATTCAAGAATAAAATGAATTAAGTATGAAGCAGCTAATACATGATAAAACTATTTTCTTCAAACAGATGTTTGCATAGCAAATTAGCAATACATTTATAAAGTTTTGATTTTTAAAATAACTTTTCAATAGTTAAATTCAAAATATGAAAAACTAGAAACTATTAATGATAATTTTTTTTAGCTACATTTGAATGAACCTGACTCAATCGAGAGCAACCTGGTTAAGCCGGATATTTCCTGAGATTTATTACTTACTGGATACTTCCTGAGAAGATGGGAATTAGAACTATAACTTCAGCTTGGTTCCCAAGATTTGTTCTTTTAATTACTGGCAGTAACAATCATTTATTATATTACTAATGATTAATTAAACTCAGTTATCTAATATTCTATTTAAAATTTTAGTTTCAATAAAAAAAAAAAATTACAAAATACATCATTTTTTATAAAATACATAAATAAAATATTTTTCTTTTTTATACTTACTAGTACCACTCAGCGCGCATAGGAAAAAAACAATGATTGTAACCTCAAAAGGCACTTTTCGAATATTTTAAAAACTGCTCCACCAATCAGCTCACGAATAAAATCTTACATTGAAAATCTCACCAAAATGGCGATATCTCTCTTTTATAAAGGGACAAAACTAATTAAGCCTAATTTTTTACAGATTTGAAACAGTTTGAGTTTGCAGCTTGAAAAAATTGATCAAGGCATTTTCAAAAACCAATGAATGCAGCCTTTATTTAGTTAATGCTAGTAAAATTTGGAGCAATAACATTTCTTGGATAATTAATCAGCATTAAATTGGCAGACGTATTTGAAAATATATACGTATACACACATACTTGGGGGCTTTAAAGATTTGTAAAATTAACTTTTTTTAAATTATTCAAAAATTTTAAACGATTCTCAAAAACATTGGTGTCAAGTGTTTAAGTAGCATAAATATAATTGAAAAATGGCTAATGATCCTAGAAAAATTGAAAATTTATTAATAGTTATCTTTTTGTAAATACTAAATTTTAAACAGTTTAACAAGTATCCATACTTGACATAAAGCTTTAATTGATGTAATATATATTTAAAAAAATATTTTTCATTTCTTAGTAACGTTATCAACGTTGTAAAACTTTAGTGTCACAAATTTTTGTAAGATAAATCATTTTGAATAATTTAAAAATAAATAAAGCTTAATTTAAGCCAAGGTAGGGTCAATATGTGATAGAAAAACTGTTTTTTTTAGCTTTTTTAATGTAAAATAATAGAGCCGTTTCAAATATCATAATTTTTCATGTTAAATTTATTTTTAAAAGACTTTTTCATATTTGAAATGTATAGACAATTAGTTTTAAGGCTCAAATAAGGCTAATAAGCATCTGAAAAACCGGTTTTTGGGCTTTGTACGTATATTAGTGGCATAGTCTGTAAGTTAACTGTGGCATATACTGTAATATGATTGAAATTTAGATATTATAATGATTGTATTTGATAAAATTGAGTTTTGAGGCTTAAAAAGGCCAAAAAGGGTCCGAAAAATCGGTTTTTTTGAATTTTGACAGTCTTACACCCTCTAAGAATATTTGGAAAAATTTTCACGGCTAAATTTTATTAAAATATGAGATATATATTTTTCTAGCGAGGTGTTTGTCTTAGTTTTTTTTTAATCGCAAAAAAAGTTCGAAAAATAGCCAAAACCATTTTAATTTGGCGCCAAAAATAATTTTAAAAAATATGGCTGAACTACATTTTTTTTAGAAAATTTTGCCGCAAACCGCATGTCTCTAGCCTCAATAGGTTCTGAGATATGAATTAAAGTTGGAAAATCACTATTTTAGACCCTAGGGTCCCTAGATTGGGAATAGGGAGATGCGGTTTGCGTCAAAAATTTTCTTTTTTTATGCTCTTTCGAATGATATATATATTGTAAGGGTTTGCCGTGGGGGCCAATTCAACTATCTTACCCGGCCAGGGGCGGCGCCAGCCCTCTGGATGGTATGGAAGGACCCAGACCCAGATTGAAAGTGGGTATGGAATTCCAGACCCTGAAATTATAAGTTGAAGTTTTTGACCAAATAAAATATTTATTCAAATTTATGTAAGACGTGAAAGTAGGAAAACCATTTTTTTTAAAACCAATAATTTAAATTTGGCGGACGAAAAAACTGGTCGGCTATCCCCCAAGCTCTAAACCCCCAAATACCCTGGGCGCCCGAGTTCAACAAAAAAACTGGTGGGCTAGCCCCCAAGCTTTAAACCCCCAAATACCCTGGGTGCCCAAGGTCAACGAAAAAATTGGTGGGCTAGCCCTCAAGCTCTAAACTCCCAAATACCCTGGGCGCCCAAGGTCAACGAAAAAACTGATCAGCTATCCCCCAAGCTCTAAACCCCCAAATACCCTGGGCGCCCGAGTTCAACAAAAAAACTGGTGGGCTAGCCCTCGAGCTCTAAACTCCCAAATACCCTGGGTGCCCAAGGTCAACGAAAAAATTGGTGGGCTAGCCCTCAAGCTCTAAACTCCCAAATACCCTGGGCGCCCAAGGTCAACGAAAAAACTGATCAGCTATCCCCCAAGCTCTAAACCCCCAAATACCCTGGGCGCCCGAGTTCAACAAAAAAACTGGTGGGCTAGCCCTCGAGCTCTAAACTCCCAAATACCCTGGGTGCCCAAGGTCAACGAAAAAACTGATCAGCTATCCCCCAAGCTCTGAACCCCCAAATACCCTGGGCGCCCGAGTTCCCCTGTGGGGGATAGCTGACCAGTTTTTTTGTTGAACTCGGGCGCCCAGGGTATTTGGGGGTTCAAGGCTTCGGGGATAGCTGATCAGTTTATCCATTGAACTCTACGCCCTGGGTTTGGAGGGTTTAGAGCTTGGTGGATAGCTGATCAGATTATTTATTGAACTTGACGCCCAGGATTTTAGGGGTTTAGAGCTTGGGGGATAGCTGGTCAGTTTTTTCGTTGACCTTGGGTGCCCAGAGTATTTGGGAGTTTAGAGCTTGGGGGATAGCTGATCAATTTTTTTGTTGAATCCGGGCCCCCAGGGTATTTGGGGGTTTAAAGCTTGGGGGATAGCTTACCAGTTTTTTTTTTTTTTAGACGTCAGTTTCAAAAAAAAAGCTCTTCTTTAGGAGCGATAAGCTTTTTTTTTTTTTTTTTTTTAAGAATTCCACACCCAGAAAACCGGGTAGCGCGGCCCCTGTACCCGGCTATACCCTTTGTCTTTATCTCACGATATCTTGAGAACGGATAAATATTTTAATACGGGGTTTCGACACAAATTTTCTTTAACTCTTTCCGCTTGTAATGGATCAGTTCTCAAGTCTTCAAAACAATTAAGGCTTAGCCCACGATTTTTTGAAAAAAAAAAGTTCGATGTTTTTAACGACCACCTTCGGATTAAAAAAGTGTGCGAGGAAGTTTCAAGTTGGTAAAAGTTGACCTTACAGTAATGTTCCTCAATTATCAATAAAGTTTTTTGTAAAGTTTCAGTGCAAAATATGCAAGAGAAATGAATTGACAGAGGTTTTATATAAATCCACACTCGAAAGACGCAGCACGCCATAAAAAAAAACAACAAAGATGCAGCAGAAGACACGTGCTGCTGCACGAATTATCACATGTGCTTCATGGCGTGCGGCGTCTATTTTTTTTTTTTTTTTTTTTTTGGCTTAGTTTTACTTTTTGCATTCAGCGTTCAAAAACTAAAACAAAAAAAAAGTTATTTTTTAAAATAATATTTTATGGCTATTTCTCGAGTTATTAAGATGACTAGAGATGAGCCGGTGACTGTGCTGATGATTTGAAACAGATTGAATCTACGAGTTATAAAATGACGTTTATAACAGTTTTTTCAAATATTTTCTATCAACTGTTTGTTTTTTGTTATGTATATCAATATTTATGAATACGAAATTTTTACATTATATTCTAAAAGATTCTGATTTTAAATTTTCTATTTTGTACTTCATTTGCTTCTACATTAAATAAAAAATAAAACAAAAACAGTACTTGGTACGGACTCTGTAATCAAAATTTGTTTATGCACATAAACAAAAAAATATTTTTCAAGTATTAAAAATGCCATACTAGAACAAGTAGATTGGGTTACCTCATACAGTAATTTTTTTTTTTAAAACGTAAGTTCGGGTTTGACGAGTGGAGCGAGTAGGCGGTGCCCCCTAATATATCTTCCTATATTATATAGTTATATCCGGGAGGAACACTATTTTTTCACGGGTTTTTGAAGACATTTTGCTCCTCCTTCCTTAACGGAGCTTAATTATAAAGAAATTCCTTCTAATTATTTAGTTCAAGGGCGCTCCTCCCGTGCTCCTCCCAAATTATTCGTTGCTCCTCCCTCAGGAGCAAATTTTCTTGCTCCTCCGGGAGGAGCACATCAAAACGTTCAAAAAACCTTATATTTAATATAGTTAAACCCAGCTGAAAAAATCAGTACGGAAATCAGTACTGGGATCCGTACTGGAATCCGTACTGGACTCCAGAACTGCTAATTGAGACCGATATCCGCACTGATTTTCGTACTTTATGTCTAAAATTCTTGAAAGACTCGTCTTTGACCAAATCTCTGCTTTCACGGAGACTAAGGGTCTGATAGACAGTTTCCAGGCAGGCTTCAGGTCAGGCCATAGCACCCAGACAGCACTTCTCAAACTGACAGATGTCATCCGTACGGGCATGGACAAAAGACAAATGACTGCACTGCTACTTTTTGATTTTAGTAAAGCCTTCGACTCGGTCTGCCATGTAACTCTGCTCTCAAAGCTCAAGTTGCTTGGCTTTTCAACTGGTGTTATTAAATGGATTGCTTCGTACCTTTCTGGTCGCTCACATGCTGAGAGAACAGAGTCGGCAGGTGAGTCTTGTTTTCGTCCTCTGAATCGAGGTGTTCCCCAAGTCTCTGTACTAGGGCCACTACTGTTCCTACTATTTGTCGTAGACATTGCCCTTGACCTTGGTCCTGCTGTACGCCACATTATCTATGCTGATGACCTCCAAATTTATATCCAAGGCCGGCTTGAGGATATTCGTGAGACCCTATTGAAGCTGAGTAGAGCAGCAGAGCGGGTGGCTGACTGGGTTACCGAGAACAGTTATGTCAACAATTTATGTCTGCTGAATGTCAGTAAGACGAAGGTCATGATCTTTGGCACCGCGTACAATGTGAATGAGTTCATCAGGCAGGGCATAGATTGTCTACACTTCCAGGGGTCATGTATTCCCTTCGTCTCAACTGCACGTAGCCTAAGTGTAATTCTTGACTCCAAACTTGATTGGAAGGAACATGTGAAGTATATTAGCAAGCGAGCTTACTCCCTCATGTACAGACTCTTCCACTTCAGACGCAGCACCACACTCAACCTTTGCAAACATCTTATCCAATCATTTCTCTTTCCTATTGTGGGCTATTGCTCCCTCGTTTACTGTTATATTTCGGGTGAACTGAATCTTCAAGTTCAGCGCAAGCTGGGTTGGCTGCGAGTAGAAGGTCGGAGAGCCTATTTTTCCACTTGCCTTCTATACAAGCTACTGCACTCGGGAATCCCTTCATACTTGGCCAACTTCTTCATTGCTCGAGTCAGCTCACGCCCAGATAGGAAAGCCCGTAGAGTTCTGGTTGTCCCCAGCTGCCGCACCAACTGCCTCCTAAATTCCCTTCATGCCTCTACGACTTACCTATGAAATAACTACCACACAATATCCGTTCAGCCCCCACACTCTCTACTTTCAAACGCCTCATTAACTCTCACATTTATACCACAGAGAGTTTCATGGCCGTGTAAACCTTTTGGTTTGGGTACGCCTTAATAAATAAAAAAAAAAAAAAAAAAAAGAGTGCAGATCAGTTACCTAGACCTTGAGCATTTACCAGTCGACGTCGCTAGTCACAGTGTTGGAAGTTAATGGTTGATATACCTTAAGGCAAATTGTGATATGTACACAGTTCTTCCAACCAACAAAGTGATAGACTCTTAATTTTCTAGGTCTGTGTTATGAGTGAAATAAAACTATTGAAGTATTTTTGTTTGAGATTTACCGCCTTTTATTGCCACAGAATTGGTCGGTCATGCGAGCGACCCACGCCAGAGCTGCCCAGTGTGACCAGTTTCCGCCCTCACCAGTCTTGCTACGACCGTGATGTCGCTACCACGCGTCACGGGATTCAACGCCGTCATCGTAGATCACCCGCAATCTACGACGATTCTACCTAGTTTGCCTCAGGTTGAGAGACTCCCGGCCAAAACGGCGAGCCAAGACTTCAGATAATCATTTACCAAGTTGAACCCTCGCTTTTCAACGACCCAGCCGAGAATTATTTTCGATAGTTCTACACCCTACTGTCAACACCCGAGTTGTACAAAAAAATTAAGCCTAAAAAAGTTCAAAACACCCAACCTAATAAAGTAGCCATTAGTAACCAAGCTCAACGATCGCTCTTCAGCTATCCTATTCAAATGTCAGTTTTTAACTTTTACCTATTGATTTATTATGTCAAATACCGCCCTACCTTGCAACATGAACAAGTCAAGTTCATTTGCGCAAATCCTTAGCAGACAAGCTATAATCAGAAATCGAATCGTGACTCATTTCGAGTCCTTTGAACAAAAGGGAGCCAATATGACTCGCGAGTTGGCAGAGATTCGCATCCTGCATCTCGAACAACTCTGGCAAGAGTTTGCAAAAAATGATCAAATCTTAAGAAACTGCCAGGAGGTAGACCGTGGCCACGACTACTTAGTCAAAGACACGCAGGACACTTCTGATGACGTGTGCGATGACTACATCCAATTTCTTAAAATTAAGCCACCTGCGACACACCTAGTCCAGGCTCTAGCTGTAACCTCAAAAACCTGCCAGCTGAACAGCTCCATGTTCAGACTCCGGCACCTACCTAAGAATTCAAGTCCTTGATTAAGGCACAGCCGCCTGAACTACCTTAAGTTCGGACTCCGGCGACCCCCTTCAAAATGGAATCACTTGAGACTCCTCAAGTCCAGGGTCCAACGAAACTCTCCGAGAGCAAGCCACCTGCGGCTGTTCTGGCTCAGGCACTGGCTACCGCTTTCGAAAAACAGCCACCTGAATTGCTTAGAGTTCAAGCTTCGGCTACACCTTTCAAATTTCAGCCCCCTGTGACGATCCAAGTTCAGGGACCAGCGGCAATTCCAGAAACTCAGGTACTAGAACAGATACAAGTTCATGCACCAGAGAAAACTTTAAGAAAGCAGCCACCTAAACTCTTCAAAGTTCAGGCTCCGGTGATTTTTATTGAGACAGCGCCACCTGCGATACCCTTAGTCCAGGTTCCCGCTACATTCACAAATATTCAGTCACCTGAACCACACCAGTTTCAGGTATCAAATACCCCGTTTCAGGTCCAGAATTCAGTTGTAAGCTCAAAAACCCAAGCACCAGAATTAATTTCTGGCACAAAACTATCATACCTTCGGTCTTATAAAGTGAAGTCTTCTATTCACTTTAGCCTCAATTATTCAACCCTTTTTTGCCCTGGAATTCTTATCGCCAAGAGCTTAAGCTCTAAAAGCTCTCGCTCAGTAAACCTCTACGTATCTTCGTACGTTTACAAGCTACTCAAAACCACAATCCATTTCCTTTTTGTTTACATTATTTATAATAATATTTTTTTTGTTTTATTATATTCACAGACATTATTATTAATCGACTACAGTCGATTAAGGCAGGCGGAATGTTTGAGATTTACCGGCTTTTATTGCCACAGGATTGGTCATGCGAGCGACCCACGCCAGAGCTGCCCAGAGTGACCAGTTTCCGCCCTCACCAGTCTTGCTACGACCGTGATGTCGCTGCCACGCGTCACGGGATTCAATGCCGTCGTCGTAGATCGCCCGCTATCTACGACGACTCTACCTAGTTTGCCTGAGGTTGAGAGACTCCCGGCCAAAACGGCGAGCTCTCTCCTCATTTGTATATATAGTTTCAATAAATAGTTTAAGTGCAGCATAAAAACTACAAGTATTGTGCTTTCAAATACCCTCACTTTTTACCTTTCAAACTCCCTCGCGATCGCTGTCAATTATTCCCTTAACCTTAAGCGTATCCTCCGCGATTCCCAAACAATTGCATACCTGTTATTAGTTTCATATATCTTATTAAATTGATTATTATTATTATTTTATTTTTTTCTTTATTTTTTATACTCTTATATTATTAATTATTTATTTTTGCTAATTTCTGCTGATATTTCTATTGTAAAAATTATTGTTTTTTTACAACATAATGTATGATTAATAAACATATCCATTCGATTCAAATTCACTCTAACAACAAATCCTACTCACCTTATTCATTCTCGATCTGACTCATCTTAGATCTCTAGCTTAAACTGCCTACCCTGAAAACTACTCTATTAATCAGCCAAATAGTAAAAATATTACGATTTTTTTCAAATTTCGCAAACTTGTACAAACAAATCTTGATTTTCTTAAAAATTTTTTTACAGATTCTTCATGAGATGAACTTATTTCCTATATAGTAACAGCTTCCTAAGTTGCGTTTAAATCGATGAATGAGTTTTTAGGGGTAGAGTTCAATTTAAAATGATAAACGGTTTTGTTCAGCACCCTCTCGTGACAACAAAAAGTATTTAATAAAAATTTGAATGACATAATTAGCAAGCTGAGCTCAAGACCTTTTTAATGATATGTTATTTTATTCGAAAATTCTAACTAGAGCCAAAGTTATAATTTTAATATCTCTACAAGCCCACAACCATCACTCACCATATCTAAGCCGCTTTACTATTCTCACCTATATTAAGAACTCTACTAACTATACATACTTTTTTATCTTCAACTACCTGACCTAGTTTAAGTTACAACTTATGTATATAGCTAACTTAAAATGTAGTTATAGACGTTGCCCCCACTCTAACGCCACGCGCCGCCGCGGCCACCACTGCTCCAAATCATGCTGAAATCACGCATTTTTCATTCTTTTCGATTGATTATCTCAGAAGTTAATGTCACTTGCTATGTTTATCTATGTACCTCACGATTTCTCAGATCTTGGCCTACAAGAAAACCTGTTTTAAAAAAATATTTTTAAAAAATTAAGTTTGCTATGCGAGAATAACCTTCAAATTTTTACGAATTTTTACGCTCAGCATAGGAATCTCATGTAAAAAATTGAAACTTCTGAGCTCAATATCTCAAAATTAAGTATGGCTTGAGGGTATAGGAAAAATATCAGCAGGTAGCGGACACAAAAATCTACTTCTGAGCGAAGTTTTAGAGATTTTTTAAAAAACTCGATTTTTGCGGTAACTACCTTAATCTTAGCCACATTACTGACCTCACTAATTTGATTTACTTCAAATACCGTATTTTATTTCCCAAACTTATCTCATCCAATCTACCAACGAATCCTACTCACCTTATTCATCAACTCAGTCACTAACTTTTAAGTTTTGTTGAAGTACATTAAATTTTGAAAAAGCTCTATTAATATTTTTAAGTAAAATAACAAACTCTTCCTCACCTCATCTCGCCTTTCACCCTCCTCCCCCATAACCTCCGCCAAACCAACCTTATCTACCTTACCAACCTGAACCGACTTAAATGATTAGCTCTCACTAGACTAACGTATTTCGCTTATCTAACCAGCTGGCTTGGGATTGCGTAAATCTGCACAGTTAAGTGTCCCTTGATGACCCGTAAAAATTTCTCATACCGCAAAAATTTTAATTCCTAAGTAAATTTTTTTTATCAAAAAGTAAGGGAGCATACACAAACTTCATAGCCTAATTTTAGGAGTATTTTGACCCCGCCCCCCTACCCCCATGTGACTCAATGAAGATTTTTCGTCGACCCCCCCCCCCAGTAGAACGTAGAATTTTTTTCTCAAAAAATTTTTACTGTTTCTTATAGAATTAAAAACTTTTGATAATGATACTTACATTATTTTATTTATAATATTATATCTAACATTTACTTACATTTTTTGAAGGACAAGCTTTTTTCAACTAATTATAAATAATTGTAATGAGATCACAAACTTTAATTCAGATATAAGTTCAATCTAGTCTATGTATTCCGTGAATATCGGCATGACTCAGGGGCGTTATTCTCCATATAGTGAGTATGGATGCATCAAGAGCCGAAAAATTTCCGGTCTGGAAATCCAGAACCAAAAGTCGCGCTGGGATCCAAGAATAATCAATCAATTATTCACCAAGCTTTAAACCCCAAAAACACTGAGCGCTGAGTTCAATAAATGATTGATCAGCTATCCCTCAAGCTCTAAAATTCAAAAACCCTGGGCGTCGAGTTCAATAAATAAACTGATCAGCTATCCCCCAAGCTCTAAGCCCCCAAAACCCTGAGCGTCGAATTCAACAAAAAATCTGATCAGCTATCCCTCAAGCTCTAAACCCCCAAATACCCTGGCCGTCGAGTTCAACAAAAAAACTTATCAGCTATCCCCCAAGCTCTAAGCCCCCAAAATCCTGGGCGCCCGAGTTCAATAAAAAAACTTATCAGCTATCCCCCAAGCTCTAAACCCCTAAAACCCTGGGCGTCGAGTTCAATAAATAAACTTATCGGCCAACCCCCAAACTGTAAACCCCTAAATACCCTGGGCGCCCGAGTTCAACAAAAAAACTGATCAGCTATTCCTCAAGCTCTATACCCCCAAATACCCTCCGCGCCCGAGATCAACAAAAAAACTGATTAGCCATCCTCCAAGCTCTAGACCTCCAAAACCCTGGGCGCCCGAGTTCAATAAAAAAGCTGATGAGCTATCCCCCAAGCTCTAAACCCCCAAAAACCTTGGGAGCCCAAGTTGAATTATTCCAAAAATATGACTGCATTTTAGTTAACTTAAGCATGAAATGAATAATTTAGAACAATACCTAATTACGACGCACTGGTGCAATTATATCATAAAGTTGTAAATCTGAAACTTTTAACTCCAAAATGGCGTGGTTCACTAGAAAACGCTATAAGTTTTTACTTATTGTTTAACTCTTTGTTTGCAACATTATTAACAAATTTTTTTTTTTAACTACGAATTGAATGCTTCTACGAATGAGACACTTTTCGAGAAAAGCGCAAAAATTTTTGTTTGTTTAATGGTCATTTATTTTTTTTATTTTATATTGAGTTCGTATCATTTTGTAATATTTTCACTCAGTAACCAGAGTTTTGGGAGCTTTAGAGCTTCAAGGGGAACTGATCAGTTTTTTTATTGAACTCGAGCTTCCATCGTTTTGGGGGTTCAAGGCTTGGGGGATAATTAATCAGTCTATTTATTGACTTAACGCCCAGGGTTATGGAGGCTTAGAGCTTGGGGGATAACTGATCAGATTATTTATTGAACTCGTGGTGCGTCATTGAAATTTTATAATAAAAATTTTTTTTTTCCAACAGCAGCTCCCTAAAAAAAACGTGATATAAGCTCTGACCCCCCCCCCCCCCACGTGGCCCAGCGTAGACATTCATGAAACTCCCCTCCCCCCTCCCCTAAAAAAGGCAACATAGTTTGTGTACGCTCCCTAAACATTAGTATAAAGATTAGGTATAGATTAAAAAAGTTTGTTTCAAATTGAAACAAAAAATTTTTAAATAAAATTCATTATTATTTATAAAAAATTTTAAATATTGAACAATACCAGTATGAACCTTAATGAAAATTAATGAAAAAAGTGACTATATAATATAGTAAGATATATATACCAAAAAAAAACAATTAACTAAGAATCAATATATACTTGCGTCATGTGGTACCCAGCTCTCAAATCAAGAATAAGGGTAGTGCGCCCTTTCCGATCACTCGGGAACTCTCGTGTGAGCTCTTCTTCTTGCACTACTTTGCAACGCAAAGCTTCAGGACTTGGTGATCTTGAATCCGTCTCAGTGTAGTGGCGGAATAGTTCCTCTGGTACCGGGGAAGTAACTTCAAGCCCACCATGTTGTTTCTGCTCTTGTTTGTCAACGTCTTCTTTAGCAACGATCTGCTGTTGCATAACCTTGCCTTCATGCATCTGTAAAATAATATATACTTATTATTTTGTACTTACGATGGCAGCCTATTCCAAATTATTTGGATTCTATTCTGTTCATATAATTTATGCAGTAAAACTAAGGGATCAGTTGATTTTTAATTTGATTGTCATATAAAAATAATTTTTCTTGACTTTAGGAAAAATATGTGTAACGTATTTTAACTTAAGTAGAGTGAGCACTTTTGGGTTGCCAGTAAAACGTTGTATTTTATGGATGTTACATGCTATTTTTTCTTTATTAACAAACACCTGGTTTTACAAGAATTGAAAACCTCGCCGTTTTAGCCGAGAGGCCTTGAGCTTTCTTTTTTACAGAATCTAATGGGGCTTAAGATGTTTTTTGTGCTGAAGCTACATAAAGCGTGGCTAGATTGTGCACGGATGAAGAACGACTTGTGCGGTTAGAAATATGTAGTTGAATCACACGCGTTGATTAGAATGTGAACTATTAAACACTGTGCTTGTCACTGAAAACTTTGTCTGAATGCAAACATAAAGCCAACTTACTTCTGAAAAAGAGTTATAATTCTATTTGGCAAAAAAGTTGAATATCGTATGTGTATTTATCGTATCATTTTCATTGCAAAATAAATATATCACCTGATAAAAACATATTTAAAGTGGTTCCCTACAGTTCTGGTGTACCTTAGAAAATATTTTTAATCCTGCACAAAATTAGTTTCTTGTGTTCCCTACAACTTGTTATTTCACATATATCCACAAGCAGGGCTAATTTTTGAGATACTGAATATAGAAAGTGGTGTTGAATTCTGAGATAACGAATCAAAAACAATAAAAAACGCGTGATTTTAAAGGGATTTAGAGCATCAGCGCCGGCGTGGGGCCTCCAAACGTCTATAACTATATTTGAGATAAGCTATATATTTCATACCTAAGATTAACAAGAAAATTCATTTTTATTCATTCAGATAACGTAATTGTCTGAATCATTGGATACATATGTAGTTGTTAGGATTTTCGTATCAGAGGATTAATAATTCGTAGATCGTTATATTAACTATTATTTATTAATAAGTATAATTGTAGTTTAGTTTACACATTAATAACGTGCGTCCCGATGCACGTGGTGACTCTTACGGACGACTCTTTGTGACTGCAACAAGCAGCGCCGTTCACGCATGTGTCACTCACGCATACTCGTACTGCACACACACACACATACGTACGTGCCGCTCTCCCATTTAAACGGAGATTTACCTTATTTCTCAACAAACCTCCTTAAATTTTCGCCTCAACAATTTTAAACAATTTCATTATTTTATTCGTTCATTCACAGTATCATTATAATAATTATCTCAGTTCGCACATAGTGATATTTTATTCGTATACAATAATAATTTTCTTTTCAATCTTACTTTAAACAAATCGCAAATTTTCACGGAATTTTTCAAACTTAATTCTACTTAACGCTTTCGTTAATATATCGGCCATATTTTCATCTGACTCTACTTTTACAATATTAATTATTCCCTTTTCGTAACATTCATTCACAAAATGATAATGTACTTCAGTGTACTTAGAGTTTTTTGTCATATTCCCATATTTCGCAATAGCAATAGCTCCCGAATTATCTTCGTAAATTTTCACTGAATTTTTCACTTTAATTCCGAAATCTTTCAACAAACTCAGAATTACTTTCACTTCACCTACAGAATCAGATAAAGCTACATATTCAGCAGCTGTCGAAGATTTAGTTACACTACGCTGTTTTCTCGATGTCCAATAAATAACATTTCCAAAAATTCTTATAACATATCCAGTTGTAGATTTTCTATCTACTTTATCACCTGCCCAATCAGCATCAACGTGACAATCAATCAAATCTGCATTAAAATCTCTACAAAAGGTCAATTTCAAATATTTAGCCAAGTATAAATATTTCAAAATTCTCAACGCATACTTATATAGTGTTTTCATGTTTCATCATAACAATTCTGAAAACGACTAAGGTAATTCACACTATAGCTTATACCCAATCTAGTACTCGAACTAATATATAACAAAGCACAAATTAAATTTCTATATCTCAAATCTGTTGAAGCTGATTGTGCGGGTTGTAAACTCAAGTTCTGCTCCATAGGCATCCGAAATAATTTCGCATTGTTTACATTGTATTTTTTTTTGCTAACGAATTTATATAATCAGTCTGATCTAAAATCATCTTACCGTTTTTACGACTATAATTTATATTTATACCTAAATATGTATTCACTTTACCCATATCTTTCATACTAAATCTATCAGATATTTTATTTTTTTATTTTCTCTAGCATTTCAATATTTTGACAACAAATCAATAAATCATCTACAAACAAAATTGTGTACATATCGTAATTTCCTTCGCGTTTAGTGTATAAACAATAATTACTCTCGCTTCTTTTGAATCCTACTTTCGTTAAATAATCATCGGGACATTCATACCAATCTCTCGGACTTTCTCTCAGACCGTATAATGACTTTATCAATTTCCCTACCCTACCTGAATTATCATCAAAACCTAATGGTTGTTTCACAAATACTTCTGTCTTAACCTCACCATTTAGAAAAGCTGTCTCAACATCTAATTGGTGAATAAATAAGTCTTTCTGGCAACAAAATGACAACAATAATTTCAACGTCTGCACCCGAGCTACTGGTGAGTATATGTCCTCAAGCACTTCTCTCTGCTGAAAACCTCTAACCACTAATCTCGCCTTTTTCCGATTATCAGATTTATTTGTGAAAACCCATTTTAAGTCCAAGACTTTCCCGTTTTTTGGTTTTTCTACTAATTTCCACGTTACATTTTTCAACAAACAATCTTTTTCTTTTTCCATCGCTTCTTTCCACAAATTGCGTTCATCGCATTCAATAGCCTCGTAATAACTTGATGGACTTTCCGCGTTATCTAAATTTACATAAACTACTTTCGTATCAGCCAAATTCGAGCTATAAAAATCTGGTCTCTTTCTGTCTCTAGTAGAAATTCTCAACATATTCGGGGGTGATTTCTTACTTTTAATTTCCGGACTTTTATTTTGTTTATCGATTAATTTCTCACTTCCAGATTCTTTCATTAAAACATTGGACTCAGAGTTTTTACTCGGAATGCTCTCACAAGAATCATTATCATCACTCAAATCACTTTCTTCTTCCTCCCCATTATAACCGATTAATATATCTTTATTTTCGATTACCTCAACATGTCGTACAACAAAAATTCTACCGTTAATTAAAACTTTGTATCCTACGTTATCATAACCTATCAAAATACCCACGTCAGCTTTTCTATCCCATTTAGAATTTCTTTTTATGTCCGGTACTCTAGCAAAGACTTTACTACCGTATAATTTTATGTTACTCAAATTCGGCCTTTTACCGAAAAATATCTCAAAAGGTGTTTTAGTTTCTATCGTACTTCTCGTAAAAGTTCTATTCTTTAAATAAACAGCTGTTTTACAACTTCTGGCCAATATCTTTTATTCACGTCAGCCTCATACATCAAACATCTCGCGGAGTTCATGATCGTTTGATTAAATTTCTCAGCCACACCATTTAATTCGTGCACGTTCGGTGGGCATGGTTCAATAGATATGCCATCCTGACTAGCCAAAGCATAAATATGTTTATTTAAATATTCTCGCCCATTATCACATCTGAATTTCTTAATCTTTTTACCGATTAAATTTTGTACTTTATTTATATAACTCTCAAAACACTCATAAACTTCATTTTTAGATTTAATAGTATAAATTACTGCAAGTTTACTATAATCATCTATCAAACTAAAAAAGTACTTTGATCCATCAAAACCGATTGTCCTGTGAGGACCATTTAAATCTGAATGTACCAACTCTAAAATTTCACTGGCTCTAGATCTATTATTTTTAAATGGCAAATTATCATTTCCTCTCTCAAACATGTACCGCATTGTAAATAGGTTGATTCTAACTTCTTGGGTAAACCGTCAACTAATTTATTCTTGCACACGTAATTTAAATATTTGAAATTCAAGTGACCAAGCATTCGGTGAAGCTTTTCTTTCGTAGTCATGCCACTCAAATTTGTTTGAGTATTATAATTTTCTCCGTCAAAATTAAAACTACTCATTTTGTATAAACCATTTTCTTTGTAAGCAACTCCTAATAATCTATCGTTCTTATCATAAATTTTCGCAGTATCACCGATTGAAAAAATTTTATTCTTATCCGTAACGCGCGCCCTTTCATTTTCGCCTACCTTTCATCTTACTCCAAACTCTTGTAACTACCCTTGTTCTTACCGTTGCACTTAGTGCTTTTTATAACTAGGATCTTACCCAGGAATATGCTCATGTTTATAAATCCGTTTCTATCATGGTGATAACTGTAGCTTGAATTTTTTTCATGCTTTTATTTCTAACTCTAAGACTACTTTGTTCTTATCTTTGATCATACTTTCATTTCTATCCTTAGTTAAACGTCTGTTTCTATGTTTTTACCGACTTATTTTCGTCTTTTTATTTATTAAGCTTCCCTGCTTCATAACCTTGCTACTATCCACGTCTCTTAGGACTCTCTTTACTACGTCTTTTGACTTTTTCTTCTTCCTACATATGTTAATAATCTTGGGCTTACTACCTTTTTTTTTTACTTAAGCTTCTAACGCTGAACCTTCTACACATGCATTTTTTTCTACATCTGTTTCTACTCCTATGCTAACTCTAGTTCTTTATTTTTTTTTATTTAAATTTTTACTGACACTGAATCTGGCCTTGTGCATAATCTTTTTTTATCCTCTTGTGCTTATTATTGTAAGTACCCTTATAACAAACCTTGTATATAACATTGTTTCAAACTTGATAACTACTCTGGTAACTACATTGTACCTACTCCCGTATCTGGACTTGTAACTTTGAACCTACGCTTATATGTACATTTTTGCTTAATATTGTTCCTATCTCTCTCACATGAATCTACTTGCTTTAATTTTGGTGTTTGCTGTTGTTTTTTTTTTTTTCATGCTTTGGTCTCTAACTCTGTATCTTTGTTCTCATCTTTGTAAAAACTATGTTTTCTATTGTTCTTCTCAAATCGTTTTATAATAACAATCGTGAAACTAGTCTTCTTCATACACTTTTGCCCACACAGTTCTTTAACTTTTTTGACAAATATTTCCTACATCCTTTTTCATTTGTTATCAATATTTTTTCTACCTAGGTTTCTCCCAATTAACCTATCCTGATTAATATCGAAGTTAACCCTACGACAACAGTTTCAAGCCATGCGCAGCCTCTTTTACTTTGTGATTATTTTTATACTTCAATTTGTAACTTTGAACGTATGTTGTTCTTATTCTTAAGCCTGCTTCTGTTTCTACCGTTAGTTCAGTTTTTTCTTTTTTATCTTCCTAGAACTGTTTTAAGCCTTGGAACTAATATCATTTCTACCCTTTGCTCTTACTTAATGGATATGCAACCCTCTACCTACAATTGTACCTACCCTTCTGCCTACTGTTGTGCATTTTTGAATACTTTCTCTTGTTTATAAAATTATTTATACCTTTAAACATACTCTTGTGGATACCCTTTGATGGTGTCTCCTGACTACTCTTAGGGTTATATTTGTTTCTAACTCTGTGATAACTTCGTAATTTTGAACCTATCCCTGTAACAATAATCGTGCCTATCATTGTTCATGTCTTAGTTCTTACCATTGTAAAAATCATTCTCGTTAACTAGCCTCCTACTCATACACCTACTCTTGTTTCTATTATAATATTTTTTATATGCTATTGACCTCTGCCGTTACTTCACCTTTTAATTCCTTTTTTAAGTACTGCCGCCTAACCCTGTTTACTCCTAGTTACTTTTTACATTTCTATAGTTACATAGCTGATAATATATATCAAAAATGCAGGGCGTGGGTAAAAAAGGGCGGGGGAGGGTGATTATAAAATTATAGGAAAAATTAAAACACATAGAAGTAAACATATTTCGGTATATTTTTATACTGGAGGCGTGGGGAGGGCGTGGGTGAAAATAAACAACTATATAATATATTAAAATATACATAGTGGATACATTTTTATTCTTACTTGAAAACATTTAAAAAATTTTTTTTTTAACATATCTATTTTTTTATATGTTTTAGGTTACAATCTTTCTATATTGTATACATAGTCATATTCAGGAGGAGCTCTTTTCACGGCACTCCCCCTGCTCGCTCTGCTCGCCAACCCCCCCCCCCAGAATTTTATGCTTGTGCTTACACCTGTTTATATCTGTGTATATCTATGCTTACACATGTATATATCTGCGGCTATCCTCGTATCTACCATTGTTTCTACTTTTGTGGCTTTCCTTGTATTTGCTCTTCTGCTCATTTTTGTTTTTATAATTGTTTATACTCGTTTCCACACCCTCGTAACTTTATGACTACTACTGTGCCTACTAACAAGCATACGATCACTCCAATCCTTGTGTTTAGCTTTGTAACATAATTTCTAATCTTTTAGTTTTTTTATTTTTTTGTATCTACCTTTGTGACTTACCTGATTTCTATTTTTGTACTTTCCATTTTTTCTACTTATGTTAATACTGATTTCCTTTTTTTTTCTTTTTTTTTTACCTCTATGCCTACTCTGTTGCTAGTTTTTTTTTTTTTTTTTCTTCTCAACATCTGACCCTGAAACTATCGTCCCTTATATTATTGTTTTCGATCCTTTACAAACCTTTGAACGTAAACACTTGCCCACTTTTGAATCTACCTATGTACCTACCCTCTTGCCAGACCTTGAAGCAGATGGTATGACAAAGCCAAATGCACTATTAAATCTCATTCGTAAAAATCAGATGATAGAACCTGCAAAAGAAAAACTTGTTGCATTTCTTAGAATAATCCGAAGTGATAAAAACACTCCTTCCGTATTGGCCACAGATCTTAGAGCTGGTGCAATGAGCGCACTCAAGTTCCGGATGATGAAGATGTACCATACGCGGTTGATTTCCACATTTTTGCAGAATCTTTTGATTCAGAAGAACAGGATTTGAAAATAATTTTATCAACGCTTAGATTGTTAGCATTGGCCAGGAAATTCATGAGATTAGTGCACAACAGATGCGACCTACAACCTGATTTACAAAATGAAAAAAAGCTTTACTAATGTATTAATGTTTTATAAAAAATATCGTTACTTTCAATTACAGTTGTATAATGTTCAATAAAACGAATTTTTTGCTTGATTTTGGTTGAGTTTTGCTCTTAATTCTTTTTCCCGTGCGAGATCAATTCTATTGCCATTGAATACATTTTTTTCCCGTGCAATGTTAATTCTACTCCCGTTCAAAATATTTTTTTTTACGTTTAATACATTTAACTTCCGCTCAAGTATTTTTTCCCGTATATTTATTTTCTTTTCCGTTTAATCACTTATTTTTCCGTGCAAATGTCTTTTTTCCCGTGAATTTGACCTAAAATTTCTAGTGCGTTTGCTTTTTTTCCGTGCTTATAAATCACACCCTTTTATAACCCCCCCCCCATCCCACGCCCTTTTTTTTTACTCACGCCCCCCCTTTTTGATATATGTTATCAGTTTCTACCCACACCGCCAATTTTTGATACAAGTTATCAGCTATGTAACTATAGAACTTTAAAAAGTAACAACGAAACATTAAAAAATTAACTAGTATCCTAAGATAAAAGGGAGAACCCAAAAAGAATAACAGCATTTTATTCGTGATGTGATTGGTTGAAGAACAAAATTTAAAATTTGAATTTTTATTTTTAATTTTTATATTTAAATTCAATTAAAACATCTAGAGAATAGATTTGATAAAAAAATACCTATGTAATCAAGTGTGCGAAATTATACAATTAAAATCATGAAAATAATAATTATTAGTATGCAAACTGAAACAAAACCAATGAATCTATAACCACAAAAGTTTAAATGAATATGAACTTTGAACGTAGCGCAAAGGTAAAGGGTATATATAACTTATTGTAGATTAAGTTAGATGAAGCTTCGACAAAATTTGTTTTAGATTATAAAATACAATTGCGCGTGCGCTTCGCTTAAAGAGCTTCAAGGTTTGGCAAGAGGGTAGGTACATGGGTAGATTCAAAAGTGGATAAGTGTTTACCTACAAATGTTTGTACAGGATCGAAAACAATAGTATAAAAGATGATAGTTTCAGGGTTAGATGTTAAAAAAAAAAAAGAACAACATACGTTCAAAGTTACAAATTGAAGTATGGAAATTATAACAAAGTAAAAGAGGCTGCACGTGGCTGGAAACTGGTGTCGTAAGGTAAACTTCAATATTAATCAGGATAGGTTCATTGGGAGGAACCTAGGTAGAAGAAATGTTGATAACAAATGTAAAGGGATGTAAGAAATATTTGTCAAAAAAGTTAAAGAACTGTGTGGGCAAAATTGTATGAAGAAGATTAGTTTCACGATTGTAATTACAAAAAGATTTGAGAAGAACAATAGAAACGATAGTTTTCACAAAAATGAGAACAAAGATTCAGAGTTAGAGACCAAAGCATGAAAAAAAAAAAAAAAAACAACAGCAAACACCAAAATTAAAGCAAGTAGATTCATGTGAAAGAGATAGGAACAATATTAAGCAAAAATGTACAAATAACCGTAGGTTCAAAGTTACAAACGTAATGACAAGTCCAGGTACGGGAGTAAATACAATGTAGTTACTAGAGTAGTTATCAAGTTTGAAATAATGTTATGAACAAGGTTTGTTATAAGGTTATTTACAATAGTAAGCGCAAGAGGATAAAAAAAGATTATGCACAAGGTCAGATTCATTCAATGTTAAAAATTTAAATAAAATAAAAATAAAGAACTAGAGTTAGCATAGGAGTAGAAACAGATGTAGAAACAAATATATGTGTAGAAGGTTCAGCGTTAGAAGCTCAAGTAAAAAAAAGGTAGTAAGCACAAGATCATTAACATATGTAGGAAGAACAAAAAGTCAACAGACGTAATAAAGAGAGTTGGAAAAAAAAACTCAAGAAACGTGGATAGTAGCAAGGTTATGAAGCAGGGAAGGTTCATAAATAAAAAGTTAAAAATAAGTCGGTAAAAGCATAGAAACAGATGTTTAACTAAGGATAGAAATGAAAGTATGATCAAAGATAAGAACAAAGTAGTCTTAGAGTTAGAAATAAAAGCATGAAAAAAATTCAAACTCCAGTTAACACCATGATAGAGACAGATATATAAACATGAGCGGAAAATTTAAGGTCAACATAGTGATTTGAAAAAATTTTACTGGCTTCCCTGAGGCCCTCAGGAGGGCCTTAAGTGCCCAGTAATCATTGATCGTAAAAAAATAGAAAAAAAAAACATTTTCTTACAGTACAAGCCTCGAGAGGGTATTCTGAATAAAACTGCTAACCTGAGGCTGAGATGAAATAGCGCCCAGGGCCTTATTGTGGGCCCTACGGACCCAATGTCCATTTTTTTAAACGGAAACGCCTGTTTTTGATCCCAGATGATCCCCAAATATCCCCCTCCTCCTCCAAAAACCTAAGAGGCCCTTCGTACCACGAATTCATCTCTGGTATGACTACCCCTTAGCTGCCACCCCCCAATAACCTAAGGGGACCTGCGTACCACAAATGAAACCCTGGTAGGGCTACCCCTTAGGGAGCGTACACAAACTACGTTGCCTTATTTAGGGGAGGGGGGGGGGGTTTCATGAATGTCTACGCTGGGCCACGTGGGGGGGGGGGCAGAGCTTATATCACGTGCCTTTTTTTTAGGGAGCTGCTGTTGGAAAAAAAAAATTTTTACTATAAAATTTCAATGACGCGCCACGAGTTCAATAAATAGACTGGTCAATTATCCCCCAAGCTCTAAACCTCCAAAACCCTGGGCATCGAGTTCAATAAATAATCTGATTAGCTATCTCCCAAGCTCTAAGCCCTCAAAACTCTGGGCGCCAAGTTCAATAAATAGACTGGTCAATTATCCCCCAAGCTCTAAACCTCCAAAACCCTGGGCGCCAGAGTTCAACTAAAAAACTTATCAGCTATCCCCCAAGCTCTAAGCCTTCAAAACCCTGGGCGTTAAGTCAATAAATAGACTGGTTAATTATCCCCCAAGCCTTGAATTTCCAAAACGATGGAAGCTAGAGTTCAATAAAAAAACTGATCAGTTCCCCTTGAAGCTTTAAACCTCCGAAAACTCTGGTTACCGAGTGAAAATATTACAAAATGATACAAAATCAGTATAAAATAAAAGAAATAAATGACCATTAAACAAACAAAAATTTTTGCGCTCTTCTCGAAAAGTGTCTCATTCGTAGAAACATTCAATTTATAGTTAAAAAAAAAAAAAATTTGTTAATAATGTTGCAAACAAAGAGTTAAACAATAAGTAAAAACTTATAGCGTTTTCTAGTGAACCACGCCATTTTGGAGTTAAAAATTTCAGATTTAAAACTTTATGATATAATAGCACCAGTGCGTCGTAATTAGGTATTGTTGTAAATTATTCATTTCATGCTTAAGTTAACTAAAATGCAGTCATATTTTTGGAATAATTCAACTCGGGCTCCCAAGGTTTTTGGGGGTTTAGAGCTTGGGGGATAGCTCATCAGTTTTTTTGTTGATCTCGTGCGCCCAGGGTATTTGGGGGTATAGAGCTTGAGGAATAGCTGATAAGTTTATTTATTGAACTCGACGCCCAGGGTTTTGGGGGTTTAGAGCTTGGGGGATAGCTGATCAGTTTTTTTATTGAACTCGGGCGCCCAGGATTTTGGGGGCTTAGAGCTGGGGGGATAGCTGATAAGTTTTTTTGTTGAACTCGACGGCCAGGGTATTTGGGGGTTTAGAGCTTGAGGGATAGCTGATCAGATTTCTTGTTGAATTCGACGCTCAGGGTTTTGGGGGCTTAAAGCTTGGGGGATAGCTGATCAGTTTATTTATTGAACTCGACGCCCAGGGTTTTTGAGTTTTAGAGCTTGGGGGATAGCTGATCAATCATTTATTGAACTCAGCGCTCAGTGTTTTTGGGGTTTAAAGCTTGGTGAATAATTGATTGATTATTCTTGGATCCCAGCGCGACTTTTGGTTCTGGATTTCCAGACCGGAAATTTTTCGGCTCTTGATGCATCCATACCCACTATATGAGAAATAACGCCCCTGAGTCATGGTGATATTCACGGAATACATAGACTAGATTGAACTTATTTCTGAATTAAAGTTTGTGATCTCATTACAATTATTTATAATTAGTTGAAAAAAGCTTGTCCTTCAAAAAATGTAAGTAAATGTTAGATATAATATTATAAATAAAATAATGTAAGTATCATTATCAAAAGTTTTTAATTCTATAAGAAACAGTAAAAATTTTTTGAGAAAAAAATCTACGTTCTACTGGGGGGGGGGGGGTCGACGAAAAATCTTCATTGAGTCACATGGGGGTAGGGGGGGGGGGGGTCGAAATACTCCTAAAATTAGGCTATGAAGTTTGTGTACGCTCCCTTAGCTGCTACCCCCCAATAACCTAAGAGGCCCTACAGACAAGAAATCAATCGCTAGTATGGCTACTAGTTAGCTGACAACCCCCAATAACCTAAGGTGCCCTGCGTACCACAAATTAATCCCTGGTATGGCTACCCCTTAGCTGCTATACCCCAATAACCGGAGGGGCCCAACGTACCACAAATGAAACCCTGGTATGGCTACCCATTAGCTGCTACCCCCCCAATAACCTAAGGGGCCCTACAGACAAGAAATCAATCACTGGTATTGCTACCCCTTAGCTGACAACCCCCAATAACCTAAGGTGCCCTGCGTACCACAAATTAATCCCTAGTATGGCTACCCCTTAGCTGCTATACCCTAATAACCGGAGCGGCCCTGAGTACCACAAATTCATCCCCGGTATGGCTATCCCTTAGCTGCTACCCCCCAATAATCTAAGGGGCCCTGCGTACCACAAATTAATCCTTGGTATGCCTAGTCCTTAGCTGTTGATGATATTTTGGGCGAAAATTCCAAAAATTTGTAAGCTTTAGGAAATGATGCAAGAATTGTCAATGGATTTTTGGACGATATGAAAAAACAGTTAATCCCCCAAGCCTTTAACTCTAAACAAACTGGACTTCAAGTTACATAGAAATACAAACAGTTTATTCCACAAGCCTTTAAACCTACATACCCTGGTCGTCACATCGAGTAAGATTGCTGATTGTTTACCCCCCAAGCATCTAAACTTAAATACCCTGGGCGTCAAGTCGAATAAAAAAACTGATTGTTTATCCCCCAAGCCTTCTTGTTAGTATGGACCCTTAGCCGTATCAGGGATTAATTTGTGGTACGCAGGGCCCCTTAGATTATTGGGGGGTAGCAGCTAAGGGGTAGCCATACCAGTGATTGATTTCTTGTCGGTAGGGCCCCTTAGGTTATTGGGGGGGTAGCAGCTAAGGGGTAGCCATACCAGGGATTAATTTGTGGTACGCAGGGCACCTTAGGTTATTGGGGGCTGTCAGCTAAGGGGTAGTCATACCAGCGATTGATTTCTTGTCTGTAGGGCCTCTTAGGTTATTGGGGGGTAGCAGCTAAGGAGTACCAATACCAGGGTTTCATTTGTGGTACGCAGAGCCCCTTAGGTTATTGGGGATTGATTTCTTGTCTGTAGGGCCTCTTAGGTTATTGGGGGGTAGCAGCTAAGGAGTACCCATACCAGGGTTTCATTTGTGGTACGCAGAGCCCCTTAGGTTATTGGGGGGTGGCATCTAAGGGGTACCCATACCAGGGATGAATTTGTCGTACGTAGTGCCTTTTAGGTTTTTGGAGGGGGAGGGGGATATTCGGGGATTATCCGGGATCAAAAACAGGTTTCCGTTTAAAAAAATGGACAAAATGGTCCGTAGGGTCCCCAATAAGGCCTTGGGCCCCATTTTATCTTGGCCTTAGGTTGGCAGTTTTATTCAGAATACCCTCTCGAGGCTTGGGCGGTAAGAAAATGTTTTTTTTTCTATTATCTTACGATCAATGATTACTGGGCACTTTGGGCCCTTCTGAGGGCCTCAGGGAGGCCAGTAAAATTTTTTCAAATCACTTTGTGGACCTAAAATTTTCCGCTCTTTTTGAATCTGGGATCAAATATAGGGGTTTCCATTTGAAAAAGGACTTTGGGTCTGCAGGGCCCAAAATAAGGCCCTGGGCCCAATTTCATCTGGCCCACCTGATCAGAAATTCAAATTCAGATAACTTCTCCGTTGCATGTGCTATACAAAAAATGCTTGTATTTCGAGATAATTGACCGGTTCCATACTTTTTCCAGACCCTGTATACACCCTTTACCTTTGCGCTACGTTTGAAGTTCATATTCATTTAAACTTTTGTGGTTATAGATTCATTCGTTTTGTTTCAGTTTGTATACGAATAAATATTATTTTCATGATTTTAATCGGATAATTTCGAAAACTTGATTACATAATTATTTTTTTATTAAATCTACTCTCTAGTTGTTTCGATTGAATTGTAATATAAAAATTAAAAATAAAAATTCAAATTTTGAATTTTGTTCTTCAACCAATCACATCACGAATAAAATGTTGACATTCTTTTTGGGTTCTCTCTTTTATCTTAGGATATTAGTTTATTTTTTTAATGTTTCGTAGTTACTTTTTAAATTTCTATAGTTACATTGCTGATAACATGTATCAAAAATGGGGGGCGTGGGTAAAAAAAGGGCATCGGGGGGGGGGGGATTACAAAATTACAAGAAAAATTAAAACACATAGAAATAAGCATATTTCGGTACACTTTTACGGTTAGTTAAGCCCTTTTGGGAGGGGGGGGCGTAGGGAGAGCGTGGGAGAAGAGTAGGGGGTACCTCCATGCTCGCTCCGCTCGCCAACCCCCCAGATTTTTATGCTAGCGCTTACCATTGTGTATACAATTGTGGCTACCCTCGTAGCTTTGTAGTTATCCTTGTATTTACTCTTGTGCATATCTTTGTTTTTATGTTCGTTCAAACTCGTGTGCATACCCTCGTAATTCTATGACTACCACTGTACCTACTCACGTGCATACAATTACTCATGTCCTTGTACTTAGCCTAGGAGTACAAAAACCTTTTCGGCAGATTTTAATGCACCGATTTTCATAAAACTTTGAATGGGAGAATGAGAGAACAGAGATGTATAAATTCTGGTACTATAACTTTTGTTGCTATACTTGTGCCTACCTTATATTTGTTCGTACTGTTGAACCTTCTATAGATGCACTGGTTTCTTTCCTTATAACTTCCCTTTTTTCTACTTAATTTTCTACTGATTCATTTTTTATTGTTCTTCTATTTTTTTGTACTTCTGTGCTTACTCTGTTCTTAACTTTTTTTCTACTTAATGTTTTAATCCTGAACCTACCAACGTGCTTAATTTTATGTCTACGCTTCCACATACCCTTGTACCTACTCTCTTCCCCGCCCTTGTGTATATCCGTGTACCTAGTCTTATTTCTACTGCTGTGCCTATTCTTGTAAGCACTATCTAGACTTTCTTGTACCAAATCCGTACCTACTCTCGCGTCCACTCTTGTGCTTACCCTCTTGCCTAAACTTGTATCAACCCGTGTCCGTATCCGTGTACTTACATTAGTTCATACCTTTGTCTGATCATTGTGCCTACTGCAGGAGTGACGAATTGAGTGCACTTTTTAAGTATTGTGCAATAATAGTGAATTTTTACTGACTTGAAAAAATTATAAAAATATTATTTTTAAACTGTTTTATATATTTTGATTACTGCTATTATTTTGTTATTTTTTTTTTATGAAATATAAGTTTTTTTTAGTATTTCAATAGTAACTTTTTATATTTCTATAATTACATAAGTAATAACGTATATCAAAAATAGTTGGTATAGGTGAAAGTGATAACATATATCAAAAATGGGGGGCGGGGGTAAAAAAAGGGCGGGGGGGGGGGCGTGATTGGAAAATATAAGAGAATTAAAAACACATAGAAATAAGCATGTTTCGGTACACTTTTACGGTTAGTTAAGTACTTGTTTGAGAGGCCTTGGGGGCGGGGGGGGGGACGCATGGAAGAAGAAAAACAACTATATAATATAGTAAGATAATATAATAATAATAATAATAATAATAATAATAATAATAATAATAATAATAAAATAATAATATAGAGCTTTTTTTCTTCCGTTTCAATTCCACTCATCAAGTGTTATCAATTCATCATATTCCGTTTCGCACGCATCATACGCGTCTAGTGCACCCTTATCTGTCACTTTCAAACCTACAGAAAAAGAGACTTCTTTACTGCCACTAAAGGAGCTGTGAAAAAAGCCTCAGAGCGGTTAGCAGCATGAAAAAAGTATATATCTACGCTTGCAGCTAGTGCTTTTTATTCGTGCTAGTAATTTTTCATCAAAGAATGATAGAGATAATTAGGATCCGTCACCGAAATTATTTTTTTCAAATTTCTTTTACGCGGAAGTGAAAATAACTTTTATTCAACTTGATCATGTAATCGGTACTTTTGGACGCGGTAGAAGTGATACTTTTATATCTTAATTTCTTTACACCGCAGCGTTGAATAATAAGGTAGATCTACAGACGCATTTTTATCAAAGTACCAAATTACATGATCTTGTTGAATAAAATATGATACTCAATTTGTGTCCGAAGTTGTACACATACATCTCGAGTATCAGACAACAACTCTCGATGTAAATGTACAACTTCACACACAAGTTGAGTAACATATCATAATCCATCAAGAAAATCAGACTGATGAATTTTTAATAAAAAAAAATTATCGCAACACTTGAAGGATGATTTTTATTCAACTTATTGGAAGGAAATATTGTTCTTGGCTTTTATTTATTAGACCATAAAAATTCTAATTTAAGTGAAGGTTTTAGGCCTTGAAAGAAGTGAAAATGAGATAAAAACGAGGGTTTTTTTTAACTAATTTGACTTGTAACTTGACTCAAAATTGACTAATTAAGTTTCATATAGTTCTAAAAGTTAAAACTGATGTAGACTTATCTTTTATGTCTCTCTCACTCCATAGCAGCTTTTCTCCGAACGACAAATATTACTTACTTTCCTTGTTTTTTCTTTGTTTTTCACTTTGTTAAGTGCACACATTTCTTCGGCCTTTTTTTTTTTTTCTTCTTTTTCCTTCTCTTCCTGTTCTTTTTTCTCTCTTAAACCCTTCTTTCACTTGCTCAATTCTGTCTTTGCTAGGTTATGCTTGCTCGTTTTTGTTTCCACTGTTTTCAAGCTCTTTGAGATGCTTTTCATCAATTTTTTGCCTGCTGTTGCAGGCAATTTTTTTCGCTTTGCCTTTCGTGAAAGAAAAAGATCGCCCAAGGGTGAAATTTATGCAGCAAAACAAGTATCTTATTGGATAAAAAAAATTCAGCTGTTCCGCTTTGCTTACCTTGCAGACGACCACCGATAGTTGACTCGACGCGTCTCAATGGTTGCGGTTAGCAGTGGAGCCATACCCATTTATACTATGGACTCGGTATATTATATCTATTCTATTGAATTGTGTATTATGTAATTGCGTCTTTTGATAAGTAAATGTAATTCATAACACGTTTTTTTAGTTTTTCAATAGTAACTTTTTAAATTTCAATAATTACATAAGAAATAACATATATCAAAAATAGAAGGTATAGGTAGAAGTGATAATATATATCAAAAATGGGGTGGACATAAAAAAAAGGTGTGCGGGGGGCGTGAGGGGGAAGGGGGCGTGATTAGAAAATTTTAGAAAAAAATTAAAACACACAGAAATAAGCATATTTCGGTACACTTTGTAATGGTGTATTTCACAAGAAAAAGGGCCTCCCTTAAATAATTAAAAAGAGTTTCCCGGGCCCTCCCATTACCAGAAAATTTACACAAAAAAAACTCGAGGAAAACTTTTTAACTCCGGGGGTAGGGTTCCCGCGGAAAGAAAACCTCCGGGACTGGTCGGTGAGCTAGAGAGAGAAGAAATAAATTATTGCAAAAAATTTGGTTTAATTGGATTTTTATTCTTGTCTACTATTTAATAAAATTCCCGTCTACATTTACAAAAAATTCAATTTCAGAACAAAGGAAAATAACTATAATTTTGTCTACAAAATGGCGGGACACCGCGCAAGAAAATCGAATTTATACAACAACGCCTTTAACATATGCAAACAAAATTTTATTTCGCGTACCACAACCGAAGAAAAACAAATAAACATGCTTCATAAAATTTCATTTAAATAATATAAATTCTTACATTTTACCAAACAAAAAAAATCAACCTATTTGTCTAATCCCAAAATGGTCACCTTTGAAATATTTTTGCCTCTTAGATTTGCTTTTTCCAACACTATTTAAAGCAAAATAACCCAAGTTTTCTGTATAATTTCCAACCCTAGCTGTAATAAAGAACGAAAGAAAAAAAAATTGTCTACAAAACTCAACAAAAGAACTGGGAAAAGAACCTAAAAAAAGTCTACTAAAGAGAAAACTTAGAAAAAAAATGTCACACTCTCAAAACACAACCTTACACTTTGGCTACTGAGAACAGAGTGACGCTCCCCGCTCACAAACTCAATTTCCTTCCTCACCATTCTTCCCCAACACACTCAGCCAATCAACACGATTTTATATAATCAAGTTTTATTTGCACTGGAGGAACAGTAAGGTGTCCACCAATCAAATACTTTCACGCCACACTATCCAATCACACTCACGTCTACAAAGTTCCGGTGGCAATCGCCACGCCACCTATATCACGCGCGAGAATACAAAAAGAAATATAATACCAAAAACAACGCACATGAGGCACTCACCGACTATTTCATTTTCTCGCGCACATACTCTCTATCTCTCTCTCTTCCGTACCGATTACGTAGTCCGCGCAACACACGAAACAAAAAAAAAATAAACCACACTCACGCCCGCGTCTACTGTAATGAGTGAGCGCGCACGCGCCTGCTGACGCAGTTGCGTCGTCTGCCGACACGCGCCGCGCACCTCCTCCGTCGCCGGAGACTCCCAGCGAAGCATCGGGACCCGTGTGTTTGTGTGTGTGTGTGCACGTGTGCGCCCTGGGCCGGGAGAGCCTTCCCGGGTGGTGTTCATGTGTGTGTATGTTGCCGTGCGCGCGTCGTGTGCTCGTGCTGCTGCAGCCGCGTTCAGCCGACGGCGACCGTCGCCACGTGGTCGGCTTCTGCTGCGCGAGAACGTGGCATGGTTATCACCTGGGAATGTGAACAAACAAATTAATAATTTTGTTGTTTCCCAGGTGACTTGACACTGCCAGGTAGAAAAATAATTTACGAGGGATTCACTCCCTCGCAACTTTTACGGTTTGTTAAGCACTTTTTTGGGGGGCGTGGGAGAAGAAAAACAACTATATAATAAAGTAATATATATATCTTATATCTTACTATATTATATAGTCATTTTTTCATTTTTTCCCCATTCCTCCCCACCACCTCCCCATTTCTCCCCACCTTTAATTCTTTACTTTTTGACTGTAAAACATATCAATTTTTTAATATTTGTTTTTATTCAATACCTCCCCATTTCCTCCCCCATTCTTCCCCACCCCTCCCTTTTTTTGGCTGATCCATTTTCGGCCCCACCCGCCCCACCCGCCCCACCCTCCCCATTCCATCAGTTTAATCGCTTATAAAAAGAACTTGAAAAAATAATTAAAAAATAATACAAAAAATAATGAAAATTACAAATTTCAGTAAAATAAATCTAAAAAATATATTTTTTTATATTCCATGTTCGGCTGAAGATTCTCAAATAAATTTTTAAATTTTTATCTTTTTTTTATTCTTATTCTTATTCTTTTAATTTAAAAATTATTCAACATTCGTAAAACAAAAAAAAAAACCAACACACTGAAGCAGTATCTCACGGGTGGTGCGGAAATCTGCTTATAAAAAAAAAAATAAAAAAAATAAAAAAGGTTTGGAAATAATAATTTTATATAATTATTTAAAATATTTAATTGTTTTATATTTATTTAGAATACAATTTTTGGTTCAAAATATTATCAAATAATATTCAAAATTATTGAAGAATATAAAAAAAATAAAAATGGATATAAGAATTTTATCGAAAAAATAAGGTAAAATATTTAATAAAATTATAAAGTATTTAAATATATGATAACATTTTATTTCATTTTATTATGTTTTTTTATATTTTATTATGTTATTGTGGGGGGTTGGCGAGCGGAGCGAGCAGGGGCTACCCCCTTGTATATATATATATATATATATATATACTAGGGGGTACCCCCCTGCTCGCTTCGCTCGCCAACCCCCATAAAAATAGTTATAAAATATGGAGTTTTTTGACAGTTAATATTTAACATGTTTTTTGAGTTGAGTTTGTGTATCGAATAAAAGTTCAAACATGTTTAGGTAAAATTGTTGAATATGATTTAAATTAAAAAAAGAAAATTTTATTATGGTGAGTCTAAAAAAATAGTAATAAAAATTAAATAGTAAGTTAAAATACTTCAAGTACTTGAAACATGTTAAATATAATATTTTTTAACCGTTTTGAAGTACTCCTTTAAAAAGGGCTTTTATAATTACGACTCCTCTAGGAAAAGCGCCCTTCAAAGAGGTTAAATATGGAGTTTTTTGACAGTTAAGGTGCTCGTACAGGAGAAGCTCCTATAATTTAAAATCAACTCCTCCGGGAGGAGCCCCTTAAAACATGTTGAATATAAGGTTTATTGACGTTTTGAGGTGCTCCTCCGGGAGGAGCTCTTGAAATTACGGCTCCTCCGAGAGGAGCCCCTTAAAACATGTTAAATATAAGGTTTTTTGAAGGTTTTGAGGTGCTCCTCCGGGAGGAGCTCTTTAAACTACGGCTCCTCCGGGAGGAGCCCACTTCAAACATAATAAATATAAGGTTTTTTGACGTTTTAAGGGGCTCCTCCGGGAGGAGCCCCTTAAAATATGTTGAATATAAGGTTTTTTGAAGGTTTTGAGGTGCTCCTCCAGGAGGAGCTCTTTTTTTTTTGGCTCCTCCCGGAGAAGCCCCTTAAAACATGTTAAATATAAGGGTTTTTGACGTTTTAAGGTGCTCCTCCAGGAAGAGCTACTAAAATTGGCTCCTCCGGGAGGAGCTTTTAAAATTAAGAGCTCCTCCCGGAGGAGCACCTCAAAGAGTCTGTCTGGACGGCACCTTCCGCGTACGCGTGCGCGTACGCGGAGGAGTCTCCGCGTACGCGCAATTTTACCCTTTCAAACAAAAATTTGCGCGTACGCGCAACTTAGGTGTTCCGCGTACGCGCAAACTAAACTATCCCGCGTGCGCGCAAACTTAGGTACTCCGCGTGCGCGCAAACTTAGGTGCTCTGCGTGCGCGCAAAAACTTAAGATCTCCGCGTGCGCGCAAAACTTATGATGTTCCGCGTGCGCGCAAAAACTTAAGATCTCCGCTTGCGCGCAAAAACTTTCGATCTCCGCGTGCGCGCAAAACTTTTGATGTTCCACGTGCGCGCAAGAACTTCTGATCTCCGCGTGCGCGCAAAACTTATGATGTTCCGCGTGCGCGCAAAAACTTCCGATCGCTGCGTGCACGCAAAACTCTAGATCTCCGCGAGCGCGCAAAAACTTTGATTACGTTGTGATAAATGCATCAATTATTGTCCTTCTAAACATTAAAATCGTGATTAAAAAAACTTCCTAATTCTATAAAAGGGTATAGCCGGGTAAGATTGTCGAATCGGCCCCCAGCGCAAACCCCTACAATATATATATCATTCGAAAGGGCATGAAAAAAGAAGATTTTTGACGCCAACCAAAATTTTGAATACTCACTACTGCGCATGCGCGGTCCAAAATAGTGATTTTTCAACTTTGATTTTTATCTCAAAATCTAAGAGGACTAGAAAAACGTGGTTTGCGGCAAAATTTTGTTTACAAAAAATGTAGTTCAGCCATATTTTTTTAAATCATTTTTGGTGCCAAATTCAAATTATTAAGGCTGTATTTCGAATTTTTTTCCCTAAAAAATGCGATTAAAAAAAAACGGTGATACATACCTCTCTAGAAAAAAATATGTTATGTATTTTAAGAAAAAATAGCTTTACAAAATTACCACCTAGCAGCTGCATACTGCATTAAAATATACCAACATTTATATCGCCGAACTACATTTTTTGTAAACAAAATTTTGCCGCAATTCTCGTTTTCTATCCCTCTTAGATCTCGAGATAAAAATTGTAGTTGTAAAATCACTATTTCGCCCCGCGCATGCGCAGTTTAGGGAATAAAAATTGCGGTTTACGCCAAAAGCTTCCTTTTTTTCAAGACCTTTCAAATGAAATATATATGTTGTGGGGGTTTCTGCATAAAAAAATATTGCCTACCTGACCTAGATTGGAAATAACTTATTTATACAATTTTTGAGTGACGAACATGGTTGAACTAGACTCGTTAGAGGTTTTAAAAATTTTTTTTGCAAAAACCTCCACAATATATGTATATCAATTGAAAGGTCTTGAAAAAAGGAAGCTTTTGGCGCAAACCGCAATAATTGCATATCGTAGGGGTTTCTGCATAAAAAAATCTCGCCTAAACGACCTAGATTGAAAATAACTAATTTATAACATTTTTTAGTGATGAACATGGTTGAACTGGTCTCGTTAAAGGTATTAAAATTTTTTTATGCAGAAACCCCTACAATATATAATTCATTTCAAAGGTCTTGAAAAAAGGAAGCTTTTGACGCAAACCGCAATTTTTTATTCCCTAAACTGCGCATGCGTAGGGCGAAATAGTGATTTTTCAACTATAATTTTTATCTCGAGATCTAAGAGGGATAGAAAACGTGGTTTCAGGCAAAATTTTGTTTACAAAAAATGTAGTTCAGCGATATAAATGTTGTTATATTTTAATGCAGTATGCAGCCGCTAGGTGGTAATTTAGATAAAAAATTTCAATAATTTGGCCTAAAAAGTGTCTGCCACCACTTCAAAAAATTTGAAAAAATTCGTAAAGCTATTTTTTCTTAAAATACATAATACATTTTTATCAAGAGAAGTATGTATCACCGTTTTTTTTTAATCGCATTTTTTAGGGAAAAACATTCGAAAAACAGCCTTAACAATTTGAATTTGGCGCCAAAAATAATTAAAAAAAATATGGTTGAACCACATTTTTTGTAAACAAAATTTTGCCGCAAACCGCGTTTTTCTAGTCCTCTTAGATTTTGAGATAAAAATCGAAGTTGAAAAATCACTATTTTGCACCACGCATGCGCAGTAGTGGGTATAAAAAATTCTGGTTGGCGCCAAAAATTTTCTTTTTTCATGCCCTTTCGAATGATATATATATTGTAGGGGTTCGCGCTGGGGGCTGATTCGACTATCTTACCCGGCTATACCCTTTATTTTCCACACATGGTGCAAAAAGTTCAAACTTTCTGATATTTCCCAAACAGGAAGTTTGAACTTTCCTTGCCTTGTGTTGAAAAAAACATTAAACTCGACGCTGGAAAAGTATGAGCTAACCCTTAGCAAACCCTTGACACTCTTGCCTTTAGCTCAGGTTTTGAACACAAATTGTTTGAAAATTAGCTAAAAACCCAAAAAAGTGACCCAAATGTCTAGTCCTCGCGGGTCATCCTCGAAAGCCCTAGTTCATCGGCTTACCATCGATGCTAACGCTGTTGCTAAATGGTGAATGGTCTGAACAAAACGGCCTCAGGCTCAACCCCGCCAAGACCGTGGCTATTTTTTTGGCAGCTCCGCTTTCTTTGAACTGCTAGCAAAGACCCCAGTCTTTCAGCTACCCAACATCATGGTCGCTGGCATGTCTATTCCCTTCACCTTGGAAATCAAATTGCTAGGGGTAGTTAATCACCTCTACCCTTAGTTGGAACAAGCATATCAGCTCCATATCAGCGCGTGTATCTGCATCCTTGCACAGCCTCAGGCATAACAAACATGCCCTCACCCGTGCGCTCAAAAAACACCTCGTTGAATCATCTTCCCACATTTCGACTACGCCAGCGCTGTGTACCATCATCTCACCGACCAGCAAAACCTGAAACTTCACCTTCTGCTAAACGCTTGTGTCCGATATGTCTTTGGCAACATCCCTTGGACTGCGCATGTCACCCACTACATAATAGCAGTCAGTTGGCTCTCAGTGAGTCGTCGTCAGGAATTTTTTTTATAGGCAACCTCGCCTTCAGGGTTTCCCAGCTACATAAGCCCTCTTACCTAGCTAGTCACCTCGTACCTCTGCCGTCTGCACATCCTCTGCCCTCTACTATTCCTCAATTTTGTTCTAAATCTCCCACTTTCCCTGCTCTATGCGCTGTACAAATTGTTTTCCAACGATCTTAAAAGATCTACCTTAAAGCTGCAGCCACCCCCGAAGGCCTTGCATCCCTCATTCGCAAGTTCTCCTACGATGCCTCCTCGATTGCTAAATGGGCCGAAGTCAGCGGGCTCATGCTCAACGCTGGCAAGACTATCGCCACGCTTTTTGGTAGCCATCACTACCTCAAATCCCCTAGCACTCTACCCACCCCCCTCATCTCTGTTGCTGGTACCCCCGTCCCCTTCGCCGACAAGTCGAAGAGCCTCGGAGTAATCATCATCCCCTCGCTAAACTGGACCGAACATCTCTCTTCGATCGCCGCGCGGGCTTACGCCTCCCTCCACAGCCTCCGCTTCTACAGGCATGCCCTCGCGCGATCCTTCCGGTAAGAACTCATTAAATCCCTTATTCTTCCTCACTTCGATTACGCGTGTGCCGTTTACCACGACCTCACTGTCGCGCAGGACCTGAAAATGCAGCGCCTCCTCAATGCCTGCGTTCGCTACGTCTATGAAAATATCCATTGGATGGCCCACGTCACGCCCTACCATCTCGCCCTCAGTTAGCTCTCCGCCAAACGCCGCCGCGAGTACTTTATTGGTACACTCGCCCACCGAGTCTTAACCTACCACCAACCTTCTTATTTGTACGACTAGCTCCCCCGATCTGACGATCTGCCGGCAGTGGCACCGGTTACTTCATCGTCCTCCCCGCTCGCACTAATACCCTGCGAAACTCCTTCTCTGGTTGTGCAGTCCGCACCCTCAATTCCCTTGGCCACCACGACCTTGACAAGATCTCACCTGAGACCTTTAAGTCCCTGCTCCGCGATACGCTACTTGATAGACCGTAGCGACTGGACCGACCGCTCCCTTCGTGAGCGCCTCGCTATCGTCCCTCCTCGCCTACCTTCATTCCTCGTTCTACCCCGCTCTTTACACGCCCGCTTCTAACCCCACTCCCATCACGGCACAAGCTCATATATCCACTGTAAAGCGACCCCTATAACTACCTTGCACATGGACATGTCCTTCATTATTATAAATTATGTATTATTGTAAACTGCTACCTTTTATCTAATTTTATGTATTACTTCGAACTTAGATATTCTCTGTTAATACTATTTTTTTATAATCTCATTGTAAACACTCCAACGGCCGAATAGGGTTCCGTGAAGGGGCAAGGTGGGGCACCCACTTTTTAAAGCCTCTGAAAGACCCGAAATTTTTTTTTTTTTTTTAATTCATAACTTGGTCTCTAGTTATCCGATCTGAACCAGGTTTAGCGCAAAATTTTTGTCTTTAATTCTATTTCTTAGAAGAATTAGTGTCTCTATAGTTTTAAAAAGTTTTACTGCACGTAAATCGTCCATCACTGCCGGATTAACTCTGATGGGGGCTTATAGGCACAATTTTGGTGGGGGCCTATGCAAGGAAATTTTTTTTTACTATTTCAGTTAAAACGCATAAAAATTGAGGTCAGGGGAGCAGCAACTCCTTCCAGCTAGAGGTTAACCATAGGACCGCCGCGCCACCCCTCTCCCGCCCCTAATAAAATTGACGTCTAAAAAAAAAAATGAGCCCAAAACCCTGTGCGCCCGAGCTCAACAAAAACACTTATCGGCTATCCCTCAAACTCTAAGCCCCCAAATACCCTGGGCGCCCGAGTTCAACGAAAAAAACTGATCGGCTATCCCCCAAGCTCTAAACACCCAAAACCCTGGAAGACCGAGTTCAATAAAAAAAAAAAACTTATCAGCTATCTCCCAAGCTCTAAACCCCCAAAACCCTGGGCGTCGAGTTAAATAAATAAACTTATCAGCTATCCTCCAAGCTCTCCCTCTAAGCAAGTTTTGGGAGGTTTAGAGCTTGGGGGATAGCTGATCAGTTTTTTCGTTGACCTCGGGCGCCCAGGGTTTTAGGGGTTTAAAGTTTGGGGCATAGCCGATAAATTTTTTTGTTGAACTTGGGTGCCCAGGGTTTTAAGGGGTTTAGAGCTTGGATTAGACAAAATTCAGAAAGATCATCACTTTTAAAAAAATGTATCTAGTAGTATCAAATAATTGATTTGTGCTGATCAGGATAAATTCAATAAAAAAAAAAAATTGGTACTTTGTTTGAATTATATTTATTATGTTTTCTAATATTAAATTAAAAAAAAAAAAAAAAAAAAAAAAAAATTCGTACATACATGTGGTGGGGGCTTATTGGGCCTATAGGCATGTGCCTGTTCTGCCTACCCGTTTATCCGGCACTTTCGTCCATAACCTAACGTCGTTCGAGGGGTCTTGGGTTCGATCCTCGGCACAGCCAACTTGAAATTTTTTAACTCCATTAGTTGCGTCGGTAACATTGATCCCTACATTCACCCCGACGGCTTTGGAGTCGGTTTTACCGGGGGCTTTAATTTCAGCTCTGGTCGGAGATTATTTCGACCGGGGGCATAATTTCCCAATGAGCTCAACTCGGTTCACCGCTGGTCTAATCCAAGACCATCTGATTGGGGGCAATATTTGGGAAAGTTTCCCATGAGCCTCCGGTTTTTTTAGCTTATTCTAATTATGTCGGTTATATATGTGCCAAAATATGTTATTTCACTGGTGATACGTCTTTTGCTTTACAACTCTTTCGAGTCTTGAGATTGTCCTAAAGTAAAAATAGCACTATTTCAACAATTTATGAAAACATCACGCTAATCGGTCGTTGACGCAAAGTTTCTGTGGGGATCGTGATTCTCGCATATGGGTTTCGCTGTGCCCACAGCGTCGTGTATCCCCATGCACGACACGTGAGGAGAGCAGTCCCCAATTTTTTCCCAGTGCAGTCAGTATTTTGTTGAACTCGGGAGCCCAGGGTTTTTGGGGCTTAGAGCTTGAGGGGTAGCCAATCAGTATTTTGTTGAATTCGGGCGCACAGGGTTTTGGGGGCTTAGAGAATTGCAACCCTTTTTTTTAATTTTACAATTTTATGTAACGTTTCATCCCTCTGTCTGCAGCTCGTTGGGGTTGTTCCCGATGATAAAACGACCCAGCTAATTTTGTGCGACTTAGATGCTTGATAATCAATATCTTGACGTAAAAAAATCCGGGAGAATAGCACTACTTGTTTTTAGACGATTTTTTCATGTACTTCATCGTTCCTTTTTAAAAGTTTTTTTGCAATAACAATTGTTTTTAACAATTTTTTACAACAAAGCGGGACTTTTTCTCAAAGTACTCCACCAAACGAAGAAAACGGCTCCCGGATGTTTACTCTACTCCTAAAATTCTAGGGGATATTAATTTTTGAAAATGGACCTTCGATTTGGCCCTCTGTGACCGTCCACTACGAGTAAAACTTCCTGAGCTAACAGATCTGGTTACCTGGTAGTCGACCTGGTGCTACCTGGGGTAAGATCCACTATCTCACCATCAACTGCGAGTGAAATTTCCTGGGGAAATCATCTCCGAGGTACGTATCACCAGGGGCACTAGGTGTCCGCCCTGATCCCTCCGGAGTCAAAACTTCCTGGGGAAATCCTCTCTAAGGCATAAGTATCGCCAAGTACACCAGGTGTCCGTCTTGAGCCTTTTGGTTTCGAAACTTCCTGGGGAAATCATCTCCAAGGCGTAAGTATCACCAGGTGCTCACCCTGATTCCTCCGGAGTCAAAACTTCCTAGGGAAATCATCTCCAAGGCGTAAGTATCGCCAGGTGCACCAGGTGTCCGTCTTGAGCCTTTTGGTTTCAAAACTTCCTGGGGAAATCATCTCCAAGCCGTAAGTATCGCCAGGTGCACCAGGTGCTCGCCCTGATCCCTCCGGAGTCGAAACTTCCTGGGGAAATTATCTCCAAGGCGTACGTATTACCAGGGGCACCAGGTGTCCGCCCTGACCCATCCGAAGTCGAAACTTCCTGGGGAAATCCTTTCTAAGGCGTAAGTATCGCCAGGTGCCCCAGTGTCCGCCCTGACCCATCTGGAGTCGAAACTTCCTGGGGAAATCATATTCAAGGCGTACGTATCACTAGGTGCACCAGATATCCTTCTTGACTCCTTCGTTTTCGAAACCGTTATAATGCCGAGGATTTCGCCGAGGATTTCACCGAGGATTTCACTGTTAAGATTCACTGAGGATTTCACCGCAAAAAGCGAGGCATTCACCGAGGATTTCACCGCAAAAAGCGAGGAATTCGCCGATGAATCGGGGGTTACCTTTGAAACATGCTGCTCCTCCAGGAGGAGCTTTTTAAAATTATTGATTCTCCTGGAGGAGCACCTCAAAAGCGTCAAAAAACCTTATATTACACATAATTTTAAGGTGCTCCTTCCAGAGGAGCTATAATTTAAAATGCTCTCCCAGAGGAGCCACATTTTTCAAAAGCTCATCCCGGAGGAGCTACAAATAGTCTTAAATATAAGGTTTTTCGACTGTTTTGAGGTTCTCCTCCTTAACCTTCAAAAAATCCACCTTGAAAAGTATTTTTTCCTTTAGTTATGTCTTAAGCCCTTCAAACACGGAGAGAAAATGTTACATAATTTTTTTTTTTTTAATTTTGTGAATTTTTTTTTCATTTTTATATTTTTAAAATTTTTCTGGGGGTTGACGAGCAAAGCGAGCAGGGGGTACCCCCTAGTATATATATATATATATATATATATATCTTCCTATATTATATAGTTATATCCAGGAGGAGCTCTTTTTTTTGGCTCCTCCGGGAGGAGCCCCTTAAAACATGTTAAATATAAGGTTTTTTGATGGTTTTGAGGTGCTCCTCCAGGAGGAGCTCTTAATTTTAAAAGCTCCTCCCGGAGGAGCCAATTTTAGTAGCTCCTCCTGGAGGAGCACCTTAAAACGTCAAAAACCCTTATATTTAACATGTTTTAAGGGGCTCCTCCCGGAGGAGCCAAAAAAAAAAGAGCTCCTCCCGGAGGAGCACCTCAAAACCTTCAAAAAACCTTATATTTAACATGTTTTAAGGGGCTCCTCCCGGAGGAGCCGTAATTTTCAGAGCTCCTCCCGGAGGAGCCCCTTAAAACGTCAAAAAACCTTATATTTATTATGTTTGAAGTGGGCTCCTCCCGGAGGAGCCGTAGTTTAAAGAGCTCCTCCCGGAGGAGCACCTCAAAACCTTCAAAAAACCTTATATTTAACATGTTTTAAGGGGCTCCTCCCGGAGGAGCCGTAATTTCCAGAGCTCCTCCCGGAGGAGCACCTCAAAACGTCAATAAACCTTATATTCAACATGTTTTAAGGGGCTCCTCCCGGAGGAGTTGATTTTAAATTATAGGAGCTTCTCCTGTACGAGCACCTTAACTGTCAAAAAACTCCATATTTAACCTCTTTGAAGGGCGCTTTTCCTAGAGAAGTCGTAATTTTAAAAGACCTTTTTAAAGGAGTACTTCAAAACGGTCAAAAAATATTATATTTTACATGTTTCAAGTACTTGAAGTATTTTAACTTACTATTTAATTTTTATAACTATTTTTTTAGACTCACCATAATAAAATTTTCTTTTTTCAATTTAAATCATATTCAACAATTTTACCTAAACATGTTTGAACTTTTATTCAATACACAAACTCAACTCAAAAAACATGTTAAATATTAACTATCAAAAAACTCCATATTTTATAACTATTTTTATGGGGGTTGGCGAGCGAAGCGAGCAGGGGGGTACCCCCTAGTATATATATATATACTAGGTACCCCCCTGCTCGCTTCGCTCGTCAACCCCCCAGAATTTTATGCTTGAATCTACACTTGTACCTACACTTACACACATACCCTTGTGACCACCTTAGTACCTACTGTGATACATACCATTGTTTCTACTCTTATAGCTTGCAACTACACCTGCACCTTATTGTATGTCTACCTCTGTTCCTACCTTTTATCTCACTCCAAACTCTAGTAACTACCCTTGTTCTTACCGTTGCACTTACTGCTTTTTATAACTAAGCTCTTCCCCAGGAATATGCTCATGTTTATATATCTGTTTCTATCATGGTGTTAACTGTAGTTTAAATTTTCTTCATGCTTTCATTTCTAACTCTAAGACTACTTTGTTCATATCTTTGAGCATACTTTCCTTTTGTATCCTTAGTTAAACATCTGATTCTATGCTTTTACTGACTTATTTTCGTTTTTTTATTTGTTCACCTTCCTGCTTCATAACCTTGCTACTATCCACATTTCTTGAGTTTTTTTTCCAACTCTCTTTACTACGACTGTTGACTTTTTCTTCTTGCTACATATGTTAATGATATTGTGCTTACTACCTTTTTTTTACTTAAGCTTCTAACGTTGAACCTTCTACACATGCACTTGTTTCTACATCTGTTTCAACTCCTATGCTAACTCTAGTTCTTTATTTTTTTTTTATTTAAATTTTTAACACTGAATCTGGCGTTGTGCATAATCTTTTTTCATCCTCTTGCGCTTACTATTGTAAATACCCTTATAACAAACCTTGCTCATAACATTATTTCAAACTTGATAACTACTCTGGTAACTACATTGTATTTACTCCCGTACCTGGACTTTTCATTACGTTTGTAACTTTGAACCTACGGTTATATGTACATTTTTGCTTAATGTTGTTCTTATCTCTTTCACATGAATCTACTTGCTTTAATTTTGGTGTTTGCTGCTGTTTTTTTTTTTTCATGCTTTGGTATCTAACTCTGTATCTTTTTTCTCATCTTTGTAAAAACTATGTTTTCTATTGTTCTGAAATTTTTTTTTGTAATTACAATCGTGAAACTAATCTTCTTCATACAATTTTGCCCACACAGTTCTTTAACTTTTTTGACAAATATTTCCTACATCCTTTTTACATTTGTTATCAACATTTTTTCTACCTAGGTTTCTCCCAATTAACCTATCCTAATGAATATTGAAGTTTACCTTCGACACCAGTTTCCAACCATGTGCAGCCTCTTTTACTTAATTTGTAACTTTGAACGTATGTTGTTCTTTTTTTTTTTTCAACATCTATCCCTGAAACTATCATCTTTTATACTATTATCTATACTATTGTTTTCGATCCTGTACAAACATTTGTACGTAAACACTTATCCACTTTTGAATCTACCCATGTACCTACCCTGCTGCCAAACCTTGAAGCTCTTTAAGCGAAGCGCACGCGCAATTGTATTTTATAATCTAAAACAAATTTTGTCGAAGCTTCATCTAACTTAATCTACAATAAGTAATATATACCCTTTACCTTTGCGCTACGTTCAAACTTCATATTCATTTAAACTTTTGTGGTTATAGATTCATTGGTTTTGTTTCCGTTTGTATACTAATAATTATTATTTTCATGATTTTAACTGTATAATTTCGAACACTTGATTACATAATTATTTTTTTATCAAATCTATTCTCTAGATGTTTTAATTGAATTTAAATATAAAAATTAAAAATAAAAATTCAAATTTTAAATTTTGTTCTTCAACCAATCACATCACGAATAAAATGCTGTTATTCTTTTTGGGTTCTCCCTTTTATCTTAGGATATTAGTTAATTTTTTTAATGTTTCGTTGTTACTTTTTAAAGTTCTATAGTTACATAGCTGATAACTTGTATCAAAAATTGGCGGTGTGGGTAGAAACTGATAACATATATCAAAAAAAATTGGCAGAGTGGGTAGAAACTGATATCAAAAATGGGGGGCGTGAGTAAAAAAAAAGGGCATGGGGGGGGTTTATTAGAAAAGGGTGTGATTTATAAGCACGGAAAAAAAGCAAACGCACTAGAAATTTTAGGTCAAATTCACGGGAAAAAAGACATTTGCACGGAAAAATAAGTGATTAAACGGAAAAGAAAATAAATACACGGGAAAAAAATACTTGAGTGAAAGTTAAATGTATTAAACGGAAAAAAAAAGTTGAACGGGAGTAGAATTAACATTGCACGGGAAAAAAATGTATGAAACGGCGATAGAATTGATCTCGCACGGGAAAAAGAATTGAGAGCAAAACTCTACAAAAATCAAGCAAAAAATTCGTTTTATTGAACATTTACAGCTGTAATTGAAATTAACGATATTTTTTATAAAAGATTAATACATTAGTAAAGCTTTTTTCTATTTTGTAAATCAGGTTGTAGGTCGCATCTGTTGTGCACTAATCTCATGAATTTCCTGGCCAATGCTAACAATCCAAGCGTTGATAAAATTATTTTCAAATCCTGTTCTTCTGAATCAAAAGATTCTGCAAAAATGTGGAAATCAACCGCGTATGGTACATCTTCATCATCCGGAACTTGAGTGCGCTCATTGCACCAAGCTCTAAGATCTGTGGCCAATATGGAAGGAGTGTTTTTATCACTTTGGATTATTCTAAGAAATGCAACAAGTTTTTCTTTTGCAGGTTCTATCATCTGATTTTTACGAATGAGATTTAATAGTGCATTTGTCTTTGTAATACCATCTGCATATTTATCTTTTACAAAAGCCTTAATTTCTGATGATAATCCTCGTGTAGAATCAATATTTTTATGTTCGTGCTCTTCTTCTGTTTCTTACAAGGACACGCAACTATCCGAAGAATGATATAGTAGGTACAAGCACGCTAGACACTCAGACACTCTATAAATTCCCTTTGTGTACTGATATTCAACTCGTTTTCCTTTTGCCACCATTTTCGTTGAAGATATTTTCCAAACTTCTTTTAACTTTACAGCACTTTCTGCCTCTGTTGCTAATGGGTATTTGTAACGTAAAAGCGACACTCGTGTTGGTCACCTGCATATTTTTTTAGTCTGCTGGATCACTTCAGATGAATTTTCTTTTTCAGATGAGTCCTCAGAAGTTTCAAAATACGTTCACTCACCAGTCATCTTTTGGCTCTTTGCTTTACTCGCCGACTGAGGCGACACTGTAAGTTGATCTGAGCTCAATAACAAAATGGGTAGAGAGATGCTTAGTGAAAGAGCACGTCGTCTTTTGTTTCTAGGCTTGATAGTTAAACACGTTTTAATTAAACCGTGCAAAAGTATTAATATTCCCGTGCAAAAGTATTTATTTTCCTGTGCGACCTACATTCTGTGCAAATGATTTTATTTCCCGTGCATTTTAATACTTCCCATTAGAAAATTATAGGAAAAATTAAAACAATAGAAATAAGCATATTTCGGTACACTTTTACGGTTAATTAAGCACTTTTTTGGAGGGCATGAGGAGAGCGTGGGAGAAGAGTAGGGGAGGGTACCCTCTGCTCGCTCCGCTCACCAACCTTCCCCCCCCCCCAGATTTTTATGCTAGTTCTCTCTTTTATCAAAAGATATTAGTTAATTTTTTTAATGTTTCGTAGTTACTTTTTTAATTTCTATAGTTACATAGCTGATTACTTGTATCAAAAATTGGCAGAGTGGGTAGAAACTGATATCAAAAATGGGGGGCGTGAGTAAAAAAAAAGGGCATGGGGGGGGTTTATTAGAAAAGGGTGTGATTTATAAGCACGGAAAAAAAGCAAACGCACTGGAAATTTTAGGTCAAATTCACGGGAAAAAAGATATTTGCACGGAAAAATAAGTGATTCAACGGGAAAGAAAATAAATGCACGGGAAAAAAATATTTGAGCGGAAGTTAAATGTATTTAACGGGAAAAAAAAAGTTGAACGGGAGTAGAATTAACATTGCACGGGAAAAAAATGTATGAAACGGCGATAGAATTGATCTCGCACGGGAAAAAGAATTGAGAGCAAAACTCTACAAAAATCAAGCAAAAAATTCGTTTTATTGAACATTTACAGCTGTAATTGAAATTAACGATATTTTTTATAAAAGATTAATACATTAGTAAAGCTTTTTTCTATTTTATAAATCAGGTTGTAGGTTGCATCTGTTGTGCACTAATCTCATGAATTTCCCGGCCAATGCTAACAATCTAAGCGTTGATAAAATTATTTTCTAATCCTGTTGCTCTAAATTTAAAAAAAATATTTACATTTTTTTTGTGAAAAAAAATCAGAAAAAATTATTCATTATTTTTCCAATATTTTAATTAAAAATTTACACTAATAATAATAACTAATACTTGAAAAATTCAATCTTTAAAATTCATGATTTGAATTTTATCGTCTCAGCCAATCACGTCACGAATAAAATGCTGACATTCTTTTTGGGTTCTCTCTTTTATAAGGGGACTAGGAAATCCGCTAGCGCGCGTACCACGCGCCTGTACTTTGATCGATTTTTCGCTTTTTTATCAATTTAAATCAGAGTTAAATAGTACACGAGATACACATATTCTTACTCAAAACGTTTTAATGTCTTATTAATAACACTTAATTACATATAAGTTCACATGGGGATTTCAAACCGCTCTTTTTCTTAACAAATATTAATTTTAGCATCGAAAAATCACGTACTTAATTTTCATCAAGTTTAGTGTATTTTTGCAGCTGACTGCACAATGTATGCGCATCAATCACAATCACATCAACATCAACAAACCCTGAAATATAAAAATATGAAGTTTTCATTTTCTCGATCATTGGGCCAGAGTTCGAGTGTATTATTAGCTTTTCTGGTTTTAAAGCTTTCCTTTTCTTATACTATCAATTTCTATCTTAAATTATTGTGGAAAGCTTACAATTAAACCAGCAGAGTGTAAATAAAACACACTATTCACAGTAATTTCGGTTTATGTCCTTATTTTATGTATTATATTATACTTAAGGTAGGTCGAAGCTCGTAATGTCGTAGCAGCCGCTCTTCAACTTTCCACCTTCCCACAGACAGCCCCCTTTTATGAGTGGCCACCCATGGCCACACCCACATGTATCCCTCTCAGTTGAAGCAGGTTTCTAAGTACTCGCGGCACGTACGGTCGACCATGGGTGGGATTCTGATATAACATTACGGTAAGGTAAGGCAATCTAGAAAAGGTTACGGTATGTTTAGGTAAGGAGTAAAATACGTCAACCGGGAAGTATAATACTGCGTGAAATTGAAATTCAAATTATATTAATTTTAATTTAAAATATATAAATATTTGAAATTAAAACACGAAAATAATCGCATTTAGTAATAAACAATCGAAGCAAGTATCCAAAAATTTTTAAAAGTGAGTGAAATGTATAACCTACATCTTGTATCAGTTTTACAAGTACTAGTACACTGGCCGGACACCGTATCGTGCCGAGGTTTGAACTGGCGCTCGAAACCTGACCGTCAGTCTAAAATTTTTCTATTGCCAACCTTCGCGTCACGAATGCACTAAAAAATATTATCTTTCCTAAAGTGAGGTTAGAGAGTCGATGTAAATGATCGAAATTAATCTCTACTTTTCACTTTTCAAGTTTTTTTATTAAAAAAATCAATAATCATTCATTGATTGAGTTTTTGATTCGTTGATAGTGAAAAGTCAAAAGTAGAGATTAATTTCGATCATTTATACATCGGCTCTCTAACCTCACTTCAGGAAAGATAATATTTATAGTTCGTTCGTGACGCGAAGGTTGGCACTGGAAAAATTTTAGACTGACGGTCATATTTCGAGCGCCAGTTCAAACCTCGGAACGATATGGTGTCCGGCCAGTATACCACTCAGCGCGCTGCAAGCGCGCATAGGAAAAAAACAATGATTGTAACCTCAAAAGGCACTTTCGAATATTTTAAAAACTTCTACACCAATCAGCTCACGAACAAAATCTTACATTGAAAACCTCACCAAAATGGCGATATCTCTCATTTATAGATAGAATCGTAGTGATACCAATGTGTTTTACTCATATTTTTTGAAGATATTGGATAAATAGAAATAATTAAGTTTTTTTTACAAATTAGCTTATAAAAAATTTATATTGTAACCATAAAAAAATGTTTTTATTCAGTAATGAACTGTAAGACCTAAAAAAAATTGTATACAAGTACTATAATTAAAAATAATTTTGCAATATTTTTGTTTTCATTTTTTTAAATAAGGTTTTACGAGAATAATTTGAAAATTAAAATTTATGGTATCATTCAAATTACAAATGAAAATTTTGCTTGCACATGAAAAATATACATGTTTATTTTATACAGTATTTGATGTTAACGTATGAATAAAAAAAAAATTACATTCATGAACATATGAATATTTTTAAACATAGATCCTGTAATTTTTTCAATTTAAAATACATCGTTATATGCGCTTTAAGAGCGAACGCTTATAAATTAAGCGTTTTTTTTTTTTGTTTTATCAAAATATAATTTATTTTATTGCCAACATGTAATTAACAACACAAATTGTAGGTTATACATTTGAATCACTTTTAAAAATTTTTAGATATTTGCTTCGATTGTTTATTACTAAATTTTTTTTATGGTTACAATATAAATTTTTTATTAGCTAGTTTGTAAAAAAGACTTTATTATTTCTATTTATCAAATATCTTCCAAAAATATGAGTAAAACACATTGGTATCACTACGATTATTTGTAAAACTGACCACACAAATTGTAGGTTATACATTTCACTCACTTTTAAAATTTTTTAGATACTTACTTCGATTGTTTATTACTAAATGCGATTATTTTCATGTTTTCATTTCAAATATTTATATATTTCAAATTAAAATTAATATAATTTGAATTTCAATTTCGCGCCGTATTATACTTTCCGGTTGACGTATTTTACTCCTAACTAAACATACCGTAACCTTTTCTAGATTGCCTTACCTTACCGTAATGTAATATCAGAATCCCACCCCAGGTGGCACGTCCAACGTAGTTGCCTCCTCCCGGCTGGATCACATTCAACGCTCGGGCTCAGTGGGATCACTCTTTCTCAAGCTGAAGCTTCGAATGCTCTCACCTTCCTTCGGTCGTTCGACTCGCATCCCTTTAACGATGCGAGTTTCTTCCGTAGTAGGTAAAACAGAGCGGGCCAAGCCTCGAGCGGGCCAAGCCTCGAGCGGGTATCGCATCATCGTGACCCACACGTCGGTCACCGTGCTGCACGCGACCCTACGCGTATCTCTTTCGAACGCACCACACCGTGATTTCCCTTTCTACCGCGAGCATGCTGCAGCCGCTACGGTTACTGTGCCCTCGAGCTATTCTGCCACTCACCTCGTTCTGCCGCGAGCATGCTGCAGCCGCTACGGTTACTGCACCCTCGAGCTATTCTGCCGCGCGCCTCGTTCCCCTACTAGTTTCTGCCGCTCGCATGCTGCAGCCGCTAACCAGCGCCTATCTTACGGCTGCCTGATCAGAGTATTAGATGAGAAATTTTGAAAGTTATTTAATGAGTTAATCCCCGGTCCTTTGAAGGACCAACAATATTTTCAACGTACAAGAAATTTATTGAATTATTTCTAATGAAATAAATTAAGAAAAACAGTTCATTGTTTAAAAAATCATTTATTAAAAATTAGTTAAAACTATGGTGCATTATTAGTAACTTAAGACTATGGTACATTACAATTCAATTAAATTTTTTTCTTTTTCTTTAATTTTTTCAAATATAATCTTTTTTTCATTTTTCTTTTCATAAGCTTTTTGTTCTTCTTGAAGTTTTTGAAAGCTTTTATATTGATCATCTTGTCGATTTTTTTCCTCGGAATAACTTTGAAAACCTGAGGATTTTTCATCTTTTATTCTTTCATAACCGGAGGAGCTCTGCTTTTGACCCATGTTGAATGTGAAGTGAATAAAATTGAGAAAACCAAATGTATTTATACCCACTCCATCGGTTTTTCCGATTCTTGCGCTTCATTTTCTACAATAAATTTTTTTAAAAGTCTCACGTTGTGCAGCGCGGAACACGTTTTGAACTTTCCATTATGATTTTCACAAATTGTCACTGATTTCATTTCATTCAACGGAGGATACGAGTACGCAGCCACATCATTTACGTTATACCTGAAGCACTCCAACCATTTTTTCTTCATCGAACCTGCAACGTAAATCTCAGTGGCGTCTTTGAACGAATCGCGAATAAGTTTTCCTATCGACGTGTAGGGAAGAGAACCAGTGTTCCAATTTAGCCCGTGATAGTTACGCTGCAAGTAGGAATTAATATTTTTATAATTTTTTGTTCGATGATTCCACGAGTAGGGTGCATTGAAAAAAAGTACTACGGGCTCTGCATCTTCATCGAGTGGTACGAATGAAAACTCTTTGATGATGTACTCGTGTTCTCACCGAATATTACGTCCTTCTTTTATGGTACTTCCAGGCTGCACGAAGCAAGTCATGTCTACCACGTAGCGCATCTTGAAGATTAATGCGTGATGAAAAATACTTGTGCCTTTCTTTTATACTAATTTTTTTACATCCCCGCTAACCGAATTGTATTGTACGATTCGATCGTGTAAAATTAGACAGAAAGCAGCAGTCTGTGCAGGAAAATTTTCTCTCGAGTCGAGTTCTATTCGTACGTCGACCGGCGCACTTTTCAAAGATTCATTTTGTTTGGAGCAATCGATTACAATGAGAGGAATTTTTTCGATGAAGTCTGTTTTAGTTAACGTTGGTTCAGCATCTTTTCCATAATACGAGATTTGAAAGTTGGCGTACATATCGTAAAGTATAGCGTACTCATTCTGATTGATGTTGAGATTTAAATTATTGTAAGGATAGTATTGAGAGTTTAAAAAAGGTTTTACGTTACTTAAATTACAGTGATCGAAAAGACTATAGTTTTCACTATTCACTGATTTTTTGTTGGTCTGTAAACCTTCGATGACAAAACGAGGTTTTTCTAATTGATTTGAAGTTTTTACAGTCCAAACGTGTTTGGTTGTTGTGGGTAGCAATGGATACTCAAAAAATTCTTTAGACCTGAAACTCACGGTAATTGCACGATCTTTTCCAAGAAATTTAAGCAAACTTATTCTGTGTGAATCTGATATTAAAACGTAAGGCATTAGACATTCAATCTTTGAGATATTAATATCGACGACTTCAAATACTTCGTTACCTGCTTTTGTTTGTATTATAGCATTCAAGTCATTTCTCGATCGAGTGATGATTAACTCGAGCTTCACGTTAACTACAATCTTACGATAATCTTCTGCAAAACCTAATATATTACTGAGAGGAATGAACACGTCAAAGTACCCATCCTCGTTGAGTATCTTTTTTTTTTATCATCCGAATGACCATACCATCCTGAATTTTCAGCAATCAAACTTTGATTAGGATTAAAAGATAACCAATTTTTCATCAACGTAGTTAAGGGGGGGGGGGGGTAGGGTCTGGCAATTTTTGAAAAATCGAATTTTTTTTTTTTTTTTTTCTTATAGTAAAACATTTCAAGGATGCTGTGTTAAAATTTCTAAGGGTTTGGAGCAAAACTCACAAAGTTACAGAGTTTTAAGTCTGGGGCCTTCGAGCGGAGCAGGTCGAGGCAGCTGCCCCTCCCCGCATGCTCTACGCTGAAGGCCCTAAAGGATGCAATAAGTTCTGCGGTTTAATGGACTTATCAAGCAGTTTTTTGTGCAAAACTACTTATAATAATTGCATTAACAGCATATACTCCGCAGTCCAATCAGTCACGGATAAGATTATGGCTTCTGCCGCTGAAGAAGAAAAGCAAGCGACGTCACATTATAAAACATCGTCTGCTGGCTGCAACATAGTAGAGATTGCAGCAAATATAGCTGCATGTACTTTTAATGAAGGAAATACAGCTTTATTAATGATTCTTCAATCAGCAGGAGTTGGTACTGGATGCAGCGCCCATGAGTACGCGAGGCTGGCGGACGAAACTCGCATAATGAAAGCCGACTCCGAAAGCGCCGCTCAAACCAAAGAAGGTAGAATTCGGCGAAGACAAGGACAAAAAGATGCCCTGGACATTGCTGAAGCTGCTGGTGACTTACTTTATGGAGCTGGAATAGATGATTCAGTGCAAGTTGTAAATCAAATAGTTTTTCTTCACTTTTTTCGTACCGAAAACTTCAAACGCGTTTTTCTCGAAACACTATTTTTCAAAGTCGGTGAAAGTTCTCATTTGAAAACTACTGCACCGATCTTTCTAAAATTAAACATACGTCTTTAATGCATAAAAAAACCCGCCCCCTAGTGAGTTACTTTTTTTTTTTTTTTTTTTTGGCCGAGTTTTAGCCATAAAATGGCCGGTTTTGGTGACCAAAAAACAGTGTTTTGGCTTCAAAACGTCGCCAAAACTTCAAAATTGAAAAAAAATGAAATTGATCCTACTAGGGGGCGAGAAAAACTAATATATTAACTAAATCTACTTTATTTTTTGATTTCAGATGAACCGTTCGCGAGTTACAGCCTTCACCGCAACTCATCTTTTTTTCGAAGCGCCTTGTTTGGTTGGCTCCCATTGCCTCAATTTTTAATATTTTGATCTGAAATTTTGACAGAATGCTCTTTGAATGTTGTATGATATGTATATAAATTCTTATTAAATTATAATAAACAGGAGCTTCACTATAAATCATCGAAAAATCATCATTTTTTGACCGCTCAGACCCTACCCCCCCCCCCCTTAAACCCGCGTTTTTACACCGATCTATTTCAATTCCATTTAACTCTAATCGAACATGGTCGAATAAATGACAAATACCATTATTAACAAAAAATGTATTTTTCGGTGCTTTTTTCGTAGCGGTATCGGTGAGTTGACCGCAAATATGAAGAATTCTCCGCGATGGCAAAAGGCACAGATCTTGATGTTGTATAGCGATACGAATTTCATCACTGTTGCCATAATTTGCTGCTGTATACGGTTGGTGAGCGTGTATCTCGTAATGAGAGATACTTTCATCAAATGCTACAGGATTTTGAATGCTTAGAATGTCTTCCATTTTTTTTAAAACAGCAAAATAATATGCAAGTTACTTTCCACCAGGAACTACTTTTAAGCCTAGACTTTTGAGAAACTGGATATTCGCTCGTGTTAACACTTTGAGAGTTCGTTGGCGACTGATCGAAGAAGTGCATTTTGTGTTATTTTTATATGTTTTTGTTTGGAATCCTCTACCGTGAAAGACAATACCCATTATGAAGCTTTTATATGAAGTCGAATCGTTATATTTTCTTCGAGAAAGTTAACTAACTCACCGTCTTGATCGACCACGCGCAACTGAATGTAATCAATACAGGGTACTGTTATAGGTAAGTAAATTACTTGCGAAGGAATTTCGATTATTTTGAAACCAGGATCAGCCACTGGATAAAATTCGTGAATTGTGTGAACTTTTTTGTTATTAACGTACGCTCCGCTCGTGATGTTGCACTCGACTCTTATTGAATTTATTGTAATTATATTTACGTGTGTGTCGGAAATGTGATGATTATTTGCGGAAAACAGACGATGACTGAATCCTAATATTCTAGCGATTGAATCTCGCGGTCGGAAATCAATTTCTGCAGTGCACTTGATTTCACAGTGTAACGTGGTTTCGTTAGGTTTTAAAGAGAGTCCTGTATTTATTTTTCTCTGTTTAAGATTTTCTTGAATATGTTTTTCTATGTTATTAATTTCGTAACAACCGATTGGAAATCCGATCACTTGATCGTCGATATAAAATTTGTTGCACCCAACGTCGATGTTTGGAGTAGAATTGAAAGTTAAAAATTCAACTAATCCCAAAGAGTAATTTTTATGTTGTGATAATTCAATCGGAGGGTAATACTGAACTTCTAAAACTGAGGAAAATGCTGACAAAGTAAGCGTAAAAGAGTCCATGAAAGTTTGACAGCGGGTAAGCAAAAGCAGCTCTTTATATACCTTTTATCTGGCCGCTTAAAAATTTCAAACTCAAATGTCCACAATTATACGTATTAAAATCTTGATATTTTTCAGGGTTATATTTTATATTGTCTACATTTAAATAATTCATTAATTCAATCGGAGGGCTTAAATCACCAAAGCTATTGAAGTAAACGACATCTTTTCCTCGCTTACGGTATGCACACCAATGTGTACCAGGTTTGCTATCGTTATCAAGGTTTATAATACCAGATTCGCGATAACGAGGACTTGATAAAGGTAATTTATTTTTCATAAACACTCCTCGAAAATGAGGAATTTTTAATTTATTAGCATACTTGATTAAATCAAAATTTGTCAGCGAGCGATCGGGTAATTTTATTTCCGGCTTTCTTTTTTAACCCCTTGCCGCTATATCGTTTTAAATATAAAACAAGACCGGTCTTGTATCGTTTCAGGTATAAACCTTTTGCCAAGGCTATTGCTTCCACGGTTTTATTATGTCTTTTACTTTCATCCAAATTTTGACGAGCTGATTTAGCTTCGTTAATCGCTTTGTAAACCCCTGCAGCTCCTCCTGCGAGAGCCACGGTTGCACTAAGTCCTGCAAATAAAGGCACAAGAGGTAAAAAACCTCCCATTTTTGACGACACCGGGAGAATACGTGGAAATTTTATTTTGTTTTTACCTCCCGATTTTTTTACGGCAGTTCTAGCATCTTTGAGTGCTGCAGTGATTACACTTTTCGGTGACTTACCTGCAATTCCTGTCTTAGAAGCTGTTTTTATTATACTATTAAACGACGTCATTTTTTTACATCTTTTTTTACACTTCTTTTTAGCTTTCTTTCTGGATTTTTTCAAACCCATACCCAATTTTGACTTTGCTTTCATGATATTGGTAACCGCGTACGCGGACGCTTTTTCTCCCAATGACGCGTCGTTGGAAATGACTCTTCCCCAAGCTTTATCAGCTAAAACTCCGTCTGCTGCGTTTCTAGCAGCGATACTTTCTTTATTTTTCGAGTAAGCGACGTCGTGCTCTTTACACGCAGAATCGAGTTGGTTAATCGGTTGATCACCGCGAGCTAGTCTAGCGGCTAATTTTGTGCCAGGTCCGCAGTAATTATATCCAGGTAAGTGAAGCTCGAAGGGAAGTTTGTTAATAATTTTATTTATCAACCCGTATCCTCGCTTCTTTTTCTTTTTACCGTATATGATCATTCCTTTACGAAGGTCGATTTACGACTAAACTATAATCTATAAAAACAAAGTATTTATACCAATCACGTCATTCTCATTCACAATCTCGTACGATCAACATGGAATTTATTCAAAATAACGTTAAATTACCAGTGGGAAATTTTGACGTCCTCGCTGAACAGGAAAAAAAAGAAAATCGTCACGGTGATTTGCTTCCGAGCAGCATTAGAGCGGTCATTTCTGGTCCGTCGGGGTATGGAAAAACGAACAGCATGCTAACGCTGCTGGTACATCCCAATGGATTAAAATTGGAAAACGTATACGTATATTCAAAGTCATTGAACCAACCAAAGTATCAATTTTTAAAGAAACTTTTGGAACCTATCGAAGGTCTTCAATATTTTCCGTTCTCGGATAGCGAACAAGTCATTGCACCATCCGAAGCTTTACCAAACTCGGTGTTCATTTTCGACGATATTTCTAGCTGTTCGCAAGCCAACGTAAGAGCTTTCTTTTGCATGGGACGACACAAAAACGTACACTGCTTTTATCTTTGTCAGTCTTACGCCGCTGTTCCAAAACATCTCGTGAGAGATAAAGTAAACTTTTTAATTTTATTTCGTCAAGATGAAATGAACTTGAAGCAGATTTACGACGATCACGTCAACAGCGATATGAAATTTGAAAAATTTAAAGAAATAAGTTCAATGTGTTGGAGCGATAAACATAGTTTTTTAGTCATAGACAAAGAAAAAGATATTAATAAAGGACGTTTCAGAAAAGGATTCGATTGTTTTATAATAAATATAACGTAACTTGAAATTCATCAGTCTGCAGCTAGACGTCATAGCAATAGCATGGCTGACTTTATTCGCGAGAAAAATATTCTCAAAGAGCTTGTAAAAGCTCGCGAAGCAGTTAAACGAAAGTATGACTTGATTAAATTTCAAAAGGATAACGCCGATCGTGTTTTACAGAAAACGTTTAAACCCATTACTGACCCGCTCTATGAATTGGTTGAAAACAAAAAACGTATCAAATTAGATGAAAGCTTTGATCGAAGCTCAGTATCGGATCAAAATTTTTCATCAACAGATTCATCGGTAATTGAAAAATCAATTATTCATGAAAATGAAGATCGCGAGTCGGTCAACTCATTTGATCACCCTGAAAATACGAATAGCGCTGGGGAATTCATACAACTCAAAGCTGCCGAGCAAGATAAAATATATGGCTTGAAGAAAAGAACGAAAAATGGATATCAACTTGGAAATGCGATTGTGAAATTTGAAAAAGATAATATAATTGTTAATAACAAAACTTATCCCAGAACTCAAGGTCTGTTCGAACTCGTTGTTTATAAAAACCCGAAAAATTATGACATTTCCGATACTACTTACTATAAACAAATTCTCGAGCAAACTAGTGCACATAAAAAAGGAAACGAACCAGGTGGTGAGTTAAAAAAACATGCAGCTAGTAATAAATATAGAAATATAATTGCGGATCTCTTTCAAGCGAGTCCTATAAAATCACGATCACCTTTTAAAAAACATAAAACTGTAATGTTGAGTCGAAAATCGTCGACTCCAGTGAAAAGAGGAGGAGGTATAATACCTAGATTTAAAGTTGTCAAACGCGATAATAAATTTCAGTACGTTTTTTGGGATGATGCAAACGAGCTCGTTGATAGACTACGATTATTAATAGCTGAGCAATCTGCAGGTAATTTGAGTCATACCAATGAAGTGCATTCGATTCTAGAAGAGCTCAGGGAGGGTGGGTATATATACTGAACACGCAAGAATTTTTTCATCATTATCGCAATCCCCACCGACGTATTCGGAAGAAAACGTAAAAAAATAGCAAGCAGACAAGGTTCTCCTGGCAACGGATTTAAGCTTACTCGAGACGGAAATTACGACGTTGTAAATAAAAGAATTTGTAACTTGGCCGAGCCTGCTAACGCGGGTGACGCGGTTAATTTAAGCAAGCTTCAACGATCCATAAAAGAAGATCATCTTCAGTTAAAAAAAGAAATATCCGATTGGTTGGTTGCATTTAAAACGGAAATCAAGCAAATTTTAGAAAATGGAAAGAGTCGTGAATGAAATCCATCGCCCTGCACGCAGAAACTTTCTTCGTAGAAAAGTTAAAATGGTACGGCCTTTGGACACGCTTCAAGCCGATTTGATAAAGATGCAACCATATTCTAGAGAAAATAAAGGTATGCGTTATTTACTTACAGTGATCGATTCATTTTCAAAAATGGCGTGGGCGCGCGCGGTTGAAACCAAAAGTGGTTTGGATGTGTCAAACGCCATGGAATCGGTGTTGAAAGAAATTAATTTTCCGGTGCGTAATCTTCACGTAGACATGGGAAAAGAATTTTACAATAAACATTTTCAAGATCTTATGAATAAGTATAAAATAAATATGTACTCCACCTACACGGGTCTGAAAGCATCGATCTGCGAAAGGTTCAATCGCACGCTTAAAAGTGAGATGTGGCGTCGTTTCAGTCTCAATGGTAATTACAAATATTTGGATATTCTACAGGATTTATTAGATTCTTATAATAATCGCAAGCATCGTACTATAGGTATGAAACCAAAAGAAGTTAACGCTAAAAATGTACCTTTAATTTTGAAAAGATTGATTAAAATAAAAGTTAAAAAAAGACCAAAGTTTAAAATCAACAATAAAGTTAGAATCAGCAAAGTCAAAAAAATTTTTGAAAAAGGATTCTTTCCCAACTGGAGCAATGAAATATATACCGTAACTGATGTAAATAAAACGTATCCTCCTACCTACAAGTTAAAAGACTTCAGTGACCAATCTATCGTTGGCTGTTTTTACGAGGAAGAAATGGTGAAAACCGATTGTCCTGATATTTATTTGATTGAAAAAGTTCTCAAAAGAAAAAATGATATGGTTAATGTAAAATGGCATAGTATTAATGAGAAAACTTGGATACATAAAAATGATTTGTTAAAATAAAAAGAATCGTAGCTTTTGGATCAATAAAAATTTTTATTTTTAAATATACATACGTTTTACATTTTCTTATCTGTAAATTTAATTTTACCATCACCTAGATAGATTAAAAAAAGATTAGAAGTTTCTGTAGCAGTTTTCATATCTTGCAGAACCTTCGGTTCTTGCTCGAAAAGGGTTTGAAATCTGGACGGAAGAAGAACTTGAAACTCTTTATCCAGCGATACGACCACTTTAGGTCCAAATCTTGTTTTTACTTCTCTAAAAGCGGTCACTTTGTACTGCGTTGAAACGTTCAAGTCCGTTAACTTTTACTTGGGTAAAAAAGTCATTCCACCAATGAGATTTGCACGAGAGAAATCCATTTTCCTGTAACAAAAAATTTAAACTTTAATAAAAATCACTGCGCACTATTCGATATATGATTATTAAATATATAATTATCAATCTATTCGATAGATGATCATGAAATAGCTTACCTTTTAAGTTGATACTACGGGTATCTTATATACAACGTCTCTTCGAAGGAGGTTCGTATCTGTCGAGGTCTATGATGAGAATGGGTCCCGAGTCTGGGGTCTCCTTCTTAAATAAATTATTTTGAGCTTCCCCCACCCTTTCGAAAATTATTCTTACATCGTCTTCTTCTTCCACTTGATCAATCTGAACGTCATCCTGTTGAGAGATCGTTTCTATCTCCGGAAACATGTCAACATCGCTGTCTTCTTTTTGCAAAGTGCAACCATTTTCTTCCTCCAAAGCATTCTCCGGAATCATGTAATGTCCCCATGCAAGCGTGTGAGTTTTTCCACTCAAAATATACCGCTTGTCGTCCATTGGACAAATAGCCGTCTTTTCTTCTCTCTCGGATCGAACGATATGACGTCTCGACCTTATATTATTTTGAACGACTCTTTTTTGCGTTTCGTTGAAAAGACAGTACTCGTAATACTCGAAAAGTATTTGCTTTTTCACGACGCCATGTTTTACACCTTTCGCCTTTTTTAAAGGCTCTTGACCTTGTATTTTCAAACTGTATAATTTCGCGCGAAGCCCAACGTAAGTTTTAATCAGTGCACCTAAGCATAAAAAAGTATATGAAGAGAAAAAGAATTTGATTTACAATTTTTTTTATACCTTTTAGTTCATCTTTGAATAGTCCAAGCTCTTTTTTATTGACTCTCGGTAAACCAAACACGTTATCCTCCGGGTAGTCGTACGTATCAAATTTATCTAGATTTTGTTTCATAAATTCATAAAAGTTCACTCCCCGTATGTGATATATAAATGAATCGGAGTCTGAATACATCATTATCACTAGTGAGCCTAATTTCTTTTTAATGAATGAATAATGAAATTCATACATTATAGTTTTAGAAATTTCAAGGATCGACAGACCGGCGTATATAGGTTTTTTTATCGTTACTTCGGTTGGAGCGAGTTGAATTGCTACTAGATTTCCGTCTATTATGGAAACGCTGTGGAAGTTTGGTCTAGAAATAAGGGCCACTGCACTGTATCTCCCGGTCCACTTGTGACAGAGTTTAACGCACTGTCTGTTTCGCGGATTTTCTAACGATTTACGTAGAAAATTTTTTTCGTTCAAGTAAAGTTTTTATTTCAATTAAAACAATTGTTACCGAAACAGCTGTTGACGAGCAAAAAATGTAAAAATTTTTTTCAAACTCGTTTTTTGCGTTTTTTCTTTTTTCATTATTATACAGAATGTAATCTCTCATCCAGGGCTTTTGTTTGAATTTCAAAGCTCGATGTACTTCTTTTAAAACCAAACCATTTCGCAAGGCTTGCTTTAATACGGTATAATGAAGGACGTAGCGGATTTTGTCGTAAAAAGTAGTCATAAGTTTTTTCTGTTTTGATCCCCCAGGTGGCACACGCAATTCGGGTAAAAACGGTAAATCATTGTGCTCGTCGTGAAGCTTTTCTGGGTACGTCATTGAAACTTCTAAAAACATACTCTCGGGAGAATCATCAGGTAAATTGTAAAGCTGTGGATCACTTGCGTCCTCCACCCACTCGAATCCGCCGTAGAGGAGCATGGACGTCATAACACATCCTGTTTGAGAAAATATAATTATATATTTGTCATAAAAAATGGTAATAAACGATAATAAATGAATACATAACATAAAGGTTGTTACAGTCCAAGTACAGCAAAAAGCTCTCTTCTTTTTCAGGATCGTAGTCGTCTAAATACCTGTTATTCGCCTCTGCGTGTCGGTGAGAAGCTTGCGATAAACCTCTTCTTATTCCTTTTTCAACAAACATAAGCATGTCAATATCGGTCAAAAGCTCGAGCTCGAGGTCCGGATCATTTTCGTTTTTCTTATATTTCAACAATGCTTGCCAAGTCAGCGAAGGAGTAGAAACAAAATATGCCGGGTCGAGCTGATAGCTTTCCATACTCATCGATCTGAAGCATTGAAAGATTTGAGTCAAAAGCATCACGTCCACTTTCAAGTACAAGTCCGAATACTCTCCTAGAGTTTTACATTCAAAAGTTTCCCACACTTTTTTCGCATGAGAGTAATCTTCCTCGCTGATGTGCGTTTCGTTGAGCTTGTTGTAAAAACTTTCTTTGTCGGGCAATCTCGTGGTTTCCAAAGAGGCGAAATTTTCCGTAAAGTCGTAACTGTACACTCCTTTTTTTAACAACAACTCGATTTGATCGGCGCTGTATCCATCTTTGAAAAATTCTTTTTTTATGATATCGTGTTTAGACAACGTTTTTGCAAGACAATCGAGGCTTGCAGGTAGAAATCTGAAACTGTCTATGAAACAGAAACTGATGTTACTACCCTTGATATGTTTCTTAAAGCTAAGAAAATTCTCCTTCGACTTGGAAAGAAGTTCAATTTTTCGGTCCAAAACCGTTGAAGTCGCAAGCTCTTTGATTAAAAAATGTAAGTCGTAGGACAATCGATGAAAAGTGACCGGTAGGCTCCTTTTCTATCTAAACAACAAATTACAAAAGTTGTGAGCACAGCCTCTGTATTCTCCAGTTAGATGCGAATGCTCCTTTACTCTAACCTCTCCAACCTTTAAATTATGAATTAATAAAAAAATATTCAATAAAAAAAAAATTTTTCTATAAAAAAATTACCTTAAACTTTTTTTTACAAATGCTGCACGTATCGGCAAGAAAATGAGCTCGCTGCTGCTCAGGTGTAAGCTCTAACGGTACTATGTTTTTATAAATTTCTTCTACCTGATTTTTTATATCAATTAATTTTAAAATAAACCACTGAGCTGGAGTCATGCACGTCTCATCCTTCTGTCTATAGGATTCATATCTGGAGAGCGAATCATCGTAGCTGCAGTGTAAATAAAAAGCAATGCTGTGAGTTTGGTGCTGCTAAAAAGCTTTTCCTTCGTTAACGGGTTAACGGGTAGTAGTAGAGACTCAATATCGGCGTACAATATGAAGGGACACTCCAGTTGAGCGTTAAACATTGAAAATTTTAATTTATTGTTACTTTTGTCGGGTAAATTAACTTTACATTTATTTACAAGTTCGCATTGAACCTCGTGAGAATCGAGTTTCTCTTGAGCTTTAAACCAATTCATACATCTCGGACACACGTAAACTTTTTTCTTACCCTTTGAAACTTGTACCAAATCAGTCTTGATATGTCTTTAATAAGAACGTAGTGCCAGTCAGTATCAGTCTCCTCCTCCTCCTCTCCCCCTTCTTCCATTTCTTCATCATCGACGTACGATCTTTATATCAATAAAAGATTAACGTGTTTTTCTTGTTTTTTTGAAGTAAGGTGACAGGGGTTTATTTTAAAAGTTTCTTTACTCTTTTTCAACATGTATACGTTGACGGATATCTCGTTTTGAACTTTGAAGCGGGGCACGTCACGAAGTTTTACCAGAAATTCAATTCCTTCAAAATTAAGCTCATTTTCATATTGTTTATACTTACTTGCTCGATATGCGTTACCTTTTCTTTCAATTGGATGTAAAGCAGCTAGAACTGACCAAAGAAAGCATTTCTGGTCGCTATTTTGTATATTGATGCAGGCTCTCCTTTTTTTTATTTTTTCAGGAAGATCGATGTAAGAGCTTGCGCGAAGTTGATTTAATTCTGCGATATTTATCGTTAATCGTAGAATAGAAGACAGCGAAAAGCCACTTCCCCTCGATTCAAAGTCATCCATTTCATTTCTTATAGACGCTACGATGTTATTTTCAAACCATTCATTCAGATTCGTACTTTGATAAATCGACGCGTATGCAGTACTAAAAAACTTAGTTTGAGGTTCCGATTCCTCGTCTGATTTTAATAAAACAAAGTCTGCAGCTAATTCAGCGTTGCATATAATCGAAGGAAATTCGTTTAAGACTAATTTTATTTTCGATTTGAAAACTTTTTTCGCCTCTTCGAAAAAAGATTCAAGAGTTATGTGGGATAGGTTAGAAATTACCGCAGACCTTATTCTGTTTTCAAAAGCCGAGTTCAAAAAATCCCAGCTTACACCAGATGTTGATTCTGCAGCTTGAAAATCGCCGATATTTCCCGCAGCTCGCCAATCGCCGATATTTTCTGCAGCTTGCAGATCGCCTCTAATTTTTAAATCGCGGTCTTGAATTTCCCACATCCAGCCTGCACCGTCGATTCCATCTTGCTGCTCGTCGACGACCTCCTCGTCGAGATCGTGCTGCACTTCTTCCTCCTGCACGTCTGCGAAGTGCTGCTGTTCGAGCACTCTACTTACCTGATCCGGCTCGTCTCCTTCCTGACCATGAACGTCAACGATGTGTACCTGTTGGTGAGCTTCATGGACGTGTGCAAGTTGCTGTGCTTTTTTTATTAAAAAAAGCAGCTTTTGTTTAATATATGAATATTGACACAGGCAAGTATTAATTTTTTGCTTTATGTGTCTTGAAAATTTATTATTTTCAAGCTCTTTCTCCAATTGAGTTATGGCTGAAATAACGATATTCATCCATCTTTGTAAGTCGTCAACATCCGCTGTGTCGGCAAACTCTCGAAGACTGCTCATGCAAAGCTTCACTGTAGATTCATCATAGATGATGTCCATGTTGAAAAAAAATTATAAAAAGAATGATGATCGAAGGATGAGAAAAATTTCAAAAGAATGATGTTCGAAGGATGATGCTGCTAGCTCGGCTAGGAGAAGAATGATTCTTCGGCTTGAGTCCTGTCTGTTTTATACACTTCCTACCCCTTCTTGGGTGGGAGGAGGGGGGGGCATCGCTAGTAAAAAAAGTATATAATGAGGTCCAAAATTTGACGAAGAGCACATTCATCTTCAACTCATCTGACCGACAAGATTTCAAACACACGCCATGCAGCACGCCGTGGATTTTCAGGCCTTCGTCAGAAGCTCAAACATCCTGGTGCCAAAGGAGCTTACAATTGTCCCCATCGGAGCTGAAGATGACGTCGGAGAAGAAAGTGAACGACTTTGCGCAGAATTATCTGCACAAGATAAATTACAACAGCGGATCAACGCCTGCATCCGAGCTGCTGAAAATTTTGCAAACAAATTTGGAAAAATCTTCCTGCATCTTCGTCAAGGGGTATCAAAAGAAAAGACTGCTCGATGAATTATTGCCAGACAAGTAAGTTAATTTGAATGATTTTTATAAATTTTCACTTTCGCATGTAATTTTTTATTCAAAAACTTCTCTTTTTTTTCTTCAGATTAATTCGAGACCTCGAGGAGCAAGAGTTCAACGTGCCGGCACTTAAAATTATGGTGGAGCAAGTCAACGTTCCATGCAGCAACCATACATCAGGCAAGAACATTTGTGCTTTGAGAAACGCTACAGCCATTAAAAAGTACGTGCTGTTATCCCATCGTCAACGAGCGGATGGTTTCACCAAAGACCGAGATGAAGTTGACTGGGATGAAAAAAATTAAATAAGAAATAAAGAAATTCTTTACTCTATGTACACGTAGAAAGTATTTTTTCAATAAAATTTTTTTAACTTTAAATTATGGTTAACTTTTTGTTTTTTTTTTCCTTGTGAGTCATATATTTTTACTTTATAAAATTAAAAATTCTTAAAGTTTTTAAAATGATAAAATTAAAAGTTTAATAATAAATTTCATACTGGTTAATTTTCAAATTATTTGTTATTGAAAATCTAATTATTTATTTAATCTTTGTTTTAAATTATAAATCATTATAATATTCTCTTATTATTGTTTAAAATAGTTTTGAAAAGTAATTTAAAATCATAAAAAATATTTAAAAATTATCCGAGGTCGATAAAGTAGATTATCTACTATTTGCAGAATGATAAAAAAATTTAATGTAATATGAAATAATAAACATAATAAATCTTTTTACACATAATGCGGAATAAAACAAGTCTCCAGTGATGCTTTATGCATTCCCTATACGAGTGAGACATCAATTGCTGGGGAAAGAAGTGATGAGTGTGGAGCGCTTGTCAATGCAACGATGTACGTTGATTCGTTGCTGCACCACATGCAGCTGGCATTATTTTTTTACTAAATATTTCAGTAAATTGATTTTTTCATCGAAAGTAATTAAATTCAAATAAAAATTTCATTTGTTTAAAAATTTTTGAAAAGCAGTACTACACACTTGTATTAACAGTATAGGTGACGCCATCACTACTACACCGCGATTGCAAACTCGCGAGCTCGTCAGTATCCCTTTGTTCTCGTTGCTGTCAACTCGTCTCTTTTTGCAAGCCCCCCACGAGGAAAAATGGAAGCCCCGAGGAAAGAATTTTGGGAGGACGTTAAGATCACTTTTGATCGCAAAGTTTCAGTCATCAATCCATGGCATCTACGCAGCATAGATGATTTTCGTCCCAACATCGAAAAACTCAACGCGATGATCAAAAAACCGAGAGTGGATCCACCTCTGCCATTTGTTGAAGAAGAGGATTGTTGCGAGTATAAACCGTCAATAAATCGCAAAGTTGCAGATCTCGTGTGGTCATGGGTTGATTTTCGAGTAACTCTGGAGTGGATTCGCGTGGTGAATGACGCATTCGAAAAAGTACCAGCTCAGAAAGTGCTCGACGTGTTAAGTGAAATCCCGGCGTTATACAATCTGTCCGAGGAAATCTCATTCATCAAGAAAAAAGTTCATCAGCTCCAGCATGAACAACATGAAAATTCTAACCTGGAGTGTGATGAAAAAGAGTTTGTTAGTGCGATTATGCAACTCAGACTGTACAAATCCGATGACGATATGCATAAAATTTTAAAAAGTTTGGCTGGCAACAACATCGACGGTATCAAAACTATTCAAGAAGAGCGAGACATAATATTATCATTTATTCCGCAATAGTTTTTATCTTTTTTTTTCATTTTTACAAACTTTTTTACACCATTTACCCTTTACTTCTTTGTCTATTTTTTTGCAGTCATTTTATATATTTTACAGTTTTTTCACCCCGGCCCTTTTCAGGGCCAACAATATTTTTAAACGGACGAGCAATCTAATCGTAAACCTGTCCTTTTAAGGGCTAAATAAAAGATTACCCAACCTTACCCACAATAAATATTTGTTTTATTTCATTTTTATTTCAGTGAACGAAGGTAAGTTTAAAAATTTATTCCTGATGAGATCCAGAAATTTTTCATGTACCAGCACGGTTCTGCTAGCATCGTGGAGCATTCTGATTGGTGCGCTGTAGTCGTGGATGGTGACGTGAGGTTAGTTTCTCTCGTAGCCGATGCAGCAGCTTTTTTTTTTCAAAGACGGATGCAGCGCGCGATGACTCTTTTTTTCCCCGATGGTGACGTGAGGTTAGTTGTACCCGTAGCCAATACAGCAGCTTTTTTCAAGGACGGATGCAGCGTGCGACGACTCTTTTAATCCTCGATGATGACGCGAGGTTAGTTGTACCCATAGCCGATGCAGCAGCTTTTTTCAAGGACGGATGCAGCGTGCGACGACTCTTTTAATCCTCGATGATGACGCGAGGTTAGTTGTACCCATAGCCGATGCAGCAGCTTTTTTCAAGGACAGATGCAGCGCTATGACTTTTTTTTTTCCTCTCGATGATGAGGTGAGGTTAGTTGTACCCGTAGACGATGCTGCAGTTTTTCCAAGGTCTGGGGAGCTGTTTTTTGACATCACACATTTTTTTTTAAATTTAATATATTATTCATTCGTTTGAAATATTTTTAGCCTTGAAAAAGGCTTTTTTACGTTAAATTTTTGAAAAATGACAGTTTGCTACGTTATAAAAATATGCAAATTACATTAAAAAAATTCATTCTTACGAATTAATTACAAACGGTCCTGATATGACCTTGATCATTTTAATGAAATAGTTAATTTTACGTTTGAAATTTTTTTTAGCCTTGAAAGAGGCTTTTTTTTTTTTTTTTTTTTTTTTTATTTAAATACATACATAAATGAAATTATTGTTTTTTAAAACAGTGGTGCATAAATGTGCAATGATTCAGGAAGTTGCCTTCCTGCTCGAGACTTTCGAATCTCTCAGGGTGGTCTCTGATATGCAATATTAAATCCCTGAAGAGGTCCGATGGTAAGTTTTCTGCAGCTTTTTGCAGCGTATGCAGATAATGGGCGGTTCCAGGTATCTTCGGCTCATCAAGATCCTCCTCCTCGCTGCTCTCCTCTCGGCTGCCATCATGAACCTCGGTCGAGGCGTTTGAAAGAGCATCCTTCTCCGTGGTTGAAGTCACCTCGAAGTTGAAATTGTCTGTTTCACCGTTGTAATCGGCGTCATCTCCGATGTTAACCTCGATGACGTTTTCAGGGATCAGTGAAGGTGGTGGCGTTATCAGGAGTGGTGGTGTCTCAACTTCTTTGAAACCTGGAGGAAGAATAAGTTCCACCTCGAAGTCGTTGACTTCCTCGGGGACGTCTAGCAAGACCTTGATCTTAAGGGAGCTCATAGTGAGTTAATCAAAAGAATGATTAAAATTAGTTGAAGAGCTTTCTTTTATTCTTTTAATCCTCGCGCAGTGGGAGGAGGGGGGTGGCATGGTCTTCTCAACCTCACGCAGGGGGGGGGGTAACACCTCAAGTTCAAGGAGTTATATAAGTCGCGCGATTAGGATTTTTTTTTTTCAAATCAACCTTCGAGATGGAAGACGACAGACTACTCGACTTTTTCCGGCAAAACGGATTCATCTTCGCTGACGAGGCCGAGTTCATGCTGGCGCTGGAGAACACGGAAGCGGATGGCGTAGAGCGACCACCGGTGACACCTCCTCCCACGGACGAGCAGCAGCACGACTTCCCGATGCTGCTGCAGGGCGTTGATTTTTCGATGCTACCGTATGAGATGTACTACCACCTGCAACCAGCGTCCAACTTCATCGTAGTTGGTGCGGAAGGACAATTTCGGCTCACACCTGAGGATGATGGAAAAGCTGCCACTACGGATGGAACTGTTGAACGCGCTCCGGATGAACCAACGCAGGAGGTTATTCCCCACGTCGAAGTGCATGGTGGTGAATTGATTCTGAACCCACTCCCACCAGTGTTCTCGGAAGAAAAAGAGGAGCTTCTCGACGACGTCATGGAGGTCATCAACGCTGACCAGCAGGAGGACGAGGATGTGTTGGAGGCAACCTTCGACATGTCCGAGTTCATAAAATATTTGAATCCTTCAAAAGTAAGTTGTAAAGTTGTATAAAATTTAAAAAATTATTTTTTCATCTTTTCATAAATTATTTATCTTTTTTTTTTAGAATGAACGTGAGAAGACTCCCGAGAACGAAGCAGTGGAGGTGGGCGAGATGGAGGTTGCACCAGCTGCGGGGATCTCCGGGGATGCATCATCTGAATCGTCTCTGGTACGTATATTCATTATTATTTTTTTCTTAAAATCTATGATGAAATTCAACAATAATTTTTTTCAGCGTTCACCTGTCAAGCTAGCAAGGACATCAACACCGTGGAGGAGGAGAAAAATTCGTTGTCCAAAAAAGCACTCAAACTATTCACCGGCGAGATACCGTCAAAGATTGGCTTCGGGCGATCGTCAAACAACGAGACCAGCTCGAGGTGTGCGACGTCAACGATCACCATCAATGGAGCATCCTCGTCGTGTGCGTGTACGTTGGGAGGAGAGAGGCGAGCGCAGATCACACTCTGAGGATCTTCGGTCAAGTAAACGTCATCACCGAGGCATACATGGACAACGAGAAAATCGTCATCGGCGCACGCCTTCAGAAGAGCGACGTGAAGCTCGTTATCAAAGACGGCGTCTGGAAGAGCAACGTAAGCCATGGAGTCGTGGATATAAAAAATATAATAAAAGATACTAATTATTTTTATTTAAGATTGTATTTTTTTCTCTAAGTTGAATAAAAAAAAAGTTATTAAAATAAAAAAATTAAAAAAAAGCCTTTTTCAAGGCTAAAAATATTTCAAGCGTAAAATAAACTATTTCATGAAAATGATCTTTTTTATTCAAAATATACCGCTTGTCGTCCATTGGGCAAATAGCCGTCTTTTCTTCTTAATTATCAAAAAGCATTGAATTTACTAATTGCATTAATTTTCCATCTTAAATATGAAAAGTCATTATAACTATTTTATTTTTATTTTAAAGTTAATCATTCATCCGAAACAATTCAATAAAGAATTCAATAAATAAATTTGTTGTACGTTGAAAATATTGTTGGTCCTTAAAAGGACCGGGGATTAACTCATTAAATAAATTTAAAAATCTCTCATCTAATACTCTGATCAGGCTGCCGTAAAATAGGCGCTGGTTAGCGGCTGCAGCATGCGAGCGGCAGAAACTAGTAGGGGAACGAGGCGAGCGGCAGAATGGCTCGAGGGCACAGTAACCGTAGCAGCTGCAGCATGCTCGCGGTAGAAAGGGAAACCACGGTGTGGTGCGTTCGAAAGAGCTACGCGTAGGGTCGCGTGCAGCACGGTGACCGACGTGTGGGTCACGATGATGCGATACCCGCTCAAGGCTTGGCCCGCTCGAGGCATGGCCCGCTCGAGGCTTGGCCCGCTCGAGGCTTGGCCCGCTCTGTTTTACCTACTTTCCGTTTCCTGACTGAATTCTTAGGAAAGCCCGTTCTTAATATCAGCCTAAGTACTCACTTTGCGCTCGCAGTCAACCTGCGGCTGCTCCATTTAGTGGCCATCGCCTTTACGGGTGGCTAACCGGAGCTGACTTTAACACCAGTCGGAGGCTTCGGCAAACTGTTTCGTTCGCTCAATCCAAACTACCACAGGGTTCTCTAACGAAGTCTGCCCCTCGTTTTACAAATTACGCTCTCTACAATCGCGAGCTACGTTCGCTTCTTTGCTCATTCTTAACCCTTAAACTTTATCCACTCAAACTTTAATTGTCTTCGCTTATACTTCGCTTATACTTTGCTCCTTTACTCTTACTTCGCTTCTTCGCTGAACTTCATTATCTTCGCTTCTTTGCTCAACCTAGCTCTTACTTCGCTTTTTCGCTCTCACTTCGTTTTGACTTCGCTCTTACTGCTACCTTTTACCTTTTTATTCAACTCTGCTATGTGTTTCCTATGTAGATAGTGCAATTTTGCTCCTCTTATATCAAAAATCCATTAGCATTGAAAAATCCTAGAAACTTTTTTATGAGATTAAACATTCAGTTTTTTTTTTAGATTTGTTTATATCTTTAAAAATTTAATTCTTTTAAGTGAGAATAGCTTGTAAAAATTTGAGGAACACGGATCAAAAGAGAAATATATTTCACTTTTAGTTTTTTAAAATTACTATTGACCTTACAGAATCCTTGAGGCTCCGTAGCAATCTTAAGCATTCAGAACTTTTCATTAACTTCTTAGCGTTTTTTTACCTTTTTTAAAAAAAAGCGAAAAAGAAAACTTGAAAAAAAATAACAGTTATTTTGCTTCTTATATTTTATATTTATAAGGATCCGGTGTTCTAATAGCATATTGTTCAAAATTTACCTATATTAAATCAAACTTTTACTATAAAAGATAAAAATAAAGGAATAAAATAAATCACATAAAAAACTAAAATTATGAGTATGGTCTAAGGAGTTGTAAGATCAAAACAAATTTTTTTTGGTTAAGGGTATCTTCATTTTTAATAATTAAATAATAACATGATACATTATCTTTTATCTTTAATTGCATGTTTAAAAAATTTTTGATCGAGAAACTCGATATTGTCTCAGGCGGCGCCAGTCGATTTTTGAAAAATACTGTCATTTTTAACTGATAAGAAAATAAAGCAAAAACTTGAGTTTTGTTTGTTCATCATACGAATTTTGAGTTTAATTCGTAAAAACTCGGGAAGAGCTAAATATTTTTCTATGAAATTTTAAACCACATTCTTGAAGTTTTTCCGCTGCAAATAAATTGGTCCAGATATTTCTAAAAATTTATGAGCCGTGATTCTAACTTTTAAACGATATATTGGTCATTTCTAACCTAAAAACTTTGGATCAATAAATTAAGCATAAATTTAAGAGTCTAAAAAACTGTCAGAGAGAAAATTTTTCATTAAGTTTCAAAGAATGTTTCTGTAGAATTTCAAAACGATATTTTTTATGGTAAAAAATAGTAGTATTTTCTAAAAAGTGGCTATTTAAATTTTCATCTTTATTACTATTTAATAATTATATTCTTACTTTTATTTAAAAGTGTGTCCATGACATACCCAAAAATTTTCGTACGTTCTAAACTACGTCGAATGAAAATTATCAAATCAAAATATTGATAAATTTCAAACTAAGATTTGAATTATGGTGAAAAGTATCTTTGAAAAATTGCAATTTTTCATTCTTCTCATAAGTTTCGACATATATCAATCGATTTTGAAAGCATTTAAAAGTATATACCTGGTCTATTTTATTTCAAGTTCTACGGACTGAAGTCAGAAAGCATCAATTTGGTTTTAGGCCACGGCCGAAAAATACAATTTTTTGGTCGGAAAACATAAAAATTTGATCGTACATTATAGTTTCATTACTCATTTTAATCTACAATACAAAATTAGCATTTTTTTTATTTAGTATTGTGTACTCAGAGACAGACCCTGGTTTTTCCATCGCATTGAGCAACACTAAATATCAAATATTTTTTTCTAGTCCGTTGTGCTGGGTAAATTACCTGAAATCCTGGAGCCTCAATTCAAACGGCATCACATATTTATTATGAAGGATTTTAATTTAAATGTAGAGCATAAAAGCAAAACACTGTGTTTTCTTGAATTTCTTTTATTAAGTTTCAACTTTTTGACACTACAAATGGTGTCCTCTTCAGGATATCTATATAAAACAGTTTATCTTGTTAAAACAATGAAAAATATATGAATTTTATTTACAAATTAAAAAATAATTTAATAAAATATAATAAAATATATAAATTTGTAACCAAAATTTATATATTTTTCAAATTAGTTGTTTTACGTCTGAGATTTAGATAAATCTGAAAGTTACGATCTTTTCGGACAACAAAAGGGGAGTATTATATAAATAAAAAACTCCTTATTTTTATGCTTATCAATCAACGTTTCGGCTACCAACGGCTGCGGTCATCTTCAGAATTTTATTATTTAAAGTCACAAACAGTTTGTAAAGAGATGTCAAGCGAGGCAGACACTCAAAACTCTAGAAAATCGATGTTGAGTCTTAATCTTAACTTTTAATTATAAAATCCTGAAGATGGCTAGCCGATATGTCGATTGATAAACATAAAAATAAGGAGTTTTTTTATTTAAATACTACTCCCTTTTTTGTCCAAAAAAGTCGTAACTTCCATGTTTATATATTTTTCATTGTTTTAACAAAATTAACTGTTTTCTATAGATATCATGAAGAGGACATAATTTGTAGTATCGAAACATCAAAACTTCATGAAAGAAATTTAAGAAAACACAGTGTGTTGCTATCATGCTCTATTTCCAAATTACTAATCCTTCATAATTAACCTAATTGAGCAAAAAACTACTGTTATGTATATCACTTATTTATGTTCGTCATTTTTTGGTATAATTACTGTTCTTATTAAGTTTATAATCAATAACATGATTTATATCAATATTCAACATTTACATTTTACATTTGTATTTTTACTCTTTCATAACCCTCGAATTTTTTGTAATAATGATTATTGCGCATTTAATGACAATTAATCATTTAAATCAAATAAGTCTTACGTTTATGAGTTACTCATTACATGAAGTGAGAAGTGAAAAGAAAACTTATAATTCATAGAATGATTAAAATTCAAACGAAGATTTACAAGTTGTATAAAAAGTTGCTTTTCAAAATTGCTGCCTTTCATTTCAATATCAATTTTAAATAATTTATCTCAGTTTTTGTAGTACCTACCGGGAGTTTAAACTTACATTTCTCATTTTTTGTATTGGCCAACTCAAGTACAAAAACGTATTTTTTTACCGACTATTGGGTATGCAGACCTTAGTATATTTATTACATAGTTGAAAAAAGGTTGTGTCTAGGTACCATCGCCGTGTACCGTTTCACGGTGCACGGTGTACGGTGCACGGGCGCTATACCTAATGAGCTTTTATGTACACGGTACATGGTGCACTGTGTATGGAGGAGCTTTTTGGTGCATGGTGCACGGCGGAAAGCAGGGAAAAAATTTTGTTTTGCTATTGTTTCGTACACGGTGCACCGTATGCCGCGTATGGTTCAAAAAAAGGTTTTTTTATATCTTTGCGTACACCGTACACCAGAAACTGCACACCGTTCGGTACATGATACGCGATGTACCGTGCACGGGTGAAAATATTTTTTATATCTTTGCGTTAACCGTACACCAGTCAACGCGCCATGCTCGGTACACGGTACACGGTGCACCATGTACGGTGCAAGGTTGAAAAAATGTTTTGGCTTACACAAGACACCACACACCGTTCGGTACACGGTTCGCGATGTACCGTGCACGGGTGAAAATATTTTTTACAACTTTGCGAACACCGTACACCAGACAACGCGCGCTGTTCGGTACACGGTACACGGTGCCCCACGTACGGTGCAAGGTTGAAAAAATGTTTTGGCGTACACCAGACACCGCACACTGTTCGGTACACGATACACGATGCACCGTGCATAGATGGAAATATTTTTTATAACTTTACGTACACCATACACCAGACAACGCGCGCTGTTCGTTACATGGTACACGATGCACCGTGCACGGGTGAAAATATTTTTTATAGCTTTCCGTACACCGTACACCAGACAACCCGCACTTCTCGGTACACGGTACACAGTGCACCACGTACGGTGCAAGTTTGAAAAAATGTTTTTGTGTACACCAGACACCGCACAGTGTTCGGTACGCAGTACACGATGCACCGTGCACGAGTAAAAAAAATTTTTATATCTTTGCGTACACCGTACACCAACAACGCACACTGCTTGGTACACGGTACACGGTTGAAAAAAATGTTTTGTGTACACCAGACACCGCATATTGTTCGGTACTTAGTTTCACCAACATTACAATGTCAGGTTACTCAGCAGCAGTCTAATGCTTTAAGAAATCATAGGGATTCACCGCAGTTGATTCAAATAATTATAGGGATTCAAGCATGTCGAATACCCTACGTGGAGTATGCGTCTCAATTTCAAGACAGCAGCTGCCCCATGCAAGTGGGTTTTAAGAGAACAACTGAAAGTCTACTAGCAGCCGATTTTTTTACCGTATAGTCGTTGGGCTCTCAAGTCTGCAATTCCGAGATCGAGGAATCCAGAAATCCAAATTCTTTGAGCTGTATAAGTTTGTATTCTTATTTTTAAGCTCCGAGTCAAGGTTCGGACTCTGTATTCTTCGTTGTATACCCGAGAGTCCAGAAATCAGAGTCCAAAGACTCGAGTACTTAGACTCGAGAGTATAACAGCTTGAATTTTGCTCGGAATTTCGGATTTGACTTTGTATACTCTGGACTCCGAGTCTTTGCCCAGCAATTGATCTCACAAAGTCATAGGAATTGAACGCAGCAATTCTTGGAAGTCAAAGTCGGACGTTGTTAAAGCGAGTTTTGAATACAGGGCTACCGGATTACAAGTCACGCGCTCTATTCAATGAACCCTATCGGACCTCTTATAATCTTTAAATTAATCTTATAGGCCTAATCTTTATAATCTTTTACCCCTTTCAAGAAGTCGTCTCCGATCAGTTTTTTCGACCTGGTGCACTTCGACCACGGATGCTTGTGTGTATGATACATGTAGGGTAAAATAGACATATAGTATCAGGGGCGCAACGACTCCTTCCAGCTAGGGGTTGTCCTGAGGTCCGACCCCCCAAAATTGAAGTCTCAAAAAAAAAAATTAAAAAAAAAAGATAAAAGTTGAGTAAATAGACTGGTTGATTATCCCCCAAGCTCTAAGCCCCCCAATGCCCTGGGTGACTGAGTTCAATAAATCAACTGATCAGCTATCCCCCAAGCTCTAAGCCCCCAAATACCCTGGGCGCCCGAGTTCAACAAATAAATTTATCGGCTATCCCCCAAGCTCTAAGCCTCCGAAACCAGGACGCCCGAGTTCAACAAAAAAACTGATCAACCATCCCCCAAGCTCCAAACCCTCAAATACCCTGGCCACCCGAGTCAAATAAATAAACTGATCAGCTATCCCCCAAGCTTCAAACCCTCAAATACCCTGGGCGCCCGAGTTCAATAAATAAACTGATTAGCTATCCCCCCAGCTCTATACCCCCAAATACCCTGTGGGCCCAAGTTCAACAAAAAAACTGATTAGCTACCCTGCGAGAAATTTCCGCCAGAATATTGCCAGACAGTGGGCAGATTTAGCGAAATTGGGCAGAAATTTAGTAGGGTTAATCGCCAGATTCTTGACAGAAGGCCAATGCCTTACGCATAGGGATTCTGGCGAGCTATAACGTAAACCTTTAAATTTTAAATTGTAACATTTATTACTAACAAAAATATGTTCAGTATCATAACTTGACTTTGAAATTTTTCTTTTTTTTTTTTCCTTATGTTGAACATTTTTCTCATCCATTTTGATGTAATTTTAAAATATTATTCACACAATACCAGCCCTGCTGTATAGCCACACGTGTGCCACACGTACAATGGACTGGAACAAATTATTTTCTTTTGCTAAATATTTTAACACCTATGGAGTCAGGGCGGAGACCTAGTGCATAGGATAACGATTACAACCTGGACATGATTTCCCCAGGAAGTTTTGACTCCGGAGGGGCCAGGGCGGATACCTGGTGCACCTGGTGATACTGACGCCTTGGAGATGATTTCCCCAGGAAGTTTGGACTCCGGAGGGATCAGGCTGAACACCTGGTGCACCTGGTGATACTTACGCCTTGGAGATGATTTCCTCAGGAAGTTTGGACTCCGGAGGAGCCAGGGCGGATACCTGGTGCACCTGGTTATACTGAGGCCTCGGAGATGATTTCCCCAGGAAGTTTGGACTCCGGAGGGGTCAGGCTAAATACCTGGTGCACCTGGTGATACTTACGCCTTGGAGATGATTTCCTCAGGAAGTTTGGATTCCGAAGGAGTTAGGGCGTACACCCGGAGCACCTGGTATTAATTACGCCTTGGAGATGATTTCCCCAGGAAGTTAGGACTCCGGGGGGGTCAGGGCGGACACCTGGTGCACCTGATGATACTTACGCCTTGGAGATGATTTCCTCAGGAAGTTTGGACTCCGGAGGGGCCAGGGCGGATACCTGGTGCACCTGGTAATACTTACGCCTTGGAGATGATTTCCCCAGGAAGTAAGGACTCCGGGGGGGTCAGGGCGGACACCTGGTGCACCTGGTGATACTTACGCCTTGGAGATGATTTTCTCAGAAAGTTTTGATCCCAGTGGGTTCACATCATCAAGTTTACTATTAGGATAGCATCTTCAAAGTGTGGTTATTACCGGGTACACCAAGTATTTTCCCTGGCCCATCCAGGGTCAAAATTTCTGGATAAAATCATCTCCAAGGCGTATGTATCACCAGGGGCACCAGGTGTCCGCCCTGGCCCCTCCAGAGTCAAAACTTTCTAGGGAAATCATCTCCAAGGCCTCAGTTTAACCAGGTGCACCAAGCATCTGCCCTGGCCCCTCTGGAGTCAAAACTTCCTGGGGAAATTATCTTCAAGGCGTAAGTACTACCAGGTTCACCAGGTGTCCGCCCTGACCCCTCCGGAGTCGAAACTTCCTGGGAAAATCATCTCCAAGGCGTAAATATCACCAGGTGCACCAGGTGTTCAGCCTGACCCCTCCGGAGTCCAAACTTCCTGGGGAAATCATCTCCAAGGCCTCAGTATAACCAGGTGCACTAGGTATCCGCCCTGGCCCCTCCGAGGTCCAAACTTCCTGAGGAAATCATCTCCAAGGCGTAAGTATCACCAGGTGCACCAGGTATCCGCCCTGGCCCCTCCGGAGTCCAAACTTCCTGGGGAAATCATCTCCAGGTTGTAATCGCTATCGTATGCGCTAGGTCACTGCCCTGACTCCATAGGTGTTAAAATATTATTTTTAGCAAAAGAAAAAAAATTTGTTCAAGTCCATTGTACGTGTGGCTATACAGCAGGGAGAGGTTAGGATTTTCAAACAGCAAGCATGATTCATCGATTAAAATTATATTTCTATAAAATTATTTGATTATTTTTTATCAATTTTGTGGAGCCAGGAAGATAGCTGATCAGTTTATATATTGAACTCGACGCCCAGGGTATTTGGGGGTTCAGAGCTTGGGAGATAGCAGATCAGTTTATTTATTGAACTCGACGCCCAGGGTTTTGGGGGGCATGCTGCTGCTCCGATATGTAAACTAACCTCTCATCAACGCATCTAGGTACATATACATATATGTATATATATATATAAAATAATAAGCTTGACAGAAATTTCTGCCCACTATCTGGCGGGCACCCCAGACGTTCTGTTGAAACTTCTAGCAGGGTATCCCCCAAGCTTAAAACCCCCAAACCCTGGACGCCGAGTTCGATAAATAATCGATCGGTCATTCCCCAAGCCTTGAACCCCAAAATACCCAGGGCACCCGAGTTCAATCAAAAAACTGATCAGCTATCCCTCAAGCTCTAAACCCCCCAAACCCTGGGCGCCCGAGGTCATTGAAAATACTGATCAGCTATCCCCCAAGCTCTAAGCCCCCAAGACCCTTGGCATCGAGTTCTATAAATAAACTGATCAGCTAACCCCCAAGCTCTGAACCCCCAAATACCCTGGGCGTCGAGTTCAATATATAAACTGATCAGCTATCTCCCTAGCTCTAAACCCTCAAAACTCTGGGAGCCCGAATTCAATTAATAAGCCGATCAGCTATCCCTCAAGCTCTAAGCCCCCAAATCCCTGGGCGTCGAGTTCAATATATAAACTGATCAGCTATCTCCCAAGCTCTAAACCGTCAAAACCTTGGGCGTCGAGTTCAATAAATAAAACGATCAGCTATCCCTCAAGCTTTAAACCCCCCAACCCTGAGATCCCGAGGTCAACGAAAAAACTGATCAGCTATCCCCCAAGCTTGTAATGTGGTTTTGGGAATAAGAATAAAATAGGAAGTCTCTCCTTTGTTTTCAATTTAATTTAATTTAATAATGTGAGAGTAATTATTCTTGTTTTACTTTTATTTTCAAAATTTCACGAGGGGTCAGCCAAGAAACAAGTTTCAGCCAGGAGTTGGAATTATTAGCCAAGAGAGGAAAAAGAAGAAAGAAAAAGAACAAGATGGCGATAGAACTGCAGCGATAGTTATGTAGTTTCTATGAGTATGAGTGTGCGCATGAATGAGAGAGAGAGGCGCGCGAAGTTGTCCAAATAGTAAATGTAGCCGCGAATCCGATCGCCGGGACGATCGTCGTTTTTTTGGCCGTTGGTACGGTTTGTTTACGTTGCTGTTGAGATTATTATTCGCTTGTTGCTTGAGAGAGTTAGCTCGTTAATTTTGTGGTAAAAAGTAAAGAGAGAGTTAGTTAGTTACAAATAAAAGTTTAAAAGAGAGTTAAAAAAAAAATAAATAAAACGAAGAAAGAAGTCTGCGTCCAGTCCTGAGTCGTCATCGTCAACGGTGTCGTGGAAGTCTGCGTCCAGTCCTGAGTCGTCATCGTCAACGGTGTCGTGGAAATCTGCGTCCAGTCTTGAGTCGTCATCGTCAACGGTGTAGTGGAAGTCTGCGTCAAGTCTTCAGTTTCGGGGAATTAATATTGTAAGTCAATAAGTTTAGGGGTTTGGTAATTGGTGGGAGTTTCTTTTCAGCCGTAGAATTTTCGTTTGGGGTTTGATAATTTGTTTGCGTATTTTCCCGGTGCGCGTCTTTGAACCACCGATTAGCCAGAATTATAGTCTTAAGTCTTGTGTTAAAAAAAAAAAAATAACTGTGTAAAGATTTAGGGAAAAATTATTAAAATTTGGATGAAAATTACATTGACTTTTTATTCATTTGTTACTAATTAAATCTTTATTACACGTGGCGACCGTGTGACAGGACTGATTAAGACATTAATAAATAAATTATCAAACTTAACATATTAAATTAACCTAGAAAAAGCCAGAAATTTTTTTTTTTAAGACAAGAATTTTAGGTTAAAAAAAAAAAAAAAAAAAAAAGCCAAGAATTTTAGGTTAAAAAAAAAAAAAAAAAAAATTAGGTTATTTGGGGTAATTTGAGCCAATAAATCAGAGAGAGAAAGTGTTGGTAAATTTATTCGGGACATAATTGTTATGGGAACTTCTATTGAATTATTTTATTATATGGATGATTTTTAGTTACGCAAGAAGAAAAGTTGAATTGTTTTGAATTTTTGTGGAGGAGGGTTATAATAAAAATTCAATTATTTGTTAATTCTTGTCGGGATAAAATATTTTAGTCAGTCATTTTATTCAGCCACGTATAGTTATTTTGTTTTGAGAATTCCGAGAATTGTGCCGTGTCCATAGGAAAAGAGTAAGGAGTGGGGGACGATATTTGGTTCTTGAACATTTTTTTTTTTTTTTTTTTTTAGTTGGTTAATTTGGAATTTTGGAATTTTAATATGGATTCACATGAGGAAATTATGAGGAAAATCCTTCATAAAAATAGGAGGGCGAGGGGTTATAGAAATCAAATTTCGGAATTGAAAGGTAATGAGTTATTTGAGGAATTGGGAAAGTATGGGTGTAGTAGGGAAGGGAATTTGGAGATATTGAGGGATCGATTGTTGAGGGTTATGTTACGCCAGGACGAAAATAATTCAGATTTTATTCCATGGTATCCTGCTGACGTCGGTTCGGGATCAACAACGAGTTCAACGGAGGATACGGAGGACAACTGTAATGCAATTCCTGTTGAGGCGAAGGAAAACTTTCGACCGGGACCATTTCACCGAGGATCTCAAAGAGGGCGCGTTCGAACCAGGATAGTTGCTCAATGTCAACAAAAAAGGAACTCTTCCTCGGAGAGTGAATCAGGTTTGATCGAAAATTTTTCTTCGCGACAGGAAGTTGCAGTTGAGGTCCATGCTCCACGTGAAAATAATAATATTGAAAATCTAAAATTAATTGATGAAAGGGTAGTGGTACAGGGTCAAACAAATCGTTTAGCCCCTGAATTTTGTCAATATTTTAATCAGCCAGAACAACAGTTTGAATATCAATTTAGAAGGGTAGTTTGTAATGCGGGAACGGGGAATTTCGAATCACGGGATAGGGAAATTTCTACTACACCAAAGACTAGTCGGACGAGAGAAACACCTGGGGTGGGAAGGGATAATTTAAATCTGAACTCAAGAATAAATAACCGTGGGGAGGATTTGAATTCGGAGAATGAAAATTTCTTTACTCCCAAACAGAATGTTAATGAATCAACACCTAAAAATTTTGGGAATAGGGTTAGCCAAGATTTGGAAACTGAATGGGAAAGTGGGTCGGAAGAGAATTTAAGGTTACGTTCGAATAAAGGAAGAGGTTTTGAAATGAAAAGACAGGTTAGATTTGAAGGGGAATCGGGAATTTTTAAATTTAGAACTCACAATGATCTCAAAACGGATAGGTTAAATGAAATGAATGAAAAAGTCAGTCGTGAGGGGAATGTTAAATCTGTACCATACAATGAAAAAAAGAATGAAAAATATTCGTTGGGAGATGAACGGGTTAGTCGTAAAAAGTTTCCAAAAATTAGAAAATTTAATGTATCAAATTTTGATAGGAATATGATAGATAGAGAGGAAAATTTTGATTCGAGAAATTTAAGAGACTGTAGAAGGGAAAATGATTTTTTGGGAAATAAGGGTCAAGGGAAATTTGATATTTTTGAAGATAGTGTTGACATGGGTGGGGGTAGAAGAAATTGTAGAGATGTTAGAAGTAGAGTTACTGGTAGGAATTTAGAAAACGGGCAGGAGTATTTGTCAAGTGAAGACAATCGAGAATATCAGCCGGAAGGTAGGGAAGATAGAAAGGAGAGTATGTTTGACAAAAATTTTAATAATCCAGACAGGGTTCAGTTGAGTAATGATACGATGCAGGCGGTAAAATTTTTAAAGTCGTGGGGTATAAAATTTTCGGGGGAAGATAAACATGAAGATCCGGAAGAATTGTTGGAACAATTAATTGATTGTAAAAAGAGTTGTTGTATAAGTGATAAAGGGTTGATAGGGGCATTACCAAGTGTGTTCAGTCGCGGGGCCAGTCGTTGGTTCAGAACAATACGGGATGAAGTTAGAAATTGGTCGAATTTTGAACAGAAATTTAGAAATCATTTTGTGGGGGAATATGATGAGGAAGATCTGTTAGATGAATTAAGAGTAAGATCACAAGCTAAGAATGAAAAGATAACTAATTATCTTTGTTGTGTAAGATTATTAGTATCCAAATTTAGTAAACCTCCTTCAAATAAATATTTGGTAAATCGAGTTTTCCGTAATCTGTTGCCGAGTTATCGCCGAGCGATGATGGATAAATTAATTATATCTCTTGAAGATATTGAAGATTATGGTCGAGTGTGGGAGAGGCAATTGGAGTTAGATGTGAGATATGTTCCACCTCCTTCAGTAGAGAAAATGAGGGTTAAGGGAGCGGCTTTTTATGGGATTAATTCTAAGAATCATGTTGCAGCCTTACATGAAAATGAGAATGAATTAACGGCTAAAATTCAGTCAGAGAAACTTAAAAATAGGAAATCGGACAGGAAAGAAGTTAAAAAAAAAAAATCGGTGGTGGAGATAAGTGAGGTTAAAGATAAAGATTTTTCGCAAGGTGAGGTTAGTGCTATTAATCAAGGTTCTTTAAATCAAATTAATCCTAATTTTAATCTAAGTAAGAATCAGTTTAATAATATAAGTCGAATTGATCAAGTTAACCCTAATTTAGGTGTTAAACCGAAATTTCAGCAAAATTTTTCCATGAATTCTGCGTTGCCTCCCCAATTGGATAAAGTCGAAAATAATGAAGAGAAAATTTTTTATGGGGCCTGTTATCATTGTCAGTCCGTAGGACATCGAGCTTCGGAATGTCCGGATAAGATTTGCGGTTGGTGTGGGTCGAAAGGTCACTCGAGGAAATATTGTCCTAATTCTCCACCTGATTTGGTATGTTTCTCTTGTCAGGAGAAGGGTCATATTTCTAAATGGTGTCCTAAATTTTTGGGTCAGGGTAATCAGCCAGAGAATAATGTGAATCAGTCAATGGGTAAACGTAATTGGTCAGGAAATAATTTTAATCAAACGGGGGATAGCTCTAATAAAGGAAAGGGATTTTGTTTTATGTGTGGCAAAACGGGGGTTTTCGCTAAGTCGTGTCCTGATTGTGCTCCAATTTTCGGTAGATTCTTGGGAAACGAACAGCGTGGGGTCCAGAATTAAAAGAAAATTTTGTTCCCCACGTTGAGAATAAAAGTCGGATAGAAAGTAAAGAAAAAAATTTGAAAACTAAAAGTATGAAGGTATTCGAGAAATTAGAGGTTAGAGAAGTAAATCCTAAGAAGTCGATTGAAATTAATGATAAGAAGTTAGAGGCGGAAGTCTTTAAAGAGAAGCATTTTGAGAATGAAAAGTCGAGAGAGATTTTTAAAGTTAAAGGAAAGGAGTTTGAAGGGATTGAGGAATTGGAGGGAAATAGGTTAGATTCGGGAAAGAAAGAAAACTTGAGATTTACGGAAAATTATTGGTCAACTAATCCTATTAATTTTCTAGGAAAGTTAGATATAGAAGAGAGGAAGAGAAGGTTAGGAGATTTTTCAATAGATTTAAAAGACAATGGTGAAGGTAATACGGAAAGTTATAAAAAAATAAATTTGATACCTCGTGAAGATAATATAGGGAAAGGGAAGGTTGATGAAATTTTTGATGTGAATAGAGGAAAGAATATAGATGAGATAAGAAAAACTGCTGATCAAAAGTTAAGTGATGATAGGAAGGGTAATAAAATTGAAGGTGATAGTAGTAAGTTAGGAAATGAGATTATTGGTGAAGGCAATGATATAAGTAAGGTTAAAGGAAAAAGTGAGATGTTGGATTTTATTAAGGATATTGTGAAAGATGGGGAAGGTAAGACAGAGGGATTTAATTATGAAATCAAATGTAAAATGAAGAATGAACTAAATGAAAGGGTTAAGACAAAGGGAGAGGTTTTAGCGGGGTTTAGTGTCGATAATAGAAATTTTCTAACCTTAATTTTAGGAGGGTTAAAATTTCAGACATTATTAGATCCGGGAGCAACTATTTCATTAGTGGGTCCAAAGGTAATTGAGAAATTTAAGGGATGGTTGAAGCCGTGTGATTCAGTCATGAGAACAGCAACGGGGGTAATCAGTCGAACTTATGGGATTTTGAAAATTTTATTAGAGGTGGAGGGAATAATTAAGCCGGTATTATTTCGAACTGTTGCAAATCTAGATTATGATGTGATTTTGGGAATGGATTTTTGTATAGCATTTGATGTAGATGTGAGGTTAGGTAGGGGCTTATGGCGTATTCAGGAGAAAGATTGGCGAAGATTTTCAGGTAAAAGTGAGAATGAGGAAGTAATTCTGAATGCTGAATGCGCCGCCCTTTCGGAATTGGGTTCAGAAGACAAAATTAGGGTGGAAAAGTTAGTGGAGAGTATTTTATCTAAGGTCTCTGATAAGCCGGGAGCGACAGATTTGACTGAACATCATATTGAGTTAATTAGTTCAATTCCTATTCGACATAAGCCGAGACGTATTCCCCCCCGAAAGGAAGAGTTAATGATGGAGGAGGTGGATCGTTTAAAAAGGGAGGGAATAATTGAAGATTCAGCCAGTGATTATAGTAGTGCCCCAGTGATGGTACGTAAGCCAGACGGGACGTATAGATTCTGTATTGATTTTAGAGATATTAATAAAATAACTAAGAAAGACGAGCATCCAATTCCGAATATGGATTCAATTTTAGACAGGTTAAGAAACGCGCATTTTATTACTACCATTGATTTAAGGCAAGCTTACTTTCAAATTCCGATGGAAAAATCTAGTAAACGTTATACGGCTTTTTCAATATCTAATTTTGGTTTGTGGCATTTCAATTTTATGCCGTTTGGTTTAACTAATGCTCCGCGAACATTTCAGAGATTGATTAATAAACTTTTTGGTAAATATGCGCCGATAATTTTTGTTTATTTGGATGCCATAATAATAGTTACAGAAGATTTCGAAACTCATCTTAAATGGTTAAAATTCGTTTTAGAAAAATTGGTTGGGGCTGGGTTAAAGGTAAACAAGGATAAGTGTCATTTCTGTTGTAGTAGTGTGACTTATTTGGGGTTCTTGTTGGATAAGGATGGACTCAGGCCAGATCCAGATAGAATAGCACCTTTATTAAAAGCTAGACCCCCAAAGAATAAAGATGAGTTAAGAAGTTTTCTGGGTTCTTTGGGTTGGTATTCTAGATTTATAAAAAATTCAGCCGAGAAGGCTATTCCTTTAAATCGATTATTAAAAAAAAATCAGCCTTGGAGTTGGGGGCAAGAACAACAGGAAGCTTTTGATTTCTTCATCAAAGCTTTAACCTCACCTCCCGTATTAGCCAGACCTGATTTTTCTAGATTATTTAAGGTACAGTGTGACGCGAGTTTTGGGGCGGTTGGGGGTGTGTTAACTCAGGAGGATGATGAGGGACAAGAACACCCTATTGTTTATATTAGTCAGACCTTAGGTACGTCTCAGAGAAATTGGACTATTACGGAGAAAGAATGTTATGCGGTGGTTTGGTCAATTAAGAAATTCAGACCGTACGTCGAGGGTTATAAATTTAAAGTTGTAACTGATCATTCAGCATTATTGTGGTTAAGAAATTTGAAAAATCCGACTAATAGGTTAGCCAGGTGGGCGTTGGAATTACAACAGTGGGATTTTGAGATTGAATATCGTAAGGGGGATTTAAATCATCTTCCGGACGCGTTGTCAAGAATGTTTGCAGGGGATTATGAAGAATTAGCCGCGTGTAGTGAAATAAAAGATAAAAGTTACTTAAAATTATGGTCGGACATAGAAAATAAGCCGGAAAAGTTTCCTTTATGGAAAATTGAAAATGATAAACTGTACAGACATAAAAATAATCAATTGCTAGATCCAGTTACTTTTAGGGAAGAAAGTTGGAAATTAGTGATACCCGCGGATTTGAAAGAAAGAGTTTTGTATGATGCTCATTGTATACCTTCAGCCGGTCATTTTGGGATAGAAAAAACTTACGACAGGTTAGCTCGGGAATATTACTGGCGGGGAATGTATCATGATGTGGTTGCCTATGTTGAGTCGTGTGATTCGTGTCAGAGATTCAAATCGTGTAAGACAGGGAAACAGGGTTTAATGGGTAGTTGGATAGTTGAAATGCCTTGGGTAGTGGTTTCAATGGATTTGATGGAGTTTCCGCCGAGTAAGAGTCAAAATAAGTATTTGATTGTCTTTCAGGACTTATTTACTCGATGGATTGAAGTTAAACCATTGAGAAAAGCCAATGCTAAGACAGTTGCTCGAGCCTTTGAAGAGTTAGTTCTATTCAGGTGGGAAATTCCAAATTACATAGTAACAGATAACGGTACAGAATTTGATAATAAATTATTTGCGGAAGTTTTGGAAATTTATGGGGTTAAACAAGTTTTTATACCACCGTACCATGCACAATCGAATCCGACGGAACGTACGAATAGAACTTTAAAACCAATGATATCTGCGTTTGTCCAGAACGATCATAGGGAGTGGGATATTCATGTGCACGAATTTAGACATGCAGTAAATACTGCAATTCAATCTACTACAAGGGTTAGTCCAGCTTTTTTAAATTTTGGTAGAAATCCTAGACCTGTAAAAAGTTTAAGACGTGAGGTAGAGGGAGATAAGCCAGTAATGAAAATTGATTTTGAGTTGTGGAAAGATAGATTGAAAAGGTTAAACTTCTTGAGGGATTTGGTGGTTAAACATATTGAAAAGGCAAGGGTAAGACAGGCTAATAACTATAACAAGGGTAGGAAAGAAATAGTGTTTCAGGTTGGGGATAAAGTAATGAGAAAAGTGCATGTTTTGTCAGATGCTAAAAAAAAATTTTCAGCCAAGTTAGCTCCTAAGTTTGATGGTCCATACGAAATCATTGAGGTTAAATCACCTGAGGTTTATATATTAGAAAAAAAAGAATCAGAAAAGAAAAATCAGAAGGTACATGTGTCAGATTTGAAACGATTTATTCCTCCTAGAATTAAATAATTTGAAGATAATAATTTTTTTTTAATTTGGAAATTTTGTTCGTTTAAGGTTAACTGGTTGTTCAATATGGAAACTTCAATTCAGGAGGAATCAAATCAGTCGAATTTTCAGCCAGGAGGGGTTTTGTTGCAACAGTCGGGTGAAGAAGTGGGATCGAGTGGAGTAATTGGTGAAATTTTGGAAACCAGTTCACGAAGGATGAGGGTGAATCAGCCGAGAAATTGGGAAGAAGATCAGGAGGATTGTGTGGTTTGCGACAATGACGAGGTAATGAGTACCAACTCCTCCACATCAGCGGTGATTCGTTCCATCGAAGAAATCACTAGAACGAGAACGAATGGAGTCTTGGAAGTGTTGGAGGAGACCGAGGAAGAATTGAGAGAAAAGTTGCTTCATGCTATGGAAAAGAAGAAGAAAAACCAACAAATAATGAGTGTAAGTCCGATGAGAAAGGTCCCTTCTTCATCATCAGTTACTGAAACGGAGGTGGATGGAGTCATGGTGGTGGATGGAGAAGAAGATTGGGATAATGGTCCGGAAGTGGAATCTTATCTGAACTTAATTCCGTCAAGGAGGGAAGAGGTTCGAGTCGCGTCAGCCATGTCAAGGGAGGGAGAGGTTCAAGTCGCGTCGGCCATGTCAAGGGAGGGAGAGATTCGAGTCGCGTCAGCCATGTCAAGGGAGGGAGAGGTTCGAGTCGCGTCAGCCATGTCAAGGGAGGGAGAGGTTCGAGTCGCGTCAGCCATGTCAAGGGGGGGAGAAGTTCGGGTCGCGTCGGTCATGTCAAGGGGGGAGGAAGCCCGGGTCGCGTCGGCCATGTCAAGGGGGGAAGAAGTCGCTTCGGTTGCTTCAGCCACTCTTAGCAGTGGTCAGGAGGTAGGGGGGGTGAGGAGAAAGAAAAAACGTCAAGGTCGGCGTCAAATAATGATAGACGATTTTCATTCACCGAATTTGCCCTCAAGGTCACCCTCGCCAACTTTCGGACCTCACAATCTGGTAAGAACAACTCGATCATCTGTACCCGAAGTTCTACCCCAGTCAGAAAATAATTCTGCTGGTCAACAAAAGAGTCACGAGCTTAAAGTTAAAATCGGGGGGGTTCGGTACCAAAATGTCGAGAAAATCCGAACGAACCCATTATTAGACCCACCCCCTCGATCCTGTTTTAATTGTTGGGAATTTGGCCACTCGGCTTTAGTTTGTCCAAAACCCAAAGCTGGTATTTATTGTACCAATTGTGGTCGGGTGAACCGGGTAATAAATACCTGCGAGAGGTGTAGGAAGGCTTATTTGGCCTCGCAAAGTTTAAACACTGATCAACCAGGTAGTTATCAGTCAAGCGGAGGTTATCAGTCAAATCAAAGTCAATTTAGTCAATCTAGTCAGCGTTCGGTTAACGTTTTTGCAAGATTGGGTAGTCAAAATCGTCAGTCAGGTCACAGTCAAAATCAAAACGTCCAGTTTAGTCAAAGTCTTCAGGCAGGTCACAATCAAAATCGAGATGTCCACATTAGTCAAAATCGTCAGTCAGGTCACAGTCAAAATCAAAACGTCCAGTTTAGTCAAAGTCTTCAGGCAGGTCACAGTCAAAATCAAAACAGTCGGCTTGGCGTGGTTGAACGTGAGTCAAGGGCAATTCGATTACTGCAAGAGTTGAGAGGGGTGGATGATGAAACAAGAAAGAGGATTCTGGAGGCTGTTTACGGGAAGGAGAAATAGAAGTCTGGTTGTGAAGCTATGGGAAGAAGACAAGAACAAGAAAAGGTTGTAAGTCAATTTAATTTTTTTTTTTAAATAGAAAATAAAGGAGAGAGATCAGATAGACGAGATATCTCAGGGAAATATCTCGGTCTAGGGGAGGGGTTTGTAATGTGGTTTTGGGAATAAGAATAAAATAGGAAGTCTCTCCTTTGTTTTCAATTTAATTTAATTTAATAATGTGAGAGTAATTATTCTTGTTTTACTTTTATTTTCAAAATTTCACGAGGGGTCAGCCAAGAAACAAGTTTCAGCCAGGAGTTGGAATTATTAGCCAAGAGAGGAAAAAGAAGAAAGAAAAAGAATAAGATGGCGATAGAACTGCAGCGATAGTTATGTAGTTTCTATGAGTATGAGTGTGCGCATGAATGAGAGAGAGAGGCGCGCGAAGTTGTCCAAATAGTAAATGTAGCCGCGAATCCGATCGCCGGGACGATCGTCGTTTTTTTGGCCGTTGGTACGGTTTGTTTACGTTGCTGTTGAGATTATTATTCGCTTGTTGCTTGAGAGAGTTAGCTCGTTAATTTTGTGGTAAAAAGTAAAGAGAGAGTTAGTTAGTTACAAATAAAAGTTTAAAAGAGAGTTAAAAAAAAAATAAATAAAACGAAGAAAGAAGTCTGCGTCCAGTCCTGAGTCGTCATCGTCAACGTTGTCGTGGAAGTCTGCGTCCAGTCCTGAGTCGTCATCGTCAACGGTGTCGTGGAAATCTGCGTCCAGTCTTGAGTCGTCATCGTCAACGGTGTAGTGGAAGTCTGCGTCAAGTCTTCAGTTTCGGGGAATTAATATTGTAAGTCAATAAGTTTAGGGGTTTGGTAATTGGTGGGAGTTTCTTTTCAGCCGTAGAATTTTCGTTTGGGGTTTGATAATTTGTTTGCGTATTTTCCCGGTGCGCGTCTTTGAACCACCGATTAGCCAGAATTATAGTCTTAAGTCTTGTGTTAAAAAAAAAAAAATAACTGTGTAAAGATTTAGGGAAAAATTATTAAAATTTGGATGAAAATTACATTGACTTTTTATTCATTTGTTACTAATTAAATCTTTATTACAAGCTATAACCCCCCAAAACCCTGGGCGTCGAGTTCAATAAATAAACTGATCTGCTATCTCCCTAGCTCTAAACCCTCAAAACTCTGGGCGTCGAGTTCAATAAGTAAACCAATCAGCTATCCCTCAAGCTCTAAGCCCCCCAACCCTGGGGGCCTGAGGTCAACGAAAAAACGGATCAGCTATCCCCCAAGCTCTAACCCCCCAAAACCCTGGGCGTCGAGTTCAATAAATAAACTGATCTGCTATCTCCCAAGCTCGAAACCCTAAGCGCACTTTATACTTGAATATCAAGTCCATAAAAAAGTGTTTTTTATTTTGTTCCACAAAAAGGTTGTGGTGTAGTTTTATTTACATCACTTGAAAATATTCCAAAATAATAAAATATATGTATAAAAAAATATAAAAAAATAAATAATAAGCAATAAACAAACGAATATTTTTACACTTTTCTCGAAATATGTCTCATTCTTAGAAGCATTTAATTTATAATTAAAAAAAAAAATTTGTTGATAATGTTGCAAACAAATAGTTAAACAATAAGTAAAAACTTTTTCGTTTTTCTAATCAACCACGCCATTTTGGAGTTAAAAATTTCAGACTTACGACATTATGATATAACTTGCATAAAACACGCGCTCGCTTCACTTGCTCGTGCATAGACAAATTTATTCAATAATATCGAATATTATGATATTATGATATTACGTAAATGATTAAATTTTGTTTAGAGTATAACTTTAATCAAAAACAAAAAAAGTCTTTCAAATGTCTGGGCTTATTCGAATATAGATAAATACACACCCAAAATGAGCAACCCTAGACCCCTTGGAGCAAAAATTTCGAATTAACTTTATTTGAGTATAGACCTTATTAGAGTCATTAGATTTAAATTGAAGGTCAGATTCATAATCTGGACCCTCGAAAGCAAAAGAATATAAATTTTCGAACAATTTTTGTTTGAAAAATTTTACTGATGTGTCTAGGGTTGCTCATTTTGAGTATGTATTTATCTATATTCGAATAAGCCCAGACATTTGGAAGACTTTTTTTGTTTTTTTCATCGGTAATATGGTTTGAGATTTGTGTTTTAAAATATTTTTGATTAAAGTTATACTCTTAACAAAATTTAATCAAATACGTAATATCATAATATCGAAATATTTGATATTATTGAATAAATTTGTCTATGCGCGAGCGAGTTTTATGCAAGTTATATCATAAAGTTGTAAGTATGAAATTTTTAACTCCAAAACGGCATGGTTGATTAGAAAAACGATAAAAGTTTTTACTTATTGTTTAACTATTTGTTTGCAACATTATCAACAAATTTTTTTTTTAACTATTACCGTGAAACGGTACACGGCTATGATACCTAGACACAGCCTTGAAAAAATCAAATTTAAGATTTCTTTACTAAACGCTTTAACATTATAAATAATTTAATGTAAAATTTGTTGAACCAATTTCATTAAAGACTCGAATGAATTGGAGATATATTTGCAACTTTTTAAATTTTAGTTTTTGATTTATTTAGCATTAAACTTTTCAACAACAATCTATTGAATCGAACTTTGCTTTAACAAAAGTGATAAATTTTGAGATTATTTTATCTTTTTAATTTGAAGTATGAATTGATATTTTTGAAGGATAATTTAAATAAATTCAAAAAACTAATTTATTACAAAATTTGCAATTTTTATACTCCTCTTGTTCCATTCATTTAAGATATTTGAGAAAAATGAAATAAAATAATCATAAATGTTTCAAATTTATTTTTAAATTTCTAAAATTCAGTTGTTTTAGTTCTTATTGCTCTTGAAATTCAATTTTAAAAAAATTCCTCAGCTTTTGAAAAATAATTTTATTTTGCTTGATTCTATCATTAATGATTAAAAATCAAATCGAATAACCTCATGGATCAAACAATTGTTTTTTTCGAAATTTGACAGTTCGTTATCAAAAATTTACCTCTCTATACCTTCGTGGCAACGTTCGCTTCGCATTTTTGATCGGTGTCGACACTCTGAGCCAATCAGATCCAGAATAAAAGTCTTACTCTTCAATTCGATAGTTTCTCAAGCTCGAATCTCGACACTCGCTTACTCCCTTTTATAAGAAGGACTAGAAAATCCGCTAGCGCGCGTACCGCACGCCTGTACTTTGATCGACTTTTCGCTTTTTTATCAATTTAAATCAGAGTTTAATAGTACACGAGCATGCACATATTTTAACTCAAAACTTTTTAATAAGTCACATTAATAATACTTCATTACGGACAGTTGCGCCTCGTGTAAGTTCACGTGGAAATTTCAAACTGCTCTTTTTCTTAACAAATATTAATTTTAGCATCGAAGAATCACGTACTTAATTTTCATCAAGTTTAGTAAATTCTTGCAGCTGAGTGCCCAACGTGCCCACATCAATCACAATCACATCAACATAACAAAACCCCGAAATATAAAAATTCAAAGTTTTCATTCTTTCGATTATTGAATCAGAGTTCGAGTGTATTATTCGCTTTGCTTGTTTTAAAGCTTTCCTTTTCTAATGCTCAATTTCTATCTTAAATTATTGTGGGAAGCTCTCTCAAATTAAAACCAGCAGAGTGTATACATAAAACACACTATTTACAGTTATTACGGTTTATTTCTTATTTGTATGTATTGTATTATACTTTGGGTGAGGTCAAGCTCGAAACGTCGTAGCAGCCGCTCTTCAACTTTCCACCTTCCCACAGACACCCCCTTTTATAAGTGGTCGCCAACGGCCACACATACATGTATCCCTCTCAGTTGAAGCAGGTTTTCTCCAAGTACTCGCGGCTCGGACGGTCGATCTGTTGGCACGTCCAACGCTAGTAGCCTTCTCTCGGCTAGATCACATTCAATACTCGGGTTCAGTTGGATCACTCTTTCTCAGTCTGAAGCTTAGAATGCTCTCGCCTTCCTTCGGTCATTGGACTCGCATTCCTTTGACGATGCGAGTTCCGTCCGTTTCCTGACTGAACTCTTAGGTCAGCCCCTTCTTAATATCGGCCCAGGTACTCACGTTGCGCTCGCAGTCAACTTACGGCTGATCCCTTTAGTACCTTACGGGCGGCTAACTGGACCTGACTTTAACTCCAGTCGGAGGCTTCGGCAAACTGGTTTGTTCGCTAAATCAAAGCTATTACAAGATAAGTCGTCTTTTTCTTACATCGAGTCTCGGAAAGAGATCTCGTTTCTTCGAGGAGACTGCAACCGCTCTCGCTCACTGCGACGCAGATTGTGCAGTTGACCCCCCAGTCTGTGGGTTTCGCTTACTGCCTTTATTTGCTCACAGAGAGTCCGGATCTTGGCGTTGGATGTATCAAAGTCAGGAAGTGGTGGAGTTCCCTCTCTGTCAAGATGGTCATGCCTTTTATTGCTGATCTGATGATGAGATGTACTTCCGGTAACTACTGAAGTCAGTGGCGATGACCTTGTCGGAATCGAGGAGGCTCAATTTTCCGCTCCACTCATCGTTCACCTGAAAATCTATATCACGCGGTTTCTTTGACTTAGCCCTTGTGGTGCGGAAAACTTGTGGTCGTAACCTTTTTCCCAACCTTCTATTACGCAGTCTGCTCCCCGTTTGACAAATCGCGCTCTCTGCAATCGCGAGCTACATTCGCTTCTTTGCTCATTCTTAAACCTTAACCTTTACCCACTCACACTCTTGTCTTCGCTTATACTTTGCTCCTTCATTCTTACTTCGCTCTCACTTCGTTTTTACTTTGCTCTTACTTCGCTCTCACTTCGTTTTTACTTCGCTCTTACTTCGCTACCTTTTACCTTTTTACTCAACTTCGCTTACTTTTTTCTGTTTTTTTAACAAAAAATCCCGGTTGAACCCTAATTTGAGAAGCTTACTCAAATGAAAACCAGCAGATCTCTATAGTTGTATAAAATTGTTTATATAATTCAATTTCTTGTCCTGACTTGTATTGAATACCGTTATAATTCATAAATCGTTGCCGCAATCGTCTACTATAATAATCTTTTACTACGCTTTTAAAATCACTTTTATTTTTCAAACGATATTTTCCGATATCTTTGAAGTGCTCAAACACAAATTTCTATTCCTTATAAATTTTGTAGGAGATTATTTTTAAATTTATTTTTATTGAAAATTTAAATTAAGTATGAAAGAGATTAACCAAAAAATTTTTGATACTGCCAATCATCAGATAAATTATTTCACTTGTGTTAAAAAATAAAAAATCACTGCAATTTTTCATATGACACTTAACAGTTCGAGTTGAAATGTTCTTTTAATTATTATTTATAGCTTTTTCCGTAATATCTGCTATAATACAAATTTTGAAAATTTTATGTATGAAATAGAATTATTTTTACTAACGTTTGTTAACCTTGCTGTCAAGGGTTGAAAACGCCATATAAGAACAGCTCGGTGCAACAACTAGTTAGGCGCTCGAGTCGCTCAAAATTGGCTCGGGCAGCACCAGTCGATTTTTGGAAAATACTGTCATTTTCAACCTATAAGAAAACTAAAGCAATAACTTAAATTTTGTTTATCATACAAATTTTTATTTTAACTCGTAAAAAATCAAGAAGAACTAAATATTTTTTTATTAAATTCCAAGACCACATTATTTGAAGCTTTTCCGCTAATAAAATGATACAGATATTTTTAAAAATTTCATGAGCCGTGTTTCTAACTTTTTAACGATAAATTGGCAATTTCTAACTTTGGATTGAAAAATTAAGCATAAAAGCTTAGTGTTAAGAAAACTGTCGGCGAGGAATTTTGTCATTATGTTTCAAAGAATGTTTCTGTAGAATTTCAAATGATATTTATTGTATAGGTAAAAAAGATAGTGTTTTCCAAGAAGTGGGTGGCACTGCCTTAATCAATTTCAAGCTTTTCGAGCACCTAACTGGTTCATTCACCTAGCTTTTCATATTATCAAAATTCAATACGCCCAGGATCTAAACAATTGCCTTTTCACCTATTAAATAGAATAAAATTATACTTCAAATTCAGAAAAAAGTTTTTTCAGCCTATCCTAGCGTACTAAGTTTTAAGAAAATATCAACAAAATGAGGTTACTTATAGTGCCGTACAGGAGCATAACCGTACTATCTGCTATGTGTTTCCCATGTAGATAGTGACATTTTTCCCCTATTTGGCAGCATAAATATCCGATTTTTTTTCAGATAACGATTTTCCTACGATAAAAAATCTTAGAGACGCGTTCCGAAAAAGGATTTCCAGTTATTCTTATTTGACTATTCGCTCTGTGTGAGTTAGTGGTGCCACCTCGAATTTACAGCCGGATTTTTCTGTAAATGTTGTCGCCAGCGCAACGCCATCTCGAATTTCTAGCGTAGATTTTCCTGTAAGTGTTGTCGTGGACGAACTCTCACGGAGCGAATAGGCCTTATAACTTATTGAAGCCTCCATAAATTTGGAAAGCTTCGTCGTCACGAGCTCAAACGTTCAATTTTTTTTTTTTTTTTTTTTTTTTTTATGCGCAAAAACAAAAATCACTGGAACGCGATTTTTCATTCAAACACTTGTCAAAAAAAATCATGGTGACATACGTCAAATAATTAATTAAAGCAAGCTCACCCGATCGAAATTGAGTTTATAACAGCAATAACATTAGCATTGGAAAATCCTAAAAACTTTTTTATGAGATTAAACATTCAGTTTTTTTTTCAGATTTGTTTACATCTTGAAAAATTTAATTCTTTCGAATGACGATATTTTGTATAAATTTTAGGAACACGGATGAAAAGAGAAATATGTTTCATTAACTTCTTAACGTTTTTGTACCTTTTATAATAAAAAAAGCGAAAAAGAAAACTTGAAAAAAAAAAATAGCAGTCATGTTGCTTCTAATATTTTAATTTTATAAGGATCCGGCATTCTAATAGCATATTGTTCAAAATTTACCTGTATTCAATCCGACTTTTACTATAAAAGATAAAAATGAATAAAAAAAATAAATGAAATAAAAAACTAAAATTATGATTCTTTTAAAAATTTTTTGGTTAAGAGTCTCTTTATTTTTTATGCTCAAATAACATGATACATTAGACTTATCTTTAATTGTAGGTTACAACATTTTTTTTTTTTTTTTTACTGGAATTAACTAAAACTTATAGATTCTTCAAACTTTACAAATGATATTCCTTCAACATTTTCCCGTAGTAGTTTTTGTATTTTTTTTCCTTAAGTAAATTATAAGATACATTAAGTTTAATAATTCAGTAACAAAGTTTATGTTTAAAATTTCATTACGAAATTTCACTTTTAAATTTCTTTTTCAAATTTTTTTTTTTTCTTCAAAATTTCCGTTTAAACAGAGCTTATGTATTCAGTCAAATATTAATTGCATATACAATACCTTTATTTATATTTTATAAATTTTGTTTGAAATTAAAAAATATTTCTTGTATATTTTCGAGTTACAACATAACCAAATTGAGTAAAAATCAAATAATTTAGATATCCTTTTCAAAAATATAAGACTGCCTTGCCCAATTCCAGAGATTCTTATTCCAAAAATTAAAACTATATATTCCTTGAATTTTTTGTTGCGGGACTTTACTTTATGGTTTTGGTAGTTTTAATTTTTTACTGGACCTTTTAAAGCTGAAAAACTTTATAAACCTTTGATCAAGATTGAATTAAAAAAATTTTTAATTTGTCAGAAATTGATTTCAATTAAAATCACTTGCATTACGAAAATACCCACAGTAAATCATAGCCATTGATATCACCAATTCAGTTGAAAATTTAACCAAATAATATTGCTCCTAACCAAAAAATTTGCTTTCACTTCTGAACCATGATTTTGTAAATGATGTTGACTCTCACACTGCTACCTAAAAGTCAATTAACTTAATTTTTATACAGTAACTATCATAATGTATTTTTAAAAAATGCATAATCTCTTCAATTTTTTGCATAAATAAATAAAATCATTCTTTTTACTGTATATAAAAAATTACTTACTAAAAAATTTTGGATTTTTTTTTTCTTTCAAAATTCACTCTTTGATAAAGTATTTTTTTCTTATGAGAAGATTGAATGCTTTTTTAAATCACTTGTACACATTAACTTAATCTTCTTCCAAATTTAGATTGCAGATCTTTTTTTTAACCTTCTGCACTTTTGGAACCTATATTTATTGACAAAGCTGAGAGCTTGAGTAAAGTGTAATGACTATAAATCAACCGATTCTCTACGCAACAAAAACCACTTACTTAGTTTTTTACGAATGCACAGCGTGATCACGAAATGATTTAACCTCGCACATCTAACTTGTTTATTATTAAATTTCTACCAAAACACTTTTGACAGAAAATTATCCAAAATATGCCTCTCTATACATCTCGCTCGAAAACTTTCAATCGGTGTCGTCACCTCGAGCCAATCAGATCCAGAATAAAAGTCGGAATCTTCAATTCGATAATTTCTCGAGCTCGAAACTCGACACTCGCACTCTCCTTTTTATAAGTAGGACTAGAAACTCGCTAGCGCGCATACCGCGCGCCGGTGCATCATTCATTTGTCGCTTATATTGATTCGAATCAATCGATGATTAAAAAAAGAAAACATACAATAAATATTTATTTTATTCATTTTTTTTAATTAATAAAAATTTCGCTAGTGCGTACCACGCGCTTATCCTATTATTCATTTACTACTTTTTCGAAATTAATTCAGCATTGTTAACAAAAGCCCCAAAACAAAGGAATGATGGTTTTTCTTTGCTGATTCATAAAATCAGTTCTGGGGAGATTTATTATCAAACATCTGACCTTACTCGATACCAACAATTTAATCAAGAGAATCCTGAAAAGATTTTACGATATTTTATTTTTTAACAACTTTGAAAGCAAGACTTATGACCAGATTGTACTATATATTCATCTTGACTTTTAAGTTGACATAAACGGCTGTTAGTTTTCTGACTTGATCAATTTTTTTGTTTGCTCACCCTGATCGCATAATTTTTGATAGATCGCCGTAGGTGAATAATGATAGACGAGCTTACTTATCATTAGAAACCTACTTTGGATCATTATTCTTTGGACATTATTGTGATTAAATGGTGATTGAATCATTATCCAATTTTCCAGGTTAAGATTTCTCCATGCCGTTTTATAAAATTAGTATTTGTATATTATAACTTTTACACACTTTACATTAAGTAAAATAAAATCCTTTCTTGCTTGGTCTAACGAACGTTTCTTTGAATTCTTTTTGCCAACGTTTTTTCATCGTTTGATGAAGACCTCTTTAGGGCTATATAAATTACAAAATCGCTAATTATACAAAGATTATGAAAAATTATAAAAATTACATTATGAATTAATTAATCTGTAAATGAAATTAAAATTAAAAAATTTTTTCACCTACAAGATTATAATATCAGTTGATAAATTTATTGTGTTGTTGAGTACATGGTTTACATATTAATGATTTTGGGACAAACTTTTTTGACGATAAGTCTATCGTTACGCCTCTATAGTCTTCTTATAATCCTTTCTCAAATCTGATCATGGAAACGGCACGTTTCCACTCTCAAAACACGGGTGGAAACGGGCCTTTTCCACCACAGTTTTTGTTCCCATGGAAAAAACATGAACGATGCTGTTAACAGATTTTCTAATCAACAACCTCAAAAATATAATGATTAAAAATTAAATGATTTTGGTAAAAACATTTGTAAATAATTTCAATAAAAATATCCTATAAATGATTGTATAAAACAATCAAAACAAAAATTTTTTTTGTAAAATTCAATAATTTTTCTCGACTTTGTCTCGTGCTGTAACATCCAACTCTCGTGGAAACGACGCGATTCCTTTACTTGTTTTAGAATATACTATTATTAAGTACATAGTGTCCTTCTGTTTATTGAAGTTATTAGGATAAAAGTGAATGTGAAAAAGTATCTTTTTATCCTGCAGTGTACCTAATATGGCCCCCGCGAGTGAGTAGAAATGGCGATATTTCAAAGTGTATTTCCGAAGAGTCTTTAGTTTCGTATTTACTTTTTAGAAAATCCTATCCTTATGTTATTTAAATGAAATAAATTTTATTGTTTTGAAGCTTTTTTTCATTTTATAACTAAAGAAACAAACTTTGATAACAATTTAAAGTTGTAATTTTTCTACTGGTTGCAGTGCTTTCAACAACATTGTAAAAGGCTCAATTTAAAAAAAAATCATTTTTAAAATAATTAAAATTTTGCAGTTTTTTAAATCTCATATCCTGATTGATTTAAAAAATAGGAACAAATCGCAGTTAATAAATAACTTCAAGGGGGCCATATTAGGTAGACAAATTTTTGGTGTCTTAAAAAAACGTTCTATTCTCTTTTTAGGGACCTTAGGATTTAAAGTATTAGTTTTTAAACTTTGATTCTTACCTTGAAACCTCGGATGGCTAGTAAAACGCGGTTTAAAACAAAAATTTTCTACCAAAAAGTTTAGTTAAGCTCCGTATGTTGTTTTTTAATTTTGATGAAATATGTGCCCTTAAGGTGTCGATTTATATTAAATATTTTAATATTTATTTTTTTTGGTGGTGACCAATACTTGATGAAAAGTTTACCCTTTCAATTTTAATAAGATTGTTAACTGATACCCGTTAAATTAATGATTCTGATTTTAATAAAATTGGTCAAAAAGGTGCTTTTTTATTTTTAAAAAGTTAAAACAATATGACCAGCTGTGCGAGGACTTTACCGCAAGTTTTTGGGTTTTTTTTTTTTTCAATGTAGTTTTAAGGTAAAAAAACAGCTTAAACTGTTTGAATTCGGTGCGAAAAAATATTTTAAAATCATATTCAAACTAAATTGATCGTAAACAAAATTTGTTTAGCAAAAAATTTAAAATTTAACATTTTTATTTTAGATTCTATTTGCCGAGGAAGCTGATTCGGCTATTTTATTTGTCGAAATACCCTTTCTTCTTATAAAGTTTTAAGGCATCTTTTATATACCTGTCCTGAATCTAAGTCAGGTTGGCTAAAAAAATAGCAGACCCAAGAGCTTGCTAAGAATTGGCTAATATTTTTCAAGCGATCGTGTAACGTTTTCATCGCAAAGGCCCCGAAAACCATACCCCTCCCACGTAGCGGGGAGAATTTTTGCGTATTCTGGGCCTGTATAATATGAAAAGTAAAAGTTGAGAATAGTTCCATATATTTGAGAAACTGTTTTGATTTTTAATCTGGTTACTAAATAAAAATAACTTTTGTATGTTCTCTAGTTTCAAATCACATAATTCAGTTTAGAATAAAAATGCTTTTTCACTATTTTGGGCATGAATTTTTTTTAAATGGACCAACCTGCCTCGGTTACTCATACCTGCAATACGTGAGCTTTATTATAAGTTACAAAATATATTTGTCATACTTCTTATAATATAAATTTGATCATACATCTTAACATTAATTGTTGTTAGTATCAATGATATTAAAATTTTCATTGTTATTACTATTTAGTATTCATATTTATACTTTTATTTTTAAAAGTATCTATTTCATACCTAAAAAATTTTTGGACGCTATTATCTACGTTGAATAAAAATTATAAAATCGAAATATTGATAAAATTCATACTAAGAGTTGAATTATGATGAAAAGTTTCTTTGAAAAATTAAAGTTTTTACTTATATCAATCGATTATGAAAGTATTCAAAAGTATATACCTGGCCTAGGTGTGTATATTTAATTTATGTTCTACGGAGTCAGAAAACAACAATTCCGTTCTAGGCCGTGCCCCAAAAATACCATTGTTTGGTTGAAAACATAAAAATTTGATCTTACATTATAGTTTTATTACTTATTTAAATCAACAATATGAAAATTGCATTCCTTTTATTTAGTATTGTGTATTCAGAGACAAAGCCCTTGGTATTTCCATCAAATCGATCAACACATGCTCTAAATATCCAATCTTTTTTTTCAGTCCGTAATTGTGCTGGGTCAATTACCTGAAATACTTGCGCACCAATTGATACATCACATATTTATGTTCGTCACTTTTTGAAAATCGTTATTAGGATTTGCGAGGGAGTGAATCCCTCGTAAATTATTTTTCTTACCTGGCAGTGTCAGGTCACCTGGGAAACAATGAAATTATTTATTTGTTTGTTTACTTTCCCAGGTGATAACCATGCCACTTTCTCGCGCAGCAGAAGCCGACCACGTGGCGACGATCGCCGTCGGCTGGACGCTGCTGTTGCAGCAGCACGAGCACCCGGCGCGCGCACGACACATACACACACACACACACATGTTCACCACCCGGGAAGGCTCTCCCGGCCCAGGGCGCGCACGTACACACACATACACCACACACGGGTTCGATTTCTCCGTCGGGGAGTTTTCGGCGACGGAGGAGGTGCGCGGCGCGTGTCGGCAGACGACGCAACTGCGTCGCCAAGCGCGTGCGCGCACACTCACCACGGTAGACACGGGCGTGAGTGAGATTTTATTTTTTTTTTTATTGTGTACGTTGCGCGAACAATGTGTGCGTATGGGGGAGAGCGAGAGAGAGAGTATGTGCGCGAGGGATAGGTTAACGCAGTGAGTGCCTCGTGTGCATTATTTTTATTTTTTATTTTGGATTTTCGCGCGTACTATAGGTGGCGTGGCGATCGCCACCGGAAGATTGTAGACGGGAGCGTGATTGGGTGTTGTGGTGTGAATGTGTCTGATTGGTGGACATACGACTGTTGCTCGAGTATGAATGAGGTTTAATTAGATTAATTTGTGTTGATTGGCGGAGAGTGTTTGGAGGGGATGGTGAAGAAGGAAGTCGAGTCAGAGAGACGCGGGGAGCGTCACTCTGTTCTCAGTAGCCACAGTGTGAGGTAGTGTTTTTGAGAGTGTGCTTTAAAATTTCTAAGTTCTTCTTTCTGTAGACTTGTTTAAGTTTTTTTTTTTTTTTTTTTTGTTTCTTCGAGTTGTAGACATTTTTTTTTATTTACAGCTAGATATCAGATTATAAGAGAAAAACTTGGGTTAATCCATTTCACTTGAGAGTTTGAAAGCAAAAAAAAAAAAAAAAAAGGAGAGTAATTGAAGTGGCCATTTTGGAATCAAAAATTTGGTAAAGTAAGGTTCCCTACATTATTTAATGGAAAGTTGGAAAAGCATGGTTTTTTTTCTTGTTTTTTTTTGTTGCGTTTTTTTTTTATAAATAAATTTTATTTCGCGTACACTTGAAACAATAGATAAATGCGATTCTTCTTTACGTGGCGTCCCACCATTTTGTAGACATAAATTTTCAATTATATTCCTTTATTCTCAAATTAAAATTTATTTTTTTGTAATTGTAGACTTGATTTTTTTGATTTTCCGTAGACAAGAATAAAATGAAAATAACCTAAATTTCGTATTATAATTTATTTCTTCTCTCTCTAGCTCACCAACCATTCCCGGAGGTTTTCTCTCCGTGGAAACCCTGACCCCAGATTAAGGAGTTTTCCCCGAGAGTTTTTGTGATAGATTTTCCTTGTAACGGGAGGGCCCGGGAAACTCCATTAATTATTTAAGGGAGGCCCTTTTCTCAAGAAATACCCCATTACAGATTCTAATTGATTCCATGATTGATACCAGTATTCAACATTTACATTTACACTTGTATTTTTACTCTTTCATAACCCTCAAATTTTTTGTACATCATAATATTGGAAATTGAATAACACTTATTTATTTAAATCAAATTAGTCTTACCACTAAACATTGCAACAACAAATTATTATTATTGAATCGAACATGATTATAACATTGGAATTAAATTTTGAGATTATTTTAAGTATCGAATTGACTTTGAAGTTACTTAAATTAACTCACGTAATTAATTTATTATAAAATTTGTAATTTTTATACTCCTGTTCTTCTATTTATTTAAGATGTTCAAGAAAAAATAAATAAAATGAGCAAAAAGTTACCAATTTATTTTTTAATTTCCGAGATGTGGTTATTTCAATTCTCATGGCTCTTGAAATTCAATTAAAAAAAAACTTCTGTATAGCTTTCAAAAACTATTTTTTTTTCCGCATTGATTCATTCATTGTTGATCAAAAATCAAATCGTATAACCTCATGGATCGAACAATTGTTTTTTTCGAACTTTGACAGTTCGTTATCAAAAATTTACCTCTCTATACCTTCGCGGCAACGTTCGCTTCGCATTTTTGATCGGTGTCGTCACTCTGAGCCAATCAGATCCAGAATAAAAGTCTTAATCTTCAATTCGATAGTTTCTCGAGCTCGAATCTCGACACTTGCGTACTCCCTTTTATAAGAAGGACTAGAAACTTGCTAGCGCGCGTACCTCGCGCCGGTGCTATCATTCATTTGTCGCTTTTATTGATTTGAATCAATCGATGATTAAAAAAAGAAAACAAACTTTAAATATATATCTTATTCATTTTTTAAAATTAATAGAAACTCGGTAGCATGCGTACCATGCACTTATCCTATTATTCATCTACCACTATCTTGAAATTAATTAAACATTGTTAAAAAATTACTTTTTCTTTAAGTATTACAGCAAATTATTATTGATCTTGCTCGAGTCACGTTGGCACGAGGTGCAACGCTAGCCGACATGAGTTAACCTACAATCGAAGTCTGAGCACGAGGCAGCCGCCGAGGAGGCACTCGGCCGGTGAGCCAGCCGATAAGTGACCGACGCGAGATAATTGAGGCGGCCGATTTAAATCTTTAATTAATACTCAACATTCCACCCGCAATCAACCTTGATGTTGATTTGATGATTTTTCACCCACATTGAGACATGCCTGGAGAAAGTTGACGTAACCGTTCGACCTTGACCAGCCTGATGAGTCCATCTTTCCGGGATTTGCTTCGACGACTCTCACCATTGGACATTTGCTTGGTGTTGAGAATTCGTTCGTGAGTGGTATTAAAGAACTAGCCTTAACTAGGTGAGAAGGGTGAAACCATTTTGAGATGACTAAGGATGGTGTAAGTATCTTGTAGCCCACTGATTCCAAAATTGTTGAACTTTGCATTGTATTAACTGCCACCTTGAGAATCTTGAGATTGAGAGCTCCAAAAACGAAGGCTTAGGAGCGGTGTTGAGCGCTGAGCCCCACAAGAAATATCCAGGTGTGAACACATCCAAATCTTGCGAGTCAATCTTGAATTGTTGCAATGGATGAGAAACGAAAATATATTCAAATTGAGCTAGAAGAGTCGTAAATTCTTTTTCTGTTGATGGGATGAGCGTCAAGCAGGTTGAGCACACATTCAATTTGAACAAGAAGAGTCGTAAATTCTTCTTCCATTGATTGGACGAGTGTCTAGCAGATTGAGCACCATTTAATTTGAGCTAGAAGAGTTGTAAGTTCTTCGTCTTTGAGATTTCATGAATCGAGCGACGCACATAAAATTTTATTAATTTTACTTGAGCCTTTCATTTCCTACCCATGGGACAGGTAGAGAGTGAGTTGAAACTTCATTCATTTCCACCTTGAGTAACGAGCTTGTAGAATTTATTATTCTCCTGATGAGCGTGGTTGAGAATTTTCAGTAGAGCTTCGTTATCTCCTGGAAGATTTGTATCGTAACCTGAGTAAAACGTGTTGGCAAACCTCTTCTTGATGTGAACCTTCTGTATGCTGCGATGAATCCGTGTGTTGAATAGTCAGTTACTGCATCCAAATATGCCGCTGATGATGAGAAACATACCATGAATAATTATATTCTCTGTACGTTTGAAGCATCGGCCTTTCTAAAAGTTAATGCTGAGCGGCCCAGGAAATAAGTTGACCCCAGTATGAGTGAAAGGACGAGAGGGGCTTACCCTAGCTAGTAGTAAGTCCCGCATGAGTTGTCGAGCTTGATCCGCTTTCGGCCTTGTACTAACCACACTGCGCGCGAGATGTGTGATTTGACAAGCGCTCGACTACGATGATCCAATACTCTTGAAAAATTTTGGCAAAAGTGAGTTGAGTACCAACATGATGAGTGTCCTTTTGAACTTGATCCGTAATGAGCCTTGTGATTGACGAATCACAAGAATAGTAGCTGGATAATTCAAGGAAGTTTTAAGTCTCGCCAGATAAAGACAACCTCCCACTTGTATAATTCCTTCCGCATCCTTGTAAACCGTGAGCTGATTGAAAACATGAGCTTGAACTTTTGATTTTGGCAGTAACTTGAGATTCTCTGAGAAGTACGCTTATTGAGTTGCTTTTTTTTTTATATAGAAGAGATTTGCCTGGTTGAGTTAAATCTGCGATGAGATGGCTTGGCCATGTCGAGGGGGATATTTTTAAAATATCTCGGGCAATCAAGCACCTAACCGTGAGCTTAAGCAGGGTGATGCACGATGAGTGACAATTGATGAGCTCCCACGTCTGTTGAGGGTCCACGTTGACTTTGAGTTGGCCAACATTCCTCGGGTCCAGTCAGCTACGTTTTGGCCAGACCACCAGAGTTTGCGATTCATGAGTTCTGAAGTAACCACGTCCCGAGACGCCGAGTCTACCAGGTTGTCTCGACCTGGAACATACCTCTAAAAGCATATGAGCTGAGTTTTTGTATTGCGTGTATTGCCCTGTTTCTGACAAGGTCCTTCCATCTTGATGAGTGAGAATTGATCCAAACCAATGTTACCTATGAGTTTGGGCCATAAATTGATGAAGTTGAGTTTGAATGATGAGTTTTTGGCAGCGTGGCTTGTGAGCTTTACCAAAAGGTGAACAGCCTCCAATTCTAGCCCTGATATGGTGATTTCCCTAGATTGGGCCACCTTGGATTTTGAGCACACAAAAGAGATTGATATCCCTGTAGTTGATGATCGAACTCTGAGATAAATAACCGCAGCCATGGCGTCTTGAGATGCATCAGAGGATCCCTGAAGATAAACTGTTGAGCCTTCCATTGTCCCATGATAATTTGAGCAGCTGCGGCTCTTAAAGGAGGATTTTGATTCAATAACTACAGGTGAGATGATGATGATGGGGTCTGAGATTTGAGTCAATTGTGAAAGTACATTCCCCTATTTGCTCTTTTCTGGAATTGTAGGCATTTCAGTGAGTGCATGAATACGTTTGACGTGGGAGCCACCTTGTGCTGATGATTTTGTAGATTTATTATCAAAATCTACACTTGAGTTTGATGGTATGGATGATACCTCCTTTTGAGAAATTTGAGTGATTCGAATGATCGAGCTGATCGTGATGAGAGCCTTGCCGTGAGAGTGTCCAGGTGATGTGCCACCGATGCCAAAAATTGGTATGTTTGATTTCACCCATGATGAGTTTTCCTATGTTTGAATTTAGTCTGCAGCTGTTGCAGCAGCTGTTGTTTCTGAGTCTAATTCTCACTACCAGCAATCTGGGTTGAGTTGTAACTTTTTCCATCTATGGTAATTGAGTCCAAAAATTAATGTTGATATGTCCTATGAAGTGTGAGTAGCCACTGAAGCCAGTAAAAAGTCCTCGATGAGGTGAATGAAGCCTCCCAGTAGCCAGCGTAGACCCCTGGTAGGTTCCATATGAGTATGTGAGTAAGCAGATGGTGATATTGAGCCCACTAAGTCTTGTACACCATTCCAATGGTGTGTGAGTAATCACCAGATCCACAAAAATGTCCTTGAAGACCTAATCAAGGCGTTACAGTACCCAGCATAGACCTTGTTATGAACACCAGACCAGGGACAGGTGTTTGATGAGCTGTTTGAGCCTTTGGGTAGTCAGCGTAGACCTTGAGGTGACCAAATGAGCCAGTGATAAGTACTCGATGAGCTGATTTAGCCTTTGAGTAGTGAGACTAGACCATAGTGTGACTACCAAAACCAGTAAGATACCCTTGATGTAGTGAGCGAAGCCATGATGATCCCAGCGTAGACCTGAGTGTAACCACCAAGCCAATGGGGAGTCCTCAATGAGCCTGGTTGAACCCAGAGTTGGGCAAGTATCCGAAGTTGAAATTTCGGATACTTTTGGGCTTTCGAAAAGTATCCGAAAAAAGTATCTTCAGATACTTTTCAATTTTTAAAAGTATCCGAAACAAGTATCTTCGGATACAAGATAAATTTCATGAAAGTATCTTCAGATACAAGATACATTTCAAAAGTATCCGAAAAAAGTATCTTCGGATACTTTTCAATTTTTTGAAAAAGTATCTTCGGATACTTTTTTTTTTTGAAAAAGTATCTTCGGATACTTTTCAATTTTTTGAAAAAGTATCTTCGGATACTTTTTTTTTTTGAAAAAGCATCTTCGGATAGTTTTTAAACTTAAAAAGTATCCGAAAAAAGTATCTTCGGATACTTTCATAATCTAAATATATCCGAACATACTTTTTGTGTCATAAAAATTTTATACAGTTAAAAAATTTAACTTTTTTTACTAATGAGTCCAATAACCAAAATCAAATAAAAAAATAAAATTATTAAAAACGTGATCGGAAATTGTTGGGGACGCTCGAACGGATTCTAAGGATTATAAAAGGATTGAAAATACTTCATTGCATATATTTTTTTGCAAAACAAAAAAAAAATTACTATTTGAACCAACTCTTGAATTCAATCACCGTGCTTCGTTTCAATAATTTAGTCGCGCAACTTGTTCACACGTTAATACAAGAGTTGTTACGACAAATTTTTTGTTTAAACCGGTCTCAATTCAAAGTTTTTTATATCTTTATTTTATATTTGAATTTTATTATTTTAGAAATGATTTACAAATTTGTCTCGCAACAACTCTTGTATAAGTTTCGTGACTAAATAATGGAAACATATTTACGTATTTATAGAAGCTGATTGTAGTGAAGCACGGTGATTGAATTCAAGAGTTGGTTCAAAAAGTAATTTTTCGTCCCTCTAACCTCAAAATCGGAACTTCGTCCCTTGTTTTCGGTTAGAAGGACGAAAAATAGTATATTTCCCTTAGGCTCGAGGGTTCGATTTAGCCTCCTCGTTGCAACCCTCGCCTTCGGCTCGGGTCGCAAACCTCTCGGAGGCCAAATCGAACCATCTCGCCTGCGGGAATAATATACTATTTTTTTTTTGTTTTGCAAAAAATTATATGCAATTAAGAATTTTAAATCCTTTTAAAATCCTTAGCATCTGTTCGAGCGTCCCCAACAATTTCGGGTCACGTTTTTAATAATTTTATTTTTTTTATTATTTTTTTTTTATTTGATTTTGGTTATTGGACTCATTAGTAAAAAAAGTTAAATTTTTTAACTGTATAAAATTTTTATGACACAAAAAATATGTTCGGATATATTTCGATTATGAAAGTATCCGAAGATACTTTTTCAAAAAATTGAAAAGTATCCGAAGAAATTTTTTCAAAAAATTGAAAAGTATCCGAAGATACTTTTTTCGGATACTTTTGAAATGCATCTTATATCTGAAGATACTTTCATGAAATTTATCTTGTATCCGAAGATACTTTTTTCGGATACTTTTAAAAATTGAACAGTATCCGAAGATACTTTTTTCGGATACTTTTGAAATGTATCTTATATCTGAAGATACTTTCATGAAATTTATCTTGTATCCGAAGATACTTTTTTCGGATACTTTTAAAAATTGAAAAGTATCCGAAGATACTTTTTTCGGATACTTTTCGAAAGCCCAAAAGTATCCGAAATTTCAACTTCGGATACTTGCCCAACTCTGGTTGAACCTGATCGAACCTTCTGGTAGCCTTGGAGTAACTGCCTGAACCAGAAAAATACCCTTGTTGAGCTGACCGATGAATTGATTATTCCAGCATACTCCTTTGTGAGTGAAAAATCAAGGTATATGATGTATAAAGAATACATGCTTACAATAATTTTTTAAGTGCTTAACTACTTACAGCCACCCACTACATCCGGCTCGAAGGACCAAATGTTAAATATTGAGTTAATACTCAAAAAAGTATAATAACAAGATTTATTCAAATTCGTAGTTTCATGCTGTCGTATTGCAGCTACAAAGTTTTCAATTCCTACACAGAGAGTAATTTTGTTTCTTTCTAACACCAGCTAATTTAATCAAATCGTGCAGTGAGCGATACAGAGAAAGGAGCAAAGAGAAAAAAGGATTTATGATCGGGGAAAAGAAAAGAAAATAAATTTGTTAACTAATTCCAATAATCACGGTAAACGGTATGCGAGTTTCGAACAAAAGAAAAAAATATTAGGATCAAATATACGGTTAATATCAATTGTAGGAACGTATTGTGATTGTTTTTAATCAGTCGTTGAATCATCCCTGGTAGATGCGAGCATCTCCCAATCGATTCAAACTGACGTGAAAAATGCACCGTTTTTAAGTTGGGACGTCAAACGTTTGATACAATCTGGGTTTAGTCTCGCTGACTCTTATAATTACTTACGAAGCTACGTTGAAGCGTACAGATTCCTAAGTCCAGGGCGGCAATCAGAGAAGACTTCGCGTGACCGAAGAAAGAGATCCGGCGTAAGCGGGGACGAGCAACGACTCAAAGTCAACCCGGTTCGGCTCCACGGCGTCCTGGTAATGTACTCGCGTCTCGTATCGAACGTTGTTTGAGATTTACCGCCTTTTATCGTCATAGGATTGGTCATGCGAGCGACCCGCACCAGAGCTGCCCGGAGTGATCAGTTTCTGCCCTCACCAGTCGTGCTGCAACCGTGATGCCGCAACCACGCGTCACGGGACTCAAAGGCTTCGTCGTAGATCGCTCGCTTATCTACAACGATTCCACCAAGTTTTACCTGAGGTTGAGAGACTCCCGGCCAAAACGGCGAGCTTTCTCTCCTCATTTGTGTATTTAGTGCCAAATAAATAATTTAAGTGCAGCATAAAAACTCTAAGTGTTGTGCTTTAAAATACCCTCACTTTTTCACCTTTCACAATCCCTCGCAACCGCATAAAATTAACAGAATCAGACAATGCAATTATCCTCTGAATCCGCTAACAAACGTATACGAACGCGATTTAAATACTGAGTAGGGTCTTCACTGAATCTTTCGGCTTAAAATTCTAAGTGTAGTTTAGTTTTCAAGTTGAACTAGAAGGTTTCAGGAGTAAAGATCAAGTGCTTCACCTTTCGTTTAATGAAAAAATTTTAAGAAATATGTAGACTTGTTAAACGATATATATGTTGAAAGACAGTTTGATATAGTTACTTTTTAACTTTTACTCATGTAGTGTAAATTTTTACAAATGAAGAGGGTCCAAAAAAGAGCAGGGGTGAGAGCGGGATGGGAACGGAATGAAAGTGCAGTTTTTAACCTATTTTACGGTATAAAATGAAGATTTAAGGATGAGAGCGGGGTGGGAGCGGGACGGGAAAGGGTGGGAGCTGAGTCGGAGCGGAATGGGGTGAGAAATGGCGAGGGTGAGAGTGGGATAAAAGTGCAATTTTTGACCTACTTTACGGTATAAAATGAAGAATTAAGGGTGGGAGTGGGCTGGGAGCGAAGAGCAAATTACAACTATGTAATATAGTAAAATATCTCGCGTGAAAAATTTCTAGAGTAATTACACACCCTCTTTAAACGCAAATCACGCGCGATTCTCCCATGTATTAAAAAAAAACCAAAATAACCGATCGTTTTATTATTTTTTTTCCAAAATAACCCATCCTAAAGAACTCATTTAAATTAACGTATCTCTCTTTTTTTGGAACTTAGTTTTATCTGCAACTCGAGTTTTTTGATTTTGAAATGTCATGTCTTATCCTGACTACGACGTACGGTGTATATATTACCATGAGCGTCACAGGCATTTTTCCTAAGTATGGGAAAAAGACCTAAAAAAAAAATAATAATAAAAAAGGGTATCAGTTTTAAATAGGGACTTATATTAAGTCTTTAAATCTTGCTCCACGTCTCATAAATAATAAATTATCCTCCAAACATTAAAGTCCCAAAATCTCAAAACCTGCAAGATCATGAGCACTGAGTTAAAGCAATACCTTATCTTACTAAATACTAAATATCGCTTTAAGAGCAACTCTATTTTCTTGCATTTGTTTTTTGTAGTTAGTGAAATTTTTGCTTTAATTGACTCCTTTTTCACTACTGCTAGTAACAAAACAGAATTTCTATGCAATTCCCCAGATTCACGATTTCTGAATTATCCGGAAGCATTTGACCATGTATGAAATCCCTTATCAACGAACGCTGATTTAGATCTCGAGCTTTGATGAGTATGCGGCAAAAGTAGCTTTTTTTCTACAGCTTCTGTACAGATTAAACATATAACTGCGCTTATATCAACTTCATAATAAAACCATTCAAGGTTTTTTTCCAATTATCGAACTGTCTTGGAACATCTACCAAAAAATAGATTTTTGATTTGTAATCCACGAATTTTTAAATTATTTTATTAATTAATGAGAGTCACATTTAACGTATTGATCAATTTAAGAAATTGAATGAATTTTCTTTTTTAAATGATTAGATATAAAAAAGTCTACTTTAATTTTAATGAAAAAAAAATTAATTCTTACTTGTATCAGATTTTTTTTACTTTTTGAGATTTTGTCTGAGGGGTGTTATCACGTGTTTCCTCCGAAGCTTCATCACAATGAGCCTCAGTCTCAACAGTATGATATCGATTACTACTATTTTGTCTAGTTACGAACTTATCCATTGTATCTAAAAAGTATATAGTCTACTAGTCTAGTATGAAAGAAAAAGACTGAATAAAAAACTTTAAAAGTCCCCTGAGAAACTTGATAGCAGGGCTAAAACACGCTATTATTGAAAGATAGCAATTCTAACCTGAAAGTACGAGTATATTCTCAAAACGTAAGCGGGAGGGAGACAGCGACATAGTGGTGCTCTTTATTAAGGGGATAGTATGGTCAAACGAGCGAAAAAAAATGTTTTTTTTGACGATTTTTAAAATGAAATCAAGCAAACCAAGTTTATTGTAAAATATAGTTTTTTATTAAGTAATATTTAAAGAAGCTTTTGTCCAATTTTGATGTAAAAATATTAAGATTTGAGTCTCTGGCAGGCAATTTTCAGCGAGACCTTTCGAAAAAAGTTTTTTGTGGTGGCCACTTGTACTTGGCACTGGCTTATCTACCTAGAAAAACTTATCCTTTAACTAAATCTTCTTTCAAATTGTGTTTCAGATGAGCCAGTGCCAAGTACGAGTGGCCACCGCAAAACACTTTTTTCGAAAGGTCTCGCCGAAAATTGCCTGCCAGAGACTCAAATCTTAATATTTTTACCTCAAAATTGGACAAAAGCTTCTTTAAATATTACTTAATAAAGTACTATATCTTACAATAAACTTGGTTTGCTTGATTTCATTTGAATAATCGTCAAAAAAAGCATTTTTTTTCGCTCGTTTGACCATACTATCCCCTTAAGTTGTCGGACTTTGCTAGGTTAGCAGCGAACCTGCGCTCAAAGAGCACTTTCAATAAGGCGCCTTTTTTAAAAATATGTGTCTAAGTTTCAAATTTAAGTGAAGCCGTACGCTGAGTGTGGGATTCCATACCATGCTCACAGCTAAGTATTGAATGACAAAACTTTCCATACACCCAATGATGCCTGTGTCAATTACTTTCTATTGTAACGTCCTGAAAGGATGTCATACGAAAAATTAATTAAGGGGGGAGTAGGGGCTAGACATTTTCAAAAAATCGATTTTTTTTTTTACATTTTCGTAAAGAATAGGGTCTTATGAATGTCCCTTCAAAATTAGAAGTAATTCGGAGCAAAACTTTCCAAGATACAGAGTTCTAAGACCGGGCGCTGCAGCTCGGTCGCACGGCTCGTCGCACGGCCGAGCGGCAGGTGTGTCTTTCGGGTGATCAGATTTTGTTGCCCTCCCTTTTCTACTAGCTGTTCATTCTCTTATTATGGCCTTGCCATACGAAATAATTGCCATTTTGACACAGTGGTACCAATGAAAAAGGCGATTTGGGCCACTTTCAAGCACCTTAGTTCGACCGATGAAAACCCTCAGCATGATCAATGTCCGTCTGGCGAAAAGTCGTGGTGCTCTTATCAAAAAGTTTTAGCTACAACTGGACTACTTTCGTATAAACATGATTACGAGTCACTTCCGGAAGATGTTTTAGCAGCTATTAAGCCAATTTACGAAGATCTTAGCAAAGATGAGTTATTGGAACGATGTTTGGGTGGATTCACCCAAAATAACAACGAGAGTCTCAACCAACTCATCTGGAAGATAGCCCCGAAAAAACTGTGTGGTAGCAGTAAGATCGTAGAAATTGCAGCACACGTATCAGCAAGTATATACAATGAAGGAACAGCTGCTCTTCTAGCATTTTTACATGCACTAAAAGTATCAATTGGCCCCAGTGCTCATGAATACGCGCGAATAAACGATTTCGATCGCATCAGAAAGGCTGATGTAAAAAACAAACAGCAGACGAAAGAAGCTCGAGTACTTCGTAGACAGCAATCAAAACAAGCCCTTGATAAGGAAACTGCAGCAGGGAATGTGCTTTATGCAGCTGGAATCGACGATTCAGTGTAAGTTGTAAAAAAAAAATTTTTTCATGATTTTTCCCCCTCGAAAACTTAAAACGCGTTTTTCTCGAAACTAACTTTTTCAAAGTCAGTGAACGCTGCCATTTAAAGACTACTCAACCGATCGTTCTAAAATTTGACACATTTACTTGTTATATAAAATACCCAGCCCGTACGGAGAGTTTTTTTTTTTTTCGGTTTTACGGATACAAAATGGCGTCAATTTTCCGCGAAAAATCCGGTTTTTTTTTAAATTGTTGCCAAATCTTGAAAAAAAATTTTAAAAATAAATACTCTCCGTAGGGGTCGGGAAAACTCCTACTTTAACTAAAAAAATTATTTAATTTCATTTCAGGTGACCCAGTGCAGCCCAGGAGTGTTCACCACGGATGACCTTTTTTTTCGACGCCTCCGAAAATGTTACGTCAGAGGCTCATTTATGAATATTCTTATTCAAAAATTTGACAAAATTTACTTTAAATGTTGCTCTATTATGTGTCATTGTTTAAATAAATGCATTTGTTTATATGTCGCCCCAAAAAATCGTCGAAAAAGTGCTTTTTTTTTACCAATTAACCCCTACTCCCCCCTTAATTAAAGTTACCTGCAGTTTGTGGTCTGTAGACGTCCGGGGTGCCTGGCTGTGTCTGGAAAAGGTTTAAAGAAAAAGTAAACATTCAATTTGCACGATACAGTGTTATTTATTTTAATTTTATTGCATATAGTGGTTCAGTGATTTAATCGCGACCAGATATTGTCTTAAAGTTTTATTACTGACATTGATTATTATTAATTTTGTACAAGCGCTTTTCATTTTTTTCAATCCTTACTATATCTTTTTCATCACTAGTTAAGTTCACTTCATTATTTCCTGGTTATTTAACACCTTGTTGATAAGTCCTTTTAGTCTCATTCTTGGCACTAGTAAACTTCACTTATTTGTTGTAATGATCTAATTAATGAAATGAACAGACTTTGAGGTTTTAAATTAAATCCGCGGCACTAGTTAATTTATTTGTCGTTACTTATTTGTCGGAATAATCAAATTGATAGAATGAACGGAGTTTGCGTTAACTTCAAATTCATGGCAGTGACCGACAGAGTGACTGACTTAATTGGTATAATCGGAATGAAACCCCCGCTTTCTTCTACCCCTATTTATATCATATCGATCGAGGCACAGGTGTCGGCTGAATCATCTTTCTGACTCACGAGATAAGTCATCGGCAGATAAAAGATGATGTCCGGACGTTTTGGCGTACGTGACAGCCAAAACAAAAAATTCCGTGAAACGAAAGTCCTTCGCATTCCGCGACCCATTGTTCTCGCGGCGCGGGTTCCCACGCTCAGAATCGGCGTGATATCATTATTATTATTCAATCGATAATTTATGTCATATTATAATCAATGTCATAGAAAATTTCCCTAGCCAGTTTTAATACCATTTAATTGCCCTTTTTTTTTTGTTTGGTAAACATTTTGAAAATAATGACAACAATTTCAATAAAGAATTGTACATTAAAAATGTTGAATTATTTATGGCATAAAATGTGAACATAACACCTCCCAGGCCACTCATGAAAGAGCTGAGGAAAACCCAGTCTTTCACAAGACCTGAAATTTTTTTTTTCTTCTCTCTTTTACTAGTTTAGTATTCGGTCAGTGCTTATAATTTATTTTAATTTAAACCTGGCCAGTAGTAAATTTTAATTTTGATTCTCCGTAATATTTTTTTGAGTTTTAATTTAATATTCAGTCAGTGCCTTTTTCTTTTTTTTTCTCTCTTTCTCTTGTTTCAACAAGTTTATAACTTCTGCTTTTAATTCTTAAATATATAGATAATTTTTCGAATTATTAATTGAATATTTGGCCCTCCTAAGAAAAAAAGAGAGAACCCAAAAAGAATGTCAGCATTTTATTCGTGATGTGATTGGTTGAAGAATAAAATTTAAAATTTTAATTTTTATATTAAAACATCTAGAGAATAGATTCGATAAAAAATAATTATGTTATCAATTTTGTTTGAGTAATCACCCAATAGGGCGTATGGATCGGTTGAAGGCAGGAGGTGTGTTTGCAAAAAGAATTTTTCAAAAACAAATCTATAATCTGAATTCCTCGACGTTTCGTCGGCCAGGGTTTGCCGACCTCTTCAGGAGGACTTTATTGAACAAAAACAAAATTCACAATTAGTTTACAAACTTGAATAAAACCTATGTTCGAAATTGTCAGATAAAAATCATGAAAATAATAATAATTAGTAAATAAACAAAACCAATTAATCTGTAAACACAAAAATTTTAAATGAACTCTGAGCGTAGCGCAAAGGTAAAGAATATATATACAGAGAATACATATATGTCATCATAAGACATAGAATATATATACAGGGTGATCGGAAACGACCAGACCTAAGGTATATCACGTGATTCAACAGAACAAGTTAAGTCAGAACAAAAAAAAAATCTCGATTTAATCCATAAACTAATTAGTTGCTTAACATTTAGATTAACCAATCAGCGTGAAATATGCAATTTTATGGGAGGGCCAAAGTGCAAGAAGGCGGAACCATCCACCTCGAAGGTGATTTCCCTTCAAGAAGAAAAAATCTGGAGTAATATCTGGAAAACACATGTTAAACATGTGTTAAATTCACAAAATAAAATTTTTAAAAAATTCAAAAGTAACAATTTTTTTATTGCTTTATAATTTTTATCACATCGCGACGATTTATAAGTAGTTTGAATTACAGTTGTAGCTTCAAAATTGACTGAATTAAGATACCTAATCATTTAAGATTAATTACGTTGATACACTTTATTTAACTCATAACTTCGGCAATTTTTGTCGTACAATTAAGATTCAAGTTTCTTTGAAATCGTTAATTCGAGGGGAACACGATCATCTTTTTAAAAATTGTTAATCTAAAATTATTATAAATTTTTTTATTTTGTGAAAAGCCGTAAAGTAAATACAAATAAGGCCCGCTTTCACTCTTCGGCTAAGCTCTCTGAGCGATAAGACTCACCGGGGGGGCAGGGGGGCTTACCTGCACAATGCCACTGTGGCCGCTTACCTGCGTGCAACTTAAGCGGTCAGGGATTAAAACTAAAAAAAAAAAAATTTTCATCGAATAATAAATAATTTTTTAATTGCTTGTTGTTTTTATTTCGTCACGACGATTCACATGAAATTTGAATGGTAGTTGTCACGTGAAAATTGACCAAGTTACGATGTTTTATCACATTGATTAATTTTACCGATATTTCTTATTTCACTCGTAATTTGGAAAATTTTTGTCGTACAATTGTCGTTCAAGTATCTTTAAAATTTTTATTTTAAGGGCAATGTCATCATTTAAAAATCTTTAATTTGTATGAACATTTTTTTTTGTTTCTCAAACTCGTAAATCGTTTAACCCCTCTGTATTGAATTTGAAGCTTAAAAATGTTTACAACTGTGGTAATTAGAAAAGATAAAATTTGTTAAAACTTTAAGCACTTCACAAAAACGAAAAAGAGGATTTACTTCTTTTTTCTAGGTAGAAGTTTTTCTTTTAAGAATGACCTCTGAAGTGCTATAATTTTATAACTCTTAATGACAGTTCAGTTTCTTATTCTCAACTTTTTTTTATCCGAACTGTAAACACTGTTTTGTTTTTCCAGAGCGTTTTAATATTATTTGAGCTTTACCATAGGCTTACGAATGATCGTAAATGCTAATTGCCTGCGTTCTTTTTTTTCCGAAACCCAGTTTTCGCGCAGTTTACAATGTTTTTAGCTCGGTTCGAAAAAAATTTGCTGGAAAAACTTTTCACGCGAAGTAGTCTCGCCCCAACCATCGCACAACGTGGTTCTATTAGTGTAACTCACAGGCAAAAAATTTGCAATGGCTCATTATCTTTGCCAAGACTACGTTCAAATGGTGATCTATTACTATGAAAATAATCGGAACGCAAGGCTCGCTGCTGAAGCCTACGCGAATGCTAATCCCAACGCACATAGACTACCAAGTAAGAATGTTATTCGAAATGCAGTTGATCGCTTTGATACTACAGGCAGTGTAATGCCACGAAATGAAGGAGGTCGTCCTGGAATAGCCCCTGAAGTGGAAGAAGAAATTCTCGACTTATGTGAGAATGACCCGCGCACAAATACAAGAACAATATCGAGAATTGTTGGTGTGGCTCCAGCAACGGTGCATAAATGTTTGAGAAGAGATAATAAGCATCCATTTCATTTTACAAAAGCTCAAACTCTTCAACCTCAAGACTTTGCAACACGGAATTATTTTTGTAATAGAATATTAACTCAACATGCAGTGGATCCAACATTTATCCGTCGGATTTTTTGGACGGATGAATGTACTTTTACAAGGGATGACATGTTTAATTCACACAACTACCATTTCTGGGCAAATGAAAATCCACATCTGACGTGGGATTCCAAATCTCAGCTCCGATTTAAAGTCAATGTTTGGGCTGGATTGATCAACGACCAAGTGGTGAGTATAAGTTTTTTATTAACAAATATTTTAAATTAAAAAAACAAAAAGTAAAAATCGTAAAATTTTTTTTGACTTTTTCAATAAAAAATTTTAGGTTGGCCCGGTTTTTTACCAGATGCTGTAGATGGTGAAAATTATTGGGAATTTCTTGTGTTTACACTGCCAGTTCTTTTGGAAAATGCTGTAAATAACTTTCCTGATGAACTTCAAAACCTTCTTTTGGAAAATGCTGTAAATAACTTTCCTGATGAACTTCAAAACCTTATCTACATGCCTGATGGATGCCCCGCGCATAGAGTAGGTAAGCAATCAGCACAATATTAAAAAAAAAAAAAAAAACAATTTTTACATAAGCTATTAATTTTTGAAACAAAAAATGCGTCATGCAGCCCAATAAGATAGACAAAAAAATTGAGTTTCTTGATCTCTTTCTTATCTACTGAACCACATGTAAGCACTTTGGGTGCCCTTTATTTTTGTTCTGCATTGAATTGCAGCCTTATTTTAACAATTTCCATGGACCTTTAACTAAGCTAAATGAAATTCAATGTGTTTGTTTCAGCTCAAGTGACAGCTCACTTAAACCAAACTTTTGGACCCAAGAACTGGATTGGTAATAATGAACCAGTATGGAGATGGCCTCCAAGATCTCCAGATTTAACTCCATGTGATTTTTACTTATGGTGAGCGATTAAAGAAGAGGTTTACTTTCACAATATTCAAACAAGAGTTGAATAAGTGCAAAGAATTCAGGCGGCCTTCGCAAATATTAATCCTGATGTGGTCAGAAAAGCTACTGAAAGTGTCACTAGGAGAGCACAAAGATGTATGGTAGCTAATGGTGGACACTTTGAACACATTCCGTAATAATTATTTTAAATTTTTTTATGAATTTGATTTTGAGTAACAATAATGAGCAAAAACTTAATTAGGGAAGCAGGTCGGATCTAAAAAAACTCTTTGACAAATAACTAATAATTTCAAAATCTCGATTAATTTTAATCTACATCTTAACACTGTAATACCGTTTCTTTTTTTCCGTAAACAATTTTAAAGTGGCAGCTGTACGGTGTTTCTTTACTAAAGTTTTTTCAATTAAACAATTTGGACATTTAAAAATTCTAAATCAGACAATTGTGTGAAAAGTAAAGAATTCAACAGAATTTTTTTTTAAATATTTTAAACATCCTTAAAAGAATATCTCTAGGGTGTTCTTAGTTAAAAAAATTAAAATTTTTTTTACAATATTAAACGCATTAATATTTAACCTAACTTTTTACATAATAAAAATTTTTATTTATGTTGAGATTTTGGATTAGTAATGATTACTACGAGTGACTCCTGAGCTGCCCTTTTAATGTTAATACAAATTTAAAATTTAGAATAATGATGTTTTTTTATGATGTGTGATAGGATGCAAAAATTTAGTTCATGTAAAAGAAAAAATGAAAAATTTTGTGTATTTAACTCACATTGAACTGTATTAAGAAAATATGTTTTATGCTGTAGTTTTTGATATCTCGTAAATACTGTATTGTACTTCTTTTTATAAAAAATAAAATTATTTCTTACTAAGTAAAAAATTTAAATTTGATACGATTACTCTTTAAAATTCAAAAGGGAGACTTTAATTCTGAATAAGATTGAGAACGGGAAAATTTTTTAAAACTTTCAAGTCTTAGATATTGTGTCCGAATTTTCCCACAAACCTTGTTATGAAACAACGACTGTGCGACAAAAATTATCCAAATTACGAGTGAAATAGAAAATATCGGTAAAATTAATCAATGTGATAAAACATCGTAACTTGGTCAATTTTCACGTGACAACTACCATTCAAATTTCATATGAATCGTCGTGACGAAATAAAAACAACAAGCAATTAAAAAATTATTTATTATTCGGTGAAAATTTCTTTTTTTTTAGTTTTAATCCCTGACCGCTCAAGTTGCTCGCAGGTAAGGAGACACAGTGGCATTGTGCAGGTCAACCCCCCTGCCCCCCCAGTGAGTCTTACCGCTCAGAGAGCTTAGCCGAAGGGTGAAAGCGGGCCTTATTTGTATTTACTTTACGGCTTTACACAAAATAAAAAAATTTATAATAATTTTAGATCAACAATTTTTAAAAAGATGATCGTGTTCCCCTCAAAATAACGATTTCAAAGAAACTTGAATCTTAATTGTACGACAAAAATTGACTAAGTTATGAGTTAAATAAAGTGTATCAACGTAATTAATCTTAAATGATTAGGTATCTTAATTCAGTCAATTTTGAAGCTACAACTGTAATTCAAACTACTTATAAATCGTCACGATGTAATAAAAATTATAAAGCAATAAAAAAATTGTTACTTTTGAATTTTTTAAAAATTTTATTTTGTGAATTTAACACATGTTTAACATGTGTTTTCCAGATATTATTCCAGATTTTTTCTTCTTGAAGGGAAATCACCTTCGAGGTGGATGGTTCCGCCTTCTTGCACTTTGGCCCTCCCATAAAATTGCATATTTCACGCTGATTGGTTAATCTAAATGTTAAGCAACTAATTAGTTTATGGATTAAATCGAGATTTTTTTTTTGTTCTGACTTAACTTTTTCTGTTGAATCACGTGATATACCTTAGGTCTGGTCGTTTCCAATCACCCTGTATGTCATGGATTCAATGAATCTTTGACGTTATTATTATTATTGTTATTATTAAAGGATAGTACCTTAATCCTTTTAGAAAGATTACTAGCGTAATCGCTCCGTCCCCTTGTTAACTGATTTATTTAATAAAGAAGATTTAATAATTTTAAGTAAAACTGAAAAGTATTATTTATTAAAAGTTTAAGAATAGAAAGTTTACAATTGCGAGTTCTCTAGCTTGCCTGAGATCTCATGCGGCTGTGATGTTAACACAACCGAAGAAAGAAAGTGCAAAATATTTATAGACTAGGTAATTTTAAATAAATGTATATTGGAATGGGGATTCTGACAACAAAAAATATTAATTTAATCATAAATAGAGTAACAAAATTGTATTCAGAAACTTATTAGATTCCGTTTTATGACGGATACACAATGGTCTAGATTATTTCGTTCATAAATTTATGCAGTGAGCCTCGCAAAAGATTAAGAAAATAAACTTGTGAGCGAATGATAACAAAAAAAAGAAGGGATTCACAAAAAAAAAAGAATAAGAAAGGTAAAATCTCTCTATCTCTCTCTCGATATTGCAGAGTTATAATTGGCTCGACTCACTCACTGATGAGATGGTTGAGTGAGCCAAAGAAAAGCACGTATAAAATTTAAATAATTTTACCCATACGAATGTGCAATCATCTGTAACTGTCCCAGAATCTCGGAGTGTGGTATTCATGCAAACAGCCTTAGATCCTTCCTATTTCCGGGCGAGTTTGAATGTCCAGGTTGATGCCTGGATCGAAAGAAAACTGCTGCAAGTTCAGTGATAGTGGATCAGGAACTGAAATCGGCTCACTGGACACGTTGGAACAGATAAACCGAGAAGCGTCGCCTTCTGGCTGGGCTTAGTTTAAACTAACGTCTCGAACAACGTAAACTTTGATAGCTTCTAAACCTGAATTCACTATACTCCGAGATAATAATTGAAATTGTAATTACTGGAGTAGTGAATATTATGAAGTAGAGAATAAAAGTCCTCAAACTGGGTTCGATTCCTGCTTTTATAGTGGGAAGCCCGCTGAATAGCGAGCGACGTGGTCGGGATGCGAGACAGCTGGATTAAAGCTACATGTAATGGTGCTTACTTACGAATTCTAAAATATATAGAGAGTAAATCAAATATTCGCGAGCTCACTGCATCGATACAATCATTCACACAAATAAATATTAATAAATATAACATACAAAATTTCTAATTTTACAATTTGTGAGCTTCCTGCAAGACAGGTACCTTGCAAAAGCCCCTCTCTTAAAAAAAACTAAAATACATTTCACGAAATTTTTTTTTTTCAATAATTCAACAATTTTTAATAATAAATTTATTTGTGTTGCAGCACGATAAAGTCTCACTACGTACTAAAAGAAAAAAAAAATACGCACATTACTGCGCTTACGGCATCTGTTGATCAGTGGGTGTTCAGGTTGGTGTAGTCTCCATTGTCTTCCTCTCCCTGGATTGTGCCCAAAAGCTTGACTAGTTTCTGTTGTTACCGTTGGTAGATTTCAGATTACTTATTTCTGGTTGTGGTTTTGGTGCCTGCGTGCTTTTCACTCTTTTTACCTTGCATTCGTTCAAGGGTATACGTGCCATTTTAGTATCGAGAGAAAGAAAGAATGAGAGAGCAAGAAACAAGTAAATATGGGTCTGAAACTCAACAATGATAGCTCCCATTGCAGTGGATACGTGGGTGGCTTTTTCCAAAATATCACCATCGGCTGTTCAGTGTACGAGCTGGTGTTATGAGTTTTACTCGTCACGTGCTTTTCTGATTTGTACCATCTTACTATTTGCCATCTCCAGTTGCCTGCACATGAGCTTCCCATTCCCTTGGCCAATATACCACGCTTTGCTCCCAAAAATAAAAAAAAACTAAATCCCAAAACCTATTCTCATCATTACTCTGAGTTTTCAGAAAATCATCCAAGAGCTTTTAAGTCGTAGCATACTCCTCAACATGATGCGACTGTTATAAGAGCTTTTGATCTCCTCACTGGTCACCTCACCAACAAAAAGCCATAGCAAAAGAAAAACAGGTGGTTTCACAGTGACGTTTTTTGCTAACCTTAAGCAAGCAAATATAGATACTTAGATAGTTACGTGAGCAGATAGCTTGATAATATAGGTAGGATGACAGAAACTATCTAAGTACTAGAGACGTTTCAAGCTGTCTGAATGGATGTAGAAAAAAAATAACTGGTCATTTATTAATTTTTGTCATAATCTGCTCAAATCATTATGGGGTGAAATTACTAGCTATTTAATTATTAGAAATGCATCGAAGTAGTAGCAAGCAAGCTTGGTTAGTTTTTGAGCCAAGTTAAGTTTATAATTGAAAAGATCGAACGCACCGAGACTATGCTATATGAAAAATGAGATTCTAGACTAGTTAAAAAATCGCTTTAGTTGAAGTTAGTGGACGTGAGATATTAGACTCACTTCCTAGGTAGCTAAATATAAAGTTTCTAGTAGAAAAAAAAAAAAAAAAAAAAAAACCGTTTAACGGACAAACTGCGTGAAAAATGTTTAGTTCTCGGACTGCTAATAAAACAAACAGAGTGCATTTAATGAATAAAATCAACCTCGATCTTAGCTGGTCAGTAAATCGCTAGCTAACTGTTGGGAAGCTCACTGGGTGCTATCTCGCTAAGTCTAGACGGCAGTTAGTTAGTTAGTTAGTTAGTTAGATAATAGCTAGTCGTTAGCTAAGTATCCCCGTGATGTCTCCTTAACTAGCTGGAAGCTTATTTTTTTTCTAGCTCGCTGGTAGCGGATCATAAAAAAAATGTTGTCTTAAAACTTTTTACTGGGCCCGGACTGTGAAAATAAGAGTTTGGTGGATCTGCTCACATGTATATGAATGTGTGTATGTATATGGGTCAAAATAATACTTTTCGACAAATCGGCCTACACGATGTTCACCGATTTTTCTCCAATTTTTTTTGGTAAAAGTACTGTTCAATAGAAGACTTTTGTCTCCAACTAGAGGTCTCCATCTCATTTCTGCTTGGCGGTAGATTTTTTCAAAGATTAATAAATGGCCTATTTTTCAGCTATTTTAAATCCTAACTTTTGATCAGAATGAGATAAAAACTTCTAGTTTGCGGAAAAATTTTGTTCAAAGCAAGTACGATTTGAGAAAAATATTAAAACATCATTTTTATTTTTTTCGTACGCATGCATTCCAATGATGAAGTTGCTATTTTTTCTCATTTTAGGGTATATTTCGACAACCGCAGCTGTGATTAGATTAATTTCTTTCACATATAAAAAAATTGTTAAATTTTCTACATTAAAAAACAAAAACTTTGCAGCCTTACAGAAGTCTCTACGCCTTTTTGTTTTTAAGATACAGCTGTTCAATAACTAAGAAAAGAGCCAAAAAAACGTGTTTTTTTACAGTTTTTGCATATATTATTGTGCCACTTCGGTCTCTTCTTTTTTGCTGAAACTTGGTGGAGATAGTAGTATAGCTAAGAGAGTTCTGGCTCATGAGCTAGAACTCTCGTGACTTTTTGAGCCACAACTCTCATACCTTTTTTGGCGCGGAACTCTCATACCTTTTTAGGCGCAGAATTCTCGTACTTTTTTGGGCCAGTTCTCTCGTACCATTTTGGTCTAGAACTCTCCTACTTTTTTGAGCCCGCTCTCTCGTACTTTTTGGTCCCACTCTCTCGTACTTTTTTTGGCCCGCTCTCTCGTACTTTTTTGGTCCCGCTCTCTTGTACCTTTTTCGGCGCAGAACTCTCGTACTTTTTGAGGGTGAGGGCTGGGGTCGTGCTAGGGGCTAGCCGCTGCTGGCTAGCTGCTAGCTTGATTCATTTTTAATAATATTTTAATGAATTTTTTCATATTTATTCAATTTATTGATGATATTTGAAAATTATTTTTAATAAAATTTTTAAAGAAAAAAAAATCGGTTCAACCGGGATTCGAACCGACGATCCCAGGCACGACAGGCAGACACTCTACCACCTGAGCCATTGAGCTAGCATGCACCATGACTTTAATTAAACTACTTTTCCAACTGTTTTATATTGTTTTCATATTACTTTAAATAATTTAATATTATTTTGTTTATTTAATTATTTATTGATATTTTTATTCTTAATTAGTATCATATATTAATAATATTATTTTTTTAAATTAAATTATCAAAGAAAAAATTTTTATTGAAGTGGGATTCGAACCCACGACCCCAGTCATGCCAGGCAGACACTCTACCACCTGAGCCACTGATACTAATGTGGACTAATAGAGTTATATGCTCTGTTGTAGTCAGGAAAAGTAAATTATTTAGTAATTTTAGTATAAGTACATAATTTATTTTATGGTTATGTGAAATTAAAAAACAATATTAATCTAAAATAAGTATATATTATCATAATTATGACGGACATTAAATATAATGGAGTAATTTTAATAAATTAGAAAGTTCTTGTATCTTGAGTTCCATTGCTAACTTCACGATACATCGTGTCCACTTCGTCTCGTCCTTTTCTTGATTCGATCAACCAGGTCCGACGTTTGACCAACCAGGTCATCAAGGCGTAACCATTCGCCACAGCACAGACTGCACCAGGTCGAAGAGAGTGGTAGTCGCAGAAGAATGTGAAGGTCTTCTCCAGGGTTTTCAAAGATGGACACCAGATTTCGTCCATATCAACCACCAACCTATAACAGAAAAGATGGTGAAGGTAAAGATGAGCTTGGGTAGGTTAGATTATGTAAGTTAGGATAGGTAAGTTTAAGTTAGGTAGGTAAGTTTATATTAGGTCAGATAAGTTAGGTGGGTAAGTTTAAGTTAGGTCAGGTAAGTAAGGTAGGTAAGTTTAACTTAGGTCAGGTAAGTTAGATATTAAAAAGAACTTACATTCCGGGAAGGAAAAATTCAAGGATCTTCTTCTTCTCGGAATCCTTGGTGTAGACCCGGGTAGCATCTCGGAGGGCACCCTGTATCACCCTGGTGCAGGCTGTGTACGGGACGCAGCCGGAACTCCAAGGGATGCCATGGTAATGCCTCTCCAACCAACGGTTTGTCCTCTGCTCCTCCTCCAGAAGTTTCCCCAAAGCACACGATGGTTGGAACAGACAGATGGTCGGGAGCCTCAGGTCGTCCACGGGGATGATGGCCAATTCCTTCACCTCAAGCAGGTTGGAAGATCTCCTGGAGCACTGGATGTCCACTACGTATTCAGCCATGGTTGATTGTCCAAGTTGGAATGATGACGAGAGTGAAGAGGGTCGCAGTTTATATACCTTACCCCCTGCTATGGGAGGGGTTACAGCTGCTCTGTATTTCCACGAAATTTGTCTTCAATTCTCATCACTGTAGGTTCCTAAAATTTTAGAGTAGATTCGTGTGCTTGGTTGTTGCTGTGACGGCTGCTCTGCATTTCCACGAAATTTGTATTTAATTCTCATCACTGTAGATTCCAAAAATTTTAGAGTAGATTCGTGTACTTGGCTCTCCCCTCTCTTATCACAGAGGGTATAAAACGGAGCACTCTCCAATCTCTTTCAATAGTTCACTTCGGTGCTTCGAGTCGACCAGTACTCTATTAAAACAGTGTTTTGTGCTTTAAGTCAATTAGTGTTCCTGTTTGTCATCATGTCTTCACTCGAGTACTTTGGTGTCAACATTAAGGCTCTCCTGAATTCTCTTCAGCAACATGCTGATTCAGCGGACAACGTCGAGCTGCAGCAATGGTTGGATAAGTCTGTGGAAATGAAAGGTATTCTCCAGAATTTGCTTGTTTCTGGGGATTTAACCGTTCATCAGAAGCAAAAGTGTGCAGCCTACGTCTTTCAACTTGCCAACATTAAAAAAAGACTTAAAAATTTGTTGTTGGTAACTGGAGGAGAGCTAGTGGTTCCTGACAAAGTTCAACCTGTTGCTGAAGGAGAGCCAGGGGTTCCTGATGAAGTACAACCGGCTGAGTTACCTAAGGACACGGTGAAGTGGGAAGAAATGCCAAGTGTTTTCCAGAATCATATTAAATCTGGAATCATAATAAACTTAGTGCATAAAGATGTGAAATCTTTCCTTCAGGACTCTAGGGCATTGTTCGAGGAAAAGGTTAGTGATTCTTTAAAAATTCATAGTGCGTTAATGGTTAGTGTTGAACTCTCATCGGAGTATGTGATTTTGAAAAGTGACATTGAGACCAATGAAGTGAAACATTTCAACACTGCCAGTCGACCTATATTTGAGACGACCGATTTGCGTGAGTGGTACGATCAAAACGTTATTGATCCTGTGCTGCATCAAATAGAAGAGTTTGAAGGTTGTGGTTCAGGTTGGACCTTGCGGCAGATTCTGAGTATGGTGGTCAGCATGAAGCACTACCAACCGATGCATGCGGGCTCTCACATTCCGTTACCAGCTTCTATATACAAGAAAAAAGCGTGCGTGAATGTTGACAACGAAGACGATGAGTGTTTCCGTTGGGCAATTCTTTCCGCCTTACATCCAGTTAACAAAAATGCTAGTCGTGTTGGTAATCATACGCCATATTACAATGAACTCAATTTTTTTAATATATCGTTTCCAGTGAAAATGAAACAAGTGAAACAGTTTGAGAGACAAAACGATGTCTCTGTAAACATCTTTGTTTTGAAGAAGCGTGGTAACCAGTTCGAAGTGTGTACAGCTCATCTTACCGACTGTTACAAGCCTAATCACGTCAATCTGCTTCATGTTCAAGATCACTACTACGATGAAAATGAAGAACTCAATGAACTCATGAACAACATCCCCAAGAGTCATTACGTTTGGATCAAAGATTTGAGTCGATTGGTTGGTAAGCAGTTGACTGACCACAACGGTAAGAAGTACTTTTGTGACCGTTGCTTACACTACTGTGACACTGAACAAAAACTGGTTGATCATAGAGATCTGTCAACAGTTTAACACTTGTAAAATTGAACTTCTGAGTGAAAAAGACAATAAACTCAAGTTTAAAAATTTTAAAAATATGGACAAAGTGAGTCATGTGATCTACGCTGATTTCGAAAGTCTGCTTAAGCCCACCGATAATCCTCGCAGCCCACAACAACATCAAGCCTTAAGGTGAAGACGTAACCGCGTTTTCATAAAATTTTTCGATTGCAATTTAAAAAAAAATAAAAGAGAAAATGTAAAAAAACGCTCTGTAGCGCGCTAGATAATATTTTTAGCTATTTTTTTAGCCTTATTTGATAAAAATTGGTTAACAAATAACTTCAGGAAACTTGGAAAATCGGTTTTCTTCTTATTCAGCAAAATTGTAGTAGTGTATGTCGTCTGCTAGTTGCTGCTAGTGAGCGAAGGATGCAGTACTGCCAAATATAACCAATAATTTTATATGCATCAAGCAACAATTATTAGTGAAAACTAAAAACAAAAACTTGTTTTTAATATAAAGTGTTAATTCATGACAATAGGATAAATAAAAATAGTAAAAAAATCAATCATTTTCTTGTGAGCTATCTAGTGTTCATAACTATAGTAGATGTAAATAAACTAATGCTTTTAAATAAATTTATCTTAAATATGTTTTTGTTGACTCCTCCATCCAATTTGACTGTTGCTGCGTTCTCTTTAATACTTGGCGTGCAATAAGAGAAATCAAACTAAATTTTAACAACTATTACAGTTTATCAAAACTAAAATTGTTCACTCACTTTTATTTAGTAAAAGATTTTTAATCAAACATTACTTTTAAATAAAAAGTGGAAATTCATAACTACCAGATATCTAAAAAAGAAAAAAACTCTCTTGTGTTCATGAATCATAGGTGTAAATGTATAACGGCTGTTTTTAAATAAATTTTGCTAATATAAATTTTTGTTGTTTTCTCAAATTTGAGTGTGGCTTTTTGAATTTGATGAAGATTTGTGGAAACCAACGCTTAGATAAAATAATTGTGTACTTAAGGGCACAATAAGTATAATAAAATTAAATTTTAGTTGCCCACAACTTATAAACACTACAATTTTTTACTCTCTTTTCTCTAGTCAAAGGATTTTCTATTAATTAGGGTCCAGAGTTTCAAGTCTATAAGTCCATTGGTTTTTTCATAAAAATTATACCCTCAAAAAAAGAATGATACTTGGTTTTATCAGATTTTAAGTTTTGACCTTATCTGCTTTAGTAATTAAGTTTATTAAACATCTTTAGTAATTGATTAGAAGTGTAAAAGAAAATTTCTAAATTTATTTAAAATAACAAGAAAGCAGGGTCCAGAGTTTCAAGTCAATAGGTCCATGAGTTTTTTCATAAAAATTATACCCTCAAAAAAACAACGATACTTGGTTTTATCAGATTTTAAGTTTTTACCTTATCTGCTTTAGTAATTGATTAGAAGTGTAAAAAAAAATTTCTAAATTTATTTAAAATAACAAGAAAGCAGGGTCCAGAGTTTCAAGTCAATAGGTCCATTGGTTTTTTCATAAAAATTATACCCTCAAAAAAACAACAATACTTGGTTTTATCAGATTTTAAGTTTTGACCTTATCTGCTTTAGCAATTGATTAGAAGTGTAAAAAAAAATTTCTAAATTTATTTAAAATAACAAGAAAGCAAGGTCCAGAGTTTCAAGTCAATAGGTCCATTGGTTTTTTCATAAAAATTATACCCTCAAAAAAACAACAATACTTGGTTTTATCAGATTTTAAGTTTTGACCTTATCTGCTTTAGTAATTGATTAGAAGTGTAAAAAAAAATTTCTAAATTTATTTAAAATAACTAGAAAGCAGGGTCCAGAGTTTCAAGTCAATAGGTCCATTGGTTTTTTCATAAAAATTATACCCTCAAAAAAACAACGATACTTGGTTTTATCAGATTTTAAGTTTTGACCTTATCTGCTTTAGTAATTGATGAGAAGTGTAAAAAATATTTCTAAATTTATTTAAAATAACTAGAAAGCAGGGTCCAGAGTTTCAAGTCAATAGGTCCATTGGTTTTTTCATAAAAATTATACCCTCAAAAAAAGAACGATACTTGGTTTTATCAGATTTTAAGTTTCGACCTTATCTGGGCGTCCTGGTTTTTTTATCAATAAAAAAACCAATGAAAAAATTATCTCCCAAACTATACAACCCAATAACGCTAGGCATGCGAGTTTTTTATAAGCAAAAAAATTTATAAACAAGTTATCCCCCAAGCTTTACAACCCAATAACGCTGGGCGTCCTGGTTTTTCTATCAATAAAAAAACTAATAAACAAATTATCCCCTAAACTATACAACCCAATAACGCTGGGCGTCCGAGTTTTTTATAATTAAAAAAATTAATAAACAAATTATTCCCCAAGCTTTACAACCTAATAACGCTGGGCATCCGAGTTTTTTATAAGCAAAAAAATTAATAAACAATAAACCCCTTCGCAGTAAAACTAAATAACGCTGGGCATCCTAATTTTTTATAAATAAAAAAATTAGTAAACAAATTATCTTCCAAGCTGTACAACCCAAAAATGCTAGGCGTCCGAGTTTTTTGTAAATAAAAAATTATTAAACAAGTTACTCCTTATCTGTAAAACTCAATAACGCTGGGCATCCTAACTTTTTTTATCTAGGTAACAAAACTAATAAACAAATCATCCCCTAAACTATACAACCCAATAACGCTAGGCGTCCTAGTTATTTTATGAATAAAAATACTAAATAACAAATTATCCCTCAAGCTTTACAAGCCAATAACGTTGGGAGTACGGGACTTTTTAAAATTAATTTAACAATTCAATAAATGAACAGGCTTAATCGTTAAACCTAGTGAAAAATTTGGGGCTCTTAATAAACAAATAAATGATTTAATAGACTATCACGAGGCACTTATCTTTGATATTCAGAAAAACTGCAGTTGATATGTCCAGGATTAAATTACCGTTGACAACAACAAAAAAACAGACGCCCAGCGTTATGATTGTATAGCTTGGATATAATTTGTTTTTTAGATTTTTTTATTGTTTAAATAACTAAGATGCCCAGCGTTATTGGGTTGTTTAACTTATGGGTCAATAGATAGTTAATTTTTTTTTTCATAAAAAATTCGGACGCCCAGCGTTATTGGGTTGTATAGCTTGGGGGATAATCTTATAATTAGTTTTTTTATCGATAAAAAAACGAGGATGCCCAGCATTATTGGATTGTATAGTTTGGGGGATAATTTGTTTATTAATTTTTTTATTCATAAAAAACCAGGACGCCCAGCGTTATTGGGTTGTATTACTGGGGAAATAATTTGTTTATTAATTTTTTTAATTACAAAAAACTCGGACGCCCAGCGTTATTGGGTTGTATAGCTTGGGGGTTAATTTGTTTATTATTTTTTTTACTTATTAAAAACTTGTACCCCCAGCGTTATTGGGTTGTAAAATTAGGGGGTATTTTATTTATTGAATTATTAATTCATAAAAAAAGCTGGGCGCCCAGCGTTATTGAGTTTTTTGTTTGCCTGATCTGTGCCGGAAGATTTTCAAATTTCGCGGTACTACCTGGGCCGGGATCGGTCACTCTGGTGCAGACGGGTGCACTGCACACTGCACACAGGTGTAAACCAAGTGTAAACTGTAAGTTCTGTGATTACTTTGGTTCATTTAGTTTTGATATATTCTTCTGCTTTTTATTAATACTTGACTAAAATGCATGAAAACTATATTTTTTAAAATATATTCATCAGTCCAAGCATGTAATTTTTTTTTTATTGATAATTAATTATCTTACTGGGTGACGGCAAGAGAGAAGCTTTCAGTGTTAGTAAAAAAAGAAAGATGATTATAAGAAGAAAAGTAATCGACACGGTTGCTACAAGAACAGGATCTAATAAAGTACCCATATCAAGATAATTATTCAAGAAATTTCAGACAGTTGGGGAAATAATTTATTAATATTGAAGAAAGAAGAATTATTTATCACTGCCTGCTGCTTGTATGATTGCTTACTAAAATTTTTTTTTTCTTTGCATGTGCTGCATGAAATGAATAATTTAAAAAATTTAGAATTTCATTGAGGGAAATAAATTTTAAAGGTTATGAGAACGGGTGCATGTGCGGTTCGTGCATTTACTACGCGTGCGGTAGCAGACGACGCAAGGATCTGCTACACATGGTTAACGGGAGGAAAACGATTTTCCAAGTTTCCTGAAGTTATTTTTTAACCGATTTTCATCAAACAAGGCTTAAAAAATAGCTAAAATTATTATCTAGCGCGCTACAGAGCGTTTTTTTATATTTTCCCTTTTATTTTTTATTTTATAGCCACTTTTTACTTCCAGCGCTGGTTACGTCTTCACCTTAAGCGTTGGTTATTACTTGAAAAATAGCTACGACGATAGCCAATCGTTCTACAAAAGTTACCCCCAAGCTGAAGATGGAGAGCAATCACCGGCACAATGGTTTGTGAAGGAGTTGAAAAGGATTGCGTCTGAGATCGAGCTGTTGCATAAAAATCCCAAAGAAATTATTCTTACTGAACGGGATTGGAATAACTTCAATCAAGCCACGACTTGTTATTTATGCAACAAAGGGTTTTACAACAAGTCAGACCAGAAAGTGAAGGACCACTTCCATTTTACAGGCAAATACAGAGGCGCGGCTCACAAGTAAGTTTAAAATAATTTTGGGTCGGTAAAACAGTTTTCAAATAAAATTTTTTTTTCAGGTCGTGTAATTTGAAGTTCAAGGCAGCTAAATTTGTTCCTGTGATTTTCCACAACCTTTCGGGATATGACGCTCACTTTTTGATCAAGGAAATTGCATCAAAGAAAATCCTTGATGGTGATATGACTGTAATTTCTCAAAATAAAGACCGTTACATTTCATTCACGAAATACATCAAGGATTGTGTGATCAACTTCCGATTCTTGGACTCGTTCCGGTTAATGGCATCATCCTTGGACCAGCTTGTCAAGAACCTCCCCGACAAGGACATAGCAACTGGAAATCTCCGTCAAGCTGGCTTGGAAGATGATCAAATTAAGTTACTCACGGTGAAAGGTTATTACCCTTACGAGTACACTGAATCTTTTGAAAAACTCAATGAGAAGGAGCTTCCCGAACGAGAAAAATTCTACAGCAGTTTGACTGACACCACTATTGGAGAAAATGAGTACACCCACGCCAAGGATGTATGGTCCAAACTCAACGTGCAAACTCTTGGGGAGTACTCGGACATCTACCTCAGGTCAGATGTCTTATTACTCTGCAACGTTTTCGAAAACTTCCGTTCGACGTGTTTGGAAGCTTACAGCCTGGATCCTGCCTGCTATTACACCACAGCTGGCTTATCGTGGGTTGCCATGCTTAAACAAACAGAGGTCGAGTTGGAACTGATAACGGACATCGATATGCTTCTTTTCATTGAAAAGGGGATCAGAGGAGGTATCAGCCAGTGCTCCAATCGATACTCGGAAGCAAACAATCCCTACATGAAAGAAGGTTATGACCCTGACAAGGACGAGAAATACCTCGTTTACCTAGACGCCAACAACTTATACGGGTAATTATGACGTAATTATCAATTAATTATTCATTTTTCAATTTCTAATGTTTTATTTACTGTTGGGCTATGTGTCAGTATCTTCCTTGTGGTGGGCTCAAGTGGGTAGATGATTTGAGCGATCCAGACTTCTACTTCGTTCCAGAGGACAATGACATTGGCTACTTTCTGGAAGTGGATATTGAGTACCCAGAAGATCTTCACCTGGAGCAACAGGATCTCCCCTTCTGTCCGGAACATATGGCACCATCTAACTCCAAGCACAAGAAGTTACTCACGACCATGTTACACAAGGAGAAGTACGTGATCCATTACAGGGCTTTGATTCAAGCACAAAAACACGGTCTCAAGGTCAAGAAAATTCACCGAGCAGTTCAATTTAACCAGTCTCAGTGGTTGAAAAAATACATTGATTTCAACACTGAGAAAAGAAGACTTACGAGAAACAAGTTTGAACGTGACTTCTTCAAATTGCTTAACAACATAATATACGGCAAGACGATGGAGTCACAGCGAGATCACGTGGACGCAAGAGTGGTTACCGTCTGGCCCAATCGGTACGGAGCTGAGGCTTGCATCGCTTGTCCGAATTTTCACAGCCTCGTGGAACTTGCTGATGACGCTGTGCTAGTCCAGATGAAAAAGTGTAAAATTACGATTAATAAGCCGCTCTACATAGGTTTAAGCGTGCTTGATATCTCCAAGACCCTGATGTATTACTTCCACTACAACAAAATGAAGAAGTGGGTCGGTTCCAAGTGCAAATTGTTGTACACAAACACAGACAGTTTTGTCTATGAAATTGAAGGAACCGACGTATACAAGGTCATGAAAGAGCATCCTGAGTGTTTTCGACACTTCTGCTTACCCTCCAGACAATCGTTTCGGGATAAAACCTGACAACGAGAAGAAGGTGGGCCTCATGAAAGACGAGTGCAATGGCAAAATCATGACTCACTTCATTGGGTTACGTAGTAAATTATACAGCTTTCTGATAGAAAATGAGGCACCTGTGATGAAAGCCAAAGGGGTCAAGTCAACAGCACTCAGAAGACTAACTTTTGAGGATTACAGGGAGTGCCTTTTCGAGAAACCCATTGTCAAATGCCAGCAACACTTGATCCGTTCCAAGAATCATCAGGTCACTACGGAGTATCAAGAGAAAGTGGCTTTGAGCCCTTACGATGACAAGCAGTACTTGATTCCTGGAAGTACCGATACTTTACCATGGGGTCACAAGGACATTGAGAAGTACCAGGAACTGGAGAAAGAATTCCAAGTAGCAGAGCCAATGGAGGTGGCAGAATCAGTGGGGACAGCCGTACTTATAGAGGCACCCCAGGCTCCTGAAGTCATTCCAGTTGTGAACAGCAGACTTCCAGCAGCAAGCAGCAGATCTCCAGCACTTCCAGCAGCAGACAGCAGATCTTCAGCACTTCCAGACGACGACGGAGCAGCTCCACTACTTCCAGCAGCAGATAGCCGATTTCCAGAAGACGACGCTGCAGAGTATCCAGACGACGACTTCCTGGACATTCCGTTGGACCTTGACTTCTACAAAGATTCACCACCTGTCAAAAGACCTCGACTATCCTGAGAAGGTTTGGTTTTCTCTTTTCCTTGAAACTTCGTTTAATGAAATTTTCTAAAATTAATTATAAATCTTATTTATTTTTCAGGAAAATGGATTTAAACAGCCTCAACAACCTTGCCTCCAACTCCTACATCCCCAGGAAGTCCTGAAACGAGTTGGCCCTGAATGAGAACTACATGGTCACCGAGATCAAAAAGGTCACCACACGCTACGGACAAAAGATGGTCTTCGTCATCACCGAAGGTTCCAGTCAATTCCAAATTTTTGTTCCTACCCGCATCTCTGATGCCCTCTACGAGAACGACGACATGTATAATAATTTAGCAGCTAAAGCGAATAAATTAGAATTATTCATTTTGAATTTGGGTGATAGTAAATTCAAATTCATGTAAATATTAGTTGATAAACCAACAAATTCATTTTAATTAATTGTGTTTTTATTTATTCAAATATAATACAAATTATAAATCATTATTGTATATCCAGCTGTTTTGACTTTTGTCAAAACCTAACCATTTAACATATAATTTGTCACCTTGTTTTTTAATTACTTTTTCAACTAAGAAAATATCCGGATGTTTAACCCTTGAAAGTTCTTGTTCGTAAAAGCAGCCAGAAATTGGTTCACCTTTGTGATCCTTCAAATGATAGGTAACTGGCTTACTCTTGAGTACTCTGGTAACCGTGAAAATTCCCGTTGTCCAATTAGGTGTATAACCTTTTTCAAACAAGTGTTTTATTTTGCTAACTCTAACTTTATCATTAACTTTAAATTTTATCTTAATTGAAAGCTTTCTATTGTCCATAAAGCGCTTGAGAACTTCAGCTTCGTTGGTAGCAGTGACGTCCTTGGGTTTCATGCCAATTGTCCTATGTTTGGTATTGTTGTATTTTTCAATTAACTCAGGTAATAGATCGAGCCACTGATAACTTCCTTGTAAACTGAATTGCTTCCACATCTTGTTTTTTAAAGTTCGATTAAATCGCTCAACAATGGATGCTTTGAGATTACTGTAAGTTGAATACATGTTGATTTTATGATTTTTCATTAGACCTTGAAAGTCTTTGTTGTAAAATTCCTTTCCACGATCAACATGAAGGTTCTTTGGAATTCGCTTCTCATTAAGAATAGAATTCATGGCTTCGGTAACGTCCTTACCAGATTTTGTTTTTACAGGCACACCCCAGGCATACTTTGAAAAAACATCTATCGCGGTAAGCAAGTATCTGAATCCTTTGTTCTCCCTTGAGTAGGGTTGCATCTCTACGAGATCAGCTTGCCAGGTTTCATCAATACCCCGAACATCGAATTTTCTTCGAGGATAATTACGACGAGCAGGCTTGTGAAGTTCTTCGACCACCACCTCTTTTTTATTCATCTTTTTTAACAATTTTAGCGTTTATTTGCAGGATACTCTTGTCAATGTCATCTCTGTGACCTTCAATTAATTCAAATAGTTCATCAACTTTCTTCTGAACGTTGTCGTTTATCTCAGTTTTGTGATTGCTTAGAATAGCACTCAAATCATCCACGTCACTTCTCAATTTTTTCGTAATCTCGTACAGACTTTGAAGTTCCAATCCAATCAGGTTTTTGATAGTTTCTAAATTAACGGCGTCGTTAGATTCCACAGGTGCAGCTAGGTTGCAAAGTCGTTTGCCTTCTACATCAAACTGACCGGTTTCGGTTAATTTATAACCTATACCCGGAGCACCTCGAACGCCCTCTGTATTCTTTTTTAAAGCACGTCCGAACAGGTCAACACTCATTTTGATAATGATGAAGAATCATCGAAATCAGATCAATATATATAGCCAGCTTCTCGGAGTTCTTCGATGATTGAGTGAGTTTCGTTCTCATGATTATAATTACCAGCTGATCTTTCGGCAACCAAAAGTTGAAGACGTTCCACGAGCTCATTAGGATTATCCCAGTAAACAAGATCCATACGGGTATTACGCTTGGCAACTTTGTATCGAGGTAAGAGTCCACTTCCGGTCGATTCGAACATGCGCTTAATTATATTATTGTATTTCCAACTGGAAATATGTTTTTTTAATTGACCGTTGGTATTTTTATGAGCATTTGATTCCTCAAGAATTTTTTGATAGTTTGATTCATCCTTCATTGAAAAATTTTTAGGATTCTTTTTTACAATAAGATCTTGCAACCCTTGTGTTCTTGGAAATGACTTATTGTTTACGAAAATCATATCTTTCGAAAATCGTAACATTGCATTCCCAAGCTCATACCCATGGTTTGTTTTTTTCTTAATACCATATAGTTGATCTTGCTCTGCTGCAACGAGTTCGATTTCTTCTCCAAAAGAGTCTTTTTCAATAGATTGATTTAAACTTGTTTTGTTTGGAATTCTCACAGAGTCATCAATTAAGTCTTCATCACTCTGAAAATTATTCTCAAATTTAATCAAATCACTCTTAAAATCCTCTAATTTTTCTTCTTTTATCGTAGAATCTGATTTTTTATGATTCACGAGCTCTTGGAGAGGAGTAATGATGGGTTTGAACATTTCATTCAAGGTTTGTTCTGTATCATCTCTTTGAAATTTAACCAAATTGTATTTCTGCTTTACAGCTTGGCGTGCTTTGACAAGCTGCTCCAGCATATTTTTTTCTCTTTCTATATGAGACATGTTGACCTCTTTAAATCTAACTGTAGACTGATGACACTGTCATTTAGTTGGTTATATTTATAGCAAAATTATCATAGCATTTGCGATATCGACCAGAGTTTATCGGTCTGTCCTTATCTATGACAACAAATGTATGATTATCTTTCCAACATTCTGAACAGAAATTCCTGAAACTCGTGTAAGGCATGTCAGTGTTTACGTGATCGTCGTACACATGTTTCAAATTTACATCATCTTGTCTGAATAGTACGAGTAGATTAACGTTATCTCGTACAAGATGTTTTGGCACTTGAGCATATGACTGACAAAGATAGAAAGAATCCACTTTAGCATGTCTACCCATGCAGAAGAATGCTTTCACGTTATCTTGTTTTTCGCAAGCAACGTCATCAAAAATCATTATTGAATTTGGTAGTGTATCTTTTGGTGATATTACATCTTCATGCTCACTAAATGGAAAATATTTTACACCATCTATGGGTTCTAAAAGATCTTTCAGAAATTTATATTTCGGTTGGTTGAGGGATTTCGAATAAACATACACATTCTCGAATCTGAGACTATTTTCTTGCGTAATGAGAGCCAATAGACTATTGGTCTTTCCACAGTTGGAAGGTCCACAGAATACTGCTCTTATCGTATCCGGAAGTAAATCACCTTGTCTCTTGATCTTTTTTTCCTCTTCAACTATTCTGTCGAAATTCATCACGGGAAGTTTCTTGGAACTCGGTAAGAAATCCATGTTGATCATTTAAATCCTGAACAAAGACTGGTCCGAGGAGGTATAAATACAGGGCTTATATAGTTTTCAACTCAGTCATTCATGAACTTCTGAACAGCAATGATCATTCACGAGAAGAAAGGTCATGGTCTGGTAAACAAGCTAATCAATAAACTCTCAATTGAACTCCATATCCCAGGATATCAGTATTGTGGACCTGGAACAAACTTGGCTAAGCGTTTGGCCCGTGGTGATCCAGGAATAAATCTATTAGACTCAGCTTGCAAGGATCACGACATAGCTTATTCTCAGAATCGAGAAAATTTACAAGCTAGACACGCAGCAGATAGAGACCTCGCGAATAAAGCGTGGAATAGAGTACTTTCAAGAGACGCAAGCATCTGTGAAAGAGCTGCAGCATACGCTGTTACTAACGCTATGAATTTAAAAACCAAATTCGGACAGGGTCTGTCCAAAAGAAAAACAAAAAAGGCAACTTTGAAACAAATAATCAAGGCTGCAAAACCAACTGCTACAGGAAAATGTGCCAAAAAAGCTATAAGCTCAGCAATTAAGAAAGCAAGAGAAGCAATCAAAAAAGCTGGTGGTAAGAATAATGTTATAATTCCAAGAATTCTTCCAGTTTCCAAGAAAATCGGTGGGATTTTGCCGTATCTGATTCCTCTTTTTGCTGGATTAAGTGCAACAGGTGCTCTTGCTGGTGGAGCAGCTGGAGTAGCCAAGGCAATCAATCAAGCAAAGTCATCGAAAGAACAATTGGAAGAAAATCGTAGACATAATCAAACCATGGAAGCTATAGCTCTCGGGAAAGGGTTATACTTGAAACCATATAAAACGGGTTATGGTCTGTACCTCAAACCTTATATGGGTGGGAGCTTAAAAAAAAAAGCTCGAAATAAGTTTACCTAAAAGAGCGTTGTCTAACTTTGATTTGATTAAATGTGCTAAAAAATTAAAAATACCTGATTTTCGTGGTGTATTCATGAGAAATTCTTTGCCATCAAATGGTCCTCTTTATCGTGAATCAGTGATAGTAAATCTTGATGACGATAAAGGTCCTGGAACTCATTGGGTGGCTTATCGTAAAATAGGAAAAGAAGTGATCTACTTTGATAGTTTTGGTGACCTTAGACCACCTCTTGATTTAATTTTATATTTAGGTGTAGACAAAGTCAAATATAATCCTCAAAGATTCCAAGACTTTGGAACATACAATTGTGGTCACCTATGTCTACAATTTTTATCCAACAAACTTAAAGGTATATGAAGAGAAAGTTTAAGCTTAAGACCTCAGTCTACTTTGAGCTATTATGGAGTCAATAACCTTAACTTTATCAGGTAATACTTCTTCACTCGAAGCATATTATTTTCCTCCTTTGGAACTTTCAACAAACAAAAGCTACGTTCTTGGTTTGGTAGAATTCTTGTCATTTCATTCAATACCTAATATTGATGAAAAAAATAATGAAATCAAAGTTGGTAATAAAGTGATAAAAATACCTACAGGCAGCTACGAAATTAAAGGTATTGAAAAATATATAAAAAATCACCTTACTGATGACATAACATTCAGTTTGAAACCTAACAATAACACTTTAACAAGCGTGATCAAGTGTAGTGAAGGGGTCATTTTGAAATCTAAGGATTCTGTAGGTCGATTACTAGGTTTTACTCAAAGAAAACTTCCTGCTAACATCGAATACACCTCTGATTTACCAGTTAAAATTCTTAAAGTTAGCTCTTTGAGAATCGAGTGTAATATAACTACTGGTGCTTACATAAATAATCAAAGCGTTCACACAATTCATCAATTTTTTCCTGCAGTTCCTCCTGGATATAAAATTATCGAAGCTCCTTCTCAAGTAATTTATTTACCAGTTTCAAACAAGTGCATAGATTACATTCAACTGCGTGTAGTTGATCAGGACGGTGACTTAGTTAATTTTCGTGGAGAAATGATTACTGTTAGATTACACATCAAATCAGTCACGTGATGGGGATCGTTTTTTACGGGCGAGGATATAAAAGCCCTGCACCATGTCGCTCGACCATCAGTAGTCAACGAACTCTGTAAGCGTTAACACGACAAAACATAAGAATTCTGTAAAGTCTCGGTTTCCGAGTAAAACCTGGTGGAAAATAACTTGCATATTCTTCTACTGCTACAAGAAAAATGGAAGAAATTCTAAGTATAGAGACACCTGTAGTGTTTGATGACAGTATTTCACATTACGAAGTACACGCTCATCAGCCATACACAGGTGCTCATTTCAACAACAGTGATGAAATCCGTATATCGATTCAACATCAAGACTTGTGTTTGTTACCATCTAAAAGTTCGCTGCATATTTGTGGAAAATTAGTAAAAGAAGACAATAGTGTATTAGCTCATACTGATTTTGTCAACAATGGAATTTGTCACTTGTTTGATGAAATTAGATACGAGATCAATGCAATCGAGATCGATCGTTGCAAAAACGTTGGACTTACATCACTCATAAAAGGTTGGTTATCTTTCAATCCCAGACAAACCTTGGAAAATGCTGGATGGGTCGATGTAGACGAAAAAATCAAGATCACTGATAATGGTTATTTCGATATATTTATCCCTCTCAGCATGCTTCTGGGTTTTGCAGAGGATTATCGAAAGATTGTGGTCAATACAAAACATGAATTGATTCTTCGAAGATCTAATACAGATGTCAATGCGATCAAATCATCATCTTATAAAGAGGGAGCAGAAGATAAATGGGAAAATTGGAAAATTCAATTATTAAAAATCGAATGGCTCATGCCGTACGTATTTCTCTCCAACGAAAATAAAATTAGCATGTTGAATCATCTACAAAGGGGTAAACCAGTGGTCATGAGTTTTCGATCTTGGGAATTATTTGAGTATCCTATGCTTCCTAGTACTTCGAAACACGTATGGACAGTGAAAACATCCAATCAATTGGAAAAACCCCGCTTTGTTATTCTAGCATTTCAGACCAATCGCAAAAATCAAAAAGACAAAAACTTGAGTCAATTTGATCATTGCAATATCAGAAATGCCAAACTGTTTCTCAATTCTCAGTATTATCCTTACAGTAATCTGAATTTGGATATTGGTCAGAACCAGTATGCTATGCTTTACGACATGTACGTCAATTTTCAGAATTTGTACTATGGTAAAGAGTCAGAACCGTTGTTGAGCAAGGAAAATTTTATCAAGAAAATTCCTTTGATTGTTCTGGACTGCTCCAAACAGAACGAATCTCTGAAAAACGCTCCAGTAGATGTTCGTTTGGAATTTGAATCAAGTGACAATTTTCCAGGAATCACAACTGCTTACTGCTTGATCATACATGATCGAATAGTCGAGTACAATCCTGTCAGCGGAGACGTCAGAAAGATCGCTTAGTATATGCAAGATGCCGAAGAGTCAAGTAGTCTCCAAGTGCTGCAGAGAAACCAGTTGCAATATTCCTAGTTGCGAATATTATCCAGAATACAAAAAAACTTTGGGAGGTTTAACTTGGCATAAAATAATTCAAACGTTAGTACAGTTGAAGCTACAAATTCAAACAGCTGCAGTTCAGCGAGAAATCAAAGAAGTTCTAGAAATCGTTAATTTATACAAAGATAAAAATAGTTTAAAATTTTATGTTGCAATATACGGACGTTTCACAGAACGTGAATGTTTGTATCTACCTGGTGGCTACCTTCGAAGTAGTTGGAAAAATTATCATGATATAAAATGTTAAAGTCCTCATCATGAATATGGTGACTTTTATGATGAAAAAGTTTTTGAGGATATAACAGTGTCAGAACTCGTAGAGATAATCATCAAACATAAGGTTTTTAACATTAGATTTGGTATATCCAATAAACATTTGAGGGATTACAGTTTCTTTAAATACGACACTCGCTGTCCAAAACATAACAGTGTACAAATATTGAGTCGTAATAAAATATACACGGAAAAAGGCTTAGGCAAGTTTACACACGATTCAACTTGTATGTACAAGCAATTAAATATATGATGGAGTACGCCGTAGACATGCAAGGATTTCTGCAACCAGGAAATGACTTTGTTGTCAAAGAACTTGCAATAATTTCATTGCATGATGATTCTGACGCAAAGGTATTCATGTTCCAAAAACCTTTTCCTTGGCAGAGATTATCGAATAAGTACAGAAATATCAATCGTTTACTAGAAACCACCAAGCATGGTTTGTCGTGGAATTCCGGAAAAGTGCCCTACACACTGGTGGTCAACGTGCTCAAGGAATACTTATCGGATGCCAGAAAAATTTATGTAAGAGGTGAAATAAAAAAAGAACTGGTTAGAAAGATTCAACTTACCTGTTTGTGAAGTGACGTCCATTGATTATTCCGAGAAACCAACTCAAGTTGCCACGGTGTGCTTGAAACATAAATTTCTCAGAAAAACTACATGCGCACTACAAAATGCCCGAATTATGAAAAAAGTTATTTTGGAAAATTTGGAGTGGCAGGATATGGAGTGGGAAGAGATTCAGTCTTAATCTAACCTTCGAGCAAGATGGGTCAAGAACAGAGCTCCTCTGGCTATGAAAAAATAAAAGATGAAAAATCCTCGGGTTTTAAAAGTTATTCGGAGGAAAAAAAGCGTCAAGATGAGCAATATCAAAGCTTTCAAAAGCTTCAAGAAGAACAAAAAACTTACGAAAAGAAAAATAAAAAAAAGATTAAATATGAAAAAATTAAAGAAAAAGAAAAAAATTTAATTGAATTCTAATAATTAAAATGTTATCAATTGAAAATAAGTAGTATAAAAGTAGAGCTAGCAGCTAGCCAGCAGCGGCTAGCCCCTAGCACGACCCCAGCCCTCACCCTCAAAAGGTACTTGGGCCAGGCCAAAAACAGTACGAGAGAGCGGGCCAAAAAAAGTACGAGAGAGTGGGACCAAAAAAGTACGAGAGAGCGGGCTCAAAAAAGTAGGAGAGTTCTAGACCAAAATGGTACGAGAGAACTGGCCCAAAAAAGTACGAGAATTCTGCGCCTAAAAAGGTATGAGAGTTCCGCGCCGAAAAAGGTATGAGAGTTGTGGCTCAAAAAGTCACGAGAGTTCTAGCTCATGAGCCAGAACTCTCTTAGCTATACTACTAGTCTTTGAAGGTTCCCAAACAAATTACAATGATTGATGCAGTGGCTTTTTGGGGTTTTATTCCATTGCGGAGCACTTACTTTAGCAGTATCTCTGGGTACGTAAAGCTTTTTTTATACCACTAGTGCGTAGGTACTCGATTTTACGCACGCTTCGAAATTTAAAAAATTTCCGATTCGGTTTTTTTGGTTTTAAAATGGTTAGAACAAGTAAAGTGTCGAGAGAAACGCGTAAAACTGAAGGAAAAATACTTGGAAAACCAAAAAAAAAGACCCAATCCGTTTAAAAATTAAAGCGCCCATGGGTACGCGAGGCTGGCGGACGAAACTCGCATAATGAAAGCCGACTCCGAAAGCGCCGCTCAAACCAAAGAAGGTAGAATTCGGCGAAGACAAGGACAAAAAGATGCCCTGGACATTGCTGAAGCTGCTGGTGACTTACTTTATGGAGCTGGAATAGATGATTCAGTGTAAGTTGTAAATCAAATAGTTTTTCTTCACTTTTTTCGTACCGAAAACTTCAAACGCGTTTTTCTCGAAACACTATTTCTCAAAGTCGGTGAAAGTTCTAGGGCAAGAAAAACTAATATATTAACTAAATCTACTTTATTTTTTGATTTCAGATGAACCGTTCGCGAGTTACGGCCTTCACTGCAACTCATCTTTTTTTCGAAGCGCCTTGTTTGGTTAGCTCCCATTGCCTCAATTTTTAATATTTTGATCTGAAATTTTGACAGAATGTTCTTTGAATGTTGTATGATATGTATATAAATTCTTATTAAATTATAATAAACAGGAGCTTCACTATAAATCATCGAAAAATCATCATTTTTTAACCGCTCAGACCCTACCCCCCCTTAATCAAAGTTTTTGCGCGCACGCGGAGATCTAGAGTTTTGCGCGCACGCAGAGATCGGAAGTTTTAGCGCGCACGCGGAATATCATAAGTTTTGCGCGCACGCGGAGATCGGAAGTTTTTGCGCGCACGCGGAACATCATAAGTTTTGGGCGCACGCGGAACATCATAAGTTTTGCGCGCACGCGGGGATCGGAAGTTTTTGCGCGCACGCGGAGATCTTAAGTTTTTGCGCGCACGCGGAGCACCTAAGTTTGCGCGCACGCGGAGTACCTAAGTTTGCGCGCACGCGGGATAATTTAGTTTGCGCGTACGCGGAACACCTAAGTTGCGCGTACGCGCAAATTTTTGTTTGAAAGGGTAAGTTTGCGCGTACGCGGAAGGTGCCGTCCAGACAGACTCAAAAAAAAAAGAAAAAAAAAATTATAAAGAAAAAACTAAAAATTATTGTTTGGTTTTTTTATATATTATTAATGCCAAACGCAAATTCTAGTATTGATTTAATACTGTTGAATCTTCTTATAAATAGATGAATCATGATTAAATGTCATCTTCTTATGAATAGAAGAATCATGATCGAATGTTATCGATTTAAAATTGTTGTGATTGGTTTGGTGTAAAAATCGTGATATTGAAGTTAATGAAAAAATTTTTTTGATACTTTCTTCAGTTGAATGAAAAATAAAAGTTCAACACTTCAACTACAACAAAATTTTATATCCATATTTTATTATTATTATTATTTTTTTTTTTTCTGAAGTGTTTACTGAATTTTTTGTAAGTTTGAAACCGGAGCAAAGCCTTTATGCTGGTGATTCTTTGTACGATATATCTGGTGTCGTAGCTGATAATTTGAGCTTAAAATTTTGGTGAATCAAACAATCATATATTGTGAGTTTCATCTGTATCTTGAAAACGGAAAGTCGTAGAGACTTCTGTAAGGCCGCAAAGTTTTTGTTTTTTAATGTAGAAAATTTAACAATTTTTTTATATGTGAAAGAAATTAATCTAGTCTCAACTACGGTTGTCGAAAGATACCCTAAAATGAGAAAAAATAGCAACTTCATCATTGGAATGCACGCGTACGAAAAAAATAAAAATGATGAGTTTTAATATTTTTCTCAAATCGGACTTGCTTTGAACAAAATTTTGCCGCAAACTAGAAGTTTTTATCTCATTTTGATCAAAAGTTAAGATTTAAAATAGCTGAAAAATCGGCCATTCATTAATCTTTGAAAAAATCTACCACCAAGCAGAAATAAGATGGAGACCTCTAGTTAAAGACAAAAGTCTCCTATTGAATAGTACTTTTACCAAAAAAAAATTGGAGAAAAATCGGTGAACCTCGTGCAGGCCAATTTGTCGAAGAGTACTCTTTTGACTCTAAAATCGTTTAGAACATAGCAACCCTTCTACTATAGACATATAAATATATTGAATATAATAATGTTTGGTCCCATTTTTTTGGAGACCAAATACAAATGAGTTACAGGAATTGGGTGATGGGTTATTTAGAAAGAGTTATTTTGGATGCGATAGAAGTTTGACTTTATACCTAACTTGAAAGTACGTGAAGTCTGGACGCGCTAGGTTAAAACTTTCTGTTGTACCAAGCGCCATATGTGTGATTTTTGTCGATTTTTTGGTATTTTAATGATTTTTTTAAAAATCTGCTTAATTTTCAGTCGTACTACCCCTAGTGCTTCAAAATTGTCGATAATTTTCCGACTGTGTTTTGTTGCACAGCAATGAGGGGGCAAGTTTGACAATTTAAAAATCACGAGCGCGAAGCGCGAGTGATTTTTTGTCAAACTTGTCCCGCGAGTTGCTGTGCAAAAAAACTGGAGAAAAATTATCTAAAATTTTGAAGTACGAGAGGTATTCGGCTGGATTATTTTCCCCAGCTGAATTTCAACCCATAGAAATGCTGTATTTTACATTTTTGCTGTTATAGGTCTATTACCATTTGTTTACTATGAATATACCTATGAATACTTATATATACGAGCATATATAGGTATACACCGCAGTGACTCGGATCTAACCCAAAAGTTGAATTGAACAAGTCTAACAATTCAAGCTGCCATGCGACTAAATGGAAATAACTGAAAAATTATTGAAATAATTTTACCCACACCCCTCCGCCAAGTGTCAAATGCGGCATTCCTATTGGTTGAAATTCAGCTCGGGAAAAAAATCATAAAAATTAATTTTTTTTCATAAAAATTAATTTTTTTGAGGCCCATAACTCACCATTTCAATAAATATGCATCTAATAAACACCTTTTTACAATTACAGAGTCCAATAGTGTCGTTACAAATTTTGTACATGCCTAAAAAATTCGATTTTTTCACTCATTTTGGCCGTTTTTTTAACAATATTTGATGAATTTTGAAAAATTGAAGAAACGATCTTTCAAAATCTAGCAAGCCGGATCTTTTTCTCTCAAACATTATATTGTTTAAAAAAAAGTTTTGCACAGCTTCATTAAGCCCTAAAAAAATTGGTGGGCCTAAATAATAAGATTATTTTGCGATAATACAATTACTTAAGAAGTATTTAATTACTTATACTTGGCGCTTTCGAGTGAACGAGAAATTTTTTTTTTTTTGCATTTTTTACTATACTAAGTAATAAATGAACTTAAGAGCTTTCAAGAAAACAAAAATTTTACCCATTAATTTCCAATAGTAATAAAGTTACAAGCGTTAAATGATTTAAAAAAGTTGCTAATCAATAAAATAGAGACTTTTTAAAGAACTTTTGGACTATTAAAGAGAGTAGTTTAGGAACTAAAAAATTATAGTTTCAAACCAAGTTTGCATTGTTCTTTTATAAAAATAATCCTTTAGTGCTTTTTTTACAAAAAAAAATTCATAATTAAATTAAAATTTGTTTTATCATGTTTGAATAAAATTAAAAAAAAAAAAAAATTTAAGTAACTTAGAACAATGAAAAAATTAAAATACTTAAAACTAAATTTCATTACTCAAAATATAAATAATTTTAACAACAATAAACATTTTTATCGATCTCGAAGAAAAGTGTCAACTTTTAATCATACTCATGTGCACAAAAAACTATTGAACAATTTTGAAAGTTCCTTATTATAACTAAATTTTTTTAAATTCATCAAATATTGTTAAAAAACGGCCAAAATGAGTGAAAAAATCGACTCTTTAGGCGTGTATAAAATTTGTAACGACACTATTTCCGAACAGGCGCTGCTTCACCGCAGCCCTGACAGACTTGAAGGCCCCTGCTAGCAAAAAACGTCGCGCCCTTCGGGGGCATAGCCGGGCTCAGCTAAAAATGTAATGCGGCGCTGACGAGAGCCCGGCGCGCGGGGCCAGACTCTTCTGCTCTATTTAGTTAGTTTATTTCGGAGCATGGCTGCACATTTTTATTTGTTTCATTACATCTACAGTAAATAATTAATATTTTTGCATTAAGTAACTCAAATAAGATAATAGAATCCAGTAATTCATAAATTTTAGGAAAAACTATAGAAAATTCAATTTTAAAGAGTTGATAATATTCAATTTTTTGAGGTTAATTTTAATTTATAAAAAAAAAATGAGTAAAATAATTGAAAGAAAATTATTTCTGAACAGAAAACGGGTGAAAAATTATAGATCTTGTGCTAGTGTTGATACTGATCCAGTTTTTACAGAGATTAAAGATCACTTGGAGCAAGAGTTGTTCAGAAAAAAATTGAGGGAAAAATTTATTTAACATTTCGCCCTTTTATTATTGTCTTTCACATGCTGTTACTTCAGTATTCATTAGTAATGACAAATCAGTGGATGAAAAAATTATTTTGAAAGCTGTAGGAATAGATTTTTAAATATTCGAAAAGTGCATTTTGAGGTTACTCTTATTGTTTTTTCGTATGCGCGCTCAGAAGAGCTAGTTTTAGAGCTAAATTTAGAAAAACTAACTTAACATTCGAAAAATTGATTTTTTTTAATGGAAAAATAAATTTGCCCGGCAGCCCCCCCCCCCCCCACCAGCGCCGCATTACATTTACCGCTCACCCCTGATGGGGCCAGGCTAGAATTTTGGGGCAACTAGCCGGGCCCCTGTTAGCGCCTGGCTTCACTTTCTGATCGGGTTGGACTCTGTAATCGTAAAAAGGTGTTTATTAGATGCATATTTATTGAAATGGTGAGTTATGGGCCTCAAAAAAATTAATTTTTATCAAAATCAAGCTGATTTTTAAACAAATCATTAAAATAGCAAAAAATACGACAAAAATCACATACATGTCGCTTGGTACAACAGAGAGTTTTAACCTAGCGTGTCTAGACTTCACGTACTTTCAAGTTAGGTGTAAAGTCAAACTTCTAAACGCTATTAGAAGTCGATATTCGAAAATGACCCTAAACGCCTCACCCTAATGTATATATATATATATGTATATATAAATATCTAATATATACATGGATATCTAATAATATATACATATCTAACAAGCCAGATTATGGTAGATTTTAAAGCCCAATCGGGCTTTAATGGCGATTTGGTTTTTTGTTTCAAACCGACAGCCATGAAAGTCTGCAGGGCTATATATATTTTGATTTTCGGTTCTACGTTAGGACGCTTCAAAGAAAAACTATTTTTGGATGTTTATTTCATTTATATTATACATCCCGAGTAAAGCTGATGATCCCCTGAGAAATTTTAAAGAAAAATTATCCCGAACAAAGCCCGCATTGAAAAGTTATGAACGTTTCATTTTTCGAAACGCTGATTTCCCTTGGCTCACGGTAGTCAGGGGAATTCGATTTCAGTTTCGAGCATCCGGTCTCTCTGCCTCCGCTCTCTGTAGACTAAGCCGAACGTGACGTCTGCAGTGGGGTGTCTACTTTTACTGTCTCACTCTTACTGCTTAGGCAGACGGGCATGTAGCCATGAGGCGACTGATGGTTCTGTATCAAGCAGCTGACTACAGCTCACAGCTGACTGCTAAGCAGAACAGACTGCGGAGCAGGGCTCTCGATTCCGTGATAATCCGAAACAAAGTGAAGTTGGCACCGCAAGGTTAGGTCGAGCAGTGTGCGTTCGAACAGCCACGCACAAGAATTGAAATTTTAGATGTGCGAAATGATTCATAACAACGACAGAAATTCAATAAAATAGTAATAATTGAAAAATATATAAAACAACAAGTTTATAAACTCATGAACGTGGGTTGAAAAGTTTAGACGCCAAACTTGAGAACTAAAAAACTCGGGGCATCAAAAAATTAGGAAAAAATTAATAAACAAGTTACCTCTCAAGCTCAACAACCCGATAACGCTGGGCACCCGAGTTTTAATATTAAAAAATAGATAAACAATAAACGAAATCCCAAGCTCAACAATCCAAAAACGCTGATCAGCAGAGTATTATAGAGTTGAAAAATTAGGAAAAAATTAATAAACAAATGACCCCCCAAACTCAAACAACCAAATAACGCAGGGCTACTGAGTTTTGATTGAAAAAATTAATAAATAAATTAGCCCTCAAGCTCGACAACCAAATAACGAAGGGCGCCCGAGTTTTTTTATTAAAAAATAGACAAGCAAATAAACAAACTCCTAAGATCAACAACCCAATAACGCTGATCAGCAGAGTATTATAGAGTTGAAAAATTAGGAAAAAATTAATAAACAAATGACCCCCCAAACTCAAACAACCAAATAACGCAGGGCTACTGAGTTTTGATTGAAAAAATTAATAAATAAATTAGCCCTCAAGCTCGACAACCAAATAACGAAGGGCGCCCGAGTTTTTTTATTAAAAAATAGACAAGCAAATAAACAAACTCCTAAGATCAACAACCCAATAACGCTAGGCGTCCGTGTTTTGATTTAAAAAATTAGGAAAAAATTAATTTACAAATCCCCCCCCCCCAAGCTCAGCAACCCAAAAACGCTGGGCACCCAATTTTTTTTATTAAAAAGTAGACGAACAAATAAACAAACTCCCAAGATCAACAACCCAAAAACGCTGGGGAGCAGAGTATTATAGAGTTGAAAAATTAGGGAAAAATTAATAAACAAATTACCCCCCAAACTCAAACAACCAAATAACGCTGGGCTACTGAGATTAGATTGAAAAAATTAATAAATAAATTAGCCCTCAAGCTCAACAACCAAATAACGAAGGGCACCCGGGTTTTTTTATTGAAAAATAGATAAACAATAAACAAACTCCCAAGCTCAACAACCCAAAAACGCTGATCAGCAGAGTATTATAGAGTTGAAAAATTAGGAAAAAATTAATAAACAAATGACCCCCCAAACTCAAACAACCAAATAACGCAGGGCTACTGAGTTTTGATTGAAAAAATTAATAAATAAATTAGCCCTCAAGCTCAACAACCAAATAACGAAGGGCACCCGGGTTTTTTTTATTAAAAAATAGAAAAAAAAATAAACAAACTCCTAAGATCACAACCCAAAAACGCTGGGCACCCGAGTTCAGATTTAAAAAAATAGGATAAATTAATTAACAAATTACCCCCCAAGCTCAACAACCCAATAACGCTAGGCATCCTTCTTTTGATTTAAAAAATTAGGAAAAAATTAATTTACAAACTCCCCCCCAAGCTCAGCAACTCAAAAACGCTGGGAACCCAATTTTTTTTATTAAAAAATAGACGAAAAAAAACAAACTCCCAAGATCAACAACCCAAAAACGCTGAGCACTCAAGTTTTTTTACTAGAAAATAGACAAACAAATAATCAAACACCTAAGCTCAACAATTTTTCATCACTTTTTCTGAGTATTTTCTCAGATTCTGGCATTTCCTCTAAGGAAGTTCCCTACCAAATGGATCTAGCCCACAGATTTTGTCCAAATTTGTTATACACAGGGGCGCAAAACCAATGTAAGCTAGGATGTGTCCTGATCAATTTTTGTCCTGACGCCCCCTAGTATTTTAAGGGGGTGTCAACGAAATTGTACAATCCTAAATTCCAAGCCTTAAACCTCAAAATGCCAAAGCGCCCTGGGCGCCTGAGCTCAACACAAAAACTAATTAGTTATCCCCCAAGCTCTGAATCCCCAAATACTCTGGGCACCCGAGTTCAACAAAAACTGATTGGCTATCCCCCAAGCTCTAAACCCTCAAAACCCTGGGTTCCCGAGTTTTACAAAAAAACTTATCGGCTATCCCCCAAGCTCTGAATTCCCAAATACCCTGGGCGTCCGAGATCAACCAAAAAACTTATCGGCTATCCCCCAAGCTCTAAACCCCCAAAACCCTGAGGGCCGAGTTCAACCAAAAAACTTATCGGCTATCCCCCAAGCTCTAAACCCCCAAATACCCTGGGCGTCCGAGTTCAATAAAAAAACTGATCAGTTATCCCCCCCCCCCCCCAAATACCCTGGATGCCCGAGTTTTACAAAAAAACTTATCGGCTATCCTTAAAACTTATCGGCTTGGGGGATAGCCGATGAGTTATTTTGTTGAACTCTGATGCCCAGGGTATTGGAGGGTTCAGAGCTTGGGGGACAGCCGATAAGTTTTTTTGTAAAACTCGGGAACCCAGGGTCTTGGGGGTTTAGAGCTTGGGGGATAGCTGATAAGTTTTTTTGTAAAACTCGGGCACCCGAGTTCAGATTTAAAAAAATAGGATAAATTAATTAACAAATTACCCCCCAAGCTCAGCAACCCCAAAACGCTGGGCACCCAATTTTTTTTATTATAAAATAGACGAACAAAAAAAAACAAACTCCCAAGATCAACAACCCAAAAACGCTGGGGAGCAGAGTATTATAGAGTTGAAAAATTAGAAAAAAATTAATGAAAAAATTACCCTTCAAACTCAAACAACCAAATAACGTTGAGCTACTGAGTATTGATTGAAAAAATTGAGACAAAATTAATAAGTAAATTAGCCCCAAGCTCAAAAAAAAACTTATCGGCTATCCCCCAAGCTCTGAATCCCAAATACCCCGGGAGTCCGATTTCAACAAAAAAACTTATCGGCTATCCCCCAAGCTCTGAACCCTCAAAAAAATGGACAAGCAAATAAACAAACTCCTAAGATCAACAACCCAAAAACGCTGGGCACCCGAGTTCAGATTTAAAAAATAGGATAAATTAATTAACAAATTATCCCCCAAGCTCAGCAACCCAAAAACGCTGGGCACCCAATTTTTTTTATTAAAAAATAGACGAACAAATAAACAAACTCCCAAGATCAACAACCCGAAAACGCTGGGGAGCAGAGTATTATAGAGTTTAAAAATTAGGGAAAAATTAATAAACAAATAACCCCCCAAACTCAAACAACCAAATAACGTTGAGCTAGTGAGTATTCATTGAAAAATTGAGACAAAATTAATAAGTAAACTAGCCCCAAGCTCAAAAAAAAAAATTTATCGGCTATCCCCCAAGCTCTGAACCCTCAAATACTCTGGGCGTCCGGGTTCACCAAAAAAAACTTATCGGCTATCCCCCAAGCTCTGAACCCTCAAATACTCTGGGCGTCCGGGTTCACCAAAAAAACTTATCGGCTATCCCCCAAGCTCTAAACCCCCAAAACCCTGCGTTCCCGAGTTTTACAAAAAAACTTATCGGCTGCCCCCCAAGCTCTGAATCCTCAAATACCCTGGGCGACCGAGTTTAACAAAAAGACTTATCGGCTATCCCCCAAGCTCTGAATCCTCAAATACCCTGGGCGTCCGAGTTCAACAAAAAAACTTATCGGCTATCCCCCAAGCTCTGAACCCTCAAATACTCTGGGCGTCCTGGTTCACCAAAAAAAACTTATCGACTATCCCCCAAGCTCGAAACCCCCAAAACCCTGGGTAAAACTCGGGCATCCAGGGTATTTGGGGGGGATAACTGATCAGTTTTTTTATTGAACTCGGACGCCCAGGGTATTTGGGGGTTTAGAGCTTGGGGGATAGCCGATAAGTTTTTTGGTTGAACTTGGGCGCTCAGGGTTTTGGGGGTTTAGAGCTTGGGGGATAGCCGATCATTTTTTTTATTGATCTCGGACGCCCAGGGTATTTGGGGATTCAGAGCTTGGGGGATAGCCGATAAGTTTTTTGTAAAACTCGGGAACCCAGGGTTTTGAGGGTTTAGAGCTTGGGGGATAGCCAATCAGTTTTTGTTGAACTCGGGTGCCCAGGGTATTTGGGGATTCAGAGCTTGGGGGATAACTGATTAGTTTTTGTGTTGAGCTTAGGCGCCCAGGGTGCTTAGGCATTTTGAGGTTTAAGGCTTGGAATTTAGTATTGTACAATTTCGTTGACACCCCCTTAAAATACTAGGGGGTGTCAGGAAAAAAATTGATCAGGACACATCCTAGCTTACATTGGTTTTGCGCCCCTGTGTATAACAAATTTGGACAAAATCTGTGGGCTAGATCCATTTGGTAGGGAACCTCCTTAGAGGAAATGCCAGAATCTGAGAAAATATTCAGAAAAAGTGATGAAAAATTGTTAATTTTTGGTGTCTTTTAAAATTCATTGATACATTAAAAAACTTGAGTGCCCTACGTTATTGGGTTGTTGAGCTTGGAAGTTTGATTATTTGATTATGTATTTTTTTTGTAAAAAGATTCGGGCAGCCAGTGTTATTTGGTTGTTGAGCTGGGAGTTTGTTTATTGTTTATATATTTTTTTTAATGAAATTCAGGTGCCCCTCGTTATTGGGTTTCTAAGCTAGAGAGGTAATTTATTTATTAATTTATTTCTAATTTTTTAAATCTAAACAGGGTCCACCATTATTGGGTAGTTGAGCTTAGGTGTTTGATTATTTGTTTGTCTATTTTCTAATCTAATCTAATCTAAAAAGTTTGTTTATTTTTTCGTCTATTTTTTAATAAAAAAAATTGGGTTCTCAGCGTTTTTGGGTTGCTGAGCTTGGGGGGAGAGTTTGTAAATTAATTTTTTCCTAATTTTTTAAATCAAAACACGGATGCCTAGCGTTATTGAGTTGTTGAGCTTGGGGGGTAATTTGTTAATTAATTTATCCTATTTTTCTAAATCTGAACTCGGGTGCCCAGCGTTTTTGGGTTGTGATCTTAGGAATTTGTTTATTTGTTTGTCTATTTTTTAATAAAAAAACTCGGGTGCCCTTCGTTATTTGGTTGTCGAGCTTGAGGGTTAATTTATTTATTAATTTTTTTAATCAAAACTCAGTAGCCCAGCGTTATTTGGTTGTTTGAGTTTGGGGGGTAATTTGTTTATTAATTTTTTCCTAATTTTTCAACTCTATAATACTCTGCTGCCCAGCGTTTTTGGGTTGTTGAGCTCGGGAGTTTGTTTATTGTTTATCTATTTTTTAATATTAAAACTCGGGTGCCCAGCGTTATCGGGTTGTTGAGCTTGAGAGGGAACTTGTTTATTAATTTTTTCCTAATTTTTTGATGCCCCGAGTTTTTTAGTTCTCAAGTTTGGCGTCTAAACTTTTCAACCCACGTTCATGAGTTTATAAACTTGTTGTTTTATATATTTTTCAATTATTATTATTTTATTAATTTCTGTCGTTGTTATTAATTATTTTGCACATCTAAAATTTCAATTCTTGTGTGTGGCTGTTCGAACGCACACTGCACGACCGAACCTTGCGGTGCCAACTTCACTTTGTTTCGGATTATCACGGAATCAAGAGCCCCGCTGCGGAGCAAAGGACCAGGGTACCACCACTCCCGCTGTATAAAACGGACAGAGTTCCCCAATAGAAATTGGTTGCCTTGTTGGCGGAGAGGGCGCGCTGTAGTAGAAATTATAGCAGAGGTGGGGAGCGCCTATAGAGACTTTTGAAATTAATAAAAAAATTATCCGCCAAGCTCTAAACCCACGAAACCCTGGGCGTCCGAGTTAAATTGATGAAAGAATTAAATATATCAATAAACAAATGATCCCCCAAGCTTTAAACCCTAGATGCCCTGGGCGTCCAAGTTTAAATTTTAAATAAATAAATAATCCCCCAAGCTTTAAACCCTAGATGCCCTGGGCGTCCAAGTTTCATGTTTAAATAAATAAATAATCCCCCAAACTTTAAACCCTAGACGCCCTGGGCGTCCGAGTTAAATTAATGAAAGAATTGAATAAATAAATGAACAAATGATCTCCCAAGCTTTAAACCACGATGCCCTGGGTGTCCGAGTTCAAATTTTAAATAAATAAATAATCCCCGAAGCTTTAAACCCTAAATGCCCTGGGCGTCCGAGATTAATTTTTAAATAAATAAATAATCCCCCAAGCTTTCAACCCACGGTACCCTGGGCGTCCGAGTTTGATTTTTAAATAAATAAATAATCCCCTAAGCTTTAAACATTAGATGCCCTGGGCGTCCAAGTTTAATTTTTAAATAAACAAATAATCCAACAAGCTTTAAACCCAAGATGCCCTGGGCTTCCGAGTTTGAATTTTAAATAGATAAATAATCCCCTAAGCTTTAAACATTAGATGCCCTGGGCGTCCAAGTTTAATTTTTAAATAAACAAATAATCCCCCAAGCCTTAAACCCTAGATGCACTGGGCGTCCAAGTTTAATTTTTAAATGAAGAAATATTCCCCCAAGCTTTAAATCCTGGATGCCCTGGGCGTCCAAATTTGATTTTTAAATAAACAAATAATCCCCCAAGCTTTAAACCCTAGATGCCCTGGGCGTCCGAGTTTAATTTTTAAATAAATAAATGGCCTGGGCGTCCGAGTAAAATGAATGAAAAAATAAAATATATAAATAAACAAATAATCCCCCAAGCTTTAAACCACGTGCCCTGGGCGTCCGAGTTTAACTTTTAAATAAATAAATAATCCCCCATGCTGTAAACCCTAGATGCCCTGGGCGTTCGCGTTCAGTTTTTAAATAAATAAATAATCCCCCAAGCTGTAAACCCTAGATGCCCTGAGCGTTCGAGTTCAATTTTTAAATAAATAAATTATCCCCCAAGCTCTCAACCCACGGTACCCTGGGCGTCCGAGATTAATTTTTAAATAAATTAATAATCCCCCAAGCTTTCAACCCACGGTACCCTGGGCGTCCAAGATTAATTTTTAAATAAATAAATAATCCCCCAAACTTCAAACCCTAGAAGCCCTGGGCGTCCGAGTTTAATTTTTGAATAAATAAATAGAAAACTGTACTTCGTCTCACGGGATTTTGTAAATTTTATCAAAAACTAAATTCGATTATTTATTTACTAAAAAATTAAACTCGGACGCCCAGGGTACCGTCGGTTGAAAGCTTGAGGGATTATTTGTTTATTTATATATATATATATTTTTTCCATTTATTTAACTCAGACGCCAAGGGCATTTATTTATTTAAAAATTAAACTCGAACGCCCAGGGCATCTAGGGTTTAAAGCTTCGGGGATTATTAATTTATTTAAAAATTAAACTCGGACGCCCAGGGCCTCTAGGGTTTTAGCTTGGGGGATTATTTATTTATTTAAAAATTAATCTCGGACGCCCAGGGTACCGTGGGTTGAGAGGTTGGGGGATTATTTTTTTATTTAAAAATTGAACTCGGGCGCCCAGGGCATGGGGGATTTAAAGCTTGGGGGATTATTTATTTATTAAAAAGTTAAACTCAGACGCCCTGGGCATCTAGGGCTTGAAGCTTGGGGGATTATTCATTTATTTAAAAATTAAACTCGGGTGCCCAGGGTACCGTCGGTTGAAAGCTAGAGGGATTATTTTATTTGTTTATTTATATATATTTTTTCATTAATTTAACTCAGACGCTCAGGGCATTTATTTATTTAAAAATTAAACTCGGACGCCCAGGGCATCTAGGGTTTAAAGCTTGGGGGATTCTTCATTTATTTAAAAATCAAACTCGGACGCCCAGGGCATCTAGGATTTAAAGCTTGGGGGATTATTTGTTCATTAAAAAATTAAACTCGGACGCCCAGGGCATCTAGGGTTTAAAGCTTGGGGGATTATTTGTTCATTAAAAAATTAAACTTGGACGCCCAGGGCATCTAGGGTTTAAAGCTTGGGGGACTATTTGTTTATTTACATATTTTTTTTTTTTTCATTAATTTAACTCAGACGCTCAGGGCATTTATTTATTTAAAAATTAAACTTGGACGCCCAGGGCATCTAGGGTTTAAAGCTTGGGGGATTATTTATTTATTTAAAATTTGAACTCGGACACCCAGGGCATCGTGGTTTAAAGCTTGGGAGATCATTTGTTCATTTAGTTATTCAATTCTTTCATTAATTTAACTCGGACGCCCAGGGCATCTAGGGTTTAAAGCTTGGGGGATTATTTATTTATTTAAACATGAAACTCGGACGCCCAGGGCATCTAGGGTTTAAAGCTTGGGGGATTATTTATTTATTTAAAATTTAAACTCGGACGCCCAGGGCATCTAGGGTTTAAAGCTTGGGGGATCATTTGTTTATTTATATATTTAATTCTTTCATCAATTTAACTCGGGCGCCCAGGGCATCGGGGGTTTAAAGCTTAAGGGATTATTTATTTATTAAAAAGTTAAACTCGGACGCCCAGGGCATCTAGGGCTTAAAGCTTGGGGGATTATTTGTTTATTTATATATTTTATTTTTTCATTAATTTAACTCAGACGCTCAGGGCATTTATTTATTTCAAAATTAAACTCGGACGCCCAGGGCATCTAGGGTTTAAAGCTTGGGGGATCATTTGTTTATTTATATATTTAATTCTTCCATCAATTTAACTCGGACGCCCAGGGTTTCGTGGGTTTAGAGCTTGGCGGATAATTTTTTTATTCATTTCAAAAGTCTCTATAGGCGCTCCCCACCTCTGCTATAATTTCTACTACAGCGCGCCCTCTCCGCCAACAAGGCAACCAATTTCTATTGGGGAACTCTGTCCGTTTTATACAGCGGGAGTGGAGGTACCCTGCAAAGGACAGCAGGCATATTGAGGCATATCAGCTGTAATGTTTTATGAGCCATAAATTTTTTTTTTTTAAATTGATAGTAATAGAATAGTATGATAGTTTAATAGATAGTAGTAGTCTTTCTATGATCATCATCATTAAAGATTTTCCAATTATTATGGTGTACCCTATGAGTCGATAATAATGGTTGTGTTGGGGACCTGAGTGCTGGAGGTACGTAATTGGCAATAGCCAATATAATAAATGATGTTTTTTCTGAATGAGTGTGTGTATGTGTGTGTGTCAGGTTGAACTTGCAAATTACTCTAATTTAAATTTATGGAGGTTGGCGAGGAGGTTGGTTTTTTTGAACTTGTTGACAAAAAGAAAATACATTTAAATATTTACCGAATTTACGCAATAAAATCTTTAAAAAATACTTTTAAAAAAGTGATATTAACGGTGATTGGTTTTTTTAAAAGGAATCTAAATAAAAAACTTTACGCTGAATATGACAATTTTTTTTTTATAATGAACTAATGAAGGAAGTGAATTCAAAATTGACGGAAATGACGTCAATTTCGAATGGTAGTTATCGATATTAAAAATTACTCAAATTGAAAAATTTTCAACTTTACGTATATTTAAGGTGATTCAACATAATATGTTCTTTTTGTAGAGAAAATTATTTTTAAATAATAAGTTATTCGGCCTAAAGTCATCCGTGATAAATTTTTTGATTTCACTTCTTTCATTAGTTCATTATCAAAAAAAAATTATCATAATTAGCGTAAGGTTTTGTATTTAGATTCCTTTTAAAAAAACCAATCGCCGTAAATATTACTTTTTTAAGAGTATTTTATAAAGATTTTTCAACATAATATGTTCATTTAGTAGAGAAAATTATTTTTAAATAATAAGTAATTTGGCCTAAAGTCATCCGTAATAAATTTTTTGGTTTCACTTCTTATTTAAATTCCTTTTAAAAAAACCAATCGCCGTAAATATTATTATTATTTAAATTACTATTATTATTAAATATTATTATTTAAAAATAATTTTCTCTACTTAATGAATATATTATGTTGAAAAATCTTTATAAAATACTCTTTAAAAAGTAATATTTACGGCGATTGGTTTTTTTAAAAGGAATCTAAATACAAAACTTTACGCTAATTATGATAATTTTTTTATGATAATGAACTAATGAAAGAAGTGAAATAAAAAAATTTATTACGGATGACTTTAGGCCGAATAACTTATTATTTAAAAATAATTTTCTCTACAAAAAGAACATATTATGTTGAATCACCTTAAATATACCTAAAGTTAAAAATTTTTCAATTTGAGTAATTTTTAATATCGATAACTACCATTCGAAATTGACGTCATTTCCGTCAATTTTGAATTCACTTCCTTCATTAGTTCATTATAAAAAAAAAAATTGTCATATTCAGCGTAAAGTTTTTTATTTAGATTCCTTTTAAAAAAACCATTCACCGTTAATATCACTTTTTTAAAAGTATTTTTTAAAGATTTTATTCCGTAAATTCGGTAAATATTTAAATGTATTTTCTTTTTGTCAACAAGTTCAAAAAAACCAACCTCCTCGCCAACCTCCATAAATTTAAATAAGAGTAATTTGCAAGTTCAACCTGACACATACACATGCACACACTCATTCAGAAAAACCTCATTTATTATATTGGCTATTGCCAATTATGCACCTCCAGCGCTCAGGTCCCCAACACAACCATTATTATCAACTCACAGGGTACACCATAATAATTGGAAAATCTTTGATGATGATGATCATAGAAAAACTACTACTATCTATTATACTATTTATACTATTTTATTACTATCAATTATTTATAAAAAATTTATGGCTCATAACACATTACAACTGATATGCCTCAAAATGCCTGCTGTCCTCTGCTCCGCATGTTATCTTACTTTTGTTATCTAAGTTTTATTTTATAATAAGGCTTTTTAATAGCAGACGACATCTAGCAGTCAATTTTAGCTCGGGATAAAACAAACCACCGCTACCCATTGCTTTAGCATGGGGATGGATGAATTTTTTTTTTAAATAAAATATTAGGAATTCTATCTAATTGTACCGGTATTAAAAAATAAATATTTGGAAAGTTAAAACCTGGTGGAATCTCATAAAAATAATCCCAAGTCGGTAAAAGTTATAAATGCGCATGAAAAAAATGTTGAAATATAAAAAGTGTGGTTATACTATGATTTTAGTTTGGGGACTATTGTGAAAATTTTTATGTAAGTAGTAAAAAACAACTTTTTTCATCATAAAATTAATGCTAAAAGTTTAAAAATAAAAATTGTCAATTAACCTACAATTTTTAGAGCACATGAAGAATAATTTATGTAAACTTACAGCCATAGATAAAATTATTTTCAACAAAAAAATGCTCCAGAAAAAATTCTCTTTTAAAAAAAATAAACTTTTTAATTAAATTTATGTTGGGATATTATTATTATTATGTTCTGTTACTGTACAAATATTATAGTGTAAAGAGAACCAAGAATAATCAACGCTTTTAAATTTTATGAAGAAAGCTTGTTTTTTGAGACAGTTCATAAAAATAAATTGTAAAAATCTAGTAGCAGCTGTTCTAGGATCTGGAAGTGCAATTATTAGGGAAATGAAACAAATACCCAACTTAATACTTACTTCAAACAGTACTGGATTAAATTGATATCCACTATGTGAAAAATAATTGTTAAACTTAATATGACTAAATTGATAATTTGAACATTTTCAAGTAATTATAACATTTAGTGGATGTATACTTAAGTATATGCATAGAACTCTAATTTTTACTTATTTAAACTAATATTACTATTACAGAGTGAGTTTTTTTTACTTAGTTTGTAAGCGACAGAAATTGTTGGTTCATTAATCTGAATCATGAATCAAAGATATGAGCTTATATGGAGACATGTTTATAAGGAGAAGATAGCGTTTAGGTTGACAAAACCTTCCAGATCCTAGAACAGCTGCTAGTAGATTTTTTACAATTTATTTTAAACAACAAGTTTATGAACTGTCTCAAAAAACAAGCTTTCTTCATAAAATTTAAAAGTGTAGATTATTCTTGGTTCTCTTTACACTATAATGTTTGTACAGTAACAGAACATAATAATAATAATATCCCATTCTAAATTTAATTAAAAAGTTTTTTTTTTTTTAAAGAGAATTTTTTCTGGAGCATTTTTTTGTTGAAAATAATTTTATCTATGGCTGTAAGTTTATATAAATTATTCTTCATGTGCTCTAAAAATTGTAGGCTAATTGTCAATTTTTATTTTTAAACTTTTAGCATTAATTTTATGATGAAAAAAGTTGTTTTTTACTACTTTCATAAAAATTTTCACAATAGTCCCCAAGCTAAAATCATAGTATAACCACACTTTTTATATTTCAACATTTTTTTCATGCGCATTTATAACTTTTACCGGCTCGGGATTATTTTTATGAGATTCCACCAGGTTTTAACTTTCCAAATATATATTTTTTAATACCGGTACAACTACATAGAATTCCTAATATTTTATTTTTAAAAAAAATTCATCCGTCCCCATGCTAAAGCAATGGGTAGCGGTGGTTTGTTTTATCCCGAGCTAAAATTGACTGCTAGATGTCGTCTGCTATTAAAAAGCCTTATATATTAGGGGGGGGGGGGTACCCCCCTGCTCGCTCCGCTCGCCAACCCCCTAATTATAATTGATGACTATAAAAATTAATCGAAACAATACGTAAGCTCTATGTTTGGTAAAATAATAAAAAGACTTAAGTGCTTAAAACCAATAAAAATTAGACACGAGAGTTCAATTTGAACTTTACTTACTCATCATAATTTTACCAAATTATGTTACCAAAATATTCATAACCCTACCAACCCTACTTGATTTTTTATCTTTAACCACCTAACATATTTTAATCTTAGCCAAATTACAGACCCTACTAATTTCACTTACTTCAAATACGGCACTTAATCCCCAACTCATCTCTCACTCACTCTACCAACAAACCCTACTCACCTTATTCATTTTGGACCTGACTCATCTTAGATCTCTAGCTTAAACTGCCCACCCTGAAAACTACTCTAGTAATTAGCGAAATAATAAGAAAATCACGATTATTTTCAAATTTTGCAATCTCGTATAAGCAAGCCTCGATTTTCAGTCGTAATACCCCTAGTGCTTCAAAATTGTCGATAATTTTCCGACTGTGTTTTGCGGGGCAAGTTTGACAAAAAATCACTCGCAGTTCGCGCTCGTGATTTTTAACCTGTCAAGCTTGCCCCCCTCGTTGCTGTGCAAAATAACTGGAGGAAAATCATCTAAAATTTTGAAGCACGAAGGGTTATTCGGCTGGATTATACAAATTTTTTTTACAGATTCTTCTTGAGATGAACTTACTTCCTGCATAGTACCAGCTCGCGAAATTGCGGTTAAGCCGATTTATGATTTTGTGGGGGAAGGGTTGGATTTAAAATGATAAACGGCTTTGTTCAGCACCCTCTCATGACAACAAAAAGGATATAATAAAAATTTCAATGACATAAAATGACATAATTAGAAAGCTGATGAGCTCAAGACCTTTTTAAGGATATATGATTTTGTATGAAAATTCTAATTGGAGCCAAAGTTATAATTTTAATATCTGATCTACCAGCCCACAACCACCTTACCTACACTCTACCCTCCGCACAGACTCACCTTATCTAACCCGATTTACTATTCTCACCCATATTAAGAACCCTACTAACTATACTTACTTTTTTATCTTCAACTACCTGACCTAATTCAATCTTAGCTACATTACTGACCTCACTAATTTTATTTACTTCAAATACCGTATTTTATCCCCCAAACTTATCTCACCCAATCTACGAACAAATCTTATTCACTTTATTCATCAACTCAGTCACTAACTTTAAAGTTTTGTTGAAGTACTTTGAATTTTAAAAAAGCTCTATTAACATTTTTAAGTGCAATAACAAACCCTTCCCACCTCATCTTCCCTTCCAAGCTCCTCCCCATAACCTCCGCCTAACCAACCTCATCTACCTTACCAATCTGTACTATTTTTCCTGTTTTTTCACATGAAGCTTCAACATTATGTTCATATAAATTTGTTATTTTCAATCTAGTTCCATTGCATACACCATCCTTTTTACTTAGATTTCTAATTAACATTACCACTGCATTTTTTTTAAATTTTAGTTCATGGGTAGAAAGCCCGTCATTTACTGAATTTAAGTATTCAATTGGATAATCTAAACATATATTTGAATCAGTTTGATCTACTCCCTTATGAATGGCTTTGTCTATACTGTAATATGTTTTACTTGGTCCATTTAATATGTTAAATACTTTTCTGTTTAACATTGCAACATTTTCATTTTTTGAAGCTAAAATAACTTTGTTTAAATTATTATTTTAATTTATATCTCCAAAAATTGAATAACAAACATCTTTACTTTTCCATTTCATAGGTATTTTAAAATTTTCAATTTCTTCTATTTTTAGTAATAATTTAGAAAAATTTTTATCTTTACATCTCATATTTTCAGTGAGTTTAAGAATTTTGAAACTTTTCCACAATTTACTGTATTTAATCGTATCTTCTACAATAATTTTTTCATTGCCTCTTTTGACTACAGGAAGGATTTGTCTAAAATCGTCACCCAAAATTATTAATTTTCCTCCAAAAGGAAAAAATGTTTTACCTGTACCACCTGGTCCATCTTTTAAGTACATATTATTTTTGTTTTTTGTTATTGTATCAAATATATTTTTTTGATCATTATTAAATTTTTCAAACTCTTTTTCATACTCTTCTTTTCAGTTTATTTTGCAGTCATAATTTTCAGAAATATTAGAAATATTTTCTAAGCATGGTTCTGGTAAACCAAAACATTTATAACTTAAATTAGAATCTTCTCTAGATAGAAATTTGATTATTTCATTCAAACCTCTATCTTCTATATTATCTTTGAAATCTTTTATAAAATGTAATTTATATTTATTCCAAATTCAATTACCAGGAATTTTTTCAGACAGTAAAAATAATCCGAAAAATTCTTGTAATTTTTTCAGAGTTGAATAGTTTATAGATTCTTCAAAAATGGCATATACATTTTTATCATTTACTATTAGACCCATTTAAATAGCTCCTTCTCTATATGTTTATAAATAATTTTATTATGAGTTCTCAAGTATTCGTGAGAAGTACCACCTTTTACTTTTTCTGATATTAATTTTAAGTGAAAACTCTGAATTTTTAGAAGAAACAACGTTTATTCTACCTATAGTTTGAAATTTTTTTTAATTTTTCTATCTAACAAAAGTTTTATCATCTAGAAATCTATAGTAATTTGGTATATTGGCATTTTTAATATTTCTAGCAGATCAATTTTATTTAATTCAAACCAAGTTATTAAAGTTGTTTTCCAATTTTTTAACTATTTAATTTTTTAACTATATTATGTTTTGTTGATTTTCTGTATGAATTTCTAAACGTTGTACTGAATGACTTCATTTACACAATTCAAATCTTTCTATACACGAAGCTGCTTCTATAGAAAATATTACATGAGAATCTAAAAAGCACCGTTTTGAGATAAGGAGGACTCAACTTTGAGGACTCAACTTTCCCATCGTAGACTCAACTTTGAGGACTCATAAGTATCTTTTTTACGTGTCTTTTGACCGTGTTTTTATTGATTTTCAATTTTGAGGACTCAACTTTGAGAATCATAAAAAAAAACCAGATTATAATATAGGGAGATAAATTTAATTATATATCTAATTTTTATATTTTCAATTTAAAATTTTCAATTAAAAAATAGTTATGCTTTGCTTCTAACAGGTGTCTTGAACACCTTTTTTTTTGGATTTTTCAAATTTTAAAAGTATACGTGGACAACTTTATTAGAACGATATCTAAGAAAATTTTTTGTCAAAAATTCATGAAAAAAAAAGAATGCGTGGTCGCAGAATTCTGTACTTGCTTTGAACAGAAATTTTTGGAAAATTGGGTCGTTTAGACACTTAGAGTTTTTTGTGTTTTTTTAGCTGATTTTCCAAAAATTTCTATTCAAAGCCTATTGCACGTACAGAATTCTGCAACCTTGAATTCTTTTTGTTTTTTCATGAATTTTTAACAAAAAATTTTCTTAGATATCGTTTTAATAAAGTTGTCCACGTATAATTACTGCTATATGGCGAATCGAAATCAAGGCCCAATAGAACAAAATTATTAATGGATATATTCATTTTTTGATATCAGTAAGCGATCCCCAAAGTTTTGTTAGGATCGATGACGCGCAGGGTGTAGCCTCTCCATGTAATTTGCATGTTTCACCCAAATAGATGCAAGGTTTGTAGGTTCAAATCCAAGCTGCAATTTTTATTTTATTTTTCTTTTTTCTTTTTAAGACTGTCTTTTTCAGAAATATTATAAAATTGACTATTTCATTAATTATATTTAAAATATTAAAAAAAAAAAATTCCCAATATTGTGAAAGCAGCTGCCTAGACAGCTGCATTCGCAGCTGAATAGGTGTTCCAATTTGACAGCTGCTCAGGCAGCTCCATAATAAGCTGTTTTTTTCCGTCTGGGTATTGATATTTTGAATTAACATTCTCGCGATCTAATGCTTCGAGTATCAGGGGGCCTAATCTATTATGTTTACCAGTAGAACTTTCTTTGAAAGGGGGCCTAATCTATTATGTTTACCAGAAGAACTTTCTTTGAAAGAGTAACTCTCATCCAAGTATTCGGCTTTTAAAGCATTTGCGACTGTATCTTGAGAAATTTCATTGTCGACCTGAGCTACATTTACACTTGTTTCCGTGACCGTATGATGTGAGTAAAGCAAAATGATGGTACTTGCCTTGCCATCTTTGAACTATTCGTTGATCTAGTTGTTTTTCTTTACAAAAAGCCACTAAATTTTTGCGCACGACTTTCCTCCACAATTGATTGTTTATATTTGACTGAATACAGTTTTTTTGTTGGAGCCGTCTTACTTTAAAATTCGCCTAGAACTTCATATTCATACGGTGCAAAAGTCAAACTATCACTGATCAACAGTTGCACTCAGTTACGGTCAGTACCTCATGCAAGTTCCACCCCATTTTTTAATTCTTTGAAAGTTTGAACTATGACTTACTTTCGAACTATGACTTACATTCCGACGTCATAAGAAAATCATGCTACGGCTAATTTTTTATACATGGCTTATTTTTGGTAGAGCACGGTAGGATTCAATTTTAGGGATTTAAAGAAAATTAAGTTAGCAAGATTCAATACTTTTGACGAAGATTCAATTTAGAGGATCAAAAAGTACGATATTAAATTTGTTTTGACAGTATTTTCAGGAACTTCAAATTTATGAACATTCAATTGCATTCAATTTAAGACATACAAGAAAAAACTACACACACATGCATTTTTTGTCTATTGTTATTATATTTTATGTAACATTTAAATCAATACAAACCCAGGTTTCTTTAGCTTTGCGAACAACTTCTTTTGCTTCGCTATCAGCTGGATGATTGCACAATACGGAACAGCCATAAGGATAAGGATTAAAAAGGCCAGCAAATGGACGCAAAGTAAGAGGTGCTGGTATCACTGATCCAAGAAGCTGTACTTTCTGAAAATTTTAATAACAATAGTAAATAATAAAAAAATTTTTTATTTATTTTAGGGCTTAAATTTTTTAAATATTTTGAATAGAACTCTGATTTTGTATAAAGTAATCTGGATTTTCTCAAATAATTTTATTAGTGAAAATTAATAGCTATTTTTTTTTTATTATTAAATTACTCATTCCTACGAGACGGTATATATTACTGGGTGAAACATCAAATTTTCAGAAATTAATATATGTTCAAATTTAAGGAGTAGAAAGATCGGGTGTTATTTTCTTCGTAATGTTAATGACATAAAACTGCGCAAACGCTTAAAAAAACTTTTGCTATAGCCAAAAAATATATGAGTAAAAAAAAAAGTCAGTCAAATCGGCGTCCGCAGTTTACAACGAGAAAAAAAAGTTATCACCCCAAATGAAAATTCATCACATTTAAAAAGAAAAATCTTAGTAACTAGTAGAACACTAGACCTAATTAATCGCGTGAATTGGATTGAAAGGATAAAATCTGCACAATCATCCAGAATCAAATTTATTCAAGGACCGAGTTATAAACAATAATAGTTTGAAAAAATCGAATTTTAAGCGTTTTTTAAAAATATCAAAATTATTGGTTTTAGAAAAAAAAGTTTCGTATAAAAGTTGTGGGAAATAAAAAGACCTAAAATTTGCGACCTACCACGTTACATTATGTTATTTAGATTTCATTAAAATTTGAAAAAACTGCCGAAAATTTATATTTTTACAATTACTTATATTTATTAGGAAAACAATGTTTTATTAATTTTTATTATTATAAACTTAAGGTTTTTTAAAGACAAAAAAAATGAGATCCCAACGAGCTCATAATGTTTCTAAGTTTCCGAGTTTTAATAATTTGTTCATCCGAAGAAATTTTTTTTGACAACAAATTGCAGATGTTCTGATAAACTTTTTAAATTTTTTAAAGTTTTAATGGATAGTTAAGAACTAGTACAAGCCATTTATATTCAGTAGAAGCAAATTTTTTTTATGTTAAAAAAAAGGGTGTTTTTTCAGCTTATAAACAAATACGCTGGCTCCTCAAGAAAATTTTTTTTAAACTTCTGGTTTCGACAGTTTAAAAGCTGGAACTTTTCCGCTATTTTTAAGCTATTAAAAGTCTGCTACGACTGATAGGTGCTGAGATACGTTTTTTTTAATAAAAATTATATTTTTGGTGTTTATGAATTTCAATGAATCAGACAGGTGCCATTCGAAAGTTGAAAACTTGCACTTTAAAAGTCACTCGTTATCGTTATAAAACTGTTTAAACAATAATAATTTAATTAAAAATAATTCTCACAGATGTTCTGTAACAGGGGTGGATTTAAGGGTTTGTATGAGCCGATAAAAATACCCACGGTGCGTACTAAATCCTTATCATCTGTACTTAGTGCTGATCCAAGCACTCGTCGAACTGCATCTCGTCGACCTGAAATAATAAAATGAGGAAATCGCGTCCACGAGTATTACTATACTTTGCGACGCGGTCGGCTAGTTCGTTTACCGGTAGTGGGTGCGGGTATTAATGGGCCCCAAGTCGCCCAGGGGACAGAACGCCCACCAATCAGAGGCTTCCGTTTCGAAAAGCGCCCACCAATCACAGCCGAGGTCGAGTTTGAATTTTAGAGAGCAACGCCTCCCGCAGTCTGCAGTGTCGGCAATGCAGATCGGGAATTGATTTATTATAAAAAGACAAAGAGATGGCGCTGGACGTCACTTTTTTTTAACTCTCCTCGAGACTCCCGAGTGGCGTGGCGTCTGACGACCCACTCATTCCCACTCCCGGCCATCAGTCGAAGTCTCGATGCCGACCAAGTAAATTGCGTGACTCCAATGCTGTGACTAATTAGTTTGTTAGGTTTTAATTAATTGAATTAACTAAATACTTTTAAAGTTATAGTTGGACTGCAATTAGTATTTACTGCAATATTATTTACTTGCAATTAGTAAATAAAATTAATAGTGTTATTTTGAACTGTAATAAAACATGATTGATGCATATTATTAAAAACCTATAAGTTATTAAAAATTTACTCAAGTATCGGTAAAAAGTTAGCCGAATGAATTATTAAAACCAAAAAGTTAAAAATTTGAAATAAATAATAACGTACGTTGGTGTACCCTTATTTAAATAATTCCAATTAAAATTTATATTTAGTTACGTAAATTGGAGGGGGGTGGTGGTCTTTTGAAAACCTATTTCTTTCTCAAACCAAGAGGCGGACTTTGAGGCGAGAACGCTAGTTACGACCGTGGTGGGGGAAGAGAGAGGCTTTTAGATTACCTAAGAACGGGAACAGCTGATCCGCGCTTCGATTCTAGCACCAGCCGCCGCTTCATGAAATGAATGGTTTTTTAGCTCGTCAGAACAGCAAACTTCGAGAGGCTTGGCTGACGCGTTTAAATCTTTGCACCTGCCGCATTATTGATATTTTTTTTTTTTTTTTTTTTTTTTTTTTTAAATTGACAGTCCTGCAAACTTAGTCAGCAAACAGTTCACCTGACAATTTGTAGTTCTTGACAGTGTAATACTTATTTTATTTGAATCACAAAGCGATGCTGGAATGGTTTAAAAATACATAAGACCTTTTTAAAAACTGTTAAAACTTACATTTAAGATAGCGTTATTGGAATACCAAAACCAAATTTAAAGATGATACGCGTACAAATGCAGCAACTTCATAATGAAACCGGCATGATTTTCCCAGAAAAACTTTTATCAAAACTCTAGATTTGAATTTTTTTCTGAAACTTTGAGATGTTACTGCTTAAATTGAATATAAAAAGTTTCAAAATTTTTCAAATTCTTATTATATTAAACCAAGTTTTTTGCATCAGCTAACGAGATCTGAAATTTAATGTATTTAATACATTATGTACAATGAATAAAAGGATACCCTATTCTAATGACTTCCGTGATGCGAAAGAACTATTTTATGTCAACGCCCGACATATTTAATGCCATGTTTTTAAGAAATAAATAATTTTTATATTAATTTTAATACCTTCTAAGCAAACTTAAAAATTCGAGAATAATAAAAAACAAAATGTTTTCGATTTTCACAATTTATTTATTAACATTAGTTAATGCATTAGCCTCATGACAGCCGTTTGTTTTTGTTGGAACCGATAGACAATTGACACAATTTTTTAAAGACTTAAATGAGATGGATGAAAATATCAAATTCACTATGGAGAGGGCAGAGAATGATAGTATACCATTTGGATTTATTAATCACGAGGAATATGAACAAGTTTGAATTTGATATCTTTCATAACCATCTCATACAGATACAGTTATAAATAATAAGTCTTCACATCCATTTCAACAAAAAATGGCGGCATTTCATTGTTATATTCATCGATTATTGAATGTTCCTTTGTCAGAGAATAATTTTAATAAAGAATTCAATATTATTGGACAGATAGCTTATAATAATAATTTTAATGTTGGATTGATCGATAAAATATTGAATAAAAAGTTGAAAGTGAAATTAATGAATCAAATATATCCAACTATAGTAAATAAAACAAATAATAATTATTTCACATTTACATATAACGGTGAACAAAGCAGAAAAGTTTTAGATAATTTTAATATTTTGAATGATAATTTTAATTGTAAAATAAAATTTGCATATAAACAAATAATACGATAGCAAAAAATATCAAAAATAATAAAAGTAAAACAAATAAAGTACTCAAGTCAGGAGTTAACAAATTAAATTGTTTAGATTGTGATAAAGTCTATGTTGGACAGACAGGAAGAACTTTTGATAAAAGAATCAAAGAACACATTAGCCATTACAATAATAAAAATGTAGAAAAATCTAATTACGCTAAACATTTGATAGAAGAAAACCATAAATTATTGATGAGAATTTTGAAATTTTACACTTTATGAATAAGTCAGGAAAATTAAATTTGTTAGAATCTCTAGAGATTAACCGATATAGAAACACGAATAGATTACTAAACGATCAGGTAGACATAAATAACTCCCCTCTTTTAAATTTGTATACTTTGTAAATAAGGATAACTCTTTAAGTGAATAGATGTTTGTAATTAAGTTTAGTATTGTATATACTCATCTGAAGATGTCATTGTATGTCGAAACGGCTTTTTTGAGGCTAATGTATTAACTAATGTTAATAAATAAATTGTGAAAATCGAAAACATTTTGTTTTTTATTATTCTCGAATTGATAATGGATTTTCACCAAGTGAATGCAATAACTCTACAAAACTTAAAAATGTCTTTAAAATAGTCAACAATGCCTTTACTCAAAATGTTAATTTTTTTATTGAAAGAGCTTGAACAAAAAAAATGAACCCAGTACTCAGCAAGTGCGGCGCTCAACAGTGACTTTTCAATTTTTTTCCATCATCAAAAACCTACAACGGCTGGACGAATAAGGTGTGCCGTACACTTTTGTTTCAATCATTCTAAAATAAAGAGCAAAATAATATATTATGCAACGGGTACAGCTCGTCACCAGGGCGGTTTTAACGGCACCGAGTGCGAAGCGAGTCGTAGCCCGATCAGTGACTTTAAGAAGCCCTGGTGACGAGCTGCACGTTGCATACCATAATTGATAGCATTGGTGCATAGGGCGAGTTTTTTAATTTCGAGGAGTGCGTAAAATCGAGCCCCTACAAACTAATATAAATTGTTTTTCAATAACTTTTATTTCTTTAAGTAGAGTTTAGGGGCCAGGTATTAAATATTTCGTGCTCAATACGAGAGCTGTTCCGTCGAGTCGAAGCGGACGGCCAACTAACTGAATTGCGTAAAATTATTGCTGCAATTGATTAGTTTTAGGGGTTTTTTTGATTGACTGTTTAAAAAATTCTTATTTCCTTTTATAATATACATATATATTAATTTTAAGACAAAGGAACAAAAGAATTATATTTTAATGATTTATAGATTAACGAGCATTCAAAAGGTAAAATGATTAAAAGTAGTAATTTAAGTTATTTTTATGTATTTAAAAAAAATTAAATCGATATCTCGCCACTATAACAAAATTACAGTATATTGTACAGTGTCTAATTTATATTATGCACAGCACATTATTATATTATTTTATGTAATAAAAGAAGAATATTCAGTATAAATTATCTTAGTTTACGTTTGTACAATAATATTATAGAAAAAAAATAAATTAAAGTGTACTATACAAGTATTGTTTATTGCTGGATAACACTTTTGTTATTGTAGTTTTTCAAAGCCAAATAACAATAAAAAAAAATTCAAGGAATATTTAAGGAATGTTCTTTTCGTACATACTAAAATTTGATGCTCATATTGAAGATAAGCTGCACACGTTTAATATTTATAATCACCTTTACGATTTACTTTTACTAATCTCCCCGTTCGAGTTGTCTTCACCTGTTCTTCTTTGTTGTCCGTGTTACCAACTCGCAGAGTCTCATCCTGAAACAATCATAGATTCAATTATAATATTTATATTTAATTATTGATTTTATTGTACAGCACCCATTTATTTTTAATATTGAGAAAACTGTATCGTTGTAAAGTGCACATTGATGGACTGAATCACAGAGTTAACTTTACTTGAATTTTATTACGTAATTACATATTTTTTTTCGAATCTCTACCTTTGCGGGGACAATTTTTCTCTTCTTTTGCGGTTTGGCCTATAAACACAAATTAACTTTTGTTAATGTATGTCAAATATGTCGACGGCCCGTGTGAAAAAAAAAAACTTTGCCGATAATCTGCCGTTTCAAATTACCAATAAAAAACAGCAAAAAATAAATAAAATATAAAAAATTTAGAATTTTTAAAACCCAATAAATCTGTTTTTTTTTTTTTTTTTTTTATTCAAACCTACTTTTTAATTAAATTGATTCTTTAACTGTTCAGTTTAAATCGACTGATTTTTAACTAAGGTTTTCCTTTGCACGGGTCTTCGAAGTACTCAAAATTTTTGTAAAACCTTTTTTACTCAGAAACAGTTTAAATATTACATAAAATCATGTATAAATTTTTTACCTTTTCACTATCCACTTTGCTGCTTCTTTTCATTGGTTTATTCGCACAAGCTTTGGCCTTCAATTTCTTATTATCTAGACTTGATGCTTCAATTTCTTCTACAAATGCAGGATGTAAATCAGGCTGTACAGCTGCTGATTTGCGGAGCTAGTCCAAAACAAAAAATTTATAATCATGCAATAGTAAAAGAAATTGATACAAGCTACTTCTGGTTAATTTTAGGGCTTCACGATATCCGATAAAAATATCGATATCAATTCGATAACGAGACGATATCGATACGATATCCGATACGATACAAATTTTTCAGATCGATAATAATACGATAAAAATTTTATTCAATATCGCCGATATTCTCGTATCTACGATATGTAATTGTCGATAATATCGAAATTTATCGATCTCGGAAAATTTTTTTTGACATTCCGAGCTTTCTTGAATTTTTCAATCTACGAATTGAAAAACTAAATATTGTATGTTTTTTTGGATCAGCGTATATATAATTAAGCTTTATGATCAAGCCCCAAAGGGGCACAATTTAAATATAAGTTTCAAGTTAAAATATTCACTATTCCGCGTAGTCTAGTGGCTACGGTCACCGCCTTCAAAATCTGATACAGTATGTTCAAATCTCGACAATTTTTTTTTTCTTTTTTTTTTACTTTTTGTTAACCGTTGCTTTGTTTTAAACTGTTTACAAGTATTTTCTTTTTTCTTTATAAGTAAGTTTTTTTTTTCTTTTTTATTAATAAAATAAATATTAAAAACCGTATGAATTATTAATGGTTACCAGAAAATGAATAACCTGGGCACCCGAGTTCAACAAAAAAACTGGTCGGCTATTCCCCAAGCTCTAAACCCCCAAGACCCTTGGCGCCCGAGTTCAACAAAAAAACTGGTCAGCTATCCCCCAAGCTTTAAACCCCCAAATACCCTGAGTGCCCGAGTTCAACAAAAATCAGATCGGCTATCCTCCAAGCTCTAAACCCCCAAGACTCTGGGTGCCTGAGTTCAATAAAAAAACAGAGCGGCTATCCCATTTTTTCGTTGAACTCGGGCGCCCAGGGTTATGGGAGTTTAGAGCTTGGGGGATAGCTGACGAGTTTTTTTGTTGACCCTGGGCACCCGAGTTCAACAAAAAAACTGGTCAGCTATCCCCCAATCTCTAAACTCCCAAACCCCGGGCGCCCGAGGTCAACGAAAAAACTGATCAGCTGCCCTCCAAGCTCTAAACCCCCAAATACCCTGGTCGCCCCAGTTAAACAAAAAAACAGATCGGCTATCCTCTAAGCTCTAAGCCCCCAAGACCCTTGGCGCCCGAGTTCAACAAAAAAACTGGTCAACTATCCCCCAAGCTTTAAACCCCCAAATACCCTGAGTGCCCGAGTTCAACAAAAATCAGATCGGCTATCCTCCAAGCTCTAAACCCCCAAGACTCTGGGTGCCTGAGTTCAATAAAAAAACAGATCGGCTATCCCATTTTTTCGTTGAACTCGGGCGCCCAGGGTTATGGGAGTTTAGAGCTTGGGGGATAGCTGACGAGTTTTTTTGTTGACCCTGGGCACCCGAGTTCAACAAAAAAACTGGTCAGCTATCCCCCAATCTCTAAACTCCCAAACCCCGGGCGCCCGAGGTCAACGAAAAAACTGATCAGCTGCCCTCCAAGCTCTAAACCCCCAAATACCCTGGTCGCCCCAGTTAAACAAAAAAACAGATCGGCTATCCTCTAAGCTCTAAGCCCCCAAAACCCTGGGTGCCCGAGTTTAACAATAATCAGATCGGCTATCCTCCAAGCTCTAAACTCCCAAAACCCTGGGTGCCCGAGTTCAACAAAAAAACAGATCGGCTATACCATTTTTTCGTTGACCTCGGGCGCCCAGGGTTTTGGGGGTTTAGAGCTTGGAGGTCAGCTAATCAGTTTTTTCGTTGACCTCGGGTGCCCAGGGTTTTGGGGGGTTTAGAGCTTGGAAGATAGCTGATCAGTTTTTTCGTTGACCTCGGGTGCCCAGGGTTTTGGGGGGTTTAGAGCTTGGAAGATAGCTGATCAGTTTTTTCGTTGACCTCGGGCGCCCAGGGTCTTGGGGGCTTAGAGCTTGGAGGAATGGGATAGCTGATCGGTATTTTTGTTGACCTCGGGCGCCCAGGGTTTTGGGGGTTCAAGGCTTGGGGGATAGCTCATCAGTTTTTTCGTTGACCTCGGGTGCCCAGGGTTTTGGGGGTTAAGAGCTTGGGGGATAGCTAATAAGATTTTTCGTTGACCTCGGGTGCCCAGGGTTTTGGGGGTTAAGAGCTTGGGGGATAGCTGATTAGTTTTTTTTTTGAACTCAGGCACCCAAGGTTTTGGGTGACGAAAAAACGTTTTTGCTGACGAAAAAAATTTTTCGTCAGCAAAAAATTTTTTTTCGTTGACAAAACATTTTTGACGTAAAAAACGTCTACGTGATGTAAAATACCTTCACAAAATAATTTTTGAATTTTGATGACTTGAAAAGCAGATTGAGGATCAGTAATAATAAGTTAGATTAAAATAAATTAATTTATAAATATTTTTATTCCACTAAAATTGTTTTTTAATATTTTTTAAATATCAGGTAATGCTAAGCAAAAAATTTTAATTATCTATGGCTAATTTTCCTGTTGGAACAATTCGATACAAGCTTTCTATTTACAACAGGTAAATAGCCGTAGATAATTAAAATTTTTTGCTTAACATGTTAAAAAAATTTCAAAATATATGAATTCTTTCATGATAGCATAGTTATACAATTTCAAAAATTTGTTAGTGCAATTTAAGTTCAAGCAATATAGTTCACATGGTCAAGGGTTCACTATAGCAAATTGATTAAATTGTATAACTATGTAATAAAAAAAAACCAATTTTAGCTCTTTATTTCAACAACAGCCCAAAACAAAATATTTTAATAATCTCCCTTTACCCTCATTGGAATTAATTTAACAAGCAAATTCTATAATTGAGCAAACAACTCAATTTTATTTTAAATTAGTTTTTCATATTCACTGACAAAACAGTGGCAATAAATATAAGAATGAAATAAAAAAATATTTCATTCTTATACTTAAGTTTCAAATATCGATTGCCCGTGCGAAGAAAAACCTTACCCCGAAATCTTCCGTGAAGAAAGTAAAAATGGAGGTGTTTTTAACCAATAAAATGTCTCTGAAAGATTTTAATAAATATTTTAACTGAGGAAAAAAAATTTTAAATCACTTTTACTACCAATTCGTTGATACATTACAATAAAAAACAATTTCTCGACATATTAGCCACGAATAAAATGACTCTTAAGTTTTCAGCTTATAAAAATCACAAAGGTTATTTTATTCGCGGCTGGTGGGTTGGAAAATATTTTTTTATTATAATATATCAACAAATTGATAACAAATATTATTTTAAAATTTCTTTCCTCAGCTAGAATAATAAATAAATTAGTCTTTGAGAGACATTTTATTGGTCAAAAGTAGCCCTGTCGTTATTTTTTTCGTGGCAGATTTTGATCTAAGGTTTTTTTTCGCACAGGCAATCAATATTTATATTGCAATGATTAATAATATTATAATTAGTAAAAAAATTTCTTCACAAAGATTAATTTAATATTGATTTTTTATTAGCTTATCAAGTAAGGATTGGTATTTAAATAATATTAAAAAATAATTTTAGTGGAATAATAATATTTATAAATTAATTTATTTTAATTTAACTTATTATTGATCCTCAATCTGCTTTTCAAGTCATCAAAATTCAAAAATTATTTTGTGAAGTTCTTTTACATCACGTAGACGTTTTTTACGTCGAAAATGTTTTGTCAACGAAAAAAATTTTTTGCTAACGAAAAATTTTTTTCGTCGACAAAAAGTTTCGTCCGTCACGAAAAGGGGAAATATAATTCCACCCTTGGCGGGTAGCTGATCAGTTTTTTCGTTGACCTCGGGTGCCCAGGGTTTTGGGGGTTAAGAGCTTGGGGGATAGCCGATAAGTTTTTTTTTTACCTCGGGCACCCAACGTTATTGGGTCAACGAGCTTGGTAGATAGTTATAATAATTTTTAATTTATTTTTTGTCGATAAATTTATCGACTCTCGAGACGATATCGATACGATACCGATATTTTTTTACACAAGTATCGTCGAGACGATAACCGATACGATAATAATGATCCGTGATCGTGAAGACCTAGTTAATTTATATCGATGGTCTCAGCAAAGAAAAACTTTATTCAAAAATCTGCCATACATAAAGTGACAACGAAGGTAATTTTGGCGACTAAAATTTCGTAACAGCTCTTTACTTATTAATTCATTTATTTAGTTATTTATTTATGACTTTAGACTGTGGCAATATAAGTAAAAATGAGCTTTGCTACGAAACCTTAGACCTACGTAGGCGTAAAATTCTGTAGATTTGCCACCCGTGAATAAAATGACTACTAGTTGAGAGCTTATTAAATTGTAGCAAAATTCTTTTCAATCGTTATAAGTACACGTCCCTTTTGTAACTATATTCTTCACAGAGTTTTGGTAAGGCTTTTCTTTGCAGTAAACAACGATAGAAATCACAATTTTTGACTATTAATACAACTATATATTAATCGATTCGTGCTTTAATACTCGCAAATTATTCACTTATATCTAAGTATACTGTGATAAAAATCGTTTCTAACCTTCTGCTCACTTTCAAGATAAAGGAGATCTATTGGGCGATCGATGTCTTCATCCTTTTCCAAATTTTGGAGCACTTCTTCTTTCCTCTTCTCTTCTTCCAACGCTAAAAATTTTACAAAGTGATACCATCATTCTTTTCTTCATATTTAAGAATATAAAGTAGCTTCTACGCCTTGCTGCGCTAACGCTTGCTTTGTTCAGAATTTAATTATTTTTATTTCTTTTTCATAATAAAACGAAAATTTTAAAAATATAGTTATATAAATCATGTTAAATGGAACTCGAAAATAAAATATATTCTAAAAATAGTTCAAACAGAATTGTAAATTTTTTAAACTTTCATAAGATACATCATATTATGTATACCCTTCATTTATGTCTAATTTAAAAATGAAGGTCAGATTCATAATCTGTAACCACAATACATCCTGAGTACTCAATTTCTAATCAATGATAGACGCCGAAGTCTGAAAAGAACCTTCAAAAAAATATTTTTCAAAATAAATGTTTGATTCGTAATCAGCAGACACGAAAACTCCCAACTACCATTTATAATTGTAATGAGACGTAAAAGTAACTTTTTTTTTTTAAAAGAAAGTAGTCGACGACGACGACGAAAATTAAATTCTTAATATAATATAGAGAATGTTTTGTTTCATTACCTTTTCGATTTTTTCATAAAAATCCGTTTCGTCGAAGCCTGAGAGATCGTCTAAAATTTTTTCGACGTTCGGGTTTTCGTCTCTCATTTCTACCCACGCCTGCTCAATAGCTCTATCATTTAACTGACTCTGTAAAGAGTGTCGAGAACCAGATTCCTTGGTGCGTAGTCTACCTCTTTCCAAATCTTCAAGTGACAATTCAGACATTTTTGCGGTGTTGTCTGAACCAAAAAAAAAATTTGTTAATTCGAATAATAATTATAATTTTTTAAAAAAATCTTTAATTTTTTATTTGATTTTAATAAGTTTAATTTGTGTATTGTTTTTATATGCGAGTAAGCCGAAAAAATATTGCTGACTTGATTTTATGTGATACGAACTTTCAACCAATTTCGAATGTACACTATTACATACAAATGATCAATAAATATCCTTGATGGTGTAAACTCGCGAGTTTGTACTTTTTGAAATCGAACGCTCGGAAAAAATAGAATGTTACTAAAGTCCGTCGAAAACACGCCAAAATGGAAAACTCTTGAATTAGCTTATTTTTGCAGTATTTAAGTTAATCACGAATTGGTTTTAAATTTTTATCAATAGTTTCAATTATTATAAGATTGTAAATTTTAGTCGCAATGTTCCCTTCTCTTTTCTATCAATTACTGAAAGTTTATCTTTTTTTTCACGTCCCGTTATTATATTAAATTATAAAGTACTCTATTTCTTTTTTATTTAAATGTAATGGAATGAATCAAACGAAAACATATATTTGTACCGTATAAACTTTAATAATTTTATATAACCTTATTAATTTATGATTTTTTGAAAAATCTACTTATTTTTCAATTAAAATGTTTTTTAAGTTTCTTTCCTTATTTTTTTTCCTACAATAATTGTACGTTGTTAAGTGCCAGTGAGTAAAATAGCGCGTACAGTAGCCTCATATTATTGAAAAAAAAATTTATTTGAAAAAATATTGCACATTGTACAGCAACTTGAATAACAAAGCTGTTAACGCAGCATTAATTATTACAGAATTATATTTCACACAATGATGGTTGTCGGACTCGTTTTCGAGAAAAAAATCAGTCTTTAAATTTTTTTTTATCATGCAATCTTATGGGAAAAAAAATTAACAAATTCCGCAAACTCCAGGCATATGCCTGGATCGTCAATACAAAGTCACACTGAACTATTATTGTTATCCGCCAATCAATACAAAGTTGTTGAATAAACTTATAAAGATTATTTTTAAATCATAAAAATATGGAATTATCGGACTGCTTTTCAAGAAAAATTAAAAATTGCGGTCGGTTACCTCAAAAACATGCAATTTTTAATCGATTTTTACATATTGTATTTAATGTTTCATTCTAATGTGTTTAAAAATGATAAATAATCATTTACTAACCACAATAAATATAGAAAATACTTTTTTTCTTATTTTAAATTTTATGCACCCGCAAGGGCCCCTGCTAGGTACGACCCCTACGCTGAGAAGCCTCCTATATATGTGTGTAAGTGTAATTTCCCCAAAAATTTGTATTAGTTAAATTAGAATCTTTTACTTACACTTTATTAATTAACATATATATATTTTTTTATCTTCTATTGCGTTAACTGTCTTTTCGACCAAACTGGGTTTAAAAAGTGCTTACTTTATAAAATTTGTTAGGATCCTGTGTCCATCCGGATTATCTCTCTGATTAAAGCATCGTAAACAAAGACCAAGCTCTTTGGCTCTTCGAACTAGGCACTGTAAATTAATAATAAAATGTGTGATGTTAGTGTTTTGTACACTGAATATGTTTACTTTTATTTTGTACTCAAACTTAATAGTCAAAACTTTTTTTTATTTTTTTTATTTTTGGCTACAAGTTACCGTACTCTCTGAGGCACAATAACCCGAGTGCTCGGGAAGGAATTTTTTTTTTTTTTTTTTTTTTTTTTTTTTTTTTTTTTTTTTTTTTTTTAGAAAACAGACAGAGGCGGTCCGATTAATTTTGAAAATTTCCTAAAATATCTGCTGAACAAAATTAAATATTTACTCAAACGAAAAAAATTAGACCGACGCATGAATCGCTGAATTAGCGACGTGAGAATCGCGGATCACCGTGAGGCATCCGTCGCAGAGTTTATAATGCGGACATTGCACAGTTTGATACATAAAGTCACAAAGCCAGGTGGCGGAGTACTTGCCTTGGTGGCCGCTCAGCCGCTAATTTATTTTTTCTATTTTTTCATTCACGCTTTTGATTTACAATGTTGGAAACTAAAAGAGTTCAGGTCACTGAGAAAAAATTTAAAAGAGTTTCGTCAATTCAGTTTAGAGTATTAAGTACTTTCAAATGAAATAACTTACAAATAACGAAGTCTACTACAGTTATGGACTTTTAAGAATAACTTGCATGCACGAAATGTAGCTTAAACTTATTTAAAACTACCAAATTTTCATTAAATTTAATTTTAAATATTAAAATTTTTTTTGGTAATTATTATTTAAAGTGGAAGTATTTATGAAATCTACTTTTATTTTCCTTTAATATTAATAAAACTTTTCTACGCGTTGCCAAAAAAATAGTCTCCGTAAAATAATCTCGCTCAGCGATAATAACCTGCGTTTATAAATAATCATCGACAAGCTACGTAATTTCAATTAAGCTTGTCTCGTAATTCACATTATTCAAGAATTTAATGTTGCATTAAGACTTTTAATTTTTAAAAAGCTATAAAAATTACAATTTGTGAAACTTAATGTGTTTTTAAAAAAAAGGTCGAGTCTAAATAAACACCTGGTGCATGGGGTGGTGATTACTCTTTGGGGATGACCTCTCCAGGAAGTTTCGACCTGGGTCGAGTCTAAATAAACACCTGGTGCATGGGGTGGTGATTAGTCTTTGAGGATGACCTCCCCAGGGAGTTTCGACCTGGATCAAGTCTAAATTGACACCTGGTGGATAGATTACTCTTTGGGGATGACTTCCCCAGGAAACTTCGACTCAGGTAAGTCAGCGTAGACACCTGATGCATGGGGTGGTAATTACTTTTTAGGGGTGACTTCACCAGGAAGTTTCGACCAGGGTCAAGTTCAGATAAACACCTGGTGGATAAATTACTCTTTGAAGATGACCTCCCCAGAAAGTTTCGACCCAGGTAAAGTCAGAGTAGACACCTAGTGCATGGGGCAGTGATGACACTTTAGGGATAACTTTTTCAGGAAGTTTCGACCTGTATAGAGTCGTAATAGACACCTAGTACATGGGTCAGTGATTACGTACATTGGCCGACTTCCCCAGGAAGTTTCGACCCGGGTGAAGTTCGAGTAGACAACAGGTGCATGTAGCGGTGATTACGTTTTGGGGATGATTTTTCTAGGTAGTTTCGTCCCAGCTGATGTCTGAGTAGACACCAGGTACATATGGTGGTGCAGCGGTTGGATATTGGGGATGAATTTCCCATAAAATTTTGATTACAAACTAAATCGTACGTTGACACTTGGTGCAAAGGGTCTCGATAACGCTCTTGAGATAACTTTCTCAAAGTTATGACTGTACAGGACAGATAAACTTTCTGATGTAAGAGCGGCGATCATGCCTCGCAAATTATTCAGAAAAATAAACATAGGGATAAGGAAAATTTTTGATTTTCATTATACTGATTCTTCCTAGGACACGACTTACCTAGATAATTTTGATTTGTATCGCATTTCATTTTAAAATGATAATCTCAGATATTTTGTTGAGTAAATGTTTTATTTTTGGATGCCTACTGTCGTTCATAGCATGGCATATAGCTCAAGAGATGATTTAAAATATAAATCGTTAGAAAAATAATTTTTTATATCAAAGAAATCTTCTTTTTAATACGTGTTTTCAAAAAGAATAAAATTAATTACTATAAATTAAAAAAAAAAAAAAAAATTATTTATTGATTGACCTAACGAACGTAAATAAAAAACCTTGTTATGACTGTATGTAATCCGGATGCAGTTAAACTATAAGACACCTCAAAAAAAAATACATATATTTTTTGAAACAGACGAAGCTTTTCTTGGTCGCTCTTCATCATCTTTGAAAATTATGTTTCATCGAGGCATTTTTAAAATCAATCCGGATTAAATAGTAAGTAATACAAAGGCTTATTTTTATGTTCGTGAACATAAATTAACAAATAAATTAATTATTTACAATAAATTTACAAACTACTAACGAATCCGATCAAACTTGAATTCAAAAATTTATAAAATTAAGTTGATTATCGACATTGACCTTGAAAAGGCCTTTATAAAACAGAAATTAACTTGCTAAGTTGATAAATAATAACTAAACTCTCGCACTTGTTCATGGCTTAGTGTTTAAGACTCCTTTATATTGTGAAAAAGATTAAAAGTTAGAATATCATCCAGAAAATTTTTTTTGCAAAAAATATGATTTAATCTTAAAGTTGTCTCATCGAGGGCATCCAGATAAAACATAGTTATTAAAATTGCTCTGTTTGTGTTTCCTTTTTTTCATGATTTTTTGCCGGCAGTATTGATCACAAGACATAAAAATTCGGCGTTTTTAAATAAATTTTGGTCCCTTTTTTCAAATGACAAGGGGTGGTCAATTTTTATTAAAATAAAATTTTTAAATACGAAAGTATTTTGCCCGTAGAAGACACAAAAAAACCTTTGCCACCGTCACCTTCGGCTCGGGCGTCAATTTGGGTTTGCTAGGGCTGGCTAATACTTTTCCAGTGCCCAGTGTGTAATATACTATTTAGGACTAGAAATTTTGAAAACTTTATATTTCAGTACCTATAATCGATGCACAAATTTTCAGAATATTGAAAAAAAATGTAGATTTGTATTTGAAAAATCATCCCCAAAACGTAATCACCGCTACATGCACCTGTTGTCTACTCGAACTTCACCCGGGTCGAAACTTCCTGAGGAAGTCGGCCACTGTACGTAATCACTGCCCCATGTACTAGGTGTCTATTACGACTCTATACAGGTCGAAACTCCCTGGGGAGGTCATCCTCAAAGAGTAATCACCACCCCATGCACCAGGTGTTTATTTAGACTCTACCCAGGTCGAAACTTCCTGGAGAGGTCATCCCCAAAGAGTAATCACCACCCCATGCACCAGGTGTTTATTCAGACTCTGTCCAGGTCAAAACTTCCTGGGGAAGTTATCCCTAAAGAGTAATCACCACCCCTAGGTGTCTATTTGGACTTTACCCTGGTCGAAACTTACTGGTGAAGTCATTCCTGAAGAGTAATCACCGCTCCATGCATCAGGTGTCTACTCTGACTTTACCTGGGTCGAAACTTTCTGGGGTCGAAACCAACTTCACTCTTTATGGCGAGACGTCTGGGACTCCCCAGGTTTTGGACGTTTTAGACGCTTGTCGGATAAACAACATTAAAAAAAAATTTGGAATGAAATTAAAATAATGAATTTTCTTGTATAAACTGTAGGGTACAACCATTTTACCCTGGAAACGACTCCCAGGGTGCTTGTACGTAACATCCTGGGTCAGGATGGTCACCAGGTCTCAAGGTCCAAAGATTACGTCTTGGAGAAGACTTCCCCAGGAAGTTTCGACCCAGGTCAAGTCTAAATAAACACCTAGAGCATGAGGTGGTGATTACTCTTTGGGGATGACCTCCCCAGGAAGTTTTGACCTGGGTCGAGTCTAAATAAACACCTGGTGCATGGGGTGGTGATTACTCTTTGAGGATGACCTCCCCAGGGAGTTTCGACCAGGGTCAAGTTTAGATAAACAACTGGTGGATAAATTACTCTTTGAAGATGACCTCCCCAGAAAGTTTCGACCCAGGTAAAGTCAGAGTAGACACCTGATGCATGGAGCGGTGATTACTCTTCAGGAATGACTTCACCAGTAAGTTTCGACCAGGGTAAAGTCCAAATAGACACCTAGTGCATGGGGTGGTGATTACTCTTTAGGGATAACTTCCCCAGGAAGTTTTGACCTGGACAGAGTCTGAATAGACACTCAATGCATGGGGCAGTGATGACACTTTAGGGATGACTTTTTCAGGAAGTTTTGACCTGGACAGAATCTGAATAGACACTCAATGCATGGGGCAAGGATGACACTTTCGGGATGACTTTTTCAGGAAGTTTCGACCTGTATAGAGTCGTAATAGACACCTAGTACATGGGGCAGTGATTACGTACAGTGGCCGACTTCCTCAGGAAGTTTCGACCCGGGTGAAGTTCGAGTAGACAACAGGTGCATGTAGCGGTGATTACGTTTTGGGGATGATTTTTCAAATACAAATCTACATTTTTTTTCAATATTCTGAAAATTTGTGCATCGATTATAGGTACTGAAATATAAAGTTTTCAAAATTTCTAGTCCTAAATAGTATATTACACACTGGGCACTGGAAAAGTATTAGCCAGCCCTAGCAAACCCAAATTGACGCCCGAGCCGAAGGTGACGGTGGCAAAGGTTTTTTTGTGTCTTCTACGGGCAAAATACTTTCGTATTTAAAAATTTTATTTTAATAAAAATTGACCACCCCTTGTCATTTGAAAAAAGGGACCAAAATTTATTTAAAAACGCCGAATTTTTATGTCTTGTGATCAATACTGCCGGCAAAAAATCATGAAAAAAAGGAAACACAAACAGAGCAATTTTAATAACTATGTTTTATCTGGATGCCCTCGATGAGACAACTTTAAGATTAAATCATATTTTTTGCAAAAAAAATTTTCTGGATGATATTCTAACTTTTAATCTTTTTCACAATATAAAGGAGTCTTAAACACTAAGCCATGAACAAGTGCGAGAGTTTAGTTATTATTTATCAACTTAGCAAGTTAATTTCTGTTTTATAAAGGCCTTTTCAAGGTCAATGTCGATAATCAACTTAATTTTATAAATTTTTGAATTCAAGTTTGATCGGATTCGTTAGTAGTTTGTAAATTTATTGTAAATAATTAATTTATTTGTTAATTTATGTTCACGAACATAAAAATAAGCCTTTGTATTACTTACTATTTAATCCGGATTGATTTTAAAAATGCCTCGATGAAACATAATTTTCAAAGATGATGAAGAGCGACCAAGAAAAGCTTCGTCTGTTTCAAAAAATATATGTATTTTTTTTTGAGGTGTCTTATAGTTTAACTGCATCCGGATTACATACAGTCATAACAAGGTTTTTTATTTACGTTCGTTAGGTCAATCAATAAATAATTTTTTTTTTTTTTTTTAATTTATAGTAATTAATTTTATTCTTTTTGAAAACACGTATTAAAAAGAAGATTTCTTTGATATAAAAAATTATTTTTCTAACGATTTATATTTTAAATCATCTCTTGAGCTATATGCCATGCTATGAACGACAGTAGGCATCCAAAAATAAAACATTTACTCAACAAAATATCTGAGATTATCATTTTAAAATGAAATGCGATACAAATCAAAATTATCTAGGTAAGTCGTGTCCTAGGAAGAATCAGTATAATGAAAATCAAAAATTTTCCTTATCCCTATGTTTATTTTTCTGAATAATTTGCGAGGCATGATCGCCGCTCTTACATCAGAAAGTTTATCTGTCCTGTACAGTCATAACTTTGAGAAAGTTATCTCAAGAGCGTTATCGAGACCCTTTGCACCAAGTGTCAACGTACGATTTAGTTTGTAATCAAAATTTTATGGGAAATTCATCCCCAATATCCAACCGCTGCATCACCATATGTACCTGGTGTCTACTCAGACATCAGCTGGGACGAAACTACCTAGAAAAATCATCCCCAAAACGTAATCACCGCTACATGCACCTGTTGTCTACTCGAACTTCACCCGGGTCGAAACTTCCTGGGGAAGTCGGCCACTGTACGTAATCACTGACCCATGTACTAGGTGTCCATTACGACTCTATACAGGTCGAAACTTCCTGAAAAAGTCATCCCTAAAGTGTCATCACTGCCCCATGCACTAGGTGTCTACTCTGACTTTACCTGGGTCGAAACTTTCTGGGGAGGTCATCTTCAAAGAGTAATTTATCCACCAGGTGTTTATCTGAACTTGACCCTGGTCGAAACTTCCTGGTGAAGTCACCCCCAAAAAGTAATTACCACCCCATGCATCAGGTGTCTACGCTGACTTACCTGAGTCGAAGTTTCCTGGGGAAGTCATCCCCAAAGAGTAATCTATCCACCAGGTGTCAATTTAGACTTGACCCAGGTCGAAACTCCCTGGGGAGGTCATCCTCAAAGAGTAATCACCACCCCATGCACCAGGTGTTTATTTAGACTCTACCCAGGTCGAAACTTCCTGGAGAGGTCATCCCCAAAGAGTAATCACCACCCCATGCACCAGGTGTTTATTTAGACTCGACCCAGGTCGAAACTTCCTGGGGAGGTCATCCCCAAAGAGTAATCATCACCCCATGCTCCAGGTGTTTATTTAGACTTGACCTGGGTCGAAACTTCCTGGGGAAGTCTTCTCCAAGACGTAATCTTTGGACCTTGAGACCTGGTGACCATTCTGACCCAGGATGTTACGTACAAGCACCCTGGGAGTCGTTTCCAGGGTAAAATGGTTGTACTCTACAGTTTATACAAGAAAATTCATTATTTTAATTTCATTCCAAATTTTTTTTTAATGTTGTTTATCCGACAAGCGTCTAAAACGTCTAAAACCAACTTCACTCTTTATGGCGAAACGTCTGGGACTCGTTTTTATGGAACCTTCATGAAAAATATTTTTTTTTGCAACTAACTGCTCAAAGGATCTTTTTACAGTTACGTCAACAATATCTCTAAAAGTCTAAAGTGTGATTCGCACACTTAACCTCACGAGCGGCAGCGGCGAACGTGCGCATAGAAATCACAAGCGCACGCGCAGATTCCAGCAGCGCGTTGTATACCTATATATTGTATACAAATTTTAAATATAGGTATACAACACGCTGGCTCGAATCGCTGCGGTATCTGCTACCAAAGTCTATTGCTTAAACGAGTAGTTCCAAGTTTCGCCACTTATGGGATTTACAAGTAAAAATTGGCGCTATTTAGTGGAAGTTCCGAAATAATTTTTAGTGGAACTTGCAGATAAAGAGACTAATACCCTGCAACTAGACGAGCTGTGAAAAGAGCCATTGAGCGGTTAGTTGCATGAAAAATCGTTTAAAGCACACCGTTAAGATTGAAGTTGTATTAATGCCGTTACGGAGTTTAATTACGGTATCAACGGTGCCAGACGTGAACTGCAATATTTTGTAATATCGATGGTCCCAGCGAAAAAAAATCTTAGCCGAAAATCTGCTGATTTTGAATGACCAATAAAGAGCTGAAGTGAGTAAAAAAATTTTTTGAAATCAATAATCTTAAAAAATCATTACCCAATAGATACGATTTTAATATTTTTTTTTTTTAATTTTTATTCATTTCTGCCCCTGATTGGTCATTTAAAATCTGTAAATTTTCGGCTAAGGTTGGGACCTTCGCTGGGACCGTCGATATTTTTTTTATCAAAAAGATTTATATTTAAAATAAATAACTCAGACGAAAACAGTGTGGTATTATTTTCAATACGTACAAGTATTGTCTGCACCGCTTAAATTGTAATGAATGAAATTTACACCCTCGATATTCCACAGAACAAAAGCAAGAATTCACTAACTAATATAACAAAAATGAACGTTCACAATATATTGAAATTTCAAATACTTAACATTTCAAAAATTAGATCAAATTAAGTTTTGAAAGTGTCTAGGTACCATCGCCGTGTACCGTATTCGGTGCACGGTGCACGGTACACGGTACCAAATAAGAGTTACTTTAGACACTCTGTGAATTTAAGTGGGTTATTTAGGATGGGTAATTAGATTTAAAGTAAAAACTAGTAGTTTTTTTAAACTTAAGTGGGTTATTTGGAATAAATTATAGGATCTAAAGTAAAAAGCTACCGTGTACCGTGTACCGTGTACGGTACACGGCGATGGTACCTAGACACAACCTTAAGTTTTCTTTCAATTGTTTGACTTAAAGAAATTTCCACTAAAATAATAAAATACCATATATATTCAAATTAACTTTTACGCGTAAATGTTATACGTCTGTCATACTTGATTTGCCTTGCTGAGGAAGGTTGATCTTGTACACATAACTAAGTGATGTATAATCCTACTCTCTTTTTTTTTTTTTTCTTCAGACTGTACTTATAAATAAGTAGAGAAAATGAAGGTAATAATAACTTCCACTTCATAGGTTGTTAGCGACGGTCGAACGAACGGGAAAGAAATAACCAAAGCATTAATTCGTTTCTGTTAAAGATGCCGATCGGATCCGGGTTGATACGATTAAGGTTCCCGATTGTTTTGGTTAATTAATTTTTTACAATTACAAAATTTTTGTTTTCATAAGTTATCTAATGGAAATCAGTTCAAATTATTGATATCATTCTTCACTATTAAAATTATAAAATTTCTCATTTGGTGAATCGTTTGTTGATCTATATTTTTGAGTCCACTAGATAACTTCGAAAAATGTTAAGGTAGTTGTCAAGTTACAGTCACTCTCCAAAGTTAGTCCATCGCACACAAACGCAACTTACGTATCTGTGTACGCGCACACATGCACTGGCGTGCTCTAAACTTGCACAAGGACAAAGACTTTTTGACATTGGATTAAAATATCACGATAATAAGTCGAGCTTGGTCAAATGTGTAAGCAAGAAAATTGTTTAGAATTTAGTCAGCTGTAACATACTTTAATTTGGAAAAAACTGGGGCATTTTTGCGGTTATGGCTGATCAAAATGAGAAAAAAAAACCGTCGGCGAGCCCAATTACTATGCCACACGTGTAAATTTAAAAAATTTTGAACTCATTTTTCTTAAAATGTCGCCACGCTTGCCTACCTAAATTTTACGTCATCTTATTCTTTGTTTTAAGAGGAACATTTTAGTATTAATCACAAAAAAACTGGGGCAAACTGGGTTCAATTGACAACTACCTTAATATAGACCTATTTCTTCTAATACACATTTAAAGATGATGACTAGTTATAACAAAAAATAATACCTGTGCCCAGTGTCTTGGAAGCAGTTGTTTATTGATAGTTTAAGAGCGAGCTCGTAGTCACAGTGAAATCTTTCTGGTTTTAGGCTCGGGTTTAGTTCTTTTAAAAAGTTCCAAACAGTTTCGTAGGAGGTGTGGGTCCGGTTACCCATTACAACCCAAATATATGGGACTATCTGAAAAATAAATATTTTGGAAATAATTTAATGCTTTCCTACTTTCATCCCATATTAAGAAAACATAGTTCTTAAAGTCAACGGTACTTATTAACCTTTAGCTGGCATGCTTCTGTGGTGTAACATAGCTGGCACCGTGGGGAGCTATAGTACCCCACGGACAAAAGTTGAAAAAAATAGAGGTTACATGCATTATTTGAACTAAAAAAAATTCAGACATGATCTTTAGAGGTTCTATCAAAGAGTGTAATAGTTTAAATAACGATAACCTAAAGTCGGTCCTAAAAAAAAATCCAACAAGTCGAAAAAAATAGAAAAAAAACCGTTTTTATTCAAAAAATCATAACTTTTTTGTTTTTTCATAAAAAGGTCTAAAATTTTAGCTGGATTATCTCCAAGTAGTGGACTATAAAGGAAAAATAATAGTTTATATGGGTTATTTAAAAAAGGTATTTATTCTCAGAAATTACCATCTGAGGTTTACGAAAAAAAAAACCATTAGGTATTTTTAGAAAATTTTATGTTATTCAATTTTTTTATTTAATTCATACAAAAAAACTGTACATTTTAATAAAATATTACATGAAGAAGTTAAAAACTGTAAAAAAAACATTTTATTCAAGTGCCAACGCAGTCTTGGCAAATTAAAAATCTATGGTCCGGGCAAATCGGACGCAAACGCCACAGGCTTTATCAGTTTTTTTGTCTTTTCCCCTAGTGCAAAAACTACATCTTTTTTTAATTACAAGATTAACTTGAGTTATAGAGCGTACCGATGTTTCAGATATTTTTAGAATAGATCGGATTCCAAACTTTAGCTCTTTTGAAAGTTTTAAAATTGAAAGTCGCTGCGCCAAAAGCGGCTTTATTAAATAAAAAGAAAGGGTTTCCAAGCAAGAAATAGCAGTGATTTTTTCAATATTTTCACTCTGTTCTTCTTTGCAAGCTAATAAAATTCTCGCATTAACGATCGCTTGATCCAAGATCCCATAAAAATATCGAACAGGCCACCTATTAGATCTTTTTCGCACACTGTAGGAATGGCATAACTTTTCGAAAGTATTCGTTCCTCCTTTATTTTTGTTATAATGAAGGACAATATTCGATTTGTCACCTGTCATTTCTTCAGTTTTCAAAAGTGACGAAGCAATTAGAACTATCTTATCAGATTTTTTTTTCTTTGGCGCATAAGTTAAAAGCGTAATGTTTTCAGTATGACAAAATTTAGTCATGGGACGATCTTTTTTGGGAACTTTGACCACGAAATCAACTGGTATTTCTCGTTTATTTTTTCGGATAGTACCCGTAATTTTTAAATTATACGGATCCTTCAGCATTCTGTGAAGTAAGGGAATCGAGGTGTACCAATTATCGCAAGTCACTTCACGGTTAGTGTTGTAAATTGGCACAGTTACCAGTCTAAAATAGTATTCAGGAACACTTTCATTATCTTCCAAGATTTCAGTATTCTTTCCTAAGTAAGGAATAGCATTAATCTGTATTAAAAATAAAATTTAGTTTTTTTTTTTTTTTTTTTTTTTCAAGTATTGGTTTCATAAATTAAAAAATAAAAACTTATTCATATTTACCATATAAGCTGTTTGAGAGTCATTCAAACTTATAATTTTGAGGCCATATTTATCGGGCTTATCTTTCATGTAAACTCTAAATTTACAACGTCCTCTGAACTCTGAAGCTCGTCCACGGTGCATTGACGACTTGGAATGTAATTCTTTTCGCAGTTTCCGATGAACATGTTCCATAAATTTCGGATAGGAGCAAATCTATCATCTTGTTCTCTTTCATCTGCATTGTCAAAGCGCAAACACGTTGATAAAAACGTAAATCTGTGCCTTGAAAGAGCACTACGATACATAGATAAGCCATTAGTTTTGTCCCATAATCTGTTCACATCAACATCAGCCGATTTCCATAAACCAGAGTAACATAAAATTCCAATGAAAGCTTTTACTTCAACTGGATCAGTGTGATAATGCCACGATTGTTGTCGTTCCTCAACCACATAATGTAAGCTTTTCTCTTCTATTTTTAAATTGGTATTATCAACTATTAAATTTATCATTTCATCGGTAAATAAACAATTCCAAAAATCAATAATTGTTTTTGCATCGGCAGCGTTACCGGCCGAACCAGGTTTTATTTCTGGTAAAATATCTGACTGCCTGTCTGTAAAAGGCAAAAAAAATAATAAAAATTTTAAAGTAATAAAATTGTTGTAAATAAAAATTCATAATATTTAAATTATTTCGGCTGAATAAATTTTATAACGAGAAAAAAAACTTGAAGTTAGTTTGTGAACATTTTACAAAAATACGCGTGCAAGCAAAAGAGAAAAACGGAGAGAGAAAAAGAGAAAAAGAGACAGAGAGAAGCGCTCAATCCCAGCGCGCATATGAAAAAAACCCCTGGTGTGCTGCTTTCCTGATCTACGAGAAGGATATTTTACATTCCACTGGAAACCATTTTTTCCATAAAGTTTCGATGACGGGCGACCACGCTGTGGATTTTCTCGACTCTGCAAAAGCCGTTGATTCTCACTCGGGACTTCCATATCGACGTCCATTTCTCCTTCTTCTTCAGAAGATTCTTCTGAAGAATATTCAGAGCAAGACGGTTCATCCTGACCATCGCTTTCAACTTCTTCATCATTGTTGTCAACTTCTAGTAAGTGCTCTCGCAAAAGTCGTGGCCGCAAATTATACGCCATGCTGAGAATATACATAAAACGTCGTAGGACTCATGGCATCGAGAAAAAAAAATTTTTAGTGACTGATTTAATAATTACTTACCTTTCAAACGTGTTTTAACGCATTAATAAAAGAAAAAAAAAATGCTCCAATTTTACTTGTATCAACGTTGATGGCACCGTGGGGTCCTGCAGTACCCCAAACCGCTTTCGACAACTGCTACGTGCAGACTAACGGTCATCGAGCACTAATTATGGCGGGAAAGGCAAGCCTCATCCCACAAGTGTAGGTAGATGTCGCTATAAACCCGGTTTACGAAATTTTAGGTACCGAAAATAGGTAAAGAAGACAGTGGGGTACTATAGGGAAATATTTAGAGCCAAAGATAAAATTTCGGATGCTTCACTATGATAAACATAATTTACAAACGGATCGCTGTCGTGTGGGAGTACGGCTGATATATAGGTAAATCTTAGGATCATCCGTATCTCCCTCAACCATATGCCGGCTCCCATGTGCGGGGTACTCATCGGTGATCGTTGCGAAACTCAAAGCTAATTAACTTAACATTTTCCGTTCTACTTATGAAAAAGAATCTGCACGCTTACAATGATATATTGTTATACATGGGAGGCAAGCGCCACATTGACGTCGAGAGAGAAATTTTCAGGTAGCGGCACGAGGCGAAGGTTGCGCGCAGCGCAACCGTAGCCGAGTGCTGCTACCTGAAAATTCCTCTCGAGAGGTCTGTGGCGCTTAACTCTCATGTGTAACATCATATTTTGTTTCGCTAGTGGCATTCAATAGGTACTTTGAGAAACCAAGAAAACGACAAAAAAAGATATGTAATTGTTGTCATAAAATTTGTAGCCATAGTTTGAAAATTTTACGTAAAATGATGATTTTAATTTCTGGCGTCGATAAGGCAGAAAATTAAATTATTGGAATACTCAATAGTAGACACCTCGGCTTCAGGACCTCCACTGGAACTCATTACGAGGTGCCATTAAGGACGTAGGGTTGTATAAATGCAGCTGCATCATTTTTAATGGTTTGAAACTTTCTGTACCAGAAACTTGAGTGGCAAAGATTGGGAGAGCAAAAATACGAAAATTTTACTTGAGTAGTAATTTTTACGAAGGATTTTTACTAGGGTCGGTAAAATAGAAAATTTTACATGGACTAAAATTACCAATTTTTTTTTTTTTTTTTATACAAAGAAATCATATTATTTATTTAGATTATACAATGCTATAGCTGTGCTATTTTATTTCACGATGTGTTTTTAATAGTGCGCGTGGTATGATTTATTGCGCGCGCATAGCACAACCTTACGAGATGCCCGTTGTAGAGACATGGTAGCCCGCTCTTAGTGGATGTCAATCTCTACTTTGACTCCCACGGGAGTCAAAATTACATTGACTCCCGCTACAGCGGGAGTCAAAATTACTTTGACTCCCGCTTCACGGAGAGCGGGAGTCAAAATTACTTTGACTCCCGCTTCGGGAGAGCGGGTGTCAAAGTAACACTTTGCTCCCAGAGAGGGCGCATCGAAAAGTACCTATTGAATGCCGCAGTGAAACAAAAGTGTAAAGCGGCCTCCGCAACAGTGTACGCGCGAAATAATTAATAAACTCAATTAAATAAACCGACAAATGCTAAGCCTAAAAAACTGTAGGTGGAAATTAAATAAATAAAACTCAATAACGCTTAGAGTTTGAAGTTTTTTTGTAAATAAATATAGAAAAATTTATTTAAGAACTATATTAAATAAATAATGAATCAAACTAATTTATAGAATAAATTTATTGAAAAATGTTCACTTTATTTAATAAAGTGAAGATTTTTCAATTCTATAAATAGAGTTTTCGTCCCTCTAACCTCAAAATCGGAACTTCGCCCCTTGTTTTCGGTTAGAAGGACGAAAAATAGTATATTTCCCTTAGGCTCGAGGGTTCGATTTAGCCTCCTCGTTGCAACCCTCGCCTTCGGCTCGGGTCGCAGACCTCTCGAAGGCCAAATCGAACCATCTCGCCTGCGGGAATAATATACTATTGATTTATTAATTATTAAATAAAATTCTTAAATATTTTCATTAATCTTCTTCAAGTAGATGCCTCCTCTATAGAAAATTTAAAGAGAAATTAAATAATAGGTCCCTTAATCTGAACAACCCGATAACGCTGGGCCTAGCCTCCAGGTCATTTTTGATTTTATGAATAATTAAAAAAACCCCCAAGCTAGAAAACTCAATAACTCCGTATGTCGCAAATTTTTTTTTTATTAATAAGTTATAGATGATTAAACCTCCAAGCTCAATGGGCGTCCAAGATTTATTCAAAAATTAATAAATAAATAAACATCGGAAAAAAATAACTCAATAACTCTGGGTGCCTGGGTTCAATTTTGAAATAAATAAATGATCCCCCAAGCATCAAACCCACCATACCCTGGGCGTCCGAGTTCAACTTTAAATAAATGAATATATTCCCCAAGCATCAAACCCACAATACCCTGGGCGTCCGAGTTCCATTTTTAAAGAAACAAACAATCCCCGAAGCTTCAAACCCACAATACCCTGGGGTTCCGAATTCAATTTTTTTTAAAACCAACAATCCCCCAAGCTTCAAATCTATAATACCCTGGGCATCCAAGTTAAACTTTACATAAATAAATGATCCCTTAGCTTCGAACCCACGATACCTGGGCACCCTAGTTGTATTTTAAAATAAATAAATGATCCCCCAAGCTTCAAACCTACAATACCCTGGACTACCGAATTCAATGTTTAAAGAAACAAACAATCCCCCAAGCCTCAAACCCACAATACCCTGGGCGTCCAAGTTCAATGTTTAAAGAAACAAACAATCCCCCAAGCCTCCAATCCACCATAACGTGAGCGTCCAAGTTCCATTTTTATAAAAACAAACAATCCCCTAAGCTTCAAACCGACAATACCCTGGGCGTCTGAGTTCAATTTTTAAATAAACGAACAATCCCCCAAGCTTCAAACCCACAATACCCAGGGCGTCCGAGTTCAATTTTTAAATAAATAAATTATTTCCCAAGCGTCAAACCTACAATACCCTGGGCGTTTGAAGCTTGGGAGAGAATTTATTTATTTAAAGTGGAACTAGGGTGCCCAGGGTACTGTGGGTGTTTGAAGTTTTTAGGATCGTTTATTTATTTAAAGTTAAAATAGGGCGCCCAGGGTATTGTGGGTTTAAAGCCTGGGGGATCATTTATTTATTCAAAGTTGAACTTGGACGCCCAGGGCTTTGTAGGTTTGAAGCTTGGGGCATCATTTATATATTTCAAAGTTGAACTTGGACGCCCAGGGCATTTATTTATTCAAAAATACAACTAGGGTGCCCAGGTATTGTGGGTTTGAAGCTTCGGGGATTGTTTGTTTCTTTAAAAATGGAACTCGGACGCCCAGGGTATTGTAGGTTTGATGCTTGGGGAATAATTTATTTATTTAAAGTTTAACTCGGACGTCCAGGGTATTGTGGGTTTGAAGCTTGGGATATTGTTTGTTTCTTTAAACATTGAACTTGGTCACCCAGGGTATTGTGGATTTCAGGTTTGGGGGATTGTTTTTTTCTTTAAACATTGAATTCGGAAGCCCAGGGTATTGTGGGTTTGAAGCTTCGGGGATTGTTTGTTTCTTTAAAAATGGAACTCGGACGCCCAGGGTATTGTAGGTTTGATGCTTGGGGAATAATTTATTTATTTAAAGTTTAACTCGGACGTCCAGGGTATTGTGGGTTTGAAGCTTGGGAAATTGTTTTTTTCTTTAAACATTGGATTCGGAAGCCCAGGATATTGTGGGTTTGAAGCTTGGGGGATTGTTTGTTTCTTTAAAAATGGAACTCGGACACCCGGGGTATTGTGGGTTTGATGCTTGGGGAATATATTAATTTATTTGAAGTTGAACTCGGACGCCTAGGGTATTGTGGGTTTGATGCTTGGGGGATCATTTATTTATTTAAAAATTGAACTTAGGCACCCAGAGTTATTGAGTTATTTTTTTCCGAGGTTTATTTATTAATTTATTTTTGAATAAATCTTGGACGCCCAGCGTTACTGAGGTATTGAGCTTGGACGTTAAATCATCTATAACTTATTAATAAAAAAAAAATTTGTGACATACGGAGTTATTGAGTTTTCTAGCTTGGGGGTTTTTTTAATTATTCATAAAATCAAAAATTACCCGGAGGCCCAGCGTTATCGGGTTGTTGAGCTTAAGGGACTTATTATTTAATTTATCTTTAAATTTTCTATAGAGGAGGCCTCCACTTGATGAAGATTAATGAACACATTTAAGAATTTTATTAAATAATTAATAAATCAAACCCTATTTATAGAATTGAAAAGTCTTCACTTTAGTAAATAAAGTGAACATTTTTTAATAAATTTATTCTATAAATTAGTTTATAAATTAAGGAATCGTCTCCGAATATGTTACCGCTAATAAAAGTAATTAGAATTTTTTTAATTACAATTATATTCTTACCATCAACTAACGCTCGAGCCTCTATAAAGCTTCTTATGGGCACAAACGCTTCAAAAAAGAGATCTAAAATATGCCCGAACGCGAAATAAAGGTCATGTCAGGCCTCCATACCTATTAGTGCTCAGTTCTCCTGCCACAGATAATGCTTCAAAATATAAATAAATAAAATTTTTTAGATTTTTTTAAGTATCAAAAAACCAGTAAAATATATGTTAATTGTTAATACTTTTTTAAAAAGATTACTGTACTTTCGATGAACCCTGTCTAGAACTTCAAATTGTCAGGACTGTGTATAAATTATGATAAGGTTCAATGACTAAGTTTGCAGTACTGACGAGCAAAAAAAAAATATATATATATATAATAAAGCGCCCGGTGCAAACATTTGAGCGTGCGTCAGCCGAGCCTCTCGAGGTTTGCTGTTCTGACGAGCTCAAAAACCATTCATTTCGTGAAGCGGCGGCTGGGGTGCGATTCTATACTAAGGTTAACGCTAACTGACAGTAACTACGATTAACAAGTTTGAGGTTAATTGCATGCTCACCCATGGTATTTTTTGGTTAGCTGTTATTGAAAGTTAGCGTTAACCTTCGTTAACCTTAGTATAGAATCGTGCCCCTGGTGCTAGAATCGAAACGCGGATCAGCTGTTCCCGTTCATAGGTAATCTAAAGCCTCTCTCTTCCCCCACCACGGTCGTAACTAGCGTTCTCACCTCTTGGTTTGAGAACGAAATAGGTTTTAAAGTAACATCCCTCCCGTCCCTGTACTACTTTCAATTGTAAAAAACTGTGTACAATTTTTGAAAAGTTTATCTCAATAACTTTGCAGGACTGTCAATTTAAAAAAAAAAAAAAAACAAAAAAAAACAAAAAAAATTATCAATAATGCGACAGGTGCAAAGATTTAAACGCGTCAGCCGAGCCTCTCGAAGTTTGCTGTTCCGACGAGTTAAAAAACCATTCATTTCATGAAGCGGCGGCCGGTGCTAGAATCGAAGCGCGGATCAGCTGTTCCCGTTCTTAGGTAATCTAAAAGCCTCTCTCTTCCCCCACCACGGTCGTAACTAGCGTTCTCGCCTCTTGGTTTGAGAACGAAATAGGTTTTAAAGTAACACCCCCCCCCGTCCCTGTACTAGTTTCAATTGTAAAAAACTGTGTACAATTTTTGAAAAGGCTAGCTCAATAAATTTGCAGGAATGTCAATTTAAAAAAAAAAAAAAAAAAAAAAAAAAAAAAAATTATCAATAATGCGGCAGGTGCAAAGATTTAAGGACGTTGCCTCGTCGTGGAAGTAGTGGGGGAAGCCGCCCATAGGTTAGGCACGGGAACAGCTGACATTCGCCTCGAGTCTACCCGTTCGATTAACAGAATTATTTTATTTTCAACTCGTTGGTACTCGAGACTGAATTAATAAAACTTTCTGAAATTTTTACATAGTATTACTGAAGACTTCTCGTTTTTAACAGTGTGAATCAAAAGTCTAGAAAACTTTTTTAAAAATAAGGAAAAATCAGCAAACTTTTTACTGATTTTTTAATAACAAAACAATGCCAAAATTGTTTAAAAATCCATAAGAAGTTTTCCAAAAACATAGCAATTTGTTCTTTAAGACTCTAGGAATGACATATCCAAATTTCAAGATGATTGCCAACCTGGTTCGAAAACTACAGCAAAATGAAAACAGCATGGTTTTCCCATAAGAGCCTATGTTAAATCACCCGATTTGGAGCGATTTTAGCCCAACTTTGAATTAAAATTTCTCAACAACTGTATTGTAAATCCTCTTCAAATTTTGACAAGTTATTCCTTAAGTCTAAACTTAAAGATTGCAATAATTTTCAAACGATTCTTATGGATTTTATTTCACGAGGCAACGTCCTTAAACGCGTCAGCCAAGCCTCTCAAAGTTTGCTGTTCTGACGAGCTAAAAAACCATTCATTTCATGAAGCGGCGGCCGGTGCTAGAATCGAAGCGCGGATCAGCTGTTCCCGTTGGTAGGTAATCCAAAGCCTCTCTCTTCCCCCACCATGGTCGTAACTAGCGTTCTCGCCTCAAAGTCCGCCTCTTGGTTTGAGAACGAAATAGGTTTTAAAGTAACCCCCCCCCCCCTCCCTCACAAATTACTTAACGAAGTACACCTTTTAGAGTATCTATTTTCAAGTAATTAGTTTTTTTTAATATTTCAGAAAAAACAATTTTTTTTGCAGGGTTTACGATGATTACGATGAAACTAACTTTTTACTGATATACTCGAGTAAATGATGAATAATTTGTAATTTATGGCTTTTCAAACAATAAAAGCATCGCTTTGTGAGCTGAAAAAAAAAAAATTTATGTAGCGGCTGGCTGGTGCTAAAATCGAAGCGCGACTCAGCTGTTCCCGTTCGAAACCTACAAGCCTCCCTCTCCCCCCATCACGGTCATAACCTACGTTCTTGCCTCTCGGACCGCTGAGCCGATTCTCTTTTGCGTCTTGAAAGTCATACGAATTGTTTGAAAGGCATTGTTATCTTTAACTGCAAATGTCATAAAGAACGTGTATAAATATTAAAAAAATACTACAAAATAAAAATAAATTTGTTTAAATTTCTCGAAAGGAATATTTATATGATGCAATCGGGAAAAATTGTAACTTATTTTAATTAAAAAAAGAACTTACTCCAGTGTTTTATGATCAAATAAATCTTTGCCTCTAGCGAAAATGGTGCCACGTGAAGCTTTTTTGAGGTCCCCTCGCATCAGTCTCTTATCCAATGTTTCATGATCCGACATCTTACACTTATGCGGTTTTTTTTCGTCGAATGATATGTTTGATACGTCATGTTGTTTATTAATGTACAGCAGTGCGTCGCAATTACTTTTGAGACAGCCGTACCTGTTTGTGTGAAAAAAATTTTAGTAGTACTTAAATGTTACTTCGGGAAAGTAGGTAGTTCTGAGAGAGAATAAGATTCGCGCGAACAGCGTGAGGACGTTGCCAGAATTTACCGGCGCGTAGCAACCTCTCTCGGATAGAGTTCTGCGAAGCAAAGAGGCGCTTCCTTCTAAACGCGTATTTCTTCTGAAATAATTGTACCTTCTGTTTCTACTTGTGGGAAAATAGAAGCTCACACAAAATCCAAAATGCAGTAAAATTTATCACCAGTATAAGTATTTGACAAAAAAAGAGTAGCACGTGTAAAAAAAGAATTTTAAATTATTAAGTAAGCTTGATTATTGAATTTTTTTTAATGACCACAATTACAATTTTAAAATAGGTCATTGTAAAAGTTTTTCAGTGTAATAAATGACTAGAAAAAAAGCACATGCGACAATTTCGGTACAGACTACGATTTGTTCAGCAAAAACTTACTCTGTGTAATGTAAAAAAATTACTCCACTTAAATATGTACTATTTAATACAAAGAATCGATTCATTTACCTCGTTTTGTCAGAATTTTTTACATTGTAGTTATAGCCATTGTAATGTAAGCCCCTTTCTAAACCAGAATTAGTATCAGCAAATGCTGGCCATGGTCCATACAGGGGAAGATCTTCAGTTGACGTCGTCCAAGATTCGGTTCGAAAAACCGACGGTATCACGTTTAAGCAAATCAATAATTGATTTACTTGCAGAGCTTCATCACCATATTCTGTTAAGCTTAAATTTTTGTCCCCTATCGGGTACGAACCCGGGCGAGGTGGCACGTCCGACATATTAAGAACGCGTCGCAGTCCGCACGCATCCGACTGCGACTCGCGTTTGCATATAACTGAACGGGAGGGCCCAGCCATTGAGTCCTAAACCGATGCTCTGAGTGCAACTTAAAATTTTTCGCCCGCCATAATTTAAACAATATAGATGCAGTATATGAAACAATCATATATTAAATACTTAATAGTATTTGTATGATTATTTATTTCTTTGAAAGAATAATATATAAAAGAGTATACTACAAAGTTTTCGAACAATTTTGCGTTATTTTTAAAACTTTTAAATAACGCAATAATTTGAAGTAGTTTCGGGTAGCAAACCTGAGTAGAGAATGTTTGTGTACCAGAAATTTGTGAAGCGATAATCCTTTGTATTTACTGTACATTTTTGTACAAAACAATATTGTATTGTAAGACATTAAATATTAAAAAAAAAGAAAAGAAAAAAAAAATTTCTGCCTTCATTAAATATACTTTATTTTTATCATTACTATAATTATTAACATTATTTTATATTATTTTTTAAAATAAAAGTAAAAACAATTTTTTGCTAAAGCATTTTTTTTTTTAATTTTTGGGCTAAACACAATAAATTTATCGATCCTTTTTTTCATACATCATATTTTTCAACCAAGAAGAAACTTTTGTTTCTTTTAAAAATAGGTTTTAAAGTAACACCCCGCCCCCCCCCCCCTTCCCTGTACTAGTTTCAATTGTAAAAAAGTGTGTACAATTTTTGAAAAGGTTAGCTCAATAACTTTGCAGGACTGTCAATTTAAAAAAAAAAAAGAAAAAAAATTATCAATAATGCGGCAGGTGCAAGGATTTAAACGCGTCAGCCGAGCCTCTCGAAGATTGCTGTTCTGACGAGCTAAAAAAACCATTCATTTTATGAAGCGGCGGCTGGTGCTAGAATCGAAGCGCGGATCAGCTGTTCCCGTTCTTAGGTAATCTAAAAGCCTCTCTCTTCCCCCACCACGGTCGTAACTAGCGTTCTCACCTCTTGGTTTGAGAACGAAATAGGTTTTAAAGTAACATCCCTCCCGTCCCTGTACTACTTTTAATTGTAAAAAACTGTGTACAATTTTTGAAAAGGTTAGCTCAATAACTTTGCAGGGCTGTCAATTTAAAAAAAAAAAAAAAAAAAAAAAAAAAAAAAAAAAAAAAAAAAAAAAAAAAAATTATCAATAATGCGGCAGGTGCAAAGATTTAAACGCGTCAGCCAAGCCTTTCGAAGTTTGCTGTTCTGACGAGCTAAAAAACCATTCATTTCATGAAGCGGTGGCCGGTGCTAGAATCGAAGCGCGGATCAGCTGTTCCCATTCTTAGGTAATCTAAAAGCCTTCCCCCATCACGGTCGTAACTAGCGTTCTCGCCTCTTGGTTTGAGAACGAAATAGGTTTTAAAGTAACATCCCTCCGTCCCTGTACTAGTTTCAATTGTAAAAAAGTGTGTAGAATTTTTGAAAAGGTTAGCTCAATAAGTTTGCAGGACTGTCAATTTAAAAAAAAAAAGAAAAAAAAAAAAATTATCAATAATGTGGCAGGTGCAAAGATTTAAACGCGTCAGCCGAGCCTCTCGAAGTTTGCTGTTCTGATGAGCTAAAAAACCATTCATTTCATGAAGCGGCGGCTGGTGCTAGAATCGAAACAAGTGGATCATTCGCATACCAATCTTGCTCCTTTTTCGGGCTATTGCGCATGCTCGCGGAGTTAGTCATCACTCACGAGTATACGAAATAGCAAAGTGCAACTAGTCTGCTTCAGTCTGTTTTTTCACTCTTGTGCAGCTGACAGCAGAATTGTAACTTTTTTTTATTCAGAATTAAATAAATTGTTAATGCAAGCAAAGATAGAAACGTGTGAAATATATATATGGGTCAAAATAATACTTTTTTAAAAAACCGTCCGCACGAGGTTCACCGATTTTATTGCAATTTTTTTTGGCAAAAGTACTATTTAATAGAAGACTTTTGCCACAAACTAGAGGTCTCTATCTTATTTCTGCTTGGTGCTAGATTTTTTCAAAGATTGAAAAATGGCCTATTTTTAAGCTGTTTTGAGCAATTTTAAGGTATTTTTCGAAAAATTCTAACTTTTGATCAAAATGAGATAGAGACCTCTAGTTTGCGGCAAAATTTTGTTCAAAATAAGTTCTCGTTTGTAAAAATATTTTGACAACATAGTTTGGTTATTTTTATAATAATACAGTCCTACACAGATATTGCTATTTTTGCTCATTTGCAGGTATCTTCAAACGACCGTAGCTTTTTCTAGGCTAAATTTTTGTGCATATTAAAAAATTATTTAATTTTTTTTATGAAACAACAAAAATTTTGCAACCAACCGGAACCCTGTACGATCTTCCGCTTCCAAGATACAGCTGTTTAAAGTTGTCAAAAAACACAAAAAACGCATTTTTTACGATTTTCACACGCATTTTCGAACGGTTTCGACCTTTTTTTTTCTCTCAAAAATATGTGGAATCTTCTCTTCATATGTTTCCAAACAAGCTCCCATAGTAATTGTAGTGCGGATTTGGGGCTTTAGTTCATTCCAAAGCATACACTTTTGACACATTTTATGTGCTAAACTAGTGTTTTTTTAACAATATACACGCTACATTTAACTTTTTCGTTCATTATAGATGTTTTGAAATTATTTTTTGACTAAAAACTATTCAAATTCCAGACAAAATTAGGTCACCTGCTTTGAAAAAATTGATACTCAACGAAATATTGATCTCAATGTCAAAATGATATACTACTTTTATTCATTTTTTGAGTTTTTTGATTCGTTAAAAATCTATGTTCAAATATTGCAAATAATATACCACTTGTTTATTTATTTTTTTTTATTTTTGAAATTACAAATAATTGATCATAGTTTATCAATTGTTCTGATAAAACAATCATGGATTACTATTGCTTACTCTGAAAAAAATGAGTCCAAATTAAAAATGTTATTTTTTGAATTCTATGAAGAATGCAACAATCTACCAATCTACATTCTACTTATAATTATGTCCTTTTATGAAAAAGAGAATAAGAGATTTGATTAGATAGTCGAGTCGATATATCGAATCGAAACTTGATCTTTGATTCTTGGAGCAAGAGCGCCGCCTTAAAGGCCTCTCAAAAGTGTGAACCAGCTGGACGTGCCAAATTTGAAATCTTCAGGCATGCCTGATTTGATTTTTTTTTTTTTTTTTTTTTTTATTTTTTAATTAATAAAGTGAGTAACGAAATTTAAATTTTTCATAGCCAAATATGCGGACAAGCTTACAACCGCATAACTCTAGTCGTAGTGAATAACAAATAATTCACTTTAGTAAAAATAATTAATTTTTTTTAATAAACCAATAAGGCAACAAGCTACAACCCCATAACTTTGGGCATGGCTAAAAAAAATGTTAATATTTTTAATAAACAAATAAGGCGATGAGCTACAACCTCATAACCTTGGGCATGGGTAAAAAAAATGTAAATATTTTTAATAAACAAATAAGGCGATGAGCTACAACCTCATAACCTTGGGCATGGCTAAAAAAAATATTAATATTTTTAATAAACAAATAAGGCGATGAGCTACAATCCCATAACACTGGACAGAATGAATGAAAATAATTAAATTTTCTAATAAACAAATAAGCCGATGAGCTACAACCCCATAACCTTGGGCATGGCTGAAAAAAATGTTAATATTTTTAATAAACCAACAAGGCGATAAGCTACAACCCCATGACGGTTGGCGTAGCGAATGAAAAATAATTAATTTTTTTAATAAACAAATAAGCCGATGAGCCACAACCCCATAACATTGGGCGTAGTGAATGAAAAATAATTAATTTTTTTAATAAACAAATGAGCCGATGAGCTACCACTCCATAACATTGGGCGCAGCGAATATAAAATATGTAAATATTTAAATAAACAACTAAGCAAACAAGTTTACCACCCCATAACCTTGTACATGGATAAAAAAAATTTTTGAGCTATGCCCAATGTTATGGGGTTGCAGCTAATCGGCTTATTTGCTTATTAAAAAATTTAATTATTTCTCATTCACTCAGCCCAGTGTTATGGGGTTGTAGCTCATCGCCTTATTTGTTTATTAAAAATATTAATATTTTTTTTAGCCGTGCCCAAGGTTATGAGGTTGTAGCTCATCGCGTTATTTGTTTATTAAAAATATTAACATTTTTTTTAGACACGCTCAAGGCTATGAGGTTGTAACTTATCACCTTATTTGTTTATTAAAAATATTAACATTTTTTTCAGCCATGCGCTAGGTTATGGTGTTGTAGCTTATCGGCTTATTTGTTTATAAAAAAAAATTAATTATTTTTACTAAGTACGCCCAGTGTTTTGGAGTTGTAGCTTATCGGCTTATTTGTTTATTACAAAAGTTAATTATTTGTTATTCACCACGCCTAGGGTTATGGAGTTGTAAGCTTGTCCGCTTATTTGTCTATTAAAAATTTAAATTTCGTTACTCACTTTATTAATTTAAAAAAAAAACACAAAATTCAAATCAAGCATGCCTGAAGATTTTAAATTTGGCGTGTCTGGCTGGTTCAGACTTTTGAGAGGCCTTTAAGGCGGCGCTCTTGCTCTAAGAATCAAAGATCAAGTTTCGATTCGATATATCGACTCGACTATCTAATCAAATCTCTTATTCTCTTTTTCATAAGTGGACATAATTATAAGTAGAATGTAGATTGGTAGATTGTTGCATGCTTCATAGAATTCAAAAAATAACATTTTTAATTTGGACTCATTTTTTTCAGAGTAAGCAATAGTAATCCATGATTGTTTTATCAGAATAATTGATAAACTATGATCAATTATTTGTAATTTCAAAAATAGAAAAAAATAAATAAACAAGTGGTATATTATTTACAATATTTGAACATGGATTTTTAACGAATCAAAAAACTAAAAAACTGAATAAAAGTAGTATATCATTTTGATATTGAGATCAATATTTCGTTGAGTATCAATTTTTTCAAAGCAGGTGACCTAATTTTGGCTGGAATTTGAATAGTTTTTAGTCAAAAAATAATTTCAAAACATCTATAATGAACGAAAAAGTTAAATGTAGCGTGTATATTGATAAAAAAACACTAGTTTAGCACATAAAATGTGTCAAAAGTGTATGCTTTGGAATCAACTAAAACCCCAAATCCGCACTACAATTACTATGGGAGCTTGTTTGGAAATATATGAAGAGAAGACTCCACATATTTTTGAGAGAAAAAAAAAGGTCGAAACCGTTCGAAAATGCGTGTGAAAATCGTAAAAAATGCGTTTTTTGTGTTTTTTGACAACTTTAAACAGCTGTATCTTGGAAGCGGAAGATCGTACAGGGTTCCGGTTGGTTGCAAAATTTTTGTTTTTTCATAAAAAAAATTAAATAATTTTTTAATATGCACAAAAATTTAGCCTAGAAAAAGCTACGGTCGTTTGAAGATACCTGCAAATGAGCAAAAATAGCAATATCTGTGTAGGACTGTATTATTATAAAAATAACCAAACTATGTTGTCAAAATATTTTTACAAAAAAGAACTTATTTTGAACAAAATTTTGCCGCAAACTAGAGGTCTCTATCTCATTTTGATCAAAAGTTAGAATTTTTCGAAAAATACCTTAAAATTGCTCAAAACAGCTTAAAAATAGGCCATTTTTCAATCTTTGAAAAAATCTAGCACCAAGCAGAAATAAGATAGAGACCTCTAGTTTGTGGCAAAAGTCTTCTATTAAATAGTACTTTTGCCAAAAAAAATTGCAATAAAATCGGTGAACCTCGTGCGGACGGTTTTTTAAAAAAGTATTATTTTGACCCATATACAGTACTGCTCAAAAGTTTAAGACATCCCCAAATTTCACTATACACATCTGTCGAATTTGAGTTTGCGCTTAGCCGTAACGGCTCAAATCGGTGTGTCAAGGTCTTAAATTTTTTTTTTTTTTTCATAAATATATTAATTTAAAAGAAAAACCATTATTGTAATAATATTTAATTTAAAAATGAATGTTCTCTCACGTTTCTGTTTAAAAAGTTAATTTTTGAAATACAGCAAATTTCAGCCATTTTTTCACTTTAGGAGCTGTCTTAAAAATTTTTACCAAGATCCTAATGCATACACTATTTTTTTCCAAGTTTCTACAATGTTCAAGTTTAACGAGAAAAAATTTCAAGTCGATCCATACAAAACTGTTCGAGCCACATAAGAAAAATGCATATTTTTAATCAGTTATAAATAACTAGTTTTTTTAAATTTTAATCTATTTTATGCCTAAACCTGTTATTTTTTTCTAATATAAGGAACAAAAATTATATAATAACTCAACTTTTTTCTATTTTTAACTTATTTAATACAAATTACATAGAAAACTTAAAGGATTTCATGAAAAGTTACAATTTTTTATGGTAATAATTGAACTGTTTAACGAGAAGAAAAACGTAAAATTTTTAAATTAATTTATTCGATTAAATTAATAGAACGGACAGTTTGATTTTTAACGTGGTTTTTTTAAATAAATAAGTTGTTTGAGCTTGACATATCTCGAACTGACTTCTTGGAATGTTATGTTCAAATTATTTAACGTTTAGCGCCATCTACATGATAAAGTTAGAAATTAAATAGATACATTTGTTTTAAATTTTGTAATTTTATCGGTTAAGATTAACATGGGGAAAAAAGCAGTGTCAGAATCAGTAAAATGGCAAATTATTGGTTTGTTTAAAGTTAAAAAAAATCTAACAGAGATTTCAAAAACTCTGAATGTAAGTTGATGTTGTGTTCGGAATACAATTTTTGCGTACCAAAACACAGCAAACGTCAAAAATAAAAGCCGGTCGGGTCGATCTCGTGTAACAAGTGCCAGAGTAGACAGAATTATCATCAACAAAGTAAAATGAGACCGGAAAATTACAGCTAATAAATTAAAAAATCAATTGAAAGATGAAGTGAATGTGGTAATATCCAGACAAACTGTCAACAGGCGTATGCTTGATAAAAATTTGAAAAGTTGCGTGGCAGTCCGTAAGCCGCTTCTCACTAAAAAAAATCGTAAAGATCGCTATGAGTGGTGCCGTGACAAATTATCTTGGACTGAAGAAAAGTGGAACACTGTTTTATTTAGTGATGAATCTTCATTTCAACTGTTCTCCAATCAGCCGAGAAGAGTAAGACGTACCGCAGATGAAAAATATAATCAAGACTGTCTTGCCGCAAAAGTTCAGAAAGGCGGCGGGTCTGTGATGATTTGGGTCTGTCTTTCAGGAAAAGGAACAGGTGAACTTTATTTTGTAGAAGAGTCGCAGCTTGCTATAAAGCCAAAGGAGGAGCAACAAAATATTAGAATTCTCGGATAAAAAAATTCAATGTAGTGTAATTTAAATGATTTATTTGTGTTCTTTAATATGATTATGATGATAGTTTTTTTTATGTATAATTAATTTCAAAATTTTACGTTTTTCTTCTCGTTAAACAGTTCAATTATTACCATAAAAAATTGTAACTTTTCATGAAATCCTTTAAGTTTTCTATGTAATTTGTATTAAATAAGTTAAAAATAGAAAAAAGTTGAGTTATTATATAATTTTTGTCCTTTATACTAGAAAAAAATAACAGGTTTAGGCATAAAATTGATTAAAATTTTAAAAAACTAGTTATTTATAACTGATTAAAAATATGCATTTTTCTTATGTGGATTGAACAGTTTTGTATGGATCGACTTGAAATTTTTTCTCGTTAAATTTGAACATTGTAAAAACTTGGAAAAAAATAGTGTATGCATTAGGATCTTGGTAAAAAATTTTAAGACAGCTCCTAAAGTGAAAAAATGGCTGAAATTTGCTGTATTTCAAAAATTAACTTTTTAAACAGAAACGTGAGAGAACATTCATTTGTAAATTAAATATTATTACAATAATGGTTTTTCTTTTAAATTAATATTGTTTGAGATTTACCGCCTTTTATTGCCACGTGATTGGTCATGCGAGCGACCCACGCCGAGGCTGCCCAGAGTGACCAGTTTCCGCCCTCACCAGTCTTGCTGCGACCGTGATGCCGCGACCACGCATCACGGGACGAGGCGCCGTCGTCGTAGATCGACCGCTTATCTACGACGATTCCACCTAGTTTCCCAGAGGTAGAGTGCCACCCGGTCAAAACGGCGTGACCACTCTCCTCTATTGTAAACACTTAGATACCGATAAATAAATTTACCACAAAAGTTAAAGTTCATAATTAAATGCCAGTGTTAGTTATTTGAAGCCCAGTGATTTCCTGCCTTCTCCTCGTCCCTTTTCGCTCGCGTTAATTTCTATTCTTAAACAAATATATTTATGAAAAAAAAAAAGTTTAAGACCTTGACACACCGATTTGAGCCATTACGGCTAAGCGCAAACTCAAATTCGACAGATGTGTATAGTGAAATTTGGGGATGTCTTAAACTTTTGAGCAGTACTGTATATACATTGTAATTGTTATAATCAAAATCGGGTAAAAGATAAAAGGTTTCGATTCTCGTTCATTCATTTTCGTATGTAAATAAAATTTAAAAATCTGAAATACTGTAACTGTCTTAAAAAATTTTCTTCTACAAATGTTGATTATGATTATGGCCAAGATACATCATAAAAAATATTGTAGTTTCTGAAGTTGTCTTTATTTATTTAAAAATGAAGTACATACATCTCTAGAGTATGTAATGTACAGTACGAGATCATATTTTAAAATTTGACATGCTTGATACCTACAAAGATTTTTTCATTAAATTATAAGTTTTACAAGTTCAAAAAATTTATAGAAAACCTTTTATTTCTAGGTGTGTTTTTGACAAAAGCATTTTGTATTTTTAAAAATTTTAACACCAAAAATGTTTTTTAAACGATATAACTTTTAAAATTAATTTTGTCACTTCTTTTATGGTGCAATTCTGGTAAAAAATGTTGAGATGCTAGTATAAAGTACAGTATTGATAATGAAAGAGGTTGACGGAGTGATTTGTGTACATTGAATTAAAAAAGCATTTATTATTAAAATTTATTTTTAATAAAAAAAATCTTTTAATTTATTTTTTTAAGAATATTTTTGACCTATTTGAGCAATGGAGTATTAATAATTTTTTATTAGTATTATATTAGTATAAACTAGTATTATACATTAGTTATATTAGTATAAAATATAAACTTTTACTTCCAGTTCAATAATTCACTCATCATGAAATGAGGTTGAATTGCACATGAGTCGAGTATTAACTATAACATTTAAGTGTTTTACTATTTACAGTTTTTGTGAAAATACAAAATTATTTTTTGCCTAACTAATAAACTATTATATTATTAATTTATTAAATAAATTATAAATACAATCTTAATTTACAGACAGAAATCTATTGAATTATTACAATTCAATATAATAATATTTAATAGATTTTTTTAAATCTTTTTTACGAGCTAATTTTTACAACTCTAATTTAAAAAAAAAACAACAGTTTTCTTTTATTGTCTTTACAGGCTATCGTTGAAACCTTACGACATGTGATCTGTAATATAACAATAATTGTAAATTATACTGATTGTAAGTTTCTACTATTTTTAAAAAGTATCAAATATTTTTTTTTTACACTCTTGATTAGAGGATCTGAAATAATTATTTTTTAACACCAAGGTTCTTCTGGATCAAATTGGTGCAAGTAATAAAAAGCATAGAAAGTTTGTATGCTTCTGCCTTCAGGTATTATTCTAGTCTGAAAAAAAAGAAAAATTTCTTTAAAAATATCTTTATAAGCATGGGTGGTTAAAGTTACTTTAGTGAGATTTGATTCATAAATACCTTTGATTTCTATTTTGTGTTCTTGTTTTTGTTGAAACTGCGGGTTTTTGAGTACTGGAGACGTAGGTGTGATCAAAATCAGTGTGAACGACCTCACTACTTCTTGCAGGATCAACTATTGCCGCTGCAATCGACGTTTTCTCTAAGTCTGTTGGTTTTTTAAAATTGTTCTTAACTGAAATCTTTTTTTTTTAGTGGAAAAAAAAGAATCACGCTGCTTATCCAGATTTTTATGACTTGGCAAATTTTGGGGTAGTTCTGGAAAATGAGGAGCTGCAGAACTGGAAGTTTCGGGGTCAATTGGATTTTGTCTTAATAAATCTACCATTTTTGTCAGTCCAGGTACTATACTTGAAACAGATTTTTCTGTAGCCGAATTTACAAGTCCCATTAATATATGAAGAAGAAACTCTGCTTGGGTGACAGCTGTGACATCTTCTTTGATATGAACAGAGTGTTTTTGAACTATTTCTATAATTTTTTCACCTTGGTGATCGTAGGCAGAAGTAATTTCATGATTTCCTGCAATTGTGTAATCTTTATTTGAGACTCTAATACAGGCATGTATATGTTTGCAAAAATTTCCTTTAATCAGATAATCGACGCAGGAACAACTAAATTGATGAACGCAAATGCGACATTTTGGGCACGAAAGCGGGCAGCCTGAACACTCATTTAAAAGATTGATTGATACAGTATAAGGCCCTCTTCCTTTTGTGGCAGATTCAACCTTCCATGTATTTTCTTCAATAGACTGTATCATTTTATCCAATACCGCATCACTTCGACGGTGATTGTGACCAATTTGTTGCATTCTATGCGTTGGTTTATTTTTTGCATAGCGTGTAATTCTCTCAAACATCATGTCACAAGAGAATCTCATTAACAGACCAATGCACTTATCAACTCTACGGTTTTGTTTGCCATCCATGTAACAATATTTGAACTTTTTGTGCATGGCTTCCAGGTAAATGTTAGTATTTAAAGCCAAACCAACCCGATGGCAAAAAGCCCAATTTTCAGGGCGAGAGGCGTAGTGGGTCCTGAAATAGTTACCGAATTCTTTAGTTTCAAGATCTTCCTCGCACATTTGAAGAAATCCTTGCAAAGAGCTATAAAATGTTTCCTTGTCTAAACACTCCATTAACGTTCGACACGCTTTATAAATTTCTGATTGTTTCAGTTGACTTTTAATTTTATGTAGATTTTTCCTCCAATTCTGGTCGACGTGCCAGTTGCACAGTAAATGATGTTGAGGTTTAGACATAATTTTAGTCCACGCATTTATATATGCAGGGGCATCATCAGACATGAACGTATTGGTATCTATTTGTCCAACTTTTTTTTTAATTGACCTAAAATACTGAGCCATTGCTACTGCATCCACTCTATTGCTTAAGCAATAAGCAACTGGGCAACCTGCACCAAATTCATCGACGGTTACTACAGTGGTAAGTAAAAAGTCGTATCCTGTTGGTTTGTGTGTACTATCGATACATATTTTGTCAGCTCCATATTCTTTAATAAGCTCTTTTTGATAGGGGGTCATCAATACTATCATAAAATCTTTTTCTTCTAAAGGACCTGCATCTTTTTTATTTTGAGCCTTGAAATATAACACCGGTGAATCTTCGCCAAGTTTTTCTTGTTGCTCAACCCACATCACAGCACTAACTGCATCTATTTTGTGAGCTACGTCCCTCTCTAGTTTATAATCTCTACAGATGTTATAAAGATCTCTTTTATCCAGATGATGAATCCAACCGATATTTTCTGATGACCTTGCTGTTAAACGAATATCATCTAGAATTCTATTAAAAGGTACACCTTGCCTAATTTTACCTGCCAATTCATCTTTTTCATCTTGCGATAGGTATAAATATTTGGAGGATTGAACATGTCCAACATGAAGTCTTTGAAAACGAACTTCTATATGACCGTTCGTATTCGTCGTAACAGTCATTCTTGCTGGGCAGCATTTACCTATTTTAACAGATTCAACCCTATTAAATTGCTTGGATTCTTCTGAATTTTTAGATAATCCCGATCTGTGACATCCGAAATATATCCTATTATCAATGCTATTTTGGAATCGAAAGTACGCTTTATCTTCTTTCTCTATATTTTTTTTCCAGTTCCTGAAATCTGAAAAAAAGTTAAGTGATTTTATTAATATAAATAAGATTAGTCAAAATATTTAAAAAATTTACTAACACATGGACAGAAAAAATACGAGAATTTATCGTGCTACTCAACTCCGAATTTTACCGTGCGAGTAACGAAAAAACTCTAAGCGCTACGGTACGGCAAGCCAATCAAATGGACTCTCCCCCCACTAATCGACGCCTTAAATATTGCCCATCTATATGACTATATATATCGAAGTCAGCTGATCAAGATTCACGGCGTCAAAAAGTGGGGGGAGAGTCCATTTGATTGGCTGGCCGTACCGTAGCGCTTAGAGTTTTTTCGTTACTCATACGGTAAAATTCGGAGTTGAGTAGCACGATAAAACTACGATTTCAAAAAAACTATTTTTTTTGAAATCGCAGTTTGATTTATGCAACTCTTGTTACTTCTGAAAGTTGGAGGACTGATTTGTTGATAGCAGTCACTATTTTTTTAATATACTCTTTTTTCTACTTAGTTATAAAAATCAGTTTTCATTTTATAATGCTTTAAAGGGCATTGGCTTTGAAGTCGAACCAAAATAATTTTTTTTTTCTTCCAAAAATCAAAATGGCAACATTAATAAAAAAGTTTGGAGTAGGTTTATTATACTTCTTTTTGCTTAAAAAATTTAGATAACATTATAATGTTTTGTAACAAAACCTAATTTTGACTTGAAGTTTAAAAAAATCAAATTACTCCGAAAACAATAATTATCTTCCATGGATGTAAAGTTGAAAATTTCTTCTTTTATTTCTAAATTATGAGTGTCGACCAAATGTTTTTCCAAAATTGAAATTGTCGAAAAATCTACATCGCATAGAGGGCACTTTTTGGTAGGTTGCTGTTTGGAGATAATTGAATGATCCTTCTCTAAATGTCTATTCAGATTCGATTTTGATGTATAAAATTTTTTGCAAATTTGGCAACAGTAAGTTTTTTTATTCTTATCTGGTTCCGAATCAACTGATTTATGCTTGGATTTATGATTTGTTTCAGAGTGCTCGTATTCAAATTTCAGATCCTGAAACTCTTCGTTACACCTAAAGAAACACAATAATGTTTATTGTTATTTATTTTACAAAGTGATGAAGAAAACAGCACCTTGACCAGTGATTAATTAACAACCAGAACTTGCAATTTAAGCCTGTGATTGAAATCACTCATTGCCTCAACCGTATTTTTAATCATAATCAATTAATCGTATTTTACTATGAAAATATTGAGATAACAAATTGTATAAGAGTCGCGCTCAACAAATTTTCCACATTTTCCCCCTGTCACATTACTTTTCAACAATGAAAACGATTATTTATGAATAAAAAACTTATTAAAATATCGAGTATACTAAGTCCTGAGAAAAGTTAAGTAGTTTGTTTCATCAAAAAAGATGTTATAATGGCTTAAAACATGCATACAAAATTTTTTATCAAACGAAAATTTTCTCCCTGTCATAATTTTTGACTCCGTTGTTATTTATAATAAAAAAGTGAACATTTTTCGCGCCTACTATTTTTTCACTTCTATTACAACATATTTTATCAAACTATGTTTATAAAAACTTGATATAAATAATTTTTTTTTTTTTTAATTTACTCCCAAAGTAGAAAATTTGTTAAGCGTGACCCATAAACAGTTTCAAAAAATTAATGGAGACATAAAAAATCAACTTTAGCTTCTAAACAATTTTTGGAATTGAATATTAATTTTCTAATGCAAATAACTTTCGGATCAATGATTAATTTATTAATAGATTTTAATTTCACAACCTGTGCATCATGATGGAGCGAGCGACACTATTTATCCATCATTCATAAAATTATAATTACAATAGCTAATTAATCACTTCCAACTGTGCCAACAAAAATTGTATCTGCGTGTTCAATCAATTTAAAATCAGAAACAAACTTGAATTATTTTCATCTTTTAAACCCTAAATAAAAGTTTTTGTTTTAGCTAAGATAATAATAACTTAGTGATGAATGAAAAAATCAAACTTCATGCGTAATTAAATAGTAATGATTTAAAAAAATTTAGCTGTACTTGGTAAAATGAACTAAATTTTTTTGAATAACTAATGATACATAATTAATGTAAATGGAAGTAGCATATTTTGTAATTTAGTAGCAACAATAAAAAACAATTTTTTTTAATTTGATCAGGTGATACTTGATGCAGATCCATAGAAATTATTAAATGGTTAATAAAAATAAAACAACGTTTTAATTTTATGTGATCTACACAATTTATTTAAAATGGTAACATGTTTCGACGACTAAGCGTCTTTATCAAACCGAGTACAATATAATACTAAAGCTAAAGTGAGTGTACAGAGTGTTTAAGTATATCGATAGTAAACAGTCAGGGTAGAATACGAACGGTCAATCAACTCAAGTTTAGGAGTGGGGAGTTATTTAAATCTAACTTATCATTCAATAAAACGTTCTTGTGTTTTAGTCTGTTTATTTCTAAAGATTCTAACGAATCTAGTAATTTACTTTTTCTTTGAATATGTAAAATTTCAAATTTTTCATTAAATTTATGACCAGAACTTTTGAGATGTTTTGCGTAATTAGATTTCATTATCCTAGCTTTTCCATCTTTTCTGATTTTATTGCGGTTTTTGTCATCAGCTTCATGTTCAGATATTCTTTCAATAAATTTCCTACCAGTCGACCATGCGACGTTCTATGTTTCTTGTTTCTAAAAGAAACTAGCACGTTTTTATTTATTATTCGTGGCTACGAATTTAGTAATTTTTATTTAATATTTAAAACGATTGATTTTACAGTAGATTTTATTTTATTTTATTAATTTTCATTAATAATTCTTCTAAAGGACAGAAAATTAGGATTAATTAAGGAATTTGATTAGGTATAGTCAATAATCAAATTTGGATGACCTTGTTAATTTTCAAAAAAAATTTTTATATAGCAAACTCAAAAAAAATACAAAACATTTAATCTCTCAGAGATTTTGAGCAGTTCATACATAGTCTCATTCCATTTTTTTTTATTCTCAGCTTATTTAACAAAAAGAATTAATAATCATTTGAGACAGTGAGCTACGGTGCTAAAATTTCAAAAATTCCTTTTTATTCTTTCTTTTTTTTTTTTTTTTTTTTTACTCTCCCCAACAATTTAGTGGCCGAGAAAAAAAATAACAAAAAAAAACTTCACCTTAGCTTTATCATATAAATTACTCGTTCAAATAAGATAAAATAGAGACTATTCGCTCTTAACCCAGGGTTCCGAGTAACTCTCTTTTTTTCTCTTTTTCTTTTTTCTTTATTTTTTTTAAACCCAAGAACAACCGAGATGACCCAGGAATACACGTATATAAACGGAAATCGCAGTAACCAAGGAGGTCTATGACCGCCCGTTTTTGCTGCACCAAGTGTATTACTTGGCCGCTAGTTGCGGGTTTTTCCTCGTAAGGTCACTACTCGGGCCTAGCACCACTGGGTTCTTAGAATCTATCCGTTCGCTGCGTGAGAACTCTCACCGCTAGTTGGATATAGTGGGTTGGCCCTGGAGTTTGTGCTCGCCAGGAACACGAGGGTACTCACTCTTCGAGACAATCACTGCAACCACTGGATCGCTGGATCCCTGGACTGCCTTGGTTAGCTTTCCAAAAAAAAACGAGAATACCGTCCGCGACGAGAGTAAAATAACTTACTCGAATAAACACCACTTTAAATTTAACTAAATAAGAGAAAAGAAACTTAAAAAAAAAAGTACGTGCAAAAAAAAGACAAAATCCGTGCACGAGGCTTCAGAACACGCGGCGTGACCGAAAAAAAATTTTTAGAAGTGATACTATCAAGTTACAAAAAAGTATACATAGGACAGACTGGTAGGAAATTTATTGAAAGAATATCTGAACATGAAGCTGATTACAAAAACCGCAATAAAATCAGAAAAGATGGAAAAGCTAGGATAATGAAATCTAATTAAGCAAAACATCTCAAAAGTTCTGGTCATAAATTTAATGAAAAATTTGAAATTTTACATATTCAAAGAAAAAGTAAATTACTAGATTCGTTAGAATCTTTAGAAATAAACAGACTAAAACACAAGAACGTTTTATTGAATGATAAGTTAGATTTAAATAACTCCCCACTCCTAAACTTGAGTTGATTGACCGTTCGTATTCTACCCTGACTGTTTACTATCGATATACTTAAACACTCTGTACACTCACTTTAGCTTTAGTATTATATTGTACTCGGTTTGATAAAGACGCTTAGTCGTCGAAACATGTTACAATTTTAAATAAATTGTGTAGATCACATAAAATTAAAACGTTGTTTTATTTTTATTAACCATTTAATAATTTAAATAAAAAACAAGTTATGCAGAAAAAAATAAAAATATTAAAGTATAAAAAATATCCAGTTTCACAATACTTATAGCTTGCAAGCACTGAATGAAAGTTGTCAAATTACCACACTAACTACAATAAAAATTGGAAAAATTATCCAAAGTAATTTATATACTGTTTTTGCTTGGGTCGTAAATTAAGCAGGTAAAATAAAAATATAAAAAATACTACTTATAGCTTACAAGCGCTAAATGGATATTTCAAAAATTTAACTACTATAAAAATTGGTAAAATGATATGACATTGACTATCAAACCAGTTAAGTGCAACCAAATGATAATTAAAAAAAAAACTTCATGCAAATTAAAAATATAATGTATAAACATTCAGCTTCAACCAGTAAAATCTGAAATATTTGAAACAATTAGTTACATGAAAAAAAAAAATAGTGAACTCTTCAGTGATTTTAGCACACCAATAGTAAAAATTATGTATGAGATAAGCAAATTAAAATATAAGTACTTATTAGCTTCATGTTAAGATCAACCTGAAATTTTAAATGCAATTTTTATTATGGATGATTAAGAATGGTCTTCAATTAATGCTTATTTAGTACACAGTTTATCATCCATAATAAAAATCATTAAAAAAACTTTTTGAAAATGAGCATGCATTCTAAAAATGTTAATTCCTTGCTGAATTAAGTATAATCAAATACATAAAAAATGTTTGCAACACCATTTTTAAATTGGCCCCTTCAAAAAACAAACTTAATATATAGATACAGGATGCTCAGCATTTAAAAAAATGTCACACTTTTTTAATCTATTGATGCAAATAGCTTTTGCTGGCAACACATGTATTACCTATATGATGCAGAACTGAGTTGATCATTTCTTAAACCTCGTTTCGCGTGCTAAACAAATTGAAAAAACTAAACTGAAAAAAATTTGAAAAAACTGAGTTAATAAATCCTAAAAAAGATCTGAAAATACAATTAAAATTTTATTTATTTGTAATCAATTTTTAAGTGTTGCAAAAAATATTTGTAATTTGGTATTTTTGTACTCGAATTTACTTACTCTGCACACTTTGCACATTCACCTTGATGCTTTTTATCAATGTGGGTGAATAAATTTTGTTTTCTAGTAAAAGTTTCATTACAAGAAAAACAGGTGATGTCAGGTTTTTCATTATTTTCCGAGTTTTCGTGTTTTTCTTTACAGTGCCTCGTTAAGTTTCTTTTTAATGTAAAAGTGGCATTGCAAATACTGCAAGAAAATTTTCCTGGCGACACTTGTTTTTTTTCATCTGATATATTATGCACATCTTGACAATGTCTCTTAAGATCTCCTTTTTGAGTAAACGTCTTATCACACAATAAGCAATTAAATCTTTTTTTGTTTGTGTCTTCTGAATTATAGTTTAATGTATCTGCCATTATTGCATCACTTTGTAGGAATTTCTAGCTCGCGTATTAACTCAAAAAAAACAACAATACAAACCTGATCACGCTAAGTATAATACAGCACCATATGCTCAAACGAAGACAAACGAAGAGTCGCGACACGTGGTGACTCGCGGACCGTGGGTCGGCAAAGTCAACCGCAACTATGACTAACTCCGCGAGCATGCGCAATAGCCCGAAAAAGGAGCAAGATTGGTGTGCGAATGATCCACTGGTGAATCGAAGCGCGGATCAGCTGTTCCCGTTCTTAGGGAATCTAAGAGCCTCTCTCTTCCCCCACCACGGTCGTAAATAGCGTTCTCGCCTCAAAGTCCGCCTCTTGGTTTGAGAACGAAATAGGTTTTCAAAAGACCACCGCCCCCCTCCAATTTACGTAACTAAATATAAATTTTAATTGGAATTATTTAAATAAGGGTACACCAACGTACGTTATTATTTGTTTCAAATTTTTAACTTTTTGGTTTTAATAATTCATTCGGCTAACTTTTTACCGATACTTGAGTAAATTTTTAATAACTTATAGGTTTTTAATCATATGCATCAATCATGTTTTATTACAGTTCAAAATAATACTATTAATTTTATTTACTAATTGCAAGTAAATAAACAGTCCAACTATAACTTTAAAAGTATTTAGTTAATTCAATTAATTAAAACCTAAAAAACTAATTAGTCACAGCATTGGAGTCACGCAATTTACTTGGTCGGCATCGAGACTTCGGCTGATGGCCGGGAGTGGGAATGAGTGGGTCGTCAGACGCCACGCCACTCGGGAGTCTCGAGGAGAGTTAAAAAAAAGTGACGTCCAGCGCCATCTCTTTGTCTTTTTATAATAAATCAATTCCCGATCTGCATTGCCGACACTGCAGACTGCGGGAGGCGTTGCTCTCTAAAATTCAAACTCGATCTAGGCTGTGATTGGTGGGCGCTTTTCGAAACGGAAGCCTCTGATTGGTGGGCGTTCTGTCCCCTGGGCGACTTGGGACCCATTCCGGGTATTGAAACAGGATCGATTCGCAGGAACACCAGGTTTAGTCAATAAAAGTTAGATTAATAATTTAACAATTCATTATAACAAATCTAAACCTAAAATACAATTTCCGAATAACGACTCGGTGTCGTTCAATCCAGTAAACAAATAATTGTCAATGCTCTCCAAATCGAGTCGCGCGCGCACACAACAACCCGCTCCTACCGGCAGCTGACGCGCGCGTGAGAAAAACAAAGATTGTTACAATTAGGATGTTAAGAAACGAACGCCACGGAGGGCGCAGTTGCAAGAAACTCCCTCGTCGGCCGTGCTACTCCACAGGTTAGAGAAGGACAAATGAACATTATCTCTTACTCTGTCTTACTCGTTGAGTATCACGTCCGAGGGAGACTCTTGCAGCAGCGCCTCTAGCGTCTTAACATCCTCATAACAGTGTACTGAGTACACTCACACGCATTCACACTCACTCGCACATATACAATTAACTTACGGAGTCGCTAAGGTGCACCTCATACCAAGCCGTCAGGCTAAACAAAATGCCAGGCTACGATGCCTACCAGCCGCAATAGCTACCACACTCGAATCGCCTTGTAGCCGTCGTTAAGCGGTCCAGGCGTTGGTGTGAAATGACAATTTCACAATTAAACACCACACTTTCAGACTACAACAACGCGCGACGCGAATGACAATAATTGCTTCAACTTCCATAAAGAGCGAGGTTCTCCAAGATCTGCCATGAATCGATCTCCAGATCTTTGCATGTCTGCCGGACGTCGGTCAAGTTCCCCGTCGTCCGCGGCTTCCAAAAGCCGGTTGACTCGTCTAGACAGAAGAGTGCTTCCCGGGCGATGACCATCGATCCCGCACCTTCTGTCTCTTCCAACCCTCTCTTCGACGGGGTGCCACTCCCGAGGAGTCCGGTAAACCATCGAACCGAGACGAGTTAACCCATTACGGCCCATGGAAAAATCCAAAGTGATATAAAAAAACTAACTGTTGGGAAACCTGTCTCATGAAAAAATAGTAGATACATGTTTTTTCTTTTTTCAATTTTCATTGTTTAAACATTATTTATTTAAACAAATTCATAAAAAAATTTAAATTTTTATAAAATAATAACGGCATTCGATTCTTTGACCAAAAATAAGGCGAAAGTCATCCAAGTAATTTTTGATCAGACGCTTAGATCTTTTGCTACGAGCGCTCAAACATGTGAAAAACTCGTTTTATAGTGGTGAGCTCCGAGGCGCCGCACCGAAGATACACTTTTACGAGTCAGAGCTCAGCACTATACTGTGCAATAGTAAATCGAATCGAATCGTGGGATAATCCATTCACTAGAAAATATATGACGTTTTCCCGTGCGAGATCAATTCTATTGCCGTTTAATACATTTTTTTCCCGCGCAATGTTAATTCTACTCCCATTCAATATATTTTTTTTCCCGTTTAATATATTTAACTTCCGCTTAAGTATTTTTTTCCCGTGCATTTATTTTCTTTCTCGTTTAATCACTTATTTTTCCGTGCAAATCTCTTTTTTCCCGTGAATTTGACCCGAAATTTCCCGTGCGTTTGCTTTTTTTTCCCGTGCTAATAAATTAGACCCTTTTCTAATCACCATCCATGCCCTTTTTTTTACTTACGCCCCCCATTTTTGATATAAGTTATCAGTTTCTACCCACATTGCCAATTTTTGATACAAGTTATCAGCTATTTATCTATAGAAGAAATTTAAAAAGTAACTACGAAGCATTAAAAAAATTAACTAATATCCAAAGATAAAAGAGAGAACCCAAAAAGAATGTCAGCATTTTATTCGTGATGTGATTGGTTGAAGAACAAAATTTAAAATTTGAATTTTTATTTTTAATTTTTATATTACAATTCAATTAAAACATCTAGAGAATAGATTTGATGAAAAAATAATTATGTAATCAAGTGTTCGAAATTATCCGATTATAATCATGAAAATAATAATTATTAGTATACAAACTGAAACAAAACCAATGAATCTATAATCACAAAAGTTTAAATGAATATGAACTCTGAACGTAGCGCAAAGGTAAAGGGTATATATAACTTATTGTCGATTTATTTAGATGAAGCTTCGACAAAACTTGTTTTAGATAATATAATACAATTGTACGTGCGCTTCGCTTAGAGAGCTTCAAGGTTTGGCAACAGGGTAAGTACATCGGTAGATTCAAAAGTGGGTAAGTGTTTACCTACAAAGGTTTGTACAGGATCGAAAACAATAGTATAAAAGATGTTAGTTTCAGGGTTAGATGTTGAGAAAAAAAAAAAAAAAGTACAACATACGTTCAAAGTTACAAATTGAAGTATGAAAATAATTACAAAGTGAAAGAGGCTACACATGGCTGGAAACTGGTGTCGTAAGATAAACTTCGATATTAATCAAGATAGGTTGATTGGGACAGACCTACGTAGAAAAAGCGTTGATAACAAATGTAAAAGAATGTAGGAAATATTTGTCAAAAAAGTTAAAGAGCGGTGTGGGCAAAATTGTATGAAGATGATTAGTTTCACGATTGCAATTACAAAAAAATTTGAGAAGAACAATAGAAAAGATAGTTTTCGCAAAGCTAAAAACAAAGATTCAAAATTAGAGACCAAAGCATGAAAAAAAGAAAAAACAACAACAAACACCAAAATTTAAGCAAGTAGATTCATGTGAAAGAGATAGAAACAATATTAAGCAAAAATGTACATATAAGCGTAGGTTCAAAGTTACAAACGTAATGACAAGTCCAGGTACGGCAGTAGGTACAATGAAGTTACCACAGTAGTTATCAAGTTTGAAACAATGTTATGAACAAGGTTTGTTATAGGGTTATTTAGAATAGTAAGTACAAGGGGATAAAAAAGATTATGCACAAGGCTAGATTCAGTGTAGAAAATTAAAAAAAAAAAAAAATAAAGAACTAGAGTTAGCATGAGAGTAGAAACAGATGTAGAAACAAATGCATGTGTAGAAGGTTCAGCGTTAGAAGCTTGAGTAAAAAATAGGTAGTAAGCACAAGATTATTAACATATGTAGGAAGTAAAAAAAATCAACAGACGTAGTAAAGAGAGACGGAAAAAAATACTTAACAGACGTGGATAGTAGCAAGGTTATAAAGCAGGGAAGGTTAATAAATAAAAAGACGAAAATAAGTCGGTAAAAGCATAGAAACAGATGTTTAACAAAGGATTGAAATGAAAGTATGATCAAAGATTAGAACAAAGTAGTCTTAGAATTGGAAATAAAAGCATGAAAAAAATTCAAACTACAGTTATCACCATGATAGAAATATATATATAAACATGAGCATATTCCTGGGTAAGAGCTTAGTTATAAAAAGCAGTAAGTGCAACAGTAAGAACAAGGGTTTGGAGTAAGATGAAAGGTGAGAACAAAGGTAGGCACGAAATAAGGTGCAGGTGAGTAGGTAAAACAGTAAGGCTACGAGCCCGTAAGGCTACGAGCCCGTAAGGCTACGAGCCCGTAACTAGCCCATAGGCCGTGTAACCTTACTGTTTTACAAACTATAAAGCTTAGTTATTTAACCTAATATATGTATTTTAATTATAATTTAAATGATTATACAAACTTATACCTACCAATGCAGTATACATTATTATAAAAAAGCATTTCACGAACCAACTGCAACAAAGTGTTACCGACGCATAACAATTGAAAAACAAAAATTTTTAAAAATAATATATTGTTTAAAAAAATTACATAGCCCATAGGCCGCGTAACCTGTTTTACAAACCATAAAGCTTACTTATTTAACCTAATATATGTATTTTAATTATAATTTAAATGATTATACAAACTTATACCTACCAATGCAGTATACATTATTATAAAAAAGCATTTCACGAACCAACCGCAACAAAGTGTTACCGACGCATAACAATATTTATACGACGAGTGCACCATAAACTGCAGTTGTGTAATTTTATCATACGATGTGGTAGATCGCTACCAGATCTACTGTTAGCTGCGAGAAAGTACCGCTGTACCTACATGCTGTTTTAATGACAAGTGAGTACATGATTGATTTAATTTAACATTCACTAAAAGATTCGAAATTTTAACTTAAATAAATTTACTTAATAAAACTCAAAATTAATCTTGATTAAAAACTTATATTAAAAAATGAAATTAGTATGACAATTTTATAAAAATAGAAAAAATATTAATCATGCTATTTAAAACTAGGCTTAGACTGCAGAATTAAAAAAATAGTAGCAATAAATTATGAGAATAGTAATAAAAGTTAAAATTTTAAAAATGCTCGCGACGAGAGTAATGGGATCTCCGATTGTCCCACTTGCTTCGAGAGGAGTATGGAGGTCGGTTTCTGATGTCATCGTAGCGACTACCTCGATGATAGTTTCTTTGATGGTAGGGTGTTCGGCTGCGTCGTCTACTGGGACTCCTTCGTCTGCTTGAAGAGCGCCTTCGTCGCCTGGTAGACTTCTCATGTTCATTTTTGTAACACTCGCGTCGACTGCTGCTGCTAGACCCCTTACTCCTCTGCTCGCAACGTCTGGACTCTCCTCGAACTCGTGAAGAGGCTGTATGTCGACTCTCTCTCTCGCTCTGCAGCTTGCTTCTAGGTTCTGATACATATGAGCTGGGAGTTGGTGTTTAAGATCTTGTTTTTGATCTCTTGGTAAGCGTCGAGTCTGGCAGTTGCTGAAATTAAAGAACTATTACAATAATCTGTTTAAAAAAATTTTATAAAAATCATTATTTATAATTTTTAAAACTAAAGTTCTTACAATTTTTGATTTTTCCCCTTGCACTTCTTGCTGTATGGTGGTGGTCAACGTAGATTCAAAATTTGGATTACCTTCATTTACCTAAAAATCAAAAAAAAAAAATTTCATAAAATAACATTAAATATGAAAAAAAAAAATTGAGTTAAAATAAAAGTACTTACATAATTACATAAATCATCTTCTGAGACATTTAATTTGATAAAATCATCCAAATTATCAAACTCTAAAGTTGGCTCTTTACTCTGCAGTTGCATAGTTTCGAGCTGATTTTGAGTAGGATTTTCCTCCAAGAGTCCAAGATCAAAATCCATTATGGTTGGTTCAGCTGTTGGAATATCTGAAAATCCCAATCGAAGCTCAGGTCCATTAGTAGTTTGAATTACTACTCCGATGATTTTTTCGATGTTCATATCACCAAGTTTTGACTGATCGAACGATGGAATCAACTGAGGTACTTCTCGAGTATCGTTTAATTGTCTGATTAATTCTGCTTCATCTGTAAAAATAAATGACAGTAAATAATTATATGTTTGATTGAGATAATAATTTATGCCTCAAGTAAGAAAAAAAAATAAATAAATAAATAAATAAACATAGAAATTTAACACTATTAAAATTACAAGTTACGGTCAATATAAATTATTAATAATGAAGTTTTAACTAAAAATCTCATTAAGTCAAATTTTTCAAAATAATTAAAATTGAGCAATAAAATTAAACATAATTTTATAAAAAGTTAACTTTAAAACTACAGTTATTTAATTTTAAACCTGAAAAAGGCTGAAAAGTAATAATTTTGTAAATTTTACATACCTTCAAAGAAAATTCCTCGTTCACGAAGAAAGTCGATGATTCCTTTGTTAGAGTCCATGGTGTGACTCGATGTATTCACTTCCACTTGTCTATCAGAAATGATTGCAAAAGAATTCCGGTACAGATCTTTTATAACCTCGGATGTAACCTGAGATGCTGATTACAGGTCATGCGCCAGAATTGTGAGTAACCCGCGAGGGCTATAAAACAACGACTCATTCACGGATCGGTCTCTCATTTACTCTTATCTTTTCACAGGGTCCACATCATGGTAAGAAGAATTAAAATCACCGTCGGCGGCAACGCTTCGGACGAGATTATCATGGTGGAGATTTTTCCCGGAGAGCATGCTGACGAGCAGATGGTAGGCGTCGACGAAGGTGTTCCGGACATCTCAAATACTCCAGGAGTCGACGCAGCCCCAGGAGTTCATGGTAACGACGCACCGAGTGTTCAAACCCTCAATGCAACTCCAGACCAGCGCAACGATGATCCAGCTGCTGCACCAGGAGATCTTCGCGTTGCTGCACTTATCGACGATGAGATCATGATTCTCGAAGATTATCCCGACGCTGCAGACGACCATAACCACACCGTTGCACCAGGAGTTAACATCGTCTCAGATGATGCAGCAACCCTGAGGAACGACGAAGGAAACGAAAGTGACTTCATGATTAATGATGACCCCCCACCACCTTACGACGACCTTCATCTCGGTTACGATCCTCCAGCGTACGACGTTGACGCATGGTTGAGAAACATCGAGGAAGAACCGCAGGATGTCTCCGTCACTCCAGCTACCAGCACCGACTCGATGTCTCCAAATAATTACGTCGAGGAGGTTCCTGCGGTGGTGTACGTACCTCGAGCACAAGCCGACGATATTGTACCGGTGCTAGTTTTACCATGGGATCTTCCACTGAATGTCAATAATGTATCGGGGACGGGCGTGTCGATGATTCCTACCGACGTGCTGGTGGACATTTTGGACCATATTAAGATCTTCCCCGAGAGATTCGAGTCAACAAAAGAAGAGGCCCGGTTCATTCAACACACCGCGGCGCTCTACATCGACTGCAAAAAAACAAAAACTTCCTCCTTTAAATAGTATACAGAAACTGTAATATTATTTTATTTCAATCACCAGAGGGGAGGCAAGATTTTTTATTTTTTTAAAATTTAAAACTTGAAAATGTGCAGTTAATGTAGCAATATTTTAAACGTTTGTATTATTTACATAAAAAAAAAAAAAAAAAAAAAAAAAAAAAAAAAAAAAAAAAAAAGCTGAAAAAAAAGAGCCTTAGAAAGGAGGAAAATTTGAATGTGTACATTTGGTGGAATTTACTAGTAGAGTCGGGGACGGGGACTCTACTCTCTTTTTTTTCAGCTTAATTTAATAAGTAAACGTTTAAAAAAGTACTACATAAGCTGTAAAATAACTTATCTTAATTTTTTCAGCAAGTGAAATAACGATCCGAGTAAAACTTGATTTTATAATTTTCGTTGTTTTTTCACTTTAAATTTTTTCACTTAAAACATTTAAAACATTTATTGAAAAGATAAAACACACACTCGATGATAATGCTGTTACAGCATTCTTAAATTTCACTATACATTTAAACATACTGTTTTGAATAGTTTAAAACACTCACTCAAAGAGCTGCAAAAAGCAACCAAACATGAACCAAACTGAAAACTGCCAGAGTGACGCTTGTCCTTTAGGGAGAGGGAGGGGGAACGGAAAACGGAGCTCCTATTTTTCCGGCTTGGCTTGGGTGGGTGAGTTTAGAGTTAGATAATAAGTGGTATAAACGTACAATTTTGAATCTTTGAAATTAATTTTCATTTTTATATTTTTATGTTAGCATTTTTAACCTAATAAAAAAAAATAACCTTTACAACTAAAAAAAAGAAAATATTTTTAATCTCAATTAATTTAAATTTTATGGTAAATATGGTAACCTATGCTAACTATGGTAATAGCTTGTTACCATACCAGACCTGTTTTACCAACAATTTAAAAAAATTTTTTTAATTCAAAATTAAATTGATTTAAATTTTAATTCCTTGCTGGTAAATTATTTTTTATATAAAATTTCAAGTTTAATTAACATTTTTTTTTTTTTTTCATTTAGAAATTATTTAGTGTTTTTAAGTAATAGACTTTTTGAGTAAAAGCCAATAAAGCAGATGTTGACTCCTCGAATAGAAGCTCTTTGTAGGTTATTTTTACTAAACTAGGTGGAAAATTAAATTTGAATGAGTTTAATATTTTCTAATGTTTACTTTTATTTATAAATTGTTCAAAAAGATTTAGCTTAAAAAAATTTTTTGAACTAAATTAATTTTGTAAAAAAAATCTATTTAATTAAAAATGACATCGATTTTAAAATTATTTAAAAACATTTTTTATTATTTTCTATTATCAATTAAATTTAAAAAAAAAAATATTTGGATAAGAAAATAATAATAATTGACTATTGATTATTTTAAAAAATTTATTCAAATTAAAAACTGAAGTATTAGTTCTAACAAAAATTTTTGGTTTATTGAAAATAATTTTTGCATTATATTTACTTATTACGTGTACATTGTATGCATTATATAATCATCGAAAGCAGTGTTTAAAGACGTGTCAATATCAACTTCGTCTCTGCCATACGATGTTGATGGTGAAGTCGACGGTAGTATAGAAAGCCCCCGCTGACGTTTGTCCAACAAGATCCACTTTTTAATGGCCAAAACGTTGATACCAGCGCACACGAAGTGTTTCGCTGATCCATGATGATTACAAGAGTAGTGTACGTTTTTTGTGAGTGTTTTTAACACTGGTGAGCTTTGTTCTTCAATATTACATATCAAACTGTGTAAGTAAAAATATTTTTTAGTAACAAATCAAAGTCAAATTATTATAAAAGAATTATTAAGTTTTTAAAGCTGAGACGAATTTTGAATTAAATTTTCACGAAGAGGGCAGTTTAATCATTATTTTGCAGTTAAATATTTACGGAAAGTAAACGTTTTGAAATTTCAATGATTTTTTAAATTAAATTTAAACTTACGTGGTGGGTAGTAATTCATCAAGAAGGGCTTTTTTTTGAAGTCCCTTTACAAACACCCTTGTAGCATTTTTCAATCGACTTTGTAAAATTTTTAGAACATCAGTTGCGGGTATTGATCCAAGATATTTTATGAAATTTCTTTTGAAGCCATGAATTTACAGCTCGTTCTGATTCCGATAAACGCGACCATTGTACTGGTTTTTTAAAAAGGTATATTTCAGGTTGTATTCCAGCTTCCAAAATAGGAATAATGGCTAACTCTTTTATAACCAGAAGATTGCTGCTCCGTCTGAAAGACTGGAAATCTACTGCAAATTCGGCCATTTTTTTTTTAAGGAGAGAATAAAAGATGTCGTAGCTCTTGGAAAAAAAATTAAAATAAAAATGTCCGCTGTTGCTTGGAACTGCTATTCGTAGATGTCCACCTCGAGAAAAAATCTCAGCGATGCTTGGTGAAGAAAAGTGTGACGACATTTGGATTCGACTCGTCTTTTATACCATTTCTTTATCCCCACTTTTTTTTTATTAACAAGTGGGAGTAATTAAGAGTGGGAGGTGAGAGAGAGTATAAAAAGACCTGCTGACAGTCGGTCCTGGTTCATTCTATGGTGAAGAGCGGCAGCGTAATCATCATTGAGACCATTGGTTTACATACAACTTCAACAATTTCTTCAGACAGCACCAGCAGCACGAGCTTTGTACAGACTTCGGACATTTTTTTTTTGCAGCAGCGGCAGCGAGATCATCATTGAGACAGCACGAGCATCGCACATACTTCGGACATTTTTTTTTTGCAGTACCAGTGAGATCATCATCTAGACAGCACGAGCTTTGAACAGACTACGGACATTTTTTTTTTTTTTTTTGCAGCAGCAGCAGCGAGATCATCATTGGGACAGCACGAGCTTTGTACAGACTTCGGACATTTTTTGTAGCAGCAGCAGCGGGATCATCATCGAGAGAGCACGAGTCTTGTACACACTTCGGACATTTTTTTTTTTTGCACCACCGAGATCATCATCGAGAAAGCACGAGTTTTTTACATACTTCGGACATTTTTTTACAGTACCAGTGAGATCATCATCGAGACAGCACGAGCTTTGAACAGACTTCGGACATTTTTTTGCAGCAGCAGCGAGTTCATCATCGAGAGAGCACGAGTTTTGTACGTACTTCGAACATTTTTGAAGCAGCAGCAGCAGCAGCAGCGAGATCATCATTTAGACAAAGAGTTCTTCGAGGAGCAGCAGTTTGGAATTTTATAGAGTCTCTTAAATTCAAGATGGATATCAACTATTCCGAGATTATAGTAGGCATCCTCTTGGACAGGTTGCGCGTCTACTCATCCACAGGAGAGCTGTCTGATTTTGAAAGATGGCTGTATATGGCAGATTACGAAATTGAAAAGCTTAAAAGCGGTACGCAGAATATTGAATTAACTAGAGCAAAAAAGCAAAAGTGTCAGACATGTCTGTCGCAGCTTTATTACATCCGTCAGAGACTGCAACATTTGATGGACGAGAAGACAATTGGTCAAGCTCGTCAGGATCAGCTTCGCCTCGAGCAAGAACACGAAACTGGTGAGGAACTTATGGAGGGTGCCGGATGGCAGTGGCTATTACAAGAAAGAGCCGATGAAGCTGCTGATGGGCAGGCAGTGTATAATAATGAGCAACTAGAGGCTGATGAACAGGAAGATCATTTGGAGCAGGAGGAGCAAGCATTAGATGGAGAACAGGTAGCAGGTATGAGAATCGGTGGCGAGCTTCGATCCCCATCTTCGGGTAGAGTCTCTTGGGATGATTTAAATTCTGCTTTTCAGAATCGAATCAGATCTGGCGTAATCGCTAATCATGGACATTTAGATATCATAACCTTCATGAATGATGCAAGAGAAATGTTTAAATTAAAAATTTTAGCAGTATTAGACGAACTTCCTTCTATCAAGGTCAACGCTGAGTTAGCTGCAGAATATATTTTACAAAAAGGGGATGAAGAACAAAAACCAGAAGTTAAGTATTTTAGTACAGAAAACAGACCAATTTATAAATCTACTCAGCTGGACGAATGGTTTGAAAACAATTTAAATACCCCATTACAAAATGAAATCGAGTCTTTTGAAACTAAGGGTAGTGGATACACTTTAAATTATATACTGCGTTTGACTATAAATATTAATAAATTAAATCAGCTAAGAGCTAGTACGTACATACCATTACCTGAAAAACTATTGAAAAAACAGGCTTGTGTCAATGTTCAGAATAAAGATCAAAAATGTTTCATGTGGGCTATCCTTAGTGCCTTGTACCCAGCAAGTAGTCATGTTTACAGAGTAGGAAAGTATGAAAAGTACAAACATAAATTGAATTTCGATGGAATCGAGTTTCCAGTTACACTTAAAGATATCAGCAAGTTCGAAAATCAGAATCCAGTTTCAGTTAATGTGTACATGCTGAAAAAAAAAGGTGATGATTTTAGTGTTTCTCCCTGTCACTTAACAAATCAACAAAAAGAACAGCATGTTAATCTTCTATTAATTCAAGAACACTACGTAGATGAAGATTCCGATGAAGAGACTGAAGATGACGATTACAATGAAAATTTTTGGTTCCATTATGTATGGATTAAAGACCTTTCGAGACTGGTAGCGAGACAATTGACAAAAAATAAAAGAAAAGTGGACATTTGCAATAGATGCATGTGTTTTTTTATGGATCTAAAAAGGTTCCAAAGCCATCTGGAAGAGTGTGCATTGGTTAATAACTGTAAAATTGTGTTACCCAATGATGACCGTAAAATTTTGATGTTTAGAAACCACAACGCGCAAAATTTTTGTCCTTGGATTATCTATTCAGATATCGAGTCAATATTAAAACCAGTAGAAGAAAATCTTGCATTTCAAGAACATCAAGCTCACAGTATTGGATTTTACTTGTACTGTAGCTATGATCAATCTTTGTCTCGATACGAGTCTTACAGGCAAGTAGACGAGTCAGAACCGTCTCCTGTTCAATGGTTTATAAAAAAGCTCTCTGAGATCAAAGATCAAGTAGAAGCTATTTACAAGGATATAAAACCTATTCAACTCACACCCGAAGAGATGCTTAATTGTTTCAAAGCTAAAAGATGTCATATTTGCAAAGAAAAATTCAAGAAAAATGAAACCAAAGTAAAGGACCATTGTCATCTCACCGGAAGGTTGTTTTACGAAAAAAAAAAAAAAAAAAAAAATTGCATGATCTTATTGTTAATATTTTTAACTGTTTTTTAGGTTCCGTGGAGTTGGGCACTCCTGTTGTAATCTTCAGTACCGTGATTCTAGAGTTCTTCCTGTCGTCTACCACAACTTGGGGTACGATTCACATTTTTTAATTAAAGAGTTAGCGACTTCACGTATTTTAGAAGGAAAAATAAAACTTATCGCTGAAAATCGAGAAAAATACATATCCTTCACTAAACTGATTAAGGGCAGTAAAATAAGTTTTCGCTTCATTGATAGCTACAGATTTTTACCTGCATCATTAGAAAAACTAGCCTCGTACTTACCTGATTATCCGATAACAAAGTTGGAATTTTCAAAAGATGGCTACAGCTCTCATCAGATTGAATTGTTGTTGAAAAAAGGAACGTTTCCGTATGATTATGTGGAAAATTTACAGAGCTTGCAGTCAATAAGGTTACCAGATAAGGAGGACTTTTATAGCAAATTAAATGATTTTCACATAAGCGATGAAAGTTATGAACATGCCAAAAATGTTTGGAAAGCTTTCAACTGTGACACCCTTGGTACCTACTCTGATATCTATTTGAAAACAGATATAATGTTGCTCTGTGAAATTTTTCAAAATTTTCGATCAACGTGCATGCAAGCTTACGGTCTAGACGCTGCATTTTATCATACTACACCCGGCCTCACGTGGGACGCCATGTTAAAATTCAAAGAAAATGAGAATGATGAAAATACTGAACTTGAGCTTTTAACCGATATCGATATGCTCATGTTTGTGGAGAAAGGAATAAGGGGCGGCATTAGCCAATGCTCACATAGGTATGCGAAAGCAAATAATAGATATATGGGAGATAAATATAATCCTGATGAAGAGGAGAGCTTTTTGGTATATTTAGACTGTAATAACTTATATGGAAGCTCAATGCAAGCTCACCTGGCTTACGGCGGTTTCAAATGGGTTGAGAATCTTAACGAGCATGAATTTTGGAATGTTCCAGATGACTCTACCGTTGGATTTTTCCTCGAATGTACTATAGAATATCCAAAACATCTGCATGATTCTCATCTCGACCTGCCCTTGCTACCAGAGCATCGTGTACCTCCTGGTGATAAACAAAAGAAACTACTGACAACTTTATACGATAAAGAAAGGTATGTACTGCATTACCGTGCTTTAAAGCAAGCTCTGGAACATGGATTAATTCTTAAAGAAGTGCATCGTGCCTTAAAATTCAATCAAAAACCATGGCTCCGTCCTTATGTAAACTTCAACACGCAAAAACGAAAGGAGTCAAAAAATGAGTTTGATAAGATGTTTTATAAGTTGATGATTAATGCGGTCTACGGAAAAACGATTGAGAATGAAAGAAAGAGAAAAGATGTTAAATTATGCAATAAATGGAAGGGGAGGTACAGCGCAGAAGCTCTCATTGCAAGACCAAATTTTCAAAGTGCCTCTATTTTCGATGAAAATCTTGTGGCTATACAGCTTTCCAGAACAGAGGTAACGATTAGAAAACCAATATATGTGGGGCTGTGCGTTCTAGACATTTCCAAGACTACCATGTACGATTTTCATTATTCATTTATGCGTAAAAAACTGGGCAATCTCTGTAAGATGTGTTATTCTGACACGGATTCATTAATATATCACATACGTGGTGTTAACATTTATGACATTATCAAAGAAAACTTTGAAAAATTCGATACCTGGGATTATCCCGAAAATAACCAGTATGGTATTCCAAGAGTAAATAACAAAGAAATAGGATTATTCAAAGACGAATGTTCCGGGAGAATCCTTGAATCTTACATTGCTCTCAGATCAAAGATGTACTCTTTACGAATTCAAGGTCAGGAGACAGTGAAAAAGGCAAAGGGTGTCAAATCCAACGTTGTCAAGAATAAAATAACATTCGAAGATTATGAGGACTGCTTGTTCAATAAAAAAATTGTCAAAGTTCATCAAAACAGCATAAGATCGAGACTCCATATTGTAAGAACGGAAAGACAAGAAAAAATAGCTTTGAGCCCACACGATACAAAACGTTTCTTACTTCCCTATCAGACCGACACTCTACCTTGGGGACACTACACGATTGAAGAAAATGGCGGTAAAGCCACGCTCAAAGTTAAAAATGTCGACGTTCCAGAAAGCGATTCTCATGAGGAAGAAGAAGAAGTCGAGATGGTCCTCAATGATAGCACAGAGGAAGACGATGAGCTTGAAAGAGGAATAGTGGGAGAAACTGTACTTAAGGAGCGTCAATCCGAAGCAGAGATCACTCCGCTCAGAGACTTCGTAGAGGACGAGCCTCCAACGAAAAAGTTCTGCTTCTAAACCACTCTTTCTCCATCTTGAATATCACAGTAAGTTTATTTAATATCAAGGAACTATTTCATATTTCATATTTGATACTTTATGTAACACGCCATATTGTTTTTGTTTCAGAAAATGGATTTTACTTTGGCAAACAGCGTTGGTGCATTGGCTTACTTGCCTAAAAAGAAATTGACCGAATTGGACATCTCAAGACCGTACAGAGTGACCGAACTTCGTCAGGCTAAGACTCAATATGGCAACAAAGTCATTGTTACGCTCGACGATGAGTGGCAGCTATTTCTTCCTAATCGATTCCAAAAGCTCTTTGAGCAAGAACCAAAACTCTTGAAGGATATGAAAGCCACTGCGGAAAGTTCAGAGTTGTTTATAACTCATTTGGGTGACGGTAAACTTGAATTTTCTAATAAAAATACAACGTGAGTTTAAAAAAATTATAATAATGCATGTATACGAGTTTCTTTGAATAAAAGTTTTTATTAAAAAAAAAAAATTACAAATCTTCTTCATTAATCCAGCTATTATAGCTATTATCAAAACCTAACCATTTAACAAAGAATTTATTATTTTGTCTTTTTATTACTTTTTCTATTAAATAAATATCGGGATACTTTGTTTTCAATAACTCAGGCTCGTAAAAGCTTCCTACAACGGGCTGATCATCATAATCCTTTAGTTTATATGTTGGTGGATCAGTTTTATTAACATGAGTAATGGTGAATATTTCAGTGGACCAATTAGGAGTATACCTTTTCTCAAAAATACCTTTTAATTTACTGATTCTAACTTTTTCACCAACTTTGAATTTATTTTTCAAAACTTTATTTTTTTTTTTATTTAATCTTTGTAAAATTATAGCCGCATGATTAGCAGTGACGTCTTTTGGCTTCATACCTATAGTTCGATGCTTTCGATCATTGTAAGCATTTATCAAATCAGGTAAAATATCAACCCAATTGTAATTACCTTGCAGGCTAAATTGTTTCCACATACTACTTTTTAATGTACGATTAAAACGTTCACATATTGAAGCCTTGAGACCGCTGTATGTAGAATACATGTTTATTTTATACTTATTCATAAGTTCTTGAAAATGTTTGTTGTAAAATTCTTTCCCAAAATCTACGTGAATATTTCTTACTGGTGGATTCACTTTTGCCAAGACTGATTCCATTGCAGCTGTAACATCTGGACCTGATTTTGTCTTAATCGGAACAGCATAAGCGTACTTTGAGAAAATGTCAATTATCGTAAGCAAATATCTATGACCTTTATTTTCTCTGGCGTAGGGTTGCATTTCTACAAGGTCAGCTTGCCAAGTTTCATTCAAACCTCGCACATCGAATTTCCGACGTTGATAGTTTCGACGAGCTGGTTTGTGAATTTCTTCTACTACACAAGATTTTTTATTCATCGAAAGAATTATATTTTACTTTTTCCAATTCAGTTGGCTTCAACAATAGAAATTTCTGATAAATATCGTCTCTATGATTTTCAACAAGGTCTGCCAAGTCATCCACTTTTTTTTGAACCTTGATTTCAATCTCGTCTTTGTATGAATAAAGAAGTGTATTCAAATCGTCTAGATCACTTCGTAATTTTTTGGTAATCTCGTACAGACTATGTATTTCCGATTGGATGAGGTCTCTCAAAGTTTGTAGATTAACCGCGTCTTTAGGCTCAAGAGGAGCTGCTAGGTTGCACAACCTTTTGTTGACAATGTCAAACTGTCCTTCAGGAGTAAATTTAAAACCGTGACCAGGTGGACCAGCTTTTCCTGCAGTCTTCTTGAGGTGACGTCCAAACACATCGACACTCATGTTGATACTGACGAGTGTTCGTTTAATTTTGCTTAATATATTTTTCGTCCTTATCGCTCAACTTGCAATATGGTAATGAACAAAAATTTACTTTTTCTTAACTTATATAGCCACCTTCTTGCAGCTCTTCGATAATTGAATGAATCTCATTTGTATGGTTCAAATTTCCTGCTGATTGCTCTGCTATTAACAAGCGGAGTCGATCAACCAGTTCATTAGGATCATCCCAATATACGTAATCCATTCGTGTTCCACGATTAGCAATTTTATATCGAGGTATGAGACCATGTCCACTCTTAGCTTTTATCGGTGTTGAATTTTTTCGAGCTAATGCTGTCACTTTGAACTTTTTGTAAGGACTCCGACGTTTTATTGGACTTGCTTGAAAAAGATCTGCAATTATATTTTTGTACTTGTTACTAGCTACATGTTTTTTTATTTCACCGCTTGGAAGATGTCCTTTTTTATGAGCACTAGTTTGCTCAAGAATCTTTCGGTAAGATGTTGTATCAGCTATAGTGTAATTTTTAGGATTTTTATAAACAATCAGTTCGAACAATCCGGGAGTTCTTGAATAAGATTTGTCATTAACAATTATATTATCTTTTTCAAATTTTACGATTGCATTACCAAGCTGATAACCATTTTTAGTTCTCTTTTTCAATCCATATAAATTGTCTTGCTCTGCAGCTGTCACATCGATTAATTCTCCCGCAGACCCTGTATCAATAATCGTACTTTCTAGATCACTGAAAGTTTCAATCGAGCTATGATCATCATCAAATGGTTTCTCAGTTTCATTAACTGAAAAAATTTTTTTATTTGATGGATCAATAAAACTTTCATTCTCAACGCTCTTTTCCCCCAAGCTTTCATTTTTGCGTTTCTTATCCTCCACAAGCTGTTGTAATGGATCAATTATAGGTTTGAAGGTTTCTTTTAAAACACGATCTGTACTGTCTCTTTGAAATTTTATTAAATTATACTTGCGTTTTACAGCCTCTCGAGCTTTAACAAGCTCTTCAAGAACTTTTTTCTCTCGAGTTTTCAACTCAGCCATGTTTTCGTAACGATGTCTCGATAAACACTAGTGGCAGTTATAAAATTCAACCTATATTTATAGCAAAACAATCAAAACCTTTTCTATATCTTCCTTCATTCAAACCTCTATCTTTGTCAATAACTATGAAACTATGTTTGCCGTCTCGCCAACAATCGGAGCATAAATTTTTAAATTTTTTGTAGTCCATATCAGTGTTTATATGATCATCATAGACATGCTTCAAATTGACCTCATCTTGACGAAACAAAATCAATAAATTAACGTTGTCTCTTACGAGGTGTTTGGGTACAGCTGCGTACGATTGACAAAGATAAAAGCAATCAACATTATTATGTCTACCCATACAATAAAATGCTCTCACGTTATCTTGCTTCTCACAAGCGATATCGTCGAATATAATAATTGAATTTGGTAATGCATCAGCTGGAGCTATTACCTCATCGTTGTCACTAAATGGAAAGTATTGTACTCCTTCAATTGGTTCAAGAAGCTTTTCTAAAAATTTATACTTTGGCTGACATAGTGATTTAGAGTAAACATAAATGTTTTCGAATCTCAATCCATTTGGATGTGTGAGTAGAGTAAGCATACTATTGGTTTTACCGTACCCGGATGGTCCTGATATAACTGCTCTGATGCTGCTAGGAAGTAAATCACCATGACGTTTCTCTTTCTTATCTTGCTCCACAAGAACGTCGAAATTAGCGACTGGTAATTTCACATTACTTTTTGTAAAATCCATGTTAAATATTCAAGCTCTCGAACTAGAATGCCGATGATTACTATAAATACCGTGCTTTTATACTTTGACGCTCAGTCTTACACTGACCTACTAAGAAGAATGATCATTTTTCCCAACAAAAAGAAGAAGAAGAGAGGATACGGTTTGTTAAATAAAATCATCAACAAGCTTCCTTTTGAACTTCATTTACCAGGATATAACTATTGCGGACCAGGCACAAAACTAGCTGCTCGCTTATCACGAGGTGATCGACCAATTAATCATCTAGATTCTGCTTGTAAAGAGCACGATATAGCATATTCTCAAAACTGAGATAATATTACTTCTAGAAACGCTGCTGACAAAGTTCTAGCAGATAAAGCTTGGCAAAGAGTTCTCGCTAAAGACGCAAGTATTGGAGAAAAAGCAGCTGCTTACGCTGTTGCTAATATCATGAAAACAAAGTCTAAATTAGGTATGGGTCTTAAAAATAGAAGAACAAAAAAGAAAAAGACTTGCAAAAGGAAAAGAAAATGTAATAAAAAGACCACGATAAATGCCATAATAAAAAAAGCATCTCAATCAGCTGCTCCAGGTAAATCACCCAAAAGTATTATTACCACAGCTTTGAAAGTAGCAAAAACTGCAATAAAAAAATCTGGAGGAAAGAAAAAGATAAAAATTCCTCGAGTTTTACCTATATCTTCGAAAATTGGTGGAGTTTTACCTTTAATACCTTTATTCGCGGGATTAAGTGCTACAGGTGCATTAGCTGGTGGTGCTGCTGGAGTTTACAAAGCTATTAACGATGCAAAGTCAGCTCGTCAAAATTTGGAAGAGAGTAAAAGACATAATAAAAAAATGGAAGCAATAGCGTTAGGTAAAGGACTTTACTTGAAGCGTTATAAAACAGGTCTTGGTTTGTACTTAAAACGATACCAAGGTAAGGGTTTAAAAAAAAAAAGCCCGAAATAATTCTACCAGATAGAGCACTGTCAAATTTTGATTTAATAAAATATGCCGTTAAAATGAAGATCCCGTATTTTCGAGGAGTTTTCATGAAAGATAAATTACCACAATCTGGCCCTTATTGTCGTGAATCAGCGATTGTTAATCTTGATAACGATTCTGGACCTGGAACACATTGGGTGGCATATAAAAAACGTGGGAATGAAGTTATTTATTTTGATAGTTTTGGTAATCTTCAACCACCCCTTGAACTGATGATTTATCTAAATGTTGACAATATTAAATATAATCCTGAGAAATATCAAAGTTACAATACTTACAACTGTGGTCATTTATGTTTGAAATTTTTAAGCGGAAACCTCAAGGGTATATAAAGCTCTTTTTTTTTCAACTTACTTCATTCTATTCCGAACTTTCATGGAGTCATTAACTCTAACTTTATCTGGAACAACTTCAATTTTAGAAGCTCAATATTTTCCTCCAATCGAACTCTTACCAAATAAGAACTATTGTCTTGGACTAGTTGAGTTTCTAAGTTTTAATTCTATTCCTAACATAGACGAAGGAAATAATAAATTTTACATTGGTGATCAAACAATTGAATTTGAAACTGGTTGTTACGAGATCGGTGCCATTGAAAAATATATCCTAAAGACTTTCAAAGAAAATCAAAGTAACATAGAAATCTCAATAAAACCAAACGAAAATACTTTGAAAAGTGAAATAAAAAGTAACGCACAAATAGATTTTTGTCCTAAAGATTCAATTGCAAACATATTAGGGTTTGATCGTCGTGTCCTTCCTGCCAATATTCTTCACCATTCTGACACACCCGTGAATATACTCAAATTGAATTCAATAAGAGTTGAGTGTAATATCACAACCGGAGCTTATATAAACAATAAAAAAGTTCACACTATACACGAGTTTTACCCTGTTGCTGATCCTGGTTTTAAGATTATCGAAATTCCTACAGAAGTCATTTACTTACCTATTGCCGTAAAGAGTATAGATAACATTCAGTTACGTCTAGTAGATCAAGACGGAGATTCAATAAACTTTCGCGAAGAAGTCATAACTATTAGATTGCATATAAAGTCTTCATAATGGGTATTGTATATCACGGTAGAGGACTACAGTCATTCAATTCCAGAAGTTATAAAAACACTACACCATGTGTTACTTCAATCAGTCGTCAACGAACACCCAAAGCGTTAACACGGCAGAGCATACAGTTTCTCAAGAGCCTAGGCTTAAAAGTCATTCTTGGTGGGAAATAACTTGCATATTTTTTTGCTGTTTTCAAAAGAAAAATGGAAGACATTCTAAGCATTCAAACTCCGGTCGCGTTCGATGAAAGTATCTCTCATTACGAGGTGCATGCCCATCAACCGTACACCGCAGCTAATTATAACAACAGCGATGAAATTCGCATCGCCATTCAACATCAGGACTTGTGTCTATTACCATCACGCAGTGTGTTTCATATTTGCGGTCGTTTAACTGATACAACCACCAATAAAGCACCCAAAAATACTCATTTTGTTAATAACGGCATTTGTCATTTATTCGATGACATTCGTTTAGAATTGAATGGAATCGAAATAGATCGTTGCAAAAACGTTGGTCTATCTACTTTGATGAAAAATTGGATTTCTTTTAATCCCAATCAAAGTTTAATTGCAGAGAATTCAGGCTGGTATGGTCTTTCAGAAGAAAAGAAGAAAAAAATTTTAAATGATGATGGATACTTTGATGTATTTATCCCTCTAAATATGATTTTAGGCTTTGCCGAAGATTATCGTAAGATTGTTGTCAATGTAAAGCTTGAATTAATTATTACTAGATCAAGGAATGACTTGAACGCTATTATTCAAACAGCTACAGGTAATGCAGCTTACGATTCATTCAAAATTCAACTAACAAAAATTGAGTGGCTCATGCCCTATGTTTTGGTATCAGATTCGAACAGAATAAGTTTACTCAAGTTTCTTGAAAAAGATCGTCCTGTAACTATGAGTTTCAGATCTAAAGAATTTTTCGAATATCCCATGCTTCCTGCAACTACTAAACACATTTGGACTGTCAAAACTTCTAATCAATTGGAAAAACCACGTTTTGTAATAATTGGTCTACAAACCAACAAAAAATCTGTGAATACAGAAAACGCAAGTCTTTTCGATTTTTGTAACTTAAGCAACGTCAAACTGTTTTTAAACTCTCAATATTATCCCTACAATAATTTAAATCTTAATATAAGTCAAAACGAGTACGCAATATTGTATGATATGTACGCTAATTTTCAAATCTCATACTACAGTAAAGATGCTGAGCCAATTTTAAGTAAATCCGATTTTATTCAATACATTCCACTGATAGTTATCGACTGCTCAAAACAAAACGAATCTCTCAAAAGTGCTCCCGTTGATGTTCGCTTGGAGCTTGAGTCAAGAGAAAACTTCCCTGAGAATACAGCAGCGTACTGCATGATATTACACGATCGCATCGTTCAGTACAACTCAGTCAGCGGAGATGTAAAAAAGTTGATATAAAAGAATGAAAACATGACCAACATCATTCATTTATCATCATGACGCGATACGTGGTGGATATTGCTTGCTTCGTGCAACCTGGTAGTACTATCAAATATGGTCGTTATAGTGAGAGAGAACACGATTACATTATCAAAGAGTTTGCATTTATTCCTCTCGACGAAGACAAAGACCCCGTAGTGCTTTTTTTCAAACCACCTTTTCCATGGGAACGTTTGACAAAAAATTACAAAAATATCAATACTGATCTGCAACGAAATTACCATGGTTTAGATTGGAACACCGGTTCAATTCCTTACACTTCAATAGGCTCTCTTATTCGCGAAACATTAAAAGATTCAACTAAAATTTACGTAGCTGGCTCATTAAAGAAAAAATGGCTGGAGCGTTTTAGATACAACGTCGAGGACGTTGCTGCTTATTGTCATCCTCCAATAAATAACAACAAAATCGTTACGGTATGCGAAAATCACTGCGGTTCATACAAAACTTATTGTGCTTTACACAATGTTAGAATTTTGAAAAAGTTTATAATCGAAAAAGAATCACGTAACACCGTAGAACCTATGGAGATAGTATAAATACTCTGATTTCGCTCACTCTCAGTCATTACTCATTCATCATGGGTCCGGAGATGAGCTCCAGCGATCGCGATCGCCTCATTGATAAAAAAGAAAAAGACAAAGACGAAAAAAAGTCTGTATGGAAGGAGTGCACCAAAATATTTTCTACAAATACAAAAAGCTGTCCTAAAAAAGATGGCTACCAAAGTTTTAAATAATAAGTTTATATAAAGATGTAATTTTTTTTTTCATGCAATAAATTATTTTTAAAATAAAAATTATGTTTTTAATACGTAGTAGGTTAAATAACTAAGCTTTATGGTTTGTAAAACAGGTTACGTGGCCTATGGGCTATGTAATTTTTTTAAACAATATATTATTTTTAAAAATTTTTGTTTTTCAATACGTAGTAGGTTAAATAACTAAGCTTCAACTATAGTTTGTAAAACAGTAAGGTTACACGGCCTATGGGCTAGTTACGGGCTCGTAGCCTTACGGGCTCGTAGCCTTACTGTTTTACCTACTCAGGTGTAGTCACAAGCTATAAAAGTAGAAACAATGGTATGTATCAGAGTAGGTACAGAGGTAGACACAAGAGTATGTGTATAAGCGTAGGTACAAGTGTAGATTCAAGCATAAAATTCTGGGGGGGGGGGTTGGCGAGCGAAGCGAGCAGGGGGGTACCCCCCCCCCTAGGATTATATATATATCCCTTCTTGCGGTCGTTACGTCGCCAAATGACCCTGTGATAACCCGAATACGGAGGATCCAATGGTTTGCGTATAGAGTCAATCCGTCTGAAGACATGTCTGCATGAAGGTAGGACAAGGAAAACGAAGGGCTTCTTCGTCCGAATGTGTCTGTATGCAGGAACCGGCTTGATTGACTGTGACAGACGGCGAAGACTTTCGACGAATGATGGCGGATCAACCTGTACATTACTTTCGGAAGCAAAGAAATCAGCTGGTACTTCGATTGACGTTTCGAAGAGCATCTCTGCCGGAGAGGTTTGTAGGTCTTCCTTGAATGCAGTCCGAAGACCCAACAAGACGGATGGAATTTGCTCTGTCCAAGGAATCTGCGAGTTACACGTCAGTGCGGCTTTTAACGAACTATGGAAGCGTTTGTTCATTCCGTCTGATTGAGGGTGTTACAATGAAGTCCGAGCACGTTCCGCGCCAATGAGTTTGCTCAGCTCGACGAACACCGCTGACTCGAGCTGTTTGCCTTGATCCGAGGTAAATTTAAGAGGAGTGCCAAAACAGCAGATCCACTCTTTGAACATAGCTTTAGCGATCGTCGGTGCGCTCATGTCCGAGATTGCTAATGCTTGTGGCCATCTGGTGTAACAGTCAATAATAGCCAAGCAGTATTTAAAGCCTTGAACCAGGGGCATCTTGATAATGTCAACATGTATGTGGTTGAAACGGTCGTCAGGAAGCTTGAAGTTTCCAAGCTTGATCTTTCCGAATGCCGAGCCAAACGAACTTGTCAGTGACCTACCTAACTGATGCACGAACTCCAGGATGTGACAGGTTATGGAGCAGGTCGAAAGACTTCTTGCGGAGGCTGCTGGGTAGGTAGAGCTGAACAACACCAGTTGAAGTGTCGCAGCAGACCGTGTGACCGTCAATGACCGAAGGTTGGATTGACAGGCCCGAATTGCACGTGATGTTTGGAAGCTCCCTGTCATCTGCTTGAGCTTTGGCTACGGATTCCGGATTGAGTACTGATGGCATTGAAACTGCGGCCACACGAGACAGCGCATCAGTAACCTCATTGTCTTTTCCTTTGATGTGGGCTATGGTGTCCTGGAACTGAAAAATATAGTCTAATTGACGAGCTCGCCTATCTGAACTCTTGGATGAAGACTTGTCGCCTGAGTAAGTCAGCGATTCGTGATCGGTGTACAGCGTAAAAGGTCGTTCTTCAAGGATACGCCTGAAATGTTTGACAGCCGCAAAAGCCCCAAGAAGCTCCCTGTCGTATGTGCAATAGCGGATCTCTGTGTCGGACAGCTTCCTCGAGAAGAAACCCAAAGGCCCCCTCAAATATACTTTATTTGAGAAATGAATAAATGAGTATACATTTTTTGGTTGCAAAAACTATTTAAACTTCCTAAAACATCGACTTTTTTATAATTAATTCATCAGTGACCCACTATTGATGCTGTTTGCAAATTTGGTACGAATAATGGGTCACAAAAGTTTGGACTGACTCACTATTGCTCATGGTAAAGTTTTATGGAAGCAATACTGGGTCACCGTTATTTTAATCATTAATTTTTTTTTTTTTTTTTTTTTTTGTGAAAATCAACGTTTATTTTATACTTTTCAGGGATTTTGGAGCAATGTTAACTATTTTTGTAACTACCTTTTTTAATGTTATCGACGACTGTAAATTAACTAGTACTTAACTTTTATTTAAAAAAAAAAGAGTATATTCTAGCTATTGAAACAAGAATCAATCTAACATTTTTCAAAATACGGCAACCGGGCCTACTTTCAGAGTAATTTAACAGTAAAATTGATTTTTTAGTCTTTGCGGTTATGCTGCGCCACGAGAGCGAGAGAGACAGAACGAGCGGCACGTCAGCTGTTTCTCGTGCGGAGAGCCCCAAAACTGAATGAGAGTCACTGGAGGTCTGAAACGTCCTTAAAGATCTAAATATTTAATATAATACTCATTCTACTTATTTAAAACAATATTTATTGTGTTTTTGCCACTAAATGATCAAGGTGGTTCAACTCCGAGTCAGTGATTTTAACCTCTCTTGGGTTCCGCTCTTAAAAAATTGATTTATTTTATTTTTTCACAAATCTTTTAATTGACTTATCACTAATTTGAACGTACTTAATTAATCGTTTGATCTTGAATAATATACCAGAAATATTCTTTACTAAATATAATCATATTTGGTTATAAAAAATAGTATTTACTAACACTGAACCACTATTTATACCAAATTCTGCTGTGACCCGGTAAGCCCTCTGTTACCTTAAAGAAGAGAAAAAAAAATAAAATGACGAAAAATAATAAAAAAAGAATATGTTTAAATCAGACTAAGAAGTAACTATAACTCTTTACCTGATAAAACTGTAAATTTAGGTAATAGAAACTAAGGTACCTGTACCTAATATGGCCCCCCTAAGCGAGAATAGACGTTGTGGCGAATCAAATCAATATTTTTTTACGGGTAAGGTCTCATTTTAAAGCTTAATTCAAGAGCTTTAAAATGAGATATTACATGTTCGATTTTGATCAATGAGCTTCAAATGCCAGAGGATTTACCAAAACACGGTTTTTTAAGACACCTAAAATTTTTGTCCTAATATGGCCCCCCTTGAAGTAATTAATTAATTGCAATTTGTTCCTACTTTTTAAATCAATCAGGATATAAGATTTTAAAAACTTCAAAATTGTTATTATTTTAAAAATGATTTATTTAAAAATTGAGCCTTTTTTACAATGTTTTTGAAAGCTTTGCAACCAGTAGAAAAATTTCAACTTTAAATTTTGGTCAAAGTTTTTTTTTTGAGCTAAAATGCTTTTTTAGTTATAAAATGAAAAAAAAGCTTTGAAACAATTAAATTTATTTTTCTTAAATAACATTAGGATAGGATTTTCCAAAAAGTAAACATGAAACTAAGGACTCTTGATATCGGTATTTCTACTAATTCGTGGGGGGCCATATTAGGAACACTGCATAATAAAAAGTTATTTAAGAATAAAACTCGTTAGAAAACGAGTTGAACAAAAACTAAGGACGCGTTTTAAAGCTGAATCAATAACGAATCGAAGCTACTTATTCAAATTTTGATCAGGTGCGTCTAAATATTTTGGCAGACCACTTAATTACAACGTAAAATAATAACGGAGGTATACGAAACGAGTTTTAGCTATTAGGCGTGCGCAAAAATAATTTTAAAATGTTCTAAACAACTAAAAACTTCATAATTCAGTGTTTTTGACTTCTTCCTACCTTGCAGAGATGCCGCATACCTAGCATATTCAAAATAACAGGGGGGGGCCATATTAGGCACAGGGCCATATTAGGCACACTTACCTTATTTAAGAATGTTCGATGGTTTCAAGAATGTGCGCTCATTGAATTAATTTTTGTCCAATTAATTTGAAACTTGTACTAAAATAATTCTTAGATGTTTTTACTTTTTAAAAAAAGTTATGATTTTTGGTTCCAGAAATTTTTAATTTTCTACCAGAGCTAATCAAGTTCAAGACTTAAAGAAAATTACTACCCCAAATTACTAACAATTGGTTATTAAAATTTATTTTTTAACTTTTTATGGCTTCTAAAATATTTTCTACCAAAAAAACATTGACAATCACAATAACACATTTTTTTAAACTTTTAACCTCACCTTTGAATACCGCAGTTTTAGAGGTTATTCACGTAAAAATTATTTTTGTAAAATTATTGTGAAATTTGTAAAAGATCAATTTTTGCAGTTTCAAGAAATGAATTCTTCGATAGTGAAACTATCTGTATGTGGTTTTTCTAAAGGATCTCCATTGTAAGAAGACAAATATCAATAATTTAGTACACTTTTTCAGCGTAGTGGCCCCCCCGCACATCCACCTACAACTACTCCTTTACTATAAAAACCTCATGCACCATAAACAAACACCGTTCAATTTTCTATAATATTAACTCACTCCAAACCTACAAAACCTCCCTTAAATCCGCCCTCTTCACCATGGACTGTGCAGATTGGGTCCAAAGGGCCAACGCTGAGAACCTCACCATCATCCCTCCACCCCTTTCTTCCCTCTTAAAACCCTTCACGGAGAGCAAAGTTTCGTCAGCCCTACTAAAGAGTTTGGCAGTTTCTGTTAAAATGAGTTAAGAGGGAGTGTTTAGTAACCACCGCTAAAAAGTTTGGTAGCCAGGGCGAAACCTATTTTAAGCCAGCAGCCACAGCTGAAGTTTTTATACACGAATTCAAAATAAATAAAAACAAAAAAAAGATGTTTTAGCTTATAAATCGATAAAATGGTATTAGTCAATAATTTTTTCTAAGGTATACTAGTCAATTAAAAATTTTCAGAACTTTTTTTCCGTCGAATAGTCACGATGATAAAACTAACCTCAAAGTAGCGCGCTTATAGCGCTCGAATACAGTTTCGCCCTGGCTACCAAACTTTTTAGCGGTGGCTACTAAACACTCCCTCTTAACTCAGTTTAGCAGAAACTGCCAAACTGTTTAGTAGAACTGACCAAACTTTGCTCTCCGTGTTGTTACAACCTCCTTTAGCTCGACTCTAACTCCCCACCTTCATGGATTACGGCACTGTTGAACAGCTCTCCACCACGTACCACAACAAGCAACAAAACAGTGCAAACAAAAACAATACGTATACTCATTCGATGTAATCAAGCTAGCACTATTATTTTATTATTGTACCTCTTTAAATTCGCTGTATTCTACTGTAAAACCTAAACGAGCAGGAAAGGGTGCAACCCTCTGCTTGAAATAAAATACTTAAATCTAAATCTAAATCTAGCGGCCATACGCGTAATGAAAAAAATCAATCTTTAACTGGCTGTAACTTTTAAACTATATGGCCAATTTTGATCAGACTTCGTAGAAACGTTGATTAATATCTAATAAACTCCTCCAGAAATTTTGAGCTGATTCTCTATTGTCATGCAATTGGTAGAAAACCACCTTAACACTAATAGGATTCACGAATTTTTTTTTATATTGTATCATTCTTTTAAAAATGTGGAGAACCTTAAAATAATGAATGGTATTATGCAGAAGAGTTCTAAAAAAATTTGAATTTTTTTTCCACACAACTTCTCCGGCCATTTTATAAAGATATTAACGAAAAAAGCAGGCGGAGCAGTGAAATTTCTTTATAACCTCATAAATGTCAGAATAAGAATCAATTTCATTTTTTTTCAACTGCATATTTTCATCTCAAAATTGATATACATTATCTTGAGGCCATGACATTTGATGTGAAATGAAAAAAAAAAAACTTTTAAAACTTTTGTCACAGACTCTTATGAGTTGAAAAAAAAGTTTGTTTTTTGGAATGTTTTCTAATTAAAAAATAAAATAAATAAAAATAAAAAAATAAAATAAATTTTGGATACTAATCGAAACTAAACATCTTCAAAAACATGGAGTCTAATTTTCAAGAAGATTCATTAATTGGGATCGGAGCGCTGACGATATGAAAATGAAAACAATTTTAGGGCGTCGCGGCCCGTACGACCCTATCGGACATCCTTAAAATCAATTCCCTTTATAAAAGAGAGCTAGCGCTATTTTGGTGAGATTTTCAATGTAAGATTCTATTAGTGAGCTGATTGGTGGACAAGTTTTTAAAATATTCGAAAAGTGTCTTTTGAGGTTACAATTATTGTTTTTTTTTCCTACGCACGCTTGCAGCGCGCTGAGTGGTACTAGTTATTTAAAAATTTCATAAGATACTGTTGATAGTCTGTCACATAAAATTTAGCTCAAATTTTTAAGATGCATCAAATTTTTCTACCTGCAACTAAATTAAGTTCGATATTTTTGTGGTTATAGGTTAAAAAATTTCTTTATAAAATAATAAAGATTTTCATTTAATTTTATAAAATTCTACAAAGAAAAGTTTTTACATGCTTTTCTTTAACTCACTATGTTTCGTCGTCGTCGTCGTCGTCGTACGTTCAAAACTGCCAAGCTCTATAACTTTGAGTCTATAAGACCTAGAGGTCTGAAATTTTGCAGAGGGTCTAGGTTTGGGTGACAATACATGAATCCTTAGTCATTTCTCGACCTGGACTTCCAGGTCGCCGATGACGGGGGTACCTGGGGGTCATCTTCGAGAATTTGGATCGAATTTTTCAAGAATGACTTTCGGGGTTGTCTTAGGGTGTACGAGGAGGAACCTTGGACCTGGACAGCCAGGTAGCCAATTATGGGGTACCCACGGCACCTGGGGGGTCATCTCCGAGAGTTCGTGGCGAATGTTTGGGGTAAGACTTTGGATAGAGTTTCGGGGATGTTTTAGAGTATATGAGAAAGAAGTTTTGACCTGGACAGCTAGGTCGCTGATGACGGGTGTACCTGGGGAACCTGGAAGTCATCTTTGAGAGTTTTGAGCCGAATTCTACTGGGATGACTAGGTGGGGTGTTTTAGAATATTTATCGAAACAATTTGAACCTATAAACCAAGGTGCCCGATGACGGGTGCACCTGGGGAACCTGGATGTTATCTTCGAGAGTTTTGGGCCTAAATATGGGGGGATTACTTCAAAGTTCTGCAGGAATTCTAATTTTGTAGTTTTCAATATATTTGAATAAAAAAAAATATCTCAAGTATTATAATTGTAAAAAGAATGATGTAAATTTCAATAATAACCAAATTTTAAACAATAATTGGATTTAAAATTTTATGCTAAAAATACTCTTTTCATTTTTCTGTTAATTCATATAAATTACATAAATTAATCTAAGACTAAAAAGTAGAAAATAAAAAATAAATAAAAAACAAGTTTTTAAAAAATATGCTTTTCTTTAAAAAGTTTTGAGAAATTATAAAAAAAAAAAACGTACTTAAAAGTAGAGAATAAAATTTTAATACTGCTAAATTCTTTCGATGTACTTTAAAAGATTTAATATAAATTGAACAAATAAAATTTTGAGAGGACTTTAAATAAAAGCATGGGGCACTATAGATGACTTAAATCCAAAACGTATGACTGTGTTTCACCAAGTGCCCCATGCTTTTATTTAGAGTCCTCACGAAACTTTGTTTGTTCAATTTATATTAAATCTTTTAAAATACATCGAAAGAATTTAGCAGTATTAAAATTTTATTCCCTACTTTTAAGTACTTTTTTTTTTATAATTTCTCAAAACTTTTTAAAGAAAAGCATGTTTTTTTAAAAACTTTTTTTTTCATTTATTGAAACAAAGTATTCAATTATTCAAAAAATTATTGCAAAAAATTCTTAATAACGAAGTATTCAATATTTCAACTTCAACGCGATTCAAATTTTGAATTTAACCTTCTCAACCAATCAAATCAATTATAAAACGAAGACATTTGAACATGCTTTATCATTATAAACAAGGATAAAGAGGGATTCATTTTATTAATAAATTTATACAATATAAACTACAAAATTTTAAAAGTCTATTTATAAATTCTTATGGCATGACTTTGTGAAGGATCTATAGGTCCATTGATCATAATAAAAATAAAAAAAATTTTAAAAAAGTATTAAAGGTTAAAAAAAATCAATTAAATAAATAATTAATAGCAACTGATATCTGCATACTGCGCTTACTTTTAACTTGGGTCGTCTAACAGGTTGAAGTTTAGCAGCAAGCAAGCCGGTAGTGCTGGCCGTACGTGGCATGACAATATTCGATTAAAGGCACGCATCCGGTTGGCATTCTTGTAAAATGACCGAACTTTCAAAGCCACACTCTGGTTGCCATGGGCACCGATGGTTCAATGCTTTTTCATGTAAACACATGCCGACTGCTGAAGGGACGAATCTATTCTCTTAAATGAGACTTCATAAAATGAACCTTCAAGCTGCCGGTATCATGAATACTGCAACTATCGTAGAAGGGAAAATTCATATATCAGACGACCATTGCAAGATAAGGTTTTTTCATAAGCAGACGATGTCTTTCAGTTTAGGGTAGACCAAACGATATTTTACAGTTTTATTTAATTTTCCAAACTTTTTGTAAGCTTTTAGTTACTATTTTCAAATCTTGTAACTTATTCTACATTTCTGACAACTTACTTGAAGAAAAATTTATTTTTCAACATTCAAAAGACAATGTTAAAATCTTTGTTTTACCCAGAGCTAAAAATATTAAGTACATTAAAGACTTTTCAAATTTTTGTGTCTATTTAATCAAGTGTTCGAAGCAATCCGATTAAAATCATGAAAATAATAAATTTTCTATATTATATTTCCTAAATTGGATCTTCGAAAATCTGAAATTCTTAAAAACACGGTCAAAACACAGTTAACGCACTTTTTGATCCCCCTAATTGGATCCCCTAAATTGGATCTTCATCGAAAGTATTGGATCCCCTAAATTGGATCCCCTTTTTTTCAAAATTTTTTACTGAAATATTGTATCTTTTATTGTCAAAAAAATAAAAATTAATTTTAGAAATTTATAAATAATAATGAATTTCATTTAAAAATTTTTTTTTTCAATTTAAAACAAACTTTTTTTATTCAATACCTAACCTCTGTACCAATGTTTACTTTTTGATATAAAACATTTACTTAGAAATTAAAATTTGTGCGGTACGAGAAATTTTTACGGGTAATCAAAGGACACTTAAGGATGTTTTGGTACTTTCGTGAGGGGAAAAGAGGGGAGAGGACGGGCACCGCAGCGCCCGACAAGACGATTTTATTTTCATCTCATCAGTACTTTGACCCTAATGAAAGAATCATTATGAAAATTTTACAGAACGAAGTTGAAAGTCTCTTCTTTCATGTAGTATTAATTTTATGATTGAAGAATTTTTTAAAAAATTAGGAAAAATCACGAAAACAGAACCTAATTTTCAATTTACAAAACTCTGCGACAAAAGTTTAAAAACATTAAATTTTTTAATCTTACATTAAAAATTAAGACCTAAAGACATTGTGTACAAATTTTTAGATCAAATTATGCACTAGAAAAAAAGTTAGAGCATTTCTTGTTCAGTCGCGCATTGAATTTAACCACTGCGCGCTTGTTTTTCTTTGTTATCTTTTTCAAATGGTCGGAAAGGTATTATAAAAAAAATCTTAAAATCTTCTTCGAGCTGAAATCTACAAATCCCAATAATTCTTTTAATGATCTCTGTATTTTTGGAAGAGTGATAAACGATCAAAGAAAAAAATTGCTTGATTTCCATAAGAGTTTGGGTTCAAGTATTTAAAAAAATACTTTGATTTTTAAAAAAACTAAATCGAACAAAAAAAGGCAAAAATTCAATGATTATTTTGATATTAATCATAAATCGATCCGATCAAAATTGACAAAACGGCTGCATTTTTTCGAAAGTACCAAACATCCTTAAGTGGGCAGATTTTCGCAATCTCAAGCCGGCTGGTTAGATAAGCGGAATACGTTAGTTTAAAGAGCTAATCATTTAAGAGTGCTGCCTACCTCGGAGAGAGTTCCGAATTGACCGTAGCGCCGTCAACTAAACAAACGGCCGGAAAAAAAATAATCGATCTACTATACCGGCACGCAGGACCGAGCACTGAAATCATCGGCTGGGGGCTTGGGCCTTGGGGCTCCAAGAAATTTTTAATTCAAGTGAAAAATTATTTTCGAAGTAGTACATGAAAATAGGCTTCAATAATAATTATTTAATTTTAATTTTTTTTTTTACACTTTTTTGTCGTATGGATGTGATTATAAATTAGTACGTACTAATAGAATAATATTAATTTTTTTACGTACTAATAGAATAATATTAATTAATTTATAATACTATAATATAAATTAGTACGTACTAATACAGTCAATTCATACTGGAGGTTGTACACAGAAATTCAAAATAAAATTTTTTAGTTGAGAAACTAAGGAAAAGTGTAAAATCGATCGATGATATACAAATAAAAACGTTCAAGCAGCTCATCAAGACACTATATAGTATTTAATCATCTTTCGAAAATTTTTCATTTAAAAATAATTTTTCAGCTACGCGTAATTATTCCAGAACTATGCTTCAAAACAAAGAATTTTAATGACCCACACAAGGCCGGAATTCTTACTTTATCAAACAATGACTTTATGAAAGTCTTGTTACTTCATGATGAATCTAAAATAAATTGAAAAATTAATGAGAACAAAATAATTTTCAAGAACAGATGAACAAACATTGAATAACTAGACATTGCATTCGCAAAAAATTTTAATAGAGTAAAAAACTAAAAAATTAAAATAGTCCTTCGTCCTTTGGATGAAAATTTTTTTGACGAGTACAATCGAGAAAAAGGTTGGAGAGTTGATAAGGCACCCAACGAGCAAATTACATGTATAAAAATTAGTGAACCCAACGTCCGGATGATTTTTAACAATTTCAAAAATATCTATTGGCTCATTATTAACTAAATTGGACCATTGAAAAAATTTTCACACAGAACATACTTGAAAATACAACTAAAGAAAGATAAAGAAAAAATGGTTACCTTTAAGTCTGATTAAACTAAGTTAAAAAACAAGTCAGAAAAAAATAACCTTTTTATCGAGTAAGAAATGTAACAGATTCTACGGTCACTTGATACTAACTTTATGATACTTGCATTAGGTTCGATCCTCGCAATTTCCAGTTGGTACCATTTAAGACATATCAATTAACTTCTTAGTTTTAAGTTTTTTTTTTTTTTTTTAATAGTGATTCAATTACTAATTGTTATCCATCATAACTTGTTTAAAATTATTATTAGTAATTTTAAGTTTCAAGAGACGGTAGTCATTCATAATTTAGTCAAATTATGTCATGCTCAGTCATTAGGTATTTTATCTAAGTGAATTTGAATACTGGTATTCAAGTTTTTTATGTTACAATGTTTTTTCGTCTACTTCGTATGCGATATATGTAAATCATTCAAAAATTCGAGAGTTCGAGGATATTTTTATATAGTTCTAAGAACAATTGACTTTTATGCTGTTTTTTTACCGAAACTAGAATAAGATAATCCGATGACTTGAATAATCTGAGTTTAGAGAGCTTAAATTACGATAAGAGAAAAATTTGCTCAGCTTGAAGGTTCTAAGTTTCAATTAGCTACAAAGAAAAGTGCCAAGCAATTCCTGGCTATTGGAAGTATTTGAGAGTCAATATATTTTTTAAGTTTCTAGGCAAGGATCAAAATTACTAAGCTTGGCTTCCGGCTTTCTAAAATAAGGCTTTAAGCTAAAGGGCTCATGCAGTTAGCCTCCGAGATAAGTTTGCAGAATTCTTAGCTCATTTAGAAAAAGAAACTTGACATAAAGAATACATAATAATAATGAAAAAAACAAAACAAAAAGTTCGTGCTTTTTTAGTCAAGTTTTGAAATTCGCCAAGCTTAGGATTTCTTAGCCTGACTTGGCTCGAATTTATCAAGCTTGGGCATTCGTAGGCTAGCTCGAATGTGACAAGCTTGAACATTCGTAGCCCAGCTCAAATGTGACAAGCTTGAGCATTCTAAAGGCCGTCACAGGAACTCTGGCGAATTGCTCGATGCTCCATCGATCGTTGCGCACCTAACCTCAATGCTGAATTGGGCGATCGGTCGGTTTAAGAAATCGGCATCGCTCGTCGATCGCTGGCCGATCGTCCAATCCAGCTGTAAGGTTGGGTGGGAAATGGTCGACGGTCGTCAGTCTACAAGTGATTTCGCCCGAATTCCTGTGATGGCCCTAAGCCTAGCCGAAATTTGTCAAGCTTGGGCAATCGTAGCTCAGATTGAATGTGCCTAACAAGCATTCGTTGCTCAGCTCAAAAAGGCCAAGCATGGGCATTCTAAGCCTCACCGAAGCTTATCAAGTTTGTCGTATTAGTTTGGATCGTCTTATTAGTTTGGAACATAATAAGCGTCGAAGAAATTTGTCAAGCTGGAACATTTGTAGCCTAGCTTGAAATTTCTAAGCTGAGCTGCTGAGCTTCGGGCTAAGCTCCAATCCATTGGGCCTAGCTCGGAGTATTCGTTGCATAGCTTGAATGTGCCAAGCTTGGGTATTCTAAGCTTACGCGAAATTTGTAAAGCTTGAATACTCATCGCATAGCTCGGAAGTTCCTAGCTAAGCTACTGAGCTATCGGGCTAAGCTCCAAGCTCGAACATTCGTAGCATAGCTCGGAAGTTCTAAGCCGAGCTGCTGAGCTATCGGGCTAAGCTCCAAGCTCGAACATTCGTAGCATAGCTTGGAAGTTCTAAGCCGAGCTGCTGAGCTATTGGGCTAAGCTACAAGCTATTGAGCTAGGTTCCGAGCCATTGGGCCCAGCTCGAAGCATTCGGAGCTCAGCTTGAATGTGTCAAGCTTAGAATGCCCATGACATTCATGGAAGCTCAGTACAGCTGCTATTACGTTGCGATAGACGCCGCTAGGGAGCACGAGTTTAATTTCATCTACTATTGAAGTTACAAAGACTAGATGATATAAAGGGGACGTATTTAATTGTTATCGAGCATTTTAAATATGCTCCTTAATTTCTTAATTAATATATTTTTTTTTTCTGTTTTTCTTTTTCAAGTAGTATTTTTTTTATTTTTATTTATTGTGATGGAGTTTTTACCTTTTTTTGTTTTATTATAATTCTTTTAATGGGTATATTTTTGTTTATTATGACTATTTTTTTTTTTTTGGTAGGCCTTTTTTTTCTTTCCTTGTTTTAAATACTTAGTTTTAAAATGTATAAACACCCGGGCCCCAATCCTTTGATTCGATAACTTGGAGCCTAGCCCGATAGCTCAGCCGCTCGGCTTAGAACTTCCGAGCTAGGCTACGAATGCCCAAGCTTGACAAATTTTGGCCGAGCTTAGAATGCCCAGGCTTGACAAATTTCGGCCAAGCTTAGAATGCCTAAGCTTGACAAATTTTGGCCGAGCTTTGAATGCCTAAGCTTGACAAATTTTGTCCGAATGCCTTGAGCATCTTAAGCCTTGACAAAATTTGTCATGGGCATTCTAAGCTTGGCACATTCAAGCTGAGCTCCGAATGCTTCGAGCTGGGCCCAATGGCTTGGAGCCTAGCTCAATAGCTTGTAGCTTAGCCCGATAGCTCAGCAGCTCGGCTTAGAACTTCCAAGCTATGCTACGAATGTTCGAGCTTGTATCTTAGCCCGATAGCTCAGCAGCTCGGCATAGAAATTCCGAGCTATGCTACGAATGTTCGAGCTTGTAGCTTAGCCCGATAGCTCAGCAGCTCGGCTTAGAACTTCCAAGCTATGCTACGAATGTTCGAGCTTGGAGCTTAGCCCGATAGCTCAGCAGCTCGGCTTAGAACTTCCGAGCTATGCTACGAATGTTCGAGCTTGGAGCTTAGCCCGATAGCTCAGTAGCTTAGCTAGGAACTTCCGAGCTATGCGATGAGTATTCAAGCTTTACAAATTTCGCGTAAGCTTAGAATACCCAAGCTTGGCACATTCAAGCTATGCAACGAAAACTCCGAGCTAGGCCCAATGGATTGGAGCTTAGCCTGAAGCTCAGCAGCTCAGCTTAGAAATTTCAAGCTAGGCTACAAATGTTCCAGCTTGACAAATTTCTTCGACGCTTATTATGTTCCAACTTGATAAGCTTCGGTGAGGCTTAGAATGCCCATGCTTGGCCTTTTTGAGCTGAGCAACGAATGCTTGTCAGGCACATTCAATCTGAGCTACGATTGCCCAAGCTTGACAAATTTCGGCTAGGCTTAGGGCCATAACAGGAATTCGGGCGAAATCACTTGTAAACTGACAACCGTCGACCATTCGAGCTAGCCTACGAATGCCCAAGCTTGATAAATTCGAGCCAAGTCAGGCTAAGAAATCCCAAGCTTGGCGAATTTCAAAACTTGACTAAAAAAGCACCAACCTTTTTGTTTTGTTTTTTTCATTATTATTATGTATTCTTTATGTCAAGTTTCTTTTTCTAAATGAGCTAAGAATTCTGCAAACTTATCTTGGAGGCTAACTGCATGAGCCTTTTAGTTTAAAGCCTTATTTTAGAAAGCCGGAAGCCAAGCTTAGTAATTTTGATCCTTGCCTAGAAACTTAAAAAATATATTGACTCTCAAATACTTCCAATAGCCAGGAATTGCTTGGCACTTTTCTTTGTAGCTAATTGAAGCTTAGAACCTTCAAGCTGAGCAAATTTTTCTCTTATCGTAATTTAAGCTCTCTAAACTCAGATTATTCAAGTCATCGGATTATCTTATTCTAGTTTCGGTACAAAAACAGCATAAAAGTCAATTGTTCTTAGAACTATATAAAAATATCCTCGGACTCTCGAATTTTTGAATGATTTACATATATCGCACACGAAGTAGACGAAAAAACATTGTAACATAAAAAACTTGAATACCAGTATTCAAATTCACTTAGATAAAATACCTAATGACTGAGCATGACATAATTTGACTAAATTATGAATGACTACCGTCTCTTGAAACTTAAAATTACTAATAATAATTTTAAACAAGTTATGATGGATAACAATTAGTAATTGAATCACTATTAAAAAAAAAAAAAAACTTAAAACTAAGAAGTTAATTGATATGTCTTAAATGGTACCAACTGGAAATTGCGAGGATCGAACCTAATGCAAGTATCATAAAGTTAGTATCAAGTGACCGTGGAATCTGTTACATTTCTTACTCGATAAAAAGGTTATTTTTTTCTGACTTGTTTTTTAACTTACAAGGAGAGGTCACACCCTCCGGGTCACCGATCTTGACGAAACTTTGGGGATCGTTTTCTTATACCAAAAGATGAAGAAATCTACCAATCATCCCGTCTAATGGGCCTTTTATACCTAGTTCCTACATAGCTTATATCGTATTTTTAGCTCTTTTTGGGTTTTTTTGAGAATTTTCAAAAAATTCCTGTTCGTAGCCTATTGCACTTACAAAATTCTGCAACCCCGCATTTTTTTTGTTTTTACATCTTCTTTTGAGAAAAAATATTTTTAAATCCAATTTTGAAGAAATAGTCCATGTAAAATTAAGGTAATCAAAAGCATTTTTTTACTGTTTTTTTGGTTTTATGAACTTAAACTGTAAGTCGTCAGCCTTATCAAAATTATGTCTAAAAATATTTTTTCTAAAAAATTCATAAAAAAATAAAGAAAATGCGGGGTTGCAGAATTCTGTAAGTGCAATAGGCTTTGAGCAGGAATTTTTTGAAAATTGGCACAAATAACCACAAAAGTCGCACTAAAGTGTTAAAAGTGTCAAAACAAGCTGATTTTCAAAAAATTCCTGCTCAAAGCCTATTGCACTTACAGAATTCTGCAACCCCGCATTTTCTTTTTTTTTTTATGAATTTTTTAGAAAAAATATTTTGAGACATAATTTTGATAAGGCTGACGACGTACAGTTTAAGTTTATAAAACCAAAAAAACAGTAAAAAAATGCTTTTGATTACCTTAATTTTACATGGACTATTTCTTCAAAATTAGATTTAAAAATATTTTTTCTCAAAAGAAGATGAAAAAACAAAAAAAATGCGGGGTTGCAGAATTTTGTAAGTGCAATAGGCTACGAACAGGAATTTTTTGAAAATTCGCAAAAAAACCCAAAAAGAGCTAAAAATACGATATAAGCTATGTAGGAACTAGGTATAAAAGGCCCATTAGACGGGATGATTGGTAGATTTCTTCATCTTTTGGTATAAGAAAACGATCCCCAAAGTTTCGTCAAGATCGGTGACCCGGAGGGTGTGACCTCTCCTTGTTAGTTTAATCAGACTTAAAGGTAACCATTTTTTCTTTATCTTTCTTTAGTTGTATTTTCAAGTATGTTCTGTGTGAAAATTTTTTCAATGGTCCAATTTAGTTAATAATGAGCCAATAGATATTTTTGAAATTGTTAAAAATCATCCGGACGTTGGGTTCACTAATTTTTATACATATAATTTGCTCGTTGGGTGCCTTATCAACTCTCCAACCTTTTTCTCGATTGTACTCGTCAAAAAAATTTTCATTTAAATTTCTTATTATTCGTTTTGTAATATTATAACTAGAACTATATGCAGTTTGATGTTTTAGAGTAGGCTTACTAAAGATAAAAAATTATTTACACGATAATTAATTGTCATTACAAAAATCTATCATTTTCGAGTTGGCCAGAAATATTCGTTAGGTTATTGGTAATTTCATCTTACTCAACCATGTTGTGTTCTTATATAAAGACGAAGGACTATTTTAATTTTTTAGTTTTTTACTCTATTAAAATTTTTTGCGAATGCAATGTCTAGTTATTCAATGTTTGTTCATCTGTTCTTGAAAATTATTTTGTTCTCATTAATTTTTCAATTTATTTTAGATTCATCATGAAGTAACAAGACTTTCATAAAGTCATTGTTTGATAAAGTGAGAAGTCTGGCCTTGTGTGGGTCATTAAAATTCTTTGTTTTGAAGCATTGTTCTTGAATAATTACGCGTAGCTGAAAAATTATTTTTAAATGAAAAATTTTTGAAAGATGATTAAATACTATATAGTGTCTTGATGAGCTGCTTGAACGTTTTTATTTGTATATCATCGATCGATTTTACACTTTTCCTTAGTTTCTCAACTAAAAAATTTTAGTTTTAATTTCTGTGTACACCCTCCACTATGAATTGACTAATAGAATAGAATAATAATACTCTATGCAAAAAAACTGAAGGCTTATAGCTATTTTGATTTTCAATTCAGTTATAATTTAGAAACAATCATGATAAATTATTCTAATTTGATTAAAACACAATCGGCAATTTACCGGTTATAGCGTAAGAGAGGGTTATTGGGTGTTAGTACGAATGAGAGATGTACCGCGAACTTTAAACACTTATAAATTAAAAACTATTTCAAAATATTCAACTTTTTTTCTTTTTAATGATCAATTAAGCTTATTAGATATAATAGCGTAATTTTCAGATAGTATACTTTTCGTTTAACAATAAAATAATTGGTTTAAAAAAAAAAAAACAAGTGTGGCTAATAGTACGAACGAGAGGCCATTAGTACTAGGCCTTTTGTACGAAGGTGGGCGTTAGTACGAGGCTGTTAGTCCGAACGGTTGATTAGTTCGATGTTAGGTTAGATGATTAAGACATACAAAGCAACTAATAACGTTACTTTTGAATATATTTTAATTTTTTTATTTATTAAATTTAAAAGTTCGTTGACGCAATAAGATTTGCTATACTTGCTTATTGAAGAACTGTTGAAATGGAGGTTAGGTTCTCCTCGTGTTTCTCGTACTAACAGCCGCAACAACGCGAAAAAGACCGAATGCGTGCGGTAGTACAAATTTTGAACATGAAATTGATTTTTTATTTTCAACTAAATAAATATTTTTAAAAAGTGATGTGACAAAATTATTTATTTAACAATAATACATTTAAAATATTTTTTTCTAAATATCTAACTAAATAATTACTCTATCTAAATAACAAAATCATTTTTGTTCGTACTAACATACGCATTCGTACAAACGCCCTCTCTTACCCTATTCCGTATTGGCTTTCGGCGTTGGGCTAAAAGACGCGCAACTATTTTTAGACTCGAGATCGGACGACTCCGGCTGTCTCCGTGTTCTTGCCACGAGCTGGGCCTTGGTGTCGCGCCAGCTGCTCCGATCACGACAAACCAAACGTGCTCCGATTTCTTTTACTTATAGCAAAATTATTTTTTCTATTCTACATTTACTCGATACTTTTATTTTCTTAGCTCCAATCTTTTATACATTTGTGAAAGCTTTTCATACAATAATTTTTTTATGTCAGAAGCAATAAAATTTATGTTATATTAATTAAAATTTATATTATATTAATTTATTTAATATTTTGGTGACCGCAGATGTTTTTCATTAACTGAACATGCACAAATCATACAGCATTAAAAAGGTATTGAAACTAGCGCGCCCCCTGTCCCTTTCGCTTCGCTCAAGAGGCCAGGCGGCTTACCTGCTCCGATATTTTTGCCCAAATATTTTTTAAAGTATCGGACTTTGCGCAGCAATACCTCCACCCTTGCATCGCTACGCTCCACGCGATGCATGAAAGGCACGACCGGCCGACACTCGCGCTTCGCGAGCTTCGATACCAGGCTTTTTATTGATGGATTCGTCTATGTTAGGTCAAAATTGCAGGGCAATACAATCGTTCAATGCCAAACTCTAGATGATTTTTTGTGCAAGCCAAATTATTGAGTTCGTGAATAAAAGTTTTTATATCTTTATAAACCCCCGGCGATACAGTTGAAGTCTATTTTCGGCGATACATTGGGACTGTCATCTAGTAAGGCCAAAGCAGTGTAAAGCGCGTGCTATTACTGTGGCCACTGGTCCTGGTACATTTGTCGTGACCAAAGATCCGGAGGCTGGAGAAGACAGGGAAAAATCGGAGGATGCTCATCCACCAAACCGCGAGTATGCAGAGGGAGAGAAGAGAAAACTAAGAATGAAACGCAAAGCTGCCGAACATCAGGAAGAACCTCCATCGAGGATCCTTCGGACCGTACTTGCTGGTCTGCCATCGGGCGTAGTTAGTCAGATGCCAGAACGCGAAAACCTTAAAAAAAAACGATGCGTACGGATAGAAAAAAAAATGCTCTCAAAAGCCCCACTTTGCTTGAACTTTTGGGTGATCTGACAGAAGAGTTCACAACAAGGGTGACCGGAGATCAGTTTGTAATTTATGATTCAAGGAATGATGAAGATGATGAGTTGGAAGGGCGTATTATTGTCTTTGCAACTCGAAGAAATTTAGAACTTCTTGCTAGCAGCTCAATCTAGTACCTTGACGGAACCTTTAAGGTTTGCATCATGCAGTATTATGTACATTATTTATTTACATTATTTACATTATTATTTGTACAGGTCACGCCGCACATTTTTACCCAAGTCTTTACTGTTTTGGGAACAGTGCACAGAAACTCAGAGAAAGCCCCCGAAATTAATGCCCTACCGTTTGTATATGCTCTCCTTACGTCGAAGGAAAGCTGTCAGTACGAGATCGTCCTTCGTTCGATTACTGCACACTGGGAAAATAATGGGAGTCATTGATCCCAAAAATAGGAGCACTGCTGCTCGACAGTGTGGGGACGGTGGTGCCCACATACGGGTAAAACTAAGCAAAAGGCAGATCCAAAACAACGGTAGAGGGCGTTGGCGCGACAGTTTGGGGATTGTTGTTCCCACGTCGGGTACCACCGTACCCACCACGGTAACTCTGATGCCCGAAGCTGCCGGGCATAACATAACCCTACTAATGGGCTAGATGATACCCATTATTTTCCCAGTGCAGCGGCTCATGACCATGGCATAAGAAACTGCGAGCCGCAATTAATTATGAGTGACTACGAGTTGGGCACAACTAATGCCTGCTCTTCGGTATTTCCGTACGTGGCCCTGTCTGGATGTTGCTTTCATTTATGGCAGAGTCTCTACAGAAACATTCAGGAGCGTGGCTTAGCTAGTGCTTATAACGATCCGACGGACAGGTCGGTGAAGAAATTCACTCATATGATAGCAGCACTGGCATTTGTTCCGATCTCGGATGTCGAATGTTATTTTAACGCGGTCAAGAACGAGGCTCCAGAAGAGTTGGAAGATTTCGTCGAATACTTTGAACGAACTTATGTGCTTGGTGAGCTTATTCTTTCAGTTTACTGTACCTAAGTCAATATGAACTTAATACGTAACTGTTATAACTTGTAGGCAAGCCGAAGGTTGGCAGACGGAAAGCGTTCGCCCCCCGATACAAAATTCAGTTTTGGAACCATCATGATGCGGCAAAAACAGGCGAATCCAAAACAAATAATGTATCGGAGGGGTGGCATAATCGCTTTCGACTCCTTATGGGAAAGAACCACCCTGATATATACTCGTTCATGAAGGAAATACAGAAAGAGCAAGGCGATACAGAGATATTGGTGGTAGAAGTTTTGCTTGGGCGTAAAATAAAGGCAGCCCCCAAGAAGAGATGGCTGGACGTGCAGAAAAGGCTACAGAACATCGTTTTAAATTATGAGTCCTATGAAATTTTAGCCTATTTAGAGGCGATTGGCGACACCATGTCGACCTGAATTTTTATATTCTGTTATCTTTTTACATTTGTATGAGCGTATATTTAATATTTTGTTATCGTTTTCTATATACATGTTCTTGATATTTATTTTACATTTGTATTAGCTTATTTTGTAACATTATATTATATTGATGCATTAATTACAAACCTTTCATTCGGGGAATATTCGGGGGATGCTGTTCGGGCGAATGGGTATTCGGGGGATTGGACATTCGGGCGATTGGGCGTTCGGGCAAATTGATTCGGGAAAACGGTCGGCAACCCGAGCGCGCGTTCAGTATCACTCGAGCCATCAGCTTGTAACCACAGTCTCGTGCGTTGCCACTGACTTGTACCTGCTTAAGCCTAATAAATACACTTAATACTACATATCGAATTATTGCACTACCAAGTCCTTTCCTGGAGCGTAGGGCTCCTAATCCTGCTCTTCAAGTTACGCAGACCCTATAGACTCTCGACCTTCAAGTTCAACTGCGAGATATCGATCCTTAAATCGAACGATGTTGTTGTTGTTGACATAGAATTATTTTAGTATTATTTGCAGTTTCTGTAGAGTTTTAAATTTCTACTTTATAGTGTGAAACATTTTGCAAAAGTCTTATTGCATTACTTTTACTTAACCATACAGCCGTTGCGAGTTATAATGATTCAAACAAAGCAAGTTAGTGATAATACTGCAGCTTGCAACCAAAAGAAAAATTCGTATTTTGTGAAGTTATTGCGGGATGTTGATGTGAATGATTAGTTTAAAGATAAAAAATGAAGATTGAAGGTTGAAGATTGAAGACAAAAATCAAGATTGAAGATGAAGAATCAAGAATTGAAGAGTGTACATGAAGAAACAAATTGGAAATCAGAAATTAAAAGTAAACAAAAAAGAGAACAGCTGATTTTGAAACGTCAATCAAGGTATACCATTGAAGTGTTATGAAGTAAGGTAAAGTTTTGAAGAGATCAATCAAGATATTAATTGAAGTGTGTATCTAGTTAAGATGCAAAGATTTTTGTGTTATCGGTTCAGTGTTCATCTATATGGGTTAAAAATGGAAAATATTTTAAGTTACAATAAATATAAGGTAAACGTCCCTTGATAACGAACGGTGACCCTGCTAACGAACACTTTTTTACAAATCGATAAAAAAAAAACTTTTTGAGTTAGTCTTGACATGAAATAAAAATTTATTAGCAAAGCTGGATATCTAGAGATTCCAAAACTACCAAAGCTCATTATAAATATAATTTTTTTATGCAAAAAATAAGATAAAATTGAACGCGTTCGTTGAGTTGACATAGGCCGCTCAGATTCATGAGTCGAAAAAGCAAAAAAACTCTCATTTAACTTCTGCTGTAACATAGTCTTTTATTGAAAAATATTATGCAGCTGGCATTGACACTAAGTTTAGGACTCACAGAATTTATATTTACCGTAAAATTACACTGAATATCAATCTTTTCTCGTTTAATAAGAGTTAACGAACGCCGGACATCGCTGAGTCAAGTGTTCGTTAAAAAGGGACATTTCATTTTTCGGTAATTTTCATTATAAATTGTAAATTATTGACGATAATTGTAAAAATAAACTATTGCATTTTAAACTTAAAACATACGAGAAGCCAATAAAACTTTTTTGTGCTCATTCGGATCTTTAATTTTTTTTTTTTTCATTTGAAAGTCTGTGACTACTTGAAAAGCGTTCCTTAAGATGGGACATTTACCTTATATATCCACACAACACAATTTACTTATTCACTTGTTTTGAATTAAAAAAAAATTATTTTTATTTATTACTTGTTTTTCATGGACATAAAGATTGAAGAGCAAGTATAAAAATCAAGAATGAAGACTGAAGACGGAAGATCAAGAAATAAAGAAATAGCTGCATACGCCTTTTTCATCAGCTCCAGTGGGAAGTTAATAAATTATTATTGGAAAGTAACTTGAGGTGAGTCTAAGAAGAATTAAAAATGATCGGTTCTTGGTTCACTGTTTATTTACAAGTGTTAAAAAAGAAAAAAATTTTAAAGTTATAATTGATATTTTTAAATACTTGTTTCTCATGGACATAAAAATTGAAGAACGAGTATCAAATATCAAGAATGAAGAGTAAAGATATATAATTAAGAATGAAGACTGAAGAGTGAAGTTCAAGAAATTGCTGGATACGCCTTTTTCATCAGCTCAAGTGGGAAATTATCACTTTAATGCATGGTTTATACGCTTTAACCCTGCATTATAGTAAAGCTAATAGTTTATTATTGAAAGTAACTTGAGATGAGTCTAAAAAGAATAGAATAGAATAAAAAGTCTGATTTTGAGCAATATGACTAATTTTATTGGATACCTCTTTTTTTTTTTTAAGAAAATTTGCTACAAATATTTGTGGAAAAATTAACAAAAAAAAAAAAAAAAAAAAAAAAAATTTTCAAGAAACTTCAACTCTGGAACTCATATTAGTGACAATGGATCAAATTTTTTGTGTCATCATTCGGACAGCTCAATACCTTTTGCTTATATACCTCAAATAATTAATCTAATATGGATTAATAAACTATTGCAGAAGAAAAAGAAGTTCATCATCTTTTCAGAAAAAATCTGTCCAGTCCCTTGATGCTAACTGTTATTGTAAGTGTTTATTAATATATCAATACATTAGATATATGTATGTGGAATTTTTTTAATAAATCATAAATTTTAGTTGATATCTAAAAGTTTCATACAAATAAAAATTGTTTATGATGTAGCAACTCAAATTATTTAATAAATAAAAAACAAATTATTATGATACTTTCACGGGATTTGTATGGATTAAAAAGGAAGAGTTGGAGACTATTATTATTTTGGTTGCGAACAGTTGTGGAGATCATGAGCTTTCAAAACTACTACTTTGGCTGATTGGAAAAAATCTTTGAAGAAAATAGTTTGAAGTCATTCATCGAATACAGGAGGAATCCTGAAAATCTGCAAGATTATTTTTATTTCCTAGTTTATAATAAGATTTTAATCACTTTAAGCTGAAAATCATTAAAAAAAATTTTTTTTTTTAACCTTCAACTCTGCAGTACAATTTCAAAAATTAATTAATAAAAAATGAAAAAAGCTTTACAATAAAATTTCAAAAAATAATTACTGCTGAGTTTTTACAGGGCTTGTACCAACTCATGTCAATATTATTATTGGTAAAGACAGTTCTGGAGATCACAATCATTCAAAACTATTACATTAGCTGATTGGAAAATATCATAAAAAAAATAATTTATTTATCGCCCTCCCCAGCGTTATTTGGGCTTAGAGCTCGGCTGTTTATTTAATTATTTAAAAAAATAATTTATTTATCGCACTCCCCAGCGTTATGGGGGCTTAGAGCTTGGTGATTTATTTAATTGTTTATAAAAAATTATTTATTTATCGCTCTCCCCAGCGTTATGGCGGTTTAGAGCTTGTTGGTTTATTCAATTGTTTATAAAAAATAATATATTTATCGCTCTCCCCAGCGTTATGGGGGTTTAGAGCTTGTCGGTTTGATAAATTGTTTATAAAAAATAATTCATTTATCGCTCGCCCCCAGCGTTATTGGGGCTTAGAGCTAGGCTGTTCGTTTAATTGTTTATAAAAAATAATTTATTTATCGCTCTCCCCAGCGTTATGGGGGTTTAGAGCTTGATGGTTTATTTAATTGTTTAACTGTTATTGTTTAATTATTTATGTATTGTTTGACTGAACTTCAGGCTGAACTGCAGTGCCCAACGCTGTCATCAAGCCTTCATCTCCTTTTTTTTTCAGAGAATGATAAGCGAAAATTAATATTCATGGAAAAAAATCATCATTATGTAATTCAAAACGCAAATTTTCCCATAGACTTAGTCAGGTTGGGTTCATTAGCTTGGAAAAAAAACTTTGTACAATTTTGTAGTTGCGTTAAAATTAGCGTTAAATGAACATTGTAAATCGTTTTTGTATGCGTTATTCGTTCCAGTGTGATCCGATCATGCTGGAATTGGGTTATTGGGTTAAATTAATTAAATTAAATAAACCGTCAAGGTCTAAACCTCCATAACGCTGGAGAAAGCGATAAATAAATTATTTTTTATAAACAATTAAATAAACTGACAAGCTCTAAACCCTCATAACGCTGGGCACCCAATTTCAACAAAAAAACTAATCGGCTATGCCCCAAGCTTTAAAGCTTTAAAGCTTGGCTTAAGCCCACAAAACCCGGAGCACCCAAGTTCAACAATAAAGCTGATTGGCTACCCCCCAAGCTCTAAGCCCTCAAAACCCTGGGCACGCGAGTTCAACAAAAAAGCTGATTGGCTACCCCTCAAGCTCGAAGCCCACAAGACCCTGTTGCCTGAGTTCAATAAAACAAACTGATCAGTTGGGGGTTTAGAGCTTGGGGGATAGCCGATCAGCTCATTTGTTGAACTCGTTTATAAAAAATTATTTATTTATCGCTCTCCCTAGCGTTATGGGGGCTTAGACCTCAGCTGTTTATTTAATTGTTTATAAAAAATTATTTAATTATCGCTCTCCCCAGCGTTATGGGGGTTAAGAGCTTGGTGATTTATTTAATTGTTTATAAAAAATTATTTATTTATCGCTCTCCCCAGCGTTCTCCGTTCCACAAAAAAGCTAATTTTCACGTATTAGAAACTGATTTTTTAGTTGGTTTTTGGATCGTGTGAAGGCAATTTTGAAGTTATTGAGGTGTGGTTCATGCAGAGAACTTCCTTTTTCAATATCTTTCTGAAAATATATGATTTGTCAAGGTTTAATCAATTGAAACCATCTCCGTTTCGCAAAAAAGCTAATTTTCAAGGATTGGAAAATGATTTTTTAGTTGGTTTTTTGAATCGCGTAAAGGCAATTTTGAAATTATCGAGGCGCGGTTCACTTAAAAAACTTCCTTTTTTGAATATCTTTGTAACGATCTATGATTTGTATAGTTTTAACAAATAAAAAATTTTAAGTTAGCTAAAAAGAGCGATGTTTTATTTCATTGGTTATTCTAACTGTGCGAGAGCATTTTTGTAGATACAGGGTTTCGGTAGTTGCAAAAAAATTCCTCTTTTCAATACCTTCAGGAAGATGTATAATTTGTATCGTTTTTATAAATCCAAAACATTCCAAGGTACTAAATGAGCGTAAAGAGCGGTTTCTTACGATTACAAAATATATAATTTTTTTGGTTTTGAGTTCGTTATTTTCATGGCTTTTGACATACAAAAATTGTATGAAATCAACAAAAGATTGGAGCAAAAAAAAATAATTGTTTTATGTACTGTTTTTTTTAATCGATTTATGATTTTTTTGCGGAGCATTAGTTGGTTGAAAAAATCATGGTTTAGTGATTTTTAGGCATGTATAATGTACATACATAAAGGTACATCGACGATCTCTGACTGAGAAAACAAGCCTGAGTGGGGACTGCGGAGTGCCTAACAGCCGACTGCCGAGTCAGTGAATCGCTGCGGAGCGAGCGTTTGCCAAACATTCTGCCATGCAATCGGAACAAACACCGTAACAGCTGTCGCTAAGCCCCGGCGCCCCAGCAACTCACAAAAAATATGTACGCCCTTGAATTTTTGCATCAACGACATCTACGGTCGGGCGGCGAACTAGATATCCGCTAAGTTTTATCCCGAAAGACTAAAATCACAACAACTCGCCAGCTGAAATAGTTCCTGACAAACTGTGGCCGCTAGAATCCATCAATTGTTACGAAAAAAATACCAAAAAATTCGTTATTTCAGCCTACAAGTGCCTTACTATCTGGATTTTTCATCAAGTGAAGGAATAATTCGATGCATGAGATCTAAGATGAGTCAGGTCGAGTATGAATAAGGTGAGTAGGGTTTGTTTGGTAAAGTGAGTTGGGAACCATTTACGGTATTTGAAGTAAATCAAATTAGTAAAGTCAGTAATATGGCTAAGATTAAAATAGGTCAGGTGGTTAAAGATGAAAAAGCATGGCGTCGAGGCAGCAGTGGGAGATCGCCCAACAGCGTCGTCTCCTCAAGCAGGGCGAGGCACGGCTCGCCGTAATACGCGGAGCACATACGACCGTAGTTGGTAGTGCAAGATTTAAAATGTATTTTGCACAAAATTTATTTATAAAGAAACATCTCGCTAATGTGTTAAATAAATAAAAGATCCTTTCATATTCGCGTTGAGAAAACAACGCATCGAAGTATTGGCTCAATACTACATCCAACCATAGTTGTGGCGAAGAAGCAACACATAATTGTGTTAAAGCAACACTAGATCCAATGATATTCGAGAATACAACGCATCCATGTATTGGATCAATACTAGATTCAGCCACAGTCAAGATAAAGAAACAACACACCTATGATTTCAAAAATCAAAAAGTAGTCCAGAATAAAAATTGATCAAGAATAAAAATTTGTGCAGTACGAGAAAATTTTTAGGGTAATCAAGGGACACTTAAGTGGGCAGATTTGCGCAATCCTAACTCAGCTGGTTAGATAAGCGAAATACGTTAGTTTAGTGAGAGCTAATCATTTAAATCGGTTCAGGTTGGTAAGGTAGATGAGGTTCATTAGGCGGAGGTTTTGGGGGAGGAGGTTGAGAGGGTTTGTTATTGCCCTTAAAAATATTAATAGAGCTTTTTCAAAATTTAAAGTACTTCAACAAAACTTTAAAGTTAGTGACTGAGTTGATGAATATGGTAAGTAGAATTTGTTGGTAGATTGGGTGAGATAAGTTTGGGGGATAGAATACGGTATTTGAAGCAAATCAAATTAGTGAGGTCAGGAATGTGGCTAAGATTAAATTAGGTCAGGTAGTTGAAGATAAAAAAGTAAGTATTGTTAGTAGGATCATTAAAAAGGGCTTGATGTCAGCTTTCTTATTATGTCATTGAAATTTTTATTAAATACTTTTTGCTGTCATGAGAGGGTCCTGAACAAAGTCATTCATCATTTTATATCCAACCCTACCCCTATAAAATCATAAATCTGTTTAAACGCAATTTTGCGAGCTGTTACTATACAGGAAGTAAGTTCATCTCATGAAGAATCTGTGAAAAAATTTTGTAGAAAATCGAGGCTTGCTTATACGAGATTGCGAAATTTGAAAATATGCGTGATTTTTTTACTATTTCGCTAATTACTAGAGTAGTTTTCAGGGTGGGCAGTTTAAGCTAGAGATCTAAGATGAGTCAGATCCAGAATGACTAAGGTAAGCAGGGTTTGTTGGTAGAGTGAGTGAGAGATGAGTTGGGGATCAAGTACGGTATTTGAAGTAAGGGAAATTAGTAAGGTCTGTAATATGGCTAAGATTAAAATTTGTTAGGTGGTTAAAGACTAAGAAATTAAGTAAGGTTGGTAGGGTTATGAATCAAATTATGATGAGTAAGTAAAGTTCAAACTGAACTCTCGTGTCTAGTTTTTATTGATTTTGAACACTTAAGTCTTTTTATTATTTTACCAAACATAGACCTTACGTATTGTTTCGATTAATCTTTATAGTCATCAATTATAATTAGGGGGATGGTTATAATTACAATTATAATTATAATTAGGGGGTACCCGGAGCTAAAAATATTAAGTAAATTAAAGACTTTTCAAATTTTTGTATCTATTTAATCAAGTGTTCGAAATAATCCGATAAAATCATGAAAATAATAATTATTAGTATATAAACAAAAACAATGAATTTATAACCACGAAAGTTTAAGGACGTTCAACTCGAAAAATTAATCATGATGAATAAATTATGAAAATTTAAAGATACTTTGATTGAATAATAAGAAGTCCTCAGTAAAAATCTGGAAGCAATTAGGAGTCTAATAACAAAGATATCAATGATTATTGTTTTGATCCATTAACACAGTGTCATATGGGAAATCGAACTTTTACGTGCTTCTTAACAAAGTCTCTCAATAATGGATGATGCCACCAAGCACAGTTTTTTTGAGGTGTTAAAAGAGCATTTGAGGATTATTTTAAGATGTTTACGGAGACGATTAGGAGAATATTAATGATTGAAAAGAATAGTCAAAGAAAAAAAAATAGTACTTTTGGGATTAGGTTAGACTCAAGCAACCAATCAGCGTGTCTCTTCATCGGAAAAATAGTCATACAAGAAGACTTGACTTGAGTAGTCAAAGTTGAAGGTCCTTAAATGAACTATGAACGTAGCGGCAAAGGTAAAGGGTATATACATATAACAGTGAATTCATAGTGGACGGTGTACTAAAAAATTCAGCTGAGAATTTTTTAATAGCGAGGTACTACTTATATGATAAAATTGATCAATGATGTACTGCGAACCAATAAAAGCAGTTCATAAAAAGCAAAGATAATATTGGAAAAAGCCTTCAGCTTTGAGTTTGAAATAAACTTGAAAAATAAGTTATTGCACGGATAAAAGTCAAATTTTTTTAAAGTTCAATTATTAGCTGAGTAAATTGTAACACTACTGCATGGTATTTTTGTTAAAAATTTCGCGACGTATTTTATTATAAAAATGATAAATGGACTGGGGAACACGAGTATTTCAAACAGCATGCTAATCTCTGAGTTATCCGATCCCAGTTTTCTGAGAACGGAATTAGTTTAGTTCCAAAGTTCTAAGCGTGAAATAACTGCAGAACAAAGCGCTAGGCAGTTCTCAGTAGTTCAAACTTTAGGAAGACACAGTATTCCTTGAGCTGCTGAGCAAGATTCATAATTTCTAATTTCAGCTTCTAGCTTTTCGAGCTGACGCTTTATGTAACACATTATCACTCGAGAGAATGAGTAACTAAATTTTCTAGCTGTTAAAAAGAACTAACTTGGAACGAAGGATATGAAGAAGAAAAAAAAAATTAATCGATAGTAAAAAAAATATATATATATGTATATACCGTCCAACTCGATTGGCACCAAGTTTGAAGTTAGTTGAATACATATTTTGCAAAGCATGTAATTTTATTCCAAGTTAGATATTCGTCGAACTATTATTTTTCCTAGTATAGATCGCTGGGGCTAGGAATCGTCTAGATTAGCTGGACAGGTCTCAGCCGAGCTCCGAGCCTTCAAGTCAAGCTTCGAGCCGATGAGCTGCTCCAAGCCTCCAAGCCAAGCTTCGAGCTATCGAGCGAGGCTCCAAGCTTCCAAGCTGAGCTCCGAGCTATCGAGCTAGGCTCCAAGCCTCCAAGCCGAGCTCCGAGCTATCAAGCTAGGCTCCAAGCTTCCAAGCTGAGCTCCGAGCTATCGAGCTAGGCTCCAAGCTCCAAGCTAAGCTCTGAGCTATCGAGCTAGGCTCCAAGCTTCCGAGCTAAGCTCTCAGCATCTGTGCTAAGCTCCCAGCTTCCAAGCTAAGCTCTCAGCATCTGCGCTAAGCTCCCAGCTTCCAAGCTAAGCTCTCAGCATCTGTGCTAAGCTCCCAGCTTCCGAGCTAAGCTCTCAGCATCTGTGCTAAGCTCCCAGCTTCCGAGCTAAGCTCGCAGCATCTGAGCTAATCTCTGCGCTAAGGATGCTGGATACCAAGATCTCGGTCCAGACTATAGGCTGAGAATGCTTGGTACCGAGATTTTGAGCCAGGTACCAAGCTATTAAGCCGGAGGACTTGATGGAGTCCTGGTGAACAAAACAGTTGTGCACTTTTGCCAACTGTTTAGGAAGTTTCAAACTTCCTACACCTAATAAAAAAAAAGCTTGTGATGTGCCAAATTTTATTAGTTACAATTTGTAACTAATAAAATTTTATGCATCACAAAAAAAAGAAGCAGTAAAAAAAAGAAAAAAAAAACAAAATATATTAGATAAGAAAAAAAAATGAAACAAAACTTTTAAAAAAATTACGAATTACGAATTAAAATCAAATGAGCAAAATACAAATGCTCGGTTTGAAGAAAATCACTGAGCTTTATATCACCCAATGATTGTATATTTGCGCATGGGTTACATTTAACCCCCTACCGACGTTAAACAATACCTGCCCAAGCTAGTCCAGGTTGAAACGCATTCCACTAGGGGGTGCGCGTCAAATGTAACCCATGCGCAAATATACAATCATTGGGTGATATACTCTCTAAATCTCAATAAGTGAAAATTTTACTTATTCAATAAGTGATTCAAGAAATCACTTATAAATAAGTGAGAGTTCACGTAAAAATAAGTGAAACCGCAGTAAAAAAATTTTAACCTAACCTCACAGTCTAAATACTCTACCCAGCTGAAAAAATCCATATAGAAATCCGTAAGGAAACCCGTACGGGGACCCGTAAGGGTTCCCGTAAAGGACCCCATACGGGTTTCCGATACTGATATTTGGTCAGGGTGTCCATACGGGTTTCCATACGGTTTTTTTTTTTTCATTTAATTTTATTTTCACACTATCTTTTTATTTATTTAATTTAATATTATTATTAGATATTGATATATTATTCTTTATAAGATTTAATTATTAATAATAAAATTATTTTGAATAAAATTATCGAAGAAAAAATTTTGTTCGACTGAGATTCGAACCCACGACCCCAGGCATGGCAGGCAGACACTCTACTAACTGAGCCAATGAGCTAGCTTGCTCGAAGACTTTAATTAAAATACTTTAACAACTGTTTTATATTTGATTTTATACTAGTCTCTCTCAGCGCGCAAACACGAGCAATTGTATTACATTATCTAAATCTGAAACAAATTTTGTCGAAGCTTCATCTAAATTAAAGGGCTTAACCGACAATAAGTTGTATATGAAAGGAGTTTAATTGAGGTCTTGATGCATGCTAGCTCAATGGCTCAGGTGGTAGAGTGTCTGCCTGTGATGCCTGGGGTCATGGGTTCGAATCTCAGTCGAACAAAATTTTTTTCTTCGATAATTTTATTCAAAATAATTTTATTATTAATAATTAAATCTTATAAAGAATAATATATCAATATCTAATAATAATATTCAATAAATAAACAAATAGTGTGAAAATAAAATTAAAAGAAAAAAAAAAAAAAAAAAAAAAAAAAAACCCGTATGGAAACCCGTACGGAAACCCTGACTAAATATCAGTATCGGAAACCCGTATGGGATCCTTTACAGGAACCCTTATGGGTCACCGTACGGGTTTCCTTACGGATTTCCATATGGATTTTTTCAGCTGGGTAAAAACACGCGATGCCCGCGGGTGCGGAATATTGCGGCTTCGTCCGTCCCGCCAGATTCTCTCTGCTGTTCTTACGACGACCTTACACTCGCGTTACCTGCGAAAATTCTGTGAAATCAAGGTGGTTTTATACATATAAGTAATTAGACTGCAGTGAACAGCGTATACAGTAGACTGACTGTATTTTATTTGTTGAATGTGCTTTTTTACCAAATAATTTATTGGCGAGGTTAGATATTCTGAATGAGCTACCAGTTTGTAAACTATCAACAGGCCATCACAGACGCATACTTGATCAGTTATCAAAGGCTTTTCAATTATATACTTATTATAAATGTTTATCAATATTAACCATTTTTTATTTAATACACAATGAGCCAGCTAATATCTTTAAGCGTGGAGGGATTAAGAAAGTTTCTGTCAACAAAAATACATGATGAAGAAACTCTTCAAATTTTAGAAGGTAAAAAAATTTCTTTATTTTATTATACTTTGAAACATTCAGATTTGATATCAGTGCATATATTGTATTAATTTGAATTGAAATTCTTACTAAAAAATTAACAATAATTAAAGGTACAGATAAAAAAATAAAAAATGAATTTTGGCTGGAATATAGAAATATAAAATATTTTAACTGATGCAGAAAAGAAATGATACTTTACATCTTCTGTAAATTTTTCTCATCACAAGATGGATTATCTTCCAATTTTCAAGAACATTATAGTATATTTACTTATGATCTGGCTAGTGACTGTTCAAAAAATGGATCATTTTTTAAATTGTTCTGTACACTCACAAAAATGTCGTTTAGAAACAAGAGGAAGAATCCGCTTGAGTTTTTCATCTAAATTAAAGGGGTTTTCATCTTGAATCAAGAGGAGTCTCTGTTGATTCAAGAGGACGAAATCTTAATTTAACAATAAAGTAATCTTAATTTCAAAGGAAATCATCTAAAATCAAGAGGATGTCCTTTCCAAGTTTTTCTTTTTTATTATTTTTTAAAATTTTATCTTGAAAAATTTTTATAGTAATTTTACATAATATCGAGGGCCTCCTAAAAGCTACGAATTAAATATACGGACGATAAACAAATCCGAGGTCAACGAAAAAACTGACCAGCTATCCTCCAAGCTCTAAACCCCCAAGACTCTGGGCGCCCGAGTTCAACAAAAAACTTATTGCCTATCCCCCAAGCTCTAAGCCCCTAAAAACCTTGGGAACCCAAGTTAAATTATTCAAAAAATATGAGTGCATTTAAGTTAACGAAATAAATAATTTCGTAACGATACCTAATTAAGCTGCACTGGTGCAATTATATCATAAAGTTTTAAATCTGAAATTTTTAACTCCAAAATGGCGTGGTTGATTAGGAAAACGATATAAGTTTTCACTTATTGTTTAGCTCTTTGTTTGCAACATTATCAACAAATAATTTTTTTAACTATAAATTAAATGGTTCTAAGAATGAGAAACATTTCAAGAAAAGTGTAAAAATTTTCGTTTCTTTATTGGTTATTTATTTATTTTTTCATTTATATATATTTTTTTATTATTTTGTAATATTTTCAAGTGATGTAAATAAAAGTGAATTACAACCTTTTTGTGGAAAAAAAAAAATCTTTTTATGGACTTGATATTCAAATATAAAGTACGCTTAACTTCTAAAATTATTCCACTCGGTAACCAGAGTTTTGTGGGCTTAGAGCTTGGGGGATAGCTGATCAGTTTTTTCGTTGACCTCGGGCGCCCAGGGTATTTGGGGGTTTCGAGCTTAGGGGATACTTGATCAGTTTTTTCGTTGACCTCGGGCGCCCAGGGCTATAGGGGTTTAAGACTTAGGGGACAATTAGTCATTTATTTTATAATAGAAAAAGTTTAATCGAAGTTTTCCTCCACTCAGGGGTGTTATTACAGTTTGGGGACGGGTCTGGATAAAGTTCGACACCCTGGGTAAACCCTGGGCGTCAGAGTTCAACAAAAAAACTTATCGACTATTCTCCAAGCTCTGAACCCCTAAAACCCTGGGCGTCCGAGGTCAACAAAAACACTTATCTGCTATTCTCCAAGCTCTGAACTCCCAAATACTCTGGGTGCCTGAGTTCAACAAAAAAACTGATCAGCTATCCCCCAAGCTCTAAACCCCAAAACCCTGGGCGTCCGAGTTCAACAAAAAAACCGATCAGCTATCCCCTAAGCTCTAAAACCCCCAAACCCTGGGGGCCTGAGTTCAACAAAAAAACTGATCAGCTATCTCCCAAGCTCTAGACCTCCCAAAACTGTGGTTACTAAGTAGAATAATTTTATAAGTTAAGCGTACTTTATATTTAAATATCAAGTCCATAAAAAAGTGTTTTTTTTTTTTTTCCACAAAAAGGTTATGGTGTACTTTTATTTACATCGACTGAAAAATATTATAAAATAGTAAAAAAATACTATAAAATAAAAAAATAAATAACCAATAAACAAACGAAAATTTTCACGCTTGTCTCGAAATGTCTCATTGCATGTTGCAAACAAAGAGTTAAACAATAAGTAAAAACTTATAGCGTTTTCCTAGTCAACCAAGCCATTTTGGAGTTGACAATTTCAGATTTACAACTTTATGATATCATGATTTATAGCTTAATGATAATTGCACCATTGAAGCGTAATTAAGTATTGTTATAAAATTATTTATTTCATGCTTAAGTTAGCTAAAATGCTCTCATATTTTTGGAATAATTCAACTCGTGCTCCCAAGGGTTTTGGAGGTTTAGAGCTTGGGGGATAACTGATCAGTTTTTTTGTTGAACTTGACGCCCAGGGTTTCGGGGGTTTAGAGCTTGGGGGATAGCTGATCAGTTTTTTTGTTGAACTCGGACGCCCAGAGTTTTGGGGGTCTAGAGCTTGAGGGATAGCTGATCAGTTTATTTATTGAACTCGACGCCCAGGGTTTTGGGGGCTTAGAGCTTGGGGGATAGCTGATCAGTTTTTTTTGTTGAAATCGGGCGCCCAGGGTATTTGAGGGCTTACAGCTATTGGGGGATAGCCGATAAGTTTTTTTGTTGAACTCGGGCGCCCAGGGTATTTGGGGGTTTAAGGCTTGGGGAATGACCGATCGATCATTTATCGATCTTGGCGCCCAGGCTTTGGGGGGTTTCAGGCTTGAGGGATAACTGATCAATGGTATAGCGGGTCTGGATTTCCAGACCCGCTATAAAGCAAATAACGCCCCTGCCTCCACTCGTTTTTGAAAGTAAAAGTGGCAGTAAAATCATTGCTCTTCTTACTAAATTATGGTTTTATTTTTTTCAATAAAATATCTAAAATTAATTATGTCTAAATTAATATTGAATGATTAATATTGAAATTAAATCAATAATTAAATTAATATTGTCTAAACCAGTTGTGAGATCAGTCATGATAAACCGAGCTTTCTTAGGTCGAAAGTCTGGGCTATGACTTTGATTCTGATAGAAAATACTGATTTTATTGAAACTTTATTCAAGATAAATTAATAAATTTTTCCCGTAATAAAAAAGTAGGTAAGGTATGGGGATTCTTGAGATAAAAAGATGAGTTAGAATCCTCACAGCTTATCTACTTAAAAAAATGAAAAATAAATTAAGAATGATAAAAAAAAATATGATTGATATTAACATTACTAGTGAAAGTAACTATTGAAGTAAATTAAATATTATTTTTAAGTTGCCTTTAATTAATTATTATTATTAAAAAAAAATAAAAAAAAAAAATAAAAAAAAAATAAAATAAAAAAAACAGATTTAACTTAACTTGTACTGTACATTTAAATTTTTTTATGTATAAAATTTTTTAATAATCAAATTTTAAATTAATTTTATGTTATGTGTACATGTACACTTTCTTTTGTTGTATAAATAAAAAATACATAAAAAAAATTTTATTCACAATTATATCTGTTTTTTTTACTCTTTAATCCTCATATTTTACATCTTTTTTTGAATCTAGAAATACGATTCGAATTTTGATGTATTGATAAGTGCACCTATACACGCATAATATTTTCATAATTTTTATATTATTATGTTATATAAATACATAAAACTAATTTTATGCCTGAAAAAAATCAATTATAATCTTTTTGTTCGAGCTTGTTAAGCATTTTGTGTGTTAAATTCATCTTGGTACTGTCGATTAGTCATTTTCGTTCACTGAAAATTTTTTTAATAATGAAAAACAAAATTTTTTTTTTTTTTTAAATGCATCAATTATTCTTATTTTTATCAATTTTACTAAAGAAGATTTCCATTTGAATTAATAAGATTTCCTAGAAAATCTAGCTGATTTTCCTCTTGATTCAAGAATATTTTTTTCTTAATCCTAAAACCCAATCCGATTGACGCTATATTAAACTGAAAATCCTCTTGAATCAAGAGGAATCCTCTTAAATCTAGAAGAAATTTTTGTGAGTGTATGTGAGAATTTAGTTCCCGGAGGATTAGATGGATTATCTCGACATCTTCAACAAGACCATAATCTTACGCTTACTCGAGGCTTGGATAATACTGGCTTTATTTGTGGTCAAAATGGTTGTCTCAGAAATTTCAATCACTTTTACAACTTAAGAAAACATATCCAGCAAAATCATCTTGATTTAGTACAAAATGTTGAAGTTGATCAATCAGTACCAAACTTAGAATTTCCTGATCCTGTCCAAAATGCTGAAAATAACTTTGTTCCAATTATTGAAATACCTGATCAAGTTCAAAATGAAATAGAAATTGAAAATAATGATACAATAAATCAAGAACCAACAAACTATGAAAAAGAGATAAGACTGGGAGCCGTGCACATGATAGCTCGACTTCATACTAATCCTTCTGTTACTGGTGCTGCTGTTAAAAGAGTTCTAGAAGAAAATGAACAACTTTAATTCAATATTAATGATTCAAAAAAAAAAAAGTATTGGACTTAATGGCAGTAGGAAAAGTGATTGATGAAAAATTTATAGAGAATGTTAATGAAATATTTAATTTTGAAAGTCCATTTTTAAATTTGAAAAATTATGATCAACAAATTGAAGCTCTAGTTCTAAATTTTGGATACATAGAACCAACAGAAATTTTATTAGGAGCTCGATCAGACTCAAGATTAAACCATACTGAATGTGCTTTTGTCCCCTCTCGAAGAAGGGAGAGTTTTCAATATGTTTCCCTCATTGAAGTACTAAAAATGGTTTTGGCCAACGATGAAGTTAGAGCTGCAATTGCTGAAGAGGTGCCTTCTCCGGAAGATGAACTGAACTCATTTATTGATGGTGAACATTTTAAAAGCCACCCTTTTTTTCAAAAGTACAGACATGCAATTAGATTATGATTATAATACGATGAACTGGAAGTTGTTAACCCTTTAGGTTCAAAAACAGGTGTTCACAAACTAGGAGTTTTTTATAACCAAATTGGAAACTTGCCACCACACATGAATTCAGAACTGGCTAGTATTCATCTTTTATGTATGTTTTGTCATGCTGATGTAGATCAAGGTTTTGATAAATTTTTAAAACCATTCTTAGATGATTTAAAATTGTTGTAAACAGATGAAGGGATTCCGATTGAATATCCTAATGAAAATTTTATTCTTAGAGCTTCAATCGAAAGTTTCTGTGGTGATGGACTTGCTGTGCATGAAGTTTTCAACTTACTTAGTCCTTCAGCAAACAAGTTTTGCAGGTTTTGTATGTACTCGAGAGAAGATTTACATTCATTCTCTTTAGATAAAGCTCCTGAAAGAACTACTGACCTGTACTACCAGCTGTTGCATCATTTGATTGATTCCAATTATTCGGATGCAGCTAAAACTGCTACAGGGATGAAAGGTAGCTGCTGCTTAAATCTGTCCAAATACTTTCACACATCAAGAAATAACATTTTTGACATAATGCACGATTGGCTGAATGGCATACTGCCAATGTGTATAAAACTAACCCAGCTGAAAAAATCCATATGGAAATCCATAAGGAAACCCGTACGGGGACCCGTAAGGGTTCCCGTAAAGGACCCCATACGGGTTTCCGATACTGATATTTGGTCAGGGTTTCCGTACGGGTTTCCATACGGGTTTTTTTTTTTTCTTTTAATTTTATTTTCACACTATTTTTTTTTTTTTATTTAATTTAATATTATTATTAGATATTGATATATTATTCTTTAAAAGATTTAATTATTAATAATAAAATTATTTTGAATAAAATTATCGAAGAAAAAAATTTTGTTCGACTGAGATTCGAACCCACGACCCCAGGCATGGCAGGTAGACACTCTACCAACTGAGCCATTGAGCTAGCTTGCTTGAAGACTTTAATTAAACTACTTTAACAACTGTTTTATATTTGATTTTCAACTAGTCTCACTCAACGCGCAAACACGAGCAATTTTATTACATTATTTATTTATTTATTTATTTATTTATTATGTACAGGCCGAGGCCCAAAAATACATTTTATTATAACAACTTAAATTTAAGGTGGTGTACGGGTAGCTCTCGCACATCATAGAGTTCTATAGACTCAACTACGATCATTTATAGTAGATAGTATCTCAATGTATAACGAATAGATTTTCAACAAAATATAATTCATAAATCGTAACTTATCAGTACTTAAAAAACAACTCTCTCGCTTTTGGTTTAAAACTAGATATAGAATAACTAACAAAGTCGTATATGCTTAATTCAGAGTTATTTAGGGTACGAACTGCTCTATCAAGGACTGACCTGTTCGAAATGGTAACCCGATTCAGCCTGGCGACTGCCGAAATTCCTGAAGGTCTCAGAACTCTCGGTGGCACCTTAAAACGTACCAAGGCAAGGAGATCAGGAGAATCAATATAACCCCTCGTAACTTTAAAAAGATACAAGATGTCCTGATAATCATAAAACGACATCAGAGTACAGATATCGAATCTACGTGAAATCGTCTCAAAATCATGATCATAAATACTCATCGGGTTACCAGCACGAAAGGCCAAAACACGCAACAATTTATGTTGGACACTCTCGAGCATGGAACGAGAGTTTACATTCAGAGGTGCCCATATAACAGACGCATAAAGTAACACTGGTCTTACCAGAGTAAGATACAGAGTCCGCAGAGTGTTTACATTTCTAAAATTACGAGATTGTCGAAGAATATAAGATAGTAATCTCATTGACTTATTTCGAGTAAATTTAACATGATATGCAAAAGACATTCGCTCATCAAAATAAACTCCCAAATCCTTCACTATTGCTTGTCTTTGCAAATATTGATTGCACAGTAAATAATTATAATATATCGGACTAGATGAATAGAATGAGATCACCGAACATTTTGGAATACTAAATTCAAGACAATTTTTCGCACACCAGAGCTCAATCGCATGTAGATCTTCCTGTAACAAGAAAGAGTCATACGCTGACTTTATACTAATAAAGATCTTAAAATCATCCGCATATAACAAATAGAAACAGTATTTAATAACTAATATCAGGTCATTTATAAACACATTAAAAAATAACGGACCACAGTGTGATCCTTAAGGAACACCTGATGTCGCAAAAAAAGCATGGGATATAAAGCCATTATAATTAACAAACAGCCTGCGATCACGCAAGTAGGACTCGATCCAACGGAGTAGTGCACCATTTAACCCATATCCGGATAATTTATCAATCAACAGACGATGATTCACGGAATCAAATGCCGCACTGAAATCCGTGTAAACCGAATCCACCTGATATCCAAGATCTATCTGACTTAGAATAAATTCAGTATATTGCGAAAGGTTTGACACCGTAGAACGCTGAGGCATAAAGCCATGTTGATAAGGTGAAATGTAACGATTCAAGTACGATGATAGCTCACGATGTACAATACTGTCGAATATCTTGGCGAACAAAGATAATTTAGCAATTGGTCGATAATTATTCACGTCGGATTTATTACCGCGCTTATGAAGAGGTGTTATGAAAGTGTCTTTCCAAGCATCTGGAAACTTGCCAGTGGATAACGACTTGTTAAAGATAAGATACAAGGGCTCGACAAGGCATGGAGCTAGGGTCTTTATAAACGCTACAGGAATACCATCCGGGCCTGGGGCGAGATTGTCACTCAGCATATTCAGTTCATTATCTAAATCTAAAACAAATTTTGTCGAAGCTTCATCTAAATTAAAGGGCTTAACCGACAATAATTTGTATATTAAAGGAGTTTAATTGAGGTCTTGATGCATGCTAGCTCAATGGCTCAGGTGGTAGAGTGTCTGCCTGTGATGCCTGTGATGCCTGAGGTCATGGGTTCGAATCTCAATCGAACAATATTTTTTTCTTCGATAATTTTATTCAAAATAATTTTATTATTAATAATTAGATCTTATAAAGAATAATGTATCAATATCTATTAATAATATTAAATAAATAAAAAAATAGTGTGAAAATAAAATTAAAAGAAAAAAAAAAAAAAACCTGTATGGAAAATCATACGGAAACCCTGACCAAATATCAGTATCGGAAACCCGTATGGGATCCTTTACAGGAACCCTTATGGTTCCCCGTACGGATTTCCTTACGGATTTCCATATGGATTTTTTCAGCTGGGAACTCTTAACGAGTATGTAAAACAAAAACGTTTTGATATAAAATATCAGAATGGTGCAATTTCATCATATAATTATGGGTATTTAGAATTCAAAAACAAGCCTTCAGCTAACTTTACAGATTCTTCGCTCAGAAGAAGAGAGCATACAATGAATCAAAAAGCTATGCAAACATGGTTACTGACTAGGACGTTGCCATTTATTCTTGCTGCTAAAATAGAGCTTGATGATCCACACATGAAACTAATAATTAAACTCATAGAAATATTGCAAATGAAATTTGCACCAAAATTAACAACTTCTATTTTACCTTATTTGGATGAAATAATCAAAGATCTTTTGGTGTACTTCAAGGAATTGTTTCCTGAAATCAATTTAATTAATAAATTCCATCATGCAACCCATTACGCTGAGTGTATAAAATGGTTTGGTCCATTACTAAATTTTTATTGTATGAATTTCGAAAGAAATCATGCTGATTATAAACTCAGAGCACAAAACGTACAGATTTTTCAGGACCCTCTAAAAACACTTATCAGAGTGGGTCAAGCAAATCAATGTTATAAGTGGAGTTCTGGTCAAGTTAAAACAAGAAAATTGGAAGTGCTATCTGGAAAATATAAACTGGTTTGTGAAACTTTAAATCGACATAAACTTCTTAGCATGGGTCACACAGATAACGAAGAAATTTATTGTGCAAATGAAGTTAAAGTTAATGGAATACGATACAGACGAAAATTATTTGTAATTTTAGAAAAGGAAAGCATAAGAAATGATGATAAGCACCTATTTGGACAAATAGAAGAAGTAGTTGTTATTAACGACAGAGTATTTTTATTGACATCAGTTTGTAGCACACTAGAATTTGATCCTTCTGTTCAAGCTTATAATATTGAAGTTGGGGATCTTGATGACACTTCAAAATTTATCGAGACATCAGATTTGCCTTTTCATAGAAGTTATTGTTATTGGACAAAACCAGATTCTGACCACTTCTATATCAGTCTACGACACATTGTCATACGACTCCAAATAAAATGTAAGTAATGTATCTTCAAAAAATTATGTTGATTTTTCATCTGATTTAATGATAAAAAAATAATTTAATGTTCCAAATTTTAAGTCTAATGCAACTTTATCAAAACTTGATTAATTAATAAATTTAATCAATTTTTTTGTGTCAGATTACTTTTGAAATTTTTCAATAATAAATTGAAATAATCACTTTTTTACAGATCAATCCGTTGATGGAGAAGCGTTCGTCGAACTGAACGAGAATGATTTTAAAGAAATGGGAATATCTAAAATTGGTTTAAAAAAAAAAATTACAAAAAATAATAACAGATTACAAAGAGAATATTCAAGCCGTGAGTAAACTAAACTGGTGATATAATAAATGTATAACATAATTTTAAAAATTGTGTACTTAAAGGAAAAACTTAAATATAATATTTTTTTTTAATTAGATAACAGTAACTGATTGTTATGTCAATCCAGAAGATGGATCACTGGTGGATTCTTCTAATCTATCACTTGAAGCTGACACAGGCCATTTAGAAAATGATTTAAATCTTATTCAAATACCTTCGTCATTACGTAAACGTAATTCGTCCATGGCAAATTTCAATAATAACCCATCGCAGAGTGCAGAATCCATGAGCAAAAAAAGATGCATAGCAACATCTCAAAATCAAGATAAAAGGTTTATGGTAAAAACGAAAATTAAATTTTTTTAAATCGTAGCTTTCAACAAATTATAAGGTTTCTAAATATTCAACACAACAATAAAAACAATAATTATAATAATTAATGACGCAGCGGTATGGTACCATACGAGAAACACTTCAGAATCATCCTCAAGGCGAACAAGTTCTTTCTGCTCTGAAAGGAGCATCAAAGTATGATACTGCTATTCGTCAACTTTTGGTTCGCATCGTAGTACAAGAACTTATTCAAACTGTTGGAAACTAGTAAGCACCAGTTAAATTTCAAGTACAGAAATGCCAGTAATTTTTATTTAATCACTTTATTTTAATAAAATTTTAGCTATCCATCAAACGAGCAAAAACATGAGCTGGCCAAAACTTTAATTCAGGAATTTCCGGTTTTAAAAAATAATTTGTCGTCATTAGGATATGTAAATATTTATCTATGTATCTATGATTAAAATTTTTTGTTATAATATATTTTTGAAACAGATGTTATTTTCAGGAACAATTTTTTCATCCTAGTACAAAAATGGGTTTTATTCATCATCGTTTACAAACATTTCAAAAAAACTTACCTCGTGAGCAGAAACGGTACAGTAAAATACCAAAATCAAAAAAAGAAACTGAAACTTCAAGGAGCGTCTGCACCAGACCTTTACTATCAAGGTGAAAATTCATGGGGCGATTTCGGTCGCTGCGATCAGCGACAGCGATATGGCGACGGCCGACGAGCAGCTATCTAAGTAGCCGAACCTAACCCCAAAGCGTTGCTTCTAATCTGAACGGTCTGCTGCAGGGCAGCTGTGGATATTTATATGTATGCGGTGCGTTTTTTTAAAAAAAGGTTTTTTTAAAGAGAGTTTTAGTATTTAACTATTGTAATTATAAATTATACATGTAATTTTTAAAGTATACTTTCTCGAACGTGTGGCTAAATCAATTACAGAGTTCAAAATAACTTTTTGTGATTTGTTGTGATTAAAACCTCAAAGTGATTAACAAAATGAAGAGTCTAGAATTGAAATAAATAGCATGATTATTTATAGTAAATAATCATGCTTGCTGCACACAAGCAATGGTGGTTTGAGCGTCAAATGCTGGAGTACAAGCTAAGGCAAGAGAAAAAGGAACAAATTGCTGCTGCAATAATCATCATAGGATCACAATGGGAAGACTCCAAGAAAAGATCTTACACAAAAAAAAAGTTTTGGGTGCATCCCTTATTCCAGTTAAGGGAGCAGCATGGATTTTATGAGGCACTGTTTCCCACCCTAGCATCTTGTGATGCTATGTTCAAAGATTATATGAGAATGAGTTTCTCTTTATTTCAAAAATTGCTGGATAAAGTTGAGCCAATCATTACAAGAAAATATGTTGTGCGTTGCCCTATTTCTGCTGCTTCTAGGCTTGCAATGACTCTAAGGTTTGTATCCCCTTTTTCTCTTAAAACTGACCAGAAATGTTGTAAAAATTAATTTTAACTTGTTACATTGATTGTTTGAATACAGATATCTTGCCACTGGAGACTGCATAACATCAACTACTTATTCATATCTTGTTGGATACACTACAGCAATCGATATTATCACAGAGACTAATAAAGTTTTGTGGAGAGTGTTACAACCAGAAGTGTTGCCTGGTAAATTACTAAAAAAAGATTGGCTACGAATAGCTGCTGGATACAAAAGATGGTGGCATTTCTGTAGATGCATAGGTGCCATCGATGGCAAGCATATCGAGTTAGAAGTAAGTAAAAAAAAGTTAAATCTGATATCTATTTACAATCTAATTTTTCACATGCATTACAATCTATTTATTTTTTTTCAGTGTCCTGTGCATGCTGGATCGGAGTACTATAACTATAAAAGTTATCACAGTATTCATTTACTGGGGATGTGTGACTGGAATTATAATTTCACGTTTGTTGACATTGGTGCACCTGGACGTGCTAGTGATGGAGGTGTGTTTAAAAATTCACTCCTTGGGCAGAAGTTTGAGAGCAACAAAATGAATCTTCCCCCTCCAAAGAAGCTGATGGTAGACGGTAACCCTATGCCATATGTGCTGGTGGGTGACGAGGCTTTTCAGCTAACCCACTATCTGCTCCGGCCATACTCTGCAAGAGTTTTGACACCTGAACGCCGAGTATTCAACTACAGGCTCAGCAGAGCTCGTCGGACCATCGAAAACACATTTGGTATCTTGGTGCAAAGATGGAGAGTACTTAAGAAACCCTTGGAGTGTTGTGTGAAGAATACAGTGCCAATTGTACAAGCTTGTGTTGTTTTACACAATTGGGTCCGAGCAAATGACAAAGAAAATTACTTGCCTCGGGTAATTGACAATGATAAACTGAAACAAGAGCTCAAAGAATCTGCTTTGACACATGCCAATCTCCATGCTAGCCATTTCAGCGCCAAAACAGCAATGGACAACAGAGATGAGTTCTGCTCTTATGTAAATGGTGAAGGAGCAGTGGACTTCCAGTACAATCTGGATTATTATTAATTAATTTTCAATAATTTTTTCTATCTTGTACAAGTTTTTGAATGATTTTTAAAATAAATGTAACTATTACAAATAAAACCAGTTTTTAAATTGTATTGAAGTATATTAGTACTTTATTTCCTAGTAACATAAAAATGTTCACCCAAAATTAAAAAAAATTATTTATCATTTTTCATTAATAAACAACCATTAAATTAACTATCAAAAACATTATTTAACAGTTGCAGTGAATTTCTTAAAAATAAGTTTGAGATAAAAAGAGATAGGTTCAGAACATAATACACAGCACATTCAGTTTATTATTACAATTTAATGATAAAATAATTCATATTTTTTTTTAAATATTTCTTGAACATAAAACACTTACGCTTACTTCAAAAATATAAACATATAAAACTTTGTATAGCTATAAAACATTTATCGATCTATTAAAGATTGCTGAGTTGAATAACTATTAGGTACAAAGTACAATACATAACTTTTAAATAATAATGTGGCATGTCCACCAAATCAGTGAATAAACTTTGAATCTTTTAAGTTCTCTACTATAATATGATACATTTTTTTATATTTAAAGATAAGTAATTACCCTTTTTTAATCTTTAAACTCTTCGTTCCTTCATATAATAAATTTAATTATCACTAAAGCTGCTGCTGTTGACTTTGTTCAGAACTCAATCTTAAGGATAACTTGGAGGGACTAGGGGTAGATATTTTTTTAACTCTCTATTGACTATACTAGTAATTTCTACTTGAAGATCTCCTCTGGCTAATACTGGTATGGGTTTCATTTTCAAGACTAAAGCTGCCCAGTGATCATCTGCATCGATAACTGGTGGTGTTGGAAATGAACTATTGTCATGCTTCATACATTGTGCTAATGTAACCACTGCTTCTGGAAGAGTTAAAGGTGTGTTTTTTTGTTTGCTCTTACAATATTTACGTTTTTCTGGGAAATGGTTTAAAAAAAGAAAAATTAGAAAAAATAGAAAATAAATTGGCATATAATCTGTATTAATGAAAATAATAGTTACGAGGAGTTATTGAATCCTCTGGGAATTCATCGGAATCAGAATCTTCAGAAGTGCTATGAGTTGCTACATTATGATTATTATATGCAGGTGTGGTTGCAGTATTCTTATCTCCCGCTACTGGAGCTTCCTCCGTTTCACTTACTACAATATTAAAAATTTTTCATTTTATTGTGCAACAAACTTTAATAAAAACATTTTTTAATAGCTATTCGAAATTATATTGTAAATACTTACAAGGTCTTGAATCAGTGTTACCATCATTTTCATGATCTTCATATTTTTGGGAATCATCATCATTATTATCATCATCATCATCATCATCATCTTGAACTATTGGATATAAAATCCTTATAAAAAGCAGAATCCAATTCTATTTAGAAATAAAACAATAACACTAGTTTAGTTAATAAAAATATTTTAATATGAACTCAAAAATCTGAATACAAAGAGAGAGGAGTTTAGGTTAAGCTTGTGAACTCTATGAAATCACGTCGAGAAGTGAAGTCGCTGTCGTCAAATGACGAGCAGTTGTAGCAACTTCAGACTGTTCGAACTTTATATTCCTTCACTCCCTCCAAAATTCGAAAACAAAATCTTAATTGTAATATATAAATTTAAAAAAATATGTATCATATTAACATTAAATCAGATTAAAATTTTTATTCATTTAGCTTTAAGAGATTCTTTTAAAGTTATAAGATAGGATTCAATAGGCTCCTCATCGTTCCAGTTCTCAGAATTCATCATGTCAGAAGAAAAGATCAATCTTTGGACTGTCGTTGTGGTAGTTTCTGTAATGACAAATTTGACATCTGCGTCTCCTTTCTTTTCTCTAAAATAAAAAAAACATGAAAAATAATACAATCAGTTACAAAAGATAATCTGATTAAAAAGATATATATATATATATAAACAAATTAAATCTGATTCAAAATTTCAAGGGTAAATTTTCTATGTAAATTGGCATCAAGTGGCTTTGTAAAAATATCAGCTGCATTCAGTTTTGTTGGTATCCAGTTAACTATGACTTTTCTCTGTTTAACCAAAGATTTAACATAGTCACCATGTACATCTTTTCTAACACCGTATTTTTCTCGAAATTTCAAATTCTCATTTATAGTATTCAAATCATAATCAAAATCATTAATCTTATGACAGCCTTCCATTTGAGTATAATTGACAGCTGCCAAATTATCACACCAAATTTTTACTGGAAAGAGTGTTTTTCCCAGAATTTTTCTGGTTGCTATATCCATAGAAACAAGTTCTTGACAAGCTTCACTCATGCTTTTAGTTTCTGATTTACAAGTAGATTTGTAAACTTCACTTTGTTTATGGCTACGCCATGCAACAGTATCACCAAAAAGAGTGATATAATAGCCACTTGTAGAAGTGGAATCATTTCAATCATTATAACTAGAATCGGATTTTGCTTCAAGAAAATCAGTTTGAGCTGTAAATTTCAAACCTAATTTTACAGTACCACGAAGGTATCGAAGCAATTCTTTTACATCTTCCCAATCGTCTAAAGTTGGAGCCACTTGACGTCTGGCTAAAATATTTACAACATATGAAATGTCAGGTCTTGTACCTCCAGCCAAATAAAGTAGACTTCCAATAGCTTCACGATAAGGTACTTTTTCTTTCATTCCTTGAACTGGATTCTGATTAAATTTTTCTGTCAGTAATCTTGATTTTCTTCTTTGTACTTGACTTGTTTCCATAGGAGCATTTCTTGGAACACAATTTTTCATATTGAATCTTTCAAGAATTTTCTCTGTGTACTCTGATTGATCAATCTGAATTAATTTCTTTTCTTTGTCTCTTGTGATTTTTAAACCAAGGAATTGTTTGGTTTGGTGACTGTACCGTATTATACAGGTAATTTTATTTGCAATATGTACAATTAAAAAATTTACCAAAATAAAAAAATGTATACCTATATATTTTTTTTTTAGAGGAAAGATTTTTTAAAAAGTTTAGGTTAACAAGAGCAGCCTTTGAAAAATTGTGCACTAGTTTATCACCTTATTTACAAAAACGAGACACGAATTTTAGACCCTCAATACCAGTTTCTAAAAGAGTTGCTATTGCACTAACAGTTTTAAAAGGAAATGTCAATTTTTGGAGCGTTGCAGATTTATTTGGTGTAGGAAAAAGCACTGTTGGTTACTTGTTAATGGAATTTTGTTATGCTGTTATTTTGCACTTTGGGTCTTTAATTCATTTTCCTCGGTCTGAAGAAGAAAAACAAGAAATATCCAATGGATTTTATCAGAGATGGCAGTTTTATAGCTGCTTTGGAGCAATGGATGGTACCCATATACCAGTTTTACCTCCAGGAGATCAACCTGAAGAATATTATAATTATAAGTGCTTTTACTCCATCAATGTCCTTGCTATTGTGGATCATATGTACAGATTTATGTAAGTACTAAATTTTTTCTTTAATTTTTATTATTATTAATTTAAAATTTAAATGTGAATATCTGCAAAGATTTTTGAATTTCTGGTTTTTTACCTGTTTACTTATGTAATAATTAAATAAAATCATTAATTAATTAATATGTAATTTTAGCTATGCGTTAAATGGAGCACCAGGCAAATGCAACGATGCATCAATATTCAGGCAAAGCAGTTTGTTCGAACTTTATGACTATACTGGAAACAAGACTCCGAAGGAAAAAACCAAGTACCACTTAATAGCAGATGCAGCTTTTCCCTTAATGACATGGCTCATGAAACCTTTCAGAATAACTTTGGATATGCCTCGTACTCAAAAAAACTACAAGTACAGGTTAAGTAGTGCTAGGATGTCCATAGAAAATGGTTTTGGTAGACTCAAAGCTCGCTTTAGGATTTTGTCAAGAAGGCCAAACATACATCTAAAAAATATGATTGTTATCATTAAAGCATGCATGATTTTACACAATTATTGTGAAGACAATAATGAACTTGAAGTACCTCAGGAATGGTTGGATGAAGTAGTGGAAGAGGAGAGATTACTTCATGGAAACAATGAAGAAGCAGATGAATCAATTCCTCAAGAAGAAGAAGAAGAAGAGATTGTGGGAGCGGAGTGTCCAACTGCTCTAAACAAAAGAATCCTTCTCTCTGAAAGATTGTTCACCGATGGTATTTCCATGAAAAATACTCAGTAATGCTTTTTATAATATTTAACAGCAGCAAAAATTGTAGTTACTCATGTTTTTTTTTCTTGTTTGTTTAAAATAAATATTGTTTAAAATACTGTAAAATATAAAAACTTATAAAATTGTAAAAATTTGTGGTAAAAATAATAATCATATTTAAAATAGTACTTTGGTGTGGATAAAAAAAAAATTATAAAAAATGTATATATTTCTTATTGCCTAACTTTGTTAATAAAAAATTAAAATCACAATAAGTAACTTAGTTAATCACATTAGTTTATTTGTTCAATACAAAACTTTTTTTACATATCATTTATAACATACTACCTACTAAACTATTTACATTTTATTAAAAATTAACTTTGACTCGCATCTAAAATTTTTTTATGCTGTTAATAAACATTATAATTTAACATTGAACATTATTTTTAAAATAAATTCTTAAAATGCTATTCTCAAGCAGGTAACAAAAAAAACAACTTATTTTCAATTTTTTAAGGTTGAAATTAAAAAAATTTACTAATTATAAATATCAGACAAGTATTACACAAAGATGAGGAATCTTGTGACTAGAAATTATTTTGTGCTTAAATATCAGGATTACATATATTTAAAATAATTTTTTTTAATATGTACACTTAACCTGAAATTATTAAAAAAAATATATTTCAACTTTTGAAGTAGTTTACTACTTTTTTGAAAAGATCACAAGAGATTTCTTAAAGTTTAACTAACCTAACTTAGTTTTTGACTACTTTTCCTCTTAATCAGTCTTGATGAAGGAAGGCTACTTTAAATTTTGTTAATAAATTAAATATTTTAAATATGCAAGATGAACTCAGTTACCAAAATCTCCAAAAATTGTTTGGGTCTCTCTGTGGTGACGTATTGGATTCTTGATGATGTAGGGGTTCACTTGATGGACTTTTTTTCTTATCTTTGGGGCTCTCATGATGCTCTTTAGTGTTTTGGTCGACCGTCTGAGCCTCTTGATTATCAATGCGTTTCATTAAAGGATTTTTTGTTTTATTTTTATTACTTTCTTGATAATCTTGAGTGTTTTGGTCATCCGTCTGAGACTCAGAATCAGATGATTCCTCTTCTAATAGTGATAAAAAGGTTGAAGCGTTCTCTTTGCTGATTTCATCCTCTTCATTTGTTGTACTTGTGAATAGTTTCTTTTTAACATCTTGAACTTTTTGTTGTCTACTGAATGTATCAGATATTTTTACTTTTAACTTAAACTTTGAAGTCACAGGTTTTTTATTCAATTTATCTTGTTTGGATAACCCACTGTCAGTCACAGTCTCTTTATTCCTCATAGGTGCGGGTGAAAACTTTGGAATTTTTAATTTAGGAGCATAATCATAATCATAATCATTGCTAAATATTGATGGCGATGGTGATTGAGATAAAGCAAGCATTGATCTGAATTCTGAAGAAGACAAATCATCTCCTGATCTACATGCTACTGGAGACAAGTCAGCTCTTGGTGAAAATCCTGACAGAGACAAATCACTTCTTGGTGGAGAAACTGTTGGAGAAAAGTTAGCTCTTGGTGAAAATCCTGATAGAGAAACATCACTTCTTGATGGAGACGGTGGTGGAGAAAAGTTTGCTTGTAATGAAGATTCCAATGAAGAAAAATTTTTATTGGATAAAGGTGCTGATCTAGAGACACTTTCTACTGGTGTAAGCAATGGTAGAGAAGGAACAGAATTTATTGTTTGTTGAGTTGATGGTGCATGAAATGAAGAAGATGAATTTGTCCCAGTCGTAGAACTTCTATTGACATCAGAACCACTTGTATCGTTGACACTAGTGGGTAACTGAAAATTTGAAGAGTTAATATGAGGTTCTTGTTCTGTAGAAAACGCATTTGAGTTCAACTCCAGGCAACCTTCTTTTTTTAATTGATGAGCCATAAATAATTTAGCAAATTGAAAGTATTCGCCCATGTCATTGGTTAATTTTTTTTCTCTCTCTTCAGCCCTGGCTTCTCTTTCTTCAATTTTTTTGTATCTCTCTTCGTCGATTTTTCTATCTTCCAGTAATGCTTCAAGTAGAGCTGCATCCTTAGACTGAGCACGCCTAGGAGGTCTTTTGATTCTTTCAAAAACAAGAGCATCATCATTTGGAGGCTGCGAGTGGATACTATTTTCTTCAGAATTTGATTGACTTGTATTTGCCTCTATTTGAGAATCAATCTCTTGGAGAAAGTCTTCATCTTGAAGTTGCATTAGTCTATTTTCAAAGTCACTGCTCTGTGTGCTACTGAGGCTGTCATCTAAATGGTGCAGTGTTGTGCTGTCTTTTTGTCCAAAAATGTGGTGCATAATATTATATGATTCCCAAGATGGTGGGGGATCACCTGACTTTGGTTTACTTGCATAATATTTTGCCTTACAATTCTTTATTTTAGATTGCACCTCACTGGAAGTTCTGGAGTATTTTCCAGCTTTACTGTGCTCCCTTGCAATGAACTCATAAACCAAAGCATGTCTTTTGTTTTTTTTAAACATGTTTTGGACATTTGTGGAAGCCCAAATATTGAGCAACTCCATCTCCTCAATTTTATCAAATGCTGCTGCTCTGACCCTTCTATTATTTTTAGCAGCTGGGGCAACAGATTTTTGGACTCCATTCATAATAACCTTAAAAAAATTAAACTTATTAGTAAACGCAATTGCATTGTTGATCATGTATGTACGCAAAATTATGAGAAATCAAAATAATTGTTTTTAAACTTACGGGTATGCTTGTTATGTTGAAGCCTATTTTTCAGAAAAAATTGTGTATTTAGTATTTATAAACAATAACCTCTCCTAATCACAAGTATCGATCACAAATTATTAAAATTAATTGATTAATAATGATACAATTACTTTTCTCTTTTTTTGCTGAATATAAAAGTAAAACATTTTTTAATATGACACACGAGATTCTGAATAAAAAAATAATAATATAAATGAAGTTGACCGCATGCAGACTTTTTCATTTATCAAGTTGGCATTTTGGACGGTTTAAGGAAGCCGAGTTCTGTGGCCAACTTCAATCAGTCTTAAATCGCACTTTTACAAGTTAAACCGCGTCTAAACTGTACAATTCTTAAGCCGAGGTTTAGCCGACACGCGGTTAAACCGCCATTGTAGACGGGGCATAAAAGAGCAAATCTTAATTTTTCCATAGACATCAGTTTGTCATGTTGAATTCTATAGCTCAAATCTTGAGTTTTTATTTCAGGAAAAGCCCCTACAATACTATTATAAAAGGCACTCCTTAAATCAGATTCAGTAATTTCAGGTGCATCATCCATTGATTCATATTCTCTAATAATTGAGTCAAATCTTTCAAAAAAATCACAAACCTTTTCTTTAGTTTTCATTCTGATGGCAAAAAGTTTAGACATTACTGTAGTATGAGTCAGATTTGCTTGAATTTTTCTTTGCTTCATTAAAAATTGTAAAATTCTTTTTGGATCTTTAATGTTAAAAATTTGTTTGTGATAATAATCATCTAAATGACCGATTATCAGACCCCTAACCTGATTTTCGCGGTCAATTTTTTCCGAAGCTGAAAAATCTTGTGGCACAATTACATTTGAATCTATCACATCCAATAAATTATTTAACGACAAATCAATTTTTAAATCATCAAGCCAAATTTTAAATTCTATGTTTTTCGTTAGCATGTAATTTTTATTGAAGTTAATCTTACTTTTATTCTTGTGACTCAAAGTGTCATTTAGTTTAAGTAAAGTTGAATTTAAATTGAAACTCTGGTTAAGTCTATCGTGTAAATCATAATTTTTAAGTAAATCTGATTCGACATTATCAAGATCTAACCTCAAATTATTACTCTGATTTAAGGGTTCAATAATAGTGGAATTGGTTTTGTTTTGAGATAATCTTTTTAATACCTGTCGTCGCTGTATCTCGTGCTGATAGTGTTGTTGAAGGACTAGGTTCTCCCTCTTCCTTCTTGCTATATAAGTTGCTAATTGAGGAGAGCGCCCAGCCCTCCCCAACGACAATGACTCAGCTGGAACAAAACCAACAGGTCGAGAATCAGATTTTGAAGTTCTTATCCCTCTTCCACGACCTTGACCCATCACTTGTCCTTGCGGAACTTCCGCAAAACGTAGTTTTTGGATCTCGTCAGGACAGAGAAATCCCCTTCCACGACTTTTGCCAGTCAAAGATCTTGACTGGACCATTCCATGAACGGACTTTTGTTCCTCCACCGTTGTCGGTCTGTCCTCAATAATCCTTGGACCTTTTTGAGACATTAGGACCGGAATCGACGGTGACAAAACTTGTGGATTAGGGGATGAAAAATCCAAAGGTTCATCTTGGTCAGATAACATTTCTTCAGACTGTATCTGATCCAAGTCCCGATTAATGTTCTGGTCTTCAATCTCGAGAACATCTTCATCATCTTCTGGTAATTCAGATGTATCTAAAGAGTTAATCAGATTAAATTATATTATAATTAATCAGAATTTGTGTTTTGGATTTTAAAAATTTAATTTAGAAATCTCATTCATTATTTTAAATCGGAATTTTAAATCAATAATAATCAGATTAAAAAAAAACTTTAGATACCTTCTCTATTACTATGAATATTCAAAAGAGCGTCATCTAGTTCTGCCAATTCTCTAAGAGTTGAGATATCAGGCTCAGATGATGTTTTATTTTTCAGACGACTTTTCAAAATTCTTCTTTGCTGCCCCTTTAAATCAAAATTCTCTTTTTGTTCTGCCATTTTCCAGCGTGGCGTAAATCTTGAAAAAAAAAAAAATCTGATTTAATACCAAAACACATTATTTGCTGGAAGTAAATTTTAGGTTTAAATAATTCTCTCTCATACTATGAAACAGAATAAACCAAAATTTTTGAATGAGTTAACCGTATACATCCATCCAGGACGCACGCACCTGTTAAAACAGTGGCCATGCACATATGACCCTTCAAACATATACACAGCTAATCACTCAAGTGCTTAAAATTGATGAAACTGTACAACAGTCACCACTGCACTTGGCTGAACATTCATAATTTTTGTGATTGTTAGATCATATTTCATTAAAAAGTTTAAAAATCTGATTAAAAAAAAATTTATATAAAATCTGATTGCAATAAAAAAAATTTTAAATCTGATTAAAAAAAAATTTAATTAAAAATTGATTGCAAAAAAAAATTGCAAATTAACAATCACAAATAATCTTACGCCACATTCTTATATGCATGCCGCGGTCATGCTAAAAAAAATCTCATTAATGACATCAGAGGTTGAAAGAAAGGAAGAGAGAAAAAAAATGCATGCTGTTTCAAAAAAAATTCATAAATTCGCGCGTCTAGATTCACGTCAAACACGCATGCGTCGTCACAGTTACGAAAAACGAAAGAAACACAATAACAAACATGTCCGCCGTTGCCGCGCGATTCTTTTACTGACTACGGTAACCAAGTAAAATAAATAATACTCTATCCCGACTGCAAATCTTTCTCTCCTTCCCCCACCAACATGATGTCAATAAAAAAATCCACCACTTTGACAAAACTGATTATTCTAATTAATTCATATAAATCTGATTTTTTTTTTTTTTTTTTTTTTTTTCTGTAAAAACAAACTTATCTTTTCACTTTCACATAAAATAGAAACAACAGATATTTTCTGTTGTGCAGCTACTGCACTCTCACCGGCCGGCTAAATCAGATTTTATTTGCCGTGAATAAAAAACTCACTCACTTCCCGGTTTCACAAAACAACAAAAAAATTGAAAAAAAAAACTCAACAAGAACAACAAGAAACAACGCAATTAGCGTGCTGGGCACCAAAACCTATTGGATATAAAATCCTTATAAAAAGCAGAATCCAATTCTATTTAGAAATGAAACAATAACACTAGTTTAGTTAATAAAAATATTTTAATATGAACTCAAAAATCTGAATACAAAGAGAGAGGAGTTTAGGTTAAGCTTGTGAACTCTATGAAATCACATCGAGAAGTGAAGTCGCTGTCGTCAAATGACAAGCAGCTGTAGCAACTTCAGACTGTTCGAATTTTATATTCCTTCATGAACGTTGCTAACGGTTCTAAAATAACAACAGATCTTAATTAAAATAAAATGTAAATTATTTATCAATTAATTTTTTCTTTGCTGCAAAACCGTTATTACATTTTATATATTACAGTTATACATCTTACTTTTTTAGAAGAATAAAATCTTTTAAAAACAGCAAATTTTTATAAAATTTCCATTCCGGAGGGTCCTTTCTCGCCGAGCCACTTCTATGGCTCACGTACTTTTTGTGAATTCTACAGAACGTATCTTTCAAGTTTTTGAATTTTTTTCTGGCGCTTTCAGCACTAATTCTACCTGAAATTTAGATTAAATTACTTAATTATTTCATGAATGAATAGTAAAATATTTAAAAATAATAGGATGTGAATATTCTTTATAAGGTTGAAGAGTAACTATCAAATTTAAAAGCAAGTCAAACAAAATTATTATATAAGAAATACGTTTCAACTTTTACAAATTTTTAGTCATTAACATCAGCTTACAATATTTACAGTTTATAAACTTAAACAATATTTTTCTTTTTAACTCAAGCTTACCAAGAATGTTTAAGATTCTCAGTTTTAAGTACAAAAAATTTTTTAAATAGTTATTAAATTCATTATTATTCATGATTATCTTTGTAAGAACTACCTAAAAAAAAAATACTTTGCCAACCTTTCAATCCATCTACATCTGCAACTTCTTCCCATAAAGCATCTATCTTGACCTTTGATCTTTGTTTGTGATTGCAGTGGTAGTTGTACAAAGGCTGACTTTTTTCAACTTTTAATATGAGCAATTCTTGCTCTCTGTCGTCCAGTGGACGAACTCGTTCTTCTTGTGTTGCTCCCGTACTCTGGTTTTTTTTTCGTTTCTTAGGTTTTGAGGCTGGAAAATAAAATGAATAAATAAGATAAAGATTGTATATTTTTTAAAACTTTTCCAAGTTTGTCAAACATACCTTGCATGGGACGGGAGAGTTGACGGACGAGTTAGCCGATAAAGGTGTCGGTACTTATATTACCAAATTTTTATCTGGAGGTCCTAAATTCTACGCTTTTGAGTACGTGAAACCAGACGGTAGCAAGGATTACGTGTGTAAAGTAAAAGGAATTAGACTTAACTTTATAAATAGACAGCAAATTAATTTTGAATCTATGCACGATATGATAGTAGGAAAAATTGAAAATATCGTTATTTATTCTTCAAACATACGCCGAACAGCTTTTCATGAAGTAATCACGCAAAACGAATCCAAGATTTGTAAACCCGCGTACGGTAAGAGGTATTTTAAAAGCTTAGAAAAAAGTTATCCTTATGGTTTTAAATCCCCAACGCTTGAATAGTCTCTCTGTGTTTAAAAAACTTGAAAAGAAAAAAATAGTCAGCATATCAGCTTTATTTCGACGATGACCTTAACGAAGAGTTCGTCAGCGTTTTTCACTAGGCTGCGTACGATCTTGTAGGTGTGATACGCGGGCATCACAGTGCTCGCGGTCGTAGACCCCTTCGCAGCTGGTGGTGGTGGTCGCGTTTCTCCTTCGCTGATAAGTATGCAACGCTACTTTTCTGCTGCTGCTGCTGCTGCTGCTGTTGCCAACGAGTGAGATAAGACCTTGAAAAAAAAAGATTTCGCGTGCACAGTGCGTCAAAAAGTGTAAAATGGTTAAAAGTGAAATACATCTCTCGAAAATTTTAAGTATTGTAAATAAAAATTGGTCCAAAAAAAAAAAAATGTGTAAATGAATTAAAAAGCAGAATATATCTATTGTTGGCAAAAACCCCTTTTTTCCCTCTCCTGTTTTCTTTATTTACTGAAAAAGTTCAAAATTTTTAACTTTCATGTTTTAATAATTAAAAAAAAAAGCAGCAATTTTAAGTCTCAACAGTCTTCACTTTCTTTTTAAAAATATTATTGATATAAACAAAAACAAACGCAGAAGCTCAAGCAAATGCTCAAGCTCAAGCTCAAGCTCAAGCTCTAGCTCAAGCTCTAGCTCAAGAAAAAAGAGCATCAGGCGCTTGCGCTCTGTCGGAGACCAGACGTCTCCCTCTCCGGCGGGGCGGCAAAATTTAGACAATCGAGTAAATCGAGTCAGTTGTAACGATGACCTTACAGTGGGAGCACCCGTTTACGTCAATTCTGAGTGGTCCCACAGGGTGTGGAAAAACTGTGTTTGTGAAAAAAATTTTAAAATTCATCGATCGTATGTGCGACACTCGCTTTCAACGAATAATATTGCATTACGCCGAGTGGCAAAACGGCTATCGCGAACTCGGTGAAAAGATTGAATTTCGCGAGGGACTGCCTCAAAGCGGGGATTACGCAAGCGACCCTAGACCAAAACTCGTAATTGTTGACGACTTGATGCGCGAATCGAGTACAGGGGGCGCAGTTGTCGATTTATTTACAAAACGGAGTCACCACAATAACTTGTCGGTAATATTCATTACTCAGAATATTTTTCATCAAGCCCGAGGTCAACGCGACATATCGCTGAACGCGCAGTACATCGTTGTTTTTAGAAATCTCCGCGATCGCGCTCAGATTACGCATCTCTCGCGTCAACTGTGTCCCGAAGATCCGCGTTTTTTGCAGGAAGCATACTGGGACGCTACTTCTGAGCCCTACGGATATCTGCTACTGGATTTGAAACAATATACTCCGGAAAACTGCAGATTTCGGACATCTATTTTCCCCGACGACGAGTGGCAGTACGTTTACGTGTCGCGTAAAAATATAAAAGGTGGTGACAAAGCAAATCTCGTACCAGTCGCGTCACTGTGATGGCTCGTAAACGTAGAGCGCCGTTTTCCGAAAAAGAAAAACATATTTTGCGAGCCTTGTATCACCTCAACGAGGAGCAGAGAAAAGCAGTTTTGCGCAAAGCTGATTCTTCATTGATTAAACGTATTTGCGAGTGCGCCTTGAATATCTTAGTGGGGAACGTACCACTGGGAAAAAACCACAAGACGCGTCTTCGGCACCACGCCTCTACTTTACGAACGCCATCCAAGCCCAAGGTTAGTTTGGCTCGAAAAAAAAAACTAATCGTTCAGCGGGGAGGCGGATTTTTACCGGCGCTGTTGGCACCTCTTCTCGGTACCGTTTTATCAACTCTCATAGCTAAATAATGGACCACGCCCGAAAATTAGTTTTACTACCGTACGACAGTCTTCAGCGAATACAACAGCTGGTAGGCAAAGATGGCCTCCTCAAAACAGTCCAGACTCCTGGCACACCAAGTGAAAGGCTCGACGCGCATATGAACGATATTTTAAACTCAGTCGAAAGAGGAAAAGACGATCGAGAAAAGTGGCTCGATTACAGTCGTGCGTTGCAGAGATTTCTTCTTTTTAACGATAAGACGGAAAAAAAAATTGTCTCGGGCCCTGATAATTTAACTCAAGATCGCTCGACCAATGAAAGTGCAGAGAAAAAAAGAAAAACTTTTTTGGAAGACAGCTTCATCATCGCAGGAGTACCCAAGACTTTTAAAAGCGCTGCTACTAACCTTGTGCGTCATTTGAAACGGGCTGGTAACGTCACATGGTCCCCGAGTGGCGCTGTAACTATAAACGGAAATTCGGTGGCGGGGGCTAATATCTTCGACTTGGTTGGCGATGCTCTGAGACACAGAAAACGCGCTCCACCTACAGGTCGTAAACAGTTTGCTGCTGCTCTTCGAGAGGCGAACACACCGCGCGAGTTTATCGGAAATAACCAACTGTGGGAGCAAATCGTTTCCAGTGCTCATAGTCAGTCATCCAGTGCTACTTCTTCTCCTTCCTCGGATATTTTGGCTCATGGCTACAACTCAGGAGGGGAACGACCTCATTTGATTTCACCAGCTGATATTACCGAAGACCGAAGTAGTGCTTTCGAAAAAAGTGACAATTTTGAAAAAAGTTTGTCGAGACGGCAAAAGAGAAACGCTAAAAAGGCATTGGAAAAAAATTCAATCGCTACCGGAACTCCGAAAAAACAAAAATTAAATAATCAGGGAAGATGGAAGTTTCTGTAGAAAACGCTACTCTCACCGAGAGCGAAGAGGAAGAAAAAAGTGCTTTGGATGCTATCGTAGACCTGATGCCTTTTGAAATGCATGTACCAGGTTATAAGTTTTGCGGTCCAGGTACAAAATTGTCCGAGCGTTTGAATCGTGGTGACGTAGGCATCAATCCTCTAGACGAAGCGTGTCGTGAACACGATATAGCATACGCCGATAAAAAGGCCAACCACCGTCAAGCTGATCGCGTGCTTGCCGAAAAAGCGTTTTCTCGCTTGTTAGCCTGTGAGACTCCTCCCGATGAAAGAACAGTTGCAATGATGACGGCCTGCTGCATGGTCAGCAAGATTACATTTGAAAAATTTTTCAATCGAATAAAAAAAGCTATCAAGAGGAAGGACAAGAAGAAGACAAAGTCAGTAAACTGTCAACCTTTGCAGAAGAAGAAGAAGAATAATAAAAAGAGCGATAAAAAAAATGCATAGACGACTGCAAAGCTTGTATTACGGCCTACCTCGCGACACGGCATACGTGGGTGCAAACAATCTTTTACACTCTACACGAAAGCAATATAATAAACCAAAGGTTTTAAGTTGGCTAGAAGGTCAAGATACCTATAACTTACATAAGCAGGTGAGAAGACGGTTTCCTCGACGCCATTACAACGTCCGTAACATGGATGATGTATGGGAAATTGATTTGATGGACATGAGGTCCCTAAAATCTTACAACAATAATTACGCTTATCTTCTTACCGTTATAGACGTTGTGAGTAAATATTCATGGGTTGAGCCGATAAAAGACAAATCTGCAAAAAGCGTAATTCTTGCTTTCGATAATATATTTAAAAAGGCTAACAACAGAGTTCCCGTTTCCATGCAATTCGACAAAGGTAAAGAGTTTGTAAATCACGACTTTCAACTTTACCTGAAAAACAAAAATATATTGTACCGCGTTGTCCGTAGTCCCGATGTTAAAGCCGCGATCGTAGAGAGATTTATAAGATCGATAAAAGAGCGAATTTACAGATATTTAACGCATAAAAACACGCATAGATATTTAGATGTTTTGCCTAACATTGTAGAAGCTTATAATCATACTAAACACACAGCTACAAAAATGACACCGGCGTCCGTTACCCTTGATAACGCTGCCGAAGCTCGTAGAAACATCAAGCATCGTTACGAACGCCCCATCGTCAGAGTTCCTAAATATAACGTGAACGACCTGGTGCGCGTCAGTCGAGCTCGAAACGTTTTTGCGAAAGGTTACGAGAGTGGTTGGACCTTGGAGTTATTCAAGATTTCTCGGATATCCTTGACTAGTTATCCTCCTGTTTATCACCTAAAAGATTTAGCCGATGAAGAAATCGATGGATTTTTCTACGAGGAAGAGCTTAGTCGCGTAAAAAAATATTTAAAAAAGGTTTTTTCTGACGTCGAAAAAATTTTAAAAACTAGAACCAGTGGTCGCTCGAAAGAATATTTTGTTTGGTGGCGCGGTTATCCAGAAAAATTTTGCTCTTGGATCAAAGCAAGTCAATTGAAAAATCTAAAATGAAGGACCATATTTATATTGTTCTTCCCAGTAACAGTAGCATGCATTATTACCCTGACAATACTACAACTCGCTTCGTCACGCAGCTACCTCAGCAAATACGCTTACACGGCACCTGGGCAGTCGCTTTAACGGAGATAAGGATTCCATTGACCTTTCAGCACATTCCACTTGAGCGTGAAGAGAGATTAATTTCTGTAATACGATACCGAAAGAAACCGACGATAGATTACTTGTTACTCGACGCAGAAAAAAAAACACAGGCTTTGACTGCTGCTTATGAAACTAATTTAACCTCTGACACAGGTGAAGAAGATCAAGAAACTACGGCTTCGACTTCAACTGTATTGCCGGGGGTTTATAAAGATATAAAAACTTTTATTTACGAACTCAATAATTTGGCTTGTACAAAAAATCATCTAGAGTTTGGCATTGAACGCGGCGATTATGTATCTGTTAAACGTCTCTGCACTGAAGCAGAGTGTGCAGGTTTCAACCATAAAGTCAATCTCTCTGCGCGAATAAAAACTATTCTTGGCTTGGACGTCAACAGTGACAATATATTTGAATCAAACGAGGCGATTGTTGGAATTCGTCCTGCTAATCTTTCAAATTGTCTACCATCGATGTTGATGGTTTACACAGACATTTGTGAGCAGTATTTTACAGGTGACGTGCAAACTCGACTGCTACGCGTTGTCTCGCTGGGTACCGATGAATACACTTACGGGGGTCTTCGAATCAAAAGTTTCTCCCCACCCATGTATTTAGATCTACTATTTAATTCTTTTGAGACTATCGAAATCGATATAAGAGACGAACACGGTGAACCAATACCATTTGATTTTGGTACGTTGGCAGTGACACTGCATTTCAAGCGTACGGATTAAACTATTGAAAAAAAAAGAAAAAAAAAAATGGATATGGAGCGTTACGACGAATTTTTTATTCTTCAAAATGGCGGAGGTGTTGGAAAAGGTGTTGGTCATATTTTTATCGGATCTCCCTATCAAAGAGGTCATGGAGGCATAGGATCTTTTCTTGCGGGCATCTTTCGGCGAGTTCTACCTTTACTATCGAGTGGTGCTCGAGCCGTTGGCAAAGAAGCTTTTCGTGCTGGTATGAACGTTGTGACCGACGTGACTCAATTTACTCCGGTAAAAGAGTCACTGCGCAATCGCATACGTGAGTCTGGAATGAACTTGAAGCGTAAAGCCGAAGATAAATTGGATGCAATGATGATGGAAGGATCAGGTTATAAAAGGCCTCGCGGCATGAGCGCTTTGCAGTTATTAACCGACTCTGAGACTGTTTGCAAGCGCAAGAGAAAATCAAAAATAAAAAAAAAAGCACTTAAGAGAAGTACAAAAAAAAATAATAATAAAGTAAAGAAAACAAAGAAAAAAATTGTGAAAAGAAGTGCAAGAGATATTTTTGATTAATCAGCAAAATGGCGTTTCCACATACTCAATCCTGCGAGTGTTTAAAATCGGAGCTCTTGTTATTCGATATTCCTCCAACCTTAACAGCTATAGAAAGTTCAAAGTACGTTCAATATAAGCCAATATCTTCGCTCACGGACGATTCACCTACAGAGTTTGTTATCACTGGTACAGGAGACGAATATCTCGATTTAACCCACACGATGTTGAGTTTGAGAGTAGCTTTAAAAGGTACAGTTCCAAAAGAATCTTCAGAGGAAGCAGCAAAAAAAGTTGGACCTGTTAACAATTTTATGCACTCCCTGTTTAACCAAGTGGATGTCTTTTTCAATCAAAAAGTTGTTTCGCCACCCAATCATGCTTACGCTTATAGAGCGTACATAGAAACTTTACTCAACTACGGCCCCACTGCCAAAAAATCTCATTTGACAAGCGTTCTTTGGTACGACGATACAGCTAAAAATATGGATGACTTAGGAACAGCAAACAGTGGCCTCGAAGCTCGTAGAAAACTTTTCAACTACAAAAAATCTGTGGATCTGATTGGTCATTTACACGGAGATGTCTTCAATCAAGAAAAATTATTAATAAATGGCGTCGAAGTGAGAGTTCGCTTGGTAAAATCGAGAGATGCTTTTAGTCTTATGGATCCTGTAGGATGCTACTCTGTTCATATCGAAGAAGCGTCTTTATTAGTGCGCCGTGTAAAAATCAGTCCTAGTGTTTTGTTAGCTCATGCTAGAGCACTTTCAAAGTCAACTAGTAAGTATCCCCTTACGCGCGTAGAAACAAAATCTATTACGATGCACAGCGGTATTCACGGTGAAACCTTAGATAACGTCATTTTAGGCCAACTTCCAAAAAGAATAATTTTAGGTTTTGTTAATAATAAAGCTTTCAACGGTGATCGTCGCTTTAATCCCTTCAACTTTAAAAATTTAAACATTAATTTTCTATGTCTGTATGTTGACGGTGTGCAGGTACCGTCGAAACCTTTGCAACCTGATTTCAAAAAAAAACGGTGCGTATATAAATTGTTATCACTCTCTATTTTCAGGTACCGGTGTTCATTTTCTTAACGAAGGTAATAACATACCTCGCGAGTCTTACCCTGATGGCTACTGCCTTTTTGCTTTCGATTTAACGCCTGACTTATCTGCAAACGAGTGTACTCATTGGAATTTAATTAAACATGGTAGCGTTAGAATAGATGTTAGATTTGACGATCCTCTGACCGAAACAGTAAATTGTATAGTTTATTCGGAATATGAAAATATTTTAGAAATTGACGCGTCGAGGCAGGTTCTTGTAGACTTTAGCGGTTGAATCACTAGATGTCGCTTTTTAAGTATATAAAGTTAGTCTCGTTAAAAAATGAGTTAGTTACCCTATTAAAAAAGTTCACATGTAAATTCACGTGAGTATCCACGTGATTCATCCAATCTATAAATCCACTTGACCAAATTAAAAAAAAAACTAAGTTCCGCATGTAAACATTTTATAACTTATTTAATTTTTTTACTAACAAAAAAGTTTTTTCAGTTAAATGAAATATTCCAAGTTGAATTTAGTACTTTGATTTTTTTCTACACATTTAGGAAATTAAAAATTTTGACACTTATAAATTCTTCGCGACTTGATAAAATTATGAGTTTAGAACTTTTTTTGGAAATTTCCAGCATTTAGGATTTTTTAGGAACTTGGAATTTTCATAGGCTTATAATATTGTTGTTGACTTAGAAATTTTTCGGTCTGTGGGAATTAAAAATTTATCTAGTCTATGAGAAATTTTTTTGGTTCTTCCGGACTTAAAAGTTGTTGAGTCTGTGATACTTAGCAGATTTTGATTGTGCAGACTGAGAAATTTTTTGAACGGCAGACACTTAGAATTTTTTCAATCTCTGGAACTTAGATATTTTTCGAACCGTGAACAATTAGAATTTTTTCAATTTCTGGGACTTAGAAGTTTATTTTGTTACCGGACTTGGAAATTTTTTAAACCGTAGACACTTTTAAAATGAGTTAAGGCTGTGAAACATAGAAACTTATTTTGTTTTTAGACTTTGAAATTTTTCAAACCGTGTAAAAAAAATTAAGATCTTAAAAAGATCTTTTGAAGACATATCTTATCTATGGGCTTTTTTTGAGATGTTTTAAGACAAAAAAATTATGTTTTATTTTTGATATGTATCATTTCAAAAATGTCTGAAAAAGTTCTTTTGAAGGTAAAAATTACTTATTTTTTCGTTAATTTTTATACGTATGATACGAAGATGATTTTTAGATCTTTGATCATTTTGAGAAAAATTTTAGATAAATTTTTTTACGTAACCTTTTCTTTTAAAAATATTTATAATAGTTTTTAGAAATGATAATAAGGCAAGTGATAATAATTGCAAGATTAACTTTGTGTATTTAAGATTTTTTTAAAGATCATTTTGTGATGAACTTTCGATATTATTTATGCACGTTTTTTTAAAGATATATATTAATATATTTTTAAAGATAGCTAGATTCTTTAAAATAAATTTTATACGATCTTAAAAAAATTTTCAACCAGCATTTTAAATATTTCAAGACCTTTTTTTAAAACAAATTAAATTTTATTAATTTTTCAAATTAAAGACTTTACCGTGAATTAATTTCGTAGAGCCCTGAGGACTCGGGTACAGTCTGTGCATGATCGCGGCTCACCTTTATTTTTCTTCAATCGAGTTCCTGAAAAAGGAAAAAAAAATTGCCACAAAGTATCATTCAAACATTAAACACCAAATTTAAATTACTGCTTAATATTGAAGACTTATCTGATCGTATATTCTCCGGTAGAAGTTCAAACGGATAACCAACTTTTATTCGCTCTCTTGACTTCTTTCGCTACATTGTATCATTTGTCTGTCCTCAGTGCTCTAGTAAAGTAATTCACGGTAAACTCTTTAATTTGAAAAAATAATGAAATTTAATTAGTTTCAAAAAAAGGTCTTGAAATATTCAAAATGCTGGTTGAAAATTTTTTTAAAATCGTACAAAATTTATTTTAAAGAATCTTGCTATCTTTAAAAATATATTAATATATATCTTTAAAAAAACGCGCATAAATAATATCGAAAGTTCATCACAAAATGATCTTTAAAAAAATCTTAAATACACAAAATTAATATTGCAATTATTATCACTTGCCTGATTATCATTTCTAAAAACTATTATTAATATCTTTAAGAGAAAAGGTAACGTTATTAAAAAATATCTAAAATTTATCTCAAAATGATCAAAGATCTAAAAATCATCTTAGTATCATATGAAAAATAACGAAAAAATCAGTAATTTTTATCTTTAAAAGAACTTTTTCAGACGTTTTGAAATGATACATATAAAAGATAAAACATTTTTTTGTCTTAAAACATCTCAAAAATAGCCCATAGTTAAGATATGTCTTCAAAAGATCTTTTTAAGATCTTAATTTTTTTTACACGGTTTGTAAAATTTAAAAGTCTAAAAACAAAATAAATTTCTATATTTCACAGGCTTAACTCACTTCAAAAGTGACTGCGGTTTAAAAAATTTCCATGTCCGAAAACAAAATAAGTTTCTAAGTCCCAGAAACTGAAAAAATTCTAATTGTTCACGGTTCGAAAAATATCTAAGTTCCAGAGATAGAAAAAATTCTAAGTGTCTGCGGTTCAAAAAATTTCTCAGTCTGCACATTCAAAATCTGCTAAGTATCACAGACTGAACATCTTTTAAGTCCGGAAGAACCAAAAAAATTTCTTATAGCCTAGATAAATTTTTAAGTCCCACAGACCGAAAAATTTCTAAGTCAACAACAATTATATTATAAACTTATGAAAATTCCAAGTTCCTAAAAAATTCTAAATGCTGGAAATTTCCAAAAAAAGTTCGAAACTCATAATTTTATCAAGTCCCGGAGAATTTATAAGTGTCTAAATTTTTAATTTCCTAAAAATTTAGAAAAAAATCAAAGTACTTAATTCAACTTGGAATATTTCATTTAGCTGAAAAAACTTTTTTGTTAGTAAAAAAATTAAATAAATTATAAAATGTTTACATGCGGAACTTAGTTTTTTTCAAATTTGGTCAAGTGGATTTATAGATTGGATGAATCACGTGGATACTCACGTGAATTTACATGTGAACTTTTTTAATAGGGTAACGAAATAGAGTCCTACAATGGAGCTCTTTGCAGATGTTCAATTTTTCAAAGATAAAAATAACAAGTTGGTACCTAAAGAAATAGCTTTGTTATCTTTAAAAAATGAATTTGTCGCGCATTGGATTGTTAGCGCTGTGCATCGAGTAGATTCGCTACCTTGTGAAGTTCGTAAAGAGAATAATTGGTTGACAAGGAATCAACACGGCATAGATTATTTAGAAGGGAGTGTGACTTTGAAAACGCTCAATCGTACGCTCAGCGATATTTTTAAAAGTGTCGATAAAACTTATGTTAGGGGTAAAGAAAAGTGGTTAATGTTTCATAAAATGACTACTAGAGAAGTTATTAATTTAGAGTACGATACGAACTGTCCGTCATTTAATAACCTACCGTGGAGCGACAAGTACTGTATAAATCACGCTGTAAAAAATAATTATTTAAAATTTGCTTGTGCTTTAAATAACGTCTACCGAATTAAAGCATACTTGTTATCTAAATCTCAAAGCTTAAATAACGATTTCCCTTTAAGTTCACCTGTAATATTTTACAATGAACAGCCTGCAGATTCTAAACAAGTTATCGCTGATGCCCTCACATACTATCGGTGTGTTCCCTGCGGATCGGATTCCATGGGTATGGATGAAACCGACGGCCTTTGTATTTAACACTGATAATCACACTCAGCCTGGTATGCATTGGGTTGCTATACATGTAGATTCACACGGTTTTGGGCATTATCTAGATAGCTACGGTATACCCCCGTTCATATCCAATCATATTAAAACTTTGCGCAAAAATTGTAAGCATTTAAGATGGAATGTTAAACAACTTCAGAGTGAGACATCCGACGTATGTGGTCAATATTGTTTAATGTTTTTACATTATATGACTAATGGATTGGGTTTCGAAGCTTTTCTAAATAATTTTTCTGATGACTTGAAAAAAAATGATTGTATTGCAAGATCTTTTATTAAACACAAATCACCTGATAATTATCAATTTACGGGTAACGGCGGCTGTGTCATACATTGTTTACAAAGTAGTAGTGCGAAAATGTCTTTATTGTAAAATCACGTTGTCCGGACTTTGTAAAACGCCAATGCTGCATTTGCGGGGCTTGCAATATTTATTTTAAATAATTTATACCTATAAATTGCACGACGAAAGTCAGTCTTTCCATCAGTCACAAAGTGTACAGCCCTCGACTTAACTGACCACCTACTCTTTACCAGCCGAACAAAAGCCAATAAACAAGCTCTTGGATTTTTGAAAGTCATCTTCCTGAAAATACTTGTAAGTAGATTTGGCGACCTCTATTATTTTTACACTTTATTTATTAATTTTCTTAAATTAATCAAAAAAAAATTATTCCAGGCTTAAAAATATGGCTGCAGAAGAAGTAGGCATCGACTGGCTTAACAGTATATCTCAAGCACCTGATTTACCCCGTAAAAACTTAAAGCAGCTGGACATAAATCACAAATACAAAGTGACATCTGTAAACAAGACGACAACAAAATATGGACGCAAAGTTTTGGCTACCTTTGATAACGAATTTGCTATTTATCTGCCTCAAAAAATTTCGGATGCTCTGACCAAGCATAATTTCTTTTGGGAAAAAGTGCAAGATAATGTAGAAAAGGAAAAATTTTATGCCACCTACATGGGCAATTTTCAGTTCGATTTTACTTTCAATGACTAAGTGTGAAAAAGTAAAAGTTTTGTAATGAAATGTAAATGTAATGAAATAATGTAAACATTCAATAAATGGAAAAAAAAGTTAAAAAATATATACTTCACTTGTTTTTAAATATCCTTCTCCGGACTTGAATCATTTTTATCAGGATTAAAAGTTTTTATAAAAGTAAGATTGATTAGTATTAAAGTAAAATAAAAGTATTTTTCAAAGGAATAAAAATTATTAAAAAGTAAAATGAATTAGTCTCAAAGTATATTCAAAGTATTTTTTTCAATGGTTTAAAAATTATTATTATTAATTTCTAATTTTTTTTGATTTCTTAAACTATTTTATTAATTTAAAAATGACCGATCCAGAATTAAATAATCTCTTGAAGAATAGAACAAGATAAAGATGCCGCAGCAGCAGCTCCTGCAGAGTCAGCAGCAGTCGCGACGTCCGAGCGCAGCCGCCTCAGCGACCCCGAGCACCCGCGAGCCGCCGCCTCGACCGCGTCACCGCACCAGGAAGCCCTCCTCCACCTTCCAGAGCGGCCCCGAGCACCCCCTCCCGCAGCAACCGCGAGCCGCCGCCTCGAAAAAGCTAATATGATGATGCTCTCTCTCATGCAGAGTCAGCATCGGCTGCGAGAAGCAGTCACGCGCTCCCCGACCACACCGCTCGCGACACACGAGGCAGCCGCCGCCGAGCACTGCGCCTGGCGAAGTAAATGAATCATGTTTGTTTACTTTCGCCAAAGCGGTACATAGAGGCGGCTCGCAGCGCCAGGAAGCCCTCCTCCTGCTCCCCGAGCGGCCCTGAGCACCACCTCCCGCAGCACCCGCGAGCAGCAGCCTCGACCGCGGCACCAGCCCCCGCTACCGCGCGAGGCCGCTCGCAGCACCAGGAAGCCCTCCTCCTTCCCGAACGGCCCCGAGCACCCCCTCCCGCAGCACCCGCGAGCAGCCGCCTCAACCACGTAACCGGCCGCCCCCACCGCGCGAAACTGCTCGCTGCGGTGAATCATCTTTGTTTACATTCGCCATAGTGTATACTATACTACTGACATATATTTATAAAAGCTGAAAAGTTAATGCAAATGTTTAAAAAATTAGGTTTTATCCTGTAAAACGCAAGAAAACGCAATGTCCGGAACTAAGTTTTGAAAATATTATCTGCTGTAACTTTTTCAGGCAATCTTTTTACATATTTACAACTGATGGAGGTATTAATACTGGGCTCAAGGAATGTTTTACGACCAATAAAAAGATTGTGCCTGTATTTTTCGAGAAATGACATAACTTCAAAAATGTGTACACACGTTTTTAATAAAAATGAATAACCTATTTTTTCGAGTTTTTGCAGGTTCTGTCTAAAAAAAAGTGCATCTTTTGATGATAATTCGAGATTTTCCTGGGGGTGCCAAACAACTATTGGAGGTTTTGAAGGGCTCACTTGGAAGTGATTTTTAAGCTAGTTTTAAGGTTATAATCGAAGTTTTTTTTATACTACAGTAAAGTTTAGTGGTTAAACTAAATTTAGAATATTTTTTCGGGGTCTACCCTATTAAAAAAGTTCACATGTAAATTCAAGTGCACGGAGAAAGAGGTACATCATGAAACTTGGTGTACAGCGCCATCGTTTTACATGATGCGTGGTGCAGCGTGATTCCAAGTCACAGTCGTATTTTCAAGTGTACGCACCGTGTTTTCCAGTGCAAAATTTTTAGAGAGACAGTTTCGATAGAGCAGACGACGGCGCTCGGAACACCCACGCTACCAGTTTTTTAAGGTTTTACACTAAAAATTGTGTACGATTCTTACTTTGAAAAGTTCTTGCTGTCTTTCCTAACAAATTTATAAACTTCAATTATGATTTAGAACTTGATATTTATATTTATACGATTTTAAAGTTTCGAGGTTAGAGATTCAGCAGAACTTGAGTAACCGAGAAAAAAGCATGCGTCAAATGCGTACACTGGAAAACACCGTGCACACATTGTGTTTCATAGTGTATCTCCTTCTCCGTGTGAGTATCCACGTGATTCATCCAATCTATAAATCCACTTGACCAAATTAAAAAAAAAACTAAGTTCCGCATGTAAACATTTTATAACTTATTTAATTTTTTTACTAACAAAAAAGTTTTTTCAGTTAAATGAAATATTCCAAGTTGAATTTAGTACTTTGATTTTTTTCTACACATTTAGGAAATTAAAAATTTTGACACTTATAAATTCTTCGCGACTTGATAAAATTATGAGTTTAGAACTTTTTTTGGAAATTTCCAGCATTTAGGATTTTTTAGGAACTTGGAATTTTCATAGGCTTATAATATTGTTGTTGACTTAGAAATTTTTCGGTCTGTGGGAATTAAAAATTTATCTAGTCTATGAGAAATTTTTTTGGTTCTTCCGGACTTAAAAGTTGTTCAGTCTGTGATACTTAGCAGATTTTGAATGTGCAGACTGAGAAATTTTTTGAACGGCAGACACTTAGAATTTTTTCAATCTCTGGAACTTAGATATTTTTCGAACCGTGAACAATTAGAACTTTTTCAGTTTCTGGGACTTAGAAATTTATTTTGTTCTCGGACTTGGAAATTTTTTAAACCGCAGACACTTTTAAAGTGAGTTAAGCCTGTGAAACATAGAAATTTATTTTGTTTTTAAACTTTGAAATTTTTCAAACCGTGTAAAAAAAAATTAAGATCTTAAAAAGATCTTTTGAAGACATATCTTAACTATGGGCTATTTTTGAGATGTTTTAAGACAAAAAAATTATGTTTTATTTTTGATATGTATCATTTCAAAAATGTCTGAAAAAGTTCTTTTGAAGGTAAAAATTACTTATTTTTTCGTTAATTTTTATATGCATGATACGAAGATGATTTTTAGATCTTTGATCATTTTGAGATAAATTTTAGATAAATTTCAGATAAATTTTTTTACGTAACCTTTCTCTTAAAGATATTTATAACTGTTTTTAGAAATGATAATAAGGCAAGGGTTAATAATTGCAAGATTAACTTTGTGTATTTAAGATTATTTTAAAGATCATTTTGTGATGAACTTTCGATATTAATTATGCGCGTTTTTTCAAAGATATATATTAATATAATTTTAAAGATAGCAAGATTTTTTAAAATAAATTTTATACGATCTTAAAAAAATTTTCAACCAGCATTTTAAATATTTCAAGACCTTTTTTTAAAACAAATTAAATTTTATGATTTTTTCAAATGAAAGAGTTTACCGTGAATTAATTTCGTAGAGCCCTGAGGACTCGGGTACAGTCTGTGCATGATCGCGGCTCACCTTTATTTTTCTTCAATCGAGTTCCTGAAAAAGGAAAAAAAATTGCCACAAAGTATCATTCAAACATTAAACACCAAATTTAAATTACTGCTTCATATTGAAGACTTATCTGATCGTATATTCTCCGGCAGAAGTTCAAACGGATAACCAACTTTTATTCGCTCTCTTGACTTCTTTCGCTACTTTGTATTATTTGTCTGTCGATTCTGTATTTTTACTAGTTGTTGAATACATTTTTATTTTTATTTTATATAATTTACATTAAAAAAATATATCTTGAAAACTTAGCAATATTGGTTAAACTTCGTCATCTTGGTATGCTGAAGTTTAACCAACATTATCACCAATAACGACGTGTGCACAGGACGTTGTTATGAATGCGTTCGATTCGATCGATCGTCTTAGCAGCCAAATTCATTTTGTTTTTTTTCGTATTTTTTCTAACCATACAAAGACGGTAAAATATCACCAATATATTTTTTGAGTATTCAAGATATATTTTTTTAATGTAAATTATATAAAAAAAAGAAAATTAACGAAAAAATCAGTAATTTTTATCTTTAAAAGAACTTTTTCAGACATTTTTGAAATGATACATATAAGAAATAAAACATTTTTTTCGTCTTAAAATGTCTCAAAAACAGCCATAGTTAAGATATGTCTTCAACAGATCTTTTTAAGGTCTTAATTTTTTTTATGCAGTTTGAAAAATTTCAAAGTCTAAAGACAAAATAAATTTCTAAGTCCCACTGACTGAAAAAATTCTAAGTGTATGCCGTTCAAAAAATTTTTATGTTTCACAGACCTAACTCACTTTAAAAGTGTCTACGGTTTGAAAAATTTCTAAGTCCGAAAACAAAATAAATTTCTAAGTTCCAGAGACTGAAAAAATTCTAAGTGTCTGCGGTTCAAAAAATTTCTAAGTCTTATACTGCCGTACAGGAGCAAAACCGCACTAACTGCATTTTTAAGAAAATTGAGTTTTTTATATTGCCAGAATCGTAAAAAAATTGTCTATTTAATAGTGCAAAAATAATTTGCAAAAAACAAATAGATTAGAAAAATCGCTTGCCTATCTAACATTTTTCCTGTTTTATTAGCTCAAAAAGACCCCGTGATACAGAGAAAACTTGCCTATCTACACTTTATGTAGTTAGTGCGCTTTTGCTCCTGCATAAGACCCAAGAATCGGCCAAAAATACAGGAAATTTTTGCTTATGTACATAGTGCGCTTTTGCTCCTGTATAAGTCTTAAAAATTGGCCGAGAGTACATGAATTATTGCCTATCTGCATTGAAGGTTTTATCGATTCTAAAATTAGACATAAATTATTTAAAAAAGAATTCAACAATTAAATTATGAATTCAGTAATAAATTATTATAAATTATAAATTAAGTAATTAGTTTGGAAAGATGGACTAAGGCGATAAATATATTGTTGAATTTTTTTTTGCAAAATTCTTTGTAGAACCCAATTTTCTGCTATTTCAGGCTAACTTAACTTATAAATAATTATCAACAAATTAAACAATTCGTTGATTTGAATCAGTAGCTTTTGTAAAAGTTATCGGTTCAGTTTTAAGAAAGAAATTTTAGAAGTGCAAGTTTTAAGGCAAGGTCATATTTCTGAAATTGTAAGTCACAGAAGGGTAAAAAAGTTCAAATTTTTTTGTGAGTCAAAGCCGTAATAGCAAAAAATGTAAAAAAAATCCTGCCGTAAGAAATTGTGAAAAATCTATTTTCTGAAAAAAAAAGATTTAAGACTAATTTAAAAAGCCGAAAATTAGCGAAAATTAGCTGGTCCAAAGGAAAAATTTAGACTCTTCATAGGTAGAATTTAATATTTAAGAGCTATCCTAAGGCCAAAAATGAAATATTAAAACGTTGAAAATTTTGAAAGTATGATATGCCCCAAAATTTACAACTTCGGAAATAGTGTAAGTTCAAAAGGTACAAAATCCCAAAAAAATCCATGTTTCGAAAAAATCCAAAAATAAAATTCTATTTACTTATCAATTTTTATTTATTTTTTGTTACAAGCATTCAATAATAACAACTAATAAAACGATTATAGTAAAAAACATTTATTAAATAAACTTACGTAAGTACGGATTAAGCGGAGTCACATTGCATATTTTTAGAGAAATTTTGTACGTCTAAGCTTAATCAACATTGATACTCAAACAAATGAATGGATTTTTAGGAGCTACTTATAAATTATTATCGTTGAAATTGAAAATAGTTTCATTTTAAAAGTCAATTATTACACATCTAAAACTGCCAGTTTAAATATTTTTTATATTCATGAAAAATTAAAAATTTGAAAATTTAAGAAATTTTTTTAGTAACTTATTTTTTGTTAAAAGTTCAATTAAATAACAAAAATGTGTACATTATCAGAATTTATTTGGAATAAGATTGTTCAATCAAATTACCAATCAATAAAGTTTGACTCTTGAACTGATAATTTTATTTTTTCTGACAATTTAAAAAAAAAAAAAAAAAAGAAACCAGTTAATCATTTTTTGTTTTCACAAATAAAATTTCTATTAAAAAGCATCAGCTGTTATTCTCTTGATTGTATAACTTACATTTTATTATAAATGTATAGCAAGCGTAACGTTTACAATAAAGATATAAAGATGATTCATTTTATTGGTTTTTCTCTACAGCTTTTGGTAAGTTTTTCCAAAAGCATTTTCTGCTCGATGGCATTAATGGACACAAGTTATGCTCCATTTCTTCTTTTTTTAAAGCTGGGATTCCTACACAAGTGTCAGCACAAGGAACTTCATGAAATCCATGCTTGAGTACTTTGTACTGTAAGAAATCTAAATCTTTCAAAGACTCATCTTTATCATAGGATAATTTGTATTGAATGTTGTGACTACCTTTTATTACTCTAACCTGCTTTATTTCAGTGAGATAGGGACGATCAGTCATTTTATCAAGTTTAGTTTGCGACATAAGATCTGGCCACAGGGGCGGACTGGGAATTTAAGCGGCCCGGGACTTTCGAACCAAGCGGCCCTACAAACCAGCGGCAGCGGCCCGAAAAACAGCTAAAAAAAAAAAAAAAAAAAAAAAAAAAAGACTTTAACGTCAAAGAGAAAAAAATAATTTTTGATCAAGATTTTAGATCTATTTTACAAAATACAATCAATATTCCAGATATTGAGGCGAAAATAAATTATAAAAGCTATTAAGCAAAAATTTTTTTAAATGTAGCACTTTTTGTGCACAATATTTCAATTACGTCGTCAACTTTTATTTTTTGTAAAATGTCTCTATTCAGTATCATCAACATGAATGCTTCCAACCTTTCTCGTGCCATTGAATTTCTCAGACGATCTTTATTAAATTTTAAAAAATTAAACGACCGTTCACAAACTACTTGTGTACATGAGAGAGTCAACATATGTCTGTAAGCTAGGCCGATCGTTGGGAAAGGTTTTGCCAATAAATTATATTTATTCAAAATTCTGTAGCAACAAATGGCACAATCTTTACATGAATTAGTTTTTAAATTGTTATTCATTTCTTCATCACAGGTCTCTTCTGAAATAATGTATACATCTCCTTCAAAATTACTATCTGTGTACTCATCAAGAGTTGAAGTTTATTAATTATTATTAATTATTTATTAATTATTATTAATTATTAAAAGAACTCGGGCCCCCAGGGATAGCTGATCAGTTTATTCATTGAACTTGACACCCAGGGTTTTGGAAGTTTAGAGCTTGGGGGATAGCTGATCAGTTTTTTTGTTGAACTCGGCGCCCAGGTTACTTGGGGGTTTAGAGCTTGGGGGATAGCTGATCAGTTTATTCATTGAACTTGACACCCAGGGTTTTGGAAGTTTAGAGCTTGGGGGATAGCTGATCAGTTTTTTTGTTGAACTCGGCGCCCAGGTTACTTGGGGGTTTAGAGCTTGGGGGATAGCTGATCAGTTTATTCATTGAACTTGACACCCAGGGTTTTGGAAGTTTAGAGCTTGGGGGATAGCTGATCAGTTTTTTTGTTGAACTCGGCGCTCAGGTTACTTGGGGGTTTAGAGCTTGGGGGATAGCTGATCAGTTTATTCATTGAACTTGACACCCAGGGTTTTGGAAGTTTAGAGCTTGGGGGATAGCTGATCAGTTTTTTTGTTGAACTCGAGCGCCCAGGGTATTTGGGGGCTTAGAGCTTGGGGGATAGCTGATCAGTTTTTTTGTTGATCTCGGCGCCCAGGGTATTTTGGGGTTTAAGGCTTGGGGAATGACCGTTCGATCATTTATCGAAGTCGGCGCCCAGGGTTTTGGGGGTTTCAGGCTTGAGGGGTAACTGATCAATGGTTGGTTGAACATGCCTGGGTCTGGATTTCCAGACCCGGAAATTCCCGGGTCTGGATGAATCCTGACCCACTATAAGGGAAATAACGCCCCTGCTGTCTGTAACTATTTGTTTCTGTAGATAGTTTTTTGGTAGTGCACCTGGAAAATGCCGATTAATCCACTGCGCGACTTGATCCAGTCTTTCATACATGGCTTAAACGATTTAATTTAAGGAGTAGCCACCTTGCAAGTGTGCAATTGGCAAGTTCTTGTTGCAGGTGTAACTTTTTACCACTAGAAAAAACGGGTGAGACTCAATGCACTTTAAAACAGTGTGAGATTGAAGATCTCTTTGCTCTGAGCCAGCTTGGCCGGAAAAGTACTGCCGCGGGTAGCGGCGACAACTCGCAACTCTTGAATTTAGTGCTTGAATGCGCCGAGCGAGTAGACGCATCTATCATGATGAACTTCTTCTCCCGAAGTAATCAAAAATGAGAAAAAAATTTAAGCATCAAAAATAAGCTAGATATCTCGAATTTGGAAAATTCTATGAATCTTAATTCATACTTCTGAAAGTTACAAAAAATTTATTTACTACTTTTTTATTTATTTAAAAAAAACTGTCTCAAAATAACGTTATTTTTAAATAGGATAATAAAAAACTTAAAATTTAATATTGAATTTTTTTTCAGTATTTTCAAAACTATCATAAATTTGGCACAAAATATATTTTTGTACAAATATTTCGTTTTTGTTGTTGAAACACACCTCTATCAATACTTTGCAGAGCGGTGTGACTTTTCATCTAAACTGACAGTTTAAATTAAAGAACGTTGAACAAATGTAGTAAACGATAATGCTATTAGCAAAAAATTGAACAAACTTTTTTAAAAATATTTATGTTCACAACTTTTATTTATATTTTCTCCCAAAGCTAACAAAATTCAAAACTCAAAAAAAAAAAAAAAAAAATTTATTGACAATGTATTAAAAATAAGTTGTTCAAAAACAAATTTTATATTTTTTAAATTTTTATTTTTTATTTTTTAAAACTCCGGTGCGCGCTGAGTAACTTCTAGTATATTAAACAATAAAATTTTTAATTATTTATTTGTAAATTGAACAAAATTTGTTTTACTTTAGGGAACGTTCATAAACCACGTGGTCATTTTTTCGAAGATTTTGAAGGGCCCTCCCTCCCATGAAGATCAGCGTAGTATTTTTATCAATTTTTCGACCCCCTCTCCCCTATAGTCACGTGGTTTTTTTTAAGATTTCAAATTTTCAATATGAATACTATTAGTTTTTTAAAGACATTATTTTTCAAGTTATAATTTAATGATTTAATACCAGGGGTGCAACAACTCCTTTCAGCTAGGGGGTGTCCTGAGGTCTACCCCCCCCCCCCCAATAAAACTGACGTTGAGAAAAAAAAAAAAAAAAAAAAAACGATGAGTTCAATAAATAGACTGGTTAATTATCCCCCAAGCTCTAAACCCCCAAAACACTGGGCGTAGAGTTTAATGAATAATCTGATCAGCTATCCCCCAAGCCTTGAACCCCCAAAACCCTAGGCGTCGAGTTCAATAAATAAACTGATCAGTTATCCCCCAAGCTCTAAGCCCCCAAAACCCTGGGTGCCCGAGTTCAACAAAAAAACTTATCAGTTATCTCCCAAGTCTTGAACCCCCAAAACCCTGGAGGCGCGAGGTCAACGAAAAGACTGATCAGTTGGTAACCAGAGTTTTGGGAGGTTTAGAGTTTGGGGGATAACTGATCAGTCTTTTCGTTGACCTCGGGCGCCCAGGGTTTGGGGAGTTCAAGACGTGGGGGATAGCTGATCAGTTTATTTATTGAACTCAAGTTCAAAGAAAAAACTGATCAGTTATCTCTTACGCTCTGAATCCCCTAAAACCCCATGAAAATCAATATTTAATCAATAAAATATCAATGTCATTTCAAGTAAAAATCTTCGAAAAATATTATTTTTAACAAAATATCAATTAAAATTGGATTCAAGGCTCAAAATATGGTAAATTTTCCAAAAGAATCAAGAAAGAATCACAAAAGAATCAAAAGAATCATCAATGATTCTGGAGAGCATAGTCCCTCGCTGGAAACCCAAGTTCAATAAAAAAACTGATCAGCTATCTCCCAAGCTCTAAACCTCACGAAACTCTGGTTGCCGAGTGAAATAATTTTATAATTAAAGCGTACTTTATATTTGAATATCAAGTCCATAAAAAAGTGTTTTTTTTTGTTCCACAAAAAGGTTGTGGTGTACTTTAATATACATCACTTGGAAATATTACAAAATAATAAAAAGATAAAAAAAATAAAAATAAAAATAAAAAATAACTAATAAACAAACAAAAATTTTTAAACTTTTCTCGAAATGTGTCTGCTTTTTAGAAGCATTTAATTTATAGTTAAAAAAAAAAAATTTGTTGATAATGTTGCAAACGAAGAGTTCACCAATAAGTAAAAATTTATAGCGTTTCCCTAATCAACCACCCCATTTTGGAGTTCAAAATTTCAGACTTACAACTTCATGATATAATTGCACCAGTTCAACGTAGTTAGGTACCGTTACAAAACTATTTATTTCGTTAATTAAAATGCACTCATATTTTTGGAATAATTTAACTCGGGCGCCCAGGGTCTTGGGGGTTTAGAGCTTGGGAGATATCCGACCAGTTTTTTTGTTGAATTCGGGCGCCCAGGGTCTTGGGGGTTTAAAGCTTGGGGGATAGCCGACTTTAACGTTTGACAGTAAAATATTTTGAATCAAAACATCGATTCATGCACTTTAAAAACCACGTGCTTTTCTGAATCAACAGCCCTACCCCCCACGTAACCTTTCGTAGCCTTTTAATCGCCCCCCCTCCCCCCCTATTTGGGCCACGTGGTTTGTGAACGTTCCCTTATAAATAAACAACTTGTTAAGTAAATTCTAGGTTTATAAAAAAAAAAATAACTTTTTTCGTCTCAAAAGATGAGTTAATGTTATTTAGTAAGATGAGTTTATTATATTTTATCACAATTACTATTTGAAGCAATGCAGTTAGTGCGGTTTTGCTCCTGTGCAGGTAACCAAATCGAGCAAGAAATACAGGGAAATTTTACCTATGTACATAGTGCGCTTTTGCTCTTGTATTTTTGAAAATTCTTACCCGAATTTTTTGCCTATCTACAATTCTTAGATGAAAGAGTTATTTTCATAAAAAATAAAGTATGCCATTAAAAATTTTGACCGCAACTTAGTTTAAAACCAATTTTACATTATGAAAATATTCAAACCCGTTCAAATGCTAGATAAAAACGCGTTTTCCTTGATTTCTCGAGTCTTCCAAAATGCAGTTAGTGCGGTTTTGCTCCTGTACGGCAGTATAGAATAGATACATTTTTAAGTCCCACAGACCTTAAAACTTTTAAGTCAACAGCAACATTATAAGCCTATGAAAATTCCAAATTCCTAAAAAATTCTAAATGATGGAAATTTTCAAAAAAAGTTCAAGGCTCATAATTTTATCAAGTCCCGAAGAATTTACAAGTGTCAAAATTTTCAATTTCCTGAAAGTGTAGAAAAAATCAAAATACTCAATTCAGCTTGGGATATTTCATTCAACTCAAAAAACTTTTTTGTTTATAAAAAAGTACATAAGTTATTAAATTTTTACATGTGGAACTTAGTTTTTTTTTTATTTTGGTCAAGTGGATTTATAGAGTGGATGAATCACGTGGATATCCACGTGGATTTACATGTGAACTTTTTTAGTAGGGTAAAGTGTGATTTTATAATAAATAAGGGGGGTTGCCACTGTGGTGGACAATTACGTTACTGTCCAATAATCCCGGAAATTTACCTTACCCTGTAAAACCCATGTTGGAAATTTTTTGAACCACAGACACTTAGAATTTTTTCAGTCTCTGGAACTTAAAAAATTTATTTTGTTTTCGGACTTAGAAATTTTTCAAACCGTAGACACTTTTAAAGTGAGTTAGGTCTGTGAAACATAAAAATTTTTTGAACGGCAGACACTTAGAATTTTTTCAGTCAGTGGGACTTAGAAATTTATTTTGTCTTTAGACTTTGAAATTTTTCAAACTGCATAAAAAAAATTAAGACCTTAAAAAGATCTGTTGAAGACATATCTTAACTATGGCTGTTTTTGAGACATTTTAAGACGAAAAAAATGTTTTATTTCTTATATGTATCATTTCAAAAATGTCTGAAAAAGTTCTTTTAAAGATAAAAATTACTGATTTTTTCGTTAATTTTCATATGATACTAAGATGATTTTTAGATCTTTGATCATTTTGAGATAAATTTTAGATATTTTTAATTACGTAACCTATTCTCTTAAAGATATTAATAATAGTTTTTAGAAATGATAATCAGGCAAGTGATAATAATTGCAAGATTAATTTTGTGTATTTAAGATTTTTTTAAAGATCATTTTGTGATGAACTTTCGATATTATTTATGCGCATTTTTTTAAAGATATATATTAATATATTTTGTCACGGTCGGTGAAAACATCCGTCCACACGATCGATATTGATTATCTGTGTGGACGTGGGCCAGCAGCTGACGCTCAGCAGCTGGCAGACCATTCCGGAACGGACCGACCGTTAGAGGTCGGACCGGGTAGAACGGGACGGAAGCGCGCCAGTCGTGTGTAGAACGTTAGCACGGACGCTCGATCTTCTTTCAACGCCAGAGAGAAAAAGTACTGTAATCGCGAGTCGCGTTGAGGTTTTCGTTAAACACGACATCGCGAGGAATGAGGGCTGTAAAAGAGTGTGTGCTGTTTTCTTAGACCACCCGTCTTCACTTGGAGATCTCCACCCGCGCCTGTACAGGTTTGTGTAACCGCATTCGAGTGCAGATAGAGTGAAGGAGTGTGTCGCGGTAAAGGAGAACTTGTCGATTTTTCTCTCCCTATCTGGATTTATTCCCGAAAGGTTCTACGCGTGAATTCTTGTCAGAACTGACACGTAGAGACTTGCGAGCCGGCGCGCGTAGTCGCCTGGCAGATTGTTTTGTTTACATTCGACTCTCTTTATTCGGCCACTCGCGCGATCAGCCGAACTTTAGATTTTAAATTCTAGGATCGCGACAATTAATTTTTGTATTGTCATTTTTATTATTCTTTTTGTTAATAAATTGTGAGTTAGAATTAATTGTTGTTCCGGAGTCTTTATTAAAAACCGAGTCTTTTTCCTCCGCTTGACTTTTCCTCATTTAGGGAATTTATTGATTCCAGAAATTTATTTTATTTTGATTTTAGCTTGGGGAATAGCTCCGGCATTTGACAGCTAGCCCGCGTACGCGTCTCCCCAAGCATGTCTATTTAATTATTTACAGGTACTAACAACGGCTGCAGGAGTACTCAGGAGCGAGTACTCGGAAGTTTTATACGCGTACAGTTGCTGGTCCGACAACGCGGATCGTCGTTGTTTTTCCCCGGACGAGCACTGTTACAAATTGGCGCCCAACTTGTGTGGAAAATTTTGCTTGTAATTTTCGTTAAAATTACGTAGTGGTCGAGCTGCGGGAGACAGCTCGACGAGAGCGGTGGGAGAGAGAGCGCGGCAGCGAATCAGTCGCAGAGCTAGGGATAAATAACCCGACAGCGCAGATTGTTTTGACTGCGCTGTGACCTTGTCCGAGCGCGTACAAAGGAATTAATCTTCGAAATAAATCCAGACACTGCGATAGCGGCAGGAGCTGTTTGAATTAGAATAATTCAAGCAGCTCACTTAAATTTGTGAAAAAAAATATTTGTGAGGACGTTCGGGAATTTTTTTTTTCCCATTTTGCTAATTTGAATTAGAATCGGAATTCTCCAGCTGATCCTGGAATCTTTCGCGGTTTTTGCGACTCGGAATTGTGAATAATTCCGAGACGAGCGAGCATTTTCCGGGAGTGGGGATTTATTATTTTTTTTTTTTTGTTTTTTTTTTTTTCTTTTTCGACGGCGGATTATTTTTTATTGTGTGTTCTTCCTCACAGTTATTTTTTTTTTTTTAAAGTGTGCGTGACAGTACAGCGTTGGTGTGGCAACAGCGACAGGCGTTGCAAAAATTTGATACTGGCGCAGCGGACTGTTGTACCAGGCGAAAATTAGTAGACTCTGGTACTGTCACGATAAGTTAGGCCGCAGAATTTTTTTTTGGTTAATCTTCGCGCCCACAGGAAGGAAGATGGCAAACGAGGACAGGGAGGATAAGATTTTCTCCTGGGTATTGGTGGAAGGTCCGGAGGTAGTCATGGACGCCCTGGCCGAGCTGGAGCTCAAGCCCGACGGGTCCGTCCAAAATCGATGCGCTCGTCTATAAAAGTGGCAGCTGGGTAATTACTCGGCAGATGATTTTGTAGCCACAGGAGACGATTCTGAGCAAGATGCAGTCCAGGTTTAATCAATTGAAACCATGTCCGTTCCACAAAAAAGCTAATTTTCACGGATTGGAAACTGATTTTTTAGTCAGTTTTTTGAATCGTGTTAAGACAATTTTGAAGTTGTCGAGGTGTGGTTCACGCAGAAAACTTCTTTTTTTCTATATCTTTCAGAAAATATCTGATTGGTCCAGGTTTCATCTATTGAAACCATCTCAGTTCCACAAAGAAGCTATTACATACTCCTGGATTGGAAACTGATTTTTTAGTTGGTTTTTTGAATCGCGTAAAGGCAATTTTGAAGTTATCGAGGTGCGGTTCAATCAATTAAAACCATCTCCGTTCCACAAAAAGCTAATTTTCACGGATTGGAAACTGATTTTTTAGTCAGTTTTTTGAATCGTGTTAAGACAATTTTGAAGTTGTCGAGGTGTGGTTCACGCAGAAAACTTCTTTTTTTCTATATCTTTCAGAAAATATCTGATTGGTCCAGGTTTCATCTATTGAAACCATCTCAGTTCCACAAAGAAGCTATTACATACTCCTGGATTGGAAACTGATTTTTTAGTTGGTTTTTTTAAACGCGCAAGGGCAATTTTTAAGTTATCGAGGTGCGGTTCACGCAGAAAACTTCTTTTTTTCAATAGCTTCCAGAAAATATATGATTTGTCCAGGTTTAATCAATTAAAACCATCTCCGTTCCACAAGAAAGCTAATTTTTACGGATTGGAAACTGATTTTTTAGTTGGTTTTTTGAATCGCGTAAAGGCAATTTTGAAGTTATCGAGGTGTGGTTCACACAGAAAACTTTCTTTTTTCAATACCTTTCAGAAAACATATGATTTGTCCAGGTTTAATCAATTAAAACCATCTCCGTTCCAGAAAAAAGCTAATACATACTCCTGGATTGGAAACTGATTTTTTAGTTGGTTTTTTGAATCGCGTAAAGGCAATTTTGAAGTTATTGAGGTGCGGTTCTAGCAGAAAACTTCTTTTCTTCAATATCTTTCAGAAAATATATGATCTGTCCAGGTTCAATCAATTAAAACCATCTCCGTTCCACAAAAAAGCTAATTTTCACGGATTGGAAACTGATTTTTTAGTCGGTTTTTTGAATCGTGTTAAGACAATTTTGAAGTTGTCGAGGTGCGGTTCACGCAGAAAATTTCTTTTTTTTAATATCTTTCAGAAAATATATGATTGGTCCAGGTTTATACTATTGAAACCATCTCAGTTCCACAAAAAAGCTATTACATACTCCTGGATTGGAAACTGATTTTTTAGTTAGTTTTTTGAATCGCGTAAAGGCAATTTTGAAGTTATCGAGGTGCGGTTCAAGCAAAAAATTTCTTTGTTTCAATATCTTTCAGAAAATATATGATTTGTCCAGGTTTAATCAATTAAAACCATCTCCGTTCCACAAAAAAGCTAATTTTCACGGATTGAAAACTGATTTTTTAGTTGGTTTTGAATCGCGTAAAAGCAGTATTGAAGTTATCGAGGTGCGGTTCTAGCAGAAAAGTTCTTTTTTTCAATATCTTTCAGAAAATATATGATTTGTCCAGGTTGAATCAATTAAAACCATCTCCGTTCCACAAAAAAGCTAATTTTCACGGATTGGAAACTGATTTTTTAGTCGGTTTTTTGAATCGTGTTAAGACAATTTTGAAGTTGTCGAGGTGCGGTTCACGCAGAAAATTTCTTTTTTTCAATATCTTTCAGAAAATATATGATTGGTCCAGGTTTATACTATTGAAACCATCTCAGTTCCACAAAAAAGCTATTACATACTCCTGGATTGGAAACTGATTTTTTAGTTGGTTTTTTGAATCGCGTAAGCCAATTTTGAAGTTATCGAGGTGTGGTTCACACAGAAAATTTTCTTTTTTCAATACCTTTAAGAAAACGTATGATTTTTCGAGGTTTAATCAATTTAAACCATCTCCGTTCCACAAAAAAGCTAATACATACTCCTGGATTGGAAACTGATTTTTTAGTTGGTTTTTTGAATCGCGTAAAGGCAATTTTGAAGTTATCGAGGTGTGGCTCACACAGAAAATTTTCTTTTTTCAATACCTTTAAGAAAACGTATGACTTGTCCAGGTTTAATCAATTAAAACCATCTCCGTTCCACAAAAAAGCTAATTTTTACGGATTGGAAACTGATTTTTTAGTTGGTTTTTTGAATCGCGTAAAGGCAATTTTGAAGTTATCGAGGTGTGGTTCACACAGAAAACTTTCTTTTTTCGAAACCTTTCAGAAAACATATGATTTGTTCAGGTTTAATCTATTAAAACCATCTCCGTTCCGCAAAAAAGCTAGTTTTCACGGATTGGAAACTGATTTTTTAGCCGGTTATTCGAACTGCGCGAAGGCTATTTTGAAGTTATCGAGTTGTGGTTCACGCAGAATCCTTTCTTATTTCATTACCTTTCTAACGATCTATAATTCGTATAGTTTTAACAAATAAAAAAATTTTAAGCTAGCTAAAAAGAGCGATGTTTATTTCATTGGTTTTTCTAACTGTGCTAGAGCTTTTTTGTAGATACAGGGTTTCGGTAGTTGCAAAAAAATTTCTCTTTTCAATACCTTTAGAAAGATATACGATTTGTATCGGTTTTATAAATCCGAAACGTTCCAAGGTACTAAATGAGCGTAAATATCGGTTTCATACTGATACAAAATATATGATTTTTTTTGGTTTTGAATTCGTAGTTTTCATGGCTTTTGACATACAAAAATTGTTGTACGAAATCAACAAAAGATTGGAGCTAAAAAAAAAATTATTTTATAAACTGTTTTTTTTAATCGATTTACGATTTTTTTGCGGTGCATTAGTTGGTTAAAAAAAGCATGGTTTATTGATTTTTAGGCATGTATAATGTACATACATAAAGGTACTCCGACTGAGGAAATAAGCCCGAGTGGGGACTGGGGTGTGTCTAACAGCCGAGTCGGTGAATCGCTGCGCAGCGAGCGTTTCCAAACATTCTGCCATGCAGTCGGAACTCACACCGTAACAGCTGTCGCTAAGCCCCGGGGCCCCAGCAACTCACAAAAATATGTACGCCCTTGAATTTTTGCATTGACGCCATCCACGGTCGGGCGGCGAACTAGATATCCGCTCTGTTTTAACCCGAAAGACTAATATCACAACAACCAGCCGGCTGAAATAGTTCCTGACTAAATATGGCCGCTAGAATCCACCAATTGTTACGAAAAAAATAACAAAAAATTTGTTATTTTAGCCTACAAGTCCCTTACTATCTGGATTTTTTATCAAGTGAAGGAATAATTTGCAGTAAGTAATTCTTTGTCATCGGCATTAACATGCGCAGCAGACGCCGTTATTATAGAGATTTTCAATCATTGTTTTCAAGCATTTAGAAAAACTTTTCGGGAAAACCAGATAGTAAGGCAAGTGTAGAATAATTTTAACTATTTTTTGAGATTTTTTTGGTAATGATTAAATCGTTATCGAAAGCGTATTTCGTCAGGAACTTTTTCCACGCGCCCGTAATACAACGTTAGGCGGCGCTCTCCGCGCGGTAGGCAGCACTCTTAATCTTCAATTCGATAGTTTCTCGAGCTCGAATCTCGATACTCGCGTTCTCCCTTTTATAAGAAGGACTGGAAACTCGCTAGCGCGCGTACCGCGCGCCGGTGCTATTATTCATTTGTCGCTTTTATTGATTTGATTCAATCGATGATTAAAAAAAGAAAACATACATTAAATATTTATTTTATTCATTTTTTTTAATTAATAAAAATTTTCCTAGAGCGTACAACGCGCTTATCCTATTATTCATTTACTACTTTTTCGAAATTAGTTCAGTATTGTTAACAAAAGCCCCAAAATGAAGGAATGATGGTTTTTCTTTGCTGATTCATAAAATCAGTTCTGGGGTGATTTATTATTTAACTTCTAACCTTAATCGATACCAACAATTTAATCAAGAGAATCCTGAAAAGATTTTACGATATTTTATTTTTTATTAATTTTGAAACCAAGACTTATGACCAGATTGTACTAAATATTTATCTTGACTTTTAAGTTGACATAAATGGCTGTTAGTTTTCTGACTTGATCAATTTTTTTGTTTGCTCACCCTGATCGCATAATTTTTGATCGATCGCCGTAGGTGAATAATGATAGACAAGCTTACTGATCATTATAAACCTACTTGGATCATTATTCTTTGGACATTATTGTGATTAAATGGTGATTGAATCATTATCCAATTTTCCAGGTTAAGATTTCTACATGCCGTTTTGTAAAATAAGTGTTTGTATATTATAACCTTTACACACTGTACATTAAGTAAAATAAAATCCTTTCTTGCTTGGTCTAACGAACGTTTCTTTGAATTCTTTTTGCCAACGTTTTGTCATCGTTTGATGATGACCTCTTTAGGGCTATATAAATTACAAAATCGCTAATTACACAAAAATTATAAAAAATTGTAAAAATTACATTATGAATTAATTAATTTGTAAATGAAATTAAAATTAAAAAATTTTTTCACCTATAAGATTATAATATCAGTCGATAAATTTATCGTGTTGTTGAGTACATGGTTTACATATTTCTGATTTTGGGACAAACTTTCTTGATGATAAGTCTGTTGTTACGCCTCTATAGTCTTCCTATAATCCTTTCTTAAGTACATAGTGTCCTTCTGTTTATTGATGTTATTAGGATAAAAGTGAATGTGAAAAAGTAACTTTTTATCCTGCAGTGTACCTAATATGGCCCCCACTAATTATTAGAAATGGCGATATTTCAAAGTGTATTTCCGAAGAGTCTTTAGTTTCGTATTTACTTTTTAGAAAATCCCATCCTTATGTTATTTTAATGAAATAAATTTTATTGTTTCAAAGCTTTTTTTCATTTTATAACTAAAGAAACAAACTTTAATAACAATTTAAAGTAGCAATTTTTCTACTGGTTGCAAAGCTTTCAAAAACATTGTAAAAGGCTCAATTTTAAAAAAAATCATTTTTAAAATAATTAAAATTTTGCAGTTTTTTAAATCTCATATCCTGATTGATTTAAAAAATAGGAACAAATCGCAGTTAATAAATAACTTCAAGGGGGCCATATTAGGTACAAAAATTTTTGGTGTCTTAAAAAAACGTGTATTCGTCAATCCTCTGGCTGTTAAGCTCTTGAATTAACCTTTAAAATGAGACCTTACACGTCAAAAAATATTGATTTAATTCGCCACAACTTCGATTCTCGCTTAGGGGGGCCATATTAAGTATACACTTACCTGATATAAATTATCATGTGGTTCAAAATTTCGTTTTCAAAAAATTTAGTCTATATTTTTTTTTTTTTTTTTGCGATGAATTCAAATGGTTTAGGACATTTTTAAGATTATAATTTTTTTCAAATATTTCGAGACCCAGACCCGAATGGAAAAGAACAAACGTGATATATTTAAACAAAAATTAGATTCAGAAATTTTTCAAAATTTTTTAGGAGGTCAAAAGGGACTTTTACATCTAATTCATGAAAATTTTACATTGATTGTTATCTGGCAGGCAAAATTTCATTAAAACTAAATCTGTATGAATAGCAAACAGATTTTTTTTTTAACGAAGTTTTGCCAAAAACCGCGTTTCTCTAGCCATCTTTGGTTTCGAGATATCAAGAGAAATAATTTTTGCCTTAAGTATCCTTTTTTAAAGACCACAAAATTTTTGCATTTATATTGTGTAAGAGTTTCCGCAAAAAACCTTAAAGTCATTCCATGGGTGATCGAATACTAAAAAAAACTCTAAAAACTATTAAAAAATCATCAAGCCAGACAAAGTTGTCTAAAAAATTTTTTTTTTCAGTAGCCTCTATTTTTTATGTAAATTAATCGAATAGTATAATGCAATACAAGAGTAGAAAGTCGAACATTGCTGCACTGCGCGACATGTAAGAGGTTAGAAGCTCGACATTTCTTTCTGCACTCCTGTTATACGTCGGTATAGTAGAGCGCCTGATTGCAGCATAGTTGAACTTTCGACTGAGAAATCGGTACACAGGATTCGAACTTTTAACCATGGGATGGAGAAAGTAACTTTAAAAAGGAAAGTTTAAGGAGCTAATCACAACACTCTATTCTCTTTTTAGGGACCCTAGGATTTAAAGTATTAGTTTTTAAACTTTGATTCTTACCTTGAAACCTCGGATGGCTAGTAAAACGCGGTTTAAAACAAAATTTTCTACCAAAAAGTTTAGTTTAGCTTCGTATGTTGTTTTTTAATTTTGATGAAATATGTGCCCGTGAGGTGGCGATTTCTATTAAATATATTAATTTTTTTTTTTTTTGGTGTTGACCAATACTTGATGAAAAATTTACCCTTTCAATTTTAGTAAAATTAGTAACTGATACCCGTTAAATTAATGATTCTGATATTAATAAAATTGGTCAAAAAGGTGCTTTTTTATTTTTAAAAAGTTGAAACAATATGACCAGCTGTGCGAGGACTTTACCGCAAGTTTTTTGGGTTTTTTTTTTTCAATGTAGTTTTAAGGTAAAAAAACAGCTTAAACTGTTTGATTCAGTGCAAAAAAATATTTTCAAATCATAGTCAAACTAAATTGATCGTAAACAAAATTTGTTTAACAAAAAATTTAAAATTTAACATTTTTATTTTAGATTCTATTTGCCGAGGAAGCTGATTCGGCTATTTTATTTGTCGAAATACCCTTTCTTCTTATAAAGTTTTAAGGCATCTTTTATAAACCTGTCCTGAATCTAAGGCAGGTTGGCTCAAAAAATAGCAAACCCAAGAGCTTGCTAAGGTTTGGCTAATATTTTTCAAGCGATCGTGTAACGTTTGAATCGCAAAGGCCCCGAAAACGATACCCCTCCCACGTAGCGGAGAGAATATTTGCGTATTCGGGGCCTGTATAATATGAAAAGTAAAAGTTGAGAATAGTTCCATATATTTGAGAAACTGTTTTGATTTTTAATCTGGTTACTCATTAAAAATAACTTTTGTATGTTCTCTAGTTTCAAATCACATAATTCAGTTTAGAATGAAAATACTTTTTCACTATTTTGGGCATGAATTTTTTTTTAAATTGACCAACCTGCCTTGGTTACTCATACCTGCAATACGTGAGCTTTATTATAAACTACAAAATATATTTGTGTCATACTTCTTATTATATAAATTTGATCATACATCTTAACATATATTAATTGTTGTTAGTATCAATGATATTAAAATTTTCATTGTTATTACTATTTAGTATTCATATTTATACTTTTATTTTTAAAAGTATCAATTTCATACCTAAAAACTTTTTGTACGCTATTATCTACGTTGAATAAAAATTATAAAATCGAAATATTGATAAAATTCATACTAAGAGTTGAATTATGATGAAAAGTTTCTTTGAAAAATTAAAGTTTTTACTTATATCAATCGATTATGAAAGTATTCAAAAGTATATACCCGGCCTAGGTGTGTATATTTAATTTATGTTCTACGGAGTCAGAAAGCAACAATTCCGTTCTAGGCCGTGCCCCAAAAATACCATTGTTTGGTCGAAAATTTGATCTTACATTATAGTCTTATTACTTATTTAAATCAACAATATGAAAATTGCATTCCTTTTATTTAATATTGTGTATTCAGAGACAAAGCCCTTGGTATTTCCATCAAATCGATCAACACATGCTCTAAATATCCAATCTTTTTTTTTTTTGTCCGTAATTGTGCTGGGTCAATTACCTGAAATACTTGCGCTCCAATTGAAACATCATATATTTATTTTCGTCACTTTTTGAAAGTCGTTATTAGGATTCTAATTAATTACATGATTTTTTTTTCAATTGTGGTGGCATTCACTTGATGAAGATTAATAAACATATTGGAATGGTAAATAAAATTCAAACTCGTATATATAGAGTTGAGAAATCTTCACTTTATTAAATAAATTAAATTAAGTTTTTAATTTTGTTACGGCCGTTTCAACACACTGTGTCATCATCAGATGGCGGTGAGTTTCAAACTAAGCTACATTTAAGGTTGAGCACACAGTTTACATACGTAGTATATCGTCATTAATAATCTATCTAACTACAAATTACGAGAGTGTTCATGACGCTTAGCTATCTCTAGAAATTCAAAACAAATTAAGTAACGGTGAATTATTCAAATCTGTCTGGCTATTTAAAAGTAACTCAGGAGTGTCTTTCCTCACTCTATTAATTTCCAATGCTTCCAGAAAATTCAATTTCTTTCCTTTGCGGCAAGCATGGAGTAATTCGAACTTATCATAATAATATGTTTATGACTGAGGATATGACTTGCATAATTTGATTTTTCAGGGTAGTTATTCAAATAAGCAGCTTTATGTTCTGCCAATCGTACTTCAAACGATCGTCCAGTCTGTCCAACGTAAACGCAGTTACAATTAGGTGTCGCACAAGTTTTAGAATACACACCAGATTTTTTACTAACTGTTGTTCTTGATTTATTGTTTTTAATCAAACTTTGCAAGCTTTTCTCAGTTTTAAAAGCAATATCCAAGCCATAAGATTTAAAACGTCTCGCTACCTTCTCTGACATTCTCCTTATGTAAGTTATAACTTGGAAACATTTTTTATCTATCTTATCATTTCTAGCAGACAAAGGATAAACTAAATTAATCGCTCTCTTACATTCAATCTTATTCAACAGAATATCAACAAAATCCGGGTTATAATCATTGTTCAAGGCTATCTGTTTTATTAGGTTCAATTCGGAATTAAAGTTTTCTTTAGACATTGGTACTGAAAGTAGTCTATAAATATAACTATGAAACGCGGCAAATTTATGTGAATAAGGGTGTAGAGAATGTTGGTTAATAACAGAATCACTCTGAGTAGGTTTATGAAAAATACTGAAATCAAGGGTGTTATCGAGCTTTCTAATAGTCAAATCTAAGAAATTAATTCTATCATTCTCTTCAAATTCTATCGTAAAAGTAATATTCTCTTGTAATTTATCAATATAATTCAGAAAATTATCTAACTGTCTTCTAGTACCTGTCCAGCACGAAAAAACATCATCAACATAACGATGCCAAAATTGTAAATATTTACTAAGTGGATGAATCATAATTCTTCTCTCTAAGTCATCCATGAACAACTCAGCCAAGAGAGGACTTAATGGATTACCCATAATTAAACCGTCTTTTGCTTCGTAAATCTCATCGTTAAATTCAAAATAATTTTGATGTAGGCAGGCTTTCAAAGATTCTAGAATTTCGTACGCTAACAATGGGTTAATATTGTTATTCAACAACAGTTTTTCAATAATCTGAGTTACTTCATCTGTCGGTACACTGGGGAAAAGATTTTTGACATCAAAAGATATCAGTATTGCCCTTTCATTTATTTTCAATCCTTTAACCTAATTTTGACAATAATGACAAAAATAATAATAAAAATAATAATTTAAACTCTATCACTTATTCAAACCACAAGTTTTTTGATAGGTCTATTGATTTATCAAATTCTAATTTTAGTGAGAACGACATTAATCTTTTTAATAAAGGTTTTAAATTTAATTTCAATTCTTCTAACAAACAAAAAACGAAAGAAAACTTAGGCGTAGAATGCGAAACAATATTATGTAATCCGGCAGTACTGCCTTACAATTTCTCAAAAAATATTCAGTTCGAAAAACACGTTTTATCTAATTTGTTCAATAATAATACTGATCTGTTTGATAGTGAGAATGATCGCTCATATCAATATATGTATAAAAAACTTAAAAATAAAATTGTTAGGAAGGATATTATTGTAACACGTGCAGACAAAGGACAAACTATAGAAACTCTGAGGAAGGCCGATTACATAAACAAAACTCTTCAATTTTTGAATTCAGATAATTTTGCGATTTTAGAAAAAGACCCCACTAAAGAGTTCCAAGATAAAATTAGATTTTTTTAAAAAGAATTTTTCTATCTTTAACGGCAATTATTCATCTCGTTTTATTATCTCAATGAACCCACAGCCCCCAAAATTATATTCTTTAGTTAAATTACATAAACAAGATTTCCCTATTAGACCAGTAGTTTCAACCATAACTTCACCTACTTATAAACTTTCCAAATAAATAGGAAAGGTGACTTTGTATTGATGATCCAGGCACAAATAATAACAAGATGTGATTCGTTATTGGTTTTTATTATTGCACAACGTTTCAAGGGCAATACCCTCCTCTTCAGGTGTCAAACAATTAGATAAACATCACAATGTCATTGAAAATAAATGAAAGGGCAATACTGATATCTTTTGATGTCAAAAATCTTTTCCCCAGTGTACCGACAGATGAAGTAACTCAGATTATTGAAAAACTGTTGTTGAATAACAATATTAACCCATTGTTGGCGTACGAAATTCTAGAATCTTTGAAAGCCTGCCTACATCAAAATTATTTTGAATTTAACGATGAGATTTACGAAGCAAAAGACGGTTTAATTATGGGTAATCCATTAAGTCCCCTCTTGGCTGAGTTGTTCATGGATGACTTAGAGAAAAGAATTATGATTCATCCACTTAGTAAATATTTACAATTTTGGCATCGTTATGTTGATGACATTTTTTCGTGCTGGACAGGTACTAGAAGACAGTTAGATAATTTTCTGAATTATATTAATAAATTACATGAGAATATTACTTTTACGATAGAATTTGAAGAGAATGATAGAATTAATTTCTTAGATTTGACTATTAGAAAGCTCGATAACACCCTTGATTTCAGTATTTTTCATAAACCTACTCAGAGTGATTCTGTTATTAACCAACATTCTCTACACCCTTATTCACATAAATTTGCCGCGTTTCATAGTTATATTTATAGACTACTTTCAGTACCAATGTCTAAAGAAAACTTTAATTCCGAATTGAACCTAATAAAACAGATAGCCTTGAACAATGATTATAACCCGGATTTTGTTGATATTCTGTTGAATAAGATTGAATGTAAGAGAGCGATTAATTTAGTTTATCCTTTGTCTGCTAGAAATGATAAGATAGATAAAAAATGTTTCCAAGTTATAACTTACATAAGGAGAATGTCAGAGAAGGTAGCGAGACGTTTTAAATCTTATGGCTTGGATATTGCTTTTAAAACTGAGAAAAGCTTGCAAAGTTTGATTAAAAACAATAAATCAAGAACAACAGTTAGTAAAAAATCTGGTGTGTATTCTAAAACTTGTGCGACACCTAATTGTAACTGCGTTTACGTTGGACAGACTGGACGATCGTTTGAAGTACGATTGGCAGAACATAAAGCTGCTTATTTGAATAACTACCCTGAAAAATCAAATTATGCAAGTCATATCCTCAGTCATAAACATATTATTATGATAAGTTCGAATTACTCCATGCTTGCCGCAAAGGAAAGAAATTGAATTTTCTGGAAGCATTGGAAATTAATAGAGTGAGGAAAGACACTCCTGAGTTACTTTTAAATAGCCAGACAGATTTGAATAATTCACCGTTACTTAATTTGTTTTGAATTTCTAGAGATAGCTAAGCGACATGAACACTCTCTTCATTTGTAGTTAGATAGATTATTAATGACGATATACTACGTATGTAAACTGTGTGCTCAACCTTAAATGTAGCTTAGTTTGAAACTCACCGCCGTCTGATGATGACACAGTGTGTTGAAACGGCCGTAACAAAATTAAAAACTTAATTTAATTTATTTAATAAAGTGAAGATTTCTCAACTCTATATATACGAGTTTGAATTTTATATACCATTCCAATATATATAAAATTACATGATTGATACCAGTACATTTACACTTGCATTTTTACTCTTTCATAACCCTCAAATTTTTTATACATCATAATATTGGAAATTGAATAACAATTATTCTTTTAAATCAAATTAGTCTTGTATTCATGAGTTTTTCATGAAGTGAAAAACGAAAACAATTAAAACGAAGATTTAAAATTTGTATTAAAAGTTGTTTTTTCAATGTTAATTTTGAAAAATATCACTCAATTTTTTGAGTACCGTGACTTTAATCTTCCATAGATATTTTAGTATTTGTTTTCAATCTCAAGTAAAAAACCGTATTTTATTACTCACTATAGTGTATGCAGACCTTGCTATTTTTATTAGATAGTTGAAAAAGTCGAATTTATATTTTTTTCTTAACAATCCTACATTGTAAATGATTTAATGGAAAAGTTATTGAACCAATTCTGTTAAACTGCCGTACAAAAGCAAAACCGCACTAACTGCATTTTGGAAGACTCGAGAAATCAAGGAAAACACGTTTATATCTAGCATTTGAACGGGTTTGAATATTTTCATAATGTAAAATTGGTTTTAAACTAAGTTGCGGTCAAAATTTTTAATGGCATACTTTATTTTTTATGAAAATAACTCTTTCATCTAAAAATTGTAGATAGGCAAAAAATTCGGGTAAGAATTTTCAAAAATACAAGAGCAAAAGCGCACTATGTACATAGGTAAAATTTCCCTGTATTTCTTGCTCGATTTGGTAACCTGCACAGGAGCAAAACCGCACTAACTGCATTGCTTCAAATAGTAATTGTGATAAAATATAATAAACTCATCTTACTAAATAACATTAACTCATCTTTTGAGACGAAAAAAGTTATTTTTTTTTTTATAAACCTAGAATTTACTTAACAAGTTGTTTATTTATAAAGTAAAACAAATTTTGTTCAATTTACAAATAAATAATTAAAAATTTTATTGTTTAATATACTAGAAGTTACTCAGCACGCACCGGAGTTTTAAAAAATAAAAAATAAAAATTTAAAAAATATAAAATTTGTTTTTGAACAACTTATTTTTAATACATTGTCAATAAATTTTTTTTTTTTTTTTTTGAGTTTTGAATTTTGTTAGCTTTGGGAGAAAATATAAATAAAAGTTGTGAACATAAATATTTTTAAAAAAGTTTGTTCAATTTTTTGCTAATAGCATTATCGTTTACTACATTTGTTCAACGTTCTTTAATTTAAACTGTCAGTTTAGATGAAAAGTCACACCGCTCTGCAAAGTATTGATAGAGGTGTGTTTCAACAACAAAAACGAAATATTTGTACAAAAATATATTTTGTGCCAAATTTATGATAGTTTTGAAAATACTGAAAAAAAATTCAATATTAAATTTTAAGTTTTTTATTATCCTATTTAAAAATAACGTTATTTTGAGACAGTTTTTTTTAAATAAATAAAAAAGTAGTAAATAAATTTTTTGTAACTTTCAGAAGTATGAATTAAGATTCATAGAATTTTCCAAATTCGAGATATCTAGCTTATTTTTGATGCTTAAATTTTTTTCTCATTTTTGATTACTTCGGGAGAAGAAGTTTATCATGATAGATGCGTCTACTCGCTCGGCGCATTCAAGCACTAAATTCAAGAGTTGCGAGTTGTCGCCGCTACCCGCGGCAGTACTTTTCCCGCCAAGCTGGCTCAGAGCAAAGAGATCTTCAATCTCACACTGTTTTAAAGTGCATTGAGTCTCACCCGTTTTTTCTAGTGGTAAAAAGTTACACCTGCAACAAGAACTTGCCAATTGCACACTTGCAAGGTGGCTACTCCTTAAATTAAATCGTTTAAGCCATGTATGAAAGACTGGATCAAGTCGCGCAGTGGATTAATCGGCATTTTCCAGGTGCACTACCAAAAAACTATCTACAGAAACAAATAGTTACAGACAGCAGGGGCGTTATTTCCCTTATAGTGGGTCAGGATTCATCCAGACCCGGGAATTTCCGGGTCTGGAAATCCAGACCCAGGCACGTTCAACCAACCATTGATCAGTTACCCCTCAAGCCTGAAACCCCCCAAACCCTGGGCGCCGACTTCGATAAATGATCGATCGGTCATTCCCCAAGCCTTAAACCCCAAAATACCCTGGGCGCCGAGATCAACAAAAAAACTGATCAGCTATCCCCCAAGCTCTAAACCCCTAAAACCCTGGGGCCCCGGGTTCAACAAAAAAACTGATCAGCTATCCCCCAAGCTCTAAACTTCCAAAACCCTGGGTGTCAAGTTCAATGAATAAACTGATCAGCTATCCCCCAAGCTCTAAACCCCCAAGTAACCTGAGCGCCGAGTTCAACAAAAAAACTGATCAGCTATCCCCCAAGCTCTAAACTTCCAAAACCCTGGGTGTCAAGTTCAATGAATAAACTGATCAGCTATCCCCCAAGCTCTAAACCCCCAAGTAACCTGGGCGCCGAGTTCAACAAAAAAACTGATCAGCTATCCCCCAAGCTCTAAACTTCCAAAACCCTGGGTGTCAAGTTCAATGAATAAACTGATCAGCTATCCCCCAAGCTCTAAACCCCCAAGTAACCTTGGCGCCGAGTTCAACAAAAAACCTGATCAGCTATCCCCCAAGCTCTAAACCTCCAAAACCCTGGGTGCCCAATTTCAACAAAAAAGCTATCAACGAATTTTTTTTTTTTTTTTAACTAGAAAATACCAGTTCCACCACAACCTTGTGGTGGAACAAAAAAAAAAAAAACTTTTCATGAACTTAATATTCAAATACTATATAAAGTACGCTTAACTTCTAAAATTATTCTACTCGGTAACTAGAGTTTTGGGAGGTTTAGAGCTTGGGGGATAGCTGATCAGTTTTTTCGTTGTCTTAGGGCGCCCAGGGTATTTGGGGGTATATAGTTTGGGGGATAGCTGATCAGTTTTTTTGTTGAACTCGGGCGCCCAGGGTATTTGGGTGTTTAGAGCTTGGGAGATAGCTGATCAGTTTTTTTATTCAACTCTGGCGCCCAGGGTTTTGGAGGTTTAGAGCTTGGGGGATAGCTGATAAGTTCTTTTATTGAACTCGGGCACCCAGGGCTTAGTGGGTTTAGAGCTTGGGGGATAGCCAACCAGTTTTTTTGTTGAACTCGGATGCCCAGGGTATATGGGGGTTCAGAGCTTGGGGGATAGCTGATAATTTTTTTTGTTTATCTCGGGCACCCAAGGTTTAGAGGGTTTAGAGCTTGGGGGATAGCCAACCAGTTTTTTTGTTGAACTCGGGCGCCCAGGGTATTTGGGGGTTTACAGCTTGGGGAATAGCTAATAAATTTATTTATTGAGCTCGACGCCCAGGGTTTTGGGGGTTTAGAGCTTGGGGGATAGCTGATCAGTTTTTTTATTGAACTCGGGTGCCCAGGGTATTTGGGGGCTTAGAGCTTGCGGGATAGTTGATCAGTTTATTCATTGAACTTGACGCCCAGGGTTTTGGGGGTTTAGAGCTTGGGGGATAGCTAATCAGTTATTTCGTATTCTTAGGGATCCCTGGGTATTTGGGGGTATACAGCTTGGGGGATGGCTGATCAGTTTTTTTGTTAAACTCGGGCACAAAGGGTATTTGGGTGTTTAGAGCTTGGGGGATAGCTGATCAGTTTTTTTATTCAACTCTGGCGCCCAGGGTTTTGGGGGTTTAGAGCTTGTGGGATAGCTGATAAGTTATTTTGTTGAACTCGGGCACCCAGGGATTAGTGGGTTTAGAGCTTGGGAGATAGCCAACCAGTTTTTTTGTTGAACTCGGATCCCCAGGGTATTTGGGGGTTTAGAGCTTGGGGGATAGCTGATAATTTTTTTTGTTGAATTCGGGCACCCAGGGTTTAGAGGGTTTAGAGCTTGGGGGATAGCCAACCAGTTTTTTTGTTGAACTCGGGCGCTCAGGGTATTTGGGGGTTTACAGCTTGGGGCTAGCTAATTAGTTTATTTATTGAGCTCGACGCCCAGGGTTTTGGGGGTTTAGAGCTTGGGGGATAGCTGATTAGTTTTTTTTATTGAACTTGGGCGCCCAGGGTACTTGGGGGCTTGGATCTTGGGGGATAGCTGATCAGTTTATTCATTGAACTTGACGCCCAGGGTTTTGGGGGATAGCTGATCAGTTTTTTTGTTGAACTCGGGCACCCAGGGTTGTTGGGGGTTCAAGGTTTGAGTTTTTTTTTTTTTTATAAATTAAGTACTGAACTGTTCAGAGTTGAAAAATATTAAGATTAGTTGGGGGGGGGGGGGGGGTCGAACTTTATCCAGACCCGGGCCCAAAATGTAATGACGCCCCTGACAGACAGTCAAGGCCATATTGCTTCCTCAGAAGATACAGTTATTGTATCTTCAGAATCAGCTTCAAGAAATACAGTCACCGTGTCTTCTAATTCATCTTTTGCAATAATAGCAACTCCCGTTCAAGTTACTGATGTAAGTTCTACACAAAACTGACGAGAGTTTCTCGACTTCAAAATGGAAAATCTAGGTAAGATATATTTAATTGTTATTGTTAAGTCTTTTGTTTAAAGAGGAGAATTCGTTCATTTTTAAGAGTAGACAATTATTTAGGAAACGCGAATATATAACCTCAAATTGCACAACTTCAAATTTCCGCGAGTTCTAACCTCAAGTTGCGTGATTGATGTATCATGAAAAAAAGACTTAGAGTTTATAAATGTTTAATTGTTATTTGGTGCACAAAAATATTATTTGAGTCAACAAAACTGTTTTCCTCATACAAATTTTTATGGTGCGCGAAAATTATCGTAACCTATATTGCTTTTAAAAAAATAAAATGCAGCATGAGCAGTAAAATTTTTTTACATAATACTCCATCAATAATATGCTTTTTAAATTTCCTATCTAAAAATAAACTAAATATTGATCGAATCATTTTTTCAATTCTTCCGTGATACTTAAACATTTTAATTAAAGTTTTTTTTTTTTTTTTTTTTTTTTTTTTTTAATCGTTTTGTGTCGCGAATGACACTTTTTGTTCTCTGTTCTCTACTACAGAAAATTACTAACATTAAAAGTTAGGAACGAGCTCCTCTTAAAACACAATATCCCATAAAACGTATATTCAACATAAATAATATTTTGTAGGTTCTCATTACCACGATCTACCAGCTAGTGATAACTATTCCATAACTTCATTTCTTCAAGATACAGTTGATCACTTAAAATTATCTTTAATGCAACAAGATTCATATTCAGATTATTCAATTCAGGATTTATCAGATCAATCAAAAACATATACAATTAATTACAAGTCTAATAATCAAGCAAAGGGCGTTCCTCCAAACCATCCCACAGTGCAAAATGGTCAACCGCAATATCCTGGTGCAGGAGTTCTACCAGCTGGTTTTCCGCAGCCAAATGAAAATTTTAATTTACCTGGGGGTCCAAGGACTGGAGTCCGACCAGATCTTCCCACAACGTATAATCCTGTAGCTCTGCAATATGATCTAGTTTATGCTTATAATGGCGCTGGTGTTAATGAACAGCCACAGATTGCTGGTCCAGAGTTTCAGCCAGGCCTTGCAGGGAATTGGCTGTCATCTAATGATAAACCTTTTTTTCATTCAATTAATACTGAATTATATAAGGTAAACGTACCACAGTATAGTGCTGAGCAGCCTTCAAAAATCAACAGGAATGAAGTTTATCCTCAGATGCAAATGAACTGCAATATTCAAACTTCATATTTAGAAAAATCCAAGTTTACTGAAAATCCCAATTCTGTGGTTTTCAATGAAAAATTATATGATATTTCTGCTGGTGGAGAAATTCCATTATCAAATGTACACCTCTTGCATTCATCAAAATTACACTCTGCTGAGACATTTTTAGCTGAACAATTTTCAAGTAATGAAAAAGAAATTAATGTAACAAGTAAGGATATTTATTGGTTATCTACTATTTTACTATAAATATTTGTCCTTTTATTTATTATTAATTATAAAAAATTATTTTTTATTTGATGATCAATTATTTATTATAGATAATTTTTTGAAAACATGAAATTATTTTTTGATTAAACAATTAACAAATTATCTTTTGCAGCGGCAGACAAGATTGTTGCTTCAAATTCGAACAGTAGTTCTGCAGATAAAATACTTACATCTGAGATTATAAATAACGATTCAACTGAGCCAAAATCAAAAAAACTTCGTCACCAAGCAAATCAAAAACAATATCCTGTAATAAATTATGTATGTAAGGTTGGATGCAAATTTAAGTGTTCTTCAGTTATATCAAGAGAAAAACAAATTAATGTAAATAAAGAGTTTTGGAGCTTAAGTTCAGAAAAAAGAAAACGTTTTATAATTTCGCATTCAATTAATAGAGAAATAAAACGCAGAACTAATTCTGCAGTTCTTTCAACAAATACAGAAGGTACAGAAACAGCAAAAAATAGGACAAATAGTTTTGAATATTTTTTACCGAATGAAAATGGAGTATTGCTAAAAGTTTGCGAAAACTTTTTTTTAACATCTCTAGGTTATAAATCTACAAATACAAATGCTCTTCGACATACTTTAATAACTAAAAGTCCTGTGACGCTGGAACCTGCAGCATAAACTCGGGGTGGTACTCGATCAGCAACAGCAGTCGCAACGAGAGATCAGTGCATCCGAGACCATATTGAATCATATAAACCAGAAATTTCTCATTATCGACGAGCTCATGCTCCCAAAAGAAGATACTTACCGCATGAACTAACCGTGAAAGGCATGCACAATGAATTCATTTTAAAATATCCAGAGCATGCGACATGTTCTTACGAAAAATATCGTTCGTCCATTTCAGACATGAACATATCTTTCACGAAGCTTGGGCACGAGGAATGTGAAGTTTGCGAGGTGTTTTTTGAGCACAATGCTTTGCATGGAAAAGATAATCTTTGTACAGATTGCTCAGTTTGTATGCAATGGAAAGATCATAAATTGAGAGCGGTCTAGTCGAGAAAACTTTATAATGATCACGCTGAAGAAGCCAAAAAAGCAAATTCTAACACAGCTTATTACTCTATTGACTTACAAAAAGTCGTCATGTTGCCCCGTTTAGACATGTTTAAAACTGCTATTTTTACCAGAAGATTAACCACGTACAATGAATGTTTTGTTCCATTAGGAACTTTCACCAACACTAACAATGAGATCGTGGCAACCGTATGGCATGACGGAATAATCGGAAGGAACAAGGAGCAGATAATTAGTACATACCATCAATTTTTCTTACATATGAGAGATAAAAAACACCTAGTTTTATGGGCAGATAATTGCTCTTCTCAAAATAAAAACTGGGCATTGTTAACATATTTAGTTTATATAATTAATTCTGATGAATTAGAAACAAAAATTATTGATGTTTATTTTTTTGAGGTGGGCCATACTTTTATGTCAGCAGACTCTTTCCATCACATGGTCGAAAATTCAATGGCAGCCAAAAAAAAAGTTTATGACTTTACAGATTTTAAAAACTGTGTTCGCAATGCGTCTATAAATGTGACAGTTATCGAAATGGATCCCAGCCATTTTAAATTGTGGCCAGATCTTATGTCGCAAACTAAACTTGATAAAATGACTGATCGTCCCTATCTCACTGAAATAAAGCAGGTTAGAGTAATAAAAGGTAGTCACAACATTCAATACAAATTATCCTATGATAAAGATGAGTCTTTGAAAGATTTAGATTTCTTACAGTACAAAGTACTCAAGCATGGATTTCATGAAGTTCCTTGTGCTGACACTTGTGTAGGAATCCCAGCTTTAAAAAAAGAAGAAATGGAGCATAACTTGTGTCCATTAATGCCATCGAGCAGAAAATGCTTTTGGAAAAACTTACCAAAAGCTGTAGAGAAAAACCAATAAAATGAATCATCTTTATATCTTTATTGTAAACGTTACGCTTGCTATACATTTATAATAAAATGTAAGTTATACAATCAAGAGAATAACAGCTGATGCTTTTTAATAGAAATTTTATTTGTGAAAACAAAAAATGATTAACTGGTTTCTTTTTTTTTTTTTTTTTTAAATTGTCAGAAAAAATAAAATTATCAGTTCAAGAGTCAAACTTTATTGATTGGTAATTTGATTGAACAATCTTATTCCAAATAAATTCTGATAATGTACACATTTTTGTTATTTAATTGAACTTTTAACAAAAAATAAGTTACTAAAAAAATTTCTTAAATTTTCAAATTTTTAATTTTTCATGAATATAAAAAATATTTAAACTGGCAGTTTTAGATGTGTAATAATTGACTTTTAAAATGAAACTATTTTCAATTTCAACGATAATAATTTATAAGTAGCTCCTAAAAATCCATTCATTTGTTTGAGTATCAATGTTGATTAAGCTTAGACGTACAAAATTTCTCTAAAAATATGCAATGTGACTCCGCTTAATCCGTACTTACGTAAGTTTATTTAATAAATGTTTTTTACTATAATCGTTTTATTAGTTGTTATTATTGAATGCTTGTAACAAAAAATAAATAAAAATTGATAAGTAAATAGAATTTTATTTTTGGATTTTTTCGAAACATGGATTTTTTTGGGATTTTGTACCTTTTGAACTTACACTATTTCCGAAGTTGTAAATTTTGGGGCATATCATACTTTCAAAATTTTCAACGTTTTAATATTTCATTTTTGGCCTTAGGATAGCTCTTAAATATTAAATTCTACCTATGAAGAGTCTAAATTTTTCCTTTGGACCAGCTAATTTTCGCTAATTTTCGGCTTTTTAAATTAGTCTTAAGTCTTTTTTTTTTCAGAAAATAGATTTTTCACAATTTCTTACGGCAGGATTTTTTTTACATTTTTTGCTATTACGGCTTTGACTCACAAAAAAATTTGAACTTTTTTACCCTTCTGTGACTTACAATTTCAGAAATATGACCTTGCCTTAAAACTTGCACTTCTAAAATTTCTTTCTTAAAACTGAACCGATAACTTTTACAAAAGCTACTGATTCAAATCAACGAATTGTTTAATTTGTTGATAATTATTTATAAGTTAAGTTAGCCTGAAATAGCAGAAAATTAGGTTCTACAAAGAATTTTGCAAAAAAAAATTCAACAATATATTTATCGCCTTAGTCCATCTTTCCAAACTAATTACTTAATTTATAATTTATAATAATTTATTACTGAATTCATAATTTAATTGTTGAATTCTTTTTTAAATAATTTATGTCTAATTTTAGAATCGATAAAACCTTCAATGCAGATAGGCAATAATTCATGTACTCTCGGCCAATTTTTAAGACTTATACAGGAGCAAAAGCGCACTATGTACATAAGCAAAAATTTCCTGTATTTTTGGCCGATTCTTGGGTCTTATGCAGGAGCAAAAGCGCACTAACTACAAAAAGTGTAGATAGGCAAGTTTTCTCTGTATCACGGGGTCTTTTTGAGCTAATAAAACAGGAAAAATGTTAGATAGGCAAGCGTATTTTCTAATCTATTTGTTTTTTCAAATTATTTTTGCACTATTAAATAGACAATTTTTTTACGATTCTGGCAATATAAAAAACTCAATTTTCTTAAAAATGCAGTTAGTGCGGTTTTGCTCCTGTATGGCAGTAAAGATTTAAATGAATTGAATTAGAGATATACTTGCATTTTTTAAAATTCTAGTTTTTAATTTATTTACCACTAAACATTGCAACAACAAATTATTATTATTATTGAATCGAACATGATATAACAATGCAATTAAATTTTGAAATTATTTTAAGTATTTAATTGACATTGAAGTAACTTAAATTAACTCACATAATTAGTTTATTATAAAATTTGTAATTTTTATACTCCTCTTCTTCCATTTATATTAAAGATGTTCAAGAAAAATAAATAAAATGAGCAAAAATATTACAAATTTATTTTTTAATTTCCGAGATGCGGTTATTCCAATTCTCATGAACCTTGAAATTCAATTAAAAAAAACTTCTGTAACTTTCAAAAAGTATTTTTACACTCGCGTACTCCCTTTTATAAGAAGGACTAGAAAATCCACTAGCGCGCGTATCGCGCGCCTGTACTTTGATGATTACCTACCATTCGCCCAAATCCAACTCCCCGAACGTCCAATCGCCGGAATGCCCAAACGCCCGAACGTCCAATCGCCCGAATGCCCAAACGCCCGAACGACCACTGACCCGAATTTTGAATCATAACCCAATTGCATGAAGTTGATAACTCCAATCGTTTGTTTTGATTAACCTGCATGGTTGGAGTCGACCAACGCGCAGGGTTAATTTTTTTTACGAAATTTTTTAAATATATTTTTTATACGAAATTTATACTTTTAACGAAATTTACTTTTGTATACGTTGTTGTTTATATTGATTTAAGTTTAACAATGGAATTGGAACCAGAAATTTTGAATGAAAATAGGCTTTTCCTCGAAGGTTTCTTGTACGTGCGTTCTAAAGTGTTAGCTAGCCGAACTCATTGGGATTGTCATAAGGTTCGAAAAGGCGAGTGTCGTGCGCGAGCAATTACAGTGGCTACTGCAATAGGTGAATTAGTGGTGCAGAAGGGTCCACAGGAATCTACCCACAATCATCCACCAAATCGCGAGTACGCCGAGGCCGAAAGAAGAAAGTTGCTTATGAAACGCAGAGCGAAGGAGCACCCAGAGGAACCTCCGGCCAGGATTCTGCGGGAGGAGCTTGCAGGAGCTTCTTCAGGAGTCCTTGGCCAGTTGTCAAAACGTGAAAGTCTGAAGAAAACGTTGCGCAATGTCCGTAGGAAAAACTTACCTTGAAGTCCCACATCACTGGAAGATTTAGACGTCTTGCCTGTAGAGTACACGAAGACTGCTACCGGAGATCAATTTCTGATCTACGATTCGAAAAATGATGAAGATCAAGAACTGGACGGAAGAATCATTGTCTTCGCTACTCGCAGGAATTTAGAACTGCTGTGTGCAAGTTCTATCTGGTTTTTGGACGGGACTTTTAAGGTTGAATTAGCAGGTAATTCATAAGCTTTTACACATACTTAATTTTCTGGATAATTTTCTGCAGGTGGCACCTCATATTTTTGCGCAAGTATTTACGGTTATAGGAACAGTGCCGCGAAACAACGAAAAAGGAGAGAAAGAAATCGTGGCTCTGCCGTTTGTATATGCGCTATTATCTTCGAAAGAAACATGCCAGTACGAAATTGTCCTCAGAGCAATAACCTCGGCGGTGGCGAGCTATGGAATCAGAGCCTGTGATCCAGAAATAAAGATGAGTGATTTTGAATTGGGTATTATAAATGCTTGTTTATCTGTGTTCCCTCATTCTGCTTTAACAGGTTGTTTTTTTCATCTTTGGCAGAGCCTCTACCGCCACGTTCAACGGGAAGGTCTCGCAGCAGCCTACAACGACCCGGTGGACAGAACTATCAAGAAGTACGTTCACATGTTAGCGGCATTATCATTCGTACCGATACCGGACGTGGAGTGCTATTTTGCTGCGTTAAAAGTGGAGATGCCAGCAGCATTGAGTGATGTAGTCAGTTATTTTGAAGTGACTTATGTTAAAGGTAGGTAGATTCATTAATAAAAATTTTCATTCATCTTAATGAAAGTGTTTTTTGTTGTCGCAGGAAAACCGAAGGTTGGAAAGCGCCGAGCCCTCGCCCCAAGGTATTCAATCAACTTTTGGAACCAATACGACGCTGCAAAAACTGGTGAAGCCAAAACGAACAACGTGTCAGAAGGGTGGCACAACCGCTTTCACTAGTTAATGGGAAAGAATCATCCAGACATATACGCCTTTATAAAAGAAATAAAAAAAGAACAAGGTGACACGGAGATTGCGGTTGTGGAACTGTCCTTGGGGAGAAAAGTCAAGGCAGCACCCAAAAAGAAGTGGATCGAAACTCAAAAGAAACTGCAGCGAATCGTGTTAAATTACGAGTCATATGAAATGCTGAAGTACTTGGAGGCGATTGGCGATACGATGTCGATATAATAATAATAAACTTTTTAAATTTTTATAATTGCAGTGTTTTCTTTAGTATGATTCGGGGGATTTCGGGGGATTACATTCGGGCGATTGGGCATTCGGGCGATTGGACGTTCGGGCGTTTGGGCATTCGGGGGATTGGGCATTCGGGCGATTGGACATTCGGGGAGTTGGATTCGGGCGAATGGTCGGTAACCACTTTGATCGACTTTTCGCTTTTTTATCAATTTAAATCAGAGTTAAATAGTACAGGAGCATGCACATATTTTAACTCAAAACTTTTTAATAAGTCACATTAATAATACTTTATTACGGACAGTTGCGCCTCGTATAAGTTCACGTGGAAATTTCAAACTGCTCTTTTTCTTAACAAATATTGATTTTAGCATCAAAGAATCACGTACTTAATTTTCATCAAGTTTAGTAAATTCTTGCAGCTGAGTGCCCAACGTACCCACATCAATCACAATCACATCAACATAACAAAACCCCGAAATATAAAAATTCAAAGTTTTCATTCTCTCGATTATTGAATCAGAGTTCGAGTGTATTATTCGCTTTGCTTGTTTTAAAGCTTTCCTTTTCTAATGCTCAATTTCTATCTTAAATTATTGTGGGAAGCTCTCTCAAATTAAAACCAGCAGAGTGTATACATAAAACACACTATTTACAGTTATTACGGTTTATTTCCTATTTGTATATATAGTATTATACTTTGGGTGAGGTCAAGCTCGTAACGTCGTAGCAGCCGCTCTTCAACTTTCCACCTTCCCACAGACACCCCCTTTTATAAGTGGTCGCCCACACATACATGTATCCCTCTCAGTTGAAGCAGGTTTTCTCCAAGTACTCGCGGCTCGGACGGTCGATCTGTTGGCACGTCCAACGCTAGTAGCCTTCTCTCGGCTAGATCACATTCAATACTCGGGTTCAGTAGGATCACTTTTTCTCAGTCTGAAGCTTAGAATGCTCTCGCCTTCCTTCGGTCGTTGGACTCGCATTCCTTTGACGATGCGAGTTCCGTCCGTTTCCTGACTGAACTCTTAGGTCAGCCCCTTCTTAATATCGGCCCAGGTACTCACTTTGCGCTCGCAGTCAACCTACGGCTGCTCCCTTTAGTACCTTACGGGCGGCTAACTGGACCTGACTTTAACTCCAGTTGGAGGCTTCGGCAAACTGGTTCATTCGCTAAATCAAAGCTATTACAAGATAAGTCGTCTTTTTCTTACATTGAGTCTCGGAAAGAGATCTCGTTTCTTCGAGGAGACTGCAACCGCTCTCGCTCGCTGCGACGCAGATTGTGCAGTTGACCCCCCAGTCTGTGCGTTTCGCTTACCGCCTTTATTTGCTCATGGAGAGTCCGGATCTTGGCGTTGGATGTATCAAAGTCAGGAAGTGGTGGAGTTCCCTCTCTGTCAAGGTGGTCATGCCTTTTATTGCTGATCTGATGATGAGATGTACTTCCGGTAACTACTGAAGTCAGTGGCGATGACCTTGTCGGAATCGAGGAGGCTCAATTTTCCGCTCCACTCATCGTTCACCTGAAAATCTATATCACGCGGTTTCTTTGACTTAGCCCTTGTGGTACGGAAAACTTATGGTCGTACCCTTTTTCCCAACCTTCTATTACGCAGTCTGCTCCCCGTTTGACAAATCGCGCTCTCTGCAATCGCGAGCTACATTCGCTTCTTTGCTCATTCTTAAACCTTAACCTTTACCCACTCACACTCTTGTCTTCGCTTATACTTTGCTCCTTCATTCTTACTTCGCTTCTTCATTCTTACTTCGCTCTCACTTCGTTTTTACTTTGCTCTTACTTCGCTTTTACTTCGCTCTCACTTCGTTTTTACTTCGTTCTTACTTCGCTACCTTTTACCTTTTTACTCAACTTCGCTTACTTTTTTCTGTTTTTTTAACAAAAAATCCCGGTTGAACCCCAATTAGAGAAGCTTACTCAAATTAAAACCAGCAGATCTCTATAGTTGTATAAAATTGTTTATATAATTCAATTTCTTGTCCTGACTTGTATTGAATACCGTTATAATTCATAAATCGTTGCCGCAATCGTCTACTATAAGAATCTTTTAGTACGCTTTTAAAATCACTTTTATTTTTCAAACGATATTTTCTGATATCTTTGAAGTGCTTAAACACACATTTCTATTCCTTATAAATTTTGTAGGAGATTATTTTTAAATTCATTTTTATTGAAAATTTAAATTAAGAAGGGAAGAGATTAACCAAAAAATTGTTGATACTGCCAATCATCAGATAAATTATTTCACTTGTGTTAAAAAATAAAAATTCACTGCAATTTTTCATATGACACTTAACAGTTCGAGTTGAAATGTTCTTTTAATTATTATTTATAGCTTTTTCCGTAATATCTGCTATAATACAAATTTTGGAAATTTTATGTATGAAATAGAATTATTTTTACTAACGTTTGTTAACCTTGCTGTCTAGGGTCGAAAACGCCATATAAGAAGAGCTCGGTGCAACAACCAGTTAGGCGCTCGAGTCGCTCGAAATTGGCTCGGGCAGCACCAGTCTATTTTTGGAAAATACTGTCATTTTCAACATATAAGAAAACTAAAGCAATAACTTAAATTTTGTTTATCATACAAATTTTTATTTTAACTCGTAAAAAATCGTGAAGAACTAAATATTTTTTTATTAAATTCCAAGACCGCATTATTTGAAGCTTTTCCGCTAATAAAATGATACAGATATTTTTAAAAATTTCATCAGCCGTGTTTCTAACTTTTTAACGATAAATTGGCAATTTCTAACTTTGGATTGAAAAATTAAGCATAAAAGCTTAGCGTTAAGAATTTTGTCATTATGTTTCAAAGAATGTTTCTGTAGAATTTCAAATGATATTTCTTGTATAGGTAAAAAAGATAGTGTTTTCCAAGAAGTGGCTGGCACTGCCTTAATCCATTTCAAGCTTTTCGAGCACCTAACTGGTTCATTCACCAAGCTTTTCATATTATCAAAATTCAATACGCCCAGGATCTAAACAATTGCCTTTTCACCTATTAAATAGAATAAAGTTATACTTCAAATTCAGAAAAAAGTTATTTCAGCCTATCCTAGCGTACTAAGTTTTAATAAAATATCAACAAAATGAGGTTACTTATAGTGCCGTACAGGAGCATAACCGTACTATCTGCTATGTGTTTCCTATGTAGATAGTGACATTTTTCCCCTATTCGGCAGCATAAATATCCGATTTTTTTTCAGATAACGATTTTCCTACGATAAAAAATCTTAGAGACGCGTTCCGAAAAAGGATTTCCAGTTATTCTTATTTGACTATTCGCTCTGTGTGAGTTAGTGGTGCCACCTTGAATTTACAGCCGGATTTTTCTGTAAATGTTGTCGCCAGCGCAACGCCATCTCGAATTTACAGCGTAGATTTTCCTGTAAGTGTTGTCGTGGACGAACTCTCACGGAGCGAATAGGCCTTATAACTTATTTAAGCCTCCAAAAATTTGGAAAGCTTCGTCGTCACGAGCTCAAACGTTCAATTTTTTTTTTTTTTTTAGTTTTTTTATGCGCAAAAACAAAAATCACTGGAACGCGATTTTTCATTCAAACACTTGTCAAAAAAAATCATGGTGACATACGTCAAATAATTAATTAAAGCAAGCTCACCCGATCGAAATTGAGTTTATACCAGCAATAACATTAGCATTGGAAAATCCTAAATACTTTTTTATGAGATTAAACATTCAGTTTTTTTTTCAGATTTGTTTACATCTTGAAAAATTTAATTCTTTCGAATTACGATATTTTGTATAAATTTTAGGAACACGGATGAAAAGAGAAATATGTTTCATTAACTTCTTAACGTTTTCGTACCTTTTATAATAAAAAAGCGAAAATGAAAACTTGAAAAAAAAAAATAGCAGACATGTTGCTTCTAATATTTTAATTTTATAAAGATCCGGCGTTCTAATAGCATATTGTTCAAAATTTACCTATATTCAATCCGACTTTTACTATAAAAGATAAAAATGAATAAAAAAAATAAATGAAATAAAAAACTAAAATTATGAGTTTTTAAAAAATTTTTTGGTTAAGAGTCTCTTAATTTTTTATGCTCAAAAAACATGATACATTAGTCTTATCTTTAATTGTAGATTACAAATTTTTTTTGTTATACGTCTAAACAAGGTGTAGCCCTGAAAAGGGCTGGTTTTTTAGAATACCTCCGTTTATGAGGCTCAGAGATGCCTCTCTCTCTGAATCGGGTAGTGCCGTTGACGGTTAGAGGGGTTGATCGTTCCTAGCGCTCGCCTGGCACGGACGGGGGATCGGTGTCGCCTCCGTCGAGTCAATTCTTTAAGAGAAGATCGGCGCTCAGCGTCACGATCTTCGCGGGGGACGTCGTCGGTAACGTAGTATCAAGCAACGCGGGGGCGCGTCTCTTCAGGTGCCCGCGTCTTCCACCACGGCCGGTTGGCTCTATGCTCAGGTTCCAGGCGTTGGAATACCCCAGACCGAGTAGCTGAGGAAGGAGGGGATTCCGGAGCCTTTTCTGGGGAGTTCTCGATGTCGGACGCGTCAAGATTGAGAACGTCCTCACCCGGAGGCTCGTCCTGCGGAGCTTTGGTATCCCGAACTACTCGGAAGCTTTTCGTCGAGTTGTGTCCGACCGGAGGCAAATCCCGCCTGCCGCAGATGCACCTTTCGCCGTCCTCCTGGTCAAAACTACAGTCGAGAGTGGGTCCGTCTTCCGCCACGGCCCTGTGACCCAGGGGGCGGAAGAACCTTCTGACCACCGCAACAGGAGCACGGATGACGGAGTTCGACTGAGAGGCGAGTGGTCTTTTGACTGACCGGGTAGAAGAGTCGTCTTGGCCAGTTGCGGGCCTAAAGTTCGGTCTCCGGGGAGGAACTACGAGGACGACGCTCTTCAACCTGCGAGGGATCTCCGGACTGGTGGAGTCACCCGAAGAAATGTCGTCTTGGCCGGAACGGTGAGGGGGGCTCGAAGGTCGCCGAGCTGCCAGCCTTTTCTTCTCGCTGGCTAGTGCTCTCTGCTCCTTCCGCGCGAGGCGTCGACGTTCCCGATATCGCTCTCTCTGTCTCGCCCGACGTGGGGGTGGAACGACAGCTTCCTCGAGGTTGCCGTTCATGCGGTGCACACTTCGGGTGTGGCCGCCCTCCTGATCACGGAAGAAGGTATCGGAAAGTAAAGTACACGGGAGAAGTTAGATTAATTTACTTTATTAAGGTTTCCTAGCTGACTGCCTAGGAGAGGTCACGTCGTTGCCTGCTAGAGCAGCTGGCTCCGACTGTCCTCGGGCGTGGCGTGTGACGCCGTTTTTATAACCTAATCCGCGCTAAAGGCGCAGCCAATTACGGCTTTGGCTGTGCCGCGGAGAGGGGGCAATGAACTGTGCGCGAGTGTTTTTATTACACAGGTGTAACATTTTTTTTTTTTTTTTTTTTTTTTTTTTTTTTTTTTTTTTTTTTTTTTTTTACTGGAATCAACTAAAACTTATAGATTCTTCAAACTTTACAAATGATATTACTTCAACATTTTCCCGTAGTAGTTTTTGTATTTTTTTTCCTTAAGTAAATTATAAGATACATTAAGTTTCATAATTCAGTAACAAAGTTTATGTTTAAAATTTCATTACGAAATTTCACTTTTAAATTTCGTTTTCAAATTTTTTTTTTTTTCTTCAAAATTTCCCTTTAAACAGAGCTTATGTATTCAGTCAAATATTAATTGCATATACAATACCTTTAATTATATTTTATAAATTTTGTTTGAAATTAAAAAATATTTCTTCTATATTTTCGAGTTACAACATAACCAAATTGAGTAAAAATCAAATAATTTGGATATCCTTTTCAAAAATATAAGACTGCCTTGCCCAATTCCAGAGATTCTTATTCCAAAAATTAAAACTATATATTCCTTGAATCTTTTGTTGCGGGACTTTACTTTATGGTTTTGGTAGTTTTAATTTTTTACTGGACCTTTTAAAGCTGAAAAACTTTATAAACCTTTGATCAAGATTGAATTAAAAAAATTTTTAATTTGTCAGAAATTGATTTCAATTAAAATCACTTGCGATACGAAAATATCCACAGTAAATTATAGCCATTGATATCACCAATTCGGTTGAAAATTTAACCAAAAAATATTGCTCCTAACCAAAAAATTTGCTTCCACATCTGAACCATGATTTTGTAAATGATGTTGACTCTCACACTGCTACCTAAAAGTTAATTAACTCAATTTTCATACAGTAATTATCATAATGTATTTTAAAAAAATGCATAATCTCTTCAATTTTTTGCATAAATAAATAAAATCATTTTTTTTACTGTATATAAAAAATTACTTACTAAAAAATTTTGGATTTTTTTTTTCTTTCAAAATTCACTCTTTGATAAAGTATTTTTTTCTTATGAGAAGATTGAATGCTTTTTTAAATCACTTGTACACATTAACTTAATCTTCTTCCAAATTTAGATTGCAGATCTTTTTCTTAACCTTCTGCACTTTTGGAATATATTTATGGACAAAACTGAGAGCTCGAGTAAAGTGTAATGACTATAAATCAACCGATTCTCTACGCAACAAAAATCACTTACTTAGTTTTTTACGAATGCACAGCGTGATCACGAAATGATTTCACCTCGCACATCTAACTTGTTTATTATTAAATTTCTACCAAAACACTTTTGACAGAAAATTATCCAAAATATACTTCTCTATACATCTCGCTCGAAAACTTTCAATCGGTGTCATCACCTCGAGTCAATCAGATCCAGAATAAAAGTCTGAATCTTCAATTCGATAATTTCTCGAGCTCGAAACTCGACACTCGCACTCTCCTTTTTATAAGTAGGACTAGAAAATCCGCTAGCGCGCGTACTGCACGCCTGTACTTTGATCGATTTCTCGCTTTTTCATCAATTTAAATCAGAGTTAATAAGTACACGAGCATATTTTAACTCAAAGCTTTTTAGTAATTCACATAAACACTTTATAGTTGTGCCTGATGTAACTTTACGTGGAGATTCGAAACTGCTCTTTTAAAAAAAAAAAAATTTATTTTAGCATCGAAGAATCACGTATTTAATTTTCATCAAGTTAAGTGATTTTTTGCAGCTGAGTGCACATTATGCACATGCATCACATCAATCACAATCACATCACAGAACCCCCAAAATATAAAAAAATTTTCATTCTCTCGACCATTAAATCAGAGTTCGGGTGTTTTATTTCCATTACTTGTTTTGAAACTTTCCTTTCCTAGTACTATTAATTTCTATCTTAAGTTGTTTATGAAATTTTTGCTTTTATCATCAACAATATTTCAAAACTAAGACGTGACTTAACTTAAACTGTTTCGATAGCAAACTCTAAAAAACATCATTCATTATTAGCCTCTTGTTCACAGTTTATATATAATACCTCAAAATTGTCTTTTTCAATAAATTCTTTTTTTTTGTTAACCGAACCTTTCGTAAATATTGATCCGCTAGCACAGGTACATATTGTTGTCTCCTTAATGACTTTTCTTTAAAAAGTTAACTTTGATCAATATTTTTCAGATAGTACCCTGATTAAATATTTTGATGATTCAATCGCTGATGCAGATTTCCAGATTTCGGCTACTCTATACTGTTTTATGCAATTAGCATTATAATTCAATTTTTTTCCTGACTCATATTGAATACTATTATAATTCGAAAACCATTGCAGTAATCGTCTACTGTAATAGTATATTTCATATCGGGCGCTGGAAAGTATAAGCAAGCCTTAGTAAACCCAAATTGAAGCCCGAGCCAAAGGCGAGGGCGTTAAGGGTTTGCTAATTCTTTTCCAGTGTCATGTGAAATGTTTTTTTCGTACAATCGGTCCGGGAAGTTCTACTGCCTGTATCACTTCCCAGACGGAGTACGGAAAAATCTTTTAGTGCGCTTTTAAATTCACTTTTATTATTTAAGTAATATTTTATTAAGATATATTTGAGTTACTTAAACACAAATTTTTATCCCTTATAAATTTTATAGGAAATTCTTCTTATATCCATATTTTATGAAAAATTTTAATTAAATAGGAAAGAGAAATGCGAAAAGATTGTTAATACAGCCAATCCTCAGATAAATTATTTCACTTGTGTTAAGGACGTTCATCTTTGACTACTCAAGTCAAGTCTTCTCGTATGACTATTTTTCCGATGTAGAAACACGCTGATTGGTTGTTCAAGTCTAACCTAACCCCAAAAGTACTATTTTTTTTTTTTTTTTTAACTTTTCTTTTCTATTATTAATATTCTCTTAAACGTCTCCGTAAACATCTTAAAATAATCCTCAAATGCTCTTTTAACACCTCAAAAAAACTGTGCTTTGTGTCATGTGAGAGAATTTGTTAAGAAACACGAAAAAGTTCGATTTTCCGTATGACACTTGTTAATGGGTCCAAGCAATAATTATTAATATCTTTGTTATTAGACTTCTAATTGCATCCAGATTTTAACAGAGGAATTCTTACTATGCAATCAAAATATCTCTAAATTTTCATAATTTATTCATCATGATTAATTTTTCGAGTTGAATGTCCTTAAAAAATAAAAACTCAATCCAATTTTCCATACTACACTTAACAGTTTAAGTAGAAATGTTCTTTTAATCATTATCTTAAATTTTTCTGTAATATCTGCTACAATGCAAATTTTTAAAATTTAATGTATGAAATAGAATTCTTACACTAATATTTTTTAATCTTGCTCTCCCTACCCCTAAAATCCATCTGTATTTCGGTTCCAATATGACGGCTGGATTTCCAGCTGGATTTCAAAATCTGTGACAGTCAGTGATCGTAATTAAATCGTCGGTAACGATTTAGGATTTGGCGCGAGTCACGTGACTGTCGAACGCAGCTCAGAGCGGACCTCTGAGGTGGTAGAGCGGGAATCGGGAAGCCACTCGTAGTTTTCGTGTCCAAGTGTTCGCACGTACATGGAACTTAACTCGTCTCGGTTCGACGGCTAACCGGACTCCTCGGGAGTGGAATGTCGTCGAAGAGAGAGTTGGCAGAGACAGAAGGTGCGGGATCGATGGTCATCGCCCGGGAAGCATTCTTCTGTCTAGACGAGTCAACCGGCTTTTGGAAGCCGTGGACGTCGGGGAACCTGACCGACGTCCGGCAGACACGCAAAGATCTGGAGATCGATTCATGGCAGATCTTGAAGCAGCTTACTCGTTACGGAAGTCAAGGCAATTATTGACATTCGCGTCGTGCGTTGTGGTAGAGCCGTAGTGTGAGAGTGTGGTGTTATTTGTGAAGTTGTCATTTCACGTCATCACCTGGACCGCTTTCCGACGGCTACACGGCGACTCGAGTATGGTATATATTGCGGCTGGTCGGCATCGTAGCCTGGCATTTTGTTTAGCCTGACGGCTTGGTATGAGGTGCACCTTAGCGACTCCGTAAGTTAATTGTAAATGTGCGAGTGAGTGTGAATGCGTGTGAGTGTCCTTAGTACACTGTTATTGTCATAATCTTTGTTTTTCTCTCGCGCGCGTTAGCTGCCGATAGCAGCAAGAATTTGTGTGCGCGCGCAACGATTTAGAGAGCATTGAAGATTCTTTTGTTTACTGGTTTGAACGACACCGAGTCGTAATTCGAAATTTGTATTTTAGGTTTAGATTTGTTTTAATAAATTATTAAATTGTTAATTTAATTTTTATTGACTAAACCTAGTGTTCCTGCGAATCGATCCTGTTTTAATACCCGCACCCACTGCCGATAAACGAACTAGCCGACCGCGTCGCGAGATATAGTAATATTCGCGGACGCGATTTCCTCATTTTATTATTTCAGGTCGACGAGTTGCAGTTCGACGAGTGCTTGGATCAGCACTAAGTACAGGTAATAAGGATTTAGTACGCACCGTGGGTATTTGTATCGGCTCATACAAACCCTTAAATCCACCCCTGTTACAAATCAAAAAAAAAAATTTTTTGTTTAATATCCCTGTTGTTACTCCACACGTGTGGCACACAATAATTTCTAATGATAATACTTTATTAAAATGTGATTTGCAAATTATTTAACTATTCATAAATTTGAAAAAGCAGTGGTCGAAACCTTCACTTTTTATTCGTTTTTTCCCTATAAACAGGTAAGTTTACTTGGTTCAATAGGTCACGATTATTACCGGGAGCTTCCAAAATTAAAAAGGACTATTACTACTAATTATTTTAACATTTTATGCAAAAATATTTTTTTCTGCCACACGTGTGGCACACGTTCGGAGTCACAACAGGGATTGCTTAAAATCAAGTTATTATTTATTTTTCAATGATTTTAAAAAAATTGAACTCAGTTTTTTTTTTTAATTTTTCAGTTAGAAATCCAGCTGGACAAAACCTGCTGGATAAATCCAGCTAGAAAATTTTGAAAAATAACAAAGTTCAATTTTTTCAAAATTATTGAGAAATGAATAATACAATATCAACCAAAAAATTTATTTTTTGGAAATCCAGCTGGAAATTCAGCTGGTAATCCGGCTGGAAATCCAGCTGGATCTCAGGGGTAGGAGTGTAATAGCAAGGGTCAAAAATTCCAAATAAGAACAGCTCGATGTCATAACCAGTGAGGAGCTCAAGACGCTCGAAATTGGCTCAGGGGGCGCCAGTTGATTTTTGGAAAATACTGTCATTTTTAACCGATAAGAAAACTAAAAAACTCGGGAAAAGCTAAATATTTTTTATAAAATTTTTAAACCACATTCTTGAAGTTTTTCCGCTGCTATCAAATTGGTCCAGATATTTTAAAAAAATTTATGAGCCATGTTACTAACTTTTAATCGATATATTGACGATTTCTAACCTAAAAACTTTGGATTAAAAAAATTAAGCATAAATTTAAGAGTCCAAAAAAAATTTTAAAGAGAAAATTTTTCATTTAGTTTCGAAAAATGTTTCTGTAGAATTTCAAAACGATATTTTTTATAGGTAAAAAATGGAAGTATTTTCTAAAAAGTGGCAATTAAAATTTTCATCGCTATCAGTTATTTAATTATATTTATACTTTTATTTGAAAGTGTATCCATGTCATACCCAAAAAATTTTCGTAAGTTCTAATCTACGTCGAATGAAAATTATCAGATAAAAATATTGATAAATTTCAAACTAAGATTTGAATTACAATGAAAAGTGTCTTTGAAAAATTGCAGTTTTTCATTCTTCATATAAGTTTCGACGTATATAAATTGCTTTTGAAAGCATTTAAAAGTATATACCTGGTCTACTTTATTTCAAGTTCTACGGACAGAAGTCAGAAAGCAACAATTTTGTTCTAGGCCGCGGCCGAAAAATACAATTTTTTGGTCGGAAAACATAAAAATTTGATCTTACATTATAGCTTCATTACTCATTTTCATCTACAATACAAAAGTTGCATTTCTTTTATTTAGTATTGTTTACTCAGAGACAGAGACCCTGGTTTGCCCATCACATTGAGCAACACATGCTCTAAATATCAAATCTTTTTTTCTAGTCCGTTGTGCTGGGTTAGTTACCTGAAATACTGGAGCTCTAATTGAAACGTATTCACATATTTTTTATGAAGGATTAGTAACTTGGAAATAAAGCATAAAGGCAAAAAACTGTGATTTCCTCGGTGTTTTCTTGAATTTCTTTTATTAATTTTCAACGTTTCGACACTACAAATGGTATCCTCTTCAGGATGCCTATATAAAACGGTTTATCTTGTTAAAACAATGAAAAATATATGAATTTTGTTTAAAAATTAAAAAATCATTAAACAAAAATACAAAACAATGTATAAATTTGTAACCAAAATTTTTATATTTTTCAAATTAGTTGTTTTACGTCTGAGAGTTAGATAAATATGGAAGTTACGATCTTTTCGGACAAAAAAGGGGAGTAGGATATAAATAAAAAACTCCTTATTTTTATGTTTATCAATCAAAGTTTCAGCTACCAACGGATAGCCATATTCATAATTTTATTATTAAAAGTTACAAACAATTTGCGAAGCAGACACTCAAAACTCCAGAAAATTGACTTTATAAAATTGAATTTATAAAATCCTGAAGATGGCTAGCCGATGGTAGCCGAAACGTCGATTGATAAACATAAAAATAATGAGTTTTTTTTTCAAATACTCCCTTTTTTGTCCAAAAAATTCGTAACTTCCATGTTTATACATTTTTCATTGTTTTAAGAAAATAAACTGTTTTACATAGACATCATGAAGAGGACATAATTCGTAGTGTAGAAACATCAAAACTTCTTGAAAGAAATTTAAGGAAACACAGTGTGTTGCTATCATGCTCTATTTTCAAATAACTTATCCTTCATAATAAACCTAACTAAGCAAGAAACTACTGTTATGTATATCACTTATTTATGTTCGTCACTTTTTGGTAGTTATTGTTGTTAATAGGTTTATAATCAATCACATGATTCATATCAGTATCCAACATTTACATTTTACATTTGTATTTTTGTTCTTTCATAACCATCAAATTATGTGTACATTATAATATTGCGCATTTAATGACAGTTAATCACTTAAATAAAATAAGTCTTATATTTATGAGTTACTCATGAAGTGAGAAGTGAAAAGAAAACTTATTGTACAGTCAGCGGACATCTTAACTTTCCCGCATTTGAATTTGCCGCGGAAAGAAGATGGCCGCGAGAGTCGATATTTTTGTGGTTTGCCAACCCAGGCTAGGGGAAAAAAAATTTATTATATTCGGGCAAGTGAGGTTAGAGTTTCCCAGTGTTTACAAATAAACAGAGATTTATGATGAATGAAATCATATTAATCTTTGATTAGTTTCTAGCTATGATGCGGAAAGTATCAGGGTGATTTGTTGTTGTGTATAGAATTGTGAAGTTGGAGTGTTATCAAAAAGGTAAATTGATACTAATTTTTATTAGTTCTCAATAACTCAAAATTTTCTTTAAAACTTTTTAGTGATAGTTATTAACAACAACAAATCAAACTGATACTTTCCGCATCATAGCTAGAAACTAATCAAAGATTAATATGATTTCATTCATCATAAATCTCTGTTTATTTGTAAACACTGGGAAACTCTAACCTCACTTGCGCCTTACACCTCGAATATAATGAATTTTTTTTCCCCTAGCCTGGGTTGGCAAGCCACAAAAATATCGACTCTCGCGGCCATCTTCTTTCCGCGGCAAATTCAAATGCGGGAAAGTTAAGATGTCCGCTGACTGTACATAGAATGATTAAAATGCAAACGGTGATTTACAATTTGTATAAAAAGTTTCTTTTCAAAATTGGAGCCTTTCATTTCAATATCAAGTTTAAATCGTATCACTCAATTTTTGGAGTACCGGGGTTTAAACTTACATAGATTTCTCATTTTTTGTTTTCTATCTCAAGTACAAAAACGTACTTTTTTACCAACTATTGGGTATGCAGTTTCTAGTATTTTTATTACATAGTTGAAAAAATCAAGATTTCTTTACTAAACACTTTAACATTATAAATGATTGAAATTTATTGAACCAATTTTATTAAAGACTTGTAGAAATTAGAGATATATTTGCAGCTTTTAAATTATTAGTTTTTGTTTTATTTAGCATTAAACTTTTCAATAACAAACTATTGAATCGAACTTTTCTGTAACAATACAGATATATTTTGAGATAATTTTATCTATTTAATTTGAAGTATAAATCAATATTTTTGGAGTAACTTAAATTAATTCAAAAAACTAATATATCACAAAATTTGTAATTTTTATACTCCTCTTGTTCTCTTCATTTAAGATGTTTGAGAATAATAAAATAAAGTAAGCAGAAAAGTTACAAATTTATTTTTAAATTTCTAAAATGCAGTTGTTCGAATTCTTATTGCCCTTGAAATTAAATTTTAAAAAATTTTTCTCAGCTTCAAAAAAATAATTTTATTTCGCTTGATTTTATCATTTATGATCAAAAATCAAATCGAATAACCTCACGGATAAAACAATTGTTTTTATTGAACTTTGACAGTTCATTATCAAAAACTACCTCTCTATACCTACGCGGCTACGTTCGCTACGCATTTTTGATGGTTGTCGTCACTCTAAACCAATTAGACCCAGAATAAAAGTCTGAATCTTCAATTCGAGAATTTTTCGAGCTCGAAACTCGACACTCGCACTCTCCTTTTTATAAGTAGGACTAGAAACTCGCTAGCGCGCGTACCGCGCGCCGGTGCTATCATTCATTTGTCGCTTTTATTGAATTGAATCAATCGGTGATTAAAAAAAGAAAACAAACATTTAATATTTATTTTATTCATTTTTTAAAATTAATAGAAACTCGCTAGCGCGCGTACCATGCGTTTGTCCTATCATTCATCTACCACTGTCTCGAAATTAATTCAGCATCGTTAATAAAAGCCCCAAAACAAAGGAATGATGGTTTTTCTTTGCTGATTCATAAAATCAGTTCAGAGGTGATTTATTATTAACCATCTTACCTTACTTGATACCAACAATTTAATCAAGAGAATCCTGAAAAGATTTTATAATATTTTTTTTTTTTTAACAATTTTGAAACCAAGACTTATGACCAGGTTGTACTAAATATTCATCTTGACTTTTAAGTTGACATAAACGGCTGTTACTTTTCTGACTTGATCAATTTTTTGTTTGCTCACCCTAATCGCATAATTTTTGATTGATCGCCGTAGGTGAATAATGATAGACGAGCTTACTGATCATTATAAACCTACTTTGGATCAATATTTTTTGGACATTACCATGATTGAATGGTGATTGAATCATTATCCAATTTTCAAGCTTAAGATTTCTCTATGCCATTTTATAAAATTAGTATTCGTATATTATAACCGTTACACACTGTACATAAAGTAAAATAAAATCCTTTCTTGCTTGGTCTAACGAACGTTTATTCAAATTCTTTTTGCCAACGTTTCGTCATCGTTTGATGATGACCTCTTTAGGACTATATAAATTACAAAATCACAAATTATACAGAAATTATTAAAAATTATAAAAATTACATTATAAATTAATGAATTTGTAAATAAAATTAAAATAAAAAAAATTATTCACCTATAAGATTATAAAATCATTCGATAAATTTATCATGTTGTCGACTACATGGTTTAAATATTACTGATTTTGGGACAAACTTTTTTGATGATGAAGTACATAATGTCCGTCTGTTTACTGATGTTATTAGGATAAAAGTGAATTTAAAAAAATAACTCTTTATTCTGCTGTGTACCTAATATGGCCCCCCGCAAATTAGTAGAAATACCGCTACTTTAAAGTGTATTTCCAAAGAGTCTTTAGTTTCATATTTACTTTTCGAAAATCCTATCCTAATGTTATTTTAATGAAATAAATTTAATTGTTTCAAAGTTGTTTTTCATTTTATAACTAAAAAAACAAACTTTGATAACAATTTAAAATTGTAATTTTTCTACTGGTTGCAAAGCTTTCAAAAACATTGTAAAAAAGGCTCAATTTTTAAGAAAATCATTTTTAAAATAATTAAAATTTTGAAGTTTTTTAAATCTCATATCCTGATTGATTTAAAAAATAGAAACAAAGCGAAATTAATAAATAACTTCAAGGGGGCCATATTAGGTACACAAATTTTTGGTGTCTTAAAAAAACGTGTTTTGGTAAATCCTCTGGCATTTCAAGCTCATTTATCAAAATCGAACGCGTATGGTTTCATTTTAAAGCTCTTGAATTAACTTTTAAAATGAGACCTTACACGTCAAAAAATATTGGTTTGATTCGCCACAACGTCTATTCTCACTTAGGTGGGCCATATAAGGTATACACTTATCTTATATAAATTATCATGTGGTTCAATATTTCGTTTTCAAAAAATTAAGTCTTTATTTTTTTCAAATATTTCGAGACCCAGACCCTAATGGAAAAGAAAACGTGATAAATTCTTACAAAATTTAGATTCAGAAATTTTTCAAGATTTTTTAGGAGGGCAAAAGGCACTTTTACAACGAATTCATGAAAATTTTACATTAATTGTTATCTGGCAGGCGAAATTTCATTAATACTAAATCTATATGAATAGCAAACAGATTTTTTTGTTAACAAAGTTTTGCAAAAACCGCGTTTCTCTAGCCATCTTTGGTTTCGAGATATCAAAGGAAATGATTTTTGTCTTAAGTATCCTTTTTTAAAGACCATAAAATTGATGCATTTATATTGTGTAGGAGTTTTTGCAAAAAACCTTAAAGTCATTCCATGGATGATCGAATGCTAAAAAAAACTCTAAAAACTATTAAAAAATCATCAAGCCAGACAAAGTTGTCTAAAAAATTTTTTTTTTTCAGTAGCCTCTATTTTTTATGTAAATTAATCGAATAGTATAATGCAATACAAGAGCAGAAAGTTGAACATTGCTGCACTGTGTGACATGTAAGAGGTTAGAAGCTCAACATTTCTTTCTGCACTGCTGTTATACGTCGGTATTGTAGAGCGCCTGATTGCAGCAAAGTTGAACTTTCGACTGAGAAATCGGTGCACAGGATTCGTACTTTCGACCATCGGATGGAGAAAAAAACTTTAAAAAGGAAAGTTTTAGGCGCTAATGCCAACATTCTATTCTCTTTTTAGGGACCCTAGAATTTGAAGTATTAGTTTTTAAACTTTGATTCTTACCTTGAAACCTCAGATGGCTAGTAAAACGCGGTTTAAAACAAAAATTTTCTACCAAAAAGTTTAGTTAAGCTCCGTATGTTGTTTTTTAATTTTGATGAAATATGTGCCCTTAAGGTGGCGATTTATATTAAATATTTTAATATATTTTTTTTTTTGGTGGTGACCGATTCTTGATGAAAAATTTACGCTTTCAATTTTAATAAAATTGTAAACTGATACCCGTTAAATTAATGATTCGGATTTTAATAAAATTGGTCAAAAAGGTGATTTTTTATTTTTAAAAAGTTGAAACAATATGACCAGCTGTGCGAGGACTTTACCGCAAGTTTTTTGGTTTTTTTTTTCAATGTAGTTTTAAGGTAAAAAAACAGCTTAAACTGTTTGAATTCGGTGCAAGAAAATATTTTTAAATCATAGTCAAACTAAATTGATCGTAAACAAAATTTGTTTAACAAAAAATTTAAAATTTAACATTTTTATTTTAGATTCTATTTGCCGATGAAGCTGATTCGGCTATTTTATTTGGCGAAATACCCTTTCTTCTTATAAAGTTTTAAGGCATATTTTATAAACCTGTCCTGAATCTAAGGCAGGTTGGCGCAAAAAATAGCAAACCCAAGAGCTTGCTAAGGGTTGGCTAATATTTTTCAAGCGATCGTGTAACGTTTTAATCGCAATGGCCCCGAAAACCATACCCCTCCCACGTAGCGGGGAGAATATTTGCGTATTCGGGGCCTGTATAATATGAAAAGTAAAAGTTGAGAATAGTTCAATACATATATTTGAGAAACTGTTTTGATTTTTAATCTGGTTACTCAATAAAAATAACCTTTGTATGTTCTCTAGTTTCAAATCACATTATTCAGTTTAGAATGAAAATACTTTTTCGCTATTTTGGGCATGATTTTTTTTTAAATTGACCGACCTGCCTTGGTTTCTCCTACCTGCAATACGTGAGCTTTATTATAAACTACAATAGTATATGATTCCCAGAGGGACTAAAGTTTGCAGTGGAGGCCCGCTGTTATTGCAGCCCGAGACGAAGTCGAGGGCTGCAAATACGTGGGCCTCCTCAGCAAACTTTAGTCTTGAGGGATATATGCCCTTTTTTAAAGTCCGTTGATCACAAAAAATAAGTTATTTTCCTCCGATTAAAGCCAAAAGAACGAAATGTACTCCCGAAGCGCCAGCGGCCGACACGTAGCCGGCCGCCATGTTGCGGCCCGAGCGCTAGCGAGGGCATGCAGTTGGCTGGGTGCGCGTTGGTCGATGGCGCAGGGAGTACATTTCGTTCTTTTGGCTTGCGTCGGAGGGACACAAGTTATTACTTGTGATCAACGAGGTTAAAAAATATATTTCTGTGATACTTCTTACAGTTAAATTAGATCATACATCTTAACATTAATTGTTTTAGCATCAATACAATTAAAATTTTCATTGTAATTATTATATAATATTTATATCTATACTTCTATTTTTAAAAGTATCCATTTCATACCTAAAAACTTTTTGTACGTTATCTACATTGAAAAAAAATTATAAAATCGAAATACTCGATAAAACTCGAACCAAGATTTGAATTACGATGAAAAGTTTTTTTTGAAAAATTAAAGTTTTTACTTATATTCATCGATTATGAAAGTATTAAAAAGTATATACCTGGCCTAGGTGTGTATATTTAATTTATGTTCAACGGAGTCAGAAAGCAACAACCTTGTTTTAGGCCGTGCCCCAAAAATACTATTCTTTGATCGGAAAACATAAAAATTTGATCTTACATTATAGTTTTATTACTCATTTCAAACTACAATATGAAAATTGCATTCCTTTTATTTAGTATTGTGTATTCAGAGACAAAGCCCTTGATATTTCCATCAAATCGATCAACACATGCTCTAAATATCCAATCTTTTTTTTTAGTCCGTAATTGTGCTGGGTCAATTACCTGAAATACTTGCGCTCCAATTGAAACATCACATATTTGTGTTCGTCACTTTTTGATAGTCGTTATTAGGATTCTAATTAATTACATGATTGATACCAGTATTCAACATTTACATTTACACTTGCATTTTTACTCTTTCATAACCCTCAAATTTTTTGTACATCATAATATTGGGAATTGAATAACAATTATTCATTTAAATCAAATTAGTCTTGTAATCATAAGTTTTTCATGAAGTGAAAAACAAAAAAAAATTAAAACGAAGATTTAAAATTTGCATTAAAAGTTGCTTTTTCAATATTCATTTTGAATAATATCACTCAATTTTTTGAGTACCGTGCGTTTAATCTTACATAGATATTTTATTTTTTGTTTTCAATCTCAAGTAAAAAAAACGTATTTTATTACTAACTATGGTGTATGTAGACCTTGGTATTTTTATTAGATAGTTGAAAAAGTCGAATTTATATTTTTTTCTTAACAATCTTACATTGTAAGTGATATAATAGAAAAGTTATTGAACCAATTCTGTTAAAGATTTAAATGAATTGAACTGGAGATATATTTGCAACTTTTAAAATTCTAGCTTTTAATTTATTCACCACTAAACACTGCAACAACAAATTATTATCATAGAATCGAACATGATATAACAATGGAATTAAGTTTTGAGCTTATTTTAAGTATTGAATTGACTTTGAAGTTACTTAAATTGACTCACGTAATTAATTTATTATAAAATTTGTAATTTTTATACTCCTCTTCTTCTATTTATTCAAGATGTTCAAGAAAAAATAAATAAAATGAGCAAAAAAGGTACAAATTAATTTTTTAATTTCCGAGATGCGGTTATTCCAATTCTCATGGACCTTGAAATTCAATTAAAAAAAATTTCTGTAGCTTTCAAAAAGTATTTTTAATCCGCATTGATTCATTCATTGTTGATCAAAAATCAAAGCGTATAACCTCATGGATCGAACAATTGTTTTTTTCAAACTTTGACAGTTCGTTATCAAAAATTTACCTCTCTATACCTTCGCGGGAACGTTCGCTTCGCATTTTTTATGGTTGTCGTCACTCTGAGCCAATCAGATCCAGAATAAAAGTCTTAATCTTCAATTCGATAGTTTCACGAGCTCGAATCTCGACACTCGCGTACTCCCTTTTATAAGAAGGACTAGAAAATCCGCTAGCGCGCGTACCGTGCGCCTGCACTTTGATCGATTTCTCGCTTTTTTATCAATTTAAATCAGAGTTAAATAGTACACGAGCATACACATATTCTAACTCAAAACGTTTTAATGTCTTATTAATAACACTAAATTACATATAAGTTCACGTGGGGATTTCAAACTGCTCTTTTTCTTAATAAATATTAATTTTAGCATCGAAGAATCACGCACTTAATTTTCATCAAGTTTAGTGTATTTTTGCAGCTGACTGCACAATGTATGCGCATCAATCACAATCACATCAACATCACAAAACCCTGAAATATAAAATTATGAAGTTTTCATTTTCTCGATCATTGGGCCAGTGTTCGAGTGTATTATTAGCTTTGCTGATTTTAAAGCTTTCCTTTTCTAAAACTATCAATTTCTATCTTAAATTATTGTGGGAAGCTTACAATTAAAACCAGCAGAGCGTAAATAAAACACACTATTCACAGTTATTTTGGTTTATGTCCTATTTTTATTATTATATTATACTTAGGGTGAGGTCGAAACTCGTAATGTCGTAGCAGCCGCTCTTCAACTTTCCGCCTTCCCACAGACAGTCCCCTTTTATGAGTAGCCACCCACGGCCACACCCACATGTATCCCTCTCAGCTGAAGTAGGTTTTCTCTCAGTACTCGCGGCACGGACGGTCGACCAGTCCAACGTAGTTTCCTCCTCCCGTCTGGATCACATTCAATGCTCGGGCTCAGTGGGATCACTCTTTCTCAAGCTGAAGCTTCGAATGCTCTCATCTTCCTTCGGTCGTTCGACTCGCATCCCTTTAAGGATGCGAGTTTCTTGCGTTTCCTGACTGAATTCTTAGGTAAGCCCCTTCTAAATATCAGCCCAGGTACTCACTTTGCGCTCGCAGTCAACCTGCGGCTGCTCCATTTAGTGCCTTACTGTTAGCTAACCGGAGCTGACTTTAACACAAGTCGGAGGCTTCGGCAAACTGTTTCGTTCGCTCAATCCAAACTACCACAAGGTTCTCTAACGAAGTCTGCCCCCCGGTTGACAAATTGCGCTCTCTACAATCGCGAGCTACGTTCGCTTCTTTGCTCATTCTTAACCCTTAACCTTTATCCACTCACACTCTAATTGTCTACGCTGATACTTCGCTTATACTTTGCTCCTTTACTCTTACTTCGTTTTTTCGCTGAACTTCGTTATCTTCGCTTCTTTGCTCAACCTAGCTCTTACTTCGCTTCTTCGCTCTTACTTCACTCTCACTTCGTTTTTACTTTGCTCTTACTTCACTCTCACTTCGTTTTTACTTCGCTCTTACTGCTATCTGTTACCTTTTTACTCAACTAAGCTTAATTTTTTCTTTTTTTTAACACAAAATCCCGGTTGAACCTCAATTTGAGAAGCTTACTCAAATTAAAACCAGTTAGGTGCTCGAGTCGCTCGAAATTGGCTCGGGCAGCGCTAGTCGATTTGTGGTAAATACAGTCATTTTTAACCTATAAGAAAACTAAAACAAAAACTGAAATTTCGTTCATCATACAAATTTTTGGTTAAACTCGTTAAAACTCGTTAAGAACTAAATATTTTTTAATGAAAATTTAAGACCACATTCTTGAAGCTGTTCTATTGCTAATAAAATAGTCCAGATATTTGTAAAAATTTTGTGTGCCGTGTTACTTACTTGTAATACAACACATTACCACTCTTTTTAACCTAAAAAAATTTGGATTCTAAGCACTTAAAGGGTTTTTTTTTTTTTTACCCAAGCATTCATATTGTCGAAATTCAACACGCCTAGGATCTCAACAATTGCCTTTTCATCTATAAAATAAAAAAAAAAATTTACTTCCCATTCAGAAAAAGGTTTTTTCAGCCCATCCTAGCGTGTTAAGATTTGATAAAATATCAACAAAATTAGGTTACTTATACTGCCGTTCAGGAGCAAAACCGTACTATCTGCTATGTGTTTCCTATGTAGATAGTGCAATTTTGCTCCTCTTATATCAACAATCCATTAGCATTGAAAAATCCTAGAAACTTTTTTATGAGATTAAACATTCAGTTTTTTTGTTAGATTTGTTTATATCTTTAAAAATTTAATTCTTTTAAATGAGAATAGCTTGTGAAAATTTGAGGAACACGGATCTAAAGAGAAATATATTTCACTTTAAGTTTTTAAAAATTCGTATTGACCTTACAGAATCCTTGAGGCTCCGTAGTAATCTTAAGCATTCTGAACTTTTCATTAACTTAGCGTTTTCTTACCTTTTTAAAAAAAAGCGAATAAGAAAACTTGAAAAAAAAAAAACAGTTATTTTGCTTCTTATATTTTAGATTTATAAGGATCCGGTGTTCTAATAGCATGTTGTTCAAAATTTACCTATATTAAATCAAAATTTTACTATAAAAGATAAAAATAAAGAAATAAAATAAATCACATACAAAACGAAAATTATGAGTATGGTCTAAGGAGTTGTAAGATCAAAACAAATTTTTTTGGTTAAAAGTATCTTCATTTTTAATGAAAAAGCTAATGTATCATGTTGTTATTATTCAATGATTGAATAATAACAACACGATACATTAGCTTTTATCTTTAATTGCATGTTTAAACAATTTTTGATCGAGAGGCTCGATATTGGCTCAGCCGGCGTTAGTCGATTTTTGAAAAATACTATCATTTTTAACTGATAAGAAAATAAAGCAAAAACTTAAGTGTTTGTTCATTATACGAATTTTGAGTTTAATTCGGAAAAACTCGGGAAGAGCTAAATATTTTTTCATGAAATTTTAGAACCGCATTCTTGAAGTTTTTCCGCTGCTAATAAATTGGTCCAGATATTTCTAAAAAATTTATGAGCCGTGTTTTCTAACTTTTAAACGATATATTGGTGATTTCTAACTCAAAAACTTTGGATTAAAAAATTAAGCGTAAATTGAAGAGTCCAAAAAACAGTCAGAGAAAAAATTTTTCATTAAGTTTTGAAGAATGTTTCTGTAGAATTTCGAAACCATATTTTTTATAAGTAAAAAATAGCAGTATTTTCAAAAAATTGGCTTTTTAAATTTTCATCGTTATTACTATTTAATAATTACTAGCTCTTCTGAGCGCGCTGCAAGCGCGCATAGGAAAAAACAATAAGAGTAACCTCAAAATGCACTTTTCGAATATTTTAAAAACTTGTTCACCAATCAGCTCACGAATAAAAATCTTACGCAAGATGGCGATAGCTCTCTTTTATAAAGGGATAATTATACTTTTATTTAAGAGTGTGTCCATGTCATACCCAAAAAATTTTCGTACGTTCTAATCTTCGTCGAATGAAAATTATCAAATTAAAATATTGATTAATTTCAAACTAAGATTTGAATTACGATGAAAAGTGTCTTTGAAAAATTGCAGTTTTTCATTCTTGATATAAGTTTCAATTTATATCAATCGATTTTGAAAGCATTTTGAAGTATATACCTGGCCTATTTTATTTCAGGTTCTACGGAGTCAGAAAGCGACAATTTTGTTTTGTAGGCCACGGCCCTAAAATACAATTTTTTGGTCGGAAAACATAAAAAGGGTATAGCCGGGTAAGATAGTCGAATCGGCCCCCAGCGCGAACCCCTACAATATACATATCAGTTGAAAGGGCATAAGAAAAGAAAATTTTTGGCACCAACCAGAATTTTTATGCCCACTACTGAGTATACACAGTCTAAAATAGTGATTTTTCAACTTTGATTTTTATCTCAAAATCTAAGAGAGCTAGAAAAACGAGGATTGCGGCAAAATTTTGTTTACAAAAAATGTATTTCAACCATATTTTTTAAAATAATTTTTGGCTCCAAATTCAAATTGTTAAGGCTGCTTATTTCGAATTTTTTTCTTTAAAAAATGCGATTAAAAAAAACGGTGATCGTACCTCTCTGGAAAAAAAATGTCATGTATTTTAAGAAAAAATAGCTTTTCAAATTTTTTCAAATTTTTGGAAGTGGTGGAAGAAACTTTTTAGGCCAAATTATTAAAACTTTTTATCTAAATCGCCACCTAGCGGCTGCATACTGCTTTAAAATATAACAATATTTAAATCGCTGAACTACATTTTTTGTAAACAAATTTTGCCACAAACCGCGTTTTTCTAGCCTACTAAGATTTTGAGATAAAAATCAAAGTTGAAAAATCACTATTTTGGACCACGTAGGGGCTATAAAAAATTCTTGTTAGCGCAAAAATGACATGGACACACTTTTAAATAAAAGTATAATTATAATTATTAAACAGTAATAACGATGAAAATTTAAAAAGCCAATTTTTTGAAAATACTGCTATTTTTTACTTATAAAAAATCTGGTTTTGAAATTCTACAGAAACATTCTTCAAAACTTAATGAAAAATTTTTTCTCTGACTGTTTTTTGGACTCTTCAATTTATGCTTAATTTTTTAATCCAAAGTTTTTGAGTTAGAAATCACCAATATATCGTTTAAAAGTTAGAAAACAGGGCTCATAAATTTTTTAGAAATATCTGGACCAATTTATTAGCAGCGGAAAAACTTCAAGAATGCGGTTCTAAAATTTCATGAAAAAATATTTAGCTCTTCCCGAGTTTTTCCGAATTAAACTCAAAATTCGTATGATGAACAAACACTTAAGTTTTTGCTTTATTTTCTTATCAGTTAAAAATGATAGTATTTTTCAAAAATCGACCGGCAGAGCCAATATCGAGCTTCTCGATCAAAAATTTTTTAAACATGCAATTAAAGATAAAAGCTAATGTATCATGTTGTTATTTTAGTATTAAAAATGAAGATACTCTTAACCAAAAAAATTTGTTTTGATCTTACAACTCCTTAGACCATACTCATAATTTTAGTTTTTTATGTGATTTATTTTATTTCTTTATTTTTATCTTTTATAGTAAAATTTTGATTTAATATAGGTAAATTTTGAACAATATGCTATTAGAACACCGGATCCATATAAATCTAAAATATAAGAAGCAAAATAACTGTTATTTTTTTTCAAGTTTTCTTATTCGCTTTTTTTTAAAAAAGGTAAGAAAACGCTAAGAAGTTAATGAAAAGTTCTGAATGCTTAAGATTACTACGGAGCCTCAAGGAGTCTGTAAGGTCAATACAAATTTTTAAGGTCAATACAAATTTCTTCTGTAAGGTCAATACAAATTTTTAAAAACCAAAAGTGAAATATATTTCTCTTTTGATCCGTGTTCCTCAAATTTTCACATGCTATTCTCATTTAAAAGAATTAAATTTTTAAAGATATAAACAAATCTAACAAAAAAACTGAATGTTTAATCTCATAAAAAACTTGATGAAAATTAAGTGCGTGATTCTTCGATGCTAAAATTAATATTTGTAAAGAAAAAGAGCAGTTTGAAATCCCCACGTGAACTTATATGTAATTTAGTGTTATTAATACGACATTAAAACGTTTTGAGTTAGAATATGTGTATGCTCGTGTACTATTTAACTCTGATTTAAATTGATAAAAAAGCGAGAAATTGATCAAAGTACAGGCGCGCGGTACGCGCGCTAGCGGATTTTCTAGTCCTACTTATAAAAAGGAGAGTGCGAGTGTCGAGTTTCGAGCTCGAAAAATTCTCGAATTGAAGATTCAGACTTTTATTCTGGCTCTAATTGGTTTAGAGTGACGACAACCATCAAAAATGCTTAGCGAACGTAGCCGCGTAGGTATAGAGAGGTAGTTTTTGATAATGAACTGTCAAAGTTCAATAAAAACAATTGTTTTATCCGTGAGGTTATTCGATTTGATTTTTGATCATAAATGATAAAATCAAGCGAAATAAAATTATTTTTTTGAAGCTGAGAAAAATTTTTTAAAATTTAATTTCAAGGGCAATAAGAACTCAAACAACTGCATTTTAGAAATTTGAAAATAAATTTGTAACTTTTCTGCTTACTTTATTTTATTATTCTCAAACATCTTAAATGAAGAGAACAAGAGGAGTATAAAAATTACAAATTTTGTGATAAATTAGTTTTTTGAATTAATTTAAGTTATTCCAAAAATATTGATTTATACTTCAAATTAAATAGATAAAATTATCTCAAAATATATCTGTATTGTTACAGAAAAGTTCGATTGAATAGTTTGTTATTGAAAAGTTTAATGCTAAATAAAACAAAAACTAATAATTTAAAAGCTGCAAATATATCTCTAATTTCTACAAGTCTTTAATAAAATTGGTTCAATAAATTTCAATCATTTATAATGTTAAAGTGTTTAGTAAAGAAATCTTGATTTTTTCAACTATGTAATAAAAATACTAGAAACTGCATACCCAATAGTTGGTAAAAAAGTACGTTTTTGTACTTGAGATAGAAAACAAAAAAATGAGAAATCTATGTAAGTTTAAACTCCCGGTACTCCAAAAATTGAGTGATACGATTTAAACTTGATATTGAAATGAAAGGCTCCAATTTTGAAAAGAAACTTTTTATACAAATTGTAAATCACCGTTTGCATTTTAATCATTCTATGTACAATAAGTTTTCTTTTCACTTCTCACTTCATGAGTAACTCATAAATATAAGACTAACTTTATTTAAGTGATTAACTGTCATTAAATGCGCAATATTATAATGTACACATAATTTGATGGTTATGAAAGAACAAAAATACAAATGTAAAATGTAAATGTTGGATACTGATATGAATCATGTGATTGATTATAAACCTATTAACAACAATAACTACCAAAAAGTGACGAACATAAATAAGTGATATACATAACAGTAGTTTCTTGCATAGTTAGGTTTATTATGAAGGATAAGTTATTTGGAAATAGAGCATGATAGCAACACACTGTGTTTCCTTAAATTTCTTTCAAGAAGTTTTGATGTTTCTACACTACGAATTATGTCCTCTTCATGATGTCTATGTAAAACAGTTTATTTTCTTAAAACAATGAAAAATGTATAAACATGGAAGTTACGAATTTTTTGGACAAAAAAGGGAGTATTTGAAAAAAAAACTCATTATTTTTATGTTTATCAATCGACGTTTCGGCTACCATCGGCTAGCCATCTTCAGGATTTTATAAATTCAATTTTATAAAGTCAATTTTCTGGAGTTTTGAGTGTCTGCTTCGCAAATTGTTTGTAACTTTTAATAATAAAATTATGAATATGGCTATCCGTTGGTAGCTGAAACTTTGATTGATAAACATAAAAATAAGGAGTTTTTTATTTATATCCTACTCCCCTTTTTTGTCCGAAAAGATCGTAACTTCCATATTTATCTAACTCTCAGACGTAAAACAACTAATTTGAAAAATATAAAAATTTTGGAATTTGAAAAATATACAAATTTATACATTGTTTTGTATTTTTGTTTAATGATTTTTTAATTTTTAAACAAAATTCATATATTTTTCATTGTTTTAACAAGATAAACCGTTTTATATAGGCATCCTGAAGAGGATACCATTTGTAGTGTCGAAACGTTGAAAATTAATAAAAGAAATTCAAGAAAACACCGAGGAAATCACAGTTTTTTGCCTTTATGCTTTATTTCCAAGTTACTAATCCTTCATAAAAAATATGTGAATACGTTTCAATTAGAGCTCCAGTATTTCAGGTAACTAACCCAGCACAACGGACTAGAAAAAAAGATTTGATATTTAGAGCATGTGTTGCTCAATGTGATGGGCAAACCAGGGTCTCTGTCTCTGAGTAAACAATACTAAATAAAAGAAATGCAACTTTTGTATTGTAGATGAAAATGAGTAATGAAGCTATAATGTAAGATCAAATTTTTATGTTTTCCGACCAAAAAATTGTATTTTTCGGCCGCGGCCTAGAACAAAATTGTTGCTTTCTGACTTCTGTCCGTAGAACTTGAAATAAAGTAGACCAGGTATATACTTTTAAATGCTTTCAAAAGCAATTTATATACGTCGAAACTTATATGAAGAATGAAAAACTGCAATTTTTCAAAGACACTTTTCATTGTAATTCAAATCTTAGTTTGAAATTTATCAATATTTTTATCTGATAATTTTCATTCAACGTAGATTAGAACTTACGAAAATTTTTTGGGTATGACATGGATACACTTTCAAATAAAAGTATAAATATAATTAAATAATTGATAGCGATGAAAATTTTAATAGCCACTTTTTAGAAAATACTTCCATTTTTTACCTATAAAAAATATCGTTTTGAAATTCTACAGAAACATTTTTCGAAACTAAATGAAAAATTTTCTCTTTAAAATTTTTTTTGGACTCTTAAATTTATGCTTAATTTTTTTAATCCAAAGTTTTTAGGTTAGAAATCGTCAATACATCGATTAAAAGTTAGTAACATGGCTCTTAAATTTTTTTAAAATATCTGGACCAATGTGAGAGCAGCGGAAAAACTTCAAGAATGTGGTTTAAAAATTTTATAAAAAAATATTTAGCTTTTCCCGAGTTTTTTAGTTTTCTTATCGGTTAAAAATGACAGTATTTTCCAAAAATCAACTGGCGCCCCCTGAGCCAATTTCGAGCGTCTTGAGCTCCTTACTGGTTATGACATCGAGCTGTTCTTATTTGGAATTTTTGACCCTTGCTATTACACTCCTACCCCTGAGATCCAGCTGGATTTCCAGCCGGATTACCAGCTGAATTTCCAGCTGGATTTCCAAAAAATAAATTTTTTGGTTGATATTGTATTATTCATTTCTCAATAATTTTGAAAAAATTGAACTTTGTTATTTTTCAAAATTTTCTAGCTGGATTTATCCAGCAGGATTTGTCCAGCTGGATTTCTAACTGAAAAATTAAAAAAAAAACTGAGTTCAATTTTTTTAAAATCATTGAAAAATAAATAATAACTTGATTTTAAGCAATCCCTGTTGTGACTCCGAACGTGTGCCACACGTGTGGCAGAAAAAAATATTTTTGCATAAAATGTTGAAATAATTAATAGTAATAGTCCTTTTTAATTTTGGAAGCTCCCGGTAATAATCGTGACCTATTGAACCAAGTAAACTTACCTGTATATAGGGAAAAAACGAATAAAAAGTGAAGGTTTCGACCACTGCTTTTTCAAATTTATGAATAGTTAAATAATTTGCAAATCACATTTTAATAAAGTATTATCATTAGAAATTATTGTGTGCCACACGTGTGGAGTAACAACAGGGATATTAACCAAAAAATTTTTTTTTTTGATTTTGAAATCCAGCTGGAAATCCAGCCGTCATATTGGAACCGAAATACAGATGGATTTTAGGGGTAGGGAGAGCAAGATTAAAAAATATTAGTGTAAGAATTCTATTTCATACATTAAATTTTAAAAATTTGCATTGTTGCAGATATTACAGAAAAATTTAAAATAATGATTAAAAGAACATTTCTACTTAAACTGTTCAGTGTAGTATGGAAAATTGGATTGAGTTTTTATTTTTTAAGGACATTCAACTCAAAAAATTAATCATGATGAATAAATTATGAAAATTTAGAGATATTTTGATTGCATAGTAAGAATTCCTCTGTTAAAATCTGGATGCAATTAGAAGTCTAATAACAAAGATATTAATAATTATGGCTTGGACCCATTAACAAGTGTCATACGGAAAATCGAACTTTTTCGTGTTTCTTAACAAATTCTCTCACATGACACAAAGCACAGTTTTTTTGAGGTGTTAAAAGAGCATGTAAGGATTATTTTAAGATGTTTACGGAGACGTTTAAGAGAATATTAATAATAGAAAAGAAAAGTTAAAAAAAAAAAAAAAAATAGTACTTTTGGGGTTAGGTTGGACTTGAACAACCAATCAGCGTGTTTCTACATCGGAAAAATAGTCATACGAGAAGACTTGACTTGAGTAGTCAAAGTTGAACGTCCTTAACACAAGTGAAATAATTTATTTGAGGATTGGCTGTATTAACAATCTTTTTGCATTTCTCTTTCCTATTTAATTAAAATTTTTCATAAAATATGGATATAAGAAGAATTTCCTGTAAAATTTATAAGGGATAAAAATTTGTGTTTAAGTAACTCAAATATATCTTAATAAAATATTACTTAAATAATAAAAGTGAATTTAAAAGCGCACTAAAAGATTTTTCCGTACTCCGTCCGGGAAGTGATACAGGCAGTAGAACTTCCCGGACCGATTGTACGAAAAAAACATTTCACATGACACTGGAAAAGAATTAGCAAACCCTTAACGCCCTCGCCTTTGGCTCGGGCTTCAATTTGGGTTTACTAAGGCTTGCTTATACTTTCCAGCGCCCGATATGAAATATACTATTACAGTAGACGATTACTGCAATGGTTTTCGAATTATAATAGTATTCAATATGAGTCAGGAAAAAAAATGAATTATAATGCTAATTGCATAAAACAGTATAGAGTAGCCGAAATCTGGAAATCTGCATCAGCGATTGAATCATCAAAATATTTAATCAGGGTACTATCTGAAAAATATTGATCAAAGTTAACTTTTTAAAGAAAAGTCATTAAGCAGACAATAATATGTACCTGTGCTAACGGATCAATATTTACGAAAGGTTCGGTTAACAAAAAATAGTATTTTTCATGAAGGTTCCATAAAAACAGGTGGAAGTAGAGTTCAGCAGCAGACGGTTATTGTGGCGAGCGAGCCCGCGAAGCGGGTGAAGTGAGTCACAATAGTCTGCTGCTCAGCTCTGCTTCTACCTGTTTTTAAATGGAACCATTGAAAAAGACAATTTTGAGGTATTATATATAAACTGTGAACAAGAGGCTAATAATGAATGATGTTTTTTAGAGTTTGCTATCGAAACAGTTTAAGTTAAGTCACGTCTTAGTTTTGAAATATTGTTGATGATAAAAGCAAAAATTTCATAAACAACTTAAGATAGAAATTAATAGTACTAGGAAAGGAAAGTTTCAAAACAAGTAATGGAAATAAAACACCCGAACTCTGATTTAATGGTCGAGAGAATGAAAATTTTTTTATATTTTGGTGGTTCTGTGATGTGATTGTGATTGATGTGATGCATGTGCATAATGTGCACTCAGCTGCAAAAAAATCACTTAACTTGATGAAAATTAAACACGTGATTCTTCGATGCTAAAATAAATTTTTTTTTTTTTTAAAAGAGCAGTTTCGAATCTCCACGTAAAGTTACATGAGGCACAGCTATAAAGTGTTTATGTAAATTACTAAAAAGCTTTGAGTTAAAATATGCTCGTGTACTTATTAACCCTGATTTAAATTGATGAAAAAGCGAGAAATCAATCAAAGTACAGGCGCGCGGTACGCGCGCTAGCGGATTTTCTAGTCCTTCTTATAAAAGGGAGTACGCGAGTGTCGAGATTCGAGCTCGAGAAACTATCGAATTGAAGATTAAGACTTTTATTCTGGATCTGATTGGCTCAGAGTGACGACAACCATAAAAAATGCGAAGCGAACGTTGCCGCGAAGGTATAGAGAGGTAAATTTTTGATAACGAACTGTCAAAGTTCCAAGAAAACAATTGTTCGATCCATGAGGTTATACGACTTGATTTTTGATCAACAATTAATGAATCAATGTGGAAAAAAAATACTTTTTGAAAGCTACAGAAGTTTTTTTTAATTGAATTTCAAGGTCCATGAGAATTGGAATAACCGCATCTCGGAAATTAAAAAATAAATTTGTAACATTTTTGTTCATTTTATTTATTTTTTCTTGAACATCATAAATAAATAGAAGAAGAGGAGTATAAAAATTACAAATTTTATAATAAATTAATTACGTGAGTTAATTTAAGTTATTTCAAAGTCAATTCAATACCCCAAATCAAATAGATAAAATAATCTCAAAATTTACCTCTATTGTTAAAACAAAATCCGATTCTATGATAATAATGTTGTTGAAAAGTTTAGTGCTAAATAAATTAAAAACTAGAATTTTAAAAGATGCAAGAATATCTCTAATTCAATTCATTTAAAGCTTTAACAGAATCAATAACTTATACATTAAATCATTTACAATGTTACAGTGTTCAGCAACAAAAATATATTTGATTTTTTCAACTATTTAATAAGAATACCAAGGTCTACATACACCATAGTTAGTAATAAAATACGTTTTTTTTACTTGAGATTGAAAACAAATAATAAAATATCTATGTAAGATTAAAGTCACGGTACTCAAAAAATTGAGTGATATTTTTCTAAATTAATATTGAAAAAGCAACTTTTAATACAAATTTTTAATCTTCGTTTTAATTTTTTTTTGTTTTTCACTTCATGATTACAAGACTAATTTGATTTAAATGAATAATTGTTATTCAACTCCCAATATTATGAAGTACAAAAAATTTGAGGGTTATGAAAGAGTAAAAATACAAGTGTAAATGTAAATGTTGAATACTGGTATCAATCATGTAATAAATTAGAATCCTAATAACGACTATCAAAAAGTGACGAACATAAATATGTGATGTTTCAATTGGAGCGCAAGTATTTCAGGTAATTGACTCAGTACAATCACGGACTAAAAAAAAAAGATTGGATATTTAGAGCATGTGTTGATTGATATGATGGAAATACCAAGGGCTTTGTCTCTGAATACACAATACTAAATAAAAGGAATTCAATTTTCATATTGTAGTTTGAAATGAGTAATAAAACTAAAATGTAAGATCAAATTTTTATGTTTTCCGATCAAAGAATAGTATTTTTGGGGCACGGCCTAAAACGAGGTTGTTGCTTTCTGACTCCGTTGAACATAAATTCAATATACACACCTAGGCCATGACCTGCAGGTCTATACTTTTTAATACTTTCATAATCGATGAATATAAGTAAAAACTTTAATTTTTCAAAAAAACTTTTCATCGTTATTCAAATCTTAGTTTGAATTTTATCGAGTATTTTGATTTTATAATTTTTATTTAACGTAGATAATAACGTACATAAAGTTTTTAGGTATGAAATGGATACTTTTAAAAACAAAAGTATAAATATAAATATTAATTACAATGAAAATTTTAATAGTATTAATACTAACAACAATTAATGTTAAGATGTATGATCTTATTTAATTGTAAGAAGTATCACAGAAATATATTTTGTAGTTTATAATAAAGCTCACGTATTGCAGGTGGGAGAAACCGAGGCAGGTCGGTCAATTTAAAAAAAATGCATGCCCAAAATAGCGAAAAAGTATTTTCATTCTAAACTGAATAATGTGATTTGAAACTAGAGAACATACAAAAGTTATTTTTATTGAGTTACCAGATTAAAAATCAAAACAGTTTCTCAAATATATGTATTGAACTATTCTCAACTTTTACTTTTCATATTATACAGGCCCCGAATACGCAAATATTCTCCCCGCTACGTGGGAGGGGTATGGTTTTCGGGGCCTTTGCGATTAAAACGTTACACGATCGCTTGAAAAATATTAGCCAACCCTTAGCAAGCTCTTGGGTTTGCTATTTTTTGAGCCAACCTGCCTTAGATTCAGGACGGGTTTATAAAAGATGCCTTAAAACTTTATAAGAAGAAAGGGTATTTCGCCAAATAAAATAGCCGAATCAGCTTCCTCGGCAAATAGAATCGAAAATAAAAATTTCAAATTTTAAATTTTTTGTTAAACAAATTTTGTTTACGATCAATTTAGTTTGACTATGATTTGAAAATTTTTTTTTGCACCGAATTCAAACAGTTTAAGCTGTTTTTTTACCTTAAAACTACATTGAAAAAAAAAACCAAAAAACTTGCGGTAAAATCCTCGCACAGCTGGTCATATTGTTTCAACTTTTTAAAAGATAAAAAAGCACGTTTTTGCTCAATTTTATTAAAATCAGAATCATTAATTTAACGGGTATCAGTTAAAAATTTTATTTAAATTGAAAGGGTAAATTTTTTATCAAGTATTGTTCACCACCAAAAAAAAAAAAAAAAAAAAATATATAATATAAATCGCCACCTTAAGAGCACATATTTCATCAAAATTAAAAAAAAACATACGGAGCTAAACTAAACTTTTTAGTAGAAAATTTTTGTTTTAAACCGCGTTTTACTAGCCATCTGAGGTTTCAAGGTAAGAATCAAAGTGTAAAAATGAATACTTTAAATCCTAGGGTCCCTAAAAAAAGAGAATAGAATGTTGTTATTAGCGCCTAAAACTTTCCTTTTTAAAGTTTTTTTCTCCATCTGATGGTCAAAAGTACGAATCCTGTGCACCGATTTCTCAGTCGAAAGTTCAACTTTGCTGCAATCAGGCGCTCTACTATAGCGACCTATAACAGCAGTGCAGAAAGAAATGTCGAGCTTCTAATCTCTTACATGTCGCGCAGTGCAGCAATGTTCAACTTTCTGCTCTTGTATTGCATTATATTATTCGATTAATTTACATAAAAAATAGAGGCTACTGAAAAAAAAAAATTTTTTGACAACTTTGTCTGGCTTGACGATTTTTTAATAGTTTTTAGAGTTTTTTTAGCATTCGATCACCCATGGAATGACTTTAAGGTTTTTTGCAGAAACTCCTACACAATATAAATGCATCAATTTTATGGTCTTTAAAAAAGGATACTTAAGACAAAAATCATTTCCTTTGATATCTCGAAACCAAAGATGGCTAGAAAAACGCGGTTTTTGCAAAACTTTGTTAACAAAAAAATCTGTTTGCTATTCATATAGATTTAGTATTAATGAAATTTTCGCCTGCCAGATAATAATCAGTATTAAATTTTCATGAATTAGTTTTAAAAGTGCCTTTAGACCTCCTAAAAAATCTTGAAAAATTTCTGAATCTAATTTTTGTTAGAATTTATCACGATTTTTTTCCATAAGGGTCTGGGTCTCAGAATATTTGAAAAAAATTATCATGTTAGAAATGTCCTAAACCATTTGAATTCGCAAAAAATGAAAAATAAATGTAGACTAAATTTTTTGAAAACGAAATTTTGAACTACATGATAATTTATATAAGGTAAGTGTATACTTAATATGGCCCCCCTAAGCGAGAACCGACGTTGTGGCGAATTAAATCAATATTTTTTGACGTGTAAGGTCTCATTTTAAAGGTTAATTCAAGAGCTTTAAAGTGAAACATTATGCGTTTGATTTTGATCAATGAGCTTGAAATGCCAGAGGATTTACGAAAACTCGTTTTTTTAAGACACCAAAAATTTGTGTACCTAATATGGCCCCCTTGAAGTTATTTATTAATTGCGATTTGTTCCTATTTTTTAAATCAATCAGGATATGAGATTTAAAAAACTGCAAAATTTTAATTATTTTAAAAACGATTTTTTTTAAATTGAGCCTTTTACAATGTTTTTGAAAGCTTTGCAACCAGTAGAAAAATTACAACTCTAAATTGTTATCAAAGTTTGTTTCTTTAGTTATGAAATGAAAAAAGGCTTTGAAACAATAAAATTTATTTCATTAAAATAACATAAGGATGGGATTTTCCAAAAAGGACATGAGAAACTAAAGACTCTTCGGAAATACACTTTGAAATATCGCCATTTCTACTAATTCGCGGGGGCCATATAAGGTACACTGCAGGATAAAAAGTTACTTCATCACATTCACTTTTATCCTAATAACATCAATAAACAGAAGGACACTACTCTCTAAATCTGGATGAGTGAAAAATCACTCCTATGGAGTCATTTTTCACTCTTTCATCTAGAAAAAAGTGCGCCAGTAGTACTTGAGTGATAAATGACTTTTTCAAAGAGTGATTTCTGTCACCCTAATAAGAGTGATTATTCACTTTTCGAAGAGTGATTAGAAATAGGCAAAATAATTGTTTATTTTAATAATTTTTCAAATTTTTCTGAATTTTTATTATTGCAAGTGTTAATTTTAACTATAATACTAATGAAAAAAAAAAAAAAAGAAAACAAAAAGATTGTGATCAGGATTTGAACCTTGATCCTTAGGTTGCCTCGTCATTTGAATTGTCTGGAACGCCTCACTATAACCACTCAGCTACCGTTTTCAATCGTCAATAATGTGTTTTAGCGCGTATATAAATTGAAAACCTCGTTGCAATCCTTAGAAAGCTTTAAAATTTAATTTTTTAAAACTTACTAAGGTTATCTGTTAAATTTGAATAATCATTTTTTTGGGATATAAGTATCTTAATTTTTATTTGAATACGATTTTATAATATCAAAATGCGATTGATAAATAAAAAATTTTTTTTAATAATTTTTTTAAGCTTGACTGAAATGTTTATAGAAAGAAAAAAAAATTATTTTGACTTTAAATTTGAATTTATATTTTGGTCTTGATATATTATGAAACAATAATTTTATAAATAAGAATTTATAAAATTATTGTTTATTTATTATGAATTTATAAAAGCGTTTATTATTATTAATTTTTTTTATTGGTATCAGAGCTATGCAATAAATATTTTGTTTTTAATTATCTATGCATAAAGGTTACCAAGTGATACTTACAATTTTTGGTTATGTTATTACAAAGTTATCACTCTTTGTAAGAGTGATTTCAAACCTCGTGAACATAATCACTCATCAAAATCGAGTCATTTAATCACTCTTTGCTGAAGAGTGATTTAAATCACTCTATAAAGTCTCGTTTTAAACAAAGTATAACTCTAATAAGAGTGATTCAGCCAATCACTCCAACACTAGAGTGAAAAAATCACTCTTCCAGATTTAGAGAGTATGTACTGAAGAATAGTATATTCCTGTACAAGTAAGGGAAACGCGTCGTTTCCTCGAGAGTTGGATGTTTCAGCACGAGACGAAGTCGAGGCAAAAAATTTATCAAGTCAGAAAACTAACAGCCGTTTATGTCAACTTAAAAGTCAAGATGAATATTTAGTACAATCTGGTCATAAGTTTTGGTTTCAAAATTGATAAAAAATAAAATATCGTAAAATCTTTTCAGGATTCTCTTGATTAAAAATTTCGGTATCGAGTAAGGTTAGATGTTTAATAATAAATCATCCCAGAACTGATTTTATGAATCAGCAAAGAAAAACCATCATTCCTTTGTTTTGGGGCTTTTGTTAACAATGCTGAATTAATTTCGAAAAAGTAGTAAATAAATAATAAGATAAGCGCGTGGTACGCACTAGCGAAATTTTTATAAATCAAAAAAAATGAATAAAATAAATATTTATTGTATGTTTTCTTTTTTTAATCATCGATTGATTCAAATCAATAAAAGCGACAAATGAATGATAGCACCGGCGCGCGGTACGCGCGCTAGCGAGTTTCTAGTCCTACTTATAAAAAGGAGAGTGCGAGTGTCGAGTTTCGAGCTCGAGAAATTATCGAATTGAAGATTCAGACTTTTATTCTGGATCTGATTGGCTCGAGGTGACGACACCGATTGAAAGTTTTCGAGCGAGATGTATAGAGAGGTATATTTTGGATAATTTCCTGTCAAAAGTGTTTTAGTAGAAATTTAATAATAAACAAGTTAGATGTGCGAGGTTAAATCATTTCGTGATCACGCTGTGCATTCGTAAAAAACTAAGTTAGTGATTTTTGTTGCGTAGAGAATCGGTTGATTGAGAGTCATTACACTTTACTCGAGCTCTCAGTTTTGTCAATAAATATATTCCAAAAGTGCAGAAGGTTAAGAAAAAGATCTGCAATCTAAATTTGGAAGAAGATTAAGTTAATGTGTACAAGTGATTTAAAAAAGCATTCAATCTTCTCATAAGAAAAAAATACTTTATCAAAGAGTGAATTTTGAAAGAAAAAAAAAATCCAAAATTTTTTAGTAAGTAATTTTTTATAAACAGTAAAAAAAATGATTTTATTTATTTAAGCAAAAAATTGAAGAGATTATGCATTTTTTTAAAATACATTATGATAATTACTGTATGAAAATTGAGTTAATTAACTTTTAGGTAGCAGTGTGAGAGTCAACATCATTTACAAAATCATGGTTCAGATGTGGAAGCAAATTTTTTGGTTAGGAGCAATGTTTTTTGGTTAAATTTTCAACCAAATTGGTGATATCAATGGCTATAATTTACTGTGGATATTTTCGTAACGCAAGTGAATTTAATTGAAATCAATTTCTGACAAATTAGAAATTTTTTTAATTCAATCTTGATCAAAGGTTTATAAAGTTTTTCAGCTTTAAAAGGTCCAGTAAAAAATTAAAACTACCAAAACCATAAAGTAAAGTCCCGCAACAATAAATTCAAGGAATGTATAGTTTTAATTTTTGGAATAAGACTCTCTGGAATTGGGCAAGGCAGTCTTATATTTTTGAAAAGGATATCTAAATTATTTGATTTTTACTCAATTTGGTTATGTTGTAACCCGAAAATATACAAGAAATATTTTTTAATTTCAAACAAAATTTATAAAATATAAATAAAGGTATTGTATATGTAATTAATATTTGACTGAATACATTAGCTCTGTTTGAAGGGAAATTTTGAAGCAAAAAAAAAAAAAAAATTTGAAAAAGAAATTTAAAAGTGAAATTTTGAAATGAAATTTTAAACATAAACTTTGTTACTGAATTATTAAACTTAATGTATCTTATAATTTACTTAAGGAAAAAAAATACAAAAACTACTACGGGAAAATGTTGAAGGAATATCATTTGTAAAGTTTGAAGAATCTATAAGTTTTAGTTGATTCCAGTAAAACAAAAAAAAAAAAAAAAAAAAAAAAATTTTTGTAACGTACAATTAAAGATATATCTAATGTATCATGTTATTTGAGCATAAAAATTAAAGAGACTCTTAACCAAAAAATTTTTAAAAAACTCATAATTTTAGTTTTTTATTTCATTTATTTTTTTTATTCATTTTTATCTTTTATAGTCAAAGTCGTATTGAATATAGGTAAATTTTGAACAATATGCTATTAGAACGCCGGATCCTTATAAAATTAAAATATTAGAAGCAACATGACTGCTATTTTTTTTTTTCAAGTTTTCTTTTTCGCTTTTTTTATTATAAAAGGTACGAAAACGGTAAGAAGTTAATGAAAAGTTCTGAATGCTTAAGATTGCTACGAAGCCTGAAGGATTTTGTAAGGTAAATACAAATTTTAAAAATTAAAAGTAAAACATATTTCTCTTTTCATCCGTGTTCCTAAAATTTATACAAAATATCGTCATTCGAAAGAATTTAATTTTTTAAGATGTAAACAAATCTGAAAAAAAAACTGAATATTTAATCTCATAAAAAAGTTTTTAGGATTTTTCAATGCTAATGTTATTGCTGGTATAAACTCAAATTCGATCGGGTGAGCTTGCTTTAATTAATTATTTGAGGTATGTCACCATGATTTTTTTTTGACAAGTAGTTTGAATGAAAAATCGCGTTCCAGTGATTTTTGTTTTTGCGCATAAAAAAACTAAAAAAAAAAAAAATTGAACGTTTGAGCTCGTGACGACGAAGCTTTCCAAATTTTTGGAGGCTTAAATAAGTTATAAGGCCTATTCGCTCCGTGAGAGTTCGTCCACGACAACACTTACAGGAAAATCCACGCGGTAAATTCGAGATGGCGTTGCGCTGGCGACAACACTTACAGAAAAATCCGGCTGTAAATTCGAGGTGGCACCACTAACTCACACGGAGCGAATAGTCAAATAAGAATAACTGGAAATCCTTTTGCGGAACGCGTCTCTAAGATTTTTTATCGTACGGCACTATAAGTAACCTCATTTTGTTGATATTTTCTTAAAACTTAGTACTCTAGGATAGGCTGAAAATTTTTTTTTCTGAATTTGAAGTATAATTTTTTTTCTATTTTATAGGTGAAAAGGCAAGTGTTGAGATCCAAGGCATTTTGATAATATGAAAAGCTTGGTGAATTAACCAGTTAGGTGCTCGAGACGCTCTAAATTGATTGAGGCAGCGCCAGTCACTTTATGGAAAACGCTATCATTTTTTACCATATATGAGAAATATCATTTGAAATTCTACAGAAATATTCTTTGAAACATAATGACAAAATTCCTCGCCGACAGTTTTCTTAACGCTAAACTTTTATGCTTAATTTTTCAATCCAAAGTTAGAAATTGCCAATTTATCGTTAAAATGTTAGAAACACGGCTCATGAAATTTTTAAAAATATCTGTATCATTTTACTTGCGGAAAAGCTTCAAATAATATGGTCTTAGAATTTAATAAAAAAATATTTAGTTCTTCATGATTTTTTACGAGTTAAAGAAAAAATTTGTATGATAAACAAAATTTAAGTTATTGCTTTAGTTTTCTTATAGGTTGAAAATGACAGTATTTTCCAAAAATCGACTGGTGCTGCCCGAGCCAATTTCGAGCGACTCGAGCACCTAACTGGTTGTTGCACCGAGCTCTTCTTATATGGCGTTTTCGACCCTTGACAGCAAGGTTAACAAACGTTAGTAAAAATAATTCTATTTCATACATGAAATTTTCAAAATTTGTATTAGGGGACGTTCAAAAATTACGTAACGCTTTTTTGGTATCGTCTGATATCACAGTGGCAGTACGAGACTATACCAAAAAGCGTTACGTTATTTTTGAACGTCCCCTTATAGCAGATATTACGGAAAAAGCTATTAATAATAATTAAAAGAACATTTCAACTCGAAGTGTTAAGTGTCATATGAAAAATTACAGTGAATTTTTATTTTTTAACACAAGTGAAATAATTTATCTGATGATTGGCAGTATCAACAATTTTTTGATTAATATCTTTCCTACCTAATTTAAATTGTCAATAAAAAATGAATTTAAAAATAATCTACTACAAAATTTATAACGGATAGAAATTTGTGTTTAAGCAGTTCAAAGATATCGGAAAATATCGTTTGAAAAATAAAAGTGATTTTAAAAGCGTACTAAAAGATTCTTATAGTAGACGATTACGGCAACGATTTATGAATTATAATGGTATTCAAAACAAGTCAGGACCAAAAATTTAATTATATAAACAATTTTATACAACTATAGAGATCTGCTGGTTTTAATTTGAGTAAGCTTCTCAAATTTGGGTTCAACCGGGATTTTTTGTTAAAAAAACAGAAAAAAGAAAGCGAAGTTGAGTAAAAAGGTAAAAGGTAACGAAGTAAGAGCGAAGTAAAAACGAATCGAGATCGAAGTAAAAGCGAAGTAAGAGCAAAGTAAAAACGAAGTGAGAGCGAAGTAAGAGTGAAGGAGCAAAGTATAAGCGAAGTATAAGCGAAGACAAGAGTGTGAGTGGGTAAAGGTTAAGGTTTAAGAATGAGCAAAGAAGCGAATGTAGCTCGCGATTGCAGAGAGCGTGATTTGTCAAACGAGGAGCAGACTGCGTAATAGAAGGTTGGGAAAAAAATTACGACCATAAGTTTTCCGTACCACAAGGGCTAAGTCAAAGAAACCACGTGATATAGATTTTCAGGTGAACTATGAGTGGAGCGGAAAATTGAGCCTCCTCGATTCCGACAAGGTCATCGCCACTGACTTCAGTAGTTACCGGAAGTACATCTCATCATCAGATCAGCAATAAAAGGCATGACCATCTTGACAGAGAGAGAACTCCACCACTTCCTGACTTTGATACATCTAACGCCAAGATCCGGACTCTCCATGAGCAAATAAAGGCGGTAAGCGAAACCCACAGACTGGGGGGTCAACTGCACAATCTGCATCGCAGCGAGCGAGAGCGGTTGCAGTCTCCTCGAAGAAACGAGATCTCTTTCCGAGACTCAATGTAAGAAAAAGACGACTTATCTTGTAATAGCTTTGATTTAGCGAACGAACCAGTTTGCCGAAGCCTCCGACTGGAGTTAAAGTCAGGTCCAGTTAGCCGCCCGTAAGGTGCTAAAGAGAGCAGCCGTAGGTTGACTGCGAGCGCAAAGTGAGTACCTGGGCCGATATTAAGAAGGGGCTGACCCAAGAGTTCAGTCACGAAACGGACGGAACTCGCATCGTTAAAGGAATGCGAGTCCAACGACCGAAGGGAGGCGAGAGCATTCTAAGCTTCAGCCTGAGAAAGAGTGATCCCACTGAACCCGAGTATTGAATGTGATCTAGCCGAGAGAAGGCTACTAGCGTTGGACGTGCCACCAGATCGACCGTCCGAGCCGCGAGTACTTAGAGAAAACCTGCTTCAACTGAGAGGGATACATGTATGTGTGGCCGTGGGCGACCACTTATAAAAGGGGGTGTCTGTGGGAAGGTGGAAAGTTGAAGAGCAGCTGCTACGACGTTACGAGCTTGACCTCACCCAAAGTATCATACAATACATACAAATAAGAAATAAACCGTAATAACTGTAAATAGTGTGTTTTATGTATACACTCTGCTGGTTTTAATTTTAGAGAGCTTCCCACAATAATTTAAGATAGAAATTGAGCATTAGAAAAGGAAAGCTTTAAAACAAGCAAAGCGAATAATACACTCGAACTCTGATTCAATAATCGAGAGAATGAAAACTTTGAATTTTTATATTTTGGGGTTTTGTTATGTTGATGTGATTGTGATTGATGTGGGTACGTTGGGCACTCAGCTGCAAGAATTTACTAAACTTGATGAAAATTAAGTACGTGATTCTTCGATGCTAAAATTAATATTTGTTAAGAAAAAGAGCAGTTTGAAATTTCCACGTGAACTTATACGAGGCGCAACTGTCCGTAATAAAGTATTATTAATGTGACTTATTATAAAGTTTTGACTTAAAATATGTGCATGCTCGTGTACTATTTAACTCTGATTTAAATTGATAAAAAAGCGAAAAGTCGATCAGAGTACAGGCGCGCGGTACGCGCGCTATCGGATTTTCTAGTCCTACTTATAAAAAGGAGAGTGCGAGTGTCGAGTTTCGAGCTCGAGAAATTATCGAATTGAAGATTCAGACTTTTATTCTGGATCTGATTGGCTCGAGGTAACGACACCGATTGAAAGTTTTCGAGTTAGATGTATAGAGAGGTATATTTTGGATAATTTTCTGTCAAAAGTGTTTTGGTAGGAATTTAATAATAAACAAGTTAGATGTGCGAGGTTAAATCATTTCGTGATCACGCTGTGCATTCGTAAAAAACTAAGTAAGTGATTTTTGTTGCGTAGAGAATCGGTTGATTTATAGTCATTACACTTTACTCGAGCTCTCAGTTTTGTCAATAAATATATTCCAAAAGTGCAGAAGGTTAAGAAAAAGATCTGCAATCTAAATTTGGAAGAAGATTAAGTTAATGTGTACAAGTGATTTAAAAAAGCTTCAATCTTCTCATAAGAAAAAAATACTTTATCAAAGAGTGAATTTTGAAAGAAAAAAAATAATCTTAAATTTTTTAGTAAGTAATTTTTTATATACAGTAAAAAAAATGATTTTATTTATTCATGCAAAAAATTGAAGATATTATGCATTTTTTAAAAATACATTATGATAATTACTGTATGAAAATTAAGTTAATTAACTTTTAGGTAGCAGTGTGAGAGTCAACATCATTTACAAAATCATGGTTCAGATGTGGAAGCAAATTTTTTGGTTAGGAGCAATGTTTTTTGGTTAAATTTTCAACCGAACTGGTGATATCAATGGCTATAATTTACTGTGGATATTTTCGTATCGCAAGTGATTTTAATTGAAATCAATTTCTGACAAATTAAAAATTTTTTTAATTCAATCTTGATCAAAGGTTTATAAAGTTTTTCAGCTTTAAAAGGTCCAGTAAAAAATTAAAACTACCAAAACTATAAAGTAAAGTCCCGCAACAATAAATTCAAGGAATACATAGTTTTAATTTTTGGAATAAGAATCTCTGGAATTGGGCAAGGCAGTCTTATATTTTTGAAAAGGATATCTAAATTATTGAATTTTTACTCAATTTGGTTATGTTGTAACTCGAAAATATACAAGAAATATTTTTTAATTTCAAACTATATTTATAAAATATAAATGAAGGTATTGTATATGCAATTAATATTTGACTGAATACATAAGCTCTGTTTAAAGGTAAATTTTGAAGAAAAAAAAAAAATTTGAAAAAGAAATTTATAAGTGAAATTTCGTAATGAAATTTTAAACATAAACTTTGTTACTGAATTATTAAACTTAATGTATCTTATAATTTACTTAAGGAAAAAAAATACAAAACTACTACGGGAAAATGTTGAAGGAATATCATTTGTAAAGTTTGAAGAATCTATAAGTTTTAGTTGATTCCAGTAAAAAAAAAAAAAAAAAAAAAAAATTTGTAACCTACAATTAAAGATAAGACTAATGTATCATGTTATTTGAGCATAAAAAATAAAGAGACTCTTAACCAAAAAATTTTTAAAAAACTCATAATTTTAGTTTTTTATTTCATTTATTTTTTTTATTCATTTTTATCTTTTATAGTAAAAGTCGGATTGAATATAGGTAAATTTTGAACAATATGCTATTAGAACGCCGGATCCTTATAAAATTAAAATATTAGAAGCAACATGACTGCTATTTTTTTTTTTCAAGTTTTCTTTTTCGCTTTTTTTATTATAAAAGGAACGAAAACGTTAAGAAGTTAATGAAACATATTTCTCTTTTCATCCGTGTTCCTAAAATTTATACAAAATATCGTCATTCGAAAGAATTAAATTTTTCAAGATGTAAACAAATCTGAAAAAAAAACTGAATGTTTAATCTCATAAAAAAGTTTTTAGGATTTTTCAATGCTAATGTTATTGTTGGTATAAACTCAATTTCGATCGGGTGAGCTTGCTTTAATTAATTATTTGACGTATGTCACCATGATTTTTTTTGACAAGTGTTTGAATGAAAAATCGCGTTCCAGTGATTTTTGTTTTTGCGCATAAAAAAATTAAAAAAAAAAAAAAATTGAACGTTTGAGCTCGTGACGACGAAGCTTTCCAAATTTTTGGAGGCTTAAATAAGTTATAAGGCCTATTCGCTCCGTGAGAGTTCGTCCACGACAACACTTACAGGAAAATCTACGCTGTAAATTCGAGATGGCGTTGCGCTGGTGACAACATTTACAGAAAAATCCGGCTGTAAATTTGAGGTGGCACCACTAACTCACACAGAGCGAATAGTCAAATAAGAATAACTGGAAATCCTTTTTCGGAACGCATCTCTAAGATTTTTTATCGTAGGAAAATCGTTATCTGAAAAAAAATCGGATATTTATGCTGCCGAATAGGGGAAAAATGTCAATATCTACATAGAAAACACATAGCAGATAGTACGGTTATGCTCCTGTACGGCACTATAAGTAACCTCATTTTGTTGATATTTTCTTAAAACTTAGTACGCTAGGATAGGCTGAAAAAACTTTTTTCTGAATTTGAAATAATTTTATTCTATTTAATAGGTGAAAAGGCAATTGTTTAGATCCTGGGCGTATTGAATTTTGATAATATGAAAAGCTTGGTGAATGAACCAGTTAGGTGCTCGAAAAGCTTGAAATTGATTAAGGCAGTGCCAGCCACTTCTTGGAAAACACTATCTTTTTTACCTATACAAGAAATATCATTTGAAATTCTACAGAAACATTCTTTGAAACATAATGACAAAATTCCTCGCCGACAGTTTTCTTAACGCTAAGCTTTTATGCTTAATTTTTCAATCCAAAGTTAGAAATTGCCAATTCATCGTTAAAAAGTTAGAAACACGGCTGATGGAATTTTTAAAAATATCTGTATCATTTTATTAGCGGAAAAGCTTCAAATAATGCGGTCTTGGAATTTAATAAAAAAATATTTAGTTCTTCATGATTTTTTACGAGTTAAAATAAAAATTTGTATGATAAACAAAATTAAAGTTATTGCTTTAGTTTTCTTATAGGTTGAAAATGACAGTATTTTCCAAAAATCGACTGGTGCTGCCCGAGCCAATTTCGAGCGACTCGAGCACCTAACTGGTTGTTGCACCGAGCTCTTCTTATATGGCGTTTTCGACCCTAGACAGCAAGGTTAACAAACGTTAGTATAAATAAATCTATTTCATACATAAAATTTTCAAAATTTGTATTATAGCAGATATTACGGAAAAAGCTATAAATAATAATTAAAAGAACATTTCAACTCGAACTGTTAAGTGTCATATGAAAAATTGCAGTGAATTTTTATTTTTTAACACAAGTGAAATAATTTATCTGATGATTGGCAGTATCCACAATTTTTTGGTGAATCTCTTTCCTACTCAATTTAAATTTTCAATAAAAATGAATTTAAAAATAATCTCCTACAAAATTTATAAGGAATAGAAATGTGTGTTTAAGCACTTCAAAGATATCAGAAAATATCGTTTGAAAAATAAAAGTGATTTTAAAAGCGTACTAAAAGATTCTTATAGTAGACGATTGCGGCAACGATTTATGAATTATAACGGTATTCAATACAAGTCAGGACAAGAAATTGAATTATATAAACAATATTATACAACTATAGAGATCTGCTGGTTTTAATTTGAGTAAGCTTCTCAAATTGGGGTTCAACCGGGATTTTTTGTTAAAAAAACAGAAAAAAGTAAGCGAAGTTGAGTAAAAAGGTAAAAGGTAGCGAAGTAAGAGCGAAGTAAAAACGAAGTGAGAGCGAAGTAAAAGCGAAGTAAGAGCAAAGTAAAAACGAAGTGAGAGCGAAGTAAGAATGAAGGAGCAAAGTATAAGTGAAGACAAGAGTGTGAGTGGGTAAAGGTTAAGGTTTAAGAATGAGCAAAGAAGCGAATGTAGCTCGCGATTGCAGAGAGCGCGATTTGTCAAACGGGGAGCAGACTGCGTAATAGAAGGTTGGGAAAAAGGTTACGACCATAAGTTTTCCGTATCACAAGGGCTAAGTCAAAGAAACCGCGTGATATAGATTTTCAGGTGAACGATGAGTGGAGCGGAAAATTGAGCCTCCTCGATTCCGACAAGGTCATCGCCAGTGACTTCAGTAGTTACCGGAAGTACATCTCATCATCAGATCAGCAATAAAAGGCATGACCATATTGACAGAGAGGGAACTCCACCACTTCCTGACTTTGATACATCCAACGCCAAGATCCGGACTCTCCGTGAGCAAATAAAGGCGGTAAGCGAAACCCACAGACTGGGGGGTCAACTGCACAATCTGCGTCGCAGCGAGCGAGAGCGGTTGCAGTCTCCTCGAAGAAACGAGATCTCTTTCCGAGACTCAATGTAAGAAAAAGACGACTTATCTTGTAATAGCTTTGATTTAGCGAACGAACCAGTTTGCCGAAGCCTCCAACTGGAGTTAAAGTCAGGTCCAGTTAGCCGCCCGTAAGGTACTAAAGGGAGCAGCCGTAGGTTGACTGCGAGCGCAAAGTGAGTACCTGGGCCGATATTCAGAAGGGGCTGACCTAAGAGTTCAGTCAGGAAACGGACGGAACTCGCATCGTCAAAGTAATGCGAGTCCAACGACCGAAGGAAGGCGAGAGCATTCTAAGCTTCAGACTGAGAAAGAGTGATCCCACTGAACCCGAGTATTGAATGTGATCTAGCCGAGAGAAGGCTACTAGCGTTGGACGTGCCACCAGATCGACCGTCCGAGCCGCGAGTACTTGGAGAAAACCTGCTTCAACTGAGAGGGATACATGTATGTGTGGCCGTGGGCGACCACTTGTAAAAGGGGGTGTCTGTGGGAAGGTGGAAAGTCGAAGAGCGGCTGCTACGACGTTACGAGCTTGACCTCACCCAAAGTATAATACAATACATACAAATAGGAAATAAATCGTAATAACGTTAAATAGTGTGTTTTATGTATACACTCTGCTGGTTTTAATTTGAGAGAGCTTCCCACAATATTTTAAGATAGAAATTGAGCATTGGAAAAGGAAAGCTTTAAAACAAGCAAAGCGAATAATACACTCGAACTCTGATTCAATAATCGAGAGAATGAAAACTTTGAATTTTTATATTTCGGGGTTTTGTTATGTTGATGTGATTGTGATTGATGTGGGTACGTTGGGCACTCAGCTGCAAGAATTTACTAAACTTGATGAAAATTAAGTACGTGATTCTTCGATGCTAAAATTAATATTTGTTAAGAAAAAGAGCAGTTTGAAATTTCCACGTGAACTTATACGAGGCGCAACTGTCCGTAATAAAGTATTATTAATGTGACTTATTATAAAGTTTTGACTTAAAATATGTGCATGCTCGTGTACTATTTAACTCTGATTTAAATTGATAAAAAAGCGAAAAGTCGATCAAAGTACAGGCGCGCGGTACGCGCGCTAGCGGATTTTCTAGTCCCACTTATAAAAAGGAGAGTGCGAGTGTCGAGTTTCGAGCTCGAGAAATTATCGAATTGAAGATTCAGACTTTTATTCTGGATCTGATTGGTTTAGAGTGACGACAACCGTAAAAAATGCGAAGCAAACGTAGCCGCGTAGGTATAGAGAGGTAAGTTTTTGATAATGAACTGTCAAAGTTAAAAAAAAACAATTGTTTGATCCGTGAGGTTATACGATTTGATTTTTGATCATAAATGAATGAATCAAGCGGAATAAAAATATTTTTTAAAGGCTAAGGAATTTTTATTTAAAATTTAATTTTAAGGGCAATAAGAATTTAAATGACCGTATTTTAGAAATTTTAAAATAAATTTGTAACATTTCTGCTTTTTTTTTTATTTTAGTCAAACATCTTAAATAAATAAAAAAAAGGGATGTGATGATTACAAATTTGATAAAAAAATAATTATGTTAATTAATTCAAGTTATTTCAAAGTTATCAATTCATACTTTGAATTAAATAGATAAAATGATCTCAAATTTTCTCTCTGTTGTTGCAACCAAATTCGATTCAATAATAATTTGGTGTTGAAAATTTTAATGCTAGACAAATTAAAGACTATAATTTTTAAAGTTGCAAATATATCTCCAAATTTAGTAAGTCTTTAATGAAATTGGTTCAATAAATTTTACATCAAATCATTTATAATCTTAAAGTGTTTAGAAAAGAAATATACATGATTTTTTCAACTTTGTAAAATAAATACATAAGTCTGCATACACAATAGTTAGTGAAAAAATGCGTTTATGCACTCAAAATGAAAAACGAAGAATAAAATTATCTATGTAAGATTAAAAATCTCGGTACTCAAAAAATTAAGTGATTTTATTCACAATAAATATTGAAATTAAAAGCAGCAATTTTTAAAAGCATTTATTAATACAAACTTTGAACCTTTGATTCAATTTTTATCATTCTATGAATAATAAGTTTTCTTTTCACTTTTAACTTCATGAGTAACTCATGAACATAATACTTACTTGATTTAAATGAATTACTCTTATTCAATGCAGAATATATTATAATGCCCTACTAAAAAAGTTCACATGTAAATTCACGTGGATATCCATGTGATTGATCCACTCTATAAATCCACTTGACCAAATTAAAAAAAAAAATAAGTTCTACATGTAAAAATTTTATAACTTATGTACTTTTTTATAAACAAAAAAGTTTTTTCAGTTGAATGAAATATCCCAAGTTGAATTGAGTATTTTGATTTTTTCTATACTCTCAGGAAATTAAAAGTTTTGACACTTGCAAATTCTTCGGGACTTGATAAAATTATGAGCCTTGAACTTTTTTCGAAAATTTCCAGCATTTAGAATTTTTTAGGAGTTTGGAATTTTCATAGGCTTATAATATTGTTGTTGACTTAAAACTTTTAAGGTCTGTGGGACTTAAAAATGTATCTATTCTATAAGACTTAGAAATTTTTTGAACCGCAGACACTTAGAACTTTTTCAGTCTCTGGAACTTAGAAATTTATTTAGTTTTCGGACTTAGAAATTTTTCAAACCGTAGACACTTTTAAAGTGAGTTAGGTCTGTGAAACATAAAAATTTTTTGAAGGGCAGACACTTAGAATTTTTTCAGTCTGTGGGACTTAGAAATTTATTTTGTATTTAGACTTTGAAATTTTTCAAACTGCATAAAAAAAATTAAGACCTTAAAAAGATCTGTTGAAGACATATCTTAACTATGGCTGTTTTTGAGACATTTTAAGACGAAAAAAATGTTTTATTTTTTATATGTATCATTTCAAAAATGTCTGAAAAAGTTCTTTTAAAAATAAAAATTACTGATTTTTTCGTTAATTTTCATATGATTCTAAGATGATTTTTAGATCTTTGATCATTTTGAGATAAATTTTAGATATTTTTAATTACGTAACCCTCTCTCTTAAAGATATTAATAATAGTTTTTAGAAATGATAATCAGGCAAGTGATAATAATTGCAAGATTAATTTTGTGTATTAAAGATTTTTTTAAAGATCATTTTGTGATGAACTTTCGATATTATTTATGCGCGTTTTTTTAAAGATATATATTAATATATTTTTAAAGATAGCAAGATTCTTTAAAATAAATTTTGTACGATTTTTAAAAAATTTTCAACCAGCATTTTAAATATTTCAAGACCTTTTTTGAAACTAATTAAATTTCATTATTTTTTCAAATTAAAGAGTTTACCGTGAATTACTTTCGTAGAGCACTGAGGACTCGGGTATAATCTGTGCATGTTCGCGGCTAACCTTTATTTTTCTTTAATCTAGTTTCTGAAAAAGAAAAAAAAAATTTCCACAAAGTATCATTCAAACATTAAACACCAAATTTAAATTAATGCTTAATATTTAAGACTTATCTGATCGGATGTTCTCCGGTAGAAATTCAAACGGCTGACCAACTTTTATTCGCTCTCTTGACTTTTTCGCTAGTTTGTATCATTTGTCAGTCGATTCTGTATTTTTACTAGTTGTTGAACAAATTTTTATTTTTATTTTATATAATTTACATTAAAAAAATATATCTTGAATACTCAAAAAATATATTGGTGATATTTACCATCTTTGTATGGTTAGAAAAAATATGAGAATAAACAAAATGAATTTGGCTGCTAAGACGATCGATCGAATCAAACGTATTCATAACAACGACCTGTGCACACGTCGTTGCTGGTGATAATGTTGGTTAATCTTCAGCATACCGAGATGACAAAGTTTAACCAATATTAGTAAGTTTTCAAGATATATTTTTTAAATGTAAATTATATAAAATAAAAATAAAAATTTGTTCAACAACTAGTAAAAATACAGAATCGACTGACAAATGATACAAACTAGCGAAAAAGTCAAGAGAGCGAATAAAAGTTGGTTATCCGTTTGAACTTCTACCGGAGAACTTCCGATCAAATAAGTCTTAAATATTAAGCAGTAATTTAAATTTGGTGTTTAATGTTTGAATGATACTTTGTGGCAATTTTTTTTCTTTTTTCAGAAACTAGATTAAAGAAAAATAAAGGTTAGCCGCGAACATGCACAGATTATACCCGAGTCCTCAGTGCTCTACGAAAGTAATTCACGGTAAACTCTTTAATTTGAAAAAATAATGAAATTTCATTAGTTTCAAAAAAGGTCTTGAAATATTTAAAATGCTGGTTGAAAATTTTTTAAAAATCGTACAAAATTTATTTTAAAGAATCTTGCTATCTTTAAAAATATATTAATATATATCTTTAAAAAAACGCGCATAAATAATATCGAAAGGTCATCACAAAATGATCTTTAAAAAAATCTTAAATACACAAAATTAATCTTGCAATTATTATCACTTGCCTGATTATCATTTCTAAAAACTATTATTAACATCTTTAAGAGAGAAGGTTACGTAATTAAAAATATCTAAAATTCATCTCGAAATGATCAAAGATCTAAAAATCATCTTAGAATCATATGAAAATTAACGAAAAAATCAGTAATTTTTATTTTTAAAAGAACTTTTTCAGACATTTTTGAAATGATACATATAAAAAATAAAACATTTTTTTCGTCTTAAAATGTCTCAAAAACAGCCATAGTTAAGATATGTCTTTAACAGATCTTTTTAAGGTCTTAATTTTTTTTATGCAGTTTGAAAAATTTCAAAGTCTAAATACAAAATAAATTTCTAAGTCCCACAGACTGAAAAAATTCTAAGTGTCTGCCCTTCAAAAAATTTTTATGTTTCACAGACCTAACTCACTTTAAAAGTGTCTACGGTTTGAAAAATTTCTAAGTCCGAAAACTAAATAAATTTCTAAGTTCCAGAGACTGAAAAAATTCTAAGTGTCTGCGGTTCAAAAAATTTCTAAGTCTTATAGAATAGATATATTTTTAAGTCCCACAGACCTTAAAAGTTTCAAGTCAACAACAATATTATAAGCCTATGAAAATTCCAAACTCCTAAAAAATTCTAAATGCTGGAAATTTTCGAAAAAAGTTCAAGGCTCATAATTTTATCAAGTCCCGAAGAATTTACAAGTGTCAAAATTTTCAATTTCCTGAAAGTGTAGAAAAAATCAAAATACTCAATTCAACTTGGGATATTTCATTCAATTGAAAAAACTTTTTTGTTTATAAAAAAGTACATAAGTTATAAAATTTTTACATGTGGAACTTAGTTTTTTTTTTTTTTTTAATTTGGTCAAGTGGATTTATAGAGTGGATGAATCACGTGGATATCCACGTGGATTTACATGTGAACTTTTTTAGTAGGGTAGTTTCAAAAAAAGGTCTTGAAATATTTAAAATGCTGGTTGAAAATTTTTTTTAAATCGTACAAAATTTATTTTAACGAATCTTGCTATCTTAAAAAATATATTAATATATATCTTTAAAAAAACGCGCATAAATAATATCGAAATTTCATCACAAAATGATCTTTAAAAAAATCTTAAATACACAAAGTTAATCTTGCAATTATTATCACTTGCCTTATTATCATTTCTAAAAACTATTATAAATATCTTTAAGAGAAAAGGTTACGTAAAAAAATTTATCTCAAATTTATCTAAAATTTATCTCAAAATGATCAAAGATCTAAAAATCATCTCGTATCATACATATAAAAATTAACGAAAAAATAAGTAATTTTTACCTTCAAAAGAACTTTTTCAGACATTTTTGAAATGATACATATCAAAAATAAAACATAATTTTTTTGTCTTAAAACATCTCAAAAATAGCCCATAGTTAAGATATGTCTTCAAAAGATCTTTTGAAGATCTTAATTTTTTTTACATGGTTTGAAAAATTTCAAAGTCTAAAAACAAAATAAATTTTTATGTTTCACAGGCTCAACTCACTTTAAAAGTGTCTGCGGTTTCTATTCTAATTGTTCAAGGTTCGAAAAATATTCAAGTTCCAGAGATTGAAAAAATTCTAAGTGTCTACGGTTCAAAAAATTTCTCAGTCTGCACATTTAAAATCTGCTAAGTATCACAAACTGAACAACTTTTAAGTCCGGAAGAACCAAAAAAATTTCTCATAAACTAGATAAATTTTTAATTCCCACAGACCGAAAAATTTCTAAGTCAACAACAATATTATGAGCCTTTGAAAATTCCAAGTTCCTAAAAAATCCTAAATGCTGGAAATTTCCAAAAAAAGTTCGAAACTCATAATTTTATCAAGTCCCGAAGAATTTATAAGTGTCAAAATTTTTAATTTCCTAAATGTGTAGAAAAAAATCAAAGTACTTAATTCAACTTAAAATATTTCATTTAACTGAAAAAACTTTTTTGTTAGTAAAAAAATTAAATAAGTTATAAAATGTTTACATGCAGAACTTAGTTTTTTTTTAAATTTGGTCAAGTGGATTTATAGATTGGATGAATCACGTGGATACTCACGTGGATTTACATGTGAACTTTTTTAATAGGGTGTACAAAAACTTTGAGGGTTATGAAAGAGTGAAAATAAAAATGTAAAATGTGAATGTTGAATACTGATTTCAATCATGTAATTGCTTATAAACCTATAATAACAACAGTAACTATCAAAAAGTGACGAACATAAATAAGTGATATAAATAACAGTAGTACTTTGCTCAATCAGGTTTAATATGATGGATTAGTAATTTTGAAATAGAGCATGGTAACAACACACTGTGTTTTCTTGAATTTCGTTCATGAAGTTTTGATGTTTCGACACTTCAAAAGGTGTTCTCTTCAGGATATCTATATAAAACAGTTTATTTTGTTAAAACAATGAAAAATTTATGAGTATGGAAGTTACAACCTTTTCGGACACAAAAAAGGAGGCAGGATATAAATAAAAAAACTCCATATTTTTATGTTTATCAATCAACGTTTTGGCTACCATCGGCTAGCCATTTTCAGGATTTTATTATTAAAAGTGATGAGTAAGACCCTACGACAATTTTCTGGAGTTTTGAGTGTCTGATTCACTAGACATCTCTTTACCAACTGTTTGTAACTTTTAATAATAAAATCCTGAAGATGGTAGCCAAAACGTTGATTAATAGACATAAAAATAAGGAGTTTTTTATTTATATCCTTTACTCTTTTTTTGTCCGAAAAAGTTGTAACTTCTATATTTATCTAATTCTCAGACGTAAAACAACTAATTTAAAAAATATAAAAATTTTCGTTACAAACTTATATGTTTTATTGTATTTTTTTAAATTATTTTTTAATTTGTTAACAAAATCTATATATTTATCATTGTTTTAACAAGATAAACTGTTTTATATAGATATCCTGAAGAGGACACAATTTGTAGTGTTGAAAATTTGAAATTTAATAAAAGAAATACAAGAAAACACAGTCCTTCATAATAAACATGTGACGTCGTTTCAATTAGAGCTCCAGTATTTCAGGTAATCAACCCAGCACAACAGACTAGAAAAAAAGATTTGATATTTAGAGCATGTGTTGCTCGATGTTATGGGAAACCAGGGTCTCTGTCTCTGAGTACACAATACTTAATAAAAGAAATGCAACTTTTATATTCTAGATTAAAATGAGTAATGAAACTATAATGTATATAAGATCAAAGGGTATAGCCGGGTAAGATAGTCGAATCGGCCCCCAGCGCGAACCGCTACTATATATATATATATATATCATTCGAAAGGGCATGAAATAAGAAAATTTTTGCGCTAACAAGAATTCTTTATAGCCACTACGTGGTCCAAAATAGTGATTTTTCAACTTTGATTTTTATCTCAAAATCTTAGAAGGCTAGAAAAACGCGGTTTGTGGCAAAATTTTGTTTACAAAAAATGTAGTTCAGCGATTTAAATATAGTTATATTTTAAAGCAGTATGCAGCTGCTAGGTGGCGATTTAGATAAAAAGTTTTAATAATTTGGCCTAAAAAGTTTCTTCCACCACTTCCAAAAATTTGAAAAAATTTGAAAAGCTATTTTTTCTTAAAATACATGACATTTTTTTCCAGAGAGGTATGTATCACCGTTTTTTTTAATCGCATTTTTTAGGGAAAAAAATTCGAAAAACAGCCTTAAAAACTTGAATTTGGCGCCAAAAATTATTTTAAAAAATATGGGTGAACTACATTTTTTGTAAACAAAATTTTGCCGCAAACCGCGTTTTTCTAGCTCTCTTAGATTTTGAGATAAAAATCAAAGTTGAAAAATCACTATTTTAGACCGTGTATACTCAGTAGTGGGCATAAAAATTCTGGTTGGTGCCAAAAATTTTCTTTTTTTATGCCCTTTCAACTGATATGTATATTGTAGGGGTTCGCGCTGGGGGCCGATTCGACTATCTTACCCGGCTATACCCTTTTTATGTTTTCCGACCAAAAAATTGTATTTTAGGGCCGTGGCCTACAAAACAAAATTGTCGCTTTCTGACTCCGTAGAACCTGAAATAAAATAGGCCAGGTATATACTTCAAAATGCTTTCAAAATCGATTGATATAAATTGAAACTTATATCAAGAATGAAAAACTGCAATTTTTCAAAGACACTTTTCATCGTAATTCAAATCTTAGTTTGAAATTAATCAATATTTTAATTTGATAATTTTCATTCGACGAAGATTAGAACGTACGAAAATTTTTTGGGTATGACATGGACACACTCTTAAATAAAAGTATAATTATCCCTTTATAAAAGAGAGCTATCGCCATCTTGCGTAAGATTTTTATTCGTGAGCTGATTGGTGAACAAGTTTTTAAAATATTCGAAAAGTGCATTTTGAGGTTACTCTTATTGTTTTTTCCTATGCGCGCTTGCAGCGCGCTCAGAAGAGCTAGTAATTATTAAATAGTAATAACGATGAAAATTTAAAAAGCCAATTTTTTGAAAATACTGCTATTTTTTACTTATAAAAAATATGGTTTCGAAATTCTACAGAAACATTCTTCAAAACTTAATGAAAAATTTTTTCTCTGACTGTTTTTTGGACTCTTCAATTTACGCTTAATTTTTTAATCCAAAGTTTTTGAGTTAGAAATCACCAATATATCGTTTAAAAGTTAGAAAACACGGCTCATAAATTTTTTAGAAATATCTGGACCAATTTATTAGCAGCGGAAAAACTTCAAGAATGCGGTTCTAAAATTTCATGAAAAAATATTTAGCTCTTCCCGAGTTTTTCCGAATTAAACTCAAAATTCGTATAATGAACAAACACTTAAGTTTTTGCTTTATTTTCTTATCAGTTAAAAATGATAGTATTTTTCAAAAATCGACTAACGCCGGCTGAGCCAATATCGAGCCTCTCGATCAAAAATTGTTTAAACATGCAATTAAAGATAAAAGCTAATGTATCATGTTGTTATTATTCAATCATTGAATAATAACAACATGATACATTAGCTTTTTCATTAAAAATGAAGATACTTTTAACCAAAAAAATTTGTTTTGATCTTACAACTCCTTAGACCATACTCATAATTTTCGTTTTGTATGTGATTTATTTTATTTCTTTATTTTTATCTTTTATAGTAAAATTTTGATTTAATATAGGTAAATTTTGAACAACATGCTATTAGAACACCGGATCCTTATAAATCTAAAATATAAGAAGCAAAATAACTGTTATTTTTTTTCAAGTTTTCTTATTCGCTTTTTTTTAAAAAAGGTAAGAAAACGCTAAGAAGTTAATGAAAAGTTCTGAATGCTTAAGATTACTACGGAGCCTCAAGGATTCTGTAAGGTCAATACGAATTTTTAAAAATTTAAAGTGAAATATATTTCTCTTTAGATCCGTGTTCCTCAAATTTTCACAAGCTATTCTCATTTAAAAGAATTAAATTTTTAAAGATATAAACAAATCTAACAAAAAAACTGAATGTTTAATCTCATAAAAAAGTTTCTAGGATTTTTCAATGCTAATGGATTGTTGATATAAGAGGAGCAAAATTGCACTATCTACATAGGAAACACATAGCAGATAGTACGGTTTTGCTCCTGTACGGCAGTATAAGTAACCTCATTTTGTTGATATTTTATCAAATCTTAACACGCTAGGATGGGCTGAAAAAACCTTTTTCTGAATGGGAAGTAAATTTTTTTTTTTATTTTATAGATGAAAAGGCAATTGTTGAGATCCTAGGCGTGTTGAATTTCGACAATATGAATGCTTGGGTAAAAAAAAAAAAAACCCTTTAAGTGCTTAGAATCCAAATTTTTTTAGGTTAAAAAGAGTGGTAATGTGTTGTATTACAAGTAAGTAACACGGCACACAAAATTTTTACAAATATCTGGACTATTTTATTAGCAATAGAACAGCTTCAAGAATGTGGTCTTAAATTTTCATTAAAAAATATTTAGTTCTTAACGAGTTTTAACGAGTTTAACCAAAAATTTGTATGATGAACGAAATTTCAGTTTTTGTTTTAGTTTTCTTATAGGTTAAAAATGACTGTATTTACCACAAATCGACTAGCGCTGCCCGAGCCAATTTCGAGCGACTCGAGCACCTAACTGGTTTTAATTTGAGTAAGCTTCTCAAATTGAGGTTCAACCGGGATTTTGTGTTAAAAAAAAGAAAAAATTAAGCTTAGTTGAGTAAAAAGGTAACAGATAGCAGTAAGAGCGAAGTAAAAACGAAGTGAGAGTGAAGTAAGAGCAAAGTAAAAACGAAGTGAGAGTGAAGTAAGAGCGAAGAAGCGAAGTAAGAGCTAGGTTGAGCAAAGAAGCGAAGATAACGAAGTTCAGCGAAAAAACGAAGTAAGAGTAAAGGAGCAAAGTATAAGCGAAGTATCAGCGTAGACAATTAGAGTGTGAGTGGATAAAGGTTAAGGGTTTAGAATGAGCAAAGAAGCGAACGTAGCTCGCGATTGTAGAGAGCGCAATTTGTCAACCGGGGGGCAGACTTCGTTAGAGAACCTTGTGGTAGTTTGGATTGAGCGAACGAAACAGTTTGCCGAAGCCTCCGACTTGTGTTAAAGTCAGCTCCGGTTAGCTAACAGTAAGGCACTAAATGGAGCAGCCGCAGGTTGACTGCGAGCGCAAAGTGAGTACCTGGGCTGATATTTAGAAGGGGCTTACCTAAGAATTCAGTCAGGAAACGCAAGAAACTCGCATCCTTAAAGGGATGCGAGTCGAACGACCGAAGGAAGATGAGAGCATTCGAAGCTTCAGCTTGAGAAAGAGTGATCCCACTGAGCCCGAGCATTGAATGTGATCCAGACGGGAGGAGGAAACTACGTTGGACTGGTCGACCGTCCGTGCCGCGAGTACTGAGAGAAAACCTACTTCAGCTGAGAGGGATACATGTGGGTGTGGCCGTGGGTGGCTACTCATAAAAGGGGATTGTCTGTGGGAAGGCGGAAAGTTGAAGAGCGGCTGCTACGACATTACGAGTTTCGACCTCACCCTAAGTATAATATAATAATAAAAATAGGACATAAACCAAAATAACTGTGAATAGTGTGTTTTATTTACGCTCTGCTGGTTTTAATTGTAAGCTTCCCACAATAATTTAAGATAGAAATTGATAGTTTTAGAAAAGGAAAGCTTTAAAATCAGCAAAGCTAATAATACACTCGAACACTGGCCCAATGATCGAGAAAATGAAAACTTCATAATTTTATATTTCAGGGTTTTGTGATGTTGATGTGATTGTGATTGATGCGCATACATTGTGCAGTCAGCTGCAAAAATACACTATACTTGATGAAAATTAAGTGCGTGATTCTTCGATGCTAAAATTAATATTTATTAAGAAAAAGAGCAGTTTGAAATCCCCACGTGAACTTATATGTAATTTAGTGTTATTAATAAGACATTAAAACGTTTTGAGTTAGAATATGTGTATGCTCGTGTACTATTTAACTCTGATTTAAATTGATAAAAAAGCGAGAAATCGATCAAAGTGCAGGCGCACGGTACGCGCGCTAGCGGATTTTCTAGTCCTTCTTATAAAAGGGAGTACGCGAGTGTCGAGATTCGAGCTCGTGAAACTATCGAATTGAAGATTAAGACTTTTATTCTGGATCTGATTGGCTCAGAGTGACGACAACCATAAAAAATGCGAAGCGAACGTTCCCGCGAAGGTATAGAGAGGTAAATTTTTGATAACGAACTGTCAAAGTTTGAAAAAAACAATTGTTCGATCCATGAGGTTATACGCTTTGATTTTTGATCAACAATGAATGAATCAATGCGGATTAAAAATACTTTTTGAAAGCTACAGAAATTTTTTTTAATTGAATTTCAAGGTCCATGAGAATTGGAATAACCGCATCTCGGAAATTAAAAAATTAATTTGTACCTTTTTTGCTCATTTTATTTATTTTTTCTTGAACATCTTGAATAAATAGAAGAAGAGGAGTATAAAAATTACAAATTTTATAATAAATTAATTACGTGAGTCAATTTAAGTAACTTCAAAGTCAATTCAATACTTAAAATAAGCTCAAAACTTAATTCCATTGTTATATCATGTTCGATTCTATGATAATAATTTGTTGTTGCAGTGTTTAGTGGTGAATAAATTAAAAGCTAGAATTTTAAAAGTTGCAAATATATCTCCAGTTCAATTCATTTAAATCTTTAACAGAATTGGTTCAATAACTTTTCTATTATATCACTTACAATGTAAGATTGTTAAGAAAAAAATATAAATTCGACTTTTTCAACTATCTAATAAAAATACCAAGGTCTACATACACCATAGTTAGTAATAAAATACGTTTTTTTTACTTGAGATTGAAAACAAAAAATAAAATATCTATGTAAGATTAAACGCACGGTACTCAAAAAATTGAGTGATATTATTCAAAATGAATATTGAAAAAGCAACTTTTAATGCAAATTTTAAATCTTCGTTTTAATTTTTTTTTGTTTTTCACTTCATGAAAAACTTATGATTACAAGACTAATTTGATTTAAATGAATAATTGTTATTCAATTCCCAATATTATGATGTACAAAAAATTTGAGGGTTATGAAAGAGTAAAAATGCAAGTGTAAATGTAAATGTTGAATACTGGTATCAATCATGTAATTAATTAGAATCCTAATAACGACTATCAAAAAGTGACGAACACAAATATGTGATGTTTCAATTGGAGCGCAAGTATTTCAGGTAATTGACCCAGCACAATTACGGACTAAAAAAAAAGATTGGATATTTAGAGCATGTGTTGATCGATTTGATGGAAATATCAAGGGCTTTGTCTCTGAATACACAATACTAAATAAAAGGAATGCAATTTTCATATTGTAGTTTGAAATGAGTAATAAAACTATAATGTAAGATCAAATTTTTATGTTTTCCGATCAAAGAATAGTATTTTTGGGGCACGGCCTAAAACAAGGTTGTTGCTTTCTGACTCCGTTGAACATAAATTAAATATACACACCTAGGCCAGGTATATACTTTTTAATACTTTCATAATCGATGAATATAAGTAAAAACTTTAATTTTTCAAAAAAACTTTTCATCGTAATTCAAATCTTGGTTTGAATTTTATCGAGTATTTCGATTTTATAATTTTTATTCAATGTAGATAACGTACAAAAAGTTTTTAGGTATGAAATGGATACTTTTAAAAATAGAAGTATAGATATAAATATTATATAATAATTACAATGAAAATTTTAATTGTATTGATGCTAAAACAATTAATGTTAAGATGTATGATCTAATTTAACTGTAAGAAGTATCACAGAAATATATTTTTTAACCTCGTTGATCACAAGTAATAACTTGTGTCCCTCCGACGCAAGCCAAAAGAACGAAATGTACTCCCTGCGCCATCGACCAACGCGCACCCGGCCAACTGCATGCCCTCGCTAGCGCTCGGGCCGCAACATGGCGGCCGGCTACGTGTCGGCCGCTGGCGCTTCGGGAGTACATTTCGTTCTTTTGGCTTTAATCGGAGGAAAATAACTTATTTTTTGTGATCAACGGACTTTAAAAAAGGGCATATATCCCTCAAGACTAAAGTTTGCTGAGGAGGCCCACGTATTTGCAGCCCTCGACTTCGTCTCGGGCTGCAATAACAGCGGGCCTCCACTGCAAACTTTAGTCCCTCTGGGAATCATATACTATTGTAGTTTATAATAAAGCTCACGTATTGCAGGTAGGAGAAACCAAGGCAGGTCGGTCAATTTAAAAAAAAATCATGCCCAAAATAGCGAAAAAGTATTTTCATTCTAAACTGAATAATGTGATTTGAAACTAGAGAACATACAAAGGTTATTTTTATTGAGAAACCAGATTAAAAATCAAAACAGTTTCTCAAATATATGTATTGAACTATTCTCAACTTTTACTTTTCATATTATACAGGCCCCGAATACGCAAATATTCTCCCCGCTACGTGGGAGGGGTATGGTTTTCGGGGCCTTTGCGATTAAAACGTTACACGATCGCTTGAAAAATATTAGCCAACCCTTAGCAAGCTCTTGGGTTTGCTATTTTTTGCGCCAACCTGCCTTAGATTCAGGACAGGTTTATAAAATATGCCTTAAAACTTTATAAGAGGAAAGGGTATTTCGCCAAATAAAATAGCCGAATCAGCTTCCTTGGCAAATAGAATCTAAAATAAAAATGTTAAATTTTCAATTTTTTGTTAAACAAATTTTGTTTACGATCAATTTAGTTTGACTATGATTTGAAAATATTTTCTTGCACCGAATTCAAACAGTTTAAGCTGTTTTTTTACCTTAAAACTACATTGAAAAAAAAAAACCAAAAAACTTGCGGTAAAGTCCTCGCACAGCTAGTCATATTGTTTCAACTTTTTAAAAATAAAAAATCACCTTTTTGACCAATTTTATTAAAATCCGAATCATTAATTTAACGGGTATCAGTTTACAATTTTATTAAAATTGAAAGGGTAAATTTTTCATCAAGTATCGGTCACCACCAAAAAAAAAAAAAATATTAAAATATTTAATATAAATCGCCACCTTAAGGGCACATATTTCATCAAAATTAAAAAACAACATACGGAGCTTAACTAAACTTTTTGGTAGAAAATTTTTGTTTTAAACCGCGTTTTACTAGCCATCTGAGGTTTCAAGGTAAGAATCAAAGTTTAAAAACTAATACTTCAAATTCTAGGGTCCCTAAAAAGAGAATAGAATGTTGGCATTAGCGCCTAAAACTTTCCTTTTTAAAGTTTTTTTCTCCATCCGATGGTCGAAAGTACGAATCCTGTGCACCGATTTCTCAGTCGAAAGTTCAACTTTGCTGCAATCAGGCGCTCTACAATACCGACGTATAACAGCAGTGCAGAAAGAAATGTTGAGCTTCTAACCTCTTACATGTCGCACAGTGCAGCAATGTTCAACTTTCTGCTCTTGTATTGCATTATACTATTCGATTAACTTACATAAAAAATAGAGGCTACTGAAAAAAAAAATTTTTTAGACAACTTTATCTGGCTTGATGATTTTTTAATAGTTTTTAGAGTTTTTTTTAGCATTCGATCATCCATGGAATGACTTTAAGGTTTTTTGCAAAAACTCCTACACAATATAAATGCATCAATTTTATGGTCTTTAAAAAAGGATACTTAAGACAAAAATCATTTCCTTTGATATCTCGAAACCAAAGATGGCTAGAGAAACGCGGTTTTTGCAAAACTTTGTTAACAAAAAAATCTGTTTGCTATTCATATAGATTTAGTATTAATGAAATTTCGCCTGCCAGATAACAATTAATGTAAAATTTTCATGAATTCGTTGTAAAAGTGCCTTTTGCCCTCCTAAAAAATCTTGAAAAATTTCTGAATCTAAATTTTGTAAGAATTTATCACGTTTTCTTTTCCATTAGGGTCTGGGTCTCGAAATATTTGAAAAAAATAAAGTCTTAATTTTTTGAAAACGAAATATTGAACCACATGATAATTTATATAAGATAAGTGTATACCTTATATGGCCCACCTAAGTGAGAATAGACGTTATGGCGAATCAAACCAATATTTTTTGACGTGTAAGGTCTCATTTTAAAAGTTAATTCAAGAGCTTTAAAATGAAACCATACGCGTTCGATTTTGATAAATGAGCTTGAAATGCCAGAGGATTTACCAAAACACATTTTTTTTAAGACACCAAAAATTTGTGTACCTAATATGGCCCCCTTGAAGTTATTTATTAATTTCGCTTTGTTTCTATTTTTTAAATCAATCAGGATATGAGATTTAAAAAACTTCAAAATTTTAATTATTTTAAAAATGATTTTCTTAAAAATTGAGCCTTTTTTACAATGTTTTTGAAAGCTTTGCAACCAGTAGAAAAATTACAATTTTAAATTGTTATCAAAGTTTGTTTTTTTAGTTATAAAATGAAAAACAACTTTGAAACAATTAAATTTATTTCATTAAAATAACATTAGGATAGGATTTTCGAAAAGTAAATATGAAACTAAAGACTCTTTGGAAATACACTTTAAAGTAGCGGTATTTCTACTAATTTGCGGGGGGCCATATTAGGTACACAGCAGAATAAAGAGTTATTTTTTTAAATTCACTTTTATCCTAATAACATCAGTAAACAGACGGACATTATGTACTTCATCATCAAAAAAGTTTGTCCCAAAATCAGTAATATTTAAACCATGTAGTCGACAACATGATAAATTTATCGAATGATTTTATAATCTTATAGGTGAATAATTTTTTTTATTTTAATTTTATTTACAAATTCATTAATTTATAATGTAATTTTTATAATTTTTAATAATTTCTGTATAATTTGTGATTTTGTAATTTATATAGTCCTAAAGAGGTCATCATCAAACGATGACGAAACGTTGGCAAAAAGAATTTGAATAAACGTTCGTTAGACCAAGCAAGAAAGGATTTTATTTTACTTTATGTACAGTGTGTAACGGTTATAATATACGAATACTAATTTTATAAAATGGCATAGAGAAATCTTAAGCTTGAAAATTGGATAATGATTCAATCACCATTCAATCATGGTAATGTCCAAAAAATATTGATCCAAAGTAGGTTTATAATGATCAGTAAGCTCGTCTATCATTATTCACCTACGGCGATCAATCAAAAATTATGCGATTAGGGTGAGCAAACAAAAAATTGATCAAGTCAGAAAAGTAACAGCCGTTTATGTCAACTTAAAAGTCAAGATGAATATTTAGTACAACCTGGTCATAAGTCTTGGTTTCAAAATTGTTAAAAAAAAAAAAATATTATAAAATCTTTTCAGGATTCTCTTGATTAAATTGTTGGTATCAAGTAAGGTAAGATGGTTAATAATAAATCACCTCTGAACTGATTTTATGAATCAGCAAAGAAAAACCATCATTCCTTTGTTTTGGGGCTTTTATTAACGATGCTGAATTAATTTCGAGACAGTGGTAGATGAATGATAGGACAAACGCATGGTACGCAGGCTAGCGAGTTTCTATTAATTTTAAAAAATGAATAAAATAAATATTAAATGTTTGTTTTCTTTTTTTAATCATCGATTGATTCAATTCAATAAAAGCGACAAATGAATGATAGCACCGGCGCGCGGTACGCGCGCTAGCGAGTTTCTAGTCCTACTTATAAAAAGGAGAGTGCGAGTGTCGAGTTTCGAGCTCGAAAAATTCTCGAATTGAAGATTCAGACTTTTATTCTGGATCTGATTGGTTTAGAGTGACGACAACCATAAAAAATGCGAAGCGAACGTAGCCGCGTAGGTATAGAGAGGTAGATTTTTGATAATGAACTGTCAAAGTTCAACAAAAACAATTGTTTTATCCGTGAGGTTATTCGATTTGATGTTTGATCATAAATGATAGAATCAAGCGAAATAAAATTATTTTTTTGAAGCTGAGAAAAAATTTTTAAAATTTAATTTCAAGGGCAATAAGAACTCGAACAATTGCATTTTAGAAATTTAAAAATAAATTTGTAACTTTTCTGCTTATTTTATTTTATTATTCTCAAACATCTTAAATGAAGAGAACAAGAGGAGTATAAAAATTACAAATTTTGTGATAAATTAGTTTTTTCGATTAATTTAAGTTACTTCGTACTTCAAATTAAATAGATAAAATCATCTCAAAATATATCTGTATTGTTACAGAAAAGTTCGATTCAATAGTTTGTTATTGAAAAGTTTAATGCTAAATAAAACAAAAACTTATAATTTAATAGTTGCAAATATATCTCCAATTCCTACAAGTCTTTTATAAAATTGGTTCAATAAATTTCAATCATTTATAATGTTAAAGAGTTTAGTTAAGAAATCTTGATTTTTTCAACTATGTAATAAAAATACTAGAGTCTGCATTTCGAATAGTTGGTAAAAAAGTACGTTTTTGTACTTGAGATAGAAAACAAAAAATGAGAAATCTATGTAAGTTTAAACTCCCGGTACTAGAAAAATTGAGTGATACGATTTAAACTTGATATTGAAATGAAAGGCTCCAATTTTGAAAAGCAACTTTTTTTACAAATTGTAAATCGCCGTTTGCATTTTAATCATTTTATGTACAATAAGTTTTCTTTTCACTTCTCACTTCATAAGTAACTCATAAATATAAGACTAATTTTATTTAAGTGATTAACTGTCATTAAATGCGCAATATTATAATGTACACAAAATTTGAGGGTTATGAAAGAACAAAAATACAAATGTAAAATGTAAATGTTGGATACTGATATGAATCATGTGATTGATTATAAACCTATTAACAACAATAACTATCAAAAAGTGACGAAAATAAATAAGTTATATACATAACAGTAGTTTTTTGCTTGATTAGGTTTATTATGAAGGATAAGTAATTTGGAAATGAAGCATGATAGCAACACACTGTGTTTTCTTAAATTTCTTTCATGAAGTTTTGATGTTTCGACGTTACGAATTATGTCCTCTTCATGATGTCTATATAAAACAGTTTATTTTGTTAAAACAATGAAAAATGTATAAGCATGGAAGCTACGAATTTTTTGGACAAAAAAGGGAGTATTTGATGTCACGGTCGGTGAAAATATTAATCCACACGATCGAGATTTTTCGTGTGGACGCGGGCCAGCAGCAGACGAACAGCTGCTGGCGGACCATTCCGGAACGGACCGACCGTTGGCGGTCGGACCGGCTGGGACGAGGCGTAAGCGCGCCAGTCTTTTCTACTAGCTGAGACTAGACACCTCGTCGTCGTACGATTTCTTTGTCGCGATAAAAGAAAGTTCTTTTTTTTGTTAGCGTGATTCGCGGTGTGAGTGTGGCAGTTTCGCGACGACTAGCGAAAACGCAGAGTGCGACGCTTTCGAGTGTGTGTGTGTTGTCGCAGGTGTGCGAGCAACACAGAAACCCGCTACAAGGAGATCTCCACCCGCGCTGCTCAAAGGTTTGTGTCAACAAGCGTACCGGTGTGCAGGTGTGTAGCGTGATAAGGGAAAGTTGTCGATTACTCTTTCCCAATCGGGTAATATTTAAGAAAGCTTCTACGCGTGAATTCTTGTCAGAAATCACGCGTAGAAACTAGCGAGCCGGCGCACGAAGCCGCCCGGCAGAGCGTTTGTTTACGCTTTAATTTCTTTGTTCGGCCGCCGCGCGATCGGCCGAACTTTAACTGTCAACAACGCGAGGTAATAATTGTAGTTTTTTTTTGTTTGTTGTTTATATTTTTTTTTTTGTAATAAATCAAAATTAAAATTAAACCTTCGCGTAGATTATTTTTTTTTACCGAATAAAAATATCTCTCTTTCTCCTCCGTTACCTTCCTACGATTAGGATAGTTGTTTTTCTCTCTGATTTTCTTCTTTTTAGCTTGGGGAAAATTACCCCGCCCGCTGCCGGCATTTGAAGGCTAGTTCGCGAACGCGTCTCCCCAAGCATGTCTTGATTTTCCGTTTCTAGGTGCACGGACGACAACGGGAGTACTCGGAAGGGAGTACTCCAGGATAAATAATTGTTTACAGCTCAGTCCGACGGCGAGAGTGCAAGGCCGTGTTTCCCCGGACGAGCACTGTAACAAATTGGCGCCCAACTTGTGTGGAGAATTTTGAGCGTAATTTTTGTTAAAATTACGTAGCGGTCGAGCTGCGGGACACAGCTCGACACGGAGGAAGAGAGAACGCGACGGCAGCGTGTTAGCCGTGGATTTGGAATTAATAACCCAACTGCACGGGTTATTGTTCGCGCGCGCAGTGACCTTGTCCACGCTCGGACAAGGACACTTTTATTTCGAGGAATAATAGCGTGCGAGCGTTAGCGGTTCGAATTATAATTCGACCTGCTCGCTAGTTGTTTGTAAACAAAGCAACTGTGAGGCCGTTCGGGATAATTTTTCTAGTTGCTGCCTTTAAATTTTCGTAGCTAATCCCGGAGTTTTGTTTTCGCGGATTTTGTGACTCGAAATTTAATTTCGAGACGCGCGAGTATTTTTCCGGGGATTTAGAATTTTTTTTGTCCTGACGGCAGATTTTTTTTTCTTATTCATTTTTTTTTTTTTTTTGTTGCTTTTTCCCTCACACTTGCTTGTATTGTGTGGGAATGAATCCGTGACAGTTCGGCGCTTGTATGAATTAAGCGAACTGCGAATATTTATTAATTCGTTATATTTTTTTTGTTTATTTTAATTCCTGTGATTACTTATTTGTTGTACAGCGTGCTACTAACTAGTGTTAGTAGCAACTGTAATTGTAACTTTGAGGTGTAATTGCTGCATTTGTGCATTATTTTTTTTGATTTTTATTTTTTTATTTTATTTGTTTTATTTTTTTTACTTGTTGCTTATTTGTTTTTTTATATTAACCTCAAAGTTGCAAGAAAATTTTTCTTTCCTCCGTTACATCTAGGTACACCGGATGAAGATTAGTTTAAATAAGTTAGAATAGGGATTGAGTACTGTCACGAATAGTCAGAAGTTATTCTTTGTATCCTTCGCGCCCACAGGAAGAAAGATGTCGGGCGAAGATAAGGAAGACAGGATTTTCTCCTGGATTTTGGCGGAAGGCACTGACGTAGTCATGGACGCCCTGGCCGAGCTAGAACTCAAGGCCGACGGATCCGTCCAAGAACGGTGCACTCGTCTCCAGAAGTGGCTGCTGGGTAGTTACTCAGCGGACGACTTTGTAGCCACTGGAGACGATTCTGTCCAGGACGCAGCTGCTGTGCAGGTTAAGCGCGAGCAGATACGTGCGTCATACATCGCCACCACGATGTGGGAGAAATCTGGGTCCACGATTTTGGATCCAGACTACACACATTCGGGTGAGCATCCTTTCGCTGTCTTGCTCGAAGAACCCCTAGTTCAGCAAGCAGCGTCGAGGCTACAGGAGTCCCACACGTGGGACTCACGATCGTCAGGCCAGGAGGGCATTCGAATCCGTTCGATACCCAGTGAGAGTGACGCAGAGGCTCAGGGCATGTTAGCCAACCCTGAGACGCTAGATTTGTTCAGAGAGATATCGACTGAACTAAAGAGGCTGCACGATCGGATAGACAAGATCGAGGGCAGACTCAGGGTCGAGGAACCTCGGTCGGAAAGGAACTTACACTCGAGAGGACCAGTCTCGAGTACCATAAGGCCAGAGCTATTGGCAAATAACTCGATGGCCGATTACAGCATCTCCACGGAGAATGCTGGACAGTCGAATAATAGGGTCGGTTTTCGCGGCGCTCCAATTACAGACAAGCGAAACAGCTCCAGCCCTATTAGAGACGCATCTGTTCCGGATGAAAGACACCTGGTACAGGAACAGATACAAGCGCTACAGGAAAGGTTACTCAGGTTGGACCAAGAATCAACCATTCCTGTAAGAACTCTACCGATTGTTAGCGCTCTAAAACCGGTGGATGTCGGTGCAATAGTCCGGCGCTGGAACTTGAAATTCTCCGGTGGTCCAGAGTCCAGCCTGGAGCAATTTCTGTTGGACGTTGCGGACAACAACAGTCTAGCCGGACTGACGGACAAGCAGCTTTTAGATGCTTTGCCGTTGCTTCTGACTGGGGTTGCGACCACTTGGTATCGCAACAACAAGAAGCATATCGCTTCTTGGGACGATTTCTGTCGTTTAGCCCGAGAATGGTATGGTGTTGAAGACTACCAACAATGTGTGCGAGCCGAGGCTTTCGCTCGCACACAGGGCGCGTCCGAACCAGTCAGGGACTACATAACTAACTTGCAGTCGTATCTGTTGAAGATCAGGCCTGAACCGGGTGAGCCTGAACAGATCGACTTCATTTTAAGAAATATGTTGCCGAATCTGCGCAAGCAGATCCGACGCAACGAGATTAAATCGGTGATAGGTTTGATGAACCAGGCCGTTGAGATCGAGCGTACCTCTCTCAACGAGGTTAATTATAGGCCACCACCATCACCTTCAGCGTCTATGTGGCCTTATCTCGCCTATAAACAAAATAAGACTGACAAGAAAGCGAGAGTCAACGTCGCAGCAACTGCTGTTGATAGCAAGCCAGCTGCTGACTCGATTGTCAGCCGCCTCGAGACTTTCTTGAAAAAGCTCGAGAGCAGTAAGAACTTTGGGAAGCCAAAGGGCCCAAGGCCCCAGAGTTCAAACAAGGGCGAGCAGTCCAGAGCCAGACACAAATCTGAAGGTAATGGAAGAGCCAGAAGCTCATCACCGAAGCAAGGCTCGAGTGATGATGGCAGGAGGAAGAGAGACAAGTCACCAGTTCGCTGTTACTTCTGTAAGGAAGAAGGGCACATCAGACCCAAATGCCCAAAACGCCAGGGAAACGAAAAGCCGGCGGAGTAGAAAATAACTATTCCGCCGACACAGTTTCCCAGTCATCGCTCGGAGATGACGCTCAGGCTTGTTCAGTGGATCCTAAGGATACTGAACAAGTGACAACTCAAAATAATTCGGTCGCAGCGGACTTAGACGCGGAAACCAGATGGTGGTTGCCAGTGAATATTGGTGATTTCCGTGTCAGAGCGTTGTTTGACCCCGGGGCATCACGTACAGTGATGGGGTCATGCGCTATTCAGATTGCAGCGGCGTGCAACCGAAAGATTGAAAGTTATGCTGGCAAAGGCGCAAGGGTAGCTGACGGGCGAAGATGTCCTATCGCCGGATACGTCACCTTACCATTTGAGGTCGCGGGAGTAAAACGCGATCTCAAGATAGCCATCATGACTAACCTGGATGCTAATTGCTATTTGGGAGCAAATTTCATCCGAACTTTCAAGGCAGTTCTTGATCCTACTACAGACGAGTTAGAGGTCAGGATTGCAGGTAAAAAGGTTAGCCTAGAGGTCGCCAGTGTACAGGCGACCAAGCTGACATCGTTAGCCTCTATAGGTTTGGCTGACGTAGCAGCAGAAGACCTCGAAAGACTCAAGCAGATGCTTGATAGAGTCCTTCCGACCACGGACGAACCTTTGGGTTGCACCTCCTGGATCGAGCATGAGATCGATGTAGGAGACACGAGACCGATAAAACAAAGGTACTACCCAGTTTCACCGGTAGTGAAGCTAGAGATGTGGGACCAGGTGCAAGAAATGCTGGATAAGGGCATTATTGAGCCTGCACCTAGGTCCGGATGGTCGTCACCCGTGGTCATGGTCAAGAAAGAAGGCGGGACGAGGCGTTTTTGCATCGACTTTCGCAAGGTCAATGCAGTCACCAATTCGGTGGACGCGTACCCGATCCCGTACATGGACGACATCTTGAGCAAATTAAAAAAGGCTCAATACATCACGACTCTGGACTTAAAATCGGCTTACCATCAAGTACCGTTAAAACCAGAGTCGAGGCCAGTAACGGCGTTTACAGTGCCAGACATGGGCACATTCCAGTTCAAACGAATGCCGTTTGGCTTGAGCTACGCAGGAATGACTTTTCAGCGTCTGGTCGAGATGATCATCAGGGAGTTTGGCGAATACGCTTACGCCTACCTTGATGACATCATCATAGTAACCGAAGATTTTGAGACGCATCTCAGAATCCTTGAGGCAATCCTGGCAAAAATTAGAGAGGCAGGCCTGACAATTAATCGGGACAAGTGTAAGTTTTGCCAGCCAGAGGCAAAATACTTAGGCGTCATCGTTAACCGTGACGGTATTAGACCTTGTCCCGAAAAGGTCGAAGCCATTCTGAAATTTTCGGTTCCGACGAACCGTAAGAAGTTGAAACGGTTCCTCGGAATGGCATCTTGGTACCGAAAATTTATCAATAACTTTGCCACGGTTGCAGAACCGCTCACGAAGCTCACCAGCACAAGGGTGTGTTTCAAATGGGACGACGAGCAACAAGAAGCATTCGAAAGAATATTAGTGTTACTCGCGTCCGCTCCGGTCCTGGCGAGACCAGACTTTACAGTACCGTTTACAATTCAGACCGACGCCTCCGATACTGGGATCGGTGGCTGTTTGACTCAGGTCATTGACGGTCAAGAGCGAGTTATAGAATACTTCAGCCGAGTACTGAACCCAGCTCAGCGAAACTACACCGTCACTGAACGGGAGTGCTTAGCTGTAGTGGAAGCAATAAGGAAGTTTAGGTGTTACGTCGAAGGCTTCAAATTCCACGTGATCACAGACCACAATTCCTTAAAATGGCTGCATAAGATGACCAATGCCACTGGCAGATTGGCAAGATGGTCTCTAGAGTTGCAAGGCTACGACTTTACGACAGAATATCGTAAAGGCACGTTAAACGTGGTTCCAGACGCCTTGTCACGAATGTACGAAGAAGACGACCCGACTGTCGTTTCAGCCGTAAGCTACCCGGTCGAACAACTAGACGACTGGTACCTGAATAAGAGGAAGATAGTTCAGAGAAATCCGAACAAATTCCTCAGGTGGAAGGTCGTGGGTGACAGACTTTATTACTATAAGTCTGACGACGTCATCGAAGAGACAGTCGGAGACGACGATGCTTGGAAGCTCGTCGTGCCTTTGTATCTACGGGCAACCGTGATACAAGAGAAACACGATGAACCGATGGCAGGCCACTTGGGCCGAGATAAAACTCTAAAGAAAGTGACCCAAGAGTATTTTTGGCCTGGCATGTATAAGGACATCGAGGCATACGTAAAATCATGCCAGATTTGCCAACAGCAAAAGGTTGAACAACGCCTACCCGGTGGCCTAATGGGTAGACGTGTGATTGTAAGACCCTGGCAAGCAGTTTTGGGTGATATATTAGGCCCATACACCCGAAGCAAGAATGGCAACAAATACGTGCTAGTCTTAACGGATCTGTTCACCAGGTGGGCAGAAGTGACGCCGTTAAGACGAGCGGACGGTGACTCCATCTGGAAACACATCTGGCTCGATGTAATCCTAAGATGGGGCCAGCCAGAGCTGTTCCTTTCGGACCAAGGTTCAGAGTTCAAGAATCATGCTATAGACGACAAGTTAGACGAACTTGGCGTACAGCATGAGAACTCACCGACTCACAATCCGGAATCGAACGGTGGAGTCGAACGGCTTAATCGGACATTGAAAACAATGATCCGATGTTTTGTAGCCGACAACCAGCAAACGTGGGATGAGCACCTGCCAGAGCTGGTTTGCGCATACAACAGGGCAGTACACTCTGCAACTAAAACGAGCCCTGCCATGTTGAACATGATGCGCCAGCCAAATGACTGTAGTACGGTCAGCAAACACTTGGCAGAAGAAGCCGTCAAGAGGCACCAAGATATGGCACTCGAGGACTGGCAGGACAAGCTCGAGGGAGCTGAAAAGCTCCGAGAATTGGCCAAAGAAAACGCTCGAGAGCAGCAGGATCGAGCTGCGGCACACTACAATAGGAAACACCGAGAAGTAGTGTTCCAGCCAGGTGATATGGTCTGGAGGAAAAATAAGGTTCTCTCGAGCAAGGCCAAAGGCTTTACTGCCAGCCTGGCAGCAAAGTATGCTGGTCCTTATGTGATCGTGGAAAGGTTGGGTTCCAACACTTACGCAATCCAAGATCAGAACGGGAACGACCAAAGGCCAGTAGCGGTTCAACAACTGAAGAGGCACATCCGGCGAGACATCGAGGAGTCTTCAAGCGACGAGAGTCTACCGCCGAGGGATGCGAGCGAAAATCCTGACGCTAGCGAGAGTCAGGTAATTGTAGAAAATGTGCCGGAGACCAGCGGGCCTCCGGCTGAAGCGTCCGTACCTAGGTTAGAAACCGCGAGCGAAGCCGATCGTTCGAGCGAAGACATAAACGATCAGGCTCGAGCAATAACTTCGATTCCCGTGAAAAGGGGTAGAGGAAGACCCCGGGGATCGAAGAGAAAGGGAATGATTCGCGTGGGAACGCCGTCACCACGTCGAACCCGTGCGAATCGAAAACACTAGTTTCCTTTTCCTTTTCATTATCCTGTTAATCCACTTTTCCTTTTTTTTTTCCTTGTATTTTCCAGATGGCAGAGAAGAAAGTGGAGAAGCAGAATCTTCAGTTGGTACCTCTCGTGGGAGTCACCGCAAGAGTGCCAGAACCTAGAGTCTGGGCACGAATGGTAGCCAAACCTTGCCAGGCACTAGAGAGGTTGCTATACGCCTCTGAGGTCCTGGCAAAGGCAAGGCGCTCAAAAGTGCTTAACGGCAAGGCAAGAGCCGTAGACAGAGTCTCCGCCTCAACTCAGACGGAGACCCGATTTGCTTTCGGATTGCCGATCTCCCCTCCTGAATCCTGGGGAGAGGCTTGCCAGACGCTGGACGTCGTCTGCCAACAACTGGACGGCCAGTTGGCGGCAGAACAGGAGGCCATTCGCCTGTTTAAATGGTTCAGCGCGACTCAAGGCCGAGAACCGAGTTGGGTCCGCGAGGACTACTCCTCGTGGATAGAGGAGCGGCAGGAAGAGCTCCGCATCCTGAAGAACCATCGCCAGATGGTCGAAAGGAAGAAGGAGGCCGCTAGGGAGGCCGAAGAGGAGTTAGCCCAAGCACGAGAGGCCCTGCGGAAAGCCAGGGAGGCAGAAAACTTGGCCAGGGAGAAAATAGCCATGGCCAAGATGAGGGCTATGTCGGTTTCTGGCCAACCTACCAAGAAGATGGCCAGGAACTTTTATCGGGCAAAGTTCGGTAACAACTGCCGAATCTGTGCGTTCCCCAAGGTTGACGACCCAACAAAATGTCCCAACATTGGGGAACACGAAGATTTCCTCCGACTCGGGAGGAAATAACGGGTGGTTGAGTTTCGTGGTATGGCCAAGCCACGGCCACATATGTATATTGGCAAAATAAAAATTGGCAAACCAACAGTATTCTTCCTGTCATTTCACCAACCCTGTGATTCCTCCGAAATCCTCATTCGACTAGGTTTCGTCGGGTATTATTGATACAACGTCGACACGTTGTATCTAGGGGGGGGTTGTCACGGTCGGTGAAAATATTAATCCACACGCTCGAGATTTTTCGTGTGGACGCGGGCCAGCAGCAGACGAACAGCTGCTGGCGGACCATTCCGGAACGGACCGACCGTTGGCGGTCGGACCGGCTGGAACGAGGCGTAAGCGCGCCAGTCTTTTCTACTAACTGAGACTAGACACCTCGTCGTCGTACGATTTCTTTGTCGCGATAAAAGAAAGTTCTTTTTTTTGTTAGCGTGATTCGCGGTGTGAGTGTGGCAGTTTCGCGACGACTAGCGAAAACGCAGAGTGCGACGCTTTCGAGTGTGTGTGTGTTGTCGCAGGTGTGCGAGCAACACAGAAACCCGCTACAAGGAGATCTCCACCCGCGCTGCTCAAAGGTTTGTGTCAACAAGCGTACCGGTGTGCAGGTGTGTAGCGTGATAAGGGAAAGAGTTGTCGATTACTCTTTCCCAATCGGGTAATATTTAAGAAAGCTTCTACGCGTGAATTCTTGTCAGAAATCACGCGTAGAAACTAGCGAGCCGGCGCACGAAGCCGCCCGGCAGAGCGTTTGTTTACGCTTTAATTTCTTTGTTCGGCCGCCGCGCGATCGGCCGAACTTTAACTGTCAACAACGCGAGGTAATAATTGTAGTTTTTTTTTGTTTGTTGTTTATATTTTTTTTTTGTAATAAATCAAAATTAAAATTAAACCTTCGCGTAGATTATTTTTTTTTACCGAATAAAAATATCTCTCTTTCTCCTCCGTTACCTTCCTACGATTAGGATAGTTGTTTTTCTCTCTGATTTTCTTCTTTTTAGCTTGGGGAAAATTACCCCGCCCGCTGCCGGCATTTGAAGGCTAGTTCGCGAACGCGTCTCCCCAAGCATGTCTTGATTTTCCGTTTCCAGGTGCACGGACGACAACGGGAGTACTCGGAAGGGAGTACTCCAGGATAAATAATTGTTTACAGCTCAGTCCGACGGCGAGAGTGCAAGGCCGTGTTTCCCCGGACGAGCACTGTAACATTGAAAAAAAACTCCTTATTTTTATGTTTATCAATGGACGATTCGGCTACCATCGGCTAGCCATCTTCAGGATTTTATAAATTCAATTTTATAAAGTCAATTTTCTGGAGTTTTGAGTGTCTGCTTCGCAAATTGTTTGTAACTTTTAATAATATAATCATGAATATGGCTATCCGTTGGTAGCCGAAAATTTTAATGATAAACATTAATATAAGGAGTTTTTTATTTATATCCTACTTCCCTTTTTTGTCCGAAAAGATCGTAACTTTCATATTTATCTAACTCTCAGACGTAAAACAACTAATTTGAAAAATATATAAATTTTGGTTAGAAATTTATACATTGTTTTGTATTTTTTTTAAATTATTTTTTAATTTGTAAACAAAATTCATATATTTTTCATTGTTTTAACAATATAAACCGTTTTATATAGGCATCCTGAAGAGGACACCATTTGTAGTGTAAGCCTATAAGCACCATTAATAAAAGAAATTCAAGAAAACACCGAGGAAAACACAGTGTTTTGCCTTAAAAAACAGTGTTATGCTCTATTTCCAAATTAATAATCCTTCATAATAAATATGTGAAGACGTTTCAATTAGAGCTCCAGTATTTCAGGTAATTAACCCAGCACAACGGACTAGAAAGAAAGATTTGATATTTAGAGCATGTGTTGCTCAATGTGATGGGCAAACCAGGGTCTCTGTCTCTGAGTAAACAATACTAAATAAAAGAAATGCAACTTCGTATTGTAGATGAAAATGAGTAATGAAGCTATAATGTAAGATCAAATTTTTATGTTTTCCGACCAAAAAATTGTATTTTTTGGCCGCGACCTAGAACAACATTGTCGCTTTCTGACTCTGTAGAACCTGAAATAAAATGGGCCAGGTATATACTTTTAAATGCTTTCAAAAGCGATTTATATTTGTCGAAACTTATATGAAGAATGAAAAACTGCAATTTTTCAAAAACACTTTTCATTGTAATTCAAATCTTAGTTTGAAATTTATCAATATTTTTATCTGATAATTTTCATTCGACGTAGATTAGAACTTACGAAAATTTTTTGGGTATGACATGGACACACTTTCAAATAAAAGTATAAATATAATTAAATAATTGATAGCGATGAAAATTTAAATAGCCACTTTTTCGAAAATACTGCCATTTTTTACCTATAAAAAATATCGTTTTGAAATTCTACAAAAACATTCTTCGAAACTAAATGAAAAATTTTCTCTTTAAAATTTTTTTTGGACTCTTAAATTTATGCTTAATTTTTTTAATCCAAAGTTTTTAGGTTAGAAATCGTCAATATATCGATTAAAAGTTTGTAACATGGCTCATAAATTTTTTAAAAATATCTGGACCAATTTGATAGCAGCGGAAAAACTTCAAGAACGTGGTTTTAAAATTTTATAAAAAAATATTTAGCTTTTCCCGAGTTTTTACGAATTAAACTCAGAATTCGTATGATGAACAAAATTTAAGTTTTTGCTTTAGTTTTCTTATCGGTTAAAAATGAGAGTATTTTTCAAAAATCAACTGGCGCCGCCTGAGCCAATTTCAAGCGTCTTGAGCTCCTCACTGGTTATGACATCGAGCTGTTCTTATTTGGTTTCCAGCCGGATTACCAGCTGAATTTCCAGCTGGATTTCCAAAAAATAAATTTTTTGGTTGATATTGTATTATTCATTTCTCAGTAATTTTGAAAAAATTGAACTTTGTTGTTTTTCAAAATTTTGTAGCTGGATTTATCCAGCCGGATTTGTCCAGCTGAATTACTAGCTGGAAAAAAAAAAAACTGAGTTCAATTTTTTCAAAATCATTGAAAAATAAATAGTAACTTGATTTTAAGCGATCCCTGTTGTTACTCCACACGTGTGGCACACGTGTGGCAGAAAAAAATATTTTTGCATAAAATGTTAAAATAATTAATAGTATTAGTCCTTTTTAATTTTGGAAGCTCCCGGTAATAATCGTGACCTATTGAACCAAGTAAACTTACCTGTATATAGGGAAAAAACGAATAAAAAGTGAAGGTTTTGACCACTGCTTTTTCAAATTTATCAATAGTTAAATAATTTGCAAATCACATTTTATAAAGTTTTATCATTAGAAATTATTGTGTGCCACACGTGTGGAGTAACAACAGGGATATTAACCAAAAAATTTTTTTTTTTGATTTTGAAATCCAGCTGGAAATCCAGTCGTCATATTGGAACCGAAATACAGATGGATTTTAGGGGTAGGGAGAGCAAGATTAACAAATATTAGTGTAAGAATTCTATTTCATACATTAAATTCATTGATGAATAAATTATGAAAATTTAGAGATATTTTGATTGCATAATGAGAATTCCTCTGTCAAAATCTGGATGCAATTAGAAGTCTAATAACAAAGATATTAATAATTAATGCTTGGACCCATTAACAAGTGTCATACGGAAAATCGAACTTTTTCGTGTTTCTGAAACAAATTCTCTCAATAATGGATGATGACACAAAGCACAGTTTTTTTGAGGTGTGAAAAGAGCATTTGAGGATTATTTAAAGATGTTTACGGAGACGTTTAAGAGAATATTAATAATAGAAAAGAAAAGTTAAAAAAAAAAAATAGTACTTTTGGGGTTAGGTTAGACTCGAGCAACCAATCAGCGTGTTTCTACATCGGAAAAATAGTCATACGAGAAGACTTGACTTGAGTAGTCAAAGTTGAACGTCCTTAACACAAGTGAAATAATTTATCTGAGGATTGGCTGTATTAACAATCTTTTGACATTTCTCTTACCTATTTAATTACAATTTTTAATAAAATATGGATATAAGAAGAATTTCCTATAAAATTTATAAGGGATAAAAATTTGTGTTTAAGTAACTTAAATATATCTTAATCAAATATTACTTAAAAAATCAAAGTGAATTTAAAAGCGCACTAAAAGATTTTTTCCGTACTCCGTCCGGGAAGTGCTACAGGCAGTAAAACTTCCCGGACCCGTCGTACGAAAAAAGCATTTCACACGACACTGGAAAAGAATTAGCAAACCCTTAACGCCCTCGCCGTTGGCTCGGGCTTCAATTTGGGTTTGCTAAGGCTTGCTTATACTTTCCAGCGCCCGATGTGAAATATACTATTACAGTGGACGATTACTGCAATGGTTTTCGACTTATAATAGTATTCAATATAAGTCAGGAAAAAAAATTGAATTATATTGCTAATTGCATAAAACAGTATAGAGTAACCGAAATCTGGAAATCTGCATCAGCGATTGAATCATCAAAATATTTAATCAGGGTACTATCTGAAAAATATTGATCAAAGTTAACTTTTTAAAGAAAAGCCATTAAGGAGACAACAATATGTACCTGTGCTAGCGGATCAATATTTACGAAAGGTTCGGTTAACAAAAAAATAAAGAATTTATTGAAAAAGACAATTTTGAGGTATTATATATAAACTTTGAACAAGAGGCTAATAATGAATGATGTTTTTTAGAGTTTGCTATCGAAACAGTTTAAGTTAAGTCACGTCTTAGTTTTGAAATATTGTTGATGATAAAAGCAAAAATTTCATAAACAACTGAAGATAGAAATTAATAGTACTAGGAAAGGAAAGCTTTAAAACAAGTTATGGAAATAAAACACTCGAACTCTGATTTAATGGTCGAGAGAATGAAAATTTTTTTATATTTTGGGGGTTCTGTGATGTGATTGTGATTGATGTGCTGCATGCGCATAATGTGCACTCAGCTGCAAAAAACCACTTAACTTGATGAAAATGAAATACGTGATTCTTCGATGCTAAAATAAATATTTTTTTTTAAAAAGAGCAGTTTCGAATCTCCACGTAAAGTTACATGAGGCACAACTATAAAGTGTTTATGTGAATTACTAAAAAGCTTTGAGTTTAAATATGCTCGTGTACTTATTAACTCTGATTTAAATTGATAAAAAAGCGAGAAATCGATCAAGGTACACGGAAAAAATAAAATCCTTGCAGCGTAGCTGAATTCAGCGATATGACGATGCGAACAGTTAACGACGCTCCAACGCAGACTTTTCATCGTGGCGAGGCAAAGTCTGCGTTGGAGCGACGTAAAGTTAGCTATAGCGTGCCTTCCTTACCAACAGCTGTAGCAGAGCTCGACTCACGCTTGACGCTTGTTTACTTGTGTACTTACTCTCTGCTATCACGGGTGATAAAAATACTGATATAAAAAATACTTAAATTAATTACAATTATTAATAAACACATTTTTTTATAGTTATGCTGCCGTAAACCCGCGATAGCAGAGAGTAAGTACACAAGTAAACAAGCGTCAAGCGTGACTCGAGCTCTGCTACAGCTGTTGGTAAGGAAGGCACGCTATAGCTAACTTTACGTCGCTCCAACGCAGACTTTGCCTCGCCACGATGAAAAGTCTGCGTTGGAGCGTCGTTAACTGTTCGCATCGTCATATCGCTGAATTCAGCTACGCTGCAAGGATTTTATTTTTTCCGTGTACAGGCGCGCGGTACGCGCGCTAGCGGATTTTCTAGTCCTACTTATAAAAAGGAGAGTGCGAGTGTCGAGTTTCGAGCTCGAGAAATTATCGAATTGAAGATTCAGACTTTTATTCTGTATCCGATTGGCTCAAGGTGACGACACCGATTGAAAGTTTTCGAGCGAGATGTATAGAGAGGTATATTTTGGATAATTTTCTGTCAAAAGTGTTTTGGTAGAAATTTAATAATAAACAAGTTAGATTTGCGAGGTTAAATCATTTCGTGATCACGCTGTGCATTCGTAAAAAACTAAGTAAGTGATTTTTGTTGCGTAGAGAATCGGTTGATTTATAGTCATTACACTTTACTTGAGCTCTCAGTTTTGTCCATAAATATATTCCAAAAGTGCAGAAGGTTAAGAAAAAGATCTGCAATCTTTTGTACACATTAACTTAATGTGTACAAAAGATTGCGTGTTCCTAAAATTTATACAAAATATCGTCATTCGAAAGAATTAAATTTTTTAAGATGTAAACAAATCTGAAAAAAAAACTGAATGTTTAATCTCATAAAAAAGTTTTTAGGATTTTTCAATGCTAATGTTATTGCTGGTATAAACTCAATTTCGATCGGGTGAGCTTGCTTTAATTAATTATTTGACGTATGTCACCATGATTTTTTTTTGACAAGTAGTTTGAATGAAAAATCGCGTTCCAGTGATTTTTGTTTTTGCGCATAAAAAAACTAAAAAAAAAAAAAAAATTGAACGTTTGAGCTCGTGACGACGAAGCTTTCCAAATTTTTGGAGGCTTAAATAAGTTATAAGGCCTATTCGCTCCGTGAGAGTTCGTCCACGACAACACTTACAGGAAAATCCACGCGGTAAATTCGAGATGGCACCACTAACTCACACGGAGCGAATAGTCAAATAAGAATAACTAGAAATCCTTTTGCGGAACGCGTCTCTAAGATTTTTTATCGTACGGCACTATAAGTAACCTCATTTTGTTGATATTTTCTTAAAACTTAGTACTCTAGGATAGGCTGAAAATTTTTTTTTCTGAATTTGAAGTATAATTTTTTATCTATTTTATAGGTGAAAAGGCAAGTGTTGAGATCCTGGGCATTTTGATAATATAAAAAGCTTGGTGAATTAATCAGTTAGGTGCTCGAGACGCTCTAAATTGATTGAGGCAGCGCCAGTCACTTTATGGAAAACGCTTTTATTTTTTACCATATATGAGAAATATCATTTGAAATTCTACAGAAATATTCTTTGAAACATAATGAGAAAATTCCTCGCCGACAGTTTTCTTAACGCTAAACTTTTATGCTTAATTTTTCAATCCAAAGTTAGAAATTGCCAATTTATCGTTAAAATGTTAGAAACACGGCTCATGAAATTTTTTAAAATATCTGTATCATTTAACTTGCGGAAAAGCTTCAAATAATATGGTCTTAGAATTTAATAAAAAAATATTTAGTTCTTCATGATTTTTTACGAGTTAAAATAAAAATTTGTATGATAAACAAAATTTAAGTTATTGCTTTAGTTTTCTTATAGGTTGTAAATGACAGTATTTTCCAAAAATCGACTGGTGCTGCCCGAGCCAATTTCGAGCGACTCGAGCACCTAACTGGTTGTTGCACCGAGCTTTCTTAAATGGCGTTTTCGACCCTTGACAGCAAGGTTAACAAACGTTAGTAAAAATAATTCTATTTCATACATGAAATTTTCAAAATTTGTATTAGGGGACGTTCAAAAATTACGTAACGCTTTTTTGGTATCGTCTGATATCACAGTGGCAGTACGAGACTACACCAAAAAGCGTTACGTTATTTTTGAACATCCCCTTATAGCAGATATTACGGAAAAAGCTATTAATAATAATTAAAAGAACATTTCAACTCGAAGTGTTAAGTGTCATATGAAAAATTACAGTGAATTTTTATTTTTTAACACAAGTGGAATAATTTATCTGATGATTGGCAGTATCAACAATTTTTTGATTAATATCTTTCCTACTTAATTTAAATTTTCAATAAAAAATGAATTTAAAAATATTCTCCTACAAAATTTATAACGGATAGAAATTTGTGTTTAAGCAGTTCAAAGATATCGGAAAATATCGTTTGAAAAATAAAAGTGATTTTAAAAGCGTACTAAAAGATTCTTATAGTAGACGATTACGGCAACGATTTATGAATTATAACGGTATTCAAAACAAGTCAGGACAAAAAATTTAATTATATAAACAATTTTATACAACTATAGAGATCTGCTGGTTTTAATTTGAGTAAGCTTCTCAAATTTGGGTTCAACCGGGATTTTTCGTTAAAAAAACAGAAAAAAGTAAGCGAAGTTGAGTAAAAAGGTAAAAGGTAACGAAGTAAGAGCGAAGTAAAAACGAATCGAGATCGAAGTAAAAGCGAAGTAAGAGCAAAGTAAAAACGAAGTGAGAGCGAAGTAAGAATGAAGAAGCGAGGTAAGATTGAAGGAGCAAAGTATAAGCGAAGTATAAGCGAAGACAAGAGTGTGAGTGGGTAAAGGTTAAGGTTTAAGAATGAGCAAAGAAGCGAATGTAGCTCGCGATTGCAGAGAGCGTGATTTGTCAAACGGGGAGCAGACTGCGTAATAGAAGGTTGGGAAAAAGGTTACGACCATAAGTTTTCCGTACCACAAGGGCTAAGTCAAAGAAACCACGTGATATAGATTTTCAGGTGAACTATGAGTGGAGCGGAAAATTGAGCCTCCTCGATTCCGACAAGGTCATCGCCACTGACTTCAGTAGTTACCGGAAGTACATCTCATCATCAGATCAGCAATAAAAGGCATGACCATCTTGACAGAGAGAGAACTCCACCACTTCCTGACTTTGATACATCTAACGCCAAGATCCGGACTCTCCATGAGCAAATAAAGGCGGTAAGCGAAACCCACAGACTGGGGGGTCAACAGCACAATCTGCATCGCAGCGAGCGAGAGTGGTTGCAGTCTCCTTGAAGAAACGAGATCTCTTTCCGAGACTCAATGTAAGAAAAAGACGACTTATCTTGTAATAGCTTTGATTTAGCGAACGAACCAGTTTGCCGAAGCCTCCGACTGGAGTTAAAGTCAGGTCCAGTTAGCCGCCCATAAGGTGCTACAGAGAGCAGCCGTAGGTTGACGGCGAGCGCAAAGTGAGTACCTGGGCCGATATTAAGAAGGGGCTGACCTAAGAGTTCAGTCAGGAAACGGACGGAACTCGCATCGTTAAAGGAATGCGAGTCCAACGACCGAAGGAAGGCGAGAGCATTCTAAGCTTCAGCCTGAGAAAGAGTGATTCCACTGAACCCGAGTATTGAATGTGATCTAGCCGAGAGAAGGCTACTAGCGTTGGACGTGCCACCAGATCGACCATCCGAGCCGCGAGTACTTGGAGAAAACCTGCTTCAACTGAGAGGGATACATGTATGTGTGGCCGTGGGCGACCACTTATAAAAGGGGGTGTCTGTGGGGAGGTGGAAAGTTGAAGAGCTGCTGCTACGAAGTTACGAGCTTGACCTCACCCAAAGTATAATACAATACATACAAATAGGAAATAAACCGTAATAACTGTAAATAGTGTGTTTTATGTATACACTCTGCTGGTTTTAATTTGAGAGAGCTTCCCACAATAATTTAAGATAGAAATTGAGCATTAGAAAAGGAAAGCTTTAAAACAAGCAAAGCGAATAATACACTCGAACTCTTATTCAATAATCGAGAGAATGAAAACTTTGAATTTTTATATTTCAGGGTTTTGTTTTGTTGATGTGATTGTGATTGATGTGGGTACGTTGGGCACTCAGCTGCAAGAATTTACTAAACTTGATGAAAATTAAGTACGTGATTCTTCGATGCTAAAATTAATATTTGTTAAGAAAAAGAGCAGTTTGAAATTTCCACGTGAACTTATACGAGGCGCAACTGTCCGTAATAAAGTATTATTAATGTGACTTATTCAAAAGTTTTGAGTTAAAATATGTGCATGCTCGTGTACTATTTAACTCTGATTTAAATTGATAAAAAAGCGAAAAGTCGATCAAAGTATAGGCGCGCGGTACGCGCGCTAGCGGATTTTCTAGTCCACTTTAAAAACTGAGTAAGCGATATCGATTTTTGAGTTTAAGACTTTTATTTTTGATCCTATTGATTAAGCATGTCGTCATCTATCGAGTTCTTTATCGTGAACTTGGTTATTAATCAACAATACATTTTAGAGGTTGTAATTTCGTCAAATTCTACGCGGCGCGCGTACGCGCGCCCACTTGACTTCTAGTAATAATAAAACATTAGGCATTCATTTTCGAATGTACTCTACTTAACTTATTGCATTGGGTAAAAATTGATCTTTTATTTCATATTTTTCTGAAAATTTTTTCAAGAAGATTGAGCGAATTAAGAAATCAAACTTTATTTTCAGTTTGATTTCTGATAAGTAATTTTATTGAATTCATTTCTAAAATATCGAAAGAAAAATGTGAAAGAATTTAGTTTCATATAAAATACTTGTTTATAGTCTCTTTTTACATTACTTTTGAAATATGTTTTTTGGTAGATATAATTTTAACTAATTAAAATAATTTCCATCACTTGGTGAAAATTCATTGAGATTACAAATAATCATTATTTTATAACTGTTCATCTCAAGAAGACATTGTACGTCGATAAGTCTGTAACGAGCCTTTTTTTATCTTTCTTATTAAAAATTTTGTAAAAATCGTAAAAAACCTATTATATATAAAAATAATTTCAATTCAATATTTTGATAAAAATAAAATATAATTTTTTTTAATTTAAAATTCAAAATGATATTCGAAGTGTGCGTAACTGGTTTTCTTAAAGACGATAATGCCGTGGAGACGATTTCTCCAGAAAGTTTCGACTTTGCAGCTGACATTAATTTTTTGAAGCGAAGCTTTTTATATGATTTTATTAATATTGAGTTGTGGAGTTTAAAACCCAAATTTGTAGTCAATAAGTTCTTTGTGCAGAAAATTTTTTTTCTGTGTGCTGAAATGAAAAATTGTTAGGTCATGGAAATTTTTTTTTTAAACTGAACTCAAATTTCATGATAACAATCATTATGAATAAAAAAAGAAAAAAAAAAAAACCTTATTAATTAATAGTGATTTATGAGCTTTTTATAATAACAGCATGAAGACTCCCTAAAATCGTGAACGGTATTGATAACATATTTATACACGGAGAGAAAAAATAGGGTAAATGTCTCCGAGGATGAAAATGCACCAGTTTTTCATACTGATCACCTTGAAGTGGAAACTTCTTTAAAAAATCGCTCCAGAGTGTAATAATGCACCAGATATCTCTACTCTGATGTTCCTGGAGTTAAAAGATCTCGGAAAAATTATTTCCAGGGTTCCAAATATTTAAAGTGACACCCTCGGATTAGAAACTGTCAGAAAACATTATCTCCAAGTTGCCATCGTTCAGCAAAGTAAGTTATGCGTGAACGGGCCGAAAAGACCACCGTAGCCTCGGCCAGATTAGCACCGAAGCTGGCACCACTATGAATACTTTGGATACGAAAAGGGGCCAAGATCATTAAATTGTTCGCTCGGGATACTGCATTTTGATGAGACTTTTTGTAGCACTGCGTGAGTCAAGTATGGAGCTCGCTGATTTTAGAAGTATATCATTCCCAGAGGGACTAAAGTTTACAGTGGAGGCCCGCTGTCATTGCATCCCGAGACGAAGTCGAGGGCTGCCAATACGTGGGCCTCCTCAGCAAACTTTAGTCTTGAGGGATACATGCACTTTTTGAAAGTCCGTTTATCACAAAAAATAACTTGATTTCCTCCGATTAAGAGTGCTGCCTACCCCTAGTGGTGCCCTCTGGTGATGCATTATTTGGCATGGGGAATTTTCTTCGACGGATTACGGCTTCAATATTTAATTAATTGAACTAAAAAAAATCCTAAAAAATTCTATAAATCGGTCTACAAGTGCGTTACTATCTAGATTTTTGATTAGGTTACTCTAAAAAAAGGGAAAAATGTTTTTCCAATAGCGGCTTGGAAGGCTGGTTGTCTGCTGCCTAGCGCTGCGATATCGCGGAGTGAGTTCGAGAATCTCGATATATCGATAGCTGAAGCGGAGAGCCGCTGACCAGGGTTGGGTGGAGTTGCACTTTGGTGACTCACCATGGTAAGCCACCTGGTGTATTGGTGTATTAGGCGCATTATACCCAGTGTTCGAAATAAAAATTTTTTTATAAATTATTAAATAAACCGACAAGCTCCAAAACCCCCTTAACGCTCGGGAGAGTGATGGATAAATAATTTTTTATAAACAATTAAATAAACCGACAAGCTCTAAACCCCCATAATGCTGGGGAGAGCGATAAATAAATAATTTTTTATAAACAATTAAATAATCCTACAAGCTCTAAACCCCCTTAACGCTCGGGAGAGTGATGAATAAATAATTTTTTATAAACAATTAAATAAACCGACAAGCTCTAACCCCCATAACGCTGGGGAGAGTGATAAATAAATAATTTTTTATAAACAATTAAATAAACCGACAAGCTCTAAACCCTCATAACGCTGGGGAAAGCGATAAATAAATAATTTTGTATAAACATTTAAATAATTCGACAAGCTCGTAACCCCCATAACGCTGGGGAGAGCCGTAAGTAAATAATTTTTTATAAACAACTGAATAAACCAACAAGCTCTAAACCCTCATAACGCTGGGGAAAGCGATAAATAAATAATTTTGTATAAACAACTGAATAAACCATCAAGCTCTAAACCCTCATAACGCTGGGGAAAGCGATAAATAAATAATTTTGTATAAACATTTAAATAATTCGACAAGCTCGTAACCCCCATAACGCTGGGGAGAGCCGTAAGTAAATAATTTTTTATAAACAACTGAATAAACCAACAAGCTCTAAACCCTCATAACGCTGGGGAAAGCGATAAATAAATAATTTTGTATAAACATTTAAATAATTCGACAAGCTCGTAACCCCCATAACGCTGGGGAGAGCCATAAGTAAATAATTTCTTATAAACAACTGAATTAACCAACAAGCTCTAAACCCACATAACGCTGGGGAGAGCGATAAATAAATAATTATTTATAGCAAATTGAATAAACCGACTAGCTCTAAAACCCAATAACGCTGGGAATAGCGATGAATAAATAATTTTTTATAAACAATTAAATTAACCACCAAGCTCTAAGCCCCGATAACGCTGGGGAAAGCGATAAATGAATTATTTTTTATAAACATTTGAATAAACCGACTAGCTCTAAAAACCCATAACGCTGGGGAGAGCGATAAATGAATTTTTTTTTTATATACAATTGAATAAACCGACAAGCTCTAAACCCCCATAACGCTGGGCACCCAAGTTCGAAGAAAAAACTAATCGACTATGCCCCAAGCTTTAAGCCCCCAAAACCCGGCGCAACCAAGTTCAACAAAAAGCTGATTGGCTACCCCTCAAGCTCTAAACCCCCAAGAACCTGGGTGCCCGAGTTCAATAAAACGAACGGATCAGTTGGGGGATTAGAGCTTTGGGGACAGAAGATCAGTTCATTTGTTGAACTCAGGGGCCCAGGGTTTTGGGGGGCTCAGAGCTGGGGGGTAGTCAATCAGCTTTTTTGTTGAACTTGGGTGCTCCGGGTTTTGGGGGTTTAAAGCTTGGTGAATAGCCGATTAGTTTTTTCGTTGAACTTGGGTGCGCAGCGTTATGGGGGTTACGAGCTTGTCGAATTATTTAAATGTTTATAAAAAATTATTTACTTATCGCTCTCCCCAGCGTTATAGGGTCTTAGAGCTAGTCGGTTTATTCAATGGTTTATAAAAAATTATTTATTTATCGCTCTCCCCAGCGTTATGGGGGTTGGAGCTTGTTGGATTATTTAATTGTTAATAAAAAATTATTTACTTATCGCTCTCCCCAGCATTATAAGGGTTAGAGCTAGTCGGTTTATTCAATTGTTTACAAAAAATTATTTATTCATCGCTCTCTCCAGCGTTATGTGGGTTTAGAGCTTGTTTGTTTATTCAGTTAATTATAAAAAATTATTTATTTATGGCTCTCCTCAGCGTTATGTGGATTTAGAGCTTGTCGGTGTATTCAATTGTTTATAAAAAATTATTTATTTATCGCTCTCCCCAGCGTTATGTGGGTTTAGAGCTTGTTGGATTATTTAATTGTTTATAAAACATTATTTATATATCCCAATTCCCAGCGTTATGGGGGTTACGAGCTTGTCGAATTATTTAAATGTTTATAAAAAATTATTTACTTATCGCTCTCCCCAGCATTATGGGGTCTTAGAGCTAGTCGGTTTATTCAATGGTTTATAAAAAATTATTTATTTATCGCTCTCCCCAGCGTTATGTGGGTTTAGAGCTTGTTGGTTCATTCAGTTGTTTATAAAAAATTATTTATTTATGGCTCTCCCCAGCGTTATGGGGGTTAAAGCTTGTTGGATTATTTAATTGTTTATAAAACATTATTTATTTATCCCTATTCCCAGCGTTATGGGGGTTACGAGCTTATCGAATTATTTAAATGTTTATAAAAAATTATTTACTTATCGCTCTCCCCAGCGTTATGGGGTTTTAGAGATAGTCGGTTTATTCAGTTGTTTATAAAAAATTATTTATTTATGGCTCTCCCCAGCGTTATGGGGGTTAGAGCTTGTCAGTTTATTCAGTTGTTTATTAAAAATTATTTATTTATCGCTCTCCCCAGCGTTATGGGAGTTGGAGCTTGTTGGATTATTTAATTGTTTATAAAACATTATTTATATATCCCTATTCCCAGCGTTATGGGGGTTACGAACTTGTCGAATTATTTAAATGTTTATAAAAAATTATTTACTTATCGCTCTCCCCAGCGTTATGGGGGTTAGAGGTAGTCGGTTTATTCAATTGTTTATAAAAAATTATTTATTTACCGCTCTCTCCAGCGTTATGTGGGCTTAGAGCTTGTTTTTTTATTCAGTTGTTTATAAAAAATTATTTATTTATGGCTGTCCTCAGCGTTATGTGGATTTAGAGCTTGTCGGTGTATTCAATTGTTTATAAAAAATTATTTATTTATCGCTATTTCCAGCGTTATGTGGGTTTAGAGCTTGTTGGTTTATTCAATCGTTTATAAAAAATTATTCACTTATCGCTATCCCCAGCGTTATGGGGGTCACGAGCTTGTCGAATTATTTGAATGTTTATACAAAATTATTTATTTATCGCTTTCCCAAGCGTTATGAGGGTTTAGAGCTTGTTGGTTTATTCAGTTGTTTATAAAAAATTATTTACTTATGGCTCTCCCCAGCGTTATGGGGATTATGAGCTTGTCGAATTATTTAAATGTTTATAAAAAATTATTTACTTATCGCTCTCCCCAGCGTTATAGGGTCTTAGAGCTAGTCGGTTTATTCAATGGTTTATAAAAAATTATTTATTTATCGCTCTCCCCAGCGTTATGGGGGTTGGAGCTTGTTGGATTATTTAATTGTTTATAAAAAATTATTTACTTATCGCTCTCCCCAGCGTTATGGGGGTATAGAGCTTGTTTGTTTATTCAGTTGTTTATAAAAAATTATTTATTTATGGCTCTCCCCAGCGTTATGTGGGTTCAGAGCTTGTTGGTTAATTCAGTTGTTTATAAAAAATTATTTATTTATGGCTTTTCCCAGCGTTATGGGGGATAGAGCTTGTTGGATTATTTAATTGTTTATAAAACATTATTTATAAATCCCTATTCCCAGCGTTATGGGGGTTACGAGCTTGTCGAATCATTTAAATGTTTATAAAAAATTATTTACTTATCGCTCTCTCCAGCGTTATGTGGGTTTAGAGCTTGTTTGTTTATTCAATTGTTTATAAAAAATTATTTATTTATCGCTCTCCCCAGCGTTATGTGGGTTCAGAGCTTGTTGGTTAATTCAGTTGTTTATAAAAAATTATTTATTTATGGCTCTCCCCAGCGTTATGGGGGTTAGAGCTTGTTGGATTATTTAATTGTGTATAAAAATGTATTTATTCATCACTTTCCCGAGCGTTATGGGGGTTTTCGAGCTTGTCGGTTTATTTAATAGTTTATAAAAAAATTTTTATTTCGAACGCTGGGTATAATGCGCCGAATATACCAATACACCAGGTGGCTTACCATGGTGAGTCACCAAAGTGCAACACCACCCAGCGCTGGTCAGCGGCTCTCCGCTTCAGCTATCGATATATCGAGATTCTCGTACTCACTCCGCGATATCGCAGCGCGAGGCAGCAGACAACCAGCCTTCCAAGCCGCTATCGGAAAAACATTTTTCACTTTTTTTAGAGTAATCTATTCAAAAATCTAGATAGTAACGCACTTGTAGACCGATTTATAGAATTTTTTAAGATTTTTTTCAGGTCAATTAATTAAATATTGTAGCCGCAATCCATCGAAGAAAATTCCCCATGCCAAATAATGCATCACCAGAGGGGATTTTTTTCTTTCTCAATTATTGTTTTTAAAATTCATCTTTCGTTATAAGATGATAATAATTTGAGAAAAAAAATCCTTTTTCTACAGTCTTTCAAATTGAAAGACAGTTAAAGGTACTTATAATTGATTACTTGTGCTCTCCGCATCCAAGTTACAACCTTTATTGAATAGAATTAGGAAGAGCAAATTACGAATTTAATTTGAATAAAAAAATAGTGGATTCAAAAATAAAAATAAAAATATGATTAGTAAAAACGTCTGAAAGTATTTGTTTTAAATTAATTACTTTATTCAAAAATAAAAAGAATATGTAGTAAAGCTACTGGATTTTTATAATCTTAAAACTAGTGTAACGTGCGTGGACCACCCAATTTTTAAATTTTTTTTTTTCCTCTTCTGAGAATTTACATTGCGTTATTTCAGTTTTTTTATGTAAGTTTTTTTTTTGACGATTTTCCTTTTTCAGTTCGCTTTAGAATAGTCCTGCTCCCAAAAAGAGCAGGAAGACACGTAAATACACCGACCCAGGAGTTTTTTTTATTTTAAATTTTTTTTTTTTTGAATAACTTTGGTACTGAGGGAGGCCCAGCTCGACTTTTACGACCGTCTAGTTGAGGCCTATTGTTACGGCAGACGCCTAGATGAAAATCGCAAAGGCTTGCGGCGGACGAGTCGTTCGGGACTCCCCCTCGGGTGGATCTTTGTCGCGACACTTTACGACCTTCTTTACTTAGTTTGAAAATTTTGTCTCATTTCTTAAAATTCCTGCGTCGGTAAAAATAAGGAAAACAAGATTCGGTTAAAATAATTCAGTTTAATATATTTTTTTTTTTGCTTCTTTTTCTTCATAATTTAGGGTTAAATTTATACATTAACTAAGAGTTTTTTTTTGTATAATCATTTTAAATAATCGATTTAATATAATCGAAGGCGATCATTCATTAACTCTAATTAATATAAGCAAAACAAATTAATTTTTTTTAAGAAATACTTTGTAATTTTATTTGTAAGAGCTTGAAAACCACTCACGAATGGAGTTGTTATTGTTATTTGTCTATTTTTCTTAAATTTCTATTTTTCCGAAAACCAGTATAAAAAAAAACTCTCCATTGGTGAGTGGGGACTAAACTCTAAACCCACAACCTGGACCGAAGGGCGGAGTGAAAAGGTGGGGAGGGCCAATGAGGAAGTCAGGAGGATGCCTACGCTTTCCCTAATTGGGGAAAAGGAAAATTGGGATGGGCCCAGGGGTGCAAGACAGCGCCGCCTGGATCTGGCCCCTGTCCACCTGACCCTGCGAGCAGAAGTCACTTCTCTGTTCGCAGGTCAAGGAGCAACATCTTCAGTCACTTCTCTAGGGCCTTGTGACTGTGGGACGACTCCGGGGACTTCGACGGCGACAACCACCTTTCTCCTTAGGGCAGACTCATTCTCCTGGGATCCTTAGTGGCTTCCCTCACCCAACTCACGCCTTCTCCTAGCCAGGAGTTGTAATATTAAGGTAAAGGTAAATAAAAAGTTATATCAATAAATAAATCAGAAGTTTTTTTTTATTCATTATTTTATATTGTTTGTTTTTCAAGCGAAGCAATTCGCTAATCAAGCAATTTAATTTAATAAAATTTAAGGCGAAGAAATTTGCCATTATTTAATTGTAATCATTAATAAAAAAAAAATATAAATTTTTTTTTTTCTTTTCTATTATTATTTTATATTGTTTGTTTTTCAAGCGAAGCAATTCGCTAATCAAGCAACTTAATTTAATAAAATTTAAGGCGAAGAAATTTGCCATTATTTAATTGTAATCATTAATAAAAAAAAATATAATTTTTTTTTTTTTTCTCTATTATTATTTTATATTGTTTGTTTTTCAAGCGAAGCAATTCGCTAATCAAGCAATTTAATTTAATAAAATTTAAGGCGAAGAAATTTGCCATTATTTACTTGTGATCATCAATTTAAAAATTATAAATATTTTTTTTTATTTTTTTTTATTATAATTTTAAATTGTTTTTGTTGCGAAGCAATTTGCTACTTAAACAATTTAATATAACTAATTTTAGCGAAGAAATTCGCTGTTTAAACGATATTTATAAAGGGTAAAAATTATCAGTCTGGATTCACTTTTAAGTGATTCAGAGTATGAAAAGGCCCCCAGTGCATGTAAAATATATGGTTCGCTAGCCGCTCGGCGAGCTAAATATATTGCACATTAGGTAAATTAACTATATCAGGCAGACGCCACACTAGCTAGTGTTTTCAGCAGTATTTTATCATTATAACTAATAAATTAATGAAATTAAAAAAAACCTTGCTGAAAAAGGTTTTTTAAAAGGTTTAAGGAACTTTAAGTTAAATATATAAAATAAAACTCACAGCCACAAATATTTTTGAAAAACTTAAAAATGAAGAGTTATGTAGAATTCTGCAGAAAAATCATACTATAAAAAATTGCAAATCTCTTTTTGCTTGATCTGATTTAAGATTAATAAATTGAAAAACCTTCTTTTTAAAATCTTTTCAATGAAACCACTTCTATTTGATAAATTAACTATGTATATGGCAATAACTCTCCCATGCTTGTTTTCCTTGGCAAGGTTTTTTTGGGGGATTAAACATTAGAAAATTTTGGAAACTAAACTAGTTTAATAAACAAATTAACGAGACAATTGCAGTATTTTCTTGAGAGTTTTTAGATTAATTATTACAAAAAATTAATTGGTAAAAATTATATTTCATGATACAATGTTTGATTACCAACAATATTTTTAATAAATTAAAAAAAAAATTTTTTTTTTTTTTTTTCAATAAATCACCAACAAACGAAATGTATTTCTTCACGAATTTATTTATTAAAATATTTGTTGAATTTTTTGTTTATTTATTTTTAGCAATTTTTAGTTTTGATCATTAAAAAATTTCAATTGTATGAATAATGATAATTTAAATAATCAAAAATTCTCCTTCAATCCGTTTAAAAACTTGATGTAGTACACTTAATAAATTAATGGGACAAAGTTTGTTGTAAGTTTGTAAATCTTGATAAAATAACTTGAAGAAAGAGTTAAATAAGGTGATAACTACTATTTCTACCTAACAGCGGCAAAAATATTTCACTCATTTAAGAAAATAACTGTTTCTTTGAGTGAAGACATAGTTATTTTCTAAAGTTGAATATTTATTGAAATCTACTTGAATATTTTTAGGGAGTAACGTAAGTTTGAAACTCGGATTTCCTTTACTTTGGCTTGGATTTACAGAGAAAAATTGATGATATAATTAACTCCTTTTAAGTTTTTGAAACTAGTTAAATCATTAAAAATTTTTTCCTAAAAAAATTAATGAGTTCCAAAATATTTTCGTTTTTCATAGAAATTAGTTGACAGTACTATTAGATATTTTTAACTATGACGTCATTTTCACTGGATTCAATGCAATCGGCTCTTGTGACGTATCACTGGAGTAATTGCAAACTGCTCTTGTGACGTCATCTTTGAAATAACCTGATAGAATTTTTTTTTTTTTTTTTGTATTTTTTTAGGTTAAATCTATAGAAATTTTTTAAAATGTGTTCGAGACTAAAAAAATATTTAAAAAAAGTAAAATTTAATTTAAAAAGTCAATATTTCAAATTTTTAGTGACTTTGACTTAAAGTTGAAAAAATGTTTTTATTTATTTTTAATAAATTAAACAATAAAAAAAATTTACAGCATATTAATGGTATTGTCAAGTAATTCATGATTGGAAGGGATGGATTATAAAAGAATGCAATTTTTGCAAGTAATATTTTTGATTCACGACCCCAGTAATGATTAAAATTTTTGTTTACAATCCAAAAATCGCTTTTCTTATTTTGTTTTATTGTTAAGTAAAAATTTTCATGTATAAAACGTGATAAGGTTAAAAAATTTTTAAATTTTGTTTTTCCAGTTTTATTTATTTTGTCTACAATTGAACTTATTCATTTCTTATTTCGCTTTCTTGTTTTGTAAGAACTTTAATTTATAAAAATTTTTAAGGTTATAAATCATATTAATTTTGTTTCTTACAATTTTAATTATAATATTCAAAATTGAACTTGTATGTGAAAGTGACGAGTTTAATTTTCTCAGAATTTCCAGATAAAAACAAAGTTACTTTAACGTCAAGACACAGCTGCAGAAAATTTGGATGGTGCTCTCAGATAAAAGTAAATGTTTGTACGTAGTTACTTTTAATGTTCAATACTTTATTATATAAAATTAAAAAATGTACTATTTAAGTTTTTTGATGGCAGCCATCTCGAAATTGATCAAATATGTATCAGTCCGAAAAAAGTAAACTACACTTTAATGAATACTACAAAACTCTGAGCTGGATTTTATTTTTGGAAAACCTTAAAAGTATTATGATTTTTAATTATGTTGGCTACCTTTTTAAAAGTAAGTACGAAAAATTTAGTAATTGAAATAATTTTTTTATTTGATAAAAGTTATTTTGTTCTTATAGTTTATTTTCCCACAATTAGGTAACGGGCACTTGCATGAAATATCAGTACCTGTTAAAAAAAAGACCTATGCAAAGATCAGTTTAAACAAACCTGGTATCTTGGTATTCAATGTTTATCTGGAAATATCTTCAAAGATTAAGATGATAATGACGAATTTTAATAAAATTTCAGAGCAGCTAAAATCAAGGTATTTTTGGCTCTAAAAAGTGGCTCATAATAATATTTATGATTAAAATTTTCTAATTTAAGATATAAAAAAATAAATAATAAGTTACAAATGGTGAGTCTCAAAGGCCGTGGTTTCAGTTATTTTTATTTAAAAATTCAAGGTTATGAAAGTTTCATAAAAATTATGAACGAACAAAAACTTGTATTTCAATTTATTGTCGGATAAAGAACGTAATTTTGATCGACTATTGAACAAGCTATTGAATAAATTTTTTGTTTCAATGATAAAAGAAAAAAAAAACTTTTTTAAATTTATAATTGAACCCTAAATTGTTTAATCTTACTGATAAAAAGTTGGTTTTAATAAGTTAAATTTATTTCAAAACGAATTTAAGAATCTCCAAAAGGAAAATTTTATCACCAATTCTAAAGCCAAAGTTTGAACAAGTGTATTTTTTCGATTTACTCTGTATGCACGAGCATAAAATTCATGAATAGAATTCAATTTTTCATTAATGAACTAGTTTTTAGTAATATTATTCGATTATTTTTTTAGAACAGTAATTTCTAAAAAAAATACTTGATACTCAGTGACAAATAACGGTTCCTTTTTGTTAGCAAGAAATAATAAAAAAAAAAACCTATAAAAAATTAATAAGAATAACTAGAATATAATATTATTCAAAATAAATCAATAACGAAAAAAAAAAAAAACAAAAAAAAACAAAAGATGAATTGGGAAATAATAAGTAGTTAGAGTAGGGGCCAAAATGTCGTCGACAAGCGGAACAATTCCAATATAAACTATACCAGCATACTGTCATGGCACCGGCAAGCGGACTTTTTTGGCTAGTTTTGCGAATGCATTATCCCCTCTCAGACCCCTTATTATTTCCCAATAAGAAAAAATAAAAAAGGTCGTAGGGGCATTGTCACACCAACAGCCATATCGTCACGGGCACAATCTGACATAGGCTAGCACAGTTTCGAGAGTAGGGAGTATCTTGCGCGTTGCTCTGATCTCAGCTGTAAACGTTGTACGCAAAGCGAGCGCATTATTCTCTTTCGGTACTCCGTGTAAGCCGGTGCTCAAAGACTCCAGTACTGCCTTATATATATATATATATATATATATATATACTTTTCATAGTTTTTACAAATTTATAGGCAATTTGAGTTTATTTTAGTACGTGCTTTTTAAAATTTTACAAAGTTGAGTGTTCAAGTGCTCTATTAACTAGGATTCTAGGAAAAGGATGGAGGTGTGTAAAAATAAGGAGAAGAATCACAACAATTTGATTCTTATAAGCAAAATGCAGCAGCGACAGCTTGGTTTAAGTTCAAAGCATGTTGGTCTCAGGGAGTTGATCGCAAAGCTTCATGAAGCTTTTGCTACCGATGACGTCGATATTGACTACGTGCAGGATCTCATGGTCGCCTACAAGAGCAACCCCCAAGAATGGAAAAAGTTTGCCAAGTTCGATCGTTACAGGTGAGCTTGTTACCAGCCAACGTATTAAGAGCATAAGATTTACTGGTTAAATTTAATTTCTTGACTGATTAAAATTGCTAAATGCGTCATTATGACAGTAAAAATTTTAATTTTTAAAGTTATTAATGGAAACGTATCGAAAAAAGGGGGAATCAAATTTTTTTAAAACATAGAGGCCTGTGTTCCTTAAAAATTTGTTAATTTAACTTTCCATTAACTTTGTCAAAACGACCGGAAAGTTTTTACTTTTCCGATTTTATTAGAAATTTTGAAAGTTTCTATTTTTTGTTACATCATTAATTTACATTAAAAAAATATAAAATAAATAAATAAATAAATTATTGAAAAATTACCAAAAGATTAAATTGTATGTTCAGAAATCAATTAATTTTTTTTTTTGTCTGAAAGATCTTGTATTTTTTTCGTAATAAGTAATTTAAATTTCTATTTAAATTTAAAGATATTCAATGAATTTCTTTTTTCATTTATAATTTTTCTTTTTGATGCTGCACAATTTTTTATTTTCAATACTTTAATATAAAAAATTTTTAATTACATGATAATTAGACACATCAAAATATTATTTTGGCTTCGGTGTAATCTTCGAAATTTATATGAAAATTTTTTTTAAACTTTTTTTCATACATTATTTTATTTTGATTAAGAAAGAAAGTACTGCATATTGTTTTAGTATGTCTCTTTATAGAATGTTGCCTCCAAAAGAACCTAACGGAAGGATTTTATCATCTGTAACGGTTACCTCCAGTTTAGTTACCATATAATGGAACAAACAAAAGTTAAAAAAAATTTCCGTCTCATTAATATTATAATCTGTATATCTGTGGTAAGCTCAATAGTTTTACTCAAATTTACAGATTTTATTAAAAACCAAGCTGAATTTCATATATTATAAAAACCTTTTTACTTAAAAATTTAATTGCTTTAAAAAATTTTGAGTAGCTTCATGAATTTTCTAAAACAGTTCAATAGTATATTATTCCCGCAGGCGAGATGGTTCGATTTGGCCTCCGAGAGGTTTGCGACCCGAGCCGAAGGCGAGGGTTGCAACGAGGAGGCTAAATCGAACCCTCGAGCCTAAGGGAAATATACTATTTTTCGTCCTTCTAACCGAAAACAAGGGGCGAAGTTCCGATTTTTAGGTTAGAGGGACGAAAAGTAAAAATTTTTGGGTGCGCAGATCGTCCAAACTAGACAGACGTAGAACTTTCGATGCTTACATTTATTTATTCTTGGAGTTCACTAAGGTTATCTAGTTATCAATAATTACTTTTATGGGCGAAAATGCGCAGCTAGTTTTCTTAAAGCCACATACGTATTGAAATTTACGCCATTTATATGCTTGTTTTAATATTCTGCGATAGTTTTCACTTTTTTAAAAAGAAGTCAAACATTTGTTTTAAAACTTGGAAATAGAAATAATGCGTCTCTTTTGGTTTTGTGGCTACCGAAATCAAAGTAATCACATTTTGATGTGTTGATAATCTTTTCGGACCTAACAGAAGTCTAGAACTATGAAAACTTATTTTTTATTTCTCTGACTCTTTTTAGATCTCAAATATTGTTTCGGGATTTACTTAAATTATTCCGTTGTATAATTTTAGAGATATTTGATCTGAAAAAATCAAATTTATATGAGTGTTTTTCCTCGTTAAATAAAATACGGTCATAAGAATTTTTTTTTCATACTACAAATCTCCCTACAAAGAGTTTCATTAATTTTCCTCAGTTACTTTCTTTGTACATTTTTTGTCTCTTTGTATGCTCTCTACTAAAATAGGCAATATGAATCATTAAAATAAATAAGCGCGTACATGCATCGACAAAACCATTCAACAAATATTTAATCGAAACCTTCAATCCCAAAACTCTATCTCTGGTAAGAGCCTTAGCCATTTTTCAGTTGGGGTTTTTAACGTTCAGCTAATTTTTCACTGAATTTTCACTGAACTTGCCTACACAAAGTCTATAATGAATTCGGCTTTGGTTAAGCTGGGGTTCTGTAATTCTATTTTATTTTTATAGTGCCTGGTCACTCTAACCTCAAAATCGGATCTTTGATTTGGGTTTTCGGTTACTCGTACTGTAAGTAGTATATACTACTGGAGACGATGCTGCACCCGTACTTAAATATACTATTTTTAAGCACATTGATTCAATGTGATTATATTTTCAATTATAATAAATATTTGTTAAATTCATTTAAATTATATTAAATTAAAAAGAAAAAAGAGTTTAAGACTATGATTACTAAATAATTGTTAAAACTCATAATTTTCATCACAAATACAGACATTTTCAATGATTTTTGTTAAAAATTTTTACACTTCATTTTTTATTCACGCTTTTATAAGTAACTTGTTTAAAAAAAGTTAATAATTGTTTTCTGACATGTTTTTTAAAATATCTAATAAATGTTTCTGAAATAAATTGTTAATTGATAATATAATACTAGAATTATTTACTCAATTTTGAAAAAGCTAATTTGAAGGCGTCGAATCACATTCCGGTTTGTATCGATTGAAGATATTGTACTACCAAAGGATAAATATTGTTAACAATGAGGCAAAAATTATTGATTAATATTAATTATTTTATGTAGTTAATAAATAATATAAAAATTAATGAAAATAAGCTGAAATTTTCAGTAAAAAAATTAAATGATATTCGGTTAATAATCAGTGAAAAACGTTTCATAATTAGCCAATTCTTCACTGAAAATTCAGCTTATTCTTAACTTTTTGGTCAATTTTCAGCTTTTTATTTAATATGTTTCTTGTGACACATCAGGTCTAAAGGTTAAATCTTATTAAAAATGAAGTGTTTAGTTCGCTTATTTCAATAGAAGATATATTTGATTTAGACTGCAAGCGAGCTGCTTGTCTGAGGTCAAAGATACCGTGCTTAAAGAACTCAAAGTAACTACTTTATGTCGCTGTTTGAACAGCGTACTATTTCATTGATTAGCTTTAAAAAAGTGGGAGAGTTTCCTATTTCTCTCTCTCTCTCTCTCTCTTTAATATATCTATTTATTTATAGTTTATTTTATACTATCTATTTATAGTTTATTTTTGTACAACATAATGTACAATTAATAAACACATCGAAATAAAAATTAAATCCCTCTTTGTTTCTCTTTCTTTTGAACAATTCAATTTACATTTCTTATTCTTAATTTAAGGGGAGGGTACTATGAAAATGACCTTTTTTCAAAGACTTTTTATTTGTACAAAAATTTATTTTAAGAATTTAAAAACAATGTACAATGTTTCAGAAACTATTGAAAAAAAATAGCGGATTTTTGAATTTTTTGACCCTTTTTCTGAATCGTTTACCTCAAAAAGTTTATTTTAAGTAAAAGAATTTTTTATTCCCAAATCAAGTACACAACTGAATCGCGCCTGAAACTCTAAGTGGATTCCACAATACTTTAGACGTCTAATTTAACAAGAGTTTTTTTTTTCTTTTATAGGCAAAATATTGCATTAAACAAACTCTTGAATCTAGAAAACTTGGGTTTTTTGGGTTTAAGCACTTGGTGTTTTAGGCGCGACTCCTTCATGTACTTGATTTGGGTATAAAAAATTCTCTTACTTAAAATAAACTTTATGCGCCTTCTTTACCTTAGTTCAAGAGCTTGGGACTTATATTTAATCATGTAATATAATTTTGTAATTTTATTAATTTACGATCATCTTTATAATTATAAAGTTATAAGACATTAATTTTTTCATTGATGAGTAACTATTTGAATCATATGAAAATAAATCAAAGATTTTTTTTTCATATTTTCCTGATCTGCACTATTGGTAGCGTTAGATTAATCATGGCCTGTATTTTTCGTGAGGGAAAAATTTTTCTTAAACACTCTGAAGTTTGAAGTCAGGGGCGCCGTAAGAACAATCGTTCTCAACACTGACATGTCTAAATAAACATACAACAAAGATAATCTTATTCACAATTCAAAGTTGGTTTTTGCCTATGTACACGAGATGGACGTCGAGTCGTTTCCCCCCTTCAGAATTACTACTAAAAAACCGCCACCGTCCTAGAGGACCTAAGCTGTATTACAGGCTAGGAACGGAGGTGACCATTTTTTCTTAGTTCTAATTTAAATTCGATTTTCACTTGTTCTACATCAAAAACTTAAGTTTTGAACCGACTTGAATTTTCGAGAAATTATTAACACGGAAAATGTGTTAGCCCAACCTGAGATCTGAAACTATTAGAATTTGAATTAGATTTTGAAGTCGAAAATTAGAGATTCTAGATTTTACCACACCGTAAGTGCGGGGCTGATATCATATGTGAAGTCAAATTATTCCAATTGTAACAGATATACAGACTTTCTTTCAAAAATTTCGAATAAGAATTTTGTGCTTACAGTGTGACAAGCATAACTTTTTTTTTTTTATTTGCTCAAGTCTAATATCAAAAAACGTTGAAATCTTAGTATTGGTCCAACCAGAACTATGTAATCTTTTTTTTCGAAAAATTGAAATTTTATGTGACATACATTCTCAAAGAATGATTTTTTCGTTAATTCCGAAAAAAACCTTTTTCGAAGGCCAATGTTAAAAGATACAGATTTTATTCACTCTCGATTTTGAGGACTTACTCTAAAAAAGTTTTCGGAAGCTAATTTTCATAGAAAAATTTCACCGATGCAGTTTAATTATTGCATTGGTTTTATTTATGTAACCCTTTACAATTTGTATTCGAGCGTTAACTATTTTTTCTCGTTAAATTACTGATAGATGTACTGAAAATTAGCAAAGTTATTCAGGTAACTTGAAAAGTAAAGTTTTGATTATAATGTATACAAAAGCACGTAACTGTAATGATTAGACACTTCATGTTTTATGCATGAAATCTATATTCTTTAAAATCGGACTCCGAAATCTTCATTCTCATTCGTGAATAGATAAAACCTGTACTTTTTAGAATTTTGAATGAAATTCATCCCTTAATTCGAAAATGAATGGAATCTGTATCTTTCAGTGTTGGACTATGTAATCAGTATTTTTGTGTAACTCTCAAAAAAAAAAATTATTTTTTATAATTGGGGGTGACATCTCCAGCGAGGCTCGCCTATGACTACTATGACGTGTCATTCCCAAAATGATGTCGCTTTTCTCAAAATCCGATCTCGCTTCAAGACTTCGAAAAAAGTTAGGAGCAATAGATTTTTTTAATGCGCATAATTTATTTTGTTTCACTGCGGCATTCAATAGGTACTTTTCGATGCGCCCTCTCTGGGAGCAAAGTGTTACTTTGACACCCGCTCTCCCGAAGCGGGAGTCAAAGTAATTTTTAACCTCGTTGATCACAAGTAATAACTTGTCTCCCTCCGACGCAAGCCAAAAGAACGAAATGTACTCCCTGCGCCATCAACCAACGCGCACCCGGCCTACTGCATGCCCTCGCTAGCGCTCGGGCCGCAACATGGCGGCCGGCTGCGTGTCGGCCGCTGGCGCTTCGGGAGTACATTTCGTTCTTTTGGCTTTAATCGGAGGAAATCAAGTTATTTTTTGTGATCAACGGACTTTAAAAAAGTGCATATATCCCTCAAGACTAAAGTTTGCTGAGGAGGCCCACGTATTTGCAGCCCTCGACTTCGTCTCGGGCTGCAATGACAGCGGGCCTCCACTGCAAACTTTAGTCCCTCTGGGAATAATATACTATTTGACTCCCGCTCTCCGTGAAGCGGGAGTCAAAGTAATTTTGACTCCCGCTGTAGCGGGAGTCAATGTAATTTTGACTCCCGTGGGAGTCAAAGTAGAGATTGACATCCACTAAGAGCGGGCTACCATGTCTCTACAACGGGCATCTCGTAAGGTTGTGCTATGCGCGCGCAATAAATCATACCACGCGCACTATTAAAAACACATCGTGAAATAAAATAGCACAGCTATAGCATTGTATAATCTAAATAAATAATATGATTTCTTTGTATAAAAAAAAAAAAAAAAATTGGTAATTTTAGTCCATGTAAAATTTTCTATTTTACCGACCCTAGTAAAAATCCTTCGTAAAAATTACTACCCAAGTAAAATTTTCGTATTTTTGCTCTCCCAATCTTTGCCACTCAAGTTTCTGGTACAGAAAGTTTCAAACCATTAAAAATGATGCAACTGCATTTATACAACCCTACGTCCTTAATGGCACCTCGTAATGAGTTCCACCGGAGGTCCTGAAGCCGAGGTGTCTACTATTGAGTATTCCAATAATTTAATTTTCTGCCTTATCGACGCCAGAAATTAAAATCATCATTTTACGTAAAATTTTCAAACTATGGCTACAAATTTTATGACAACAATTACATATCTTTTTTTGTCGTTTTCTTGGTTTCTCAAAGTACCTATTGAATGCCACTAGCGAAACAAAATATGATGTTACACATGAGAGTTAAGCGCCACAGACCTCTCGAGAGGAATTTTCAGGTAGCAGCACTCGGCTACGGTTGCGCTGCGCGCAACCTTCGCCTCGTGCCGCTACCTGAAAATTTCTCTCTCGACGTCAATGTGGCGCTTGCCTCCCATGTATAACAATATATCATTACAAGTCTTTACTTTGTTGCATGAGAAGCTGCAGAGGGCATGCTAGTTTTTTTATAAATCTAATTTTTTCTGCATAAATTCGTACGTTTTAAAAATCAAAAATGTATTCTTGATAAACTATAATAAAAGAAACTTCATAAATTTAACCGTGTAATAGTAAAATACTGTTTTGTGGACATAAATCTCTTTGACATCTAGATACATCGTTATAATAAAAAAAAAAAAAAAAAAAAAATATACTCATTTGCCACCGCTTTAAGAAATATTATTATATTTTTTTCTATAAGAAACTATACAATATCCAATAAATATTTTAGGTTCTTAGGGTTATATGGGTTTGAAAGAAAATTTAAAAATTATTTTGTTAGTATAGATATAGCTGGCTTTCAATATTTTTATCAAATAATAAGTAGATATATTTTTATATATGTTTATCTTAAAGGTATTTAATTCAAAGAGTTATTTTTAATGAGATTAAATATTATAAAACAAAAAAGCTATTTACTGAAATGTATCATTACAATAATCATTTAAATTGTTATAATTTTTCAAGACTTAAGATTTGTGTAATTGTTGACATTCGCAATCATCTTATCTGTAGAAAAATAAATGTATTATTTCTGATTAAGTTGGGTCGATCAAAACATCCGCTAAGAAGTAAAGTTATCGATCTCTGATATGTGAGTTAAACCTGAAGACTTTGATGATACACGTCATTTAAGAGTAATCAATGAAATGATCGATCTCCAACTATTTCAGAAGAAATTAAAATTATTTTTTTGTAATTTTGCAAACGTAATAAGAATTGAAATGAAAAAATTTTGCTGAAACCATTGCTTAAGATTATTTTAAGCTCATAAAAATTTAACGATTACTTAAGCCTTTTAACTTTTTGCACAGTTAAATTTCATTTAAAAAATTGGATAAGCACTGCGACAAATTGTTACATTGAATGAAATGTTTGAATTCTTATAAAGTAGCCTTTTTTATTCGTCACGTCAAATCCCAAACTTTTTTTCAACAAAAAACTTATTAAATACGGTTTATTTGTGCTCTTTTGGCTTCGTTAGTTTTACAAATCTAAATATAAATTGCAGTTTCTCTTAATAATTTTTTTAATCTTTTGTACTTTTTATGAAATAATTTCAGTTTTTTGAAGCTGATAACCAAAAAAATTAAAGAAACTCCAATCTTCTGAGATTAGGGAATCATCAATTTTTTTATTGAACTCCTCGTATTTTTATCAAAATCCCAAATTATTTTTCCCTGTGAAATTATATTTTTATTTTTTATCACACGATAACATTTGTAGCTGAGATTAATGAAACTTTGAGGACAAAAACATAACCATAAACTAATGTCTAAGCTACCAAATTAACGTGAATAAAAAAAATTTAGAATTTTGTTACAGTCTAGTTCTAAATTTATTTACATTTAATGTACTTAAAATATGATTTTTTAGGATCATTTATACACTCAATAATTAAAATTACAAAGAATAACATGAAAAATGAAAAAAAGTTAAAAGTGTTTCAAAAACCGTTTTGTCGAACGATAAAAATAAAATGTGTAACGTAAGTTAACGAGAATTAAATTAGAGCTTTAAACGGCTTCTTGAAAAATCACGAATATTTCCGCTGTCTCAATAAAATGTTTTGTATTTTAATCATTTGTGAGTAATTTTCAGGTGTTTGAAAAGTCATACTCAGAAACAAACGATTGCGCGCTAACGCAGAGTAAGGCGAACAAAAATGATTATTAGATTGTGACTAATATTAAAAAAAAATTTTTAATTGTTTGCAGGTATACGAGGAATCTGGTTGACGAGGGTAATGGCAAGTTCAACCTCATGGTTTTGTGTTGGGGTGAGGGCCATGGATCAGCCATTCACGATCACGCGAACGCACACTGTGTCATGAAGATACTGCAGGGCGAACTCTGCGAGGTGATTGCCTTTTACGAACTTTGTTTATCTCTCTCTTTTTTTCCAACGTTTTTCAAGGATAGTGATAATTCGTGCTTGCTTTGCGATCGATTCTATTTTTGCGTTTTCCTTTATTTTCTATGTCACTTTATTCGATCATCAAGAGTCATTCATAAGTTGAAACCTTTTTTTTTTAAGTTCACGCCCGATGTGGAATTCTATATCGTGTTTTAGCGGCATAAAATACGTTTTGCCGACAAATAAATTTTTTGACTGCTAAACAAGTTCTTTCGTCAACAGAAAACATCTACGTGATGTGAAATCCTTCACGCAATATTTTTTGAATATTAATGACTCAAAAAAGAATAAGGTTAATTATCAAGTTGTATTAAAATACATTAAGGGGGAGTTTGGTGTAAAATGACGTTTTTTGAGGATTCTTTTTTCTTAGAAATATTGTTTATTTGAATAGAACAAATTCAATACAAAAATAAAAACAGTTTTTGGCGATTTATTATTTTTTTTTTTCACTAAATGGTGGAGCTCAGTTCCTGGAAAACACGATCTTTTTTTTTGCTGCTCCAGTAAAAAATTTTCTATAAACCTGAAATAGAAAAGAAACATAATAATAAAGAACGAAAAAAAAAAAGATTACACTAAGGATCTTTTTTTCATCTAAGTAAACCTAAAAAAAAAAAACAATTTTTTTCGCCAAAATTACGTGTTTTATAAAAAAAGGACTTTTTTTAATTGGTTCAAAAATAGTATATTTCTTAACACCGCCTAAGTTGAGAACGGATCTTTTTGTAACTACTTTTCTACAGGATGCTCGGGGCAACGTGTAGAAAAGTTGTTGCAAAAAGGGAGGTTTTAAACATGAATTTTTAATAAAAAATTTTCAAGGTTTACGTAAATGCTTGTATCATTATAAAAGTCTCTGCCAAATTTCAGCTCAATCGATTGAATAGTTTTTAAATGATAGGTGCAGCTAATTACAAATATGCAGTTTTGAGAAAAACGCTTTTAAAATTTTTTAAAGTGAAAATTATCTTATTTCTGATACTTATGAATCAATCAGATATTCTAGAGCTATACAACATACAAAAATGGCTCCTGCCATCTATGTTGCAATTTTGACTGTTTCCAATCTAAAATATTCAGGTGGTTACTGGTCCCTTTATAAAAGAGAGCTATCGCCATCTTGCGTAAGATTTTTATTCGTGAGCTGATTGGTGAAGAAGTTTTTAAAATATTCGAAAAGTGCATTTTGAGGTTACTCTTATTGTTTTTTCCCATGCGCGCTTGCAGCGCGCTCAGAAGAGCTAGTTAGGAGAAAATTTTCAAATTAATGCATTTTAACTTTCATTTGCGATCTGGGTATAGCCACATATGTATCGCGCTACGTAAATGCTTGTACTTTAAAAACTATTAAGAATATCGTTCTAAAATTTTACAGGAGTATTTTTGTGACGCTAAATGACGATTTTTCATCCAAAAAAATTTTTGGGCTTGTTAGTTTATTTGTTTATTTATGAAAAATTTATTTCTTACTTGCTCCGTTTGGAATTCTGGGATTGTAAGCTTTTCAGTTGATTTATTCCCTTTTCCTTTATAAAAGAGAGCAATTGCCATGTTGCGTAAGCTTTTTATTCGTGAACTGATTGGTGAAGAAGTTTTTAAAATGGCCGGTGCTAAACGTCGGTCAGATAATCGAAAATCGAACTTATTTTTTTTCATTTAAATTAAGGCCGAAAATAATAAAAAAATTTTATCTTATACATGTTTATGAAAAGCTAGTGTTAAAAATTGATGAAAAATAATGTGAAAACAACCCTTTTGTATTTACAAAGGGTTAAAATTAGGGAACTGCTAAACGTCGGTCAGATATTTCATATTTCATATTTCTGTATTCTTACACTTCAGGACGCGGGAATCCGGACTGGCGCGAAAAATTTTGAGTTCAAAATTATTTTGAATTTGGCCGTGAAAAATAATTTTTCAATGATGGAAAATATATATTTCAAAGCCAATTTCAATAATATTTTTTTATAAACATGTTTCAAAAATTCATTTGATATCTTTAATTTTCAAATTATAAGGAAGTATATGTGTGCAATTTATACTAACTTAGTTATTAACTTATACTGCAAACATTTTTTTTTTTTTTTTTTTTTTGATCTGAATTTACAACAATTTTAATTTTATTATCTTTAGCAAGAAAATCTGTCATTTTACAGAATTGTCGATGAATTTATAAATTTTGCATAAATAAATTTTAACTTCATTAATTTATTTTTCTTTTTGTGTAACCGTGCTTACAAAAATTTTTGTGTTATTATAATCTTCAATTAATTATTATATTTATTGATAAGAATTAAAAAAATATATACTTTCAGTCAAAACTTTTATTAGAATTTTCTATTTTAAAATTTAGCGCCATGTTACTTCCTTAAGCAGCGCCTCTAACGGCGTTTTTCGAGCTGCTAGAAACAACGAATTCGGTGGAATTGTATATATAGTTAGAGTACTGTGTATAACCTTTTTACAAGCTCTTTTTTCTTAATTTTAACCCTTTGTAAATACAAAAGGGTTGTTTTCACATTATTTTTCATCAATTTTTAACACTAGCTTTTCATAAACATGTATAAGATAAAATTTTTTTATTATTTTCGGCCTTAATTTAAATGAAAAAAAATAAGTTCGATTTTCGATTATCTGACCGACGTTTAGCACCGGCCTAAAAGGGAACTGCTAAACGTCGGTCAGATATTTCATATTTCATATTTCTGTATTCTTACACTTCAGGACGCGGGAATCCGGACTGGCGCGAAAAATTTTGAGTTCAAAATTATTTTGAATTTGGCCGTGAAAAATAATTTTTCAATGATTGAAAATATATATTTCAAAGCCAATTTCAATAAAATTTTTTTATAAACATGTTTCAAAAATTCATTTGATATCTTTAATTTTTAAATTATAAGGAAGTATATGTGTGCAATTTATACTAACTTAGTTATTAACTTATACTGCAAACTTTTTTTTTTTTTTTTTTTTTTTTTATCTGAATTTACAACAATTTTAATTTTATTATCTTTAACAAGAAAATCTGTCATTTTACAGAATTGTCGATGAATTTATAAATTTTGCATAAATAAATTTTAACTTCATTAATTTATTTTTCTTTTTGTGTAACCGTGCTTACAAAAATTTTTGTGTTATTATAATCTTCAATTAATTATTATATTTATTGATAAGAATTAAAAAAATATATACTTTCAGTCAAAACTTTTATTAGAATTTTCTATTTTAAAATTTAGCGCCATGTTACTTCCTTAAGCAGCGCCTCTAACGGCGTTTTTCGAGCTGCTAGAAACAACGAATTCGGTGGAATTGTATATATAGTTAGAGTACTGTGTATAACCTTTTTACAAGCTCTTTTTTCTTAATTTTAAGGCCGGTGCTAAACGTCGGTCAGATAATCGAAAATCGAACTTATTTTTTTTCATTTAAATTAAGGCCGAAAATAATAAAAAAATTTTATCTTATACATGTTTATGAAAAGCTAGTGTTAAAAATTGATGAAAAATAATGTGAAAACAACCCTTTTGTATTTACAAAGGGTTAAAATTAAGAAAAAAGAGCTTGTAAAAAGGTTATAATGAACCTTAACCCTGCGCCATCGACCAACGCGCACCCGGCCAACTGCATGCCCTCGCTAGCGCTCGGGCCGCAACATGGCGGCCGGCTACGTGTCGGCCGCTGGCGCTTCGGGAGTACATTTCGTTCTTTTGGCTTTAATCGGAGGAAAATAACTTATTTTTTGTGATCAACGGACTTTAAAAAAGTGCATCTATCCCTCAAGACTAAAGTTTACTGAGGATGCCCAGGTATTTGCAGCCCTCGACTTCGTCTCGGGCTGCAATGACAGCGGGCCTCCACTGCAAACTTTAGTCCCTCTAAGAACAATATACTATTTCAATGTATTTGTATCCACTGAATCAAAATTCAGAATTAGATAATGAGCCTACAGAGTTTTCAAAGAATAAAATTGAAAAAACGTGATTTTTTACCACTTTTTTCTTTTTTTTTGTTTTGGTCATTTTCATGATTTCTCTTATGTAAATTGCAAAAAATGTGTAGAAATTTTTATTTAATTAGGCTTTTTCGTATTGTTATCTATTAAGTAATAATGCAGAGGGTTTTATAGGTTTAATTTTGAAAAAAAATAAAAAACCCGAATTTAATCGATTTTTTTCAATTCTTTATACGTTATTCAAAGTGATCGAAAAAAAATTGATTAAATTGAGGTTTTTTCATTTTTTTCAAAATTAAACCTATAAAACCCTCTGTATTATTACTTAATAGGTGACAATACATCGAAAAAGCCTTATTTTATATAAATTTTAACATATTTTTTCAGTTAACAGTCAGTGATATCATTAAAATGATAAAAAAAAAGGATTAAAAAAGTGGTAAAACTACTTTTTACCTTTCATGTACTGCTGCCCAATAAATCTACTTCATCGAAAAAAGTGCACGAGGGATTGAAAATTGGGCACCAACCCTATAGTTTGATATCAATTTTGTTATATTAATGAAAAATTTTAAGGGGGCTCAAGAATTCAGAATATTCTTACCACGTTTTACTGCACTGTGCAATGGCTCTTTTCAAAGCTCGTTTAGTTGCAGTGTATGAGTCTCTTTTTCTGCAAGTTCCACTATATTTCTGTAAGTTATTTCGGAACTTCTACTATAAAAGCGATATGTGACAACTCTCAATTTTAGAAAATTACAGATTTGTATACAAATGTATACGTATATATTTATAAATACATGTAGATATATTTTCTTGAATTTTAAATGTATTTGTCCAAAGCGGATTGAGCTCCCCCAATCAGTGGCAGCGTGTGATCGTAACGGCTCTAAATTGTAGAACATACTTACATATGAGCATGCGCACGTAAAATATGTAAGGTTATGTATCACAGTAGATGTTTTATAAAATTATTAGTGATTGCTAACGTAACTGTAAAAAGATCCTTTGAGAAGTTAGTTGCAAAAAAAATATTGTTTATGAAGTTTCCATTTAGAAACAGGTAGAAGCAGAGCTTAACAGCAGGCGGTTATTGTGGCGAGCAAGCCCGCGAAGCGAGTGAGCGAGTCGAGTGAACTCTACTTCTACCTGTTTTTATGGAACCTTAAAAAAAAAATACTGTTATTTTTTAACCCGATAAAAATTATGTATCGTTAGAAAGCTTTTTAAAAAAGGAACCTTTCTCTGTGAACCACATCTCATTATCTTGAATGCTCAGCATTAAGCTTATTTTTTCTTCTTCCAGTTCCCTTTTTTCTTTTTTTCAAGCTGTTCTTTAATTTTTCGCTGCTGTTGTTCACAAGCCTTTATACTATTCTTGCATTTCAACTCATCCTCTGAACCTTTTTGTTTTGTAATTAAATTTTTTAATTTGTCAGAAATTTCTCTCTTTTTTTCAGCATTTTCTCCTTTTTTCTTTTTCTCTGCATCCTCTTTCAACTGATTGTTATAAAAAAATCTCCAGTAGCAGCACCAATTTTTGGTTTTTGCTTTCTGTTACCTTTTAAAACTGGCTTTTTTTTTTTTTTTAGTTAAGTGCGCTTCTGGGAACTTTAAGATTTCTTTAAGCACAGCTTACTCGGGGGAAATATGAATCGATTCTATTAAAAATAAAAAGTATCAAAATAAATCTAAAAAACGCAATCGAAGTATTAAAAATAGGGGAGTAATTATTTGCATGGGAAAAAAAAGAATTTGCATGACACTCTCAGAGAAAGGTTTGATTGGGTCAACAATATATTGTAACATCTAAGATGCCATATTTGATAGAGAGACAATGATGCACATTGTAGCAGTAACAATATCATGGTAGCGCTGACTAAATGGTTAACATGTTTCTAGTTACACTGGTATAGCACAACTTAATTTAAAAAAATTTCTTTTTTGTGATTTTGGTATAATTAATGTATTTAATGAATAGTTTTAATCTTAAAAAATATACAAATGATTATAAAAATCACAGTATTTAAGAAATAATGACTTCAATTGAGATTTTAAAAAATAGCTAGGATTGGTTAGATTTTTGAATATTTGCTTTGCTACTCGCAACGATATGTATTGTTATCCTTACCATACGTATTGTAACTGCTACAATTAAGACTATTGAGGGAACAAAGAATATTTAATTGGTCCAATATAATCTTTCTCTGAGTGCAGCCAAGTAGCACGGGAAAAAAGGTATTTGCACGGGAAAAAAAGGGGTTTGCACGGGAAAAAAAGGAGTTTGCACGGGAAATTAAAAAAATTGACCCGGGAAAAATGTGATTTTCACGAGAAACTCGAAAATTCTTGAATTGTTTTGATTAATTTGCTTTCATTTGATACAAACTTAAATTAACTCCCACTACTTGTTTACGATCAAGCACCAAGTTACCAAGCAGCAGAGCACATAGTGCCTGCTTTTAGTTCTAGCTTGGTCAGCCAGCAAGACAGATTATTTTGCAGTAAAGTGTTTGCCAAATACACAATGGCCAGTGAATTGACTTTGAAAATTCTTCTTCAGACAGTTCACCAGAAAAAGATGCGTCGATGGACCAACCTGTACGAAAACGTAGGCGACCAAATCGAACGTGGTGTGAACGAGAGAAATATCCTTCAGCGGCAGAGGCGGAAAATGCAATTAAACTTCAGGAGTTTTGGAAAAAATCATCAACAAAGATGACATCAGCAGGTATTTTTTATTGCTTGGGCGATAAAGTTTGTAAAATGTTTAAGAATATTTTTACTTGATTACTTCCCTTTCTAAAAAAAAGTACGCGGCTTGGAACGGGTTCTTCTCTATTATACCTACAGGTAAACGAGTTGAATTTCGATGTACGCTAGGGCAGTATAGAAGGTCAGAGTGCCCAGCTGGCATGTACTTGTTATACCACAACTCAAATACCTGCGTAACTTTATTTAAAACGGACAACCAACACGAAAACCATTCAGACAATCCAACACGTGAGTTGTCCATAGAAGTAAAATTGTTCGTGAAACAAAAGTATGAAGATGGAATTACAAAACCAAACGCTCTCCTAAATCTTATGCGTCGAAACAACATTACTGAGCCGCAAAAATTAAAGCTCGTTGGATTCCTCAAGACACTTCATCACGGAAAAGATCTTCCTTCCGTATCTGCGACTGAAATACGAGCATGGTGTGAAGAACGAACTGCGATTCCACAAGAAGAAGATGAACCTTTTGTTGTCGATTATTATATTTTTGCAGAATCGTTTGATGTTGAGGAACAAGACATCAAAATAGTAATATCAACTCCTAGGTTATTGCGGATAGCCAAAAAATTTATAAAGTTGGTGCAAACCGATGGAACTTATAAATTAAATTGGCAAGGTTTTCCTTTTCTTCTTGTAGGTACGAGTGACGCGGATCATGTTTCTCACCCTTTTGCAGTAGCAGTTACAAAAGGAGAAACAAAGGATGATTTTGAGTTTGTGTTCCGAGCGATAAATAAAAGTATTCCAGAATGGAAGCCTTCAATTCTGTTAGCCGATGGTAGCGAGGCTATTACAAACGGTTTCGAATCTGTTTTTGGTGCTCCTGAAATTCAGCTTATGTGCTTTTTTCACGTGGTAAAAAATATTGAGAAATATCTTCTCGATCAATAACTAAGGTTAATTTGCGCTCACAGCTGAAAGAAGATATCAATATTTTACAATCATGTCAAAGTAAAAAAACGTTTGCAAATGCATCGTCGCTATTTTTACAAAAATGGAAAAAACATTCTGATAACCAAGTCCTACAATTTATTAATTACTTCCAAGATCACTGGCTGATTACGTTTCCAAACTGGTATGAAGGTGCTGCTGCAGGTTTTTCATCTTCAAACAATGGAGTTGAAGGTACTAATGCAGTAATAAAAAAAGAACATACGTTTCGCGAGAGGTTACCGGCTGGACAATTTCTCGGCTGTAGTATGGATATGGTGAAGCAGTGGTCACAGCGACGGGATCCAGAGTCAATCAACTGCGTGGTTTTTAATGAAAGAAGAACCGTTTCTCTGCCATTATGGACAACAGCCCACCAGTGGGTGGCTAAAAAAACTGCCGTACTTCAACGTAACAAGAATGGCTGCACTCAATATTTCACCTCATCATCAAACTTTCAAACGCCAATCACGGCAAAAATTCTCAAGGATTTTGAACGTCAAGAAAACAAATGGAAAACATTTGATGACTTCAGCAGCTGGCGTATAAAAGTTTGGAAAATAGAAGTCTTGTCCGACCATGTGACATGCAGTTGCCCGTTTTTTACTATAAAATACACGGTGGTCTTGAACCAACTTTAAATGAAAAGTCATGGGGCACTTAAATTTCTTGTAGAATTTGATAATTTGGACTTTCCTGATTATTTTCCAAAAAAAATTAGAATCATCTACAAGGCCGCTTTTAAGAAAAGTCGATTTAAAGGTTATAATCACGAAAAACAGTGGTCTTGTACTTTTTTTTTTTTTTCTCTTTCTATTAATTATTTTTTATATTATTTGGCTTATTTTCAAACAAAATTAAAATATTGTTTGACATTTTAAAAGGTTTGGATCAAATCATCTAAAAAAATCATGGCTCAAAAAAAAATTACAAAGTTATTTTCACTTTGAAAAGCAGGTGAACTTTCAATCCTTCAGTAAGTGCGCGAGTATAGTTACTATGGTTACTTCCATAAATTATTTTAATAGTTAAAATTAATTTTGATTACATTCAGTTAACCTCAAGATGGTACACAAAATACCCAAAAAAGATCACGCCTTGACACACGATGAAAATCGTAGCAAGATTTGTTTGTTTTGCTTAAAAAAGAGAGGCCGTAATGGTTGTCACGAAGTAAGAAAAATAATTAAAAATGGAAACTTTGAAACTTTAGTTCAGTATATTTTTAACCCATCAACTTACGACGCTGATGATCCATCTCTACCGAATGGAGTATGTAAGACTTGTTTAAAGAAGCTGTACGTTTCAAATAGTAAGAAAAAGAAGTTACTGGAAAAACCAACCGTATCATTTAACTATAAGAGTATTGAAACTCGGCAATCTGAAAAGTTATTGGCATGTAGCTGTCTCATTTGCCAATTAGCTCGAGAGCGTCCTGCCACTTCGATCAAAAAAAATTTACCTACAAAAATTCTCGAAGTTACTAATAATAAATTGAAAGGTATATCAGTGGTAAACTTAATATTTGTTTTTGTTATTGAATGAGTAAATTTTTACTCGATTGCACAATTTCATTTTATTTTAAACAGGGGAAGCCAGTATTAAGTCTCATGAATCTAAAAGAAGTTACCGATGTGATGATTGCTTTTCTAAAATTGCTAGAGGCAAACCTCATACATGCAACACTACAACACGTATTAAAAATGTTCAATCATTGATATCAGAATCCACACCAACAGTGCAAAATCAAATAATTTCATCAACTTTAAAAAATGAAATGATTTTAACAGATAAGAATACGCTATCAGTTAACCAAGTTCGGGGAAAACCATTAAAAATTTATGTTAACCCGAAAAACTCCAACTCAGTAGAAAAGAGTAAAACAATTATTACGGCAACTGACATTCAAAATATTCAAACAAAATACGGGCTTTCTCTAAATGTGACAACTGGAATTGCATCAGATTTGCGTGTTGCGACTAAAAATAGAAAATTAATTGAACCAAAACTAGAAAAAAATCTTTCAGCTAATATTCACGCACTAGATGATTTTTTTGACACAAAAGTTTACAAATTCAAAAAATCTGTAAAAATAGAAAAAAAAAGATGACAAAATCACTACAACTGAAGAAGCTTCCGCAAATTCCAAAAAAACTAACAATTTAGAATGTTCGAAAGTTAAAGAAATATGTGAAGCTGAACAAACAAGTAGTACTTCCAAAAAATATATCAAATCAAAAACAAAACAAAATAAACAAACAACTAGTACGTCAAAAAAATCTATTAAATCAAAACCTAAAAAAACTAAAGTGAGTCCTAAAGTTGTTAAAAAAGTTAAAAAAGTCAAGAAAAATATCAGATCAAAAACAAAAAAAAGTGTTTTAAATTCTGACGTAGAAAAAACAGAAAAAAAATCAAAAAAATCTGAAGAGTCAAAAATTAAGAAAAAATATGAAATAATTGAAACCGAGCAAATTCAAACAGCTGTGTATTGCAAGGATTTGCATGGTTTAATAGAATACGTAAGAAAAAAACGCAACTTTTCTAATATGCGTTTGAAATTCGGCATCGATGGTGGAGGAGGATCTTTAAAAGTCTGCTTATCGATACAGTCAATCGACAATGAATTTGAACCACCACCAACAAAGCGACGAAAATATTCAGACGACATCCCTTCTAAATTGTTTCAAGATTCTGGCGTGAAAAAATTGTTCATAATTGGTTTGGTTCAAAACGTCCAAGAGAATTATGACAATGTTAAACAATTATGGTCAGACATAAAAATCGATGAAATTGATGGAAAAGTTTCCGCTGATTTAAAACTATGCAATATTATGGTCGGCATTATGCCTTGCAGTAGCTCTTATCCATGCACATGGTGTGAGGTAAGTAAAGAAAATCTTGAAAATTCTTCTACTTTGTGGACGATAAAAAATATCACAGACAACTACATTCAATGGATTAATGCTGGAGGAGAAAAAGAATCAGCTAAGAACTTTAAATGTTGCATTTCGAAACCGATATTCGACTGTGATGAAGAAAAACCGATACTTGATATATTGGCGCTACCTGAACTTCATCTGTACTTAGGAGTAATAAACGGTTTGTTTACTAATATGTCTAAAAAATTTGAGAGTGCAGCCTTGTCCTGGGCAAAAGCTTGCAATGTTGAGCGACAAGTTTCTTTTGGCTTCAACGGTAACAATTGCAAGCAGTTACTGAAAAAATTAGATGTTCTGCGCCAATCATGTCCAGATGAGTGCCAAAAATACGTTCAAGCTTTTAGTGATTTTAAAATAATAGTTGACTCTTGCTTCAGCAAAACTTTAAACTTTGAATTCGAAAAACACATTGAAAATTTAAAAAAAAGTTATTTGGCTTTGGGAATCACCGTTACACCTAAAGTACACTGTATCTTTGTTCATGTCAAAGAGTTTTGCAAAAAACATGGAGTAGGATTAGGTATATTCAGTGAACAAGCTTTCGAATCTGTTCATCATGAATTCAAATCAACATGGAATAAATATTTAGTAAAAGTAAATCATCCAGACTACGATAAAAAACTATTCCGAGCAGTATGTGAATTCAATGGTCTTCACGTTTGATACCACTATTAAAATGAAAAGTATTTATTATTTGTACATTTTTTATTTGTTGTACTGTTATAAAATTATGTAAATACACTGTATAAATACTGTAAAAAACTTAAAAATTTCTCCATATTCTATTAAATTGAATTGATCATTACATTTTCAGAAAAGCTTTAAATAAATAATTTCATGATATTAAAAGAATTTTCTTTACAAAGTGATCAAAACCTTCTAAAATGTCAAACAATATTTTAATTTTGTTTGAAAATAAGCCAAATAATATAAAAAATACTTAATAGAAAGAGAAAAAAAAAAAAAAAAAATGTACAAGACCACTGTTTTTCGTGATTATAACCTTTAAATCGACTTTTCTTAAAAACGGCCTTGTAGATGATTTTAATTTTTTTTGGAAAATACTCAGGAAAGTCCAAATTATCAAATTCTACAAGAAATTTAAGTGCCCTATGACTTTTCATTTAAAGTTGGTTCAAGACCACCGTGAATATCAATGCAATCATTCTCTAGGAATGAAGATCAAACGGAAAGAAGTTGAAGTACCGGAAGAAGCCAAGAATATCCCTCTTGGACAAAAGCGGAAAAGAGGTCGACCATCTAAAGCAAAAAGAGCCTTGCTAGTTCAATAAACCTTACATTTTTAATGTATTTTTACATGTGATTTGACAAAATGTTTTTTATATAGTGTAAATGCGTTAAATTACTGTAAATTGTATAGTGTATATTTTCTTCTAAAATGTTAATCAAAAACATAATTAAAAGTTAACTACATTATTTTAAAAATAATCTACAAAAAATAATTTTGATTTATTATTTTTAAGAATAATGTAACGTATTTTTTTGATATAATTTTAGATGCCAACTAAGTAAAACCTTTTTTCATGTATAAATTTATACAACAGTACTTTTTAATGAGATTTGTAAGAATAACATGGAATAATGTATCTTTTTCATATTATTTTTTTAAAAACACAAGTATTAAAAAATATAAATATTTTTCTATTTTTCTAAGGTTGAGACTAGGGGCCAGTGCCGTGTACTCCGCACGGTACACGGTACACGTGAACGAAAGCTTTGCTTAGAGAGCTTTTTGGTACACGGCACACGGTACACGGTACACCGCACACGGTACACGCTGTCTTTATTTAAATTTTTTGGTTACATAGTACACGGTACACGATACATGGTATACGGTACACCGTACATGGTACACGCTGTCTTTTTTTGAATTTTTTTCATGTCACACAGTACACGGTACACGATAGACGGTACACGGTACAAGTCGTTTATATTTGAATTTCTTTTACGTACTGCGTACACGGTACACGGTACACTGCGCACCGTACACGGTACACGCTGTTCTTATGTAAATTTTGTTTACGTCAATACGTACACGGTATACGATGCACGGCGCACCGTACACGGTACACGTCATTTGTATTTGAATTTATTTTACGTCACTGCGTACACGGTACACGGTGCACCGTACACGGTACACGCTATATTTAATTAATATTCCATTAAGTCACTGCGTACACGGTACACGGTACCAGGAGCACCATACACGGTACACGTCGTTTGTATTTGAATTTCTTTTACGCATCTAAAAGCGAGTTCAACCAATAACCCTCCATCTTTTCATCCATCTCATAGCGAGTTCAACCACTAACCCTCCCTCTTTTCACGCATCTAACAGCAAGTTCAACCAATAACCCTCCATCTGATAACCCATCTAATAGCGAGTTGAACCAATAACTCTCCCTTTTTTCACCCATCTAACAGCGAGTTCAACCAATAACCCTCCCTCTTTTCACCCACTTAACAGCGAGTTTAACCAATAAACCTCCCTCTTTTCACCCATCTCATAGCGAGTCCAACCAATAACCCTCCCTCTTTTCACCCATCTAACAACAAGTCCAACCAATAACCCTCCCTCTGTTAACCCATCTAATAGCGAGTTAAACCAATAGTTAGTTTTCTGTGTATCGTGTACCGATGCCACCTCGCTAGTCAACTGGTGTACCATGTACCATGCACGCTCTACCATGGTGGAAACTGAAATAAATATAGCGTGTACCGTGAACGCTGTGAAAGGATAGAAATAGAAATAAATGCGGCGTGTTCCGTGTACGGAGCGTCTTGTACCATGTACCGTGTACGCTGTGACGTACAAGAAATTTAAATACAAACGACATGTACCGTGTGCGGTGCGACGTGTACCGTGTACCATGTACGCTGTTAACGTGATGGAAACTGAAAAAAATACTGCGTGTACCTTGTACGTTGCGCCGTGTACCGTGTACTATTTACGCAGTGACGTAGAAGAACATTAAATAAAACGACGTGTACTGTGTACGGTGCACCGTGTACCATATACCATGTACGCATTGACTTAAAGGAAATTTACATAAGTACTGCGTGTAGCGTGTACGATGCGCCGTATACCGTGTACTCTGTGGCGTAAAAGAAATATAAATAACAACGACGTGTACCCTGTTCCTGTACAGTGCACCGTGTACCGTGTACGCATTGACGTAAAGCAAATTTATTCAAGTACGGTGTGTACCATGTACCGTGTACGCAGTGAAGTAAAAGAAATTTAAATAAAAACGACGTGTTCCGTGTACCGTGTATGCAGTGACGTAAAAGAAATTTAAATAAAAACGACGTGTACCGTGTACCGTGCACCAAGTGACACTGCCAAGATCAATGCAACGTGTACAGTGTACCGTGTACAGCACACCAAGTCACGCAGCCAAGATCAATGCGACGTGTACCGTGCGCGGTGTACAGTGCACCGAATCGCACTGCCAAGATCAATGCGCCATGTACCGTGTACCGTGCACCGAGTCTCTTTACCAAGAGCAATGCAACGTGTAACGTGTACCGTCTACCGTGCACCAAGTTACACTGCCGAGATCAATGTGACGTTTACCGTGTACCATGTACCATGCACCAAGTCACACTGCCAAGATCAATGCGACGTGTACCGTGTACCGTGTACCGTGTATCATGCACCAAGTCACACTGCCAAGATCAATGTGACGTGTACCGTGTACCGTGTACCGTGCACCAAGTCACACTGCCAAGATCAATGCGACGTGTACCGTGTACCGTGTACCGTGTATCATGCACCAAGTCACACTGCCAAGATCAATGTGACGTGTACCGTGTACCGTGTACCGTGCACCAAGTCACATTGCCAAGATCAATGCAACGTGTACAGTGTACCGTGTACCGTGCACCGAATCTCTTTACCAAGAACAATTCGACGTGTACAGTGTACCGTGTACTGTGCACCGAATCTCTTTACCAAGAACAATTCGACGTGTACCGTGTACCGTGTACCGTGCACCAAGTCACACTGCCAAGATCAATACGACGTGTACAGTGTACCGTGTACCGTGCACCGAATCTCTTTACCAGGAACAATTCGACGTGTACCGTGTACCGTGTATCGTGCACCAAGTCACACTGCCAAGATCAATACGACGTGTACAGTGTACCGTGTACAGTGCACCGAATCTCTTTACAAGAATAATGCGACGTGTACCGTGTACCGTGTACAGTGCACCGAATCTCATTACCAAGAACAATGCGACGTATAACGTGTACCGTGTACCGTGCTCCATCGCTACGATCAATGCGACGTGTACCGTGTACAGTGTACCATGGCTCTGATAAAAGAGCAGCGTGTACCGTGTACACAAAAGCTCTCTGCGTGTACCGTGTACCGTGTACCGTGCATAAAAAAGCTTATGCGAAATATGATCTCGTGTACCGTGTCCCGTCTACCGTGCACCGTGCTTGGTACACGGCACTGGTACCTAGTCACTTCGTTTTTCTAACTTATGTTATTTAAAAGAATAAGGTAAATGTCTAGGATTATTGGACAGATACCGTAAATGTCCACCAGAGTGGCACCCCCCCCCCCTTATTTATCATAAAATCGCACTTTAGAACCCGAAAAAATATTCTAAATTTAGTTTAACCACTAAGCTTTACTGTAGCATAAAAAAAACTTCGTTTATAACCTTAAAACTAGCTCAAAAATCACTTCCAAGTGAGCCCTTCAAACAGCTACAAAAGTTGTTTGGCACCCCCAGGAAAATCTCGAATTATCACGAAAAGATGCTTTTTTGTTTTATCGATTACAAATCGTAAAATTCATTGAAAAACTTAAAAACTTTTTTTTCTATCACTTAACACCTTTAAAAAAATATTTATATCAATTTTTACCATGAATTTATCTTTTTTCATTATTTATTGAGGGGGTGCCGCTCAGGAGGACAATTGAGACTACTTGTCCCCGTGTTGGCACCCGGACAAGCTCAAGTTTTACGTTTGTCCCCTAGATGGTACCTTCTTTATTTACTGTTTTTTCGTGTTTACCTTGATAATTTCACCAGAGTTTACGCATGAAAATGTTTGAATATCATCTTCACACAGTTTAAAAAAAGTTTGGTGAGTTGAAATGTGCAGTGTTTATATCTGAGCTTTCAAAGTCAATCTAATTTTGACGAAAAACCACTCGACGGCTGAGCCGGCGAAGACAACCTCGGTTGAGTTTTTCGTTCATGATCTTCTGCTGAGGAGCTGATGTTGAATGTAGAATTTAGTGATATTGAACTAAAATTGAATAGTTTTAATCATCCACAGCGGTAAACAAGTGATTTTGATCAATTTTCAATCAAATTTAGTGAGTTTAATACGAAAAATGTGTTAAATGCGAAATTTAGGGGTGCAATTCTGGGGGACGGTTCGGGGGGACATTTCTGAAAATTCTTTTTTGGGGGCTGCCAACTTCGTGGACATGACTTTGGTGTTAGTTTATAGTATATTAAGCACTTTTTTAATGAATAATTGATGAAAAAAATGATTGAACACTATTCCTGACTTATTTTGGGAGCATCCTGTGAAAAAATTATAGATTTTCATGCAGTATTACTGTAATAATCGAGCGTAAACCAAAAATCCCCCCTTGAAAAGTGTCCAATAATCCCGAACATTTACCTTAATATAAAAAAATGCAATTGTTGATAGTTTTTCGATAGCTTTATGAAACAATGTTTTTAAAGTAAAATTTACTGATAATGACTGACTCTGTATTTTTTTTAAATTAAAAATTCAGTTTAATATAAAAAAATATATTTTATAGTATACTGCCTACCTTTCCTCTTATTATATGCTTTTCCCGTGCGAAAAGTAATTATTTGCCTTCATTTGAATTTTTTTTCCTGTTCAATTACTTTTTCATTCCGTGCATTAATTATTTATCCCGTTCGATTCCTTTTTTTCCCGCACAATCCCTTTTTTTTCCTGTGTGATTCCTTTTTTTCCCGTGAATTTCCCTTGAAATTTCCCGTGAATTCGCCTTTTTTCCCGTGCTGATAAATGGTACCCTTAAAAATATGTGGTCTTTACCAATTTCTTTCTTGTGATTCTCTTTATCAACTCTTAAAGAGACTTGGCAACTGATGTTCTTGTCGTCAAGAATCGAATTCTCATTAATAAATGCTTCAATAGAAACTAAACTTAATTTATTAACGGGCATTTCCTTCAAATCGTGTGGAGTTACTGATGCAGTTGTCAGTTTATCGATATTAGATATCCCTGAAAAAATTAGTTTTTCGTTTTTCATAGTTGGATGAGATAAAGAGTAAAATGAAACAGTTACTGAACGAACCAAGAATCTCATCTTCTGTAAATTCCACATTTTCAAGCAAAATACAATCGTCAGGAAGAATTATATTCTCAAGATCAGAAGAATAACTTTCATTCGATTGGGTTTCCACTGAGCTACTTACAACAACCTTGAGAGTCTTGGTATTTTGAGCTCATATCAAATTTTGATCTTTACAGCTCAAACGGTCATTCTCGTTGCACAAAGATTCACCTGAGATTGTTGGTGCAGATGCTGTGTTTTTTATTCTACAGTCAACGACTTTATAATGAATTATCGTATGATTATTTTTATTCTTTTCTAGATAAATAAAAATAAGTAATATAAAGAAGTTAATAAAATAAAAAACACTCAAGTTTCTTTTTAAAAAAATCATGGTATATTTTAAATTTTTAGTGAATTATTATACAGTACTGCTCAAAAGTTTAAGACATCCCCAAATTTCACTATACACATCTGTCGAATTTGAGTTTGCGCTTAGCCGTAACGGCTCAAATCGGTGTGTCAAGGTCTTAAACTTTTTTTTTTTTTTCATAAATATATTAATTTAAAAGAAAAACCATTATTGTAATAATATTTAATTTACAAATGAATGTTCTCTCACGTTTCTGTTTAAAAAGTTAATTTTTGAAATACAGCAAATTTCAGCCATTTTTTCACTTTAGGAGCTGTCTTAAAATTGTTTACCAAGATCCTAATGCATACACTATTTTTTTCCAAGTTTTTACAGTGTTCAAGTTTAACGAGAAAAAATTTCAAGTCGATCCATACAAAACTGTTCGAGCCACATAAGAAAAATGAATATTTTTAATCAGTTATAAATAACTAGTTTTTAAAAATTTTAATCAATTTTATGCCTAAACCTGTTATTTTTTTCTAATATAAGGGACAAAAATTATATAATAACTCAACTTTTTTCTATTTTTAACTAATTTCATACAAATTACATAGAAAACTTAAAGGATTTCATGAAAAGTTACAATTTTTTATGGTAATAATTGAACTGTTTAACGAGAAGAAAAACGTAAAATTTTTAAATTAATTATACATAAAAAAACTATCATCATAATCATATTAAAGAATACAAATAAATCATTTAAATTACACTGCATTGAATTTTTTTATCCGAGATTTATAATATTTTGTTGCTCCTCCTTTGGCTTTATAGCAAGCTGCGACTCTTCGGACCATCGACTTTGCAAGGTCTAAAAAATAACTGCAACTTAAACTTTGCCAAGCAGCAGCTATTTCTACTTTCAAATCATTGAGATTTCTTAAATCTTTGTTTTGAATTATACGTTCTACTTGATCCCAAGCATTCTCAATAATATTTAAATCCGGCGAGCGAGCTGGCCATTTTAGCAAAGGTATTTTATTATCAGACAGCCACAGCAAACTTTTCTTCGAAGTATGGCACGGAGCATTATCTTGTTGGAACAGCCAATTTTTGCGCCTTCCAAAAAGTTTTTTTTTTGAAGGAATCATAGTGTTATCGAGAATGTTAATGTATTTGTCGCTATTGACTGTGCCTTCTACAAAATAAAGTTCACCTGTTCCTTTTCCTGAAAGACAGTCCCAAATCATCACAGACCCGCCGCCTTTCTGAACTTTTGCGGCAAGATAGTCTTGATTATATTTTTCATCTGCGGTACGTCTTACTCTTCTCGGCCGATTGGAGAACAGTTGAAATGAAGATTCATCACTAAATAAAACAGTGTTCCACTTTTCTTCAGTCCAAGATAATTTGTCACGGCACCACTCATAGCGATCTTTACGATTTTTTTTAGTGAGAAGCGGCTTACGGACTGCCACGCAACTTTTCAAATTTTTATCAAGCATACGCCTGTTGACAGTTTGTCTGGATATTACCACATTCACTTCATCTTTCAATTGATTTTTTAATTTATTAGCTGTAATTTTCCGGTCTCTTTTTACTTTGTTGATGATAATTCTGTCTACTCTGGCACTTGTTACACGAGGTCGACCCGACCGGCTTTTATTTTTGACGTTTGCTGTGTTTTGGTACGCGAAAATTGTATTCCGAACACAACATCTACTTACATTCAGAGTTTTTGAAATCTCTGTTAGATTTTTTTTAACTTTAAACAAACCAATAATTTGCCATTTTACTGATTCTGACACTGTTTTTTTCCCCATGTTAATCTTAACCGATAAAATTACAAAATTTAAAACAAATGTATCTATTTAATTTCTAACTTTATCATGTAGTGTTATAGTGCTGCAATTCAAAAGTGGACTCGGGAATACAACCCTCGAAGGCCCGTTGTCCTTGATGCCAGCGACTATAATCTCCTGTCACAGTCGGCTCCGTGCCAACAAACTTCCTGAAATAGGGAAAAATACCGACCGCGCTTATAAATCCCTACACGATTTATTAAAACGGGGAGGGCGTGACAGCTCGTTATTTCGGTAGGTGGGTGCGGGCTATGGGATCGAGTACGAGGAACACCGGTTTAGAAATAAGTAGTTTCGCACAAGTTAATTTTCAATATTTAATAAAAAAATAAATTAACTTAAAAACTAATACAATATTACTAATTAACACGGTAACGAATTATCAATTGCTCGCAACCGAGCATTTAAACTGATAACAAACAAAATAGTCGATGTTCTCTAAATCAGACTGCGCGCGTACACAACAACCTGCTGCTATCGGCAGCTTACGCGCGCGTGAGAAAAACAAAGATTATTACAATAACAGTGTACTAAATACTCTCACACGCGTTCATACTCACTCGCACATATACAATGAACTTACGGAATCGCTAAGGTGCACCTCATACCAAGCCGTCAGGCTAAACAAAATGCCAGGCTACGATGCCTACCAGCCGCAATAGATACCACACTCGAGTCGCCGTACAGCCGTCGTAAAGCGGTCCAGGAGTTGACGTGAAATGACAACTTCGCGAATAAACACCACACTCTCACACTGCGGCTCTACAACAACGCGCGACGCGAATGACAATAATTGCTTCGATTCCCGTTCACGAGTAGCTTCTTCAAGACCTGCCATAAATCGATCTCCAGATCTTTGCGCGTCTGCCAGACGTTGGTCTAGCTCCCCGTCGTCCTCGGCTTCCAAAAGCCGGTTGACTCGCCTTGACAAAAGAATGCTTCTCGGGTGATGACAATCGATCCCGCACCATCTGTCACTTACAACACTCTCTTCGACGGCGTGTAACTCCCGAAAAGTACAATCATACGTCGAACCGAGACGAGTTGAATTTCATGTACGTCTTCACGCACGGACACGAAAATTACGAGTGGCTTCCCGATTCCCGCTCTACCAGCTCAGAGGTCCGCTCTGAGCTGCGTTCGACAGTCACGTGACTCGTGCCAAATCCTAAATCGTTACCGACGATTTAATTACGATCGCTGACTGTCACAGTAGATGGCGCTAAACATTAAATAATTTGAACATAACATTCCAAGAAGTCAGTTCGAGATATGTCAAGCTCAAACAACTAATTTATTTAAAAAAACCACGTTAAAAATCAAATTGTCCGTTCTATTAATTTAATCGAATAAATTAATTTAAAAATTTTACGTTTTTCTTCTCGTTAAACAGTTCAATTATTACCATAAAAAATTGTAACTTTTCATGGAATCCTTTAAGTTTTCTATGTAATTTGTATTAAATAAGTTAAAAATAGAAAAAAGTTGAGTTATTATATAATTTTTGTCCCTTATATTAGAAAAAAATAACAGGTTTAGGCATAAAATTGATTAAAATTTTTAAAAACTAGTTATTTATAACTGATTAAAAATATGCATTTTTCTTATGTGGCTCGAACAGTTTTGTATGGATCGACTTGAAATTTTTTCTCGTTAAACTTGAACATTGTTAAAACTTGGAAAAAAATAGTGTATGCATTAGGATCTTGGTAAAAATTTTTAAGACAGCTCCTAAATTGAAAAAATGGCTGAAATTTGCTGTATTTCAAAAATTAACTTTTTAAACAGAAACGTGAGAGAACATTCATTTGTAAATTAAATATTATTACAATAATGGTTTTTCTTTTAAATTAATATATTTATGAAAAAAAAAAAAAAAGTTTAAGACCTTGACACACCGATTTGAGCCGTTACGGCTAAGCGCAAACTCAAATTTGACAGATGTGTATAGTGAAATTTGGGGGTGTCTTAAACTTTTGAGCAGTACTGTAGGTAGAAAATCAATTAAAACTCTGTTCCCTTTATAAAAGAGAGCTATCACCATCTTGCGTAAGTGTAAGATTTTTATTCGTGAGCTGATTGGTGAAGAAGTTTTCAAAATATTCGAAAAGTGCATTTTGAGGTTACCTTATTGTTTTTTCCTATGCGCGCTTGCAGCGCGCTCAGAAGAGCTAGTTATAAATAAACTTTGGTTTTCATACCAGCAATTTCTACTCCGGGTGTGCCTCTAGTTTTTAATCACAGTTTATACAGACCATCAATTTGCAAATCATAGGTCCAAGACGCTGCTTTATCATTATTTTTAAATAGTTTCAACAACTCTTTAGGAATGTATTTTGCAACAATTTCAAGATCACATTTTTTTTCTGTTGTTAAATCTACTGCAGTGTTTTGAACTTTCGTTTTTTTTTCTTCTTTTTAAAACGTTAAATTGGAACCTGTTTGGATTGAATGGAGATAATTCACTTGCATCAAAACCTTTTACTATTACCTCTTTCTCATTTTCTCAAGAGTCTTAAGTTGAATTTAAAACGTGGGGAATAGTATATTCCTGTACAAGTAAGGGAAACGACAAGTTTCTAACTGATTTCTAACTGATAACATAAATACAAAAATTACGTTAACTTTGTAACATAAATTATTTTATTGGTTAACTTTTAAAATAACAATCTTCTTCTTCTATCGTAAAATATCTGAACTCTTACTTGAACTTGCGCACGGGGCATCTATTGTATAACATACTACAGACTCCCGCTCTGAACTCGAAATTGTCCTGGTGAGAGGTTCAGCACCTTATTTCTTAGGGCGACCTCTTCCATGAGTTGATGGCTGGTTAGCGGTTTCTTCATTTGCTTGGTTGCCAGGACGGCCTCTCCCTCTAGTCGGTAGTTGTGGCGTGTCCTCGTTCTCCACTTACTTTTTAGGGCGACCTCTTTTTCGGATAGGTAAGAGCGGCACTGGTGTCGATTTTCCAGTGCTTTTAAAAGGTGTCAGAGCAGACGAATGGTATATCCCCACAACCTACGATGGCTCCATGAGGTTGGTTGGTGGACCAGATGCTTTAAAGATTTCACTGAACTCCTCGAGAAGGTCGTTGACGCGCTGTCTCTCCCGTGAGTTCAAATTTATACCCTCGGTGCACGTCGACCGAGCAAATGTCCAACCTTAACAGAGGATGGGTACTAGTATTTTCATTGCCATAACATGACTCGAAGAGCTGGTCCAACAGCTCGATGTTCTTCTCAGCGATGCTGTCTAGGTCCTCGGAAACTAGTTCTGGTTGAGTTGCCAATGATGCTATCTTATCGTTGCTTGGCGAATCTAGATCATCCAGAAAAACATAATGTTGGTCAGGTATTTCGGAAAAGTGCCATGTCTTACTTGTAAGGTTGATGACGACTCCAGCGTCCTCCAGGAAATCAATACCCAGAAGAGTTTTGTTTTCTATTCCGCCAGGTAGCACCAATAATTCGTTCGTCCTTCGAGGTTTACAGGCGTGGTGAAAACCTTGACCCATTGCCTGCGGGGTTGTCCATCTGCAAGCGAAATCTGAATCTCTTTAGTGACGCAGGGAGCTCCCGCCTCAATCAGGCATGCGTGTAAGCTGTTGCTAGCAATGCTGGCCCTTGCACCTGAGTCCAAATATGGCGTACCAAGCTGACCAAGTACCAAGACGTTGACGCCTGGCCAGCCTCGTCGGGAACCAGTGTCGAGTACGTAAAAAGCTGTTTGTGTCTTTTTAGGCTTATTACAAGTAAGGCACTTGGAACGAATGATACCTGGCGCGTAGCATCCGTAACAGCAGAAACGTTGGTGGAGTGCGGTAAATCGCTTTCAGGTTGGCGATTACCTTTATGTTCCTCCATGGTATGATTCTTCTTTTGGCAAATCTCACAGCGAGGCCTCATTGCGCGTTGTTGCGAAATCCCTTCGCTGTCATTGTCAAACTCTGGTTTCTCCTCGAGGTTGGGCTGTGATGCGTTGTCTGCTTTGTTGTTCGGCTTTGGTGAGGGCACGGTTTGTTCCAGTACGAGTCTCTCTTTGTGGCGGGCGGCCGTCAACAACTCATTAAATGTATTGACGTCCGAGCGGGCAATTTTGCTGCGGATACTCACGTGGAGGAGTTTGAAAAGCATGTCCATCCTCGTTCAGCTGAAAATTAGTAAGTTGAGCAAAAAGAGCGCGTTTTCTTGTCAAAAAAGTATCAGTGGTCGTTGCACTAGTTAGGGTTGATCCAAATATCTCCATGAATACGACGTGGTTCTCCCTACCCGGGACGAAGTTTGCCTTAATCGCCGCAAGGGCCTGCTGCCAGGTTTTAATAGTACCCTTGACTCACATCCACCATGTGAGGGCTTCACCCTTGAGGAGTAGCGGTAAACTCGACAAAGTGTCTGCATCGTCCATTCTCTCGGCGCGCTTGTGGATATTGACAGCGATAGTAAAATCGACGACATCAGACCTTACCCTCAAATCAGAGAAGTGTATGGCACACTTCGTGAAACTACCCAAAGGAGGTATTGCAGCAGGGGGATTAACGGCTAGGGCTTTTATAGCCTGCAAAAGTTGGGAAAACTGCTCGTGCATGAGACTCGGCATGTATGAAAATAATGAATAAATAAACGATAAATGTAAATGATATTTCCGCAAGTATGCCAGACGAAGTAAGAAATCCTGACCGGAAGAATTTTTGACTGGTGAGAATTCAAATTGTTTTAATAGTGAGATATGAAATATATGAATAGGTAGATAAAATTCATGCATAACATGAAGGGTGAGCTTGGTTTACTCCTACAGATGAACTAATCATAAATACTGATATGAAGGCAGGATATTACAAAAAGTATTTGCAATGGAGTTGGACGAATTTACATTATTGTGATATTTATTTTTAATGTTTTTAAGGTTATTGTTAGATTTAAGGCTATGTTTGTCGCTCATGATTTAAGTCAACGATGTACGGTCTATTGATATTGCGAAAGATATTGATGCAGCGAGTAAGTTTTAATTTTGGATATATTTGGTGGTTCATTTATCTGATGTGAGATTTTTGAGGAAGGATGACATTATTGGTCTCGGGTTAGACTTTGAGTTTGGGAAAAGTTTTTATATTAGTTTGAAATGTGTAATATTGATCCAAGTGAGATCTAGATCGAAGATTCTGTTTCAACTTTAGAGAGTTTTTTTAGATTGATCATCAGATGGTGTTTTAATTTATGAAGATGATGGTTGTATTGCAATAAGCAAGTAACAAAGGTTGTCATAAGTTAGCAAAATACATAGATGATGAGTATCATAATTCTAGAGAGCCGGTAGAGAAGGGTAATATTCAGTTAAAACACATTGTAAGCGAAGGAAAGATGGTTGATATGATTACCAAGCCTTTAGGGCCGACTGATTTTTAAGATTGTGAGTACAATTCTTTAGGAGTTAAATCATTGTTTTTATAACTATTAATTAATGCTTTGTAACATATTTAAGTTTTTTAGAAAGCGTGTTGGAAATTACAAAAAATTATTACAAGATTTTGAATCAGCGTGGTTACTTGGGCCCTACGAACCCAAACTTTGATTTTTTGAATGGGAACCCCTATTTTTTACCCTAGATTCGGAAAAAACAGAAAATTTTACGATTTGTAGGTACTTAAAAAAAAAAATTTTAGGCTTTGTAAAGGCCGTGTCGGACCCGTTTTTCTTTCATCCGTATTAACTCCAAAAAAACGCATTTTTTGTGTAGCGCATGCATTGAGAAAGTTTCTTGTTTAAAAATTTCTGATTAACTGGACCCAAAAAATTATGGCCCATGGCTTTATTTTTGGCCCTTCGGACCCAAAGTTCAGTTTTACAAATGGAAACCCCTATTTTTCTGTGGTAAATTTTACGAACGACTACTATTTTTTTATTTTTTTGGGCTTATGAAGGCCCCAAGTAGCTTTTTAATTTAAAACCTTGCCTGAAATAAGGCCCCGGGCCCGAATTTTTTGGTCCCAGTTAATCAGAAATTTTTAAACAAGAAACTTTCCCAATGCATGTGCTCTACAAAAAATGCGTTTTTTTGGAGTCAATACGGGTGAAAAAGAAACGGGCCCACAAGACCTTCATAAGGCCCAAAATTTGTTTTGAAAAATACTTAAATATCGTAATATTTTTCGTTCTTTCTGAATCCAGGGTAAAAAATTGGGGTTCCCATTTAAAAAAACGAAGTTTGAGTCCATAGGGCCCAAAATAAGGCCCAGGGCCTGAATTTTTTGAGCCAAGTTAATCAGAAATTTTTAAACTAGAAACTTTCCCAATGCATGTCCTATACAAAAAATGTGTTTTTTTGGAGTTAATACGGGTGAAAGAGAAATTGACCCTACACGACTTTCATACGGCCCAAAATTTGTTTTGGGCCAAGCCTGGGGGGGCCAAGTTTGGGGATGGCCCCAGTTTCTGGTTTTGAAGTCCGTTCGTTCTTCATAGCCTCTTTCACCATACTCTGTTAGAGATGGGCCTGGTCATTTCCCGTGGGATTGGACCCTTGTCTGTTCTCTTGGGTAACCTGCTGAGAGTCTCTCAGATACTGAAAGCAGTCTTTCACCATGTAGTTATTTCCTCCATAGTAAAAATAGACAGCCTCCCCTTGTTTGTTGCTTGTGCATTGTTTCCTCCTCTAAAAACTTTGGCGTTTGGAGGTCGGATCCTATTTCCCTGATTAGGGTCGGCCGGGTTATTTAATACTCGAGCGACAAAATCACGTTAATCATTATTTACGTCAAGAATTTTATGATAATTATTCCAATTCCCTTGGTAGTTGCCGTTCTCCGGTTCAGGTCTGTTGAATCGTGTACGTTTGGGTAGGTCACCAACTAAATGTTGTACCTTGAAAATTTTACAAGTTATTTTTCTGCTAAAATTGAAAAATTCAATAACTCCCTTGATTTGACTCAAAAAGGGATCTGGTTTTTGATAATGATAATTGTAAATCACCCATTTTATGAATAAATGTATGGTTGGGTCGGTCACCGACTGAAGGTTGTAGTTGAAAATTGAAAATTTCTTCCCTTGAAAATTTTCCAAGTTTTTTTTTCTGTTAAAATTAAAAAATGAAAAAAAATTGTCTAAAGCACTCACTCTACTCGAGGCTCAAAACTCCTATTAATAAGGAAAGCCAAAAAAAATCTATATTTATCTTCACACACACACACACACATACACTTTTACGGGCACTTCCACCACACTCTCTTATCATTTTCTTATCATTCTCATAGTTTCTCTTTTTTTGTGTTTTTAATTCTTAACAACCAATATAATCTGATAATTAACTGCTAGTCTAAGGAAATAAATTCCTTCAAGCAAAGTCATGAGGATGTTTGATCGTGGCGCAGGTGGTGGAGGAAGCCGCCTATAGGTTAGGAACGGTAGCTGCAGCCACGCAGTGTGGAGTCTCGAAAAAAATGTTTTATTTTTAACTCATTTATAGTGCTTCCAATGGAATTAACGAATCTTTTTGAAATTTTATTCCGGTATTACTGACGACTTCTACTTTTGGATAGTGTAAATTAAAAGTCCAAAAAAGAGCTTAAAAATTAAGACAGATCGGCAAACGTTTTACTAATTTTTTAATAACAAAACAATGTTGAAATTTTTTAAAAATCCCTAAGAAGTATTTAAAAATTATTGCAAATTGTTAGTACAGGCTTTATAAATAGTATGTCCAAATTTCAAGTTGATTCACTTCTTGGTTCAAAAAATACAGCTGATTGAAAACAACATAGTTCTCCTATAAGAGCCTGTGTTAAATCAAAGATTTAGAGCGATTTTAGCCCAACTTTGAATTAAAATATCTCAATAACCGTATTGTGAATCCTTTTTAAATTCGGACAAGATATTCTTTAAGCCTAAACTAAAAGTTTCCAGTGGTTTTCAAACGATTTTTAAGAACTTTGTAACGCGATCAAACATCCTTAAGCTATCATTTACAACATGCAGAAACAGGAAGAGGGATGTGTGTGCTTACAATAGGGTGTCAACTGTCTCTTTACATTATTTCCGATATCAACATTCTTCGAACCACTCCCTGCTACCAGACAATGTTTCCCGGCTGATGCACCAAAATTCTTACCTGTAACGACCTGAAGGGATGTCACACGAAAAATGAATTAAAGATACCTGCAGTTTTTTGTCTAAAGACCTCCAGAGTGGCAGGCTGTGTCTGGTGTTAGGGAAAGGTTTAAAGAACAAGTAAACGTTCAATTTTTACAATACAGTGTGGTTTATTTTAATTTTAATTTCATAAAGTGGTTCAGTTATTCAATCGTGACCAGAAATTTGATTACTGACCTCGGTTATTATTCATTATATACAAGCGCTTTTCCTTTTATTGAAGTCCTTACTGTCTCTTTTTTGTTACTAGTTAACTTCACTTAGTTATTACTAGGTTATTTAACACCTTTTTGATCAGTCTTTTCGGTCTCTTTCATGGCACTAGTTAACGTCAAAATAGGTAAAGATGAAAAGTTACCCTGCAGAAAATATCTTAGTGAATTTTCGTAAATCTTCATGAATTATTGCAAGAATTTGGAATTTCTTATCAAAGATTCTCAAAGATTCACAAATATTTACGAAGATTCACGAAGTTTCTTATAGATATTCAGAAAATATAATTACTATGGATTGGCTTATAATTTTAAATTTATAGCTTATAATTTTATGATACAAATTAAGGCAAAGAGTAAGTGATCAGGATGACATCATTTCAAACTCTATTAACTTGTTAAGTAATCATTTGAGCAGAAGAGACTTGCTATCCAGAGTAGACGGTCAGATTCAGGTTTATACTCTAAATTCTAAAACTTGACTTATAGGTAGGCTCGCATGGACTCGCCACCTGGCGATACTCGTAGAAACTCTACCAATGCTTGTTATTAATTGATGCCAACTTTTGATGGTTTCTTCAAGAAGTCTTGACTCTGTAGGGGCATAGACAGACAACTGGTGCATAAAACGATGATTTTTCTCTCTTAATAATTTCCCCAAGAAGTTTTGGTTCTAGAGAGGCCAAGGTAGGCACCTAATACCCTTGACGGACCCCATATCGTTCCGATTTTAACATTTGGTTAAATGGAAAAAACGGAACGATATGATGTCCAGCCAGAGTACATCAAATGATGGCGATTCCTCGGATGTAAAGCCTCTCTAGGGTAGGCTGATTATTCATGCCTTCAAAGTCGAAACTTCCTGGAGAATCTACCCAGCGGGCTTATTCGCCATCCTATGCACCAGGTGTCCGTCCTGGCCTCTCTGGAGTCAAAACTTCCTAAAGAGAAGCCTTATTATATATTTTATGAAAATTTCTCTCATCGCAAAAAAATTAAGCAAAGGAGGAAAAGACTCTTATTATATTTAAAATTGAGTTTGAATTTTTTAAGAAATTTTTTGTTTTAATTCGTTAATTAAATGCGACTTTTTAAAAATACACTAAGAATCACAGTCAAAGACGCGGGTACCTGCTAGTGTATATACATATATGAACTTTAAAAGTATTATTTTTTCAAATCTTAAACACTTAAGAAAACCGTAAGGATATGTTAAAAAAAAAAATTATTGAAGATTTTTAATTCAAGTATGAACGTGTATAACGTATGGTATACCTAGATTAAAAAACTGTTTCAAATTTTTCAGACAAAATTTAATTGGCCAAGAGAATCAAAAGACAAAGAAGGTAATGATAGCAGAGAGCTTGAAGAAATTAACAGATGTATTTACAAGACTAATGAGGTCACTTATATAAATGGTAATAAATTAATAAATTTTTAACGTGTAAAATTGATATTCACATTTTGAGAATTTAATTAAATTTATAGAATAATTTGAAAAACCAATCAAATTATTATATTAATGGAAAAAATTTCATAAGTATTGAGTTTATTGAAATAAAGATTATATCGAATAATTTAATTGCAAAATATCTTTACTTAACCCCCCTGCGCCCAACGACGAGTTATCTCGTCCAAACGAGACCTGTCAAAAACGCCTGAGGACGAGATAACTCGTCCAAGATACACGCATTTTAGACTGTATACCCGAAAAATACAGGCATTTAAGACTGTTCAAGTCGCCGGTATCGATGTCGCAGCGGGTTTAAGGGGATGCAACGGAAAAATTTCAGTTTTCTGATGCATTAATTTTTAGAGAGTAAATACTAAGGCTGCACTAAATTTACAAAATTTTCTATTTCTTCAGGTGCTTATTAATTTTCCTAAAGATTATGATTAAAAAATGACCCCTGACTTTTTTCGAATTTTTTAGAGCATATTAAGAGGTGCGGATGGGCCTTATATCTTTACTTAACTTAGCTATCATTTCTTTAATATTTAATTGTATTTACCGGCGTTACGTAGAAATTATATTTATTTCAAGATCTTTCAGACTATTTTTCGATATTAATACTTTTTAACGTTGAAAACGGGTTTTAGGGTAAAAATGCAGAAAATCAGATTAAAAAACTCTTCAATCTCAGCTGCCTAGGCAGCTGCTATCATTATATTGGAATTTTTTTTTTTTTTAATATTGTAAATATAATTAATCGAGTAGTCAATTTTATAATATTTATGAAAAAGTCAGTTTAAAAATATTGAAAAATAAGAAAATCGTGGTTTCGGGAACACAAGTAATGATCACTGCGGCCAGTGAGCTGCTTGACACAATTAGCAATATCGATGCCGCGAATTTTTCTGTTAATAATGTTATCGGATTTAGTGCGGCCAATACGTCAGGCAACAACATAAACTCGACGAATTCTTTTGGTTCGGGTAACACCAACGACAATGTTTTGAATTTGAGTCGCGACGTTCATGATAACAATGACAACAATAACTCGGTACCATCAAACGATCATGACAATGTTACTTTTGCCGACCTTAGAGATTTCGGGTCCGAACTGATTGAGCAATTTAAGTCAGATTTGTTGATCGATAAACTCGAGGCCGCGGCACCTGTTACGAATGGTGGTGGTGTACAACAAAACCCAGTACCTCATTCTACTCATTCCCGTTTGACATATACACACAACCCCTTGCAGTTAAGCGGACATCCATCCCCCACCTCTAGTCAGATAGGCCTCTTGATGTCAGAAGCGGTTCGTCCAACCGACTATCCACGTCCAAACATTGAATTTGATAGCATGCCTCCAATCTCTGATTTCTCTTCTATTACACAACCGTCGATTTTTCAACACCCACCTGTTGGTAACCTGTCGAATTTTCTTGGGCAATCTTTACCCCAGACTTCAAACCTCGCACCCGGTGTTTTAGATGTTCGATTATTTAACCAAGCCAAAAGGGCAGAATTCCGAATTAAGGAATTTTGGAAACATGACCCGGGTGCTTGGTTTGCGGCCTTGGAGGCCCAGTATTTTTACAGAGGAGTGCATGATGATGAATTGAGGTTTTGGAATCTATTGAGCCATCTGAGCGATGACGTGGTTAGGATAGTGAGTGACGTAATCGCTACGGCGAAGGTTGGTCAAAAATATAGTGTATTGAAAGAGACCTTGTTGCAGAGATTCAAGTTATCGCCCAATAGGAGCGTCCAAAAATTCTGGAGGGAGAAAATGAGTAATAAAAGACCTTCCGTTTTCTTGAATGAGTTGATTCGTTTAGCAGCAAGTCAGATCTCGCGAACCCTAATTCTCAACTTTTGGAAGCAAAAACTACCGTCGAATATTAGGAATTTTTTAGACATTGTAACCTTGCAAAATAAAAGTTCTATAGTATCCAAAGCTTATCAATTGTTCGACGAGAGTAAGGCAGACGCCAGAATTTCTAGCGTAAATTCAGTTAACGTACCTCAAGATAATTTGAACATCAAGAATCTTTTGGAGAAGATTGAAGCTTTTTCGTCGTCAATTAAGAAAAAATCGTTTGATTCCTCCCGGGAGAGCAGATCACGGTCGCAGAAAGTCGACGAAAAATTTTCGTCAAAAATAAACACTCGTCGAAATTAAAAACTTCTTCTCCACATTCCCGCGGTAGAAGCCAGACCCCCCGGCCTAAGAAAGCAGGCCTCTGCAAAAACCACCAAAAGTACTTGAAGAAATGCAAAAGGTGCATCACCCCATGTACGTGGGTTGGCAGGTCTAAACCGGGTGATCTTGGCGGGAGAAATGTCCAATCGGAAGGAAATTCGGGAAACCGGTAGGCCATATTGCTGCGGGGACAAGCGATATGGACCTTGATGACATTCGTCTCCACTTGAAAGACAAAAAATCAGGCCAGGTATTTTTAATTGATTCCGGTGCCGGTGTTTCCGTTTTGCCTGTACCGAAAAATTATCGTAAAACACCGATTGAACTTAAATTCACCGCGGTAAATTTAACGAAAATAAACGTGTACGGCATAATTGAGAGGAAACTCGACTTGGATTTTTCGTCGCCGATAGTTTGGAAATTTTGGTTGACGGACCTGCCCACACCGATAATAGGGGCGGGATTTATTGAAAGCATACCATTTGTTGCCAGACCTAACCAAGAAAATTTTAATTAACGCGGATTCTGGGGAAAAGTCGGACTCGGGTGTGATTAAAAACGCAGACAATACCATGATAGACTCCCTAAATTTTAAAACCAAAATTGAACACATATTGGCTAAGTTTCCACGTATAATGGGCTTAGAACCTCACGCGCCGCTTAAAAAGCGAGGTGTCTTTAGGTATTTGTCAACCTTCGGATAGTCCGTGGGCCAGCCCAATCCATTTAGTGCCTAAAGATGGAGGTGATTGGAGGATTTGTGGCGACTACAGGCGAATTGATAATGTCACGGAACCTGACCGTTTTCCTATTCCACCTATTCATGATTTTACCAATGACCTTCACGGAAAGTCGATTTTCACTCATTTAGACCTAGAAAGAGCGTACCATCAAATTCCAGTTCACCCTGATGATGTTCCCAAAACAGCAACGATAACTCCTTTCGGTTTGTTCGAGTTCAATGCAATGACTTTCGGGCTTAGAGGCGCCACTTCGACTTTTCAAAGGTACATGTACAAAACTTTGGGAGATCTGGAGTTTGTATTCATTTACGTCGATGATGTACTTATAGCCTCTAGGAATATGAAGGAACATCTAGAACACCTTAAAATCGTGATGGAACGACTTGATAAATTCCACTTAACCTTAAACGTAAAAAAATGTAAGTTCGCAGTTTCGGAATTGATATTTTTGGGGCATCACCTGAATGCTGAAGGGGTCAAACCCAGCCCAGCTAAAACGCAAGCAATTTTCGAGTACCCCAAACCTTCCACAATTCATGAACTGAGACAGTTTCTAGGGATGGTGAATTACTATCATCGTTGTATTCCTCATCTAGCCGAAACTCTCGTTCCCTTGAATATCTATATGAAGTCGTCTCGCAAAAAAGACAATCGCCCGGTAATTTGGTCTTCAGAAGCGGAAACCGCGTTTGAAAAATGCAAACTCGATTTGATCAACGCCACGCGTTTATCCTTTCCTGTTATCGACGCACCCTTGCGCATTTTGAGCGATGCATCTGACAAAGCCATGGGAGCCGCGATAGAACAGGAAATGGACGGAATCTGGAAACCGCTAGTATTTTTCTCGAGGAAATTTTCCCCCACCCAACAGCGCTATTGCACGTACGATAAAGAATTGACTGCCATTTACACAGTTATTAGAGAATTCGATTACCTACTCGAAGGTCGAGATTTTGAAGTATTCACTGAACACAAACCGCTAATTTACGCAATGCAGCAAAGTCCTGAGAAAATGAGCAGTCGTCGTTTACGGCAACTGCAATATATTTCCCAATTCACCTCGAAAATTTATTACATAAAGGGAATAGAAAACTTAGTGGCTGACGCATTGTCCAGAATTGAGATAGAATCTCCAATCGATTTTTCGGTAGATAGTTTGCAACAGTTGAACCCCAAGGTTCCTAACCTTAGCGCGATTCGTTTTCCTTCAATTTTTTCAAACAGCTGAGCGAAGTAGTTGAAGATATTAACCACCCACTTAAATTATCTAAGTTGGAGTTAGGTACTCAGACCTCATTGTTTTGTGACACGTCTGGAGAAGTACTGAGACCGTACTTACCAGAAGTTTTTCGAAAGAGGATCTTCGTATTGTTTCACTCAGCTGTACATCCTAGTGGAAAGGTCACAGATAGATTGATTAGATGCCAATTCGTCTGGCCGGGAATGAGTAAGGACATAGCGCGTTGGTGCAAGCATTGTATCCACTGTCAACAATCCAAAATTTCTAAGAGAAACAAATTTCTACCTAATCATTTCATCGAGCCTGATGGCCGTTTTAAACACATCCACGTCGATCTCGTAGGCCCCTTACCACCTAGCGGAGGTTTTTCTTACATCTTCACGATGATCGATCGTTATTCAAGATGGCCTGAGGCTATTGCCGTTAAAGATATATCTGCGCAAAGTCTGGCTAAAATATTCTATAATTATTGGGTGGCCAGATTCGGTGCGCCAGAAATTCTGACCACTGATCAGGGTAATCAGTTTGAAGCTGATCTTTTCGACGAATTCCTCACCATGTTGGGCACAGATCGTGTTCGGACTACGCCTTACCACCCTGCCTCAAATGGATTGGTCGAGCGGTTCCACAGAGATTTAAAAGCCGCAATTCGTTGTCATTCTGACCAGCGGGAGTGGTTTCTCTTGCTACCCACCATTCTGCTAGGGCTACGAACTCGTGTCAGACGCGACACAGACGCCAGTCCCGCGGACATGATTTACGGTAATCCTCTAAGAATTCCAGGGTAATTTTTTATTCCAGAGGGGGAGGAGCCGGACCGGCGCAGGTTCCTGAGCTCTAAGCCCCCAATATCCTGGGCACCCAAGTACAACAAAAAAGCTGAATGGCTACCCCCCAAGCTCGAAGCTCCCAAGCCCCTGGGCGCGCGAGTTCAACAAAAAAGCTGATTGGCTACCTCTAAAGCTCTAAGCCCCCAAGATCCTGGGTGCCCGAGTTCTACAAATTAAACTGATCAGTTGAGGGTTTAGAACTTGGGGGATAGCCGATCAGCTTCATTGTTCAACTCGTGCGCCCAGGGTTTTGGGGGCTTAGAGCTGGGGGGGGGGGGGTAGCCGATTAGCTTTCTTGTTGAACTCGGGCACCCAGGGTCTTGGGGGCTTAGAGATCGAGGGGTAGCCGTTCAGCTTTTTTGTTGAACTCGGGTGCCCAGGGTTTTGGGGGCTTAGAGCTTGGGGGGTGACCGATCAGTTTTTTTAATGAACTCGCGTGCCCCAGCTATATTTGGAAAGATTGACCGTCACAGTTACTGTGGAAGATTGAAAGCTGAATAACAGAAACCGTTGCAAATAATTAATCAATGAATAAATAAATAAATGAACCCTGAAGTTCTAAGCCTCAATAACGCTGGGGAAAGCGTTGAATAAATAATTTATTATAAACAATTAAATAAACCAACAAGCTCTAAACCCCCATAACGCTGGGGAGAACGATAAATAAATTATTTTTTATAAACAATTAATAAAACCGTTAAGCTCTAAGCCCTCATAACGCTGGGGAGGGTGATAAAAAAATAATTTTTTATAACCAATTAATTAAACCAACAAGCTCTAAATCCCCATAACGCTGGAGAGAACGTTAAATAAATTATTTTTTTTAAACAGTTTACTGAACCACCAAGCTCTAAACCCTTATAATGCTGGGGAGAGCGATAAATAAATTATTTTTTATCAACAATTAATTAAACCGCCAAGCTCTTAACCCCTATACGCTGCCCTTTTAAATGTCCACACGTGTGTCACACGTGTGGCACACGTAAAATTATTTTCAAGTAGATTATTATAAAAGGGAATAAAATATGGATATAGTGAATTATTCAATGATTTTATAGCCTCTTATGTCATAAATAATCAAAAAATTGGTTTTTTTTTTATTTTAAGTGCTTTTCTTTAACCCGCAATGTTTCGTCGTAGTCGTCGCACGTTCAAAACTGCCAAGCTCTAGAACTTGGAGCTTGTAAGACCTGGAGGTCTGAAATTTGGCAGAGGGTCTAGGTTCGGATGAAAATACATGAATCCATAGTCACTTATCGACCTGGACCTCCAGGTCACCGATGACGGGGTTACCTGAGGGAGTCATCTCCAAGAGTTTGGGCTAAATTCTTCGGGGATGACTTTGAGGAAAGTTCTAGAGTATTTATCGAGGCAATTTGAACCTAAGTACCAAGGTCACCGATGATGGGGGTACCCGGGGTACCTGGGGGTCATCTTCGAGAATGCGGAACTTTTAATACATCCCCGCAGAATTTGGCCCAAACTTCCGAAGATGACCTCGAGGTTCCTCAGGTACAACCGTCATCGTCGACCTGGGTACCTAGGTTTAAGTTGCCTCGATAAATACTCTATACCACCCTTTAAAGTCATTTCCGCAGAAATTTTCCCTAACTCTCGAAGATGACATCCAGGTTCTCTAAGTACACCCGTCATCGTCGACCTGGCTCTCCAGGTTCAAACTTCCTCATATGCCTCTAAAACACCCCCGAAATCTATCCTAAGTCATATCCCAAGAATTTGACCCGAATTCTCGAAGATGACCCCCAGGTACCCCGAGTACCCCCATCATCGGTGACCTTGGTACTTAGGTTCAAATTGCCTCGATAAATACTCTAGAATTTTCCTCAAAGTCATCCCCGAAGAATTTAGCCCAAACTCTCGGAGATGACTCCATCAGGTACCCCCGTCATCGGCGACCTGGAGGTCCAGGTCGATAAGTGACTATGGATTCATGTATTGTCATCCGAACCTAGACCCTCTGCCAAATTTCAGACCTCCAGGTCTTACAACCTCCAAGTTCTAAAGCTTGGCAGTTTTGAACGTACGACGACGACGACGAAACATTGCGAGTTAAAGAAAAGCACGTAAAATAAAAAAAAACCAATTTTTTGATTATTTATGACATAAGAGGCGATAAAATCATTGAATAATTCACTATATCCATATTTTATTCCCTTTTATAATAATCTACTTGAAAATAATTTTACGTGGCCCACACGTGTGGCTCACACGTGTGGACATTCAACAGGGTGGGGAGAGTAATAAGTAAATAATTTTTTAAAAACAATTAAATAAACCAACAAGCTCTAAACCCCCATAGCGCTGGGGAGAGTGATTAATGAATCATTTTTTAAAAACAATTAAAGAAACCAACAAGCTCTAAACCCCTTATAACGCTGAGGAGAGCGATAAATAAATTGTTTTTTAAAAACAATTAAATAAACCAACAAGCTCTAAACCCCCATAGCGCTGGGGAGAGTGATTAATAAATAATTTTTTTAAAACAATTAAAGAAACCAACAAGCTCTAAACCCTCATAACGCTGAGGAGAGTGATAAATAAATTATTTTTCATAAACAATTAAATAAATCAACAAGCTCTAAACCCCATTACGCTGGGGAGAGTAATAAGTAAATATATTTTTATAAACAATTAAATAAACCAACAAGCTCTAAATCCCCATTACGCTGGGGAGAACGATAAATTAATTTTTTTTTATAAATAACTAATTAAACTGCCAAGCTCTAAGCCCCCATAACGCTGGGGAAAGCGATAAATGAACAATTTTTTAAAAACAATTAAATAAATCAACAAGCTCTAAACCCCATGACACTGGGGAGAGTAATAAGTAAATATATTTTTATAAACAATTAAATAAACCAACAAGCTCTCAATCCCCATTACGCTGGGGAGAAAGATCAATTAATTTTTTTTTTATAAATAATTAATTAAACTGCCAAGCTCTAAGCCCCCATAACGCTGGGGAGAACGATTAATAAATTATTTTTTATTTATTTATTTGTTTATTTATTTCTATATACGGGCATGTGCCCTTTCAATACATAATTAATAACATAATATTGTTAGGTTTATCTTATATTAAATATTTAAAATTATAGTGACTTAGTATTTCATTTCATTGCTTGACTAATAGCTAATTCAGATATAATTAAATATAAAGTTTGCATAAAAAAATAAGGTAACTTAATAATTTAGTATAACAACTAGGTAATAGATTTCTATCTTGAATATTTGGTTGGATGACAAGATTACTCAGATAGGAATCTTAGGTTTGTTTCCCGATTGACATTAATAAAATTGTCGAGGTAAAGGCCCAGTAAGTCCGGAATCCTGTTGTTCAAATCATTCAGGCCAAGGGATGCACGATCGATTATGGAACGATGATTTAGGTCAGTAGGTTTGAGAGTAACTGTAAAAATGTTTTGATTGTTTCGGAGAGTTCTAACTGGGTTAAAGTAGTTTAGCTTATTTGAAAGATATGAGGCATCAGTGTAGTTTGTGACAATCTTAAATAGAAATATGTTATCCTGGCAATGATGGTAAGATTTAAGAGAGGGAATTTGGAATTTCGAATAGAGATCATCATAATCATGATCTATATATGCCATTGGAGTATTTGATTTGAGGGCTAGAAAACGAAGGAAACGATGTTGCAATTTTTCAAGTAAAATTGATTTATAGCTTGTTTGTGGTGACCAGATAACTGAAGCATAGCAGAGAGAGGGACGAACTAATGAAAAATATAATGTTTTTAAAGTGTCGATATCATTAAATGATTTGGCAGATCTAAGAACCGAATATAAAGATTTTGAAGCCTTATTTTTTATAAGTTTAATGTGAGAATCGAAGCTTAATTTACTGTCAAAGATAACACCAAGGTCCTTTACTTCATCGCAACATAATAAAGACCAGCCATCCAGAATATATTCATATTTATTATACAAGGTGACCCATTTTAAAAGATCCACCCAAATAACTCGCTTGGAAAGGCCCAAATCGAAAAAAATGTAGAGAGCAAAGTTTCATTATTTTTTGGGGCTAATTTGATGGGCCCAAAAAATTTGGGCCCAAGGCCTTATTTTACGATTTTTAGGTATTTTTTGTAAATTTTTTAGAATCCTCTTGGGGCCCGGTAAGCCTAGGTAAGGCCCAATTGTGTTTGGTAGCGTTATTTTCGAGAATAGTGCATTTTTAGTGTACCACATGCAATGGAAAAGTTTCTTGTTTTGAATGTCTAGGACCTACGACGAGGATGTAGCAAGATGGATTTTTAGGTCCTACTGGGTCCTATCAATTAAAATAAAACCCCAAAAATATTAGTGGTACAATTAAAAAAGTGGGGGGGGGATTTTTTTATTGTTTAAAAATGCACAGATCAAGTTTTCGCTCGAAGCTTCAAGCAGTTTACAATTAATTTAAAAATTTCAATTCATTAATTCTTTAACAGTTCTTTTGAAAAATAAAAAATTTTGAAAGTCTCAATGTTGTTCGAGGTACTCAATGAACATTTAAAAACTATAATTTTAAAATAGTATCGAAATGTAAAGTTTAGGTTTAAAAAACAGCGATATTTAAATTTGAAGAATAAAAATTGAAAAAGTATTTAATTATCAAGTTTCAGTGTCGAAAACAGCACTATCTACATTTAATGAATACAAATTAAAAAAGTATTAAATTATAAAGTTTTAGTATCGAAAATAGCGATATTTACATTTGAAGAATAAAAATTAAAATAGTATTTAATTGTAAAGTTTCAGTATCGGAAACAGCGCTATCTACATTTAATGAATACAAATTAAAAAAGTATTAAATTATAAAGTTTCAGTATCGAAAATAGCGATATTTACATTTGAAGAATAAAAATTAAAATAGTATTTAATTGTAAAGTTTCAGTATCGGAAACAGCTCTATCTACATTTAATGAATACAAATTAAAAAAGTATTAAATTATAAAGTTTCAGTATCGAGAATAGCGATATTTACATTTGAAGAATAAAAATTAAAATAGTATTTAATTGTAAAGTTTCAGTATCGAAAACAGCGCTATCTACATTTAATGAATACAAATTAGAAAAGTATTGAATTATAAAGTTTCAGTATCGAAGACAGCACAATCTACATTCGAAGAATACATATTTAAAAAAAGAATTAGCTTACGTTCAAACGTCACGTGCTGAAATCGATAAATTTTTTACCTTAATAAAATTTGTAGTGAAAATGCCGGATTACACTCGATCTGAAATAGTGGATATTTTACTTATCTTAGGAGAGTGTGCTAAAAACTATCGTCATGCGGCCCGTTTGTATCAGCAGCGCTATCCGAACAGAAATCAGCAACCAAATCACCGGGTCATAGCGAGAATTGAACAGCGAGGACCTCAAAGACCTCGGCAGCGTCGAAGAGTTATAACATTTGAAAATGATGACCCTAGGATATTGGTAGTGCTTGCTTTAACTACAGCAAATCCGAATATATCACTTCGTCAAATCCAATTGCAAACGGGTATTCCAAGAGAGACTGCAAGAAGATTGTTGGAAAAACATCATTTTCACCCGTATCACATAACATTGACTCAGCAACTAATGCCACCTGACTTTCAGAGACGACTACAATTTTGTTTGTGGGTAAGAGAAAGATTGGAAGAAAATCCTAACTTTTTTTATGATGTTATGTTTTCTGATGTGGCTACTTTCCATAATACGGGGGAACTCAATCGCCATAACTGCCACTATTGGTCTCCAGAGAATCCACACTGGAGAAGATCCATCAATCATCAAAATCGATGGAGTTTAACGACATGGTGTGGAGTTATCAATGGTCATTTAATAGGGCCATTTTTTTTTGACAATCATGTCAATGGGCAAAATTACCTGCAGTTTCTAACAAATGAACTCCCCAACCTTTTAGTCAATGTTGATGAACAGACAAGGGAACACATGTGGTTTCAGCATGACGGTGCACCGGGTCACAGGACTGTTGCCGACAATTTCTGGCTGAACAATATCCTAATCAATGGATTGGTATTGGGCGTGCCAAATTTGATTACGTTGAGTGGCCACCTAGGTCCCCGGATCTAACGAATCCAGACTTTTTTTATGGGGCTACGTTAAAAATGTCGTCTATGCCGAAGCTCCGACTACGAGAGAAAACATGAAGGAGCGAATCAGAAATGCTTGCCAGAACATATCAAGAGAAGTCCTTTTATCATCTATTCGAAGTTTTGAGCGAAGAATTGATCTCTGAATTGTTAATAACGGAGAAATCTTCGAACACTTGATTCGCTGAACAAAAAATTGCGATTTTTTGATTGCATACAAATAATATTTTTCGGGTCTTATCTTAATTGATAGGACCTAGTGGGACCTGAAAATCCATCTTGCTACGTCGTCGTCGTAGGTCCTGGATATCGAGGTTCTCGATGACTAAACGCAAGCAATGGTATTCAAAATTTGAATAAAACTGATAAATGGGCCCTGTGAGGGTTCAGAAAAAACGAGGTCTCAAAGAATACCTTAAAATCATAAAATTTTCCGTTCTTTAAAAATTCGGAGTCAAAAATAGTATGTGTTCCACTTTTAAAAAACGAAGTTAGGACCCGTAGGGCCTAAAATAAAGCCCCGGGCCCAAATTTTTTGGGCTCATTTGGTTGGAAATTTTTAACCAAGAAACTTTCCCAATGCATATGCTATGTAAAAAATGCGTTATTTTCGAGTTAATTCGGGTTAAAAAGAAATGGGGCTTATAAAAGTCTTGTAAGCCCTGCAGGGCCTCATTTGGGGCCCAAAAAAATTTTCAAAAAATACCTAAAAATCGTAAAATTTCGGGTGTGTTGCAAAACCATAACTGAAAATCTCGCCGACAAAAAATCTCGCAGATAAAATTCTCGCCGACAATAAATCTCACCGACAAAAATCTCGCCGACAAAATTTTTTTTGGCTGAAAAAGAAATTCTCTGACGGTAAGACAGTTTTTAAATAAAATTTCTGTCAGATGGCAAAAAAACTAATTGGCTACCTCCCAAGCTCTAAGCCCACAAAACCCTACGTGCCCGAGTTAAACAAAATACTGATTGGCTACCACCCAAGCTCTAACCCCCAAAACCCTGGGCGCCCGAGTTTAACAAAAAAACTGATTAGCTACCCCCCAAGCTCTAACCCCCAAATACCCTAGGCACCCGGGTTCAACAAAAAATATGATCGACTACCCCTCCAGCTCCAAGCCACCAAAACCCTGGGCAACCGAATTCAACAAAATACTGATTGGCTACCCCCCAAGCTCTAACCCCCAAAACCCTGGGCGCCCGAGTTCAACAAAAAAACTGATTGGCTACCTCCCAAGCTCTAACCCCCAAATAACCTGGGCACCCGGGTTCAACAAAAAAATGGATCGGCTACCCCCCTAGCTCCAAGCCACCAAAACCCTGGGCACTCGAATACAACAAAATACTGATTGGCTACATCCCAAGCCCTAACCCCCAAAACCCTGGGCGCCCGAGTTCAACAAAAAAACTGATTGGCTACCCCCAAAGCTCAAACCCCCAAATAGCCTTGGTGCCAGGGGTTAAACAAAATACTGATTGGCTACCCCCTAAGCTTTAAGTCCGCAAAACCCTGCGCGCCCGAGTTAAACAAAATACTGATTGGATACCCCCCAAGCTTTAAGCCCCAAATACCCCGGGCGCCCGGGTTCAACAAAAGACTGATTGGCTACCCCCCAAGCTTTAAGCCTCAAATACCCTGGGTGCCCGGGTTCAACAAAAGACTGATTTGCTACCCCTGAAGCTCTAAGCCTTCAAACACGCTTTACTTGGGGAATAGCCAATCATGATTTTGTTGAACTTGGGCGTCCAGGGTTTTGGGGACTTCGAGCTTAGGAGGTTGCCAATCAATTTTTTTGTTGAACTCGGGTGCCCAGGGTATTTGGGAGTCTCGAGCTTGGGGGATAGCCGATCAGTATTTGGTTGAACTCGGGCGCCCATGTTTTTGGGGGTTAGAGCTTGGGGGTTTTCCGATTAATTATTTTGTTAAACTCGGGTGCCCAGGGTATTTAGGGCTTGGAGCTTGGGGGGTAGCCAATCAGTATTTTGTTGAATTCGGTTGCCCAGGGTTTTGGTGGCTTGAAGCTGGGGGGGTAGCCGATCAATTTTTTTGTTGAACCCGGGCGCCCAGGGTATTTGGGGTAGAGCTTGGGGGGTAGCCATTCAGTTTCTTTGTTGAACTCGGGCGCCCAGGGTTTTGGGGGTTAAAGCTTGGGGGGTAGCCAATCAGTATTTAGTTGAACTCGGGCGTCCAGGGTATTTAGGGCTTAGGGCTTGGGGAGTAGCCAATCAGTATTTAGTTGAACTCGGGCGTCCAGGGTATTTAGGGCTTAGGGCTTGGGGAGTAGCCAATCAGTATTTAGTTGAATTCGGGCGCCCAGGGTATTTGGGGCTTAGAGCTTGGGGGGTAGCCAATCTGTATTTTGTTGAGCTTGGGTGCCCAGGGTTTTGGTGGCTTGGAGCTGGGGGGGGGGGGGGGAGTAGCCAATCAGTATTTAGTTGAACTCGGGCGCCCAGGGTATTTGGGGCTTAGAGCTTGGGGGGTAGCCAATCAGTATTTTGTTGAATTCGGTTGCCCAGGGTTTTAGTGTCTTGGAGCTGGAGGGGTAGCCGATCAATTTTTTTGTTGAACCCGGGCGCCCAGGGTATTTGGGGCTTAAAGCTTGGGGGGTAGCTAATCAGTTGTTTTGTTGAACTCGGGCGCCCAGGGTTTTGGGGGTTAGAGCTTGGGGGGTAGCCAATCAGTATTTTGTTTAATTCGGGCACGTAGGGTTTTGTGGGCTTAGAGCTTGGGGGATAGCCAATTAGTTTTTTTGCCATCTGACTGAAATTTCATTTAAAAACTGTCTTACCGTCAGAGAATTTCTTTTTCAGCCAAAAAAAATTTTGTCGGCGAGATTTTTGTCGGTGAGATTTATTGTCGGCGAGAATTTTATCTGCGAGATTTTTTGTCGGCGAGATTTTCAGTTATGGTTTTGCAACATACCCAAAATATCCTGCTCTTTCCGAATCCAAGGTCAAAAATAGTGGTTCTCATTTAAAAAAACGGACTTAGGGTCCGTGGGGCCCAAAATAAGGCCCTGGGCCCAAATTTTTTGGGCCCATCAAATTAGCCCCAAAAAATAATGAAACTTTGCTCTCTACATTTTTTTCGATTTGGGCCTTTCCAAGCGAGTTATTTGGGTGGGTCTTTTAAAATGGCTCACCCTGTATGGAGTTCAAGAAAAGGAAACATAAGAACATTTGTCAATGTTTAAGGGTAAATCATTTAAAATTGTCCACTGGTATAGTGAATCAAGGTCTTGTTGAAGCTCAAGACAATCTTGTAGAGATCTGATGATTTTATATAATTTGGAATCATCCGCAAATAGAAGAAGAGAGAAAAATTTAACAACAGCTTTCAAATCATTTATAAAGATAAGAAAGAGCAGTGGTCCAAGATGTGAGCCCTGAGGTACACCAGAAGATGCTTTAAATTTACTAGAAGTGGTTCCTTTTATTTTAACTTTATAAGAGCGATCACGTAGGTAAGAGCTTAACCATTGAAGTAGGGAACCTGAAATCCCAAGAGATTGTAGCTTATTAAGAAGACGAGAATGATTAACCGAATCAAATGCTTTTTGAAAGTCTAGGTCAATGCAGTCTAGATGTGTTTTGTTATGAAATGACTTGACAATATCTTCAGTTAGTAAAGCCAGATTAGTTTCAGTTGAACGATATGGCATATAGCCATATTGTTCGGCAATAATGTGGGGACGAAGAAGAGTAGAGAGATATTGTTCGACTAGCATATCGAAGATCTTAGCAAAAATACACATTTTAGCAATGGGACGATAATTTAGTATATCATTTTTTGGACCCTTTTTATGAACTGGTGTTAAATATACATTTTTCCATTTATCAGGGAAAATACCACAGCTAAGTGATTTATTATAAAGGATGATGAGAGGCTTAGCTAATTCAGAGGCACAATTTATAGATAAAAAAGTATGTATACCATCAGGTCCTGGACTAAAAGTTTTTTTAGTATTTCGGAGAGCAGCTGTAACTTGGGTAAGAGAAAGTTGAAGAATTGGAAGAGAGTTTGTTAAACCAGTATTTAAATCAGTGTATAATGTTTGAGTATTATTTTGAGATCTACGAAAAACAGAGGAAAAATTTTGGGCAAAAAAAGAAACTGTGTCATCTATATTGGAGGATTTATTATCATGGTAGAACATGACATCAGGGTATGAATGAGAATTTTTACCTCCATTTATGAAGCTCCAGAATTTACGTGGATTAGCTTTCAGATCTTGAGAAGTTTGATTAATAAATTTTTGTTCATCATGAGCTAGTAAATGTTTACAAGTTGATCTTTGTGTTTTGAACTTAAGGTAGAGTTTCAGGTCATTTTGTTCTTTATGCTTCTTGTGAAGATGTTTTTTTAATTTGATAGCTTTAATTAGATTTGAGCTTAACCAACAGGGAAAAGTACTGGTTCTAAAACGAGTTTTTGGAACGAATTTGTCGATTATTTCAAAAAGAAGATTATAAAAATTTTGAACACAAGTATTTATGTCATAATCAGAGAAAATTTTCTACCAGTCTACCACTGATAAATTATTGTTTATAGCAGTAAAATCAGCAAGTTTAAAATTGTAGTAAACTTCTTCTAGTTGAGTATAAGACATGCAGGGGAAAGTAAATGAAATATCAAGAGGAGGATGAAATGAGTCTACAAGACTAATTGGATCAGGGGCATAGGCAATATTAAACTTATTTATATTGGTCAACACAAGATCAAGTGTATTGCCATTTGGGTTGACTATATTAGATATTTGTTTAAGTGAAAGGTAATTTATCATATCATCAAGTTTAGATGCTGCAAGAGAAACAAATTTCGATGGGTGAGAGCAGGTTACATTGCTGATGTTATGTTTGAAGTTCCATGTTGTTTTAGAGAGATTGAAGTTGCCACAAATGATCAAATTATCTAATTCAGAGGCTGGTCATGAAGAAAGGAAATCAGAGAAGTTATTTGTACTATTAAGGAAATCAATGTGTTTTAAGAAAGAAGTAAAAGGTGGAAGGTAGACAGCAAAGAAATTAATGGTTATTTACAATAGAATAATTTAAGAAAAATGTACTCGAGGTCAGAACGACTAGACGAAATAAACTCGCAACGAATGTGTTCCTTAATATAGATAAAAAGACCACCACCTTTTTCATTTTCCAGTAAGTACAAAATCCCTGTCTGATCTGAATAATTTGAACCCCAGTATATAAAGTTCAGTATCTGCAACACTGTCATCCAACCAAGATTCTGAATTAACAAAAATATCGTAAGAAACAGCATTTTGCATAATATTTAATTTAATAGATGATAATTTATTTTTAACACTTCTACAGTTCTGGTAGTATATTTGAAGATGACCATGATCCGGTGAAATTAGTTTTTTCAGCTTCTCAATCGATGTTTCTTGACTATTTGTGGCATTCCATTGATATGCTGTATTTGGATGTCTGTCTCCTTCTTTTTTCTTCTATTTTCCAATTCATTATATAGATTCTTATAGAGCTGAATCTGTTTTGGTGTTTTGTCTGTTGATATTGAGATGTCCTTGAAATCACCAACAAGAATGTCTTTCTTATGAATAAAAATCCAGTCCACATCATTAGAGTTCAAAAAGCACACTTTAAGAGGTCTTGGACCAGGTCTTGTTGAATCAAGTTTACCTAACCTAAATAATCTGATGTTGGAGGTGATGATGGGAGTATTTTCAAAAAGGTCAATAATTTTGGAATGATCTTGCTGATTTGAGAACTCAGGGAGTTTACGGATGATGATATTTCTTGATCTTTGTTGTCTATCATTTAATTCAGAAATTATCTCACTTTCCAACTGATGACTGGTGAAGGTCAATTTATTTTTGAATTGGGTGATATCTTCTGATTGTTTTTTACATGATATAGTGAGATGAGAAAGAACTTCATTATGTTGATTTACTTTTGAAGTCAGAGTAGTTAGTGAGTTTGTTAATTTATTGATATCTGAAGAAAACTTAGCAGAGAACTTATCTATTTTTTACTTAGTATAGTAATATCATCACTTAGCTTATTCATATGCTTGGTGCTTAAGGATTGAAGTTTGCTTAGTTGAGAGGCACTGTTTTCTTTTAGTAATTGAAATAATTTTTGATTGTCTGGAGAAAGTGATGAAAAGGATTCAGGATTTGTTTCACTAGTTTTATTTTTATCTTCATCAGCCAATGTTTTATCCAGAATTGATATTGTTGGAAGAGTTTGTACATTTACTGAATCTTCATTAGATTTGGTTTTTGATATTCTATCACCACAGCACTTTTTGAAGAAACCATTCTTGAGTCGACCAACACGATCAGGAGCAGAACAAGATTTATGGTAAGGATGGTCACAGCCAGGACATTTCACTGCACTTTCAAGAACTAATCCTTCTTTGTTGCAGTAAGCACAAAGGTTTGAGTTAACCTTTTGTTCAAGTAATTTATAAGGAATTATTTCACTCAAGTAAAAAATTTAAGTAGAATATATAGAATAAATTTATTTAGTCTATTTTTGATGATTTTTACTAATTTTACGGCTATTTGTATGTTAAAAAAAATAAGTTTAAGTTAGAGCAGGCAAGCAAGCGTGGGCGATGGGCGGAGCCTAGCAGACAAACTAGCAGACAAACTTTTTATAAACAATTTATAAAATATAATTTATTTATCGTTATTTTTTAAAATCAATTTATATAAAAAAATTTATTCATCGTACTCCCCAGCGTTATGGGGGCTTAGAGCTTAACGGTTTTATTAATTGATAATAAAAAATAATTTATTTATCGTTCTCTACAGCGTTATGGGGGTTAAGAGCTTGTTGGTATATTTAATTTTTTATAATAAATTATTTATTCATCGCTCTCCCCAGCATTATTGGGGCTTAGAGCTTGGGGGTTCATTTATTTATTTATTCATTGATTAATTATTTGCAACGGTTTCTGTTATTCAGCTTTCAATCTTCCACAGTAACTGCGACGGTCAATCTTTTCAAATATAGTGGGGGACACCACGTCTGTGACTCCCGTTTTCGAAGGCTACTGACTTGAAACTATGGCTCCGTCGATCACTTGTGACTTTCTTTGACCTGAAATGAGTGCTTGGTCCCCACGAGCAGATTCTCGAATCCATTCCTGAAGTCGTTCCGGTAACCTGATAGACGACCTGGTGCGAGCGAATTTCTTTATAACCCCCGGAAGTCGTTCGCAAGGAAAACTTCCTGGAGAAGTCGTTTCGGTAACCTGGTAGATGACCTGGTGCGAGCGAATTCCTTTCTAACCCCCGGAAGTCGTTCGCGAGGAAAACTTTTTGGAGAAAGCGTTCCGGTAACCTGATAGACGACCTGGTGTGAGCGAATTCCCTTATAACACCTCGGGAGTCGTTCACGAGGAAAACTTCCTGGAGAAGACGTTCCTGTAACCCGGTAGACGACCTGGTGCGAGCGAATTCCTTTATAACCCCCCGGAAGTCGTTCGCGAGGAAAACTTCCTGGAGAAGACGTTACTGTAACCCGGTAGATGACCTGGTGCGAGCGAATTCTATAATAACCCCCTGGAAGTCGTTTGCGAGGAAAACTTCCTGGAGAAGTCGTTTCGGTAACCTGGTAGATGACCTGGTGCGTGCGAATTCCTTTATAACCCCTTGGAAGTCGTTCGCGAGGAAAACTTCCTGGAGAAGTTGTTCCGGTAACCTGGTTGACGACCTGGTGCGGCGAATTCCTTTCCAACCCCCGATTGTCGTTCACGAGGAAAACTAACAGGAAAAGACGTTCCTGTAATTCGGTAGACGACCTGGTGCGAGCGAATTCTATAATAACTCCCCGGAAGTCGTTCGCGAGGAAAACTTCCTGGAGAAGGCGTTCCGGTAACCTGGTTGACGACCTGGTGCGAGCGAATTCCTTTCCAACCCCCGATTGTCGTTCACGAGGAAAACTAACTGGAAAAGACGTTCCTGTAATTCGGTAGACGACCTGGTGCGAGCGAATTCTATAATAACCCCTCGGAAGTCGTTCGCGAGGAAAACTTGCTGGAGAAGTCGTTTCGGTAACCTGGTAGATGACCTGGTGGGTGCGAATTCCTTTATAACCCCTTGGAAGTCGTTCGCGAGGAAAACTTCCTGGAGAAGTCGTTCCGGTAACCTGGTAGACGACCTGGTGCAATCAAGATCCAGGCCGGACATCGGTTACGGGGAACACTTCCTGAAGATGTTTACTCTTGACCTGGGTATTGTACCAGGTGCACTAGGAACCATTGTTTCATTTCAGACCTCTTGAAATTTTTGTAAAACCTGTATGCGATGATATCATCGGTGATATCATCGGTGATCTTTGCAGCGGGGGATACGAAATAAATTTTACCGAATTTTTTGATATTTTTTTCTGAAACAGGTGTCATTTATCTGACATAAATTTCACGTACTGACTTTTTATTCAAAAATCGATTGCAAAATTCACGGTTTCTTTTTCATAAATCGGTACTAAGTACTCTGTAGTTTAATGCATGTAGAAATCGTTGTTTTAGCTTCTATTGATCCTGAACTAAGTCTCACTGGGTCAAAGTTGTAAGTACCTTATTTTTATTTCGTTTTATTTCGCTAAAATAGTGATTTTTGTCCAAGTATTCACTCCAAGGGTCAAATTTGGACTTTTCATGATTTTTTAATAAAAACCCATGCGTCAAATAAAAAAACGTACAAGTATAAAAAAGTCTTAAAATTTTTTGTTAAATTCTGTAGTATTTTTTATTTTTTGAAATTTCATTTTTTTAAGTTTAGGCCCTTCGGTAAAGGGCTTAATTAAGGGAACTTTGAAAAACAGACTCCAAAATCGAGTTCTACTGGGCCGTAATTATCTCATCCTATCAAATTGATTATTCCATCTAGTCTAGATTTAATGCGCCCCTGAAAGGGTTCAGTAAAAATAAGTTTTTTGAGCTGTAGGCTGAATAAAAATCGCTTAATAACCCTTCTGTAAAGCCACACATGTGGACCACGCGTATGAGCCTTATATGTAGCACACATGTGTCACACGTAAAATGGTCTTGAATAATATTTTTTTTCTTTTGCTAAATATTTTGACACCTATAGGGTCAGGGTGGACACAAAGTGCACTTGGTGATAGTTACGCCTTGGAGATGATTTTTCCAGGAAGTTTTGACTCCGGTGGGGTCAGAGTAAGTACTTCGTGTGCCTGGCAATAACTACACCCTGGAGATGATCTTCTCGAAGTAAACCTGATGATCTGACCCCTCTACAGTCAAAACTTCTTGGGAAAATCATTTACAGAATAACGCCAGGTGTATCAGACGCCACGTATATCAGATGTCCACCATGACCAATCTGGAATCAAAATTTCCTGGGGAAATTATCTCTAAGGCGTAACTATTACCAAGTGCACCAGGAGTCCGCCCAGACCCCATAGGTGACAAAATATTTATCTAAAGAAAAAAAATATTATTCAAGACCATACGTATGGTTCACGTGTGGCTTTATAGCAGGGAAGGGTTTAATGAGACTTATCTTCCGCAAGGGGTGCTGAGACCAAATTAACGACGAAACATGAGAGTATTCCTACACTTCTTTTGATGATCTCAAGCGTATACATATACTAGCCAATGGGTGTAGTTCCTGATGAAGGATACTGCTGACGAAGGATGTACTTTTTTGATATAAGTAAAATAAGCCTTTTGATCTATAAGCTGAGTAAAAATCATTCAATTTCCGAAATAAAAATAGGTGGACAATAAAATAAACTTAACCTTAAAAAAAAATAATAATAATAAAACTTTTTACAAATAACCTCAAAGTTTCAATTGATAATCAAAATAAAATTTTTTTACTGTTATGAGTGAAAACAAGTTTTTAGAGCAAGCTTATGAATAAACATCGTGTTCTAGAAGTAAGTGGTCGAAAAAAATTTATCAATTTTGTATTTTTTTCACTTTGAGGTTAGGTTTATAATTTTTTTGTCAGCAACTTCGTACTTCTTCGATAGAAATATTTTAATTCAGCCCATTGCTCAAAAAGCTTAGTTTTACTCATAACAAACAAAATATTAATTTTTTATCATTATTTTTCATTTCAAATTTAGGTTTCGAGATTAGAGGTCTGCTATTTTGAATCTAGTCTTATGACTACTTTTATTCTATCCAATGCTTAAAAAGCTTATCTTCATTCATTAATATCGAAAATACGTAATTTAAACATAAGTTTTCAAATTGAGGTTAATTTCCTAATTTTTAGACCCGGAGCAAATATGGAAATTTATAGAAAACTACCATAAAACGCTCGCTCGCTTCGCTCGCTCGCGCATAGACAAATATATTCAATAATATCAAATATTATGATATTATGATATTACGTAAATGATTAAATTTTATTTAGAGTATAACTTTAATCAAAAATATTTTAAAATAAAAATCTACAACCATATTACTGATGAAAGAAACAAAAAAGTCTTCCCAATGTCTGGGCTTATTCGAATATAGATACATACATACCTAAAATGAGCAACTTTAGACATCCCAGTACAAAAAACTTATTACGGTTCGATTTATGGAGCAAAAATTTCAAATTAACTTTATTTGAGTATAGACCTTATAAGAGTCATTAGTTTCAAATTGAAGTTCAGATTCACAATCTGGACCCTCAAAAGACATCGAAAACAAATTTTCGTACAAATCCAATATATTAGGGGAGAATTATAATTTCACCTTATTTAAGTGCACTTTATATAAGACAAATTAAAAATTCAAAGTGATATTTGTAATCAGCACCCTTGAAAACATACGTATACGTAATTTTTAAAAAATCGGATGTATTGGAAGAGCCATGTTAAATTTTTAAAATAAAACTTATGACAAAAATCGATAAAATAGAAATGCTTGTCATTTAAAAAAAAAAAAAAAGAAACAAAAAACGGAAATTAGATTCATAATATACATCTTCGAAAATATCCGTATACCAAATTTGATTTGAATCCGATGATTAGCAGCGTTGTAATCAAATTTTTTAAGTTGATCCCGGACGGGCGCACGGACGGACAAAAAATATGGATGCTGCGTATAATAATGTAGATGTGTAGTCAGCATAAATTTTTTATGGTAACAAAAATTCAATGCCTAAAAATTTTTTGAATATTCATGGTACCAAATACCATATTATTTTATTTGTTCTATAGTATAGTACAAATAAAAGTAATTATTTTTTTTTTTAAATAATCAATTCCAAAAAATATACAGGTTATCGGTAAATTTTATTAGAAAATTATTGGTTTATTAGCCGCTTTTCAGTGTTAATTTTGTTCTTCGTAATTTTTTAAAGCAGTTAATTAGGTGTTTAAATTTGGTAGCTACTTTCTTTGGCCAGGGAAAATTCAGATTTTATTGTTAGCAAATTTTTATTTTGGTTAAAAAAGACTACTTGATATTTTGGTCAACAAAATTAAGAGATTTTCGTTGAAAAAGACTGCTTTTAATCACTAGGTTAACAAAATTTTTTTGACAAAAATTTGTTAACAATAATTTTTTAATATTTGCGGACAATATGTTGCTGACAAATTTTTGTTAACAATATTATTGAACAAAGACTTTATTTTAAAAATTTGTCAACATAATTTTGTTCACAAAATTTGTTAACAAAAATTATATTAATTACATTTGCTTAAAAAAATTTTGTTGACAAAAAAATATTAAAAAGCCTTTATTTATTTAATTAAAGTATCTTGAAAAACCTTGACTTAAAAAAAATTTTTTTTTTCCAAGGCACCTGAATAAATCTCAAAAAAATTTTCTCAATAATTATAATAGCAGCTGCCTAGGGATCGTCCATAAACTACGTTCTCTATTTGGGGGGAGGGGGGGGGGGTTCAATAAAAGCTACAATTGGCAACGGGGGGGGGGGCGGGGGTTGAGCTTCAACTACGTTCCTTTTTATAAAGGAAGAAAAGTAATTTTTTTTCTAAAGAAGAAATTTAAAAATTTTAAAGTAGCACCAATGATTCTCTTGCCGCAGCAAGTGGTATTGGCTCCTGAATCTGAGTATGCGCATCAGAATCTTCATGGCAAAACTGTAACAAAGCCAAGCAAAAAGCTCAAAAAATTATTTCTAAAAGAGGCAGAAGTGCTGTGCCGAATCGACAATTTTTTGGAAGTAGAATGGCTCGAAGAAGATGATGTAGAAGCGGATAATGAGAATGCGATGAACTCAAATACACGTCCCGACTTTTTTCCTATTATCAATAATTTAAATCATTGGCTTAGGCCAGTATTTACCGAAGATACTGTACTCTAATTTTCGTAGTTTTAAAAACTAGTTATTTTAAATTCTGATTTCATGTTTATTAATTTTAAAAATACAAAGTTTCTAATAATTGTTAAATCTTTAATGTTTATTAATAAATAAGATCAATAATTGGAAATGACAATGGATTTGTAAAAAAATTTTTTTAATTTTTGTAACACAAAATTCTGAAAAAGACTACGTTCCACGGGCGGGGGGGGGGGGGGTCAAAAAATCTTCACTTGGCAACGGGGAGAGAGGAGGAGGTCAAAAAGTCCACAATAAATGGCAACGTAGTTTAAGGACGGTCCCCTAGGCAGCTGAGTAAGTGTTCCAATTTGACAGCTGCTCAGGCAGCTGCTTCCTTTGATCAGGGTTAGATTATTAAAAAAGCTTCAACTTTTGTTCAAATGATTTTTCAACATAACCTCAAAATTTACGGGAAAAATTCAAAAAGCCACTGTTTTCGTTTTTTATTTATTGCATCCACAAAAATTCATTAAATTTAACTATTTTTTAATCGATTATTCGATAATTTCAAATCTTATATTTTTGTACATGATGAAGATAAAATTATTACAGAAAAGGATAGGCATTGGAATAACAATAATATGTATATCAACAGTTTGAGAAATAAGGGACACTCTGTTGTAAATATATTTACGTTTGTTTACATTAATTTTGCACATGAATAGCTAAACTAACACTAAAAATAGTTAATGATACAATTGATCAAATTTGAATTTCAAAAAATTTGTGACGTATAGATTTTTGTTTTTTATCCTCATTTTAATTGTTGGTTACATATTAAACATTTAAATATCCTTTCATCATATTTAATTTGTTGTTAAATGAAAAATAAGACATTTTTGAAAAAATAAAATTGATACTGACTTTCTGTAGAAAAATATATTACAAATATTACAGTAAATTTTTTTGGAAATAAATAAAACTCTGTATATAGAGTATTAGAATCTTCACTATTTATTATAATTTATTTTTACATTTTAAAAAACTGTGACAATTGTTTCGGACGCACTGCACCATCATCGGACGGTAGTATTTTATCCATTTTTAAAATTAGTATTATCCAGACTTTAAAATGTAAAAATAAATTATAATAAATAGTGAAGATTCTAATACTCTATATACAGAGTTTTATTTATTTTCCAAAATGTTTATCAATCTTCATCAAGTAGAGGCTGAAACTATTCAGAGACAGTAAATTTTATTTATTCAAACAGTTATTTATATTCTCTCTAAAAAAAGGTGTATTTAATAGGGCTGCGTTTGATTTCCAAAATTTTCTTTATAATCAGCTGCTTGTGGATTTTCTTGAATGATTATAATTAGAAAATGACTGTTGATTTTTTTTAAATTTTTTGGAGCATGGTTAGAGGTAGCAACTGAGCTTTAATGGTTAAAATGGACCCTTTTTAACTTTATTTAGGTACGGTTTCTTTAATATTTAATATTTTTTTACAGATGTTACGTAAAAATTGTGTTCAATTCAAGATCTTTCGGAAATCTTTTCAATATTACCACTTAATAACGGTTTTTAGGGTAAAAAACGCAAAATTCAGGTTTTTCGATTAAAAAACTCTTTAAAAACTTCACGTTTGACAAAAGTAAAATGTAAAATACTTTTTAGATTCTACAGAAATAATATTAACTTTTTTTTTTTTTTAATTATTTTTAATAACTTTTTTTTCCATAAAAAATTTATAAACTAGTTAATCTCTAAATTCGATTTACTTTTGTCAAATGTTAAGGACTTTAAGGTAGTTTTCTACCAATTGTATGGCAATAGAGAATCAGCTCAAATTTTCTGGAGGTGTTTATTAGATATTAATAAACGTTTCTACGAAGTCTGATCAAAACTGACCATATAGTTTAAAAGTTATAGAAAGTTAAAGATTGAATTTTTTTCATTACGCGTATGGCCGCTACGCTGAAAAAGTGTACTAAATTATTGATATTTGTCTTCGTACAATAGAGATCCTTTAGAAAAACCACATGCATATAGTTCCACAATCGAAGAATTCATTTCTTGAAACTGCCAAAAATTGACCTTTTACAAATTTTACAGTAATTTTACAAAAATAATTTTCACGTGAGTAACCTTCAAATCTGCGGTATTCAAAGGTGAGGTTAAAAGTTTTAAAAAATGTTTTGTTGTGATAGTCAATGTTTTTTTGATAGAAAATGAATTCAAAAGCCATAAAAAGTTTAAAAATAAATTTTAATAACCAACTGTTAGTAATTTGGTGTAATAATTTTTTTTTAGACTTGAACTTGACTATCTCTGGTAGAAAACCACCTTAAAGAGTTTTTTTAATCGAAAAACCTGATTTTTTGCGTTTTTTACCCTAAAAACCGTTTTCAATGTTATAAAGTGTTAATATCGAGAATTATAGATTAAGCGCACCCCGTGCGCTTCAAAATTGTCGATAATTTTCCGACTGTTTTTTTGCACAGCAACCAAGGCGGGCAAGTTTGGCAGGTTAAAAATCACGAGCGCTTGCCGTGTTGGCTCTTAACTGCAAAGTGACCGTCGAAAATGTGGATATATCTTATATTCTTAGACACAAACAACAAAGTGGCTTATTTTCGGGGGGTGTCTTATTTTTGGAGTCTGTCTTATAATAAAAAAACAGGGTATTTTTAGTAATAACAACTAAATCGTCGACCTACAAAACTTCATACATTTTTTTATACGTTACCTCTATCCAGCACAAAATACATTTATCTACTAGTGAGTTTTAAAATTTAATTTAAAGTAAAACTTCCTAAAAGTTTTGAACCAAGTTCTGGCCGATCGTTTTAAACTATATAAATATTTTTTTTTTATAGTATGCGTAAAGTCTTTTTTTACGCATTGATTTTAGTGCGTAAATGATCACTTTATGCACACTTAGAAAAAATTAAAAAATGTAAAAAATAGTAGTTTTAAAGCTGATTGGGCTGCTCGAAGTGTCGTAGGCGCTGCGGAGCAGCGTTTGTCAAGCGATCATTTAACACACTAAAATCGTTACGTAAAAGATGGCTGTTCGCAAACTAAAAAAAAATAATGTTCGTATCTCAAGCGTAAAGTAGCATTTTACGCTCTAGATACGAAAAATACTTGTTTAATTTACATAACAAATTATTTTTACATTTAATGACTTCCAGAACTTTCATATTAATAATTTCCTCAAGTTTAGTATTCAAAAGAGCTGTTTTTACATCCATGTAGCCTACTAATAAATTGAACTGATTCTTAAAGGCCAACATAAAATGGAAACTATAAACTAGCAAACATTTCATAGTTAAAACTACTAGATATTGTTGACAAAAACCACCAGCATCTAACCTAGCCTTAAATCTTACAGGATTTACAGATTCGCCAGGTTTTGTAGTAAATTTATCCCGTCCTTTCAACCAGAGTCTAAGTTTGATTGATATGCAGTGAATCAAGTTCCTCCCTTATGGCTTGCTCCCATTTTCACTGTCTGGACTTAAAACAATTCAGAATTTCACTGGCAAAAGACACTACTTCGTACAAGACATAGACTGTTATAGGGCTTGATCTAAACGAAAAATCGTAGCTGAGTCTACGAATACCCTCGCCGTACAGTCAATCCTATTAGCTAAGAGAAGAACGACGTACTGCTAAATTCCTATCGGAATACCTGTAAATAATAGGAAAACTGAACACGAATTTATAATTTCTCTAGTTGGATCATTTGTCGATGAAAATAAAGTTTTAAAGATTTTATTTCAACAAAATTTAATAAACAAAAAAATCTTAAATCTATTGAAACAGTCGTAATTTTTTTTATACAGCAAAACGTATAACGGCTTTAATTTTTCTGATCTATTTTCTAATATTCACGCATAGAAATTAATCAACCCCAAAAACGACTCTTTATTATTTTTTAGCTAGAGCCCTTTAATAATTGCATTTACTTTCGATTTAGTTTTACGTAAGCCCTGTCTATTAATTACAAACCCTAAAACTTCTGATTTTTTTTGCATGAACTTACATTTTTCTTCATTTAATCTTAGACCACACTCTTGCAATCTTTTACATACTTTATTTCAACTTTTCAAATACTTTTCATCTGTTTTACCTGTAACGTAAACATTATCAAGATACGCTACAGCACCATGAATACCGATAAATTACATAATTTACCTATCGGTTTTAAGACACTATTGTTGTACGTTTTTAACTGCCGATTTTAACAATTTAAAATTTTTTTTAATTTTCTCTATATCACGAACTGTTGTACTCGCGTGTATGTAAACGTGTACTCGCTGTTGTCCCCTGGCTCCTTGATTGTGATTTCGACATACTTTTCTGAGATGCCCTTTTTTATCACATTTGTCACAAATGTAATCTCTGTACACACAAGTTATCTATATTCTTTTTAAAAATTTTATAACAAAAATAAAACACCGAATCCTTTAAGATACAGAATAGACTACATATACAACACCGAGAAAAAGATTCACCATCAGGCATTTTTTTTGTAAAATAGGGACTTGAGAACAATAAGTGTCAACCCTCTTTATCACGAAGGTACTCATTATTCAATATATAAATTTGCACTGGACCTTTTTTAAATAATATAGTTTATAATTTTTATACCACGGAGGTTGAGCTAATTACCGACGTCTGACATATCTGTTTCTGTACATTTTCCATACTATACATTTTTCAAGAATAAAAGAACTACCAATTATTGAACTGTCAGGGGAAAAAGAAGAAATGTTTTCAATTTGCTTTTACTGAAAAACGTTTTAAATAAATCATACTAATCATTCTAAACAATAAGTACATTCGAGATTATATTTTGAACCTGACAGTGTCATTTATTTCAACTTAGAAAAAATAAAAAGTAAATAATGATAATTTTCTTGATAAAATTTTGTATTAAAACTTTTATTAAGAAAACAGATTTTTTTAAAACATTTACTTTTAAATTTTAGCTTTATAATTCAGGCTTAAAATTTTACTGATCAGCCATCAATTTCATTAAAAAAAAAGTATGTATAAATTTTGAACACTTGACTTTTATTTTAGATAATAAATAAAGTTTCATACGATTTTTTTTCTTTTTGACTCAAAATCGTAGAAAACTTAAATTAATATAAAATTTGCGATACTATTTTACCTGAGATTTTAAAGTATCGGATCGTCATTTTATCAGAAAAAGTGAAAAATTGAGTTTTTCCCTTTTTTGCCTAAACTTTTTTTGGTTTTAAAACTCATGCAGGGAATTGAATAGTTGGCAACGGTGTGCTAGTATATAGTTTAGCTTACGCATCGCTCTTGATTTAATAGCGTTTTTCAACAAATTTTTTCACGCGTAGCACAGTGACTCATTATCCAATTTTCTCTTCTGACCGCACTGGCTCGACCAGCACGTTAGTTTTTCAGGAAAACCCACTACTTCCGTGCTAGGGGTCATGGAAAAATCTGTGCACCGGCATTTGAGGTTAGGACGGCACCACCAACAATTTGGCGCTCAGCAGTTGGTATCACCAACGATCAAGCGGCGCGCAAATTTGATATTCACCTTGAAGCACCGGTGCCTGGAAACGCAGCGATTTTCATCACCGACGACATCTCACACCGCATACACGCGCCAACTTGTCACGCATGCCCTATGGATGTAGCTAACTAGCATGCCAAACTTCATGTGCGAGGTCTGCAACACGGCAATAGTAGAAAGTGAGCCTACCTGTGTGTCAGTCAGCTGTTCTTTCATATTTCATAGTCGCTGCTCCTTCCACCCCGGGCCGTCCCTTCCATTCACGTGCCCCTCTTGCCTAGCCGTGAAAGTAAGCTCCAACGAAGCAGATGGTTTGCCACATCCACGTGGGCAACAAAGGAGGACAGGCATCTTAACCATGCCCATCCGCGACACGTTCCTCAGAGAGATCACGCATACACCTCCTACCAAGCGCCCCGCGAACTCGCCTCCTGCTATCACCCGCGCAACCCGGTTTGCCACCATTCAGGTGCCCATGACTACCACTACTCGCGTTCCTGTTGTCAACTCGACCGCAGCAGCTACAGCGATGGAACCCGAGTAATCTGAACATTCGGAGTTCATGGATGATCCTACCGTAAGCAAGGAACTTAAACAGATGCTGCGACTGCTGGACGGGCGCTTCGATAAAGTAGAATCGAGCCTCAATATCGGCAATGAGCTCACTGCGAAGAGATTCGAGAAAGTGGAAGAGGAGATCGCCACACTCAAGCAGTGCACCGACCCGTGCGGAGTTAAAATTTGCGGGGTGCCAACCATCACACCAGAGCAGCACCAGCAGTCTGTGGCCCGTGTCCTCGCATTCATGGGTTGCCAAATGTTTATCCCCCATATCATCGAAATACGCTAATGGAAACCACCGTGTAGGAATGCTCGCACGGAGCCAGTCCGTGAGCCTCTACCCACGCTTGCCGTGACCTTTGTGTCTACCATTGTCCAGATCGCGTCATGGCTCGCAAATCACCGCTGAGGGGCAAGACTGTGCTCGATGTTTTCGGCAGTGGTGAACGCACACTCGTATACATCGACGCCGTTACCTAGCGCAATGTCCACCAGTTAAACATGAAGGCCCGCGACCTTTTGAGACGTCTGCAAGTCCCTGGACCAGTGATCAAACTCTGTGTACTTACTGAAAGCACAAACGCACCGTTGGTCCCGATATTCTCCGAGGCTGACCTGCTGAATTTTGAATCGGGCCTTCGAGCCCACGTCACCAACCGGTCGGAGACTGACAAAGTTCACCGTGATCGAGAAACCGCCGATTCACAGGTCTTCCCACCACGCTCCCGTCACATTTTGCCCCTGCACCATTCCACCACCACACACCCCCAAATCCCACCTCGAAACATCCACTACGCATTGCCCAAGCCAACATTAATCACTTAGTCAAAAACTTCATTAAACTCCAACAGTCCATAATCATCAACAAATACGATATCATAGCCACATAACCGAAACATTCCTCATCCCTGATACACCATCTCACATGTATGGTATCCCTGGTTACAAGGTAATTCACCATGAGCGAGCCAACAAACCAGTGGCGGCGCCAGCGTTTACTTCCTTAATTATTTCAAACCCACCAAACTACTTTCGTCGCCAAATCCGTACAGTCGTGCCCCTGAATTTTTTGTAGTCGATATGTCGATGAACAAATCAAACAAAGATAAGCTACTGTTTGGCGTCGTACCTCAACGTAATCCTCACCGGGGACTTCAACACAGATCTGATGAAAAATGATCTCAGCTCAACTGCCCTCACCGATTTGATCGAGTCTCATGATTTACGCATTGTTAATCGCCACCCCACTCATCACCTTGTGCGGCAAGACGGCACCGAGCACCACTCCTGCCTCGATCTTTTACTCCTGGGCACAACTTCATTTACCTGACATACTACATGTCAGCCCCCATACGCGCCCCATGCATCATCCATTCACGCAATCTCACCAAAATTCAATCACCGATTCTCGCCACAGTCATCAACAAATACTTAACCCCTACTCAAAATTCCGCACTTTTCCCTGTACCTGTGAATCTTCCCTTACGAAAAAGTTGTGTACAATTTTGTGCACGAATTTGTACATACAAATGTACACAAGTCTATGCATAAGTTTGTGCATAATTTTGTGCAAAAATTTGTGCAGAAAGTTCAGTCGGGTTCTGCACAAGTATGTGTACAATACTCTGCACAGTATTGAATGGAAATTGTGCACAAAATTCGGACGTTTGTGCACAAGTCTGAAATCATAGTTTTCAGATTATTTGAACATGTTTTTGCGCACAAAAATTTGCAAATTATTTTTTATTACTCGTGCACGTTTTTGTGCACAAATTATTTGGTGGTTAGAATTCCGACAGATTCGAGCTCAAATTTTTAACTTTTACAATTTACGTGTCTCATAGACATAGTGCCCCCCACTTGATTTAGGAAGATTGACTGTCACGGTTACCACGCAAGTTTGAAAGCTGAATAACAGAAACCGTTGTGAATAGTTAATCCATAAATAAACGAATAAATGAACCGACAAGCTCTAAACCCCCATTACGCTGGAAAGAGCGATTAATAAATTATTTTTTATAATCAATTCAATAAACCACCAAGCTCTAAACGCCCATAACGCTGGGGAAAGCGATAAATAAATTTTTTTTTATAAACAATTAATTAAACCGCCAAGCTCTGAACCACCATAACGCTGGGCACCCGAGTTCTACAAAAAAACTAATCGGCTATGCCCCAAGCTCTAAACACCCAAAACCGGGGGCGCTCTAGTTCAACAATAAAGCTGATCAGCTACCCCCCAAGCTCTAAGCCCCCAATACCCTGGGCGCCCGAGTTCAACAAAAAAGCTGATAGGCTACCCTCCAAGCTATAAGCCCCCAAGTTTCGGGGCACCCGAGTTCAACAAAAAAGCTGATTGGCTACCCCCTCAGCTCTGAGCCCCCAAGGTCCTAGGCGCCCGAGTTCAACAAAAAAGCTGAAAGGCTACCCCCCAAGCTTTAAGCCTCCAAAACCCTGGGTACCTGAGTTCAAGAAAAAAGCCGATTGGCTACCCCCCAAGCTCTAAGCCCCCAAGACTCTGGGCGCACGAGTTCAACCAAAAAGGTGACAGGCTACCCCCAAAAACCTTGAGAGCCCAAGTTCAACAATAAAGCTGATCGGCTACCCCCAAGCTCTAAGCCCTCAAAACTCTGGGTACCTGAGTTCAAGAAGAAGCTGATTGGCTACCCCCCAAGCTCAAGCCAATCAGCTTCATTGTTGAATTTGGGCGCCTAGGATTTTGGGGGCTTGGAGCTGAGGGTGTAGCGAATCAGCTTTATTGTTGAACTCGTGCGCCCAGGGTTTTTGGGGGCTTAGAGCTTGGGGGGTAGCCAATCAGCTTTTTTGTTGAAATCGGGCGCCCCGGGTTTTGGGGGTTTAGAGCTTGGGGCATAGCCGATTAGTTTTTTTGTTGAACTTGGGTGCCCAGCGTTATGGGGGTTGAGAGCTTGGCGGTTTCATCAATTGTTTATAAAAAATAATTTACTTATCGCTCTCCCCAGCGTTATTGCGGCTTAGAGCTTGTCGTTTCATTTATTCATTTATTTATGGACTAAATATTCACAACGGTTTCTGTTATTCAGCTTTCAAACTTGCGTGGTAACTGTGACGGTCAATCTTCCTAAATAAAGCGGGGGGCACCATGTCTACGAGCCACGTAAATTGTAAAAGTTAAAAATTTGAGCACAAATCTGTCGGAATTCGAACCACCAAATAATTTGTGCACGAAAACGTGCACGAGTCATAAAAAAATAATTTGCAAATTTTTCTGCGCAAAAACATGTACAAATAATTTGAAAACTATTAGCACAAACTTGTGCACAAACGTCCGAATTTTGTGCACAATGTTCATTCAATACTGTGCACAGTATTGTACACATACTTGTGCAGAACCCGACTGAACTTTCTGCAAAAATTTTTGCACAAAATTATGCACAAACTTATGCATAGACTTGTGTACAATTGTATGCACAAATTCGTGCACAAAATTGTACACAACTTTTTCGTAAGGGTTAGCTCGCCCCATACTGACCAGTACTCCTAGCCTCCGTAGCAGGTATACTACCTGACAGCACGCTCATGCAAGCATCACTCACCGCACCCCAACTCAACGACATGGTTAATGTGGTCACCAGTTACTACCACCTTCGACGAACTCGCGTCGGTCTGTATAGTCATTGTCAAGCCTCACAGAAAGGCGTGAATCACGGCTGCCCTGATGGCGAGTTCGAAAGAGTACGACAAGCTTATTGTCGGGCCAATTGTCTTCGCTCTGTCGGTCTTTACCAGCAATAGCGTAAAGAGCGTAATGGTACAAGGGCTGCGTACAAAAATTCCAAGGAGATCTTCATCTTGCCGACGGTAGAAAAATAACGCGATTCAACTGCTAGGGGGCGTGCAGTCCGTAAACTTGGCATCATCATGCCTCGATACTTCTCGCCACTAACTGTCTTTACCGCGGCCAACCTCAACCAATTTTAAGTCTCGGTCTCGCGCTCCGATGAACCACTTAATGAGGACGGTGTCTATCGGCTCCTCGACCAACCAATCCAACCCCCTTGGCATCAAAGTTTGAATACCGCTGCATTTATTAGCAACAAAGGTTTGCCATTTTGAAGGATGGGCCTTAAATAAAATAAAAGGGAAGTATTAAAATGCACGGGAAATAAAATCATTTGTACGGGATGTAGGTTGCACGGGAAAATAAATACTTTTGCATGGGAAAATAAATAATTTTGCACGGAAAAATAAATACTTTTGCACGGGAAAATAAATACTTTTGCACGGGAAAATAAATACTTTTGTACGGGAAAATAAATACTTTTGCATGGTTTGATTAAAACGTGTTTACCTATCAAGCCTAGAAACAAAAGACCACGTGACTAATTAATACTTACTCTTTCACTAAGTATCTCTCCACCCATTTTATTATTGAGTTCAGTTCAACTCACAGTGTCGTCTCAGTCGACGAGTAAAGCAAAGAGCCAAAAGATGGCTGATGAGTTAACGTATTTTGAAACCTCTGAGGACTCATCTGAAGAAGAAAATTCATCTGAAGTGATCCAGCAGCCTAAAAAAAAAGATGCAGGCGACCAACACGAGTGTGGCTTTTACGTCACAAATACCCATCAGCAATAAAGGCCGAAAGTGCTGTAAAGTTAAAAAAAGTTTGGAAAATATCTTCAACGAAAATGGTGGCAGAAGGATAACGAGTTGAATATCGGTGCACAAAGGGAATTTATAGAGTGTCTGAGTGTCCAGCGAACTTGTACCTTGGTAGGGGAGGATTGTCAAATAAATTGAGTAGACCATTAGTTACCATTATATACAATTTTGATTATTTATTTACAGTATTTACAGACCTTCTGGGTTGAGTTAAACAATAGTGTACACCTTACTTGAATATTTACAATAATAAAGAGTTGCAATCAACTCAGTTGAGTTGATGTACACCTTGATGAATGGGCTTGCAGTTATGATAAAACCTCTTTGTTGTTGAGCAGAGTCCTTGGGTGATTGTTAAAGATGAGTAGATCCTTTTGAGAGTAGACCAGTTGAGCGTTGAGAGGAGAATAATAATTGATTAAAGAGAGAAACTGAGATATGAGAATATGTTGAATTGAGAATTGCCAGCATTAATTCCCGTGTAAAGAAAATTAATTAATTAGAGAAACCGCCTAGTCAAAACTCTTGACGAATTTGATTATATTAATTCAAACCATAAATACGAGTTTTGCTTGAGTACAGTTGAGGTGAACAAAGCAACAGAGAATGGCCTTGAAAAGAGTAGAAAAGAAAATGGCTGCGTGTAAGACAGCACAAAGAAAAGAGAGAGAGAGCAAGAGAATGCACAGTAATTTTATTGATTTTCTGGCTGTGAGAAGGGCAATGTAAAAGCACCGGTAAATTATTGTTACCGGTTCTGAGCGAAATACCTGAAGATGCCACGCCGTGAAAGCTCTCTTTGCTGAGCAATTAACCCAAGAATTGAATTGAGCCGAGCCGTTTGAGTTAATTGAAGATCAAATGTCTTCCGCGTTGAGCCAACACTAAGTAGATGATTCGTCGAGTTGACTGTACTGATGAGATGACTACGTTGAGGATGATGAGAAAGAGTCACGAGAAGGAACCAAGAGAAACCAGAGAAGTTTCACAAAATGGCGAGTGAAACCGTCTATTCACGAGCGTTGTCTTGAAGAGAGAGAGAGAGAGGCCCGAGCGTAACAGTCAAGTCATAAGTAAATGTAAACACCGATGTTGATTTGAACTTAAATTATGAGAGTTTTCTCATTTACATTAAAAGGTGTGAGCGTTGGTCGAGTAGCAGCAGAGAGTGGCCTTGAAAATAGAGAGAGATAGCCCGATAGAGAGAGAGAGAGAAAATGGCCGAAATGGCTACGTGCTTGTGCACATTGAGATAGACGAAATCAGCACAGAGTCGTAAATTCTGTGATAGAGAAAATGAAAAGTGAGAAGGGGCAAGGAAATGACTGTTCCTTGCACCTGAATACCTGGAGATGTTCGATGAGTGAGGATAAAAGGTTTAAGCATTAAAAGGTGTGAGCGTTGGTCGAGTAGCAGCAGAGAGTGGCCTTGAAAATAGAGAGAGATATCCGACTCGAAGGACCAAGGACAATCCTCACTCATCGAACATCTCCAGGTATTCAGGTGCAAGGAACAGTCATTTCCTTGCCCCTTCTCACTTTTCATTTTCTCTAGCACAGAATTTACGACTTTGTGCTGATTTCGTCTATCTCAATGTGCACAAGCACGTAGCCATTTCGGCCATTTTCTCTCTCTCTCTCTATCGGGCTATCTCTCTCTATTTTCAAGGCCACTCTCTGCTGCTACTCGACCAACGCTCACACCTTTTAATGTAAATGAGAAAACTCTTATAATTTAAGTTCAAATCAACATCGGTGTTTACATTTACTTATGACTTGACTGTTACGCTCGGGCCTCTCTCTCTCTCTCTTCAAGACAACGCTCGTGAATAGACGGTTTCACTCGCCATTTTGTGAAACTTCTCTGGTTTCTCTTGGTTCTTTCTCGTGACTCTTTCTCATCATCCTCAACGTAGTCATCTCATTAGTACAGTCAACTCGACGAATCATCTACTTAGTGTTGGCTCAACGCGGAAGACATTTGATCTTCAATTAACTCAAACGGCTCGGCTCAATTCAATTCTTGGGTTAATTGCTCAGCAAAGAGAGCTTTCACGGCGTGGCATCTTCAGGTATTTCGCTCAGAACCGGTAACAATAATTTACCGGTGCTTTTACATTGCCCTTCTCACAGCCAGAAAATCAATAAAATTACTGTGCATTCTCTTGCTCTCTCTCTCTTTTCTTTGTGCTGTCTTACACGCAGCCATTTTCTTTTCTACTCTTTTCAAGGCCATTCTCTGTTGCTTTGTTCACCTCAACTGTACTCAAGCAAAACTCGTATTTATGGTTTGAATTAATATAATCAAATTCGTCAAGAGTTTTGACTAGGCGGTTTCTCTAATTAATTAATTTTCTTTACACGGGAATTAATGCTGGCAATTCTCAATTCAACATATTCTCATATCTCAGTTTCTCTCTTTAATCAATTATTATTCTCCCCCACCAGCTTTTAATCCGGCAAATAAATAAAAATTAATATTACGGCAAATCCGTAACATACCTACTATATCATTCTTCGGGTACTTGTGTGTCCTTGTACGAAACAGAAGAGGAGCACGAACATAAAAATATTGATTCTACACGAGGCTTATCATCAGAAATTAAGGCTTTTGTAAAAGATAAATATGCAGATGGTATTACAAAGCCAAATGCGCTACTAAATCTCATTCGTAAAAATCAGACGATATAACCTGCAAAAGAGAAACTTGTTGCATTTCTTAGAACAATCTGAAGTGATAAAGGCACTCCTTCCGTATTGGCCACAGATCTTAGAGCATGGTGCAATGCGCGCACTCAAGTTCCGGATGATGAAGATGTACCATACGTAGTTGATTTCCACATTTTAGCAGAATCTTTTGATTTAGAAGAACAGGATTTGAAAATAATTTTATCAACGCATAGATTGTTAGCATTGGCCAGGAAATTCATGAGATTAGTGCAAACAGATGCGACCTACAAACTGATCTGGCAAGGCTATCCTGTTCTTGTTATTGGTACAAGTGACACGAATTATGCTTTTCATCCTTTCGCCATCGCAATAACAAAAGGAGAAACACACGAGGACTTTGCATTCATGTTTCAATCCATAAAAAAAGCTGTACCAGAATACAAACTTTCAGTTTTATTGGCTAATGGTAGCGAGGCCATAACAAGTTGTTTTACAACTGGTTTTGGTGCTCCAGAAGTTCGCCTAATGTGCAACTTTCACATGATAAAAAAGTAGATCAATATTTGCGATTAATTTCAGTAAATGTACGTTCCGAACTCAAAGAAGACATTGAAATATTGCAGTCAACTCAAGACCAAGAAACATTAAAAAAAGCGTCAACTTTGTTTCTAAAAAAATGAAAAAAAAGTACTGATAAAAAAGTTCTTGAGTTTGTTCAGTACTTCGAAGCAGAATGGCTGATCAAACACCCTAATTGGTAAGAAGGTGCTGCTGCTGGCCTCCCTTCCTCGAATAACGGAGTAGAATCTATAAAAGCCGTCATAAAAAGAGAGCACACTCTTCGAGAAAGGTTGCCTGTTGGTCAATATCTTGGTTCTGCAGAAAATATGGTAAAGCAATGGTCGCAGCAACGAGATCCTTCATTTGTCAATTTTAAGAATTTTTTTGAAATTCGTTCTATTTCTCTTGAATTGTGGACAAAGGCCTATCAGTGGGTGGCTTCGAAAACAACAATTCTTCAACGTGAAACGGATAACTCAACCCAGTACTTCACTGCATCGACAAAAAGCCAAACTTCCATCACACCAAGACATGGTGGAACACCAAGACTTCTCAAGGATTATGAACGTCAAGAGAATAAATGGAGAACGTTCGATGATTACAGTGATTGGCGTAACAAAATTTGGAAAATAGAAGTCTGGGTTGATCGAGTTACATGCAGTTGTCCTGTTTTCGTAAAAAAAACCCAATGTAAGCATTCCGTTGGTATACGCATCAAAAGAAAAGAAGTTGAAGTACCGGACGAAGCCAAAAATATACCTCTCAGTCAGAAGCGAAAAAGAGGCCGTCCATCAAAATCAAAAAAAGCTTTACTAATGCAATAATCTTTTATAATAAACATCCTTAATTTCAATTACAGTTGTATAATGTTCAATAAAACGAATTTTTTGCTTGATTTTTGTTGAGTTTTGCTCTCAATTCTTTTTCCCGTGCGAGATCAATTTTACTCCCGTTTAATACATTTTTTTCCCGTGCAATGTTAATTCTACTCCCATTCAATACATTTTTTTCCCGTGCAATGTTAATTCTACTCCCGTTCAATACATTTTTTTCCCGTGCAATGTTAATTCTAATTTCGTTCAATATATTTTTTTCCCGCTTAATACATTTAACTTCCGTTCAAGTATTTTTTTCCCGTGCATTTATTTTCTTTCCCGCTTAATCACTTATTTTCCCGTGCAAATGCGTTTTTTTCCTGTGAATTTGACCTAAAAGAGTGACCCCAAAAATCGACAAATTTTAGCCCGTTTTGAAAAATCGTGATTTTCGATGAATTTTCATGCAAAATCGGTTGCATAAATCGAAAAAACACTAAGTACATTTTTTCTTAGAATTTCATGCTGAATATTTTTTGTTTTATAAATATTAAACTTTTAAAAATTGCCCCTTTAAACGTATGTATAAAAAAATGACGTTTTTCGATCATATCTTTGTAACAAAAAAAGTTCACAAATAAAAACTTTGCAGGGACTCATTTTAAACTATAAACTACTATTTAGACCCAAAATTAAATCGAATTTCGTGGGGCCAAGAACGGGCTAATTTTGGGGTCACTCTTTCCCGTGCATTTACTTTTTTTTCCCGTGCTAATAATTCACACCCAAAATAAAATATCTTTCGAATCAGACCACACGTGGACTTAATCTATCTTCAAGACCAAAATAGACCCATAATGGTGAACTAACTTTTTCAAAATATAGATTGATTGATTAAAGATTTATTTCCGAGCATAGGGACAAGCCCTGCCGTGCCCGTGGATTTGTGCAGTACATCAAGTATATAAAAGCAATATAAAATATAGTATACACAATTCATTTTTAATTGATTTATAATGATAATTTGTAATAGTGATAATTTCGATGACACTGGCGTTGACTAATGTAGTAATGTTGATGTTAAATAGCGATGTTGAGTTGTTTGCGGTAGAATTTTGTGTCTGCATCGTTATTGTTGCGTAGTTCGACACTTCATGATATTCGACAAAATGTACGTGGTACCTAAAAATCGAAGTAAAAATAAAAAAACTTAAGGCTTTACTTCAGTCGAATTTCTTTTTCCCCATTTTCAGTACCTTGTGCCGGTTCGAACCTGCAAAACAAAAACCGCGCGCGATGCCTTCGCACCGGCTGCTTTCTCTGTTATCTTCCTCCCAGCGCTACCAAAGACGGCATCCGTCACTGGTAAGAAATTGTATAAGTTAATTTATTTTACAATAAAAAAAAAAAAAAAAACAAAAAAAAAATAAAAAATAAAAAAATAAAAAATCAAACAAGTTTGCACATTCCCAACAGGAATTTTCACGAGCAAAAGAAAGCAAACATTCGAAACTATTATTAAACAGTCGATATAAATAAACTAAAATAACTTGTATGACACTTTTGGTCGGGACTCTGATTTATACTACGCTCTGATTTAAAGAAATAATTGATTTAAAGGAATAATTCTCTAATCACTCTGCCATAAAAATAGTACGCGTATAAAACGATCCTTTCTTTATCACCTTGTACTTACTTTCTCTCTTCATACTCCGTCCCGGCTTTTTGCTCTAGTGTCTCTCCTGTGATCAGGTCGTTATTCATCATTTTGATGGTTTACCGTGTTTCACAGAGAATAGTTCAGATGAAAATCTCAGTCACTAAACACTAATCACTGGACGAGAGGTAATCACACCGAGTCATAATGTACTGCACATGTCCGTTTTGCACAAAGGAAAAAAATAAGAATTATGGCAAACGGGCGCCTTGCAACAAGTCTCTTTTCTAGATTACTAGGACCAACTAACGCGCTTCGCGCATCCAAATCCAGATCTTATCTTACTATTGATATTTAAAAAATTTTTTGTTACTTAAAGTCTAAAATGATGTTTCATTTGAATGAAATTATTGTCTAATTGAAGTCATTGTTTTGTAGTTAAGTTTATAATTTCTGTTTTTTCTTCTAAGATCAATGGGAAAAAATGACCTTTTTTTTTTTAATAAAAATAATCAATTATAAATTCTTTGAATAAGATTTTAAAGTAGGACAAACTATATCTACTTTCACTTCATGAGAGTGAACAGATTAGCCTGAAATATTTGAAATGAACTTTAATCAAAATTACTCAAGTATTAAATTTTAATTGACTTCTATGTATTTATAAAAAACTATTCATCAATTATTTTTGAAACATCAAAATTATTTTTATAGATGAGTACAAAAATTTATCAGAGTACATCAAATTTTATAACAATGCGTATTGGCTATTAATTATTTTAAACAATTATACTGAGTAGCTTATATTTGTGAAAGTCAAAGAGTATTTAAATCTTAACATAAAAAATTATAGAACGAATTTTAAAAATTTTCATTTTTCAGGTGGTTTTTACCAGTTCAAGACTAAAAAAAATTATAATCCCTAATCACTAAAAAAAACAATGAGTATCATCTCAAAACATTTTTTTAAACTTAACTCTCCGTTGAATACCGCAGTTTTAGAGGTTATACCCGTGAAAATTTTTTCTCAGAATTTTTCTAAAGTATCTCTTAATTCTATGAAATTAAATATCAATAATTTATTCAACCTTTTCCGGCCATGCGCGTAATTAGTCTAGCCGCCACATCGAAGGTTTTACGTGCAAGTTCGCGCCACGACGGCAACCCTGGTTTGAAAGACGTATTTCGATGTCCTCTCTCGAATAAACCAGGGTTGCCGTGCTCAAAATTACAATAACAACAATTAAACAACAATTTGTATATTTTCATCATACTTTATATACACGCAAGACCCCATCATATATCATATGCGTCTTGGTGAAATGGTAAGAGGTCTTACCTCTGACCCGGGGGACGGGGGTTCCATTCTCACCACGATTGATTTTTTTTTTTTTTTTTTCAGGTTTGTTGAATAAAAAAAAACTTTAATTTTTATTTAATAATTTTCTTTTTTATTTTATACCGTTGAACATACATAAATATATAAAAAAATTTCTTGAAAATCTGTATTAAAAATTTAAATAAAATATTCACAAAACTAATCAATTTTTTATAAAAAGCTTTTGCGTTGCAGCTAGTATACCGTGCTGTTCATTTTGTTATTGCAAAAAGACTGATACGTGCAAAAATAAATACAACGACTGCGGATTTAACGATTGCGATTCTGAATCCATCCTAGAAGAATCAATGTCGGATTAAAAATTATTGTTTATTTTTGTCAGATGCAGAGTTTTTCATTGTTTACGTAATTTAAGTTAAATTAAGAGTTATTTGCTTTTAAATACTGATTTTCAAGAAATTATATATATATCGGACTTTAATTGTCAGGATTTGTTAACCAGGATTAAATAAACACACACAAACAACACTTTAGTTTAATATGTAAACTTCTTTATTATTCTTAAATACTTTAGTATACTCGAAAACTCTTAAATGCACCAAAGTGCGTGCGTAGCTTAGCAGGGATGCTGCTTGAATGACGCGCTCGTCACCCAAAAACTACTGCACCCTCCCAGGCCCTCAACTACACCGATAGTGCAGGGCGCTGTCGGCAAAGTCGTTTTTCCAACACTCCCTCCCTTTGCCGATCAGCGAGCCCATAATCTTAATTAAACTACTAAATTTAATACATAAATTACACATCATTCATTGCATCATTAAAATAATCTTCCTATCAAGTATAGAATGGCTGGAGTGGGCAGTTATTGGTTTCCTGTGAACAGACAAAAAAAAAACTCATTAATTACTCTTGTAAGTTTAAATTTAAATTATTTTTTTTTTTCTCTTATTTCTCGTTTAGATTACATATTTTCATCTTTAAATAGTTATGTGGTACACGGCTCAAAGGTTTAGTCATTATATCTGCCAAATTCTCTTTAGAATCAATCTTTTTAACTTTGACTTTCCCTTGGTCCACACTCTGTTTGATGTAATCACCGTGAGTTTCGGCCATTGATTTTCTTACACCCGTTTCTTCTCTCTCTTTTAATATTTCAAATATCTCTTCAAGGTCATCATCATATGTTTTAAGTTTATGACTGCCGTCTTTCTCTGTATTGTCTTTGGCAGCTTTATTATCGCACCAGACTATCGCAGGGAAATAAGTTTTACCCATGATGTACCTGAGAGATTTATCTAGTGAAACTATCTCTTGGCAAGCTTCACTCATAGCAAGATATTCGGCAAAACAGGTGGAAGCCGATACTAATTGTTGTTTATGACTTCTCCAGGCAATTGTATCTCCAAATAATCTAATTATATATCCACCTGTAGATTTTGAACCTTCACAGTCTCTGCAGCTCGAGTCTGTGTATGCTTCTAAAATCTCTGAATTGGACTTGTATGTCAGTCCTAGGTTGGCTGTGCCTCTCAAATAACGGAATACTCTTTGAACATCGTTCCAGTCTTCTTTAGATGGATCTATTTGTTTTCTCGCCAAGTAATTAACAGCAAAAGCGATATCAGGGCGAGTAGCATTTGCTAAGTACATAAGACTCCCTATTGCCTCTCTATAAGGTACTCTTTTGATTTGCTGTGTCTCTATCCTTCTTGGATTCTTGATTTTACTTTTCTTCTTTCTGTTGCTTACTTGTCGTATTTACATGGGCGTATCTTGAGGATAACAATCTTTCAAATTAAATTTTTCTAGCATACACTCTGTATACTCTGTTTGGCGTATAGTAAGTTCTCTTTTATTTTTGTCTCTTAATATCGTCATACCCAAGAAGCTTTTAGGTTACCCAAGGTTCTCTGAATTTGAATTTTCAAAATTTTCTCCCTCCGAACTCTTTACATTTTGAAATTCTGTCTCTCCCTCCGGAGTTGATAATATATTCTCTTTTGTCTGAGTTTGTTCCGAAAGTTCATCGTTTTTGATCATTCTAGCTTTACAGCTATAATTCTCACAATTATATGTAATTACACCATTATCATTGGACGCTTTCATAATTTCAAATCTAACAATCCAATTTGGTTTTTCGTAATAGCTGAGAAATATAGTTTTGTCATTCTCTCTACAAACAACTCTTAATACCTGGTTATCCAGATATACTGCAAAACCAGCATCTGTCAGTCTTCTTAGCGATAATAAATTTTCAGAAACATCCTTTGCGGCAATTGCGTTTGTTAGTTTTAAAATATGATTAGGTGTATTACACTTTAGCAAAAGATTTCCTCTTCCATCTATTGCTATGTCTGCAAACTCATTTTTATTAGCAGACTTTATCACCTCATTATTAGAATTTTTAAACTCTGATAAAATAAAGCTATTATTTATAATGTGGTCAGTTGCACCCGAATCTGCTACAAACTCTAATATTTTCTCAGAATTACATGCATTATTATTTAAATTTAACTCACCTGTATTAGAATTCTCTTGTTGAGTTGTTGCTGCATACGCAGTTGGTCCACCTGAGGAATTACCTCGACCACGGCCACTGCCACGTCCTCTTTTACCACCTCTACCACCTCTACCTCTGTTAGTTTCTGAGCCCTTAAATCTTTTGTTGGGATTCTCAGTGTTAGAGTCTTCATTTCTCTTCCTGTTTTCGTTATTGGGATTATACCAACATTCTGTGGACTTATGGCCGGTTATTTGATTGCAGATGTAGCAGAACCATTTATTGGTATTCTTTAGTGGGCACTGCTTTTGCCAGTGTCCAGCCTCGTTACATTTGTGACAAAGATCTCTTCTATTTGTTGACTGCTTGTTATTATTTCCTCTTCTGAAGTTTTTATTGTTAACTACTCTTGCAGCCTTCGGTTGTTTTTCAGCAGTCTTAGTCGAGTTTTCTTCTATCTCGATTTCTCTCATTGCACTTTTTATATCTTCGAAATTCAATTCTTTATTTACAAGCTTTTTCATCATTGAATTTCTTTCTTTTATTCTTATATAAAAGGGCATCTGATTAATTGCTTGAAGAAACAAAGATCTTATTTCGGAATCAACAAGTTGATATTCAGAGTCACTCAGTTGAATTTCTCTAACTATCTTATCATACTTCTCACAGAATGAATCTACTGAGTCACCAGGTTGCATTTTCATTGTGTACAGCTCAGTTCTCAAAGTTGTAGCTGTTACGCCAATGATATTTTTTCTCAATTGCTTGAGTTTCTCTAACATTGCAACGGGGTCTTCAACATTCAGTACTTTTCTGTGGAACTCTTCATCTAGCCTAATGATAATCTAGTAATAATGATGTCTCTTGCATCATTTTGTCTTAATCTTTTTGCATTAGCATCTAAGTTGGCCGGAGTAGGAATATTTGGATTAATTACATCCTCCAACCTGCTGGTTCTTAGTTCAGTGACGAGTTTATCGTACCAAACGTCGAAATTAGATTTAGCGGTTAAGGAATAATTTCGATTTATATTAAGCTTCGAAATAATTCCTTGGTCACCTCTGCCTACGTCATGTGACATTCTAGTTGTATTTGTTCTGTAGGAAGTGTTTTCGATGCTTCTTTGTAGCAAGCTTCTGTCACGCTCAATGGTCTGACGCTGTAATGTGGCTACTCTTTCGGTCAGTTCCCTCATTTGAGTAAAAACTTCTTGCGAGCAATCAATTGCCGTAGGTGGTGGTAGAGTTTGAAGATTTTCATGATTATAAGTTGTCCTGGGAGCTGGATTTCGTGGAAGTATTCTTGATGCATTTGCAGCTCTGCCTGCAGATGCATCAGTGTCCATTATTAGGTCAAGGGCTGGGACATCATCGTTATTCATGGTTGGTGCTGTGAAATAATTCTTAATGAGTGTTTTTCTCTTAATTTATTTGTCAGGCCTGACAATCTGATTCTAACTTTTCTAAAGTTTATTCTTAGACTCAAAGATATATTTCTCACCAAAACTTTAGAGTTACTCTTAATACTTCACAGTTAATAATAAATCTTACTTTGATTATTTAGGTTGGTTGATTCTTCTTCTATATAGCGGCTGTTCATGTACGCTTCCCAAAGATTGTTGAAGTTGTTCTCCATATTGTTGATGTTGTTACTGGAGGGTACCAAATTTCAATCAGGTATTCTGGGTTTTCAAAATAAATATTCTCTAGTTAAAAATAATTTCTCTCTCTTTTTTTCATATATTTTCTCTCTAATAATTCACTCAAAAATCTCTCTAACTATTCACAGGTACACCTCTAAGTCCCACTAAAGAATATTTTACTTCATGCTTCTAAATCAAAATAAAAGTACCACTTTTTACTTTGATTTGAAACTAAAAATTATGATCCTCTGCAGTATCACTCGTACATGCACACCTCTCTCCAACGTACGACTCCAAGTACCACTGTGAGGCCGGTCGAATTTGGGCTGTACAAGTGCAAGCACGGGACACCAGCAAATTTTCAATAATTTTTCTAGTCAAAAATCAAGCTACACTGGACCGCAGTTTTACTCAATTATTGACCCCAGAACCGTATAAACCCTTTATAAATGGAAAATATTTATTCATGCAAAAAAAACGTCAAAAATTCCTCTCAAACTATTATTCCATTATAAAAGAAATATTCATACACTCGTTATATGAATAAAAGGGTTACTCTTAATAATTTTTCTTTCATAAAAAAAAGTTTCTTGATTTTTTTAATAAATCCATACAATATAAAAAAATTTATCAACCAACACCACTATTTAGTACAAAAAAAAATTTCTTTAAATTATTTTGTACATCTCTTAAACCATCCATGATTCTCATATTTTATCTTTCGACTCAAAATTATCGACTTTATTTATTTATTCATTTTTTTTATTCGGTCTATCTCTTAATGAATAAATAATCATTTCATCTTTCATCCTGAGTCATTCTAATATAAGGCATAGTTGCAATCACGAGTCTCATTTGTGGCTTTAGCGCTGAGAGATAAACGCATAATGCCGAGGACACATATGTAGAGAACTGCGTTTACTACAAACCAACCCGGAAGAATTTCTAGAGTCACAAGCTGTGCTTGTGCAGGCGCAGGCCTTCTGCTTGCGACCTGCGAAGGAGTAGCTTATGGTGCTGCGCAACACTGCAGCGAGTAAAGCTACCGCGCGCGCGGGTAGAGCAACAGCGCGCTTTGGCGGAGTGAAGCCTGCAACGCGCACGGATCTGCGTACGAATGCACGAGTGCACGTGAAACAGTCCCAGAGTCCAGCCGACAATACCCCATCAATCCGCGCACCCTACTTCACCGAGTATTAACCTTGGTACGATCTCTCTGCGCCCTCTAAGTCCCATCCAAAGAAGAAGGAGAAGAGAGAGAGAATAGAAGAGAAAAAAAAAACTACAGACGGAGAAAAATTCGCCCGCCTTCCGAAATTTTCCGAAAAGCCATAGACCATCATCTGGCCGGCAGGCGGTGCCGGCCGGCAGAACTGCTGTGACTGAAAACACTGAGGGCCCGTTGTTTTACCGTGTTGCTCTCCCTGCACCAAATCTTACCTCCCCCGACACTTAAAATTTTCCATAGTAACGACTTCGATGACGCATTTTTCGTTCTTCCATTCTAACAAAGAAAAAAACTTTAGTGTCATGCATCTAAGTTTACTCTTTACTCTTTCAAATTTTCTAATCCAGCAATAAATTAGTACTCTTTACCTCTATAATTCTAATTCCAATATAGATTTTTCATGCATATAATTCAAAAGGAAAAATAATTTTATTAGTGATTTTCATAAAACTCTTAAGCGTGCACTACACTTCTATCGTTTTGTTTATCACAAATTTTACTATCTTTCTTCTCGCGCACTTTATGAAAATCACTTACCTTATGTTATCTGTCAATCCAAAAGCTGTTAGTGGTGATTATTCCTGGCTTCTTTTATCTTTATCAATGCGCAGTGGAAGCGTGCACTGGGCCAATAACCTATCGGACTTTAATTGTCAGGATTTGTTAACCAGGATTAAATAAACACACACAAACAACACTTTAGTTTAATATGTAAACTTCTTTATTATTCTTAAATACTTTAGTATACTCGAAAACTCTTAAATGCACCAAAGTGCGTGCGTAGCTTAGCAGGGATGCTGCTTGAATGACGCGCTCGTCACCCAAAAACTACTGCACCCTCCCAGGCCCTCAACTATACCGATAGTGCAGGGCGCTGTCGGCCAAGTCGTTTTTCCAACAATATATATAAATTAAAAATTATTATTGTATATATGTTCAACGGTATAAAATAAAAAAGAAAATTATTAAATAAAAATTAAATTTTTTTTTATTTAACGAGCCTAAAAAAAAAAAAAAAAAAATTAATTGAGGTGGGAATGGAACCCCGGTCTCCCGGGACAGAGGTAAGACCTCTAACCATTCCACCAAGACGCATATGACATTAAATGGGGTCTTGCGTGTATATAAAGTATGATGAAAATATACAAATTGTTGTTTAATTGTTGTTATTGTAATTTTGAGCACGGCAACCCTGGTTTATTCGAAAGAGGACATCGAAATACGTCTTTTAAACCAGGGTTGCCGTCGTGGCGTGAACTTGCACGTAAAACCTTCTATATGGCGGCTAGACTAAATGGAAATAATGCAATCTTTAACTTATTTTATCTTTTGTACTTCAATTTTGATCAGGCTTGGCAAAAATGTTCAATAATATCTAATAAACATCTTCAGAAAATTTAGATTGATTCTCTATTGCCTTGCATTTAGTAAAAAACCATCTTTTTTATTTATTTATCCTCCCTATTGATACACTTTTAAATTTATTTATCCTCCCCATTAATTCACTTTTCAAATAAAATTAATTATCATGTATGTTATATTTTTATAAATAAAAAAAAACTAACGCTCTTCTCGCGCCAGAGATTAAAAACTAATATTTTTACTTTTATTTACATTTATAGAAATCAAAATATAAATTTAAAAGTTACCGAGTGATAACTGCGTGATATCGCGATCATAATGCGCATGCGATAGCTAGAGTTGAATGTTGAATCAACCAATCCAACATCTGATATCGCGATCATACTGCGCATGCGACGAGGCTTCACTTATTTGGGGTCTCTTTTTTAAGAGAGGATCTTTTTTAAGAGAGGACAATTAATCACTTATAATTCTGCAGAGTATGTCGGATACCCATGACCTGTGCACAGGAACTTAGGTGATCAATTAATAAAAAGAGTCGATTACTCAGATACTAAAAGTTTAGCTATTCAAAGGTTCTCTGGCTCCACAAAATAATCACGAGAAGCTCGTTAACGCTATTCACTCGAGAATGCCTCAGCAGCAGCAGATAGATGCGCACTTGTCGCACACTTACACACAGCTGACACGTAGCTGAAGGCTCACTCACAGGTTTGCTTGGCCTCTCAAGAGTAAACGGCAAAAAGTTGGTCATTTTTAGGTATGAAATTATGAAAATAATAAGTACAAATATGAAAAAAAAATTTGGTACTTGATAAAAGGATGAATATAGTTGCTAAAAAATGCTACTGCCACAATGAATATTCTTCATAATAACTACAAACAATAATTTTTTATTGGTGCTGAAACATGCGGATTATATTTAGTTAAAAATGCACCTTATTTGAGTTTTCAACTCCATAATTTACTTAAAATCTTTGTTTTGATGATTTTAGTTCAACTTTAATCATTAAAAGTAAAAATATAAGGTAAAGGACCCAATTGTGGACCCCAAAAATCACAACTTTCGGGGTTTTTGAATTTTATAGAAAAAACCAAGCAAGTGAGGTTAATTTTTTTTGTACATACTTAATTTTAGTGGTCTTAAGAATCAAAATCAATTTTTTTTATTAAAAAATTTTATTTATTTACAGAGTAATAAATGTTTAAAGTAGAGACCTTTTGGACCGTATTTTTGAGACTGTGTGTCAAAGTACCCCGATTAATGGACCTTTTTTACATGCGATATCCCCTTTACGTTTTTCTTACCTTGAGACTAGGGCCCAATTATGAGAACTGCATTATTTATTTAAAAATTTATATTTTTAACTTACAAAATTGATACTATACTAATTTTTGAAGTCCAAGCTTTTCATTGATCAGTGATACATTGCGTAAATGAATAAAGTATGCCTAGAAATTCAAGTTTGAAACTTGCTTGATTCGCTGCAACGAGAACACCAACCTAACCCTCAAGTCAACCAACATTGTTACTTTCAAAATAAAACGGAATTATTAACGTAAACTTGAAAAAAAAATTTCGAAATATTCTTTGATAACATAAGCTTATTTTAAAATAGTTTTATGCCGATAATTGCATTAAAAAAATATTTAAAAATGATTTTTGCTGAAGGGGACCATTAATTGGGGTAAGGGGTCCACAATTGGGTCCTTTACCTTAGTCATTTCCAACCTAAACTAAAACTTGGTCGCGTGATCAGTTGCCGATTAGCTGATCACGCGTTCACTTCCATATTCCTGCAGAATAGCTTGCAGTGTGACAGACGTTAACACGATTTGTGATTAAGGATGTTTGGTACTTACGAAAAAATGCAGCCGTTCTGTCAATTTTGATCGGATCGATTTATGATTAATATCAAAATAATCATTGAATTTTGTGCCTTTTTTTGTTCGATTTAGTTTTTAAAAAAATCCAAATATTTTTTTAAATACTTTAACCCAAACTCTGATGGAAATCAAGCAATTTTTTTCTTTGATCGTATGTCACTCTTCCAAAAATACAGAGATTGTTAAAAGAATTATTGGGATTTGTAGATTTCAGTTCGAAGAAGATTTTAAGATTTTTTTTATAATACCTTTCCGACCATTTAAAAAAGATAACAAAGAAAAACAAGCGGGCAGCGGTTAAATTCAATACGCGTCTGAACAGGAAACGCTATAACTTTTTTTCTACTGCATACTTTGATCTAAAAATTTGTACGCAATGTCTTTAGGTCTTAATTTTTAATGTGAGATTAAAAAAGTCAACGTTTTTAAACTTTTGTCGCAGAGTTTTGTAAATTGAAAATTAGGTTATGTTTTCGTGATTTTTCCTAATTTTTAAAAATATTTTTTAAACTTAAAATAAATACTACATGAAAGTAGAGACTTTGAACTATGTTGTGTAAAATTTTCATAGTGATTCATTCATTAGGGTCAAAGTACTGATGAGTTGAAAATAAAATCGTCTAGTCAGGCGCTGCGGTGCCCGTCCCTTACCCTCTTTTTCCCTCACGAAAGTACCGAACATCCTTAAGATTTGCAATAAATGATTCTTTTAAACAAAGTTTTTAGTACACAAAATTTAATATTTCTAGTGTTACTTGATGTGGCTCCATATTAATAAGGATAAATTAAAAACAAAACACAGTTAAGTTTTTAATCCTTATATTTATTACACGTTAGAAATGTATTTTTTACTTCATGGAATTCAATTTTGAGGTTAGTTTTTCGATACATCTGACAGTTTTTGTGCTTTAGGTGCGTGACAGCCGAAAGTTGAATTCAGGTATGCTTCAATTTTGGGAACTTGATTTGATTTTTCATAAAATATTCGAAATATTACGACTTGATGAATACTACGGGATAAATGACTCTTTTTTCAATAAATGAGTACGAATAAAAAAAACAATTATAGTAGTTGAATCTTAAGATTTATATAGATAATTGAGGACCTGGATGTAAGAAACATCTAGCGCTCGGCCGGCTGTAGCCTAGTCCATGAAATCTACTTAAATAATTTATACTGTAAGCTATATCAGTTGTTGTGCGTGTGCTAATATACAAAATTTTGCTAATAATTTTTCTTTAGCAAGCGCACTCTAACCTCAAAGTCGGATCTTTGATCATCATTTCTGCTTCTTGTGCGCTAAAATATTAAATGCAATATATACTGTTTATTCTCTCATCAATCTCTTTCGCATGCTCTAGTTTTAAAATGAGTCCCGATGGAGTTTCATACAATTTATATTTTATACTCTAAAAATTATTACATCATCGGACTAAAATTTTACTAATGCCTCACCCTTAACTCTACTAGGCTTTATTCAAAAAGGCCTTTTATTTGTTTCTTTATAAAAATTTTAAAAATTAGATTTTGTTTTTAATAAAAGCTTCGTACATCCAAAATTATAATTGTTTCCTTTTAAGCTTTGCAGAAAATTTTCAGTTTCTTCATTTATCTAAACACTTTATTTAAAAAACTTATTTTTAACCAAAGTTAAACAGTCATAAAAAGTTAGTCAAAATGGGTTTTCAACAAATTTTAAAATTGTGTAAATAAAATGATAATGCTCTGGTAAAAAAAAAAAAAAAAAAAAACTTCCTTGTACAAAATTTTTGTAATCATTAGTACAAAATATTGAAAATAATCAAATAGTTGTATTAAGCCAGTAATAAATTATTTATTTAGATTCTATTGGATTGCATCGAGTCGAGAACTTAAGCACCGTAAATCCAGCTGTATCTCTTCACTTGTATTCACCTCCTTTTTCAGCATGTTCGGTCTTCAATAAACAAACTGGTCAAAAGTCAATAAGCAAAGTTACGTTTTGGTCCAAGTATGGAGAACGTCGCCATAGGGTGAGTTTTTTTGTTTTATATCACAGCAGTAATTTTTGCGTAAGTTTGAAAAACATTATTCGTAGTTTATTAGCTTTTACTTTTAATTGATCTATGTTTTAGTTTGCCTGAAAAAATAATTTTATAACAACTTTTTTGTTTTTTACATACTTTGTCACAGGGCTCGAATTAAGGAATTTTATTCTTCAGAGGATCGTGATTAATCACGAGAACCTGCGGTGACCACCATCCGCACTCCTCTGACCTGCTGACAAAATGCACTTTCTGTGCACACGACAATCTGTCGATTTTTCTTCCAGTACCTGAAAAGTGGGGGGAAGACGCGTACGCGAACGAATGTTTTTATTAGGTTGTGTCTAGGTACCATCACCGTGTACCGTTTCACGGTGGACGGTGCACGGTGCACGGTGCACGGGCGCTTTACCTAATGAGCTTTTATGTACACGGTACACGGTGTACGGAGGAGCTTTTTGGTGCACGGTGCACGGCGGAAAGCAGGGAAAAGTTTTTGTTTTGCTATTGTTTCGTACATGGTGCACCGTACACCGAGTACGGTTCAAAAAATGTTTTTTTTATATCTTTGCGTACACGGTAAACCAGACACCGTATACTGTACGGTACATGGTACTCGATGCACCGTGCACGGGTGAAAATATTTTTTATATCTTTGCGTACACCGTACACCAGACAACGCGCCATGCTCGGTACACGGTACACGGTGCACCGTGCACGAGTAAAAAATTTTTTATATCTTTGCGTACAACGTACACCAGACAACGCGCTTTTCGGTACACGGTACAGTATGCACCGTGCATGGCCCAGCTGAAAAAATCCATATGGAAATCCGTAAGGAAACCCGTACGGGGACCCGTAAAGGACCCCATACGGGTTTCCGATATTGATATTTGGTCAGGGTTTCCGTACGGGTTTCCATACGGGTTTTTTTTTGTTTTCATTTAATTTTATTTTCACACTATTTTTTTATTTATTTAATTTAATAGTATTATTAGATATTGATATATTATTCTTTATAAGATTTAATTATTAATAATAAAATTATTTTGAATAAAATTATCGAAGAAAAAAATTTTGTTTGACTGAGATTCGAACCCATGACCCCAGGCATGGCAGGCAGACACTCTACCAACTGAGCCATTGAGCTAGCTTGCTCGAAAACTTTAATTAAACTACTTTTACAACTGTTTTATATTTGATTTTTAACTAGTCTCTCTCAGCGCGCAAACACGAGCAATTGTATTACATTATCTAAATCTAAAACAAATTTTGTCGAAGCTTCATCTAAATTAAAGGGCTTAACCGACAATAAGTTGTATGTTAAAGGAGTTTAATTGAGGTCTTGATGCATGCTAGCTCAATGGCTCAGGTGGTAGAGTGTCTGCCTGTGATGCCTGGGGTCATGGGTTCGAATCTCAGTCGAACAAAATTTTTTTCTTCGATAATTTTATTCAAAATAATTTTATTATTAATAATTAAATCTTATAAAGAATAATATATCAATATCTAATAATAATATTAAATAAATAAAAAAATAGTGTGAAAATAAAATTGAAAAAAAAAAAAAAAAAAAAAAAACCGTATGGAAACCCTCACCAAATATCAGTATCGGAAACCCGTATGGGATCCTTTACAGGAACCCTTATGGGTCCCCGTACGGGTTTCCTTACAGATTCCCATATGGATTTTTCAGCTGGGGGGCGAAATTAAATTTTATATCTTTGCTTGCACCTTACACCAACAACGCGCACTGCTTGGTACATGGTACACGGTTGAAAAAAATGTTTTGTGTACACCAGACACCGCGCACTGTTCGGTACACACTACATGGTGCACCACGTACGGGGCACGGTAGAAAAAATGTTTTGGCGTACACCAGACACCGCACATTGTTCGGTACTTAGTTTCACCTACATTACGATGTCAGGTTACTCAGTAGCAGCCTAATGCTTTAAGAAGTCGTCTCCGATCAGTTTTTTCGACAGGGTGCACTTCAACCACGGATGCTTGTGTGTATGATACAGGTAGGGTATAGTAGACATATAGTATCAGGGGCGCAATGACTCCTTCCAGCTAGGGGTTGTCCTGAGGTCCAACCCCCCCAAAATTGACGTCTAAAAAAAAAAAAATAAAAAAAAAAGAAAAAAGTTGAGTAAATAGACTGGTTGATTATTCCCCAAGCTCTAAAGGCCCAATGCCCTGGGCGGCTGAGTTCAATAAATAAACTGATGAGCTATTCCCCAAATACCCTGGGCACCGAGTTCAATATATAAACTGATCAGCTATCTCCCTAGCTCTAAACCCTCAAAACTCTGGGCGTCGAGTTCAATAAATAAACCGATCAGTTATCCCTCAAGCTCTAAACCCCCAACCCTGGGCGCCCCAGGTCAACGAAAAAACTAATCAGCTATCCCCCAAGCTCTAAGCCCCCAAAACCCTGGGAGTCGAGTTAAATATATAAACTGATCAGCTATCTCCCAAGCTCTAAACCGTCAAAACCTTGGGCGTCGAGTTCAATTAATAAACCGATCAGCTATCCCTCCAGCTCAAAACCCCCCAACCCTGGGCGCCCGAGGTCAACGAAAAAACTGATCAGCTATCCCCCAAGCTCTAAGCCCCCAAAACCCTGAGCGTTGAGTTAAATAAATGAACTGATCAGCTATCCCCTAAGCTCTGAACCCCCAAATACCCTGGGCGTCGAGTTCAATATAGAAACTGATCAGCTATCTCCCAAGCTCTAAACCGTCAAAACCTTGGGCGTCGAGTTCAATTAATAAACCGATCAGCTATCCCTCCAGCTCAAAACCCCCCAACCCTGGGCGCCCGAGGTCAACGAAAAAACTGATCAGCTATCCCCCAAGCTCTAAGCCCCCAAAACCCTGGACGTCGAGTTCAATAAATTAACTGATCAGCCATCTCCCAAGTTCTAAACCCTAAGCGTACTTTATATTTGAATATCATGTCCATAAAAAAGATTTTTTTTTTTTTTTGTTCCACAAAAAGGTTGTGGTGTAGTTTTATTTACATCACTTGAAAATATTCCAAAATAATAAAAAATATGTATAAAAATAAATAAATAAATAAATAATAAGCAATAAACAAACGAAAATTTTTATACTTTTCTCGAAATATGTCTCATTCTTAAAAGCATTTAATTTATAGTTTAATAAAAAAATTTGTTGATAATGTTGCAAACAAATAGTTAATCAATAAGTATAAACTTATATCGTTATCCTAATCAACCACGTCATTTTGAAATTAAAAATTTCAGACTTACAACTTTATGATATAACTTGCACAAAACACGCGCTCGCTTCGCTCGCTCGCGCATAGACAAATTTATTCAATAATATCAAATATTATGATATTATGATATTACGTAAATGATTAAATTTTGTTTAACCAAAAATAATTTAAAATTAATCAAAAATATTTTAACATTAATCAAAAATATTTTTAAACCCAAATCTAAAATCATATTACTGATGAAAAAAACAAAAAAAGTCTTTCAAATGTCTGGACTTATTCGAATATAGATAAATACATACCCAAAATGAGCAACCCTTATACACGGTGGGCGGGAAGGAAAAAAAACGTATCGGTCATGCCGAGAAAAACTGAAAACACAGTTTTTTAGAGAATTTTTTTAGGAATCCGAATCACTTTGTCCGAAAATCCTAGCTGATCGTCTTCATGAGATATTTAACTTTTAAGATTTTTTGTTTTTTATTTTTTATGATATCGCAAAAATTTCATAATCTCATTAAAATATCACATTCGTTTTACTTTTTTAAGGTATTACCACTCTTAGCTTTTAACCCAGGACCAACGACGAGGACGTGGTGGTATTTTGGCCCCATATTTTTTATTTTAAACGAACAAAAAACAAAAAATAAATACAACATCAACATATAATGAGTACTGTTTACAACTTATGAACTTAATTATATAACATTATTGTGAGTAATTTTTTTAAAAACTTATCTTTTTCGCAAAACTCATGAGAAACAAACAATGAAGTAAATAAACAATGATGGATTTATTTTACTTATTTTTCAAACTTGACATAGTAATATTAAAAAAAAAACTTAACACAGAAACATTTTTACAAATGGACTGAGGAGAATTCAACAACTGCTTTTTTTAGTCTTTGTGGATACGAATCACTGGTTAATGTGTTGATTTTGTACTTATTCCAAAATTTCAAAAACTCTGAGTGAGCGGATTCCCCAGCTTGTTCAGACCACAAACCTAAACCTTTGTCTGATTCGAGAAAATCTAAACACTCTTCGGTGTGATTTAATATGACGTGAATTTTCAAAGTTTCCGTAATTTCGGTTACTAAAAATGCTTTTCTGAATTCTTCAATGTGTGAGTGTAAATCTTTATCTACTTTTTTTACTGAAAAACAACTATTTACAACTTTATTGAAGGCTTTAAATGCAGTAACAAATGGCACTAATCGCAGTGCACCAATACCTTTATAGATTTTTGGATCAAGAAGTAAATCAGCAGTTTTCAAAAGTTCTCTGCAAGCATTTCCTACAAAAATTTCGCCATGGTAAGTTTTTGAAATTATGTTTATTTTTAGCGGCCATATCAACGCTTTGTTTCTACCAACAATTGGGACTATTCCCTTTCAAAATATGTGGTTGACTAATCCTTGTAGCATGTGCAGCTCTGGAGTTACAATTCTATCTACCACACATACATTATCGTTCTCGACGAAAAAAGAAGGATGCACAGTGCTGTTACACTCTTTGGCTGGTTTCATATCACTACCTAAATTAACAAAACGTTCATAATCACGTTTCAGATCACCGAAAGTTTTCATTTGAGATACATGATTTTTAGAGTCCTCTGTTAATTCTTTACGCCTTTTCAAATCTTTCAACGAAACAAAGCAGTAAGGACAAGGATATGAGGATGTTGCAGTCTGCATTCCATTAGCAATAAGAATCAGTTTAAAATCAGCGGCGAGTTTAAAAGAGATGTCATTGATTTTTATCAAATTGAACAAAATATTCAAGTTTTCATATGTTTCTTTGACTTCTGGTACTATACACAATAAAACGAGTCGTTTTACACTTGTCAATTTCGATTTCTTATTTACACTCCCACTGGAATAAACTTTTTTTTTCTTTTCGGGAGACTCACTATCATTTTCATCACTTGTGTTCAAACTATTCGGTTTTTCGGGAGAGTAGTCTTCAGGAAAAATTGATAAACAAATTTAAAAAAATTTTTGACCTCCATCTGCCATAACTTTGATGCCTGGGTATCCAATTATATTTCGTTCTTCAATCACTTTACTCACTAATTCTTCAGCATTTACCCAAACAACAGGTCTTTTTTCCTTAATTTTTTTACCACATATATCAAACTCAAAGTAATCTGTTTGATATAAATACTCCAACTTATGTGCTGTTGTAGATGCATTTTTCATGTAATAGCTAGGTACTGAATTTCTTCCGGTGTGAGCTCGGAGAAAACTAGTTAACTGTTTCATGTCATTAGTAGTTACGCCAGTATTTGTTTGAAAATTTTCTAAACTCTCTTGAGGAAATAGAACTTTACTATTTTTTTTGTCACATGATTCAAACTTCCTTTTTTTATTTTTATCTTCAACTTTTTCATTCTTTAAATCTTCAGAATTTTCATTCAGTCTTTCTAAATTTTTTGAAACTGAGGTTATCATTTTCTCTTGTTCGTTATTGCGTAGTTTTTCGATTAAAGTTGACAGATTTTGTCGAGCTTTCAGCAAAACGTTTGTATCACACGTATGAGTGCACCCTTTTGAAATTTGTGCATAACACCTTTGGCAAAGCTGAAGAATCGTTGAATTTTTATTTTCTTTTTTGAAAGTCACATTTTCGGATATATCAGCAAAGCTTTTAATTTCAAAACCATACAACCCATTTGAACGCTCAATTTTTGGCGTCAAAGTTCGCTCTTCACCGATTTTTCTTTTAACATGAGCTTTACAAGTAGCCGTCACACAAATATAACATCTGCAAATTTTTGTTTCATTCGATTGACTTAACGATCTTGTTTGTTTCGAGAAAACAATGTCTTCATAATTCAATTTTCTCGGTATCGGTCGAGAACGATTACCGGAGTCATGTTCAACAAGGATTCTTCGACACGTAGTACAAATACTCGTTGGAAAAATAATATTAAAAGGATCATAATTTATTTTAGCCTGTTCCTTTATCAATGATTCAATTTTTATTGAAATCTTAAACCAGTCTAGTTTTTTCTTTCCAACAACAATTTTAAGACCACAAATCACAGACACTTTTTTTCTATTTTCTTCATGACTAGCTTTTTTATTCGGCATTATTATACAATGCAGGACGTAAGTTGACCACAGCCAAAAGTTACTTGTCTGGTTGAGAGTTAGATATGAACTGGTCTTCTGATAAGTAATCGAAAGTTTGAAAATCGCATTCCTTCTGTGTAATAGTTGAGCGAAGAAAATATGTCCAAGATAAGAGCCATAATACCCTTCAGAAGAAATTATTCAAAACCAATGTTTATTTACGATATGAAAAGTAAACAAACTGGAATTAATTAATTTAGGACAAATGATACTGATTCCATCCAAAATAGCAACTAGTATGATTCATTGTTAAGTAATTTTAAATTCTTATTATACTTTCTATAAAAAATAATTTCTATTATTTTCTGCATTCAGTTGATGTTTTTTTTTCGTTTTCCAAAAAAAATAAGTTTTTTAAAAAACTATTCACGATTACTTTAATTTTACAAGTTGTAAATAGTACTCATTATAATGTTACTGTTACATATTTTTTTGTTTTTTTTTTTTTTTTTTTTTTTTTGTTAAAAATAAAAAAATATGGGCTAGAATACCACCGCATCCTTGTCGTTGGTTCTTGATTAAAAACTAAGAGTAATACTTCCTCAAAAAAATAAAACAAATGTGACATTTTAGTGAGATTATGAAATTTTTGCGATATCATAAAAAATAAAAAACAAAAAATCTTAAAAGTTAAATATCTCATGAAGACGATCAGCTAGGATTCTCGGACAAAGTGATTCGGATTCCTAAAAAAATTCTCTAAAAAACTGTGTTTTCAGTTTTTCTCGGTATGACCGATACGTTTTTTTTTCCTTCCCGCCCACCGTTTATAGACATACCAGTACAAAAAACTTATTACCGTTCGATTTATGGAGCAAAAATTTCAAATTAACTTTATTTGAGTATAGACCTTATTAGAGTCATTAGATTCAAATTGAAGGTCAGATTCATAATCTGGACCGACGAAAGCCAAAGAATAGAAATTTTCGAACAAATTTTGTTTGAAAAATTGTTCTGGTATGTCTAGGGTTGCTCATTTTGAGTATGTATTTATCTATATTCGAATAAGCCCAGACATTTGAAAGACTTTTTTTTTGTTTTTTTCATCAGTAATATGGTTTTAGATTTGTGTTTTAAAATATTTTTGATGAAAGTTATACTCTAAACAAAATTTAATCATTTACGTCATATCATAATATCATAATATTTGATATTATTGAATAAATTTGTCTATGCGCGAGCGAGCAAAGCGAGCGCGTGTTTTGTGCAAGTTATATCATAAAGCTGTAAGTCTGAAATTTTTAACTCCAAAATGGCGTGGTTAATTAGGAAAACTATATAAGTTTTTACTAAATACTTAACTATTTGTTTGCAACATTATCAACAAATTATTTTTTTTAAACTATAAATTAAATGCTTCTAAGAATGAGACATATTTCGGGAAAAATGTAAAAATTTTCGTTTGTTTATTCCTTATCATTTATTTTTATTTTTTTTTTTTTTATACACATTTTTTATTATTTTGGAATATTTTCAAGTGATGTAAATAAATCTACACAACAACCTTTTTGTGGAACAAAAAAAAACACTTTTTTATGGACTTGAATTTCAAATATAAAGTACGCTTAGGGTTTGGAGCTTGGGAGATAGCTGATCAGTTTATGTATTGAACTCGACGCCCAGGGTATTTGGGGGTTCAGAGCTTTGGGGATAGCTGATCAGTTTATTTATTGAACTCGACTCCCAGGGTTTTGGGGGCTTAGAGCTTGGGGGATAGCTGATGAGTTTTTTCGTTGACCTGGGGTGCCCAGGGTTGGGGGGTTTAGAGCTTGAGGGATAGCTGATCAGTTTATTTATTGAACTCGACGCCCAGAGTTTTAAGGGTTCAGTGCTAGGGAGATAGCTGATCAGTTTATATATTGAACTCGACGCCCAGGGTATTTGGGGGATAGCTGATCAGTTTATTTATTGAACTCGACGCCCAGGGTATTTGGGGGTTTACAGCTTGCGGGACAGCTGATAAGTTTTTTTGTCGAACTCGGGCGCCCAGGGTATTTGGGAGTTTAGAGCTTGGGGGATAATCAACCAGTCTATTTACTCAACTTTTTACTTTTATTTTAAAAATTTTTTTTTAGACGTCAATTTTGGGGGGGTCGGACCTCAGGACAACCCCTAGCTGGAAGGAGTCGTTGCGCCCCTGATACTATATGTCTACTATACCCTACCTGTATCATACACACAAGCATCCAGGTCGAAAAACCTGATCGGGGACGACTTCTTGAAGCATTAAACTGCTACTGAGTAACCTGACATCGTAATGTGGGTGAAACTAAGTACCGAACAATGTGCGGTGTCTGGTGTACGCCAAAACAATTTTTCTACCGTGCCCCGTACGTGGTGCACCATGTAGTGTGTACCGAACAGTGCACGGTGTCTGGTGTACACAAAACATTTTTTTCAACCGTGTACCGTGTAGCAAGCAGTGCGCGTTGTTGGTGTACGGTGCAAGCAAAGATATAAAAATTAATTTCACCCATGCACGGTGCATCGTGTACCGTGTACCGAACAGTGTGTGGTGTCTGGTCTACGCCGTAACATTTTTTCAACCTTGCACCACACGTGGTGCACCGTGTACCGTGTATTGAACAGCGCGTTGTCTAGTGTACGGTGTACGCAAAGATATAAAAATTTTTTACTCGTGCACGGTGCATCGTGTACCGTGTACCGAACTCTGTGCGGCGTCTGGTGTACGCCAAAACATTTTTTCAACCTTGCACCGTACGTGGTGTACCGTGTACCGGGCAGTGCGGGTTCTCTGGTGTACGGTGTACGCAAAGTTATAAAAAATATTTTCACCCGTGCACGGTGCATCGTGTACCATGTACCGAACAGCACGCGTTGTCTGATGTACGGTGTACGCAAAGTTATAAAAAATATTTTCACCCGTGCACGGTGCATCGTGTACCATGTACCGAACAGTGTGTGGTGTCTGGTGTACGCCAAAACATTTTTTCAACCTTGCACCACACGTCGTGCACCCCGTACCGTGTATCGAACAGCACGTTGTCTAGTGTACAGTGTACGCAAAGATATAAAAAATTTTTTTACTCGTTCACGGTGCATCGTGTACCGTGTACCGAACTCTGTGCGGCGTCTGGTGTACGCCAAAACATTTTTTCAACCTTGCACCGTACGTGGTGCACCGTGTACCGTGTACCGGGCAGTGCGGGTTCTCTGGTGTACGGTGTACGCAAAGTTATAAAAAATATTTTCACCCGTGCACGGTGCATCGTGTACCATGTACCGAACAGCACGCGTTGTCTGGTGTACGGTGTACGCAAAGTTATAAAAAATATTTTCACCCGTGCACGGTGTATCGTGTACCATGTACCGAACAGCACGGGGTGTCTGGTGTACGCTGTACGCAAAGTTATAAAAAATATTTTCATGCGTGCACGGTGAATCGTGTACCGTGTACCGAACAGTGTGCGTTGTCAGGTGTACGGTGTACGTAAAGTTATAAAAAATACATATTTTCATCCGTGCACGGTGCATCGTGTAACGTGTACCGAACAGTGTGCGTTGTCAGGTGTACGGTGTACGTAAAGTTATAAAAAATACATATTTTCATCCGTGCACGGTGCATCGTGTACCGTGTACCGAACAGTGTGTGGTGTCTGGTGTACGCCAAAACATTTTTTCAACCTTGCACCGTACGTAGTGCACCGTGTACCATGTACCGAGCAGTGCGGGTTGTCTGGTGTACGGTGTACGCAAAGTTATAAAAAATATTTTCACCGGTGCACGGTACATCGCGTACCATGTACCGAACGGTGTACGGTGTCTGCTGTATAGTGTACACAAAAATGTAAAAAATATTTTCACCCGTGCACGGTGCATCGTGTACCGTGTACCGAGCATGGCGCGTTGTCTGGTGTACGGTGTACGCAAAGATATAAAAAATATTTCCATTAGTGCACGGTGCACCGTGTACCGAGCATGGCGCGTTGTCTGGTGTACGGTGTACGCAAAGATATAAAAAATATTTTCACCTGTGCATGGTGCATCGTGTACCATGTACCGAGCATGGCGCGTTGTCTGGTGTACGGTGTACGCAAAGATATAAAAAATATTTTCATTAGTGCACGGTGCACCGTGTACCGAGCATGGCGCGTTGTCTGGTGTACGGTGTACGCAAAGATATAAAAATTATTTTCACCCGTGCACGGTGCATCGTGTACCGTGTACCGTACAGTATACGGTGTCTGGTGTACGGTGTACGTAAAGATATAAAACAAATATTTTTTGAACCGTACGTGGTGTACGGTGTACCGCGTACGAAATAATAGCAAAACAAATACTTTTCCCCGCTTCCCGCCGTGCACCGTGCACCAAAAAGCTCCTCCATACCCAGTACACCGTGTACCGTGTGGATAAAAGCTCATTAGGTATAGCGCCCGTGCATCGTGCGCCATGCACCGTGCACCGTGAAACGGAACACGGCGATGGTACCTAGACACAACCTTTTTATTACGCGGCGCGGCAGCTCTCCTTCGTCGGTAGTGGCGTGAGTTTACGTGGACCGATCGCAGGAACACGGGTAAACACAATTAATAATCAGATGTAAATTTTAATACTTTTAATCAACAAATATTCCAAACTAATTCTACCCGATGGTTTACAAACAAGTAAACCCGAATGACTCAAAGTCTTAAATCGACGAAAAACTGATTGTACAAAAACAAAGTTCGTCGTCAGTGTCGCGGTCGCTACTAACACACCAACACACACACACACACTCTCGCGCTCGTCTGCTTGCTGCAGCGCGCCAAAAGAACAAAGGCGAAGATTTTTCCTGAGTACTACGGTACTCCGACAAAATACACTCCCGCGCGCGATACAATTAATCTTACAATAAAACGCCTTTCAAACTTTCTTTGATAAACCAGGTGCACTTGCGCTCGGATGAACTATCGCATTCCTGTATGCCTCGCTGAGGCCGGGAATGCCTTCAAAGACCGGTCGCCGGTTGCTGTGAGGTTTTCTTCGCTAATTATCACGTTCCGCTCGAATGACAACTCGAGGACGTGATGATTTCAAACTCCACGAACAGCACCACTATCAACAGTCACGATGTTGATCTTGATAAACAACGTTACAATCTCGAACAAATCAATCGACAAATTAATCTCACGCACGCGTGTGTTTTCTCTCGCGGTCAAGACTCGAGTGACGCAACTCGGTCGGTGGCGCTGTCGCCTCATTACCGACCGTGCGTCTACGCGTTTCTAACGGTCGCGTGCTGTAATTCAAATAAAATTTGATTTTAGCCTATCTCCCCACGCGCCTATTACACCCCCGGACCAGATTCGACGTATCCCTGGATTCGTCGCATCGATATCTACTCGAAACGCGACCTAAGCGAGTTGGGATGGTACGAGGATGAGATAGGGATTGAATGAATAAGGTACTGTGATTAAGTAATCGATACTTTATTTATCACTTTGTACAGTGGGTGTAGATAATAACCCTGAATGGCTGTTTAGCCAACCTGAATGACTACCAAGTCATACTGTTGGCTACTAGCCGCCACGGCGATGATTTGCCCTTCCTGGGCAGAGTTTTGGATCAGCAACTCCCGGATAACCGCAATTCGAACATCGTCGTTGCTGCTCCCTCGGCTTGCGGTTCTTGATATGTGCCGCCGCTTTCTGGGCTTCTATCGAGACGAAGAAAAGGCCCCGCTGAGCTCTTTGGGCCTCTTTCCTCGATCTTCTTCTTTGCTCGGCCGTTGACTGCATCAAGGCCTCTAGCCGAGCTTGTTTGGCCTTGGCTTTGGCCTCGTTTTCTCGCAGTTGTCTGCGTGTTGCTCGACGCTGTTGGATGGCCAGTAGGTCAGACTCCCTATCAGCGACCAGTTGGGTCCAAGATGTCATCGCGTCAGGCAATGGTCCTTGTCATACCTCCCTAAGCTGGTAAAACTTAGGGAGGTATGATATAAAAACTTATATATAAAACTTAGTTTCGTGCTCGTAGGCCTCTTGCTTAATGGACCAGTCTCGGCACTCTCGAAGCTCCTCCAACATCTTGCTCCAATCGTCCAAGGTGGGAGTGGTTGTCGGGCTCTTCGACGGTGCCGCCTGCGAAGTAGAGGTCTCTTGGACTGTTGCCTCTGCTTTACTTCTGGGGTTTATTTGCAGTGCCCCCATAGCACTTGCAGAAGGAGTGGTTGACTGGTCCTCTGCTTCTTTGGTAGGGGGTGGTGGTACTACCCCCTTCCTAACCTCTTCCTCCATAATTCGTACCAAGTCCTCTTTTGAGTATTGATCGGCCATTGCTGAAACAGAGTAGGAAAGGAAAGGATAAGAACAGGAAAATCAGATTGCTTTCGGTCACGCGCGAGTTCTCCGCGGTGATGGCGAAACCAATACGACGGCCCCCCTTTTTCGGGAACCTTTCAGCCTACCTCGGCCCCTCTTCGCAGGAGCCAATTCAACCGGTTTGGTTTGATCATCCCCCATAGCCAGACGATCAGGCCCATTTAGATTGCTCAGATCTCGCTCGGCTCCGCACGCTACCTGATGCTCGCTCGCTTCAGGGTTTTCGCACGCATCCCTCGGTGTCTGACTTTCTTCAGCTGAAGTTTCCAGTTCTTCTCTTCCGATCCACCTCTTCAATTGTTGAACCACTACTGGCTGAATTTCGTTGCCAAACTTGTCTTTCATCGCATACGTATTACTACCTAGCCTCTCTATAATTACATACGGACCTGAGTATTTGGGTGCCAGACTGGCTGTGACTCGTTTTGGTGGCTGAGTGTTCCGCCCTGTTATATGCACAGACTAGCTCGGGTAACAATTCATCCCATCTTTGCTGGTTTTCTGCAATAAAGCATCGAATCATCGTTTTTAAAGTCCGATTTAGCCTTTCGACTTGGCCGTTAGACTCAGGATTACTCGTCGGAGAGTTTTCATGCTCAATACCAAGCTTGACTAATCTGTCGTCAATTACATGGTTTTTAAACTCTGAACCTTGATCCGATAAAAACTTTTCTGGCTGACCCCATCTTAAAATCACGTCTCGCCAGATATGATCCCAAATGGCTTCACCTTCAGCCCGTTTTAACGGTGTTACCTCTGCCCATCGTGTAAACAGATCCGTCAAAACCAACACGTATTTGTGTCCATTTCTGCTTCTGGTGTATGGGCCTAATATGTCACCCGATACGACTTGCCATGGTCTTACAATTGCCCGTTTGCCCATGAGGCCTCCCGGTAGTCGTTGTTCAACCTTTTGCATTTGGCAGGTTTGGCATGACTTGACATATGCCTCGATGTCTTTATATATGCCAGGCCACAAAAATTCCTGAGCTACTCTTTTCAAGGTTTTATCTCGGCCCAAGTGCCCTTCCAATGGCTCGTCGTGCTTTTCTTGTATTACGTAAATACAACTTTACGACCAATTTCCAGGCATGATCATCACCTACCGTCTGTTCAATCAAGTCGTCAGACTTATAATAATATAACCTGTCTGCCACGACTTTCCACCTGAGAAACTTGCCTGGATTTCTTTGAACAGCTTTTATCTTGTTCAAGTACCAGTCGTCAAGCTCTCCGACAGGATAGCTTACGGCTGCGACGGTTGGTTCATCTTCCTCCTCATACATGCGTGACAACGCATCGGGCACGACATTTAGAGACCCTTTACGGTACTCTGTCGTAAAAGTGTAGCCTTGAAGCTCTAGCGACCATCTCGCTAATCTGCCCGTTACGTTCTTCAACTTATCTATCCACCGAAGTGAATTATGATCCGTCACTTCGTGGAATTGAAATCCTTCAACGTAGCAACGGAATTTCCGGATTGCCTCAACTACGGCTAGGCATTCCCGTTCTGTCACGCTGTAATTCCGTTGTGCCGGGTTTAAGACTCGACTAAAGAATTCGATGACTCGTTCTTCCCCATCAATGGTTTGAGTCAAGCAGCCTCTAATACCAGTGTTCGAGGCGTCCGTTTGTATGGTAAATGGCTTGGTGAAGTCAGGTCTAGCCAACACCGGGGCAGACGCCAACAAGACTAAAACCTTCTCGAAGGCGTCCTGTTGTTCTGTGTCCCGTTTGTAGCACACTCTCGTGCTTGTTAACCGTGTCAGTGGCTCTGCAATCGTGGCGAAATTTTTAATAAATTTCCTATACCACGAGGCCATGCCTAAAAACCTTTTTAATTGTTTACGGTTTTTCGGTACACTGAATTTTAAAACGGCTTCGACTTTTTCCGGGCAAGGTCGAATTCCGTCACGGCTAACGACGACGCCTAAGTACTTCGCTTCAGATTGGCAGAACTTACTTTTTCCTCTATCCACCAAGACCTACCTCCCTGAGCTTTTTCAGGATGGCTTCGAGGATTCGTAGATGTGTTTCGAAATCCTCAGTAACGATAATAATATCGTCCAAATACGCATAAGCATAAGGTCCGAATTCTCTTATTATCATTTCGATCAGGCGTTGGAAGGTGGCGCCAGCCTGATCTAACCCGAATGGCATCCTTTTGAACTGGAAAGTGCCTAAATCAGGTACTGTAAATGCCGTTATCGGCCTCGACTTCTTACTCAAAGGAACCTGGTGATAAGCCGATGACAAATCAATGGTCGAAATATACTTAGCTTTCTTCAGCTTGCGTAAAATGTCATCCATGTACGGTAAAGGGTAAGCCTCTGTCTTTTTACTGACAGAATTAACTTTCTTAAAGTTAACACAAAAACGTCCTGTACCGTTCTCTTTCTTTACCATCACTACAGGTGACGACCAGCCACTTTTCGGTGCAGGCTCGATTATGTCGTCGTCTAGCATCTGTAGAACATGCTCGTACATTTCCAGTTTCACAGCTGGTGAGACTGGGTAGTACCGTTGTTTGATAGGCTTAGCATCGCCAACGTCAATTTCGTGTCCTATCCACGTTGTACAACCTAACGGCCCATCAGCCTCCGGAATGGCTTGATCTAACACTTCATTAAGCCTTTAACCCAAATTCTTCCGAACGAACGTCAGCTAACCCAATTGACGCCAAACTTGTAAATTCGGTGTCTGACACAGCTGCAACTTCGAGGTCAATTGCTTTCCCAGCTGCCCGTACTTCCAGCTTGTTCGTTGCTGGATCTAGCACGGTATCGAACGTACGGATGAAATTTGTACCTAAATAACAATCCGCGTCGAGACGTGTCAGAATAGCTACCTTTATATCCCGAGTTACCCCGGCAACCTCAAAAGGTAAAACAACATGTCCAGCAATTGGACATCTGCGGCCGTCTGCCACTTCGGCTCCTTTACCGCAATATGCCTCGATTTTTCTGTTGCATGCTGAAGCAATTTGAATTGCTGTTGATCCCATCACCGTGCGAGATGCACCGGGATCATATAACGCTCTTATGCAGAAGTCACCTATATTAACTGGCATCCACCATCTGCCTTCCACATCAAGGTTATCTTCTGCCGGCTCGTTCGCATCTCCCGTCTGCTCAGAATCTTCCTGATCCACTGAGCATGCCTGATTGCCATCTCCGAGTGATGACTTGGCCGGTATCTTGGCGGAGTAAGTGCCAATGTCCTTTACTCCGCCAGTTTGGCGTTTCCCGGACGTTCGGGACAATTCGGTCTTATGTGTCCCAGTTGCTTACAATGGAAACACCGAGGTATTTCCTGCTTATCAGCCTTTCTATCTTTCTCCCCACTCCTGTTTTGTTTTGGAGATGGACTTCTCGCCTTGTCGTCGTCCTCCCACTTACGTCGTTGCTTGGTAGGTCTGGCTTTGTTTGAACCCTGGGGCCTCGGGCCCTGAGGCTTCCCGAGATTCTTGCTTTTAGCTTGGATCTTGCTTGCTATTGTCTCAAGAAGGCTAATAACCGAAGTGTCGGCAGACCTGCCTGTCATATCCGTTGCGGCTATGTTAACCTTTGGTTTTTTATTAGTCTTCTCTTCCTTACATGCCAGATGTGGCCAAGCTGATGTAGAGGGTGACGGTGGTGGCTTATACACTAACTCCATGTTAGTAATTCTTTCGATCTCGACCGCTTGGCTTAATAAGCCTTTAATTGACTTAACCTCTTCACGCCTGATCTGCCTGCGTAATCGAGGTAACATGTTCGTTAACATGAAGTCAATTTGTTCTCTCTCAGTCGGTATCGGTCTAATTTTTAGCAAATAAGACTGCAAGCATGTCAAGTAGATCCACGCTGGCTCGTTTTCACCTTGAGTCCGGGTTGTTGCTTCCATCCTTACGGTCTGCTGGTAGTCTCCAACTCCGTACCACTCACGGGCTTCTTGACAAAAGTTCTCCCATGAGTTGATCGTGTCCCGCACGTTACGGAACCACGTAGCTGCTATACCGGTTAGCATCATTGGTAATGCATCCAACAATTGAGAACCGATTTAACCAGCGAGTCTATTGTATTCCTCTATTTGCAATAAAAATTGTTCAATACTGGATTCGCTATCGCTGCTGAATCTAATATTCCATCTTCGAACAATAATGCCGATGTCGATTGGCTTCATCGGATTGCCTTGAGCCTGGATTGACTCCTGAGTGGCTAAATCAGCCGTCCGCCCATGGCTTCTCAATTGTTCGAGCTCGGCTTGCAAGGCCTTAATCTGTTGTTCCAGTTTTTGTTCTCTGTCCTGCCTCACAACTAGAGGACTGGAACTATTCCTCGCTTCCCGCACTGTCGTCTCACAAAAATTGACCCTAGTATGCGGCACATGACCATCGGTCGAAATACTGCGGTCGTTCAACGAATTCTGCAGTTCCGCCCTTATTGTCGAGGAAACGGGACCTCATGCTCCCCGGTTCCGATCTGGCTGGCGATACCTATCACCCTTCTTAGTTGCCACTTTGGTTGTCAAGTTTTCATATGCCCTCTTCAACGCCTTGAATTCTTCCGTCAACGACTTCATGGCTTGGAACACCTCGCCGTTAATATCGTCAACCTGGTCCGGTTGTCCATGTCCATCCAAATTCCCACCTTCCAGGTTGCTATTATACGTCCGACTGCTCGAGTATTCTTCATGGATTCTCGAAGCTGCCTCCCAGACCATTTCCTCTTCCATGAGGGCAGCCAAGGGGTGTGTGTCATTCGTGGTGTGATTTGGATCTATTATTGTCGACCCAGATTTTTCCCACATTGTTGTTGCTATGAAAGTAGCTCTCAGACTTTCTCGCTTAACCTTTATCTCGTCCGGATCCTCTGACTCGGTTGAGATAAAGTCTTCTGCTAAATAATCACCCAACAGCCATTTCAGCAACCTACCACTTTTCTCGATCAACGTTCCTTCGGGCTTGAGCTCAGGCTCATCTAAAGCCTCGGAAACGACATCTGCCCCTTCGGCCACGATCCATGAAAAGATCAAGTTCTCCTTCGTAAGCTCCTGCGTCATAGCTGCGTTCGATGTCACCTAGCTTACAAAGAAAACAGTAACCTAACCCACGTGACAGTTTCAATACACTCTAAATTATTAATATCTTACACAAAATTTATATCTCGCAATCCTGAAATAGATGACAAAATTTCAATTATATTTCTGAGTTATGTAAGAAAACAAAAAAAACAAAATCGATCCACTGATCTCAACAGCAATAACCCGAAATGACCGAAAGGTCCACCAACCACGCTTGGTTTTAACAAAAACTCCCGATTGGCTAAAAAAACGAATCACCCGTTGAAGCCACGACAGAATCAAAATAAACAAAAAAAATCAATCGTTTTAACCCGTGTCAAAACCCGATTTTTCCACTCAGAAATATAAGTTACAGTTGTTACCGATCGTTAGTCGATAACAGCCTGCGAGTAAAATAATATTTCACAATAATAATACAATAACTTAATATTCTAGCGCTCAACTCTCGCTACTGTCACGTATAGGTTTTGCTTGGTGGAGTACTTGCTCTCAAAACCGAAAAAAAAAACTGATCCAAAATCGAAATAATGCAGCCCGAAATATCCGCGTCGGAATTAAATTACGGCTATGCCTCAAAAACAAACACCTCACCGTGTGACAACGCCGACCAATAAAAACAACTCCGATGTGAATTTAATTTCGTGCTGCTCAAATTCTCAAACCCGAGAAAAAGAAAAAAAAAAAAAAATTACCGATCTCAATCAAAATCCAGCAAGCATCCGTACTCCACCGAGCAATTAACAATAACAAAAAAATTTTAACTTGCTATGCTATAAATAATAGCAGTAGCAATCTCTTCGCCTTTGTTTTAATTTTAAAATCCAATTTGCTGACCGGCCTTGAACCCCCCGTCGGCCAGCGCACACCTGCGATCTCTCTCTCACACTAACAATCTTTGTTTTGGTCTACGACCTCTACACGTACGTTGGGCGCCAATTGTCACAGGGCTCGAATCAAGGAATTTTATTCCTCAGAGGATCGTGATTCATCACGAGAACTTGCGTTGACCACCATCTGCACTCCTCCGACCTCCTGACAAAATGCACTTTCTGTGCACACGACAATCCGTCGATTTTTCTTCCAGTACCTGAAAAGTGGGGGGAAGACGCGTACGCGAACTAATGTTTTTATTACGTGGCGCGGCTGCTCTCCTTCGTCGGTAGTGGCGTGAGTTTACGTGGACCGATCGCAGGAACACGGGTAAACACAATTAATAATCAGATGTAAATTTTAATACTTTTAATCAACAAATATTCCAAACTAATTCTACCCGATGGTTTACAAACAAGTAAACCCGAATGACTCAAAGTCTTAAATCGACGAAAAACTGATTGTACAAAAACAAAGTTCGTCGTCAGTGTCGCGGTCGCTACTAACACACCAACACACACACACTCTCGCGCTCGTCTGCTTGCTGCAGCGCGCCAAAAGAACAAAGGCGAAGATTTTTCCTGAGTACTACGGTACTCCGACAAAATACACTCCCGCGCGCGATACAATTAATCTTACAATAAAACGCCTTTCAAACTTACTTTGATAAACCAGGTGCACCTGCGCTCGGATGAACTATCGCAATCCTGTATGCCTCGCTGAGGCCGGGGATGCCTTCGAAGACCGGTCGCCGGTTGCTGTGAGGTTTTCTTCGCTAATTATCACGTCCCGCTCGAATGACAACTCGAGGACGTGATGATTCCAAACTCCACGAACAGCACCACTATCAACAGTCATGATGTTGATCTTGATAAACAACGTTACAATCTCGAACAAATCAATCGACAAATCAACCTCACGCACGCGTGTGTTTTCTCTCGCGGTCAAGACTCGAGTGACGCAACTCGGTCGGTGGCGCTGTCGCCTCATTACCGACCGTGCGTCTACGCGTTTCTAACGGTCGCGTGCTGTAATTCAAATAAAATTTGATTTTAGCCTATCTCCCCACGCGCCCGTTACAACTTTTTCTATACCTTATTTTAAAAATATTATTTCGGCAATTAGCTTTTCACATTTTTACCTTAATGTAAAAAACTATAAACTTAATTAAATCGTATAAGATAAAAAAAATATATTTTATTTATCCATATTTTATTCTGAAGTGATTTTCCAAGAAATTTATTTTATGTCAAATAATTTGTTTACATTCAATTATCATGTATTTTTATTTATTCTACAGACAGAAAAAATCTTATGACGAGATGAGTAATTATGTTTTTCCTTTTTTTTAGGAAATTCAAGATGCAAGAGCTCCCGAAGATAATTAATCAAACTCAACATGATAGAAGTGCATTTTACACTGACGTAAAAATGTGATAATCAGAAATAAGTCAGAATTGAAATATTTATTTCTGAACATTAAAACATTGAGAATACTCAACAAATAGCTTTTTATTGTATATACAAATTTTTTTTTTTTTAAGGATTTTTTGTTGACACAGGAGTAACAAAAGGTTACTAACCATTATAATTATAATTGTTATTATTTTTCTTTTTTTTTTAAGTAAAACTTTATTTGGTAAATTTTTAAAAACCTTTTTAAATTGATTAAATTATATTTATTATTAAAAATAAGTCCGTACCAATAGATGTAATATAACTTTTTAAGCGATTAATTATTTTTATGCACTATTTGTTTTAATTCATTATTTGGATAAATAATTGTAATTTAACTTGAAATCAGTACAAAATAATAAAATATTTACTATATCTATTTTTTAAATATCAACAAAATATTAATTATTTATTGAAGAAAGTTGCGATTTAGCAAAGTAAATTTTTATCGCCACCAATCTGGTTGAAAGCATTTCTAAATATTTTGTTGCACTTTTTGTTACAATATCGAATTATTAGTTAGTATTTTTTTCATTAAAATAAAGCGTGTCTTGGACGCCTGTTAGAACCGAAGCCAAATTATTTTTTAATTGAAATCAAAAATTAGAAATTTGAGCAATATAAAAATTAAGTATACAATTAAATTTCTATATTATTTCCGTAAATAGCTACTCCACTACTTGTGTGGTTATTTCTTTGAAATTTATCAATACCTGTAAAATTTGGAACTTCTATAATTTCATTATTTTTCATTTTTGTTTCAGTTAAGATTAGTATATTTGCTTTTCTTTTTTTTTAATTTTCATTAATTTTAATATTATAGTATTTATGAAGAGGAGTATTTAATTTTGGTTTTTCTCTTTTCTCTCTACATTTTTCAGAATTTGTTTTTATCTATACTTTTTCCAGGAGATATAAATACTGCTACTATAGCTATAGTTTTTATTTTTATTCCTTTTATATGAATAAAACATACTTCTCCTAGGGTTGCTATATTCTAGGCGATATTAGATACTATATACACATACACAAACACACACACATACATATCTTTATATCGTGGTGTCGCTTTTTTGGGTTGGGTTTTTGGATCGCTTTTTTAGGTCGGTTTTTTGTGTCGTTTTTTACGGATACACTCCTCATATAAAAAGCTTCGCTTCAAAAACCGAAACTTGAAAGAGCTCCTCCATTTCATGTTAAATAATTTTTCTTTATCATACTCATGCGTGAAGACTCAATTTTACACACACGGAGGGCATAGTTTGGTAGATTCTACAGAAGAGTTTAGCAGTCAGTGCCAAACCGAGTTTAACAGGCGTGTTTGGTGGGCAACGCTAATCAAGTTTAGCAGCTACTGCTAAACTAGACTTTATCGCTCGAAGCAAACTGTCTTAGATTAGTTTTTGACTTCTGAATATTTGAGGGTAAAAACATTTTCAACAAACTTATATACTGTAGGTTAGAATAGTATATTATTCACCGAGGAACTAAAGTTTGCCGTAGAGGCCCGCTGTCATTGCAGCCCGAGACGAAGTCGAGGGCCTCCTCAGCAAACTTTAGTCTTGAGTGATATATATATATTTTTAAAGTGCGTTTATCACAAATAACAACTTGATTTCCTTCGATTAAGGCCGAAAGAACGAAATGTACTCCCAAAGGCCAGTGGCCGACACGCAGTCGGCCGCCATGTTGCGTGCCGAGCGTAAGCGAGGGCATGCAGTAGGCTAGATGCGCGTTGGTCTATGGCTCAGGGAGTACATTTCGTTCTTTCAGCTTGCGTCGGAGGGACTCAAATTATTACTTGCGATCAACGAAGTTAAAAAAAATTACAAACTAATATTATGCGATCAACAAATAAGTTAAAACATCTTCCTTTTTTTGCTTTTATTTTTGGTTTACGAACAAAATCTTTAGCTGTGGCCGCTACACTAATCAAAGTTTGCCAGTGGCTGCTCAACCTGTTTAGCGCTGGCTACCAAACATGCCTCTTAAACTCGGTTTGGCACTTACTGCCAAACTGTTCGGCAGAATCTACCAATGCTCTCTATGCATGCTCAAATGGAAAAGAGAACGCAGAGTTTGAGAGCGTAGTCTACGCTTTGTTGCCAAGTGCGTAAAATGCACAAGAGCTTCAACCGTAGAATGGACCTAATACACTGGGCACCTCCCGGCTATTGTCGGCTCAGGCAGACCCATCCGCTTTTTAAAAAATGCTGTCAATTATTGCTATTTGTAATATTGCTTTGTAACTTTTGAGAAAACTTCTTCAAAGCCTAATAAAAAACAGAGTCACGTACGCCAAATAAATCAAAACTCTAATGAGACCAACTTCTATAAAAATCCACCTTATTCACTCTGTACATGACTACAGCGCCACTTCCAAATTTCAGATAGCGAAGCCCTCCGTTATTAATAAATTATTGGAAAGTGGATCTTTGGGGTAAGGCCACTTTCCAATAATTTGATCAAGTTTTTTTTTATTCCATTTTGACTTTATTATTAAATAAATTTAGGTGTACTCAAAGACCATGAACTTATAATGGTCAACCCTAGTATTTTAATTATAATAGTTCTGAGCAGTGCTGAGGCCATTTTTAAAGAAGTTAAAAAAAAAAAAACAAAAAATTTTAAAGTAAGGTAACCATAATTTGATTTTTTATCAAAATATTAATTATTAAAAATACTCGCTTTTAATTAATGGAACTAGATCTTCAAACTATGGAAAGCCATTTAGGCCCATTCCACCAATCGCTTCTTTCTCCAAGTGCTTGGAGTTCAAGACCTCTGGAAGCTACATCTGCCGGATTTGACTCAGTCGGGACATGTCTCCAAATGTTTGAAGGAACAAATTCATTTATGTGCGAAATATAATCATCAATCACAGAGTTGTTAACAGGTTGATTGGAACGAAGCCACTGAAGTACAATTTTTGAGTCACTCCAAGCGTAATAATTATCAATGGGAACGCCTAATTCTTTGGCAGATAAAACTAACACTTTGGCGGCCATTAGAGCTGCTTTCAGTTCTAACCGTGGAATTGTCATGCGTAGCAAAGGCCTTGCTGACTGCTGCTGACTTTTGATAGACGTTAATTTAGTTTTAGCCAAAATAATACAGGTACGGACGCGATCAGTTGGCGCCACAATTTGTGAGTATATCACCGCTGCCATAGCTCGACGACTTGTATCTGCAAAAGCATGTAGTTGAATTCGATAGACAACCAATCCAACGAGGAATCATTATCTTCGAAACGTTTTGCATTTGTTCGACGAATGAAGACCCACGTTTGATGATAGGGTTTGGTACTATCTGATCCCAATCAAGTCGTTCTTTCCATATATCCTGCATTAAAGGTTTAGCCATCAAGATGGTCGGAGCCAGCCAACCACAAGAATCAAAAACTCGCGCAAGTGCTGCCAAGATGGTACGTTTAGTCTTCTATATTTCCATCGTTGGTGGTATTAGTTGAAACCTATTACTCACACACTGAGAGAAGGATGCGCCAAAAAAAGCAGTGCAGAGTGAACTGCGAACAACTTTATAGTCTGCTGTATGAAACAGCGTGCGTGCACTGCGTTTTGTCGTGCATGCCTCAAAAAACCGCGTGCAGCTGCGCCACATTTTCAAGGTAGAGCAAGGCGAACTCAAAGGTGTGTCTCCGGTTGAAAAAGTTTTTCATAAAATTTGAAGTGAATTTTCATCTGATTTTCATTGTGTTTAGTGCTACATATAGGTTAAGATAGCAGTTAGCGCGATGAAGAGCCATTTTAAAACTTTTCTTCTTCTTTGTTTTTAAAAATTCATGTTAAATCCTGCTGGCAAGACTCAATTTTTCACTCACCGTATTATACAGTTTAATAAATAAATGAAAATAAAGTGAAAAAAAGGGATCACAAGCGTAAAAGCCGCCATACTAACCTATATGAAGAATACAAAAAAATTGAAATCTAAATCAACTTCACTTTAAATTTTATGAAAAACTTTTTCAATCGTAAACTCTCCTTCAATCTTGTCGTCTGCAACAGTCACAAGATGATACTGCACGGCATTTCGTAGTCCATGCATTGCTTTTTCTGGCGCATCCTTCTCTCAGTGCAGGGTTCCAATTAATGCCTAACTCGTGCACAAGACCATCTGTACTCAATAGCCATTTCTGGATCACGAAACAAACGTTGCTGAAGTGCTCGAAGAGAACGTAAGGCTCGAATTAAATTATTATCAATAAGCTTCTGACTTTCAAGTTTAAACGGCAATCGAATGATGTATTTTCCATCAGCCGCTCGTTGGTACTGAGAGAAAATGGCCTCACACTCTTTATAGTCTGGAGACTTGCGTATGACATGTGGAATTGCTTCAACTTCCCAAAACCGTTGTACCAAGAGTACCAGCTCATTGTGCCAATAAGGGGTTGTGTCTTGTGTTGTCAGACAAATAGTTGAAGAAGAAGTTTGAAAGCAACCTGGCATCTAACCAAAAAAAAATCCAACCCAACACAGTTGAATGAGCAATAAAAGACTCGATACGATTAAACCCTGGCTGAAGTAGAGTGTGTGTATACATCAGCTCCGATTAGGACATCAACGTCTCCGGGAGAACCACAATTTGGGTCAGCTGCAGAATCTAGTTGTAAGCAGCGCCTCACAATTTTTGGACACACTCTTGCTGAAAGAACACGTAAACCAAGCTGGTGAACGCAAAGTGCATTAAAAAAGACACGGAGAAATAGGAAGAGAAATGTAGGACTGGATCAGTAAACTTGTCTGAACTCGAGCTTTTGCAACCGGTTCTCCACCTAGAACAGAGATAGTAGAATCAGCAGGTTTAAATATAGCACCTACTATACGGGCTAAACCAATCGAAATGAGAGTAATTTCGGAGCAAGTGTCAAATAGTGCCCGTGCGCCAAGAATTTTTCCTTTCGGGCCTACCAACTTGATTTCTGCAGTAGGTAGAACGGTCAGTCATGATGAAATATTTGCTGAAGATTCAAACTAAATTTTTCCAAACAATCCAAGAGCATTTGCAAACCTGAAGCTGACTCACCTTGCAATGGTTTCAGTTTACGCAAAGCCATGATATGGTCTTGCACACGGAGTCGACGATTTTCAAATCGAGTTTCAAGCAAAGTCCAAGCAATTGTATAGTTGGAATCAATTACCTGAATTGCATCTAAAGCCTTTGCCTCACCTTGAACATGTATTTTCAAATAATATAGTTTCTCAACATCACTAAGTTGTTCATCATTATGTATCAGTGCGCGGAGTAAATCCCTAAAAGATTCCCAATCTTCTCGATGACCAGAGAACACAAGAATGCTGATTTGAGGTAAGCGTAGTCGTCCACTTGATTGACTTTCACCTGAATTTACAGACATAGATTGTAGGGATTGAGATTTAGAGGTGCTATTTCTCGCATCATAAAGTTGAGATGAAGCGATGATATAATTGTTCTCAGAACTCGTGTACAATGCAATTACTTCTAATGATACTGCATCTACTGTTACACCATTCAGTCGATCAACATGATTAGCCTTGAAGTCCCACCAGTAACTTTCAAGAAGTTTTAGCCTTGCCTCGACAACACCACTGGTCCATTGTTGTGTGGATTCAACCGTAGCAGTAAAACGCATCAAAACGTCAGCTAAGGACTGTTGAGTTGCTAAAAGCACATCCCAGTTGTAATTCCTGTGAATATTTAAACCTCTTTCTACTTATCTCACAATGAATTTCACTCATATTGCAACTAGCAAGAATCTGCGTGGACATACAAGTGTGTATGCACGACTTATAAAATTGGTAACTAACACCCATGGCAGTGTACCTCGCAATTATTCGTGCAAATTAGCGACCGTGGCGATATGGCTCGCGACACGGGCAAAATCACATCACAATCATGCGACCGATGTGACTCGCGACACGGGCAAGATCACAAGTTAGCGACCGTGGCGATGTGGCTCGCGACACGGGCAAGATCACAACCATGCTTTAGTTCGCGACACGAGCAAGTTAGCGACCGTGGCTATTTTAAAAAATTGTAAAACTTGGTAACATTTTAACGATGGAAATGAATTTAATTTATTTACAAAATGGATACAAACTAATGAAATCACCACGTAATCTCGTTGAGTTGCGTTATGTTAAATTTTAAGTGGACTAACCTACTCCCTTTTTTTTACTTACATCGTGGTAAACTTTCCTCAGAAAACCGACGATGATTTGAAATTTCTTCAACAGTATATCCAGCTCGAAGGACCAGTGATAATATTTAGATTAAAACACAATATTTAAGGTTTGTCAAGTCTTTATTCAAACAGAGCCAAAGTAGAGGTTAATACATTGAAAAAGCTAAGTTACAACAACAACAAGAAAATATATATATCGACGCAGCCATGTTCACACGTATCGAAAGAGCATAAAAAAAGAAAATTTTTGGCGCAAACCGCAGCTTCCCCTCCTCCAGGGTCCCAAATAGTGATTTTATTACTTTAATTCATATCTCAGGACCTAGAAAGGCTAGAGACATGCAATTTGCGATAAAATTTTCTATAAAAAAAAATGTAGTTCGCTTATAATTTTTTATATTATTTTTGGCACCAAATTTAAACCGTTTGAGCCATTTTTCGAATTTTTTAACCTTAAATTTGCGATTAAAAAAAAAACTGAGACAAACACCTCCCTAGAAAAAAAATATGTGACGTATTTTAACCAAAATTAGCTAGAAAATTAATTTAAAAACTGAGTTATATACTCAAAACTTTCACTATTTTACCACACTGTGGATATTCACGATAACTATTTGCACAGCCATTATTAGTTATCTAAAAATAAAAATGTAAACAATAAAAAATTTAGTTTCAAATTTTACTCCAGTCTGATGAGTTACAATAACAACGAAATCGGTCACTGGATAAATTATTTAATTTAATTTTTTTTTTTTTTATTGTTTGTATTTTTTTTTTTAGATAACTAATAATGCTGTGCAAATAATTATCGTGAATATCCACAGTGTGGTAAAATAGTGAGAGTTTTGAGTATATAACTCAGTTTTTAAATTAATTTATTGGTCTAAGAACTCTCATCAAGTAGACACGTCACAAAGAATTTATTTTCTTTGCTTTGATTTTAATTTGAAAGCTAGTCTGGATGGCTAGGTGTGTAGTGATAGTATATTCTATATAAGCTTCTGCTTTTTGAGTTTTTCATTTAGTTTAAAATTTTACTCCAGTCCAGAAAGACAACCAATCGCGAACTACGATTCCCTCACACCCTTCGCGGCGCGGTAGCTCTGTTGTCGGTAGCGGCGTGAAGTTAATTAGGATCGTTTGAAGGAACACCGGATTAGCAAATGAATAAAAATAATTTTTAATAAAAGAAATCTTAAAATCTAATTACAGTATTCAAATTACGACCCGTGTCGTTTGCAAAGTTAATCCGAATGGTTATAAATTCCAAAATGTAAACAAACAACAATTTTCAGCTTCGGCTTAGCTGTTATCCCTCTTCTTCATCTCTCACTCACACATACGATCATACACTACCACTACCTGTGGCGCACACACCGAGAAAGACGAAGATCGAGAGATCCACGCCGGCGTCTATTAAACACCAACTCACTTATCAGTCACACTCACTCAACTTAATTCTTAATCCTTGGTGCACCTTACAAATAGAACGCAAATGAACCACCAGGTTACGTCGTCTCCCGCCGACCTACAATACAATATTCTCTCAGACCGCGTTTCTCGACGAGAAGAATCAGAGTGCTGGAGTCTGCTGGCGCCTGTGCGCTCTCGTAGACTCTGGAGTCTGCGCGTTTTGAATAAGGTCGCGCGGTAAAATTCAAAATACCGACCGTAAAATAATTAATAAAATTCCGGTTCCGTCGACCATTACACTCCGTCACTAGATTTGACGTATCTGTGAAATCGGCGCATCGAAACTCCCACGAAACGCAACCTAAGCGGATTGGGATTTTGACGTAGAAATTGATTAGAAATTAGAAAGGGAAAAAAAAAAAATTCTATCAGTTGAGTCCAGTTTATTTCTCAAGTACATTGTGGATGGACTCCATATCCACACCATTAGGCTACTTAGCCGAACCGTAACTGGCTCGAAAGCCAATTCCATGCTGAGTTTACCACCAAGCCTGTGGTTAGCTCTGTGGTACAGATCTTCGGATCCAATACTCCTGGCTATCCGCAGAAGGAGCAACGTCTCTGCTCCGCCAGTGTTTTACGGAACTCGATCGATGTGGCTTCTGTCTGTTGTTCCATCGACAAGAAAAACAGATCTCCAGCTGCTTTCTGGGCCTTTTTCCGCACCTGACGACGACGATCCACTGCCTCATCCAACAACCTCTCCAGGCGCTCGTGTTCCGCTCTGGCTTTGGCTTCCTCTTCTTGGGCTTGCCGACGCTGCTTTCTTCTTTGCTGGAGAGTTAGCAGGTCCGACTCCCTCTCTGCAAATATCTGGTCCCAGCTTACCATTTCCGCTGGTAAAGGTCCTTGCCAACTTTCTCTGAGCTTGTAAAAGTTGGCAAAGGTTTCTCGCTCGTACCTTTCCTGCTCACGTGACCTTTCTCGATACTTTTGAAACTCTTTCAGTATTCAGAACCAGACATTCAGGGGTTTAGACTGGTTGGCGTTCGCACCCACTGTTGCTGTCACTACTGGCTCTGTTGTGTTGATCACGTCCACCACTTGCTCTGTTGGTGGAACAGCCCCTTCTTGTTGCCCATCTTCCACAGATGAGGGTGGTTGCGGTGCCCCCCGTCTGATTTCTTCTTCAATTATTTGTTGGAGATACTCTCTGGTGTATCCCTCTGCCATGATCTGCAACAAATACTGGAAAGGAAGGAGTTAAGAACGGGATGATCAGATTGCTCAAGGCTTGCGTCGCGCACGAGTCTGCCGTGGTGATGGGCGAGGCGAATGAGCCTGACGATCAGACTCATTCACCTCGCCTGTCGGCTCAGGTTCGCTATCGCACGCTCCATCACGCTCGTCAGCCTCCCCATTTTCGCACGCATCCCTCGGCGGGTGATCTCCCTCAGCATAAGTTCTCGGTTCGTCTCTTACGATCCATCTCTTCAATTGTTAAACGGCTACTAGCCTGACTTCATTATCGTAGCTATCTTTCAACACATACGTATGACTCCCGAGCCGTTCAACGATCTGATACGGCCCTGTATACTTCTCTGCCAGGTAAGAAGCTCATCCCACTTCAGCTAATTGCCTTCGATGAAGCACCTAATTTTTGTCTTCAGAGTCCGGTTTAGCCTTTCTACTTGGCCGTTAGACTCTGGGTTATTGGTCGGTGAGTTCTCGTGTTCCACTCCGAGTTCGACTAATAGATCGTGTGGTTTTTAAACTCTGACCCTTGATCTGATAAAAAGAGTTCTGGCTGGCGCCATCTTAAAATCACGTCTTGCCATATGTGATTCAAAATAGCCTCACCATCAGCCTTTTTTAACGGCGTGATTTCTGCCCACATTGTGAATAGGTCCGTTAAAACCAGTACATATTTGTGTCCGTTAAAGCTACGAGTATATGGACCCAATATGTCATCTGACACAGCTTGCCCCGGTCTTACAATGGCTCGTTTGCCCTTTAAACCTCCTGGCAAACGTTGTTCGACCTTTTGCCTTTGGCAAATCTGGCATGACTTCGTCATACATAAGCCTCGATGTCTTTATACATCCCAGGCCAAAAATAATAATCTTGGGTTACCCTTTTCAGGGTTTTATGTCGACCCAAGTGTCCTGCCAAGGGTTTGTCGTGCTTTTCTTGAATTACCGTTTGGCGTAATTATAATGGCACGACTAGTTTCCAGGCATCGTCGTCGCCTACCGTCTCCTTAATTAAGTCGTCAGACTTAAAATAATATAGTCTGTTTACCACGACTCTCCACCTTAAAAAATTTCCAGGGTTTCTTTGAACAGCCTTTTATCTTGTTCAAATACCAGTAGTCAAGCTCTCCGACAGGATCACTCATAGCTGAGATGGCTGGCTCTTCATCCTCATCGTACATGCGTGATAACATGTCAGGCTCGACATTTAGAGGTCCTTTACGATACTCTGTTGTTAACATATAGACTTGCAGTTATAACGACCATCTCGCTCATCCACCGGAGTGAATTATGATCTGTTTACTATTTGAAATTGGAATCCTTCTACGTAGCAACGGACGAAACTTCCGTGTTGCCTCGACTACTGCCAGGCATTCACGTTCAGTCACGCTGTAATTACGTTGTGCTGGGTTTAAGATTCGACTGAAATACTCTATGACTCCTTCTCTGTCGATGACTTGAGTCAAGCAACCACCAATGCCTGTATCAAAGGCGTCCGTCTGGATCGTGAACGGCTTGGTTAACTCGGGTCTAGCCAGCACCGAGGCCGGAGACAGTAAGACTAAAATTTTCTCAAAAGCGTCTTGCTGTTCGGCGTCCCATTTATAGCATACTCTTGTGCTCGTGAGTCTCGTCAATGGTTTTGCTATCGTGGCGAAATTCTTAATAAACTTCCGGTACCACAAAGCCATGCCAAGGAATCTCTTCAACTGCTTACGAGTCTTTGGCACTGGATAATTTAACACGGCTTCGACCTTTTCTGGACACGTTCGAATGCCCTCCCGATTGACGATCACGCCTAAATATTTTTGCCTCAGGTTGACAAAATTTAATTTTCTCCCGGTTGACTGTAATTCCAGCCTCTGTGAGCTTAGCCAAAATGGCTTCTAGGATTTGAAGGTGTGTTTCGAAATCCTTTGTTACTATGATGACATCATCTAAGTATGCATACGCATACCGGCTAAATTCCCCAATGATTAAATCCATCAGGCGTTGGAATGTACTGCCAGCCTGGTCTAACCCAAATGCCAGCTTTTTGAATTGAAATGTGCCCAATTCAGGTACCGTAAACGCCGTTATCGGCCTAGACTTCTTACTCAGGGGCACCTGGTGATAAGTCGATGACGAATCAATGGTCGAAATATACCTCGCCTTCTTAAGTTTACGGAGTAAGGTAATGGATAGGCTTCTGTCTTTTTGCTGACTTCATTAACCTTCTTGAAGTTATTGCAAAAACAAAGCGTACCGTCATTCTTTTTTACCATGACTAGCGATGACGACCAGCCACTTTTCGGGCCCAGCTCAATAATGTCGTCGTCGAGAATTTTCAATACGTGTTCATACATTTCCAGTTTCACGGCGGGTGAGACTGGATAATACCTTTGTTTTATTGGCTTTGCATCACCTACGTCGATTTCGTCCTCAATCCACATGAACCAGCCTAAAAGTATATCTGTAGTCGATCTAACAACTCATTAGCCTGTCTTTTTTTCCGAGCGGATGTCGGCTAGACCGATCGACGCCAAACTGGTCAACTTGGTATCTAAAACAGCTGCAACTTCAAGGTCGACAAATTTTTCAGCTCTTCTCACGTCCAACTTGTTGGTGGCTGGATTAAGTACGGCATCGAATGGGCGAATGAAATTATTACCTAAATAACAATCTGCGTCGAGCCGTGTCAGAATAGCTACTTTTATGTCCCGTATCACGCCTGCGACTTCACAGGGCAAAACGGGGTGGCCCGCAATTGGACATCCACGGCCCTCAGCCACTTTGGGTCCGATGCCGTTATACGTCTCGATCTTTCTATTGCATACTGAAGCTATTTGTATAGCTGTTGATACCATCACTGTACTTGACGCTCCGGGATCATACAATGCTCTTATGCGGAAATCGTCAATACTGACCGGCATCCACCATCTGCCTTCCGCTTCAGGCTCTTTATCAGCCGGTTCATTCTGATTTTCTGCTTGTTCGGAACTTTCTGGGTCTACCGAACAAGTATGGCTGCCATCTCCGAGTAATGGCACGGCTGGGATTTCGTCGGAGTAGGTGTTTCCTACTCCACCTTGTCGACGTTTTTTGAACTCTCGGGACATTGAAGTCTCATATGTTCGAACTTTCTACACTGGTAACACTGAAGCCGGATCATCTGGGTTCTTTTTTCTATCATTACCCTTGTTACCTTTCGGAGATGGACTTCTTGCCTTGTTGTCATCCTCAAACTTACGTCGTTGTTTGGCTGGCTTGGCTTTTTGTGAATTCTGGGGCCTCGGGCCCCGAGGTTTACCAAAATTCTTACTCTTGGCGTGGATTTTATCTGCCAGAGCCTTAAGACAGCTAAGAATTGAAGATTCGGCAGACCTGCTTTTCATTGCCATTGCGTCTATGTTAACTTTCGGTTTCTTATCGGCCATGCCAACGTAGACGGTGACGGTTGCTTGTACACCAACTCCATGTTATTGATCCGTTCAATTTCGACCGCTTGACTTAACAAGCCCTTAATTGATTTTATCTCATCCAACCTGATTTGTTTACGCAGTAGTTTGACGTTTGTCGTACGACCGTCAAACAATCAAAAATTGAATAAGAAATGATGTTCTTATTCTGAGGGCCAGCTGGAAGTCGGCAAATCAGTTTGGACCCTGTGTAAAGGGTTTCATCATGTCTTGAAACGATTGTTTTTAGAAATAAAAAGATTTTTCACTGAGAAATTATCTAAAATTGAATAAAAAATTATGTTCTTATTACAAGGGCAAGCTGGAAGCATTATAATATTAACTCTTCGATAGTTTCTCGGTAAAAAAGCTTTTGCCTTTCTAAAAGGACTGCCCTAAGGAATGCTCGATCCCTTTATTAAGGGGCAAAATAATTTGCCAACTTCCAGCTGGCCCTCGTAATAGGAACATCATTTTTAATTCAATTTTTGATAGTTTCTCAGTGAAAAATCTTTTACTTTTTAAAAAGGACTGTCCCAAGACATGGTATAGCCCTTTACTTAAGGTCAAAATTTATTTTCCGACTTCCAGCTGGCCCTTGTAATAAAAACTTAATTTTTTATTTAATTTTTGATTGTTTGACGGTCCAAAATTTTTTACTTTCAAAAAATAACTGTACTAAGGAATGCTTGATCCCTTCACTTAAGTTCCAAATTGATTCGCCGAGTTCCAGCTGGCCCTTGCGATAAGAACATCATTTTTGATTTAATTTTCGTTTGTTTCTCAGTGATTTATCTTTTACTTTTCAAAAAAGACCGTCCCAAGACATGTTCTACCCCTTTACTTAGGATCCAAGTTTATTTGCTGACTTCCAGCTGGCCCTCGTAATTAAAACTTTATTTCTTATTCAATTTTCAATAGTTTGACGGTCAAAAATCTTTTACTTTCAAAACAGGACTGTCTTAAGGAAGGCTCGATTTCTTCATTATGGGTTCAAATTGATTTGCCGACTTCCAGCTGGCCCTCGTAATACGAACATCATTCTTTATTCAATTTTCAATAGTTTGACGGTCAATAATCTTTTTTTTCAAAAAGTACTGTCTCAAAAGGCCCGATCCCTTTATTAAGGGATCAGAACAAATTGCCGACTTACAGCTGATCGTTGGAACCTCGGTTGGAACATGAATTTGACTTCTGATTGGATTATAGTTGGCGTTACGGTAAAAAATCCTTTGCTTTTTAAAAAAGACCGTCCCAAGACATGTTCTACCCCCTTACTTAGGGATAAAAATGATTCTATTCGCTTTATTCGGAGTCAGAAAAATTTGCTGACTTGCAGCTGGTTCTCGCAAGAAGTATTTTACTTTTTATTTAATGCCAGTTAGTTTTACGATAAAAAATCTTATGCTACTTAAATTTTTTTTTTAATTTATTGTTTCTAATTTAATCCACATTATTACAATTAATCTTTTTAATTTACGTTTAGAATGAGTGATTCAATGGTACTCCACGATAAAGCCCACTGCGCCACCCGTCTTCGTTAAAAAGTCTACGGTTATGTTTGTGTTAACTCGATTCAATACTTAAATATGTATGCACTGTAGTTTTTCCATTCCATTTTTCCCAACTTATATTTTTAAATATTGTTCTTACTTTCAATCGTCAATTACATAAGATATAATTTTTTTAGAACCATACTATCATAATAATTAGGAATCAGCGAAAAATAATGAATCTGAAATTTTTCGGCTGGCATATCCTGATGAATCACAATTAAAAGACAAGACAGATAAGTTAGAAAAAACTGAAGTAGTTTGAAAATTAGACGGTAAAAATTGTGATGTAACTTATATTGGTGAAACTAGTCGACAATTAAGTGTTAGGATAAACGAACATAAATTTCATAAAAACAAAAGTACTGTGGTTTCTTTGCATATGCTTGACAATAATCATGAATTTGATTTTCAAATGGTTAAAATTTTAGACAATGAACATAATCTACACAGAAGAAGATTTTCTGAAATGTTACATATTAATTCGAACAAAAATTGTATTAATAAGAAGACCGATAATTTATCCTTGAATAGTAATTACAATTTTATATGTCAATGTTTCAGTGACTTTCATTAATATAATTTACTACGTAATTGTACATGTTGCTATATGAATACTTAATGAAGTATTCTTATCACTATGCTTATTCTTCTTATGTGTATATACTTATGTCTATTTACTTATAACTTCATGTTGACGTACTGCTACGACAGTTAAAAAATGTGTGAGTCTCTAATTAATATATTTTTATCAAAATTTGTAACCATAATTTTCTAATTTTAATAAAAATTGTGTAATATAGATATCCTGAAGAGGATACTATATGTAGTGTGGAAATGTTGATATGTGATTAAAGAAATTTATCCACAAGTTTTCTGTAATGCTCTATTACCAAATTACAAATCCTTTAGAATAAATTAAACTGAGCAAATTACTAATAATTATTTAGATTACTGTTCCTTTAGTTTTGCTCACTTAAGTACCTACCTCTGTGACTTCCCTGATTTCTGTACTTGTACTTTCCATTTTTTCTACTTAAATTACTACTGATTTACTTTTTCTTGTTTTTACATCTGTTTGTACTTCTAGGCTTACTCTGTTGCTGTCTTTTTTTCTACTCAACATTTAACCTTGAGCCTATCATCTTCCCTACTATTGTGCCCGATCCTGTGCCAAGCCTTGTATCTACCTACTTGCCCACTCTTGATCTACCCATGTACCGACCCTCTCGCCTAACGAGTCTACCACTGTGCCGAACTCCTGTACCAACCTTCGTGCGTACCCACGTACGCACACTTGTGCCTACCCTTATTCCTAACCTTTTTTTTACATTTATATCTGCACTTGTAGTTACTCTTGCACGTACTGTCGTGCCTACCTTTGTTCTTATTTTTATTTCTACCTATATAACTTTATAGCTACCCCTGTAATGGCACTCGTATCTACCATTATTCCTTACCTTGTTGTTGACCTAGTACATGTACCTTTATTTACTTCGGGTCCTACGCATGCACCTACTCTTGATTCTACATCACGGAGCGCCTTAAACGATTTCAACAGCAATCAATTTTTTACCTACTTTTATGGCCACCCTTGCACCTAACTTGTGCCTATCATTATTACTACCTTGTACCTACTCTTGCAGCTACAGCTGCACTTACCTCATGACTACCATTGTTATTATCTTCATTCCTACTCGAGTGCTCACCGTGGTAACTAAACTATTGTTATTATAATTGTGCATACTCTCTATACCTGTCCCTACTATTGTAACTACCTCTGTCTATGCCTTGATTTCTACCCTTATACCTTCCTTTTTTTAACTTAGATTTCTACTAATTCACTTTTTCTTGTTCTTTTTTTTTGTACTGCTGTGCTTACTCTGTTCTTAACTTTTTTACACTTAAACTTTAAACCATCAACCTACCCTTTTGCTTATCTGCATGTCTAATACTGTGCCTATTCTCGTACCCTCTTGCCAAATCTCGTACCTACCCTGTACCTGCCTTGGTGTCCAATCGTGTGATTATCTTCGTAACGTAACTTTTGTTCCTATGCTTGTATCTACCTTATACTTGTTCCTACCGTTGTACCTACCTCTGTGCAAGCCTTGCTTTCTTTCCTTATACCTTACTCTTTTTCTACTTCGGTTCTTACTAATTAACTTTTTCTTGTTCTTATGTCTGTTTGTACTCTTGTGCTTTCTCTGTTCTTAACCATTTTATACTCAAAGTTTTAACCCTAAACCTATCCTCTGACACACCCTTATGTTTACCCTTGTATCTACCCTCATATCTACTGTTGTGTCTATTCAGGTACCTACCATGTTATCTACCCTTATACCGACTCTATACCTACCCTTGCTACTTACAAAAAAAATGTAAATTTTTCACTGAAAAATGTAGATATTAAAGCGAAAATTACATAAAATAGAGTAATGAGCAGAGTAATTAAAAATATAATTATATGGGTGGTTAAAAAATTTTTCGCAAAGATAATATAATTTAAAATTTTAGTGAGACAAATAAAAAAACAAACCATTTGTGTAAAAGGGATGTTCGTTAGGATGATGCATGATACGCTCTCAAGGCGTAGGCTACGGCTGGCCGGGCAGCAGGCGGGAGCCTGCTTATATATAAAAACTATTTTTGTTTGTAATATTTCTGTCCAAAGTAACTTTTCTTTAATATAAAAACTGTTTATAAAAAGAAAAAAAATAATTCGTTTAAAAAAATCAAGTAAAAAAGATAGTTAGACAAACAAAAATTTATTTTAAAAAATCAATTAGTATACGTAAAAAAATTGTAGTAAATTACTAACCCCGCCTTTACATTTTATCTCAAGACAAATAACCAACACATATTACTAAAACTATCATATAACTAAATAGTATTATAACTAAAATTCCCGCAGGCGAGATGGTTCGATTTGGCCTCCGAGAGGTTTGCGACCCGAGCCGAAGGCGAGGGTTGCAACGAGGAGGCTAAATCGAACCCTCGAGCCTAAGGGAAATATACGATTTTTCGTCCTTCTAACCGAAAACAAGGAGCGAAGTTCCGATTTTTAGGTTAGAGGGACGAAAAAACTTTAATTTTGACGTTTTTTTTTAACCTCAAAATAATCAATAAATGGTCTTAAGTTTCCCCTTTTCTAATTAAAAATTATATAATTAATTACTTGTTTCAAAATATTATTTCAACTTCTCACAGATATAGCAAAATGAAAACATCATTTTCGTTATTCATGATACTTATTTATTTCATCTCGCAACCGCATAAGTCGACGGAGCAGACGGTGATATTCTCTGATTCTACGGCTGGAGCCCTTGCGCGTTTTACGCACTCGGTCAGGCGTAGAGCACGCTCTCGCGCTGAGCGTAGGCCACGCTTTCAAGCGCTGCGTGTTCTACGCTCGAAAATTGCCTGCTCTACGCGTTTATTTTTTTCGGTGTACCTACCTATACGTATAAAGACGCTAGGGTTAATTAACAGATATACGCATGCGCGTTCGAGTGGAGTTAGGAGATTGGAGAATAAACACGTAGGCGCTAGGAAAGCAACCCCCACATTTCCAAGAATTGTTGTGTGGTTTCTCGAGTAAAACTTAGTGCATACATCAATCTAAGGTTTAAAATTTAAAAGTTTGAATAAAATAAAATTTCAATTTGAAAAAAAAAAAAAAAAAAATTTTATTTACGCGTAAAGGCGAAGGTTTTAACATGAAAGCTCGACCACCAGTGCATACAAAAAATAAACGTTTAAATTTAGTTAACGCTAGCAGGAAAGACTGTGGGGCATATTATACCTTATACTTGAGAACTTTGGTGCACGATGATGTAGAATTTCAGAAATATTTAAGACTCAAGCCACATACATTTAAATATATTTTTTGTAAAATCAAAGATAAATTGAAAAAAAAGTGGTGTAACTTACATAACAGAGCAGTTTTTGAAGAGAAGCAACTCGTAATTACTTTGAGGTACGGCAGTTTATTTCCATTAAATTTTTTTATATTCCTTGTAAATTAATTAGGGAAATATTAGATAAATATGAATTTTAACTTAACATAAAGTGTAAAGAATAAAAATTTTTTGCTTTTATTTACAAATATTGTTAGTAATAAAAAAAATTCAATATATCTTTAGCGAGGATCTTTAATTGCTCATGAATAATAATAATAATAACAATAATAAACTAATAAAATTAAAAATCAAGTTAGTGTAAAGTCTGCATTAAATTATATTTTAAGGAGGGGGGGGGGGCTATATACATACAAGCTCAAAATTACAAATTTTTTCTTTCAGATTCCTCGCAACCGGAATGACTTACCAAGACATACATTTCGCATTCATGATAGCACCATCAACAGCTTCAAGCATTATTGAAAGAACATTAAAAATTTTGTGGCAAGTTCTGCAGCCTGTTCATTTAGGTAATGTGAGCAAAGAGCGTTTTTTAAAAAACGCACGAGATTTCTACAGGAGAACAGGTCTTCCTCACGTAATTGGGGCGCTCGATGCGCGTCATGTGCCGGTAGAAAAACCTCCTCACACAGGATCGTTGTACTTTAACTACAAAAAATATTACTCGATACCCCTTCAGGCTGTGGTGGACTCTAACCGTCGTTATTTGTTTATAGATGTGGGGGGATATGGGAGTCAAAGTGACGGCGGCACTTTCGCAGCGTCATTTTTTTTTAAGGCATTATACTATAATAAATTAGAGATTCCGGAACCTACCAAACTTCCAAACTCAAACTCGGTGGTGCCGTACTTTTTTGTGGCGGACGGGGCGTATCCTTTAATGGAAAACATAATGAAACCGTTTCAAGGTCATGGAAGAACGAATGTCGAACAGATTTTTAATAATCACGTATGTAGCACGAGAGTTGCGGTCGAACACGCCTTCGGTTTTTCATGTAAAAAATGGCACATTCTTAAAACGACGATAAATAAGCGTCCATCGCTTGTGATAGAAATTGTAAAAGTCTGTTGCCTATTGCATAATGTCATTATTGATGTAGAAAAAATTAAATTTGGAGAGCTAAATTGTAGCCGTTATGACACACTGAGTCGTCTTGAACCAGATAGACTGAAGTCTTCTGACCGTGGCTTTAGATTTGGACGCGCAAAAGAAATAAGAGAGGATCTTATTCAATTTTTGTCAGAGCAAAGATAACTTTAATATTGTAAAATTTATTCAAACTGCTTTTTTATGAATGTGTAAATTTAATTTGTGATATTTTTAATCAGTCGTCATTCAATCATATCCTGTACAATTTTTGTAATAAAAGTATTTCATAAAAATATCTCCGCTATTGGAATTTTAACTTTTAATTAATGTATTGAGCTTAAAAGCTTATCGTTGCACTCGCAGCAACTACCGCGCGTAAGAATAAAGCGCATGCGCTTATTTTGTATTCTTTGGAGTATTCAGAAAGTCACGAGTCATCAGCTGTCTGCAGGACTCCCAGCTAGGTACTGCTACGATATCAGCAACACGGCAGTGTATCAAGTAAAGCAGTTATATAACTAATTTGTGATCATGACTACTCTGGAATCATAAAAAAAAAAAAGAAAAAGATCATATTACAAGAAAGTTAATAAAGCATTTCAAGACTCAAGAAGTTCTTTGGAATAGAAATCACATGGACCATAATCTTCCATACGCCAAAAAAGAAGCATATAGTTATTTAGTTAATAAAACAAGTCTCACTCGTAGGTTTACTGCCTTTTAACTAGCTCTTATATTTTTTTAATTAACAAGATTTATTTTTAACTTGGTCAGAGTATCAAATAGAAAAAGAATTGGACCAACTTATTAAAAAATTTGACAAACAACACCAACAATCTCTGAAAAAGAATTTCAATTCAACATTTAAGTTCTATAATGATTTAAAATTTTTGGAAGTAAATTATGTGAATTTTAATAACAACGCCTCTGAGTCTGAGCAGGATGAGGTTGAGGATGAAGAAGAGGAATCAGAAGAACTATTGGAGAAGGACTTTAATAAATGTACAAAAAATATTTATGAGAAAACAGAAGCTAACAAAGATGCTGCTTTTCTTGAGATTATCCGAGAGGAAGGCGACAGCATCCACAGTAATTTGGAATTACAATTTATGGGTGAGATATTAAAAGTTACAAATCAGTCTAAGAGCGAAGGGACAGAGTTGATAAAAAAAAGACCAATTGACAGTTGCCCACAAGAATTGGGTAAAAAAAGACAAAAAATATTGGAGCATACTCCAGGTATTGTATACAAAAATACTTGTACAAATTTTAAAGCTACTTAATTATTTAAAAAAAAAAAAAACAACAAAAAATTCATTTGATAATTTATTTGCAGTGACTATGAAAATCAGTGAGTTTCTTCCTGGCAAGAGTGCGACTGATTCAGTGGTTCACCGGTCAACTATAATTCCAAGTATGTTTTCAGTGCCTAATAAAACCTGACTTTATTATTGATTTAAAAAGATTTTGGTTTATTTTTTAATCTTTATTTGACAATTCAATTTTAATGAATATTTTGCAGATACAAGTTTGAATAACCAGCCTTTGACTGATTTACTTAGCAAGTCAAATGCATTGTTGCCTTTCTTATCAATTATTGGTCAAGGACTATCACTTATCAATAATCACGCTGGATCATTGATTTCAAAAAACATGCCATTTTTACCTGAACCAAAGATGGAAAGTAACATGTTGTTTGCAAGTAAATATTTATATGAATTAAAAAAAGAAATTGAAGCTCCTGAAGAAAATATAAAACTTGAAGAATCTGAGGTAATTGTCATTGACTCCGATGATGAAGATAACTCGATGGAGATCATTGATTTGACTTAAATTTCAACCTTTTTTTTAAATTAAAGCGTAAATATTTTTAGTTAAACTTTAAATTTATTAAAATTTTATATGAGCTAATCTACATTGTAAGATTGAGTAATCTGTTAACTATTATAGTTTATTAATATAAGGTTATTTTTTTATGTTTCATGAGCTAACGTTTTAAGGCATAAAATATTTTATTTGAATAGTTAAAATCAAAATTTCAAAAAAAAATTGAAATGTAGCAAACACTCATTTGTAACCTTGAAGTGATTAAAAAAAAGATAAAAATTTTCAATGATTGGTTCATGTTAAATTAGATATATCTGGTTCTTCTGTTTAAAATTACTTTTATATAATTTTATCATTATCCAGAACCCATAAAAATCATAGACATAATTTATTGTTATGAACTACTTTTGAATTCGTTTTGCATACATAATAGATGGACAAACTAAATCCACTTTAAAAATAATGGAGCAAATGCTCATCCGTACTTTAAAAATCCATGCCAAATAGAATTCATAATTTTTGGTCCACTGGATACCTAGACCCAAAACTATCTATTTCTATTGTACTTTTTAATTCTTGTAAAAAAAAATTAACCAATTTTAAAATTTAAAATCACTTTGGCCGCATAACTTAAGCTTGCTTAGAGAAAACAAAAAAGATACAAATTTTTAATAATTGATTCATGTTGACTTGGATGTATCTAGTTCTTTAGGTTTAAATTTCTTTTATATAAATTTTATCATTAGTCAGAACACATAAAAATCATAGACATAATTTACTGTTATGAAGTACTTTTGAATTCATTTTGCATACATAATTGATGGACAAACTAAATCCACTTTGAAAATAATGAAGCAAATGCTCATCCGTACTTTAAAAATCCATGCCAAATAGAATTCATAATTTCTGGTCTACTGGATACCTAGACCCAAAACTATCTATTTCTTTTGTACTTCTTAATTAACCAATTTTAAAATGTAAAATCACTTTGGCCACATAACTTAAGCTTGCATACAGACAACAAAAAAGATAAAAAATTTTAATAATTGATTCATGTTGACTTAAATATACTTATCATTAACACCCTGAGTGAATGTAACAGTTACAATCAAAATTAAAATTCATTGTCAGACATCAAGTTTATTTTAGAAAAAAGGTGGGATTACAAAACTTTCAGACATCAAGTTTATTTTTGAAAAAGGGTAGGATTACAAAACTTTAACAGTTCAAGTGTATTGGCTCAGAGCATATATATTTCTATGATGATTCTATGAAATTAAGCGATAATGCGTATGACAATGACATTATGTGCTGCAATTGCACCTTTTACAATTTGCAAGTTGGGTGGCCGGATTATAAAAAAGTAATTTGCAAGTTCAACCTGACACACACACACACACACCGACAAACACACTCATTCAGAAAAAACTTTATTTTTAATATTGCCAATATGCACCTCCAGCCATCAGGTCCCCAACACAACCACAGCACAATTATTATCAACTCACAGGGCACACCACAATAATTGAAAAATCTTTGATGATGATCATAAAAAGACTGTAGAGATTATTTATTTTATACTCTTTTATTGAAATTAAACAAATTAATAATTATAAATTCTACCACTTATTTAATATATAATGAAAATAAGGGTCTTCAGTACTGTTGTTATTCTATGACAATCATTTATTTATAAAAAAGTTATTGCTCATAAAACATTACAAGCTGCTGTGCTCAGCGGCTCCGCAGTCAGCTGTAGTCAGCTGTAGGGAGCTGCTAATTGATACAGCGCCACCAGTCGCCTCATGGCTACATGCTCGGGCCTACATGCCCCCGTCTGCCGCGGTAGGTAAGCCGTATGAGTGAGACAGCAAAAATAGACACGCCCACCGCTTACGTCACGTCCGGTTAAGTCTACAGAGAGCGCAGGCAGAGAGACCGGATGCTCGAAACTGAAATCGAATGTCCCCTGACTACCGTGAGCCAAAGGAAATCAGCGTTTCGAAAAATAAAACGTTCATAACTTTTCAATGCGGGCTTTGTTCGGGATAATTTTTTTTTTAAATTACTGAGGGGATCATCAGCTACGCGCGGGATGTATAATATAAATGAAATAATCATCCTAAAATAGTTTTTCTTTGAAGCGTCCTATCCTAAACCCAAAAATCAAAGTATATAAAGCCCTGCAGGCTTTTACGGCAGTCGGTTTAAAAAAAACCAAATCGCCGTTAAATGCTTCCGTGCCTACCCTTGTACCTACCCCTGTTTCTACCCTTGTACCTACCCTTGTACCTACGTTCGTGCCTACCCTCGTACCTATCCCTGTTTCTATCCTCGTACCTACCCTCGTGCCTACCCTTGTACCTACCCTTGTACCTACCCTTGTACCTACCCTCGTGCCTCCCCTTGTACCTACCCTCGTACCTACCCTCGTGCCTACCCTTGTACCTACCCTTGTGCCTACCCTTGTACCTACCCTTGTACCTACCCTCGTACCTACCCCTGTTTCTACCCTCGTGCCTACCCTTGTACCAACCCTCGTGCCTACCCTTGTACCTACCCTCGTGCCTACCCTTGTACCTACCCTTGTTTCTACCCTCGTGCCTACCCTTGTACCTACCCTCGTGCCTACCCTTGTACCTACCCTCGTGCCTACCCTTGTACCTACCCTTGTACCTACCCCTGTTTCTACCCTCGTGCCTACCCTCGTACCTACCCCTGTTCCTACCCTTGTACCTACCCTTGTGCCTACCCTTGTACCTACCCTCGTACCTACCCTTGTACCTACCCTCGTACCTACCCCTGTTTCTACCCTCGTGCCTACCCTTGTACCAACCCTCGTGCCTACCCTTGTACCTACCCTCGTGCCTACCCTTGTACCTACCCTCGTGCCTACCCTTGTGCCTACCCTCGTGCCTACCCTTGTACCTACCCTCGTACCTACCCCTGTTTCTACCCTCGTACCTACCCCTGTTTCTACCCTCGTGCCTACCCTTGTACCTACCCTCGTGCCTACCCTTGTACCTACTCTCGTACCTACCCCTGTTTCTACCCTCGTGCCTACCCTTGTACCTACCCCTGTTTCTACCTTCGTACCTACCCTCGTACCTACCCTCGTACCTACCCCTGTTTCTACCCTCGTGCCTACCCTTGTACCTACCCTTGTACCTACCCTTGTACCTACCCCTGTTTCTACCCTCGTGCCTACCCTTGTACCTACCTCTGTTTCTACCCTCGTGCCTATCCTTGTACCTACCCCTGTTTCTACCCTCGTGCCTACCCTTGTACCTACCCTCGTGCCTACCCTTGTACCTACCCCTGTTTCTACCCTCGTGCCCACCCTTGTACCTACCTCTGTTTCTACCCTCGTGCCTACCCTTGTACCTATCCCTGTTTCTACCCTCGTACCTACCCCTGTTTCTACCCTCGTGCCTACCCTTGTACCTACCCCTGTTTCTACCCTCGTACCTCTGTTTCTACCCTTGTACCTATTCCTGTGTCTTCCCTCGTGCCTACTCTTATTTCTATCCTTGTGCTATCGTTGTTCCTATCTTTGTGCTCACCCTCGTATTTTATATCTTGCCTGTCCTTATGTTCACCCTCGTATCTCATATGATGCTTGTCTTCACACCTACTTCTGGGCTACTTCTTTTCCTACCCTCATTTCTATCCTTGTGCTTACTCTTGTGTCTCATGTCGGTCCCGTTCCTTTACTTACTTTTGAACTTACTTTAGTACCTTTGTACCTACTATTATCTCAACCCCAGTGCCTACCTTTGTTCCTGTGCTTGTGCCTACTCTCATTTTTACCCCTTTCACTAGGCTTGTTTCTATCCTTGTAACTACTCTCATTTCTACACCTATTTTGCTTCCACACCTAGTCTAGTTTCTACCCTTGTTACTACACTTTTTCTACTCAGATTTCTAACCCTGAAGCAATGCTCGTTTCTACATCTGACTCTACCTAGATTTCTACTTTTGTTCTTATATTTGCTCATACACCCGCTTCTACCAGATTTTCTACCTAAATTTCTATCCTTGAACCTAACCTCGTTCCTAGTATAGTGCCTACCTACGTTTCCACTCACGTACCTACCCTCGTTTTTACATTTGTTTTTACTCCTGAACCTTCATTTGTTTCTACCGCTTGAATGACGTCATTTTTAATATTTAATCGGGAAACGTCACTCTTGTCACCTTAGTTTCGAAACTACTATCCAAATAATTGCAAAAAACTACTACATACTAGTAGGTCTACCATAGAAATAAATAAATTTTTATCCATGTGACTACCTAGTTAGATGAAAATGTTATTTCTATAAAATGCCTAGTTAGTTTGTCAAATTAATTTTTTTTTTCCAAGTGACTTCCTCGTTATAATTTTTTGTTTTTTCTGGAAATTTTTTACATTTCCATAGTTACATAGCTAATACCCTCCACTATGAATGCACCTATTCAAAAGAACAAGAAAATAGTATTTTTCGGCCCGAGGGTCGCAGATCACACGAGACGTTACGCTCGCGATACGAACATTATTTTTTTTTATAGTTTGCGAACAGTCATCTTTTACGTAACGATTTTAGTGTGTTGAATGATCGCTTCACGAACACTGAGGAAAAATTAAAAAATGTAAAAAAGGCCGGATAATGCCCACTGTACCTATATAAGATATATATAATAATATATTATGCAACGTACGGGTGCAGTGTCCTCACCAGGGCGGTTTTAAAAGCACCGAGTGAAAAGCAAAGCGTAGCACGAGTGATTTTAATAAGCCCTGATGACGTGCTGCACCCGTTGCATACTATATTTTATTACATGAATTGCGTGGAGGCTCGATTTTGCGTTCAATAATCAAACATAGAGCTTACTTATTACTCTTTCGATCTTGTGCTTTAAATGTTTGATTAAGATTTTTTTTTTATCTCTCAATAATATTATAGTCATTATTCGTTTCGTTCATTAGTTCATTCGTTTAAAAAAACCCATAAGAAATTTTCCAAAAACATGGAAATTTGTTCCTAAAGCCTTAAGGAATAACATTTCCAAAAAATAAATTTTTTGGTTGATATTGTGTTATTCATTTCTCAATAATTTTGAAAAAATTGAACTTTGTTATTTTTCAAAATTTTCTAGCTGGATTTATCCAGCCGGATTTGTCCAGCTGGATTTCTAGCTGGAAAATTAAAAAAAAAAACTGAGTTCAATTTTTTCAAAATCATTGAAAAATAAATAATAACTTGATTTTAAGCAATCCCTGTTGTTACTCCACACGTGTGCCACACATGTGGCAGAAGAAAATATTTTTGCATAAAATGTTAAAATAATTAATAGTAATAGTCCTTTTTAATTTTGGAAGCTCCCGGTAATAATCGTGACCTATTGAACCAAGTAAAGTTACCTGTATATAGGGAAAAAACGAATAAAAAGTGAAGGTTTCGACCACTGCTTTTTCAAATTTATGAATAGTTAAATAATTTGCAAATCACATTTTAATAAAGTATTTTCATTAGAAATTATTGTGTGCCACACGTGTGGAATAACAACAGGGATATTAACCAAAAAATTTTTTTTTTTTGATTTTGAAATCCAGCTGTAAATCCAGCCGTCATATTGGAACCGAAATCCAGATGGATTTTAGGGGTAGGGAGAGCAAGATTAACAAATATTAGTGTAAGAATTCTATTTCATACATTAAATTTTAAAAATTTGCATTGTAGCAGATATTATAGAAAAATTTAAAATAATGATTAAAAGAACATTTCTACTTAAACTGTTAAGTGTACTATGGAAAATTGGATTGAGTTTTTATTTTTTAAGGATATTCAACTCGAAAAATTAATCATGATGAGTAAATTATGAAAATTTAGAGATATTTTGATTGCATAATAAGAATTCCTCTGTTAAAATCTGGATGCAATTAGAAGTCTAATAACAAACAAATATTAATAATTATTGCTTAGACCCATTAACAAGTGTCATACGGATAATCGAACTTTTTCGTGTTTCTTAACAAATTCTCTCAATAATGGATGATGACACAAAGCACAGTTTTTTTGAGGTGTGAAAAGAGCATTTGAGGATTATTTTAAGATGTTTACGGAGACGTTTAAGAGAATATTAATAATAGAAAAAAAAGTTAAAAAAAAAAAAAAAAATAGTACTTTTGGGGTTAGGTTAGACTCGAGCAACCAATCAGCGTGTTTCTACATCGGAAAAATAGTCATACGAGAAGACTTGACTTGAGTAGTCAAAGTTGAACGTCCTTAACACAAGTGAAATAATTTATCTGAGGATTGGCTGTATTAATAATTTTTAAAAAAGGAATCTAAATAAAAAATTATACGCTAAGTATGATCTTTAAAAAATACTTTTAAAAAAGTAATATTTACGGCGATTGGTTTTTTTAAAAGGAGTCTAAATAAAAAGTTATACGCTAAATATAATAATCTTTTTTTGAAAATGAATTAATGAAAGAAGTGAAGTCAAAAAATTTATTACGGACGACTTGAGGCCGAATTACTTATTATTTAAAAATAATTTCTCTTCTAAAGGATGATCATATTATGTTGAATCACCTTCAACATACGTAAAGTTAACAATTTTTCAATTATAGCACGTACATGGGAAAACCCATGCAAATTGCACACAACTCAAACACTTTTTAAAATTAAAAATTAAAATATGTTGTTAAGAAACACACTGAGCATTCAAAATATAATTTAAAAAATACAGGTATCAATGATTTTTTTCGAGATAATTTAGTTCAAAGAATATTAAATTTTTACAGTTCAAGTATAGCCATACATTGTGATTTAGTTGATTTCTAACTTAATTACAACATATTTTAATTTTTAATTTTAAAAAGTGTTTGAATTGTGTGCAATTTGCATGTGTTTTCCCATATATGTGCTATAATTGAAAAATTGTTAACTTTAAGTATGTTGAAGGTGATTCAACATAATATGATCATCTTTTAAAACAGAAATTATTTTTAAATAATAAGTATTTCGGCCTCAAGTCGTCCGTAATAAATTTTTTGATTTCACTTCTTTCATTAATTCATTTTCAAAAAAAGATTATTATATTTAGCGTATAACTTTTTATTTAGACTCCTTTTAAAAAACCAATCGCCGTAAATATTACTTTTTTAAAAGTATTTTTTAAAGATCATACTTAGCGTATAATTTTTTATTTAGATTCCTTTTTTAAAAACCAATCGCCGAAAATACTACTTTTTTAAAAGTATTTTTTAAAGATTTTATTGCGTAAATTCGGTAAATATTTAAATGTATTTCCTTTTTGTCCACAAGTTCAAAAAACCAAACTCCATAAATAAATCATTAATATTGTTGAAATATGTCTTAATAAATTATTTCACGAACTTAACAAATTCTAAATAATTTAACAATAACTAAGATATATCCAATTATTCTGATGTGAAACCACGACATAAACCAGAACCTATAAAAGTCCAAGGAAAATCAATTTTATATGTAAAAAAAAAAATTCAATTTAGTATTTACCTATTTTTTAAATGTACATTGCATAACTTTATTTTAATGTAAATTTACATTGAAATGTAGCAAATACTCATTAGTAACCTTAAAATGATTAAAAAAAAGATAAAAATTTTCAATGATTGGTTCATGTTAACTTAGATATATCTAGTTCTTCTGTTTAAAATTACTTTTATATAATTTTATCATTATCCAGAACCCATAAAAATCATAGACATAATTTATTGTTATGAACTACTTTTGAATTCGTTTTGCATACATAATAGATGGACAAACTAAATCCACTTTAAAAATAATGGAGCAAATGCTCATCCGTACTTTAAAAATCCATGCCAAATATAATTCATAATTTTTGGTCCACTGGATACCTAGACCCAAAACTATCTATTTCTATTGTACTTTTTAATTCTTGTAAAAAAAAATTAACCAATTTTAAAATTTAAAATCACTTTGGCCGCATAACTTAAGCTTGCTTACAGAAAACAAAAAAGATAAAAAATTTTAATAATTGATTCATGTCGACTTGGATGTATCTAGTTCTTTAGGTTTAAATTTCTTTTATATAAATTTTATCATTAGTCAGAACACATAAAAATCATTGACATAATTTACTGTTATGAAGTACTTTTGAATTCATTTTGCATACATAATTGATGGACACACTAAATCCACTTTGAAAATAATGGAGCAAATGCTCATCCGTACTTTAAAAATCCATGCCAAATAGAATTCATAATTTTTGGTCCACTGGATACCTAGACCCAAAACTATCTATTTCTATTGTACTTTTTAATTCTTGTAAAAAAAAATTAACCAATTTTAAAATGTAAAATCACTTTGGCCGCATAACTTAAGCTTGCAAACAGACAACAAAAAAGATAAAAAATTTTAATAATTGATTCATGTTGACTTAAATATACTTATCATTAACACCCTGAGTGAATGTAACAGTTACAATCAAAATTAAAATTCATTGTCAGACATCAAGTTTATTTTAGAAAAAAGGTAGGATTACAAAACTTTCAGACATCAAGTTTATTTTTGAAAAAGGGTAGGATTACAAAACTTTAACAGTTCAAGTGTATTGGCTCAGAGCATATACATTTCTATGATGATTCTATGAAATTAAGCGATAATGTGTATGACAATGACATTATGTGCTGGAATTGCATCTTTTGCAATTTGCAAGTTGGGTGGATTATAAAAAAGTAATTGGCAAGTTCAACCTGACACACACACACACACACACACAAACACACTCATTCAGAAAAAACTTTATTTTTAATATTGCCAATATGCACCTCCAGCCATCAGGTCCCCAACACAACCACAGCACAATTATTATCAACTCACAGGGCACACCACAATAATTGAAAAATCTTTGATGATGATGATCATAGAAAGACTGTAGAGATTATTTATTTCATACTCTTTTATTGAAATTAAACAAATTAATAATTATAAATTCTACCACTTAATTAATATATAATGAAAATAAGGGTCTTCAGTACTGTTTTTTTTCTATGACAATCAATTATTTATAAAAAAGTTATTGCTCATAACACATTACAAGCTGCTGTGCTCAGCGGCTCCGCAGTCAGCTGTAGTCAGCTCACGAGTCAGCTGTAGGGAGCTGCTAATTGATACAGCGCCACCAGTCGCCTCATGGCTACAGGCTCGGGCCTACATGCCCCTGTCTGCCGCTGTAGGTAAGCAGTAAGAGTGAGACAGCAAAAATAGACACGCCCACCGCATACGTCAAGTCCGGTTAAGTCTACCCAGCTGAAAAAATCCGTATGGAAATCCATATGGAAATTCATGCAGTACCCCATACGGAAATCCATATCGAAATCCATATGGAATTCCATATGGTGAATTGAAACCGATTTCCATATGGATTTTCAAAAGCAATGAATTTTTTTTTTTTAAATAATTTTTTTTTTCTAAACTTTTTTATTATTTAATAATAATTAAAAAAAATTGATTAGCATAATTATTTTTATGCCTTTTCCAAAATAATATTTATTGTACATCTTTTCTCCTTATCCAAATTTTTTTTTTTTTTAATTCAATTCTTTTCATTTTGATTTTATTAATATTTTACTATCTTCATATTTTATTTTGATTATTGATAATTATTGATAGTTATATAATTTAATGTAACCAAACAGTATAATTAATTGTGATTTTTTTTCAATTTGATTAATTATTTTTTTGAAGTATAATATACTGAAAAAATTAATAATTTACACAAGTTTTTCAAGTAAAAAAATTTATTTTATTTTTCAACATGTGATTTCTAATATGTGATATAGTAATTTTATCAATGGATGACAAAAAGATTTTAGTACATGAGTATATATACAGTTAGTCGCAGAAAGTTTCTAACAAAACAATAGTTGCTTTTTTCTGTTTTTAGTGAATCCAGAGTAACCAAATTTATTCTATTAATTTTTGAAGTAGTTTATTATGCTATTGCTACTATTTATTTTACTAATGAACACAACTTTTGACTAAATAAACAAAATTATAATTTTTTAGATAATCAACAACACTACATAATAATATTGTAAATATAGATGTCAGGACAATATTAAGAGAATAAGCTACGAAAGAGCCAAAAAAAAAATTAATTTCCCAGCTATTAGACTCTGAATCATTTCAGAATTTTAACAGAGTATTTTTAAGTTCATATCTAACTGTCCGTAAATTTTCAGAATTTTCTCAGCATGATTAATTTTTAGAGTTAGATGTCCTAAAGCAATATGAACATGTGATTTATTGATACAGATTTTTAACAAGTATCTCACAACAGAAAAACTAAGAAATTATATTAATGTAATATAAGAAAAAAAAATTAACGTTTGCAATTAGTTATGTAATATATCTCATCCATACTTTGTCTATACTTACATGATATGATTATGAAAAAATTAGGTAAAAACCATGCTAACCTGGAATTATGTTCTAGGTTTGAAATTTCATGATCATACAAATTGCACACTTTTTTACACTTACTAATTCAAATTTCTTCACTTTTCCACTTGAAATTTGCAAGTTAAATTTGAAACTACACTTTGAAAAGAAATTTGTGGTAAAGCGTCAACAGATAAGTAAAGAGACAACGATTACTAATGAATTCATCATCATTAGATAAGTTTATGCTCACCTTACTATTTGCTTCAATTCATTCAGTGGTAAAATATAAGACCTTAAACTTTGTGCAGTTTTTAATTCTTTTTTCAGTCTTGGCCGATAAAACTTGGTGTTGGAAGTGGACTTGTGTTAATTCTTCTTTCAGTCTTGGCCGATAACACTTGGTGTTGGGAGTGGAATTGGGTCAACGCTACAATTCCTTTGCTGAATATTCTGAAGACTATTATTAAAGATCAATATGAAAAAGATGGGAGTATTTGCTGTTGACGCTTTACCACAAATTTCTTTTCAAAGTGTAGTTTCAAATTTAACTTGCAAATTTCAAGTTGAAAAGTGAAGAAATTTGAATTAGTAAGTGTAAAAAAGTGTGCAATTTGTATGATCATGAAATTTCAAACCTAGAACATAATTCCAGGTTAGCATGGTTTTTACCTAATTTTTTCATAATCATATCTTGTAAGTATAGACAAAGTATGGATGAGATATTTTACATAACTAATTGCAAACGTTAATTTTTTTTTCTTATATTACAATAATATAATTTCTTAGTTTTTCTGTTGTGAGATACTTGTTAAAAATCTGTATCAATAAATCACATGTTCATATTGCTTTAGGACATCTAACTCTAAAAATTAATCATGCTGAGAAAATTCTGAAAATTTACGGACAGTTAGATATGAACTTAAAAATACTCTGTTAAAATTCTGAAATGATTCAGAGTCTAATAGCTGGGAAATTAATTTTTTTTTTGGCTCTTTCGTAGCTTATTCTCTTAATATTTTCCTGACATCTATATTTACAATATTATTATGTAGTGTTGTTGATTATCTAAAAAATTATAATTTTGTTTATTTAGTCAAAAGTTGTGTTCATTAGTAAAATAAATAGTAGCAATAGCATAATAAACTACTTCAAAAATTAATAGAATAAATTTGGTTACTCTGGATTCACTAAAAACAGAAAAAAGCAACTATTGTTTTGTTAGAAACTTTCTGCGACTAACTGTATATATACTCATGTACTAAAATCTTTTTGTCATCCATTGATAAAATTACTATATCACATATTAGAAATCACATGTTGAAAAATAAAATAAATTTTTTTACTTGAAAAACTTGTGTAAATTATTAATTTTTTCAGTATATTATACTTCAAAAAAATAATTAATCAAATTGAAAAAAAATCACAATTAATTATACTGTTTGGTTACATTAAATTATATAACTATCAATAATTATCAATAATCAAAATAAAATATGAAGATAGTAAAATATTAATAAAATCAAAATGAAAAGAATTGAATTAAAAAAAAAAAAATTTGGATAAGGAGAAAAGATGTACAATAAATATTATTTTGGAAAAGGCATAAAAATAATTATGCTAATCAATTTTTTTTAATTATTATTAAACAATAAAAAAGTTTAGAAAAAAAAAATTATTAAAAAAAGAAAAATTCATTGCTTTTGAAAATCCATATGGAAATCCATATGGAAATCCATATGGAAATCGGTTTCAATTCACCATATGGAATTCCATATGGATTTCGATATGGATTTCCGTATGGGGTACTGCATGGATTCCCATATGGATTTCCATATGGATTTTTTCAGCTGGGTACAGAGAGCGCAGGCAGAGAGACCAAATGCTCGAAACTGAAATCGAATGTCCCCTGACTACCGTGAGCCAAAGGAAATCAGCGTTTCGAAAAATGAAACGTTCATAACTTTTCAATGCGGGCTTTGTTCGGGATAATTTTTTTTTTAAATTACTCAGGGGATCATCAGCTACGCGCGGGATGTATAATATAAATGAAATAATCATCCTAAAATAGTTTTTCTTTGAAGCGTCCTAACCTAAAACCAAAAATCAAAGTATATAAAGCCCTGCAGGCTTTCACGGCAGTCGGTTTAAAAAAAACCAAATCGCCGTTAAAGCCCGATTGGGCTTTAGGATCAAAGGGTATAGCCGGGTAAGATAGTCGATTCGGCCCCCAGCGCGAGCCGCTACAATATATATGGGTCAAAATAATACTTTTTAAAAAACCGTCCGCACGAGGTTCATCGATTTTATTGCAATTTTTTTTGGAAAAAGTACTATTTAATAGAAGACTTTTGCCGCAAACTAGAGGTCTCTATCTTATTTCTGCTTGGTGCTAGATTTTTTCAAAGATTTAAAAATGGCCTATTTTTAAGCTGTTTCAAGCAATTTTAAGGTATTTCTCGAAAAATTCCAACTTTTGATCAAAATGAGATAGAAACCTCTAGTTTGCGGCAAAATTTTGTTCAAAATAAGTTCTTTTTTGTAAAAATATTTTGACAACATAGTTTGGTTATTCTTATAATAATACAGTCCTACACAGATATTGCTATTTTAGCTCATTTGCAGGTATCTTCAAACGACCGTAGCTTTTTCTAGGCTAAATTTTTGTGCATATTAAAAAATTGTTAAATTTTTTTTATGAAAAAACAAAAATTTTGCGACCAATTGGAACCCTGTACGATCTTCCGCTTCCAAGATACAGCTGTTTAAAGTTTTCAAAAAACACAAAAAACGCGTTTTTTACGATTTTCACACGCATTTTTGAACGGTTTCGACCTTTTTTTTCTCTCAAAAATATGTGGATTCTTCTCTTCATATGTTTTCAAACAAGCTCCTATAGTAATTGAAGTGCGGATTTGGGGTTTTAGTTGATTCCAAAGCATACACTTTTGACACATTTTGTGTGCTAAACTAGTGTTTTTGTAACAATATACACGCTACATTTAACTTTTTCGTTCATTATAGATGTTTTGAAATTATTTTTTGACTAAAAACTATTTAAATTCCAGTCAAAATTAGGTCGCATGCTATGAAAAAATTGATACTCAACGAAATATTGATCTCAATATCAAAATGATATACTACTTTCATTCAGTTTTTTAGTTTTTTGATTCGTTAAAAATCTATGTTCAAATATTGTAAATAATATACCACTTGTTTATTTATTTTTTTCTATTTTTGAAATTACAAATAATTGATCATAGTTTATCAATTATTCTGATAAAACAATCATGGATTACTGTTGCTTACTCTGAAAGAAATGATTCCAAATTTAAAATGTTATTTTTTGAATGCTATGAAGCATGCAACAATCTACCAATCTACATTCTACTTATAATTATACCCTTTTATGAAAAAGAGAATTAGAGATTCGATTAGGAAGTCGAGTCGATATATCGAATCGAAACTTGATCTTTGATTCTTGGAGCAAGAGCACCCCCTTTCAGGACTCTCAAAACTGTGAACCAGCCAGACGCGCCAAATTTTAAAGTAGTATATCATTTTGATATTGAGATCAATATTTCGTTGAGTATCAATTTTTTCATAGCATGCGACCTAATTTTGACTGGAATTTAAATAGTTTTTAGTCAAAAAATAATTTCAAAACATCTATAATGAACGAAAAAGTTAAATGTAGCGTGTATATTGTTACAAAAACACTAGTTTAGCACACAAAATGTGTCAAAAGTGTATGCTTTGGAATCAATTAAAACCCCAAATCCGCACTTCAATTACTATGGGAACTTGTTTGAAAACATATGAAGAGAAGAATCCACATATTTTTGAGAGAAAAAAAAGGTCGAAACCGTTCAAAAATGCGTGTGAAAATCGTAAAAAACGCGTTTTTTGTGTTTTTTGAAAACTTTAAACAGCTGTATCTTGGAAGCGGAAGATCGTACAGGGTTCCAATTGGTCGCAAAATTTTTGTTTTTTCATAAAAAAAAATTTAACAATTTTTTAATATGAACAAAAATTTAGCCTAGAAAAAGCTACGGTCGTTTGAAGATACCTGCAAATGAGCAAAAATAGCAATATCTGTGTAGGACTGTATTATTATAAGAATAACCAAACTATGTTGTCAAAATATTTTTACAAAAAAGAACTTATTTTGAACAAAATTTTGCCGCAAACTAGAGGTTTCTATCTCATTTTGATCAAAAGTTAGAATTTTTCGAAAAATACCTTAAAATTGTTTGAAACAGCTTAAAAATAGGCCATTTTTCAATCTTTGAAAAAATCTAGCACCAAGCAGAAATAAGATAGAGACCTCTAGTTTGCGGCAAAAGTCTTCTATTAAATAGTACTTTTGCCAAAAAAAATTGCAATAAAATCGGTGAACCTCGTGCGGACGGTTTTTAAAAAAAGTATTATTTTGACCCATATATGTCTTCCTATATTATATAGTTATATCCAGGAGGAGCTCTTTTTTTTTGGCTCCTCCGGGAGGAGCCCCTTGAAACATGTTAAATATAAGGTTTTTTGAAGGTTTTGAGGTGCTCCTCCGGGAGGAGCTCTTAATTTTAAAAGCTCCTCCCAGAGGAGCCAATTTTAGTAGCTCCTCCCGGAGGAGCACCTTAAAACGTCGAAAACCCTTATATTTAACATGTTTTAAGGGGCTCCTCCCGGAGGAGCCGTAATTTTCAGAGCTCCTCCCGGAGGAGCCCCTTAAAACGTTAAAAAATCTTATATTTATTATGTTTGAAGTGGGCTCCTCCCGGAGGAGCCGTAGTTTAAAGAGCTCCTCCCGGAGGAGCACCTCAAAACCTTCAAAAAACCTTATATTTAACATGTTTTAAGGGGCTCCTCCCGGAGGAGCACCTCAAAACGTCAAAAAACCTTATCTTTATTATGTTTGAAGTGGGCTCCTCCCGGAGGAGCCGTAGTTTAAAGAGCTCCTCCCGGAGGAGCACCTCAAAACCTTCAAAAAACCCTATATTTAACATGTTTTAAGGGGCTCCTCCCGGAGGAGCCGTAATTTCCAGAACTCCTCCCGGAGGAGCACCTCAAAACGTCAATAAACCTTATATTCAACATGTTTTAAGGGGCTCCTCCCGGAGGAGTTGATTTTAAATTATAGGAGCTTCTCCTGTACGAGCACCTTAACTGTCAAAAAACTCCATATTTAACCTCTTTGAAGGGCGCTTTTCCTAGAGGAGTCGTAATTTTAAAAGACCTTTTTAAAGGAGTACTTCAAAACGGTTAAAAAATATTATATTTTACATGTTTCAAGTACTTGAAGTATTTTAACTTACTATTTAATTTTTATAACTATTTTTTTAGACTCACCATAACAAAATTTTCTTTTTTCAATTTAAATCATATTCAACAATTTTACCTAAACATGTTTGAACTTTTATTCAATACACAAACTCAACTCAAAAAACATGTTAAAAATTAAATATCAAAAAACTCCATATTTTATAACTATTTTTATGGGGGTTGGCGAGCGAAGCGAGCAGGGGGGTACCCCCTAGTATATATATATATATATATATCATTCGAAAGGGCATGAAATAAGAAAATTTTTGCGCTAACGAGAATTCTTTATAGCCACTACGTGGTCCAAAATAGTGATTTTTCAACTTTGATTTTTATCTCAAAATCTTAGAAGGCTAGAAAAACGCGGTTTGTGGCAAAATTTTGTTTACAAAAAATGTAGTTCAGCGATTTAAATATTGTTATATTTTAAAGCAGTATGCAGCCGCTAGGTGGCGATTTAGATAAAAAGTTTTAATAATTTGGCCTAAAAAGTTTCTTCCACCACTTCCAAAAATTTGAAAAAATTTGAAAAGCTATTTTTTCTTAAAATACATGACATTTTTTTTTCAGAGAGGTATGTATCACCGTTTTTTTTAATCGCATTTTTTAGGGAAAAAAATTCGAAAAACAGCCTTAACAATTTGAATTTGGCGCCAAAAATTATTTTAAAAAATATGGTTGAACTACATTTTTTGTAAACAAAATTTGCCGCAAACCGCGTTTTTCTAGCTCTCTTAGATTTTGAGATAAAAATCAAAGTTGAAAAATCACTATTTTAGACCGTGTATACGCAGTAGTGGGCATAAAAATTCTGGTTGGCGCCAAAAATTTTCTTTTTTTATGCCCTTTCAACTGATATGTATATTGTAGGGGTTCGCGCTGGGGGCCGATTCGACTATCTTACCCGGCTATACCCTTTTTATGTTTTCCGACCAAAAAATTGTATTTTAGGGCCGTGGCCTACAAAACAAAATTGTCGCTTTCTGACTCCGTAGAACCTGAAATAAAATAGGCCAGGTATATACTTCAAAATGCTTTCAAAATCGATTGATATAAATCGAAACTTATATCAAGAATGAAAAACTGCAATTTTTCAAAGACATTTTTCATCGTAATTCAAATCTTAGTTTAAATTAATCAATATTTTAATTTGATAATTTTCATTCGACGAAGATTAGAACGTACGAAAATTTTTTGGGTATGACATGGACACACTTTTAAATAAAAGTATAATTATAATTATTAAATAGTAATAACGATGAAAATTTAAAAAGCCAATTTTTTGAAAATACTGCTATTTTTTACTTATAAAAAATATGGTTTTGAAATTCTACAGAAACATTCTTCAAAACTTAATGAAAAATTTTTTCTCTGACTGTTTTTTGGACTCTTCAATTTATGCTTAATTTTTTAATCCAAAGTTTTTGAGTTAGAAATCACCAATATATCGTCTAAAAGTTAGAAAACACGGCTCATAAATTTTTTAGAAATATCTGGACCAATTTATTAGCAGCGGAAAAACTTCAAGAATGCGGTTCTAAAATTTCATGAAAAAATATTTAGCTCTTCCCGAATTTTTCCGAATTAAACTCAAAATTCGTATAATGAACAAACACTTAAGTTTTTGCTTTATTTTCTTATCAGTTAAAAATGATAGTATTTTTCAAAAATCGACTAACGCCGGCTGAGCCAATAACGAGCTTCTCGATCAAAAATTTTTTAAACATGCATTTAAAGATAAAAGCTAATGTATCATGTTGTTATTTTAGTATTAAAAATGAAGATACTCTTAACCAAAAAAATTTGTTTTGATCTTACAACTCCTTAGACCATACTCATAATTTTAGTTTTTTATGTGATTTATTTTATTTCTTTATTTTTATCTTCTATAGTAAAATTTTGATTTAATATAGGTAAATTTTGAACAATATGCTATTAGAACACCGGATCCTTATAAATCTAAAATATAAGAAGCAAAATAACCTCGAAAATAACTGTTATTTTTTTTCAAGTTTTCTTATTCGCTTTTTTTTAAAAAAGGTAAGAAAACGCTAAGAAGTTAATGAAAAGTTCTGAATGCTTAAGATTACTACGGAGCCTCAAGGATTCTGTAAGGTCAATACAAATTTTTAAAAATTAAAAGTGAAATATATTTCTCTTTTGATCCGTGTTCCTCAAATTTTTACAAGCTATTCTCATTTAACCCATTAAGTCCGAGGATTTTTTGAATTTTTGGTTGTGTTTGAGCTGGGAAATCTTAGGGAAAACTGTGAAAAATGTATACCTGAATACCCTATCCCCCTATTTTCAAGTATGCCCTACACGATGGTATAGTTCAAAAAAGTCAAAAATTCGATTTTCATTTGTTTATAAACAAATTTAAAAAAAAAACAAGATTTTTTTTGCACTTTTTTTTTTTTAATCGAAAAATTGAGTGGTTAAAAAATTTTTTACACACTTTAGAATATCATCACGGGTGATCACGCATTTCAAAGTTTCCAAATCTTCTTGAAAATTGTAGCTGCGATTTTTGTAAACAAAATGGCGGCCAAAACACTGCGAAGAAAAAATTCGTAAAGCAGCCGAAGGCGGAACCAACATCGAAAAACTTATTTTGCTCAAAAATATTTATTGAAAAAGCATAAAACGTCTTTGAAATGTTAATTGTTAATATTTTTATCATTTCAATTGCATATATGCGAGTATTGGGCCCAATAGGGAGGGACCCAAAAATAAACATTGAGAAATCGAAAAATAAAAAATACTAACTTATTCTACGTAAAATTATAAGAACAAAATATACTTGGTGTTTTTTTTATTGGGGCCACTATTTTTTCATAAAAATTCGTTGAAGTTGGGACTATCAACCAATTGAGTCCAAGGATTTTTTGAATTTTTGGTTGTGTTTGAGCTGGGAAATCTTGGGGAAATCTTGGGGAAAATGTATACCTGAATACCCTACCCCCCTATTTTCAAGTATGCCCTGCACGATGGTGTAGTTTAAAAAAGTCAAAAATTCGATTTTCATTTGTTTATAAATAAATTAAAAAAAAAAAACAAGATTTTTTTTGCACTTTTTTTTTCTAATCGAAAAATTGAGTGGTTAAAAAATTTTTTACACACTTTAGAATATCATCACGGGTGATCACGCATTTCAAAGTTTCCAAATCTTCTTGAAAATTGTAGCTGCGATTTTTCTAAACAAAGTGGCGGCCAAAAAACTACGACGTAAAAATTCGTAAAGCAGCCGAAGGCGGAACCAACATCGAAAAACTTATTTCGCTCAAAAACGAGGCCTTCAGATGTATTTATTTATTTATTTATTTATTTATGTTATTTATTTATTAGATTATTTGATTTTTCTGTTAAAAAAATAAATTAATAAATAAATACTTGAATTTTTATTTATTTCCTTTTTTTGTTATGCAGTGTCAAACTGAATACGAAATATATGTTCAATAAAAATAGCCTGCGTATTTTATAATTATTAGAAATACAATTTTGTTATGCAGAAGAAGAGAAAGTAAGAAAGAACAACGGATTCATTGATGCTGTTAAAGCTTTTGCCAGGTGTATACGACTATAGCTGAAAGGCATAGAGTCTGCTTCATAATCCCCACTTCATGGGTTCGAACCTTGCTTACGAAAATTAAAAACTCAAAATTATTGCCATAAATAAAAAAAAAATACAAGAAATGTAACGTACAATATATTTTATTTTTTTACATTTTATTACATTATGTTTTTGTAAAAATTAATAAAATTTTGAATGTAGTCATTCTAGTTGGGCAAAAACTAATTGAAGAGAAAACTAAATGAACAGAATATTTTTAATGTTTGCAGATATTTCCAATAATTTATATATTTATAAAAAATAATAATTTATTTCGAAAAAAAAAATAAAAATGAAAAAACATTTTTTATAAATGACAATGGTGAAAATTCTTATCATCTGCTAGGGTAAACATGCTTCATAACGAAAAGAGTCCGCTAGGTGGCGTCACGTTTAAACAACATACTAATAAATTAGGTGAAAAAATAATATAAACAATGGTTGGTTTGATGACATTTTTACCCTGGCAGATGATAAGTTCCACCAGGGGAGCTGCTCAAAGACTGTGGCTGATAATTTTAGCGAATTTCAAGCTAGTCCAGACTACAAATAAATAAATAAATTGAAAAAATTTTGAAATCTGTTCAATTTTTAGTGATTGAATAATTTCAAACTTTTCAATATGCGACCAAAGCGACCTAGACCAGCTAAACCTCCTGATACTGATTCTGAATCAGAATATTTCAGTTCTGATGAAGATGACGAACGATATTGCATACCTGATCCAAATTATTCTGGAGATGAAAGCGAAGGCTCAGGAGCTGAAGAAAGCGACGACTGTACAAACGATTCTCAAAATGATAAAACTTCACAAAAAACTTATTCTCAAGCATCAAAAAATTATGTTAGCAATAACAGTCGTTTGGAGGATAAATACGTTTATGAGTGGGTCGAGGGAGAACAAATTTATCCACAAAACGTTGAAAATAGTTGCCAAATGTCTGATGCTAACAAAAAAAAAATAAAAAGTATGAATTGTGTTGAACTATTTGAAACTTTTTTTTCAGATAGTATAAAAAATCACATAATTATGTGTACTCGAGCAAACGGGTATGAACTAACGATGGGTGAACTTAACGTTTTTATAGGTATTTTAATTGCATCAGCCTACAATTCGCGAAAATCTTACAAACACTACTGGTCAAATGATCCTTTTTTGTCATTTGAGCCAGTAAAAGCGGCTATGGCTCGCGATAAATTTCAGCAAATAAAATCAAACATCAAATATTCTAAACCTGCAGATGAAAATGAAAATGATTTTGGATGGCGTGTACGTACAATTATTGATTTATTCAGGGAAAACATCCAGCAATTTGGATATTTTCAAGCTGCAATGGCCGTTGACGAGATGATGGCCAAGTTTTATGGTAGAACTATTCTGAAACAATTCATAAAAGGGAAGCCCATTAGATTTGGCTTGAAATTTTGGGGTCTTTGCACTCCTGATGGCTATTTACTTGAGTTTGATTTGTACTGTGGTAAAAACTCTGCAATAGCTGACAATAAACTTGAAAAATGTTCTTTAGGTACTCGTGTTGTTATGAGTTTGCTTCAGCACTTTTTTTCAAACGTAACTTTTAGGAAACTGCCTCTTTATCATTTATACATGGACAATTTATTTACTAGTTTTGATCTTGTTTTACATTTAAAAAACTTAGGGGTTCGTTCGACTGGTACTATCCGAGAAAATCGTGTAAAGGAAAAAAATGTTATTCCTAAAAAGTCACCGAAAGGTACAGTTGCAGTGAAATACGAAAAAAGTAGTGGTATAAATTACATTACATTGCAGGACTCTAAACCAGTGTCGATGGTTTCTACTGCTGCTGGTGTCACACCCACATACACAGCGAAAAGGAGGAGCAAAGAAAAAAAAGAAAAAGAAGAAATTGCTTTCCCTAATGCATTCCAACTTTATAATAAAAATATGGGTGGCGTTGACGTTCATGATGGACGTTGTAACTACGCTATGCCTTGCATAAGGTCTAAAAAGTGGACGTGGATCGTTTTTATTCGTCTTATTCAAGCGTCAATAGCTAATGCAGTTGTTCTTTCGAACTATGTTCACGGCAAGGAAACTAAAAAATCAAGTTCGCTTGACTTTATGATGGCAATTTCCAAGCATTATCTTTCAAAGGAAAAGTCTACTAGAGGCAATCACCAAATTTTGACTAAAGAAAAACTAAGAAAATGTTGCTTCTGTCCCATTAGGACACGTTTGTACTGTGAAAAGTGCAGCTTATCTATTTGTCAAAATTGCGTTCCTAAAAATAATCATTAAATTTATTGTAGTCTAAAAGTTTTCATAATTTCTAAGAAAGTTTCATTGTTGAACTAAAAAATTATTTTTATAAAAAAATTGATAAAAAAAAAAAAAAAAAAAAAAAAATTACAAAAACACAAAAAAAGTATAAAAGTAATAAAAAAAAAAAAAAAAAAAAAAAAAAGACACTTTGTTTCATCAACCTCCGCGTGGTAGGTGTTGGGCAACGTTATGTTTTGTATTTTATAAGTGTAACGGCTAAGAGATGAAATTTACAATTTGACGAGTTATTGTTACTTTTTAAAAATTTTCTATACATTTTTATAATTTTTGATTGAGAGAGATTGGTAAAGACTATTATTGCTACAGAAAATTCATAATTTATTATTTTTACATATAAATGAAGTCTAAATCTGTAAATCTGTACACGGCCGTTGGCTAAAGCAGCAAAGAGCCAGTTTAGCAATGCTTAGATCGTTGTTCGAATCCCGCTCACGGCGAGTATTCAGAAAAAGCGCAGATACAGTTGTAAACTGTAAAAGTCGTAATAAAAATTTCTCAGAGGCGTTGACTTCGTGGTGATTGAAAAAAAAAATTTCATCCTTAGGCTATAAAAAAATTTTTTTTTTTTTCAACTCTCAATCTGCCAATTTTTCTTTATATCTGATGAAATATTTCTTTATAAAAGATTTGATTTATGGATATAATTGAACAAAATTTTCTTGTAATTTTTTCTAGCCTGCATCTATGATAATTTTAGTCTGATCGCTTTTTACTAAAAGTTAATTTTTCTTATAGTTTTTTATTCAGTTCAGACCAATATTTGGTGAAGTATATCCTTTCAAAAAGGTGTATTTGAAAGTAGAAAAAAAAAAAAAGATTTAAAGTCATTGGAAGACGAATTTTTTTTTTTTTTTTGGATTTACAATTTTTTTCTGTATTTGAGATACTTTTTGCTCTAAGCGGGATTTGAACCCATGGACTTGTGATTACGAAGCAGACTCTATGCCTTTCAGCTATAGTCGTATACACCTGGCAAAAGCTTTAACAGCATCAATGAATCCGTTGTTCTTTCTTACTTTCTCTTCTTCTGCATAACAAAATTGTATTTCTAATAATTATAAAATACGCAGGCTATTTTTATTGAACATATATTTCGTATTCAGTTTGACACTGCATAACAAAAAAAGGAAATAAATAAAAATTCAAGTATTTATTTATTAATTTATTTTTTTAACAGAAAAATCAAATAATCTAATAAATAAATAACATAAATAAATAAATAAATAAATAAATACATCTGAAGGCCTCGTTTTTGAGCGAAATAAGTTTTTCGATGTTGGTTCCGCCTTCGGCTGCTTTACGAATTTTTACGTCGTAGTTTTTTGGCCGCCACTTTGTTTAGAAAAATCGCAGCTACAATTTTCAAGAAGATTTGGAAACTTTGAAATGCGTGATCACCCGTGATGATATTCTAAAGTGTGTAAAAAATTTTTTAACCACTCAATTTTTCGATTAGAAAAAAAAAGTGCAAAAAAAATCTTGTTTTTTTTTTTTTAATTTGTTTATAAACAAATGAAAATCGAATTTTTGACTTTTTTAAACTACACCATCGTGCAGGGCATACTTGAAAATAGGGGGGTAGGGTATTCAGGTATACATTTTCCCCAAGATTTCCCCAAGATTTCCCAGCTCAAACACAACCAAAAATTCAAAAAATCCTTGGACTCAATTGGTTGATAGTCCCAACTTCAACGAATTTTTATGAAAAAATAGTGGCCCCAATAAAAAAAACACCAAGTATATTTTGTTCTTATAATTTTACGTAGAATAAGTTAGTATTTTTTATTTTTCGATTTCTCAATGTTTATTTTTGGGTCCCTCCCTATTGGGCCCAATACTCGCATATATGCAATTGAAATGATAAAAATATTAACAATTAACATTTCAAAGACTTTTTATGCTTTTTCAATAAATATTTTTGAGCAAAATAAGTTTTTCGATGTTGGTTCCGCCTTCGGCTGCTTTACGAATTTTTTCTTCGCAGTGTTTTGGCCGCCATTTTGTTTACAAAAATCGCAGCTACAATTTTCAAGAAGATTTGGAAACTTTGAAATGCGTGATCACCCGTGATGATATTCTAAAGTGTGTAAAAAATTTTTTAACCACTCAATTTTTCGATTAAAAAAAAAAAAGTGCAAAAAAAATCTTGTTTTTTTTTTAAATTTGTTTATAAACAAATGAAAATCGAATTTTTGACTTTTTTGAACTATACCATCGTGTAGGGCATACTTGAAAATAGGGGGATAGGGTATTCAGGTATACATTTTTCACAGTTTTCCCTAAGATTTCCCAGCTCAAACACAACCAAAAATTCAAAAAATCCTCGGACTTAATGGGTTAAAAGAATTAAATTTTTAAAGATATAAACAAATCTAACAAAAAAACTGAATGTTTAATCTCATAAAAAAGTTTCTAGGATTTTTCAATGGTAATGGATTGTTGATATAAGAGGAGCAAAATTGCACTATCTACATAGGAAACACATAGCAGATAGTACGGTTTTGCTCCTGTACGGCAGTATAAGTAACCTCATTTTGTTGATATTTTATCAAATCTTAACACGCTAGGATGGGCTGAAAAAACCTTTTTCTGAATGGGAAGTAAATTTTTTTTTTATTTTATAGATGAAAAGGCAATTGTTGAGATCCTAGGCGTGTTGAATTTCGACAATATGAATGCTTGGGTAAAAAAAAACCCTTTAAGCGCTTAGAATCCAAATTTTTTTAGATTAAAAAGAGTGGTAATGTGTTGTATTACAAGTAAGTAACACGGCACACAAAATTTTTACAAATATCTGGACTATTTTATTAGCAATAGAACAGCTTCAAGAATGTGGTCTTAAATTTTCATTAAAAAATATTTAGTTCTTAACGAGTTTTAACGAGTTTAACCAAAAATTTGTATGATGAACGAAATTTCAGTTTTTGTTTTAGTTTTCTTATAGGTTAAAAATGACAGTATTTACCACAAATCGACTAGCGCTGCCCGAGCCAATTTCGAGCGACTCGAGCACTTAACTGGTTTTAATTTGAGTAAGCTTCTCAAATTGAGGTTCAACCGGGATTTTGTGTTAAAAAAAAGAAAAAATTAAGCTTAGTTGAGTAAAAAGGTAACAGATAGCAGTAAGAGCGAAGTAAAAACGAAGTGAGAGTGAAGTAAGAGCAAAGTAAAAACGAAGTGAGAGTGAAGTAAGAGCGAAGAAGCGAAGTAAGAGCTAGGTTGAGCAAAGAAGCGAAGATAACGAGGTTCAGCGAAAAAACGAAGTAAGAGTAAAGGAGCAAAGTATAAGCGAAGTATCAGCGTAGACAATTAGAGTGTGAGTGGATAAAGGTTAAGGGTTAAGAATGAGCAAAGAAGCGAACGTAGCTCGCGATTGTAGAGAGCGCAATTTGTCAACCGGGGGGCAGACTTCGTTAGAGAACCTTGTGGTAGTTTGGATTGAGCGAACGAAACAGTTTGCCGAAGCCTTCGACTTGTGTTAAAGTCAGCTCCGGTTAGCTACCAGTAAGGCACTAAATGGAGCAGCCGCAGGTTGACTGCGAGCGCAAAGTGAGTACCTGGGCTGATATTTAGAAGGGGCTTACCTAAGGATTCAGTCAGGAAACGGAAGAAACTCGCATCCTTAAAGGGATGCGAGTCGAACGACCGAAGGAAGGTGAGAGCATTCGAAGCTTCAGCTTGAGAAAGAGTGATCCCACTGAGCCCGAGCATTGAATGTGATCCAGCCGGGAGGAGGAAACTACGTTGGACTGGTCGACCGTCCGCGCCGCGAGTACTTAGAGAAAACCTACTTCAGCTGAGAGGGATACATGTGGGTGTGGCCGTGGGTGGCTACTCATAAAAGGGGGCTGTCTGTGGGAAGGCGGAAAGTTGAAGAGCGGCTGCTACGACATTACGAGTTTCGACCTCACCCTAAGTATAATATAATACATAAAAATAGGACATAAACCAAAATAACTGTGAATAGTTAGTGTGTTTTATTTACACTCTGCTGGTTTTAATTGTAAGCTTCCCACAATAATTTAAGATAGAAATTGATAGTTTTAGAAAAGGAAAGCTTTAAAACCAGCAAAGCTAATAATACACTCGAACACTGGCCCAATGATCGAGAAAATGAAAACTTCATAATTTTATATTTCAGGGTTTTGTGATGTTGATGTGATTGTGATTGATGCGCATACATTGTGCAGTCAGCTGCAAAAATACACTAAACTTGATGAAAATTAAGTGCGTGATTCTTCGATTCTAAAATTAATATTTGTTAAGAAAAAGAGCAGTTTGAAATCCCCACGTGAACTTATATGTAATTAATGTTATTAATAAGACATTAAAACGTTTTGAGTAAGAATATGTGTATGCTCGTGTACTATTTAACTCTGATTTAAATTGATAAAAAACCGAGAAATCGATCAAAGTACAGGCGCGCGGTACGCGCGCTAGCGGATTTTCTAGTCCCCTTATAAAAGAGAGAACCCAAAAAGAATGTCAGCATTTTATTCGTGACGTGATTGGCTGAGACGATAAAATTCAAATCATAAATTTTAAAGATTGAATTTTTCAAGTATTAGTTATTATTAGTAGTGTAGATTTTTAATTAATTTATTGGAAAAATAATGAATAATTTTTTCTGACTTTTTTTTGCACAAAAAAAATTTAAATATTTTCTTTAAATAATAATAACAAAATGTTTGCAGTCGTTTTCGTACTGAGTGAATTCATGTGCAGAGAGGTTGCTATGACAACCGAGGTTTTATTATTGATGTTGTTAACCTATCCAATATTTGACCATAAGTGATGAATGTAAATTCATGATAATCATCATCATCATCGTCATCATCATTAACCATCATTAACCATAAAAAAAAAAAAAAAGAACCTTAAAAACGTTAGAATTTTATTCGTGTTATGATCGGTTGAAGAGCAAAATTAAAAAATTGAATTTTAAATTTTGAATATCGCAACTTAATATCAATAAAGTGATCGTGGATAATTATATGATTAAGAAATGGATATTTTAATGATTTATTTAGAATTAAATTATAATTTTACAAAAATCAAAACTAATAAAAGTCATCAACATATCAAACTTTTTGCTTATGATAAAAAAAGTATAACTTTGGCAAGTCCAAAAAAATGCCCCTTTTTTACTACTGTGTATAAGCAAAAAGGTAGGTAACCGCAATCTGTCACTTTTCGAGTATTTTCAATTCAAAGTTTGAAATTTCATGGATGTTCAGATTGAACAAATCGTTACAGAAAAAAAAGAAGGAAATATATGAGTAAATCCGCCAAACTCTGTTTTTTTTTTCAGTAATTTTGAAACTTTTTCAATTGTGGAAGCACACTCTTGAAATTTTGGCAATAATTCTTTAAAATAATAAGAAATTAAAAAAATGTAGCGTGGATGGTCATAACAAGTTGCCTGAAATAATTATTCAAACAATTAAATTATTGTTAAAAAAAATGAAAATCTGACTATGCCAATCGATTTTTATTAAAAAAAAAAAGATGGATGCCTGTTGCTGAAAGACATTAGTCAGTGTCGTTTACTACAGGTTGAGTTCGAAGGTGCGAATAATAGAAAAACTCTTTTTTTTTTTAACTAAATAAAGTTTTTTGGCTTCAGGCAGCTGGTCTTAGTTAAATAAAGTCATGTTTTATTGTTCACACTTAAATTTAGAGACTTTTTTTTTTAATCTGTGGATGTGCCAGCTGAAAATAACATTTTTTACAAGAATTCACGCTCGAACTTTTCAGATTAAAACGATGTAAACAATAGCTTATTTTGAAAGCACATTATTCGGATTGGTCTTAAATTATTCGTCAAAGGATGTAGTTTCAGACGAATGTACATTTTCAGCGTTTGAATAATGCCTGAACCTGCCAAAACTCGAAAAAATAGGTTATTCATTTTTATCAAAAACATGTGTACACATTTTTGAAGTTATGTCATTTCTCGAAAAATACAGGCACAATCTTTTTATTGGTCGTAAAACATTCCTTGAACCCAGTCCTAATACCTCCATCAGTTGTAAATATGTAAAAAGATTGCCTGAAAAAGTTACAGCAGATAATATTTTCATAACTTAGTTCCGGACATAGCGTTTTCTTGCGTTTTACAGGGTAAAACCTAATGTTTTAAACACTTGCATGAACTTTTCAGCTTTTATAAATATATGTATAACAATCTCAAAAAGTGTGAATCTAAATAATTATTCCATTAGATATAAAAAAAAATATTGTCTTAAACCTTTTTACTGGGCCCGGACTGTGAAAATAAGAGTTTGGCGGATTTGCTCATATATATCAACTGATGAGAATTTCAAATATTTTATATTAATCATCAAAAATATTTGTCGAAAAATTACGTAAAATTATGTGCTATGGTAAAATAATTCGAAAGTTTTGATTTGTAGGTCATGAGGTTAACTTTTACAAATCATCAATTTTCTAAAATTCATTATAACTTCGAGTTAATAAAATTCAAAAAAGAAGATGAAATTATACTTAATAAATTTAAAATCTCAATTTCGAATGTTCATACAGTTACATACTCTTTTCCTTATGGTGGCCGTACAGTGCATTAGCCTTGAAATTTCATAAAAATAATGAAAAAATAATAAAACTATGAAGTAAAACTATGTTGCAAGTTGGTATGGAAAATTCGATCAGAACCCTTAAGGCCAGGACAGAGATAAAGTAATAAGCGCTTGTGCGTCTGTGCGCGGTTACAAGACTCACATGTACCCGAGTTATAACCGCCACACATGGGCGCCGACTGGTATTACTAGTTATAACTCGTGTACATGTGAGTCTTAAAACCGCGCACATACGCACAAGCGCTTATAACTTTATCTCTGTCCTAGCCTTAAGACTCACATGTACACGAAATATAATTACTAATACCAGTCGACGCCCATGTGTGGCGGTTATAACTCGTGTACATGTGAGTCTTGTAACCGCGCACAGACGCACAAGCGCTTATTACTTTATCTCTGACCTGGCCTTTACATCGAGCTTTACACAATATTTCTTATTTGAGAGATTATAAAAATAAAATCTCTCTGCGAGGTTTCAGACCTTGACCATCAAATCTTTGGCAATCGTATAAAAAATCTTTTTAAATTTTTTAACATGGTTTAAATGTATTTTAAAAATAATTTCCTCTGTAACTGTTTAATTTGATGTTTCCGATAAAATTCACCAAAAAATTATTTTGCAAAAGTTTTTTTTAACTGGAAGTAAAAAATTTGGGAAATAAGATGCATCTTCAAAAAGTTCACCTGAGCAGGGCCGTATCAAGTAAGGACACCTCGAGCAAGAGAGTATTTTTTACCTCTGAATTTATAAAAATAAAAGTTTAAATAAACATATTTCAGACTTTTTTTGCGTTTAAATATGAATTTAATCAATTGCAGTTCCATTAGTATATTTATCGTAAAAACTAGAAAAATTGAAACTTGATTTTGCAATTTTTTTTTTTTTTACCAATCAAAGTCTTTCAAATGTGGACATACATGTAGACTTTTAGGAGAGATTTAGAAACAGGATCCCTAATTTTTTACTCTCCTCTGTTTACACATGCTTCTAAGTTCGAAACCATTTTTTTTTTTAATTTTCAAATCGTCTAAATACGCTACAGAATTACTCACATATGTATATTTTTCATCTTTCTTAATATCTGATTATACGATGTGAATTTAATAATTTTTTGAGAGTTTGCTTTCATTCTTTGAGCAAATTTAGAAGTTTTTTAATCAAGTACATTCATCTATGTATTTGAAGAAGATTTAAATAACTAAAAAACTTGAATTGTAACTTATAATTTGAATTAAAATATTAACTAAAATATTTACCATCATTCTTTTACATAACTGTTTCTTTATTTTATCAAAATTATATATTATCTAAAATATGATGTGTGTATAATAGTATCATAATAAACATTTTATTCATAGTTTATTTAAAGTTAAATCTGTTTAGTTAAAATAAATATTTTTTACAAAATTTTTTCATGTTACCGTTACGGAGCTTATATTTCCTAAATTAGCGTTACGTAATTTATGAATGGTCCCCAAATATTATTTCCTTTACACCAAAATATTTAGTTTTTAACGAAAGAAAAATAATCAAATTTTCATGAGGATATGTGTTGAAATTGTAAGTTTTTCAACTTATATTTCTTTCCATCAGTCCCCAATCTGAATTTTTTTTCTTAAAACAAAAACTTCGCTTTCTCGAAATTTTAAAAATATTGACCTAAAAAAGTCTCATAAAAACCTTAATAAGTAAAATAGTATACTTATATTAATTTAGAAAAGGCTTTGATAAAATTTTTCATATTCTCTTATGAGTCAAAATAAATTTTTTATTTTGCAAAAATAAAAAAAATAATTAAATGATGTGCGCGCTGAGAGACGCTAGTGAGGTTGAAAATTGCGGAGTATATTCATGAAATAATAGCATTTTATGAAGTCAAAAAATTATTTTTTTTTCAAGCTGGTATGTACAGCTGAAAAATCAAGAAAAATATCGAAATTTTTAAATCTCATAATGCCCGAGTTCAACAAAAAAACTGATCAGCTATCCCCCAAGCTCCAAACCCCCAAATACCCTGGGCGCCCAGGTTCAACAAAAAAACTGATCAGCTACTCTCTAAATCTCAATAAGTAAAATATTCACTTATTTCGTAAGTGAAGTAAGATATCACATTTAAAAAAGTGGAAAACCACTTATTTCATGAGTGAATCAAAAGGATCACTTTTGAAAAAGTGACTATCTGTGAACATAACCCTAAATGAAGTTGGATTACGAAAAAAATATTGTATTTCATCGTTGAAGTCATTAGAATTTAATTTTAACCGAAAAACATAAACAATAAGTGATTATTAACGAAATAAAAATTCAAAATTGGTATTTTTTTCTGAATTTTTAACAAGGGTATTTTCTAGTTAAAATTTCAATTATGTTACTAGGATATATAAAAATGCTTTTAAAATAAAGTAGTAATAAAATATTACTCAACAAATTGATAAAAATAATATTTAAGTAATTGAAAATTGAAAATTTTATATTTTCTAGATTATAAACAATGAATAATCTGCAGTTAAATGTAAATTATAAAAATAATAATAGAGTTCAAAAACTTTGAAAAAATATTTTGATGGAAAAAAATGTCATACAAATATTAAAAAAAAAAAAGAATTTGAATTAAAAAATAAATTAATAAATCGCTAAGTTTTACGAAAAAAATGAAGCTATTTTGTTTATTTTAAAAAGCAGTTTATTAACGATTTTTGTGAAAAAAATTATTAAACCTCTTTTTTTCCTGATAGAACGTATCAAAATTGGCTTTTTACAAAAAAAAAAAAAAAAAAACTACTAAATTTTCCATCCTTTACGTTTTTTTAAAAAAGTTATTTTTTTTACTTTGTTTTTTTTTTTTTCCCGAGCTGTATCAAAATAAAATAAATAAACCACTTGTGAATAATGTTAAAATACTTGGTAGTAATCAAGATTATTAGATGTATTCAATACCTCCACTTTTATATTATTTTGAAACTTATTTATTTATTTAAAAATCGCTTGAATAATAATCAATGATTGAGTTATTTATTTGTTTAGAAAAAATTGGTAACGGAAATGATTATTCAATTAGTTAATTATTACCTAAATATAAATTTTTATAATCAAGCATTCTTGCGGAAACAGTTTTTATAGGCGTTTAAACACGACTATTGACATGAGAACAAATGGTCGAGAGGGTTAAATGTCATGACCCTCGTCGTACCTCTTATTTTGCAATTTTTTTCCACTTGAAGGATCCAGGTTAAAATCCTAGTCGATCAAATTTTTTTTTTTTTTTTCAATCTAATTATTAAAAACTGAACTATTTAATTGATAAAATAATAATTTTTCATGTGTAGAAGCATTAATAATTTAATTAATAAGAAATAAACATTTGGTTGCGTAATTCGATTTTTTACTTATTCATGAGTTATGTTTTACTAATTGAAAAAGGAAATAGTCACTTTTTCTACGTGGACGACAATTTACGCATTGAATAAGTGACTATTCACTTCTAATAAGTGAAATTTCACTTATTGAGATTTAGAGAGTATCCCCTAAGCTCCAAACCCCCAAAACCCTGGGCGCCCGGGTTCAATAAATAAACTGACCAGCTATCACTCAAGCTGTAAACTCCTAAGTACACTAGATGCCTGAGTTCAACAAAAAAACTTATCGGCTATCCCACAAATATCAATATTGGAGATAAACAGTTGGTTACTTTAATCAACTCGACGCCCATGGTTTTTAATGGAAATCTTTGAGGAAAAACAATCTTTCTTTTTTTTTTACGACGCCCAAGGTGTTTTGTTTTGAAGGCGTGAAGGATAAACAATTAATTTTTAATTCAAACCGTCGCCGAGGGTTTTTTAGTCGAATGTTTTGGGGATAAGTAATCTTTTTTTTTTCATCTTAACCCCCATGGTTATAGCTTTATGGGCTTGGGAGATAATCAATTAGTTCATTTATTCAACTTATGCACAGAATTTTCTAGTTTAAAGTTTTTAAAATAAACTATTAGTTTTTTAATTTTTCTCATGCCCTGGGTATTTTAGTATAAAGTCTCTGAGATAAACAATTTGTTTTTTTACTCAACTCTACGCCCAGGATAGGTTTAAAGGCTTGGGGTATAAACAATTACTTACTTTTTTCAAATCTACGCTCAGGGTATTTAAGTTTAAAAGCTTGGGGGATAAACAATTACTTTTTTTAATCAACTTACGCACAGGTTTATTTAGTATAAAGCTTTAAAAAAACAACAATTACTTTTTTAATTTTTCTCATGCCCTGGGTATTTTAGTATAAAGCCTCTGAGATGAACACTTCGTTTTTTTATTCAACTCTACGCCCAGGGCATTTAGGTTTAAATACTTGGGGTGAAGAATAAATTCTTTTATTCAACTTATGCCCAGGTTTTTTAGTATAAAGCCTCTGTGATGAACAATTCGCTTTTTTATTCAAGTCTACTCCCAGGGTATTAAGGTTCAAAGGCTTCGGGGTTAAACAATTACTTTTTTTAATCAACTTACGCACATAATTTTTTTGTTTAAAAATAAACAATTACTTTTTTAATTTTACTTATGCCCTGGGTTTTTTAGTATAAAGCCTCTGAAAAAAACAAATCGTTTTTTTTTATTCAACTCGACGCCAAGGGTATTCGGGTTTAAAGGCTTGGGGATAAACGATTACTTATTTTTTTTTTTTTTTTTAGTTCGATGCTCAGGATATTTTATTTTAAATGTTTGGTGGATAATTCCCTTAATCATCAATTATTATTTCTCGGAGGTTATTTTTTAATTTTTTTTCCAATCTTAAAGAGTTATTTAGTTAATAAAAATGAAAAAATAATTTTTTTTTTTTTTTAATAACTTTACGAGTCTGCAATGTCGATAACGTTCGAAACTCATAGCCTATAAACCGCTCAATATATATAGACCGTTTGTTTCTTGGTACGATTGTACGCCCTGAACACAGCTCACCGTCCCAACGAAGGAATATCGTATTCAACCCTCAGGGTTGGACACGATATTTTTTCTAAAGGCAAAAACGCTATGTTCAGAGCTTACGAGCCGAGACGATGGTTCGGGCATCCGATATATAGGTATATAAGCGGACCGATTCCATTTAACCTCGAGAATATCTGCTGCGGACTGTAGAACTATTTTATTGTTATTTCTTATGAAAATATATTTTTGCTTGTGGCTTTTTGCACGCAGGTTTTTTTTATAAATAAATGACTCAATACATAATCCCCCAAGCTGCTACAACCCCATAACGCCGAGCTCGCTAGTTTTTTTTATGAATAAGTAAATAAATACAAAATCCCCCAAGCTGCTACAACCCCCTAACGCCGAGCTCGCAAGTTTTTTTTATAAATAAATAAATAAATAAAAAATCCCCCAAGCTGCTACAACCCCATAACGCCGAGCTCGCGAGTTTTGTATGAATAAATAAATGGAAAAAATTCTCCCGAGCTCTTGCGAGTTTTTAAGTGATAAGTAAATTAAAATAATCCCCCAAGCTGCTACAACGGGGGATTCTAAGTTTGAAGCTAAAGGGATCATTCATTTATTTATGAGTTGAACTCGGAAGCCCAGGGTATTGTGGGTTCGAAGCTTGGGGGATCATTTATTTATTTAAAGTTGAACTTGGACGCCCAGGGTATTGTGGGTATAAAGCTTGGGGGATTGTTCGCTTATTTAAAAATTCAACTCGGACGCCCAGGGTATTGTGGGTTTGAAGCTTGGGGGATCATTCATTTATTCAAAAATTGAACGTGGACGCCCAGGGGATTCTGGGTTTGAAGCTAAAGGGATCATTCATTTATTTATGAGTTAAACTCGGAAGCCCAGGGTATTGTGGGTTCGAAGCTTGGGGGATCATTTATTTATTTAAAGTTGAACTTGGACGCCCAAGGTATTGTGGGTTTGAAGCTTGGGGGATAGTTCGCTTATTTAAAAATTCAACTCGGACGCCCAGGGTATTGTGGGTTTGAAGCTTAAGGGATCATTAATTTATTCAAAAATTGAACTCGGGAGCCCAGGGTATTGTGGGATTGAAGCTTGGGGGATCATTTATTTATTTAAAGTTGAACTTGGACGCCCAGGGTATTGTGGGTTTGAAGCTTGGGGGATTGTTCGCTTATTCAAAAATTGAACTCGTAAGCCCAGGGTATTGTGGGTTTGAAGTTTTCGGGGATCATTTATTTATTTAAAGTTGAACTTGGACGACCAGGGTATTGTGGGTATGAAGCTTGAGGGATTGTTCGCTTATTTAAAAATTCAACTCGGACAACCAGGGTATTGTGGGTTTGAAGCTTGGGAGATCATTTATTTATTCAAAAATTGAACGTGGACGCCCACGGGATTCTGGGTTTGAAGCTAAAGGGATTATTCATTTATTTATGAGTTGAACTCGAAAGCCCGGGGTATTGTGGGTTCGAAGCTTGGGGGATCATTTATTTATTTAAAGTTGAACTTGGACGCCCAGGGTATTGTGGGTATGAAGCTTGGGGGATTGTTCGCTTATTTACAAATTCAACTCGGACGGTCAGGGTATTGTGGGTTTGAAGCTTGGGGGATCACTTATTTATTTACTAATTGAACTCGGAAGCCCAGGGTATTGTGGGTTCGAAGCTTGGGGGATCATTTATTTATTTAAAGTTGAACTTGGACGACCAGGGTATTGTGGGTATGAAGCTTGAGGGATTGTTCGCTTATTTAAAAATTCAACTCGGACAACCAGGGTATTGTGGGTTTGAAGCTTGGGAGATCATTTATTTATTCAAAAATTGAACGTGGACGCCCACGGGATTCTGGGTTTGAAGCTAAAGGGATTATTCATTTATTTATGAGTTGAACTCGAAAGCCCGGGGTATTGTGGGTTCGAAGCTTGGGGGATCATTTATTTATTTAAAGTTGAACTTGGACGCCCAGGGTATTGTGGGTATGAAGCTTGGGGGATTGTTCGCTTATTTACAAATTCAACTCGGACGGTCAGGGTATTGTGGGTTTGAAGCTTGGGGGATCACTTATTTATTTACTAATTGAACTCGGAAGCCCAGGGTATTGTGGGTTCGAAGCTTGGGGGATCATTTATTTATTTAAAGTTGAACTTGGACGACCAGGGTATTGTGGGTATGAAGCTTGAGGGATTGTTCGCTTATTTAAAAATTCAACTCGGACAACCAGGGTATTGTGGGTTTGAAGCTTGGGAGATCATTTATTTATTCAAAAATTGAACGTGGACGCCCACGGGATTCTGGGTTTGAAGCTAAAGGGATTATTCATTTATTTATGAGTTGAACTCGAAAGCCCGGGGTATTGTGGGTTCGAAGCTTGGGGGATCATTTATTTATTTAAAGTTGAACTTGGACGCCCAGGGTATTGTGGGTATGAAGCTTGGGGGATTGTTCGCTTATTTACAAATTCAACTCGGACGGTCAGGGTATTGTGGGTTTGAAGCTTGGGGGATCACTTATTTATTTACTAATTGAACTCGGACGCCCGGGGTATTGTGGGTTTCAAGCTTAGGGGATCATTTATTTATTTAAAAATTGAACTGGGACGCCCATGGTATTGTGGGTATGAAGCTTGGGGGATTGTTCGCTTATTTAAAAATTCAACTCAGACGCTCAGGGTATTGTGGGTTTGAAGCTTGGGGGATCATTTATTTATTCAAAAATTGAACGTGGACGCCCACGGGATTCTGGGTTTGAAGCTAAAGGGATCATTCATTTTTTTATGAGTTGAACTCGGAAGCCCAGGGTATTGTGGGTTCGAAGCTTGGGGGATCATTTATTTATTTAAAGTTGAACTTGGACGCCCAAGGTATTGTGGGTTTGAAGCTTGGGGGATAGTTCGCTTATTTAAAAATTCAACTCGGACGCCCAGGGTATTGTGGGTTTGAAGCTTAAGGGATCATTAATTTATTCAAAAATTGAACTCGGGAGCCCAGGGTATTGTGGGATTGAAGCTTGGGGGATCATTTATTTATTTAAAGTTGAACTTGGACGCCCAGGGTATTGTGGGTTTGAAGCTTGGGGGATTGTTCGCTTATTCAAAAATTGAACTCGTAAGCCCAGGGTATTGTGGGTTTGAAGTTTTCGGGGATCATTTATTTATTTAAAGTTGAACTTGGACGCCCAGGGTATTGTGGGTATGAAGCTTGAGGGATTGTTCGCTTATTTAAAAATTCAACTCGGACAATCAGGGTATTGTGGGTTTGAAGCTTGGGAGATCATTTATTTATTCAAAAATTGAACGTGGACGCCCACGGGATTCTGGGTTTGAAGCTAAAGGGATTATTCATTTATTTATGAGTTGAACTCGAAAGCCCGGGGTATTGTGGGTTCGAAGCTTGGGGGATCATTTATTTATTTAAAGTTGAACTTGGACGCCCAGGGTATTGTGGGTATGAAGCTTGGGGGATTGTTCGCTTATTTACAAATTCAACTCGGACGGTCAGGGTATTGTGGGTTTGAAGCCTGGGGGGATCATTTATTTATTCAAAAATTGAACGTGGACGCCCACGGGATTCTGGGTTTGAAGCTAAAGGGATCATTCATTTATTTATGAGTTGAACTCGGAAGCCCAGGGTATTGTGGGTTCGAAGCTTGGGGGATCATTTATTTATTTAAAGTTGAACTTGGACGCCCAGGGTATTGTGGGTATGAAGCTTGGGGGATTGTTCGCTTATTTAAAAATTCAACTCGGACGCCCAGGGTATTGTGGGTTTGAAGCTTGGGGGATCATTTATTTATTCAAAAATTGAACGTGGACGCCCAGGGGATTCTGGGTTTGAAGCTAAAGGGATCATTCATTTATTTATGAGTTGAACTCGGAAGCCGGGGATATTGTGGGTTCGAAGCTTGGGGGATCATTTATTTATTTAAAGTTGAACTTGGACGCCCAGGGTATTGTGGGTATGAAGCTTGGGGGATCATTTATTTATTCAAAAATTCAACTCGGACGGTCAGGGTATTGTGGGTTTGAAGCTTGGGGGATCACTTATTTATTTACTAATTGAACTCGGACGCCCGGGGTATTGTGGGTTTCAAGCTTAGGGGATCATTTATTTATTTAAAAATTGAACTGGGACGCCCATGGTATTGTGGGTATGAAGCTTGAGGGATTGTTCGCTTATTTAAAAATTCAACTCGGACGCTCAGGGTATTGTGGGTTTGAAGCTTGGGGGATCATTTATTTATTCAAAAATTGAACGTGGACGCCCGGGGGATTCTAAGTTTGAAGCTAAAGGGATCATTCATTTATTTATGAGTTGAACTCGGAAGCCCAGGGTATTGTGGGTTCGAAGCTTGGGGGATCATTTATTTATTTAAAGTTGAACTTGGACGCCCAAGGTATTGTGGGTTTGAAGCTTGGGAGATCGTTCGCTTATTTAAAAATTCAACTCGGACGCCCAGGGTATTGCGGGTTTGAAGCTTAAGAGATCATTAATTTATTTAAAAATTGAACTCGGGAGCCCAGGGTATTGTGGGATTGAAGCTTGGGGGATCATTTATTTATTTAAAGTTGAACTTGGACGCCCAGGGTATTGTGGGTTTGAAGCTTGGGGGATCGTTCGCTTATTCAAAAATTGAACTCGGACACCCAGGGTATTGTGGGTTTGAAGCTTGGGGGATCATTTATTTATTCAAAAATTGAACGTGGACGCCCACGGGATTCTGGGTTTGAAGCTAAAGGGATCATTCATTTATTTATGAGTTGAACTCGAAAGCCCGGGGTATTGTGGGTTCGAAGCTTGGGGGATCATTTATTTATTTAAAGTTGAACTCGGACGCCCGGGGTATTGTGGGTTTCAAGCTTAGGGGATCATTTATTTATTTAAAAATTGAACTGGGACGCCCATGGTATTGTGGGTTTGGAGCTTGGGGGATTGTTCGCTTATATAAAAATTGAACCTGGAAGCCCAGGGTATTGTGGGTTTGAAGTTTTGGGGGATCATTTATTTATTTAAAGTTGAACTTGGACGCCCAGGGTATTGTGGGTATGAAGCTTGGGAGATTGTTCGCTCATTTAAAAATTGAACTCGGAAGCCCAGGGTATTGTGGGTTTGAAGTTTTGGGGGATCATTTATTTATTTAAAGTTGAACTTGGACGCCCAGGGTATTGTGGGTTTGAAGCTAAAGGGATCATTCATTTATTTATGAGTTGAACTCGGAAGCCCAGGGTATTGTGGGTTCGAAGCTTGGGGGATCATTTATTTATTTAAAGTTGAACTTGGACGCCCAAGGTATTGAGGGTTTGAAGCTTGGGGGATAGTTCGCTTATTTAAAAATTCAACTCGGACGCCCAGGGTATTGCGGGTTTGAAGCTTAAGGGATCATAAATTTATTTAAAAATTGAACTCGGGAGCCCAGGGTATTGTGGGATTGAAGCTTGGGGGATCATTTATTTATTTAAAGTTGAACTTGGACGCCCAGGGTATTGTGGGTTTGAAGCTTGGGGGATCGTTCGCTTATTCAAAAATTGAACTCGGACACCCACGGTATTGTGGGTTTGAAGCTTGGGGGATCATTTATTTATTCAAAAATTGAACGTGGACGCCCACGGGATTCTGGGGTTGAAGCTAAAGGGATCATTCATTTATTTATGAGTTGAACTCAGAAGCCCAGGGTATTGTGGGTTCGAAGCTTGGGGGATCATTTATTTATTTAAAGCTGAACTTGGACGCACAGGGTATTGTGAGTATGAAGCTTGGGGGATTGTTCGCTTATTTAAAAATTCAACTCGGACGGTCAGGGTATTGTGGGTTTGAAGCTTGGAGGATCACTTATTTATTTACAAATTGAACTCGGACGCCTGCGGTAATGTGGGTTTCAAGCTTAGGGGATCATTTATTTATTTAAAAATAGAACTGGGACGCCCATGGTATTGTGAATATGAAGCTTGGGGGATTGTTCGCTTATTTAAAAATTCAACTCGGACGCCCAGGGTGTTGTGGGTTTGAAGCTTAAGGTATCATGAATTTATTCAAAAATTGAACGTGGACGCCCAGGGGATTCTAGGTTTGAAGCTAAACGGATCATTCATTTATTTATGAGTTGAACTCGGAAGCCCAGGGTATTGTGGGTTCGAAGCTTGGGGGATCATTTATTTATTTAAAGTTGAACTTGGACGCCCAGGGTATTGTGGGAATGAAGCTTGGGGGATTGTTCGCTTATTTAAAAATTCAACTCGGACGCCCAGGGTATTGTGGGTTTGAAGCTTGGGGGATCATTTATTTATTCAAAAATTGAACGTGGACGCCCAGGGGATTCTGGGTTTGAAGCTAAAGGGATCATTCATTTATTTATGAGTTGAACTCGGAAGCCGGGGGTATTGTGGGTTCGAAGCTTGGGGGATCATTAATTTATTTAAAGTTGAACTTGGACGCCCAGGGTATTGTGGGTATGAAGCTTGGGAGATTGTTCGCTTATTTAAAAATTCAACTCGGACGGTCAGGGTATTGTGGGTTTGAAGCTTGGGGGATCACTTATTTATTTACTAATTGAACTCGGACGCCCGGGGTATTGTGGGTTTAGAGCTTAGGGGATCATTTATTTATTTAAAAATTGAACTGGGACGCCCATGGTATTGTGGGTATGAAGCTTGGGGGATTGTTCGCTTATTTAAAAATTCAACTCGGACGCTCAGGGTATTGTGGGTTTGAAGCTTGGGGGATCATTTATTTATTCAAAAATTGAACGTGGACGCCCAGGGGATTCTAAGTTTGAAGCTAAAGGGATCATTCATTTATTTATGAGTTGAACTCGGAAGCCCAGGGTATTGTGGGTTCGAAGCTTGGGGGATCACTTATTTATTTACTAATTGAACTCGGACGCCCGGGGTATTGTGGGTTTCAAGCTTAGGGGATCATTTAATTATTTAAAAATTGAACTGGGACGCCCATGGTATTGTGGGTATGAAGCTTGAGGGATTGTTCGCTTATTTAAAAATTCAACTCGGACGCTCAGGGTATTGTGGGTTTGAAGCTTGGGGGATCATTTATTTATTCAAAAATTGAACGTGGACGCCCGGGGGATTCTAAGTTTGAAGCTAAAGGGATCATTCATTTATTTATGAGTTGAACTCGGAAGCCCAGGGTATTGTGGGTTCGAAGCTTAGGGGATCATTTATTTATTTAAAGTTGAACTTGGACGCCCAAGGTATTGTGGGTTTGAAGCTTGAGGGATAGTTCGCTTATTTAAAAATTCAACTCGGACGCCCAGGGTATTGCGGGTTTGAAGTTTAAGGGATCATTAATTTATTTAAAAATTGAACTCGGGAGCCCAGGGTATTGTGGGATTGAAGCTTGGGGGATCATTTATTTATTTAAAGTTGAACTTGGACGCCCAGGGTATTGTGGGTTTGAAGCTTGGGGGATCGTTCGCTTATTCAAAAATTGAACTCGGACACCCAGGGTATTGTGGGTTTGAAGCTTGGGGGATCATTTATTTATTCAAAAATTGAACGTGGACGCCCACGGGATTCTGGGTTTGAAGCTAAAGGGATCATTCATTTATTTATGAGTTGAACTCAGAAGCCCAGGGTATTGTGGGTTCGAGGCTTGGGGGATCACTTATTTATTTACAAATTGAACTCGGACGCCCGGGGTATTGTGGGTTTCAAGCTTAGGGGATCATTTATTTATTTAAAAATTGAACTGGGACGCCCATGGTATTGTGGGTTTGGAGCTTGGGGGATTGTTCGCTTATATAAAAATTGAACCTGGAAGCCCAGGGTATTGTGGGTTTGAAGTTTTGGGGGATCATTTATTTATTTAAAGTTGAACTTGGACGCCCAGGGTATTGTGGGTATGAAGCTTGGGAGATTGTTCGCTCATTTAAAAATTGAACTCGGAAGCCCAGGGTATAGTGGGTTTGAAGTTTTGGGGAATCATTTATTTATTTAAAGTTGAACTTGGACGCCCAGGGTATTGTGGGTTTGAAGCTAAAGGGATCATTCATTTATTTATGAGTTGAACTCGGAAGCCCAGGGTATTGTGGGTTCGAAGCTTGGGGGATCATTTATTTATTTAAAGTTGAACTTGGACGCCCAAGGTATTGTGGGTTTGAAGCTTGGGGGATAGTTCGCTTATTTAAAAATTCAACTCGGACGCCCAGGGTATTGCGGGTTTGAAGCTTAAGGGATCATTAATTTATTTGAAAATTGAACTCGGGAGCCCAGGGTATTGTGGGATTGAAGCTTGGGGGATCATTTATTTATTTAAAGTTGAACTTGGACGCCCAGGGTATTGTGGGTTTGAAGCTTGGGGGATCGTTCGCTTATTCAAAAATTGAACTCGGACACCCAGGGTATTGTGGGTTTGAAGCTTGGGGGATCATTTATTTATTCAAAAATTGAACGTGGACGCCCACGGGATTCTGGGTTTGAAGCTAAAGGGATCATTCATTTATTTATGAGTTGAACTCAGAAGCCCAGGGTATTGTGGGTTCGAAGCTTGGGGGATAATTTATTTATTTAAAGCTGAACTTGGACGCACAGGGTATTGTGAGTATGAAGCTTGGGGGATTGTTCGCTTATTTAAAAATTCAACTCGGACGGTCAGGGTATTGTGGGTTTGAAGCTTGGAGGGTCACTTATTTATTTACAAATTGAACTCGGACGCCTGCGGTAATGTGGGTTTCAAGCTTAGGGGATCATTTATTTATTCAAAAATAGAACTGGGACGCCCATGGTATTGTGAATATGAAGCTTGGGGGATTGTTCGCTCATTTAAAAATTCAACTCGGACGCCCAGGGTGTTGTGGGTTTGAAGCTTAAGGTATCATTAATTTGTTCAAAAATTGAACGTGGACGCCCAGGGGATTCTAGGTTTGAAGCTAAAGGGATCATTCATTTATTTATGAGTTGAACTCGGAAGCCCAGGGTATTGTGGGTTCGAAGCTTGGGGGATCATTAATTTATTTAAAGTTGAACTCGGACGCCCAGGGTGTTGTGGGTTTGAAGCTTAAGGTATCATTAATTTGTTCAAAAATTGAACGTGGACGCCCAGGGGATTCTAGGTTTGAAGCTAAAGGGATCATTCATTTATTTATGAGTTGAACTCGGAAGCCCAGGGTATTGTGGGTTCGAAGCTTGGGGGATCATTTATTTATTTAAAGTTGAACTTGGACGCCCAGGGTATTGTGGGAATGAAGCTTGGGGGATTGTTCGCTTATTTAAAAATTCAACTCAGACGCTCAGGGTATTGTGGGTTTGAAGCTTGGGGGATCATTTATTTATTCAAAAATTGAACGTGGACGCCCACGGGATTCTGGGTTTGAAGCTAAAGGGATCATTCATTTTTTTATGAGTTGAACTCGGAAGCCCAGGGTATTGTGGGTTCGAAGCTTGGGGGATCATTTATTTATTTAAAGTTGAACTTGGACGCCCAAGGTATTGTGGGTTTGAAGCTTGGGGGATAGTTCGCTTATTTAAAAATTCAACTCGGACGCCCAGGGTATTGTGGGTTTGAAGCTTAAGGGATCATTAATTTATTCAAAAATTGAACTCGGGAGCCCAGGGTATTGTGGGATTGAAGCTTGGGGGATCATTTATTTATTTAAAGTTGAACTTGGACGCCCAGGGTATTGTGGGTTTGAAGCTTGGGGGATTGTTCGCTTATTCAAAAATTGAACTCGTAAGCCCAGGGTATTGTGGGTTTGAAGTTTTCAGGGATCATTTATTTATTTAAAGTTGAACTTGGACGCCCAGGGTATTGTGGGTATGAAGCTTGAGGGATTGTTCGCTTATTTAAAAATTCAACTCGGACAATCAGGGTATTGTGGGTTTGAAGCTTGGGAGATCATTTATTTATTCAAAAATTGAACGTGGACGCCCACGGGATTCTGGGTTTGAAGCTAAAGGGATTATTCATTTATTTATGAGTTGAACTCGAAAGCCCGGGGTATTGTGGGTTCGAAGCTTGGGGGATTGTTCGCTTATTTAAAAATTCAACTCGGACGCCCAGGGTATTGTGGGTTTGAAGCTTGGGGGATCATTTATTTATTCAAAAATTGAACGTGGACGCCCAGGGGATTCTGGGTTTGAAGCTAAAGGGATCATTCATTTATTTATGAGTTGAACTCGGAAGCCGGGGGTATTGTGAATTCGAAGCTTGGGGGATCATTAATTTATTTAAAGTTGAACTCGGACGCCCAGGGTGTTGTGGGTTTGAAGCTTAAGGTATCATTAATTTGTTCAAAAATTGAACGTGGACGCCCAGGGGATTCTAGGTTTGAAGCTAAAGGGATTATTCATTTATTTATGAGTTGAACTCGAAAGCCCGGGGTATTGTGGGAATGAAGCTTGGGGGATTGTTCGCTTATTTAAAAATTCAACTCGGACGCCCAGGGTAATGTGGGTTTGAAGCTTAGGGGATCATTTATTTATTTAAAGTTGAACTTGGACGCCCAAGGTATTGTGGGTTTGAAGCTTGAGGGATAGTTCGCTTATTTAAAAATTCAACTCGGACGCCCAGGGTATTGCGGGTTTGAAGTTTAAGGGATCATTAATTTATTTAAAAATTGAACTCGGGAGCCCAGGGTATTGTGGGATTGAAGCTTGGGGGATCATTTATTTATTTAAAGTTGAACTTGGACGCCCAGGGTATTGTGGGTTTGAAGCTTGGGGGATCGTTCGCTTATTCAAAAATTGAACTCGGACACCCAGGGTATTGTGGGTTTGAAGCTTGGGGGATCATTTATTTATTCAAAAATTGAACGTGGACGCCCACGGGATTCTGGGTTTGAAGCTAAAGGGATCATTCATTTATTTATGAGTTGAACTCAGAAGCCCAGGGTATTGTGGGTTCGAGGCTTGGGGGATCACTTATTTATTTACAAATTGAACTCGGACGCCCGGGGTATTGTGGGTTTCAAGCTTAGGGGATCATTTATTTATTTAAAAATTGAACTGGGACGCCCATGGTATTGTGGGTTTGGAGCTTGGGGGATTGTTCGCTTATATAAAAATTGAACCTGGAAGCCCAGGGTATTGTGGGTTTGAAGTTTTGGGGGATCATTTATTTATTTAAAGTTGAACTTGGACGCCCAGGGTATTGTGGGTATGAAGCTTGGGAGATTGTTCGCTCATTTAAAAATTGAACTCGGAAGCCCAGGGTATAGTGGGTTTGAAGTTTTGGGGAATCATTTATTTATTTAAAGTTGAACTTGGACGCCCAGGGTATTGTGGGTTTGAAGCTAAAGGGATCATTCATTTATTTATGAGTTGAACTCGGAAGCCCAGGGTATTGTGGGTTCGAAGCTTGGGGGATCATTTATTTATTTAAAGTTGAACTTGGACGCCCAAGGTATTGTGGGTTTGAAGCTTGGGGGATAGTTCGCTTATTTAAAAATTCAACTCGGACGCCCAGGGTATTGCGGGTTTGAAGCTTAAGGGATCATTAATTTATTTGAAAATTGAACTCGGGAGCCCAGGGTATTGTGGGATTGAAGCTTGGGGGATCATTTATTTATTTAAAGTTGAACTTGGACGCCCAGGGTATTGTGGGTTTGAAGCTTGGGGGATCGTTCGCTTATTCAAAAATTGAACTCGGACACCCAGGGTATTGTGGGTTTGAAGCTTGGGGGATCATTTATTTATTCAAAAATTGAACGTGGACGCCCACGGGATTCTGGGTTTGAAGCTAAAGGGATCATTCATTTATTTATGAGTTGAACTCAGAAGCCCAGGGTATTGTGGGTTCGAAGCTTGGGGGATAATTTATTTATTTAAAGCTGAACTTGGACGCACAGGGTATTGTGAGTATGAAGCTTGGGGGATTGTTCGCTTATTTAAAAATTCAACTCGGACGGTCAGGGTATTGTGGGTTTGAAGCTTGGAGGGTCACTTATTTATTTACAAATTGAACTCGGACGCCTGCGGTAATGTGGGTTTCAAGCTTAGGGGATCATTTATTTATTCAAAAATAGAACTGGGACGCCCATGGTATTGTGAATATGAAGCTTGGGGGATTGTTCGCTCATTTAAAAATTCAACTCGGACGCCCAGGGTGTTGTGGGTTTGAAGCTTAAGGTATCATTAATTTGTTCAAAAATTGAACGTGGACGCCCAGGGGATTCTAGGTTTGAAGCTAAAGGGATCATTCATTTATTTATGAGTTGAACTCGGAAGCCCAGGGTATTGTGGGTTCGAAGCTTGGGGGATCATTAATTTATTTAAAGTTGAACTCGGACGCCCAGGGTGTTGTGGGTTTGAAGCTTAAGGTATCATTAATTTGTTCAAAAATTGAACGTGGACGCCCAGGGGATTCTAGGTTTGAAGCTAAAGGGATCATTCATTTATTTATGAGTTGAACTCGGAAGCCCAGGGTATTGTGGGTTCGAAGCTTGGGGGATCATTTATTTATTTAAAGTTGAACTTGGACGCCCAGGGTATTGTGGGAATGAAGCTTGGGGGATTGTTCGCTTATTTAAAAATTCAACTCAGACGCTCAGGGTATTGTGGGTTTGAAGCTTGGGGGATCATTTATTTATTCAAAAATTGAACGTGGACGCCCACGGGATTCTGGGTTTGAAGCTAAAGGGATCATTCATTTTTTTATGAGTTGAACTCGGAAGCCCAGGGTATTGTGGGTTCGAAGCTTGGGGGATCATTTATTTATTTAAAGTTGAACTTGGACGCCCAAGGTATTGTGGGTTTGAAGCTTGGGGGATAGTTCGCTTATTTAAAAATTCAACTCGGACGCCCAGGGTATTGTGGGTTTGAAGCTTAAGGGATCATTAATTTATTCAAAAATTGAACTCGGGAGCCCAGGGTATTGTGGGATTGAAGCTTGGGGGATCATTTATTTATTTAAAGTTGAACTTGGACGCCCAGGGTATTGTGGGTTTGAAGCTTGGGGGATTGTTCGCTTATTCAAAAATTCAACTCGGACAATCAGGGTATTGTGGGTTTGAAGCTTGGGAGATCATTTATTTATTCAAAAATTGAACGTGGACGCCCACGGGATTCTGGGTTTGAAGCTAAAGGGATTATTCATTTATTTATGAGTTGAACTCGAAAGCCCGGGGTATTGTGGGTTCGAAGCTTGGGGGATCATTTATTTATTTAAAGTTGAACTTGGACGCCCAGGGTATTGTGGGTATGAAGCTTGGGGGATTGTTCGCTTATTTACAAATTCAACTCGGACGGTCAGGGTATTGTGGGTTTGAAGCCTGGGGGGATCATTTATTTATTCAAAAATTGAACGTGGACGCCCACGGGATTCTGGGTTTGAAGCTAAAGGGATCATTCATTTATTTATGAGTTGAACTCGGAAGCCCAGGGTATTGTGGGTTCGAAGCTTGGGGGATCATTTATTTATTTAAAGTTGAACTTGGACGCCCAGGGTATTGTGGGTATGAAGCTTGGGGGATTGTTCGCTTATTTAAAAATTCAACTCGGACGCCCAGGGTATTGTGGGTTTGAAGCTTGGGGGATCATTTATTTATTCAAAAATTGAACGTGGACGCCCAGGGGATTCTGGGTTTGAAGCTAAAGGGATCATTCATTTATTTATGAGTTGAACTCGGAAGCCGGGGATATTGTGGGTTCGAAGCTTGGGGGATCATTTATTTATTTAAAGTTGAACTTGGACGCCCAGGGTATTGTGGGTATGAAGCTTGGGGGATTGTTCGCTTATTTAAAAATTCAACTCGGACGCCCAGGGTATTGTGGGTTTGAAGCTTGGGGGATCATTTATTTATTCAAAAATTGAACGTGGACGCCCACGGGATTCTGGGTTTGAAGCTAAAGGGATCATTCATTTATTTATGAGTTGAACTCGGAAGCCCAGGGTATTGTGGGTTCGAAGCTTGGGGGATCATTTATTTATTTAAAGTTGAACTTGGACGCCCAAGGTATTGTGGGTTTGAAGCTTGGGGGTCAGTTCGCTTATTTAAAAATTCAACTCGGACGCCCAGGGTATTGTGGGTTTGAAGCTTAAGGGATCATTAATTTATTCAAAAATTGAACTCGGGAGCCCAGGGTATTGTGGGATTGAAGCTTGGGGGATCATTTATTTATTTAAAGTTGAACTTGGACGCCCAGGGTATTGTGGGTTTGAAGCTTGGGGGATTGTTCGCTTATTCAAAAATTGAACTCGTAAGCCCAGGGTATTGTGGGTTTGAAGTTTTCGGGGATCATTTATTTATTTAAAGTTGAACTTGGACGCCCAGGGTATTGTGGGTATGAAGCTTGAGGGATTGTTCGCTTATTTAAAAATTCAACTCGGACAATCAGGGTATTGTGGGTTTGAAGCTTGGGAGATCATTTATTTATTCAAAAATTGAACGTGGACGCCCACGGGATTCTGGGTTTGAAGCTAAAGGGATTATTCATTTATTTATGAGTTGAACTCGAAAGCCCGGGGTATTGTGGGTTCGAAGCTTGGGGGATCATTTATTTATTTAAAGTTGAACTTGGACGCCCAGGGTATTGTGGATATGAAGCTTGGGGGATTGTTCGCTTATTTACAAATTCAACTCGGACGGTCAGGGTATTGTGGGTTTGAAGCTTGGGGGATCATTTATTTATTCAAAAATTGAACGTGGACGCCCACGGGATTCTGGGTTTGAAGCTAAAGGGATCATTCATTTATTTATGAGTTGAACTCGGAAGCCCAGGGTATTGTGGGTTCGAAGCTTGGGGGATCATTTATTTATTTAAAGTTGAACTTGGACGCCCAGGGTATTGTGGGTATGAAGCTTGGGGGATTGTTCGCTTATTTAAAAATTCAACTCGGACGCCCAGGGTATTGTGGGTTTGAAGCTTGGGGGATCATTTATTTATTCAAAAATTGAACGTGGACGCCCAGGGGATTCTGGGTTTGAAGCTAAAGGGATCATTCATTTATTTATGAGTTGAACTCGGAAGCCGGGGATATTGTGGGTTCGAAGCTTGGGGGATCATTTATTTATTTAAAGTTGAACTTGGACGCCCAGGGTATTGTGGGTATGAAGCTTGGGGGATCATTTATTTATTCAAAAATTCAACTCGGACGGTCAGGGTATTGTGGGTTTGAAGCTTGGGGGATCACTTATTTATTTACTAATTGAACTCGGACGCCCGGGGTATTGTGGGTTTCAAGCTTAGGGGATCATTTATTTATTTAAAAATTGAACTGGGACGCCCATGGTATTGTGGGTATGAAGCTTGAGGGATTGTTCGCTTATTTAAAAATTCAACTCGGACGCTCAGGGTATTGTGGGTTTGAAGCTTGGGGGATCATTTATTTATTCAAAAATTGAACGTGGACGCCCGGGGGATTCTAAGTTTGAAGCTAAAGGGATCATTCATTTATTTATGAGTTGAACTCGGAAGCCCAGGGTATTGTGGGTTCGAAGCTTGGGGGATCATTTATTTATTTAAAGTTGAACTTGGACGCCCAAGGTATTGTGGGTTTGAAGCTTGGGAGATCGTTCGCTTATTTAAAAATTCAACTCGGACGCCCAGGGTATTGCGGGTTTGAAGCTTAAGAGATCATTAATTTATTTAAAAATTGAACTCGGGAGCCCAGGGTATTGTGGGATTGAAGCTTGGGGGATCATTTATTTATTTAAAGTTGAACTTGGACGCCCAGGGTATTGTGGGTTTGAAGCTTGGGGGATCGTTCGCTTATTCAAAAATTGAACTCGGACACCCAGGGTATTGTGGGTTTGAAGCTTGGGGGATCATTTATTTATTCAAAAATTGAACGTGGACGCCCACGGGATTCTGGGTTTGAAGCTAAAGGGATCATTCATTTATTTATGAGTTGAACTCGAAAGCCCGGGGTATTGTGGGTTCGAAGCTTGGGGGATCATTTATTTATTTAAAGTTGAACTCGGACGCCCGGGGTATTGTGGGTTTCAAGCTTAGGGGATCATTTATTTATTTAAAAATTGAACTGGGACGCCCATGGTATTGTGGGTTTGGAGCTTGGGGGATTGTTCGCTTATATAAAAATTGAACCTGGAAGCCCAGGGTATTGTGGGTTTGAAGTTTTGGGGGATCATTTATTTATTTAAAGTTGAACTTGGACGCCCAGGGTATTGTGGGTATGAAGCTTGGGAGATTGTTCGCTCATTTAAAAATTGAACTCGGAAGCCCAGGGTATTGTGGGTTTGAAGTTTTGGGGGATCATTTATTTATTTAAAGTTGAACTTGGACGCCCAGGGTATTGTGGGTTTGAAGCTAAAGGGATCATTCATTTATTTATGAGTTGAACTCGGAAGCCCAGGGTATTGTGGGTTCGAAGCTTGGGGGATCATTTATTTATTTAAAGTTGAACTTGGACGCCCAAGGTATTGAGGGTTTGAAGCTTGGGGGATAGTTCGCTTATTTAAAAATTCAACTCGGACGCCCAGGGTATTGCGGGTTTGAAGCTTAAGGGATCATAAATTTATTTAAAAATTGAACTCGGGAGCCCAGGGTATTGTGGGATTGAAGCTTGGGGGATCATTTATTTATTTAAAGTTGAACTTGGACGCCCAGGGTATTGTGGGTTTGAAGCTTGGGGGATCGTTCGCTTATTCAAAAATTGAACTCGGACACCCACGGTATTGTGGGTTTGAAGCTTGGGGGATCATTTATTTATTCAAAAATTGAACGTGGACGCCCACGGGATTCTGGGGTTGAAGCTAAAGGGATCATTCATTTATTTATGAGTTGAACTCAGAAGCCCAGGGTATTGTGGGTTCGAAGCTTGGGGGATCATTTATTTATTTAAAGCTGAACTTGGACGCACAGGGTATTGTGAGTATGAAGCTTGGGGGATTGTTCGCTTATTTAAAAATTCAACTCGGACGGTCAGGGTATTGTGGGTTTGAAGCTTGGAGGATCACTTATTTATTTACAAATTGAACTCGGACGCCTGCGGTAATGTGGGTTTCAAGCTTAGGGGATCATTTATTTATTTAAAAATAGAACTGGGACGCCCATGGTATTGTGAATATGAAGCTTGGGGGATTGTTCGCTTATTTAAAAATTCAACTCGGACGCCCAGGGTGTTGTGGGTTTGAAGCTTAAGGTATCATTAATTTATTCAAAAATTGAACGTGGACGCCCAGGGGATTCTAGGTTTGAAGCTAAACGGATCATTCATTTATTTATGAGTTGAACTCGGAAGCCCAGGGTATTGTGGGTTCGAAGCTTGGGGGATCATTTATTTATTTAAAGTTGAACTTGGACGCCCAGGGTATTGTGGGAATGAAGCTTGGGGGATTGTTCGCTTATTTAAAAATTCAACTCGGACGCCCAGGGTATTGTGGGTTTGAAGCTTGGGGGATCATTTATTTATTCAAAAATTGAACGTGGACGCCCAGGGGATTCTGGGTTTGAAGCTAAAGGGATCATTCATTTATTTATGAGTTGAACTCGGAAGCCGGGGGTATTGTGGGTTCGAAGCTTGGGGGATCATTAATTTATTTAAAGTTGAACTTGGACGCCCAGGGTATTGTGGGTATGAAGCTTGGGAGATTGTTCGCTTATTTAAAAATTCAACTCGGACGGTCAGGGTATTGTGGGTTTGAAGCTTGGGGGATCACTTATTTATTTACTAATTGAACTCGGACGCCCGGGGTATTGTGGGTTTAGAGCTTAGGGGATCATTTATTTATTTAAAAATTGAACTGGGACGCCCATGGTATTGTGGGTATGAAGCTTGGGGGATTGTTCGCTTATTTAAAAATTCAACTCGGACGCTCAGGGTATTGTGGGTTTGAAGCTTGGGGGATCATTTATTTATTCAAAAATTGAACGTGGACGCCCAGGGGATTCTAAGTTTGAAGCTAAAGGGATCATTCATTTATTTATGAGTTGAACTCGGAAGCCCAGGGTATTGTGGGTTCGAAGCTTGGGGGATCACTTATTTATTTACTAATTGAACTCGGACGCCCGGGGTATTGTGGGTTTCAAGCTTAGGGGATCATTTAATTATTTAAAAATTGAACTGGGACGCCCATGGTATTGTGGGTATGAAGCTTGAGGGATTGTTCGCTTATTTAAAAATTCAACTCGGACGCTCAGGGTATTGTGGGTTTGAAGCTTGGGGGATCATTTATTTATTCAAAAATTGAACGTGGACGCCCGGGGGATTCTAAGTTTGAAGCTAAAGGGATCATTCATTTATTTATGAGTTGAACTCGGAAGCCCAGGGTATTGTGGGTTCGAAGCTTGGGGGATCATTTATTTATTTAAAGTTGAACTTGGACGCCCAAGGTATTGTGGGTTTGAAGCTTGAGGGATAGTTCGCTTATTTAAAAATTCAACTCGGACGCCCAGGGTATTGCGGGTTTGAAGTTTAAGGGATCATTAATTTATTTAAAAATTGAACTCGGGAGCCCAGGGTATTGTGGGATTGAAGCTTGGGGGATCATTTATTTATTTAAAGTTGAACTTGGACGCCCAGGGTATTGTGGGTTTGAAGCTTGGGGGATCGTTCGCTTATTCAAAAATTGAACTCGGACACCCAGGGTATTGTGGGTTTGAAGCTTGGGGGATCATTTATTTATTCAAAAATTGAACGTGGACGCCCACGGGATTCTGGGTTTGAAGCTAAAGGGATCATTCATTTATTTATGAGTTGAACTCAGAAGCCCAGGGTATTGTGGGTTCGAGGCTTGGGGGATCACTTATTTATTTACAAATTGAACTCGGACGCCCGGGGTATTGTGGGTTTCAAGCTTAGGGGATCATTTATTTATTTAAAAATTGAACTGGGACGCCCATGGTATTGTGGGTTTGGAGCTTGGGGGATTGTTCGCTTATATAAAAATTGAACCTGGAAGCCCAGGGTATTGTGGGTTTGAAGTTTTGGGGGATCATTTATTTATTTAAAGTTGAACTTGGACGCCCAGGGTATTGTGGGTATGAAGCTTGGGAGATTGTTCGCTCATTTAAAAATTGAACTCGGAAGCCCAGGGTATAGTGGGTTTGAAGTTTTGGGGAATCATTTATTTATTTAAAGTTGAACTTGGACGCCCAGGGTATTGTGGGTTTGAAGCTAAAGGGATCATTCATTTATTTATGAGTTGAACTCGGAAGCCCAGGGTATTGTGGGTTCGAAGCTTGGGGGATCATTTATTTATTTAAAGTTGAACTTGGACGCCCAAGGTATTGTGGGTTTGAAGCTTGGGGGATAGTTCGCTTATTTAAAAATTCAACTCGGACGCCCAGGGTATTGCGGGTTTGAAGCTTAAGGGATCATTAATTTATTTGAAAATTGAACTCGGGAGCCCAGGGTATTGTGGGATTGAAGCTTGGGGGATCATTTATTTATTTAAAGTTGAACTTGGACGCCCAGGGTATTGTGGGTTTGAAGCTTGGGGGATCGTTCGCTTATTCAAAAATTGAACTCGGACACCCACGGTATTGTGGGTTTGAAGCTTGGGGGATCATTTATTTATTCAAAAATTGAACGTGGACGCCCACGGGATTCTGGGTTTGAAGCTAAAGGGATCATTCATTTATTTATGAGTTGAACTCGGAAGCCCAGGGTATTGTGGGTTCGAAGCTTGGGGGATCATTTATTTATTTAAAGTTGAACTTGGACGCCCAAGGTATTGTGGGTTTGAAGCTTGGGAGATCGTTCGCTTATTTAAAAATTCAACTCGGACGCCCAGGGTATTGCGGGTTTGAAGCTTAAGAGATCATTAATTTATTTAAAAATTGAACTCGGGAGCCCAGGGTATTGTGGGATTGAAGCTTGGGGGATCATTTATTTATTTAAAGTTGAACTTGGACGCCCAGGGTATTGTGGGTTTGAAGCTTGGGGGATCGTTCGCTTATTCAAAAATTGAACTCGGACACCCAGGGTATTGTGGGTTTGAAGCTTGGGGGATCATTTATTTATTCAAAAATTGAACGTGGACGCCCACGGGATTCTGGGTTTGAAGCTAAAGGGATCATTCATTTATTTATGAGTTGAACTCGAAAGCCCGGGGTATTGTGGGTTCGAAGCTTGGGGGATCATTTATTTATTTAAAGTTGAACTCGGACGCCCGGGGTATTGTGGGTTTCAAGCTTAGGGGATCATTTATTTATTTAAAAATTGAACTGGGACGCCCATGGTATTGTGGGTTTGGAGCTTGGGGGATTGTTCGCTTATATAAAAATTGAACCTGGAAGCCCAGGGTATTGTGGGTTTGAAGTTTTGGGGGATCATTTATTTATTTAAAGTTGAACTTGGACGCCCAGGGTATTGTGGGTATGAAGCTTGGGAGATTGTTCGCTCATTTAAAAATTGAACTCGGAAGCCCAGGGTATTGTGGGTTTGAAGTTTTGGGGGATCATTTATTTATTTAAAGTTGAACTTGGACGCCCAGGGTATTGTGGGTTTGAAGCTAAAGGGATCATTCATTTATTTATGAGTTGAACTCGGAAGCCCAGGGTATTGTGGGTTCGAAGCTTGGGGGATCATTTATTTATTTAAAGTTGAACTTGGACGCCCAAGGTATTGAGGGTTTGAAGCTTGGGGGATAGTTCGCTTATTTAAAAATTCAACTCGGACGCCCAGGGTATTGCGGGTTTGAAGCTTAAGGGATCATAAATTTATTTAAAAATTGAACTCGGGAGCCCAGGGTATTGTGGGATTGAAGCTTGGGGGATCATTTATTTATTTAAAGTTGAACTTGGACGCCCAGGGTATTGTGGGTTTGAAGCTTGGGGGATCGTTCGCTTATTCAAAAATTGAACTCGGACACCCACGGTATTGTGGGTTTGAAGCTTGGGGGATCATTTATTTATTCAAAAATTGAACGTGGACGCCCACGGGATTCTGGGGTTGAAGCTAAAGGGATCATTCATTTATTTATGAGTTGAACTCAGAAGCCCAGGGTATTGTGGGTTCGAAGCTTGGGGGATCATTTATTTATTTAAAGCTGAACTTGGACGCACAGGGTATTGTGAGTATGAAGCTTGGGGGATTGTTCGCTTATTTAAAAATTCAACTCGGACGGTCAGGGTATTGTGGGTTTGAAGCTTGGAGGGTCACTTATTTATTTACAAATTGAACTCGGACGCCTGCGGTAATGTGGGTTTCAAGCTTAGGGGATCATTTATTTATTCAAAAATAGAACTGGGACGCCCATGGTATTGTGAATATGAAGCTTGGGGGATTGTTCGCTCATTTAAAAATTCAACTCGGACGCCCAGGGTGTTGTGGGTTTGAAGCTTAAGGTATCATTAATTTGTTCAAAAATTGAACGTGGACGCCCAGGGGATTCTAGGTTTGAAGCTAAAGGGATCATTCATTTATTTATGAGTTGAACTCGGAAGCCCAGGGTATTGTGGGTTCGAAGCTTGGGGGATCATTAATTTATTTAAAGTTGAACTCGGACGCCCAGGGTGTTGTGGGTTTGAAGCTTAAGGTATCATTAATTTGTTCAAAAATTGAACGTGGACGCCCAGGGGATTCTAGGTTTGAAGCTAAAGGGATCATTCATTTATTTATGAGTTGAACTCGGAAGCCCAGGGTATTGTGGGTTCGAAGCTTGGGGGATCATTTATTTATTTAAAGTTGAACTTGGACGCCCAGGGTATTGTGGGAATGAAGCTTGGGGGATTGTTCGCTTATTTAAAAATTCAACTCAGACGCTCAGGGTATTGTGGGTTTGAAGCTTGGGGGATCATTTATTTATTCAAAAATTGAACGTGGACGCCCACGGGATTCTGGGTTTGAAGCTAAAGGGATCATTCATTTTTTTATGAGTTGAACTCGGAAGCCCAGGGTATTGTGGGTTCGAAGCTTGGGGGATCATTTATTTATTTAAAGTTGAACTTGGACGCCCAGGGTATTGTGGGAATGAAGCTTGGGGGATTGTTCGCTTATTTAAAAATTCAACTCAGACGCTCAGGGTATTGTGGGTTTGAAGCTTGGGGGATCATTTATTTATTCAAAAATTGAACGTGGACGCCCACGGGATTCTGGGTTTGAAGCTAAAGGGATCATTCATTTTTTTATGAGTTGAACTCGGAAGCCCAGGGTATTGTGGGTTCGAAGCTTGGGGGATCATTTATTTATTTAAAGTTGAACTTGGACGCCCAAGGTATTGTGGGTTTGAAGCTTGGGGGATAGTTCGCTTATTTAAAAATTCAACTCGGACGCCCAGGGTATTGTGGGTTTGAAGCTTAAGGGATCATTAATTTATTCAAAAATTGAACTCGGGAGCCCAGGGTATTGTGGGATTGAAGCTTGGGGGATCATTTATTTATTTAAAGTTGAACTTGGACGCCCAGGGTATTGTGGGTTTGAAGCTTGGGGGATTGTTCGCTTATTCAAAAATTGAACTCGTAAGCCCAGGGTATTGTGGGTTTGAAGTTTTCAGGGATCATTTATTTATTTAAAGTTGAACTTGGACGCCCAGGGTATTGTGGGTATGAAGCTTGAGGGATTGTTCGCTTATTTAAAAATTCAACTCGGACAATCAGGGTATTGTGGGTTTGAAGCTTGGGAGATCATTTATTTATTCAAAAATTGAACGTGGACGCCCACGGGATTCTGGGTTTGAAGCTAAAGGGATTATTCATTTATTTATGAGTTGAACTCGAAAGCCCGGGGTATTGTGGGTTCGAAGCTTGGGGGATTGTTCGCTTATTTAAAAATTCAACTCGGACGCCCAGGGTATTGTGGGTTTGAAGCTTGGGGGATCATTTATTTATTCAAAAATTGAACGTGGACGCCCAGGGGATTCTGGGTTTGAAGCTAAAGGGATCATTCATTTATTTATGAGTTGAACTCGGAAGCCGGGGGTATTGTGAATTCGAAGCTTGGGGGATCATTAATTTATTTAAAGTTGAACTCGGACGCCCAGGGTGTTGTGGGTTTGAAGCTTAAGGTATCATTAATTTGTTCAAAAATTGAACGTGGACGCCCAGGGGATTCTAGGTTTGAAGCTAAAGGGATTATTCATTTATTTATGAGTTGAACTCGAAAGCCCGGGGTATTGTGGGAATGAAGCTTGGGGGATTGTTCGCTTATTTAAAAATTCAACTCGGACGCCCAGGGTATTGTGGGTTTGAAGCTTGGGGGATCATTTATTTATTCAAAAATTGAACGTGGACGCCCAGGGGATTCTGGGTTTGAAGCTAAAGGGATCATTCATTTATTTATGAGTTGAACTCGGAAGCCGGGGGTATTGTGAATTCGAAGCTTGGGGGATCATTAATTTATTTAAAGTTGAACTCGGACGCCCAGGGTGTTGTGGGTTTGAAGCTTAAGGTATCATTAATTTGTTCAAAAATTGAACGTGGACGCCCAGGGGATTCTAGGTTTGAAGCTAAAGGGATCATTCATTTATTTATGAGTTGAACTCGGAAGCCCAGGGTATTGTGGGTTCGAAGCTTGGGGGATCATTTATTTATTTAAAGTTGAACTTGGACGCCCAGGGTATTGTGGGAATGAAGCTTGGGGGATTGTTCGCTTATTTAAAAATTCAACTCAGACGCTCAGGGTATTGTGGGTTTGAAGCTTGGGGGATCATTTATTTATTCAAAAATTGAACGTGGACGCCCACGGGATTCTGGGTTTGAAGCTAAAGGGATCATTCATTTTTTTATGAGTTGAACTCGGAAGCCCAGGGTATTGTGGGTTCGAAGCTTGGGGGATCATTTATTTATTTAAAGTTGAACTTGGACGCCCAAGGTATTGTGGGTTTGAAGCTTGGGGGATAGTTCGCTTATTTAAAAATTCAACTCGGACGCCCAGGGTATTGTGGGTTTGAAGCTTAAGGGATCATTAATTTATTCAAAAATTGAACTCGGGAGCCCAGGGTATTGTGGGATTGAAGCTTGGGGGATCATTTATTTATTTAAAGTTGAACTTGGACGCCCAGGGTATTGTGGGTTTGAAGCTTGGGGGATTGTTCGCTTATTCAAAAATTGAACTCGTAAGCCCAGGGTATTGTGGGTTTGAAGTTTTCGGGGATCATTTATTTATTTAAAGTTGAACTTGGACGCCCAGGGTATTGTGGGTATGAAGCTTGAGGGATTGTTCGCTTATTTAAAAATTCAACTCGGACAATCAGGGTATTGTGGGTTTGAAGCTTGGGAGATCATTTATTTATTCAAAAATTGAACGTGGACGCCCACGGGATTCTGGGTTTGAAGCTAAAGGGATTATTCATTTATTTATGAGTTGAACTCGAAAGCCCGGGGTATTGTGGGTTCGAAGCTTGGGGGATCATTTATTTATTTAAAGTTGAACTTGGACGCCCAGGGTATTGTGGGTATGAAGCTTGGGGGATTGTTCGCTTATTTACAAATTCAACTCGGACGGTCAGGGTATTGTGGGTTTGAAGCCTGGGGGGATCATTTATTTATTCAAAAATTGAACGTGGACGCCCACGGGATTCTGGGTTTGAAGCTAAAGGGATCATTCATTTATTTATGAGTTGAACTCGGAAGCCCAGGGTATTGTGGGTTCGAAGCTTGGGGGATCATTTATTTATTTAAAGTTGAACTTGGACGCCCAGGGTATTGTGGGTATGAAGCTTGGGGGATTGTTCGCTTATTTAAAAATTCAACTCGGACGCCCAGGGTATTGTGGGTTTGAAGCTTGGGGGATCATTTATTTATTCAAAAATTGAACGTGGACGCCCAGGGGATTCTGGGTTTGAAGCTAAAGGGATCATTCATTTATTTATGAGTTGAACTCGGAAGCCGGGGATATTGTGGGTTCGAAGCTTGGGGGATCATTTATTTATTTAAAGTTGAACTTGGACGCCCAGGGTATTGTGGGTATGAAGCTTGGAGGATTGTTCGCTTATTTAAAAATTCAACTCGGACGCCCAGGGTATTGTGGGTTTGAAGCTTGGGGGATCATTTATTTATTCAAAAATTGAACGTGGACGCCCACGGGATTCTGGGTTTGAAGCTAAAGGGATCATTCATTTATTTATGAGTTGAACTCGGAAGCCCAGGGTATTGTGGGTTCGAAGCTTGGGGGATCATTTATTTATTTAAAGTTGAACTTGGACGCCCAAGGTATTGTGGGTTTGAAGCTTGGGGGATAGTTCGCTTATTTAAAAATTCAACTCGGACGCCCAGGGTATTGTGGGTTTGAAGCTTAAGGGATCATTAATTTATTCAAAAATTGAACTCGGGAGCCCAGGGTATTGTGGGATTGAAGCTTGGGGGATCATTTATTTATTTAAAGTTGAACTTGGACGCCCAGGGTATTGTGGGTATGAAGCTTGAGGGATTGTTCGCTTATTTAAAAATTCAACTCGGACAATCAGGGTATTGTGGGTTTGAAGCTTGGGAGATCATTTATTTATTCAAAAATTGAACGTGGACGCCCACGGGATTCTGGGTTTGAAGCTAAAGGGATTATTCATTTATTTATGAGTTGAACTCGAAAGCCCGGGGTATTGTGGGTTCGAAGCTTGGGGGATCATTTATTTATTTAAAGTTGAACTTGGACGCCCAGGGTATTGTGGATATGAAGCTTGGGGGATTGTTCGCTTATTTACAAATTCAACTCGGACGGTCAGGGTATTGTGGGTTTGAAGCTTGGGGGATCATTTATTTATTCAAAAATTGAACGTGGACGCCCACGGGATTCTGGGTTTGAAGCTAAAGGGATCATTCATTTATTTATGAGTTGAACTCGGAAGCCCAGGGTATTGTGGGTTCGAAGCTTGGGGGATCATTTATTTATTTAAAGTTGAACTTGGACGCCCAGGGTATTGTGGGTATGAAGCTTGGGGGATTGTTCGCTTATTTAAAAATTCAACTCGGACGCCCAGGGTATTGTGGGTTTGAAGCTTGGGGGATCATTTATTTATTCAAAAATTGAACGTGGACGCCCAGGGGATTCTGGGTTTGAAGCTAAAGGGATCATTCATTTATTTATGAGTTGAACTCGGAAGCCGGGGATATTGTGGGTTCGAAGCTTGGGGGATCATTTATTTATTTAAAGTTGAACTTGGACGCCCAGGGTATTGTGGGTATGAAGCTTGGGGGATCATTTATTTATTCAAAAATTCAACTCGGACGGTCAGGGTATTGTGGGTTTGAAGCTTGGGGGATCACTTATTTATTTACTAATTGAACTCGGACGCCCGGGGTATTGTGGGTTTCAAGCTTAGGGGATCATTTATTTATTTAAAAATTGAACTGGGACGCCCATGGTATTGTGGGTATGAAGCTTGAGGGATTGTTCGCTTATTTAAAAATTCAACTCGGACGCTCAGGGTATTGTGGGTTTGAAGCTTGGGGGATCATTTATTTATTCAAAAATTGAACGTGGACGCCCGGGGGATTCTAAGTTTGAAGCTAAAGGGATCATTCATTTATTTATGAGTTGAACTCGGAAGCCCAGGGTATTGTGGGTTCGAAGCTTGGGGGATCATTTATTTATTTAAAGTTGAACTTGGACGCCCAAGGTATTGTGGGTTTGAAGCTTGGGAGATCGTTCGCTTATTTAAAAATTCAACTCGGACGCCCAGGGTATTGCGGGTTTGAAGCTTAAGAGATCATTAATTTATTTAAAAATTGAACTCGGGAGCCCAGGGTATTGTGGGATTGAAGCTTGGGGGATCATTTATTTATTTAAAGTTGAACTTGGACGCCCAGGGTATTGTGGGTTTGAAGCTTGGGGGATCGTTCGCTTATTCAAAAATTGAACTCGGACACCCAGGGTATTGTGGGTTTGAAGCTTGGGGGATCATTTATTTATTCAAAAATTGAACGTGGACGCCCACGGGATTCTGGGTTTGAAGCTAAAGGGATCATTCATTTATTTATGAGTTGAACTCGAAAGCCCGGGGTATTGTGGGTTCGAAGCTTGGGGGATCATTTATTTATTTAAAGTTGAACTCGGACGCCCGGGGTATTGTGGGTTTCAAGCTTAGGGGATCATTTATTTATTTAAAAATTGAACTGGGACGCCCATGGTATTGTGGGTTTGGAGCTTGGGGGATTGTTCGCTTATATAAAAATTGAACCTGGAAGCCCAGGGTATTGTGGGTTTGAAGTTTTGGGGGATCATTTATTTATTTAAAGTTGAACTTGGACGCCCAGGGTATTGTGGGTATGAAGCTTGGGAGATTGTTCGCTCATTTAAAAATTGAACTCGGAAGCCCAGGGTATTGTGGGTTTGAAGTTTTGGGGGATCATTTATTTATTTAAAGTTGAACTTGGACGCCCAGGGTATTGTGGGTTTGAAGCTAAAGGGATCATTCATTTATTTATGAGTTGAACTCGGAAGCCCAGGGTATTGTGGGTTCGAAGCTTGGGGGATCATTTATTTATTTAAAGTTGAACTTGGACGCCCAAGGTATTGAGGGTTTGAAGCTTGGGGGATAGTTCGCTTATTTAAAAATTCAACTCGGACGCCCAGGGTATTGCGGGTTTGAAGCTTAAGGGATCATAAATTTATTTAAAAATTGAACTCGGGAGCCCAGGGTATTGTGGGATTGAAGCTTGGGGGATCATTTATTTATTTAAAGTTGAACTTGGACGCCCAGGGTATTGTGGGTTTGAAGCTTGGGGGATCGTTCGCTTATTCAAAAATTGAACTCGGACACCCACGGTATTGTGGGTTTGAAGCTTGGGGGATCATTTATTTATTCAAAAATTGAACGTGGACGCCCACGGGATTCTGGGGTTGAAGCTAAAGGGATCATTCATTTATTTATGAGTTGAACTCAGAAGCCCAGGGTATTGTGGGTTCGAAGCTTGGGGGATCATTTATTTATTTAAAGCTGAACTTGGACGCACAGGGTATTGTGAGTATGAAGCTTGGGGGATTGTTCGCTTATTTAAAAATTCAACTCGGACGGTCAGGGTATTGTGGGTTTGAAGCTTGGAGGATCACTTATTTATTTACAAATTGAACTCGGACGCCTGCGGTAATGTGGGTTTCAAGCTTAGGGGATCATTTATTTATTTAAAAATAGAACTGGGACGCCCATGGTATTGTGAATATGAAGCTTGGGGGATTGTTCGCTTATTTAAAAATTCAACTCGGACGCCCAGGGTGTTGTGGGTTTGAAGCTTAAGGTATCATTAATTTATTCAAAAATTGAACGTGGACGCCCAGGGGATTCTAGGTTTGAAGCTAAACGGATCATTCATTTATTTATGAGTTGAACTCGGAAGCCCAGGGTATTGTGGGTTCGAAGCTTGGGGGATCATTTATTTATTTAAAGTTGAACTTGGACGCCCAGGGTATTGTGGGAATGAAGCTTGGGGGATTGTTCGCTTATTTAAAAATTCAACTCGGACGCCCAGGGTATTGTGGGTTTGAAGCTTGGGGGATCATTTATTTATTCAAAAATTGAACGTGGACGCCCAGGGGATTCTGGGTTTGAAGCTAAAGGGATCATTCATTTATTTATGAGTTGAACTCGGAAGCCGGGGGTATTGTGGGTTCGAAGCTTGGGGGATCATTAATTTATTTAAAGTTGAACTTGGACGCCCAGGGTATTGTGGGTATGAAGCTTGGGAGATTGTTCGCTTATTTAAAAATTCAACTCGGACGGTCAGGGTATTGTGGGTTTGAAGCTTGGGGGATCACTTATTTATTTACTAATTGAACTCGGACGCCCGGGGTATTGTGGGTTTAGAGCTTAGGGGATCATTTATTTATTTAAAAATTGAACTGGGACGCCCATGGTATTGTGGGTATGAAGCTTGGGGGATTGTTCGCTTATTTAAAAATTCAACTCGGACGCTCAGGGTATTGTGGGTTTGAAGCTTGGGGGATCATTTATTTATTCAAAAATTGAACGTGGACGCCCAGGGGATTCTAAGTTTGAAGCTAAAGGGATCATTCATTTATTTATGAGTTGAACTCGGAAGCCCAGGGTATTGTGGGTTCGAAGCTTGGGGGATCACTTATTTATTTACTAATTGAACTCGGACGCCCGGGGTATTGTGGGTTTCAAGCTTAGGGGATCATTTAATTATTTAAAAATTGAACTGGGACGCCCATGGTATTGTGGGTATGAAGCTTGAGGGATTGTTCGCTTATTTAAAAATTCAACTCGGACGCTCAGGGTATTGTGGGTTTGAAGCTTGGGGGATCATTTATTTATTCAAAAATTGAACGTGGACGCCCGGGGGATTCTAAGTTTGAAGCTAAAGGGATCATTCATTTATTTATGAGTTGAACTCGGAAGCCCAGGGTATTGTGGGTTCGAAGCTTGGGGGATCATTTATTTATTTAAAGTTGAACTTGGACGCCCAAGGTATTGTGGGTTTGAAGCTTGAGGGATAGTTCGCTTATTTAAAAATTCAACTCGGACGCCCAGGGTATTGCGGGTTTGAAGTTTAAGGGATCATTAATTTATTTAAAAATTGAACTCGGGAGCCCAGGGTATTGTGGGATTGAAGCTTGGGGGATCATTTATTTATTTAAAGTTGAACTTGGACGCCCAGGGTATTGTGGGTTTGAAGCTTGGGGGATCGTTCGCTTATTCAAAAATTGAACTCGGACACCCAGGGTATTGTGGGTTTGAAGCTTGGGGGATCATTTATTTATTCAAAAATTGAACGTGGACGCCCACGGGATTCTGGGTTTGAAGCTAAAGGGATCATTCATTTATTTATGAGTTGAACTCAGAAGCCCAGGGTATTGTGGGTTCGAGGCTTGGGGGATCACTTATTTATTTACAAATTGAACTCGGACGCCCGGGGTATTGTGGGTTTCAAGCTTAGGGGATCATTTATTTATTTAAAAATTGAACTGGGACGCCCATGGTATTGTGGGTTTGGAGCTTGGGGGATTGTTCGCTTATATAAAAATTGAACCTGGAAGCCCAGGGTATTGTGGGTTTGAAGTTTTGGGGGATCATTTATTTATTTAAAGTTGAACTTGGACGCCCAGGGTATTGTGGGTATGAAGCTTGGGAGATTGTTCGCTCATTTAAAAATTGAACTCGGAAGCCCAGGGTATAGTGGGTTTGAAGTTTTGGGGAATCATTTATTTATTTAAAGTTGAACTTGGACGCCCAGGGTATTGTGGGTTTGAAGCTAAAGGGATCATTCATTTATTTATGAGTTGAACTCGGAAGCCCAGGGTATTGTGGGTTCGAAGCTTGGGGGATCATTTATTTATTTAAAGTTGAACTTGGACGCCCAAGGTATTGTGGGTTTGAAGCTTGGGGGATAGTTCGCTTATTTAAAAATTCAACTCGGACGCCCAGGGTATTGCGGGTTTGAAGCTTAAGGGATCATTAATTTATTTGAAAATTGAACTCGGGAGCCCAGGGTATTGTGGGATTGAAGCTTGGGGGATCATTTATTTATTTAAAGTTGAACTTGGACGCCCAGGGTATTGTGGGTTTGAAGCTTGGGGGATCGTTCGCTTATTCAAAAATTGAACTCGGACACCCAGGGTATTGTGGGTTTGAAGCTTGGGGGATCATTTATTTATTCAAAAATTGAACGTGGACGCCCACGGGATTCTGGGTTTGAAGCTAAAGGGATCATTCATTTATTTATGAGTTGAACTCAGAAGCCCAGGGTATTGTGGGTTCGAAGCTTGGGGGATCATTTATTTATTTAAAGCTGAACTTGGACGCACAGGGTATTGTGAGTATGAAGCTTGGGGGATTGTTCGCTTATTTAAAAATTCAACTCGGACGGTCAGGGTATTGTGGGTTTGAAGCTTGGAGGGTCACTTATTTATTTACAAATTGAACTCGGACGCCTGCGGTAATGTGGGTTTCAAGCTTAGGGGATCATTTATTTATTCAAAAATAGAACTGGGACGCCCATGGTATTGTGAATATGAAGCTTGGGGGATTGTTCGCTCATTTAAAAATTCAACTCGGACGCCCAGGGTGTTGTGGGTTTGAAGCTTAAGGTATCATTAATTTGTTCAAAAATTGAACGTGGACGCCCAGGGGATTCTAGGTTTGAAGCTAAAGGGATCATTCATTTATTTATGAGTTGAACTCGGAAGCCCAGGGTATTGTGGGTTCGAAGCTTGGGGGATCATTTATTTATTTAAAGTTGAACTTGGACGCCCAGGGTATTGTGGGAATGAAGCTTGGGGGATTGTTCGCTTATTTAAAAATTCAACTCGGACGCCCAGGGTATTGTGGGTTTGAAGCTTGGGGGATCATTTATTTATTCAAAAATTGAACGTGGACGCCCAGGGGATTCTGGGTTTGAAGCTAAAGGGATCATTCATTTATTTATGAGTTGAACTCGGAAGCCGGGGGTATTGTGAATTCGAAGCTTGGGGGATCATTAATTTATTTAAAGTTGAACTTGGACGCCCAGGGTATTGTGGGTATGAAGCTTGGGGGATTGTTCGCTTATTTAAAAATTCAACTCGGACGGTCAGGGTATTGTGGGTTTGAAGCTTGGGGGATCACTTATTTATTTACTAATTGAACTCGGACGCCCGGGGTATTGTGGGTTTAGAGCTTAGGGGATCATTCATTTATTTAAAAATTGAACTGGGACGCCCATGGTATTGTGGGTATGAAGCTTGGGGGATTGTTCGCTTATTTAAAAATTCAACTCGGACGCCCAGGGTATTGTGGGTTTGAAGTTTTGGGGGATCATTTATTCATTTAAAGTTGAACTCGGACGCCCAGGGTATTGTGGGTTTGAAGCTTGAGGGATGATTTATTTATTCAAAAATTGAACGTAGACGCCCAGGGGATTCAGGGTTTGAAGCTAAAGGGATCATTCATTTATTTATGAGTTGAACTCGGAAGCCCAGGGTATTGAGGGTTCGAAGCTTGGGGGATCATTTATTTATTTAAAGTTGAACTTGGACGCCCAAGGTATTGTGGGTATGAAGCTTGGGGGATTGTTCGCTTATTTAAAAATTCAACTCGGACGCCCAGGGTGTTGTGGGTTTGAAGCTTAAGAGATCATTAATTTATTCAAAAATTGAACTCGGGAGCCCAGGGTATTGTGGGATTGAAGCTTGGGGGATCATTTATTTATTTAAAGTTGAACTTGGACGCCCAGGGTATTGTGGGTTTGAAGTTTTGGGGGATCATTTATTCATTTAAAGTTGAACTCGGACGCCCAGGGTATTGTGGGTTTGAAGCTTGAGGGATGATTTATTTATTCAAAAATTGAACGTAGACGCCCAGGGGATTCAGGGTTTGAAGCTAAAGGGATCATTCATTTATTTATGAGTTGAACTCGGAAGCCCAGGGTATTGAGGGTTTGAAGCTTGGGGGGATCACTTATTTATTTACTAATTGAACTCGGACGCCCGGGGTATTGTGGGTTTAGAGCTTAGGGGATCATTTATTTATTTAAAAATTGAACTGGGACGCCCATGGTATTGTGGGTATGAAGCTTGGGGGATTGTTCGCTTATTTAAAAATTCAACTCGGACGGTCAGGGTATTGTGGGTTTGAAGCTTGGGGGATCACTTATTTATTTACTAATTGAACTCGGACGCCCGGGGTATTTGGGTTTAGAGCTTAGGGGATCATTTATTTATTTAAAAATTGAACTGGGACGCCCATGGTATTGTGGGTATGAAGCTTGGGGGATTGTTCGCTTATTTAAAAATTCAACTCGGCCGCTCAGGGTATTGTGGGTTTGAAGCTTGGGGGATCATTTATTTATTCAAAAATTGAACGTGGACGCCCAGTGTATTGTGGGTATGAAGCTTGGGGGATTGTTCGCTTATTTAAAAATTCAACTCGGACGCCCAGGGTGTTGTGGGTTTGAAGCTTAAGAGATCATTAATTTATTCAAAAATTGAACTCGGGAGCCCAGGGTATTGTGGGATTGAAGCTTGGGGGATCATTCATTTATTTAAAGTTGAACTTGGACGCCCAGGGTATTGTGGGTTTGAAGTTTTGGGGGATCATTTATTCATTTAAAGTTGAACTCGGACGCCCAGGGTATTGTGGGTTTGAAGCTTGAGGGATGATTTATTTATTCAAAAATTGAACGTAGACGCCCAGGGGATTCAGGGTTTGAAGCTAAAGGGATCATTCATTTATTTATGAGTTGAACTCGGAAGCCCAGGGTATTGAGGGTTCGAAGCTTGGGGGATCATTTATTTATTTAAAGTTGAACTTGGACGCCCAAGGTATTGTGGGTATGAAGCTTGGGGGATTGTTCGCTTATTTAAAAATTCAACTCGGACGCCCAGGGTGTTGTGGGTTTGAAGCTTAAGAGATCATTAATTTATTCAAAAATTGAACTCGGGAGCCCAGGGTATTGTGGGATTGAAGCTTGGGGGATCATTTATTTATTTAAAGTTGAACTTGGACGCCCAGGGTATTGTGGGTTTGAAGTTTTGGGGGATCATTTATTCATTTAAAGTTGAACTCGGACGCCCAGGGTATTGTGGGTTTGAAGCTTGAGGGATGATTTATTTATTCAAAAATTGAACGTAGACGCCCAGGGGATTCAGGGTTTCAAGCTAAAGGGATCATTCATTTATTTATGAGTTGAACTCGGAAGCCCAGGGTATTGAGGGTTTGAAGCTTAAGGGATCATTAATTTATTCAAAAATTGAACGTGGACACCCAGGGGATTCTAGGTTTGAAGCTAAAGCGATCATTAATTTATTTATGAGTTAAACTCGGAAGCCCAGGGTATTGTTAGTTCGAAGCTTGGGGGATCATTCATTTATTTAAAGTTGAACTTGGACGCCCAGGGTATTGTGGGTTTGAAGTTTTGGGGGATCATTTATTCATTTAAAGTTGAACTCGGACGCCCAGGGTATTGTGGGTTTGAAGCTTGAGGGATGATTTATTTATTCAAAAATTGAACGTAGACGCCCAGGGGATTCAGGGTTTGAAGCTAAAGGGATCATTCATTTATTTATGAGTTGAACTCGGAAGCCCAGGGTATTGAGGGTTCGAAGCTTGGGGGATCATTTATTTATTTAAAGTTGAACTTGGACGCCCAAGGTATTGTGGGTATGAAGCTTGGGGGATTGTTCGCTTATTTAAAAATTCAACTCGGACGCCCAGGGTGTTGTGGGTTTGAAGCTTAAGAGATCATTAATTTATTCAAAAATTGAACTCGGGAGCCCAGGGTATTGTGGGATTGAAGCTTGGGGGATCATTTATTTATTTAAAGTTGAACTTGGACGCCCAGGGTATTGTGGGTTTGAAGTTTTGGGGGATCATTTATTCATTTAAAGTTGAACTCGGACGCCCAGGGTATTGTGGGTTTGAAGCTTGAGGGATGATTTATTTATTCAAAAATTGAACGTAGACGCCCAGGGGATTCAGGGTTTCAAGCTAAAGGGATCATTCATTTATTTATGAGTTGAACTCGGAAGCCCAGGGTATTGAGGGTTTGAAGCGTAAGGGATCATTAATTTATTCAAAAATTGAACGTGGACACCCAGGGGATTCTAGGTTTGAAGCTAAAGCGATCATTAATTTATTTATGAGTTGAACTCGGAAGCCCAGGGTATTGTTAGTTCGAAGCTTGGGGGATCATTTATTTATTTAAAGTTGAACTTGGACGCCCAGGGTATTGTGGGAATGAAGCTTGGGGGATTGTTCGCTTATTTAAAAATTCAACTCGGACGCCCAGGGTATTGTGGGTTTGAAGCTTGGGGGATAGTTCGCTTATTTAAAAATTCAACTCGGACGCCCAGGGTATTGTGGGTTTGAAGCTTAAGGGATCATTAATTTATTCAAAAATTGAACTCGGGAGCCCAGGGTATTGTGGGATTGAAGCTTGGGGGATCATTTATTTATTTAAAGTTGAACTCGGACGACAAGGGTATTGTGGGTATGAAGCTTGGGGGATTGTTCGCTTATTTAAAAATTCAACTCGGACGGTCAGGGTATTGTGGGTTTGAAGCTTGGGGGATCACTTATTTATTTACTAATTGAACTCGGACGCCCGGGGTATTGTGGGTTTCAAGCTTAGGGGATCATTTATTTATTTAAAAATTGAACTGGGACGCCCATGGTATTGTGGGTATGAAGCTTGGGGGATTGTTCGCTTATTTAAAAATTCAACTCGGACGCTCAGGGTATTGTGGGTTTGGAACTTGGGGTATTGTTTGCTTATCTTAAAATTGAACTCGGAAGCCCAGAGTATTGTGGGTTTGAAGTTTTGGGGGATCATTTATTTATTTAAAGTTGAACTTGGACGCCCAGGGTATTGTGGGTATGAAGCTTGGGAGATTGTTCGCTTATTTAAAAATTGAACTCGGAAGCCCAGGGTATTGTGGGTTTGAAGTTTTGGGGGATCATTTATTTATTTAAAAATTGAACTGGGACGCCCATGGTATTGTGGGTATGAAGCTTGGGAGATTGTTCGCTTATTTAAAAATTGAACTCGGACGCCCAGGGTATTGCGGGTTTGAAGCTTAAGGGATCATTAATTTATTTAAAAATTGAACTCGGGAGCCCAGGGTATTGTGGGATTGAAGCTTGTGGGATCATTTATTTATTCAAAGTTGAACTTGGACGCCCAGGGTATTGTGGGTTTGAAGCTTGGGGGATCGTTCGCTTATTCAAAAATTGAACTCGGACACCCAGGGTATTGTGGGTTTGAAGCTTGGGGGATCATTTATTTATTCAAAAATTGAACGTGGACGCCCAGGGGATTCTAGGTTTGAAGCTAAAGGGATCATTCATTTATTTATGAGTTGAACTCGGAAGCCCAGGGTATTGTGGGTTCGAAGCTTGGGGGATCATTTATTTATTTAAAGTTGAACTTGGACGCCCAGGGTATTGTGGGAATGAAGCTTGGGGGATTGTTCGCTTATTTAAAAATTCAACTCGGACGCCCAGGGTATTGTGGGTTTGAAGCTTGGGGGATCATTTATTCATTCAAAAATTGAACGTGGACGCCCAGGGGATTCTGGGTTTGAAGCTAAAGGGATCATTCATTTATTTATGAGTTGAACTCGGAAGCCGGGGGTATTGTGAATTCGAAGCTTGGGGGATCATTAATTTATTTAAAGTTGAACTTGGACGCCCAGGGTATTGTGGGTATGAAGCTTGGGGGATTGTTCCCTTATTTAAAAATTCAACTCGGACGGTCAGGGTATTGTGGGTTTGAAGCTTGGGGGATCACTTATTTATTTACTAATTGAACTCGGACGCCCGGTGTATTGTGGGTTTAGAGCTTAGGGGATCATTTATTTATTTAAAAATTGAACGTGGACGCCCAGGGGATTCTAGGTTTGAAGCTAAAGCGATCATTAATTTATTTATGAGTTGAACTCGGAAGCCCAGGGTATTGTGGGTTTGAAGTTTTGGGGGATCATTTATTTATTTAAAGTTGAACTTGGACGCCCAGGGTATTGTGGGTATGAAGCTTGGGAGATTGTTCGCTTATTTAAAAATTGAACTCGGACGCCCAGGGTGTTGTGGGTTTGAAGCTTAAGGGATCATTAATTTATTCAAAAATTGAACGTGGACGCCCAGGGGATTCTAGGTTTGAAGCTAAAGCGATCATTAATTTATTTATGAGTTGAACTCGGAAGCCCAGGGTATTGTGGGTTTGAAGTTTTGGGGGATCATTTATTTATTTAAAGTTGAACTTGGACGCCCAGGGTATTGTGGGTATGAAGCTTGGGAGATTGTTCGCTTATTTAAAAATTGAACTCGGAAGCCCAGGGTATTGTGGGTTTGAAGTTTTGGGGGATCATTTATTTATTTAAAAATTGAACTGGGACGCCCATGGTATTGTGGGTATGAAGCTTGGGAGATTGTTCGCTTATTTAAAAATTGAACTCGGACGCCCAGGGTATTGCGGGTTTGAAGCTTAAGGGATCATTAATTTATTTAAAAATTGAACTCGGGAGCCCAGGGTATTGTGGGATTGAAGCTTGTGGGATCATTTATTTATTTAAAGTTGAACTTGGACGCCCAGGGTATTGTGGGTTTGAAGCTTGGGGGATCGTTCGCTTATTCAAAAATTGAACTCGGACACCCAGGGTATTGTGGGTTTGAAGCTTGGGGGATCATTTATTTATTCAAAAATTGAACGTGGACGCCCAGGGGATTCTAGGTTTGAAGCTAAAGGGATCATTCATTTATTTATGAGTTGAACTCGGAAGCCCAGGGTATTGTGGGTTCGAAGCTTGGGGGATCATTTATTTATTTAAAGTTGAACTTGGACGCCCAGGGTATTGTGGGAATGAAGCTTGGGGGATTGTTCGCTTATTTAAAAATTCAACTCGGACGCCCAGGGTATTGTGGGTTTGAAGCTTGGGGGATCATTTATTCATTCAAAAATTGAACGTGGACGCCCAGGGGATTCTGGGTTTGAAGCTAAAGGGATCATTCATTTATTTATGAGTTGAACTCGGAAGCCGGGGGTATTGTGAATTCGAAGCTTGGGGGATCATTAATTTATTTAAAGTTGAACTTGGACGCCCAGGGTATTGTGGGTATGAAGCTTGGGGGATTGTTCCCTTATTTAAAAATTCAACTCGGACGGTCAGGGTATTGTGGGTTTGAAGCTTGGGGGATCACTTATTTATTTACTAATTGAACTCGGACGCCCGGTGTATTGTGGGTTTAGAGCTTAGGGGATCATTTATTTATTTAAAAATTGAACTGGGACGCCCATGGTATTGTGGGTATGAAGCTTGGGGGATTGTTCGCTTAGTTAAAAATTCAACTCGGACGCTCAGGGTATTGTGGGTTTGAAGCTTGGGGGATCATTTATTTATTCAAAAATTGAACGTGGACGCCCAGGGGATTCTAAGTTTGAAGCTAAAGGGATCATTCATTTATTTATGAGTTGAACTCGGAAGCCCAGGGTATTGTGGGTTCGAAGCTTGGGGGATCATTTTTTTATTTAATGTTGAACTTGGACGCCCAGTGTATTGTGGGTATGAAGCTTGGGGGATTGTTCGCTTATTTAAAAATTCAACTCGGACGCCCAGGGTGTTGTGGGTTTGAAGCTTAAGAGATCATTAATTTATTCAAAATTGAACTCGGGAGCCCAGGGTATTGTGGGATTGAAGCTTGGGGGATCATTCATTTATTTAAAGTTGAACTTGGACGCCCAGGGTATTGTGGGTTTGAAGTTTTGGGGGATCATTTATTCATTTAAAGTTGAACTCGGACGCCCAGGGTATTGTGGGTTTGAAGCTTGAGGGATGATTTATTTATTCAAAAATTGAACGTAGACGCCCAGGGGATTCAGGGTTTGAAGCTAAAGGGATCATTCATTTATTTATGAGTTGAACTCGGAAGCCCAGGGTATTGAGGGTTCGAAGCTTGGGGGATCATTTATTTATTTAAAGTTGAACTTGGACGCCCAAGGTATTGTGGGTTTGAAGCTTGGGGGATAGTTTGATTATTTAAAAATTCAACTCGGACGCCCAGGGTGTTGTAGGTTTGAAGCTTAAGGGATCATTAATTTATTCAAAAATTGAACGTGGACGCCCAGGGGATTCTAGGTTTGAAGCTAAAGCGATCATTAATTTATTTATGAGTTGAACTCGGAAGCCCAGGGTATTGTTAGTTCGAAGCTTGGGGGATCATTTATTTATTTAAAGTTGAACTTGGACGCCCAGGGTATTGTGGGAATGAAGCTTGGGGGATTGTTCGCTTATTTAAAAATTCAACTCGGACGCCCAGGGTATTGTGGGTTTGAAGCTTGGGGGATAGTTCGCTTATTTAAAAATTCAACTCGGACGCCCAGGGTATTGTGGGATTGAAGCTTGGGGGATCATTCATTTATTTAAAGTTGAACTTGGACGCCCAGGGTATTGTGGGTTTGAAGTTTTGGGGGATCATTTATTCATTTAAAGTTGAACTCGGACGCCCAGGGTATTGTGGGTTTGAAGCTTGAGGGATGATTTATTTATTCAAAAATTGAACGTAGACGCCCAGGGGATTCAGGGTTTGAAGCTAAAGGGATCATTCATTTATTTATGAGTTGAACTCGGAAGCCCAGGGTATTGAGGGTTCGAAGCTTGGGGGATCATTTATTTATTTAAAGTTGAACTTGGACGCCCAAGGTATTGTGAGTATGAAGCTTGGGGGATTGTTCGCTTATTTAAAAATTCAACTCGGACGCCCAGGGTGTTGTGGGTTTGAAGCTTAAGAGATCATTAATTTATTCAAAAATTGAACTCGGGAGCCCAGGGTATTGTGGGATTGAAGCTTGGGGGATCATTTATTTATTTAAAGTTGAACTTGGACGCCCAGGGTATTGTGGGTTTGAAGTTTTGGGGGATCATTTATTCATTTAAAGTTGAACTCGGACGCCCAGGGTATTGTGGGTTTGAAGCTTGAGGGATGATTTATTTATTCAAAAATTGAACGTAGACGCCCAGGGGATTCAGGGTTTGAAGCTAAAGGGATCATTCATTTATTTATGAGTTGAACTCGGAAGCCCAGGGTATTGAGGGTTTGAAGCTTAAGGGATCATTAATTTATTCAAAAATTGAACGTGGACACCCAGGGGATTCTAGGTTTGAAGCTAAAGCGATCATTAATTTATTTATGAGTTGAACTCGGAAGCCCAGGGTATTGTTAGTTCGAAGCTTGGGGGATCATTTATTTATTTAAAGTTGAACTTGGACGCCCAGGGTATTGTGGGAATGAAGCTTGGGGGATTGTTCGCTTATTTAAAAATTCAACTCGGACGCCCAGGGTATTGTGGGTTTGAAGCTTGGGGGATAGTTCGCTTATTTAAAAATTCAACTCGGACGCCCAGGGTATTGTGGGTTTGAAGCTTAAGGGATCTTAAGCTTAATTTATTCAAAAATTGAACTCGGGAGCCCAGGGTATTGTGGGATTGAAGCTTGGGGGATCATTTATTTATTTAAAGTTGAACTTGGACGCCCAGGGTATTGTGGGTATGAAGCTTGGGGGATTGTTCGCTTATTTAAAAATTCAACTCGGACGGTCAGGGTATTGTGGGTTTGAAGCTTGGGGGATCACTTATTTATTTACTAATTGAACTCGGACGCCCGGGGTATTGTGGGTTTCAAGCTTAGGGGATCATTTATTTATTTAAAAATTGAACTGGGACGCCCATGGTATTGTGGGTATGAAGCTTGGGGGATTGTTCGCTTATTTAAAAATTCAACTCGGACGCTCAGGGTATTGTGGGTTTGGAGCTTGGGGTATTGTTTGCTTATCTTAAAATTGAACTCGGAAGCCCAGAGTATTGTGGGTTTGAAGTTTTGGGGGATCATTTATTTATTTAAAGTTGAACTTGGACGCCCAGGGTATTGTGGGTATGAAGCTTGGGAGATTGTTCGCTTATTTAAAAATTGAACTCGGAAGCCCAGGGTATTGTGGGTTTGAAGTTTTGGGGGATCATTTATTTATTTAAAAATTGAACTGGGACGCCCATGGTATTGTGGGTATGATGCTTGGGAGATTGTTCGCTTATTTAAAAATTGAACTCGGACGCCCAGGGTATTGCGGGTTTGAAGCTTAAGGGATCATTAATTTATTTAAAAATTGAACTCGGGAGCCCAGGGTATTGTGGGATTGAAGCTTGTGGGATCATTTATTTATTTAAAGTTGAACTTGGACGCCCAGGGTATTGTGGGTTTGAAGCTTGGGGGATCGTTCGCTTATTCAAAAATTGAACTCGGACACCCAGGGTATTGTGGGTTTGAAGCTTGGGGGATCATTTATTTATTCAAAAATTGAACGTGGACGCCCACGGGATTCTGGGTTTGAAGCTAAAGGGATCATTCATTTATTTATGAGTTGAACTCAGAAGCCCAGGGTATTGTGGGTTCGAAGCTTGGGGGATCATTTATTTATTTAAAGCTGAACTTGGACGCACAGGGTATTGTGAGTATGAAGCTTGGGGGATTGTTCGCTTATTTAAAAATTCAACTCGGATGGTCAGGGTATTGTGGGTTTAAAGCTTGGAGGGTCACTTATTTATTTACAAATTGAACTCGGACGCCTGCGGTAATGTGGGTTTCAAGCTTAGGGGATCATTTATTTATTTAAAAATGGAACTGGGACGCCCATGGTATTGTGAATATGAAGCTTGGGGGATTGTTCGCTTATTTAAAAATTCAACTCGGACGCCCAGGGTGTTGTGGGTTTGAAGCTTAAGGTATCATTAATTTATTCAAAAATTGAACGTGGACGCCCAGGGGATTCTAGGTTTGAAGCTAAAGGGATCATTCATTTATTTATGAGTTGAACTCGGAAGCCCAGGGTATTGTGGGTTCGAAGCTTGGGGGATCATTTATTTATTTAAAGTTGAACTTGGACGCCCAGGGTATTGTGGGAATGAAGCTTGGGGGATTGTTCGCTTATTTAAAAATTCAACTCGGACGCCCAGGGTATTGTGGGTTTGAAGCTTGGGGGATCATTTATTTATTCAAAAATTGAACGTGGACGCCCAGGGGATTCTGGGTTTGAAGCTAAAGGGATCATTCATTTATTTATGAGTTGAACTCGGAAGCCGGGGGTATTGTGAATTCGAAGCTTGGGGGATCATTAATTTATTTAAAGTTGAACTTGGACGCCCAGGGTATTGTGGGTATGAAGCTTGGGGGATTGTTCGCTTATTTAAAAATTCAACTCGGACGGTCAGGGTATTGTGGGTTTAAAGCTTGGGGGATCACTTATTTATTTACTAATTGAACTCGGACGCCCGGGGTATTGTGGGTTTAGAGCTTAGGGGATCATTTATTTATTTAAAAATTGAACTGGGACGCCCATGGTATTGTGGGTATGAAGCTTGGGGGATTGTTCGCTTAGTTAAAAATTCAACTCGGACGCTCAGGGTATTGTGGGTTTGAAGCTTGGGGGATCATTTATTCATTCAAAAATTGAACGTGGACGCCCAGGGGATTCTAAGTTTGAAGCTAAAGGGATCATTCATTTATTTATGAGTTGAACTCGGAAGCCCAGGGTATTGTGGGTTCGAAGCTTGGGGGATCATTTTTTTATTTAATGTTGAACTTGGACGCCCAGTGTATTGTGGGTATGAAGCTTGGGGGATTGTTCGCTTATTTAAAAATTCAACTCGGACGGTCAGGGTATTGTGGGTTTGAAGCTTGGGGGATCACTTATTTATTTACTAATTGAACTCGGACGCCCGGGGTATTGTGGGTTTCAAGCTTAGGGGATCATTTATTTATTTAAAAATTGAACTGGGACGCCCATGGTATTGTGGGTATGAAGCTTGGGGGATTGTTCGCTTATTTAAAAATTCAACTCGGACGCTCAGGGTATTGTGGGTTTGGAGCTTGGGGTATTGTTTGCTTATCTTAAAATTGAACTCGGAAGCCCAGAGTATTGTGGGTTTGAAGTTTTGGGGGATCATTTATTTATTTAAAGTTGAACTTGGACGCCCAGGGTATTGTGGGTATGAAGCTTGGGAGATTGTTCGCTTATTTAAAAATTGAACTCGGAAGCCCAGGGTATTGTGGGTTTGAAGTTTTGGGGGATCATTTATTTATTTAAAGTTGAACTTGGACGCCCATTGTATTGTGGGTTTGAAGCTAAAGGGATCATTCATTTATTTATGAGTTGAACTCGGAAGCCCAGGGTATTGTGGGTTCAAAGCTTGGGGGATCATTTATTTGTTTAAAGTTGAACTCGGACACCCAGGGTATTGTGGGTTTGAAGCTTGGGGGATCACTTAATTATTTACTAATTGAACTCAGACACCCGGGGTATTGTGGGTTTGAAGCTTGGGGGATCACTTAATTATTTACTAATTGAACTCAGACACCCGGGGTATTGTGGGTTTCAAGCTTAGGCGATCATTTATTTATTTGAAAATTGAACTGGGACGCCCATGGTATTGTGGGTATGAAGCTTGGGGGATTGTTCGCTTATTTAAAAATTCAACTCGGACGCTCAGGGTATTGTGGGGTTGAAGCTTGGGGGATCATTTATTTATTCAAAAATTGAACGTGGACGCCCAGGGGATTCTAAGTTTGAAGCTAAAGGGATCATTCATTTATTTATGAGTTGAACTCGGAAGCCCAGGTTATTGTGGGTTCGAAGCTTGGGGGATCATTCATTTATTTAAAGTTGAACTTGGACGCCCAGGGTATTGTGGGTTTGAAGTTTTGGGGGATCATTTATTTATTTAAAGTTGAACTCGGACGCCCAGGGTATTGTGGGTTTGAAGCTTGAGGGATGATTTATTTATTCAAAAATTGAACGTGGACGCCCAGGGGATTCAGGGTTTGAAGCTAAAGGGATCATTCATTTATTTATGAGTTGAACTCGGAAGCCCAGGGTATTGAGGGTTCGAAGCTTGGGGGATCATTTATTTATTTAAAGTTGAACTTGGACGCCCAGGGTATTGTGGGAATGAAGCTTGGGGGATTGTTCGCTTATTTAAAAATTCAGATCGGACGTCCAGGGTGTTGTGGGTTTGAAGCTTAAGGGATCATTAATTTATTCAAAAATTGAACGTGGACGCCCAGGGGATTCTAGGTTTGAAGCTAAAGGGATCATTAATTTATTTATGAGTTGAACTCGGACGCCCAGGGTATTGTGGGTTTGAAGCTTGGGGGATCATTTATTTATTCAAAAATTGAACGTGGACGCCCAGGGGATTCTGGGTTTGAAGCTAAAGGGATCATTCATTTATTTATGAGTTGAACTCGGAAGCCGGGAGTATTGTGGGTTCGAAGCTTGGGGGATCATTTATTTATTTAAAGCTGAACTTGGACGCCCAGGGTATTGTGGGTATGAAGCTTGGGGGATTGTTCGCTTATTTAAAAATTCAACTCGGATGGTCAGGGTATTGTGGGTTTGAAGCTTGGGGGATCACTTATTTATTTACTAATTGAACTCGGACGCCCGGGGTATTGTGGGTTTCAAGCTTAGGGGATCATTTATTTATTTAAAAATTGAACTGGGACGCCCATGGTATTGTGGGTATGAAGCTTGGGGGATTGCTCGCTTATTTAAAAATTCAACTCGGACGCTCAGGGTATTGTGGGTTTGAAGCTTAGGGGATCATTTATTTATTCAAAAATTGAACGTGGACGCCCGGGGGATTCTAAGATTGAAGCTAAAGGGATCATTCATTTATTTATGAGTTGAACTCGGTAGCCCAGGGTATTGTGGGATTGAAGCTTGGGGGATCATTCATTTATTTAAAGTTGAACTTGGACGCCCAGGGTATTGTGGGTTTGAAGTTTTGGGGGATCATTTATTTATTTGAAGTTGAACTTGGACGCCCAGGGTATTGTGGGTATGAAGCTTGGGGGATTGTTCGCTTATTTAAAAATTCAACTCGGACACCCGGGGTATTGTGGGTTTGAAGCTTGGGGGATCATTTATTTATATAAAGTTGAACTTGGACGCCCAGGGTATTGTGGGTTTGAAGCTTGGGGGATTGTTCGCTTATTTAAAAATTCAACTCGGACGCCCAGGGTATTGTGGGTTTGAAGCTTGGGGGATCATTTATTTATTCAAAAATTGAACGTGGACGCCCAGGGGATTCTGGGTTTGAAGCTAAAGGGATCATTCATTTATTTATGAGTTGAACTCGGAAGCCCAGGGTATTGAGGGTTCGAAGCTTGGGGGATCATTTATTTATTTAAAGTTGAACTTGGACGCCCAGGGTATTGTGGGTATGAAGCTTGGGAGATTGTTCGCTTATTTAAAAATTGAACTCGGAAGCCCAGGGTATTGTGGGTTTGAAGTTTTGGGGGATCATTTATTTATATAAAGTTGAACTTGGACGCCCAGGGTATTGTGGGTTTGAAGCTTGGGGGATTGTTCGCTTATTTAAAAATTCAACTCGGACGCCCAGGGTATTGTGGGTTTGAAGCTTGGGGGATCATTTATTTATTCAAAAATTGAACGTGGACGCCCAGGGGATTCTGGGTTTGAAGCTAAAGGGATCATTCATTTATTTATGAGTTGAACTCGGAAGCCCAGGGTATTGAGGGTTCGAAGCTTGGGGGATCATTTATTTATTTAAAGTTGAACTTGGACGCCTAAGGTATTGTGGGTTTGAAGCTTGGGGGATAGTTAACTTATTTAAAAATTCAACTCGGACGCCCAGGGTATTGTGGAGTTGAAGCTTAAGGGATCATTAATTTATTCAAAAATTGAACTCGGGAGCCCAGGGTATTGTGGGATTGAAGCTTGGGGGATCATTTATTTATTTATTTAAAGTTGAACTTGGACGCCCAGGGTATTGTGGGTATGAAGCTTGGGGGATTGTTCGCTTATTTAAAAATTCAACTCGGACGGTCAGGGTATTGTATGTTTGAAGCTTGGGGGATCACTTATTTATTTACTAATTTAACTCGGACGCCCAGAGTGTTGTGGGATTGAAGCTTGGGGGATCATTTATTTATTTAAAGTTGAACTTGGACGCCCAGGGTATTGTGGGTTTGAAGCTTGGGGGATTGTTCGCTTATTCAAAAATTCAACTCGGACGCCCAGGGTATTGTGGAGTTGAAGCTTAAGGGATCATTAATTTATTCAAAAATAGAACTCGGGAGCCCAGGGTATTGTGGGATTGAAGCTTGGGGGATCATTTATTTATTTAAAGTTGAACTTGGACGCCCAGGGTATTGTGGGTATGAAGCTTGGGGGATTGTTCGCTTATTTAAAAATTCAACTCGGACGGTCAGGGTATTGTGGGTTTGAAGCTTGGGGGATCACTTATTTATTTACTAATTGAACTCGGACGCCCAGGGTGTTGTGGGATTGAAGCTTGGGGGATCATTTATTTATTTAAAGTTGAACTTGGACGCCCAGGGTATTGTGGGTTTGAAGCTTGGGGGATTGTTCGCTTATTCAAAAATTGAGCTCGGACGCCCAGGGTGTTGTGGGATTGAAGCTTGGGGGATCATTTATTTATTTAAAGTTGAACTTGGACGCCCAGGGTATTGTGGGTTTGAAGCTTGGGGGATTGTTCGCTTATTCAAAAATTGAACTCGGACGCCCAGGGTGTTGTGGGATTGAAGCTTGGGGGATCATTTATTTATTCAAAAATTGAACGTGGACGCCCGCGGGATTCTGGGTTTAAAGCTAAAGGGATCATTCATTTGTTTATGAGTTGAACTCGGAAGCCCAGGGTATTTAGTGTTCGAAGCTTGGGGGATCATTTATTTATTTAAAGTTGAACTTGGACGCCTAAGGTATTGTGGGTTTGAAGCTTGGGGGATAGTTAACTTATTTAAAAATTCAACTCGGACGCCCAGGGTATTGTGGAGTTGAAGCTTAAGGGATCATTAATTTATTCAAAAATTGAACTCGGGAGCCCAGGCTATTGTGGGATTGAAGTTTGGGGGATCATTTATTTATTTACTAATTGAACTCGGACGCCCAGGGTATTGTGGGATTGAAGCTTGGAGGATCGTTTATTTATTTAAAGTTGAACTTGGAAGCCCAGGGTATTGTGGGTTTGAAGCTTGGGGGATTGTTGGCTTATTCAAAAATTGAACTCGGAAGCCCAGGGTATTGTGGGTTCGAAGCTTGGGGGATCATTTATTTATTTAAAGCTGAACTTGGACGCCCAGGGTATTGTGAGTATGAAGCTTGGGGGATTGTTCGCTTATTTAAAAATTCAACTCGGACGGTCAGGGTAATGTGGGTTTCAAGCTTAGGGGATCATTTATTTATTTACAAATTGAACTCGGACGCCCGGGGTAATGTGGGTTTCAAGCTTAGGGGATCATTTATTTATTTAAAAATAGAACTGGGACGCCCATGGTATTGTGGATATGAAGCTTGGGGGATTGTTCGCTTATTTAAAAATTCAACTCGGACGCTCAGGGTATTGTGGGTTTGAAGCTTGGGGGATCATATATTTATTCAAAAATTGAACGTGGACGCCCAGGGGATTCTAGGTTTGAAGCTAAAGGGATCATTCATTTATTTATGAGTTGAACTCGGAAGCCCAGGGTATTGTGGATATGAAGCTTGCGGGATTGTTCGCTTATTTAAAAATTCAATTCGGACGCCCAGGGTATTGTGGGTTTGAAGCTTGGGGGATCATTTATTTATTCAAAAATTGAACGTGGACGCCCAGGGGATTCTGGGTTTGAAGCTAAAGGGATCATTTATTTATTTATGAGTTTAACTCGGAAGCCCAGGGTATTGAAGGTTCGAAGCTTGGGGGATCATTTATTTATTTAAAGTGAAACTTTGACGCCTAAGGTATTGTGGGTTTGAAGCTTGGGGGATAGTTAACTTATTTAAAAATTCAGCTCGGACGCCCAGGGTATTGTTGGTTTGAAGCTTAAGGGATCATTAATTTATTCAAAAATTCAACTCGGGAGCCCAGGGTATTGTGGGATTGAAGCTTGGGAGATCATTTATTTATTTAAAGTTGAACTTGGACGCCCAGGGTATTGTGGGTATGAAGCTTGGGGGATTGTTCGCTTATTTAAAAATTCAACTCGGACGCCCAGGGTATTGTGGGTTTGAAGCTTGGGGGATCATTTATTTATTCAAAAATTGAACGTGGACGCCCAGGGGATTCTGGGTTTGAAGCTAAAGGGATCATTCATTTATTTATGAGTTGAACTCGGAAGCCCAGGGTATTGAGGGTTCGAAGCTTGGGGGATCATTTATTTATTTAAAGTTGAACTTGGACGCCTAAGGTATTGTGGGTTTGAAGCTTGGGGGAGAGTTAACTTATTTAAAAATTCAACTCGGACGCCCAGGGTATTGTGGAGTTGAAGCTTAAGGGATCATTAATTTATTAAAAAATTGAACTCGGGAGCCCAGGGTATTGTGGGATTGAAGCTTGGGGGATCATTTATTTATTTAAAGTTGAACTTGGACGCCCAGGGTATTGTGGGTATGAAGCTTGGGGGATTGTTCGCTTATTTAAAAATTCAACTCGGACGGTCAGGGTATTGTGGGTTTGAAGCTTGGGGGATCACTTATTTATTTACTAATTGAACTCGGACGCCCAGAGTGTTGTGGGATTGAAGCTTGGGGGATCATTTATTTATTTAAAGTTGAACTTGGACGCCCAGGGTATTGTGGGTTTGAAGCTTGGGGGATTGTTCGCTTATTCAAAAATTGAACTCGGACGCTCAGGGTGTTGTGGGTTTGAAGCTCAAGGGATCATTAATTTATTCAAAAATTGAACGTGGACGCCCAGGGAATTCTAGGTTTGAAGCTAAAGGGATCATTAATTTATTTATGAGTTGAACTCGGAAGCCCAGGGTATTGTGGGTTCGAAGCTTGGGGGATCATTTATTTATTTAAAGTTGAACTTGGACGCCCAGGGTATTGTGGGAATGAAGCTTGGGGGATTGTTCGCTTATTTAAAAATTCAACTCGGACGTCCAGGGTGTTGTGGGTTTGAAGCTTAAGGGATCATTAATTTATTCAAAAATTGAACGTGGACGCCCAGGGGATTCTAGAATTGAAGCTAAAGGGATCATTAATTTATTTATGAGTTGAACTCGGACGCCCAGGGTATTGTGGGTTTGAAGCTTGGGGGATCATTTATTTATTCAAAAATTGAACGTGGACGCCCAGGGGATTCTGGGTTTGAAGCTAAAGGGATCATTCATTTATTTATGAGTTGAACTCGGAAGCCGGGAGTATTGTGGGTTCGAAGCTTGGGGGATCATTTATTTATTTAAAGCTGAACTTGGACGCCCAGGGTATTGTGGGTTTGAAGCTTGGGGGATTGTTCGCTTATTCAAAAATTGAACTCGGACGCTCAGGGTATTCAGGGTTTGAAGCTTGGGGGATCATTTATTTATTCAAAAATTGAACGTGGACGCCCGCGGGATTCTGGGTTTAAAGCTAAAGGGATCATTCATTTGTTTATGAGTTGAACTCGGAAGCCCAGGGTATTTAGTGTTCGAAGCTTGGGGGATCATTTATTTATTTAAAGTTGAACTTGGACGCCTAAGGTATTGTGGGTTTGAAGCTTGGGGGATAGTTAACTTATTTAAAAATTCAACTCGGACGCCCAGGGTATTGTGGAGTTGAAGCTTAAGGGATCATTAATTTATTCAAAAATTGAACTCGGGAGCCCAGGCTATTGTGGGATTGAAGTTTGGGGGATCATTTATTTATTTACTAATTGAACTCGGACGCCCAGGGTATTGTGGGATTGAAGCTTGGGGGATCGTTTATTTATTTAAAGTTGAACTTGGAAGCCCAGGGTATTGTGGGTTTGAAGCTTGGGGGATTGTTGGCTTATTCAAAAATTGAACTCGGATGCCCAGGGTATTGTGGGTTCGAAGCTTGGGGGATCATTTATTTATTTAAAGCTGAACTTGGACGCCCAGGGTATTGTGAGTATGAAGCTTGGGGGATTGTTCGCTTATTTAAAAATTCAACTCGGACGGTCAGGGTAATGTGGGTTTCAAGCTTAGGGGATCATTTATTTATTTACAAATTGAACTCGGACGCCCGGGGTAATGTGGGTTTCAAGCTTAGGGGATCATTTATTTATTTAAAAATAGAACTGGGACGCCCATGGTATTGTGGATATGAAGCTTGGGGGATTGTTCGCTTATTTAAAAATTCAACTCGGACGCTCAGGGTATTGTGGGTTTGAAGCTTGGGGGATCATATATTTATTCAAAAATTGAACGTGGACGCCCAGGGGATTCTAGGTTTGAAGCTAAAGGGATCATTCATTTATTTATGAGTTGAACTCGGAAGCCCAGGGTATTGTGGGTTCGAAGCTTGGGGGATCATTTATTTATTTAAAGCTGAACTTGGACGCCCAGGGTATTGTGAGTATGAAGCTTGGGGGATTGTTCGCTTATTTAAAAATTCAACTCGGACGGTCAGGGTAATGTGGGTTTCAAGCTTAGGGGATCATTTATTTATTTACAAATTGAACTCGGACGCCCGGGGTAATGTGGGTTTCAAGCTTAGGGGATCATTTATTTATTTAAAAATAGAACTGGGACGCCCATGTTATTGTGGATATGAAGCTTGGGGGATTGTTCGCTTATTTAAAAATTCAACTCGGACGCTCAGGGTATTGTGGGTTTGAAGCTTGGGGGATCATTTATTTATTCAAAAATTGAACGTGGACGCCCAGGGGATTCTGGGTTTGAAGCTAAAGGGATCATTTATTTATTTATGAGTTGAACTCGGAAGCCCAGGGTATTGAAGGATCGAAGCTTGGGGGATCATTTATTTATTTAAAGTGAAACTTTGACGCCTAAGGTATTGTGGGTTTGAAGCTTGGGGGATAGTTAACTTATTTAAAAATTCAGCTCGGACGCCCAGGGTATTGTTCGTTTGAAGCTTAAGGGATCATTAATTTATTCAAAAATTCAACTCGGGAGCCCAGGGTATTGTGGGATTGAAGCTTGGGAGATCATTTATTTATTTAAAGTTGAACTTGGACGCCCAGGGTATTGTGGGTATGAAGCTTGGGGGATTGTTCGCTTATTTAAAAATTCAACTCGGACGCCCAGGGTATTGTGGGTTTGAAGCTTGGGGGATCATTTATTTATTCAAAAATTGAACGTGGACGCCCAGGGGATTCTGGGTTTGAAGCTAAAGGGATCATTCATTTATTTATGAGTTGAACTCGGAAGCCCAGGGTATTGAGGGTTCGAAGCTTGGGGGATCATTTATTTATTTAAAGTTGAACTTGGACGCCCAGGGTATTGTGGGTATGAAGCTTGGGGGATTGTTCGCTTATTTAAAAATTCAACTCGGACGGTCAGGGTATTGTGGGTTTGAAGCTTGGGGGATCACTTATTTATTTACTAATTGAACTCGGACGCCCAGAGTGTTGTGGGATTGAAGCTTGGGGGATCATTTATTTATTTAAAGTTGAACTTGGACGCCCAGGGTATTGTGGGTTTGAAGCTTGGGGGATTGTTCGCTTATTCAAAAATTGAACTCGGACGCTCAGGGTGTTGTGGGTTTGAAGCTCAAGGGATCATTAATTTATTCAAAAATTGAACGTGGACGCCCAGGGAATTCTAGGTTTGAAGCTAAAGGGATCATTAATTTATTTATGAGTTGAACTCGGAAGCCCAGGGTATTGTGGAGTTGAAGCTTAAGGGATCATTAATTTATTAAAAAATTGAACTCGGGAGCCCAGGGTATTGTGGGATTGAAGCTTGGGGGATCATTTATTTATTTAAAGTTGAACTTGGACGCCCAGGGTATTGTGGGTATGAAGCTTGGGGGATTGTTCGCTTATTTAAAAATTCAACTCGGACGGTCAGGGTATTGTGGGTTTGAAGCTTGGGGGATCACTTATTTATTTACTAATTGAACTCGGACGCCCAGAGTGTTGTGGGATTGAAGCTTGGGGGATCATTTATTTATTTAAAGTTGAACTTGGACGCCCAGGGTATTGTGGGTTTGAAGCTTGGGGGATTGTTCGCTTATTCAAAAATTGAACTCGGACGCTCAGGGTGTTGTGGGTTTGAAGCTCAAGGGATCATTAATTTATTCAAAAATTGAACGTGGACGCCCAGGGAATTCTAAGATTGAAGCTAAAGGGATCATTAATTTATTTATGAGTTGAACTCGGAAGCCCAGGGTATTGTGGGTTCGAAGCTTGGGGGATCAATTATTTATTTAAAGTTGAACTTGGACGCCCAGGGTATTGTGGGTTTGAAGCTTGGGGGATTGTTCGCTTATTCAAAAATTGAACTCGGACGCTCAGGGTGTTGTGGGTTTGAAGCTCAAGGGATCATTAATTTATTCAAAAATTGAACGTGGACGCCCAGGGAATTCTAAGATTGAAGCTAAAGGGATCATTAATTTATTTATGAGTTGAACTCGGAAGCCCAGGGTATTGTGGGTTCGAAGCTTGGGGGATCAATTATTTATTTAAAGTTGAACTTGGACGCCCAGGGTATTGTGGGAATGAAGCTTGGGGGATTGTTCGCTTATTTAAAAATTCAACTCGGACGTCCAGGGTGTTGTGGGTTTGAAGCTTAAGGGATCATTAATTTATTCAAAAATTGAACGTGGACGCCCAGGGGATTCTAGGTTTGAAGCTAAAGGGATCATTAATTTATTTATGAGTTGAACTCAAACGCCCAGGGTATTGTGGGTTTGAAGCTTGGGGGATCATTTATTTATTCAAAAATTGAACGTGGACGCCCAGGGGATTCTGGGTTTGAAGCTAAAGGGATCATTCATTTATTTATGAGTTGAACTCGGAAGCCGGGAGTATTGTGGGTTCGAAGCTTGGGGGATCATTTATTTATTTAAAGCTGAACTTGGACGCCCAGGGTATTGTGGGTATGAAGCTTGGGGGATTGTTCGCTTATTTAAAAATTCAACTCGGACGGTCAGGGTATTGTGGGTTTGAAGCTTGGGGGATCACTTATTTATTTACTAATTGAACTCGGACGCCCGGGGTATTGTGGGTTTCAAGCTTAGGGGATCATTTATTTATTTAAAAATTGAACTGGGACGCCCATGGTATTGTGGGTATGAAGCTTGGGGGATTGCTCGCTTATTTAAAAATTCAACTCGGACGCTCAGGGTATTGTGGGTTTGAAGCTTAGGGGATCATTTATTTATTCAAAAATTGAACGTGGACGCCCGGGGGATTCTAAGATTGAAGCTAAAGGGATCATTCATTTATTTATGAGTTGAACTCGATAGCCCAGGGTATTGTGGGATTGAAGCTTGGGGGATCATTCATTTATTTAAAGTTGAACTTGGACGCCCAGGGTATTGTGGGTTTGAAGTTTTGGGGGATCATTTATTTATTTGAAGTTGAACTTGGACGCCCAGGGTATTGTGGGTATGAAGCTTGGGGGATTGTTCGCTTATTTAAAAATTCAACTCGGACACCCGGGGTATTGTGGGTTTGAAGCTTGGGGGATCATTTATTTATTCAAAAATTGAACGTGGACGCCCACGGGATTCTGGGTTTAAAGCTAAAGGGATCATTCATTTATTTATGAGTTGAACTCGGAAGCCCAGGTTATTGTGGGTTCGAAGCTTGGGGGATCACTTATTTATTTACAAATTGAACTCGGACGCCCGGGGTATTGTGGGTTTCAAGCTTAGGGGATCATTTATTTATTTAAAAATTGAACTGGGACGCCCATGGTATTGTGGGTTTGGATCTTGGGGTATTGTTTGCTTATTTTAAAATTGAACTCGGAAGCCCAGGGTATTGTGGGTTTGAAGTTTTGGGGGATCATTTATTTATTTAAAGTTGAACTTGGACGCCCAGGGTATTGTGGGTATGAAGCTTGGGAGATTGTTCGCTTATTTAAAAATTGAACTCGGAAGCCCAGGGTATTGTGGGTTTGAAGTTTTGGGGGATCATTTATTTATTTAAAGTTGAACTTGGACGCCCAGGGTATTGTGGGTTTGAAGCTAAAGAGATCATTCATTTATATATGAGTTGAACTCGGAAGCCCAGGGTATTGTGGGTTCGAAGCTTGGGGAATCATTTATTTATTTAAAGTTGAACTTGGACGCCCAAGGTATTGTGGGTATGAAGCTTGGGGGATAGTTCGCTTATTTAAAAATTCAACTCGGACGTCCAGGGTATTGTGGGTTTGAAGCTTGGGGGATCATTTATTTATTCAAAAATTGAACGTGGACGCCCGCGGGATTCTGGGTTTGAAGCTAAAGGGATCATTCATTTATTTATGAGTTGAACTCGGAAGCCCAGGGTATTGTGGGTTCGAAGCTTGGGGGATCACTTATTTGTTTAAAGTTGAACTTGGACGCCCAGGGTATTGTGGGTATGAAGCTTGGGGGATTGTTCGCTTATTTAAAAATTCAACTCGGACACCCATTGTATTGTGGGTTTGAAGCTTGGGGGATCACTTAATTATTTACTAATTGAACTCAGACACCCGGGGTATTGTGGGTTTGAAGCTTGGGGGATCACTTAATTATTCAAAAATTGAACGTGGATGCCCAGGGGATTCTAAGTTTGAAGCTAAAGGGATCATTCATTTATTTATGAGTTGAACTCGGAAGCCCAGGTTATTGTGGGTTCGAAGCTTGGGGGATCATTTATTTATATAAAGTTGAACTTGGACGCCCAGGGTATTGTGGGTTTGAAGTTTTGGGGGATCATTTATTTATTTAAAGTTGAACTCGGACGCCCAGGGTATTGTGGGTTTGAAGCTTGAGGGATGATTTATTTATTCAAAAATTGAACGTGGACGCCCAGGGGATTCAGGGTTTGAAGCTAAAGGGATCATTCATTTATTTATGAGTTGAACTCGGAAGCCCAGGGTATTGAGGGTTCGAAGCTTGGGGGATCATTTATTTATTTAAAGTTGAACTTGGACGCCCAAGGTATTGTGGGTTTGAAGCTTGGGGGATAGTTCGCTTATTTAAAAATTCAACTCGGACGCCCAGGGTGTTGTGGGTTTGAAGCTTAAGGGATCATTAATTTATTCAAAAATTGAACGTGGACGCCCAGGGAATTCTAGGTTTGAAGCTAAAGGGATCATTAATTTATTTATGAGTTGAACTCGGAAGCCCAGGGTATTGTGGGTTCGAAGCTTGGGGGATCATTTATTTATTTAAAGTTGAACTTGGACGCCCAGGGTATTGTGGGAATGAAGCTTGGGGGATTGTTCGCTTATTTAAAAATTCAGATCGGACGTCCAGGGTGTTGTGGGTTTGAAGCTTGGGGGATCATTTATTTATTCAAAAATTGAACGTGGACGCCCAGGGGATTCTGGGTTTGAAGCTAAAGGGATCATTCATTTATTTATGAGTTGAACTCGGAAGCCCAGGGTATTGAGGGTTCGAAGCTTGGGGGATCATTTATTTATTTAAAGTTGAACTTGGACGCCCAGGGTATTGTGGGTATGAAGCTTGGGGGATTGTTCGCTTATTTAAAAATTCAATTCGGACGCCCAGGGTATTGTGGGTTTGAAGCTTGGGGGATCATTTATTTATTCAAAAATTGAACGTGGACGCCCAGGGGATTCTAGGTTTGAAGCTAAAGGGATCATTCATTTATTTATGAATTGAACTCGGAAGCCCAGGGTATTGTGGGTATGAAGCTTGCGGGATTGTTCGCTTATTTAAAAATTCAATTCGGACGCCCAGGGTATTGTGGGTTTGAAGCTTGGGGGATCATTTATTTATTTAAAGTGAAACTTTGACGCCTAAGGTATTGTGGGTTTGAAGCTTGGGGGATAGTTAACTTATTTAAAAATTCAGCTCGGACGCCCAGGGTATTGTTGGTTTGAAGCTTAAGGGATCATTAATTTATTCAAAAATTCAACTCGGGAGCCCAGGGTATTGTGGGATTGAAGCTTGGGAGATCATTTATTTATTTGAAGTTGAACTTGGACGCCCAGGGTATTGTGGGTATGAAGCTTGGGGGATTGTTCGCTTATTTAAAAATTCAACTCGGACGCCCAGGGTATTGTGGGTTTGAAGCTTGGGGGATCATTTATTTATTTAAAGTGAAACTTTGACGCCTAAGGTATTGTGGGTTTGAAGCTTGGGGGATAGTTAACTTATTTAAAAATTCAGCTCGGACGCCCAGGGTATTGTTGGTTTGAAGCTTAAGGGATCATTAATTTATTCAAAAATTCAACTCGGGAGCCCAGGGTATTGTGGGATTGAAGCTTGGGAGATCATTTATTTATTTGAAGTTGAACTCGGAAGCCCAGGGTATTGAGGGTTCGAAGCTTGGGGGATCATTTCTTCATTTAAAGCTGAACTTGGACGCCCAGGGTATTGTGAGTATGAAGCTTGGGGGATTGTTCGCTTATTTAAAAATTCAACTCGGACGGTCAGGGTATTGTGGGTTTGAAGCTTGGGGGATCACTTATTTATTTACAAATTGAACTCGGACGCCCGGGGTAATGTGGGTTTCAAGCTTAGGAGATCATTTATTTATTTAAAAATAGAACTGGGACGCCCATGGTATTGTGGATATGAAGCTTGGGGGATTGTTAGCTTATTTAAAAATTCAACTCGGACGCTCAGGGTATTGTGGGTTTGAAGCTTAGGGGATCATATATTTATTCAAAAATTGAACGTGGACGCCCAGGGGATTCTAGGTTTGAAGCTAAAGGGATCATTCATTTATTTATGAGTTGAACTCGGAAGCCCAGGGTATTGTGGGTATAAAGCTTGCGGGATTGTTCGCTTATTTAAAAATTCAATTCGGACGCCCAGGGTATTGTGGGTTTGAAGCTTGGGGGATCATTTTTTTATTTAAAGTTGAACTTGGACGCCCAGGGTATTGTGGGTATGAAGCTTGGGGGATTGTTCGCTTATTTAAAAATTCAACTCGGACGCCCAGGGTGTTGTGGGTTTGAAGCTTAAGAGATCATTAATTTATTCAAAAATTGAACTCGGGAGCCCAGGGTATTGTTAGATTGAAGCTTGGGGGATCATTCATTTATTTAAAGTTGAACTTGGACGCCCAGGGTATTGTGGGTTTGAAGTTTTGGGGGATCATTTATTTATTTAAAGTTGAACTTGGACGCCCAGGGTATTTTGGGTCTGAAGCTTGGGGGATTGTTCGCTTATTTAAAAATTCAACTCGGACACCCAGGGTATTGTAGGTTTGAAGCTTGGGGGATCATTTATTTATTCAAAAATTGAACGTGGACGCCCACGGGATTCTGGGTTTGAAGCTAAAGGGATCATTCATTTATTTATGAGTTGAACTCGGAAGCCCAGGGTATTGTGGGTTCGAAGCTTGGGGGATCACTTATTTATTTACAAATTGAACTCGGACGCCCAGGGTATTGTGGGTTTCAAGCTTAGGGGATCATTTATTTATTTAAAAATTGAACTGGGACGCCCATGGTATTGTGGGTTTGGAGCTTGGGGGATTGTTCGCTTATTTAAAAATTGAACTCGGAAGCCCAGGGTATTGTGGGTATGAAGCTTGGGAGATTGTTCGCTTATTTAAAAATTGAACTCGGAAGCCCAGAGTATTGTGGGTTTGAAGTTTTGGGGGATCATTTATTTTTTTAAAGTTGAACTTGGACGCCCAGGGTATTGTGGAGTTGAAGCTTAAGGGATCATTAATTTATACAAAAATTGAACTCGGGAGCCCAGGGTATTGTGGGATTGAAGCTTGGGGGATCATTTATTTATTTAAAGTTGAACTTGGACGCCCAGGGTATTGTGGGTATGAAGCTTGGGGGATAGTTCGCTTATTTAAAAATTCAACTCGGACGCCCAGGGTATTGTGGGTTTGAAGCTTAAGGGATCATTAATTTATTCAAAAATTGAACCCGGGAGCCCAGGGTATTGTGGGATTGAAGCTTGGGGGATCATTTATTTATTTAAAGTTGAACTTGGACGCCCAGGGTATTGTGGGTTTGAAGCTTGGGGGATCGTTCGCTTATTCAAAAATTGAACTCGGACACCCAGGGTATTGTGGGTTTGAAGCTTGGGGGATCATTTATTTATTCAAAAATTGAACGTGGACGCCCATGGGATTCTGGGTTTGAAGCTAAAGGGATCATTCATTTATTTATGAGTTAAACTCGGAAGCCCAGGGTATTGTGGGTTCGAAGCTTGGGGGATCATTTATTTATTTAAAGCTGAACTTGGACGCCCAGGGTATTGTGAGTATGAAGCTTGGGGGATTGTTCGCTTATTTAAAAATTCAACTCGGACGGTCAGGGTATTGTGGGTTTGAAGCTTGGGGGATCACTTATTTATTTACAAATTGAACTCGGACGCCCGGGGTAATGTGGGTTTCAAGCTTAGGGGATCATTTATTTATTTAAAAATAGAACTGGGACGCCCATGGTATTGTGGATATGAAGCTTGGGGGATTGTTAGCTTATTTAAAAATTCAACTCGGACGCTCAGGGTATTGTGGGTTTGAAGCTTAGGGGATCATATATTTATTCAAAAATTGAACGTGGACGCCCAGGGGATTCTAGGTTTGAAGCTAAAGGGATCATTCATTTATTTATGAGTTGAACTCGGAAGCCCAGGGTATTGTGGGTATAAAGCTTGCGGGATTGTTCGCTTATTTAAAAATTCAATTCGGACGCCCAGGGTATTGTGGGTTTGAAGCTTGGGGGATCATTTTTTTATTTAAAGTTGAACTTGGACGCCCAGGGTATTGTGGGTATGAAGCTTGGGGGATTGTTCGCTTATTTAAAAATTCAACTCGGACGCCCAGGGTGTTGTGGGTTTGAAGCTTAAGAGATCATTAATTTATTCAAAAATTGAACTCGGGAGCCCAGGGTATTGTTAGATTGAAGCTTGGGGGATCATTCATTTATTTAAAGTTGAACTTGGACGCCCAGGGTATTGTGGGTTTGAAGTTTTGGGGGATCATTTATTTATTTAAAGTTGAACTTGGACGCCCAGGGTATTGTGGGTATGAAGCTTGGGGGATTGTTCGCTTATTTAAAAATTCAACTCGGACACCCAGGGTATTGTAGGTTTGAAGCTTGGGGGATCATTTATTTATTCAAAAATTGAACGTGGACGCCCACGGGATTCTGGGTTTGAAGCTAAAGGGATCATTCATTTATTTATGAGTTGAACTCGGAAGCCCAGGGTATTGTGGGTTCGAAGCTTGGGGGATCACTTATTTATTTACAAATTGAACTCGGACGCCCAGGGTATTGTGGGTTTCAAGCTTAGGGGATCATTTATTTATTTAAAAATTGAACTGGGACGCCCATGGTATTGTGGGTTTGGAGCTTGGGGGATTGTTCGCTTATTTAAAAATTGAACTCGGAAGCCCAGGGTATTGTGGGTATGAAGCTTGGGAGATTGTTCGCTTATTTAAAAATTGAACTCGGAAGCCCAGAGTATTGTGGGTTTGAAGTTTTGGGGGATCATTTATTTTTTTAAAGTTGAACTTGGACGCCCAGGGTATTGTGGAGTTGAAGCTTAAGGGATCATTAATTTATACAAAAATTGAACTCGGGAGCCCAGGGTATTGTGGGATTGAAGCTTGGGGGATCATTTATTTATTTAAAGTTGAACTTGGACGCCCAGGGTATTGTGGGTATGAAGCTTGGGGGATAGTTCGCTTATTTAAAAATTCAACTCGGACGCCCAGGGTATTGTGGGTTTGAAGCTTAAGGGATCATTAATTTATTCAAAAATTGAACCCGGGAGCCCAGGGTATTGTGGGATTGAAGCTTGGGGGATCATTTATTTATTTAAAGTTGAACTTGGACGCCCAGGGTATTGTGGGTTTGAAGCTTGGGGGATCGTTCGCTTATTCAAAAATTGAACTCGGACACCCAGGGTATTGTGGGTTTGAAGCTTGGGGGATCATTTATTTATTCAAAAATTGAACGTGGACGCCCATGGGATTCTGGGTTTGAAGCTAAAGGGATCATTCATTTATTTATGAGTTAAACTCGGAAGCCCAGGGTATTGTGGGTTCGAAGCTTGGGGGATCATTTATTTATTTAAAGCTGAACTTGGACGCCCAGGGTATTGTGAGTATGAAGCTTGGGGGATTGTTCGCTTATTTAAAAATTCAACTCGGACGGTCAGGGTATTGTGGGTTTGAAGCTTTGGGGATCACTTATTTATTTACAAATTGAACTCGGACGCCCGGGGTATTGTGGGTTTCAAGCTTAGGGGATCATTTATTTATTTAAAAATAGAACTGGGACGCCCACGGGATTCTGGGTTTGAAGCTAAAGGTATCATTCATTTATTTATGAGTTAAACTCGGAAGCCCAGGGTATTGTGGGTTCGAAGCTTGGGGGATCATTTATTCATTTAAAGCTGAACTTGGACGCCCAGGGTATTGTGAGTATGAAGCTTGGGGGATTGTTCGCTTATTTAAAAATTCAACTCGGACGGTCAGGGTATTGTGGGTTTGAAGCTTTGGGGATCACTTATTTATTTACAAATTGAACTCGGACGCCCGGGGTATTGTGGGTTTCAAGCTTAGGGGATCATTTATTTATTTAAAAATAGAACTGGGACGCCCATGGTATTGTGGATATGAAGCTTGGGGGATTGTTCGCTTATTTAAAAATTCAACTCAGACGCTCAGGGTATTGTGGGTTTGAAGCTTGGGGGATCATATATTTATTCAAAAATTGAACGTGGACGCCCAGGGGATTCTAGGTTTGAAGCTAAAGGGATCATTCATTTATTTATGAGTTGAACTCGGAAGCCCAGGGTATTGTGGGTATGAAGCTTGCGGGATTGTTCGCTTATTTAAAAATTCAATTCGGACGCCCAGGGTATTGTGGGTTTGAAGCTTGGGGGATCATTTATTTATTCAAAAATTGAACGTGGACGCCCAGGGGATTCTGGGTTTGAAGCTAAAGGGATCATTTATTTATTTATGAGTTGAACTCGGAAGCCCAGGGTATTGAAGGTTCGAAGCTTGGGGGATCAGTTATTTATTTAAAGTTAAACTTTGACGCCTAAGGTATTGTGGGTTTGAAGCTTGGGGGATAGTTAACTTATTTAAAAATTCAACTCGGACACCCAGGGTATTGTTGGTTTGAAGCTTAAGGGATCATTAATTTATTCAAAAATTGAACTCGGGAGCCCAGGGTATTGTGGGATTGAAGCTTGGGGGATCATTTATTTATTTAAAGTTGAACTTGGACGCCCAGGGTATTGTGGGTTTGAAGCTTGGGGGATCACTTATTTATTTACAAATTGAACTCGGACGCCCGGGGTAATGTGGGTTTCAAGCTTAGGGGATCATTTATTTATTTAAAAATAGAACTGGGACGCCCATGGTATTGTGGATATGAAGCTTGGGGGATTGTTAGCTTATTTAAAAATTCAACTCGGACGCTCAGGGTATTGTGGGTTTGAAGCTTAGGGGATCATATATTTATTCAAAAATTGAACGTGGACGCCCAGGGGATTCTAGGTTTGAAGCTAAAGGGATCATTCATTTATTTATGAGTTGAACTCGGAAGCCCAGGGTATTGTGGGTATAAAGCTTGCGGGATTGTTCGCTTATTTAAAAATTCAATTCGGACGCCCAGGGTATTGTGGGTTTGAAGCTTGGGGGATCATTTTTTTATTTAAAGTTGAACTTGGACGCCCAGGGTATTGTGGGTATGAAGCTTGGGGGATTGTTCGCTTATTTAAAAATTCAACTCGGACGCCCAGGGTGTTGTGGGTTTGAAGCTTAAGAGATCATTAATTTATTCAAAAATTGAACTCGGGAGCCCAGGGTATTGTTAGATTGAAGCTTGGGGGATCATTCATTTATTTAAAGTTGAACTTGGACGCCCAGGGTATTGTGGGTTTGAAGTTTTGGGGGATCATTTATTTATTTAAAGTTGAACTTGGACGCCCAGGGTATTGTGGGTATGAAGCTTGGGGGATTGTTCGCTTATTTAAAAATTCAACTCGGACACCCAGGGTATTGTAGGTTTGAAGCTTGGGGGATCATTTATTTATTTACAAATTGAACTCGGACGCCCGGGGTATTGTGGGTTTCAAGCTTAGGGGATCATTTATTTATTTAAAAATAGAACTGGGACGCCCATGGTATTGTGGATATGAAGCTTGGGGGATTGTTCGCTTATTTAAAAATTCAACTCAGACGCTCAGGGTATTGTGGGTTTGAAGCTTGGGGGATCATATATTTATTCAAAAATTGAACGTGGACGCCCAGGGGATTCTAGGTTTGAAGCTAAAGGGATCATTCATTTATTTATGAGTTGAACTCGGAAGCCCAGGGTATTGTGGGTATGAAGCTTGCGGGATTGTTCGCTTATTTAAAAATTCAATTTTGACGCCCAGGGTATTGTGGGTTTGAAGCTTGGGGGATCATTTATTTATTCAAAAATTGAACGTGGACGCCCAGGGGATTCTGGGTTTGAAGCTAAAGGGATCATTTATTTATTTATGAGTTGAACTCGGAAGCCCAGGGTATTGAAGGTTCGAAGCTTGGGGGATCAGTTATTTATTTAAAGTTAAACTTTGACGCCTAAGGTATTGTGGGTTTGAAGCTTGGGGGATAGTTAACTTATTTAAAAATTCAACTCGGACGCCCAGGGTATTGTTGGTTTGAAGCTTAAGGGATCATTAATTTATTCAAAAATTGAACTCGGGAGCCCAGGGTATTGTGGGATTGAAGCTTGGGGGATCATTTATTTATTTAAAGTTGAACTTGGACGCCCAGGGTATTGTGGGTTTGAAGCTTGGGGGATCACTTATTTATTTACAAATTGAACTCGGACGCCCGGGGTAATGTGGGTTTCAAGCTTAGGGGATCATTTATTTATTTAAAAATAGAACTGGGACGCCCATGGTATTGTGGATATGAAGCTTGGGGGATTGTTAGCTTATTTAAAAATTCAACTCGGACGCTCAGGGTATTGTGGGTTTGAAGCTTAGGGGATCATATATTTATTCAAAAATTGAACGTGGACGCCCAGGGGATTCTAGGTTTGAAGCTAAAGGGATCATTCATTTATTTATGAGTTGAACTCGGAAGCCCAGGGTATTGTGGGTATAAAGCTTGCGGGATTGTTCGCTTATTTAAAAATTCAATTCGGACGCCCAGGGTATTGTGGGTTTGAAGCTTGGGGGATCATTTTTTTATTTAAAGTTGAACTTGGACGCCCAGGGTATTGTGGGTATGAAGCTTGGGGGATTGTTCGCTTATTTAAAAATTCAACTCGGACGCCCAGGGTGTTGTGGGTTTGAAGCTTAAGAGATCATTAATTTATTCAAAAATTGAACTCGGGAGCCCAGGGTATTGTTAGATTGAAGCTTGGGGGATCATTCATTTATTTAAAGTTGAACTTGGACGCCCAGGGTATTGTGGGTTTGAAGTTTTGGGGGATCATTTATTTATTTAAAGTTGAACTTGGACGCCCAGGGTATTGTGGGTATGAAGCTTGGGGGATTGTTCGCTTATTTAAAAATTCAACTCGGACACCCAGGGTATTGTAGGTTTGAAGCTTGGGGGATCATTTATTTATTCAAAAATTGAACGTGGACGCCCACGGGATTCTGGGTTTGAAGCTAAAGGGATCATTCATTTATTTATGAGTTGAACTCGGAAGCCCAGGGTATTGTGGGTTCGAAGCTTGGGGGATCACTTATTTATTTACAAATTGAACTCGGACGCCCAGGGTATTGTGGGTTTCAAGCTTAGGGGATCATTTATTTATTTAAAAATTGAACTGGGACGCCCATGGTATTGTGGGTTTGGAGCTTGGGGGATTGTTCGCTTATTTAAAAATTGAACTCGGAAGCCCAGGGTATTGTGGGTATGAAGCTTGGGAGATTGTTCGCTTATTTAAAAATTGAACTCGGAAGCCCAGAGTATTGTGGGTTTGAAGTTTTGGGGGATCATTTATTTTTTTAAAGTTGAACTTGGACGCCCAGGGTATTGTGGAGTTGAAGCTTAAGGGATCATTAATTTATACAAAAATTGAACTCGGGAGCCCAGGGTATTGTGGGATTGAAGCTTGGGGGATCATTTATTTATTTAAAGTTGAACTTGGACGCCCAGGGTATTGTGGGTATGAAGCTTGGGGGATAGTTCGCTTATTTAAAAATTCAACTCGGACGCCCAGGGTATTGTGGGTTTGAAGCTTAAGGGATCATTAATTTATTCAAAAATTGAACCCGGGAGCCCAGGGTATTGTGGGATTGAAGCTTGGGGGATCATTTATTTATTTAAAGTTGAACTTGGACGCCCAGGGTATTGTGGGTTTGAAGCTTGGGGGATCGTTCGCTTATTCAAAAATTGAACTCGGACACCCAGGGTATTGTGGGTTTGAAGCTTGGGGGATCATTTATTTATTCAAAAATTGAACGTGGACGCCCATGGGATTCTGGGTTTGAAGCTAAAGGGATCATTCATTTATTTATGAGTTAAACTCGGAAGCCCAGGGTATTGTGGGTTCGAAGCTTGGGGGATCATTTATTTATTTAAAGCTGAACTTGGACGCCCAGGGTATTGTGAGTATGAAGCTTGGGGGATTGTTCGCTTATTTAAAAATTCAACTCGGACGGTCAGGGTATTGTGGGTTTGAAGCTTTGGGGATCACTTATTTATTTACAAATTGAACTCGGACGCCCGGGGTATTGTGGGTTTCAAGCTTAGGGGATCATTTATTTATTTAAAAATAGAACTGGGACGCCCACGGGATTCTGGGTTTGAAGCTAAAGGTATCATTCATTTATTTATGAGTTAAACTCGGAAGCCCAGGGTATTGTGGGTTCGAAGCTTGGGGGATCATTTATTCATTTAAAGCTGAACTTGGACGCCCAGGGTATTGTGAGTATGAAGCTTGGGGGATTGTTCGCTTATTTAAAAATTCAACTCGGACGGTCAGGGTATTGTGGGTTTGAAGCTTTGGGGATCACTTATTTATTTACAAATTGAACTCGGACGCCCGGGGTATTGTGGGTTTCAAGCTTAGGGGATCATTTATTTATTTAAAAATAGAACTGGGACGCCCATGGTATTGTGGATATGAAGCTTGGGGGATTGTTCGCTTATTTAAAAATTCAACTCAGACGCTCCGGGTATTGTGGGTTTGAAGCTTGGGGGATCATATATTTATTCAAAAATTGAACGTGGACGCCCAGGGGATTCTAGGTTTGAAGCTAAAGGGATCATTCATTTATTTATGAGTTGAACTCGGAAGCCCAGGGTATTGTGGGTATGAAGCTTGCGGGATTGTTCGCTTATTTAAAAATTCAATTCGGACGCCCAGGGTATTGTGGGTTTGAAGCTTGGGGGATCATTTATTTATTCAAAAATTGAACGTGGACGCCCAGGGGATTCTGGGTTTGAAGCTAAAGGGATCATTTATTTATTTATGAGTTGAACTCGGAAGCCCAGGGTATTGAAGGTTCGAAGCTTGGGGGATCAGTTATTTATTTAAAGTTAAACTTTGACGCCTAAGGTATTGTGGGTTTGAAGCTTGGGGGATAGTTAACTTATTTAAAAATTCAACTCGGACGCCCAGGGTATTGTTGGTTTGAAGCTTAAGGGATCATTAATTTATTCAAAAATTGAACTCGGGAGCCCAGGGTATTGTGGGATTGAAGCTTGGGGGATCATTTATTTATTTAAAGTTGAACTTGGACGCCCAGGGTATTGTGGGTTTGAAGCTTGGGGGATCGTTCGCTTATTCAAAAATTGAACTCGGACACCCAGGGTATTGTGGGTTTGAAGCTTGGGGGATCATTTATTTATTCAAAAATTGAACGTGGACGCCCATGGGATTCTGGGTTTGAAGCTAAAGGGATCATTCATTTATTTATGAGTTAAACTCGGAAGCCCAGGGTATTGTGGGTTCGAAGCTTGGGGGATCATTTATTTATTTAAAGCTGAACTTGGACGCCCAGGGTATTGTGAGTATGAAGCTTGGGGGATTGTTCGCTTATTTAAAAATTCAACTCGGACGGTCAGGGTATTGTGGGTTTGAAGCTTGGGGGATCACTTATTTATTTACAAATTGAACTCGGACGCCCGGGGTAATGTGGGTTTCAAGCTTAGGGGATCATTTATTTATTTAAAAATAGAACTGGGACGCCCATGGTATTGTGGATATGAAGCTTGGGGGATTGTTAGCTTATTTAAAAATTCAACTCGGACGCTCAGGGTATTGTGGGTTTGAAGCTTAGGGGATCATATATTTATTCAAAAATTGAACGTGGACGCCCAGGGGATTCTAGGTTTGAAGCTAAAGGGATCATTCATTTATTTATGAGTTGAACTCGGAAGCCCAGGGTATTGTGGGTATAAAGCTTGCGGGATTGTTCGCTTATTTAAAAATTCAATTCGGACGCCCAGGGTATTGTGGGTTTGAAGCTTGGGGGATCATTTTTTTATTTAAAGTTGAACTTGGACGCCCAGGGTATTGTGGGTATGAAGCTTGGGGGATTGTTCGCTTATTTAAAAATTCAACTCGGACGCCCAGGGTGTTGTGGGTTTGAAGCTTAAGAGATCATTAATTTATTCAAAAATTGAACTCGGGAGCCCAGGGTATTGTTAGATTGAAGCTTGGGGGATCATTCATTTATTTAAAGTTGAACTTGGACGCCCAGGGTATTGTGGGTTTGAAGTTTTGGGGGATCATTTATTTATTTAAAGTTGAACTTGGACGCCCAGGGTATTGTGGGTATGAAGCTTGGGGGATTGTTCGCTTATTTAAAAATTCAACTCGGACACCCAGGGTATTGTAGGTTTGAAGCTTGGGGGATCATTTATTTATTCAAAAATTGAACGTGGACGCCCACGGGATTCTGGGTTTGAAGCTAAAGGGATCATTCATTTATTTATGAGTTGAACTCGGAAGCCCAGGGTATTGTGGGTTCGAAGCTTGGGGGATCACTTATTTATTTACAAATTGAACTCGGACGCCCAGGGTATTGTGGGTTTCAAGCTTAGGGGATCATTTATTTATTTAAAAATTGAACTGGGACGCCCATGGTATTGTGGGTTTGGAGCTTGGGGGATTGTTCGCTTATTTAAAAATTGAACTCGGAAGCCCAGGGTATTGTGGGTATGAAGCTTGGGAGATTGTTCGCTTATTTAAAAATTGAACTCGGAAGCCCAGAGTATTGTGGGTTTGAAGTTTTGGGGGATCATTTATTTTTTTAAAGTTGAACTTGGACGCCCAGGGTATTGTGGAGTTGAAGCTTAAGGGATCATTAATTTATACAAAAATTGAACTCGGGAGCCCAGGGTATTGTGGGATTGAAGCTTGGGGGATCATTTATTTATTTAAAGTTGAACTTGGACGCCCAGGGTATTGTGGGTATGAAGCTTGGGGGATAGTTCGCTTATTTAAAAATTCAACTCGGACGCCCAGGGTATTGTGGGTTTGAAGCTTAAGGGATCATTAATTTATTCAAAAATTGAACCCGGGAGCCCAGGGTATTGTGGGATTGAAGCTTGGGGGATCATTTATTTATTTAAAGTTGAACTTGGACGCCCAGGGTATTGTGGGTTTGAAGCTTGGGGGATCGTTCGCTTATTCAAAAATTGAACTCGGACACCCAGGGTATTGTGGGTTTGAAGCTTGGGGGATCATTTATTTATTCAAAAATTGAACGTGGACGCCCATGGGATTCTGGGTTTGAAGCTAAAGGGATCATTCATTTATTTATGAGTTAAACTCGGAAGCCCAGGGTATTGTGGGTTCGAAGCTTGGGGGATCATTTATTTATTTAAAGCTGAACTTGGACGCCCAGGGTATTGTGAGTATGAAGCTTGGGGGATTGTTCGCTTATTTAAAAATTCAACTCGGACGGTCAGGGTATTGTGGGTTTGAAGCTTTGGGGATCACTTATTTATTTACAAATTGAACTCGGACGCCCGGGGTATTGTGGGTTTCAAGCTTAGGGGATCATTTATTTATTTAAAAATAGAACTGGGACGCCCACGGGATTCTGGGTTTGAAGCTAAAGGTATCATTCATTTATTTATGAGTTAAACTCGGAAGCCCAGGGTATTGTGGGTTCGAAGCTTGGGGGATCATTTATTCATTTAAAGCTGAACTTGGACGCCCAGGGTATTGTGAGTATGAAGCTTGGGGGATTGTTCGCTTATTTAAAAATTCAACTCGGACGGTCAGGGTATTGTGGGTTTGAAGCTTTGGGGATCACTTATTTATTTACAAATTGAACTCGGACGCCCGGGGTATTGTGGGTTTCAAGCTTAGGGGATCATTTATTTATTTAAAAATAGAACTGGGACGCCCATGGTATTGTGGATATGAAGCTTGGGGGATTGTTCGCTTATTTAAAAATTCAAATCAGACGCTCAGGGTATTGTGGGTTTGAAGCTTGGGGGATCATATATTTATTCAAAAATTGAACGTGGACGCCCAGGGGATTCTAGGTTTGAAGCTAAAGGGATCATTCATTTATTTATGAGTTGAACTCGGAAGCCCAGGGTATTGTGGGTATGAAGCTTGCGGGATTGTTCGCTTATTTAAAAATTCAATTCGGACGCCCAGGGTATTGTGGGTTTGAAGCTTGGGGGATCATTTATTTATTCAAAAATTGAACGTGGACGCCCAGGGGATTCTGGGTTTGAAGCTAAAGGGATCATTTATTTATTTATGAGTTGAACTCGGAAGCCCAGGGTATTGAAGGTTCGAAGCTTGGGGGATCAGTTATTTATTTAAAGTTAAACTTTGACGCCTAAGGTATTGTGGGTTTGAAGCTTGGGGGATAGTTAACTTATTTAAAAATTCAACTCGGACGCCCAGGGTATTGTTGGTTTGAAGCTTAAGGGATCATTAATTTATTCAAAAATTGAACTCGGGAGCCCAGGGTATTGCGGGATTGAAGCTTGGGAGATCATTTATTTATTTAAAGTTGAACTTGGACGCCCAGGGTATTGTGGGTATGAAGCTTGGGGGATTGTTCGCTTATTTAAAAATTCAACTCGGACGCCCAGGGTATTGTGGGTTTGAAGCTTGGGGGATCATTTATTTATTCAAAAATTGAACGTGGACGCCCAGGGGATTCTGGGTTTGAAGCTAAAGGGATCATTCATTTATTTATGAGTTGAACTCGGAAGCCCAGGGTATTGAGGGTTCGAAGCTTGGGGGATCATTTATTTATTTAAAGTTGAACTTGGACGCCTAAGGTATTGTGGGTTTGAAGCTTTGGGGATAGTTAACTTATTTAAAAATTCAACTCGGACGCCCAGGGTATTGTGGAGTTGAAGCTTAAGGGATCATTAATTTATTCAAAAATTGAACGTGGACGCCCAGGGGATTCTAGGTTTGAAGCTAAAGGGATCATTCATTTATTTATGAGTTGAACTCGGAAGACAAGGGTATTGTGGGTATAAAGCTTGCGGGATTGTTCGCTTATTTAAAAATTCAATTCGGACGCCCAGGGTATTGTGGGTTTGAAGCTTGGGGGATCATTTATTTATTTAAAGTTGAACTTGGACGCCCAGGGTATTGTGGGTATGAAGCTTGGGGGATAGTTCGCTTATTTAAAAATTCAACTCGGACGCCCAGGGTATTGTGGGTTTGAAACTTAAGGGATCATTAATTTATTCAAAAATTGAACCCGGGAGCCCAGGGTATTGTGGGATTGAAGCTTGGGGGATCATTTATTTATTTAAAGTTGAACTTGGACGCCCAGGGTATTGTGGGTTTGAAGCTTGGGGGATCGTTCGCTTATTCAAAAATTGAACTCGGACACCCAGGGTATTGTGGGTTTGAAGCTTAAGGGATCATTAATTTATTCAAAAATTGAACCCGGGAGCCCAGGGTATTGTGGGATTGAAGCTTGGGGGATCATTTATTTATTTAAAGTTGAACTTGGACGCCCGGGGTAATGTGGGTTTCAAGCTTGGGGGATCATTTATTTATTTAAAGCTGAACTTGGACGCCCAGGGTATTGTGAGTATGAAGCTTGGGGGATTGTTCGCTTATTTAAAAATTCAACTCGGACGGTCAGGGTATTGTGGGTTTGAAGCTTTGGGGATCACTTATTTATTTACAAATTGAACTCGGACGCCCGGGGTATTGTGGGTTTCAAGCTTAGGGGATCATTTATTTATTTAAAAATAGAACTGGGACGCCCACGGGATTCTGGGTTTGAAGCTAAAGGGATCATTCATTTATTTATGAGTTAAACTCGGAAGCCCAGGGTATTGTGGGTTCGAAGCTTGGGGGATCATTTATTTATTTAAAGCTGAACTTGGACGCCCAGGGTATTGTGAGTATGAAGCTTGGGGGATTGTTCGCTTATTTAAAAATTCAACTCGGACGGTCAGGGTATTGTGGGTTTGAAGCTTTGGGGATCACTTATTTATTTACAAATTGAACTCGGACGCCCGGGGTATTGTGGGTTTCAAGCTTAGGGGATCATTTATTTATTTAAAAATAGAACTGGGACGCCCATGGTATTGTGGATATGAAGCTTGGGGGATTGTTCGCTTATTTAAAAATTCAACTCGGACGCTCAGGGTATTGTGGGTTTGAAGCTTGGGGGATCATATATTTATTCAAAAATTGAACGTGGACGCCCAGGGGATTCTAGGTTTGAAGCTAAAGGGATCATTCATTTATTTATGAGTTGAACTCGGAAGCCCAGGGTATTGTGGGTATGAAGCTTGCGGGATTGTTCGCTTATTTAAAAATTCAATTCGGACGCCCAGGGTATTGTGGGTTTGAAGCTTGGGGGATCATTTATTTATTCAAAAATTGAACGTGGACGCCCAGGGGATTCTGGGTTTGAAGCTAAAGGGATCATTTATTTATTTATGAGTTGAACTCGGAAGCCCAGGGTATTGAAGGTTCGAAGCTTGGGGGATCAGTTATTTATTTAAAGTTAAACTTTGACGCCTAAAGTATCGTGGGTTTGAAGCTTGGGGGATAGTTAACTTATTTAAAAATTCAACTCGGACGCCCAGGGTATTGTTGGTTTGAAGCTTAAGGGATCATTAATTTATTCAAAAATTGAACTCGGGAGCCCAGGGTATTGCGGGATTGAAGCTTGGGAGATCATTTATTTATTTAAAGTTGAACTTGGACGCCCAGGGTATTGTGGGTATGAAGCTTGGGGGATTGTTCGCTTATTTAAAAATTCAACTCGGACGCCCAGGGTATTGTGGGTTTGAAGCTTGGGGGATCATTTATTTATTCAAAAATTGAACGTGGACGCCCAGGGGATTCTGGGTTTGAAGCTAAAGGGATCATTCATTTATTTATGAGTTGAACTCGGAAGCCCAGGGTATTGAGGGTTCGAAGCTTGGGGGATCATTTATTTATTTAAAGTTGAACTTGGACGCCCAAGGTATTGTGGGTTTGAAGCTTGGGGGATAGTTCGCTTATTTAAAAATTCAACTCGGACGCCCAGGGTATTGTGGAGTTGAAGCTTAAGGGATCATTAATTTATTCAAAAATTGAACTCGGGAGCCCAGGGTATTGTGGGATTGAAGCTTGGGGGATCATTTATTTATTTAAAGTTGAACTTGGACGCCCAGGGTATTGTGGGTATGAAGCTTGGGGGATTGTTCGCTTATTTAAAAATTCAACTCGGACGGTCAGGGTATTGTGGGTTTGAAGCTTGGGGGATCACTTATTTATTTACTAATTGAACTCAGACGCCCAGGGTATTGTGGGTTTCAAGCTTAGGGGATCATTTATTTATTTAAAGTTGAACTTGGACGCCCAGGTTATTGTGGGTTCGAAGCTTGGGGGATCATTTATTTATTTAAAGTTGAACTTGGACGCCCAGGGTATTGTGGGATTGAAGCTTGGGGGATCATTTATTTATTTAAAGTTGAACTTGGACGCCCAGAATATTGTGGGTTTAAAGCTTGGGGGATTGTTGGCTTATTCAAAAATTGAACTCGGAAGCCCAGGGTATTGTGGGTTTGAAGCTTGGGGGATCATTTATTTATTCAAAAATTGAACGTTGACGCCCAGGGGATTCTAAGTTTGAAGCTAAATGGATCATTCATTTATTTATGAGTTGAACTCGGAAGCCCAGTGTATTGTGGGTTCGAAGCTTGGGGGATCATTTTTTTATTTAAAGTTGAACTTGGACGCCCAGGGTATTGTGGGTATGAAGCTTGGGGGATTGTTCGCTTATTTAAAAATTCAACTCGGACGCCCAGGGTGTTGTGGGTTTGAAGCTTAAGAGATCATTAATTTATTCAAAAATTGAACTCGGGAGCCCAGGGTATTGTGGGATTGAAGCTTGGGGGATCATTCATTTATTTAAAGTTGAACTGGGACGCCCAGGGTATTGTGGGTTTGAAGTTTTGGGGGATCATTTATTTATTTAAAGTTGAACTTGGACGCCGAGGGTATTGTGGGTATGAAGCTTGGGGGATTGTTCGCTTATTTAAAAATTCAACTCGGACACCCAGGGTATTGTAGGTTTGAAGCTTGGGGGATCATTTATTTATTCAAAAATTGAACGTGGACGCCCATGGGATTCTGGGTTTGAAGCTAAAGGGATCATTCATTTATTTATGAGTTGAACTCGGAAGCCCAGGGTATTGTGGGTTCGAAGCTTGGGGGATCACTTATTTATTTACAAATTGAACTCGGACGCCCGGGGTATTGTGGGTTTCAAGCTTAGGGGATCATTTATTTATTTAAAAATTGAACTGGGACGCCCATGGTATTGTGGGTTTGGAGCTTGGGGGATTGTTCGCTTATTTAAAAATTGAACTCGGAAGCCCAGGGTATTGTGGGTATGAAGCTTGGGAGATTGTTCGCTTATTTAAAAATTGAACTCGGAAGCCCAGGGTATTGTGGGTTTGAAGTTTTGGGGGATCATTTATTTTTTTAAAGTTGAACTTGGACGCCCAGGGTATTGTAGGTTTGAAGCTAAAGGGATCATTCATTTATTTATGAGTTGAACTCGAAAGCCCCGGGTATTGTGGGTTCGAAGCTTGGGGGATCATTTATTTATTTAAAGTTGAACTTGGACGCCCAAGGTATTGTGGGTTTGAAGCTTGGGGGATAGTTCGCTTATTTAAAAATTCAACTCGGACGCCCAGGGTATTGTGGGTTTGAAGCTTAAGGGATCATTAATTTATTCAAAAATTGAACCCGGGAGCCCAGGGTATTGTAGGATTGAAGCTTGGAGGATCATTTATTTATTTAAAGTTGAACTTGGACGCCCAGGGTATTGTGGGTTTGAAGCTTGGGGGATCACTTATTTATTTACAAATTGAACTCGGACGCCCGGGGTAATGTGGGTTTCAAGCTTAGGGGATCATTTATTTATTTAAAAATAGAACTGGGACGACCATGGTATTGTGGATATGAAGCTTGGGGGATTGTTAGCTTATTTAAAAATTCAACTCGGACGCTCAGGGTATTGTGGGTTTGAAGCTTAGGGGATCATATATTTATTCAAAAATTGAACGTGGACGCCCAGGGGATTCTAGGTTTGAAGCTAAAGGGATCATTCATTTATTTATGAGTTGAACTCGGAAGCCCAGGGTATTGTGGGTATGAAGCTTGCGGGATTGTTCGCTTATTTAAAAATTCAATTCGGACGCCCAGGGTATTGTGGGTTTGAAGCTTGGGGGATCATTTTTTTATTTAAAGTTGAACTTGGACGCCCAGGGTATTGTGGGTATGAAGCTTGGGGGATTGTTCGCTTATTTAAAAATTCAACTCGGACGCCCAGGGTGTTGTGGGTTTGAAGCTTAAGAGATCATTAATTTATTCAAAAATTGAACTCGGGAGCCCAGGGTATTGTGGGATTGAAGCTTGGGGGATCATTCATTTATTTAAAGTTGAACTTGGACGCCCAGGGTATTGTGGGTATGAAGCTTGGGGGATAGTTCGCTTATTTAAAAATTCAACTCGGACGCCGAGGGTATTGTGGGTTTGAAGCTTAAGGGATCATTAATTTATTCAAAAATTGAACCCGGGAGCCCAGGGTATTGTGGGATTGAAGCTTGGGGGATCATTCATTTATTTAAAGTTGAACTTGGACGCCCAGGGTATTGTGGGTTTGAAGTTTTGGGGGATCATTTATTTATTTAAAGTTGAACTTGGACGCCGAGGGTATTGTGGGTATGAAGCTTGGGGGATTGTTCGCTTATTTAAAAATTCAACTCGGACACCCAGGGTATTGTAGGTTTGAAGCTTGGGGGATCATTTATTTATTCAAAAATTGAACGTGGACGCCCATGGGATTCTGGGTTTGAAGCTAAAGGGATCATTCATTTATTTATGAGTTGAACTCGGAAGCCCAGGGTATTGTGGGTTCGAAGCTTGGGGGATCACTTATTTATTTACAAATTGAACTCGGACGCCCGGGGTATTGTGGGTTTCAAGCTTAGGGGATCATTTATTTATTTAAAAATTGAACTGGGACGCCCATGGTATTGTGGGTTTGGAGCTTGGGGGATTGTTCGCTTATTTAAAAATTGAACTCGGAAGCCCAGGGTATTGTGGGTATGAAGCTTGGGAGATTGTTCGCTTATTTAAAAATTGAACTCGGAAGCCCAGGGTATTGTGGGTTTGAAGTTTTGGGGGATCATTTATTTTTTTAAAGTTGAACTTGGACGCCCAGGGTATTGTAGGTTTGAAGCTAAAGGGATCATTCATTTATTTATGAGTTGAACTCGAAAGCCCCGGGTATTGTGGGTTCGAAGCTTGGGGGATCATTTATTTATTTAAAGTTGAACTTGGACGCCCAAGGTATTGTGGGTTTGAAGCTTGGGGGATAGTTCGCTTATTTAAAAATTCAACTCGGACGCCCAGGGTATTGTGGGTTTGAAGCTTAAGGGATCATTAATTTATTCAAAAATTGAACCCGGGAGCCCAGGGTATTGTAGGATTGAAGCTTGGAGGATCATTTATTTATTTAAAGTTGAACTTGGACGCCCAGGGTATTGTGGGTTTGAAGCTTGGGGGATCACTTATTTATTTACAAATTGAACTCGGACGCCCGGGGTAATGTGGGTTTCAAGCTTAGGGGATCATTTATTTATTTAAAAATAGAACTGGGACGACCATGGTATTGTGGATATGAAGCTTGGGGGATTGTTAGCTTATTTAAAAATTCAACTCGGACGCTCAGGGTATTGTGGGTTTGAAGCTTAGGGGATCATATATTTATTCAAAAATTGAACGTGGACGCCCAGGGGATTCTAGGTTTGAAGCTAAAGGGATCATTCATTTATTTATGAGTTGAACTCGGAAGCCCAGGGTATTGTGGGTATGAAGCTTGCGGGATTGTTCGCTTATTTAAAAATTCAATTCGGACGCCCAGGGTATTGTGGGTTTGAAGCTTGGGGGATCATTTTTTTATTTAAAGTTGAACTTGGACGCCCAGGGTATTGTGGGTATGAAGCTTGGGGGATAGTTCGCTTATTTAAAAATTCAACTCGGACGCCGAGGGTATTGTGGGTTTGAAGCTTAAGGGATCATTAATTTATTCAAAAATTGAACCCGGGAGCCCAGGGTATTGTGGGATTGAAGCTTGGGGGATCATTTATTTATTTAAAGTTGAACTTGGACGCCCAGGGTATTGTGGGTTTGAAGCTTGGGGGATCGTTCGCTTATTCAAAAATTGAACTCGGACACCCAGGGTATTGTGGGTTTGAAGCTTGGGGGATCATTTATTTATTTAAAGTTGAACTTGGACGCCCAGGGTATTGTGGGTATGAAGCTTGGGGGATTGTTCGTTATTTAAAAATTCAACTCGGACGGTCAGGGTATTGTGGGTTTGAAGCTTGGGGGATCACTTATTTATATACTAATTGAACTCGGACGCCCAGGGTATTGTGGGATTGAAGCTTGGGGGATCATTTATTTATTTAAAGTTGAACTTGGACGCCCAGGGTATTGTGGGTATGAAGCTTGGGGGATTGTTCGCTTATTTAAAAATTCAACTCGGACGCCCAGGGTGTTGTGGGTTTGAAGCTTAAGAGATCATTAATTTATTCAAAAATTGAACTCGGGAGCCCAGGGTATTGTGGGATTGAAGCTTGGGGGATCATTCATTTATTTAAAGTTGAACTTGGACGCCCAGGGTATTGTGGGTATGAAGCTTGGGGGATAGTTCGCTTATTTAAAAATTCAACTCGGACGCCGAGGGTATTGTGGGTTTGAAGCTTAAGGGATCATTAATTTATTCAAAAATTGAACCCGGGAGCCCAGGGTATTGTGGGATTGAAGCTTGGGGGATCATTTATTTATTTAAAGTTGAACTTGGACGCCCAGGGTATTGTGGGTTTGAAGCTTGGGGGATCGTTCGCTTATTCAAAAATTGAACTCGGACACCCAGGGTATTGTGGGTTTGAAGCTTGGGGGATCATTTATTTATTCAAAAATTAAACGTGGACGCCCACGGGATTTGGGTTTGAAGCTAAAGGGATCATTCATTTATTTATGAGTTAAACTCGGAAGCCCAGGGTATTGTGGGTTCGAAGCTTGGGGGATCATTTATTTATTTAAAGCTGAACTTGGACGCCCAGGGTATTGTGAGTATGAAGCTTGGAGGATTGTTCGCTTATTTAAAAATTCAACTCGGACGCCGAGGGTATTGTGGGTTTGAAGCTTAAGGGATCATTAATTTATTCAAAAATTGAACTCGGACGCCCGGGGTATTGTGGGTTTCAAGCTTAGGGGATCATTTATTTATTTAAAAATAGAACTGGGACGCCCATGGTATTGTGGATATGAAGCTTGGGGGATTGTTCGCTTATTTAAAAATTCAACTCGGACGCTCAGGGTATTGTGGGTTTGAAGCTTGGGGGATCATATATTTATTCAAAAATTGAACGTGGACGCCCAGGGGATTCTAGGTTTGAAGCTAAAGGGATCATTCATTTATTTATGAGTTGAACTCGGAAGCCCAGGGTATTGTGGGTATGAAGCTTGCGGGATTGTTCGCTTATTTAAAAATTCAATTCGGACGCCCAGGGTATTGTGGGTTTCAAGCTTAGGGGATCATTTATTTATTTAAAAATAGAACGTGGACGCCCAGGGGATTCTGGGTTTGAAGCTAAAGGGATCATTTATTTATTTATGAGTTGAACTCGGAAGCCCAGGGTATTGAAGGTTCGAAGCTTGGGGGATCATTTATTTATTTAAAGTTAAACTTTGACGCCTAAGGTATTGTGGGTTTGAAGCTTGGGGGATAGTTAACTTATTTAAAAATTCAACTCGGACGCCCAGGGTATTGTTGGTTTGAAGCTTAAGGGATCATTAATTTATTCAAAAATTGAACTCGGGAGCCCAGGGTATTTTGGGATTGAAGCTTGGGAGATCATTTATTTATTTAAAGTTGAACTTGGACGCCCAGGGTATTGTGGGTATGAAGCTTGGGGGATTGTTCGCTTATTTAAAAATTCAACTCGGACGCCCAGGGGATTCTGGGTTTGAAGCCAAAGGGATCATTCATTTATTTATGAGTTGAACTCGGAAGCCCAGGGTATTGAGGGTTCGAAGCTTGGGGGATCATTTATTTATTTAAAGTTGAACTTGGACGCCTAAGGTATTGTGGGTTTGAAGCTTGGGGGATAGTTAACTTATTTAAAAATTCAACTCGGACGCCTAGGGTATTGTGGAGTTGAAGCTTAAGGGATCATTAATTTATTCAAAAATTGAACTCGGGAGCCCAGGGTATTGTGGGATTGAAGCTTGGGGGATCATTTATTTATTTAAAGTTGAACTTGGACGCCCAGGGTATTGTGGGTATGAAGCTTGGGGGATTGTTCGTTATTTAAAAATTCAACTCGGACGGTCAGGGTATTGTGGGTTTGAAGCTTGGGGGATCACTTATTTATATACTAATTGAACTCGGACGCCCAGGGTATTGTGGGATTGAAGCTTGGGGGATCATTTATTTATTTAAAGTTGAACTTGGACGCCCAGGGTATTGTGGGTTTGAAGCTTGGGGGATTGTTCGCTTATTCAAAAATTGAACTCGGAAGCCCAGGGTATTGTGGGTTTGAAGTTTTGGGGGATCATATATTTATTCAAAAATTGAACGTGGACGCCCAGGGTATTGTGGGTTCGAAGCTTGGGGGATCATTTCTTTATTTAAAGCTGAACTTGGACGCCCAGGGTATTGTGAGTATGAAGCTTGGGGGATTGTTCGCTTATTTAAAAATTCAACTCGGACGGTCAGGGTATTGTGGGTTTGAAGCTTGGGGGATCACTTATTTATTTACAAATTGAACTCGGACGCCCGGGGTAATGTGGGTTTCAAGCTTAGGGGATCATTTATTTATTTAAAAATAGAACTGGGACGCCCATAGTATTGTGGATATGAAGCTTGGGGGATTGTTAGCTTATTTAAAAATTCAACTCGGACGCTCAGGGTATTGTGGGTTTGAAGCTTAGGGGATCATATATTTATTCAAAAATTGAACGTGGACGCCCAGGGGATTCTAGGTTTGAAGCTAAATGGATCATTCATTTATTTATGAGTTGAACTCGGAAGCCCAGGGTATTGTGGGTATGAAGCTTGCGGGATTGTTCGCTTATTTAAAAATTCAATTCGGACGCCCAGGGTATTGTGGGTTTGAAGCTTGGGGGATCATTTTTTTATTTAAAGTTGAACTTGGACGCCCAGGGTATTGTGGGTATGAAGCTTGGGGGATTGTTCGCTTATTTAAAAATTCAACTCGGACGCCCAGGGTGTTGTGGGTTTGAAGCTTAAGAGATCATTAATTTATTCTAAAATTGAACTCGGGAGCCCAGGGTATTGTGGGATTGAAGCTTGGGGGATCATTCATTTATTTAAAGTTGAACTTGGACGCCCAGGGTATTGTGGGTTTGAAGTTTTGGGGGATCATTTATTTATTTAAAGTTGAACTTCGACGCCCAGGGTATTGTGGGTATGAAGCTTGGGGGATTGTTCGCTTATTTAAAAATTCAACTCGGACACCCAGGGTATTGTAGGTTTGAAGCTTGGGGGATCATTTATTTATTCAAAAATTGAACGTGGACGCCCACGGGATTCTGGGTTTGAAGCTAAAGGGATCATTCATTTATTTATGAGTTGAACTCGGAAGCCCAGGGTATTGTGGGTTCGAAGCTTGGGGGATCACTTATTTATTTACAAATTGAACTCGGACGCCCAGGGTATTGTAGGTTTCAAGCTTAGGGGATCATTTATTTATTTAAAAATTGAACTGGGACGCCCATGGTATTGTGGGTTTGGAGCTTGGGGGATTGTTCGCTTATTTAAAAATTGAACTCGGAAGCCCAGGGTATTGTGGGTATGAAGCTTGGGAGATTGTTCGCTTATTTAAAAATTGAACTCGGAAGCCCAGGGTCATGTGGGTTTGAAGTTTTGGGGGATCATTTATTTTTTTAAAGTTGAACTTGGACGCCCAGGGTATTGTGGAGTTGAAGCTTAAGGGATCATTAATTTATACAAAAATTGAACTCGGGAGCCCAGGGTATTGTGGGATTGAAGCTTGATGGATCATTTATTTATTTAAAGTTGAACTTGGACGCCCAGGGTATTGTGGGTATGAAGCTTGGAGGATAGTTCGCTTATTTAAAAATTCAACTCGGACGCCCAGGGTATTGTGGGTTTGAAGCTTAAGGGATCATTTATTTATTTAAAGTTGAACTTGGACGCCCAGGGTATTGTGGGATTGAAGCTTGGGGGATCATTTATTTATTTAAAGTTGAACTTGGACGCCCAGGTTATTGTGGGTTTGAAGCTTGGGGGATCGTTCGCTTATTCAAAAATTGAACTCGGACACCCAGGGTATTGTGGGTTTGAAGCTTGGGGGATCATTTATTTATTCAAAAATTAAACGTGGACGCCCACGGGATTCTGGGTTTGAAGCTAAAGGGATCATTCATTTATTTATGAGTTGAACTCGGAAGCCCCGGGTATTGTGGGTTCGAAGCTTGGGGGATCATTTATTTATTTAAAGTTGAACTTGGACGCCCAAGGTATTGTGGGTTTGAAGCTTGGGGGATAGTTCGCTTATTTAAAAATTCAACTCGGACGCCCAGGGTATTGTGGGTTTGAAGCTTAAGGGATCATTAATTTATTCAAAAATTGAACCCGGGAGCCCAGGGTATTGTAGGATTGAAGCTTGGAGGATCATTTATTTATTTAAAGTTGAACTTGGACGCCCAGGGTATTGTGGGTTTGAAGCTTGGGGGATCGTTCGCTCATTCAAAAATTGAACTCGGACACCCAGGGTATTGTGGGTTTGAAGCTTGGGGGATCACTTATTTATTTACAAATTGAACTCGGACGCCCGGGGTAATGTGGGTTTCAAGCTTAGGGGATCATTTATTTATTTAAAAATAGAACTGGGACGACCATGGTATTGTGGATATGAAGCTTGGGGGATTGTTAGCTTATTTAAAAATTCAACTCGGACGCTCAGGGTATTGTGGGTTTGAAGCTTAGGGGATCATATATTTATTCAAAAATTGAACGTGGACGCCCAGGGGATTCTAGGTTTGAAGCTAAAGGGATCATTCATTTATTTATGAGTTGAACTCGGAAGCCCAGGGTATTGTGGGTATGAAGCTTGCGGGATTGTTCGCTTATTTAAAAATTCAATTCGGACGCCCAGGGTATTGTGGGTTTGAAGCTTGGGGGATCATTTTTTTATTTAAAGTTGAACTTGGACGCCCAGGGTATTGTGGGTATGAAGCTTGGGGGATTGTTCGCTTATTTAAAAATTCAACTCGGACGCCCAGGGTGTTGTGGGTTTGAAGCTTAAGAGATCATTAATTTATTCAAAAATTGAACTCGGGAGCCCAGGGTATTGTGGGATTGAAGCTTGGGGGATCATTCATTTATTTAAAGTTGAACTTGGACGCCCAGGGTATTGTGGGTATGAAGCTTGGGGGATAGTTCGCTTATTTAAAAATTCAACTCGGACGCCGAGGGTATTGTGGGTTTGAAGCTTAAGGGATCATTAATTTATTCAAAAATTGAACCCGGGAGCCCAGGGTATTGTGGGATTGAAGCTTGGGGGATCATTTATTTATTTAAAGTTGAACTTGGACGCCCAGGGTATTGTGGGTTTGAAGCTTGGGGGATCGTTCGCTTATTCAAAAATTGAACTCGGACACCCAGGGTATTGTGGGTTTGAAGCTTGGGGGATCATTTATTTATTCAAAAATTAAACGTGGACGCCCACGGGATTTGGGTTTGAAGCTAAAGGGATCATTCATTTATTTATGAGTTAAACTCGGAAGCCCAGGGTATTGTGGGTTCGAAGCTTGGGGGATCATTTATTTATTTAAAGCTGAACTTGGACGCCCAGGGTATTGTGAGTATGAAGCTTGGAGGATTGTTCGCTTATTTAAAAATTCAACTCGGACGGTCAGGGTATTGTGGGTTTGAAGCTTTGGGGATCACTTATTTATTTACAAATTGAACTCGGACGCCCGGGGTATTGTGGGTTTCAAGCTTAGGGGATCATTTATTTATTTAAAAATAGAACTGGGACGCCCATGGTATTGTGGATATGAAGCTTGGGGGATTGTTCGCTTATTTAAAAATTCAACTCGGACGCTCAGGGTATTGTGGGTTTGAAGCTTGGGGGATCATATATTTATTCAAAAATTGAACGTGGACGCCCAGGGGATTCTAGGTTTGAAGCTAAAGGGATCATTCATTTATTTATGAGTTGAACTCGGAAGCCCAGGGTATTGTGGGTATGAAGCTTGCGGGATTGTTCGCTTATTTAAAAATTCAATTCGGACGCCCAGGGTATTGTGGGTTTCAAGCTTAGGGGATCATTTATTTATTTAAAAATAGAACGTGGACGCCCAGGGGATTCTGGGTTTGAAGCTAAAGGGATCATTTATTTATTTATGAGTTGAACTCGGAAGCCCAGGGTATTGAAGGTTCGAAGCTTGGGGGATCATTTATTTATTTAAAGTTAAACTTTGACGCCTAAGGTATTGTGGGTTTGAAGCTTGGGGGATAGTTAACTTATTTAAAAATTCAACTCGGACGCCCAGGGTATTGTTGGTTTGAAGCTTAAGGGATCATTAATTTATTCAAAAATTGAACTCGGGAGCCCAGGGTATTTTGGGATTGAAGCTTGGGAGATCATTTATTTATTTAAAGTTGAACTTGGACGCCCAGGGTATTGTGGGTATGAAGCTTGGGGGATTGTTCGCTTATTTAAAAATTCAACTCGGACGCCCAGGGGATTCTGGGTTTGAAGCTAAAGGGATCATTCATTTATTTATGAGTTGAACTCGGAAGCCCAGGGTATTGAGGGTTCGAAGCTTGGGGGATCATTTATTTATTTAAAGTTGAACTTGGACGCCTAAGGTATTGTGGGTTTGAAGCTTGGGGGATTGTTCGCTTATTCAAAAATTGAACTCGGACGCTCAGGGTATTGTGGGTTTGAAGCTTGGGGGATCATTTATTTATTCAAAAATTGAACGTGGACGCCCAGGGGATTCTGGGTTTGAAGCTAAAGGGATCATTCATTTATTTATGAGTTGAACTCGGAAGCCCAGGGTATTGAGGGTTCGAAGCTTGGGGGATCATTTATTTATTTAAAGTTGAACTTGGACGCCTAAGGTATTGTGGGTTTGAAGCTTGGGGGATAGTTAACTTATTTAAAAATTCAACTCGGACGCCCAGGGTATTGTGGAGTTGAAGCTTAAGGGATCATTAATTTATTCAAAAATTGAACTCGGGAGCCCAGGGTATTGTGGGATTGAAGCTTGGGGGATCATTTATTTATTTAAAGTTGAACTTGGACGCCCAGGGTATTGTGGGTATGAAGCTTGGGGGATTGTTCGTTATTTAAAAATTCAACTCGGACGGTCAGGGTATTGTGGGTTTGAAGCTTGGGGGATCACTTATTTATATACTAATTGAACTCGGACGCCCAGGGTATTGTGGGATTGAAGCTTGGGGGATCATTTATTTATTTAAAGTTGAACTTGGACGCCCAGGGTATTTTGGGTTTGAAGCTTGGGGGATTGTTCGCTTATTCAAAAATTGAACTCGGAAGCCCAGGGTATTGTGGGTTTGAAGTTTTGGGGGATCATATATTTATTCAAAAATTGAACGTGGACGCCCAGGGTATTGTGGGTTCGAAGCTTGGGGGATCATTTCTTTATTTAAAGCTGAACTTGGACGCCCAGGGTATTGTGAGTATGAAGCTTGGGGGATTGTTCGCTTATTTAAAAATTCAACTCGGACGGTCAGGGTATTGTGGGTTTGAAGCTTGGGGGATCACTTATTTATTTACAAATTGAACTCGGACGCCCGGGGTAATGTGGGTTTCAAGCTTAGGGGATCATTTATTTATTTAAAAATAGAACTGGGACGCCCATAGTATTGTGGATATGAAGCTTGGGGGATTGTTAGCTTATTTAAAAATTCAACTCGGACGCTCAGGGTATTGTGGGTTTGAAGCTTAGGGGATCATATATTTATTCAAAAATTGAACGTGGACGCCCAGGGGATTCTAGGTTTGAAGCTAAATGGATCATTCATTTATTTATGAGTTGAACTCGGAAGCCCAGGGTATTGTGGGTATGAAGCTTGCGGGATTGTTCGCTTATTTAAAAATTCAATTCGGACGCCCAGGGTATTGTGGGTTTGAAGCTTGGGGGATCATTTTTTTATTTAAAGTTGAACTTGGACGCCCAGGGTATTGTGGGTATGAAGCTTGGGGGATTGTTCGCTTATTTAAAAATTCAACTCGGACGCCCAGGGTGTTGTGGGTTTGAAGCTTAAGAGATCATTAATTTATTCTAAAATTGAACTCGGGAGCCCAGGGTATTGTGGGATTGAAGCTTGGGGGATCATTCATTTATTTAAAGTTGAACTTGGACGCCCAGGGTATTGTGGGTATGAAGCTTGGGGGATAGTTCGCTTATTTAAAAATTCAACTCGGACGCCCAGGGTGTTGTGGGTTTGAAGCTTAAGAGATCATTAATTTATTCTAAAATTGAACTCGGGAGCCCAGGGTATTGTGGGATTGAAGCTTGGGGGATCATTCATTTATTTAAAGTTGAACTTGGACGCCCAGGGTATTGTGGGTTTGAAGTTTTGGGGGATCATTTATTTATTTAAAGTTGAACTTCGACGCCCAGGGTATTGTGGGTATGAAGCTTGGGGGATTGTTCGCTTATTTAAAAATTCAACTCGGACACCCAGGGTATTGTAGGTTTGAAGCTTGGGGGATCATTTATTTATTCAAAAATTGAACGTGGACGCCCACGGGATTCTGGGTTTGAAGCTAAAGGGATCATTCATTTATTTATGAGTTGAACTCGGAAGCCCAGGGTATTGTGGGTTCGAAGCTTGGGGGATCACTTATTTATTTACAAATTGAACTCGGACGCCCAGGGTATTGTGGGTTTCAAGCTTAGGGGATCATTTATTTATTTAAAAATTGAACTGGGACGCCCATGGTATTGTGGGTTTGGAGCTTGGGGGATTGTTCGCTTATTTAAAAATTGAACTCGGAAGCCCAGGGTATTGTGGGTATGAAGCTTGGGAGATTGTTCGCTTATTTAAAAATTGAACTCGGAAGCCCAGGGTCATGTGGGTTTGAAGTTTTGGGGGATCATTTATTTTTTTAAAGTTGAACTTGGACGCCCAGGGTATTGTGGAGTTGAAGCTTAAGGGATCATTAATTTATACAAAAATTGAACTCGGGAGCCCAGGGTATTGTGGGATTGAAGCTTGGGAGATCATTTATTTATTTAAAGTTGAACTTGGACGCCCAGGGTATTGTGGGTATGAAGCTTGGGGGATTGTTCGCTTATTTAAAAATTCAACTCGGACGGTCAGGGTATTGTGGGTTTGAAGCTTGGGGGATCACTTATTTATTTACTAATTGAACTAGGACGCCCAGGGTATTGTGGGATTGAAGCTTGGGGGATCATTTATTTATTTAAAGTTGAACTTGGACGCCCAGGTTATTGTGGGTTTGAAGCTTGGGGGATTGTTCGCTTATTCAAAAATTGAACTCGGACGCTCAGGGTATTGTGGGTTTGAAGCTTGGGGGATCATTTATTTATTCAAAAATTGAACGTGGACGCCCAGGGGATTCTGGGTTTGAAGCTAAAGGGATCATTCATTTATTTATGAGTTGAACTCGGAAGCCCAGGGTATTGAGGGTTCGAAGCTTGGGGGATCATTTATTTATTTAAAGTTGAACTTGGACTCCTAAGGTATTGTGGGTTTGAAGCTTGGGGGATAGTTAACTTATTTAAAAATTCAACTCGGACGCCCAGGGTATTGTGGAGTTGAAGCTTAAGGGATCATTAATTTATTCAAAAATTGAACTCGGGAGCCCAGGGTATTGTGGGATTGAAGCTTGGGGGATCATTTATTTATTTAAAGTTGAACTTGGACGCCCAGGGTATTGTGGGTATGAAGCTTGGGGGATTGTTCGTTATTTAAAAATTCAACTCGGACGGTCAGGGTATTGTGGGTTTGAAGCTTGGGGGATCACTTATTTATATACTAATTGAACTCGGACGCCCAGGGTATTGTGGGATTGAAGCTTGGGGGATCATTTATTTATTTAAAGTTGAACTTGGACGCCCAGGGTATTGTGGGTTTGAAGCTTGGGGGATTGTTCGCTTATTCAAAAATTGAACTCGGAAGCCCAGGGTATTGTGGGTTTGAAGTTTTGGGGGATCATATATTTATTCAAAAATTGAACGTGGACGCCCAGGGTATTGTGGGTTCGAAGCTTGGGGGATCATTTCTTTATTTAAAGCTGAACTTGGACGCCCAGGGTATTGTGAGTATGAAGCTTGGGGGATTGTTCGCTTATTTAAAAATTCAACTCGGACGGTCAGGGTATTGTGGGTTTGAAGCTTGGGGGATCACTTATTTATTTACAAATTGAACTCGGACGCCCGGGGTAATGTGGGTTTCAAGCTTAGGGGATCATTTATTTATTTAAAAATAGAACTGGGACGCCCATAGTATTGTGGATATGAAGCTTGGGGGATTGTTAGCTTATTTAAAAATTCAACTCGGACGCTCAGGGTATTGTGGGTTTGAAGCTTAGGGGATCATATATTTATTCAAAAATTGAACGTGGACGCCCAGGGGATTCTAGGTTTGAAGCTAAATGGATCATTCATTTATTTATGAGTTGAACTCGGAAGCCCAGGGTATTGTGGGTATGAAGCTTGCGGGATTGTTCGCTTATTTAAAAATTCAATTCGGACGCCCAGGGTATTGTGGGTTTGAAGCTTGGGGGATCATTTTTTTATTTAAAGTTGAACTTGGACGCCCAGGGTATTGTGGGTATGAAGCTTGGGGGATTGTTCGCTTATTTAAAAATTCAACTCGGACGCCCAGGGTGTTGTGGGTTTGAAGCTTAAGAGATCATTAATTTATTCTAAAATTGAACTCGGGAGCCCAGGGTATTGTGGGATTGAAGCTTGGGGGATCATTCATTTATTTAAAGTTGAACTTGGACGCCCAGGGTATTGTGGGTTTGAAGTTTTGGGGGATCATTTATTTATTTAAAGTTGAACTTCGACGCCCAGGGTATTGTGGGTATGAAGCTTGGGGGATTGTTCGCTTATTTAAAAATTCAACTCGGACACCCAGGGTATTGTAGGTTTGAAGCTTGGGGGATCATTTATTTATTCAAAAATTGAACGTGGACGCCCACGGGATTCTGGGTTTGAAGCTAAAGGGATCATTCATTTATTTATGAGTTGAACTCGGAAGCCCAGGGTATTGTGGGTTCGAAGCTTGGGGGATCACTTATTTATTTACAAATTGAACTCGGACGCCCAGGGTATTGTGGGTTTCAAGCTTAGGGGATCATTTATTTATTTAAAAATTGAACTGGGACGCCCATGGTATTGTGGGTTTGGAGCTTGGGGGATTGTTCGCTTATTTAAAAATTGAACTCGGAAGCCCAGGGTATTGTGGGTATGAAGCTTGGGAGATTGTTCGCTTATTTAAAAATTGAACTCGGAAGCCCAGGGTCATGTGGGTTTGAAGTTTTGGGGGATCATTTATTTTTTTAAAGTTGAACTTGGACGCCCAGGGTATTGTGGAGTTGAAGCTTAAGGGATCATTAATTTATACAAAAATTGAACTCGGGAGCCCAGGGTATTGTGGGATTGAAGCTTGGGGGATCATTTATTTATTTAAAGTTGAACTTGGACGCCCAGGGTATTGTGGGTATGAAGCTTGGAGGATAGTTCGCTTATTTAAAAATTCAACTCGGACGCCCAGGGTATTGTGGGTTTGAAGCTTAAGGGATCATTTATTTATTTAAAGTTGAACTTGGACGCCCAGGGTATTGTGGGATTGAAGCTTGGGGGATCATTTATTTATTTAAAGTTGAACTTGGACGCCCAGGTTATTGTGGGTTTGAAGCTTGGGGGATCGTTCGCTTATTCAAAAATTGAACTCGGACACCCAGGGTATTGTGGGTTTGAAGCTTGGGGGATCATTTATTTATTCAAAAATTAAACGTGGACGCCCACGGGATTCTGGGTTTGAAGCTAAAGGGATCATTCATTTATTTATGAGTTAAACTCGGAAGCCCAGGGTATTGTGGGTTCGAAGCTTGGGGGATAATTTATTTATTTAAAGCTGAACTTGGACGCCCAGGGTATTGTGAGTATGAAGCTTGGAGGATTGTTCGCTTATTTAAAAATTCAACTCGGACGGTCAGGGTATTGTGGGTTTGAAGCTTTGGGGATCACTTATTTATTTACAAATTGAACTCGGACGCCCGGGGTATTGTGGGTTTCAAGCTTAGGGGATCATTTATTTATTTAAAAATAGAACTGGGACGCCCATGGTATTGTGGATATGAAGCTTGGGGGATTGTTCGCTTATTTAAAAATTCAACTCGGACGCTCAGGGTATTGTGGGTTTGAAGCTTGGGGGATCATATATTTATTCAAAAATTGAACGTGGACGCCCAGGGGATTCTAGGTTTGAAGCTAAAGGGATCATTCATTTATTTATGAGTTGAACTCGGAAGCCCAGGGTATTGTGGGTATGAAGCTTGCGGGATTGTTCGCTTATTTAAAAATTCAATTCGGACGCCCAGGGTATTGTGGGTTTGAAGCTTGGGGGATCATTTATTTATTCAAAAATTGAACGTGGACGCCCAGGGGATTCTGGGTTTGAAGCTAAAGGGATCATTTATTTATTTATGAGTTGAACTCGGAAGCCCAGGGTATTGAAGGTTCGAAGCTTGGGGGATCATTTATTTATTTAAAGTTAAACTTTGACGCCTAAGGTATTGTGGGTTTGAAGCTTGGGGGATAGTTAACTTATTTAAAAATTCAACTCGGACGCCCAGGGTATTGTTGGTTTGAAGCTTAAGGGATCATTTATTTATTCAAAAATTGAACTCGGGAGCCCAGGGTATTTTGGGATTGAAGCTTGGGAGATCATTTATTTATTTAAAGTTGAACTTGGACGCCCAGGGTATTGTGGGTATGAAGCTTGGGGGATTGTTCGCTTATTTAAAAATTCAACTCGGACGCCCAGGGTATTGTGGGTTTGAAGCTTGGGGGATCATTTATTTATTCAAAAATTGAACGTGGACGCCCAGGGGATTCTGGGTTTGAAGCTAAAGGGATCATTCATTTATTTATGAGTTGAACTCGGAAGCCCAGGGTATTGAGGGTTCGAAGCTTGGGGGATCATTTATTTATTTAAAGTTGAACTTGGACGCCTAAGGTATTGTGGGTTTGAAGCTTGGGGGATAGTTAACTTATTTAAAAATTCAACTCGGACGCCCAGGGTATTGTGGAGTTGAAGCTTAAGGGATCATTTATTTATTCAAAAATTGAACTCGGGAGCCCAGGGTATTGTGGGATTGAAGCTTGGGGGATCATTTATTTATTTAAAGTTGAACTTGGACGCCCAGGGTATTGTGGGTATGAAGCTTGGGGGATTGTTCGCTTATTTAAAAATTCAACTCGGACGGTCAGGGTATTGTGGGTTTGAAGCTTGGGGGATCACTTATTTATTTACTAATTGAACTAGGACGCCCAGGGTATTGTGGGATTGAAGCTTGGGGGATCATTTATTTATTTAAAGTTGAACTTGGACGCCCAGGTTATTGTGGGTTTGAAGCTTGAGGGATTGTTCGCTTATTCAAAAATTGAACTCGGACTCTCAGGGTATTGTGGGTTTGAAGCTTGGGGGATCATTTATTTATTCAAAATTGAACGTGGACGCCCAGGGGATTCTGGGTTTGATGCTAAAGGGATCATTCATTTATTTATGAGTTGAACTCGGAAGCCCAGGGTATTGAGGGTTCGAAGCTTGGGGGATCATTTATTTATTTAAAGTTGAACTTGGACGCCTAAGGTATTGTGAGTATGAAGCTTGGGGGATTGTTCGCTTATTTAAAAATTCAACTCGGACGGTCAGGGTAATGTGGGTTTCAAGCTTAGGGGATCATTTATTTATTTACAAATTGAACTCGGACGCCCGGGGTAATGTGGGTTTCAAGCTTAAGGGATCATTAATTTATTCAAAAATTGAACTCGGGAGCCCAGAGTATTGTGGGATTGAAGCTTGGGGGATCATTTATTTATTTAAAGTTGAACTTGGACGCCCAGGGTATTGTGGGTATGAAGCTTGGGGGATTGTTCGTTATTTAAAAATTCAACTCGGACGGTCAGGGTATTGTGGGTTTGAAGCTTGGGGGATCACTTATTTATATACTAATTGAACTCGGACGCCCAGGGTATTGTGGGATTGAAGCTTGGGGGATCATTTATTTATTTAAAGTTGAACTTGGACGCCCAGGGTATTGTGGGTTTGAAGCTTGGGGGATTGTTCGCTTATTCAAAAATTGAACTCGGAAGCCCAGGGTATTGTGGGTTTGAAGTTTTGGGGGATCATTTATTTATTTAAAGTTGAACTTGGACGCCCAGGGTATTGTGGGTATGAAGCTTGGGGGATTGTTCGCTTATTTAAAAATTCAACTCGGACGCCCAGGGTATTGTGGGTTTGAAGCTTGGGGGATCATTTATTTATTCAAAAATTGAACGTGGACGCCCAGGGGATTCTGGGTTTGAAGCTAAAGGGATCATTCATTTATTTATGAGTTGAACTCGGAAGCCCAGGGTATTGTGGGTTCGAAGCTTGGGGGATCATTTATTTATTTAAAGTTGAACTTGGACGCCCAGGGTATTGTGGGTATGAAGCTTGGGGGATTGTTCGCTTATTTAAAAATTCAACTCGGACGGTCAGGGTATTGTGGGTTTGAAGCTTGGGGGATCACTTATTTATTTACTAATTGAACTCAGACGCCCAGGGTATTGTGGGTTTCAAGCTTAGGGGATCATTTTTTTATTTAAAAATTGAACTGGGACGCCCATGGTTTTGTGGGTATGAAGCTTGGGGGATTGTTCGCTTCTTTAAAAATTCAACTCGGACGCTCAGGGTATTGTGGGTTTGAAGCTTGGGGGATCATTTATTTATTCAAAAATTGAACGTGGACGCCCAGGGGATTCTAAGTTTGAAGCTAAAGATATCATTCATTTATTTATGAGTTGAACTCGGAAGCCCAGGGTATTGTGGGTTCGAAGCTTGGGGGATCATTTATTTATTTAAAGTTGAACTTGGACGCCCAGGGTATTGTGGGTATGAAGCTTGGGGGATTGTTCGCTTATTTAAAAATTCAACTCGGACGCCCAGGGTATTGTGGGTTTGAAGCTTGAGGGACGATTTATTTATTCAAAAATTGAACGTGGACGCCCAGGGGATTCTGGGTTTGAAGCTAAAGGGATCATTCATTTATTTATGAGTTGAACTCGGAAGCCCAGGGTATTGAGGGTTCGAAGCTTGGGGGATCATTTATTTATTTAAAGTTGAACTTGGACGCCCAAGGTATTGTGGGTTTGAAGCTTGGGGGATAGTTCGCTTATTTAAAAATTCAACTCGGACGCCCAGGGTGTTGTGGGTTTGAAGCTTAAGGGATCATTAATTTATTCAAAAATTGAACTCGTGAGCCCAGGGTATTGTGGGATTGAAGCTTGGGGGATCATTCATTTATTTAAAGTTGAACTTGGACGCCCAGGGTATTGTGGGTTTGAAGTTTATTTTGTTGGAATCTTGAAGGGATTTTGTATTTATTCATAAATTCATAAAAAAAAAACTCGCGAGCTCGGCGTTATGGGGTTGTAGCAGCTTGGGGGATTATGTATTGAGTCATTTATTTATAAAAAAAACCCGCGTGCAAAAAGCCACAAGCAAAAATATATTTTCATAAGAAATAACAATAAAATAGTTCTACAGTCCGCAGCAGATGTTCTCAAGGTTAAATGGAATCGGTCCGCTTATATACCTATATATCGGATGCCCGAACCAGCGTCTCGGCTTGTAAGCTCTGAACATAGCGTTTTTGCCTTTTAGTCTAGCCGCCATATAGAAGCTTTTACGTGCAAGTTCGCGCCACGACGGCAACCCTGGTTTTAAAGACGTATTTCGATGTCCTCTTTCGAATTAACCAAGGTTGCCGTGCTCAAAATTACAATAACAACAATTAAACAACAATTTGTATTTTTTCATCATACTTTATATACACGCTAGACCCCTTTATATGTCGTATGCGTCTTGGTGGAATGGTTAGAGATCTTACCTCTGACCCGGGAGACCGGGGTTCCACACCCACTACGATTGACTTTTTTTTTTTTTTTTGGTTCGTAAAATAAAAAAAATTTTTAATTTTTATTTAATAATTTTCTTTTTTATTTTATACCGTTGAACATATATACAATAATTATAATTCTTGAAAATCAGTATTTAAAAGCAAATAACTCTTAATTCAGCTTAAATTACGTAAACAATTAAAAACTCTGTATCTGACAAAAATAAACAATAATTTTTAATCCGACATTGATTCTTCTAGGATGGATTCAGAATCGCAATCGTTAAATCCGCAGTCGTTGTATTGGTTTTTGCACGTATCAGTCTTTTCGCAATAACAAAATGAACAGCACGGTATACTAGCTGCAACTCAAAAGCTTTTTATAAAAAATTGATTAATTTTGTGAATATTTTATTTAAATTTTTAATACAGATTTTCAAGAAATTTTTTTATATATTTATATATGTTCATCGGTATAAAATAAAAAAGAAAATTATTAAATAAAAATTAAAATTTTTTTTTATTTAACGAACCTAAAAAAAAAAAGAAAAAAAAAATCAATCGTAGTGGGAATGGAACCAGAGTTACTAGATCGCGCTGAAAAATCGTGGCAACGCTGTAGCAGCGAGCGGCGGCGGCTCCGTCTCTCTCTCTCCTCCACGCGTGAGCCCTTCCCCCACTCTTCCAGCATGCGCAGCTTGACGTTAAAAAGAAAAAAAAAAAACAAACATAAACAAAAACAAATGTTTGAAAGGACATAATTATTTTTTTGAGCTCTTACTTGCAATTTTATTATTTTCCTTGGATATAGCTTGATTATATTTAAAAGAATAATTCGTATAACATTCATTATGCAAAGCTATATTATGTAAATATGTCTGAAAAAAATATACTTATGCTTAGAAATTAATGATAAAAATATTAAATGAAGATAATTATACCTGAACAATTAAACAATGTAACTAAGCTTTTATAATTAAGCCCCGAAGGGGCACAATTTAAATATAAGTTCCAAATATTGAAAATCAGTTAACTCGATTGGTCTGGTGGCTAAAATCACCGCTTCTTATTTTGCCGTCATCGGTTCAAATCTCGGCACTTCAATTTTTTTTCTTTTTTTTTTTTTTTTAGATTTTTTTTTGTTGATTTTTATTAAAATTTGAGATGTTTTAAGATCTTTATGGACTTTTTTAAACTTTTTTTTTTTTTTTAATTTTAAACAAATAGAGAAATGATAAAATAAACAGTGTACGTTTAAATTATGATTTTAACAAAGCAGTAACAAAAAAAAAATTCTATAAAACCAAAAAAAGCTTTGAGAGTTCTTTTTTTTAAATTTTTAATTTTTAAATAGGCTAACGAAGAGATAATTTAATAAAATGATAATCTTTGGAGTACTTAGTAATTTTTTTTTAGTGAATCTCTTGAAATATACAGAACAGGTTACTGTGTTGACAAAACAGTTAAACTGACACGGAGAGCAGACTTTGGTTACAGCAGCGAGAGTCTGTAGTAGACACAGCTAAAAAATTATGGTAGCCACTACTAGAATTTTTTACATTTTTGAAATGCCTTTTTTTAGCCTTTAGAAGTGTAAAAATCTCAAATAAGTGAGATCACAAGATTCTTTGATATCAAATTTCATTTATAAAAATTTTTTCGATGATTTTTAAGTTCATTCAAGTGTTAAACAAAGTGTCGAAAAGTCAAGACTAAACTAACCCTCAAAAAGCAGACGCGCGCAAAATCAGAATCTGCATTATTGACACTGCCGATTGCTACGGCAGTTTAAAAAATTTTGGTTGTGAAAAACCATAATTTTCTAGTGGTCGTTACTAAAAATGGTCTACTAGAATCACTTCGCTGTGGCTACTACAGACTCTCGTTGCTGTAACCAAAGTCTGCTCTCCGTGGAGAGTCGAAATAAATACCTAAACAATTAAACAATGTAATAAAGCTTTTATAATTAAGCCCCGAAGGGGCACAATTTAAATATCAGTTCTTAACATTGAAAAACACTTAAATCGATTGGTCTGGTGGCTAGAGTCACCGCTTCTCATTTTGCCGTCATCGGTTCAAATCTCGGCACATCCTTTTTTTTTTTTTAATATTTTTTTTTGTAGATTTTTATTTAACTTTGAGATATTTTAAGATCTTTATAGACTTTTTTTAATTTTTTTTTTTTTTTTTTTTTAATTTTAAACAAATAGAGAAATGATAAAATAAGCAGTGTACGTTTAAACTATGTAGACTATGTACTTTCTTTTAATTGGTTTCGAACAAAATTATTTATCCTATTTTACACAAACAATTAGAGAAAAAAAGAGCGTCGAGATTTGAGTATACAAGGGCCAAATTTAACGCGGCGACTTTATCCAGCAGACCAAAAAAATTGTCATGAAGTTTGGAACTTATATTTAAATTGTGCCTGTTCGGGGCTTAATTATAAAAGCTTAACTACATTGTTTTATTGTTTAGGTATTTATTTTGACTCTCAATTTAACTATTTTATCAACACAGTAACCTGTTTTTTATTTTTAAAGAGATTTACTAAAAAAAAAATTACTAAGCACTCCAAAGATTATCACTTCATTAAATTATTTTTTCATGAGTCTATTTAGAGATTAAAAATTAAAAAAAAAACTCGAAGCTTTTTTTGGTTTTATAGAATATTTTTTTTTTAGTTACTGCTTTGTTAAAATCATAATTTAAACGTACACTGTTTATTTCATCATTTCTCCATTTGTTTAAAATTAAAAAAAAAAAGACCATAAAGATCTTAAAACATCTCAGTTTAACAAAAATCTACAAAAAAAAAAAAAAAAAAAAAAAAAAAATTGATGTGCCGAGATTCGAACCGATGACGGCAAAATGAGAATCGGTGACTTTAGTCACCAGACCAATCGATTAAAGTGATTTTTAATGTTTGGAACTTATATTTAAATTGTGCCCCTTCGGGGCTTAATTATAAAAGCTTTATTACATTGTTGAATTGTTTAGGTATTTATTTCGACTCTCAGTTTAACTGTTTTGTCAACACAGTCACCTGTTCTATATACTTCAAGAGATTCACTACAAAAATTACAAAGTACTCCAAAAATTATCCTTTTATTAGATTATCTTTTTGTTAGCCTATTTAAAAATTAAAAATTTATAAAAAAGAACTCTTAAAGCTTTTTTTGGATTTATAGAAATTTTTTTTTTTTGTTATTGCTTTGTTAAAATCATAATTTAAACGTACACTGTTTATTTTATCATTTCTCTATTTGTTTAAAATTAAAAAAAAAAAAAGTTAAAAAAAGTCCATAAAGATCTTAAAATATCTCAAAGTTTAATAAAAATCAACAAAAAAAAAAAAAAAAAAAAAAAAAATTGATGTGCCGAGATTTGAACCGATGACGGCAAAATAAGAAGCGGTGATTTTAGCCACCAGACCAATCGAGTTAACTGATTTTCAATATTTGGAACTTATATTTAAATTGTGCCCCTTCGGGGCTTAATTATAAAAGCTTAGTTACATTGTTTAATTGTTCAGGTATAATTATCTTCATTTAATATTTTTATCATTAATTTCTAAGCATAAGTATATTTTTTTCAGACATATTTACATAATATAGCTTTGCATAATGAATGTTATACGAATTATTCTTTTGAATATAATCAAGCTATATCCAAGGAAAGTAATAAAATTGCAAGTAAGAGCTCAAAAAAATAATTATGTCCTTTCAAACATTTGTTTTTGTTTATGTTTGTTTTTTTTTTTCTTTCTAACGTCAAGCTGCGCATGCTGGAAGAGTGGGGGAAGGGCTCACGCGTGGAGGAGAGAGAGAGACGGAGCCGCCGCCGCTCGCTGCTACAGCGTTGCCACGATTTTTCAGCGCGATCTAGTAACTCTGAATGGAACCCCGGTCTCCCGGGTCAGAGGTAAGACCTCTAACCATTCCACTAAGACGCATACGACATATAAAGGGGTCTTGCGTGTATATAAAGTATGATGAAAATATACAAATTGTTGTTTAATTGTTGTTATTGTAATTTTGAGTACGGCAACCCTGGTTAATTCGAAAGAGGACATCGAAATTCGTCGTTTAAACCAGGGTTGCCGTCGTGGTGCGAACTTGCACGTAAAACCTTCTATATGGCGGCTAGACTATTTAGAAAAAATATCGTGTCTAACCCTGTCAACCCTACAGTTGGCGGATCTACCGCGCATGCGCAGAGACTTTTGTGTCCCATTTAAAATACATGGGAAACCACAATTTCAGGTAGTTTTTCGTTTATTTCTCGAATATCCGACTTGGTTCAGGTCTGAAATTTTAGTATATGTTATGAAGACATGAAAAACTCAACTTTTCAGGGTGATTCCGTGAAGGGGCAAAGTCGGCTACCCACTTTTTAAGGCCTCTGAATTTTTTTTTTTTCAAAAATTCATAACTCGGTCTCTAATCATCCGATCGGAACCAGGTTTGGCGCAAAATTTTTGTCTTTGGTTGTACTTTTTAGAAAAATTTTTGTCTCTATAATTTTAAGAAGTTTTACTACACGTAAATCGTCCATAACCTCAAAATTTTGAAAAAAAACGTGGTTTTTTGGACTTTTCAATGCCGTTTTAGCTTAAAAGTATAACAAAATATATATTTTCTGAAAGAAATCAAAAAAATGCATCTTTTATTTTCTATGGTCTATAGTCGATTTATGCATATAAAGTCGATTTAATTCACTTTAAAGGTAAAAGAACGAGACAGACTTCAAATGCTAACTGTAGCAACTTGAGTTTCTTCAAGGAAGCGGTAATTAAATAATGAAGTCTCTCTTATGTTAACAAATGTGGGGGGGGGGCGCTTATACGCCAAGTATACAAAAATTCGGAATTCTCGATAACGAAATCAGGGGGGGGGGGCTATACGCCAGGGGGGCTTATACGCCGGACAATATGGTAATATAATTTTTGACTCCAAATTTAAACCGTTTTTGTACCATTTTTTAACCTTAAATTTGCGATTAAAAAAAATCTAAGACAAACGCCTCGCCGAAAAAATAAATATAGGACGTATTTTAACAAAAATTAGCTGCTCTATTTTTTTTAGAATTTTAAAAAGAGTGGAAGGCATTTTTCTGACCGATTAATCAACAATTTTTACTTAATTGTTGAATAATTTTGTTTAAAGAAAATTTTGCCGCAGACCGCATGTCTCTGGCTCTAATAGGTTCTGAGATATGAATTAAAGTTGAAAAATCACTATTTTAGACCCTAGGATCCCTAGAAAGGGAATAGGAAGCTGTGGTTTGCGCCAAAAATTTTCTTTTTTTATGCCCTTTCGAATGATATATATTTTGTATGGGTTTTCCATGGAGGCCGATTCGACTATCTTACCCGGCTATATTCTTTCAGTAAAAAAGGGGCATTTTTTTGTATTTTTTCTATGTTTTATGAATTTTTTACAATAAAATATTGAATAAAAGTATATAAAAATACATATCAACGTAAACTAGAGCAAAAAAGGCATCTTTTTATGAAAAAAAAAAATTGGGGATTACGCTCCAAATTTTCAAGTTTTGAACGGTTTTTTAACGAACTGTCTCAATTTTTTACCTTTAAAGTGAATTAAATCGACTTTAAATGCATAAATCGAATATAGACCATAGAAAATAAAAGATGCATTTTTTTGATTTCTTTCAGAAAATATATATTTTGTTTTACTTTTAAGCTAAAACGGCATTGAAAAGTCCAAAAAACCACGTTTTTTTCAAAATTTTGAGGTTATGGACGATTTACTTGTAGTAAAACTTCTTAAAATTAAAGAGACAAAAATTTTTCTAAAAATTACAACTAAAGACAAAAATTTTGCGCTAAACCTGGTTCCGATCGGATGATTAGAGACCGAGTTATGAATTTTTGAAAAAAAAAAAAAAAATTTCGGGTCTTTTAGAGGCCTTAAAAAGTGGGTAGCCCACCTTGCCCCTTCACGGAATCACCCTGAAAAGTTGAGTTTTTCATGTCTTCATAACATATACTAAAATTTCAGACCTGAACCAAGTCGGATATTCGAGAAATAAACGAAAAACTACCTGAAATTGTGGTTTCCCATGTATTTTAAATGGGACACAAAAGTCTCTGCGCATGCGCGGTAAATCCACCAACCGAAAAACTAACTGTGAGGTGTTTTTGTAGGTCCCAAAAGGCACCTAAATCCAAAATTTCAGCCAATTTGGTGAGGATCAGATTTTGGCGATTATGCAAGAGATCCCTTAACAAGAACTGACAAGTTTGTTTTGATGAAAAAATTCGGGGCAATAGAAAAAAATTTTCCAAACACTTATCTATTGAAAAAAATTAGAGTTAGACCTTGTAAGTTGTTAAAAAAAGTTATCAAACACTACAATTTACGGTTATATTGCCATATTTAGCTAGAGTGCGAGAGAGGCAGAGAACGCCGTGCATCTCTCGATCATCTCTCTGTCTTACTCACACTAATCTCTCTTTCTCTCTCGCACCGACCCAACAAACTTATGGTAAATTTTTTAATTTAATCTATGTTAATTTAGATATTTAAATAATCATCTAAGTTTTTTTTTTGTTCAATATACCTGAAATAATTTCACCTAATTTAAAAAGTGAATCAATAGGAAGGAAGAATAAAAAAAGTTATTTAGCTTTAAAAATTTTTATTAAAAAAACCAAGAGTAATAATAAATAAATCATTAGTAACTAATTTGTCCAGAAAAGTGAGCAACAGTTTTCATTCATAAAATAAAAAACTGAATAATTTACATAACTATTAGAGCTATTTGATTCAGTACTTTATTTAAATAATCCAAATTGAAATTTAATTTTACCACAGTTAATTTTGTTGATTCTATAAAATTACTGTTTTATAATTTGTATTCTCATACAAAATTTCTTAATTCTTATGCTGCTTTTTATCATTTCCAAATAATCTTTTAAAAATAAGGTCTTAAGATAAAGACCAACAATTCTTTGATTGAATTTACAAAGGAAACTTCAACAATTGAACTTTTTTTGACTCATAGACATGGTGCCACCCGGACATGGTGCCCCCCGCTTTATTTGGGAAAATTGACCGTCGCAGTTACCGCGCCAGTTTGAAAGCTGAATATGTAACAGAAACCGTTGCAAATAATAAATCAATATATAAATAAATAAATAAATAAACCACCAAGCTCTAAACCTCCATAACGCTGTGGAAAGCAATGAATAAATTATTTTTTATAAACAGTTAAATAAACCGACAAGCTCTAAACCCACATAACGCTGGGGAGAGCGATACATAAATTAATTTTTATCAACAATTAAATAAACCACCAAGCACTAAACCCCCATAACGCTAGAAAGAGCGATCGAAAAATTATTTTTTATAAACAATTAAATAAAGCGACAAGCTCTAAACCCACATAACGCTGGGGAGAGCGATACATAAATTATTTTTTATAAACAAAAAAATAAATAAATAAATAAATAAATGAACAAACCACAGGGCATTACAAACCCATAACACTGATCATCCGAGTTTTTCTATTAAATAAATTAATAAATAAATTGATAAACCGCCAAGCACTACAACCCCATAACGCTGGGCACCCGTGTTTTTCAATAAATAAATTGATAAACCGCCAAGCGCTACAACCCCATAACGCTGGGTGTCCGATTTTTTTTTTTTTTTTAAATAAATTAACGAACCGTCCAAAACTCGGACGCCCAGCGTTATGGGGTTGTAGCGCTTGGCGGTTCATCAATTTATTTGTTTGAAAAACTCGAACGCCTAGCCTTATTGGGTTTCATTGTGTGGTGGTTAGTTAATTTATTTATTAGTAAAACTCGGACGTCCAGCGTTATAGGGTTGTAGCGCTTGGCGGTTCATCAATTTATTTATTTAAAAAACTCAAACGCCCAGCGTTATGGGGTTTTTTTGCTTGACAGTTAGTTAATTTATTTTAAAAAAATAAAATCGGACACCCAGCGTTATGGGGTTGTAGCGCTTGGCGGTTTATCAATTTGTTTATCAATTGATTCATTAGAAAAACACGGGTGCCCAGCATTATAGGGTTGTAGCGCTTGGCGGTTCATCAATTTATTTATTTGAAAAACTCAAAGGCCCAGCGTTATTGGGTTGCATTGCGTGGTGGTTAGTTAATTTATTTATTAGTAAAACTCGGGCGCCCAGCGTTATATGGTTGCAGCGCTTGGCGGTTTATCAATTTATTTATTAATTTATTTAATAGAAAAACTCAAATACCCTGGGCGCCCGAGCTCAACGAAAACCTGATCAGCTTTCCCCCAAGCTCTAAATCCCCAAAACCCTGGGTGCCCGAGTTCAACAACAAAACTGATCAGTTATCCCTCAAGCTCTAAACCCCTAAAACCCTGGGCGCCCGAGTTCAACAAAAAAACTTATCGGCCATCCCCCAAGCTCTAAACCCCTAAAACCCTGGTTACCGAGTGGAATCATTTTACAGGTTCAGCGTACTTTATATTTGAATATCAAATAATAAAATAAATAACCAATAAACAAACGCAAATTTTTACGCTTTTCTCGAAATGTGTCTCTATCATAGAAGCATTTAATTTATAGTTAAAATAAAAAATTTGTTAATAATGTTGCAAACAAAGAGTTTAACAATGAGTAAAAGCTTATAGTGTTTTCCTAGTCAACCAGGCAGTTTTGGAGTTAAAAATTTCAGATTTACAACTATATGGTATAATTGCACCAGTGCAGCGTGATAAGGTATTGTAACAAAATTACGAGCAAAATCATTTATTTCATGTTCAAGTTAACTAAAATGCACTCATATTTTTAAAATAGATCAACTCGGGCGCTCAAGGTTTTCGGGGGTTTAGAGCATGGGGGATAGCCTCGGGGATAGCTGATGAGTTTTTTTGTTGAACTAGGGCGCCCAGGGTTTTGGGGGTTTAGAGCTTGGGGGATAGCCGATAAGTTTTTTTGTTGAACTCGGGCACTCAGGGTATTCGGGGGTTCAAGACTTGGGGGATAATTAACCAGTCTATTTATTGAACTCAACTTTTTTTTTTTTTTTATTCATTTTTAAGGGCGGCATCTTTCTTCGCGTAGGGGCGGCAAATTACCTAATCCGCCTCTGGTTATGGGGTTGTAATGCCCTGTGGTTTGTTCATTTATTTATTAATTTATTCATTAGAAAAACTCGGACGACCAGTGTTATGGGTTTGTAATGCCCTGTGGTTTGTTCATTTATTTATTAATTTATTTATTTTTTTGTTTATAAAAAATAATTTATGTATCGCTCTCCCCAGCGTTATGTGGGTTTAGAGCTTGTCAGTTTATTTAATTGTTGATAAAAATTAATTTATGTATCGCTCTCCCCAGCGTTATGTGGGTTTAGAGCTTGTCGGTTTATTTAATTGTTTATAAAAAATAATTTATTTATCGCTCTCCGCAGCGTTATGGGGGCTTAGAGCTTGGTGGTTTATTTAATTGTTTAAAAAAAATAATTTATTGATCGCTCTTTCCAGCGTTATGTGGGTTCAGAGCTTGTCGGTTTATTTAATTGTTTATAAAAAATAATTTATGTATCGTTTTCCCCAGCGTTATGTGGGTTAAGAGCTTGTCGGTTTATTTAATTGTTTATAAAAAATAATTTATGTATCGCTCTCCCCAGCGTTATGTGGGTTTAGAGCTTGTCGCTTTATTTAATTGTTTATAAAAAATAATTTTTCGATCGCTCTTTCTAGCGTTATGGGGGTTTAGTGCTTGGTGGTTTATTTAATTGTTGATAAAAATTGATTTATGTATTGCTCTCCCCAGCGTTATGGGGGCTTAGAGCTTGTCGGTTTATTTAATTGTTTATATAAAATAATTTATTGATCGCTCTTTCCAGCGTTATGTGGGTTCAGAGCTTGTCCGTTCATTTAATTGTTTATAAAAAATAATTTATGTATCGCTCTTCCCAGCGTTATGTGGGTTAAGGGCTTGTCGGTTTATTTAATTGTTTATAAAAAATAATTTATATATCGCTCTCCCCAGCGTTATGTGGGTTTAGAGCTTGTCGCTTTATTTAATTGTTTATAAAAAATAATTTATGTATCGCTCTCCCCAGCGTTATGTGGGTTTAGAGCTTGTCGGTTTATTTAACTGTTTATAAAAAATAATTTATTCATTGCTTTCCACAGCGTTATGGAGGTTTAGAGCTTGGTGGTTTATTTATTTATTTATTTATATATTGATTTATTATTTGCAACGGTTTCTGTTACATATTCAGCTTTCAAACTGGCGCGGTAACTGCGACGGTCAATTTTCCCAAATAAAGCGGGGGGCACCATGTCCGGGTGGCACCATGTCTATGAGTCCTTTTTTTTCGGTATTATTTCAACTTGTTAAAATTCAATAAATTTAATAAAAATGAGTGATTATTTACACAACTTTTAGATCAAATAAAATTAATCTAAAAAAACTTTTGCAGACAAATTTTTTTTTTTTTTTTTTTACTTTATTACAAAAATTACCAACGGACGTGTACTGTACAATTTAAAAACAAAGTATCGCAATGAGAAAATACTTTAGTTTTCAATGTAAAAAAGAAAAAAAAAAAAAAAAAAACAAAACAAATTTTTTCATGATTTACTCAAACAAATATAAAATTCTGATTTGAAAAACTACTTCTACATAAGTAATAAATCAGTAATACATAAAAAAATAAAGTTTTGTCCTATAAGACAAAAGAAGTAAGGGGATTGTTCCGTGTAAAAGTAAAACGGAATAGATCCGTCTTCAGCGTCGATTTATTCTCCGCGCAGCGGGAAATAGTAGTGCGGTACAATCGGGATCGCATTATAAAGCGGCGATAGACCGTTCCTTCCTGATTCGTTGCGGGAATCTGCATTTACATGATGGCATCGCGTCGTGCGCTGAAAATATGTAATATATTACATGTATATTATACTTTTAAGCTCAGGCAGCGCGATGATGGAGACGATTCCCACAACGAGGCAGGATGAAACAGTCTAGTGCCGGGAATCGTACCATTCCGCAATAGACGGATTTATTCAGTCACAGTGCTGGACCCGAATTAATCTACGTGGAATAAATCGTCGCGCTGAAGGCACACTTGTTCTCTGGGCCATAAGGCTTTTTCATAGCAGACTACATCCAGCAGAACATGGAATAACCAAAACGTTATTAGCCAGTTTTATTTGATTTCATGACCTTTATAATTTTTTGTATTTGTTATTTTCCAATCTTATCATGATTTTCTATGATTTTGACAACTTCATTGAAAAAAGATCTATGCTCTTTTCACTTTACAGTTGATTGAAGGTCTTCGCCGACCCCGCCAAAAATGCTCGGGGTCGGCGAAGACTTTCAATCGACGAAAAAGTAAAAACAGCATAGATCTTTTTTCAATGAAGTTGTCAAAATCATAGAAAATCATGATAAGATTAGAAAATAACAAATACGAAAAATTAAAAAGTTCATGAAATTAAATAAAACTGACTTATATCGTTTTGGTTATTCTATGTGCTGCTAGATGTAGTCTGCTATGAATAAGCCTTATTGCATGGATTTATTACGGTTATTTTTCATCGCTTGATCGCCTCTTTTTTGTGCTAGCATCGTTTTTTGAAAAAATTTCAAGAGATACATCTTTGAAATTATTCAGATTTTGGAGAAAAAAAAATATTAAAAATTTTTACTTATTTACTTACAAATACAACTATTGATAAAAGTATTTTTTAATTTTTAGTTTAAAAGTTCAATTTAAAAAAAAAAAAATTTGCATACTATTCTTTAAAGTTTATATACTAGCTTTAATTTAAAAAAAGAATGAAACTATTAAAGCCTCAGTAATGAAATAATTAACAAAGTAAGTAAATAATGAAATATTTCAATTGATTTTATTTCAATGAATTTTTTATAAAAAAATTAAATTTACAGTTCTCAATGAAATAGACAAAATAAATAAAACTTTATTTTACTATTATGAAAAACATTTGATGCCCAAAAAAAAAAAAAAAATCAAATTAACAATAAATTCATACAAAAATAACTTTTAATTACAAATGGGTTATTTTAAATTGAAAAAAGAGAGAAAAAAGTTGTATAGAAACAAAATAAATTAAAGTTATTCGTATAAGTATAAGTTCAAAAGTTTGAATACAATTTCAATTACAGTTGTACCTGTTCCCCAGAAGAATTATTAGATTTATGTGGTCGAAGTGTTTTTTGAAGTACATGAGCATCTGCCGGCTCAATTCTTTTATAGTAGTGTTGTTTTGTTTCGACAATTTCAAAACCAAACTTTTTATAAAAGTCTATAGCACCTTCATTGTTTACTTGAACATGCCTGTTAAAAATATATGTGTTTAATAAGTTTTTCCAAATATTTTTTGGTAAACTGTATAAGAAACATTAAAATAGTGAAAACTTGTTCAAATGTTAATAAGATTAAAATCTGACTATTAACAAGTCTTTTGTAAATTTTTAAATAGAAAAAATATTCATACTTACAAGAAAATAGAATCAAAATTACCATCCTTGTCAACATAGTTTAAAACATGTTGTACCATAACAGTTCCAATGCCAAGCCTTCGATATGGATACAAGCAACCTAAAGTCATTATGTATAATCTCCGGGAGTTTTCTGATGTGTCAACTCTGCAGCATACTGCACCAACCTTTAAGCAAATATATATGTTTTTAATAAACTAAAATAATATACAAATATTAAAAAAGTTAAATAAAAGTTACCACAATATCATTATAAAATGCTAATTTTGCTAGCTCTCCAGCTTCCAAAACATCCTTATAAAACTTCTCATTGTAAGATACTGGAAAAACTACTTGATTTAGTAATTTTAATTGTTTAATATTGTGTGGTGTTACATCGCCCAATTCAATTTTTGCACTGAAAAAGAATTAATTAAAACAAAAAACTCAATACTGCCGTACAGGAGCAAAACCACACTATCTACATAGGAAACCCATAGCAGATAGTGCAGTTTTGCTCCTGTACGGCAGAATAGTTCTCAAGGCTATTTTCAACAAAACCCATTTGTAATGGGTGTTAACGAACCCATATATTTGAATAAAATTAATACGTATATATATATAGTACTTTTGTAAAAACCATGTGGAAATTTTCTTAGAGTTAAAAAAGGCACTTAAAAAATATTCTAGTGCCTAAAAAATTAAGAAAATCTTAATAGATACATTTACAATTTAAAAATATTTCACAGACTAATTTGTTTATCCAAAAAAATTTGTTTAACAGATCTTAATTTTTCTAATGTGTAACTCTTACATAAAATTTGATTTACTTGAGATAATTATTTTGTAAGCAAGACTTTGAATTCTGTACTCTTATTTGAAATTATTATTACTTTAGATTTTCAATTTGTAATTATCCTTGCATACATTTTTAGGTTCTTATGTATTTTTTTGGGTTTATAGCCTGTTCTTGTAATAAATAATTAAATAAGTAAATAAAAAACGGAAAAATTGGAAATAATAATTTTCTATATTAATTCAAATGAAAATTTTAGGGGTTATACTATAAATACTGTTCTACTTCGCTGCCCTATAGATCATTTATAGAACTTACACGACAATGATAGAATCGAATACCATAGTGTCATGGTAAAATTGTAAATATGTAACGAAAAATGTTTTCAAAAAAACACTACTGCCGAGCAGCCAGCAGGTGTAAGTATAGGACGCTTGGTTGTGACAACTAAGCACAACTAAGCGTGCTTAACCTCATACATAATATTAAGAAAAACAATTCAGGATTTTAAGAGAAGAGATCAATTAAAGTGTAAAACATGATAAACTCACCGGGTCATTTTCGATTTCCGTTCTTTAATGTATTTTTGACTCTTCAACGATGATATAAGTCAGGATTAATGATAAAACACCCACACGCGGGGTTCTGCAATGAGCAACGGCAGTCGATTCGTCGGATTCGACCAGATCCCAGCAATTCGGTTCCGGACTTCGGTACACACCATACACACTACACTGTAAGAAAACCTTAGCAAGCAAAGAGTGGGAGGGTTGCTAGCTCTAGCTCTATGAAGCCAGCACCCAAGTGATCGATTTTTCATGAATTTTCTGGAAAATCGATTGCGTTTGAGCGCCTGAATAAAAAATTATCATTAAATTATAAGATTTTTTTTTTTTTTTTTTTTAATAAATAATGAAAGGGTGAAAAGATGGTCGTAAGTACCCCCTCGGAAAACAGGTTTGTAAAGTACGCACCCCCCATGTGATGAAATTTTAACTTTTGTTTTAATGAAACAAATAACGTTTCTCAAAATAAATCGAAAGTAGAGTAGTATTCTTGTAATTTTTTCATCGCATACAATTTCTTTTTTTTTTTTTTTTTTTTTTGAATAAACAATTTAGTTAGGTGCCGAGAAATTTTTTTGAAATGCTTGTAATGACCGATAAAATATGTTCTCAAATAAAATTTTTTTTCATCAATCTGTGGGATACAAGCGCAATTAGCACCAGTAAAAATAATCTCAAAAAGTTAATTATATATTAAAGAAATTTCATATTAAAATTAATTTTAAGATTTATCGGCCACAGGAGAAATATAAAAAATTAAACTCAAATAAAATAAATAAAGAAAATAAGTAACCCAACTCTTTCAGAATTTTGAGGCAGATTTTGAAAATTTTTTTCAGAGAATAAATATGGCTAACTTAAAGTTGACTAAATTTCCGTCACGACTATGTATTACAGTGATCGGCGCTGAAGTTCAGGCTGAAGTTCAGTCAACATCAGTGAACTTCACTGAAGTTAAGTTGAGCCATATTTATATTTTTGGAGTCATATAGACATGGTGCCCCCCCGACATGGTAAATAAAAACCTTTTTATAAACAATTAAATAAACCGACAAGCTCTAAGCCCCCATAACGCTGGGGAGAGCAATAAATCAATAATTTTTTACAAGCAATTAAATAAACTGACAAGTTCTAAACCCCCATAACGCTGGGGAGAGCGATAAATAAATAATTTTGTACAAACTATTAAATAAACTGACAAGCTCTAAAGCCTCCTAGCACTGGGGAGAGCAATAAATCAATAATTTTTTAAAAGCAATTAAATAAACTGACAAGCTCTAAACCCCCATAACGCTGGGGAGAGCGATAAATAAATAATTTTTTATAAACAATTAAATAAACTGACAAGCTTTAAAATCCCATAACGCTGGGCACACAAGTTCAATAAAAAACTAATTTGCTATGCACCAAGCTTAAAGCCCGCAAAACCCGGAGCACTCAAGTTCAACAAAAAAGCTGATTGACTACACTGGGAAAATAATGGGTATCATCTAGCCCATTAGTAGGGTTATGTTATGCCCGGCAGCTTCGGGCATCAGAGTTACCGTGGTGGGTACGGTGGTACCCGACGTGGGAACTACAATCCCCAAACTGTCGCGACAACGCCCTCTACCGTTGTTTTGGATCTGCCTTTTGCTCAGTTTTACCCGTATGTGGGCACCACCGTCCCCACACTGTCGAGCAGCAGCGCTCCTATTTTTGGGATCACTGTCTCCCATTATTTTCCCAGTGTACCCCCCAAGCCCTAAGCCCCCAAAACCCTGGGCGCGCGAGTCCAACAAAACAGCTGATTGGTTACCTCTCAAGCTCCAAGCCCCCCAAGACCCTGGGTGCCTGAGTTCAATAAAACTAACTGATCAGTTGGAGGTTTAGAGCTTCATGGATAGCCGATCAGTTCATTTGTTGAACTCGGGCGCCCAGGGTTTTGGAGGCTTAGAGCTTGGGGGATAGCCGATAAGTTTTGTTTCTTGAACTCGGGCGCCCAGGGTTTTTGGGGAAAAACTGCAAACTTTATTTTTAAGAATCAACAGGTGCTTGCCCTGATCCCTCCGGAGCCAAAACTTCCTGGGGAAATCATCTCCAAGGCATATGTATCACCAGGGGCACCAGGGGTTCGCCCTGACCCATCCGGAGTCGAAACTTCCTGGGGAAATCCTCTCTAAGGCGTAAGTACCACCAAGTGCACCATGTGCTCGCCCTGATCCCTCCGGAGTCGAAACTTCCTGGGGAAATCCTCTCTAAGGTGTAAGTATCACCAGGTGCTCGCCCTGATCCCTCTGGAGTCGAAACTTCCTGGGGAAATCCTCTCTAAGGTGTAAGTATCACCAGGTGCTCGCCCTGATCCCTCCGGAGTCAAACTTTCTGGGGAAATCCTCTCTAAGGCGTAAGTACCACCAAGTGCACTATGTGCTCGCACTGATCCCTCCGGAGTCGAAACTTCCTGGGGAAATCCTCTCTGAGGTGTAAGTATCACCAGGTGCTCGCCCTGATCCCTCTGGAGTCGAAACTTCCTGGGGAAATCATCTTTGAGGCGTACGTATCACCACGGGCACCGAGGCTCGCCTTGATCCCTCCGGAGTCGAAACTTCCTGGGGAAATCATCTTCAAGACGTACGTATCACCAGCGTCACCAGGTGTCCGCCCTGACCCATCCGGAGTCGAAACTTCCTGGGGAAATCCTCTCTAAGGCGTAAGTATCACCAGGTGCTCGCCCTGATCCCTCCGGAGTGGAAACTTCGTGGGGAAATCATCTCCGAGGCGTACGTATCACCAGGGGCACCAGGTGTCCGCTCTGATCCCTCCGGAGTCGAAACTTCCTGGGGAAATCATCTCCAAGGCGTACGTATCAGCAGGTGCACCAGGTGTCTGTCTTGACACCTCCGGCGTAAAAGCTTCCGGGGGAAATCATCTCCAAGGCGTACGTATCATCAGGTGCACCAGGTGTCTGTCTTGACACCTCCAGCGTAAAAGCTTCCGGGGGAAATCATTTTTAGGCAGTGTTTTTTAAATTTATTTTTTTTGTGCCCTGCTACACCGCTATGCTCACACTATACATATATCTGTTATCTCCATTGGAATGAACATCCAATGGAGATCTCCACTCCACTGGACATGACAACCATGGCCCTGGGTCTTGGGAGGCCAGAGCTTGGGGGGTAGCCAATCAGCTTTTTTGGTGAACTCACGCGCCCAGGGTTTAGGGGGCTTAGAGCTTGGGGGATAGCCAATCAGCTTTTTTGTTGAACTCACGTGCCCAGGGTTTATAGGGCTTAGAGTTTGGGGGGTAGCCAATCAGCTTTTTTGTTGGACTTGGGTGTTCCGTGTTTTGGGAATGTAAAGATTGGGGTATAGCCGATTAGTTTTTTTGTTGAACTCGGGTGTCCTGCGTTATGAAAGCTTAGAGCTCGGCTGTTTATTTCATTGTTTGTAAAAAATTATTTATTTATCACTCTCCCCAGCGTTATGGGGGTTTAGAGCTTGTCGGTTTATTTAATTGTTTATAAAAATTAATATATTAATCGCTCTCCCTAGCGTTACGGGGGTTTAGAGCTTGTCATTTAATTCAATTGTTTATGAAAAATAATTTATTTATCGCTCTCCCCAGCGTTATAAGGGCTTGGAGCTTGTCGGTTTATTCAATTGTTTATAAGAAATTATTTATTTTTCGCTCTCCCCAGCGTTATGGGGGTTTAGTGCTTGTCGGTTTATTCAATTGTTTATAAAAAACTATTCATTTATCGCTCTCCCCAGCGTTATGGAGGTTTAGAGCTTGGTGGTTTATTTAATTGTTTATAAAAAATAATTCATTTATCGCTCTCCCCAGCGTTATGGGGGTTTAGAGCTTAGTGGTTTATTTAATTGTTTATAAAAAATAATTCATTTATCGCTCTTCCCAGCGTTATAGGGGTTTAGAGCTTGTCAGTTTATTTAATTGCTTATAAAAAATTATTGATTTATTGCTCTCCCCAGCGTTATGGGGGCTTAGAGCTTGTCGGTTTATTTAATTGTTTATAAAAAGGTTTTCATTTACCATGTCTGGGGGGCACCATGTCTATATGACTCCAAAAATATAAATATGGCTTAACTTAACTTCAGTGAAGTTCACTGATGTTGACTGAACTTCAGCCTGAACTTCAGCGCCGATCGCTGCAGTATGTAACTTTCTTTTGAACTTTTCTGTTTCGCAAAGGTTAAAAAAAAAAATTGAATAAGATGATATTGGTTTTTTATTTTCGTTTTTGCTAATGATTATTTGTAAAAATCTTTACAAATAATTATGGACAAAGATAGTGGGATCAAATTGGGAAAATGATAGCAAAAATAATAGAAACATGGCTCAAAACTGACAATGTACTTAAGTAGAGCTTTTGATGTCAATGAGCTTTGATTCTGTATTGCATTTTCATTATTTTCATTCATTGGAAAATCAAAATGGCGGCCAAAAAGATACAGAAATTGAGCATTTTTTTTATTTGCCGTATGTAAAGCTAAGGAATTCAGTAAAAAATTTATTTAAAAAAGCAGTGTGCCCCCATTGCAGGTATCCTCGGTGAAATCAGCGATAAATTCATCGGTGAATTCATCGGTGAATTCCTAGCTTTTTGCGGTGAAATCCTCGGTGAAATCCTCGCTTTTTGCGGTGAAATCCTCGGTGAATGTTAACAGTGAAATCCTCGGCAAAATCCTCGGCATTTTAACGGGATCGAAAACGAAGGGGTCAGGGCGGACACCTGGTGCAACTGGTGATACGTACGCCTTGGAGATGATTTCCCCAGGAAGTTTCGACTCCGGATGGGTCAGGGCGGACACCTGGTGCACCTGGTGATACTTACGCCTTGGAGATGATTTCCCCAGGAAGTTTCGACTCCGGAGGGATCATGGCCGACACCTGGTGCACCTGGCGATACTTACGCCTTGGAGATGACTTCTCCAGGAAGTTTCGACTCCGGATGGGTCAGGGTGGACACCTGGTGCACCTGGTGGTACTTACGCCTTGGAGATGACTTCCCCAGGAAGTTTCGACTCCGGATGGGTCAGGGCGGACACCTGGTGCACCTGGTGATACTTACGCCTTGGAGATGATTTCCCCAGGAAGTTTCGACTCCGGAGGGATCATGGCCGACACCTGGTGCACCTGGCGATACTTACGCCTTGGAGATGACTTCTCCAGGCAGTTTAGACTCCAAAGGGACCAGGGAGGACACCTGGTGCAACTGGTATTAATTACGCCTTGGAGATGATTTCCCAAGGAAGTTTGGCCTCGGAGGAGCCAGGGCGGACATCTGGTGCACCTGATAATACTTACGCCTTGGAGATGATTTTCCCAGGAAATTTAGACTCCAAAGGGACCAGGGAGGACACCTGGTGCAACTGGTATTAATTACGCCTTGGAGATGATTTCCCAAGGAAGTTTGGCCTCGGAAGAGTCAGGGCGGACACCTGGTGCAACTAGTATTAATTACGCCTTGGAGATGATTTCCCAAGGAAGTTTGACCTCGGCGGAGTCAGGGCAGACACCTGATGCACCTGGTGATACTGATGCCTTGGAGAGGAATTCCCCAGGAACTAAGGACTCCGGAGGGGCCAGGGTGGACACCTGGTGCAACTGGTATAAATTACGCCTTGGAAAGGATTTCCCCAAGAAGTTAGGACTTCGGAAGGGTCAGGGTGGACACCTGGTGCACCTGGTGATACTGACGCCTTGGAGATGATTTTCCCCAGGAAGTTTTCACTTCGGAAGGTCAGGGCAAACACCTGGTGCACCTGGTGATACTAACGCCTTGGAGATGAATTCCCCAGGAACTAAGGATTCCGGAGGGGCCAGGGTGGACACCTGGTGCAACTGGTATTATTTACGCCTTGGAAAGGATTTCCCCAGAAAGTTAGGACTTCGGAAGGGTCAAGACGAACACCTGGTGCACCTGGTGATACTGACGCCTTAGAGATGATTTTCCCCAGAAAGTTTTGACTTCGGAGGTTCAGGGCAAACACCTGGTGCACCTAGTGATACGCCTTGGAGATGATTTCCCCAGGAAGTTTAGTCTTCGGAAGAGTGAGGGCGGACACCTGGTGCACATGGTGATTCTTACGCCTTGGAGATGATTTCCCTAGGTAGTTAGGACTTCAGAGGGGTAGGGTGGGCACCTGGTGCACCTGGTGATACTTACGACTTCGAGATGTTTTTTCAGGAAATTTTAACTCCGTAGGAGTCAGGGAAAATACTTGGTGTGCCCGGTAATAACTACACTCTGAAGATGCTATCCTAATCGTAAACTCGATGATGTGAACCCACTGGGATCAAAACTTCCTGAGAAAATCATTTTCGAGGCGTAAGTATCACCAGGTGCACCTGGTGTCCGCCCTGACCTCCTCCCCTCCCCAGAGTCCTAACTTCCTGACGAAATCATCTTCAAGGCGTAAGTATCACCAGGTGCGCCAAGTGCCCATCCTGGCCCCTCCGGAGTCCAAACTTCCTGGGGAAATCATCTCCAAGGCGTAAGTATCACCAGGTGCACCAGGTGCACTAGGTGTTTGCCCTGACCCTCCGAAGTCAAAACTTCCTGGGGAAATCATCTCCAAGGCGTAAGTATCACCAGGTGCACCAGGTGTCTACCCTGACCCTTCCAAAGTCCTAACTTCCTGGGAAAATCATTTCCAAGGCGTAATTGATACCAATTGCACCAGGTGTCCACCCTCGCCCCTTTGGAGTCAAAACTTCCTGTGGGAATCATCTCCAAGGCGTCAGTATCACTAGGGGCACCGAGTGTCCACCCTAGCTTCTCCGGAGTATAAACTCCCTGGGAAAATCGTCTCCAAGGCGTAAGTATTACCAGGTGCACCGAGTGTCCACTTTGGCCCCTCTGGGGTCCAAACTTTCTGGGGAAATCATCTCCAAGGCGTAAGTATCACCTGGAGCATAAGGTGTCCGCCCTGACTCCTCTGAAGTCCAAACTTTCTGGGGAAATCATCTCCAAGGCGTAATTAATACCAGTTGCAGCAGGTGTCCGCCCTGGCCCCTTTGGAGTCAAAACTTCCTGGGGAAATCATCTCCAAGGCGTCAGTATCACTAGGTGCACCGAGTGTCCACCCTGGTACCTTTGGAGTCCAAACTTCCTGGGGAAATCGTCTCCATGGCGTAAGTATTACCAGGTGCACTGGGTATCTACCCTGACCCCTCCGGAGTCCTTAGTTTCTGGGGAAATCATTTCCAAGGCGTAATTAATACCAGTTGCACCAGGTGCCCACCCTGCCCACTTTGGAGTCAAAACTTCCTGGGGGAATCATCGCCAAGGCGTCAGTATCACCAGGTGCACCGAGTGTCCACCCTGGTACCTTTGGAGTCAAAACTTCCTGGGGAAATCGTCTCCATGGCGTAAGTATCACTAGGTGCACCGAGTGTCCACCCTGGCCCTTCCGGAGTCCAAACTCCCTGGGGAAATCGTCTCCAAGGCGTAAGTATCACCAGGTGCACCGAGTGTCCACTTTGGCCCCTTCGGAGTCCAAACTTCCTGGGGAAATCATCTCCTAGGCGTAAGTATCACCAGGTGCACCAGGTGTCCGCCCTGACTCCTCCGAAGTCCAAACTTCCTGGGGAAATCATCCCCAAAGCGTAATTAATACCAGTTGCACCAGGTGTCCACCCTGGTCCCTTTGGTGTCCAAACTTCCTGGGGAAATCATCTCCAAGGCGTAAGTATCACCAGGTGCACCAGGTGTCCGCCCTGACCCCTCCGGAGTCCAAACTTCCTCCGAATTATTTTTTCACCCTTCTGTTATAAAAACTTCTTGTGCGTATGCAGGTTACAGGCATAAACTGATGTGCGTCGACTAGACTTGACTCGACTCGACTCAAGTTACTCGATATTGGATTCTCGACTCGAGTTTACAACCATGGAGGAGAGTCGTCCCCAATTTTTTTCCCAGTACAATCAGTATTTTGTTGAACTCGGGAGCCCAGATTTTATGGGGATTAGAGCTTAGGGGGTAGCCAATCAGTATTTTGTTGAGCTCGGACGCCCAGGGTTTTGGGGGCCTAGAGCTTGGAAGATAGCCAATCAGTATTTTGTTTAACTCGGGCGTCCAGGGTTTTAGGGCTTAGAGAATTGCAATCCTTTTTTTATTCACATTTTATAATTTTATGTAACGTTTCATCCCCCTCTCTGCAGCTCGTTGGGGTTGTTCCCGATGATAAAATGAACCGGAAAATTTTGTGCGACTTAGATGCTTGATAATCAATATCTTGACGAAAAAAAATCCGGGAGAGTTGCAATCCTTTTTTTTTATTTTATGATTTTATTTAACGTTTCATACCCCTCTTTGCAGCTCGTTGGGGCAGTTCCCGATGATCAAACGACCTGGCAAATTTTGTGCGACTTAGATGTTTGATAATCGATATCTTGACGTAAAAAATTCCGGGAGAATAGCACTACTTGTTTTTCGACGATTTTTTCATAAACATCGTTCACTCTTCAAAAGTTTTTTTGTAATAACAATTGTTTTTAACAATTTTTTACAACAAAGTGGCACTTTCTCTCAAAGTACTCCACCAATTGAAGAAAACGGCTCCCGGATGTTTACTCCACTCCTAATATTCTATGAGATATTAATTTTTGAAAATGGATCTTCGATTTGGCCCTCTGTGACCGTCAACTAAGAGTTAAACTTCCTGGGGAAATTGATCTGGTTACCTGGTAGTCAACCTGGTGCTACCAAGGGTGAAATCTACTATCGCACCTTCAACTACGAGTAAAACTTCCTGCGGAAAACGTCCTGGTTTCCTGATAGTCGACCTAATGCTACCTGGGGTGAAATCTACTATCTTACCTTCAACAACGAGTAAAACTTCCTGGGGAAGACGTCCCGGTTACCTGGTGTAAGATCCACGATCCCACCGTCAACTAAGAGAAAAACTTCCTGAGGTAATGGATTTGGTTACCTGGTAGTCAACCTGGTGCTACCTGGGGTAAAATCCACTATCTTACTGTCAACTGCGAGTGAACTTCCTGGGGAAATCCTCTCTAAGGCAAAAGTATCATCAAGTGCACCAGGTGTCCGCCCTGATCCCTCTGGAGTCAAAACTTCCTAGGGAAATCTTCTTCAAGGCGTAATTATCACCGAGGGCACCAGGTATCCGCTCTGACCCATCTGGAGTCGAAACTTCCTGGGGAAATCATCTCCACGGCGAAAGTATCGCCAGGTACACCAGGTGTGCGCCCTGACCCTTCCGGAGTCTAAACTTCCTGGGGAAATCATCTCCAAGGCGTAAGTATCGCCAGGTGCACCAGGTGCTCGCCCTGATCCCTCCGGAGTCGAAACTTCCTGGGGAAATAATCTCCGAGGCGTACGTATCACCAGGGGCATTAGTTGTCTGCCCTGACCCATCCGGAGTCGAAACTTCCTGGGGAAATCATCTCCAAGGCGTACGTATCATCAGGAGCACCAGGTGTCCGTCTTGACCCCTTTGGTGTCGAAACTTCCTGGGGAAATCATCTCCGATGTGTAACCATCTCCAAGTGCACCAGGTGTCCACCCTGATCCCTCCGGAGTCAAAACTTCCTGGAGAAATCCTTTCTAAAGCGTAAGTACCACCAGGTGCACCAGGTGTACGCTCTGACCCATGCGGAGTCGAAACTTCCTGGGGAAATCATCTTCGAGGCGTACGTATCACCAGGTGCACCAGATGTCCGTCTTGATCCCTTCGTTTACGAAACCGTTAAAATGCCGAGGATTTCGCCGAGGATTTTACCGCAAAAAGCGAGGAATTCACCGATGAATTCACCGATGAATTCATCGCTGATTCCACCGAGGATACTTGCAATGGGGTATCAACGGTCGAAAATAGACAGTTTTGATGAAATTTTCTTCAAAAATTTAGCTACTTGATATTATATTTTTTGTTTCACTGCGGCATTCAATAGGTAATTTTCGATGCGCCCTCTCTGGGAGCAAAGTGTTACTTTGACTCCCTCTCTCCCGAAGCGGGAGTCAAAGTAATTTTGACTCTCGTGGGAGTCAAAGTAGAGATTGACTCTCGTGGGAGTCAAAGTAGAGATTGACTCTCGTGGGAGTCAAAGTAGAGATTGACATCCACTGAGAGCGGGCTACCATGTCTCTACAACGGGCATCTCGTTAAGTTGTGCTGTGCGCGCGCAGTATATCCATACCATGCGTGCTATAAAAAACACATCGTGAAATAAAATAGCACAGCTAGAATTGTATAATCTAAATAAATAATATGAGTTGTTTATAAAAAAAAAAAAAAAAAAAAAAAAAATAGTAATTTAGTCCATGTAAAATTTTCTATTTTACCGACCCTAGTAAAAAATTTTCGTAAAAATTACCGCTGCAAATGAAATTTTCGTATTTTTGCTCTCCCAATCTTTGCCACTCAAGTTTCAGGTACATGAAGTTTCAAACCATCAAAAATGATGCAGCTGCAGTTATACAACCCTACGTCCTTAATGACACCTCGTAATGAGTTGGCCCCCTGGAGGTCCTCCGAGGTGTCTAATGACCAGCGAGTTTTGTCACTTCAAAACGCATTCTTCAATTCAACGGACGCACTTCTAAAATCGAGTGAAAACCAAGCAATTTTTAAAATAAGTTTTTGTTTTTAAGTGCTGATTGTGCACAGTCATATGTAAAAGAAGTTTTGGTGAAAATAAAAAAAGTTAAGTAAAAAATGTCGGGTAAGGCATCTGGTTCAAAAATAAAAGAAAATGCGGAAAAAGCTAGAAACGAGATCGTCCCACCAAAGTCAAGAAAAAAATATGAAATTGCTTATAATAACTACGTGCAGTGGAGAGAATCGGAGGGTATCGCAGATTCTCGTGACGAGAACACACTTTTGGGATATTTCTACGAGTTCTCAGAAACAAAAGCTCCATCGACGTTATGGTACTTATATTCTTGTTTAAAAACGATGATTTTGAACAAAGAGGGTTTTAACATCGGCGTTTATGTAGAACTAAACAAATTTGTAAAACGGAAAAATAATGGCTACCAACCAAAACAGGCCCAGACTCTAACTGCAGAGAATATTCATCAATTCATTAATGAAGCTCCTGATGATCATTACTTGGGACAAAAAGTAAAATATAAAAAAAACTTGCAATTATAATTTTTGTGTTTTCTTTTCAAATTGAAAAATTATTGGGTATATTTTAGGTAGTAATAATAATTGCATTTAGCGGATTCTGTAGATGTGAAGAAACGGCAAAAATAACTCACAAAGGTGTCGAAAAACAAGGAGATTTGTATTTAGTAAAACTTCCCAATACTAAAAACTACAAGCCTCGATCTTTCATAATCGGAAAAGAGTTTTGTACATATGTACAAAAATACATTGACCTGCGACCTCCTGGTTGTACCAATGATCGATTTTTTCTGCATTATGATAACGGAAAATGCAAAAATCAGGTAATCTATAATTAATTTTTATAGCAGTATTATAAATTAAAAATAATTCAAATATTAATATAAATAAATATTTATGTATTTACAGGCTATTGAAAAAAATACCATTGCATTAGTTCCTCGAAAAATTCCAAAATATTTGAACCTTCCCAAACCTGAAACTTATACAGGACACTGCTTTCGCAGAACTGCTGCAACACTGTCTGCAGAGGCAGTAATGAATGAGCTTCCTATGTGCACCGTTGCAGGCTGGAAAATGTGCAAACTGCAAAGCGATATACTAACAATACAATATCAATGAAAAAACAGGCTGCAGAATTAATGGCGAATATTGTATTGCCTTCGACATCTAAAGCATCAAATGAAAACGCAACAAAGTCGATGAAAAGGAAGGCTGCTTCATGGATATCATCAAACCAGAATTCTTCTAAAAAAGCAAGAAAAGAGACAACGCCTGAATCAGCGAATGATAATATGAGTTTTACACAAGAGGAAGCTAATGAAATATTTGATACCGATACAATAAGTGGTACTCAAATATCTCAAGCTTACAATGAAGACTTAGAAGCAACACAGCAAGAAATAGATGAGATGTTCAGAGATGATTTTCCAATAGCTGCTCAAGGTAGAAAAAATTTTAAAAATTCATCTAAACAATACTATTTTAAAGATTGTACTATCAATATCAATTATAAATAAGAAAACATTAAAAAATGTTTTTATATTTTGATATAAGCAGCGTACACTGATTGATAATTTTACACGTAAATATTTTTGTAATTAAAAAAAAAAAAAAATTATGCCTAAAATTCAAGAATTCTTTTGTAATGATTAAAAAATAAAATAAAATGATTATATTGAGTATTCCAATAATTTAATTTTCTACCTTATCGACGCCAGAAATTAAAATCATTTTACGTAAAATTTTTAAGTTATGGCTACAAATTTTATGACAACAATTACAATTATTTTTTTATCGTTTTCTTGGTTTCTCAAAGTACCTATTGAATGCCACTAGCGAAACAAAATATGATGTTACACATGGGTGTTAAGCGCCACAGACCTCTCGAGAGAAATTTTCAGGTAGCGGCACGAGGCGAAGGTTGCGCGCAGCGCACGTGCTGCTACCTGAAAATTTCTCTCTCGACGTCAATGTGGCGCTTGCCTCCCATGTATAACAATATATCATTGACCACTTTCAACTTCTGAATGTGCGGGGAAAATTTCACATTTAACATTGTAAGAGGTTTTCAGGACTTCCGGAATATTTTGAGGCTAATCGCATGTGTCCTGAAAAGACCCTCTCAAACGCATTTGTTAGCGAGTTATTGCAAAAACAAGTTTGAACCAACTCTACCAGGCCCTAATTGAATGTATAATTCTTCGCATCTCAGCATTCACCTTATTAAGCTCTTTCCTCGATTCTCCATGAAAATACGGGTATAAAAGCCAATCATTCGTATATAAACCGTAAAAAATGACTGTTCTGATGAAATTCTCTTCAAAAATTTGCTACTTGATTTAATGTTTTTTACCGGAAGTCCTAAAAACCTCTTACAATATTAAATGCCAAATGTTCCTCACACTTTCAGAAGATTAAAGTGGTAAAAAAAACATTAAATCAAGTAGCAAATTTTTGAAGAAAAATTCATCAGAACAGTCATTTTTCAACGTTTCATAAAAAAATGATTGGTTCTTATTCCTGTATTTTCATAGAGAAATGAGGAAAGAGCTTCAAAAGATGTTTGCTGTACAAGGGAGAATGATATCTTTGATTAGGGCCTGGTAGAAATGATTCAAACTTGTTTATGCAATAACTCGCTAACTAATGCGTTTAAGAAAGTCTTTTTTTGACAAATGAAATTAGATTTAAAATATTCTGGAGGTCATAAAAACTCTTAAAATATTAAATGCCAAATTTTTCTCACACATTTAGAAGTTTAAAGTGGTAAAAAAAACATTAAATCAAGTAGCAAATTTTTGAAGAAAATTTCATCAAATTAATCATTTTTCGACTGATGTTAGAAGAATGATTGGATATTGTACCTGTATTTTCATGGAGAATCGAGGCATAAGCTTTAAAAAGTGTTTGCTGAGTTGCGGGGAATGATATATTTGAGTAAGGTCTGGTATAGAGTTTGTTCTAACTTGTTTTTGGGATATCTCGCGAAAAAATGCGTTTTAGAGGGTCTTTTTTGGTCAAATGAAATTAGCCTTTAAATATTCTAGAAGTCCTAAAAACCCCTTACAATATCAAATGCCAAACGTTTCTCACACTTTCAGAAGTTTAAAGTGGTAAAAAAAATATGAAATCCAGTAGCAAATTGTTGAAGAAAATTTCATCAGAACAGTCATTTTTCGACAGTTTATAAGAGAATGATTTGATATTATACCTGTATTTTCATGGAGAATCGAGGATAAAGCTTTAAAAGGTATATACTGAGTTGCGGAGAATGATATATTTAATTTGGGCTTGGTGAAGTTGGTTCAAACTTGAGATAATTCTCGCGATAACTCGCTACCAAATGCGTTTTAGAGGGTCTTTTTTGAACAAATGAAATAAAATATTCTGGAAGTTCCAAAAACTCTTATAATAATTCTTACAAAATTTCCACACACATTCAGATGTTTAAACTGGTAAAAAATATATACATATATTCAACCATACTTGCGTCGAAGAAACATCACATAAATGTGTTAAATCAATACTAGATCCAATGACATTCGAGAATACAACGCATCCATGTATTGGATCAATAATAGATTCAGCCACAGTCATGACAAAGAAACAACACTCCTATAATTAAAAGAATAAAAAAGTAGTCCAGAATAAAATTTAATCAGGAATTAAAATTTGTTCAGTACAAGAAATTTTTCAGGGCAATCATTGGACACTTATTTGGGCAGATTTTCGCAATCTCAAGCCAGCTTGTAGATAAGCGAAATATGTTAGTTTAGTGAGACCCAGCTGAAAAAATCAGTACGGAAATGAGTACGGAAGTCAGTACTGGTCTCCAGTACTGATAATTGAGACCGATATCCGCACTGATTTCCGTACTGATTTCAGTGCTGATTTTTTTTTTTTTTTTTTGGGGGGGGGGAGAGTTAACTGTTGTACAAAAAAATATAATAAGTTTTATAGTGAAAATATCAAAATCCAATATTTCAGTTACATTAATAAAACATAAAAGTAAAGTATGAGGCTTTTTCATAATCAGACGATACTAGAAGAACGTGGAGTAGCCAAAACGATATTTGTTAGATATCTAACAAATATCGTTTTGGCTACTCCATTCTTTTATTTATAATTTAGTTTTAATTCGAATACATTACAACAATAAATAGCTTGGCAATGCCAGGCAAATACAAGGCATTTAAAGAATAAAAAAAATTTTATTCAATAACTTAACAAATTTGGTACTTCCTGTATGTACTCTTTATTTTTATAATTACCCAGCTGAAAATCCATATGGAAATCCATGCAGGACCCAATACGGAAATCCATAACAGAATCCATATGGAATTCCGTATGGAAAATTGAAACAGATTTCCATATGGATTTTCAAAAGCAAAGAATTTATTTTTTTAAATAATTTTTTTTTTTCCAAATGTTTTTTATTATTTAATAATAATTTAAAAAAAATTGCTAAGCATGATTATTTTTATGCCTTTTTCCAAAATAATATTTGTACATATCTTTTCTCTTTATCCAAATTTTTTTTTTTTTTTTTAATTTAATTCTTTATATTTTGATTTTATTCTCATCGGTAAAAATTAATATTTTACAAACTTCATATTTTATTTTGATTATTGATAGTTATCGATAGTTATAATTTAATTTTTGAAGTCACGCGTTTTTCATTGTTTTTGTTTCGTTATCTCAAAAGTTAATACCACTTGCTATATTTTTCTTTGTTCCTCACGATTCTTAACATCTTGCTCTATTAGAAAACCTGTTTTTAAAAAATATTCTATGAAAATTGAATATGCAATTCAAAAATAACCTTCAAATTTTTACGAATTTTTATGCTTGGCAGAGCACTTCCGCCTAGTGAAAATATATGATGCGTACACACATGCGTACGCACGTGCTGTTAACGTTCAGTAAATTTTATTAAAAGAATAACAACTTTATTATTTTAAAAAAAGTAAACAGCAAGGTAACAGTTATAAACAATAAGTACAACATCAAAACTTAACTTGTCTCCACCCTCTGCTCGGGTAACGGCTTGCAACCTGCACGAAGTCTATCATTGTGAACCTTTTGTTTTTTTTTTGTTTTTTTTTTTTTTTTTTGTTTTTTTTTTTTTTTAAGAGTTCTCAGGACCCCGCGGAGATCGCCACCTAACGTTGTATTATGGGCGCGTAAAAAAAGTTTCTACCAAACTACGGCCACAAAATAAAAATAATAACTCTGAAAAAATCTTAAAAAATAGTTGAAATCACTCTACAAGTGTGTCACTATCTGCTTTTTGCAAAGAGTGTTTCTAAATAGTAAAAAAAATTGATCAAAAATATCACTAAAATCGTCGTCTGCAGCACGTGTTGATGCTGATCACAGTTTCTTATTCACTGCAAATTATTGCGTGACTTGATCAAAAATCGAGATAGTAACACACTTGTACGCCACTTTCACAAATTTTTTGGTATTTTTTTCACAATCATCCGTGGTTTCTAGCAGCCGTAGTTTGAAATATACGATTTCAATCGATTGGCTCTACAAGCGTGGTAATGCAGAGCAAAAATTTAGTTTAGCGGGTCAAATGTAGTGGCGCTGATGTCGAATTGCAGGGATGTAGATATTTTTCACAAAAAAGAGGGGCCTGCCCCATAGTTGCTCATCGATAGACGGGCGAGCGCAGCTGGCCGTGATTTTCGTTCATCCACGAGAGCGGCGACTGTCAACTGAGCGCCCAAGGTCACGTGGTTTCGGCAGCTCTGACTGCGGCACGGGCCCACGGTCTTTCCTCACGCTCGCCGTCAGTTTGGACTTTTCGGTGTTCGAGCAAAATCGTCCGTGATAAAATTGTAGATACTGGAGATTTTAATTATAGGTACATATCTATATATTAATTTATTGCGAAAGGAAGTATTTTTAATAGGCACGGAAATGAAAAAAATTTGGAAAATTCTTAAAAAAAGAACACATTCACAATTTAACAACTAACATAAGTTTATTTTTTAATTTTTTCTTTTTATTCAAATGTTTAAATCACTTGAGACTTAAATAGTCATAATTTTTACTGACAGCTAAATTATAAAACAGTGCTTGAATAATTAATTCATAAAGTTTAATCAAAAAATTGTTGATTAAATTTTTTTAATAACTATTAGGGAACGATAAGTAAAAAAGTAATCTCACAGGGATGCCAGCTAATATTTTAGTTCAAAAAAGTAGCAATAGTATCGCTGTTTTGTTAAAATAGTAATATTTTTTAAACAAAAAAGTATTTTTTTTTTTTAAAGAAACAAGAACTTTTTGAATGAAGTTTTTCGTTTTAAGGCACTCAAGAAAAAAAAAAAATTAAATTAAAAACGGTGAATTACCTCGGTTGACTTGAATCTTTATAAAAAGCGAAAATATTCATAAATATTAAATACTCATAAGCTCCGTAACACTAGGGACTAAAATTTAGTCAAAATAAAAATATAAATCATTGATGTGAAACTGCAATAATCGAGAGGAACTTGAAAGAATAAAAAGTTTACAACTGCGAGTGGGAACTGGAATGAAATTAAATTTTAAAATTGACTAATTATTGTATAGATAAGATTAATAAATCAAATTACGTTACAAATACCGGTGATAGTTTAGGTCAGTAAACGCATCAATATTGTACCAGATTGTATCTTTTTTATTTTTTTAATAATCAAATAAATAAATAATTAATCCCCCAAGCTCTACAACCCAATAACGCTGGGCGTCCGGGAGTTTTTTTTTATTTTGTGAATAATAAATAAATGAAAAATCGATCCCCAAGCTCTACAACCCAATAACGCTGAGCGCACGAGGGTTTTTTTTTTCTCTAAAATAAAAAAATAAATAAACAATATCCACCCCCAATCTCTACAACCCAATAACGCTGGGCGTCCAGGTATTTATTTATTTTTTCTTGAATGATAAATAAATACAAAATCAATCCCCAAGCTCTACACCCCAATTACGTTGTGCGTCCAGGGTTTTTTTTTTTCTCAAACGATGAATATAGTAACAAGCGATTCTTCAAGCTCTACAACCCAAAAGTGCGTCGCGTCTTGGTTTGATTGATAAATAAATCATAAAGTAAACAAACAATTCACCCTCCAAGCTCTACCACCCAATAACCCTGGACGACCGGGTGTTTTTTTTTTATTTCGTGAATAATAAATAAATGAAAAATCGATTCCCAAGCTCAACTCAATAACGCTGAGCGCACGAGGGTTTTTTTTTCTCTAAAATAAAAAATAAATAAACAATCTACCTCCCAAGCTCTACAACCTAAAAGTGCTTCGCGTCTCGGTTTTTTTGATAAATAAATCAAAAACCTAACAAACAATTCACCCCCCAAGCTCTACTACCCAATAACGCTGGGCGTCCGGGAGTTTTTTTTTATTTTGTGAATAATAAATAAATGAAAAATCGATCCCCAAGCTCTACAACCCAATAACGCCGAGCGCACGAGGGTTTTTTTTTCTCTAAAATAAAAAAATAAATAAACAATATCCACCCCCCAATCTCTACAACCCAATAACGCTGGGCGTCCAGGTATTTATTTATTTTTTCTTGAATGATAAATAAATACAAAATCAATCCCCAAGCTCTACACCCCAATTACGCTGTGCGTCCAGGGTTTTTTTTTTCTCAAACGATGAATATAGTAACAAGCGATTCTTCAAGCTCTACAAACCAAAAGTGCGTCGCGTCTTGGTTTGATTGATAAATAAATCATAAAGTAAACAAACAATTCACCCTCCAAGCTCTACTACCCAATAACCCTGGACGACCGGGTGTTTTTTTTTATTTCGTGAATAATAAATAAATGAAAAATCGATTCCCAAGCTCAACTCAATAACGCTGAGCGCACGAGGGTTTTTTTTTTCTTTAAAATAAAAAATAAATAAACAATCTACCTCCCAAGCTCTACAACCCAAAAGTGCTTCGCGTCTCGGTTTTTTTGATAAATAAATCAAAAACCAAACAAACAATTCACCCCCCAAGCTCTACTACCCAATAACGCTGGGCGTCCGGGAGTTTTTTTTTATTTTGTGAATAATAAATAAATGAAAAATCGATCCCCAAGCTCTACAACCCAATAACGCCGAGCGCACGAGGGTTTTTTTTTCTATAAAATAAAAAAATAAATAAACAATATCCACCCCCCAATCTCTACAACCCAATAACGCTGGGCGTCCAGGTATTTATTTATTTTTTCTTGAATGATAAATAAATACAAAATCGATCCCCAAGCTCTACACCCCAATTACGCTGTGCGTCCAGGTTTTTTTTTTCTCAAACGATGAATATAGTAACAAGCGATTCTTCAAGCTCTACAACCCAAAAGTGCTTCGCGTCTCGGTTTTTTTGATAAATACATCTTAAAGTAAACAAACAATTCACCCCCCCAAGCTCTACTACCCAATAACGCTGGATGACCAGGTGTTTTTTTTTATTTCGTGCATAATAAATAAATGAAAAATCGATCCCCAAGCTCTACAACTCAATAACGCCGAGCGTACGGGGTTTTTTTTTTCTCTAAAATGAAAAATAAATGAACAATCTACCCTCCAAGCTCTACAACCCAATAATGCTAGGCATCCTGGGTTTTCTTTTTTTTCTTGAATGTTAAATAAATAAAAAATCGATCCCCAAGCTCTGCAACCCAATAACGCTAAGCGTACAGGTTTTTTTTTTTTGTTCTTGAATAGGGGTGCAACAACTCCTTCCAACACCCCGCTGCTCTTAGTGATTAGTCTTCGCTAGAGAAATTATCGTAAAATAAGCAAATGCGAAATACGAAATGTGCATGAGTCCCATAGATTTTCAAGAAGCCGTGGGAACTCTAGCTTTTCAAAGGCGCAGCTCTGGGTCCCATACTTTTTCGACGGATCTCACAAAAGCCAAAGAATTTTCAAGAATTTTCTCTGCCGAGTGAGTCTGCTTATTCTCCAATACCCCGCTGTTCTTAGTCATTAACTATCTTCGCTAGACAAATTATCGTAAAATAAGCAAATGCGAAATACATTACTTAAGACTTTTCGAAAATCCTTGAACGTGGGGGATTTTCTTACTAGCGCGGTCGACCCATCGAAGAGAAACTATCGTAAATAAGCAAATGCGAAATTTTGCGAGTCATGGTTTTTGGGAAATCTACAACTGTTTATCTTTCCGCCGAGCGCCGCCCCGGTGCTCTTAGTCATTTGGCTACCTGCGGCGTCGACCCATCAAAGGGACATTTTCTTAAGAAACAGCAAATGCGAAATACGTTACTTAAGACTTTTCGAAAATCCTTGAACGTCGGGAATTTTCTTACTATCGTAAATAAGCAAATGCGAAATTTTTCGAGTCATGGTTTTTGGGAAATCTCCAACTGTTTATCTTTCCACCGAGCGCCACCCCGATGCTCTCAGTCATTTAGCTACCTGCGGCGTCGACCCATCAAAGAGACATTTTCTTAAGAAACAGCGAAATACGTTATTTAAGACTTTTCGAAAATCCTTGAACGAGGGGGATTTTCTTACTAGCTCAAAGCTGTTGACTCACAGCATGAGGATGACGTCTTCCGCTTGCAAATGATGGACAGTACACAGTTGTCTTAGCCGCCCTTTTGTTCACAGATTTCTACCATGGAATGTTGCAGATGATTATCTCATCTTCTACCGTTCAGCATAGTTAGAATATGCTTTCTCGCTAAAACCAGCCTTATCCATTTGGGAAACTCCCAAAAGGTGGTCCTTCCAGAGTAAGGCGGTCTTTAGCAAATCTTGAAAATTTGTTTGGGTCAGTCGAGGGGGCTGTTAAAGGATGGTTTGGAAGTTGCTAGAGGACTATCAGAGTGGGAGTTGTGAGAGGGTGGTCTTAAGCACTGATCGAAAATTTGTTTGGGTCAGTGGATTGGCTGTTAGAGGAAAATTTGGAGGTTACTAGAAAATTTTCAGAGTGGGAGTTAAAAGGGCGGTCTTGAGCGCTACTCGAAAATTTGTTTGGGTCAGCGGAGGGCATTTGGGTGCTAGAGGACTATTGGAGTGGGAGTTGTGAGAGGGTGGTCTTGAAAAAAAGTTGGAGAGGGATGATGCGTAGGGTATAAAACCCCTAGCTCGTAGGTTTCAGTTCATTAGACTTCTATCGCTGAACAGTTCCAATAGTTCAAACAACTTTTAAATTATTTTGTTACAGAACAGTTTGAATCGTTCACAAAACTTTTTAAATTATATTTTTTGTTGAACAGTTTGAATAGTTCACGTAACTTTTCAAATTATAATCTTTGCCAAAAGTTTGAATAGTTCACGTAACTTTTCAAATTATAATCTTTGCCAAAAGTTTAAATAGTTCACGTAACTTTTCAAATTATAATCTTTGCCAAAAGTTTACATTATTCACTTATCTTTCAAATTTTACTCGTGAGTTAGTGAGCAAAAAATAAAGATGTGAGAAATAGTGTTTGAAATGATCGACATCACCGGAGAGGGAGCCCCGATGTTCAACAAGCTGAAGAAAGACTTCGAGACTGAGTTGGATCTTGAAGGTAAATTCAAAATAAATTTTCAAATTTTTAAAAAATAATTTTTTAATTTTTAAATTAATAATGGAATGAGCAAACGGGTAGCAAACAAATATACTATGTATAGTTTGAAAAATTTGTTTAAATTCAAAATAAGTTCCGAAATAAATTTTCAACTTTTTAAAAATTTTATTTTGTTAAATTTTTTCATTTTATAAAATTTTTAAAATTTTCCTTAAACTATCAATTAAATGAGCAAATGTCGAGCAAAAATATACTTAATATAGTTTACAAATTTTTTTAAATTTAACAGTTAATTTTTTAATTTTAAAAAGCATGATTTTTGTTCGTTGATATTATATTTATTTATAAACCGATTTAAATTTTTTACTGATTTTTAAAATCAGCAAACGCGGAGAAAACGATCTACTTTTTTTTTTTTTTTTTTTAGGAGCGAGTTTTTTTTGAAAATCGTGAAAATTCGAGTAAAATAGTAGGAAATCGTGAAAACTGGAGGGTACTTCTGGGTAACCGTGATAATTTGAGTGAAAATTCGGGAAACTGTTCCTGACAAATTTATAATGAAATTGGACCTCTTTTTCGGCTGGTTTATTTTTGTTTTTGTCATAACTTGTTTATTTATTATTCGATTTTGATTTTTAAACTCGTTTTGGATTGTGCAAGCGTAGAGCAAACGAATTATATTTGGTTTTCGATATAATTTTTATTATTGACTATAAATTTTTTAGTTCCAAAATTTTCAATTTTTGTTTCGTCAATATTTTGTTTATTTATAAACCGATATGACTTTTTTACCGATTTTCAAAATCGGCAAACGCGGAGAAAACGAACGTACCGTTAATTTATAATATAAATGAATGTCTTTTTCAGCGGCAGGGTATAGATGCGGCGATTTTGATTACTGCTGCCCTTCGCGGGACCTAGATCGTCGCGGGCTTTATTCAGGGCCTTCTGATTTGTGTTTAGCCATGGGTAATTGTCCTGATTACCTATGCCTTTGCCCGTCTCTGTCACCCTCCTTCTCGGAATTGACAACTATTCCCAACGGTAATAGTAGATGTCAATCACCGATATCTATGCCTGCAACTCCACCATCATTTACGGAGTTGACTCCGATGAACATCGAGGCAGCCGATTTGGGGACGGTGCCAGCATCCCCAACCACGGCAAGACTTCTAGGTTCTTGCGACGTAGTTGGTAAGTCCACTATTTATTTTTATTATTCAAAATTACATTCAACATATTTCATTACATTTCTTTTTTCAGGCTGGACGAAATTTCTTTTCGATCCAGAGTTAAAGGACGATTTGTGGATGCCGCTCGAGCGTTCAACATCAAAAAGTAAGTTAAAAATTTATAAAATAAAATAACTCCATGATTCGTATAGGAATAATGCATATTAATTTATAATTTTTGTTTCAGATCTCATCATTGACGAGGATTTAGGTATTGGATCCCCTCCGGAAATCGAATGGTGGAGCATGAGGTCATGGACAAAGGAGGAGGAGGAGGAGGAGGAGGAGGAGGAGGAGGAGGACGACGAAGACATGGAGGAGGAGGAGGAGGATAAGGACAAGGATAAGAAGGACGAGGATAAGGATAAGAAGGACGAGGACAAAGATGGTGATGGTTTGAACCCAAATTATTGGAGTGATGCAGACTCATCACCACCACCATCGCCAATCATGAGCGAAGGTAAATTTTTAAATTTCATAATTTATGTTACAATCAACGAATTAAATTAAAAGTTAACTCTTTGTTTTTTCTTTTTCTAGAAGACATGCAATACATCATCGAGTATCCTGATGAAGAAGACGAGTCTATGGAGCAGCATACCACGAGACCGTTGAAAGAGTTTATCGGAGGTAATATTAACATTACTCAATGATGATAATAATAATAATAATAATAATAATAATAATAATAACAATAATAACAAAATTCATTTTCTGTTCAGGTAAATACATCGAGAGGTCAGAGCAGGAGCAGGATTGGAGCAGTTTAGAAGAAGAAGACGAAATACAAAGCTTGTTCGAGTACATAGACGACTGTTTTAAGGAATTTAAAGAAGATTTAAGGAATGATATTATATATAGGGGTCAAAATAATACTTTTTTAAAAAACCGTCCGCACGAGGTTCACCGATTTTATTGCAATTTATTTTGGCGAAAGTACTATTTAATAGAAGACTTTTGCCACAAACTAGAGGTCTCTATCTTATTTCTGCTTGGTGCTAGATTTTTTCAAAGATTGAAAAATGGCCTATTTTTAAGCTGTTTTAAGCAATTTTAAGGTATTTTTCGAAAAATTCTAACTTTTGATCAAAATAAGATAGAAACCTCTAGTTTGCGGCAAAATTTTGTTCAAAATAAGTTCTTTTTTGTAAAAATATTTTGACAACATAGTTTGGTTATTTTTATAATAATACAGTCCTACACAGATTTCAAACGACCGTAGCTTTTTCTAGGCTAAATTTTTGTGCATATTAAAAAATTGTTAAATTTTTTTTATGAAAAAACAAAAATTTTGCGACCAACCGGAATGCTGTACGATCTTCCACTTCCAAGATACAGTTGTTTAAAGTTGTCAAAAAACACAAAAAACGCGTTTTTTACGATTTTCACACGCATTTTTGAACGGTTTCGACCTTTTTTTTTCTCTCAAAAATATGTGGAGTCTTCTCTTCATATGTTTCCAAACAAGCTCCCATAGTAATTGTAGTGCGGATTTGGGGTTTTAGTTGATTCCAAAGCATACACTTTTGACACATTTTATGTGCTAAACTAGTGTTTTTTTATCAATATACACGCTACATTTAACTTTTTCGTTCATTATAGATGTTTTGAAATTATTTTTTGACTAAAAACTATTCAAATTCCAGCCAAAATTAGGTCACCTGCTTTGAAAAAATTGATACTCAACGAAATATTGATCTCAATATCAAAATGATATACTACTTTTATTCAGTTTTTTAGTTTTTTGATTCGTTAAAAATCTATGTTCAAATATTGTAAATAATATACCACTTGTTTATTTATTTTTTTCTATTTTTGAAATTACAAATAATTGATCATAGTTTATCAATTATTCTGATAAAACAATCATGGATTACTATTGCTTACTCTGAAAAAAATGAGTCCAAATTAAAAATGTTATTTTTTGAATTCTATGAAGCATGCAACAATCTACCAATCTACATTCTACTTATAATTATGTCCACTTATGAAAAAGAGAATAAGAGATTCGATTAGATAGTCGAGTCGATATATCGAATGGAAACTTGATCTTTGATTCTTGGAGGAAGAGCGCCGTCTTAAAGGCCTCTCAAAAGTGTGAACCACCCAGACGCGCCAAATTTAAAATCTTCAGGCATGCTTGATTTGAATTTTTTGTTTTTTTTTTTTTAATTAATAAAGTTAGTAACGAAATTTAAATTTTTAATTGACAAATAAGCGGACAAGCTTACAACCCCATAACCCTACCCAGCTGAAAAAATCCATATGGAAATCCGTAAGGAAACCCGTACGGGGACCCGTAAGGGTTCCCGTAAAGGACCCCATACGGGTTTCCGATACTGATATTTGGTCAGGGTTTCCGTACGGGTTTCCATACGGGTTTTTTTTTTTTTCATTTAATTTTATTTTCACACTATTTATTTATTTATTTAATTTAATATTATTATTAGATATTGATATATTATTCTTTATAAGATTTAATTATTAATAATAAAATTATCGAAGAAAAAATTTTGTTCGACTGAGATTCGAACCCTTTTTTTTTTTTTATATACTCTCTTTATTTGTTTCGATTTCAATACAGATTGGGAGTGAATTAGGTACAAATAAGACACAGAAAAAAACCTTACAGCTAAAGAAGTTAATTAACAGTACATGGCTCATCAAAGGAGCAACTCGCAGTCAGTCGTTAACGGGTCACTTGTGAGAATAAACGGTGTAACATAAGCCTGGGGGAAAATGACAAAGCGTCGGATGTCCATCCGATAATAATAGGTGCGTGGTAAAAAGTCCAGGTAAAAACCCACGCTTCGTAGTATCTTAATAAAAAAAAAGAAAAAAAGGTTTATAACAAAGCAGCCAAAATTAACAAAAGAGGTAGAACAGTCGGCTTAGTGCCGGGCTATGTCAGAGATCTGTCCGGCGTGAGGCCGTGGGCGTCGATGATTGTTTCCCCTGAGTATTAGGGGGGTCGTCGTTGAGTGGAGAACGCAGGTCGGTCCTCTTTCCTCCTTCCTCGCCTCCTGAGCTCATCCAAAGTGCGTCTGTCCATGGAAAGCCACCAATATTTCTTCGCTCGCTTGTAAGTACCGAGGGTATCCCGCAGAGGGATAGCTCTCGAGTATTTTAGTTTGGACGGGTCGTCCATCATGTCAGCACGTAGAGTTTTGTTCGAGGCGTGACGGGCTGCGTGGTATATGATGGGTACGTTGTCTTGATTCTGGATCAATCCTTGAGCGTCGAAGTAGATGAACGATTGTGGGCTTAGGTAGCCGGATAAAGCACCGAGCACACACTCTTCACTGTCGATCGATCCAAGCTCTCTTATCAGGGGGTTGTCATGTTCGGCCAGACTTACGTAATAGTCCCTTGCAAGTTTAATAATGAAGTTGTCGACCCTCGGGATGTCGGCCTTGTCATAGAGGACTTTGTTGCTGACAAAATGCTTGTTGCAGCCGCTTCTGTACGTGTACAGGGCGGCGCGTAAGCACTGTCTCTCGAAGCGACGGAGCTTTTCCATCGTGCTCGCGCTGATGTTCCACCAGACAGGGGCGCCGTATGTCATGACCGGACGTATCAGTAACAGGTACCATATAACCTTGGCTCGATGAGAAAGGGCCTTGTTGTAGAAGAGCCTGGCGAGTTTCCTGAAGGCCGCCTTTGCCTTACTAAGCTGAGTGAGCACGCGTTCGTTCAATCGGATCAGGTAATCGAACTTGTATCCCAGGTACGTAACCGACTTGACGTTGTTCACCCTGTGGGATTGGTCCCCGACGTTGATCTGGATCGAGAAGTTCTTGATAACTTCTCGCTTGTTGTTTCCCATGGTGTTAAGGGGCTTGTGGCAAAGGAAAACCTCGTATTTTGACACGTTCGGTATGAGGTTCCATTCTTGGTAGAAGGCCGAGATTTTATTCGCCAGATTTTCCATCTTGTCCTTCACGATTTTCGGGTTTTTGACTGCCACCAGGAAGATGAAGTCATCCACGAAAGCAGCCGAGTATGTGCCCTTAATTCGGTCGAGGCCGAACAGGGTGGGGATCATATAGATGAAAATGATGAAGAGTATAGGGGACGTGACCGTGCCCTGCATAAGACCTTCAATAATGTCAAAGTATCTCGATGCGAAGTCGACGCCGTCCCACGTGGTGAATCTTCTGCCAGTGGTCATGTGCCAGACAAGCTGGATGAAGCAGATCGGGAAGTCGAGTCGGTGGAGGATAAAAAGCAAGCCGTTTATCCACACCGAGTCGAACGCTCTCTGAATGTCGATGAGACAGGCTCCGATTATTTCACCTCTGTTAAGGTGTCGATTAAATTCATCCATCACTTTATGGATGGCGTGAATTACAGAGTGCTTGTGTAGGGATCCGAACTGATTGAGGGGCAGGACCTTGTGATCCTGGCAGAACCCGACGATCTTTTGCTTCAAGTGTGCTTCAAAGGCCCTGCTAACTGCCGGCGTTAGGCTAATGGGCCTGAAGCTGCTGGCTGGCTCCGGCGCCTTGCCCTTCTTCAAAATTGGCAAAATTTTAGCCGTTTTCCAAGCAACGGGGAAGTACATCCTGTTCAAGCAGTTATTGAAGACCACGGTATAAGCGACGATTAGCTTGCGGGGTAGATGCTTCAGGACTATCGGAGGTATGTTGTCCAGGCCCGACGATGTCTTGTTCGGCAGTGTCTTGAAGATCTTGGTAACTCTGTCAATCGTCAGAAGCGGCATGGGTGAATCCTGGGTCGTTGGCGCCGATGCAGGGTTTGTCACGGAGAAATCTGTGATGGTAACACTTTCGTGCACATTTTTCTTGAACGATTCGATCAGGGGGTTTGCTACGTCGTCCACCATTTTCTTGGTCGCGGTGCCATGATTAACGTAGTTTGGGGCGTTAACTCGCTGGTAATGCGCTCCAATAACATTGAGGATGTCAATTGGTGCTTCGACGATGATCTTGTTATCTTTCGAGGGGAGTGAGTCTACATCACAGGTACTAGCTGCGATGAGTTCAACGTCGTCCTTCTCGATCTCAAGTTGGCTTATCTTGGTAGGCTCACGTGGTCGGAAAAACCGATTCAACTTGGGGAAGAAAGAGTCCGAGCGACGATGGTCGATCGTTCTGACCTGGGATTCCCAGTACTGGGTGACCGAGGAGCTGAATTCCAACTTGAGGAGGTAATTAGTTTTCGCAATCAACTCCTTCAAGAAGCCGACGCTGTAAATGGTGGAAGATCGAGGCTTTCTGTAGGTGCGGTTCAGAGTAGAGATGAGGAACGACTTGTACCTCTGGAGTCTTCGTGTCTTCTTGTTGACGTAGTTTAGTACGCTGTCGGTGGGTTTATACTTTGGAAAGGTCGATTTGATGGCCGCGGCAATAGAGGCTGTGATGGAGTCGATGTGGAAATCGATTTCTTCGACCGATAAACACCTGTCATCAGGGATGGCATCTGTATAAGACTTCTCCAGCTTTTTAGCAAATTTTTTCCATCTGGTCCGTTTGAAAGCGAACCTGTGTGTCAAGCTCGGGTCTACTCTGCTGACCGTGAATATTGCGCTTATGTCGATGGTGAAGATAAGTGCTCTGTGGTCGCTGTTGTAATCGTGCGTCGTGATCTTGCCGTTGATTAGATCAGTGAGCCCAATCCTGTGATCGGTGATACAGAGGTCGAGGAACGAACCAGCGCTTGGAAACGTGGGACGGTCGGTGGGTATCAGGCGCGTTCGGTAAGGTATCTCTGTGTCCCGGAGCCAGTTAAACAGCAAGATACCCTTGCGCTTGTCATTCGGATTACCCCAAGCTCTGTGTCGGGCGTTCAGATCTCCCGCAAACAAGAAGTAGTTGTCGGGGTTCTGGAGGTCGAGGCGAGACAGTAAGGTGTTCAGCTCGCGTGTAAAGTTCTTGTCCGCTCTGTTATTTGCATATATGGCTACTATAAACAAGCTTTTGCTGCCTTTTTTCACTCTGACTATACTGTATTCCACGATGGTGTTGTTCTTGGAGGATGGCGAGTACATTACCTCGAACGGTATGGTTCGCTTCAGCAGTATGGCTGTGCCTCCACCTTTGGAGGTATCGCTCCTATCGTTACGAACTAGGGCGTAGTCGGCAAACGAGAGTTTATGCCTGGCGTTGGTTTTTGTCTCCCCGAGTAGAGCTACATCTATATCGTGCATTTTCACAAACTCCAGTAGGTCGTCTCTCTTGACTTGAGACACAATGGAGTTGACGTTGATGCTAGAAATTTTCAGAAAGTCCAGGTTGGGCTCGTTACTTATCGGGCTTGCTATTAAAGGGTCGTTGCGGCTATGCGCCGCCATACTCGGTGTTTTCGTATAAGTCATATAATGTGTCAATTCTTGAGGTGTTTTCAGAGATGAGGTTTTGAAGACTGTCGATCTTGGTGTTGATGTGTTGAAGTATCTGGGTTTTGAAGTTCTCCAGGAGAGTGAACAATTCGTTCGCCTCGGGGGGGGGGGGGGGGGGGGGGTGGCAGTAGACTGACTACGTCCGGTCGAGGTCTGTCCGGGAAGACGAGGAGTCGAAGCACTGGCAACATTTGAGTACGAGAGCGATGGTGTACGTAGCTGAGACGGGGCTGTGCATAATGCGATTCTAGCAATCTTATCGTGGGCCGGCTTCTCGCTTCGTCTGCGAAAAGAGGTCTGCAAAGCTGCGCAGCTTTTCAGAAAGGGGCACCCTGAATACGAGGCTGGGTGACCATATTTTTCACAATTCACACAGTAAACCTGTTCTTTGCCAGCGGTGTCCTTGGGCAGTTCACACTTGCCCGGTTCATGGGAAAATTTGCATTTCACGCAGCGGTAGTCAAGCGCGCAGTTAGAGCTGGTGTGACCGACGCGCTGACAGCGCCTACATTGATAAAGAGCTCTCTTTCTTAGAGGTTCCCATCTAACCCCCGAATAAAGAATGTGCCTGACTTTTGTCAGTTTACTGGAGTCGCTGTCGTTCGTAATCTGAACGAGCACTTTACGCGGTCCGGGCTTGTTTTTGTTGAACGTGAGCTCAGAAACTTTCACGATTTGCACGCCAGGTATTTTCTGTTCGATGAGTTCTTGCTGTATTTCGGAGGCTGTGTATTCGTCGTCAACCCCTTTCAGGACGAGATTTTTGTTCTTGAGGTGTCTCGGAGTGAACGTGTAGTATTTAATATTATTCCTAGCGAGCGCAGTCTTGATCTTGCTAAACGCGCCGATGTTTTGGGCGTGGATGGCAAATAGGTTTTCGTCGCTCTTTTTAATAAAGAAGCTGCCTTTCTCAAGCTCGAGGGAGAGGGCTTCCACTAACTTTTTGAGCGAGCCGGCACAAGCATTCACTATCGGCGGGCGTCTTTGTTTTGGTTGACCGCTGTCGACGTCTTGCTGGTCGCGGCTGCTGTCATGTTCACTCGGAGCCACCGCCTGGTGGGCCGGAGCGGGGGGGGGGGGGGGTGACCGTGGAGGCAGTGTCGCGCCTCTCCGGTGGTGCATTCGGTGTCTGTGGGACAGAGTGGTTCTTTCCGGACTCCGTGGGGGGAGTCCCTATCAAGGTATAACGATTTTCGACCCGAACTGGAGTAACGGGCTTTTGCTTGACATGGTCGCTTTTGATCACCTTGCGCGGTGCAATAAACGGATCGTGGAGCTCTCGGTTATCCGTCGAGATTTTATCCCTACCTCGCTTCTGTGTCACGTTCGGTATGATGGGGGCTTTCAAGTTACCGTGGCTGTGATTAGCTGCTTTCCACATGTTTTCTATGGCCAGAGAGTTGGGCATTCTGCCTGATTTCAGGGAGGCCCAATTGCGTGGGTCGACTAAGTGCTGAGCTATCTTGGTGCTGTTGGTGGCGGCTGGTGGGGTGAAAACCTCTTCATGAGGAAGTCTCGCGTTAGCTAGAGAGTCTGGTATTATCTTTGTCTCCGTAACATCGGTATCCATATCAGTGTTGAGTCCGCCCGCACCACCGATGTCGGCATTCGAGACGAGTTGTTGTTGTCCGCCGTCGGCCATTGTGCGCGCGTGCGCGCTGCCGGCCGGCAGATTGAAGAAGGAGGGCAAAGCTAACCTTTCTTAGTGCCGGGACGCAAAAAAAAAGGGAATAATGTCAAGCTACCGGGATGCCTGCGACACCCGGGCTGCATTAAGCTCGCTACTTAATCCTGGCAGTTATAATCCGAAGAAAACTGTCACTTTAGGTTAGTAGAAACCTCGCTATTCAGGTCGGCACAGAGAGAGCGTGAGGGCACGTCTTGTCGCTCCAAGCGCTCGGCCAATACTCTGAGATTCGAACCCACGACCCCAGGCATGGCAGGCAGACACTCTACCAACTGAGCCAATGAGCTAGCTTGCTCGAAGACTTTAATTAAACTACTTTAACAACTGTTTTATATTTGATTTTTAATTAGTCTCTCTCAGCGCGCAAACACGAGCAATTGTATTACATTATCTAAATCTAAAACAAATTTTGTCGAAGCTTCATCTAAATTAAAGGGCTTAACCGACAATAAGTTGTATATTAAAGGAGTTTAATTGAGGTCTTGATGCATGCTAGCTCAATGGGTAGGGTGGTAGAGTGTCTGCCTGTGATGCCTGGGGTCATGGGTTCAAATCTAGGTCGAACAAAATTTTTTTCTTCGATAATTTTATTCAAAATAATTTTATTATTAATAATTAAATTTTATAAAGAATAATATATCAATATCTAATAATAATATTCAATAAATAAAAAAATAGTGTGAAAATAAAATTAAAAGAAAAAAAAAAAAAAAAAAAAAAAAAACCCGTATGGAAACCCGTACGGAAACCCTGACTAAATATCAGTATCGGAAACCCGTATGGGATCCTTTACAGGAACCCTTATGGGTCACCGTACGGGTTTCCTTACGGATTTCCATATGGATTTTTTCAGCTGGGTAGGCGTTGTGAATAACAAATAATTAACTTTTGTAATAAACAAATAAGCCGATAAGCTACAACTCCAAAACACTGGGCGTACTTAGTAAAAATAATTAATTTTTTTTAATAAACAAATAAGCCGATAAGCTACAACACCATAACCTAGCGCATGGCTGAAAAAAATGTTAATATTTTTAATAAACCAATAAGGCGACAAGCTACAACCCCATAACTTTGGGCATGACTAAAAAAAATTTTAATATTTTTAATAAACAAATAAGGCGATGAGCTACAACCCCATAACACTGGGCGGAGTGAATGAGAAATAATTAAATTTTTTAATAAACAAATAAGCCGATTAGCTACAACCCCATAACATTGGGCATGGCTCAAAAATTTTTTTTATCCATGTCCAAGGTTATGGGGTGGTAAACTTGTTTGCTTAGTTGTTTATTTAAATATTCACATATTTTATATTCGCTGCACCCAATGTTATGGGTTTGTAGCTCATCGGCTCATTTGTTTATTAAAAAAATTAATTATTTTTCATCCCCTACGTCAAATGTTATGGGGTTGTGGCTCATCAGCTATTTTGTTTATTAAAAAAAATTAATTATTTTTCATTCGCTACGCCAACCTTCATGGGGTTGTAGCTTATAGCTTTATTGGTTTATTAAAAATATTAACATTTTTTTCAGCCATGCCCAAGGTTATGGGGTTGTAGCTCATCGGCTTATTTGTTTATTAGAAAATTTAATTATTTTCATTCATTCTGTCCAGTGTTATGGGATTGTAGCTCATCGCCTTATTTGTTTATTAAAAATATTAATATTTTTTTTAGCCATGCCCAAGGTTATGAGGTTGTAGCTCATCGCCTTATTTGTTTATTAAAAATATTTACATTTTTTTTACCCATGCCCAAGGTTATGAGGTTGTAGCTCATCGCCTTATTTGTTTATTAAAAATATTAACATTTTTTTTAGCCATGCCCAAAGTTATGGGGTTGTAGCTTGTTGCCTTATTGGTTTATTAAAAATATTAACATTTTTTTCAGCCATGCGCTAGGTTATGGTGTTGTAGCTTATCGGCTTATTTGTTTATTAAAAAAAATTAATTATTTTTACTAAGTACGCCCAGTGTTTTGGAGTTGTAGCTTATCGGCTTATTTGTTTATTACAAAAGTTAATTATTTGTTATTCACAACGCCTAGGGTTATGGGGTTGTAAGCTTGTCCGCTTATTTGTCAATTAAAAATTTAAATTTCGTTTCTAACTTTATTAATTAAAACAAAAAAACAAAAAATTCAAATCAAGCATGCCTGAAGATTTTAAATTTGGCGCGTCTGGGTGGTTCACACTTTTGAGAGGCCTTAAAGACGGCGCTCTTGCTCCAAGAATCAAAGATCAAGTTTCCATTCGATATATCGACTTGACTATCTAATCGAATCTCTTATTCTCTTTTTCATAAGTGGACATAATTATAAGTAGAATGTAGATTGGTAGATTGTTGCATGCTTCATAGAATTCAAAAAATAACATTTTTAATTTGGACTCATTTTTTTCAGAGTAAGCAATAGTAATCCATGATTGTTTTATCAGAATAATTGATAAACTATGATCAATTATTTGTAATTTCAAAAATAGAAAAAAATAAATAAACAAGTGGTATATTATTTACAATATTTGAACATGGATTTTTAACGAATCAAAAAACTAAAAAACTGAATAAAAGTAGTATATCATTTTGATATTGAGATCAATATTTCGTTGAGTATCAATTTTTTCAAAGCAGGTGACCTAATTTTGGCTGGAATTTGAATAGTTTTTAGTCAAAAAATAATTTCAAAACATCTATAATGAACGAAAAAGTTAAATGTAGCGTGTATATTGATAAAAAAACACTAGTTTAGCACATAAAATGTGTCAAAAGTGTATGCTTTGGAATCAACTAAAACCCCAAATCCGCACTACAATTACTATGGGAGCTTGTTTGGAAATATATGAAGAGAAGACTCCACATATTTTTGAGAGAAAAAAAAAGGTCGAAACCGTTCAAAAATGCGTGTGAAAATCGTAAAAAACGCGTTTTTTGTGTTTTTTGACAACTTTAAACAACTGTATCTTGGAAGTGGAAGATCGTACAGCATTCCGGTTGGTCGCAAAATTTTTGTTTTTTCATAAAAAAAATTTAACAATTTTTTAATATGCACAAAAATTTAGCCTAGAAAAAGCTACGGTCGTTTGAAGATACCTGCAAATGAGCAAAAACAGCTATATCTGTGTAGGACTGTATTATTATAAAAATAACCAAACTACGTTGTCAAAATATTTTTACAAAAAAGAACTTATTTTGAACAAAATTTTGCCGCAAACTAGAGGTTTCTATCTTATTTTGATCAAAAGTTAGAATTTTTCGAAAAATACCTTAAAATTGCTTAAAACAGCTTAAAAATAGGCCATTTTTCAATCTTTGAAAAAATCTAGCACCAAGCAGAAATAAAATAGAGACCTCTAGTTTGTGGCAAAAGTCTTCTATTAAATAGTACTTTCGCCAAAAAAAATTGCAATAAAATCGGTGAACCCCGTGCGGACGGTTTTTTAAAAAAGTATTATTTTGACCCGCATAGTCATATTCAAAATCTTAAGACTTGTATAGTGGAATCGTGTTCTGATTTAAATTTAGAATTGATTAATTATTTTAAAGATTATATACTAGATTTAAAAGAAAAAATTTTAGAAGAATATCCTTTTAAAAAAACGAAAAATATATAGTTTTAATGAATTGTAAATATTTTATATTTTTAACAAATAAGAATAATGATAATTATAATAATTTAAATATAAAAGTGGTCTTGTGTATATTTTTAAACCTTGCCAGTCTCAATCAGCATGCTTAAATTTTTAATCTTAAAAATAAATAAATGATGATATTTTTGTGCTTATAATTAAAAAAATTTTTGAAAATATTAAAGATTCTCATTTTATTTAATAGATTCGTAAAAGAAATTTTTTCTATTTATTCAAACAAAGTATTAAAATATTCAGAAAAACTTATTTTATAGATTCGTAAACAAACAATTTTTATAAGCTTTAATTTCTTTATTCAAAACCTAGTTAAATTTTATGAATTAAATTAAATTAAATTCAATTCAATCTTAATAATTTTTATTATAAAAACAAGCACGGTCTTTCATAAAACTAGGTGGTGTATCAACAGTATCATAACCTTCTAAGTATTCCTCGGCTGGAGTTTTTTTATAATTTAAAAATTTTTTGATTATAAAAGCTCGTCTTATGGCACAGTTGTAGTCAGAATTACTAGAATGAAAATCACATACATAGAATGAATTGTGATTTCTGCTCAGCATTTTAAAATTTAAAATTCCCATTTCAGAAATATCGATAACTTTCCTAAAAATTAAAAAAATTTATTAAATATTCTTATGATATTAAAAGTTCGATTAACAATGTTTACTTACTTATCCCAACAGATACTCTGCACAAACTTTTGTACTTCTTCCGTATAAACGTAAATTTTAGAAGCATCTTTTAAATTCACTTGCAATATTTTAGTAATTTCACTCGGCTGAGTCGTTCCACTTCTCCAAGGAATCTTATGATATTTTTTTTCCAAACAAGAATTCATACGCTTCTCACATTTCAAAAGATTGCACTAGAATGATGATGGTTTAAAAAGTACTGTGACAGGTGGACTATGAGCGCTATCTAGAGAAATGATTGCAAGCTCTTTTGGAATTAAAATATCTCGTGATCTGTGAGAGAATAATAAATCTACTACGAAAGTCATGGTAAGGTTATATTTAATACTGTTGAAAGAACAACTAAATGAGTTCATAGTATACACTCTCTTTATATACTCCTTTCCCCCACACCATTTATTTTAATTTAACTGTGGAGGGGGTGTCCTTCTAGAAAGTTCTGGAAAAATCCTTTCCAGAAAGTTCTAGAAAAATCCCTTCTAGAAAATTCTGGAAAAATCAAGAAAAATGTAGAAAAAGCCGTTAAACTTTGAAGAAGATAGATGAGTTTTTCCTAGAAAAGAAAAACCGTTTTTCTTTGTAGACAAAGAAGCCCCCCCCTTTTCCAAAATTCCTTCTAGATTTTTCCAACCGTTTTCTGCAAGTATAAAGTCCGTAGAGCGGTTCTCCAGAGCTCAGTCGAGTTTGGGACAGTATACTGAGTCTATTCGAGTGTTTTTCAAAATGTCTTTGCTCAAATATTTCGGATTAAACATTTAGACTTTGCAAGCATCTCTTAGAAATCTTGAACATGTTGAAGATACTGATTTACAACATTGGTTATATTTATCTGAAAATATGAATAGTGTCATAAAAAATTTAATTAATTCTGGAAATTTAAATGTTCATGAAAAAAAAAGATGTGAAGGTTACCTCATCCAGTTAACTAATATTAAGAATCAAATCGAGTTTTATTTACAAAAAAGTGGAGGTGATTTGCAAAATCATAATCAACCTGAAGATTTAATTCAATGGATCGATTTACCATCAATTTTCGCGAATCGAATTAGTTCTGGTCTAATAACAAATGTATCGCATAAAGATGTTAAATCATTTTTGATCGATTTTAAGCCAATCTTCAATGAAAAAGTTAATGCTGTTTTGAAAAAGTATAATTCAGTAAAAGCCAGCGCTGAACTTGCCAGTGAATATGTGATTCTTAAAAAGGATATTGAAACAGTTGAGGTAAAAAATTTCAATACCGCAAGTGAGCCAGTGTTTCTAACAACTGACACAATGGAATGGTATGATGAAAATATTTTGAAACCAATACTTCATAAAATAGAAGAATTTGAAGGTTGTGGATCTGGTTGGACTTTAAGACAAGTGTTGAGTGTAATAATTAACTCCAAAGAGTTTCAACCTATGCATGCTGGTTCTTTCATTGAGCTCCCACAACCTATTAAGTCTAAAAATGCTTGTTTGAATGTTAGAAATGATGATAATGAATGCTTTAAATGGGCAATATTATCTTCTTTATATCCAGTCAAAATTGATGCGGACGATGTGAGATCATACATTCACCACGCTAATAAACTTAACTTTAAAGGAATTGATTTTCCAGTAAGATTAACTCAAATAAAAAAGTTTGAAAAACAGAATGAAATTTCAGTGAACGTTTTTCTCTTAAAAAAAATCAATGGTAAATATGAAGTTGGAACAGCGCATGCAACTGATTCACTTAAAGAAAAACACGTTAATCTACTTTATATTCAAGACTTCTATTTTGATGAAAAGAAACCTAATGAAAAAGAACCTGATGATATTCCTAAGTTTCACTATGTGCTTATTACTGATTTGTCAGCCTTAACGAGAAAACAACTAACAAAACATCATGGAAAAATCCACTTTTGTAATCGCTGCATTCATTACTTTTATTTTTTAAAAGCTTTATTGGATCATCAAGATTTTTGCATGCAACTTAATAAGTGTATAATTGATTTACCTGTAGAGGGTAAAGGTAAAGATAAAATTAAATTTAAAAACTACAAGTTCCAAGACAAAGCTCCTATATGTATTTATGCGGACCTTGAATGTTTAATTAAACCTAATAAAGATAATGAGGATGTACAAGATCATCAAGCTTATAGTGTTGGCTACTATTTGAAAAATAGTTTCAATGATGAAAAGTCTTATTATAGAAGTTATCGGCCGATTGAAGAAGGTCAAAAAACACCATCCGTATGGTTCGTGGAAGAGTTAAAAAGAATTGGTGAGGAATATGATAAGTTGTACAAGAATCCTAAAGAAATGATCCTTACTGCAACAGATTGGCGAAATTTTGAGATGGCGAAAGTGTGTGTTATATGCGGTAACTATTTCAGTAAACGTTGTAAAATTGTAAGAGATCACGATCATTTTACTGGTAAATATAGAGGGGCAGCCCACGATAGTTGCAATATACGGTATAACAAAGCTAGATATATTAATGTGCTGTTTCATAATATGTCTGGTTATGACACTCATTTGATAATCAAAGAAATATATTCAAATGAAATTATAGATGGAGATCTAAAAATTTTAGCTGAATCTAAATCAAAATATATTTCTTTCACAAAAAGAATGAAGGGTAGTGTTATACAATTCAGATTTCTAGATTCATTTAGATTTATGGCATCATCTTTGGAGAAACTAGCTAGGTACCTACCTGAAAAGACAATTACAACTAAAGTTCATCAACAAGCAAATTTATCAGATGAGAAAATAAAGTTCCTAACAAAAAAAGGATGTCTTCCATATGAATATCTTGATTCGTTTGATAAGTTAAAAGAGACGAAACTTCCAGAAAAAGGAGCTTTTTATAGTAAATTAACTGGGTGTGATATAAGTGACGAAGAATACTCTCATTGTGATCAAGTTTGGAAACAGCTTCAGATTGAAACTCTTGGTGATTATTCAGATATTTATATGAAAACAGATGTCTTATTACTCGCGGACATATTTGAGAACTTTCGATCAACTTGTCTAGAAGCTTACTCATTAGATCCTGCTCATTATTATACCAGCCCTGGCTTGAGCTTTGACGCAATGTTAAAAAGAACACAAGTGGAATTAGACTTAATCACAGACATAGATATGTTACTTTTCGTCGAAAGAGGAATTAGAGCGGGGATTAGCCAGTGTTCGAATCGATATGCAGAAGCTAACAATCAATATATGAATGAAGGTTATGATCCGAATAAAGAAGATAATTACATAATGTATTTAGATGCCAATAATTTATATGGGTAATTAATTTTTTATAAACATTTATTATAAAAAAAATTTTTTCAAAAATTAAATTTTTTTTTTTTTTTCTAGCTGGGCCATGGTGCAACATCTTCCTTATGGAGGGTTAAAGTGGGTTGAAGATGTAAGTGTACCAGACTTTTATGATGTTCCAGATGATAGTCCTATTGGGTTTTTTTTAGAAGTGGATATCGAGTATGATCAATCCCTTCACGAAGAACACCAAGACTTACCATTTTGTCCTGAAACTAAAGCACCCCCAAACTCCAAACACAAAAAGTTGCTCACTACCTTTGAAAATAAAGAAAAATATGTAATTACTATAGAGCATTAAAACAAGCAAAAGAACATGGTCTTAAAGTAAAAAAAATTCATCGAGCCCTTCAATTCAATCAATCCGCATGGCTGGCATCAAACGTTGAGTATAATACTAGAAAAAGAGCAGAAGCAACAAATGATTTTGAGAGAAATTTCTTTAAATTGTTAATTAATAGCATTTATGGAAAATGTCTCCAAAACCAGCGAAAACAGGTTGATGTAAGACCTATTAATGAGTGGCCTGGGAGAAATGAAGCAGAAGCTTGTATCGCAAGTCCAAATTTCCACAGCATAGAAAGGATAGATGATAATATGGCTATACTTCAAATGAAGCCTACTAAACTCACAATATCCAAACCTATTTACATTGGTCTTGCCATACTGGATATATCCAAAGTAAAAATGTACGACTTCCATTATTCTAAAATGAAAAAATGGGTAGGAAAGTCATTAAAGCTTTTATACATGGATACAGACAGCTTTATATATGAGATCCGGGGCGTAAACATCTACAATGTTATGAGGGAACACTCGGAATACTTTGACACATCAGCATATAAAAAAGATAATAAATTTAACATTGAACCTAAAAATGGGAAGAAACTAGGCCTGTTTAAGGATGAGACCAGCTGTGACATCATTACTAAGTACATAGGTTTGAGACCCAAGATGTATAGTTTATTAATACAAAACAAAGATCCTGTAATGAAAGTAAAAGGGGTTAAAGCATCAGCACTCAGAGAAATAAAGTTTGAACATTATGAAAAGTGTCTTTTCGAAAAATCGATAGTTAAAGTTGAACAGCGAACTATTAGAGCAAGACTTCACAATCTACGCACTGAAAAACAAGTAAAGATTGGTCTAAGTTTTGCAGACGACAAACGATATCTTCTCAAAGAAGAATGTATTCAGATTCCATGGATAAAAAATACGACCGATACTTTAGCTTGGGGAGACTATAGAATAGCTCAAATTGAAGAATTTCTTAATAAAACAAGAAATGACGCAGAGAAGGTTCTAGAAGGTAATGACGTCACTGATCAGAAGGTTCTAGAAGGTAATGACGTCACTGATCAGAAGGTTCTAGAAGGTAATGACGTCACTGATCAGAAGGTTCAGAACATGGATTTACTCACCAGAGAATTCTAGAAGATTCTCAAGATGAACTTTCTCTAGGATATAACGTCAATAGAAAGAAGCTTCCAGAAAAAAATATTGTGAGTGGGGGTAAATTTTCACAAGCTGATGCAATAAGTGTTGGAAATTACATCACTTTCCAGAAATTTCTAGAACAAAAAACAATGGTTTTGGATGATGTGCCAAAGCCTCCAGCAGATGTCGACAGTACGGTATATAAGGCTGGCAGTTCAAGAAGGGCTCTCACTTGCTGCTCAAAAATTTTAGACGACGGACCACTCAAGAAAGTAGCCAGACTCTCATTTGAAAATGAATATTGATTTAAACAAAGTAAGCATACAATTTTTGGTTTTAAATTTCCAATATTTAATTAATTTTTATCTAAAATTAGCTTATACATTATGTTACTGAATGGATTTCACTAAGGTCAATGATATTGTCAAAAAAGATGAGTACCTTCCGAAGAAACGTTTAATGGAGCTTGCTAGTGGAGAAAATTTTAGAGTTACAACGATATATCAGTGTGACACCAAATTTGGAAAAGTTCTTCATTGAAAATCCAGACGATTTCAAATCTTTAAAAGAAGAAGTGAAAAAAGATCAAGTGTATATAAAACATTTAGGAAACAATAAACTAGAATTTTCTAATAAAAAGTAGATAAATCACAAGTTAAAATGAAGCGTGTTACGTTCAACGACAGTGTCAATGTTAGGGTTATGGTTGTTTATGACTTTGCAAGTCGTAAGGCAAGAATTGGTCCTTGGATTCAAGCCGCATGTGACAGAGAACGTTTCAATCTAAGAATTCAAAGAACTAGTATCGTACTCAATCCGATTATCTTTAAAATGCGAATTAAGTATATGGAAAATGTATTAGGTCCTATTCTGAATAAAAAAGCAATAAATTAAATGTTTGTTCTAATAACTACGTGACCTTATCCCCACTATAATTGCATTTTCAAATGCAATATAAGGAGCTGAATTGGAAAAAAAAACATCATTAGCTGTTACGACATTGTAGAAGAAAGATGGATCTCATGAATCTGAACAAAATTGCCAATAGCTCCTTAATGGAATCGGATTATGATAGACTTTATAAAGTAACATCAATAAGAATAGCTGATATCATGGATGGTCCAAAAATCGTGATAACGCTGGATGCAGAGTTTCAAGTCTTTCTACCTGACCGATTAAATTTTTACTTATTTGCCAACGATGATGAGTTAAATAATTTACAAAAAGAAGTGAAAAATAATAACTTAAGCGTGAAATATGTAGAAGATGAAATGAAATTTTTTTTAAATTGTAAAAGGAAGGACAATAAATAAATATAAAACTCAACTGTTTGTCTTTTTATTTAATTTTTATTTATTACTCAACTTTTTGAATACACAAAGTTATCTAGATTATTACTATTAATCCAACTATTATGATCTTTTGAAAAAACTAACCATTTAACATAAAATTCATTGCCACGTCGTCTGATAACTTTTTCTATTAAATATGTATCTGGGCACTTGGTTTTTTGTAATTCTTGTTCATAAAAGCCTCCGACCACAGGTTGATCTTGATAATCTTTTAAGTGATAAGTAATTGGTTGCGTATTTTTGATACTAGTTATAGTAAATATTTCAGTTGACCAATTAGGGGTATAGCTTTTTTCAAATACATTTTTAATTTTGCTCACTCGAACTTTATCTCCATCTTTAAATTTTGGTGACTTTTTAAAATTTTTATTTTTATTTAATTTTTTTAGAATTTCAGTAGTATGGTTCGCAGTGACATCTTTCGGTTTCATACCAATGCTTCGATGTTTTCTATTTTTCTATAATGTAATTAAATCCGATAAAATATCTATCCACTTGTAACTGCCCCGTAAAGAAAATTGTTTCCACATGATATTTTTTAAAGTACGATTGAATCTTTCGCATATAGAAGCTTTTAAACCACTGTATGTTGAGTACATATTAACTTTATACTTGTTCATTAAATTTTGGAAATCTTTATTGTAAAACTCTTTACCCATATCAACATGAAGATTTCGAGGAGATTGAGTACTTTTGAAGACTGTTTCCATTGCAGCTGCTACCTCTTTACCAGTTTTTGTCTTTAAAGGTATCGCGTGAGCGTATTTTGAAAACACGTCGATGATTGTAAGCATGTATCTATGACTTTTATTTTCTCTAGCATATGGTTGCATTTCTACTATGTCAGCTTGCCAGGTATCGTGTAAACCCCGTACTTCAACTTTTCTACGAGGGAAATTTCTGCGTGCAGGTTTGTGTATTTCTTCAACCACTTTTTCCATGTTTTATTTAGGTAAATCTTTCCAAAATTGTTCTCTAGCATGAATTTTCGAGTCTACAAGATCTTCAATCTCTTTTTTATGTTGAAATAAAAGTTCTACAACTTGTTGTTTCCACACAGTCAAAATATCTAAATATATCTTTTCTTTGTCAAAATCGTTGATAAATTCACTAACTGCTTTATGTATTGCGTTCGTACTCTCTATATCTTTGAGCAAATGTCTTTTAAATTCAATATTACTTTTTTTAATTACGTCTTGTAGAGTACGCAAGTTTATAGCGTCCGCTGATTCGATAGGAGGTGCCAAGTTACACAGTCTTTTCGATTCAATATCGAAATCACCGTTGGGAGTAAGTTTATATCCAACTCCTGGTGGTCCTCGGCTGCTCTCTTTTTTCTCAACCTTACGTCCAAATATGTCAACAGGCATTTTGATACTGATGGGTAAGTAATTATATTCTCAGTATATATACCCTCCCTCCCGCAACTCTTCAATAATTGAATGAATTTCATTTGTGTGACTTGTATTTCCAGCTGACTGCTCAGCTATTAACAACCTGAGACGATCAACGAGTTCATTGGGATTATCCCAGTATACGTAATCAGTTCTGCTGTTGAGTCGGGCATTTTTAAATTTGAGTATGGAACCACCTAGTTTTGTTGGAGTAGATACAGCTAACGGAGACTGTCTGTTGAGTTGTATTTTTTTAATGTTCTTTTTGGTGACTGTTTTGTTTTTGGAGGACTTAAATTGAAAAGAGGCATAATAACATTTTGATATTTTTTACTAGTAACATGATATTTTATGTCTTCAGTAGATTTGCTTCCTTTTCTGTGAGCGTTAGTTTGCTTAAGAATTTCTTTATATCGACTTAAGTTAGCAAAATCATTAGTTGTAGAATCTTTGCGAACAATGAGATTAAATAATTCTTGAGTTCTAGGATACGACTTATTGTTGACTACGATAGAATCTTCTAAAAATTCAATAGGTTTATTTCCAAGAGTGTAGTCTCCTTGAAGAGTTTTTTTGACTCCATACAGATTATCTCGCTCATCAGGCTCTATTTGATTAAATATGTCTTCTCCTCGGTCAATACTTGTTTCTCCCAATTAATTATACGTATCACTCTCATGAAGCGTAGATTCATCCTCAACTGCAGATGATGCATTTGGAGGTATGACAAGATCATTGTGTTGTATCCCAGATTCGTTGAATGAGCTATTGAATGAATTTTCTTTTTTTCATTCAGATTTTTTAACTGTTTCAAGAGGTGAGCTTTCATTGAGCTTTAGACGTTTTGCTGCAAGCTTTTCCAGAGGATTTAGAATAGGTTTAAACGTTTCGGTCAAAATACGTTCAGCATCGTCTTTTCGACTTTTTATAATATTGAATTTCCGTTTTACAATTTCGCGAGCTTTCACAAGCTCTTCAAGGATTCTTTTCTCCTTAGCAATGTTTTCCATGTTTATGCAGCATAGGTTGACTCAAGACTAATTATTTTTCACTAGGTTCTACTATATTTATAGCGAAACAATCGAATCCTTTTCTATATCTACCATCATTAATATTTCCATCTTTATCTATAACTATAAAACTATGTTTACCTTCTACCCAACACTTTGAGCACACGTTTTTAAATTGATTGTAAGGCATGTCAGTATTAACGTGATCGTCATAAATATGTTTCAGATTCACTTCATCTTGACGAAATAAAATCAACAAGTTGACATTATCTCTTACTAAATGTTTAGGTACTGCTGCATACGACTGACATAGATAAAAACAATCTACGCTCTTATGTCTCCCCATACAATAAAAGGCTTTAACATTATCTTGCTTCTCACATGCGATATCATCGAAGACAAAAATGTAATTAGGTAAAGCATCAGCTGGAGACACTACCTCATCATGGTCACTAAATGCAAAATACTTCATCCCCTCGATTGGTTCCAAGAGTTGTTCGAGAAACTTATACTTTGGTTGGTTCAAAGATTTAGAGTAGACGTAAATTTATTCAAATCTTAAACCGTTTGATTGTGTTAAAAGAGCTAGTAAGCTGTTAGTTTTCCCACAATTCGATGGTCCTGAAATAACTGCTCGAATGCTACTCGGGAGTAAGTCACCGTGACGTTTTTCTTTCTTTTCCTGTTCGGCAATAATATCAAAGTTTGGTACTGGCAGTTTCAGAGGGTTTTGTAAAAAATCCATGTTGATCATTCGGAATCTAAATGTTGAATACTAAGGAAACCTATAAATATATCGTTTTTATATCCACAAGCTCAGTCGTTAGTTGGCAGGCCTAATAAAATGATCATTCACAATAAGAAGAAGAAAGGTGGCGGTTTATTAAATAACATCATCAATAAGCTTCCAGTTGAGTTGCACTTACCTGGTTACAACTATTGTAGACCTGGTACTAAGTTATCCAAGCGACTAGCACGTGGTGATCTAGGAATCAATCCATTAGACGCAGCTTGTAAAGAGCACGATATTGCTTATTCACAGAATCACGAAAATTTAGAGGCTAGACACGCGGCAGACAAAGTCCTTGCTAATAAAGCGTGGGAAAGAGTAAAAGATAAAAACGCAAAGTTTGGAGAAAAAGCAGCAGCTTATTTTGTTACCAACGCTATGAAGTTGAAAAGTAAATTAGGGATGGGTCTCAAAGTAAAATCTAAGAAAATGACTCCACTGAGTTCTATTATAAAAGTTGCATCAAAATCAGTAGCTCCTAATAATACCCCGAAAAGTATTATAAATGCAGCTCTTCAAGCATCTAAATTAGCAGTTAAAAAAGCTAGTGGAAAAAGTAAAATAAAAGTTCCTCGAGTATTACCGATGACATCGAAAATTAGGGGATTTCTACCTTTGGTTCCCCTATTTGCCGGCTTGAGTGCTACGGGTGCATTAGCAGGGAGTGCAGCTGGAATTTATAAGGCTATTAACGATGTAAAGTCAGCTAAACAAGATTTGGAAGAGAAAAAAAGACATAATAAATCTATGGAAGCTATAGCTGCAGGTAAAGGACTTTATCTTGGACGTCATAAACAAGGATTTGGTCTATACTTAAAAAAAAAAAAAAAGGCAAAGGAGCCTACTTGAGAAAAAGAGGCAAAGGGGCTTACTTAAGAAAAAGAGGAAAGGGGGTGCACTTGAGAAAAAGAGGCAAGAGAGTGTATTTGAGAAAAAGAGGCAGAGTCTAAAAAAGCTCGAAATAACTTTACCAAATCGTCAGCTGACAAACTTTGACTTATTAAAGTATGCGCAAAAGCTTAAAATTCCACATTTTAGAGGAGTTTTTATGAAAAACATATTACCATATTCTGGACCTAATTATCGAGAATCCGCCATCGTAAACCTAGATGATGAAAGTGGGCCCGGAACTCATTGGGTTGCTTATCGAAAAAATGGTAACGATGTAGTTTACTTTGATAGTTTTGGTGATCTCAAACCTCCGCTCGAATTAATGCTTTACTTGAATGTCAACAGTGTGAAATACAATACAGAAAAATTTCAAGACTACAATTCTTATAACTGCGGTCATCTGTGTTTACAATTCCCTAATGGAAGCTTAGGTATATAAGCAGTCTCTTTCATAAATTATGCTCAGTTTAGGGTGAGTCGTGATGGAATCATTTACTCTTACCCTATCAGCCAATTCTTCAGTTCTTGAAGCTCAGTATTATCCACCTATTCAACTTTTGCCGAATAAAAATTATACTCTTGGTTTAGTACAGTTGTTTACATTCAATTCAATACCTAATATTGACATTGGATGCAATAAATTTTATGTTGACGATCGAGTTATCACCTTCGATACAGGAAATTACGAATTGGTTGATATTGAAAAAATTCTTCAAGAAAAAAACATTAAAATATTGATTAAACCTAACGATAATACTTTCCGCACTGAAATTGAATGTACTGGAATAGTTGACTTCACACCTGTTGACTCGATTGGAAAACTTTTAGGATTTAGTAGACGCAAACTTGAAGCGAACTTGAAACATATTTCTGATAATCAAATTAATATCCTTAAAAACAATTCATTGAGAGTGGAGTGCAACATCACTGCTGGAGCTTACATAAATAATAAACTAGTTCATACTATCCACGAATTTTATCCTACAGTTGAACCTGGGTTTAAAATAATTGAGGTACCTTCACAAGTTATATATCTACCTGTGAATGTAGAGTGCATTGAAAATCTGCAGTTGCGCATTGTTGACCAAGACGGAGAGTTGGTAAATTTTCAAAAGGAAGTTATTACAATAAGATTACACACTAAATCCTCATAATGGGTATTGTATTTTATGGAAAAGGACTTCAAAGAAACTATAAAACTCAAACATCATGCAGTTCTTCAATCAGTCATCGTCGAGCATCCAAAGCGCTAACACGGCAGAACATCCAGTTTCTCAAAAGTCTAGGACTAAGAATCGTTCGTGGTGGAAAATAACTTGCAATTTCTTTTGTTGCTATAAAAATGGAAGATATTCTAGAAATTCAAGCTCCCATTCAGTTCGATGATAGTATCTCAAATTATGAGTTACATGCTCATCAGCCTTACACTGGATCTAATTTCAATCATAGTGATGAAATTCGTATCGCTATCCAGTATCAGGACTTGGCAGTTTTACCATCGCGTAGTTATCTGCATGTGACCGGTCAATTAAGAAAGTCAGATGGTACAAAAGCAGCGAATACTCATTTCGTTAGCAACGGTGTATGTCATTTATTTGAAGATATTAGATATGAGCTCAATGCAATAGAAATTGATCGCATAAAGAATGTAGGAATAGCTAGCACTCTAAAGGCTCTTATGTCTTTAGACTATGGTGCACAAACTGAGAACCGTGGGTGGTATACCGAGGGAACCTTAATGCTTGATTCTGAAGGTTGATTTGATGTATGTATCCCTTTGAAACATCTCTTTGGTTAAGCAGAGGATTACAATAAAATCATAGTCAATGCAAAACATGAATTGATCATTCGAAGATCAAACACTGATTATAATGCTGTTTATCAAGCAAACACAGGGACGCCTGAAGCTCCTGTATACGAAGATATCAAGATAAACATTTCTAAAATCGAATGGTTGATGCCTTATGTAACTCTTTCGGATGCATACAAAATAAACTTGCTCAACTATCTTCAAAAAGGTAAATCAGTTGCTATGAGTTTTCGAAGTTGGGAACTCCATGAATTGCCTCTAGTACCAACAACCACTAAAAATAATTGGCTAGTAAAAACATCTAATCAGTTGGAGAAACCTCGTTTCATGATAATAGGCTTTCAAACTAATAGAAAAATAGTAGAAAACTCAGTCTAAATGTATACGATCATTGTAATATCAATAACTTGAGAGTTTTCTTAAACTCGCAATATTATCCGTATAATAACTTTAACACTGATTTCACTAAAAATCGAGTTTCCATACTTTATGAGAATTATCTAAATTTTTACGAATCCTTTTACAATGTAAGGAGTGAACAACGAACGCCAATGCTAACTAGAGAGAGGTTTGTAAAAGAAGCGTCTTTATTTGTCATAGATTGTTCAAAACAAAATGAATCGTTAAAAAATGCTCCAGTAGATGTGAGAATTGAGTTTGAATCATCAGAGAATATACCTGCGAATACTGTGGCGTACTGCTTAATTATTCATGATCGTATAGTAGAGTATAATCCTATGAATGGAGATGTTAAAAAAAATAGTTTAAGATAAAAAATGTATTGAAAATTACTGGAATAAATTTTTTTAGAATAAAAAATTAATGTTATCTTATTTCTCAAACCTTCCCCTCAATAATTTAAATAATAAATTTTTATTCTTCATTTTTTAAAATTGTTTATTGTTTATTCTTAATTTTTAAATAATTGTTTATTATATGGGACTCCAGCTAGGCTCCTTCAAAATCCGTGGGACCCCGGCTAGGCTCCTTCAAAATCTATGAGACCCGTGCAACTTGAAAATCCATGGGACCCGTGCACCTCGAAAATCCATGGGACCCCCCCCCATAGAGTACCTACTATTATTATTCACGAAATAAATAAAAAACACCCGGACGCCCAGCGTTATTGGGTTGTAGAGCTTGGGGGGTTGATTGTTTATTTATTTATCATTTCAGAAAAAAAGCCTTGTTGCCCAGTGTTATTGGGTTTCAGAGCTCGGGAGGTAAATTGTTTATTTATTTATCATTTCAGAAAAAAAACCTGGTCGCCCAGCATTACTGGGTTGTAGAGCTTGGGAATCAATCTTGTATTTTTTTATCATTCAAGAAAAAAAAAAAAAAAATACCTGGATGCCCAGCGTTGTAGATCTTGGGGGGTAGATTGCTTATTTATTTTTCATTTTAGAGAAAAAAAAAAACCCACGTACGATCGGCGTCATTGGGTTGTAGAGCTTGAGGGGTAGGTTGTTTATTTATTTATCATTTCAGAAAAAAAGCCTGGTCGCCCAGCGTTATTGAGTTGTAGAGCTTAGGGATCGATTTTTTATTTGTTTATCATTAAAGGAAAAAAAAAAAATACCCAGATGCCCAGCGTTATTGGGTTCTAGAGTTTGGGGATGAATGGTTTGTTTATTGTATGATTTATTTATCAAAAAAACCGAGATGCAAAGCGCTTTTGGGGTATAAAGCTTGTGGAATCGAATGTTAATTTATTCAACGTTTGAGGAAAAAGAAAAACCCAGGACGCACAGAGTTATTGAGTTGTAGAGCTTGGGGGGTGGATTGTTTATTTATTTATTATTTGAGAGCAAAAACGACCGACGCTCGACGTTATTGAGTTGCGGAGCTTGAGGGCAGGTTGTTTATTTATTTATCATTTCAGAAAAAAAAGCCTGGATGCCCAGCATTATTGGGTTGTAGCGCTTGGGAGGTAGATTGTTTGTTTATTTTTCATTTTAGAGGAAAAAAAACCCGCGTACACTCGGCGTTATTGGGTTGTAGAGCTTGAAGGGTAGGTTGTTTATTTATTCATTATTTGAGAGAAAAAAAAGCCCCGGACGCTCGACGTTATTGAGTTGTAGAGCTTGGGGGGCGGTTGTTTATTTATTTATCATTTCAGAAAAAAAATAAATAAAAGCCTGGAGGCTCAGCGTTATTGAGATGTAAAGTTTGGGGATTATTCGTTTATTTATTTTATGATTTATTTATCAAAAAAACCGAGACGCATAGCGCTTTTGGGTCGTAGAGCTTGGGGGATCGATTCTTTATTTTTATTAAAAAAAAAAAAAAGATCTGTAGTATACAAAATAAATAAATAAACTAACGCAATAAAACCTAAATTTGAATGTAATAATTATTAGACCGTATCCTGATTATGAATCTGACGGAGAGTCGTGCGACCAAGTCAATGATATATTGTTATACATGGGAGGCAAGCGCCACATTGACGTCGAGAGAGAAATTTTCAGGTAGCGGCACGAGGCGAAAGTTGCGCGCAGCGCAAAATTACTTTGACTCCCGCTTCACGGAGAGCGGGAGTCAAAATTACTTTGACTCCCGCTTCGGGAGAGCGGGTGTCAAAGTAACACTTTGCTCCCAGAGAGGGCGCATCGAAAAGTACCTATTGAATGCCGCAGTGAAACAAAACACCTTTGAAGTGCAGCCGTCGGCGAGTCAAGCTGCCGCCCGATCTCAAAAGGCGGCATGGCAAAGATCCGTTCTGGGCCCGGTTGCCGTGTTGCCGGGCCACGGATCGGATGTGGCATGTTACGCTAATCCGGACCCGGCATGGATGATTTGCCGTGCGAGTTGCCGTTTGATCAGATATATATATATGGGTGATTCTCTGTCAAGACGACCGACCAAAAAATAAATTTCAAAAATAATTTTACTACATGATCTAAACTATTATTTGGACTCCCTGGTAAATTTTTAGATTTTTTGAATGCATATTATTTGAATGGCAATGGTCTAAAGTTGACAATAACTGGGATTTTTTCATTTTTAGGCTATTTTTAGGCTATTTTAGAGCTCAAATAACTATAAGGGGAAGCATTTTTTCTACATACACATGAATGTAAAACTTTTTGGAAATTTTATTAATTTTCAGAAAAAAATTTTTTTAGCGTCTTTTGATAACTTTTTATTTTCATCCTCACTGATTAAGAGCTTGAAAAACCTTAAAATTGAGTTATCTTGATGTTCGCCATCTGGGAAAAATTTTTAAAAATTCCTAAAAGTTGTATTTTTTATCCACAAAAATAGTCCTGGTATTTTAAGAGTGGGCCTGATAGATAGTAAACCACTACAAATCATTTTATCATTAAAAATAAGCCAAAAATGCTCTTTTTTGACTATTTATGAGCATTGTACGCTCTAACATTGTTAAAAGAAAAACCATTTGTTTGTTTTGATTTTTAATTCACTGATTTTAATCTAAAATTTTAGACTAAAATTTTAGCATAAAAAACACTGAAAAAAATTTTCTTGCTTGTTTTGATTTTTAATTCACTGATTTTAGTCTAAAATTTTAGACTAAAATTGTAGCATAAAAAACACTGAAAAAAATTTGCTTGCTTGTTTTGATTTTTTCATACTCATTTTTATGCTAAAGAGAGCGCTTTAGTCAATCACTTGAAATTTCGGGTGCTGCTGTCTGCTACACTAGAAGCCACGATCAAAACAAACAAGCAGATTTTTTTCATAGTGATTGGTAATAATTTTTTTAGTAATTTGTTTTTTAATCACAAGCTGTTTGAATTCTTTAGACAAGCTGTATTAAGTAATTTTCAAATGATAAAGATTGATAACAAATCTTATTAGTTATTCATTAAACAAAATTGTAAAAAATAAAATAATTTTTATTATCAAGGTGTTGTTTTGTATTGTTTTGTGTTGTGTTGTGGTACATGATAATAGTATGAGTGTAAAAAGAGCTGACTTAAAGCGATAAAGCCCAGTTTTTTTAAAACCATAAAATCTGTAAGTATTTATGGATATCATTTTTCGTCTTTTCGAACACATCAGATTTTTAAAATTTTACCTTAACATAAATTCATACAAACAAATGGTTTTTCTTTTAACAATGTTAGAGCGTACAATGCTCATATTTAATCAAAATAAAGCATTTTTGTCTTGTTTTTCTTAATCAAATCATCTCAAGTGGTTTAAATTCTATCAAGCCAACTCTATAAATTCAGGGCTGTCATTTTTTACATGACCATAAATTCATACAAATAAATGGTTTTTCTTTTAACAATGTTAGAGCATACAATGCTCATAAATAGTCAAAAAAGAGCATTTTTGGCTTATTTTTAATGATAAAATGATTTGTAGTGGTATACTATCTATCAAGCCCACTCTAAAAATACCAGGACTATTTTTGTGGATAAAAAATACAACTTTTAGGAATTTGTAAAATTTTTTCCCAGATGGCGAACATCAAGATAACTCAATTTTAAGGTTTTCCAAGCTCTTAATCAGTGAGGATGAAAATAAAAAGTTATCAAAAGATGCTAAAAAAATTTTTTTCTGAAAATTTATAAAATTTCAAAAAAGTTTTACATTTATGTGTATGTAGAAGAAATGCTTCCCCTTATAGTTATTTGAGCTCTAAAATAGCCTAAAAATAGCCTAAAAATGAAAAAATCCCAGTTATTGTCAACTTTAGACCATTGCCATTCAAATAATATGCATTCAAAAAATCTAAAAATTTACCAGGGAGTCCAAATAATAGTTTAGATCATGTAGTAAAATTATTTTTGAAATTTATTTTTTGGTTGGTCGTCTTGACAAAGAATCACCCATATATACACATTCTATATAGACGCCATATATGTTGTCTGCTGTATCATTCATAAAAAACAATTGCAAATTGCTTAAATTACATTCATAAATTCATGAGTGTAATAATTAAAAATAAATTAAATTTGAAACAGCCAATACAGTTTGAGTTATATACCACCAGTATAAATATATGTATACCATACAGCATACATCCTGAAAAATTTTTAATTACAAACAGTTATTTTTCAATGTAAGAGTGGCAGGTAGTTAATAAAAAATAAATTAATACAGAATTAATTTTCATTTTTCTACATTATTAAACTGAGAGTACTTTTGATTTTGAAAAAGTTTTATAGTCAAAACTTAAATATAATACACACAGAATAAGAATAAACTTTATATAAATATTAGCTCAGTATATCTGGTTTTACAAGTAAAATATTCGTTGAAAACCTGAATTGCAATTGAGACATTGATTTTAGATGTTGTTACCTAGTCTTTGATACTGATTAATCTAAATGAGTCGAATGTAGAGGTTATGTTACTCGTCATACAACAATCATACACCAATGAATAAATATTTTTCAAGATTCAAGAATAATTATTAAAACAAATTATTTTGGTTAATACCTTTAACTTTATTGACTTATACTTAATATAATAGTATTATTTTAGAAATAACGACACTGCAACGAATATCACCGTGTAATTATGACTGTTTACACACTGGTATATTCACACACTGACACAAATATGTATATATATATGTTGCGGTCACTATCTGGACATTTCATATATACAGCGGTTACTATCCGGACATTTCAACACTATCCGGACAGTCAGGATAGTGTTTGATCCCATTTTTTCCGAGACCAAATAAAAATGAGTTCCAGAAATTGGGTGATGGATTATTTGGGATGGGTTATTTTGGTTGAACCGCGCAAACCTAGAAAATTTTTTTATTGATGGGTTATTTTGGAAAAAAAAATAAAAAAAAGATGGGTTATTTTGGTTTTTTTGAATACGTGGGTGGATTGCGCGTGATTTGCGCTTTAAGAGGGTGTATTATTGCTTTAGTAATTTATCATATATATATACATATATATATATACATATTATATCACACGGCAACTCGCACGACTGTAATGGCTGTTTCAAATTTAATTTATTTATAATTATTACATTCATAAATTTATAAATGTAATTTAAGCAATTTACAATTGTTTTTTATGAATGATACAGCAGACAACATATATGGCGTATATATAGAATGTGTATACATATCTGATCAAACGGCGAGTCGCACGGCAAATCAGCCGTGCCGGGTCCGGATTAGCATTACAAGCCGTGCACGGGCCACGCACGGCAAACGGGCCCGGAACGGATGATCTGACACGGTTGCCATGCCACCATTTGAGATCGGGAGGCTGATTATAGAAGTTGGCCTACCGTGCTGCAATCGACCGACGACATCCGAGGCCCGAGCGAACCACGTGGTTCGCTCTCAGCTGATGCCTAACTCGCCGGCCGCGGCCCGCGAAAACTCGTGGCGCAATAGTCGAATCGCTTGTCTCTCCGGGGTCCTGAGCACTCTTAAAGTCAAAGAAGAAAGGAACTATGCATGGAAATATGGAAAATTTGTCTAAATTATAAATTGATACTCAATTTATTTAAGTTAAAAATTTGAGATTGTTATTTCTTTGTGCTTTCTTGATTGCACATATCTATGCTCATCGGAGGTTTTAGTGTACCTGACTTTGGACATTCGAAAAATGGATTTCGAATTTTTTAGTTGAGTTTTAATATTAACATTAAAATAAAAAATTATAAAAACTTTTTCATTAAAAATATATACAATTTTTAGATAATAGCAAACTAGTGGGAACATGTTTTTTTCTTACTCGAAAAATTTCAGGTACACGGATACTTGGTTCAGTTCGCCATAAATTGAAAAATAAATTATTTATTGTTGAACTTATTGTTTATAACTGTTAACTTGTTGTTTACTGTTTTAAAAATAATAAAGTTGTTGTTATTTAAAAAAAAAAAAAAAATTACTGAATATTAACAGCACGTGAGTACGCATGTGTGTACGCATGTGAGTCCGCATCATATATTTTCACTAGGGCCATGCAATGAGTTGAAACTTCCGAGCTAAATATCTCAAAAATTAGCGTGTAGGGGACACAAAAAACTAGCTCTGTGCAAAATTAGAAAAATTTTGTAACAAACACGAAAACTATAGGGAGCCACCTTAAGGCTACATTTTTGAATCTTTTCACACCTTAAAAAAAATAATTAATCAAATTTAAAAAAATCACAATTAATTATACTGTTTGGTTACATTGAATTATATAACTATCAATAATCAAAACAAAATATGAAGATTGTATAATATTAATTTTTAAAATATTAATAAAATCAAATGAAAAGAATTGAATTAAAAAAAAAAAAAAAATTTCGATAAAGAGAAAAAATATATACAAATATTATTTTGGAAAAAAGCATAAAAATAATTATGCTAACAAATACTATTTAAATACAAAATTTTTTTTATTTTGGTAATATTTTATTTATACTGTTACCCCCGATTAAAATAAATGATAATATTGGATTTTGATATTTTCACTATAAAACTTATTATATTTTTTTGTACAACAGTTAACTCCCCCCCCCCCCCCCCCAAAAAAAAATGAAAAAAAAAAAAAATCAGCACTGAAATCAGTACGGAAATCAGTGCGGATATCGGTCTCAATTATCAGTTCTGGAGTCCAGTACTGATTTCCGTACTGATTTCCGTACTGATTTTTTCAGCTGGGGAGCTAATCATTAAAGTTTGTTCAGGTTGGAAAGGTAGATGAGGTTCGTAAGGCGGAGGAGGAGGTTGGGAGGGTTTGTTACTTCATTTAAAAATATTAATACACCTTTTTAAAATTTAAAGTACTTCAACAAAACTTGAAAGTTAGTGACTGAGTTGATGAATAAGGTGAGTAGGATTTGTTGGTACATTGGGTGAGATAAGTTTGAGGGATAGAATACGGTATTTGAAGTAAATCAAATTAGAGAGGCCAATAATGTGGCTAAAGTTTAATTAGGTCAGGTAGTTGAAGATAAAAAGTAAGTATAGTTAGTAGGGTTCTTCATAAGGCTTTTTCATAGCAGACGACTTAGATTTATCGTACTGAACCCAAAACGATATTTTGTAGTTTTATTTAATTTTCTATGAATTTTTTAACTTTTTGTAAAAGTTAGGTTTAAATTCTATTTATTATTCTATTATTCCGACAACTTTATTTTAGAGAAATTTAAGTTGCTTTTACTTCAAAGCTGATAAAAAAATTCTTGTTCTACACCCCGGTTCATACACCTCGCGTTAAAAGTTATTCACATCTTTTGAACTTTTAAACTTTTCGCATTCATTTTTACCAATATTATTTGGGTTTTTAAGATTTTTTATATTGAATTGAAAAAAAATTTTTTTAACATTAACGCTGTAAAGCCGACAGAATTGGGAATTTTTTTTAAAGGGCAAACAGTATGGATAATCGTCTGCTATGAAAAAGCCTTATATTGGTGAGAATAGTAAATCGGGTTAGGTAAGGTGAGTAGATCAGATATTAAAATTATAACTTTGGTTCTTATTAGAATTTTCATTTAAAATCATATATCATCATAAAATGGTATTGAGCTCAGCTTTCTAATTATGTCATTCAAATTTTTATTAAATACTTTTCGTTGTCATGAGTGGGTGCTGCAAAAATTTATTATTTTAAATCTAACCTTACACCTATAAAATCATGAATCGGTCTAAACGCAATTTCGCGATCTGTTATTTTACAGGAAATAAGTTTATCTCATGAAGAATCTGTAAAAAAATTTTGTAGATAATCGAGGCTTGTTCATACGAGAATGCGAAATTTGAAAATAATCGTGATTTTTTACTATTTCGCTAGTAACTAGATTATTTTTCAGGGTGGGCAGTTTAAACTAGAGATCTGAGATGAGTCTGGTCCAGAATGAATAAGGTGAGTATGGTTTGTTGGTAGAGTGAGTGAGAGATGAGTTGGGGATTAAGAGTGCTCAGGACCCCGGAGAGACAAGTGATTCGACTATTGCGCCACGAGTTTTGCAGACGGCGAAAATAGTAACTAAGAGCTCTGTAATGTCGTAAACCAGGGCCGTCGCTACTTTCTGAAAATAAAGGGCCCGCAAAAAATATCGGGATTTGCTATTATCAATAAAAAATTGTACCTAATAGATAATTTTTTAAAAATTAAAAAATAAATTGTCAGTCACACTCGTGCGCGCACAAAAAAGGTACGACAAAACCCACATTTTTATTATGACAAAAAAAAATTCATTCAACATTTCATAACTTTCAGTAAATATCAAAAATAAAAAAGTGAATCAATAAATCTAACAAATAAATATAACAACAATCAATGTGGCCTGCATCGACTAAGATTGTTGTATTATTTATTATAAGGTGTAGGTGCGAGTCGCGGCCCGCGGCCCGTGGCCGGCGAGTTAGGCGTCAGCTGAGAGCGAACCACGTGGTTCGCTCGGGCCTCAGATGTCGTCGGTCGATTGCAGCACGGCAGGCCAACTTCTATAATCAGCCTGCAGCTTGACTCGCCAACGGCTGCACTTCAAAGGTGTTTTGGCTTGATCGCACGACTCTCCGTCAGATTCCTAATCAGGATACGGTCTAATAATTATTAGATTCAAATTTAGGTTTTATTGCGTTAGTTTATTTATTTATCTTGTATACTACAGATCTTTTTTTTTTTTTTTTTTTTTTTTTAAAAAACAATTGATCCCCCATGCTCTACAACCCAAAAGCACTGTGCGTCTCGGGTTTTTTGATAAATAAATCATAAAATAAATAAACGAATAATCCCCAAACTTTACATCTCAAAAACGCTGAGCCTCCAGTCTTTTATTTATTTTTTTTCTGAAATGATAAATAAATAAACAACCGCCCCCAAGCTCTACAACTCAATAACGTCGAGCGTCCGGGGCTTCTTTTTCTCTCAAATAATGAATAAATAAACAACCTACCCTTCAAGCTCTACAACTCGAATAACGTCGAGCGTCCGGGCTTTTTTGCTCTCAAATAATAAATGAATAAACAATCTACCCCCCAAGTTCTACAACCCAATAACGTACGCTGTGCTTCCTGGGTTTTTTTCTGAAATGATAAATAGAAAAACAACCTGCCCTCAAGCTCTACAACTCAATAACGTCGAGCGACGGGGCTTTTTTGCTCTCAAATAATAAATAAATAAACAATCTACCCCCCAAGCTCTACAACCCAATGACTCTGTGCGTCCTGGGTTTTTCTTTTTCCTCAAACGTTGAATAAATTGACATTCGATTCCTCAAGCTTTATACCCCAAAAGCGCTTTGCGTCTCGGTTTTTTCGATAAATAAATCATACAATAAACAAACAATTCATCCCCAAACTCTAGAACCCAATAACGCTGGGCATCTGGGTATTTTTTTTTTTTTTTCCTTGAATGATGAACAAATAAAAAATTGATCCCTAAGCTCTACAACTCAATAACGCTGAGCGACCAGGCTTTTTTTCTGAAATGATGAATAAATAAACAACCTACCCCTCAAGCTCTACAACCCAATGACCCCGATGGTACGTGGGTTTTTTTTTTCTCTAAAATGAAAAATAAATAAGCAATCCACCTCCCAAGATCTACAACGCAATAATGCTGGGCATCCAGGTATTTTTTTTTTTTTCTTGAATGATAAATAAAACAAGATTGATTCCCAAGCTCTACAACTCAGTAACGCTGGGCGACCAGGTTTTTTTTCTAAAATGATAAATAAATAAACAATTTACCTCCCGAGCTCTACAACCCAATAACACTGGGCAACAAGGCTTTTTTTCTGAAATGGTAAATAAATAAACAATCAACCCCCTAAGCTCTACAACCCAATAACGCTGGGCGTCCGGGTGTTTTTTTTTTTATTTCGTGAATCATAATTAATAAATAAATGAAAAATCGATCCCCAAACTCTATAAACCAATAACGCTGGGCATTCCGGCTTTTTTTTGTTGAAATGATCAATAAATAGACCACCTACCACTGAAGCTCTACAACCCAATAACATCGAGCTTCTAAGGCTTTTTTTTCTTTCAAGTAATAAAAAAATAAACAATCTACCCTCCAAGCTCTACAACCCAATGACTCTGTGCGTCCTGGGTTTTTCTTTTTCCTCAAACGTTGAATAAATTGACATTCGATTCCTCAAGCTTTATACCCCAAAAGCGCATTGCGTCTTGGTTTTTTCGATAAATAAATCATACAATAAACAAACAATTCATCCCCAAACTCTAGAACCCAATAACGCGGGGCATCTGCGTATTTTTTTTTTTTTTTTTTCCTTGAATGATGAGCAAATAAAAAATTGATCCCTAAGCTCTACAACTCAATAACGCCGGGCAACCAGGCTTTTTTGCTGAAATGATAAATTAATAAACAACCTACCCCTCAAGCTCTACAACCCAATAATGCCGATCGTACGCGGGTTTTTTTTTTCTAAAATGAAAAATAAATAAGCAATCTACCTCCCAAGCTCTACAACCCAGTAATGCTGGGTGACCAGGTTTTTTTTCTGAAATGATAAATAAATGAACAATTTACCTCCCGAGCTGTACAACCCAATAACACTGGGCAACAAGGCTTTTTTCTGAAATGATAAATAAATAAACAATCAACCCCCCAAGCTCTACAAACCAATAACGCTGGACGTCCGGGTGTTTTTTATTTATTTCGTGAATAATAATTAATAAATAAATGAAAAATCGATCCCCAAACTCTAGAACCCAATAACGCTGGGCATCTGGGTATTTTTTTTTTTTTTTTCCTTGAATGATGAACAAATAAAAAATTGATCCCTAAGCTCTACAACTCAATATCGCTGAGCGACCAGGCTTTTTTTCTGAAATGATGAATAAATAAACAACCTACCCCTCAAGCTCTACAACCCAATGACCCCGATGGTACGTGGGTTTTTTTTTCTAAAATGAAAAATAAATAAGCAATCTACCTCCCAAGCTCTACAACCCAGTAATGCTGGGCGACCAGGTTTTTTTTCTGAAATGATAAATAAATGAACAATTTACCTCCCGAGCTGTACAACCCAATAACACTGGGCAACAAGGCTTTTTTCTGAAATGATAAATAAATAAACAATCAACCCCCCAAGCTCTGCAAACCAATAACGCTGGACGTCCGGGTGTTTTTTATTTATTTCGTGAATAATAATTAATAAATAAATGAAAAATCGATCCCCAAACTCTATAAACCAATAACGCTGGGCATCCCGGCTTTTTTTTTGAAATGATAAATAAATAAACCATCTCCCCCTGAAGCTCTCCAACCCAATAACGTCGAGCTTCTAAGGCTTTTTTTTCTTTCAAATAATAAAAAAATAAACAATCTACCCTCCAAGCTCTACAACTCAATAACTCTTTGCGTCCTGGGTTTTTCTTTTTCCTTAAACGCTGAATAAATTAACATTCGATTCCTCAAACTTTATACCCCAAAAGCGCTTTGCGTCTCGGTTTTTTCGATAAATAAATCATACAATAAACAAACAATTCATCCCCAAACTCTAGAACCCAATAACGCTGGGCATCTGGGTATTTTTTTTTTTTTTTCCTTGAATGATGAACAAATAAAAAATTGATCCCTAAGCTCTACAACTTAATAACGCTGAGCGACCAGGCTTTTTTTCTGAAATGATGAATAAATAAACAACCTACCCCTCAAGCTCTACAACCCAATGACCCCGATGGTACGTGGGTTTTTCTTTCTCTAAAATGAAAAATAAATAAGCAATCCACCTCCCAAGATCTACAACGCAATAATGCTGGGCATCCAGGTATTTTTTTTTTTTTTCTTGAATGATAAATAAAACAAGATTGATTCCCAAGCTCTACAACTCAGTAACGCTGGGCGACCAGGTTTTTTTTCTAAAATGATAAATAAATAAACAATTTACCTCCCGAGCTCTACAACCCAATAACACTGGGCAACAAGGCTTTTTTTCTGAAATGGTAAATAAATAAACAATCAACCCCCTAAGCTCTACAACCCAATAACGCTGGGCGTCCGGGTGTTTTTTTTTTATTTCGTGAATAATAATTAATAAATAAATGAAAAATCGATCCCCAAACTCTAGAACCCAATAACGCTGGGCATCTGGGTATTTTTTTTTTTTTTTTCCTTGAATGATGAACAAATAAAAAATTGATCCCTAAGCTCTACAACTCAATATCGCTGAGCGACCAGGCTTTTTTTCTGAAATGATGAATAAATAAACAACCTACCCCTCAAGCTCTACAACCCAATGACCCCGATGGTACGTGGGTTTTTTTTTCTAAAATGAAAAATAAATAAGCAATCTACCTCCCAAGCTCTACAACCCAGTAATGCTGGGCGACCAGGTTTTTTTTCTGAAATGATAAATAAATGAACAATTTACCTCCCGAGCTGTACAACCCAATAACACTGGGCAACAAGGCTTTTTTCTGAAATGATAAATAAATAAACAATCAACCCCCCAAGCTCTGCAAACCAATAACGCTGGACGTCCGGGTGTTTTTTATTTATTTCGTGAATAATAATTAATAAATAAATGAAAAATCGATCCCCAAACTCTATAAACCAATAACGCTGGGCATCCCGGCTTTTTTTTTGAAATGATAAATAAATAAACCATCTCCCCCTGAAGATCTCCAACCCAATAACGTCGAGCTTCTAAGGCTTTTTTTTCTTTCAAATAATAAAAAAATAAACAATCTACCCTCCAAGCTCTACAACTCAATAACTCTTTGCGTCCTGGGTTTTTCTTTTTCCTCAAACGCTGAATAAATTAACATTCGATTCCTCAAACTTTACACCCCAAAAGCGCTTTGCGTCTCGGTTTTTTTGATAAATAAATCATACAATAAACAAACAATTCATCCCTAAACTCTAGAACCTAATAACGCTGGGCATCTGGGTATTTTTTTTTTTTTTTCTTGAATGATAAACAATTAAAACATCGATCCCTAAGCTCTACAACTCAATAACGCTGGGCAACCAGGCTTTTTTTCTGAAATGATAAATTAATAAACAACCTATCCCTCAAGCTCTACAACCCAATGACCCCGATGGTACGTGGGTTTTTTTTTCTCTAAAATGAAAAATAAATAAGCAATCCACCTCCCAAGATCTACAACGCAATAATGCTGGGCATCCAGGTATTTTTTTTTTTTTTCTTGAATGATAAATAAAACAAGATTGATTCCCAAGCTCTACAACTCAGTAACGCTGGGCGACCAGGTTTTTTTTCTAAAATGATAAATAAATAAACAATTTACCTCCCGAGCTCTACAACCCAATAACACTGGGCAACAAGGCTTTTTTTCTGAAATGGTAAATAAATAAACAATCAACCCCCTAAGCTCTACAACCCAATAACGCTGGGCGTCCGGGTGTTTTTTATTTATTTCGTGAATAATAATTAATAAATAAATGAAAAATCGATCCCCAAACTCTATAAACCAATAAAGCTGGGCATTCCGGCTTTTTTTTTTGAAATGATCAATAAATAAACCACCTACCACTGAAGCTCTACAACCCAATAACGTCGAGCTTCTAAGCTTTTTTTTCTTTCAAATAATAAAAAAATAAACAATCTACCCTCCAAGCTCTACAACCCAATGACTCTGTGCGTCCTGGGTTTTTCTTTTTCCTCAAACGCTGAATAAATTAACATTCGATTCCTCAAACTTTACACCTCAAAAGCGCTTTGCGTCTCGGTTTTTTTGATAAATAAATCATACAATAAACAAACAATTCATCCCCAAACTCTAGAACCTAATAACGCTGGGCATCTGGGTATTTTTTTTTTTTTTCTTGAATGATGAGCAAATAAAAAATTGATCCCTAAGCTCTACAACTCAATAACTCTGGGCAACCAGGCTTTTTTTCTGAAATGATAAATTAATAAACAACCTACCCCTCAAGCTCTACAACCCAATGACGCCGATCGTACGCGGGTTTTATTTCTCTAAAAAGAAAAATAAATAAGCAATCTACCCCCCAAGCTCTACAACCCAGTAACGCTGGGCGACCAGATTTTTTTTCTGAAATGATAAATAAATAAACAATTGACCTCCCGAGCTGTACAACCCAATAACACTGGGTAACAAGGCTTTTTTTCTGAAATGATAAATAAATAAACAATCAACCCCCCAAGCTCTACAACCCAATAACGCTGGGCGTCCGGGTGTTTTTTATTTATTTCGTGAATAATAATAATAAATAAATGAAAAATCGATCCCCAAACTCTATAAACCAATAACGCTGGGCATCCCGGCTTTTTTTTTTGAAATGATAAATAAATAAACCACCTACCCCTTAAGCTCTACAACCCAATAACATCGAGCTTCTAAGGCTTTTTTTTCTTTCAAACAATAAAAAAATAATCAATCTACCCTCCAAGCTCTACAACCCAACAACGCTAGGCACCATGGTTTTTTTAATGAAAAAATCATAAAATAAATTAACGAATAATCCCCCAAACTTGACATCTCAATAACGCTGGGCCTCCAGGCTTTACAAGGGGGCTTAGTTGTTTATTGATTTTATAGCTGTTTTATCAAAGAAACCAAGATAAACAACGCTTTCAGGTTTGAGATCTTTAGGGATCGTTTGTATATTTATTAATCATTTAAGAAAAAAATAATAATAGCCCTGACTCCCAGAGTTATTGGGTTGTAGAGCTTGGGGGGTTAATTCATTTATTTATCATTTCAGAAAAAAAGCCTAAACGCCCAGCGTTTTTTTGTTCTAGAGTTTGGGGATGAATTGTTTGCTTATTTTATGATTTATTTATCAAAAAAACCGAGACGCAAAGCGCTTTTGGGGTGTAAAGCTTAAGGAATCAATTGTTAATTTATTCAACGTTTGAGGAAAAAAAACCTGGACACCCAGCGTTATTGGGTTGTACAGCTTGAAAAACTGGTCAGCTATCCCCCAAGCTCTAAGCCCCCAAATAGCTTAGGTGCCGGAGTTCAACAAAAAAACCGGTCGGCTATCCCCCAAGCTCTAAACCCTCAAGACCCTGGGCCCCGAGTTTAACAAAAAAACTGGTTGGCTATCCCCCAAGCTCTAGACCTCTGAATATCCTGTGCGCTCGAGCTCAGCAAAAAAACTGATCAGTTATCACCCAAGCTCTAAACCCCCAAGACCCTGTGCGCCCAAGTTCAATAAAAAAATTGGTCAGCTATCCCTTAAGCTCTAAACGCCCAAATACCCTGGGTGCCAGAGTTCAACAAAAAAACTGATCAGCTATCCCCCAAGCTCTAAACCCCCAGATACCCGGGGTGGCCGAGTTAAAAAAAAAACTGATCAGTTATCACCCAAGCTCCAAACCCCCAAGACCCTGTGTGCCCAAGTTCAACAAAAAAACTGGTCGGCTATCCCCCAAGCTCTAAACCCTCAAGACCCTGGCACCGAGTTTAAGGTAGGACCGCACCTACGGTTCTAGTCAAGATGCATTTTCAGTTAAACATTTGACTAGCTTCACGCGTATATAGATATAGAAATGCATTAGCAGCAGAAGCTTTTTAACCTAAAACACATATTTTTGTTTTTTATTAATACTTAGAGGAACCGAATGTATGATTTAATTAATTCTATGTGATTCTTGTGCATTCTAGTTAAACTGACAAATATTCTCAAAACTTGATCACATGTAATTATGTAAAAATTGTATAAAAAATGTGCCCTCCCATAAGACTACGGGTTAAATCGACGCGATGTTAATATTCAATTACTCAAAAACGAAAAACCCCCAGGTTCTGAAAATTTAGTGGCATCATTTTTTAATATTTATCTTCGACTACCTAAAGTTTTAGATTTTTAACACATCTCTTTCTAGTTTGTGCGGTCCCACCTTAACAAAAAAACTGGTTGGCTATCCCCCAAGCTCTAGACCTCTGAATACCCTGGGCGCTCAAGCTCAACAAAAAAACTGATCAGTTATCACCCAAGCTCTAAACCCCCAAGACCCTGTGCGCCCAAGTTCAATAAAAAAATTGGTCAGCTATCCCTTAAGCTCTAAACGCCCAAATACCCTGGGTGCCAGAGTTCAACAAAAAAACTGATCAGCTATCCCCCAAGCTCTAAACCCCCAGATACCCGGGGTGGCCGAGTTAAAAAAAAAAAAAAAAAAAAAAACTAGTCGGCTATCCCCCAAGCTCTAAACTTCCAAATTCCTGGGTGCCTGAGTTCAACAAAAAAACTGATCAGCTATATCCCAAGCTCTAAACCCCCAAATACCCTGGGCACCCGAGTTCAATAAAAAAACTGGTCGGCGGGGGTTTACAGTTCAGGGGATAGCTGATCAATTTATCCATTGAATTCTACGCCCAGGGTTTTGAGGTTTAGAGCTTGGGGGATAGCTGATCAGATTATTTATTGAATTCTACGCCTAGGGTTTTGGGGGTTTTAGAGCTTGGATGATAGCTGAACAGATTATTCATTGAATTCTACGTCCAGGGTTTTGGGGGTTTAGAGCTTGGGGGATAGCTGATCAGGTTATTTATTGAATTTTACGCCCAGGGTTTTGAGGGTTTACAGCTTGGGGGATATCTGGTCAGTTTTTTTGTTGAACTCGGGCGCCCAAAATATTTAGGGGTTTACACCTCGGGGGATTATCAACCAGTCTATTTATTATACTGATCTTTTTTTTTTTTTTTTTTTAGACGTCAGTTTCATTGGGGGCGGGGGGGGGGTGGACCTCATTTACCCCCTAGCTGGAAGGAGTTGTTGCGCCCCTGTTCAAGAAAAAAAAAAAACCTGTACGCCTAGCGTTATTGGGTTGCAGAGCTTGGGGATCGATTTTTTATTTATTTAACATTCAAGAAAAAAAAAGAAGACCCAGGATGCCTAGCATTATTGGGTTGTAGAGCTTGGAGGGTGATTCTTATTTTTCATTTTAGAGAAAAAAAAACCCCGTACGCTTGGCGTTATTGAGTTGTAGAGCTTGGGGATCGATTTTTCATTTATTTATTATTCACGAAATAAAAAAAAACACCCGGTCATCCAGCATTATTGGGTAGTAGAGCTTGGGTGGTGATTGTTTGTTTACTATATGATTTATTTATCAAAAAAACCGAGACGCGAAGCACTTTTGGGTTGTAGAGCTTGAAGAATCGTTTGTTACTATATTCATCGTTTGAGGAAAAAAAAACCTAGACGCCCAGCGTTATTGGGGTGTAGAGCTTGGGGATCGATTTTGTATTTATTTATCATTCAAGAAAAAATAAATAAATACCTGGACGCCCAGCGTTATTGGGTTGTAGAGATTGGGGGGTAGATATTGTTTATTTATTTTTTATTTTAGAGGAAAAAAAAACCCTCGTGCGCTCGGCGTTATTGGGTTGTAGAGCTTGGGGATCGATTTTTCATTTATTTATTATTCACAAAATAAAAAAAAACTCCCGGACGTCCAGCGTTATTGGGTTGTAGAGCTTGAGGGATTAATTATTTATTTATTTGATTATTAAAAAAATAAAAAAGATACAATCTGGTACAATATTGATGCGTTTATTGACCTAAACTATCACTGGTATTTGTAACGTAATTTGATTTATTAATTTTATCTATACAATAATTAGTCAATTTTAAAATTTAATTTCATTCCAGTTTCCACTCGCAGTTGTAAGCTTTTTATTCTTTCAAGTTCCTCTCGATTATTACAGTTTCACATCAATGATTTTAATTTTGACTCAATTTTAGTCCCTAGCGTTACGGAGCTTATGAGCATTTAATATTTATGAATATTTTCGCTTTTTATAAAGATTCAAGTCAACCGAAGTATTTCACCGTTTTTAATTTAATTTTTTTTTTTCTTGAGTGCCTTAAAACGAAAAACTTTATTCATAAAGTTCTTGTTTCTTTAAAAAAAAAAATACTTTTTCGTTTGAAAAATATTACTATTTTAACAAAACAGTGATACTATTGCTTCTTTTTTGAACTAAAATATTAGCTGGCATCCCTGTGAGATTATTATTTTACTTATCGTCCCCTTATAGTTATTAAAAAAATTTAATCAACAATTTTTTAATTAAACTTTACCAATTAATTATTCAAGCACTGTTTTATAATTTAAGCTGTCAGTAAAAATTATGACTTTTTAAGTCTCAAGTGATTTAAAAATTTGAATAAAAAGAAAAAATAAAAAAATAAACTTATGTTAGTTGTTAAATTGTGTTTTGTTAATGTGTTCTTTTTTTAAGAATTTTCCAAATTTTTTTCATTTCCGTGCCTATTAAAAATACTTCCTTTCGCAATAAATTAATATGTAGATATGTACCTATAATTAAAATCTCCAGTATCTACAATTTTATCATGGACGATTTTGCCCGAACACCGAAAAGTCCAAACCGACGGCGAGCGTGAGGAAAGACCGTGGGCCCGTTCCGCAGTCAGAGCTGCCGAAACCACGTGACCTTGGGCGCTCAGTTGACAGTCACCGCTCTCGTGGATGAACGAAAATCACGGCCAGTCGCACTCGCCCGTCTATCGATGAGCAACTATGGGGCAGGCCCCTCTTTTTTGTGAAAAATATCTACGTCCCTGCAATTCGACATCAGCGCCACTACATTTGACCCGCTAGACTAAATTTTTGCTCTGCATTACCATGCTTGTAGAGCCAACCGATTGAAATCGTATATTCCAAACTACGGCTGCTAGAAACCACGGATGATTGTGAAAAAATACCAAAAAATTTGTGAAAGTGGCGTACAAGTGTCTATCTCGATTTTTGATCAAGTCACGCAATAATTTGCAGTGAATAAGAAACTGTGATCAGCATCAACACGTGCTGCAGACGACGATTTTAGTGATATTTTTGATAAACTTTTTTTACTATTTAGAAACACTTTTTGCAAAAAGCAGATAGTGACACACTTGTAGAGTGATTTCAACTATTTTTTACGATTTTTTTCAGAGTGATTATTTTTATTTTGTGGCCGTAGTTTGGTAGAAACTTTTTTTACGCGCCCATAATACAACGTTAGGTGGCGCTCTCCGCGGGGTCCTGAGCACTCTTAAGTACGGTATTTGAAGTAAGTAGAATTAGTAAGGTCAGTAATGTCGCCGAGATTCTAATAGGTCAACTGTTAGATGAAGTAAGGTTAGTTGGGTTATGAATCAAATTATGATGAGTAAGTAAAGTTCAAACTGAACTCTCGTGTCTAAGTTTTATTGATTTTTAGCACTTTAGTCTTTTTATTATTTTACCAAACATAGAGCTTACGTAATGTTTTGATTGATTTTTATAGTCACCAATTATAATTAGGGGGTTGGCGAGCGGAGAGTTACCCCCCTAGTGTGTGTGTGTAGCATTTATTAAATCGTGACCCGTTTAAATTTTTCAAAACAAATTTTTTATGAAAGTTTTACACTTTTTCTTCTTTTTTGAGGTCTGGTTATTTCCTGATTGGTTCCTCCTTCGTTTAAAAGCCGCTTTTTCTTACTGCGGGTACAAATGGTTACAACATCTGAAGTTTTTGTCTGGTTGTTTTGCTGTATAGTTTTTCTGAATGGACAGTTTTTTTATTACTTGCTTCTTGTGGTATATGCAAAGTGTTTTTAGCATTGCTTGAGACGCTGAGCTTGTTATTCTGTCATCACAAAAACTAATCAGATGTATAGCGCTTTTCTGAATAGGAGGAAGAGGGGGAAATCTATCCTGAATACTCTTCTTTAAAGTCTAAAATGACCGTTCAACTCTATTATTTGTGTTATCTCCAAGAATGGGGAAAGATTTCCTACGGCATGCCACCCACATTTCTTTACAAGAGTCCCAATTTTTTGAAAATTGATCTGTAAGCAAAACATAGTTTTTATTTACTCGTATTTGAGTAACTTTCACTGATAATATAACTATTTATAACACTTAATTATATTCAATGGGAAATAGCTAAGAGGCTTACTCGAACGAAGTCGTTCACTGAGTGAAGATAAATGTATAGCCCGTTTGTAAACACACAGTCAAATGACTCATCTTCTTAAATGAAAGTACTTAGGTAGAAAATTTCAAAAGTTCAAGTACTTACGTATAACGATCTATCCGCAGGTACTCTAGCTACGAAAAAAAAGCGTTTTTCCGAGCAACTTCCTATTACCGGTGGATAGCTGTACGCTATTTTAGATAATTTTTAGTAATTTTTTTATTGCTATTATAACTTTTTGAGCTGCAGTTAAAACATCCCTTGGGGAGAACATCGTACTGAATCTTTGTGAATTTTCGTGAATTATTGTGAATCATTGTAAATTATTATGTGGGTTTGGAATTTTCAAACAAATATTAACATATCAATTCACGACGATCCATAAAAATTCACAAAGATATTTTCTGCAAGAGCAGTGATAGAGTCAATCCTCTAAGTGCTGCTAGTTCACAAAAACCATTTAAAACAAGACTGGGAAAGAAAATTATCAGTCTAATCAACCTGTTTCAACAATACCTTTACCTTGGATTTTTGCTAAATCTGGTACATCTAATCCAACATTTTGTTTTACAAAACAAGCTCAGCCTAAAAAAGATGAGTTGGTGGAGACGGTTAAGACTTTAAGCAACGTATTTTCTCAGAGCTTTCAAACACAAGAGGAAAAAAAAAATATTCTGCACCAGAAATACCATTGGAAGATGAACTTTTCGCCAAAACAGTGACTGCTGAGCTAGCTCAGATAGAAGATAAAATTATTAAAAAAAAAAAAAAAAAAGAAGGAAAGCCACGATTATGAGCGCAGTCGATGCTCCAATTTCCGGACCGAATACTGTTGCCAATGATTCTCATAAAACCACTACTATCGAAGGTTCCAGCTCTACTCTTAATATTAATTAACTATTCTGAAAGAATTTTGCATGTAAAAAAAAATATTTTTAGAGAACTTTAATTTTTGTTAATTATTTCATGCTTGTTTTTTAGATAATATAATTTCTCCCAATTAAAAACGCATTGATAATAAAAAAATATACATTATTATTATTTTATTGTGATGATAAATATTTTGTATCAATTTCTTAGTTTTATAAACATGTGTACTGCAAAAACAAGTGTCTTAAAAAGTTCAATACAGGTACACTTGACGTGTTAATTTTGTCATGATTTTAAAACACTTCCAAGTGTCTTAAATTCGTAACCTGCAAGGTTAGAGACGCATAAAATACTTGGAAGTGTTTTAAAATCGTGACAGGATCTCTTTTAGTGTATATTAATCTGCGTATCGTGCATGAAAATTATTACTGTCGAAAATGTTAAAATTTCCATTTGCAATTCATTCAAATGTAGTACTTTAATGAACCTTGTCAAAAAAGTTAAAATCACTCTAAAAACACTTTAATTTTACATTTTTAAGTTACACATAAAGTTTCTTCAAAATTAATAAAAATGCTTTTCATGGTTATACGTATCATCAATGGATGTAATTCTTACCCTGCTCAAAAAATGCATACGTGTAAAGTTTTTGCATGCAAACGGCGTAAAAAAACCTCAACAATCGGTATAGTTACAATGGTAATCAAATTTATTAAAAAAAAATATAAAACAAATCGTAATATTTATATTACGATTTATTCACAAAGATTCTCATCACAAGATGAGAATCTTTGTGAATTTTCGTGAATCTTTTTGAATCTTTGTGAATTTTTGTGTACCTTCGTGAATGTTCCCCTACCCCTAAAATCCAGCCGTCATATTGGAATCGAAATCCAACTGGACAAATCCAGCTGAAAAATTTTGAAAAAAAACGAAGTTCAATTTTTTCAATATCATTGAAAAATGAATAATAACTTAATTTTAAGCAATATTAACCAAAAAAATTTTTTTTGTAATCCAGCAGAAGTCTAGCCGTCATATTGGAACCGAAATCCACCTGAAAATCCAGCTGGATTTTAGGAGTAGGGTCGTAATTATTTGTGAATCTTTGTGAATTTTAACAAAAAATTCTAAATTCGAGCAAATTCACAAAAATTCACAAATATTCACGAAGATTCAGAAAATTTCACAAAAATTCGCAAAAATTCACAAAGATATTTTCTGCAAGGGATATCAAAATTCACTTAGATAACGGATCCTAATTCTGTGAGGACCACAATTCTGCGGCTTCTAAAGTTGAATGATGCTAAAAGTGTCGGAGGAATATGAATTGTTTTTAAAACTTAATTATTACTAGCTTCTATACCTCGGTGCGCTAACGCTTGATCGGTTAAGAATGTAATTATTTTTATCTTATGTTTAAATTAAAACAAAAAGTTTAAAAATATTGTTACTTAAAGTATCTAAAATGAAATACATATTAAAAATAATTCATACCAAAATATATGAAATTTTAAAATTTTTATAAGAAATATATTGTTTTTATAGCCCTTACATAGGTCAATTTTAAAAATGAAGATCAGATTAATAATCAGCAACCCTATAAACCCCCTTCATAAAGTTTGAAAAAAATGCTATTAAAAATAAATTTTTACCTAAAATAAGTAGCCCTTTAAGTAGACCAAATTAAAAAATAAAGGTCAGATTAGTAATCAGCAAACTCAAAAACCCTTGTAGACAAAGTTTGAAAAAGATACTATTAAAAATATATTTTTACCTTAAGTAAGTAGCCCATCCCTATTGACCTTAATTGACATTAATAGTATTCAATGAGATCTCATGTGAGATCGTACGTACGACCACACGTACGAACGCACGTAAGATTAACGATTTCGCACGAAAAAATAAAAATCACTTTAAGTACCTTTTTAACCATGGTAAAGTCATTGTTTAGTAAAAAACTAATATTTCCAATGAAATTTCACTGACTTTAGTCAAGAGTATTTTTAACCTATAGGAATTTCAAAGCTCTAACAGAAAACGGAATTAAAAATTTTCCAAGCCCTATCCAAAAAAAATATTTTCAATAGTGTTGGTTTTTTTTAGTTTAAAGAAATTCTCAACAGATTGACTTTATAAAAAATAACATTTATTTATTTATTTGGACTTGTATTCCAAAATAAAGCCAAAAAAAGTTATCTAAAAAATCATGGTTTTTTTATCATTCTTTTTTGGACTAAATGATTATATTGTTGAATGATGAATTGTGGTTTTATTATTTTAATTTAAAAATAAACTCTTTTGATGAACGAAATCATCAACTGAGTTTCAAAGGTCTCACTTAAAATCAAACTAGAACAGCGCTTGGGAGTTTAAAATTTGCACCTTAAAAATCTGGAGATTTTTTACACATTTAAACTATAATAAAAAAAAAATAATAATTAAAAAAATAAAAATAAAAATAATTCTAATTTTATTATTTTAATTTATAAACTTTATCATCATGGGTACAGCCAACCAGGTCTCTTCAGCAATAATGAGTAATTTTTCCTCAGGATTATGCTTCCTCAGGGTATGTATGATGATCTGTAAAAGAAAAAAAAGATATCTTACAAAGAATCGTATTCTACTTTACAAAGGGATTTTTAAAAAATATCTGATACTTATCCAAAAAGATGTGTGCTAAGTAAAAAGACATTGAATTACTATTGATAAGTGTCAGGAGCTCTTGACAGCAGATTAATTTAGGCACAGGGAGGTAAGGGTGAAACACAATAAAGCTACGGTAGTCTCGGTAAACTCATATTTATTATTAAAACCTCTTCTCTGGATAGCGATCCCTACACACGCGTTAGCCTTGGCGGCCATACTCGAACTGCCCTATGCGGGCTGGGGACTTACCGAGCGCCTGCCGCGCTCTGAGTCTCCTGCTGCCGCTGCAGCATCAGAGCTGTTGACGGTGTTGGATAATAAATCCACCACCAACACTCTCTCCATTTATTATTCAACAATAATAAATCCATCAACCTCAATTATATTACCTCAAATCAAAATAAAACAATCTCAATCATTATAAACAAAAATTCTCAATGGAAAATCAAAATAGCTGTAAATTATACAATGCAATGTTTAAGCTAGAAATTGAAATTGTAAATGAAATAAACATCACAAATCACATTAGTCCACAAAATCACAAAACAGAGTTTTTCTTTCTCATTTCACATATAATCTTTCTCGCTAATCTTCTATCTGTAATGTGAGTGTAACTGTCTCGCCTCAACAAACTGCTTAGGTGAACCTGTAACATAATAAATCAAAATGTTCCTCATGAACTCATTGTATACATCTCATGTACATCCTCATTCATACACACTCAATTCAAAAATCTTAATTTAAGTCTTTTAAAATCGCCTCGATGAAGTGGCTTGATAAGGTTATCGGCCATGTCGAACTTTTAATTCATTCCACTAACATCAATTAACTCTCTGCAACGCATTGCTTTACAAAGTTCTCATGAGCCTCAAGCAGAAGTTTTTCAGTTGCCCTTCAACTTCCAGTACCTCGGATTTTTATTTAATACCTCAATACTCTTATCATGATGTTTAACATCACTCTATTTGCGAGCTGTCAACCGTGCACAGATTATCACTGTTGATCTTTACTGGGTAGAATGTCCAAATCATTGTGTCTTGAAGTACCTTGTCCAAACTGATGATTCAGTTGCATGAACCTTTCGATGCAGCGTTATACTCGGCGTCTCTCAAAGATCTTGTTACCAGGGTTTGCTTCCCTCTGCGATGATGTCTCCAAAAGTACTCAATCAGATAATCCTCGGTTGATCTCGATACCTCGCAGATTAATAAAGGAAAATCCTTTCTACGTAATTCCAGCCATTCTCCGTAAGGTTCAGTTGCTATCTTGCAAGCACATTGACCGTATCGGCGTTGTCAGGCCTTACAGCATCAGTAGCTTCAGGCTGGATCAGCTTATTGCTCCTCTGAATGGAATTATTTTAACTTGAGAGTTACTAGACTCGTCAAATTGTATTAACTCAAGAGACCTCAACTCATGATTACTCAATTTCCTCGTTATTGTTGGTGTGTCATGAGAAGTACAAACACTCAGATTGAACTTCTCAAGGTTCTTGCCTATTCAGTTTGTTAGGGTTATACTCATTAACCTCTTCACAAACTCGAGTGATTTTAGTTTTTCAGAAAAACATCTGGCTCTCCAGAGTCCTTCATCCTAAACATAGCACTCAAACTCACCTCAACCTCAGTTTTTGCTCAATGTTGCTCTTAATGAGCATTTCATCGACATAGAGTACGATGAAAGCATGTATAGTTTGATAAACCCAAGTAAACAAACAAGATTTATTAATGTCGTGACTGAAACCAAGTTTTCAATATCTCGGCGTTAATTTTCTCACTCTACCTCCTAGGACTTTTTTTTAACTCATAAAGAGATTTCCTCGGTCCACACACCACGTTAGCTCTCAGGACGTCTTCACACAAGCATCCATCAGGAAGCCTCGTCCTCGAGCTCATCATTCAGAAGGCTATCTTGACATCCATCTGACAAGCGTGTAATTCAGTTTGTTATATTCAAACAGCGCAGCCCGGGCCACGACAAGTATTGAGACAGGAGCGTATGTCTCACTCAACTCGTACTCTCTCAGAAACTCGCTCTCAATCTCAGATCTGTCAACCAAATCTCACAAATTGTTTTCGCTCATCGAACTCAGTTCCTCTCTGATAGTAAAACGTTAGATCTTTGTTTGTACTGGCTAACAATACTAACTTTAACTCATCCTATTTAAGATCCAACTATTCCTCTAAAACCTCCAAATGTTAATATTTCATTAAATCTCGCATTTATAGAGATAATGAATTGTTGTATGGATAGTAATTAGTCCTGCAGCAGACAAAAACAACTTTAATTGCTCTTGGTGGAAACTCAAACTCAAACCTGTCTCGTGATGTTCTATTATATCAACAGCTACCTCAGCTGCCTGAAGCCACATACTCATAGGTCACCAGAGTCTAACTTTAAAGCACTTTTCGTCCTGCAAAGTCTGAATAAAACTCTCGGCTATGCCGTTCTTTGCGTTTAGTGTTCACGTGTAAAGTCGCTATCTCCTCATTCATCATCAACTCTCTGAATTTACCCTCAAATTCAGTTTCTCTGTCAGCTCTTATGAAACAAGCACTCCTGCTTTCACCTACAGGGTTACTCGTAATTCTCAAAATCTCTCAAGACCAATTCCGGAATTGCTCTTATACTTTACAAAATAAGTTTTAGCAAACTTGGAATAATCATTAAAACCTCATGACTGCACAGGTGTCACTAGGGTACAAAGCAGGTTTTGTTTAACCCATAGTGTTCGTGCAAATCAATTTTGATGCCTTTAAGCTTTCATTCTAACCTCGCCAAATAACAATCTCTCTACCTTTGTTAGCGTGCAAGTTTCACAGTCACTGATAGTGTCCTCAATTTCAACTTCCTCAAATACTCTAGCATCTCAAATTTAAATATTTTGACTTTTCACAGCGAGTGACATAACCTCGCTAGCCTTAAGATTATTACATCTAGTTTTCTGGTTTCGCTTGGATTATGTGCTTACTCAATTGCAAATTAACTCTTCTAGTTTACTCATGATATGAAAGTTACTCGTGTTCAAAGCAAGATGCCAAGAAACGAATTACCTAACTCTCAATCGAAGCATTTTTCAATTTTCCCACCTTGTGAAGATTTCTCTCTATTCTCCCTCCCAGTCTCGGAATTCTACGACTCGATAATGAGCTGTGAAGCTCCCTCCTGAAATTTGCATCAAGATCTTCAACTCCATTCTGTGACTGATCGAGAAAATTACCAAGTGTGGCAAAAATTTACCTTCCTCGCATACTCGTTTCTCCATCGTAGACATCTAAAAATGTCATTAAAAAACAGGTTTCTGCCTTAGCAAAATCCTCAAAAATATCTGAAACCTCAAAACTTTCAAAAAGCTTTTCTATAGAAAATCATTTAGTGACCAGCACAGCTGATAATCACAAAATTTTTTCAAAATGCCTTGCATATAAAATCTTAAACAATTAACTTGTTTCCGCATTCAAGTTTAAATTGTTGCCTCGTTTTTGTTCGCAAAAATTCGCCTCTGAACTTATCAAAGTTTTACAATGTAATGTTTACGTTTACAATGTGCTTGGTAGCACATGTATCAGCATCGAACAAAAACTCATTTGACTGTTCGCATTTTCACTAAAATTAAGTGCCTCAATAATACTATGTCCTCACACTTCCTCCTCTAGAAACATTGCTCTTGCTTATGTCGTTCTGTTTCATTACCTTGTTTTGACCGCTCTCACTTTGTTTAAACCATTAAGTCCTTCGTCCCCTCTATCCCGACCATTTTTAACCATTTTTACTCATACTTCCCAAAACTACGAATCTACCTTCACCTCGGTTTTCAGCTAAAGTATCCTACAGTTATCAAGTGACCAGCACAGCTGATAATCACGAGAAATTCGAGATACTTTAAATTGCCTGATCAATGTTGTGATGGGCGTTCACAGATAACCTACACTACTCATCTCCTTCATCCTCGCCACGACTATCTCTAGAAGCATGATTATTATTTTCTTCACCTCTCTCAAATAAACAGACGTCCTCTTGTGATTCATAGTTTTTGTTACAGACTCGGCAGTACCACTGATTTAGTAGGATTCAACTGCACTAGTCTCCGGTCCAAACTTCTAACAGCAACGGCTCTTGAGTTTACTCAAAACTTCCTCTGGCCTTAGTGTTAACTTAACTGTAGCAGTTTGAACCTCATTCTTCGATGCCTCAATTTTAAACGAAAAAAAACGCAAATCCCTCTTTGTTCTTCCCAGAAACAGTATTGTTCACTTGAGTGAGCTCTCTGAAAATTCCAGAGATGAGCACAGCTTGTTATTCAACTCAGAAAACTTAACCGTCTCTGGACAGTTTTTATACTCGTTAATAATACCTTCTTGCCTGTTGACAAAATAAAGAAAATTCTATCTTTTAGCTTTGTCCTCAAACTAAAAAAATTTCTCAATTAAGTTATATGGAATCATCAATGTCGCCTTTCAGCTCTAACTTGTCCAGCAAATCAAGCTTTTAACTCTGCTTGAAACTCACTCAGACAAAATCTCAGGATTTTTACATTTGCCTCGATTTACAAGATAATTGCTCAAAATAATTGTTTTCCTCTTAACTCGGTTCTCAATTAAAGTATCATACGGTTATTAAGTGACCAGCACAGCTAATAATCACGAAAAACGAGATACTTTTATTCCCCTTGTCACGGTCGTGATAGGCAGTCATAGATTATTTACATTAATCTCACTCATGCTTCAAATTTGAATTATCGTTAAGCGAGTTACGGTTAAGGTTTCGGGGTAAAAAGACGAAAGATAGAAAGAGAAAAAAAATTCATATTGCAACTTCGTGGCATCATCCAAAATCGTGACAAAATCAGACTTGACCCTCGATGTATACTCGAAGTTTGCCTTCAGTAGCCTCAAGTTCTGACATAATCTCCAAGTCTGTTCGTCTAACTCTATCCTAAAACTAGGAGAGCCTGGAATAAACTCACCGTTTAGACTAGGTGCCGGAGGCAATGTACTCGTCACGTTCTTGGTGCCGGAGCCGATGTGCACACAAATTCACTCTCCTCGTTCATAGAAGCTGAGCTCTGTTAGCGTCGAGCTCAACGGGGTATTTATGGATAGCTCAGCGGGCATAGCTGACGTCATAACAATTAATGACATTGTTGTTGTTGAGGACATGGAGATGGTTTGGTTTTATCAAATTCACTCACCTTGGATTAACCACCTCAACCAATTTTCGGTGTCGGGGTGGCTGGGTCGGACTGAACAGTGACCGTTAAACCTGCATTAGCAGCTGAGATGAACCTTTACTCAGCCTCTATTGCCTCCAAGTATCTCAGCTCAGATAAACTTCCTCCATTTCTCTCTGTGTCCTCTGAATTCTTTCCTTTTTACTCTGTAATTAAAGGTTACCTCACTCGAATGTTTAAGCCTCACTCTCGTTTTCAATGAGTGGTACCACTACCTCACTCAAACTCAATTTTAATTACAAGGAAAAATTCTTTTGCATGTGGTTGTAAAATATAATTAATATTATACAACTTTGATCCCAGGCCATCGAATCAACACCAGGTGGTACCACACCTAATGATTCACCCTTTGTTGCTCGTCCTGATTATGCTATTGGCTTAGCATGTCCTCTTTACTCGACTCAAGGACTGGCTCAACCTGCTTGAGAGTTGTCCTGTGGCGCACCATATCTCAGCAGCACCAGCTCATAATGCCTCGTCTGGTGTATTGGGGTTTGTCACCTCCGTTCATTTATATAACAAACATTCAATCATTTCATCAGGGTCTTTCAAATTAAAATTTACTCGTACTGACACAGCTTAAGAACGAGCTCATTTTAATTTTAGACAAAAGTTTTCAAAAACCACCATGCACTGCTCACACATCTTTCGTTTTTAATGAGCGGTGTTTATAACCGCACGGCGTACGTCAAGGCCGATCGAGCGCTTACAGCACACAGTGATCCTCTACGACTGATGTCCAGGTAAAGCAAATAAATGCTTTATGAGAAAAGAGTTTGATCGTTAGTTTTGCTAAATTTTAAAAAATGGCACTCTCGCCATCTCCTCCCTTCTTTAGCAAAAACAACTCGTAAACTCAAACCTCACGATCAACTTCAATCCTCAGGCACACATGCATTAATCCTCATACCAAACCTATATTTTTCAGATTTATCACGCTCTTCAGATTTCTTAAATTGCTCTAAAATTCCTCAAAAAAACTCATGCAATCCTCAGTATATTCACAACTCAGTAGAATTCTCATAAAATTTAAAAAATTTGAAAAAAATTTGAAAAAAAATTTGCACAATTTTCTCGAAAAATTCAAAGTGTGAAAAAAATCCGAGACTCTGTTTCAAAAACTTAAAGGAACAGAAAACTCAAAAAATTCATAATCAAAATTTCGAAACGGATATTTCCAAGAAAACTTAAGTACTCAGAGAAATTTTGAAAAATAAGTAAAAAATCTCGAGCATAAAACTCAAAAACAAGTCCTCCAAATCAAAGATTTCAAAAGAAACTTTGAAAACATCATTCTAAAAGAAATCAGTGACCAGCACAGCTGATAATCACTAAATAATCCAGATAGAATGATTCTCTCAACTCACAAAAAATCCCTGAAAGTTTTTTTTTTTCTCACTCAACAAACTTCTCTGAACAGAAATTCTCAATGAAACGCAGTGAATATAAATTTGAAAAAAACATCAAGAATTTCTCAAAAATAAAAAACTCACTCAGAAAAAATTCCCAGAAAATAACGAAGATTTCCTATAAAAAGAATTCACTAAAAATTTACTCCTCAAATCTGAAAAAGAATCGGTGGTCAGCCAATCTTTAAAGAAAATCCAATTTCTCAACCAGCACAGCATGTGAAGAGAAACGAATAATCTCGAGCATGAAAAATCTTACATCTGTAAAAAGTCAACGCCCCCAGCTAAAAACTATCCGCGCGCGCAAAGTAAGAAAATTATCAAATAAGAGAGAGAGATAATCAAGTGACTTGTAGCATAGCTGATAATCACCTAAATGGAAAACCGAAATAAAAAGAGAAAAAAATCAACACAAATAGCATGGCTAAATTTGTGCTGAAAAGAAAGAAACGAGCGTATATCAATTACGCACCTAAAAACATCTGACTCTGCAGTGCTTGTATTCAACAAAATCCGGAACGCGCTTGGGCTTATTCCGTTCCAGGAATGACCTCCCCCATTCTGCGTAGCGTGCAGGCTGCAGCATGCATCTGCACTCTCACGTGCCAGCGCGTCTTCTCTCTTTCTCTCTCTCTCTCGGCCCCAAACTCCCTCCCCACTCGAAATCTCCTTACATGCACACTCTTTTCTTTTTTCACTTTTCATTGCAAAAAAAACTTCAATCGAGCCTCCAATCCTCCCGTCGTCCATCTTGAAGTCGATGAAAATGTCCTCGGTGGTCCTCTTGTCCTCGTTCCTCGTGCTTTCGGCGGTCCTTCTGTCCTCGTAAACAAAACGACAAAGTTACGTCTTCTCGTGCCAGCTGATAAAATCACTCCTTTTTTTCGAATAAAAAAAAACACAAATCCTCAGATTTTATCACTGTAGCACAAACACAGAACGTAAAAGACGAGCTGATAAAATTTGAGTATGTTAACAGAGTGGAAAAGATAATAACTCGTCAGATTATTTATTTTATTGCTAGTAGGGTTTTAAATTTTATGAATTTTCAAAAATTTGTTGACTAGTAATCCATTTACAGAGTTACATATAATTAGTGATTAAACGAGCTTACCTGTAAATGAAGTTCAATCATAATTATATGAATACTTGTTCGGACATATTACTGTGTAGTGTCGTGTCGGCACCAGCTGCCCATTTTAATATTAAAATAGTTTTCAGATAATTCTTAAATTATTTACAAATTATTCAATTATTAGTTAAATAAGATAAATTAATAAGTATAAGTAAGAGAGAGAGAGAGAGAGAGAGAGAGAGAATAAATAGAAGAAAAACAGAGAGAGAAAGAGGAAAAGCGAACAGGAGCTGAGAAAAAGAAGAGGGGGAGAGGACAAAAGAAAAGCGTCACCGCGGGACGCCCGGCTGAGTGAAGGAAAAGCCAGCAGCGGACCCAAACAATAGAGTGTCACGGCAAGGAGGCTGGAGGCCAAAAACAAACCCCCATGATCACCGGTCAGTGACATTGACCCAATGAGGCATCAAAGAAACGGGTCCCATGTTAGTTTAGGCGGACCATAGCTGTAGGAGAGGGAATTCACACATAAGGAGTATTATAATAAATTAGGCCAAGGCCAAGCCCTCTTGGAAAAGGGGCCAAATCATTGGTTTTTCCCCCAGTTTTCGGACGTACATGGGAGGGTCTATGATCCCCTCTACGGGGGTGGGTCCTCAAACGCCAGGGTATAAATAGGGCCGCGAACGCGGGCCCAACAGAGCTTGGTTATTCAGTCGCGATCCTGAACTCGCTCCGTGCACATCGTTGACTTGACTTGACTTGACTCACGAGAGTCAGAGACTTTTCAAAGACTCGGTATCTTCAAAATAGACAGAGTGTAGCCTGAGTGACTAATTATAGTCTCATTTCAAAAGCATTTCTGAGTATACTAAATCAGATTACCTAATTCGCGAGTTTTCGAATAAGTGCGAGGGTTAAATAAAACTTGAGTTCCGGCAGTGACTAGTGGGTTTTAAAAGACTTTAAAGAAACAGCATTGTGTCCGACTCAAGAAAAGAGCCGGGAATTTCTTCAGGACTGCGTTAGAACCACCGATTCACCACGTCAAGCAGCCCAGCGGGAATCTTTGGCCTTCAACACCGTCAACTCTCTCTCTCTCTCTCTCTCTGTGCAGTGACCAGAACTTTTATGGAAGTAAGATTGATTTTAAGGAAGTAGCTTGTGAAACATTTTGTAATGGTTTGGTTTTTCTAATAAATAGATTTTCATAGTAGTCTTTTGGGTTTTGTAGTTCTATTAATTAACCTCCTCTCAGTTATTCGAATCATCTACCCGGTCACATAAAAGGGTGAAGTAGAGTCAATTTAATTTAATAGATCTGTCCCAATTTCGGGACATGACAGTAGTATTCGCAGCTTGGCTGTCGTTGACGCCACCTTCAGAGCAGAGAAAACACCAAAAAAATCCCTAGGCGCCCCATGCCCCCGGCTCCCTACCTTCTGCATCTTTATCTAGCTTAGCGACTCCTATCCAGGCTCGGGATTTGATCGCTTGGATCTAAATTGAGACTCCTTTCCAAGCGCTGAAAGTTTCGCGGGTGGGAATATATAATATCTCCGAACAAGTATTCATATAATTATGATTGAACTTCACTTACAGACAAACTCGTTTAATCACTAATTATATTTCATCTCCTTGTTCGGAGATGTTACTGTGTAGATGTTCAGAGTAAAACAAATTCATAATACTGCTTAATTTTGACAACTAGTTAAATTTATTCATTATCAAACAAATTATAGTGCTGGTTTAATTACCAACATAAATTAAGATTTGAGTAATAAAATATAATAAAAGGTCACTATTCTAATATTCATGAAATATCTTACAAGCAAACATATTTGAATAAAAAGAAAGTAGGACAAAAAAACTTAAAATAAATTAGGCGAAGACCGCATCACTGAATCTTCTTCGGGTTTTTTGATCGGTCTATCATAGAATTTTGCGAAAACCTGCGATGATCCTGACCAGCAAGCAGTTTTCTTAATTATGTTACTACCTAAGCCTAGACTTTTGACGTTGAAGCATGTCTCGTCGAATGCGCTGTGTAGTAGTCCTCAATACCAGCTTCTTTCATGACCCTCCTGTGCCAACGACTTTAAAAATTGGGAACCAAGGTTGACTGGTCCAGTAAGGGATCACTATTATGCCTGTAGAGCCTTCCTTCCTTATCTTTTTAAGTATTCTAGTAATAAGGGAGAAAGGTGGAAAGGTGTACTACCAAAAAAGATTTTTCCAATTGAAGGTCATATCGTTCACAATTACAGCTTCTGGGTATCTCTCCCAAGAGCAATAGCAAGGGCATTTTTTATTCAGTCTAGAAGCGAAAAGGTCTATGGTAGGGCTTCCGAAGGACTTGCAGATCAAACCAAATACACTCGGATCTAGTTCCCATTCGGTATCCACGTTTGTGATTTTAGAGCCTTCGTCCACCGGATTTTCCTTTGAGGCAACGTACTCCGCAAAGACCCACATATCCCTGTCTCGACACCATTCCCATAGCTCCTTGGTTACCTCGTGCAACTTTTTGGAATCCCATACATAATCTACGAAGACAAAATATCGCGACAAAACCTACGAAATAAAAATCTACGAATCCCTCAATCTACGAAGACAAAATCTACGATCGAAATGAAATAAATCAAATAATACGAAAATTTTTTAAAATAAAGTAAATACATATGTATTAATAACAAATGCTTTATTATGAATAAATAAATAATCAACAAAATAATATATAGTTAGTTAATTACATGATAAATTACGTGATAAATACAATTTTTAGTCGTTCTCTAAATATAGTTAATTAATTACATAATACTTTTTTAACATTTTTACTTGATAAATACAATTTTTAGTTCTCTTATTCCGTTGAATACAATAGTATCAATATAATAAACTACAATACAACTAAAGCTGCGATATTTTCCAGATATTCAATCACATTTGTGGCATTTTTACGAACTCTAAACGGCACAAATTTACGAGCCCACGACTTTCACAGACAACTAATGATTTAAGACTGAACTAAAACTACAATGTATGTGTAAACAAATGTATACCGAATATTACGTTCCAAATTTAACGTCAACACTAAACGTAAACAAACTTAAATTTGAATCCATCATCATCATCATCATCATGTTGATTGTGACTGAATAACTATTGAATTATAAGAATTTAAGGTAATATATATTAGTATACATTCCCTTTTAACAGAAAGAAATTTATTCAATGTAGATTTTGGTTGGAACTAAATTTTATGGCCCGCCTCTGCGGGGGCCCTTCGGGCCCCACGGCGCGCATTGTTTTAAGAAATAACCCGTTAGTGTTTTATTAGCAATTAAATTGTGACTGAATAACTATTAAATTATAAGAAATTAAGCTTATTTAGTAGATTTCGTACTCGTAGATTTTTTTTCATAGATTTTGTACACGTAGATTTTGATTCGTAGATTGTGTCCTCGTAGATTTTGATTCGTAGATTTTGTCGGGTTACCGGCTGAACATTGACAAAGGACTTAAGAGCCAGAAATGCTGCTAAAATCTCTAAATAATTTATTGTGTTCTTGCCGCTCTGTTCCCAACCAAACGGACCTCTGGCCGTCTGAGTGCCGTTGAAAGCACCCCAACTGTACAAGGACGCATCCGAAAATATTTCCAAACTGAAATTGCAGGATCTGATTTTATTTGTGGCCTGCATGATGTGTTCCTTCCACCACCTTAATTGTGCCACTGTTGACTTTGATAAAACTATAGACTCTTCCATGTTGTTGTAATTTTTTAATAGGACCTTATGCTTGCAAGCATCCAGCTCTTTGTAAAATATCCAACTATAGGCTACGGCTGGACATGCTGCTACCAGAATACCTATCAATTCAGCTAACTTAGCTATTTTGATCTTATTTTGACGCCGACTGTAATTAATTAAGTTTAAAATCTTCAACTTTTTGTCTTCCGGGAGCTCGAGCATCATTTCTGAAGAGTCTATGATCATGCCAAGGAACCTACATCTTCTGCTTGGAGTTATTATGCTTTTGTCTCAGTTGATCACCAGACCCAGATCCACAAGCAAGGAAATCAGAATTTTGGTGGCCTTTTGGCATTCGTTCCACGAATTGCCCAGAATCAAAAAATCATCTAAATAGGCTATAACCTTAATACCTCTCTCCCTCAGCCAGCTGAGAATAGGTTTGATAATCTTTGTGAAGATGTAAGGAGCTGAGGAGAGGCCAAACGGTAAAGATGTGAACTGATATAGTTGACCTTCAAAAATCTTAAAAATTTTTATAGTCTTTGTGTATTGGGACCATAAGGTGAGCATCCTTCAGGTCAATTTTGCACAAAAAGTCTCTCCTATTAAGCATATTCAGTACAGTGCGAAGATCCTCCATCTTGAAATGTTCCCTTTTGATAAAAAAATTCAAATCTTTCAGATTCAGTATGAATTGATTTGAGCCATCAGACTTGGGCAACAGAAAAATGGGTGATACAAATTGATCCTCCGAGAACTGACACCTTGTTACCGCCCCAGCAGCTAACAGTTTATTAACCTCTACCTTGAGGAGGGCTGACACGTCTTGGGAGACTTGATGTGCATTTTTGACTCTGACCAGGACAGGATTGTCGATGAAATTAAACTCATACCCCTTTAGGGTATTCAAATGAAGGGGTCTTGGGTAATTTCTTCCCATTCATGTATCAAATATTTTAATCTGCTTTCCAATCTTACCTCTGAGGTTAACGACGACGACCCTGTTGTGGTTGTGTTTGGTGATGGTGATAAGCTTTCTTTGCTGGGTACGGCTAGTTGCCGTGGCCGCTGTTGTTGTTGTAGTTTTTGTTGTTGTTGGTTGACTTGAAGGATCTTGAGTTGTGATGTGTGTTGTGGAAATGGTAGCTCGAGCCGGACCCTTTTCGGCTCGAGCTCCCCCAGTTTAAATTGTTGTCCGCCTCTCTCTCTTTTGAGTAAATTTTAGTTTTTGCTTAAGGATTCTTTGTGAAGTCTCACCCTGCTTGACTACGTCGGGAATCGATTTTATTTTTCCGTCGAATAAGAGTACGTTTGGTTCGGTCTTTGTCAGCAGCTTCTGTACCTAAGGGTTATCGTAAGATCTAATAATTTTAAAGCACCTGGCTTGTGTTAACTCGATACTTAAAAGGGCTCGATTATTCATGGCTGGCTTGACGTCTAATTTGCCTGTGACGGTGATGTCCTTGAGGCTATTCAGGACTGGAATAATGGCAGCCAGCGCCGCTGAAGTCAAATTGGCGTAGTCCTTCAGGAAATTATCATTAGTGACTAATTTACCTGATTCCACTTCCTCATCGAGGTCAGGTGGTTCAAGGTTTAAGTCTCCCGTTCTTGGGATATCTTCGATGATCTTGAGTTTCACTTTTTTTTTTCTTTGTTCAAACCATTTTTGATAATTTTTTGAATTCTTTGCGCTAAGCCCTTATCCACGACGAGCTTGGGCTTTTCGAAGCCGTCCGGATTCGCGCCCATGCAATCCTCAAAGCGATCTTCCTCTATGCCAGCCGCTGGTGTCTCATCTTCCTCCTGTTCCTGCTGGTTCGCGGCGATTTCGTTGATGACTTCCGTCAGTAACTCCTGCTGCTGTGTCGATGTAGACGGTCGATCTTCCTTTGACGGTAACTCTCCTGGCAAGTTGTTGCCGAGCAAGATATTTCTTCCCGGAGACAAAGTAGGCAAGCTTAATGCTTTTCGAACTTCTGCAAAATTTTTATTCTTGTTAGGAAGATAAAAAGAAATTTTATATAAATTTTTTTTTTTTTCATAGCCTGGCCGATAGTTCGATATTCATCCCTAAATTTCGAGGCGAAAGTTATAAATCGCCTCCCGCAATATGGCTGCCAGCAGCCGGGAGAACGAAGCGATTTTGACTCCCCGCTCCCAATGCGCATGCCCCGCAGAGCCTTTTTATTAGCAGCGACTATATTCAGTTTAATTTACATCTGTTGGTTTGTTTACTTACATATACTTACCGATGAAATGAGTACCACATGGTAAAACTTGATCTTAGTTTAAATTATTAATAAGTATTTTTGTTGGAATTAATTATTAAGCAGTAAAAAAACTAATCATTTCAAAAGAAAAAAATATTTTTCGTAATAAATGTATATAAGTTGAAAAGTGTTCTTCATGAGTTGCTTATGTGATTCTAACATTATTTCTCGTATACACATGCATAAATAACTTCTGGAAGTTTAATATTATTTCTTGTATGAACAAAGACAGATGCGATTCTTTTACTTTATACGTAATTTTGATTATTAAACAATGCGGCGTAAGATGCACCTAAGGCCTCGGCTGCAATGTAATGAATGTATTTGAAAAAAACATATTGACAAGATTTGCAATCATTAAGTGTATGATTTTTTTATGTTTTGATGGCAGCTCTCGGCCAGTGAAAAAAAAAATCAAACAAAACGAATTTATGAATCAGTGTTAATCAGTTACACAAGGCACACGCACTGTACAATCGAACCCTTGACTTTTTGTTTCAAATAACAATATTGTTTTTTTAGGTTTTGAACTTTGAAAATATTGACAAGATTTGCAATCATATGATTTTTTTATGTTTTGATGGCAGCTCTCGGCCAGTGAAAAAAAAAATCAAACAAAACGAATTTATGAATCAGTGTTAATCAGTTACACAAGGCACACGCACTGTACAATCGAACCCTTGACTTTTAGTTTCAAATAACAATATTGTTTTTTTAGGTTTCGAACTTTCGGCCGGCTATGAAAAAAAATATAGTACACAATTCGAGACGAACTGCGTAATAGCGGCTGCCACGTGACTGCCGCCCTCGCTTCGCTCGGGCGGCAACTTCACGCCACGGCAGCCAATATCACGCTTTCGTCCCACATGGTGTAATATACTATTAAAATGGCGATGCTCGCAATTAAAGTAAGTCTCACATTTCGGAGATAGAAAACAGACTCTCAATTGTTAATGCCTTATGTATTTCATATTATTGAGCTCATTGTTTTTCTTTCATTTATTTTATTCTTTTTTTTTCCACATGCTTGTTATGATGGGGGCACCTAGGTACAAAGAAAGAAACTAAATAAAATGGCGGAGGGATATTATCTTACCATCATATGTAACTGTTTCTTCCTGTCGTGATTCTCCCTCATATCTCGGCCTCATCAATTAACGAAGCTGATTTCGGTAATTTTCAATCTCTTCATCCAGGATCTCGAGTGAAGGCATTTTTCTACGATCGAGAAAGCTCTAAAGGTGTCCGTCTCTGACGGCGCAAAAAAACGTTATGAAGACGCAGGAGGTAGGGAGCCGGGGGCACGGGGCGCCAAGGGATTTTTTTGGTGGTTTCTCTGCTCTGAAGGATTTTCTCTGCCCTGCGTGAATATTGCTGAGTAGTATTCGCGCCAAGCTGCGAATACTACTCAGTAAAATCTTCAGACAAGGAGATGAAATATAATTTTATAGGAAAGAATATTCTTATTTATAAAATCGCAAGAGAAAAAATTTTAAAAATTAAAGTATTCATGTCATAAAAGAAATATTTTAAAAGCAACTTCAAGAATCAAACTCTAAAATTTAGCATTTGGATATTTCTATCTCATGAAAATCTCAATTTAATCTTCTTTAAGTAAAAAATTCATTTTCTTCTATTCCTTTTTGTACAACACAGTTTACAATTAACAGAACATACCCATCTATCTATTTCTAAAATAAGCGAATAAACTATTACAATTAGCAATCTGATCTTATTACTACTTTGTTAATTTTTTCTAGAATTCTTTTACAAAAACATTGTGTTGTTAAATAATTCATCATTATTTATTTGATAGATTGTATTTTATTGCATATGATATCTTTTTTTTTTTTTATTTGATCATATACATGATAAATGGATACAAATGATACATAAAATTCTTCATTCACCTATATTTTCCTGCTTTATTTCCTGGAAAAATTGAAAAACTCTAAGGAAATGGTAACGTCAATCTGTTAAATTTTATAACTTGAACAAACCATACTGTTCGTTTTCTAATTTATTCAGAGAAAGTGTCCTCTGCTTAGTTATTGATTTGTTCATCATGAGAGGTATGGATTGTAAGGGTGGGGAAATTTTGGGTGCAACTATGACAGGATCTACTATCACTTCTTGCATTTCCAAATTCTCTGACATTTTGTCCATCGTTGCTTGATTTCTGCTTAAGACGACAAAAAAATGAGTAATGGAGCTAGATACTGCTGCCAGTAGATGTATACCTCAGCCATATAGTTGCTGCAGTAGATAAGCGTTGATTATTGTATCCACCAGTATCTTCAGTAGGTGGAGTAGAAAAATGATCATCATTATTGCTGATGAGATTGAACTCACTTTAATTAGATTATCTATGGCACTGTTTCATACGTCTGCCAAGATCCCTTTTATCGTTGATTTTGTAAACAAGTTATTTATAGATTCTTCATTATAACTGTGTTCACCTGCCATTTGTCTAGCCAAGATATTCAGTAAAGCTGGCTGTTCTAACGGGAAAGTTATTTGTTGTTGTGCTTGTTCTAACTGATGTTGTGAGTACACCCCTGATGTGGCTAAATTCTCAATCAGTTTGTAATTCCACCTAATTTTGGTTGTAGGCTGGAAGGTGTGCGGAGGACTTACGTCATAAGTTGGATGGGGATATAACTTGATCCATTTTTCCCCGATTTTGTAAAATTTTGGAAAAATCGCATTGCAGGTAACCTGTTTGCCTGTCTTAACAAGAATATAGGTCTTTGGTGTTAAAAACCATGTCTCATTTTTTGACATTACAGGAAGCTGCTCATAACACTCCTCTACGTGCTTTATTTTTACTGGTTTTGGTGTACATTTTATGAAATGCACCGCTTCAGCTACTAAGGAAGTGTACCCTGGTTTTTTCATTACGGTGTATGCAAATACATCTGGTGATAAGGTATCTAGGGATAAGGAATTCAGGATAGCTTTTCTTTCAAGGTTACACTTTTCCGTAATTGAATTAGTGTATAAATCATTTAGTTCTATCCTTAGATGTTTTACTACATAAATGAACTTGGAATTAACATAAGTAAATATATTTAAATTTATTGTATTTTCCTTAATAATATCATTATTGTAATAAAATGAGTTTATTCCCATCTGTGATTCAAAAATTAATAGTTTGGGATGTTCTGTCGTTATAAATAGTCTATAGCATTGAGTTAAACTACCTTTTGAAGTCAAGGCAAAAGTTATATCTGCAGTGTCGTGATGTTTGGTGTACTTGAGCCACATTCGTATCCGATGATTTGTGCATTTGATTTAATGATTAATGAGATTATGATTAATATGAAATGCATGTTAAAGGATTTAATGTTTTTTTTTTGTTTTTGTGTTTTTCCTAAAAATAAAAAAAATTACATTAGTTTCTTTTTATATAAAAACAATTTATTAGGATGAACTCGTTTTTGGTTTCCTTTATATGAAAATATAATATCACCCTTATCTGTGATATTTTCAATCTTAAAAGGACCCAAATTTTGGTCTTTTTCTAACTTTTTTGGTTTTGGCTGTCGTTGCCAATGCACTGTGTCACCTCTCTCAAAATTGACTGGATTAGCAGTTTTATCATAATATTTCTTTGCCTTGTGTTTGGCTATAATCAAGTTTCTTTCGCCAAATTGGCTATGTTTCTCATATTATTTAATAATCTTTCGATATAATCATTAAATGTCGGCAATTGTTCCGATTTTTTTAAAGGTTCACTAGACGATAATCTAGGTAGGTGAGCAAAAATGATTTCATATGGTGTTAAGTTAAGAGAAGAGTTTGAAAAACATCATCTAAAACATTAAGTTTGTTTCCATGAATAACGATATCTTCTGCATTTGTTCCAGTTATTTTATTTATTAATATAAAATCTTTACTATTCAAAAATACACAATTATTTGGTTTTGAGGTTGTGTAAGTAAAATTATTATATTTAAAAGAAGTTATTTCTTTATCTATTTTATATGCTCCATTTTTAACTTTTAAAATTTCAAAATTTGGAGGGCTAACAGCTTTTTCAGATTGTATGGAATATTTTTCACTCAACTTTCTGCACAATTGCTGCAAAGGTTTTCTTCCGCTGTGCACCATTTTTTTTAATTTACCCATAGCACTTTCAAATGGGAATGCAGTGATTTCACTTAGAGAACACTGGTGGAAATTGAATTAGTAATTGGTAATCAGCTGAAATGTGAATAAGAGCATGCACATTACATACTAGAGATTGAATTTTATAGAATTTGCCACAGAACAAAACAAATCTTTTTAAATAACCCTTAGCATGCGATGATAATTGAAGACACAATCTTGTACTGCATAGAATCCTCATAGCACAATGTAGATAAATAAAATTATTGAACAGATCATCAGGTAATAATTCTTTCATCACAAAAGGCCCACAATACAATAGGAAGAATCTGAACTCAGTAGCCTTCCATTTCTTGATTAAACCTAATGACTGCAGAATAGATCTTTGAAACTCCACTGGAATTTGTGAGCCTAAATTAGTTATACGTTGAGTGACCCTCATTATATTTTCTCTGCTCAAGCGAGTACCAACAACATTAGTCAACCAGCATTCCATTAATTTTTTCATGACTCCTAGACAACAAAGATGCATGAAATCAAATGGGAAATGAAAAATCATATCTAATGCAGGAAATATGTTTGTTAATGGGGAACTTCCTATGTGATGCTCTGGCTAGTTCATTGTACGAAAGGAGTTATCAGTACGTAAAGTTGAACTCACTTCTGGAAAAACCATACGGTTTTCAACACTGACTCCTTTCTGAGTACAATGCTCACATGAATAAAATCCATTATGGCTCACAATGTTTTTTCCAAAAGACCTAGCTGGCCTATCGCAAACTATACACATCACTCTTACAGAAAACATAACACCATCAATCACTACACCATTCTTGAGCAACTCATTTAATTCAGTAATAAATTTACTGAAAAACCTATTTAGTAGAGCTGGTTTTCCTCTACCACTGAAAGCTGCAACTACAAATGGTTCATACAAGTTACAACCAAAGTGGATTCTACCCAGTATTGGCCAAAATTCCATTCCTCCAGGCTTGAATGAAGGCAAGCCGTCAATGTTAAACTGTAAATGTAAAGTTTTGTGCCCATGATTTTTTGGATTAACTGTTCTTTTTAATTGATGAGCCAGCCCAATGTAAACAAATTCTGATTTATCATTTACATTCTCTGGAAATAATCTTTCAATAATATTTTTATTATCTGTATTCAACAAATTATGTCCATGAGAACAGGGAAAAACATCTTGTAATAAGCCCAATAGTGCAGTTATAATTACTTGGACAACTGTGAATCTTATGGCCCAAATTCTCAATTTTTCTCTGATTTGGGAGCACAGGTGTGTATTTTTGTCATGATTCTTTGATCTAGCTTTAACATATACTTTTTCATCACCTGAACTTGATAGATCTTCCTGTTCTTCTTCACTGCAAGACGAACTTTCTGAATTATTACAACTGTTATCTGAATCACATTCTTTGATAAAAAAACTTTTTTCATATTTTTTTTCAGCATTTTCAGTCATAGGATCAACTTGTTCATCAATTACCGAGTCAATTACCACATTTTCACTTGATTGACTTAATTCACAAAAACTTTCAACACTTGTAGGTTCCTGCTCATCTGAAGAACTGCTATCAGACTCCTTTTTTAAACGTTTACTTTGATTTACTTTTTTTAAGTTTAATCTTCTCTTTTCTGAAGAAAACATTTTGTGTTTCAGATAGCTAAAACTTTTTTTTTCAAATATTTACATCTCAAGTTTTAGCTAATTCTATGATTATATTTACTCACTAACAAAATTGTTTATTTATTTTAAATAGCAGAAGCAACGTAATGTGGCAATGTGCATACTTTATAATAACATAACCTTTAAATACCTAGAGTAAGAATATCTCATAGTTGCCGTCATTCGGCCGAGTTCGGACCGAGATCACTACCGCGCCCCCAACCGAACTCGGGCTGAGCTCGGCCCGAATTCGCGGCTTCGGGGCAGCCGCATTATAATGTTTACTCGGGAGCTATTACGGTCTTTCAAGCAGTTAACGTCGTTAAAATTTCTTTTCGTATTCTTTACCGGAACTAAGAAAAAAAAAAAGAATTTTTTTTACGACTCTCGACCGTGAATCGTGACCGCGGCTTTCGGACAACCAGGCAGGATTTCGCGCTTGGATTTATAATCTGTAGATTCTGGTGACTAAGATTCTTTTCGCGTCCGTTCCAACGTGTACGGGTCCTTCGCAAATTTTTCTTTAGCCGCCCGCGCGGACAACCAACTGCCTCCGGCCTTAGACATTGTCCCAGACACGAATTCCAGATTGGAGCATACCTGCCGTCCAGAACCTGACACATCTTGCAACGGAAGTTCTGGGTTACGCTTATTTTGAAAGTGGCGAATCGTAAGTTTAACATAACTTTCATGTGCGCAATCTGATTCACTCACTCTCACACCTCATGTTAGAAACGGGATAACTCCGACAGTTTGGGCTGAGTGGATGAGCAAAAAAGAAATTTGTTGACCATCCTGTGAGGTTGTGAGTTGAATCTATCCCTTAGTGAGATTTCGAGAGAGATTTGGTTCGTTCGACCACACTCCGAGAAAAGAGAATCGCGCGGATTACATCACGGGCATATTCGCTAGAGCGAGGATTTTTTTTTGTTTTTTTTTTGTTTGCTGACAGAATAAATTTTTCGTTTTGCTAATCATAGTTATTCGCGGGGCTCACATTAAATAAAAGAAAGAAAGACAGAGTCAGAACCACGTTTTCTTCCTTATTATAACTAATTTTCTTTTTTTTTTTACATCTCGAACTTTGTAGCTGCTACAGCAGAATTGAGTTAATATATTTGAATAAATCGAGAATGTTTTTTTTGTTTGCTGAAATTATATGAAATTTGATTTATTTATAAAAACCCTCTAACCTTGACATTGCTTACGTATTTTTCTTCTTTATATCTTTTTTATTTTAAACAATTTCATATATTAAAATTTTATTCATATTCTTCATTGAACGGTCTAACAAATTAAGACTGCATGAGTTTCCCTCGGAAAGGGAAACTACGCACGCCAAGGTCAATTTTACTGTGTGCCATAGTAGTTTGTAACTTTCTTTTTTTTGTCTGTGCACGCGTTATTACGGAAATCTCAGTGGAGTCATCAATTCCTCTGCTAAGTGCGTCTACTTTAGTATTTTTCGACCCGGGTTTATAAATTATATCAAAATCAAACGTTGCTAACTTTGAACTCCAGTTTTGCACTCTAGAATTTTAATCAGCTGACCTAAATTTCAATAGTGGTTTATGATCTGTGTAAACTGTAAACTTATTCCCATAGACAAAATTTCGAAAGTGTGTTATTCCCCAAAATATAGCTAGAGCTTCCTTCTTGTATGTATAAAATTTCAATTCTGACCCCTGTAAAACTCTACTTGCGTAAGAAATAGGTTTATCATCAGGTACTTTACCCTGAGATAAAATAGCTGCAATGGCCCAACTAATAGCATTAGTTGAAATTATAAATGGTTTTGTGAAATCAGGAAATTGTAAAATCGGTGCATTGCATAGAGAATTTTTTAACTCATCAAGGGCTTGCTTCTGTGCTATATTCCTGGAAAATTTAACATCTTTTTTTAGTAGATCGTTCAACGGTTTCGATAAGTTTGAGTAGTTTTTGATAAATTTCCTATAATAGTTTGTTAGGCCTAAATATTCCTGGATATTTTTTTAATTTTTTGGAATTTTAAGTTGTTTTACTGATATAACTATCGATTCATTCGGTTTAATACCTTTGTCTGAAATTACGTGATCTACAAATTCTACCTCTGACTTGAAAAATTTACATTTAGAGCTTTCAAGTTTAAGATTTGCTTTCCTTAGTCTGTCCGCTGTTTTCAAATCTCTCAATTAATTCTTGTATAGTTTTTGCAAAAATTAAAATATCGTCAATGTAAACAAAACAAATTTTTCCTATCAAACCTTTCAATACTCTATTCATAATTCTTTGAAAAGTTCTCGGACTATTCATCAATCTGAAGGGCATAACTTTAAATTCTAGTCTGCCTAACGGATGAATACTAAATGCTGTCTTTGACATATCTTCAGGTCTTAATTTTATTTGATGAAATCCTGATATCAAATCCAACGTAATAAAAAATTTAGCTGAACCCATTTCATTAAAAATTTCTGTAACATTTGGTATTAAATATGGGTCGGGTACAGTAAAAAAATTCAACCTCCTGTTATCAATAACGAGTCTAGACTTAGGTTTATTATCAACAGACCTTTCTTAAGAACTAAAAATGCTGAAAAATTGTATGGACTATGAGATTCCTGAACTAATCCGTTTTTTATTAATTTTTCTCCTTCTTGTACCGCGATATCTTTTAACGCAAATAGCAATGGAAATTGCTTAACATAAATTGGTCTTTCATGAGTAAGATTTATCTCATGCTGTTGTACCGTGCAAGTTTTTAATTCATCACCATCACAATAAAAGATATCTCGATTCTTTCTAACCAAATTTTTAATCATAGTTGCATGTTCTTCCGAATAATGTTCTAAATCAATTTTACTTAATAAACTTTGAGTTCTACTCTGACTAGTATTAACATCAAAAATTTTTACAGTATTTTTTGGTCTAAAATTCGCGTAATTCACTTGCGCTGACACGTCAAATTCTACATAGCCAATTAAATTAGTGTGCTTTAGATGTTTCTGACCGTTATCATTCAAACTAACTTCCACATTGTCGGTCAGTATCTTCAAAAACGAAGGATAATCTAACACTTAAACATCAGACTCGTTTTCGCACGGTTCAAAACTGTCTAAAGCACAATTTATTTGACTCACGAATGTTTGCATTTTATTTTCAGACTCTATCACCCTACGCAAGTCGATATTGTCATTTTTAGTTTTATTTTCACTACTTGTATTACTAATTTCTACCAGGGTATTTAATAAATTTTTCACTCCCTCAGTAAAATCATTATCTTCCTCCAACTTTATCGTGTCAGGGTCAAAATCAAGTTCCCTAACATTCAATGGTTCATTGTCCTTTTTCTGAACTGTTTTTGTATTATCGTTTCGTAACGAAGTAAACTGCAAGCTAAGAGAATCGCTGATTAAGCTTTGTATGTCGTTCGCAAAATTAGTATCACTTATGTTGCTAGCATTTAATTTCCTTCCGTTCTTTAATAAAGTAAGTTTTTTATTATTTATTTCCAAGTAACCTTCATCCAACCTTAATTTACCTTCACTCAGCTATTCTATACCCAATATACCGTCGTAAGGCAAGTTAAATGCATCTGACGCTACTTGAAATTTATAAAATAAGCCGTTAATAAGTACATTTGTCGTACACAGAGTTTTAATTATATTATCCGATATCCCGGACAATAAAATTTGACGACGCGGATCTATGCCTGTTGGTTTCACCTTACCATTTTTTATTATATTCAACTGCGCACCACTGTCTACCAAAAACTCATAAGTATTATTCGCATTCTCTATCACAATGTGCCTTAAAAGATTCTCTAACTTCACTACATAAGTTGGTATTGAGATATTTTCATCGTCATTTACGTCAGTTAATTGTATTAACCCTTGACAGGAATTTTCAACCCGTAGTTCATCATTCACTATCTGACCGCTTTCTCTTAAGTTCGTAGAGAAATAATTTGCTCCCACTGAATACTGAGAACGTTTGCAATTGATAGCGACGTGACCTATATTTTTACAGATAGGAAATTTCCCGGTGGATAGTTGTAAGTTTTGCAATTCTAAACAATTTTGCAACGAATGTCCTGATATATTGCAATGTCTACAAATTTGCTGAGTGTTATTGGTATAATTTCTCAAAGCTTTGTATTTGGTGCACATATCGAAATCGTGACCTTTAAAACCGCAATATTCGCAATTTTTTTGCGTTGCGTTATTTCGATTTTGATCTCGTTTATTACAATAAGTGTTATTTTGATTAGTTTTTTGTTTATTTTTATATTTGAAATATTCCTTAGCATTATGACCCGGCCTATAACAAATTTGACAAACTAACAAATTTTTATTTTTTTGCTGTGTCAGCATGATTTTTACTTGATTACAATCATTTAATTCATGATCTATGTCCTCACGACAAGTGCAAAAACGAAATTTATTTTTATTTTCTTGAATATTGCAGTTTTTCACTTTATGACCTCTCTTATTACATTTTTGACAAATAACATCAGGGCAATCGTTGACTGTATGACCCATCTTTTTGCAATTTTCGCAGTTTTCGCGGTTTTCTTCCTTATTAGGACATAGATACGGAGTGTGTCCTGGTTTAAAACAGTTCCAACAAAGTTCAAAATTTCTCATATTCTCACACTGATCCTGTTATTCGACAAAACCCTGCTATTTGACAAAACCCTGGCCTTTACTAAGGGTCTAATCTGATTTGCCGACTTCCAGCAGGCCCTCCTAATAAAAACTTCATTTCTTACTCATTTTTTTATAGTTTGACGGTCAAAAACCTTTTACTTTTTAAAAAGGACTGTCCTAAGGAAGGCTCGATTCCTTTATTGAGAGTTCAAATTGTCATAAAAACATCATTTTTTATTCAATTTTCGTTGGTTTCTCAGTGAAGAATTTTTTACTTTTTAAAAAAAAACGTCCCAAGACATGTTCTACCCCTTTACTTCGGATCCAAATTTATTTGCTGACTTCTAGCTGGCCCTCGGAATAAGAACATCATTTCTTATTCATTTTTTGCTAGTTTCTCAGAGAAGAATCATTTACTTTCAAAAAGGACTGTCCCAAGACATGGTGTAGGTCTTTACTTAAGGTCTAATCTGATTTGCTGACTTCCAGCCGGCCCTCGTAATAAAAACTCCATTTCTTATTCATTTTTTGATACTCTGGCGGTCAAAAATCTTTTACTTTCAAAAAAGAACTGTCCTAAGGAACGCTTGATCCCTTTACTTAAGTTCCAAATTGATTTGCCGAGATCCAGCTGGCCCTTGTCAGAAGAACATCATTTTTTATTCAATTTTCGTTGGTTTCTCAGTGAAAAATCTTTTACTTTTTAAAAAAGACCGTCCCAAGACATGTTTTACCCTTTACTTAGGATACGAATTTATTTACCGACTTCCAGCTGGCCCTCGTAATAAAAACTTCATTTCTTATTCGATTTTCAATAGATTGACGGTCAAAAATCTTTTACTTTTTAAGGGGACCCCCCGGTGAGATTTCAGCCTAGGGATAAAAAAATTGTATGGGGCTGAAATTTAGGGAATATACTCTTAAAAAACAAGCGTTTTAAAGGGTGTACTCGAAAAATTTTGAAAAATTTTTTTAAAGCTGTTAGGACTTTTATTTTTTGTTCTAATAAATATTTTGCAAAACCCATGCGAGAAGTTGTTTAAAATATTGTTTTAAAACCTTAAAAAAATTTTCAGAAAAAAAAATTAAAATTTGCGTCAGTTATAAACTTTTTAAGATTTAGAAATATCAAAAAATCGTGATTTTCAAAAAATAAATTCTGCCATTAAATTTTTCGGCAAAAAATAGGAAAAAAATGTTCTATGGGTTTTTTTGATCCGGTGCTTGGTTTTTTTGCAGCGACGGTTTGAAGTTGATTTTAAACGGTTTTGAGCGATTTTCATGGTAAATTTTGACATAATCGATAAATAACCTCTTGTTTTTTCGTAATTTATTCGGTTTTTCATAAAAAATGGAATTTAAAAATTGGTTTTGCATAGAAAAATTTAATTAAACTGTATTATTATGTTTAGTCTGATCTAGAACTTGATTCTTTATGGTGGTGATGTCAAGTTCGAATCATGATATGATTTGCTAACACCAAAATACAATGAAAAAAGGTTAAGTTTACAAATGACCATAACTTTCTTGACGTATATCTCTTTATAAAACTTATGGTTCATTTATTTACGTTACTTATAAGCATGTTTATTACAATAATTTGGAAGCGTTCAGAAAGTTATGGCTTCAGGTTCACAACGCTTGCTGATGGGGACTCAAAAACTTTTAACCTCCTCAGCAGTCTAAATGTATACCGACAAGAATATACGTTGATGAAAGAGGAATGCATCAATCACATCTCTAAAAGGTATCCCAACTGAAAAATTTTTTTTTTTTTTTATTTCAATTGCGAATTTAAAAACAACTTCTTTTATTAAAAATTTATTTTGAAATTTCGTAAAACAGAACTCTATACAATAATAATAATAAACATAAAAGTGTGTGCAATATAATAGTAATAATTGTTGCACACACAATAAAAATTAGTTATTGTTACATAACTAATTTTTTTATTACTTTTTATATTTTAGAGTATACACTGGCTTAACAAACATTGTAAAAGAAGAAAAAGCTCGTAAAGTCACACTTGGAGGTAGAGGTCACGGACTACTAAAAGAAACCACAAAACGAAAATTAGCAGATTATTACAAAAAAGCCAATGATAGAAACAAAGAAGATGTACCAGTATGTTGACTAAAATATCTCAAATAATTAAAAATAATTTCTCTGATTTACTGCAATATTTATAAATTTTTTCAAATAGGAAATGAAAAATGCAATTTATGCATCGATATACCATGCTGTATCTACTGACGATGAGCCGCAACATTCGTACTGCCCCAAAGGGAAATCATCTTGGTGTTTTTATCAGGCTGCAGTAGCAAACAACAAAACACCAGGTTCTCATCTAGAAAATGTCAAAACCCCACTAAATAAAGTTTGTTTCGAGAAAATAAAACCACTTTACGAAAGGCTTTCTGATGAGGCTTTGCTGGTCAGATGTTCACGTTGCCTTAATCAAAATGCCAACGAAAGTTTACACAGCATCATTTGGAGTAACTGTCCAAAAGAAGTTTTTGTCTCTAAAACAAAAGTTCGATCAGCAGCCTGCATAGCTGTTTGTGAGTACAATTTGGGTACTAAACGTACTGTAGTAGAAATCCTTCAAAACTTGGGACTCTGAGTTGGACAAATAACTCTCGCTCTTGCTGATAAAATCGATGAAAGAAGACTGAATCAAGGTAGACAAAAGACAACAACAAAATTCAAAGAGGTTCGTCGTGTAATTGCAGCAGCTCAAAGTCAAAGAGAAAGATAAATTCTTGAAGCAGAAGATCCTGCATATGGTCCAGGAATGTTTTAAGCATTTTGATTCTAAGAGGAGTTTCTAAGAGATGTTTTTTTTTTATAATTGATGATATTTTTAAATTTTTGTAAAATTATGTTACATTGTAGTCACATCATATACGTACATCCAAAATCTTTAAATTATGTAAATAAATTAATCACAACTTTGATGGTCATTTGGAAACTTGACCTTTTCTCATTGTATTTTGGTGTTAGCAAATCATATCATGATTCGAACTTGACATCACCATCATAAAGAATCAAGTTCTAGATCAGACTAAACATAATAATACAGTTTAATTAAATTTTTCTATGCAAAACCAATTTTTAAATTCCATTTTTTATGAAAAACCGAATAAATTACGAAAAAACAAGAGGTTATTTATCGATTATGTCAAAATTTACCATGAAAATCGCTCAAAACCGTTTAAAATCAACTTCAAACCGTCGCTGCAAAAAAACCAAGCACCGGATCAAAAAAACCCATAGAACATTTTTTTCCTATTTTTTGCCGAAAAATTTAATGACAGAATTTATTTTTTGAAAATCACGATTTTTTGATATTTCTAAATCTTAAAAAGTTTATAACTGACGCAAATTTTAATTTTTTTTTCTCAAAATTTTTTTACGGTTTTAAAACAATATTTTAAACAACTTCTCGCATGGGTTTTGCAAAATATTTATTAGAACAAAAAATAAAAATAGTAACAGCTTAAAAAAAATTTTTCAAAATTTTTCGAGCACACCCTTTAAAACGCTTGTATTTTAGGAGTATATTCCCTAAATTTCAGCCCCATACAATTTTTTTATCCCTAGGCTGAAATCTCACCGGGGGGTCCCCTTAAAAAGGACTGTCCTAAGGAAGGCTTGATTCCTTTGTTGAGGGTTCAAAATGATTTGCCGACTTCCAGCTGGCCCTCGTGATAAGAACATCATTCTTTATTTAATTTTTGATTGTTCGACGGTCTAAAATCTTTTACTTTTCAAAAAGGACTGTCCTAAGGTAGGCCCGATCCCTTTATTAAGGGATCAGAACAAATTGCCGACTTACAGCTGATCGTTGAAACATGAATCGAATTGGACTTCTGATTGGATTATAGTTGGCGTAACGGTAAAAAATCCTTTGCTTTATAAAGGACCGTCCCAAGACATGTTGTACCCCTTTACTTAGAGATAAAAATAATTTTATTCGCTTTATTCGGAGTCAGAAAAATTTGCTGACTTGCAGCTGGTTCTCACAAGAAGCATTTTACTTTTTATTTAATGCTAGTTAGTTTTACGATAAAAAATATTATGCTACTTAATTTTTTTTTTCAATTTTATTGTTTCTAATTTAATCTACATTATTACAATCAATCTTTTTAATTTACGTTTAGAGTGAGTGATTCAATGGTACTCAACGATAAAGCCCAACGCGCCACCTGTCTTCGTTAAAAAATTTACTCCCAGTGAAGAAAAACCTTAGCAGAAAATCTGGACATTTTAAATGACCAATGAGAGGCTAAAATGAATTGAAAATTTTTTTTGAATCAGGAATCTCAATGAATCATTACTTAATAAATAAGATTTTTCAATTTTTTTCAATTTTTTAATTCATTACAGCCTCTCATTGGTCATTTAAAATCTCCAGATTTTCTGCTAAGGTTTTTCTTCGCTGGGACCGTCGATATATGCACTGTAGTTTTTCCATTCCATTTTTCCCAACCTATATTTTTAAATATTGTTCTTGCTTTCAATCGTCAATTACATAAAATATTATTTTTTTAGAACCATACTATCATAATAATTAGGAATCAGCGAAAAATAATGAATCTGAAATTTTTCGGCTGGCATATCCTGATGAATCATGGTGTATAAATCCGATAATTTAAACGATAATTTAAAATTTTAGTTAATTAAATTTTACTTTTCAATTTGAAAATGTTACGTTAAATTTTTAATGAACCGAGATTTGTGCTGTTTACACCAAGGGGTTATGATTTGAACTGGTTGTTATCAACAATACATTTGCACGGAAACCTGTTGCTACAATCATTAGTTGTTACTAACGTTCGAAGTTGAGTTAAAATTAAAAATATTTTTGGTATCTCTTATATACGGAAAAGCGGATACGGAAAAATGACCCCCAATCGATTCTTTGTAAGATATCTTTTTTTTCTTTTACAGATCATCATGCATACCCTGAGCAAGCATAATACTAAGAAAAAATTACTAATGACGATGAAAATATCTCAATACCAACTTATGTAGTGAAGTTAGAGAATCTTTTAAGGCACATTGTGATAGAGAATGCGAATAATACTTATGAGTTTTTGGTAGACAGTGGTGCGCAGTTGAATATAATAAAAAATGGTAAGGTGAAACCAACAGGCATAGATCCGCGTCGTCAAATTTTATTGTCCGGGATATCGGATAATATAATTAAAACTCTGTGTACGACAAATGTACTTATTAACGGCTTATTTTATAAATTTCAAGTAGCGTCAGATGCATTTAACTTGCCTTACGACGGTATATTGGGTATAGAATAGCTGAGTGAAGGTAAATTAAGGTTGGATGAAGGTTACTTGGAAATAAATAATAAAAAACTTACTTTATTAAAGAACGGAAGGAAATTAAATGCTAGCAACATAAGTGATACTAATTTTGCGAACGACATACAAAGCTTAATCAGCGATTCTCTTAGCTTGCAGTTTACTTCGTTACGAAACGATAATACAAAAACAGTTCAGAAAAAGGACAATGAACCATTGAATGTTAGGGAACTTGATTTTGACCCTGACACGATAAAGTTGGAGGAAGATAATGATTTTACTGAGGGAGTGAAAAATTTATTAAATACCCTGGTAGAAATTAGTAATACAAGTAGTGAAAATAAAACTAAAAATGACAATATCGACTTGCGTAGGGTGATAGAGTCTGAAAATAAAATGCAAACATTCGTGAGTCAAATAAATTGTGCTTTAGACAGTTTTGAACCGTGCGAAAACGAGTCTGATGTTTAAGTGTTAGATTATCCTTCGTTTTTGAAGATACTGACCGACAATGTGGAAGTTAGTTTGAATGATAACGGTCAGAAACATCTAAAGCACACTAATTTAATTGGCTATGTAGAATTTGACGTGTCAGCGCAAGTGAATTACGCGAATTTTAGACCAAAAAATACTGTAAAAATTTTTGATGTTAATACTAGTCAGAGTAGAACTCAAAGTTTATTAAGTAAAATTGATTTAGAACATTATTCGGAAGAACATGCAACTATGATTAAAAATTTGGTTAGAAAGAATCGAGATATCTTTTATTGTGATGGTGATGAATTAAAAACTTGCACGGTACAACAGCATGAGATAAATCTTACTCATGAAAGACCAATTTATGTTAAGCAATTTCCATTGCTATTTGCGTTAAAAGATATCGCGGTACAAGAAGGAGAAAAATTAATAAAAAACGGATTAGTTCAGGAATCTCATAGTCCATACAATTTTTCAGCATTTTTAGTTCTTAAGAAAGGTCTGTTGATAATAAACCTAAGTCTAGACTCGTTATTGATAACAGGAGGTTGAATTTTTTTACTGTACCCGACCCATATTTAATACCAAATGTTACAGAAATTTTTAATGAAATGGGTTCAGCTAAATTTTTTATTACGTTGGATTTGATATCAGGATTTCATCAAATAAAATTAAGACCTGAAGATATGTCAAAGACAGCATTTAGTATTCATCCGTTAGGCAGACTAGAATTTAAAGTTATGCCCTTCAGATTGATGAATAGTCCGAGAACTTTTCAAAGAATTATGAATAGAGTATTGAAAGGTTTGATAGGAAAAATTTGTTTTGTTTACATTGACGATATTTTAATTTTTGCAAAAACTATACAAGAATTAATTGAGAGATTTGAAAACAGCGGACAGACTAAGGAAAGCAAATCTTAAACTTGAAAGCTCTAAATGTAAATTTTTCAAGTCAGAGGTAGAATTTGTAGATCACGTAATTTCAGACAAAGGTATTAAACCGAATGAATCGATAGTTATATCAGTAAAACAACTTAAAATTCCAAAAAATTAAAAAAATATCCAGGAATATTTAGGCCTAACAAACTATTATAGGAAATTTATCAAAAACTACTCAAACTTATCGAAACCGTTGAACGATCTACTAAAAAAAGATGTTAAATTTTCCAGGAATATAGCACAGAAGCAAGCCCTTGATGAGTTAAAAAATTCTCTATGCAATGCACCGATTTTACAATTTCCTGATTTCACAAAACCATTTATAATTTCAACTAATGCTATTAGTTGGGCCATTGCAGCTATTTTATCTCAGGGTAAAGTACCTGATGATAAACCTATTTCTTACGCAAGTAGAGTTTTACAGGGGTCAGAATTGAAATTTTATACATACAAGAAGGAAGCTCTAGCTATATTTTGGGGAATAACACACTTTCGAAATTTTGTCTATGGGAATAAGTTTACAGTTTACACAGATCATAAACCACTATTGAAATTTAGGTCAGCTGATTAAAATTCTAGAGTGCAAAACTGGAGTTCAAAGTTAGCAACGTTTGATTTTGATATAATTTATAAACCCGGGTCGAAAAATACTAAAGTAGACGCACTTAGCAGAGGAATTGATGACTCCACTGAGATTTCCGTAATAACGCGTGCACAGACAAAAAAAAGAAAGTTACAAACTACTATGGCACACAGTAAAATTGACCTTGGCGTGCGTAGTTTCCCTTTCCGAGGGAAACTCATGCAGTCTTAATTTGTTAGACCGTTCAATGAAGAATATGAATAAAATTTTAATATATGAAATTGTTTAAAATAAAAAAGATATAAAGAAGAAAAATACGTAAGCAATGTCAAGGTTAGAGGGTTTTTATAAATAAATCAAATTTCATATAATTTCAGCAAACAAAAAAAACATTCTCGATTTATTCAAATATATTAACTCAATTCTGCTGTAGCAGCTACAAAGTTCGAGATGTAAAAAAAAAAAGAAAATTAGTTATAATAAGGAAGAAAACGTGGTTCTGACTCTGTCTTTCTTTCTTTTATTTAATGTGAGCCCCGCGAATAACTATGATTAGCAAAACGAAAAATTTATTCTGTCAGCAAACAAAAAAAAAACAAAAAAAAATCCTCGCTCTAGCGAATATGCCCGTGATGTAATCCGCGCGATTCTCTTTTCTCGGAGTGTGGTCGAACGAACCAAATCTCTCTCGAAATCTCACTAAGGGATAGATTCAACTCACAACCTCACAGGATGGTCAACAAATTTCTTTTTTGCTCATCCACTCAGCCCAAACTGTCGGAGTTATCCCGTTTCTAACATGAGGTGTGAGAGTGAGTGAATCAGATTGCGCACATGAAAGTTATGTTAAACTTACGATTCGCCACTTTCAAAATAAGCGTAACCCAGAACTTCCGTTGCAAGATGTGTCAGGTTCTGGACGGCAGGTATGCTCCAATCTGGAATTCGTGTCTGGGACAATGTCTAAGGCCGGAGGCAGTTGGTTGTCCGCGCGGGCGGCTAAAGAAAAATTTGCGAAGGACCCGTACACGTTGGAACGGACGCGAAAAGAATCTTAGTCACCAGAATCTACAGATTATAAATCCAAGCGCGAAATCCTGCCTGGTTGTCCGAAAGCCGCGGTCACGATTCACGGTCGAGAGTCGTAAAAAAAATTCTTTTTTTTTTTCTTAGTTCCGGTAAAGAATACGAAAAGAAATTTTAACGACGTTAACTGCTTGAAAGACCGTAATAGCTCCCGAGTAAACATTATAATGCGGCTGCCCCGAAGCCGCGAATTCGGGCCGAGCTCAGCCCGAGTTCGGTTGGGGGCGCGGTAGTGATCTCGGTCCGAACTCGGCCGAATGACGGCAACTATGAGATATTCTTACTCTAGGTATTTAAAGGTTATGTTATTATAAAGTATGCACATTGCCACATTACGTTGCTTCTGCTATTTAAAATAAATAAACAATTTTGTTAGTGAGTAAATATAATCATAGAATTAGCTAAAACTTGAGATGTAAATATTTGAAAAAAAAAGTTTTAGCTATCTGAAACACAAAATGTTTTCTTCAGAAAAGAGAAGATTAAACTTAAAAAAAGTAAATCAAAGTAAACGTTTAAAAAAGGAGTCTGATAGCAGTTCTTCAGATGAGCAGGAACCTACAAGTGTTGAAAGTTTTTGTGAATTAAGTCAATCAAGTGAAAATGTGGTAATTGACTCGGTAATTGATGAACAAGTTGATCCTATGACTGAAAATGCTGAAAAAAAATATGAAAAAAGTTTTTTTATCAAAGAATGTGATTCAGATAACAGTTGTAATAATTCAGAAAGTTCGTCTTGCAGTGAAGAAGAACAGGAAGATCTATCAAGTTCAGGTGATGAAAAAGTATATGTTAAAGCTAGATCAAAGAATCATGACAAAAATACACACCTGTGCTCCCAAATCAGAGAAAAATTGAGAATTTGGGCCATAAGATTCACAGTTGTCCAAGTAATTATAACTGCACTATTGGGCTTATTACAAGATGTTTTTCCCTGTTCTCATGGACATAATTTGTTGAATACAGATAATAAAAATATTATTGAAAGATTATTTCCAGAGAATGTAAATGATAAATCAGAATTTGTTTACATTGGGCTGGCTCATCAATTAAAAAGAACAGTTAATCCAAAAAATCATGGGCACAAAACTTTACATTTACAGTTTAACATTGACGGCTTGCCTTCATTCAAGCCTGGAGGAATGGAATTTTGGCCAATACTGGGTAGAATCCACTTTGGTTGTAACTTGTATGAACCATTTGTAGTTGCAGCTTTCAGTGGTAGAGGAAAACCAGCTCTACTAAATAGGTTTTTCAGTAAATTTATTACTGAATTAAATGAGTTGCTCAAGAATGGTGTAGTGATTGATGGTGTTATGTTTTCTGTAAGAGTGATGTGTATAGTTTGCGATAGGCCAGCTAGGTCTTTTGGAAAAAACATTGTGAGCCATAATGGATTTTATTCATGTGAGCATTGTACTCAGAAAGGAGTCAGTGTTGAAAACCGTATGGTTTTTCCAGAAGTGAGTTCAACTTTACGTACTGATAACTCCTTTCGTACAATGAACTAGCCAGAGCATCACATAGGAAGTTCCCCATTAACAAACATATTTCCTGCATTAGATATGATTTTTCATTTCCCATTTGATTTCATGCATCTTTGTTGTCTAGGAGTCATGAAAAAATTAATGGAATGCTGGTTGACTAATGTTGTTGGTACTCGCTTGAGCAGAGAAAATATAATGAGGGTCACTCAACGTATAACTAATTTAGGCTCACAAATTCCAGTGGAGTTTCAAAGATCTATTCTGCAGTCATTAGGTTTAATCAAGAAATGGAAGGCTACTGAGTTCAGATTCTTCCTATTGTATTGTGGGCCTTTTGTGATGAAAGAATTATTACCTGATGATCTGTTCAATAATTTTATTTATCTACATTGTGCTATGAGGATTCTATGCAGTACAAGATTGTGTCTTCAATTATCATCGCATGCTAAGGGTTATTTAAAAAGATTTGTTTTGTTCTGTGGCAAATTCTATAAAATTCAATCTCTAGTATGTAATGTGCATGCTCTTATTCACATTTCAGCTGATTACCAATTACTAATTCAATTTCCACCAGTGTTCTCTAAGTGAAATCACTGCATTCCCATTTGAAAGTGCTATGGGTAAATTAAAAAAAATGGTGCACAGCGGAAGAAAACCTTTGCAGCAATTGTGCAGAAAGTTGAGTGAAAAATATTCCATACAATCTGAAAAAGCTGTTAGCCCTCCAAATTTTGAAATTTTAAAAGTTAAAAATGGAGCATATAAAATAGATAAAGAAATAACTTCTTTTAAATATAATAATTTTACTTACACAACCTCAAAACCAAATAATTGTGTATTTTTGAATAGTAAAGATTTTATATTAATAAATAAAATAACTGGAACAAATGCAGAAGATATCGTTATTCATGGAAACAAACTTAATGTTTTAGATGATGTTTTTCAAACTCTTCTCTTAACTTAACACCATATGAAATCATTTTTGCTCACCTACCTAGATTATCGTCTAGTGAACCTTTAAAAAAATCGGAACAATTGCCGACATTTAATGATTATATCGAAAGATTATTAAATAATATGAGAAACATAGCCAATTTGGCGAAAGAAACTTGATTATAGCCAAACACAAGGCAAAGAAATATTATGATAAAACTGCTAATCCAGTCAATTTTGAGAGAGGTGACACAGTGCATTGGCAACGACAGCCAAAACCAAAAAAGTTAGAAAAAGACCAAAATTTGGGTCCTTTTAAGATTGAAAATATCACAGATAAGGGTGATATTATATTTTCATATAAAGGAAACCAAAAACGAGTTCATCCTAATAAATTGTTTTTATATAAAAAGAAACTAATGTAATTTTTTTTATTTTTAGGAAAAACACAAAAACAAAAAAAAAACATTAAATCCTTTAACATGCATTTCATATTAATCATAATCTCATTAATCATTAAATCAAATGCACAAATCATCGGATACGAATGTGGCTCAAGTACACCAAACATCACGACACTGCAGATATAACTTTTGCCTTGACTTCAAAAGGTAGTTTAACTCAATGCTATAGACTATTTATAACGACAGAACATCCCAAACTATTAATTTTTGAATCACAGATGGGAATAAACTCATTTTATTACAATAATGATATTATTAAGGAAAATACAATAAATTTAAATATATTTACTTATGTTAATTCCAAGTTCATTTATGTAGTAAAACATCTAAGGATAGAACTAAATGATTTATACACTAATTCAATTACGGAAAAGTGTAACCTTGAAAGAAAAGCTATCCTGAATTCCTTATCCCTAGATACCTTATCACCAGATGTATTTGCATACACCGTAATGAAAAAACCAGGGTACACTTCCTTAGTAGCTGAAGCGGTGCATTTCATAAAATGTACACCAAAACCAGTAAAAATAAAGCACGTAGAGGAGTGTTATGAGCAGCTTCCTGTAATGTCAAAAAATGAGACATGGTTTTTAACACCAAAGACCTATATTCTTGTTAAGACAGGCAAACAGGTTACCTGCAATGCGATTTTTCCAAAATTTTACAAAATCGGGGAAAAATGGATCAAGTTATATCCCCATCCAACTTATGACGTAAGTCCTCCGCACACCTTCCAGCCTACAACCAAAATTAGGTGGAATTACAAACTGATTGAGAATTTAGCCACATCAGGGGTGTACTCACAACATCAGTTAGAACAAGCACAACAACAAATAACTTTCCCGTTAGAACAGCCAGCTTTACTGAATATCTTGGCTAGACAAATGGCAGGTGAACACAGTTATAATGAAGAATCTATAAATAACTTGTTTACAAAATCAACGATAAAAGGGATCTTGGCAGACGTATGAAACAGTGCCATAGATAATCTAATTAAAGTGAGTTCAATCTCATCAGCAATAATGATGATCATTTTTCTACTCCACCTACTGAAGATACTGGTGGATACAATAATCAACGCTTATCTACTGCAGCAACTATATGGCTGAGGTATACATCTACTGGCAGCAGTATCTAGCTCCATTACTCATTTTTTTGTCGTCTTAAGCAGAAATCAAGCAACGATGGACAAAATGTCAGAGAATTTGGAAATGCAAGAAGTGATAGTAGATCCTGTCATAGTTGCACCCAAAATTTCCCCACCCTTACAATCCATACCTCTCATGATGAACAAATCAATAACTAAGCAGAGGACACTTTCTCTGAATAAATTAGAAAACGAACAGTATGGTTTGTTCAAGTTATAAAATTTAACAGATTGACGTTACCATTTCCTTAGAGTTTTTCAATTTTTCCAGGAAATAAAGCAGGAAAATATAGGTGAATGAAGAATTTTATGTATCATTTGTATCCATTTATCATGTATATGATCAAATAAAAAAAAAAAAAGATATCATATGCAATAAAATACAATCTATCAAATAAATAATGATGAATTATTTAACAACACAATGTTTTTGTAAAAGAATTCTAGAAAAAATTAACAAAGTAGTAATAAGATCAGATTGCTAATTGTAATAGTTTATTCGCTTATTTTAGAAATAGATAGATGGGTATGTTCTGTTAATTGTAAACTGTGTTGTACAAAAAGGAATAGAAGAAAATGAATTTTTTACTTAAAGAAGATTAAATTGAGATTTTCATGAGATAGAAATATCCAAATGCTAAATTTTAGAGTTTGATTCTTGAAGTTGCTTTTAAAATATTTCTTTTATGACATGAATACTTTAATTTTTAAAATTTTTTCTCTTGCGATTTTATAAATAAGAATATTCTTTCCTATAAAATTATATTTCATCTCCTTGTCTGAAGATTTTACTGAGTAGTATTCGCAGCTTGGCGCGAATACTACTCAGCAATATTCACGCAGGGCAGAGAAAATCCTTCAGAGCAGAGAAACCACCAAAAAAATCCCTTGGCGCCCCGTGCCCCCGGCTCCCTACCTCCTGCGTCTTCATAACGTTTTTTTGCGCCGTCAGAGACGGACACCTTTAGAGCTTTCTCGATCGTAGAAAAATGCCTTCACTCGAGATCCTGGATGAAGAGATTGAAAATTACCGAAATCAGCTTCGTTAATTGATGAGGCCGAGATATGAGGGAGAATCACGACAGGAAGAAACAGTTACATATGATGGTAAGATAATATCCCTCCGCCATTTTATTTAGTTTCTTTCTTTGTACCTAGGTGCCCCCATCATAACAAGCATGTGGAAAAAAAAAGAATAAAATAAATGAAAGAAAAACAATGAGCTCAATAATATGAAATACATAAGGCATTAACAATTGAGAGTCTGTTTTCTATCTCCGAAATGTGAGACTTACTTTAATTGCGAGCATCGCCATTTTAATAGTATATTACACCATGTGGGACGAAAGCGTGATATTGGCTGCCGTGGCGTGAAGTTGCCGCCCGAGCGAAGCGAGGGCGGCAGTCACGTGGCAGCCGCTATTACGCAGTTCGTCTCGAATTGTGTACTATATTTTTTTTCATAGCCGGCCGAAAGTTCGAAACCTAAAAAAACAATATTGTTATTTGAAACTAAAAGTCAAGGGTTCGATTGTACAGTGCGTGTGCCTTGTGTAACTGATTAACACTGATTCATAAATTCGTTTTGTTTGATTTTTTTTTTCACTGGCCGAGAGCTGCCATCAAAACATAAAAAAATCATATGATTGCAAATCTTGTCAATATTTTCAAAGTTCAAAACCTAAAAAAACAATATTGTTATTTGAAACAAAAAGTCAAGGGTTCGATTGTACAGTGCGTGTGCCTTGTGTAACTGATTAACACTGATTCATAAATTCGTTTTGTTTGATTTTTTTTTTCACTGGCCGAGAGCTGCCATCAAAACATAAAAAAATCATACACTTAATGATTGCAAATCTTGTCAATATGTTTTTTTCAAATACATTCATTACATTGCAGCCGAGGCCTTAGGTGCATCTTACGCCGCATTGTTTAATAATCAAAATTACGTATAAAGTAAAAGAATCGCATCTGTCTTTGTTCATACAAGAAATAATATTAAACTTCCAGAAGTTATTTATGCATGTGTATACGAGAAATAATGTTAGAATCACATAAGCAACTCATGAAGAACACTTTTCAACTTATATACATTTATTACGAAAAATATTTTTTTCTTTTGAAATGATTAGTTTTTTTACTGCTTAATAATTAATTCCAACAAAAATACTTATTAATAATTTAAACTAAGATCAAGTTTTACCATGTGGTACTCATTTCATCGGTAAGTATATGTAAGTAAACAAACCAACAGATGTAAATTAAACTGAATATAGTCGCTGCTAATAAAAAGGCTCTGCGGGGCATGCGCATTGGGAGCGGGGAGTCAAAATCGCTTCGTTCTCCCGGCTGCTGGCAGCCATATTGCGGGAGGCGATTTATAACTTTCGCCTCGAAATTTAGGGATGAATATCGAACTATCGGCCAGGCTATGAAAAAAAAAAAAATTTATATAAAATTTCTTTTTATCTTCCTAACAAGAATAAAAATTTTGCAGAAGTTCGAAAAGCATTAAGCTTGCCTACTTTGTCTCCGGGAAGAAATATCTTGCTCGGCAACAACTTGCCAGGAGAGTTACCGTCAAAGGAAGATCGACCGTCTACATCGACACAGCAGCAGGAGTTACTGACGGAAGTCATCAACGAAATCGCCGCGAACCAGCAGGAACAGGAGGAAGATGAGACACCAGCGGCTGGCATAGAGGAAGATCGCTTTGAGGATTGCATGGGCGCGAATCCGGACGGCTTCGAAAAGCCCAAGCTCGTCGTGGATAAGGGCTTAGCGCAAAGAATTCAAAAAATTATCAAAAATGGTTTGAACAAAGAAAAAAAAAAGTGAAACTCAAGATCATCGAAGATATCCCAAGAACGGGAGACTTAAACCTTGAACCACCTGACCTCGATGAGGAAGTGGAATCAGGTAAATTAGTCACTAATGATAATTTCCTGAAGGACTACGCCAATTTGACTTCAGCGGCGCTGGCTGCCATTATTCCAGTCCTGAATAGCCTCAAGGACATCACCGTCACAGGCAAATTAGACGTCAAGCCAGCCATGAATAATCGAGCCCTTTTAAGTATCGAGTTAACACAAGCCAGGTGCTTTAAAATTATTAGATCTTACGATAACCCTTAGGTACAGAAGCTGCTGACAAAGACCGAACCAAACGTACTCTTATTCGACGGAAAAATAAAATCGATTCCCGACGTAGTCAAGCAGGGTGAGACTTCACAAAGAATCCTTAAGCAAAAACTAAAATTTACTCAAAAGAGAGAGAGGCGGACAACAATTTAAACTGGGGGAGCTCGAGCCGAAAAGGGTCCGGCTCGAGCTACCATTTCCACAACACACATCACAACTCAAGATCCTTCAAGTCAACCAACAACAACAAAAACTACAACAACAACAGCGGCCACGGCAACTAGCCGTACCCAGCAAAGAAAGCTTATCACCATCACCAAACACAACCACAACAGGGTCGTCGTCGTTAACCTCAGAGGTAAGATTGGAAAGCAGATTAAAATATTTGATACATGAATGGGAAGAAATTACCCAAGACCCCTTCATTTGAATACCCTAAAGGGGTATGAGTTTAATTTCATCGACAATCCTGTCCTGGTCAGAGTCAAAAATGCACATCAAGTCTCCCAAGACGTGTCAGCCCTCCTCAAGGTAGAGGTTAATAAACTGTTAGCTGCTGGGGCGGTAACAAGGTGTCAGTTCTCGGAGGATCAATTTGTATCACCCATTTTTCTGTTGCCCAAGTCTGATGGCTCAAATCAATTCATACTGAATCTGAAAGATTTGAATTTTTTTATCAAAAGGGAACATTTCAAGATGGAGGATCTTCGCACTGTACTGAATATGCTTAATAGGAGAGACTTTTTGTGCAAAATTGACCTGAAGGATGCTCACCTTATGGTCCCAATACACAAAGACTATAAAAATTTTTAAGATTTTTGAAGGTCAACTATATCAGTTCACATCTTTACCGTTTGGCCTCTCCTCAGCTCCTTACATCTTCACAAAGATTATCAAACCTATTCTCAGCTGGCTGAGGGAGAGAGGTATTAAGGTTATAGCCTATTTAGATGATTTTTTGATTCTGGGCAATTCGTGGAACGAATGCCAAAAGGCCACCAAAATTCTGATTTCCTTGCTTGTGGATCTGGGTCTGGTGATCAACTGAGACAAAAGCATAATAACTCCAAGCAGAAGATGTAGGTTCCTTGGCATGATCATAGACTCTTCAGAAATGATGCTCGAGCTCCCGGAAGACAAAAAGTTGAAGATTTTAAACTTAATTAATTACAGTCGGCGTCAAAATAAGATCAAAATAGCTAAGTTAGCTGAATTGATAGGTATTCTGGTAGCAGCATGTCCAGCCGTAGCCTATAGTTGGATATTTTACAAAGAGCTGGATGCTTGCAAGCATAAGGTCCTATTAAAAAATTACAACAACATGGAAGAGTCTATAGTTTTATCAAAGTCAACAGTGGCACAATTAAGGTGGTGGAAGGAACACATCATGCAGGCCACAAATAAAATCAGATCCTGCAATTTCAGTTTGGAAATATTTTCGGATGCGTCCTTGTACAGTTGGGGTGCTTTCAACGGCACTCAGACGGCCAGAGGTCCGTTTGGTTGGGAACAGAGCGGCAAGAACACAATAAATTATTTAGAGATTTTAGCAGCATTTCTGGCTCTTAAGTCCTTTGTCAATGTTCAGCCGGTAACCCGACAAAATCTACGAATCAAAATCTACGAGGACACAATCTACGAATCAAAATCTACGTGTACAAAATCTATGAAAAAAAATCTACGAGTACGAAATCTACTAAATAAGCTTAATTTCTTATAATTTAATAGTTATTCAGTCACAATTTAATTGCTAATAAAACACTAACGGGTTATTTCTTAAAACAATGCGCGCCGTGGGGCCCGAAGGGCCCCCGCAGAGGCGGGCCATAAAATTTAGTTCCAACCAAAATCTACATTGAATAAATTTCTTTCTGTTAAAAGGGAATGTATACTAATATATATTACCTTAAATTCTTATAATTCAATAGTTATTCAGTCACAATCAACATGATGATGATGATGATGATGGATTCAAATTTAAGTTTGTTTACGTTTAGTGTTGACGTTAAATTTGGAACGTAATATTCGGTATACATTTGTTTACACATACATTGTAGTTTTAGTTCAGTCTTAAATCATTAGTTGTCTGTGAAAGTCGTGGGCTCGTAAATTTGTGCCGTTTAGAGTTCGTAAAAATGCCACAAATGTGATTGAATATCTGGAAAATATCGCAGCTTTAGTTGTATTGTAGTTTATTATATTGATACTATTGTATTCAACGGAATAAGAGAACTAAAAATTGTATTTATCAAGTAAAAATGTTAAAAAAGTATTATGTAATTAATTAACTATATTTAGAGAACGACTAAAAATTGTATTTATCACGTAATTTATCATGTAATTAACTAACTATATATTATTTTGTTGATTATTTATTTATTCATAATAAAGCATTTGTTATTAATACATATGTATTTACTTTATTTTAAAAAATTTTCGTATTATTTGATTTATTTCATTTCGATCGTAGATTTTGTCTTCGTAGATTGAGGGATTCGTAGATTTTTATTTCGTAGGTTTTGTCGCGATATTTTGTCTTCGTAGATTATGTATGGGATTCCAAAAAGTTGCACGAGGTAACCAAGGAGCTATGGGAATGGTGTCGAGACAGGGATATGTGGGTCTTTGCGGAGTACGTTGCCTCAAAGGAAAATCCGGTGGACGAAGGCTCTAAAATCACAAACGTGGATACCGAATGGGAACTAGATCCGAGTGTATTTGGTTTGATCTGCAAGTCCTTCGGAAGCCCTACCATAGACCTTTTCGCTTCTAGACTGAATAAAAAATGCCCTCGTTATTGCTCTTGGGAGAGATACCCAGAAGCTGTAATTGTGAACGATATGACCTTCAATTGGAAAAATCTTTTTTGGTAGTACACCTTTCCACCTTTCTCCCTTATTACTAGAATACTTAAAAAGATAAGGAAGGAAGGCTCTACAGGCATAATAGTGATCCCTTACTGGACCAGTCAACCTTGGTTCCCAATTTTTAAAGTCGTTGGCACAGGAGGGTCATGAAAGAAGCTGGTATTGAGGACTACTACACAGCGCATTCGACGAGACATGCTTCAACGTCAAAAGTCTAGGCTTAGGTAGTAACATAATTAAGAAAACTGCTTGCTGGTCAGGATCATCGCAGGTTTTCGCAAAATTCTATGATAGACCGATCAAAAAACCCGAAGAAGATTCAGTGATGCGGTCTTCGCCTAATTTATTTTAAGTTTTTTTGTCCTACTTTCTTTTTATTCAAATATGTTTGCTTGTAAGATATTTCATGAATATTAGAATAGTGACCTTTTATTATATTTTATTACTCAAATCTTAATTTATGTTGGTAATTAAACCAGCACTATAATTTGTTTGATAATGAATAAATTTAACTAGTTGTCAAAATTAAGCAGTATTATGAATTTGTTTTACTCTGAACATCTACACAGTAACATCTCCGAACAAGGAGATGAAATATAATTAGTGATTAAACGAGTTTGTCTGTAAGTGAAGTTCAATCATAATTATATGAATACTTGTTCGGAGATATTATATATTCCCACCCGCGAAACTTTCAGCGCTTGGAAAGGAGTCTCAATTTAGATCCAAGCGATCAAATCCCGAGCCTGGATAGGAGTCGCTAAGCTAGATAAAGATGCAGAAGGTAGGGAGCCGGGGGCATGGGGCGCCTAGGGATTTTTTTGGTGTTTTCTCTGCTCTGAAGGTGGCGTCAACGACAGCCAAGCTGCGAATACTACTGTCATGTCCCGAAATTGGGACAGATCTATTAAATTAAATTGACTCTACTTCACCCTTTTATGTGACCGGGTAGATGATTCGAATAACTGAGAGGAGGTTAATTAATAGAACTACAAAACCCAAAAGACTACTATGAAAATCTATTTATTAGAAAAACCAAACCATTACAAAATGTTTCACAAGCTACTTCCTTAAAATCAATCTTACTTCCATAAAAGTTCTGGTCACTGCACAGAGAGAGAGAGAGAGAGAGTTGACGGTGTTGAAGGCCAAAGATTCCCGCTGGGCTGCTTGACGTGGTGAATCGGTGGTTCTAACGCAGTCCTGAAGAAATTCCCGGCTCTTTTCTTGAGTCGGACACAATGCTGTTTCTTTAAAGTCTTTTAAAACCCACTAGTCACTGCCGGAACTCAAGTTTTATTTAACCCTCGCACTTATTCGAAAACTCGTGAATTAGGTAATCTGATTTAGTATACTCAGAAATGCTCTTGAAATGAGACTATAATTAGTCACTCAGGTTACACTCTGTCTATTTTGAAGATACCGAGTCTTTGAAAAGTCTCTGACTCTCGTGAGTCAAGTCAAGTCAAGTCAACGATGTGCACGGAGCGAGTTCAGGATCGCGACTGAATAACCAAGCTCTGTTGGGCCCGCGTTCGCGGCCCTATTTATACCCTGGCGTTTGAGGACCCACCCCCGTAGAGGGGATCATAGACCCTCCCATGTACGTCCGAAAACTGGGGGAAAAACCAATGATTTGGCCCCTTTTCCAAGAGGGCTTGGCCTTGGCCTAATTTATTATAATACTCCTTATGTGTGAATTCCCTCTCCTACAGCTATGGTCCGCCTAAACTAACATGGGACCCGTTTCTTTGATGCCTCATTGGGTCAATGTCACTGACCGGTGATCATGGGGGTTTGTTTTTGGCCTCCAGCCTCCTTGCCGTGACACTCTATTGTTTGGGTCCGCTGCTGGCTTTTCCTTCACTCAGCCAGGCGTCCCGCGGTGACGCTTTTCTTTTGTCCTCTCCCCCTCTTCTTTTTCTCAGCTCCTGTTCGCTTTCCTCTCTCTCTCTCTGTTTTTCTTCTATTTATTCTCTCTCTCTCTCTCTCTTACTTATACTTATTAATTTATCTTATTTAACTAATAATTGAATAATTTGTAAATAATTTAAGAATTATCTGAAAACTATTTTAATATTAAAATGGGCAGCTGGTGCCGACACGACACTACACAGTAATATGTCCGAACAAGTATTCATATAATTATGATTGAACTTCACTTACAGGTAAGCTCGTTTAAGGGGGGGGGTAGGGTCTGAGCGGTCAAAAAATGATGATTTTTCGATGATTTATAGTGAAGCTCCTGTTTATTATAATTTAATAAGAATTTATATACATATCATACAACATTCAAAGAACATTCTGTCAAGATTTCAGATCAAAATATTAAAAATTGAGGCAATGGGAGCCAACCAAACAAGGCGCTTCGAAAAAAAGATGAGTTGCGGTGAAGGCTGTAACTCGCGAACGGTTCATCTGAAATCAAAAAATAAAGTAGATTTAGTTAATATATTAGTTTTTCTCGCCCCCTAGTAGGATCAATTTCATTTTTTTTGAATTTTGAAGTTTTGGCGACGTTTTGAAGCCAAAACACTGTTTTTTGGTCACCAAAACCGGCCATTTTATGGCTCAAACTCGGCCAAAAAAAAAAAAAAAAAAAAGTAACTCACTAGGGGGCGGGTTTTTTATGCATTAAAGACGTATGTTTAATTCTAGAAAGATCGGTGCAGTAGTTTTCAAATGAGAACTTTCACCGACTTTGAAAAATAGTGTTTCGAGAAAAACGCGTTTGAAGTTTTCGGTACGAAAAAAGTGAAGAAAAACTATTTGATTTACAACTTACACTGAATCATCTATTCCAGCTCCATAAAGTAAGTCACCAGCAGCTTCAGCAATGTCCAGGGCATCTTTTTGTCCTTGTCTTCGCCGAATTCTACCTTCTTTGGTTTGAGCGGCGCTTTCGGAGTCGGCTTTCATTATGCGAGTTTCGTCCGCCAGCCTCGCGTACTCATGGGCGCTGCATCCAGTACCAACTCCTGCTGATTGAAGAATCATTAATAAAGCTGTATTTCCTTCATTAAAAGTACATGCAGCTATATTTGCTGCAATCTCTACTATGTTGCAGCCAGCAGACGATGTTTTGGGAGCAATTTTCCAAATAAGTTGATTTAAACTCTCGTTGTTATTTTGCGTAAATCCACCAACGCATTTTTCTAAAAGCTCGTCTTTGCTCAGATCTTCGTATATTGGTTTCATTGCATCCAAAACATCAACTGGTAAGGCCTCGTTAGAGTGAGAAAAGTTTTCTAAGGTGTTCAATGCCACAGCTTTCTGGTATTCGCACCAAGAGTCCGCGCCGCTCAGACAATCGTAGTGCTGCGGATCTTCGTCTGTGGATGAGTTATGGGCGTACGTTGCCCAGATAGCCTTTTTCATTTTATTTACAGCATCTTCTTCTCGACAGTTTCTTCTAATCGCCAAACTGTAGTACACAGTAAACTTGTCGATAAGTGCCCCTGTCAATTTTCCTTGTCCCGACAGCGTTTTACTTTTGGTTGTTTTTCCGACGTTTTTACCGGACTTTATAATTTTTTCTTCAACCGTGTTCTTAACAAGGTCTCGGAGCCTTTTACCCATACGTTTTTGTACGTGGCCAACGCACTCTTTTTTTGTTATTTGGAAGTTGTCTCCGTACGGTTTCAAGTTTACTACTCCGCTGTAAGTCTTGCTATCCCCGTCACCGACATAATTTTTATAGCGAACACCGTGTTTTTCTTGAGATCGCTGAAACATCTGCTTTACTGCGTCAACTTCCATGTTTCCCGAGGGTCCGGAATGATTTGCTTTGCACGCACCTTCAGCAACATGCTTTTCATGCCACGTTTCAAACTCAGCAGTATTCAAGCGATGTTCCCAAGTTTTGCATACTTGACAGTGTGCACTTTTTACAATAATATCAAGAACCTTACCTGTGTAAAAGCCAATCAACGAAGCAACACCAAACAAGGAGGCAAAACCACGTTTCATCCAAGTTCCATCTCCGGAAACTGTCAAATCTGAATGTGACGTCGCTTGCTTTTCTTCTTCAGCGGCAGAAGCCATAATTTTATCCGTAACTGATTGGACTGCGGAGCATATGCTGTTAATGCAATTATTATAAGTAGTTTTGCACAAAAAACTGCTTGATAAGTCCATTAAACCGCAGAACTTATTGCATCCTGCAAGTCCTAAACCCAGAATCCTCATCACGAGGGCAAACCGAGAATTTATTTCAAATCTGCTTCCGTTTTTTTTGCTTGACGGAATGTATCGATTTTCGCAGCGTTCACACTTGACTTGAAGATCGAAAGCTAAACCTACTGGCTTACACGACTTGAACTCAACATTACCGTTGCACACTTTGCAATTTACCAACGTTGAAAGTGTTGTAAACACTTGCAGAAAGTCAACTATACGATAATGTATTTCGGTATCCACTGGCACAGACGGTTGAGAAATTAGCCGAATTTTTTTAGCTGACGCACTTTTTGTCTGCACGTCATTATTTTTAAACGGATTGGGTCTTTTTTTTGGTTTTCCAAGTATTTTTCCTTCAGTTTTACGCGTTTCTCTCGACACTTTACTTGTTCTAACTATTTTAAAACCAAAAAAACCGAATCGGAGAAAAATAATCGGACCGCTCTGGTGAACGAACACCGTCAAACTGACACGTCTTTTTTTCCGCACAGACCTTTAGAACCGCCTTATACTCTACCTGGGTTCACTGCCCCTCCCTTTTTACAAAAGGGTCTTAGGGGATTACAAAGACCGACTTAGCAGGGGCCTTCAGCGTAGAGCATGCGGGGAGGGGCAGCTGCCTCGACCTGCTCCGCTCGAAGGCCCCAGACTTAAAACTCTGTAACTTTGTGAGTTTTGCTCCAAACCCTTAGAAATTTTAACACAGCATTCTTGAAATGTTTTACTATAAGAAAAAAAAAAAAAATTCGATTTTTCAAAAATTGCCAGACCCTACCCCCTCTTAATCACTTATTATATGTAACTCTGTAAATGGATTACTAGTCAACAAATTTTTGAAAATTTATAAAATTTAAAACCCTAATAGCAATAAAATAAATAATCTGCTTAACTAAATATGTAAAAAAAAGAAAACATAAATAGGGGCGTCACTACGAAATTTTCCAAGCTATGGAAGTTCAAACAATCACAAACACACATGCGCACACACACGCACGCACACACACACGCGCGCTAACACACGCACACACACGCACACACACACACACGTGCGCACACACGCACACACACGCGCACACGCGCACACGAAGACAAAATATCACGACAAAATCTACGAAATAAAAATCTACAAATCCCTCAATCTACGAAGACAAAATCTACGATCAAAATTAAATAAATCAAAAAATACGAAAAATTTTTAAAATAAAGTAAATACATATGTATTAATAAGAAATGCTTTATAGTTGAGTCAACATATTACTTCTTTCTATTATGAATAAATGAATAATTAACAAAATAATATACAGGGTGGCGTAGATTAATCGAAACGTGCATATATCTCGAAATGGAAGCTTTGTGGAAAAAAGTTTTTTAGATAAAAGTTGTTTGGTTTGGAGGGGGAAACAAAATAGTTGCTTCGGGTTTGGGCCCGGGGCCTTATGTTGGGCCCTACGGACCCAAAGTCCTGTTTTTTAAATGGGAACCCCTATTTTTTTTACCAAATTCGGAAAGAGCGGAAAATTTTACGATTTTTAGGTATTTTTTGAAATTTTTTTTAGGCCTTGTAAAGGCCGCGTAGGGCCCGTTTCTCTTTTACTCTGCTTAAATCCGAAAAAACGCCTTTTTTGTACGGGACAGGTAATGTAAAAGTTTTTTAGTTTGAAATTTCCAATAAAATGAGCCCAAAAAAATTGGGCTCGGGATCTCATATTGGGCCCTATGGACACAAAGTCCGGTTTTTAAATGGGAACCCCTATTTTTTTTTACAAAATTCGGAAAGAGCGGAAAATGTTACTATTTATAGGTATTTTTTGAATTTTTTTTTGGGCCCTTATGAGGCCCAGCGAGCTCCGAAAAATCAAATTTATCATTGACAGCGTTATTTTCGAGAAAAAGTATTTTTTGTAAAACCAATGCACAAAGTTTTTTAGTTTAAGATTTTCAATATGATTAGCCCAAAAAAATTGGGCCAGGGCCTCTTATTGGGCCTCATGGACATAAACCCAATTTTTTTCAGCAGATTCTGAAAGAGCGGACAATTTCAAGATTTTAAATTATTTTGAAAAAGTTTTTTGGACCCTATCTAGGTCCAGCAACCCCCAATTTAGTGGAAAAATTAAAAGTAAAAATAAACAACAAACAAACATTATTATTCTCTATAATCTGAAAGCCTGTGAACTGCACACGATACATGAGTAAATAGGAACTTAGTTGCACACGATACATAAGTAAAATAATTTTTTTGATACATAAATAAATTAATTTTTTTTTAATTATCCATTCAGTAATTGCTCGAACTGGACACCGTTTTGCTGAATGCGTGCGTTTACTTTTTTTCCACTTTTTGTGCATTTGTTTCACAAAAAATACTTTTTCTCGAAAATAACGCTGTCAATGATAAATGTGATTTTTCGGAGCTCGCTGGGCCTCATAAGGGCCCAAAAAAAATTTCAAAAAATACCTAAAAATATTAAAATTTTCTGCTCTTTCCGAATTTTGTAAAAAAAAAATAGGGATTCCCAATTAAAAACTTGACTTTTGTCCGTAGGGCTCAATATGAGATCCCGAGCCCAATTTTTTTGGGCCCATTTTATTGGAAATTTTAAACTAAAAAACTTTTACATTACCTGTCCCGTACAAAAAAGGCGTTTTTTCGGATTTAAGCAGAGTAAAAGAGAAACGGGCCCTACGCGGCCTCCACAAGGCCCAAAAAAAATTTCAAAAAATACCTAAAAATCGTTAAATTTTCCGCTCTTTCCGAATTTGGTAAAAAAAATAGGGGTTCCAATTAAAAAAACCGGACTTTGGGTCCGTAGGGCCCAACATAAGGCCCCGGGCCCAAACCCGAAGCCGCCATTTTGGTTCCTCCTCCAAACCAAACAACTTTTATCTAAAAAATTTTTTTCCACAAAGCTTCCATTTCGAGATATAAACTACAATGAATGTGTAAACAAATGTATACCGAATATTACGTATCAAATTTAACGTCAACACTAAATTTGAACTTAAATTTGAATCCATCATCATCATCATCATGATGTTGATTGTGACTGAATAACTATTGAATTATTAGAATTTAAGGTAATATATATTAGTATACATTCCCTTTTAACAGAAAGAAATTTATTCAATGTAGATTTTGGTTGGCACTTAATTTTATGGCGCGCCTCTGCGGGGGCCCTTCGGGCTCCACGGCGCGCATTGTTTTAAAAAATAACCCGTTAGTGTTTCATTAAAAATTAAGTTGTGACTGAATAACTATTAAATTATAAGAAATTAAGCTTATTTCGTAGATTTCGTACTCGTAGATTTTTTTTCGTAGATTTTGTACACGTAGATTTTGATTCGTAGATTGTGTCCTCGTAGATTTTGATTCGTAGATTTTGTCGGGTAACCTTTTTATAAACATAAAAAAACCACTTTCCCATGAAGCGAGAGCAGTTTAGAACGTCAGCTGCGCTCTACGCACGCGCGCTGCGGAGGCAGCCGGCAGCCCTGCAGCCCAGCAGCCGCCAATCCCGCTTTTGAAAAGATGCTAGCATGTGTAGTACTCAAGTCTCGAGAAGACGCAGCGTACCCAAATAATTACTGACGCAAACTGATGAAAAGTAGGAAAATAATGCAAAAAAAAATTGTTGTATTAATACTCCGAAGAAGAACTGAGAATGCTCTTTGCAGTCATATAATTTTCAAAAACTGCCCTTTATTACTTTTTAAATTAAAAATTTTTTATTTTAAACTCATCAAGTGCCTGAGTACTCACAAAGCCGAGACGATGCAAATAAAGATATAGAATAACATTCGGAAGACTAGATTTTTTTTAAAAGAAAAATACCCTTAAGAAGAGCTGTAACTGTTTGTAACTGTTTTTTTTTAAGATACAATTTTGAGAAATTGTCCCTTTTTAGTTTTTAAATTAAACATATTTTTCAGACTCAAGTCTGGGTGCCTAACAAAGCGACTAGAAGAAATGAGAAAAAAAAGACTGGAAAATTATAGTTTTTTTTTTTTTTTTTTTTTTTTTTTCTTTAAGAAAAAATTTAAACCCCTTTTTTTGATGAAACGAGACGAAGATGAAAATAAACTTCTTAATTTAATAGAAGATTATTATTATTTTTTGTTAACTAGTACCTCAGTACTCACTAAGTCAGCGTTATGAGAAAAAACAAGAATTAAAACCTTTTATCTGTTTTTTTTTTTTTTTTTTTTTTAACTACAATTTTGAGAAATTGTCCCTTTTTAATTTTTTGATCAAACATATTTTTTTAACTCAATTCTCGGGTATTTAACAATGCGACGAGAAGAAATGAGAGAAAAAGACTAGAAAATTATTATTATTTTTCTTATAATTATTATTAATTATCATTATTACCCTTTCCGCAGCGAATTGCGTGCTTCAAATATTTTTAAAGTTCTTGACAGCCGTGTAATTAATTATTAAAAATAAAAAATTAGCAGTTTCTAACCTAAAACTTCGGATTAAAAAAGTAAGCATAAAAGTTTAGAAATGTAAAAACTGTCAGCGAGTAAGTTTATTATTAGGCTTCAAAGAAGATTTTTGTAAAGTTACAAAATGATATATTCCAAAAGTAAAAAAATGACACTATTTTCCAAAAGCGGCAGGCGCTGCTGAGCCAATTTCGAGCGCTTGGCCGGTTTTTGCACCGACCCGTTCAATTAAGAATAATTTTTTAATCGTCAAATTTTTTATTTTTAGTAGCCTGAAAAAGAATATTGCTGAAACTAAAATCTTAGGCTGTGTTTTTTATAGGTCGATGATCAGATTTTAGCGATTTTAAAAGAATTAATTTGAATTTCAGATTTTGATTATTTACATTAATAGTACATATTTTTCAGATATAAAATGAAATTTCACACAATGAATTTTATACGACAAATAATAGTGTTTTTTATGTATACACTGATTCAATAATTAACATGAAATAAAGTGAAGTAATTTAGTAACAAATAATGAAATATTTATTTATTTAATTTTTTCCAACTACGAATTTGACAAACATTACGACTCTGAATAAATCAGGTAGCGAGCAGCACATAACATTGCTGGGCCAGCTCATTAAAGCTCCATAAATCTGACCTGCGTAGTTCAGGCGGGGGCTCTCCAGTCATTAAGCACACTTAGAAAAACTCATCTGTAATGATCTCTAATGCTTGCCCCACCTACTTCAAAAAACTCTAGAATTTTGCAGCTGCACTTTACCGACTCATCCACGGCAAAAGTAAAATAAAAAAAAATGATCGTTTGATCAGGTTAGGTGGCGTTAAGCGGCCGCGTGATCTACGCAGGTCAGATTTATGGAGCTTTAATGAGCTGAAAAAAATTGATTAATTTTTTACCATTTTTTTTTTATATTGTTGGTTATCAAATGAAAATCAATTTTTTCGTTAACTTAAACCACACCATCGTGTAGAGCATACCTAAAAATAGTAGATAAGGGTCTTTTTTCATTTATTTTTTAATGTTTTTAGCTCACTTCTACAGCTGGAAATCGTCCAAAAATTTGTTATTTCAGACTTTAAAGGATTCACTAAAAAGGGGGGGCAATTTTTTAAAAATCGTACAGTCGAAAAGCTTTTAGCTTTTTATGAGAATATTTGTTTATCTCAAGCTTAATCTTATGTTGATCAGAATATTTTTATGGTAAGTTATAGTCAGGTACTTGATGACTAAAAGTTAAAATCTTTTTAATTTAAAAACTACAAAAGGGCAAATTCTGAAAATTGTTAGTATTAAAGTGAGCAGTTGACCTTGCCTTGAGAATATAAGAATAATTTACACTGGATTTTTGTTCAATATTTGTGTTAAGGTAGTTCTCCCCTGACTCTGCTTTGACACACCGAGTATTTTTGAATCGGTTTTTGTTCTTAAAAATTTGGCAACGTTGATGTTCGTTCATATTTCGTTTAAAAATTGTTCTTAAATATTTTCAAAGGTTATGTCGGAGTAGTTTTTGTGTTAATTAACTATTTTATAATTAAGTATTCAAAATCGACACATAATGATCGTTTTATTAGAAAACGGTTTTAAATAAAAGATTTAAATGCAAAGAAGCTCTTGAAAAAAAAAACGCCAAGAATTTAGGGATAAACTTTTGAATGAAAAACGAGACATTGCATTCTCTTTATCAAATGCTCAGCGTAATTGATGATTGTAATTTTTTAACAACATAAAAATGTATTTTCATAATTCCAATAAATAATTTTTTAAAATAAAATTAGTTTTTTGAATCTCTTCTAAAATATGATCAGTTTTAAATTATAGCTCGAATTATAGTTATTTTTAAATAATTTTAATTTACGAGATGATTAGAGAATTTGCTAAATACGACTGTTTATTTTTATGGTATTATATAAAATGAAGTTTTCTTTGGCGATATGTAAAAATAAAAATAAAAAAATTATGATGAACACAATCACTTTGTTCCAAATCATCCATCATATTGAACAGGTTATATTACAATTATTCTTGTTATATACAGGTTGAGTCATTTTAATCTATAGGCTCCAAAATCTCGAAACTGAAGCCCCGGACCAAAAAATTTTTCGTATAAAAGTTTTATGATTTGGAGGGGAAAAGAAAATGATTACCTTGGATTTGAGCCCGGGGCCTTATTTTGGGCCCTAGGGATCCAAAGTCCGTTTTTTTAAATGGGAACCCCTATTTTTGACCCCCGATTCAGAAAGAGCAGAAAATTTTACGATTTTTAAGTATTTTTTGAAAAATTTTTTGGGCCCCTTGAGGCCCTGCAGGGGCTTGTAAAGCTTTTATAAGGTCCATTTCTTTTTAACTCGAATCAACTCTGAAATAACGCATTTTTTGTATAGCACATGCATTGGAAAAGTTTTTTGGTTTGAAATTTCTAACAAAATGGGCCAAAAAAAATTGGGCCCGGGGCCTTACTTTGGGCTCTACGGACCCAAAGTCCGTTTTTTTGAATGGGAACCCCTATTTTTGACCCCGGATTCGGAAAGAGCAGAAAATTTTACGATTTTCAAGTATTTTTCGAAAAAATTTTTGGGCCCTGCAGGGGCTTGTAAAGCTTTTATAAGGCCTATTTCTTTTTAACTCGAATTAACTCTGAAATAACGCATTTTTTGTATAGCACATGCATAGGAAAAGTTTTTTGGTTGGAAATTTCTAACAAAATGGGCCAAAAAAAATTGGGCCCGGGGCCTTATTTTGGGCCCTACGGACCCAAAGTCCGTTTTTTAAAATGGGAACCCCTATTTTTGACCCCGGATTCGGAAAGAGCAGAAAATTTTACGATTTTTAAGTATTTTTCGACAAATGTTTTATTTTGGTTATTTGTAAAAAGATATTTAGCATTAACTTTTTTTGGTGATACAGAATATTTAGGACTTTGTAAATTTGGCAGCCTCAATTTTTTTTTAACTATCCATTCAGATTTGGCTCGAAGTGTCCTCCATTAGCTGTGATACATAAATTTATTCTTTTTTGAAAGTTAACTATAGTTTTTAGTAGTACTTCACGTGGAATACCATCACACGCTCTTTGGATACGGTTAATCATATCTTGCCGAGTCGTTGGAACTGTTGCGTAGACAATATTTTTCAAAAAACCCCACAGATAAAAGTCCGGCGAAGTCAAATCTGGTGAGCGTGGTGGCCATGCAACAGGTCCACCACGTCCATCCATTTGTTTGGATACTGATCATTCAAAAAAGCTCGTACTTCCGCTTAATAGTGTGGAGGTGCTCCATCTTGTTGGAACCACATTCTTTGCCTGGTTTCTAAATCAACGTTTTCAAATAAATTTGGAAGATGATCTCTGAGAAACTCTAGATACTTGTTACCATTTACAGTCCCATCGAAACAGTAAGGACCTATTAAATAACCATTAATGATACCGCACCAAACAGTAACACTCCATCGGTTTTGATTATCCACAGCTCTGGTCCAATGAGGATTTGTTGTAGACCAGTAATGGCAATTGTGACGATTTAACTGTCCATTGTTTTTAAAGGTGGCCTCATCAGAAAACATCACGTGATGAAAATAATTGGGATTTTGTTGAATTTTTTGAAGAGCCCAATTGCAAAAATGTATTCGACTTATAAAATCAGCAGGTGTTAACGCCTGAGTCAAATTTATATGGTATGGGTGATATTTAAGTTTTTTAAGTATCCGTATTACTGTCTTCTGGGGTATACCATGTTCTCTTTCGATTTGTCTGCTGCTCGTGTGAGGATTTAAATGCCTTACCGCTAAAATTAATACAGCTCGAACATCGTCAGCGCCATATTCTCGATGTCATCGTTGCCGACATAAATGCCCAGCCCGAGCTCTTGCAGTAATATCCCTAATCGTAACTTGTGATGGATGTCTTATACCTGGAAATCACTGTGCATATAGCTCAGCAGCTCGAGCAAAATTCTCTCTGCATTCCTCAAGCACCGTGATCATATTAACTATTTCGTCGGGCGTATAATCTGCCATTTCAAGGTTTTTAATAAAACGAAATAATTCGTTGAAATGAATTTTAACGTAAAAAATATTTTCACTACTTCTTGTTTATGGATGAGTTTTAGTAAGATGAACTACGTATAAAAATAGCCAAAACCGAATCATACGTGAAACTAAAACTAACCAGTTTTTTAACTAAAACTTTATCAAACTTATTTTTAGAGTGATTGGCCAATATACAAAAAAAATAAAAAATAAGATAAAAAAAATAAAATAAATAAAAAAAAAATAATAAAAAAAAAAATAAAAAATAAAAAATAAAAAAATAAAAAATCTGCGAATAAGAATATGTATGTATCAAATGTCTTTGACAATAAAAATTTCAAGAAAAAACAATACAACGCAATCAGGTTAACTTTATAAAAAACAATAAGATGTTGGATAGCAATTTATTATTTGTAGTTATTCAATTATTTTGGACAGTTTTAATGTTAAGATCAGATTTATTTCTAGATTCAATTGATTATTATAGTTAACAACAGCTCATTTAAAAAAAATAGTAAACTCCTTCTTAACTCTGATAACACTTACGATAAAGAAAGTAAACACGAACACGTGGTAATGGTTCTCGCGCTTTAAGGCTATATCACGCAAAGACCATGAACACACGCAGGACGTACCCAACGAAAAGCTAGAAACGCATAGCGTACTGTGTATCTTAGGTATGCGTGCGAGGTGTATACAACACGTAGTGATACTTCTAACGCTAAAGCTATGTAGGGAAAAATTTGACGACGCAATACACTGGACATTCAAGTAATTTTATGAATAAATAAATAAATAAATAAATAAATAAAGAAGACCTTGAACTTTTCCAATGCATGTGCTATACAAAAAAATGCATTGTTTCAGAGTTAATTCGAGTTAAAAAGAAATGGGCCTTATAAAAGCTTCACGAGCCCCTGCAGGGCCTCAGGAGGCCCAAAAATTTTTTCGAAAAATACTTAAAAATCGTAAAATTTTCTGCTCTTTCCGAATCCGGGGTCAAAAATAGGGGTTCCTATTTCAAAAAACGGACTTTGGGTCCGTAGGGCCCAAAATAAGGCCCCGGGCCCAATTTTTTTGGCCCATTTTGTTAGAAATTTTAAACCAAAAAACTTTTCTACTGCATGTGCTACACAAAAAATGCGTTATTTCAGAGTTAATTCGAGTTAAAAAGAAATGGGCCTTATAAAAGATTTATAAGCCCCTGCAGGACCTCAGGGGGCCCAAAGAAATTTTCGGAAAATACTTAAAAATCGTAAAATTTTCTGCTCTTTCCGAATCCGGGGTCAAAAATAGGGGTTCCCATTTAAAAAAACGGACTTTGGGTCCCTAGGGCCCAAAATAAGGCCCTGGGCCTAAATCCAAGGTAACCATTTTCTTTCCCTCTCCAAATCATAAAATTTTTATAAGAAAAATTTTTTGGTCCGGGGCTTCAGTTTCGAGATTTTGGAGCCTATAGATCAAAATGACTCACCCTGTATATATTCGAGCATTATTACAACTTGACTCATGTTTTTAAAAAAATTACAAAAATTATTAATTTCTAATCGCAATTTCTCCGTAACTATATTGTTAACTTTTTTAAATTTGCGTATTTACATAAATGAATACTTGAACTATGATATAATGTTTTTTTAGACATATCTCGAATGTAGTTTTGACGTTTTGTTTTATTTTGTGCTTGAAAGGTTACTTTTTCTTAAAATTTTGCCAAATCAGTTACTTTTGAAAGAGCCTAGAAAAAAAACGGTATTGTAAATCGGTTCAATTTTTCGTGAGTGTATGTATGAACGTACAAACTAATCATTTCCAAAATTCCAGAATTTTCTCGAATAAACGTTATTCAGGGGAGAACTACCTTAAATACTATTTTCTTTCAAGGAGATGGTTTGTCCTTTGGGACCTGGATTTTCATGAAACTTTACACACAGTTTTTATTCATCATAAAAACAAGTCCTTCAGTGTTCTTTTTCCAGAATGGGCCTTTTTTCACCTACTTCCCATATAACCCCTGGGTTAAAAAGTAGGCTGTTTCCTATAAAAAGCCGTTTTTGGCCTCATTTTCAAAAAATTCCTCCTTGGACCGTATTGCACTTGGAAATATCTGGAACCTCGCATTTTTTCGTTTTTCCAAGTACTTTTGAAAAAAAATTATTAAAAAAATTTTTTTGATTGGTTTTATCTATGAAAAATTAAGGTTTTTTAAGTCGATTTTTAGTATATTTGGGTTACAATATACATGGACAAGATCATTCGAAAAATTTTTTTAATAATTTTTTTTCAAAAGTACTTGGAAAAACGAAAAAATGCGAGGTTCCAGATATTTCCAAGTGCAATACGGTCCAAGGAGGAATTTTTTGAAAATGAGGCCAAAAACGGCTTTTTATAGGAAACAGCCTACTTTTTAACACAGTGGTTATATGGGAAGTAGGTGAAAAAAGGCCCATTCTGGAAAAAGAACACTGAAGGACTTGTTTTTATGATGAATAAAAACTGTGTGTAAAGTTTCATGAAAATCCAGGTCCCAAAGGACAAACCGTCTCCTTGTTAGTTGAAAAATTTTTTGAGGACGCTGTAACTTTCGAAAAAATTTTTGACTTATCCCTCACATTTTGAATGTCATTTTGAATCGAGAGGAAAAATCCGTTTAACGCTATATAATAAACTGAAAATCCTCTTGATTCAAAAAGATCCGCTTGAATTAAGAAGAATTTAGAAATTTTTTCGACCTAGATTACCCGGATGTACTAGGTCGTCGTCAATACACCCTGATTTCAAATCATTGATTTTAAATCAAACTTCCTGGGGAAGTCATCGTGGGAGAGTTTTTTCGACCTGGTTTACCCGGGTGTATCAGGTCGTCGTCGACACACCCTTGGACACATGAGTTTACTTACTCATCAGCTGCTTGACCAAAGAATCACCCACTTGCCTTACGCGGCGCGTTATTGGTGATCGCTGGTCGCGTAACGTCACCAAACCTGATCAAACGATCATTTTTTTTCATTTTACTTTTGCCGTGGATGAGTCGGTAAAGTGCAGCTGCAAAATTCTAGAGTTTTTTGAAGTAGGTTGGGCAGGTATTAGAGATCATTACAGATGAGTTTTTCTAAGTGTGCTTAATGACTGGAGAGCCCCCGCCTGAACTACGCAGGTCAGATTTATGGAGCTTTAATGAGCTGGCCCAACAATGTTATATGCTGCTCGCTACCTGATTTATTCAGAGTCCTAATGTTTGTCGAATTCGTAGTTCGAAAAAATTAAATAAATAAATATTTCATGATTTATTACTAAATTACTTCACTTTAGTTCATGTTAATTATTGAATCAGTGTATACATAAAAAACACTATTATTTGTCGTATAAAATTCATTGTGTGAAATTTCATTTCATATCTGAAAAATATGTACTGTTAATGTAAATAATCAAAATCTGAAATTCAAAGTAATTCTTTTAAAATCGCTAAAATCTGATCATCGACCTATAAAAAACACACCCTCAGATTTTAGTTTCAGCAATATTCTTTTTCAGGCTACTAAAAATAAAAAATTTGACGATTAAAAAATTATTCTGAATTGAACGGGTCGGTGCAAAAACTGGCCAAGCGCTCGAAATTGGCTCAGCAGCGCCTGCCGCTTTTGGAAAATAGTGTCATTTTTTTACTTTTTGAATAAGGTACCTGTACCTAGTATGGCCCCCCTAAGCGAGAATCGACGTTTTGGCGAATTAAATCAATATTTTTTGACGTGTAAGGTCTCATTTTAAAGATTTATTCAAGAGCTTTAAAATGAGACCTTAGGCGTTCGATTTTGATCAATGAGATCGAAATGCCAGAGGATTTACCAAAACACGTTTTTTTAAGACACCAAAAATTTGTGTACCTAATATGGCCCCCTTGAAGTAATTTATTAATTGCGATTTTTTCCTATTTTTAAATCAATCGGGATATAAGAATAAAAAAACTTCAAAAGTATCATTATTTTGAAAATTATTTATTTAAAAATTGAGCCTTTTTTACAATTTTTTTGAAAGCTTTGCAACCACTAGAAAAATTTCAACTTTAAATTTTTATCAAAGTTTGTTTTTTGAGCTAGAATTTTTTTTTTAGTTATAAAATAAAAAAAAACTTTGAAATAATTAAATTTATTTTTCCTAAAAAATATTAGGATAGAGTTTTCTAAAAAATAAATATAAAAGTAAGGACTTTTAATATCGGTATTTCTCCTAAATCACGGGGGGGCATATTAGGTACACTGCAGTATAAAAAGTTATTTAAGAATAAAACCCGTTAGAAAACGAGTTAGACAAAAACTAATATCGCATTTTAAAGCTGAAACAATAACGAATTGAAGCTAGTTATGGAAATTTTGGTCAGGCGTGTCTAAATCTTTTGGCAGACCATTTAATGACAACGTAAAATAATAACGAAGGTATACGAAACGAGTTTAAGCTATAAGGCGTGCGAAAAAATAATTTTCAAATGTTCTAAACAACTCAAAACTTCAAAATTCAGTGTTTTTGACTTCTTCCTACCTTGTAGAGATGCCGCATATCGAGCATATTCAAAATAACAGGGGGGGGGGGGGGCGATATTAGGCACAGGGCCATATTAGGTACACTTACCTTATATCGTTTTGTAACTCTACAAAAATCTTCTTTGAAGCCTAATCATAAACTTACTCGCTGACAGTTTTTTCATTTCTAAACTTTTATGCTTACTTTTTTAATCCGAAGTTTTAGGTTAGAAACTGCTAATTTTTTATTTTTAATAATTAATTACACGGCTGTCAAGAACTTTAAAAATATTTGAAGCACGCAATTCGCTGCGGAAAGGGTAATAATAATAATTAATAATAATTATAAGAAAAATAATAATAATTTTCTAGTCTTTTTCTCTCATTTCTTCTCGTCGCATTGTTAAATACCCGAGAAATGAGTTCAAAAAATATGTTTAATCAAAAAATTAAAAAGGGACAATTTCTCAAAATTGTAGCTATAAAAAAAAAAAAAAACAGATAAAAGGTTTCAAGTCTTGTTTTTTCTCATAACGCTGACTTAGTGAGTACTCAGGTACTAGTTAACAAAAAATAATAATAATCTTCTATTAAATTAAGAAGTTTATTTTTGTCTTCGTCTTGTTTCATCAAAAAAAGGGGTTTAAATTTTTTCTGAAAGAAAAAAAAAAAAACTATAATTTTCCGGTCTTTTTTTTCTCATTTCTTCTAGTCGCTTTGTTAGGCACCCAGAATTGAGTCTGAAAAATATGTTTAATCAAAAAACTAAAAAGGGACAATTTCTCAAAATTGTATCTTAAAAAAAAACAGTTACAAACAGTTACAGCTCTTCTTAAGGGTATTTTTCTTTTAAAAAAAATCTAGTCTTCCGAATGTTATTCTATATCTTTATTTGCATCGTCTCGGCTTTGTGAGTACTCAGGCACTTGATGAGTTTAAAATAAAAAATTTTTAATTTAAAAAGTAATAAAGGGCAGTTTTTGAAAATTATATGACTGCAAAGAGCATTCTCAGTTGTATTTTAAAAAAAACAGTTACAAACAGTTACAGCTCTTCTTAAGGAGGTTCCCTACCATCTACGTAAGTCAAATGTGTATTTGACTACAGTAGTCGTCTGCTCATTGGCTCAGCTACTTTCTAACCTCTGTATGAGCCAATGAGAAGTCATATTTACAAGAATATAAAATCAATTGTTTATAATTATTGCTACAGGCTTCTAATGAATGTTTTGAAACAAGTATGATCAAAGTCTGATTTTTTCCGATTTTTGTGCGTAGTTACATTAAAATCTGTGGGCTAGAAATTAATTATTTGCTGTTTTAGTAAATTTCCCATCAGAACCCATGCAAATTTGTGAAATTTGAAATGTTTATAACTTTTTTCACAAGCTCCTCAGGGCTTTGAAATTTTAGCTGAGCTATTTTTATACTAAAAACTATGTGTTCATTTAATTTGGACAAAATCTGTGGGCTAGATCTATTTGGTAGGGAACCTCCTTAAGGGTATTTTTCTTTAAAAAAAAATCTAGTCTTCCGAGTTTTATTCTATATTTTTATTTGCATCGCCTCGGCTTTGCGAGTACTCAGGCACTTGATAAGTTTAAAATAAAAAATTTTTAATTTAAAAAGTAATAAAGGGCAATTTTTGAAAATTATATTACTGCAAAGAGCATTCTCAGTCCTTCTTCGGAGTATTTTTTTTTTTAATTCAACAATTTTTTTTGCATTATTTTTCTACCTTTCATCAGTTTGCGTCAGTAATTATTTGGGTACGCTGCGTCTTCAGCATCTCAAAGTTAGCAACTTTTTTTTTTTTTTTTAATTAAATTATATTCAAAAAATTACTAGTATTTCACTGATTAAAATACGCTGAAAAAAAAATGCTAGTCGCTTGGTTTTTTTTTAAATAAATAAAAAGTGGTAGATGCTAAGCGACCTTAAAATCGGTTTATTTTAATGAATATTAATTTAATCGGTACATTTTTTATGCTCAATCGAAAGATGATTTGACTAGCAATTAGCATCTTTTGGTTTCACGAAGCTAGCACAATTATTTTTTAAGATACATATTAATTAATTTTACGCTACAAACGAGGCAGTAGGACGACCGTGCGCAAGCGCAATACGCCCTCGATGTTTCAATTCCATTTTATTCCCTTGATACTCCGGGGACGCCCTCGGAACTATGAAATGAATGTATGTACCTCTAACTTCAGGCGTGCAGGTGTAGTTTACAGTTACCCTACGCATAGAGCTAACTGTTACAAGCCACAATATCATTTGCTTATCTCTCTCATATCTCAAATCGGAACTTTGCTCCTTGTTTTCGGTTAGAAGGGCGAAAAATTGAATTCATCCCTTAGGCAAGAGTGGTTCTTTAACAATTTCGCCTTCGGCTCGGGTCACAAACCCCTCTGGTGTTTTAATCGAACCCTCTCGCCTGCGGCAAGAAAATATCATGGTACCTCATCTACAGTTATAATGAGTTTTTTAATATCTTTTTTAGTTTTTTCTCTGGTTCCAAATGAATTAAATAAGTAGTTCTTTTGCCTTGGTCAATTTTAAAAATAAATGCCGAATTCGTAATTTGCACTCTCAAGAACACAGTTCCCAAATTAGAAAAAAAAAGTTATTTAAGATAAATTTTTACTTTAAACAAGTAGACCTTATCTAGGTCAATTTTAAAGTCGAAGGTCAGATTTCTAACAAGCGCTCTCAAAAACCCTATTTTAATGAGACTAATTTGGAGGTAGTTTTCTGGTACCGAATGATGAGCGAAAGTCTAACAATATTTCAGCTCTGAGTGGGTTTTTCTACCAGTTTGCCATTTAAATTATAAGCAATTTTTAGCATTTTTTTCATTTCTTAGCTAATTTTTAAAAAATTTGTGTTCAAAGCCTATTGCATTTACAGTGATGCGAGACCTCGCATTTTTTTCGTCTTTCTATGATACTGGAAGTACCTATTAGCATTTTCTGAGTTTTGAAACATAAATTATTCATGGTCAAATTATTTAAACTAAGATTTGAAAATATTTTTCCCAGTTCAAAAAGAGACAAAATAATGCGAGGTTCCGTAAGTGCAATAGGCTTTGAATGCGAATTTTTTGGAAATTACCTAAAAAACCAAAAAAGTGACCTAAATGTCTGAACCTGCCCTTGTAAGTTTAAAAAAAATTATATTAAAAATAAATTATTACTTTAAACAAATAGACCTAACGTAAGTCAATTTTAAAAATCAAGGTCACATTCGTTGTTAGCTTACAAAAAAATCCTGTGAACAATTGATTTTTCCGTTAACCAAGTAGCCCTTATGTAGGATAAATTAAAAAATGAAGATCAGATTTGTCATTGGCGACCTCAAAAATCTCCGAGTGCTCAATTTCTAATTATTAATCATAAATGGCAGCCTTGAATTAGAAGACCTTCGGTAGGTCAAATTTTAAAATTAATGTTAGATTCGTAATCAGCAGCCTAAAGACTCCCCGAGAGTCAAATTTCTAATTGATATGAGAAGTCAAGTCACTTTTTTTAAAAAAAAAGTCGACGACGACGAAAATATATTAGAAGGATGCAGAAATTTTTTACCTTTTGTTTTGTTTTTTTGTTTTTTTTTTTTTTTTTTCCTCGAATTGTATGATTGAAGTAGAAATAAATAATCATTAGTATTTTTTATGCAAAAATTTACATCGATTAAAAAAAAAATGTAATTTGTAAAGTAGACCTACCCTTATGGAAAAAAACGGTGTAAACACCGAAAAATAACACTGAAAATAACACCGAACTTCCACACCGCATTGGGTGTGATTTCGCACACCCAATGCGGTGTTACACCCAAATGGAGTGTAACACCCAAAGGAGTGTTACACTAAACCGAAAAAAAAAAATTAGCCTCATGGGGATTCGAACCATCGATCTTCAAGTTGACGAAAATTTACCGACCGCTTTATCCACTTAGCCACGCTCTTAATTGAAAATACTATGTTTAAAATAATATATAAACATTGAAACAAACTTTTTTTGATTATTTAGTTTGCATATGATTAAAAAACATTACTTTTAACTTGTTTATAAAAACTATATTAACAATTATTAAAATAAAAATTTCAGTGTTAACACCCAAAATTCGGGTGTTTTTCATAAAAATTCATTTTTTTATTTTTTTTTGGCAGAAATTAAAACAATTAAACCACCTTATTTCTTTTTTGATAAATTGATTTGAACTTTTTATTATTAATTATATTTATTCTCATGATTTCCTTTAATTCACAAAGTTTCGATCGCGTCATCAACGTCGTATGTCCTAATCTGCCAATAGCACTATAGTTTTGAGCCTACGAGACTTAGAGGTCTAAAATTTTATAGACGGTATAAGTTTGAATGTCGATACGTTAATGTGCAGTCTTGGCCATCCAGGTTACCGATGCTGGGGGTACCTGGGGGTCTTCTCCGAGCAATCGGGTCTTATTCTTTGGATGTGATTTTTGGATGTGAATTTTTAATAAGTACGTCAAAATATAGTACTTTTTAAATAAAAGCATGTTAAAAAATTATTATTATTTTTGTCATAATTGCATTACTAATGATTGGTTTCAAAAATTTCAAATATTTTCATTTTTTTGTCTGTTACTATTTTTTTCTAAAATTATCATTTTTACCGCTCCTTTGGCCGAATATATACTTTTAGTTCTTAACTTAAAGGTTCATGTATTTTTTACAAGGGTTTTTTCATTATTTCAGTTCGGACGTAATTTTCTAAATAAAAAAATGAATTTTGAACAAATTACTTTAAAAAAAAAAACTTAAATCTTTAACGATAAAAATTTAATGAGTTATTCGAATTCTGGAATAATTTTTAGTAATTAATTTCATTTTTTTGTATTTCAATTACTGTCTCAGACGTTTTGTACTTACTTTATAGTACACGACGAACTCACGATATATCTGTGCAATAATAAAGAATTTCCAGTTATGGTATTTATTTTTGATCCTAGTGATTAAGCATATCATCATCTATTGAATTGTTCATTAATTTTTTATTAAAAACGGATTGAGCGTCAAAATTCCATTTTGAGTGTAACATTCCAACTAACTTTTAACTTTGGTGTAAACACTAATTATTTTAGGTGTTATACCCATAATTATTATAACTTAACTTTGGTGTTAGCACTAAACCTTTTATGTATAAACTCGCAATAGTGTGGGTGTTGACACCCAAAACTTAAGTGTTAACACTTAACTTCGGTGTTAACGCTGAACATATTGGGTGTAAACTCCCATTCCGAGTGTCAACACCCAACAGTCGAGTGTCAACGCTTAACTTTGGTGTTAACACTGAAACTATTGGGTTTAAACTCCCAATTGTGGGTGTCAACACCCAACAGTTGAGTGTCAACACTTAACTTTGGTGTTAACACTGAACCTATTGGGTGTAAACTCCCAATTGTGGGTGTCAACACCCAACAGTTGAGTGTCAACACCGAACTTTCGGTGTTAACACTCAAAATCTAGTGTTTACACCGAAAAATCAGTGTTAACACTGAAAATTCGGTGTTTACACCGGTTTTTTCCATAAGGGTATCACAGCTTAAATTTAAAAACTAATGTTGAATTCGTATTCAGCGAATGAAACCTTCATTTTTTGATTAGACTTACTAATTATTCGAATCGAATAAAATTGTGTAGTCTTTATAAAACGTAACTGTGTTTTGTTTTAATTTTACCCTATTAATGTGGAGCTACATCAAGTAACACAAAGAACATTAAACTTGAATAAAATTGTGACTGTGACGCATTACAACTGTTTAAAATTTCTTATTCAGGGGTTTTCAAAAATGCTAATCACGAAATTAACTTATACGAAGTCTACTATACTAAGGTAAAAAAAATTTATTTATGGGGGTTTTTAAGGATGCTAATTACGAATAAAGCCTTAATTTTTTTTTAATTAAACTTATATAAGGCCTACTTTATTTAGGAAAATTTTTTTCGAATTTTCGAGCCCTATAATCCATGATGAAAATCAAAAAAGAGAACTATAAACATCAAATATTATCTTCTAAAAATAATTACGTAGGCATTTGAAATATCCGGAAATATCACTGATGCAGTTCCCTTTAGGTGAGCTGAGCGGAGGAATAGTCTGGGGAAGTTAGCATTGAAAATGTTTTAATTCGAAGTATACAAGGTTTTTTTTTTTAAATTGGTCCAGAAACACTGTTTAAATCCGATTTGCATCAGCAAAACAATGCAAGAAATTGTTATAAACAAATAAAAAAATGCCTTTCATTGCTTGTAAAAAAAAAAAAAAAAATTATTTTTGAAAAAATTTAGAAGTTGAAATATAAATTGTATAATTTTTCAAATCTTCAAGATCAGTACAGTCTTGAAATTCTATTATTTAATTTTTTTTTCATCTCGTCAAAAATTTTACGTAGAGTTTGAGAACATCGGTCAAAAGCATGAAAACATACATTTGCATGAAGCGACAAAAGACACCTGGGTTACGTTTCGACTCAGGTAGGGGAGGGGCACGGCTAATTACATCTAGCGCGACGTACGATCAGCTCTGGGACTCCATCTTGGTCACGTCTCGGTAATGGTTTTATTGCCCCATTAGGTTACAGCAGCTGCCTACTGAGTTTTATAAAGTTGTTAGAAAAATTTTTTCCGAATAAACTTTACATGCTTTTCGTTAACTCACCGTCTTGTATTTTTTTTTGGTATGTTGGATTCTTTCAAGCTTTATAAATCTGAGCACATTTGACCTAGAGGTCTGAAATTTTTTACAGACCTCAGGATCAGATGACAATACAATAATCTGTGGTCAGTTTGAGACCTGGAGATCCAGGTCACCGATGAAGGAGGGACCATCTTCGAGGAAAAAAATGAAATTTTGCAATTATAAAAATTTGTTTGTATATGTTTTACTGAATTTATAAAAAATTTTTTGACCTGGACAATGTCCAGGTTGCCAATGATGGTACCTGGGCACTATCTTTGAGGAAAAAAAATGAAATTTTCCAAAAATTAATAATAATAATAATAATAATAATAATAATAATAATAATAATAATAAATAATTTCTATTAAAAAAATTCAAGTCTAGAAAGTAAAAAAAAATATTTTAAAAAACATGGTTTTCTAAAAAATCGACTAAAAAAATTGAAATAAAAATGTTACAAAATAAATAAAAATCTTGCTCTAAAAATAAGAAAATAATTTTTATTATACAAACTCAAGTTTTGAATTGTCTTAAATAAACGTAAGGGTACATATATATTTTAAAACTTCAAATTTCAATTTATAGTTGTAGAAAATTGTAGCTCATGTTAATTGTAAGATCAAAATTAAAAGTTCGAACACATGATCCACGCTTTTCTACAACTATAAATTGAAATTTGAAGTTTTAAAATATATGTACCCTCACGCTTATGTAAGACAGTTCAAAACTTAAGATCGTATAATCAAAATTATTTTCTTCTTTTTCGAGCAAGATTTTTGTTAAATTTGAAAAATTTTTATTTCAATTTTTTTAGTCTATTTTTTAGAAAAGCATGATTAAAAATTTTTTTTACTTTTTTTTATAGTAGGTTTTATTTTAGGTGAAAATAAGATTTCATCTTTTCGAAGGATTTCTTTACTTATTTTTTTTTTTTCGAAGGGTGGATATTGAAACTTGAAGCTTACACTAGAAACTGGTTTTTAAAGTCTAAAAAAGAAACCTCTTTAGTAATGATCAATTGTAGACAATTGTGCCTTGTCTTAGCTCTAACAAGACCTTATATTTTGGACTCTGGATCTTACGGGAAAATATTATGTGTAGCCAAAAGTGTGTTAAATTGCGTACCTATAAGCTATCCAGAAAGTTAAAGTTTAAATGGGAGAAATAAGTTCCGTAATTATCAAATTCATGGCTCTCAAGTAGGGTCGATGTGGCAAAAGTTATCGATCTAACTCTAATGTTATTACATATTGGAAAATTTTGTATAGGCGCTCACAAGGAGAGGACCAGACATTTGGGTCACCGATTTTAATGAAACTTGGGGGTAGTTTTCTGGGACTACATGATGGGCGAAACAATCAATATTTCCTCTGAATGGGCCTTTTTACCGGTTTGCCATGTAAATATAAGAAAATTTTCATCATTTTTTTCATTTTTAGCTAATTTTCAAAAAATTCGTGTTCGAAGCCTTTTGCACGTTTGGTAGAAGCGAAACCTCGCATTTTTTCGCCTTTCTATGAATTTAAAGCGAAAAATATTTTCGAATCTCAACTCTAAAAATTCAATGGTGACTTATTTATGTTACAGGGAGTACTTTTTAGCATTTTTATGAATTTTAAAATATGAATTTTGAGTTGAAACTTAAAAATATTTTTCCCTTTCCGTTCATAGAAAGACGAAAAAAATGCGAGATCCCGTATCTCTATAAGTGTAATAGGCTTTGAACACGAATTTTTCGAAGTATAGCTGAAAAAAGATGCTATTAGTTACATATATTTGCAGGACGAACCGGTATAAAGGTCTTTTCTGAGGACCATGTATGCTTTTGCTCATATTTGATCCCAGAAAACAATTCCCATAGTTTCGTTAAAATCGATGACCCAAAAAGTTCGTCCGACGCTAAAAGGACCCGCAACGACCAGACGTATTGGTCACTTTTTTGTTTTTTTTTTTAGGTAATTTCCAAAAAATTCGTGTTCAAAGCCTATTTCACTTTCAGAGATGAGGAACTTAGCTTTTTTTTTGTCTGTTTTTGATCTTAAAGGGAAAAATACTTTCAAATCTAAATCTAAATTTAAATAATTTGTTTATAAACAATTTATATTTTGAAATTTTAAAAATGTTGAAAAGTGCTCCCTGTAATATAAATTAATCACCATTGAATTTTTAGAGTTGAGATTTGAAAATATTTTTCGCTTTAAATTCATAGAAAGGCGAAAAAAATGCGAGGTTTCGCTTTTCCAAACGTTTAATAGGCTTCGAACACAAATTTTTTGAAAATTAGCTAAAAATGAAAAAAATGATAAAAATTGCTTAGATTTGCATGACAAACCGGCAAAACGGCCCATTCAGAGGAAATATTTATGGTTTCTTGCATCATTTAGTACCAGAAGACTACCTCCAAAATTTCATTGAAATCGGTGACTCAAATGTCTGGTCCTCTCCTTATTAGCAAAAACGCTCTAGCTTATTTCAGAGGGACCTATCGCGGAACATCAGTTTATATTTACGAGTTCTGGTAAAAAATAAAAAAGACCCATTTTTTTTCTCATTTAATCTGAAATAACTTTGAAACGATGCATCTTAGGAAAAAACTCCCAAAAATAAAAGTTTTTCCGTTAAATTTCTTATAAAAATGGCCTATTCCGATTTCAACAATTTTTAGAATTTTGCGTGTACACGTCAATGAACAAAGAAAAGACCTCTGAATTTTCATGTTTTTTGATAAAGATATATAAAATACTTAAAAGTGATTTTAATTAACTTTCTTATGATTTGGGTACTAATATTATGATAAATGTCCACACCAAATTTTATTCAATTCGGTTCGACCGAATTACTTCGCTTCTAAAACTTCGAATATAATTACGAGGTTTGAAAAAAACTAAGCGCTAGTCAAGTATTTTCAATATTAATAGTACTCACAAAAAATTAATCATTTCAAAGTTATTCCATATGTTTATTAAGTCAAAAATAAGTGATTAAAAAAAAAAAAAAAAAAAATATCAAAAATTTATATAAAGAAAATTCTTAAAAACTTTTAAAATGTACAAGTATTCAGAAAAACATAGTTCTAATTGAAGCACTTCTTTGAAATTTTGACCACTTTTTCTTAACAATATTTCCAACGCTAAACCGCAAGGAAATTTTTTTATAAAGTCCGCTAACAAAGTTATTGCGCTAATAATATTGTTTAAACAATTTCAAAAATTTCACAATTTTGCACTGTAAAAAATGGTTTCATATTTTTCAGGAAAAAAAAATTAAAAGTGTTCTCAGATATTTTTTATTTAAAGCCTTAGGTTATGTGAAAAAAATCATTGAAATTGATAAAAGAGTTCTTGATCACGGAGCCAGAACGTTCAGGATAGTTTCATTTTGCAATAGCTTCTTTGGCGAACTAAAAAATAAATTTTTTATTATTGGTTCAAGTCAGAAATTACAATAATAAATAGTTGTCAAAATTTCAAAAGTGTGCTCCAATTTTTACTATACTTTTACGAATTTTTACCGAGTTTAAAAGTTTTTGAGAATTCCCCATATACTCAAAGCTTAGCTTGTAAAGTTTGTAGGAAAAATATTAGTATCTATTATCGTAGCTTATTTTTTTACCAGGAAATTATTGAAAATATAAAAGTTTGATGCGGGAGGTCTTTTGTTAACAAATAGATTGTTGAAAAACCAAGTTTAATAAAATTTGGTTAGGATAATTATTATAGTACCCAAATCTATAATAAAAGTTAATTCAAATCACTTTCAAGTATTTTATATAATTTTATCACAAACCATGAAAATTCCGAGGTTTTTTATTTTGTTTAATTACGTGTACACGCAAAATTGTAAAAGTTGTTGAAATCAGAATGGGCCTGTCTTGTAAAAAATTTAACGGAAAAACTTTCATATCTGAGGGTTTTTTTCGTAAAACGCATCGTTTCAAAGTTATTTCAATTTAAATTAGAAAAAATGGGTCTTTTTTATTTTTTACCGTATCTCGTAAATAAATTAATGTTCCGTAATGGGTCCCTCTGAAATTAAGTTTGGAGCGTTTTTATTAAGTGTCCACACAAACTTTTCCAGTATGTACAACAACATGAGAGTTTTCTTTTACATCAATATTTTTGGTCTTTTCACGCCAGATCGACCCTACTAAAGGATTATTTACGTTAGTCATTACGAGGTTTTTTTTGAGAATCCGATGGTTGCCCTGGGGAATTATTGGGTTTTACGTTGCATATTTTCTCGGTCAAGTAAAAAGTATCGTGATATTTAAGACCTGATCCTTCTAATAGATGAAAAAAAAATTCAAAACTATAAGCAAAAAAATTTTTTTTTAAACATCCTATTGTTTATAAATCTTTAGATGAAGTGAAATAATAAAATTCTTAGTTAGAAGCGTGTGAAGCTTAATATTGAATTATGATTAAATCAGTGAAAAATAACCAATTGTCGGCTCACCCTTTTCAATAAAAATTTTATTTTTTCACTTATGAGAGAGATAAACAAATGATATTGTGGCTTGTAACAGTTAGCTCTATGCGTAGGGTAACTGTAAAGTACACCTGCGCGCCTGAAGTTAGAGGTACATACATACATTTCATAGTTCCGAGGGAGTCCCCGGAGTATCAAGGGAATGAAATGGAATTGAAACATCGAGCGCGTATTGCGCTTGCGCACGCTCGTCCTACTGCCTCGTTTGTAGCGTAAAATTAATTAATGTGTATCTTAAAAAATAATTGTGCTAGCTTCGTGAAACCAAAAGATGCTAATTGCTAGTCAAATCATCTTTCGATTGAGCATAAAAAATGTACCGATTAAATTAATATTCATTAAAATAAACCGATTTTAAGGTTGCTTAGCATCTACCACTTTTTATTTATTTAAAAAAAAACCAAGCGACTAGCATTTTTTTTTTTCAGCGCATTTTAATCAGTGAAATACTAGTAATTTTTTGAATATAATTTAATTAAAAAAAAAAAAAAAGTTGCTAACTTTGAGATGCTCACCCCTGCTAGATACGGGGCAGTACTTACAAGCCACCTTAATGAGGGAAAAAAAAAATTAAAATGAAGGCTCTAATTTAATTTTATTAAAAAATGCATTTAATAAGTTGAAAAATAATTGCTGACGCTTGGATCTAAAAGAGTATAGTACATTTCGATACAGGTCGGAGAGGGTTGATTTGCCCAACCGAGAGGTTTGCGGGCCGAGCTAAAGGCGAGGTTTGCAACGAAGTTGAGTATAACCCTCTACGAACGCATTTCGAAATATTTTTTTGCCGTATGAGACATCGAAAACAAGGGGTGAAGTCCGATTTTGAGGTTAACATGCGGAAAAACGAATTTTTTGAGTGCCAAAAGTGAAAAAAAAGCGAAAAAAACGATAAAAATTGAAAAAATTGTTAAAAATAAATGAAAAACAATAGCATGTTGAGACTAGGCTTTAAATTTAGCTTGTTTTAAGAAAGTGTCTAGGTACCATCGCCGTGTACCGTATTCGGTGCACGGTGCACGGTACACGGTACCAAATAAGAGTTACTTTAGACACTCTGTGAATTTAAGTGGGTTATTTAGGATGGGTAATTAGATTTAAAGTAAAAACTAGTAGTTTTTTAAACTTAAGTGGGTTATTTGGAATAAATTATAAGATCTAAAGTAAAAAGCTACCGTGTACCGTGTACCGTGTACGGTACACGGCGATGGTACCTAGACACAACCTAAAAAATAATACCAATTCAATAATAATTATAAAATCAATAGGCAATAAATATAATAATACAATTTTTTAAACATTTTTCAACATCGATGCAATTAAATAATTCAAAAATTTAGTATACTGTATTGATATTGTGAAACCCTACTTCGTATGTATATAGATAATAGAATTAATTCATACAAATATTAATGATAATAATTATATATTCATACAATAAAAAAGTTTTAAGCGTCATGATATTCTGTTTCTATGAATATAAAATTCAGATTATCTTTGTTTATAATTTAAATCTTTACATAATTTGAGTTCTGAAGATTACGTTTAAAAAAAATTGAAACAATCCCTAAATTTTAAATAAACAATCAGAGATTTTAGGCAAAAAAAGGTTATTCGTCTGCTAGGAAAAGCTTTTTATAATAATTAAAAAAAAATTAAAAACCTAGCTAAATTTTAGTTTGCTATTAAAAAAAATTACTTAAAAAAATAAATAACTCTTAGAGTAATGACTAATAATAAAATTTGAAAAAAAGAAAAATTATAAGAATTTTATAAAAAATTTAAATCAGGTCAATTTCCTTTTCTTGACTTAAAGATACATTATTATTTATATCACTGGAACTTGAATTATTAAATTTTTCTGTATCCTCGGATATTAAATGATCTATTTCTTCATTAACTAAGTTATTTTTCTCGGCCAGTAATTCTTGAACATATTTTTTTACCAACACAAAAAGGTAATAATGTAAATTATTGGTATTTATTTTTTGATTTAACAAATTTAATACAAATTTTATTTCCAGATAAAACATTTAGTGAAATAGAAATAATTTGAGAAACTGGCATTTCACAAGATGCAGTTGTTCAAGGGAAAAGAAATTTAACTTTTGATGAAATAACAACAGTGACAGCAAAAAAATTAAGCTATACAATTTTAAAAAAATTTAAAGTTTAAAATTTAAAAATAATTTATGTAAAGATTTAAATTATAAACAAAGATAATCTAAATTTTATATTCATAGAAACAGTATATAATGACGCTTAAAACTTTTTTATTGTATAAATATATTATTTTTATTATTATGATTATTATGAATTAATTCTATTATCTATGTACACCAGCCGGACACCATATCGTTCCGAGGTTTGAATTAGGCGCTCGAAATTTGACCGTCAACCCAAAGGTTTTGCTAAAGTGCCAACCTTTGGGACGGGTAAAAAATTATTTTTCATAAAGTAGGGTTAGACAGTCGATGTCAATGATCAACATTGATTTATTTCAGACTTGTCAAGCTTTTTATTGAAAAAATTAATGATTGATCGCTGCGGTCTACTTGTTTTGAATATGTGCCGTATTTAAAAAATCTAATATAAATTATTTTTAAAATTTTATCCATTTACAAAAACCTTCTCTCAAAATGAAAGTAAAATATTAAAAACAATTATGTAATTACGTAATAATAGTTATTCAACAAAAAAGTATGGTTAGGTAGTTGATGTCAATGATCATCATTGATTTATTTCTGACGTTGATCATTGACATCGACTCTCTAACCCTACTTTATGAAAAATAATTTTTTACTCGTCCCATGGTGAACGGGCTGTCCCAAAAGTTGGCACTTTTGCAAAAACTTTGGGATGACGGTCATATTTCGAGCGCCTAATTCAAACCTCGGAACGATATGGTGTCCGGCTGGTGTACATACACACGAAGTCTTCGGTTTCACAATACCAATACAATACAATAGATTTTTGAATTATGTTTTAGTTGCATTGATGTTGAAAAATGTTTAAAAAATTGTATTATTATATTTATTGCCTATTGATTTTATAATCATTATTGAATTGGCATTATTATTTAAATTTTTTAATATCAGCTCAATCCTTATACTATATCAATATTAAATTAACTTTGATTTAACATTAATTATTATTAAATAATTGATGTTGAATATATTTAATATAAAATTTAATTTATTTAATCTCATCTTCTTTGTATTCCTTTACCCCGTAAAAACTTATTTTTTAAAATTTAAAAAAATTTTAAACTTTTTTTTAATTTCAAATATATTTTTTTTATCTTACACTGACGTATTATACGTCATTTTTTACACGACGCGTCTGCTGGCCACTGGCCACACATTTTGAGGTTAAAGAATGCCACCCCAGGGGCCCTTGCGGTCGCATAAGTTTACAAAAATTTTAAACAAGAAAAAAAAGCAATTTTTCCTATTTATTATGATTATTACTATTTATTATGATCATCATAATTCATTTTAAAACAAAACTTGAGATAAAAAACATAAAAAACATTGAAAAATTTCATGTTTTAGAAGTTATGTACCGCAATTTTTAATTTTTCTTAAAAATTAATCCGATAACCCCATATTGTTATAATTTTAAAATGATCTGTAACTTTTTACCTTTAAAATGATACCTGACTAGTAGCAAATTAGTGTATTTAGACAATTTGAGGAATTTATCAGTGTTTTTTCCCATAAGAGTCCATGTGAAAAAAAAATTTTTTAATGATTTTTTTTCTTGAAAATAAGTCCGATGACCTTCTTAGTGTCCTCTAGGAAAGTTGTAGTTCTCACTTCAAGGAATCTACCTGATTTTTTTTGACACTTACTAGTGTTTTATTAAAATTCTTACAAGCCACCTTAATATTGCAGTTGCAGCTTTTGTAAATCGTAAAAACATATCATTTAATATTATGAGTAGAATAACATTGACATCATAAATCAAAGATTAAAATAATTTTTTAGTGTTGTAAAACCATTTTTTATTTTGAAACTTTTGATTGTTGGATTATATTTCAAATTTTGCCAGTACGCGAATTAGTCACAGGGTTTGCATCTATACCAAAAAACGACAATCACTCGTGCACTACCGCTCCGCGTCATGCGGCCCGCGTGGCACTCGCTCGATTGAATTTTTAGTTCGCTACAAAAAGGAAAACAAACATGTTATTGCTTCTGCTACTACTCAAAAGTCAATTTTTTGTTAAGTCATCTACAGTTCTTACAGTTTTTAAAGTTCTTATATCCTATAGAATTTAGTTATGAACTCTAGCTAAAGAGATTTATAAAAAATTTCCAACTCATTTTATTTAATTTCTTGATTGAAAAGAAAACTTTGAGGCTAGAATAATGTAACTTACTGATGAACTTGACGAATTTCAGTTAAAAAAAAAAACCTTGAGTGGATTACTCATTAGAAAAGGTTGAAAATATTCAAAAAACACCCGTTTGGAAAAAAAAAGCAAATGGAAAAGTATATACAGATCTCTTACTATTATACACGAGTTGGAGGAAACGTAGTTAACAAACACGCAATTATCTTTTTCTAAAGTAATCAAATCAAATCAAAAACCAATTGTTTGTCAGATTGCTGAAATGTATATGGGTCATTCCATGGTTGCGGGTGGGACATTTGTACGATCTAATTTTTACTAGGAAAAAAAGGTTGAATTCTCAAGACTATGCCATCAGCAGAAAGCACTTGATATACACGGAAAAAATTAAATCAATGCAGGATCGTACGATTGGCGACGGGGCCTCGCGAGCGGCTAGCGATGCTCCATCGCAGAGTTTGCCATGCTCGCATCGTAAACTCTGCGATGGCTCGTGGTTCGGTGGCCGGCGGTATCTGCTCTAATATTTTTTTTAAATAATTTTTATTGGAAATATACTTACATAAATAATAGAAATTTACATACTTGTTTGTCATCTTTCTATTAATATATAATTATATTAAATATAATATCCAGGTGTTATAAAATTTAGAATATTTGCATCATATATTTAAAATAGAGCCGCGTGAGCGAGCGGCCGCATGGCTGTCAGTAGAGCAGATACCGCCGGCCATCGAACCACGAGCCATCGCAGAGTTTACGATGCGAGCATGGCAAAGTCTACGATGGAGCATCGCTAGCCGCTCGCGGGGCCCCGTCGCTAATCGTACGATCCTGCATTGATTTAATTTTTTCCGTGTAGACAAAATTTTCCTGCAAGAATTTTTCAAAAATTTTGGGTGGGACGCAAAACGGAAGTGGTTTTTACTTTCGTCGAAAGCACCTAAAAAATCTGCAAATTGCGCTGCAACAAAAATTTAAAAAAAATCTGTGGTAAAACAAATACCCTAAGCTTCAATGACCAATAATTGTTTTAATGAAATTGTTCATTAGTTTCAAGAAAAAAATCAGAGTGTAGCGTTGTGGGTGGGACATGGATTTGCTGCGGGTGGGACACGTACGAATTGGTAATTTTGAAGGCTATATTTTTTCATTTAATACAAATGAAAATTCTTCTTTATTCTTGATAACGTGTTGTATCACTCCTCAACTGCTGATTTCATGCAAAAATTACAACCAAAAAGTTAAATTTATACCTTTTTTTAAGGTAGTAGTTCCGCGATATATAGCACATACATGGGAAAACACATGCAAAATGCAAACGACTCAAACACTATCTGAATTTTTAATATGTTGTAAATAAACATCTGATCTTTCAAAATATCACTTAAAAAATACAGGTATCCGTGCTTTTTTTCGAGATAATTGAGTTCAAAAAATGTTAAATTTTACAGGTTAGGTATTACTATATATTGTGATTTGGTGAATTTCTAACTCAATTATCTCGGAAAAAAGCATGGATACCTGTATTTTTTAAATGATATTTAGAAAGATCAAGTTTTTTTACAACATATTTTAATTTCAGAATTAGTTTGAGCTGTGCACTGAGGCGGAACTACTACCTTAAATCTTTTTGACATGATGTTTTTGCCTAAAAATGTCGTCTGCTAACCTCAAAAAACCGAAAAAGTTGAAATTTAAAGAGATAAATGACTTTTTCAGTGTAATTTTTGGATCAAATCATAACTGGGACTCTTATCTTATGTTTACATCTGTTAATTAATACAAATTTTGAAGAATAAAAAAGATTCCGATGAAAAATGATTTTTAGCCCGGTTTCAGTTACGCTGGAATGACCCATATACAGTGTTGAAATGAAAAGACTATATTTAAAATAAATTTTTACTACGATCTCGTTTTGTTTATTTGTAATTTATGTCGTCAATTTTATTTAACTCATTATAATAAATGCTTTTACGATCACAAAATCTGCAAGAGCGATGTTCATGGGGAAAAAAAAAATTAAAATGTCGGCTCTAATTCAATTTTATTTTAAAATTCGTTTAAAAATTTAAAAAATGATTGATGACGCTTGTGTCTATCCCGAACAGAAAGAGAAGGCCGGCGCTAGCAGCGCCCTCGCTAGTTGCCCCACAATTCTGGCTAGGCCCCAGCAGGGCTCAGCTCAGCACAGAAATGTAATGCGGTGCGAGCAGGGGCCTAGAAGGGCAAGTAGCTAGCCTAGCGAAGCAGAATTATTTTATTAATAATGATATGTTACTCAACTTGTGTCTGAAGTTGTACATTTACATCGAGAGTTGTTGATACTCGAGGCGTAAGATAGCGAGCGATAGCGAACTATCTGGAGCCGAGAGCATCAGCGACGCGAGATATTCGTGTACAACTTCTGACACAATTTGTGTATCATATTTTATTCAACGAGATCATGTAATTTGGTACTTTGATAAAAATGCGGCTCTAAATATACCCTATTATTCAACGCTGCGGTGAAAAGAAATAGAGATTAAAAGTATCACTCTGGAGGGAGTCAAAGTAGCGAGCGTTCGTGGACGTTCCTATTTTGCGTCTTTTAAGTTTCTCAAAGTACACATTGAATGCTCAGTGAAACAAAATATGATGTTATACATGGGAGTTAAGCGTCACAGCCCTCTAATTTTCAGAAAATTTCTCTCTCGACGTCAATGTGAAGCTTGCCTCCCATGTATAACAATATACCATAGCCAACCCCTAGCAAACCTTTGACACCCTTGCCTTCGGCTCGGGCGTCAATTTGGGATTGCTAGAGCTGACTAATACTTTTCCAGCGCCCGGTGTGTAATATACTATTTCTGAAATAGGTTATGTTTTTTCATCAAGTAGATCTTACATTCATACATATATTGAGACTGTATTTATAGCATCATCTTGGCATCATAAATAAATATTTCAATTAAAAATATCAAAATAATCATATGATAATATCCATTTGATATCCATTTGAAAAATTATTTATAAAGTGTTTAAAGTACTTGTTTTGGTTTAAAAAAAATTATGCAAACACATCTTAAAATTTTTGTGATAGTTTATTAAATATAAATATATATAGTCAGCCAGTTTTGCATGCACAAGTTAAATTGAAATCAATATTTTTGAATTATTAACATTTTTTAGATAAAGTATCTATTAATAAGTGATTCCACACTTCAATTATGATGGATCTTATCTCAAAAATTTCTTTTGAGTAGAAAACCAAGTGACTTCCAATGTGGACTGTAAGGAAAGAAATGTAGTGATCAGTGAGGTGCAAAAAAACTTCTAATTACTCAAAAACCAATTACGAGCACCTTTTTACTCTTGATCTTGATCTTATACTTTTTCTTAACTTCTGGTTAATCCTAGAAGAAAACTTAAAAGAATACTTAACTTTTTTATTAAAGCGTTGAAAGTTAAAAGTGGCAAACATCTCTAAAAATTACTGTATGTGTTACTATAAAATTCACCTAATAAGAATTTGGTGTTTAGTCAAAATTTGTTTAAAAATATTTAAAATTTTCCATGATGTACTTCCAATTTTTTTTACTCTGACAAATATAGTTTGTACACATAATGTATAAGATAAAGTTCAAGAATAAAAAAAATAATCAAAGTAGATTTTTAGGATGATTAAAGCTTTTGTTGGACCTCACCGATGACTCAAAAATTAATTCACACCAAGAGCCACTACACGGAAAAAAAAATAGGAGTTTCTATAAAAGTTCAGGGAGTTGCCACAAAAAAAAAAAAAATTGGAGATTCTCCAATCTTCAAAAATTGGAGTTTCTCTTATTTTTTTTTTTGCGAAACTACAATTTAAAATTGTATATTTTGTCGCCTAGGTTGATATTCTTAGAGATAACTCACGTGCTGGTATAGAAACTTCAAAACAAAATCTTGGAACCGGGTTAACAGATCGCTGACGGTAGCATACTCTGGGGAGCATCTGTGGACCATTGCACCAGGTCGCCGATGACGAGTACACCCGGGGATCATCTCCGGGCGCTTAGTTTAAATTTTATTTCAGGTGACTTTAGGGATCGTCTGTGAGCTCTCAGGCACGAAATTTGACCTGGACACCAGGTCACCGATGACGGGTATACCCGGGAATCATCTCCGAGCAATGAGTTCTCTAGGTATAGAATCATGCCGTTGATCACCAGAGTCACCACGAAAAAACTCAAGTCAACTTCTTGAAGATGATCTCCGGGTATACCCGTCATCGGTGACCTTGTGCAATGATCCTTGGGTATGCTCCCCAGGGTATGCTACCGTCAGCGATCTGCGAACCGGGGTCCGTGAGATTGTTTTAAAGTTTCTATACCGGCACGTGAATCATCTCTGAGAATCTTAACCTTGTCGACAAAAGCTTGATTTACCAAAAAAAAAAAATAGGAGAATCTCCAATTTTTTTTTTCTATGTAGATTTTCTACTCAATAGTGTAATATTCCCAGAGGGACTAGAGTTTGTAGTGGAGGCCCAATGTAATTGCATCCCTAGACGAAGTCGAAGGCTGCAAATACGTGGGCTTCCTCAGCAAACTTTAGTCTTGAGGGATATATGCACTTATTTAAAGTCCGTTTATCACAAAAAGTAACTTGATTTCCTCCGATTAAAGCCAAAAGAATGAAATGTACTCCCAAAGCACCAGCGGCCGACACGCAGCCGGCCGCCATGTTGCGGCCCGAGCGCCAGCGAGGGCATGAAGTAGGCCGGGTGCGCGTTGGTCGATGGCGCAGGGAGTACATTTTGTTCTTTTGGCTTGCGTCGGAGGGACACAAGTTATTACTTGTGATCAACGAGGTTAAAAAAGCAATTTTTGAGATTAGATCTATCTGAGTTGAAATGGAATAATTACATATTCATACTTTTAAATCTTTTGAAATTTATTTTCTTCTCTCCAATTTATCACTTTTTTTTTGTTTAGAAGAATTTTTTCTCAGTTACTTTGCTTATTTTATTTATGAATTTAAAAAAAATTAACCCAAAAAGTTACATATCTTATCTTATATAGTTAATTTCCGTGAATAAATTTAAAACTTTCATAAAAAATAAATGCAATAAATTAAAAAAAAAAAAAAAAAAAGTTAATCAATCATTAATAAGAAAAAATCTAACATCGACATAAAAGTAAAATTGATCACTCGGTTATTTATTGTGTGTGCTTCAAAAATGAAGACGCACAATATACTAAACTGGGCAAAATGCCTGCCCCGCTTGGCCCCTGCTAGCGCCGCATTACATTTTCATCCGAACCCAGGTAGGTCCCAGCAAGTCGGTGGGGTTTTGGCTAGCAAAGCCCTAGCTAACTCTCCGGGCACTGACTGGGCAGCGTCTGTTCGGCTAATGGAATAAATGTATTTTCTAAGTGCAAAAAGTGCAAAAAAAGCGAAAAAAAACGATGAAAGTCGAAAAAATTGTTAAAAATAAATGAAAAATAATAGCATGTTGAGACTTGGCTTCAAATTTAGCTTGTTTTAAGTAAAAAAACATACTAAAATTTTTTTAAAGTCGAAGATGCGTTTTTTGAGTAAACGCAGTTTGAAAAAAATTCGTACTTTTTATTTTGTCAAGAATACCGCGAAAATAAGGACTTTGTTTTTAAAACTAAAAATTTAGTTCAAATATAGAGCAAACGAAGAGTAAAAAAAAAAAAAAAAAAAAAAAGCGTCCAAAAGGGATAAAACTGGTCCAAGTTATGATCATTTAAAGATTTTAGTCTCTTTTTTATTCAAAAAAAGCCTTTTTGTGCAACTGACTACTCTATGGCTTTTTTCACAGCTCGTTTAGTTGCAGTATATGAGTCTCTTTTTCTGCAAGTTTCACTGTAAATTATTTCGAAACTTCTAGTATAAATGCGATATGTGACAGCTCTCAATTTTAAAAAATTACAGATCTGTATACAAATGTACACACACACACACACACACGCGCGCGCGCGCGCGCACACACACGTATATATATATATATATATATATATATATATATATATGCACCGAATACGGTACACGGCGATGGTACCTAGACACTTTCAAATATTATATAGAACCTGGAAAAAAATTTTCAGGTGATTCGGAGAAAAAGTTGTGAGAGCGTTTTATGATTTGAAATGAGATGGGCCTGATGATACAACATGTAATGCTGGGATATGCTATGTGATTCAAGTTAAAAAAAATTAAAAAATAACATCAAAGAATTTTTTTAACTTTCTGTAATAAGAGAAAGATGAAATTTTTTTTTGTAATAAATTTACATTCTTAAAATTAGTATTTTTGTTTAAATTTTTCAGATTTAGTATTAAGTCTGCCCCAATTAGTAATGCCATCCTTAGCTATCAATCAACTAATATCAATACCTCCTGAAGAATTAGAATTTGAAACCCTTGATGGATCAATCATTAAAATTCCGATTCCAAATAGCCACATAGGAAAAAAACCTATTCATGTTAGATTATTGAGTGCTAAACGAAGAATAGGAATGGTAAGTATAAGAAAAAAAAATTTTATTCAGCTAACATTTATGTCTAAAGAAAAATTGGTTAGAACTAGCTTGCACGACATTTAAGTATATTTTTATCACAGTATTTATTGTAAGCTCAGATAACTTATTAAGATTTTTCCTTTGGACAGGTCAGGGTGGACTCCTGGTGAAAGAGGTGGTGATTACGCTCTCAACATAATTTTTCCAGTAAGTTTTGACTGTGGACTGGTAAGGGCGGGTATCTGGTGCACATGACGGTGAATAAGCTCAGTAGATGATTTTTACAGGAAGTTTCGACTTTGGAGGGATCGCGCCGGACACCTGGTGAACAGAACAGCGATTTACGCCTTGTAGATGATTTGTCCAGGAAGTTTGACTCTGGAGGGATCAAATACATCAGCTTCACACTAAGGTAAATCTATATCCAGGCTATAGTTATCACCAGACGCACTGGGTATTTACCGTAAGCCCAGTCAAGAATTCCTGCGGAAATTATCTACAGGGCAAAACCGCCGTCCGATGCACCAGTTATCCGCTCTGACTCCACTGGACTCAAAACTTCCTGGAGTAATCATCTCCAATGTGTAGTTATCACCAGGCACACCAGGTGTCCGCCCTAACCCCTCCAATAATTCCTGGGAAAATCTTCTACAGAGCATAATTACCGTACTGTTCACAAGGTGTTCACGAAGATCAGGGTGAACACACGATGGCGGCCTCCTGCTCGCTGCGTTAACCCCGTAGCCTACAGTCCCACCAGTGCGTTCCTAGCTACCGAGAGGCACAGATCATCATTGCTTGTGTCTCGTGCAGTAACTTGTAATTAAGTACTTAATAATCTATATCAAATTAATACATCGTCTTGTGTAATTCCTGTAATCACCCAAACCTGCACCAGGAGATAAGGGGCTCGTATAACTCAGTATACTTCAATACTTCGTTCTCTACAATAGTGACCCTGACGAAGAAGATCATGAGGATACTTTTCGTCTTTTGTTTAGTCTAAGTTCATGCGTGCTTTTGGCGGTTGACACTATCATGCCGCCGGTGTTTGCTTCTTGTTTTTTGTTTCTTGTACGTCCAAAACGAGCACAAACGAAAATAATAATAATAGTAATTAAAATGAAAAAAATCTCCATTTTTTGATGCCCAACCAGTTAAGCTGCATGAATTCCGAATAGCCGATTTTTTTCTGCTTAGTTAAAATTCCCCACGTGTCTACCGATGTTTTTTTAGTTTTATTATCCCAAGGTTAAATAATATTGCGTGAAGAAAGTTAGTTTGGATTTGAATTTGTAAATATAAGTCTATTTTTTTGATACCCACGCGTTTTTTTCCGGCTTTTCTCACGCAACTTTTTCAGTTTGGATAAAAAATAATCAAGCGGCACTCTGCGTAGTGCTTAGCTTAGCGGACGTGGTGGAGTATGGCAGGGCTTGTCTTTGTGAGCGTACCACCACCCATCGGCGATCGCAAGTCGCGGAGCCGCCTGACCAACTCCCCTAAAGCCATACGCATTAGGCGCGAACTCACAGCCAAATACCCGAGTCATTCGTACTAAGACGGGTCTCGCTTGACATTTTTTTATCTTTGTTTTTCCCTGTACGTAAAAATTTTTCGGCATGTCACCACCACTCTTGGCTCGATGCATCGAGCCCCCAATTCGACCCCAATTCGACCGAATCTCAATGCACCGATTTTTGTGCCCAGCAATGTGTCAACGCGCACTGTTTATTTTACCCCCGCAGCCTAGGCGCAAGGTACTTTCGCTCAGGAAGGTGTAATCTGGAGCACATAGTCGTATACTACTTATACCCTTATAAATGTGCCTAGAGCTACATCGCTTCCTGAAATTCCCATGAACTCACAGAGCCAACAACCATATGCTCAATTTTTAATCCAACTTCACTTTATCTTGATTACTAAGCCCTCGGGAGAGCTCGTAATTTCTGATTTCAAGCTTTTTCCACGAAGTCCCGGAAATACTGGTTCGAGCTGATCGAAGAATGATTTATGGACGAGTGTATAAAGGCTGATAGTGTTAGATATTGGTGGGCTTAAATTCGCTACGTCTCTTCGTCAAAGATTGAAAGACCTAGCGTCAATTTCTCGTAGATACAGGTGCTGAAGTCTCGATTATTGCCAAGAACTCAGTTCACACTGGTTGCCCGCGCGGTTTTTCTCTTTACGCTGAGAAAGGGACCAAAATCGCAACTTTTGGTGTTATCTCTAAAGAGGTTGGTTGGAAAATTAGCGGGAATTACCACGGAATCAACCGAGTCACAAACCCCTGTTCCCAACCTCAGGGATTTTACAGGTTCACTTCAGGGTCGGGAGGTATTCACTAGGCTAGACTTGCGTCGAGTTTATCGTCAAGTCCATCCTAACGATATCTTAAAGACAGCCGTGATGACTCCATTCGGCCTTTGGTAATGTTTTATTATGGTCGAAGGTTTAAGTAACGTAGGTCAAATTCTCCGCTAATTCTTCTCCGCTAGCTGGAGATGGCCCTTGGTGATCTCGAGTTTGTCTTTTCATTCTTTGATGACCTTTTGATTGCATATTTTATCTCCAAAGAACTTGAATTAAGGATTGTTTTTGAATAGTTGGACAAATCTCATCTGCATTTTGTATTGATTAATGTACCTTTTATGAGCCCGAAGTTCCTTTTCTCGGCCACATCGTCATCCAAGAGAGCTTCCGCCTTTTCCCAGAGAAGGTCGCAGCCATTTGCGATTACCCCAAACCTGAGACCCTTAAAAGTCTCCGCAGTTTTTGTGTATGGTGAATTTTTATCGTCCTTTCCTGCATTGTACGGCTGCCGTTCAGAAGCCTGTGAACACTTTACTCAAAAACGTTCTCAAGAAAGATTCACGCCTTGGACCTCCGAGGTATAATTCACGTTTGATAAATGCAAGAATGAACTTGCAAATTTTGCTTGTTTAGTGTATCCAGATGAGGTTACAGAAATTCGCTTGGTCACAGACGCATCCGACGGTACGCTTGGAGCGACCTTCGAGCAGCGAAGAGCTGATGCCCCATGGACACTGTTTAGTTTTTTCTCGCGGAAATTAACCATAATCCAGTTGAAGTAGTCAACCTTTGATTAGGAGTCGCTAAAGTATTTGATCGCCAAGTTGCTGAAATACTTTCACTATTTTGTCGAAGGTCGCAAATTCAAAATCTTCTCGGATCATAAGCCCCTTGTGCATGCATTTAGGCATGACCCGGTTCATGCCCCAATTCGAAGCCGTCGCCAGCTTTCTTATATTTCAGAGTTATTTACTTCTATAAACTACCTCCCTGGGGAAGAAAACGTCATCGCGGACGCCCTATCGCGTGCATCCACCTTCACATCTCCCACTGCCATCGGCTGGAGTGCCTTGTCCGTTGATGCGATTCAGCTTCCAGCAGTTCAGTCGTTACTTGCGGAGATCGACGCCGACGCTTTCAAACGACATTTTCACTTACCCAGCTGTCAGCCAGCCAGGTAGCTGACGAGCAACAGCATGAGATTCTCGCCGACCAGATCATCCACTCAGGTTGATTAAGGAGGCTTTGCAGCGTAGGGGTCGTACATAGTAGGGGCCCTTCCGGGTGCACAAAATTTGAAAGAAGAAAAAAAATATTTTTCTTATTTATTATGATTAGTAAACGATTCTTAATCATTTTTAAACGCAGTAGAACAAAACTTAAGATAAAAAATTTAAAAAACGTTGAAAAATTGCATGTTTTTAGAGTTTGCGTACCGTAATTTTTTATTTTTCTTGAAAATTAGTCTGATTATCCCGTATTTTTATAATTTTAAAATAGTCTTCAAATTTATACTTTTAAAATGACACCTGACTCGTAGTAAAATTAGGGATTTTGATAATTTGCAGAATTTTTAAATGTTTTTTCCCATAAGAGTACATGTTGAAAAAAAATTTTTAACCTGATTTTTTCTCGAAAACGAGCCCGACAACCATTGTTGTGTCAAATAGAAAAGTTGTTTGTCTCAATTCAAAAAATTTACAGGAATTTTTTTAGTTCTTACTTATGGATTTTGAAAAAACTGCCAAGCCTCCTTAAGTTAACCCTCGGTGAGAATCACACGCCAATTTACTGCGACACCTTTGATCATTCGATCCCAGCCTCTTTTCGCAGAGGGATTTACGATTTGTTTCATTCGTATTTCCATACTAGCTACAAAGTCTTTGTTTAACTCATTCGAAGGAGCTACGTATGGCTGGACATGTCTTGCGACATTTTGCAATGGTGTAAAGCTTGCATCCCTTGTCATCGATCAAAGATGTTTTGCCATGATAAGTTTTTACCCCAGGAGCTCCCGGTCCCCAACCGCTGTTTCGCTCATGTGCATATTGACTTGGTTTGCCCCATGGTCAAAAGCCACGGCAATCAGTACATATGCTCTAACCATGGTTCATCGATATTCGCGATGGCCCGAAGTAGTACCCATCATGGTGGCCCTAACTGTCACCAGGGTCTTTTTTAATACTTAGATCTTCCGTTTCGGAGCGCCCGAGATTTTGACTTCTGACCAGAGTTTGCAATTCGAGTCGCAGCTTTTTTCGGCCCTTTTACAGCTGATCGAGTGCGAACGAATCTTCACCGTGGCCCTTTCGGCCTCAGCCAAAAGTTAAACGTCTCGTTAAACGTTTCCACCGAGACATAAAGGCGGCGATAATGTGTTACGCCGACAATCCTCAATGGTCTCGGTTATTATAGTCTGTCATTCTCGGCTTGCGCACCCGAGTGCGTTTAGATTTGGATGCAAGCCCAGCTGAATTCGTCTTCGGTACTGTTTTAAGCATTCCGGGTGAATTGTGTTTGCAAGATGACCATGAGACAGACCGGAGATTTTTCCTTGAGGAATTTAATGAGTTTATGAGAGAGGCGAAGCCCGTATCTTCTGCGCGGAAGTACAGCTTTTGGCCTTTCGTTTTTAAGGACATTGCCACGTACACCCCCGTGCACATTAGGTCCAAGCCCCTTTAACATTCCCTCGAGAGGCCCTACCACGGCCCTTACAAGGTCCTTCAGTGACTCTTGAGCCTGGATTTTCGGATCAACGTGAACGGTGTGCAAAAAGTTGTGAACTTTGGGAGACTTATACCTGCTCACTTCATCTCTGAGGAATTCGACGACGAGATCCTGGGGCTAGAGCTCAATACCCCTTCCAATGACTCTCTCATGCAGCCTTCTATTGTCAATCAGAGTCTCGAAACCCCGGTCAAGCCGCAAAAAACTTCTTTCTTTCTTGTTCGTGGGTTGTAGCGAGCGACCGTTAGATACTTTGTTTTTCTTTTCCTTTGCGGCGCGCACTGACTGACGAACGGTGTAATTGTCAAAAGTTATTAGTCGATTAAATATCGTTTATTTATCTTTTTTCTTTTCTTGACTGTTGAATTATGTGAATATTCCGACATTATCGATATTGATATTTGAATATAGGAAGTAGTGTCGTGTGCAATAGTATTTATGCGCATGTGTATATTCTGAAACTACTGCCGAAGTGCCGTCGGCGTAGCTACCTTCTTCTCGTTCGGGTACTCGCTGCGCACGGTTGCGTGATGTATGGCTTGTCGAAGCCAAGTATATTATTTTACTTAATAAACTCTAACTATTATTTTTAACCACACTACACTTTTACTTTAAGATCCTAATCCTCAATTATTTACAATACTGACTATACCCGATCTTTGTCCTCCGCTTATCCTTATACTCATCGCCCGAAGATAACGACTTCTAACCGAGCAATCACACGTTGTTACCGTTTGTCTGTTTACATAAATTAATTCGTGGTTGCGTACCCAGAATCGTTTGTAGGTACAGTGCTGGAGAAAAGAGGGTGATTAATTCACACACTGTGTGACAAGGATTCTTTTTAGGAATAAAAGATAACACAATTTTGTAATTATATAAATATTTATTCTAATGTTCCCCAAATTCCGTACACTAATTTATGTTACAGAGACTCAGTTCAGATAATTTTACAAGGCTAATTGGTCTGATAAATCAAGGTCAATTGTAAAAGAAAAAATTACAATTTTTTAGATTAAATAATGCTTGACACACGCGAACTCTTGACTGACAAATAAAAATTAAATTACTCACAAAATTACAATAAAACCCAAACGAAACTTTCAATCTTCACAATCTTTTCGTACTTTTTCAATCTCTCCCAAACGAAACTTCTTAACCCTTCCAACCTCTTTTCATCTAACTACGGCAACGAACAACCAAATAAAGTAACAAACGACGATCAGTTTGAGAGTTCTCGGACGACTCCAAGGTGGCTGAATGTTGATCCACGAGACTCGTAACATATGCAATTAGAAAAGGAAGAATTGCTCTCTTTTAATTTATATATTAGTTTATATGAAAATAAAGGAGAGATTTACTTTCTTTTCTTCTAATTTTAAATTGAAGTATTTTACTACGTCACAACTGTACAATGTAGAAGCAGTGCAGTCATCAAGGACTGTCATCGAGGGTTCTGGGTGCTCAGTCACGACCCGTGCTTTTTAAATAAACATAGTTATTTATTTTTGCGCAATAGCTTCGCGTTTACATGGCGCCTAACGTTAATTCGTAAACAGTTTGTCAGTTGATCGTTGCTGACAAAGCGGAGAAAAGGATAATTATTTCTCGCGTTCTCCTGTTTCTTCGTATTAAAATCAGTATAGTACGCTGCAGTACTATACTTAATCGAAAAACAATCAGTTTGTGGTGAAGCTTGGTTTTAATTTGAACGATTTAGTGAAAAAAAAAAAGACAATTTAATCATTAATACGCGTAATGTAAACAAAATGTCGATTGAAATGCGTGATTAAAAAAAAAAAAGAGAGAGCACAATAAGAATTGATGCTTATACGAAAGTGCCACCTACCGCATTGATATGATAACACTTTTACAAGTAATTTCCATAAAATTTTATTAACAGGCAAATATTATTATTTTAATGTATATATTTATTTAACAACTATAAAAAACTATCTCTTTTTTTTGGACGTTCAGGGCCACGTGCGGTTGGGGTGGTTACTAGCGAATCGTTCTTGCTACGTATTTTGCCTGCGACAGAAATTATTAAAAACAATATACATGAAAATATATTTTTAAATAAAAGTTATGTAAATTAATATAAAATGATAATGACTGTGCGCTGAATCTAAATTGTAGATCCATGACGACAGACGTGACCAATTTTATTCTGGTCATACTCAACAAATTTCTTAAACGAAAATCAAAACAAAGAAAATAAATTCTTTGCGATGTGTATACTTGATGAGAGTTCTTAAACCAATAAATTAAATAAAACTGAGTTATATACTCACAACTCCCACAATTTTTACCACACTGTGGATATTCAACGATAACTATGTGCACTGCACTATTAGTTATCAAAATAAAAAAATATAAGTAATAAAATTTAAATTAAATAATTTATCCAGTGACCGGTTTCGTTGTTATTGCAACTCATCAGACTGGAGTAAAATTTGAAACGAAATGAAAAACTCAAAAAGCAGAAGCTTACATAGAGTATACTACCACTACACACCTAGCCACTCAGACTAGCTTTCAAACGAAAATCAAAACAAAGAAAATAAATTCTTTGCGATGTGTATACTTGATGAGAGTTCTTAAACCAATAAATTAAATAAAACTGAGTTATATACTCACAACTCCCACAATTTTTACCACACTGTGGATATTCAATTTAAATAAATTTTTTTTCATTGAATAATCATGATGTACATAAAAATATTTACTATGTGTTATTTTCGATGCTGAATTTGGTTTTAAAATCAGTTTTTCAATAAAATCAATAATTATGTATGAAAAGTTGATGACAGACATGACATGAGAAAAGGTACGCTTCAATAGTTTATTTGACATTTATAAAAAATTAAGCAAAACAACGAACTTTGATGGTCATTATAAGATTCATGATAAATTTACGAATAAAATAAAATAGTTTCTACTATACTCTTTGCACTCTTTTGGGATAAGAATTCAGTATTTGTGCTGATGACAGATGTGACACCAAATTTTTTTAAATTTCCGTATTTAATAAAAAAATAAAATAAAATATTTTTTTAAATCTTAGTAGTTTATGAATAGAAGAAGCAAATCATACTTCAGTTTTTTTTTCCAGCTTTATTTTTAACGAAGTTCAGACATGACTTTGTCCAAAATTTGAGGTCCGGACTGATGACAGACGTGACATTTTAACATGTTTTTTGATAATCGCATGATAAAAGAGAGAACCCTAAAAGAATGTCAGCATTTTATTCGTGATGTGATTGGATGAAGAACAAAATTAAAAATTTTAATTTTTACCCTTAAATGCCACACTTCAGATTTCTAACGTAAATGCCACACGGGGTCCAAAAGACCCCAGTGCTCTTATTTGTTTATAACTTTGTTAATTTTGAAAATAAATGAATGAAATTTTTTTTGGGTGTAGTTGAATAGTTTGAAAAAAGAACTGCATAGTTAGTTTTGTCATTTTTTGTTATTAACATTGTTTAAAAAATAAAAGTCTCAAGAAAACCCAAAAAATACGATTTTTTTATTAAAAAAATCATAACTTTTTATTTTTTAATATTTTAAAGTAAAATTTTAGCAGTGAACTCTTAAAATAGTGTACTTTAAGATAAAAAAAAATTTTATATGGGTCATCGATCAAAAACATATTTATTTTGGAGATCGAAGATGGAAAAAGTAGGGTAAAAATAAGATGTACTGACTGAAATTTCAATGAGAGTTTATTGTTGAAAAAAATTATTTAAAAATAACAAAAGACTTTTTTTTAGTTAATAGTAGTAAAATTTTGGTTTTTCTTCAATAAAATGTAGATTTTTATGTATTTATTTGTTGCAAAACTGATTTTTTAGTAGTTTTTATGAATGAATTCAAATATATTGTTATAAAAAAGCTATAACAGGCTAATTTTTTACATTTTTTTTTACAAAGTACATATTAAAAACTAAAACAGATTTTGTACAAAAAACTAGAAATAAAAAGAAAGTTTATTCCAATCCTGCACACTCAACACACATGTAAATACGGTGCTCGTCGCACATAATCCTACTGCAGGATGGGCACTTCATCCGTGACTTTTTGTCTTTTGCACGTGGACAAATCTGGCATCGCAGTTTAACTGGAACAGTTGGCCTTCCAATGTCCTCAAAGTTAGGTTTATCTATTTTCAAAACGGCTCTTATTCCAGTTCTTATAGAGATGCGAGTAGTCGGATTGTTAAGTCGTCTTATCAGCAACGGTCTAGTCAAATGCACTGCCAGTTCTATAAGACAATCGAATGCCTTTACTTTTACATTTTCGCCAGCTATTATTTTATTTAACTAGAGCAGTATACGTGAATTAACAGCAGCTTGGTCCAAAATTCCATAAAAGTACCCCATTGACCAACGGTTCGTTCTTCTCGCTGTTTCATATGCATGACACAGTTGGTCAAACGTATACGTACCTCCTTTTGTTTTGTTGTAATGCAGTATGATGTCGGGCTTCCCATCAGTGATTTGAGTTGTTCGTAGATAACTCGAGGCCAACAAAACAATTTTTTTTTTTTTTTTTGGTGTGTGAGATAGCAGAGTAATGTCGTTTGAAAAACAAAAACTTGTCGCTGGAATTGTTTTTGATGCAACTTTTATTTGTGCAGGAATCTCTCGTTTATTCTTGCGAATAGTTCCTGCTACAGTCATATTGTAAGGATGCCCTAGGAAGCGTTCAAACACAGGTATACTTGTGAACCAGTTATCGCACGTGACGGTGCGATTTGTGTTAGAAATTGGAATAGTAACTTGTCGTTAATAGTATTCAGGTTTCGTTTCATTTTGTAAAAGATTGTAATTTGTATCTTTACCCAAGTACGGGATTCCATAGTACAAGTAAGCGGTCTTCCCGTCATTCAGAGTTACTATTTTTAAGCCGTATTTATCTGGTTTTGCTTTCATGTACATAGGAAACTTACACTTACCGCGGAAACTAAGAAGCTGCTCGTCAACCGTGGCGGTATCAGACATATTATAACAACTTTGACAGTTAGCTATAAACAACTCCCATAACTCTCGAATGGATGCAAAACGATCCGAACGGTTTCTATTCGGTTTATCGTCAAACCGAAGGTAAGAACATAAGAAAGTAAATCGCATTCTAGACATAACGCACCTGTACAAAGATAGACCATTCTCTTCACCTCAAAGGATGTGCAAATCCATGTTACTGGATTTCCACGCACCTGAGTAGTAAAATAATCCAATCAAGGCTCGAATTTCATCAGCATCGGTGTAAACAAGGTAGGATTGAGGTACATGTCCATTAGCCATTAATTCTTCAACTTGTAGTTGAATTTCGGTGTTAGTGTGTTCTGATATATTTTTGAGAAAGTGCAAAGGAAACAGTACTTCCCACAGTTCCTCAAAAGTACTAAGAACAACAGCAGGTCCAGTAGGGCCAGGTTCTCGTTCTTCGTGTCCCGAATGACGGTCTGAAAAAAAAAAGATAAAATGTAAAAAAATTATTTTTATTGCTACAAAAAGTAAAAAATGGGACAAGGTGTGACGCTTTGTGCCCGGTAATTGAAATTATTATTATAGTTTTTTATAATATAATAAGTATATTTTTTTCATAAAATAAATGATTTCATATAAAATAAATTATTGTTTAGAGTTCAAAAAAACCAATAAATTGTATACACTACACAGTAAAAAATGAAAAAAATATTCATGAATTCGTCATGCAGAAAAAGAAAAATAAAAGAGACGCCATCAAAAGATACTTTTACGCGGGAACCTAGTCAGCAGGGACGCTCAAAACATAACAATGGCATTAGCTCCTTGCTTACCTGAATGCCTCTGTGGCCGTCTTGTACTCCATTTATAGTTATTTTTCCCGCGCAGAGTTGTAATGGGGCGTCCTTTGGCTTGAGCATTTCCTGATGTACTTTTTTCTCCTTGTGATTGTCGTTTATTTCTAGCTTCCAAGAGACGCTGCTGCAAGCTAGCATTTTCAACTTTGTCGTCTGATTCAGCAGATTGTTCAGAACTATGCTCTGAGGGCTGATAATCATCTTCATCGTCGTCGTCGTCATCTTCAGAAACATGATCTTCCTCGTCGTCGGAGGCTTTATCAAAAGCTTCTGCCTGTGGGTCGTCCTCGAGGAGCAATTCTCGTAGCGCTCGATTTCTCAAGTTGTAAGCCATTATCTAAAAGTCGATTTTCACTGGGTAAATTTAGAAAAAAAAAATTTTCCTTTTACACACTCATACTTACGTTTTTATAATACAAAATGACACCAAAATAAAACACAAAATTTTGCTCCAAAATGAAAAAAAACCCGACGTTTATGCCACACGGGGTCTTTTGGACCCCACGAAAATTTTACTCCGACTTCGGTCTGCTCCCACGGGCAGCTGACGCTCGACTGACCCAATGGATGTGCACGAACTAACTCGGTCAACGCTTGACTAATGCTAGAGGCCACTACGGGGCCCAAATATTCCGCGCTATTTAAAATATTTGGCCTCAAAGTAGGTCTGGGGTCTTTTGGACCCCATGTGGCATTTAAGGGTTTATACTACAATTCAATTAAAACATTTAAAGAATAGATTTGATAAAAAATAATAATTTAATCAAGTGTTTGAAATTATCCGATTAAAATCATGAAAATCATAATTAATAGTATATAAATAGAACCAATTAATTTATAACCATGAAAGTTTAAATGAACCCTAAACTTAACGGCGAATGTAAAGGGTATGTATAACTTATTGTAGGCCAATTTAGATGAAGCTTCGACAAAATTTGTTTTAGATTATGTAATACAATCGCTCGTGCTTGCGCGCTGAGAGAGACTAGTATCTTAAAAAATAAGCTATTAAGAACTTTTGAAATGGGATGTTATCTTCCTTTTATTGTTTAAAATACGATGGATTTTCATTTCATCGGTTATCTACTTTTATTTGGTTGTAATCGTTACGGAGGCTTAATTGCCCGACTTTTTGACTTTTAACCATTTGTTGAACCTCGAGAATATGTTATGGAGTCAATATTTTTCGACGCTAGTTGTTCTCCGACTACCGCTCTATACATTATAAGTATAAACGCGAAAGCATTTGCGTCAGTCTATCCCGAGGCAGCTGAAGACGTTATCAAGAACTTTTATATGGACGATTTCTTTAAAAGCTACTTTTTGGTTTCCATAGCTAAGTGCAGGATAGAAACTGTGATCGAAATTAATGCTGCTGCTGACTGAGATATGCATGGTTGGGCGAGAAATGAACTGTCGGTGGTGAGATCGATCGATCACAGCTTAGGAGGTTAATCAAAGGGCAGATTTGATAGAGTTAAAAGATCACGAAGAATGAGTTGTAGGAGTTCAATGGTTACCTCGCTCTGATGTTTTAGTATTTAGATTTCGAGTAACTAAATTTTCAGCATCTTTCTACTCGGGAGTACAAAGAACAAGCATGCGTGAGTTTTTGAGTTTTATTATGTCCGCATTCAACACTCTTGGTCTTATTTTTCCTTTCACGATTTGGGCTCGTTATATTATGCAGGAAATGTGGGCTAGTAGGATTAAATGGGATCATTTTTTGCGAGATGATGAATTTCGACAGTGGTAGTTGTGGCTGAAAGATCTTGTTGAAGTAGAGGCATGTAAAATTCCTCGCTGTTACTCCTTTAATAACGCACATATTGACTTAGTCGAACTTCACACCTTTTGTGACGCTAGTGAGAAAGCTTTTTCTGCAGTTTCTTTTGCGGTTTTTATTAGTTGACGGAGAAATTCATGCTGCAATAATCGCTGCAAAAACTCAAGTAGCTCCTTTAAAACCTTGTTCAATTCTACGGATGGAACTGCAAGCTGCGTGTATTTTCCGTAAGGTTAGCTGTGACTGCCGTTGGTGAGCATGAATTTATTATCAAACGTAGGGTATTTTGGACTGACTCGGGAACAGTTCTGAAATGGATTAGATCCGACCCACGGTCTTATAAGGTCTTTATGATGAATCGATTGGGTGAAATAAACAAGAAATCGGAAGTATCGGAGTGGAGGTGGATGATGCAACTAAGTCATTTAACGCCATGCACACAGATAGCCGATGATTTTGTGGTCCACCCATTCCTCGTAAATCAGAAGAATTGTGGCCTGTTGAGAAAGATATATCGGGCTTCAAAGACGATTGTGGTGAACTAAAGTCAGTAAAGCGTGAAAATTTGTTTGGTCAAATTTATTCATTAACGCGTTTGAATGATCGAAACTGTTTATTGACAGATAGTTCAGTCGGATTTTTTTGTTAGCAAAATTAGATTGATTAAAAATTCTTAACCGTTGGCGCGAAAGAGTCAGATAATGTTATTTTCACATTTCATTGATGAACATGGTTTGGTGAGGGTTGGGGGTCGTGTTGAAAGATTTCCGGAAAATATGGAAAAGTTTGAGCCAATTATTTTAGATACAAAACATCTCGTTGTTCAACTCTTAATCGCTTGATACCATTAAAGGTTTTTTCACAAGAATCATGAAGCGGTAGTAAATGAATTGAATCAGAAATATGAAATTCTCGGATTACGGAAACGCTTACGCTCATTAGTTCACAAATACAGCATTTGTCGGATTTTAAGGGGACTTCCTTCTAATCCAAAAATGGGTAAATTACCGATGGAAAGGTTGGGATATGGTCTGAAGCCGTTCACGAATTCCGGTTTAGATTTTTTGGGCCGATTTTTGTTAAAGTGGGTCGGAGAAGAGAGAAGCGCTGGGAAGTTTTGTTTTCATGTTTGACTACGAAGGTGATTTGGATAGAGGTAGCGCATTCTTTGTCTGCAGATTCGACTATTTTGGCAATCGAGAGATTTGCTGCTAAAAGGGGTCGGCCGAGAGTTTTGTGGAATAACAATGGGACGAATTTTCGTGGAGCAAGTGAGGAGCTGAAGGAAGCTTGAAAGTCATGGACGGGGAGAGATTGACCAAGAGTGCTTTGGATAGTGGTATTATATGTAAGTGGAAGTTTAACACTCCGATAGCGTCACACACGGGGGGGGGGGGGGGGGCTTGTGAGAGACTTATTAGGTCAGTGAGGGAATGCCTTGCCTTTTTTTACAAGGTCATTCTCCTTCAAATGAAACTCTTGTTACGTTCTTGGCCGAGGTTGAACACTCCGTGAGTTCACTCCCTTTAACTCAATTTTCTCTCGACCCGTCCAGTTCCGAAGCTTTGGCGCCAAATCATTTTTTTCGGATCTGAAATGATTTGTTTAAGAAACTACGATGCCGGTGAAAAGTTCTTGAAGAAGCAATGGCACTGGGCCCAGCACTTTGAAGATGACTTTTGCAGGAAATGGTTGCGGGGATACTTTCCGACTTTACTCTCTAGGAAAAAGTGATTTAATTCTGAGAAAGAATTACTTAAAGTGGGGGATTAAGTTTTAATTATCGATTTTAACACACCTCGAAACGAGTGGAGGAAAAGAGTCGTGACCCGCACCTTTTCCGATGATGAAGGGTTAGTATGCAACCTAGAATTGATAGTCGCCGGTGGCTTTCTCCGGAAACCAATTTCCCCCGAACGACCGATACACAAACTCATAAGCTTTGCAGTGGTACAAAATGCCCGAGTTTTGTACGAAGGGGAGAATGTTACCGAAACGAATTTATTTTTTAAGCTTAGTCGACTTTTCATATTTTGTCAAAATTATGTACTATCACTTATTTAAGGACGTTGCTACCCAAAATGATTTACTAGGGAGATTTTTATGAAAGCTCACAGAAAGTTTCATTATAAAGGTTTGAGTTCACAGTTAAATTTTTGAGGACTTTCATGGGCTATTTTACAAAATATAAATTAATAAATTTTTGGCTCTTTTTACACGGTGGCTTATGGGAAAATCACATTTTTTACAATTTGAATAATGTTTCAAAACATTTCTGTTAGGGAGTTTTTAATAAAAAAAATCACTAGTAGGAAGCAGTATTCACTGAGTACAATTATATTTTTCTCATAAAATTTCATGGGTTATTTGCAGAGAAAAAATACGGCAATAACTAAAAACCACGAAAATCCCGATTTTATAAGCAACATGTCTCTTCAGCTGTTGCGCGCGCAGCTGTCTGCTATGGTAGAGGTCTTGGCATAAAATCTTTCAAATGTCTTTTAACGTAAGATTCATAGTTTATGAGTATTTATCACACTTTTCGATTCATAATAAAAGTAGTTTTTAATAATTCTTGATCTAACTATCGATTAGTCACAACCTTTTTGCTTCAAATGGCAGAATAGCTTGCAATTTGTTTGTACGATCATAATTGTAATATACGAGCGTGTGTTTTTCGGTATACCCGTAGGCTGAGGCGCGCTATGTAACTCATATGATTGATCATATCTTAACAAATACTATTTTTGCTTTAAAAATCAGGGTGCGGCTTATCCAAGGGAAGGGGAGCGGCGACTTCTATGGTAATACAATGAAAATACGTGAATAAATGAACAACTGATATTCAAAATTCAATTTTTTTAACCATTAGAATAAAAAATGAAAATAAATGTTATTGGAGTAACATTAATCAAGTTGTACAAATTACTTTTACAATTATCAAATTATAAAAAAATAAGTTTGGTAAAGATGATTTTATGAAGTTTTCTTATTATTACTAGGTGGGATCTGGCAGTGTTAAAAGTGCTTTAGCAGATCAGAGTGATTGTCTATTGGTTCACTGCCATGGAGGTGGCTTTGTGGCCCAAAGTTCGCGTTCGCATGAATCATACTTACGCACTTGGACTACAGAACTTGATGTGCCAATAGTGAGCATCGATTATAGTCTTGCACCCCAAGCACCTTATCCGCGAGCAGTAGAAGAAGTGCTTTACGCTTACGTTTGGTGCCTTAAGCACGCAGATACATTATTAGGAAGCAAAGCTAAAAAAATTATTTTTGCAGGTAAAAAAGAAAATAATTCAATTGATTACAGTTATAAATAAATTTTCAGGAGCAACTTACTTTGAATGTGATTGAAAATTTTAATGTCTAGACTTTGATTTATACATTTCAAATTATTTGAATTATTTGGTTCATAAATAGGTGATTCGGCTGGTGCTAATCTAAATTTAGTAACGGCTATAAGATGTTTAGAGCTAAATATTAGGCAGCCTGATGGAATTTTCATGGCTTATTCACCAGTATTACTTAATTTAGCTCTTTCACCAGCCCGGTTGCTCTCCCTCAGTGATCCAATTTTACCTTTTAGCTTTTTGATGCGCTGCCTTAAAGCCTATCTAGTTAATGATGCTGCTGAAGGAAGGTAAATTTTTTTATAAAAGAGAATATAATTGATGTTAAGTCTTAAAATTTTAAACCAATATTTTTTTTTTTCAGTGAACTAGATTTATTAACCAAAATGATAGAACTAGATAATACAGACACCGAATCGTTTGCAGAAGTGAGTGAAAGTGACTTGATTGCATTAGCTTTAAGTCCAACAGGTGATGAAGATCAGAATGTTCATAAACTCGCTTCATTGCCATCTGATTCAACTCTAAATTCTGTTAGTTTGACGGAGGGAGAGCCAACTCAAGGTTTGTCATTTTTTTCAACTTAAGTATTTAAAAATTTATTTACGCAAGTATATTTAATTTAAAGATGCAACAAATACAGAAGAAAAAAAATCTCAAGAATATGTAAAACGATTTCTTGCTATGTACAGAAATTCAAAACTTCGATCTTCAGTGCCATTGTTAAACACTTCAAAAAGTGGAGAAAGTAGCAATGGACTAAGTGATACCAAGACATGGTCTATATTTGGTTGGAATATGCAAAACTACAAAACGCCAAAACATATGGATGTTGACAGTAGCAAAAATATTTCGGACGAATTTGTATTTGATGTACCCAAAGATCCTTATTCGAGTCCATACCTAACTTCCGATGCCCTACTGCAACGACTACCGCCTCTAAAAATTTTGGTCAGTTTTAAATAATTAAATAAAATTTGGTCAAAAGTCGGCCACGTTTGTAAAGTCATGTCATGCAATTCTGCACAAAAAAAGGTACTTAGACATGAGATATCATTACAAAAATTTGATAGCATCTATTTTTCAATGGGATCAGAAAGCTATCAAATTCTTGTAATGATATATCATGTCTAAGTAATTTAAAAATTAATTCTACAGCTCTTAATAAAAGCTTTAAAGTGAGCCCAAAGACGTAATAAAATATTAATTTCATTACTATCGGCTACAATTACGTTCAGAGAGAAGGGCATTTTCCGTAATACTTCTCCGTATTTTCACGTCATTTTATTAAGCTTGGCGACAAATGGGGTATACGAGTGTTTTTCAACTTATAAAAATCAAAGAAATCGAAAGGAAAAGTTGAAAACGTGTGCCTGAGTCATGAAAAAAAATTTTTTATTTTAGTAAAGTTTAAAAGTTTTAGAGATTTTCCCATGTTATTCTAAAAAGAATTAATTTTTAAACTACCTTCTATCATTTATTTTTATATTATTGCACTTTAAATTTAATTGCTTAGAAAAAAAGAGTCTTGATCATCAAAACATAAATTTACGCTTTTTCAGACATTGGAGCTTGATCCTTGCCTAGATGATTGTGTGATGTTTGCAAAAAAACTAAAAATATCAGGAAACTCTGTTACTTTGGATGTTTTGACTGGTTTGCCGCATGGCTTTTTGAATTTTTCAGTAGTAAGTAAAAATTTATGAACTTTCTTCTTACAAATGATGTTATTCAATTAGTTTATGAAGTTGTACATTTACGTCGAGAGTTGTTGATGCTTGAGGCGTATGATAACGTGCTTCGCGCTAAATATAAGTGTACAACTTTGGACATTAATTGAATATCATATTTTACTCAATAAGATCATGTAATATGGTACTTTGAGAAAAATGCGGCTGAAAAGTACCTATTATTCAGCGCTTTGCTGAAAAGAAATCAAGATGTAAAAGTATAACTTCTACCGCGTATTTAACACGTTGAGAAGTACCTATTACATGATCTAGTTGAATAATGGATATCACATCATTATTAAATAGTTAAAAGCCAAAAAGTCGGTCAATTTCAGATTTTACATTATGAAAAAAGTGGGGCTTTGTCAGTCCTGTCTCATCGTTCCTTCCATCTTTGCCAGGTCAGCTGTCTTGCTTCGTCAATCACATCTTGCCTTCCTCCTTCCCTCTTCCTCCGGTGTATGCGCTGTCTTTCCTGGGCGAGCAGCGCTATGGGTGTCACTCCTGCTATCACTAGAACCGCCTCTTTGGAGACGGTTCTATAGGCACTGGTGACTCTTAGTGCTCCTACACGCTGTACCTTTTCAGGCTTCTTGAGACAATTCTCTCTGCTCATCACCTCTTCCCAGATTTGTGCGCCATACAGGAGAATCGAGTTGGTCGTGGACATAAGAAGTCTTCTGCAGGGTCTTCGGCCGCCTAGGTTAGTCATGAGGCGGCTCATGGCTCCCACCACGTTTACTACCTTGCTGCAGGATTTGTCAATCTGTCGCTTATACGAGAGCTTGGTGTCAATCATCAAACCCAAGTATCTCAGCGCTTTTCGTTTTGACCACATTCTCCCCGAGGTTGATGGAAACGTCTTGGGTGTTTATGCTTGACTTCCTAGTAAGCATGACCACTTCCGTCTTCTGCTCGGCAAGTTCCAGCCCATGCTGTCCCATCCATTCCCTAACTATTCCCATAACCTCTCGCGCGATGCTTTTAGCGGCCTCTACGGTCCTGCGGATATGACTGCCGCAACATCGTCAGCGTATCCTACCAGAAACGCATTCGGACGCATTTCCAGCTCAAGGAGGGCGTCGTATAGCACATTCCAGAGATCTGCCCCCGATATCGATCCCTGGGCTGCTCCTGAGGTAATCTTCACCGTCCGTTCTCCTTGGTCCGATGTCATATATTGAACCTTTTTTTCAGTGCCTCGAGTATGTCTATCCATCTGGCTGAATTGAAAGCGTTCTTTACGTCTAGCGTGATGAGGAGAACTATCTCCTTCAATTATTGGTTTCGGTTCCAGGCCTTTTGGACTGCCTGTTTCACCTCGTCAATCGCGTCGATAGTAGACATTCCCTGTCTAAACCCCTTCTGTTTTCTCGACAGATCTCCAGCCTTCCTAATGGTTGCGTGCAGTCTAGGCTTCAACAACTTCTTCAGCATTTTGCCATATCAAGCATGCGATATCAAGCATGCAAAGAGGGCGGATTGAGGATGGTGTTATTTATGTGTTCTTCCTCTTGTCTATCAGTACGAGACGAGTAATCTTCCATCGAGCACAGAAGACGCCAAATCTCAGGCATGCGTCGTACATGTCCAAAAGCAGTTCCGGGCAGACCTGGGCAGTGGTCTTGATTGCCTCGGGTGGTATTCCATCCGGTCCCGGTGCTTTCTTACTCCGCATTGCCCTTGCTGCTGCGATCAATTCCTTCCTCAGGAATTCCTCAATCCCAAGAATTTCCTCCGTAGTGTCCTCGCCTTCCCGCTCCGGGTGTGTTGGAAAGAGAACGTCTACTATAGTTTTCATATGATGATAATGATAATAATAATAATGTTTTAGCAATATGAGCAATATTGAAAGTCGTAAAATCAAAAATTGTCTTACGGACAACTTTAATGCAATTTTAAATATAAGTGGTGATTTATTTGTCCTTTAATATCGATGATATCATTCATTCTCGACTGAGCCACTTTTAGTTTTGATTATAATATATTCTAATTTTGAAACTCTATAACGTCGAAGTTTAATTACATGCAGTAGAAAAGGCAATATAAAAAGTTCGATAACCGTAGGGTTTAGTTTAGAGATATTAAAATTTTGCAAAAATTCTAAACCATAATTGTTTCTAGCTAACATCTAGAAAAATATGAAATAATTTGTAAATTTTTATTCTAATGCAAGTGGCTTCGTCGAGAATGAATAGTTTTATCAATATTAAAGGACAAATAAATTGTCACTTATATTTAAAGTTGCATTTAACTTCTGTTGCGAAAAATTGGTCTCATTTCAAAATTTAAACGTTTCGTATAAAATAAGTTTATTTCTCGTTTCAGCGTAAATTTCTATTTGAATTTTGTTAAAACTTGTTCAAAAAAAGCCACTCTGCATCATATTTACTTTTCTCAATTTTTTTTTTAGATTTTTTCCGTTTCGATAAGAAATTAATAAAAATTCATGCAATCTGTACATAACAGTATCATTAAAAAATTCATAATTTTCAATCTTTTGTCTTGCAAAAAAATATAAATATACTTTTTAATTAGGAATTCTAAAAATTCATAGAACTGAAATGTTTGGGAATAATTTTTCAAATCATTAAAACTTTAAATTGAAAATTAATAAAATTATGGGACATTAAAGATGGTACTATGATTTCAAAATTTCCAGAGTAGACAATAAAAGAATAATTAAAAGTGGTAGTAATAAAATACATCATTCAACAAAAATTATTAAGTAATTGTAATGGATTTAGGAAGGAGTAGTTCAATGAGAAGTTGGTGTTAAGTTTTAATTTGTAAAGATATGAGTTTATTCCTTGGAATATACATTGCGACTGAACTCTTATATAAGTGTTACTCGCTGTATTTATAACGCTCGCTTAGACAGCGCCTGATGCTTGATCAGCGTGTCAATAACCTGCTGGCTATACTTTTTGCTAACTACGCTTTAGTTGGATTTTACAATAAGACGTTTTATGAACATTCTTTCTGGGTTCATTCACTCTCATAAAATGCATACATTACAGTAATTTTATTGATTGACTAAAAATAATAGCTTTTATCTCTTGTAACAGGGGTGGATTTAAGGGTTTGTATGAGCCGATACAAATACCCACGGTGCGTACTAAATCCTTATCACCTGTACTTAGTGCTGATCCAAGCACTCGTCGAACTGCAACTCGTCGACCTGAAATAATAAAATGAGGAAATCGCGTCCGCGAATATTACTATACTTCGCGACGCGGTCGGCTAGTTCGTTTATCGGTAGTGGGCGCGGGTATTAAAACAGGATCGATTCGCAGGAACACCAGGTTTAGTCAATAAAAATTAAATTAACAATTTAATAATTTATTAAAACAAATCTAAACCTAAAATACAAATTCCGAATTACGACTCGGTGTCGTTTAAACCAGTAAACAAAAGAATCTTCAATGCTCTCTAAATCGTTGCGCGCGCACACAAATTCCTGCTGCTATCGGCAGCTAACGCGCGCAAGAGAAAAACAAAGATTATGACAATAACAGTGTACTAAGGACACTCACACGCATTCACACTCACTCGCACATTTACAATTAACTTACGGAGTCGCTAAGGTGCACCTCATATTAAGCCGTCAGGCTAAACAAAATGCCAGGCTACGATGCCGACCAGCCGCAATATCTACCATACTCGAGTCGCCGTGTAGCCATCGGAAAACGGTCCAGGCGATGACGTGAAATGACAACTTCACAAATAACACCACACTCTCACACTACGGCTCTACCACAACGCGCGACGCGAATGTCAATAATTGCCTCGACTTCCGTAACGAGTAAGCTGCTTCAAGATCTGCCATGAATCGATCTCCAGATCTTTGCGTGTCTGCCGGACGTCGGTCAGGTTCCCCGACGTCCACGGTTTCCAAAAGCCAGTTGACTCGTCTAGACAGAAGAATGCTTCCCGGGCGATGACCATCGATCCCGCACCTTCTGTCTCTGCCAACTCTCTCTTCGACGACATTCCACTCCCGAGGAGTCCGGTTAGCCGTCGAACCGAGACGAGTTAAGTTCCATGTACGTGCGAACACTTGGACACGAAAACTACGAGTGGCTTCCCGATTCCCGCTCTACCACCTCAGAGGTCCGCTCTGAGCTGCGTTCGACAGTCACGTGACTCGCGCCAAATCCTAAATCGTTACCAACGATTTAATTACGATCGCTGACTGTCACACTCTAAACAGATGTTCTAATATTTTTAGTTTCAAAGTTTTGAATGGCAAAATTTAAAATTCGCTGAAACTTTATACGCCAAAACTACCTTGATAGTAGAACGATAGTCAGATTTAAGACTAACACTAAATTTTCCCTACATAAAATTACGTGTCATCTAGTGATTATTTTAGACAAATAATAGTTATTAATAAGGATTTATTTAAACAAAAAATAAAGTTCAAAAATAACCTTGTGTACCATTTAAATAGCTATTGGGATCTGACATGAGTATAAATAGGTATACTAACCTGCAGAAAAAGCGTCTGCTATAATCCACCAATTTTTACAAAAGTACACAGCAGCTAAGAGGACTTATTTAAGTATCGTTTTAGGATGTAAATGAGTAATGTCTTCCGAAATCACCAAAGATTGTTTAAAAAATACTTTTAATTACCTCTAATGATCTGAGTACCATAATTAAATAAAAATCACTCAGCTCCCACCTGACTGTGTTCAGACTGGTATGGCGGCCATCTTGCCCGTTGGTCAGCATACCTGTATACATTTTCGTCTGCTATCATATCAGTTCCGAATCTCAGAAGTTTGCTTTTCTGTTTTACAATTACATTCGCTCCTTTTTTAACATTAGATAGACTATGAAATAGTTAATGGTATGAATTTATAAGAGCTTAATACATTTTTCGGTCACCAACCAATTATCGGTGCTTTATTCGTGCTGTTTTCTGGCCAAATAACAGGTGTATATATACCAAATATTTTCCGATATTTGGTCTGTTTTCCGATGCTTGGTTGTAGGGTCGACCGGAGGTCTTGCTTGAATGTGGAGCCCTACGCTCCAAGGATTAGGGCGAGGGCCAATAATTATGCGTATCAATGTAATAATATGAAATCTTCATTGTCTTACTAAGGTACAAAGGTTCGGTAGCGAGGTTAGGTTACTGCTACGCACCGTACACAGTGATAACGCGCTCTTCTTGACGCAGCGAGCAGCGCTGGAGTACATTCGCTCTCTCGCTCTCTCACATAGGGCGTCTTACTCGGTCTCGCGCATGCTTGACGAGATAGATCTCATAGTACCCATAGTGACTAGGACGTTTGCGTTCGTAAGTCCTAGTGCCAGGCGGACGCACAGGAGCGAGCCGATCGGAATGGTGTGAGGATTACGGTACGGCGTAGTCCGAGTGCCGTACCGTACCGAACAGCCTTACGTGCGGTGGAACGTGGCAACTGAGGCGATGTGTCCGAGAAAGCTGAAAAGCTAGCCGGAGGAGGCTCGCGAGGGAGGGGAAATTCACACGCCTGGGGTGATTTATCAGAACCTGAAGTCACCGGTGGGCGAGGAATATTGTCCAACACCGCGGGAGGGTCTACCGGCGGAGGAGGTTGTTCCTCAGGGCCCAGGATGTCATCAGCAAAGTTCTCGGGCATGAAGTGCGCCAGAATAACACGCTCCATGCTGACAACTTTCTCCGTGCCACCCACATTGATTAAGATGGTCTTGCCCGAGGGGCGAGAAATGACCTTGTAGGGGCCGTGATAAGGGCGTTCGAGTGATCGCTTGACTGGCTTCGCTCGCAAGTGCACGTGGGTGCACGTCGCTAGATCCTTAAACACAAACGGCTTAAGAGGAAGTCAGGCGAGTTCTTTTGATGAATAGATTTTAATTAAGAAAATATTTTTAAAAAAGAGCTCTGTAGCAGGGTAGAGAAATTAAAAAGCTGTAATTTAAAAAAAAAAAATCATGAAAATTGATTAAAAATTCACTGAGTAAAACGCAGAACGGCAGTTGAAGATTTTTTTTCGTCAATCGCGGCAGCCATCTCGTCGTCTGCCGCTGATGCTGTGCGTGGCTATGCGCGTCTAACCTATAAGTTTGTAAAACTTTATGACTGCCTTACGGCTTACTCCTCAGCTACCTCTCCTCAATAAATCAAATTCGTAGTAAAAATTATCATGCAAAATCAAATATAAATGTGATGAAAAATCAAAATAATGAAATAAGCTGAAACTCAAAATTACTTATTGATTACACTCAATACAAGGCTGAAAATGTGTCAATTGAAAAAAAGAATCATACATTATTTCTTAAAGAAAATTAGCAAAATCACTAAATTTATGAAAAAATTTTCTTCTTAAATAAAACTCTTCAGTTGCATTATAAACAATTCATGTTTCTTCAATTATTTCTTCAATATTTACTCTTGATTTGCTTCAGATCGTAAAAATTTCAATAATTTTCTTCATGTAAAGTAGGTCTCTTGATTCATAAAAATTTCAAATACAAGTAATATTTCAATAAAATAGTTGTTTTAACAATATCTGTACATAAAAAAAAAAAAAAAAAAAAAACAAGACACAGTCATAAAATTAAACAAATCTTGAAAGAGTTGTAATCAGGTTTATTTTTATAAGCTTCACTCACACAAAGTTTATTATTGCTACAAATTCTTTAAGATTTACTTGGCTGACAATAAAGCTGAACTATGATTGTTTTTGTGTAAAGTCAACCATGCCTGTGAACATTGACATTTGCTCTTGCTGGGAGACCACTTACTTTAGCCTACTTGATAACTAAAAATTGGAACAGTAGCTGCAATCACTCATGCAATCAGAACTTTCTTGAACTAATGAGATGTTATCAAATGAATTGACTTAACGCTTTGGAACAGTTCAAATGTAAAGTAAGTTGTAGGTCTCCCAGCAAGAGTAAATGTCAATGCTCACAGGCATGGTTGCCCTGCACAAAAAAAATCATAGTACACCTTTATTGTTAGCCAAGAAAATCTTAAGATTTTATGACAATAATAAACTTTGTATGTAGCTCATAAAAATGAACAAGATTAAATTTTTTCAAGATCTGTTTAATTTTGTCTCTATAAGTCATATACAAGAATCAAAAGTTTAGAATCTTCAAAGCAATTAAGACAAGTTTTCAATAGTTATAAGTCATTTTTAAAACCATAAAAGATTCTTGAAGATAAATCAACTAAAAAAAGTATACAGCTAATATTTTTTCATCATTTGTAAAATTTAAATTTTCAAAAATGTATAAAAGCTTTTGAAAACTTGTCTTGCTTTAAAAATTTTAAGGTCTTGAGTTTAACATACCCTCAGTGACTATGTTAATGACAAACTTTCTCACCTCTAATGTAACGGCTTAGGGTCAACAAATTTCAAAAACTACCAAAAATTATTGACAACTTGTCCCTCTCGCTTTGAAGTCCTTGAATCTCATATAACCACAGAGACAAAATTAAATAAATTTAGAATAAGATGTGATTGGGTTTATTTCCCTAAGCTCTACTAACAGTTACAAAGTTTTTTACAACTTTTTAAAGATTTACTTGGCTTACTATTAATGCAATTACCTTTGGAGGCAAGTGTATTATAATGACAACCAAACTATGCCCATGGTCATTGACATCTGAACTTTTCCAAAGTTTGAAGTCAATTCATTTGATAAAATTTCATTTGTTCAAGAGAGTTTTAACTGCAGCTACTTTTTCAATTTTTAGTTATCAAGTAGGATAAAGTAAGTCTTAGGTCTCCCAGCAAGAGCAAATGATGTTCACAGTTATGGTTCACTTTACACAAAAAAAAATTATATTTTACCTTTTCTGTCAGTCGAGTAAATTTTAAAGATTTTATGGCAATAATAAACTTTGTGCGATTGGGGTTCTTAAAAATAAATTTAATTACAAACCTTTCAAGATCTGTTTAATTTAGTCTCTGTGCTAAGAGTCAAAAGATTAAATCTTCAAGCGAGTAAGACAAGTTTTCAATAATTATAAGTATTGAAGTAAAACAAGTATTCAATAGTTAAAAAATTTTAAAACTAAAAAAGAATTCTAGATAAATAAATCAATTGAAAAAGTAGAAAAAAAATATTTTTAAACTATTTATAAAATTTAGAATTTCTAAAATGACTAAAAATTGTTTAAAACTTGTTACTTGCTTTGAAGTTTCTAAGATCTTGACTCTAATATACCCTCAGAGACTGTGTCAATAAAAATCTTTATCAGTGTTTATCACCTCAAGTATGTAATTGGCTGGCTTAGTTCATACATTTCAAACCTGACTAAGGATTATTGAAATCTTGTCCTACCAGCTTTGAAGATTCTAAGATTGTGACTGTTTGAAATTACTTATAAAAACATAAATACAACAAAAACGTGGGTTACAACAAATTTGTTACTTTTTGATTGCATGATTAGAAATTTGTTGGTTCGAATTACGTACGCGCGGTCTCACGCACAGCAACGCACTGTAGCAGCAGTGGCGACTGCTGTCACGGCTGATGCGGCCGACGAAAAAAAAATACCAAATTACCGTTCTGCGTTTTTCTCGGCCAATTTTCAACGAATTTTGATGCAGTTTTTTTTAAAATGTAGCTTTTCAATGTTGCTACCCTGCTACAGAGCCCTTTTTTGAATTAACCCCCCCCGATTTTTTTTTTTTTAATTTTAACTAATTACCATTGGACCCTCGCCTCTCTTTTGGAAATAATCGGTGTAAACACCGAATTTTCAGTGTTAACACTGATTTTTCGGTGTAAACACTAGATTTTGAGTGTTAACACCAAAGTTAAGCGTTGACACTCGACTGTTGGGTGTTGACACTCGCAATGGGAGTTTACACCCAATATGTTCAGCGTTAACACCGAAGTTAAGTGTTAACACTTAACTTTTGGGTGTCAACACCCACACTATTGCGAGTTTATACATAAAAGGTTTAGTGCTAACACCAAAGTTAAGTTATAATAATTATGGGTATTACACCTAAAATAATTAGTGTTTACACCAAAGTTAAAAGTTAGTTGGAATGTTACACTCAAAATGGAATTTTGACGCTCAATCCGTTTTTAATAAAAAATTAATGAAGAATTCAATAGATGATGATATGCTTAATCAGTAGGATCAAAAATAAATACCATAACTGGAAATTCTTTATTATTGCACAGATATATCGTGAGTTCGTCGTTTACTATAAAGTAAGTACAAAACGTCTGAGACAGTAATTGAAATACAAAAAAATGAAATTAATTACTAAAAATTATTCCAGAATTCGAATAACTCATTAAATTTTTATCGTTAAACATTTAAGTTTTTTTTTTTAAAGTAATTTGTTCAAAATTCATTTTTTTATTTAGAAAATTACGTCCGAACTGAAATAATGAAAAAACCCTTGTAAAAAATACACGAACCTTTAAGTTAAGAACTAAAAGTATATATTCGGCCAAAGGAGCGGTAAAAATGATTATTTTAGAAAAAAATAGTAACAGACAAAAAAATGAAAATATTTGAAATTTTTTGAAACCAATCAATAGTAATGCAATTATGACAAAAATAATAATAATTTTTTAACATGCTTTTATTTAAAAAGTAGTATATTTTGACGTACTTATTAAAAATTCACATCCAAAAATCACATCCAAAGAATAAGACCCGATTGCTCGGAGAAGACCCCCAGGTACCCCCGGCATCGGTAACCTGGATGGCCAAGACTGCACATTAACGTATCGACATTCAAACTTATACCGTCTATAAAATTTTAGACCTCTAAGTCTCGTAGGCTCAAAACTATAGTGCTATTAGCAGATTAGGACATACGACGTTGATGACGCGATCGAAACTTTGTGAGTTAAAGGAAATCATGAGAATAAATATAATTAATAATAAAAAGTTCAAATCAATTTATCAAAAAAGAAATAAGGTGGTTTAATTGTTTTAATTTCTGCCAAAAAAAAATAAAAAACTCGCGGTAAAAAAAATAAAAGGGACTCGCGGTGGCCCGAGGTAGTTCTCATGCCTAACATGAAAGCGACGACGGTCGCGAGGGTCTTCTATGATTCCTGGTGTTAACGCTGAACATATTGGGTGTAAACTCCCATTGCGAGTGTCAACACCCAACAGTCGAGTGTCAACGCTTAACTTTGGTGTTAACACTGAACCTTTTGGGTTTAAACTCCCAATTGTGGGTGTCAACACCCGACAGTTGAGTGTCAACACTTAACTTTGGTGTTAACACTGAACCTATTGGGTGTAAACTCCCAATTGACGGTGTCAACACCCAACAGTTGAGTGTCAACACCGAACTTTCGGTGTTAACACTCAAAATCTAGTGTTTACACCGAAAAATCAGTGTTAACACTGAAAATTCGGTTTTTTCCAAAAGGGGTAGCAGTCTACCATGGTGAGCGCGTAGAGGTTCCGTGGCTATCAGTGAGCTCGCCAACAATGTCGATGTGGACGTGGGTGAAACGGGAAATGGGGACCGGAAATTCTGACGGGAGGAATTTGTTGTGGTGCGTGACCTTAGACTGTTGGCAGTCGATACAGGTCTTGGCCAACAAGCGGATCTCGCGATTCATACCAGGCCACACGTAGCGACCAACGAGCCTCACCGTCACCCGGGGACCCGGGTGCGAATTCCCGTGGATCAAATCGAATACGGCTCTACGAAATAGAGGTGGAACATATGGGCGAATAGTCTAATCAAATGTGTCACAATAGATCGGAAAGTGGCCCGCGCCCAGCGTCAGATGAATAAGTTTCAAGGGGTGGGACGGATCATCCAAGATTTGCCTGAGCTGCCTTTCGGCCTCCTGTCCAGCAGCGAGCTCATCGAGTGAGAAAATGGTGGGCAATCTAAAGGTGTCGATCTTTGCCAAGATCGCCTGCACCTGTGGGAGCTGGATGATGTCTGAGGAAAGAGCGCTCCACTTGAGAATCGATGGAGACGCATAGGATTTGGTCTGAAGACTGTTGACCTGAAAAATGTTGACGCGGAATATATTTGATTGAGGTGGTGTATTCCGATATGCAAGCCAGCTGCCTTTGGCGACGTGAAGGCGCATGGGCCGGGTCGTTGACAAAGGCGTATGTCAAGTCCCTATGATCGGTCCACATGTCAAATTTTCGACCTTCAAGGAAGTGGTGAAAGTATTTCACAGCCTCGAAGATACCGGTGAGCTCCCGGTCGAAAGCAGAATACACCTGCTGAGCTGGGGAAAGTTTCTTTGAAAAAAACTTACGGGTTTCCAAGGTGCTTCGGTGGTGTCGCGCTGTTCCAGCACCGCACCTACCGCACCGTCAGAATCGTCAGAGACGAGACGTATCTCAGCCCCGTCATCAGGATGAACCAGGAGGGTACAATCGGCAAACTGCCTTTTGCAATCAAGAAACGCCTGCTCAATCTCAGATGTCCAGGGAACTAGGCGCGAGTCTTTCTTTCTGACGTCGCGCAGGAAGGTGTTGAGGAGATGCTGGATTGCAGTGGCTCGGTCCAGGAAGGATCTGTAGGAGTTCACCAGGCCAAGGAATCTACGAAGCTGGCTTGGAGTCTCGGTCTTGGGGAATTCTAGGATCGCGCCGACCTTCTTGGGACTAGGTCGGATTCCCTTGGCGCTGATGACGTGGCCGATATAGGAAATTTCAGGCTGGGCAAAGATACACTTCGACAAGTTAATCCGCATGTGAAATCTGTCCAGCTTTTCGAATACTATCCTGAGATGGGCTTCGTGCTCTTCAAGCTTTTTGGACGCATTGCCTATATCGTCAAAGAACTTAACCACAAATTCGAGGTCTCCGCGTGCCTTCTGCAACTGACGCTGAAAAGTCTGCCCGGCGTTGCGCAGACCTTCGGCCGTGACTAGGAACTCGAACAGACCTACAGGGGTGATCACGGCGGTTTTTGGGACATCGCCGGGGGCGACCGGAATTTTCTGGTATGCGCAGACAAGGTCAATGAGCGTGAAGACCTTCTTGCCCTTAAGAGCGCATGTAATATCGCGGAAGTTCTCAGCGTTAAATTGGTCGGGAACAGTCACAGAGTTCAGTTACCTGTAATCGACGCACACACTCTATGAATCACTCTTGGGCACAAGGTGATTGGGGAGGCCCAGGGGCTGTCTGATGGACGATACACCCCAGCCTTGCACATGCGATCAAACTCGGTCTTGACAAACTTGAGTTTGTCGGGTGAGAGTCGGCGGCAACACTGGGCCGGGGGTGGCGATCCTCAAGAGTAGTTGAGGACTCGAGGCCTAGAACACGAAGGAAATCTGAAAGAATATGAGCACACCTGTGGGACGGGTCGATGATACTGACACCAGTGCACGATGGTTCCCGAAGGCTACCGGCAGCGTGCAGCTGGGTTAAATTATCGACGAGCCGTTGTCGTCTGAGATCGGGCAGCAGGTCGAAGTGACGAAGGACGTCTGCCTCGAGAATTGAGTAGGGCATATCTGCGATAAAAAAATTTCAAGTCATGTGCCGACGAAGACCGAGGTCAAGGGCCTGATTCAGAACACCGAAAGTCTGAATCTCGGTCCCATCGGCAGCATGCAAGGGTATACCAGGTGAAAAATAAGTAGAAACACAATCCTTAGAGATGATCGATACTTGGGCACCGGTGTCGACGATGATTTTGTCGGTAACAAAGAGGCGTAAGGTTAAGGAACCCTGGGCGCTTGTCTCACACGCGCCGGGGCTTACTAGTTTTTGTCCTAGCCGCGTATCTTCCTGTACTCCTCGAAGCTTGAGTACGAGTGTTTCTTTGCGAACTCTTCCCACCAGCGGCACGGGGGCCCATGACAGGTCCTGCAATCATCACGGTACCTGAAGTGCGGGAAGCACAAGAGCGGCTGACCGTTGCTATCATGGCTCTGAGACTTGTCACGATTGCGATCGCGGCTCTAGGAGTGACCTTAGTTCTCAGTTGCTGACTGATAATCTCAGCAATCTGGATCGAAAGCTGTGACGGGTCGGAGATGGCGTTCACGGAGGGGGCGAAGGAACGTCTACCGCGAGGGTCAAGGCGATCAGCCTTCTCGGCTGCCTCGACCTCCTTCCCGACGGTCACCTCGGTATCGATCGCGACTGCGATGAAGTCCGAAAGACGCTTGGCCCACAACTTGAGGATCAAAGTTGGGGTGAGTTCGTTCCCGCCCAGGGCATGCTCTTGTAAAGAAAGTCAGAGGGACGAAGTTCTCCGAGGGTGCAAGCACCAAAAAGCCGATCGAGCTTGTCTTCCTGTGAGTCGCTAAAACGAGAGATGAGGGTTTTCAACGGAACGTTGTTCGATAAGGGTAAATCATAATTCCGGGTTCAGTTTCATGAACGGGGTGAACTTGAAATCCGGCATTTTCGATGAGTTCCGTGGAGGCATGATCAAGGCAGCTAGGCCGTCGGGCTTGACGTTTTGAGAGTCACCAGCACCCCCGACCGGTGCAAGGAAATAGGAGGCAACCGTATCCCTCACCAGCTGCGCGACTCCAGTCCTTTCGGCGGCCAGGGTATCTGTTGGAATAGAGGGTTTAGTGGATCATGAATAATAAGTGTTGATTTATTTTATATATAATTATTTAACAAGGTAAACTTATAAATACACTGCATGCCCACAGCATGCGTTCCCGACAACCGGTTACATCAAGTATTGGTTTATCTTTCGGTTTATCAACAACCGTCCATGTTTCATTTTCGCATGACTCTTCATTTCTGAGTCCATCGATTCACGCCAAAATTTCGTGTCGCGTGAATTTAACGCCTCCTCAAAAGTACTCGGAGTATTCGCATCAATGAAATTCACATAAATAAAATTTGTTACCGGATTACCGTACCTTTCAACAGGTTTTTGATTTCGACTCAAAGTTCTTCTTTCTACACATCTTTCATTTTCATTTTCATCATTTACATATTCATTCTCAATTTCGTTCTCAGTTTCGCTTTCATTCTTATTATCATTATTATTGACGCTTTCATTCTCATTAATTGATTCATCACCACATCTCAAATTCACAAATTCATTCTTTCCATCTTGCTTTTTTTCTAAACAAATTAATTCAGTCTCATTTTCAATGACTTTTACATGTCTTGCATCAATAATTTTACTGTTGATTAAAACTTTATAACTATCGCTATTGTAGCCTACTAAAATTCCTATCTTAGCCTTATCGTCCCATTTACCTTTTCTTAAAACCTCTGGTGTTCTAACAAATACCTTACTGCCATAAATTTTCAAATATTTCACATTAGGTTTCTTACCAAAAAATATTTCAAAAGGTGTTTTATTCTCTTGTGTTCTGGCTATCGTTCGGTTTTTTAAGTAAGAGACTGTTTTTATAATTTCAGGCCAATACCTCAATTGATCAATTTTAGTTTGTCTGGCTAGACATCTACCTATCCATAGCCGATCTATTATATCTTTCCGCGACACCGTTTAACTCATGAACGTATGCTGGACAAGGTGATAATTCAATTCCTTTATATTTTATAAAATTATAGATTTCGCGATTCAAATATTCAGTACCGTTATCACAACGAAATTTCTTAATTCTTTTTCTAAATTGATTTTCTACTAAATTTACATACTCGATAAAACATCCTGCCGTCTTGGCTTTACTTTTAATACAATAAATTTTAGCACATTTGCTGATATCATCAATAAATGTTAGAAAATATTTTTCACCACAATAACCAACTGTTCTGTGTGGTCCATTCAAATCAGTATAAATAAGTTCCAAAATTCCCGTAGTTTCAGTTCTCTCATTATCAAACGGAACGTTAGCCATTTTACTTTGAATACAGTTAGCGCACTGCATAATATTACTCTCTAATTTTTCTGGCAAACCATCTAACAATTTATCCCTGACTAATCTGTCTAAATATTGAAAGTTAACGTGTCCTAAGGCCCTATGCCATTTTTCTTTATCAGTTAATTTAGTTACGTTTGCATAAATATCATTATCATTTTTATTTTTATAAAAGAAACTTTTCATTTTATATAAACCATTTATATTCTCAGCAACAGCTGTTAAATTTCTAAATTGATCATAAATTTTTGCGAAATTACCTTTATTTACTACTGTATTATTTTTAGCTATCTTTGCAACACTCAATAAATTTTTTCTAATTTCTTCAACAAAATAAACGTTTCTTAATTCAACCTCAATTTCATTATCATATGTTTTAAATACGTCTTTTAAATTTTGACCATTTGGTAATTTAACATTTATCGGATATTTTAAATTAATAAATTTGCAAAATAATTTATCATGACTAATAATATGATCTGAACAACCGCTATCCAACAACCACTCAATTTCATTCGAATTTGCATAATCACTTTTATTTACCTTGTTTACATTCACTTTTTTTACCTCCGTCGCCCAGACTGCTCCGGAATTTCTGCCTTGCTGCTCGCTTGTTGACGACTCTGATTCGTGATGTCCACCATGCTGTTGTCCCGAGCCTCTGCCTCGACCGCGACCTCGGCCGTTGGTTCCTCTGTAAATGCCACGTTGAAAAGTTCGTTGACCTCGTTGATTTTGAGCTCCTCTGCCTTGTCCTGGCTGCGCTCGTTCTTCGTTGTTTTGTTGGTTTTCCAAGCATTGATTTTTGTAATGTCCAGTTTTTCCTCAATTGTAACATTTACCTCTCACTGTAGTATTAAAAGTACTTGCATTTTTTTGCCATTATCACTATAGTTTAAATTCTTTTCTTTTATTTTTGATTTAATCAAATCAACACTTCTTTGCTCTTTAGGCACTAAGTCTAATAAATCACCAATATAACTATAACTTGAAGGTAGAGCATTTATCATAAATCTCATTTTTTCTTCTTCCACCAGCTGATTTAAACTCATTGCAAGCCTTTTCAAAAAAATCTTCAATTTTATCAAAATTCTTCAACTTAACTTTTTCTAATTTATTTCTGTTAATTATTTGCAAAGCTGTGGATTTGTTTGAGTACATACCTTCTAATTTATTCATTATCTCTTTTGGCGTTTCACACTCATAAATATGTTGTAGTTGTTTATTTGAAATTGCACTGATAAAAAAGGTTTTTGCTCTGGACTCCATCTTTTTCCAAGTCTGCTCGTTTTCATCAGTTCTTTCTTTTATTACTGGATCTTTAATTTCTTTGTACTCCAATACATTCATGACTCTAAATTTCCATGCTATGAAATTATTACCATCAAACACTGGTATGGTATAGTCATCACCTTTTGCTGCCATTGTTTCAGTTTCTTCTTTTGCTTGCTGCTGATTTACTATATTTTTTCTTTCAATTTCAGAAAATACTTCAATTTTTAACTTCAATACCTTTTTTGTATTTTTTAACCAAATTTTTCTCAAAAAATTTCTATGCTCCAATTTTAATTTAAATTCATCACTTTTTTTTTCACAAAGTTCATTATAGTCATGTTCTTCACTTTTCAAAAAACTCTTAAAATAATTAAGCATTTAACTGTTCACTTTTCATTTAATTCAAAACTCAATTTTCCAAAAAATCTCAACATGTGCTTAACCTCAATTTTCGCCATGCGCTCGCTTAACCTCGTGACGCGCCATGCGGTTTCACAAAATTAAATCCTCGTGCATCAACCTTTTGCACGGATTTTTTCTTCAGGCTTTTCACGCCTCTCACTCACTTAGCTTCTAAGCTAATTATTAGTAAAAATATTTTCCATGCTGCTTAAAAAGATGGCATGGAAAAGAGAAAATTTTTCAAGCACACGTTTTCACTAATCGAACCTTTTCTTACACTTAAGCACACTTTTTGTTCACTAAACTACGCTCGCGGCTACCATGTTGGAATAAAGGGTTTAGTGGATCATGAATAATAAGTGTTGGTTTATTTTATATATAATTATTTAATAAGGTAAACTTATAAATACACTGCATGCCCACAGCATGCGTTCCCGACAAGCAACAGCAACAGAGTAGTAAGCACGCGCACGCACCTTGCGCATCTCGCAGGCTTGAGCTCGCTCGGCTCACACACACACTCTTGTTATTGTGTTCGGTAACTCACTCATTTGAACAGTATAGGAAAGAAGCTTCGCAATATGAACCTCAAGGCCGTCTAGCAGATCAGGCTGGGTCTTGGCGTCGTGGCCATCAGACGCAGCATTGTGTTTGACCTCCCGAGAATCGTCTTTGCCGTTCTCCATCGCGGAAGGTGTCGGAATGTGACCTAACACGAGGATGGTCCGAGAATCCAGCCGTGGACCCGCGAATATTGCGAGTGACTCGGGGAGTTTGGCAGTGAGTCCGCACCTATCACGAAAGGGCTTAGAGGGAGTTGGTCAGGTGGCCCCGTGACCTACGATCGCCGGTGGGTGGTGATAGGCTTACAGGGACAAGTCCTATCGCACCCCGATGCGTCCGCAAAGCAAAGCACGAACAATGTGCTGCTTACCTCTTTTCTAAAAATGATATCTAAGCACGAAAACGTCGCATAAATCGCGTGGGGATCGCAGAAAGACTAATCTATATTTTATAATTATCACTCCTGCAGCTTATTTTTATTCCGACGAGCTCGTGAGGAATTATGAATCAAAACAGACAACTCGAGAAAACGGTACCGTGATCCGAGATCATGAATTCATGGAAAAATGGGGGAGGGTGCGCGATTACTGTGAAACTCCAAGACCGCGCGCGGGCATACAAAAGTACACAATCGTCCACACACTTCCCGATCGCGAAAATTCCTCACGAGATGACGAGCGAGATTTTTAACTTTACACCAGGCCATTAACAAAGGATACTACAGTGTAGATGGTTGGTGCTGGATCGAAGTCAAGTGGCTGTTACAGGTGCACGTGCAGGGACACGACGTCAACTTTGTAATGTATGCCGAATTGCCAGCCACTGAGGGGGACTTCGCATCAACCGCCTTTCCTCAGATTTCCCGCTTCACGCAGGTGAAAACCTTCTTCGGGAAGTGGCTTCATGCCGGCCTTTCTCAGGTGCTCCTACGAAGCCAACACTGCCCGAATGGGGGGGCGGTAAGTGGGTTTGATAATAGAAAATTCGCCAATCGGCGATTCCGATTGAGTGACAAAAAGATTGATTCTTTCTTTCGTGAAAAAAAAACCACCGATCGGTCGAACCGTTTGGGTGGAAAATCTTCTTTTTTTTTTTTTTGCGAGGTAAATTTACTAGCGCGAAATTTACCAGGTGCTGTGGCGAGGCATGATCAGCAATCTCAACGGGGACGGTACACTTGCTCGGAATTCAAAAAAATTGAAAAATGTAAAAAAAAGTATGAAAATTTTTTTTTTTTCAAATCAACAATTATAATAAAATAAAAATAAATGAAGTTACAATAAAAAAATAATATAAAAAAATTTCTATTCATGAATAACTTGCATTTAAAAACGTGAGTATTCACAGATTTCAATCACAAAAAAATCATGATTACATAAACTAAAAAGATGAGATAAAGTTTTCAATAATTATAAAATAGACTAAGAATATTGATTGTATTATTTTGAAAAAATAATTCGGTGAAAAATAAAATTTATGAGTATTTATTATTGTAACGAATATCAGTGGCAGTCGGTATCTAGCGTAAAACGGTGCGATCGGTTTGTTTTCGTTTTACTGTTTTAATTTTGAGATAAAAAAGATGTAAAATTCATTAGAAATAAAAGTTAGAATTTCTTAGCTGCAATGTTGCTAAGTATAAGGAATAATTTGATTCATTGGAAAAATTGTTATTTAAATTTGTATTTTAAATATGAAAGTCAAGCCTGTTTTAATTACTCAATGTTTTCACCTGCTCTAACCGAAGCCAGTTTATTTTATTTTATTTTTTTATTTATTATTATTATTTTTTTTTTACTTGTTTCATCAAAACCAAACCATTGTATTTATAAAAATTAGAATTTAAATTAGAATTACCGAAATTTTATTGTAAAAATAAAAACGTACTTGTAAGTATGTTTAATTTTTATGTTTGATTATAAAATAAATATTTCTACTTTTTTACATGATTTTTAGTTTATCTTTTAATCATTTTAATATTTTCTTGTCGTGTCTCCTATTAGAATAAATAAAAGCATGTTAACAAATAAATTAAAACACATATTATCAATTATAAAAAAAATCAATGTTGTCTTGTTTCGTTTATTTCCAGTTTCATAAGTACACCAAGCGGACAACTTAACAATTCGCTGTTTGAATTTGCCACTCAAAGAAGATGGCCGACGACCCCCAAATTTTTATGGGGTGCCAACCGTGCTAGAGGAAAAAAAATACATATTGTGATTAAGGTTGTCTCTACCTAGCTTTGTACACTACAACACTTCTAAATAATCTATCCTCAAGCCGTAATTATCATTACCTATCAACCATACTTGAATCACGACTCGCAAATTTTTAATATGTATTTTTTTTCCTCTAGCACGGTTGGCACCCCATGAAAATTTGGGGGTCGTCGGCCATCTTCTTTGAGTGGCAATTTCAAACAGCGAAATGTTAAGTTGTCCGCTTGGTGTACATTCAAATTGATAAAACTGTTATGCTGAAAAAAGTTCCGAAATTTTTTTGGGTTAGAGTTCCACAAAAAAGCTGATAGGCTACCCCCTAAGCTCCAAGCCCCCAAAACCCTAGGCGCCCGAGTTCAATAAAAAAAGCTAACTGGCTACCCCCCAAGCTCTGAGCCTCCAAAACCCAGGGCGCCCGAGTTCAACAAAAAAGCTGATCGGATACCCCCCAAGCTCTAAGCCCCCAAAACCCTGGGCGCGCGAATTCAAAAAATGAACTGATCCGATATCCCCCAAGCTCTCAACCCCCAACTGATCAGTTTGTTATATTGAACTTAGGCGCCCAAGGTTTTGGGGGCTTAGAACTTGGGCTCCCAGGGTTTTGGGGGCTTAGTTGCTTTTAAAATACTTTGTAAGTACTTGTTGAGTCGCACGTAAATCTTACCATCATTTTTGGAAAGTAGTAAAAAGTTTAATTATTTATAAAACTTGTTTTGAATAAAAAGTATTTATAAAACCGTCAAGGGATTTTTACGATTTATTTTCAACTTGAGTTGCACATTGAATTAAAAAATCTACAATCGTACAACGTGACTTAATTACTTCGTAAGTCGCGAGTAAGTTGCTATTAAGTACCATGTGAGTACTTGTTAAGTCGCTCGTAACTCTTACCATCATTTCAGGCACACATTTTTTGACACTTGTAAGAAAGTTAACTTTTTAAAAAAATGAGTTTTAATTAAAAATATTTCAAAAATAAGGTGTTATCACGATTAATTTTTGACCTGAGTTGCATATTAAAAAAAAAATACTTGAAGCAGTCTTAAATCGAACAATGTGACTTAATAACTTCATAAGTCGCGAGTAAGTAGCTATTAAATACCGAGTTTTGGGGGGTAGCCGACCAGCTTTTTTGTTGAACTCGGGCTTCCAGGGTTTTAAGGGCTCAGAGCTTAGGAGGTAGCCTAGCAGCTTTTTTGTTGAACTCGTCCGCTCAGGGTTTTGGGGGCTCAGAGTTTAGGGGGTAGCTAATCAGCTTCTTTGGTGAACTCGGTTGCCCAGGCTTTTGGGGGCTTAGAGCTTAGGGGGTAGCCTATCAAATTTTTTGTTGCATTCGGGCTCCCAGGGTTTTGGGGGCTCAGAGCTTAGGGACTAGCCTATCAACTTTTTTGTTGAACTCTACCCCAAAAAAATTTCGGAACTTTTATCAGCATAACAGTTTTATCAATTTAAATGTACTAATGAAACTGGAAATAACATTAAACGCAACAAGACAACATTTTTTTTTTTTATTATTGATAATATATGTTTTAATTTATTTGTTATTATGCTTTTATTTATTCTAATAGAAGACACAACAAGAAAATATTAAAATGATCAAATGAAAAACTAAAAGTCATGTTAAAAATTAGAACTATTTATTTTATAATCAAACATAAAAATTAAACATACTTACAAGTACATTTTTATTTTTACTTTCTCTTCTTCGCGCTTCAAGCGTGCATAGGAAAAAACAATCAGAGTAACCTCAAAATGCACTTTTCGAATATTTTAAAAACTTCTTCACCAATCAGCTCAAGAATAAAAATCTTACGCAAGATGGCGATAGCTCTCTTTTATAAAGGGACAATAAAATTTTGGTATTTCTAATTTAAATTCTAATTTTTACAAATACAAAGGTTTTGTTTTGATGAAACAAGTAAAAAAAAAATAATAATAATAAATAATAAAATAAAATAAAATAAAGTGGCTTCGGTTAGAGCAGGTGAAAACATTGAGTAATTAAAACAGGCTTGACTTTCATTTTTAAAATACAAATTTAAATAACAATTTTTCCAATAAATCAAATTATTCCTTATACTTAGCAACATAGCAGCTAAGAAATTCTAACTTTTATTTGTAATGAATTTTACATCTTTTTTACCTCAAAATTAAAACAGTAAAACGAAAACAAACCGATCGCACCGGTTTACGCTAGATACCGACTGCCACTGATATTCGTTACAATAATAAATACTCATAAATTTTATTTTTCACTGAATTATTTTTTCAAAATAATACAATTAATAATCTTAGTCTATTTTATAACTATTAAAAACTTTATCTCATCTTTTTAGTTTATGTCATCATGATTTTTTTGTGATTGCAATCTGTGGATACTCACGTTTTTAAATGCAAGTTATTCATGAATAAAATTTTTTTTATATTATTTTTTTATTGTAACTTCATTTATTTTTATTTTACTTAATTGTTGGTTTGAAAAAAAAAATTTTTTCATACTTTTTTTTCACATTTTCAAATTTTTTTTAATTCCGCGCGAGTGTCTCGTTCTCGTTGAGATCGCTGGGCGTGATGAAATTAGCTGGCCAGCAACACGAACGAGCTTGGACCCAGAACTGTTGATCAAAAAAAGTCTAGCTGGTGCCAAATCGGTGGATTCCTTGCTGCCGTGATCCTCGACGTCGAGGTCACCAATTGTAGGGTCGACCGGAGGTCTTGCTTGAATGTGGAGCCCTATGCTCCAAGGATTAGGGCGAGGACCAATAATTATGCATGTCAATGTAATCATATGAAATCTTTATTGTCTTAATGAGGTATGAAGGTTCGGTAGCGAGGTTAGGTTACTGCTACGCACCGTAGGCTCGTGCACACTGATAACTCGCTCTTCTTGACACAACGAGCAGCGCTGGCGTACGTTTGCTCTCTCACTCTCTCACACAGGGCGTCTTTCTCGGTCTCGAGCATCCTTGACGAGATAGACCCATATGGTCTGTTTTGCAGTCGCTATCTATCGGATCGTCAAAAAACTTACTCAAAAATGAAAACAACCAAGGTGCTAGGCTTTGAGGTTAGAACGCGGCAACACAGTTGATGACTGAACTTGCTGTCATTTGTTCAAAAAAGAACCCTCATAAAGCACCTAAAATTGATTGGAGCCCGAAAAAGCGTATATATGATTCTTATTATTTTTATTACTATTATTATTGCAGTTGGTGTTTTTATTATTGTTATTTTTTTTTATCCTTCATTGGTCAGTTGACTTGAAGGAACAGCATTAAAAGATTCTTAGTGATTTCTTCTGCAATAATACTTTGTAATTTTTTTTTTTTTTACGTATAAAATATGTTTATATGTAAAATTTTTCAAAACTCATTCAAGTTTTTGTCATACTTTTATAACAAAAATCCAAGCATCCAAGTTACAACCTTTATTGAATTCATAACAATAAGTTAGAAAGATTGATTCAGTGCCATAAAAAAAAAATTTGTAACTATGGAACATAATAATAATTAAAACCATACAATAACACTAATGATAATTTTTTGCTGAATCTCAGAATTTTCTTATCAAACAAGGTTTAATGTCAGTTGCAGGCAATGTTTTCACACATTTTAAGAAAAATCCAATGCATTTTGAACTATATTGATTGAGAAAAACCTGCACAAACATTAATAGTATTAATAAAAAAAATAGAGACATGATATTTCAGTTTTAATTTTTTTTAATTTATTAATAAAAATAAAATTTTACCAGCATAAATTAATTTGTGAAAAACTCTTTACAGTAGGGATGAATATTTAATTATAAAAAAAAAAAAAAAAAAAAAAAAAAATCAGCACTAAAGAATTAAAACACACAACAATCACAAAACATCTGCTTCAAGTAATCCAAGAACCCCATTAATTGAAGGATTGTATGATACTTGTAATCACTAAAAAAGACCTTTTATTGACAGAATAGAAGAACATAAAAACCCTAAAAATGATTCATCTGTTGTTTCTGTACACATGACTTACAACTATGAAAATGACTTTGATTGCAATAATCCTTCTTTATTAGGTTCAGAGAAACAACCTTTTAAGAGTGCTGCCTACACCGCGCGCAGAGCGCCGCCAAACGTCGTATTACGGGTGCGTGAAAAAAGTTCCAGATGAAATACGCTTTCAATTATGATTTAATCATTACAAAAAAATCTCAAAAAATAGTTAAAATTAATTTACGCTTGCCTTACCTTCTGGTTTTTTCGAAAAGTTGTTCTAAATGCTTAAAAAAATGATTGAAAATCTCGATAAAATCGGCGTCTGCTGCGCATGTTTATGCCGGCGACAAAGAATTACCTACTGCGAATTATTCTTTCACTTGATGAGAAATCCAGATAGTAAGGCATTTGTACGCTAGAATAACGAATTTTTTGGTATTTTTTTACTAACAATTAGTGAATTCTAGCGGCCACAGTTTGTCAGGAACTATTCCAGCAGGCTGGTCGTTGTGTTTTAGTCTTTCGAGATAAAACATAGCGGATATCTAGTTCGCCGCTCTACCGTAGATGGCGTCGATGCAAAAATTCAAGGGCGTACTTATTTATTGTAAGTTGCCGGGACCCCGGGGCTTAGCGACAGCTGTTGCGGTGTGAGTTCCGACTGCATGAAAGAATGTTTTGCAAACGCTCGCTCCGCAGCGATTCACCGACTCAGCTATTCGGCACTCCCCACTCGGACTTGTTTTCTCAGTCAGAGATCGTCGATAGAGTATACCTTGATGTATGTACATTATACATGCCTAAAAATCACTAAACCATGATTTTTTTTTAACCAACTAATGCACCGCAAAAAAATCGTGAATCGATTAAAAAAAACAGTTTATAAAATAATTTTTTTTTTAGCTCCAATCTTTTGTTAATTTCATACAACAAGTTTTGTACGTCAAAAGTCATGAAAATTACGAATTAAAACAAAAAAAAATTTATATTTTGTAATCAGTTAGAAACCACTCTATTCTCATTTAGTACCCTGAAATGTTTTGAATTTATAAGACCGATACAAATCATACATCGTTCTGAAGGTATTGAAAAGAGGAATTTTTTTGCAACTACCGAAACTCTGTATCTTCAAAATTGTTCTTGCACAGTTCGAAATTTTTGTTAACTTTTATCAAATCATCTGCGAGTTATTGAATTCTTAAAAAAAGCAATTTTATTTGTACATAACTTTCGCAAAATTTATAAACTATTCCAGAGTCTTATTGTTGATACATAAACATTTAAGAATCTGCATTCTTCTTTAAACATATTTAAAAATCAACAACTTGATTTTGAGTGACCCACTTCAAAAATTTTGACTCAAAGCCGTAAAGGTTTGTGATTATTGAAGAAATAAACTTCCATTAAAATCCAATTAATCCATTATAATCCAGTTTAAAAAAAAATACTTTTTTAATGCCAAAATTGGGTAACGGGAAAATATTTTTGAATGGCCCCTTAAAGTCGGAAATAAAAGATGTCAAAGAAAAAGTAACTGACATCTCTTTGTGTCGTTCTCCTGCTTGCTCAAGATCTCAGCTCCCTTTACCAGGGAGTTACCATTAGTAATGTAGATAACTTTCAACATAGCTTATGTAAGTTATGAAACCCAAAGTTGTAAATAAAGCTTTAGAGTACTGAATAAATAGATATTACCGTATATAATATCTTCTGTGCACTAAAACTTTATTCACATCTTTGGGTCTCATAACTTACATAAGTTATGTTAAAAACTGACATTAATTATCTACATTACTCATGGTAACACCCCTGCCTGCCACCCTTTCCCTCCTTATAGCTCATATAAATATCTGTCATCTCTTCAATTAACTCACTTCCAAGAACTCAGAATCAGAATCTCCCAACAAAAATATATCATTGCACTCTCAGAAATTTTTTTTAATCCACACACCCCCACTCATATGTATGACATACCTGGATATACCTTTACCCATCATGATTGCCCAGGCACACCAAAAGTTGGTGTCGCCTCCTTACTGTACACGCAACGCAACACCTTTTGTGGAGAACAACAGTAATAAAACGTTGCAATTTAATGCGCTCGTTAACTGGATTTGAAAAATCTGGAATAGCTCACTAGAATAAACTAAAGGCCTACCAATGAACCATTTTAAGACACCCATAAAACTTCACTTGAGTCATGGAATTTGATTAGAGATTGTAGTCGATAAAAATGCAATTATTTAAATGAATTACCTCTAGTGACTGTGAATACTTTAATTTTAATCATATATCAATACAGTACTGCTCAAAAGTTTAAGACACCCCCAAATTTCACTATACACATCTGTCGAATTTGAGTTTGCGCTTAGCCGTAACGGCTCAAATCGGTGTGTCAAGGTCTTAAACTTTTTTTTTTTTTCATTAATATATTAATTTAAAAGAAAAACCATTATTGTAATAATATTTAATTTACAAATGAATGTTCTCTCACGTTTCTGTTTAAAAAGTTAATTTTTGAAATACAGCAAATTTCAGCCATTTTTTCACTTTAGGAGCTGTCTTAAAATTTTTTACCAAGATCCTAATGCATACACTATTTTTTTCCAAGTTTTTACAATGTTCAAGTTTAACGAAAAAAAATTTCAAGTCGATCCATACAAAACTGTTCGAGCCACATAAGAAAAATGCATATTTTTAATCAGTTATAAATAACTAGTTTTTAAAAATTTTAATCAATTTTATGCCTAAACCTGTTATTTTTTTCTAATATAAGGGACAAAAATTATATAATAACCCAACTTTTTTCTATTTTTAACTTATTTAATTCAAATTATATAGAAAACTTAAAGGATTTCATGAAAAGTTACAATTTTTCATGGTAATAATTAAACTGTTTAACGAGAAGAAAAACGTAAAATTTTTAAATTAATTTATTCGATTAAATTAATAGAACGGACAATTTGATTTTTAACGTGGTTTTTTTTAATAAATTAGTTATTTGAGCTTGACATATCTCGAACTGACTTCTTGGAATGTTATGTTCAAATTATTTAACGTTTAGCGCCATCTACATGATAAAGTTAGAAATTAAATAGATACATTTGTTTTAAATTTTGTAATTTTATCGGTTAAGATTAGCATGGGGAAAAAAGCAGTGTCAGAATCAGTAAAATGGCAAATTATTGGTTTGTTTAAAGTTAAAAAAAATCTAACAGAGATTTCAAAAACTCTGAATGTAAGTAGATGTTGTGTTCGGAATACAATTTTCGCGTACCAAAACACAGCAAACGTCAAAAATAAAAGCCGGTCGGGTCGACCTCGTGTAACAAGTGCCAGAGTAGACAGAATTATCATCAACAAAGTAAAAAGAGTCCGGAAAATTACAGCTAATAAATTAAAAAATCAATTGAAAGATGAAGTGAATGTGGTAATATCCAGACAAACTGTCAACAGGCGTATGCTTGATAAAAATTTGAAAAGTTGCGTGGCAGTCCGTAAGCCGCTTCTCACTAAAAAAAATCGTAAAGATCGCTATGAGTGGTGCCATGACAAATTATCTTGGACTGAAGAAAAGTGGAACACTGTTTTATTTAGTGATGAATCTTCATTTCAACTGCTCTCCAATCGGCCGAGAAGAGTAAGACGTACCGCAGATGAAAAATATAATCAAGACTGTCTTGCCGCAAAAGTTCAGAAAGGTGGCGGGTCTGTGATGATTTGGGGCTGTCTTTCAGGAAAAGGAACAGGTGAACTTTATTTTGTAGACGACACAGTCAATAGCGACAAATACATTAACATTCTCGATAACACTATGATTCCTTCAAAAAAAAAAACTTTTTGGAAGGCGTAAAAATTGGCTGTTCCAACAAGATAATGCTCCGTGCCATACTTCAAAGAAAAGTTTGCTGTGGCTGTCTGATAATAAAATACCTTTGCTCAAATGGCCAGCTCGCTCGCCGGATTTAAATATTATTGAGAATGCTTGGGATCAAGTAGAACGTATAATTCAAAACAAAGATTTAGGAAATCTCAATGATTTGAAAGTAGAAATAGCTGCTGCTTGGCAAAGTTTAAGTTGCAGTTATTGTTTAGACCTTGCAAAGTCGATGGTCCGAAGAGTCACAGCTTGCTATAAAGCCAAAGGAGGAGCAACAAAATATTAGAATTCTCGGATAAAAAAATTCAATGTAGTGTAATTTAAATGATTTATTTGTGTTCTTTAATATGATTATGATAATAGTTTTTTTTATGTATAATTAATTTTAAAATTTTAGGTTTTTTTCTCGTTAAACAGTTCAATTATTACCATAAAAAATTGTAACTTTTCATGAAATCCTTTAAGTTTTCTATATAATTTGAATTAAATAAGTTAAAAATAGAAAAAAGTTGGGTTATTATATAATTTTTGTCCCTTATATTAGAAAAAAATAACAGGTTTAGGCATAAAATTGATTAAAATTTTTAAAAACTAGTTATTTATAACTGATTAAAAATATGCATTTTTCTTATGTGGCTCGAACAGTTTTGTATGGATCGACTTGAAATTTTTTTTCGTTAAACTTGAACATTGTAAAAACTTGGAAAAAAATAGTGTATGCATTAGGATCTTGGTAAAAAAATTTAAGACAGCTCCTAAAGTGAAAAAATGGCTGAAATTTGCTGTATTTCAAAAATTAACTTTTTAAACAGAAACGTGAGAGAAATTCATTTGTAAATTAAATATTATTACAATAATGGTTTTTCTTTTAAATTAATATATTTATGAAAAAAAAAAAAAAAGTTTAAGACCTTGACACACCGATTTGAGCCGTTACGTCTAAGCGCAAACTCAAATTCGACAGATATGTATAGTGAAATTTGGGGATGTCCTAAACTTTTGAGCAGTACTGTACAAGCATTCCTCTATCTATACGCGGTTAATTGGTTCCAAGAAGGTGCTACGTATACCGAATCCGCATATAACGAAGTATTAGTCTTTTTTCAAAGTCAAATTTTTTAGAACATCCACAAAAACTAAACATAAAGTGTCACAGTATTCTTGTCTCGGAGTATACAGCTACTTTCATACAAGACAAATTAATAAAAGATTCGAAAAAAAAAAAACAAGCTGTTCAAGGTTGATTTGATCTCACAACCTATGTTTAGTCCTATTGCTTGCCTGGCATCCACTGCATCCATAGAGCTCATGGGTCATTCTTTAATTCTGTGATTTATTGATATTTGATGTTCCTTTATGTTATGACATCGAAGGTTTATTTGGATCGGTTTAATAATTTATACTTCGTTATATATTACTGATGTCATGTGATCTAATCTTTATAAAGGGCCACGGCACGTTGACATAATAGTGCCGTACGCTAAACTGACCAACTTTTTGACTTTAACCCCGATGTGTTTTACATAAATTTAATTTCTATTTTTGTTTTCTTTTTAGTTTTCAAAGGATGCTTATGAAGGTTCCTTGATGTGTGTAAAAAGAATTCGAGAATTAATTGAAACAGTATCCTAGCTACAGTTGCTGAAAAAATAAAATGTAACAAAGTATCTATGTATCGAAAAACAAAATATTTTTACGTAAATTCAATTATATTAATGATCTAGATTAGGCAAACAAAATTGTCTAAAGATGATAGAAGAGTTTAGCTGATCTATTGTTCATTCATTTGCATTATGTAGATTGGCTGCTTAATTTAAATTTTTGTGAAAACATTTACAAGGATTTTTTTATGTAAAAAATCATTGTTAACAAAATGAATTTTTTTAATCTATTACTTACTAGAAGATGACTAGACATTTGAGTCACCGATTTTAATGAAACTTAGGGTAGTTTTCTGGTACTGAATGATGAATTAAAACCATCAATATTTCTCTGGATGGGCATTTCTATCAGTCTGCAATATAAATATGTGTGACTAGCATTTTTTCCATTCTTTAGCTAATTAAAAAAAACTCTTGTTCAAGATCTATTTCAATTAGAGAGATGCAAGATCTTGCGTTTTTTTCTAGTCCTATAAATTTCAAGGAAAAAATATTTTCAAATCTTAAATCAAATAATTTAAAGATATAAATTATTCTTAGTCAAATTATTTGAATTGAGATTTAAAAATATTTTTCTTTAAATTCATAAAGATAAATCAATTGCAAGGCCTCCCATCTCTGTACGTTCAATAGGCTTTGAACACGAATTTTTTGAAATCTGTGAAATGTAGCGACTCAAAGCCTATACATTTCAATGATGATTCAAAACTACTTCAATTTGTGGTTGTCAAAGAGATTTCCATATGCTGAATCTCAACAAATACACTCTTGAAGATGAAATTTTATTTACCTTTTGAAGATTTTAAGTGAGATAAACTTTTTTAGTTAAATAGTAATTTAAAAATGTTGTAGTGGTTCATGCTAAGGTTTTTTTTATCAAGTTCTCTATTATAATTCATTCAATTTACAGCAAGTTTAAATTCAGGAGATGTCAATAACCGAAATTCAATTGATATTAAATACATACATGCATTTAAATCATTATTGGAATTTATAGATTCTGAGTCAATACACTAGCACTGATAAGGTTTATTGTTCTCAGTTTATTTTCCAAAATTTGTCTGACTATCAAGTTTAATTTATATTTATAATACATATACTAACTCCCTGTACTTGGTCATCGACATTAGCTGCATATAAATGTGATGGTGATCAATGTCTCATGGGGTTATTCAAATTGTCAGAGAAGTACATACATGTTGCAAAAACTGTTAATATGATCAATTTTATCACCAAAAACTTTATCGGTTCAGACCCTGCAAATTGAAAATAATTTTAAAAAATACTTCAATTTGTTGTTTGTATAAAAATTTTAAAGTATTGACTGTACAACGCTGTATAAGCCAATAACCAATGATGAAAAAAATGAGATAAAATTATTTATAATTTTTTCATAAAACTGCGTGAATTAATTTTTTTAGTTGATAATAAAGAAGTGGTGTGGTACCAACTTTTGATGTTGTTTGATCATGTTGATGACTATTATTTATGAAGCTTTGTAGAAAGAGCAAACACATGTAACAAAAATAGTGAAAATAACATCTTGCAATTGTTTTTTCTCTATGGACGCATTGACTCAGATCTCATGCAATCAGAACTTCATTAAACTAGTGAAATAGACTTAAGTAGGTAAAACAGAGCGGGCCATGCCTCGAACGCACCACACCGTGGTTTCCCTACTAGCTTGTGCCGCGAACCTCTGCTCCTTTGCCAGCGCCTATCTTATGGCAGCCGGATCAGAGTATCCGCTATATTCTTACTGGCATTCGATGAGAGATTTTGAAAGTTATTTGAATTTAAAAAGTGAAAAGTTAATTTTATTTGCGTCGGTCCTTTTAAGGGCCAACAATATTTCAAACATACAACAAATTTATTTATTCCTTTTTTCAAATTATTTATTGAATAATTTCGGATGAAATAAATTGAAAAACATTTCATTGTTAAAAAAATCATTTATTAAAAATCACTTAAAACTATGGTACATTATGAATAACTTAAAACTATGGTACTTTATTACTATATTACAATTCAATTAAATTTTTTTTCTTTTTGTTTAATTTTTTTTAATTTAATCTTTTTTTCATTTTTCTTTTCATAAGCTTTTTGTTCTTCTTGAAGTTTTTGAAAGCTTTTATATTGATCATCTTGTCGATTTTTTTCCTCGGAATAACTTTTAAAGCCTGAGGATTTTTCATCTTTCATTCTTTCGTAGCCGGAGGAGCTCTGCTTTTGACCCATGTTCAATGAGAAGTTAATAAGATTGAGAAAACCAAATGTATCTATACCCACTCCATGGGTTTTTCCGAATCTTGTAATTCTTTTTCTACCATAAATTTTTTTTAAAATCTCACGTTGTGCAGCGCGCAACACGTTTTGAATTTTCCATTATGATTTTCACAAATTGTCACTAATTTAATTTCAATCAATGGAGGATACGAGTACGCAGCCACATCCTTTACGTTATACCTGAAGCGCTCTAACCATTTTCTCTTCATCGAACCTGCAACGTAAATCTCTGTAGCGTCTTTGAACGAATCGCGAATAAGTTTTCCTATCGATGTGTAGGGAAGAGAACCAGTGTTCCAATTTAATCCGTGATAATGACGCTGCAAGTCGGAATTAATATTTTTATAATTTTTTGTTAGATTATTCCACGAGTAGGGTGCATTGAAAAAAAGTACTACAGGGTCTGCCTCTTGATCGAGTGGTACGAATGAAAACTCTTTGATGATGTAGTCGTGTTCTCCCCGAATATTACATCCTTCTTTTATGGTACTTCCAGGCTGCACGAAGCAAGCCATGTCCACCACGTAGCGCATCTTGACGATTAATGCGTGATGAAAAAACTTATACCTTTCTTTTATACTAATTTTTTTACATCCCCGCTAACCGAATTGTATTGTACGATTCGATCGTGTAAAATTAGACAGTAAGCAGCAGTCTGCGCAGGAAAATTTTCTCTTGAATCGAGTTCTATTCGTACGTCGACCGGTGCACTTTTCAAAGATTCGTTTTGTTTGGAGCAGTTGATCACAATGAGAGGAATTTTTTCGATGAAGTCTGTTTTAGTTAATGTTGGTTCAGCATCTTTTCCATAATACGCGATTTGAAAGTTGGCGTACATATCGTAAAGTATCGCGTACTCATTCTGATTGATATTGAGATTTAAATTATTGTAAGGATAATATTGAGAGTGTTTTTGTCACAGGTAAACCGTGAAAGAGGAAAAAGAAAGAAATATTTAATGAAATTTATTATTATTAAAAAAGAAATAGATTATTGAAAAAATGTTTTATTTTACGTTAAAAATTACAAAGGTTAAAATAGCTTAAGTACCCGTGTCTCTTTTACAATGAAAAAAACGTAGAAACTGTCAGAAAATTATTTTTTTTTCTAAAGTTTTTATAGGTTCGGCTGCCAAAACAAAATCTATTTACAAAACAAAAATTCGTTGCTACGGGCCTTCAACAAGTGGTAAAAAGTAGAGAGCGCGTTCTCCACTTTCGAACACTCAATTGAATTAACGCAACTTTGAATTAATTGAGCATTGCTTCCGAAAATAAACGTTAGTGATGTCTCCTTTTGATTCATCACCACGTAGGTTTTTCCGCGCAGGTCAATAAGTAACCTATACATTACTTACGCCGCTCGACGGAATAAACTAAATTTCCAAGTATTGAAAATTAATTGCCTCAATGTAGCTCAAACCCGAAAGCCTGTACGCTTTGCAGAGTCTTAGAAACAATACTCAATAGTAATAAAACAGTGTCAACAAATCACACGGGTAGAAATAAGCTTACAAGTTTAATTTTATTCAATAATGAAATAATAACAAATTGAGATTAACCGACATTATAAACGTTTAAATCATTCATTTCACATTCATTCAACATTCGTTCCGCAACAGAGAGTTTAAAAAAAGTTTTACGTGACTTAAATTGCAGTGATCGAAAAGACCATAGTTTTCACTATTTACTGATTTTTTGTTGGTCTGTAAACCTATAATGACAAAACGAGGTTTTTCTAATTGATTTGATGTTTTTACAGTCCAAACGTGTTTGGTTGTTGTGGGTAGCAATGGATACTCGAAAAATTCTTTAGACCTGAAACTCATGGTAATTGCACGATCTTTTCCAAGAAATTTAAGCAAACTTATTCTGTGTGAATCTGATATTAAAACGTAAGGCATTAGCTTTTCAATCTTTAAGATATTAATATCGACGACTTCAAATGCTTCGTTACCTGCTTTTGTTTGTATTATAGCATTCAAGTCATTTCTCGATCGAGTAATGATTAACTCGAGCTTCACGTTAACTACAATCTTATGATGATCTTCTGCAAAACCCAATATATAACTGAGAGGAATGAACACGTCAAAATATCCATCCTCGTTGGGTATCTTTCTTTTCTTATCTTCCGAAAGACCATACCATCCTGAATTTTCAGCAATCAAACTTTGATTAGGATTAAAAGATAACCAATTTTTCATCAACGTAGTTAAACCCACGTTTTTACACCGATCTATTTCAATTCCATTTAACTCTAATCGAACATCGTCGAATAAATGACAAATACCGTTATTAACAAAAAATGTATTTTTCGGTGCTTTTTTCGTAGCGGTATCAGTGAATTGACCGTAAATATGAAGAATGCTCCGTGATGGTAAAAGGCACAGATCTTGATGTTGTATAGCGATACGAATTTCATCACTGTTGCCATAATTTGCTGCTGTATACGGTTGGTGATCGTGTATCTCGTAATGAGAGATGCTTTTATCAAACGCTACAGGATTTTGAATGCTTAGAATGTCTTCCATTTTTTTTAAAACAGCAAAAGAATATGCAAGTTACTTTCCACCAGGAACTACTTTTAAGCCTAGACTTTTGAGAAACTGGATATTCGCTCGTGTTAACACTTTGAGAGTTCGTTGGCGACTGATCGAAGAAGTGCATTTTGTGTTATTTTTATAGTTTTTGGTTTGGAATCCCCCACCACAGTCGAATCGTTATATTTTCTTCGAGAAAATTAACTAACTCACCGTCTTGATCGACCACGCGCAACTGAATGTCATCAATACAGGGTACTGTTATAGGTAACTAAATTACTTAGGAAGGAATTTCGATTATTTTAAAACCAGGGTCGGCCTCTGGATAAAATTCGTGAATTGTGTGAACCTTTTGTTATTAACGTACGCACCGCTCGTGATGTTGCACTCAACTCTTATTGAATTTATTGTAATTATATTTACGTGTGTGTCGGAAATGTGATGATTATTTGCGGAAAGCAGACGATGACTACATCCTAATATTCTAGCGATTGAATCTCGCGGTCGGACATCAATTTCTGCAGTGCACTTTATTTCACAGTGTAACGTAGTTTCATTAGGTTTTAAAGAGATTCCAGTATTTATTTTTCTTTGTTTAAGAGTTTCTTGAATATATTTTTCTATGTTATTAATTTCGTAACAACCGATTGGAAATTCAATCAGTTGATCGCCGATATAAAATTTTTTGCACCCGACGTCAATATTTGGAGTAGAATTGAAAGTTAAAAATTCAACTAATCCTAAAGAGTAATTTTTATGTGGTGATAATTCAATTGGAGGGTAATACTGAGCTTCTAAAACTTAGGAAGACGCTGACAAAGTAAGCGTAAAAGAGTCCATGATAGTTTGACAGCGGGTAAGCTAAAGCAGCTCTTTATATACCTTTTATCTATCCGCATAAAAATTTCAAACATAAATGTCCACAATTATACGTATTAAAATCTTGATATTTTTCAGGATTATATTTTATATTGTCGACATTTAAATAATTCATTAATTCAATCGGTGTGCTTAAATTTAAAATAAAAAAAAAAAAAAATTAAAAATTAAATTAAAATTTAAATTTTAAATCACCAAAGCTATTGAAGTAAACGACATCTTTTCCTCGCTTTCGGTATGCACACCAATGTGTACCAGGTCCGCTATCGTTATCAAGGTTTATAAAACCAGATTCGCGATAACGGGAACTTGATAAAGGTAATTTAATTTTCATAAACACGCCTCGAAAATGAGGAATTTTCAATTTATTAGCATACTTGATTAAATCAAAATTTGTCAGCGGACGATTGGGTAATTTTATTTCCGGCTTTTTTTTTAACCCCTTGCTACTATATCGTTTTAAATACAAACCAAGACCGGTCTTGTAACGTTTTAGGTATGAACCTTTTCCCAACGCTATTGCTTCCATGGTTTTATTATGTCTTTTACTTTCATCCAAATTTTGACGAGCTGTTTTTGCTTCGGTAATCGCTTTGTTAACCCCTGCAGCTCCTCCTGTGAGAGCTCCGGTTGCACTAAGTCCGAGGAATAAAGGTAAAACACCCCCTATTTTTGACGACACCAGGAGAATACGTGGAATTTTATTTTGTTTTTACCTCCCGATTTTTTTATGGCAGTTCTAGCAGCTTTGAGTGCTGCAGTGATTACACTTTTCGGTGACTTACCTGCAACTCCTAATTTAGGAGCTGTTTTTATCATACTATTAAATGATGTCATCTTTTTACATCTTTTTTTACACTTTTTTTTTAGATTTCTTTCTGGATTTTTTCGAACCCATACCCAATTTTTACTTTGCTTTCATGATATTGGTAACTGCGTACGCGGACGCTTTTTCTCCTAATGACGCGTCGATGGAAATGACTCTTCCCCAAGCTTTATCAGCTAAAACTCCGTCTGCTGCGTTTCTGGCAGCGTTACTTTCTTTATTTTTCGAGTAAGCGATGTTGTGCTCTTTACACGCAGAATCGAGTTGGTTAATCGGTTGATCACCGCGAGCTAGTCTAGCGGCTAATTTTGTGCCGGGTCCGCAATAATTATATCCAGGTAAGTGAAGCTCGAACGGAAGTCAATCTTCCGCTGCTGTTCCAAAGCATCTCGTGAGAGATAACGTAAACTTTTTAATTTTATTTCGTCAAGATGAAATGAACTTGAAGCCTATTTACGACGATCACGTCAACAGCGATATGAAATTTGAAAAATTTAAAGAAATAAGTTCAAAATGTTGGAGCGATAAACATAGTTTTTTAGTCATAGACAAAGAAAAAGATATTAATAAAGGACGTTACAGAAAAGGATTCGATTGTTTTATAATAAATGTAACTTAACTTGAAATTCATCAGTCTTCAGCGAGACGTCATAGCGATAGCATGGCTGACTTTATTTGCGAGAAAAATGTTCTCAAAGAGCTTGTAAGAGCTCGCGAAGCAGTTAAACGAAAGTATGACTTGATCAAATTTCAAAAGGATAACACCGAACGTGTTTTACAGGAAAAGTTTAAGCCTATTACCGACCCGCTCAATGAATAAGTTGAAAACAAAAAACGTATAAAATTAGATAAAAGCTTTGATCGAAGCTCAGTATCGGATCAAAATTTTTCAACAGTAGATTCATCGGTAATTGAAAAATCAATTATTGATGAAAATGAAGATCACGACTCGATCAACTTATTTAATCATCCTGAAAATACGAATAGCGCGGGAGAAGTAGTACAAATCAAAGCTGCCGAGCAAGATAATTTATATGGCTTGAAGAGAAGAACGAAAAATGGATATCAATTTGGTAATGCGATTGTAAAATTTGAAAAAGATAATATAATTGTTAATAACAAAACTTACCCCAGAACTCAAGGTATGTTCGAACTCATTGTTTATAAAAACCCGCAAAATTATAGCATTTCCAATACTACTTACTATAAACAAATTCTCGAGCAAACTAGCGCGCATAAAAAAGGAAACGAACCAGGTGGTGAGTTAAAAAAGCATGCAGCTAGTAATAAATATAAAAATATAATTTCGGATCTCTTTCAAGCGATAAAATCACCATCACTTTTTAAAAAACATAAAACTGTAATGTTGAATCGAAAATTACCGACTTCAGTGAAAAGAGGAGGAGCTATAATACCTAGATTTAAATTTGCCAAACGCGATAATAAATTTCAGTACGTTTTTTGGGATGATGCAAACGAGCTCGTTGATAGACTACGATTATTAATAGCCGAGCAAGCTGCAGGTAATTTGAGTCATACAAACGAAGTGCATTCAATTTTAGAAGAGCTTAGGCAGGGTGGGTATATATATTGAACACGCAAGAATTTTTCATCATTATCGCAATGCCTAGCGACGTATTCGGAAGAAAACGTGAAAAAATAGCAAGCAGACAAGGTCCTCCTGGCAACGGATTTAAGCTTACTCGAGACGGAAATTACGATGTTGTAAATAAAAGAATTTGTAACTTGGCCGAGCCTGCTAACGCGAGTGACGCGGTTAATTTAAATAAGCTTCAACAATCCATAAAAGAAGATGATCTTCAGTTAAAAAAAGAAATATCCGATTGGTTGGCTACATTTAAAACAGAAATCAAGCGAATTTTAGAAAATGGAAAGAGTCGTGAATAAAATCCATCGCCCTGCACGCAGAAACTTTCTTCGTAGAAAAGTTAAAATGGTACGTCCTTTGGACACGCTTCAAGCCGATTTGATAGAGATGCAACCATATTCTAGAAAAAATAAAGGGGTGCGTTATTTACTTACAGTGATCGATTCATTTTCAAAAATGGCGTGGGCGCGCGCAGTTAAAACCAAAAGTGGTTTGGACGTGTCAAAAGCCATGAAATCGGTGTTGATAGAAATTAATTCTCCGGTGCGTAACCTTCACGTTGACATGGGAAAAGAATTTTACAATAAACATTTTCAAGATCTTATGAATAAGTATAAAATAAATATGTACTCCACCTACACGGGTCTGAAAGCATCGATCGGCGAAAGGTTCAATCGCACGCTCAAAAGTGAGATGTGGCGTCGTTTCAGTCTCAATGGCAATTACAAATATTTAGATATTCTACACGATTTAAAAGATTCTTATAATAATCGCACTATAGGTATGAAACCAAAAGAAGTTAACGCTAAAAATGTACTTTTAATTTTGAAAAGATTGAATAAAATAAAAGTTAAAAAAAGACCAAAGTTTAAAACCAACGATAAAGTTAGAATCAGCAAAGTCAAAAAAATTTTCGAAAAAGTATTCGTTCCCAACTGGACTAATGAAATATACACGGTGATTCACCGGGAATGAGGAGGAGAAAAAATTTAGATTCCTAAAATTTTTCCGATTCCAAAAATAATAGTATTTATAATTTTTTATTAATAGGTTCAAAAGTTATTAAGGATTTAAAAAGTCCCTTCAGATTCAAAAATTTTATTCCGAAAGGGTAGTGGATATAGTAATTTGGATTGTTTTATTTGATATACTTTTTGCAAAAACAAAAGCCCGTGGATAACCTTACACGACACGCGAAAGCACGTGGGTTTGTTTTCATTCAAAATAACGAAGGTTATATGATGTAGCAGGAACTTTTCACGCATGATCAGCGCGAGGTTCAGAGCGTTTCTTTCGAAGCATTGAGTTCAGGCCCGCTGGGGTTACGTTTGAAAAACGTGAAAGCGCAAGAAGTAAAAGAACGATAAAAATTTTTAAATATCGTTCAAAGAATGTTTTCCATTTTACTTACGAAAAATTAATTATAATTTTTAAAAAATATAGAATAAAATAAAGAAGCATCATCAAGTACTTAGCCAAGTCAAAAGAATTAAAATTTCATTTTTTTTAAAGAAGACGTTGACTTTTAACTAATAAGTCTTTTAAAATATTTTAAATGAAAAAAAAAATTATTTCAGGCCAGACCAAGCCTTTTCTCAATATTTTTTATTTCTAGCGTAAACTTTTTAAGCATGAGGTAAGTAGTTTTTAATCAGAAAAATTAATGTAAATACATAGCTTGTGTTCCAAAATTGTTATTGCTTTGTGAAAAATGAAATATTACTGAGACAAGTATAGGATTGCATTGCTTTCAATCAGAAATAATGATTAAGTAACTCTGAATCTTTTGAAACAAATACTTATAAGATCAATTTTCATTAAATAAAAAAAAAATAGTAATAATAATAATTTTTGACAACAATCATAAGATAAGTTGAGGAATAAACATGTATGAGCAAACTAATATTTTCAAAGAAATTTGGTTCCAAATAATTTCAACAGTTAATTTGATAAAATTTTTTCAAATACTTTTGCTGAATATTCAGCAAGAAAATTAATTTTTTGAAGACGTTTCTGTACGAAATTAAGAAGAGTTATTTGAAATTTTGATTTTTTTAAATCTTTAGAAGTAAATGCCAGGAGTATATGTACACATGATATTTATTTTGATATCGTTAATTTTTTAAACAATTACAGATGAAGAAACACTTAAATATTTATAATAATAGCTAAAAAGAACAGTAGTTTAATAAAATAAAATGGTTTAAAATAATTGAATGATAACAAATTTTTACGAGTAAAAAGTATTCATGCAAATTTTATTTTTTAAATTTTTTTAAAGTATCTTTGAGCTCTAGATACTTTTTATAAAGTTAAATTTTGATTAAAACATATTTGGTCAATCTGAAACTGTCAACCTGTCTCAAGATAGGTTTTCCTGGCTCAAAAACGATACAACTTTTTTTTAAGAATTATTGCTTGATTGAAAGTTATTTTAATCAAAAAAATCTTTTGTCATTTGGTTAGCATCTCTCAGAGTCAAAATTATACTGCTCAACCCGACCTGAAATAAGTGATGAAATACTGAAAAAAGTCTAGCTCGATTTTTTCGTAATTTTGTGTCCGAATGGAGAGCTTCGTGTCATAAAAATCATTTTCCAATAAAATAGCAAATATTTGGGTCAACTCTACTACAGTCAACCTGCCGCAGGTTAATTTTTCTGGGCTCAAATAGGATCTGCATTTTTATTCAAGAAGATGGATTCAAAGCCGTTTGAATCAAAAAAATCAATTGTCATTTAATTAGCATCTCTTGGAGTCAAAATTGAACTGCTCGGCCCGACCTGAAATAAGTGACCCGTTACCAAAAAAAATCGAGCTTGATTTTTTCGTAATTTTGAATCCGAATGGAGCCCTCCGAGTCAAAAAAATCATTCTCTAATAAAATAGCAAATATTCAAGTCAATCTCAAACAATCAACCTGTCTCAGGTTAGGTATTCCGGGCTCAAAAAGCATCGAGCTTTTTTTTTAAGAATTCTTGCTTGACCGAAAGTCATTTTAATCAAAAAAATCTTTTGTCATTTGATCAGCATCTCTCAGAGCCAAAATTGAACTGGTCGGCCCGACCTGAAATAAGTGATCCGATACCGAAAGAAATTTAGCTTTATTTTTTCGTAATTTCGAAACCAAACGGAGCCCTCCGAGTCAAAAAAATCGTATCCAATAAAATAGCAAATATTTGGAATGATCTCCAACAGTCAAACTGTCTCAGGTTAGGTTTTCCGGGCTCAACTGAGATTCAACTTTTTTTCAAAAAATCTGTCGTGATTGAAAGTCATTTCAATCAAAAAATCTTTTGTCATTTGATTAGCATCTCTCAAAGTCAAAATTAAATTACTCGGCCGGACCTAAAATAAGTGATCTGATACCGAAAAAAATCTCAACCTCAAAGATCACACTGATATCGGCACGTGCTGTTACCATCGTGAACTGTAGTTAGAATAGCTATGGCTTCGTCCTTAACGTTAAAGTAAAATTTATTCAACCTAGAGCTTTTTTTAAATTCTATGAAAATTCATAAATAACATATAAGAAGGGCCCTGGCAAGGCGTCAATTTTTCTGACCTCAAAAATCAAACTGATATCGGCACGTGCTATAACATCGTTAATTGTAGTGATAATAGCTATGGCTTCGTCCCTAACGTTAAAGAAAAATTTATTCAACCTAGAGCTTTTTTTAAATTCTATGAAAATTCATAAATTACATATAAGAAAGGTCCCTGGCAAGGCGTCAGTTTTTCCGACCTCAAAGATCAAAATGATATCGTCATCTGCTGTTACCATTGAAAACAGTAGTTAGAATAGCTCTAGCCTCGTCTCTTACGTAAAAGTAAAATTAATTCAACCTAGAGCTTTTTTCAAATTCTATGAAAATTCATAAATTACATATTAGAAGGGTCCCTGGCAAGGCGTCAATTTTTCTGACCTCAAAAATCAAACTGATATCGGCACGTGCTATAACATCGTTAATTGTAGTGAGAATAGCTATGGCTTCGTCCCTAACGTTAAAGTAAAATTAATTCAACCTAGAGCTTTTTTTAAATTCTATGAAAATTCATAAATTACATATAAGAAAGGTCCCTGGCAAGGCGTCAGTTTTTCCGACCTCAAAGATCAAAATGATATCGTCATCTGCTGTTACCATTGAAAACAGTAGTTAGAATAGCTCTAGCCTCGTCTCTTACGTAAAAGTAAAATTAATTCAACCTAGAGCTTTTTTCAAATTCTATGAAAATTCATAAATTACATATTAGAAGGGTCCCTGGCAAGGCGTCAGTTTTTCCAACCTCAAAGATCAAACTGATATCGGCACGTGATGTTACTATCGTGGACTGAGTTAGAATCGCTCTAGCCTCGTCTCTTACGTAAAAGTAAAATTAAATCAACCTAGAGCTTTTTTTAAATTCTATGAAAATTCATAAATTACATATTAAAAGGGTCCCTGGCAAGGTGTCAGGTTTTCTGACCTCAAAGATCAAACTGATATCGGCACGTGCTGTTACCATCGTGAACTGTAGTTAGAATGACTCTGGCTTCATGCCTAATCCAAAAGTAAATACAATTCCATCCGGAAATTTGTTAAAATTTCATGAAAATTCATAAAAAACACGTTAGCGAGGTCCCTAGCAAGGCGTCAGTTTTTCTGACCTCAAAGATCAAACTGATATCGGCACGTGATGTTACTATCGTGGACTGTGGTTATAATGGCTCTGGCTTCATGCCTCATCCAAAAAAAAATACAATTTCACCTGGAAATTTTTTAAAATTCTTGAACATTCATAAAAAACACGTCAGAGAGGTCCCTAGCAAGGGACAGAAATTTCAAGGTGGAATTGTATTTACTTTTGGATTAGGCATGAAGCCAGAGCTATTCTAACTACAGTTCCCGATGGTAATAGCAAGTGCCGATATAAGTTTGATCTTTGAGGTCGGACAAACTGACGCCTTGATAGGGATCGCGCTAACGGGTTTTTTATGAATTTTCATGAAATTTTAAAAAATTTCCAGGTTGAACTGTATTTACTTTTGGATAAGGCATGCATCCAGAGCTATTCTAACTACAGTCCACGATAGTAACATCACGTGCCGATATCAGTTTGATCTTTGAGGTCGGACAAACAGACGCCTTGCCAGGGACCCTTCTAATATGTAATTTATTAATTTTCATAGAATTTAAAAAAAGCTCTAGGTTGAATTAATTTTACTTTCACGTAAGAGATGAGGCTAGAGCTATTCTAACTACAGTCTACGATAGTAACAGCACGTGCCGATATCAGTTTGATCTTTGAGGTCGGAAAAACTGACGCCTTGCTAGGGACCACTGACGTGTTTTTTATGAATTTTCATGAAATTTTAAAAAATTTCCAGGTGGAATTGTATTTACTTTTAGATTTGGCATGAAGCAAGAGCCACTCTAACTACAGTTCACGATGGTAACAGCACGTGCCGATATCAGTTCGATCTTTTAGGTCAGAAAAACTGACGCCTTGCCAGGGACCCTTCTAATATGTAATTTATTAATTTTCATAGAATTTAAAAAAAGTTCTAGGTTGAATTAATTTTACTTTCACGTAAGAGATGAGGCTAGAGCTATTCTAACTACAGTCTACGATAGTAACAGCACGTGCCGATATCAGATTGATCTTTGAGGTCGGAAAAACTGACGCCTTGCTAGGGACCACTGACGTGTTTTTTATGAATTTTCATGAAATTTTAAAAAATTTCCAGGTGGAATTGTATTTACTTTTAGATTTGGCATGAAGCAAGAGCCACTCTAACTACAGTTCACGATGGTAACAGCACGTGCAGATATCAGTTTGATCTTTTAGGTCAGAAAAACTGACGCCTTGCCAGGGACACTTCTAATATGTTATTTATGAATTTTCATAGAATTTAAAAAAAGCTCTAGATTGAATAAATTTTACATTAACGTTAAGGACGAAGCCATAGTAATTCTAACTACAGTTCACGATGATAAAAGCACGGGCCGACATCAGCTTGATCTTTAGGTCAGAAAAACTGACGCCTCGCCAGGGACCCTTCTAATATGTAATTTATGAATTTTCATAGAATTTAAAAAAAGCTCTAGGTTGAATAAATTTTACATTAATGTTAAGGACGAAGCCATAGCTATTCTAACTACAGTTCACGATAGTAGTAGCACGTGCCAATATAATTTTGATCTTTGAGGTCGGAAAAACTAACGCCTTGCTAGGGACCTCGCTAAGGTGTTTTTTATGAATTTTCATGAAATTTTAAAAAATTTCCAGGTGGAATTGTATTTACTTTTAGATTAGGCATGAAGCAAGAGCCACTCGAATTACAGTTCACGATGGTAACAGCACGTGCCGATATCAGTTCGATCTTTTAGGTCAGAAAAACTGACGCCTTGCCAGGGACCCTTCTAATATGAAATTTATTAATTTTCATAGAATTTAAAAAAAGTTCTAGGTTGAATTAATTTTACTTTCACGTAAGAGATGAGGCTAGAGCTATTCTAACTACAGTCTACGATAGTAACAGCACGTGCCGATATCAGTTTGATCTTTGAGGTCGGAAAAACTGACGCCTTGCTGAGGACCACTGACGTGTTTTTTATGAATTTTCATGAAATTTTAAAAAATTTCCAGGTGGAATTGTATTTACTTTTAGATTTGGCATGAAGCAAGAGCCACTCTAACTACAGTTCACGATGGTAACAGCACGTGCCGATATCAGTTTGATCTTTTGGGTCAGAAAAACTGTCGCCTTGCCAGGGACACTTCTAATATGTTATTTATGAATTTTCATAGAATTTAAAAAAAGCTCTAGATTGAATAAATTTTACATTAACGTTAAGGACGAAGCCATAGTAATTCTAACTACTGTTCACGATGATAAAAGCACGGGCCGACATCAGCTTGATCTTTAGGTCAGAAAAACTGACGCCTTGCCAGGGACCCTTCTAATATGTAATTTATGAATTTTCATAGAATTTAAAAAAAGTTCTAGGTTGAATTAATTTTACTTTCACGTAAGAGATGAGGCTAGAGCTATTCTAACTACAGTCTACGATAGTAACAGCACGTGCCGATATCAGTTTGATCTTTGAGGTCGGAAAAACTGACGCCTTGCTAGGGACCTCGCTTAAGTGTTTTTTATGAATTTTCATGAAATTTTAAAAAATATCCAGGTAGAATTATATTTACTTTTGTATTAGGCATGAAGCCATAGCTATTCTTACTACAGTTCACGATGCTAAAAGCACGTGCTGATATCAGTTTGATCTTTGAGGTCAGAAAAGCTAACGCCTTGCCAGGGACCCTTCTCATATGTTATTTATGAATTTTCATAGAATTTAAAAAAAGCTCTAGATTGAATAAATTTTACATTAACGTTAAGGACGAAGCCATAGTAATTCTAACTACAGTTCACGATGATAAAAGCACGGGCCGACATCAGCTTGATCTTTAGGTCAGAAAAATTGACGCCTTGCCAGGGACCCTTCTGATATGTAATTTATGAATTTTCATAGAATTTAAAAAAAGTTCTAGGTTGAATTAAGTTTACTTTCACGTAAGAGATCAGGCCAGAGCGAATCGAACTATAGTTGACGGTAGTAACATCACGTGCCAATATCAGTTTGATCTTTGAGGTCAAAAAAACTGATGCCTTGCTAGGGACCTCTGACGTGTTTTTTATGAATTTTCATGAAATTCAAAAAATTTGCGGGTGGATTTGTATTATTTTTGAATAAGGCATAAAGCTAGAGAGATTCTAACCACAGTTCACAATGGTAACAGCACGTGCCAATATAAGTTTGATCTTTGAGGTCGGAAAAACTAACGCCTCGCTAGGGACCTCGCTTAAGTGTTTTTTATGAATTTTCATGAAATTTTAAAAAATTTCCAGGTGGAATTGTATTTACTTTTGGATGAGGCATGAAGTCAGAGCCATTCTAACTACAGTTCACCATGGTAACAGCACGTGCCGATATCAGTTTGATCTTTTAGGTCAGAAAAACTGACGCCTTGCCAGGGACCCTTCTAATATGTGATTTATGAATTTTCATAGAATTTAGAAAAAGCTCTAGGTTGAAGAAATTTTACATTAACGTTAAGGACGAAGCCATAGCCATTCTAACTACAGTTCACGATAGTAGTAGCACGTGCCAATATAAGTTTGACCTTTGAGGTCGGAAAAACTGACGCTTTGCCAGGGACCCTTCTAATATGTATTTTATGAATTTTCATAGAATTTAAAAAAAATTCCAGGTTGAATTAATTTTACATTAACGTTAAGGACGAAGCCATAGTCATTCTAACTACAGTTCACGATGATAAAAGCACGGGCCGACATCAGCTTGATCTTTAGGTCAGAAAAACTGACGCCTTGCCAGGGACCCTTCTAATATGTCATTTATGAATTTTCATAGAATTTAAAAAAAGTTCTAGGTTAAATTAATTTTACATTAACGTTAAGGACGAAGCCATAGCCATTCTAACTACAGTTCACGATAGTAGTAGCACGTGCCAATATAAGTTTGATCTTTGAGGTCGGAAAAACTGACGCCTTGCTAGGGACCACTGACGTGTTTTTTATGAATTTTCATGAAATTTTAAAAAATTTCCAGGTGGAATTGTATTTACTTTTGGATTAGGCATGAAGCAATAGCTATTCTAACTACAGTTCACGATGCTAAAAGCACGTGTTGATATCAGTTTGATCTATGAGGTCAGAAAAACTGACGCCTTGCCAGGGACACTTCTAATATGTAATTTATGAATTTTCATAGAATTAAAAAAAAGCTCTAGGTTGAATAAATTTTACATTAACGTTAAGGACGAAGCCATAGCCATTCTAACTACAGTTCACGATAGTAGTAGCACGTGCCAATATAAGTTTGATCTTTGAGGTCGGAAAAACTAACGCCTTGCTAGGGACCTCGCTATTGGTGTTTTTTATGAATTTTCATGAAATTTTAAAAAATTTCCAGGTGGAATTGTATTTACTTTTAGATTTGGCATGAAGCAAGAGCCACTCTAACTACAGTTCACGATGGTAACAGCACGTGCCGATATCAGTTTGATCTTTTAGGTCAGAAAAACTGACGCCTTGCCAGGGACCCTTCTTATATGTTATTTATGAATTTTCATAGAATTTAAAAAAAGCTCTAGATTGAATAAATTTTACATTAACGTTAAGGACGAAGCCATAGTAATTCTAACTACAGTTCACGATGATAAAAGCACGGGCCGACATCAGCTTGATCTTTAGGTCAGAAAAACTGACGCCTTGCCAGGGACCCTTCTAATATGTAATTTATGAATTTTCATAGAATTTAAAAAAAGCTCTAGGTTGAAGAAATTTTACATTAACGTTAAGGACGAAGCCATAGCCATTCTAACTACAGTCTACGATAGTAACAGCACGTGCCGATATCAGTTTGATCTTTGAGGTCGGAAAAACTGACGCCTTGCTAGGGACCTCGCTTAAGTGTTTTTTATGAATTTTCATGAAATTTTAAAAAATATCCAGGTAGAATTATATTTACTTTTGGATTAGGCATGAAGCCATAGCTATTCTTACTACAGTTCACGATGCTAAAAGCATGTGCTGATATCAGTTTGATCTTTGAGGTCAGAAAAGCTAACGCCTTGCCAGGGACCCTTCTCATATGTTATTTATGAATTTTCATATAATTTAAAAAAAGCTCTAGATTGAATAAATTTTACATTAACGTTAAGGACGAAGCCATAGTAATTCTAACTACAGTTCACGATGATAAAAGCACGGGCCGACATCAGCTTGATCTTTAGGTCAGAAAAATTGACGCCTTGCCAGGGACCCTTCTGATATGTAATTTATGAATTTTCATAGAATTTAAAAAAAGTTCTAGGTTGAATTAAGTTTACTTTCACGTAAGAGATGAGGCTAGAGCGAATCGAACTACAGTCCACGATAGTAACAGCACGTGTTGATATCAGTTTGATCTTTGAGGTCGGAAAAACTGATGCCTTGCTAGGGACCTCTGACGTGTTTTTTATGAATTTTCATGAAATTCAAAAAATTTGCGGGTGGATTTGTATTATTTTTGAATAAGGCATAAAGCTAGAGAGATTCTAACCACAGTTCACAATGGTAACAGCACGTGCCAATATAAGTTTGATCTTTGAGGTCGGAAAAACTAACGCCTCGCTAGGGACCTCGCTTAAGTGTTTTTTATGAATTTTCATGAAATTTTAAAAAATTTCCAGGTGGAATTGTATTGACTTTTGGATGAGGCATGAAGTCAGAGCCATTCTAACTACAGTTCACCATGGTAACAGCACGTGCCGATATCAGTTTGATCTTTTAGGTCAGAAAAACTGACGCCTTGCCAGGGACCCTTCTAATATGTAATTTATGAATTTTCATAGAATTTAAAAAAAGCTCTAGGTTGAAGATATTTTACATTAACGTTAAGGACGAAGCCATAGCCATTCTAACTACAGTTCACGATAGTAGTAGCACGTGCCAATATAAGTTTAACCTTTGAGGTCGGAAAAACTGACGCCTTGCCAGGGACCCTTCCAATATGTATTTTATGAATTTTCATAGAATTTAAAAAAAGTTCCAGGTTGAATTAATTATTCTTTCAAGTAAGAGACGATGCTAGAGCGAATCGAACTATAGTTGATGGTAGTAACATCACGTGCCAATATCAGTTTGATCTTTGAGGTCGGAAAAACTGACGCCTTGCTAGGGACCTCTCTGACGCGTCTTTTATGAATTTTCATGAAACTTTAAAAAATATCCAGGTGGAATTGTATTTACTTTTGGATAAGGCATGAAGCAATAGCTATTCTAACTACAGTTCACGATGCTAAAAGCACGTGTTGATATCAGTTTGATCCATGAGGTCAGAAAAACTGACGCCTTGCCAGGGACACTTCTAATATGTTATTTATGAATTTTCATAGAATTTAAAAAAAGCTCTAGATTAAATAATTTTTGCATTAACGTTAAGGACGAAGCCATAGTAATTCTAACTACAGTTCACGATGATAAAAGCACGGGCCGACATCAGCTTGATCTTTAGGTCAGAAAAACTGACGCCTTGCCGGGGACCCTTCGAATATGTCATTTATGAATTTTCATAGAATTTAAAAAAAGTTCTAGGTTGAATTAATTTTACATTAACGTTAAGGACGAAACCATAGCCATTCTAACTACAGTTCACGATAGTAGTAGCACGTGCCAATATAAGTTTGATCTTTGAGGTTGGAAAAACTGACGCCTAGCTAGGGACCACTGACGTGTTTTTTATGAATTTTCATGAAATTTTAAAAAATTTCCAGGTGGAATTGTATTTACTTTTGGATAAGGCATGAAGCAATAGCTATTCTAACTACAGTTCACGATGCTAAAAGCACGTGTTGATATCAGTTTGATCTATGAGGTCAGAAAAACTGACGCCTAGCCAGGGACACTTCTAATATGTAATTTATGAATTTTCATTGAATTAAAAAAAAGCTCTAGGTTGAATAAATTTTACATTAACGTTAAGGACAAAGCCATAGCCATTCTAACTACAGTTCACGATAGTAGTAGCACGTGCCTATATAAGTTTGATCTTTGAGGTCGGAAAAACTAACGCCTTGCTAGGGACCTCGCTATTGGTGTTTTTTATGAATTTTCATGAAATTTTAAAAAATTTCCAGGTGGAATTGTATTTACTTTTAGATTTGGCATGAAGCAAGAGCCACTCTAACTACAGTTCACGATGGTAACAGCACGTGCCGATATCAGTTTGATCTTTTAGGTCAGAAAAACTTACGCCTTGCCAGGGACACTTCTAATATGTTATTTATAAATTTTCATAGAATTTAAAAAAAGCTCTAGATTGAATAAATTTTACATTAACGTTAAGGACGAAGCCATAGTAATTCTAACTACAGTTCACGATGATAAAAGCACGGGCCGACATCAGCTTGATCTTTAGGTCAGAAAAACTGACGCCTTGCCAGGGACCCTTCTAATATGTAATTTATGAATTTTCATAGAATTTAAAAAAAGTTCAAGGTTGAATTATTTTACTTTTACTTAAGAGATGAGGCTAGAGCTATTCTAACTACAGTCTACGATAGTAACAGCACGTGCCGATATCAGTTTGATCTTTGAGGTCGGAAAAACTGACGCCTTGCTAGGGACCTCGCTTAAGTGTTTTTTATGAATTTTCATGAAATTTTAATAAATATCCAGGTAGAATTATATTTACTTTTGGATTAGGCATGAAGCCATAGCTATTCTAACTACAGTACACGATGCTAAAAGCACGTGTTGATATCAGTTTGATCTTTTAGGTCAGAAAAACTTACGCCTTGCCAGGGACACTTCTAATATGTTATTTATGAATTTTCATAGAATTTAAAAAAAGCTCTAGATTGAATAAATTTTACATTAACGTTAAGGACGAAGCCATAGTAATTCTAACTACAGTTCACGATGATAAAAGCACGGGCCGACATCAGCTTGATCTTTAGGTCAGAAAAACTGACGCCTTGCCAGGGACACTTCTAATATGTAATTTATGAATTTTCATAGAATTAAAAAAAAGCTCTAGGTTGAATAAATTTTACATTAACGTTAAGGACGAAGCCATAGCCATTCTAACTACAGTTCACGATAGTAGTAGCACGTGCCAATATAAGTTTGATCTTTGAGGTCGGAAAAACTGACGCCTTGCTAGGGACCACTGACGTTTTTTTTTATTAATTTTCATGAAATTTTAAAAAATTTCCAGGTGAAATTGTATTTACTTTTGGATAAGGCATGAAGCAATAGCTATTCTAACTACAGTACACGATGCTAAAAGCACGTGTTGATATCAGTTTGATCTATGAGGTCAGAAAAACTAACGCCTTGCCAGGGACACTTCTAATATGTAATTTATGAATTTTCATAGAATTAAAAAAAAGTTCTAGGTTGAATTAATTTTACTTTCACGTAAGAGATGAGGCTAGAACTATTCTTACTACAGTCCACGATAGTAACAGCACGTGCCGATATCAGTTTGATCATTGAGGTCGGAAAAACTGACGCCTTGCTAGGGACCCTTCCAATATGTAATTTATGAATTTTCATAGAATTTGAAAAAAAATTCTAGGTTGAATTAATTTTCCTTTCACGTAAGAGATGGGGCTAGAACTATTCTATATACAGTCCACGATAGTAACAGCACGTGCCGATATAAGTTTGATCTTTGAGGTCGGAAAAACTAACGCCTCGCTAGGGACCTCGCTTAAGTGTTTTTTATGAATTTTCATGAAATTTTAAAAAATTTCCAGGTGGAATTGTATTTACTTTTGGATGAGGCATGAAGTCAGAGCCATTCTAACTACAGTCCACGATAGTAACATCACGTGCCGATATCAGTTTGATCTTTGAGGTCGGACAAACAGACGCCTTGCCAGGGACCCTTCTAATATGTAATTTATGAATTTTCATAGAATTTAAAAAAAGCTCTAGGTTGAATAAATTTTACATTAATGTTAAGGACGAAGCCATAGCTATTCTAACTACAGTTCACGATAGTAGTAGCACGTGCCAATATAATTTTGATCTTTGAGGTCGGAAAAACTAACGCCTTGCTAGGGACCTCGCTAAGGTGTTTTTTATGAATTTTCATGAAATTTTAAAAAATTTCCAGGTGGAATTGTATTTACTTTTAGATTAGGCATGAAGCAAGAGCCACTCTAACTACAGTTTACGATGGTAACAGCACGTGCCGATATCAGTTCGATCTTTTAGGTCAGAAAAACTGATGACTTGCCAGGGACCCTTCTAATATGTAATTTATTAATTTTCATAGAATTTAAAAAAAGTTCTAGGTTGAATTAATTTTACTTTCACGTAAGAGATGAGGCTAGAGCTATTCTAACTACAGTCTACGATAGTCACAGCACGTGCCGATATCAGTTTGATCTTTGAGGTCGGAAAAACTGACGCCTTGCTAGGGACCACTGACGTGTTTTTTATGAATTTTCATGAAATTTCAAAAAATTTCCAGGTGGAATTGTATTTACTTTTGGATTAGGCATGAAGCAATAGCTATTCTAACTACAGTTCACGATGCTAAAAGCACGTGTTGATATCAGTTTGATCCATGAGGTCAGAAAAACTGACGCCTTGCCAGGGACACTTCTAATATGTTATTTATGAATTTTCATAGAATTTAAAAAAAGCTCTAGATTAAATAAATTTTGCATTAACGTTAAGGACGAAGCCATAGTAATTCTAACTACAGTTCACGATGATAAAAGCACGGGCCGACATCAGCTTGATCTTTAGGTCAGAAAAACTGACGCCTTGCCAGGGACCCTTCTAATATGTCATTTATGAATTTTCATAGAATTTAAAAAAAGTTCTAGGTTGAATTAATTTTACATTAACGTTAAGGACGAAACCATAGCCATTCTAACTACAGTTCACGATAGTAGTGGCACGTGCCAATATAAGTTTGATCTTTGAGGTTGGAAAAACTGACGCCTTGCTAGGGACCACTGACGTGTTTTTTATGAATTTTCATGAAATTTTAAAAAATTTCCAGGTGGAATTGTATTTACTTTTGGATAAGGCATGAAGCAATAGCTATTCTAACTACAGTTCACGATGCTAAAAGCACGTGTTGATATCAGTTTGATCTATGAGGTCAGAAAAACTGACGCCTAGCCAGGGACACTTCTAATATGTAATTTATGAATTTTCATAGAATTAAAAAAAAGCTCTAGGTTGAATAAATTTTACATTAACGTTAAGGACAAAGCCATAGCCATTCTAACTACAGTTCACGATAGTAGTAGCACGTGCCTATATAAGTTTGATCTTTGAGGTCGGAAAAACTAACGCCTTGCTAGGGACCTCGCTATTGGTGTTTTTTATGAATTTTCATGAAATTTTAAAAAATTTCCAGGTGGAATTGTATTTACTTTTAGATTTGGCATGAAGCAAGAGCCACTCTAACTACAGTTCACGATGGTAACAGCACGTGCCGATATCAGTTTGATCTTTTAGGTCAGAAAAACTTACGCCTTGCCAGGGACCCTTCTAATATGTAATTTATGAATTTTCATAGAATTTAAAAAAAGTTCAAGGTTGAATTATTTTACATTAACGTTAAGGACGAAGCCATAATAATTCTAACTACAGTTCACGATGATAAAAGCACGGGCCGACATCAGCTTGATCTTTAGGGCAGAAAAACTGACGCCTTGCCAGGGACCCTTCTAATATGTAATTTATGAATTTTCATAGAATTTAAAAAAAGTTCAAGGTTGAATTATTTTACTTTTACGTAAGAGATGAGGCTAGAGCTATTCTAACTACAGTCTACGATAGTAACAGCACGTGCCGATATCAGTTTGATCTTTGAGGTCGGAAAAACTGACGCCTTGCTAGGGACCTCGCTTAAGTGTTTTTTATGAATTTTCATGAAATTTTAATAAATATCCAGGTAGAATTATATTTACTTTTGGATTAGGCATGAAGCCATAGCTATTCTTACTACAGTTCACGATGCTAAAAGCACGTGCTGATATCAGTTTGATCTTTGAGGTCAGAAAAGCTAACGCCTTGCCAGGGACCCTTCTCATATGTTATTTATGAATTTTCATAGAATTTAAAAAAAGCTCTAGATTGAATAAATTTTACATTAACGTTAAGAACGAAGCCATAGTAATTCTAACTACAGTTCACGATGATAAAAGCACGGGCCGACATCAGTTTGATCTTTAGGTCAGAAAAATTGACGCCTTGCCAGGGACCCTTCTGATATGTAATTTATGAATTTTCATAGAATTTAAAAAAAGTTCTAGGTTGAATTAAGTTTACTTTCACGTAAGAGATGAGGCTAGAGCGAATCGAACTATAGTTGACGGTAGTAACATCACGTGCCAATATCAGTTTGATCTTTGAGGTCGGAAAAACTGATGCCTTGCTAGGGACCTCTGACGTGTTTTTTATGAATTTTCATAAAATTCAAAAAATTTGCGGGTGGATTTGTATTATTTTTGAATAAGGCATAAAGCTAGAGAGATTCTAACCACAGTTCACAATGGTAACAGCACGTGCCAATATAAGTTTGATCTTTGAGGTCGGAAAAACTAACGCCTCGCTAGGGACCTCGCTTAAGTGTTTTTTATGAATTTTCATGAAATTTTAAAAAATTTCCAGGTGGAATTGTATTTACTTTTGGATGAGGCATGAAGTCAGAGCCATTCTAACTACAGTTCACCATGGTAACAGCACGTGCCGATATCAGTTTGATCTTTTAGGTCAGAAAAACTGACGCCTTGCCAGGGACCCTTCTAATATGTAATTTATGAATTTTCATAGAATTTAAAAAAAGCTCTAGGTTGAAGAAATTTTACATTTACGTTAAGGACGAAGCCATAGCCACTCTAACTACAGTTCACGATGGTAACAGCACGTGCCGATATCAGTTTGATCTTTGAGGTCGGAAAAACTGACGCCTTGCTAGGGACCACTGACGTGTTTTTTATGAATTTTCATGAAATTGTAAAAAATTTCCAGGTGGAATTGTATTTACTTTTGGATTAGGCATGAAGCAATAGCTATTCTAACTACAGTTCACGATGCTAAAAGCACGTGTTGATATCAGTTTGATCTATGAGGTCAGAAAAACTGACGCCTTGCCAGGGACACTTCTAATATGTAATTTATGAATTTTCATAGAATTAAAAAAAAGCTCTAGGTTGAATAAATTTTACATTAACGTTAAGGACGAAGCCATAGCCATTCTAACTACAGTTCACGATAGTAGTAGCACGTGCCAATATAAGTTTGATCTTTGAGGTCGGAAAAACTAACGCCTTGCTAGGGACCTCGCTATTGGTGTTTTTTATGAATTTTCATGAAATTTTAAAAAATTTCCAGGTGGAATTGTATTTACTTTTAGATTTGGCATGAAGCAAGAGCCACTCTAACTACAGTTCACGATGGTAACAGCACGTGCCGATATCAGTTTGATCTTTGAGGTCAGAAAAACTGACGCCTTGCCTGGGACCCTTCTCATATGTTATTTATGAATTTTCATAGAATTTAAAAAAAGCTCTAGGTTGAATAAATTTCACATTAACGTTAATGACGAAGCCATAGCCATTCTAACTGCAGTTCACGATAGTAGTAGCACGTGCCAATATAAGTTTGACCTTTGAGGTCGGAAAAACTAACGCCTCAGTAGGGACCTCGCTTACGTGTTTTTTATGATTTTTCATGAAATTTTAAAAAATTTTCAGGTGGAATTGTATTTACTTTTGGATTAGGCTTGAAGACAGAGCCATTCTAACTACAGTTCACGATGGTAACAGCACGTGCCGATATCAGTTTGATCTTTGAGGTCGGAAAAACTGACGCCTTGCTAGGGACCTCTCTGACGTGTTTTTTATGAATTTTCATGATATTTCAAAAAATTTTCAGTTGAATTTGTTTCACTTTTGGATAAGGCAGGAATCCGGGGCGATTCTAACTACAGTCTACGATAGTAACATCACGTGACGATATCAGTTTGATCTTTGAGGTCGGACAAACAGACGTCTTGCCAGGGACCTCTCTGACGCGTCTTTTATGACTTTTCATGAAATTTTAAAAAATATCCAGGTGGAATTGTATCTACTTTTGGATTAGGCATGAAGTCAGAGCCATTCTAACTACAGTTCACGATGGTAACAGCACGTGCCGATATCAGTTTGATCTTTTGGGTCATAAAAACTGACGCCTTGCCAGGGACCCTTCTAATATGTAATTTATGAATTTTCAGAGAATTTAAAAAAAGTTCTAGGTTGAATTAATTTTACTTTCACGTAAGAGACGAGGCTAGAGCTATTCTAACTACAGTCCACGATAGTAACAGCACGTGCCGATATCAGTTTGATCTTTGATGTCGGAAAAACTGATGCCTTGCTAGGGACCTCTCTGAAGTGTTTTTTATGAATTTTCATGAAATTTTAAAAAATTTCCAGGTGGAATTCTATTTACTTTGTGATTAGGCATGAAGTCAGAGCCATTCTAACTACAGTTCACGATAGTAACATCACGTGCCAATATCAGTTTGACCTTTGAGGTCGGAAAAACGGAGTCTTTGCTAGGGACCTCTCTTAAGTGTTTTTTATGAATTTTCATGAAATTTTAAAAAATTCCCAGGTGGAATTGTATTTACTTTTGGATTAGGCATGAAGTCAGAGCCATTCTTACTACAGTTCACGATAGTAACATCACGTGCCAATATCAGTTTGACCTTTGAGGTCAGAAAAACTGACGCCTTGCCTGGGACCCTTCTCATATGTTATTTATGAATTTTCATAGAATTTAAAAAAAGCTCTAGGTTGAATAAATTTTACATTAACGTTAAGGACGAAGCCATAGCCATTCTAACTACAGTTCACGATAGTAGTAGCACGTGCCAATATAAGTTTGACCTTTGAGGTCGGAAAAACTGACGCCTTGCCAGGGACCCTTCTAATATGTATTTTATGAATTTTCATAGAATTTAAAAAAAGTTCTAGGTTTAATTAATTTTACTTTCACGTAAGAGACGATGCTAGAGCGAATCGAACTATAGTTGACGGTAGTAACATCACGTGCCTATATCAGTTTGATCTTTGAGGTCGGAAAAACTGACGCCTTGCTAGGGACCTCTCTGACGCGTCTTTTATGAATTTTCATGAAACTTTAAAAAATAACCAGGTGGAATTGTATTTACTTTTGGATTAGGCATGAAGCAAGAGCCACTCTAACTACAGTTCACGATGGTAACAGCACGTGCCGATATCAGTTTGATCTTTGAGGTCAGAAAAACTGACGCCTTGCCTGGGACCCTTCTCATATGTTATTTATGAATTTTCATAGAATTTGAAAAAAGCTCTAGGTTGAATAAATTTTACATTAACGTTAATGACGAAGCCATAGCCATTCTAACTGCAGTTCACGATAGTAGTAGCACGTGCCAATATAAGTTTGACCTTTGAGGTCGGAAAAACTAACGCCTCAGTAGGGACCTCGCTTACGTGTTTTTTATGATTTTTCATGAAATTTTAAAAAATTTTCAGGTGGAATTGTATTTACTTTTGGATTAGGCATGAAGACAGAGCCATTCTAACTACAGTTCACGATGGTAACAGCACGTGCCGATATCAGTTTGATCTTTGAGGTCGGAAAAACTGACGCCTTGCTAGGGACCTCTCTGACGTGTTTTTTATGAATTTTCATGATATTTCAAAAAATTTTCAGTTGAATTTGTTTCACTTTTGGATAAGGCAGGAATCCGGGGCGATTCTAACTACAGTCTACGATAGTAACATCACGTGACGATATCAGTTTGATCTTTGAGGTCGGACAAACAGACGTCTTGCCAGGGACCTCTCTGACGCGTCTTTTATGACTTTTCATGAAATTTTAAAAAATATCCAGGTGGAATTGTATCTACTTTTGGATTAGGCATGAAGTCAGAGCCATTCTAACTACAGTTCACGATGGTAACAGCACGTGCCGATATCAGTTTGATCTTTTGGGTCATAAAAACTGACGCCTTGCCAGGGACCCTTCTAATATGTAATTTATGAATTTTCAGAGAATTTAAAAAAAGTTCTAGGTTGAATTAATTTTACTTTCACGTAAGAGACGAGGCTAGAGCCATTCTAACTACAGTTCACGATAGTAGTAGCACGTGCCAATATAAGTTTGACCTTTGAGGTCGGAAAAACTGACGCCTTGCCAGGGACCCTTCTAATATGTATTTTATGAATTTTCATAGAATTTAAAAAAAGTTCTAGGTTTAATTAATTTTACTTTCACGTAAGAGACGATGCTAGAGCGAATCGAACTATAGTTGACGGTAGTAACATCACGTGCCTATATCAGTTTGATCTTTGAGGTCGGAAAAACTGACGCCTTGCTAGGGACCTCTCTGACGCGTCTTTTATGAATTTTCATGAAACTTTAAAAAATAACCAGGTGGAATTGTATTTACTTTTGGATTAGGCATGAAGCAAGAGCCACTCTAACTACAGTTCACGATGGTAACAGCACGTGACGATATCAGTTTAATCTTTGAGGTCAGAAAAACTGACGCCTTGCCTGGGACCCTTCTCATATGTTATTTATGAATTTTCATAGAATTTAAAAAAAGCTCTAGGTTGAATAAATTTTACATTAACGTTAATGACGAAGCCATAACCATTCTAACTGCAGTTCACGATAGTAGTAGCACGTGCCAATATAAGTTTGACCTTTGAGGTCGGAAAAACTAACGCCTCAGTAGGGACCTCGCTTACGTGTTTTTTATGATTTTTCATGAAATTTTAAAAAATTTTCAGGTGGAATTGTATTTACTTTTGGATTAGGCATGAAGACAGAGCCATTCTAACTACAGTTCACGATGGTAACAGCACGTGCCGATATCAGTTTGATCTTTGAGGTCGGAAAAACTGACGCCTTGCTAGGGACCTCTCTGACGTGTTTTTTATGAATTTTCATGATATTTCAAAAAATTTTCAGTTGAATTTGTTTCACTTTTGGATAAGGCAGGAATCCGGGGCGATTCTAACTACAGTCTACGATAGTAACATCACGTGACGATATCAGTTTGATCTTTGAGGTCGGACAAACAGACGTCTTGCCAGGGACCTCTCTGACGCGTCTTTTATGACTTTTCATGAAATTTTAAAAAATATCCAGGTGGAATTGTATCTACTTTTGGATTAGGCATGAAGTCAGAGCCATTCTAACTACAGTTCACGATGGTAACAGCACGTGCCGATATCAGTTTGATCTTTTGGGTCATAAAAACTGACGCCTTGCCAGGGACCCTTCTAATATGTAATTTATGAATTTTCAGAGAATTTAAAAAAAGTTCTAGGTTGAATTAATTTTACTTTCACGTAAGAGACGAGGCTAGAGCTATTCTAACTACAGTCCACGATAGTAACAGCACGTGCCGATATCAGTTTGATCTTTGATGTCGGAAAAACTGATGCCTTGCTAGGGACCTCTCTGAAGTGTTTTTTATGAATTTTCATGAAATTTTAAAAAATTTCCAGGTGGAATTCTATTTACTTTGTGATTAGGCATGAAGTCAGAGCCATTCTAACTACAGTTCACGATAGTAACATCACGTGCCAATATCAGTTTGACCTTTGAGGTCGGAAAAACGGAGTCTTTGCTAGGGACCTCTCTTAAGTGTTTTTTATGAATTTTCATGAAATTTTAAAAAATTCCCAGGTGGAATTGTATTTACTTTTGGATTAGGCATGAAGTCAGAGCCATTCTTACTACAGTTCACGATAGTAACATCACGTGCCAATATCAGTTTGACCTTTGAGGTCGGAAAAACGGAGTCTTTGCTAGGGACCTCTCTTAAGTGTTTTTTATGAATTTTCATGAAATTTTAAAAAATTCCCAGGTGGAATTGTATTTACTTTTGGATTAGGCATGAAGCCATAGCTATTCTTACTACAGTTCACGATGCTAAAAGCACGTGCTGATATCAGTTTGATCTTTGAGGTCGGAAAAACTGACGCCTTGCTAGGGACCTCGCTTACGTATTTTTTATGAATTTTCATGAAATTTTAAAAAGTTACCAGGTGGATTTGTATTTACTTTTGGATGAGGCATGAAGTCAGAGCAATTCCAACTACAGTTCACGATAGTAACATCACGTGCCGATATCAGTTTGACATTTAAAATCAGAAAAACTGACGCCTTGCTGGGGACCTCTGTGACGTGTTTTTTATGAATTTTCATGAAATTTTAAAAAATTTCCAGGTGGAATTGTATTTAGTTTTGGATAAGGCATGAAGCCAGAGCCATTCCAACCACAGTTCACGATATTAACATCACGTGCTGATATCTGTTTGATCTTTGAGGTCGGAAAAACTGACGCCTTGCTAGGGAACTCTCTGACGTGTTTTTTATGCATTTTCATGAAATTTTAAAAAATTTCCAGGTGGAATTGTATTTATTTTTGGATAAGGCATGAAGCCAGAGCCATTCCAACCACAGTTCACAATGGTAACAGCACGTGCCAATATAAGTTTGATCTTTGAGGTCGGAAAAACTGACGCCTTGCCAGGGACCCTTTTAATATGTCATTTATGAATTTTCATAGAATTTAAAAAAAGTTCTAGGTTAAATTAATTTTACTTTCGCGTAAGAGACGAGGCTAGAGCGAATCGAACTATCGTTGACGGTAGTAACATCACGTGCCAATATCAGTTTGATCTTTGAGGTCAGAAAAACTAACACCTTGCCAGGGAGCTTTCTAATATGTGATTTATGAATTTTCATAGAATTTAAAAAAAGCTCTAGGTTGAATTAATTTTTCTTTAACGTTAGGGACGAAGCCATAGCTTTTCTAACTACAATTAACGATGTTATAGCACGTGCCGATATCAGTTGGATTTTTGAGGTCAGAAAAATTGACGCCTCGCCAGGGCCCTTCTTATATGTTATTTATGAATTTTCATAAAATAAAAAAAAAAACTCTAGGTTGAATAAATTTTACTTTAACGTTAAGGACGAAGCCATAGCTATTCTAACTACAGTTCACGATGATAACAGCACGTGCCATTATCAATTTGATCTTTGAGTTCAGAAAAACTGACACCTTGCCAGGGAATCCTCTTATATGTTATTCATGAATTTTCATAGAATTTAAAAAAAGCTCTAGGTTGAATAAATTTTACTTTAATGTTAAGGACGAAGCCATAGCTATTCTAACTACAGTTCACGATGGTAACAGCACGTACCGATATCAGTTTGATCTTTGAGGTTGAGATTTTTTTCGGTATCAGATCACTTATTTCAGGTCGGGCCGACCAGTTCATTTTTGGCCCTGAGAGATGCTGATCAAATGACAAAAGATTTTTTTGATTAAAATGACTTTCGGTCAAGCAAGAATTCTTAAAAAAAAGCTCGATGCTTTTTGAGCTCGGAATACCTGACCTGAGACAGGTTGATTGTTTGAGATTGACTTGAATATTTGCTTTTTTATTAGAGAATGATTTTTTTGACTCGGAGGGCTCCATTCGGATTCAAAATTACGAAAAAATCAAGCTCGATTTTTTTTGGTAACGGGTCACTTATTTCAGGTCGGGCCGAGCAGTTCAATTTAGACTCCAAGAGATGCTAATTAAATGACAATTGATTTTTTTGATTCAAACGGCTTTGAATCCATCTTCTTGAATAAAAATGCAGATCCTATTTGAGCCCAGAAAAATTAACCTGCGGCAGGTTGACTGTAGTAGAGTTGACCCAAATATTTGCTATTTTATTGGAAAATGATTTTTATGACACGAAGCTCTCCATTCGGACACAAAATTACGAAAAAATCGAGCTAGACTTTTTTCAGTATTTCATCACTTATTTCAGGTCAGGTTGAGCAGTATAATTTTGACTCTGAGAGATGCTAACCAAATGACAAAAGATTTTTTTGATTAAAATAACTTTCAATCAAGCAATAATTCTTAAAAAAAAGTTGTATCGTTTTTGAGCCAGGAAAACCTATCTTGAGACAGGTTGACAGTTTCAGATTGACCAAATATGTTTTAATCAAAATTTAACTTTATAAAAAGTATCTAGAGCTCAAAGATACTTTAAAAAAATTTAAAAAATAAAATTTGCATGAATACTTTTTACTCGTAAAAATTTGTTATCATTCAATTATTTTAAACCATTTTATTTTATTAAACTACTGTTCTTTTTAGCTATTATTATAAATATTTAAGTGTTTCTTCATCTGTAATTGTTTAAAAAATTAACGATATCAAAATAAATATCATGTGTACATATACTCCTGGCATTTACTTCTAAAGATTTAAAAAAATCAAAATTTCAAATAACTCTTCTTAATTTCGTACAGAAACGTCTTCAAAAAATTAATTTTCTTGCTGAATATTCAGCAAAAGTATTTGAAAAAATTTTATCAAATTAACTGTTGAAATTATTTGGAACCAAATTTCTTTGAAAATATTAGTTTGCTCATACGTGTTTATTCCTCAACTTATCTTATGATTGTTGTCAAAAATTATTATTATTACTATTTTTTTTTTATTTAATGAAAATTGATCTTATAAGTATTTGTTTCAAAAGATTCAGAGTTACTTAATCATTATTTCTGATTGAAAGCAATGCAATCCTATACTTGTCTCAGTAATATTTCATTTTTCACAAAGCAATAACAATTTTGGAACACAAGCTATGTATTTACATTAATTTTTCTGATTAAAAACTACTTACCTCATGCTTAAAAAGTTTACGCTAGAAATAAAAAATATTGAGAAAAGGCTTGGTCTGGCCTGAAATAATTTTTTTTTTCATTTAAAATATTTTAAAAGACTTATTAGTTAAAAGTCAACGTCTTCTTTAAAAAAAATGAAATTTTAATTCTTTTGACTTGGCTAAGTACTTGATGATGCTTCTTTATTTTATTCTATATTTTTTAAAAATTATAATTAATTTTTCGTAAGTAAAATGGAAAACATTCTTTGAACGATATTTAAAAATTTTTATCGTTCTTTTACTTCTTGCGCTTTCACGTTTTTCAAACGTAACCCCAGCGGGCCTGAACTCAATGCTTCGAAAGAAACGCTCTGAACCTCGCGCTGATCATGCGTGAAAAGTTCCTGCTACATCATATAACCTTCGTTATTTTGAATGAAAACAAACCCACGTGCTTTCGCGTGTCGTGTAAGGTTATCCACGGGCTTTTGTTTTTGCAAAAAGTATATCAAATAAAACAATCCAAATTACTATATCCACTACCCTTTCGGAATAAAATTTTTGAATCTGAAGGGACTTTTTAAATCCTTAATAACTTTTGAACCTATTAATAAAAAATTATAAATACTATTATTTTTGGAATCTGAAAAATTTTAGGAATCCAAATTTTTTCTACTCGTCATTCCCGGTGAATCACCGTGTATACCGTAACTAATGTAAATAAAACGTATCCTGCTACCTACAAGTTGAAAGACGCCAGTGATCAACCTATCGTTGACTGCTTTTACGAGGAAGAAATGGTGAAAACCGATTGTCCTGATATTTATTTGATTGAAAAAGTTCTCAAAAGGAAAAATAAATAAATAAATTCTGATGATGAAGAGGAAGTTGCAAGAGAAGAAAATCCCTATCAGATGGACATTGCAGAATCTGATGACGACTCACCTTATACAAACTTAATAAAAACACCTAGATTACATGAAAATAAATGATTTTTGTCAATAAATATTAGTAGTATAGTTACACTGTGGCGAATGTAAACAAAGATGATTCACCGCAGCGAGCAGTTTCGCTTGGTGGGGGCGGCTTGTTACGCGGTTGAGGCGGCTGCTCGCGGGTGCTGCGGGAGGGGGTGCTCGGGGCCGTTCGAGAAGGAGGAGGGCTTCCTGGTGCTGCGAGCGGCCTCGCGCGGTAGCGGGGGCTGGTGCCGCGGTCGAGGCTGCTGCTCGCGGGTGCTGCGGGAGGTGATGCTCGGGGCCGCTCGGGGAGCAGGAGGAGGGCTTCCTGGCACTGCGAGCGGCCTCGCGCGGTGGCGGGGGCCGGTGACGCGGTCGAGCCGGGTGCTGCGGGAGGTGGTGCTCGGGGCCGCTCGGGGAGCAGGAAGCCCTCTGGCGACGGTGACGAGGCAGACTCCACGGAAGTGAAGGTCGCTGAGGCGGCTGCGCTCGGACGTCGCGGCTGCCGCGGGGGGGTCTGACTGGCTTTGCTGCTGCCTCTGCAGGAGCTGCTGCTGCGTCTGTATCTTGTTCGAAGGTCGCTGAGGCGGCTGCTGACACCGACGACGGTGCTGACTCCACAGAAGTGAAGGTCGTTGCGACTGCATTTAGATTACGTATTCTTCAAGAGATTATTTTATTCTGGATCGGGATTTTTTTTTTTTTTTTTTTAAATTAATAAAATAGTTTAAGAAATCAAAAAAATTAGAAATTAATGATAATAATTTTTAATCCATTGAAAAAATACTTTAAATATACTTTGATACTAATTAATTTTACTTTAATACTAAATAATTTTACTTTTTTTTTTTTTTTTTTTTTAAGAAAATATGATTTGAGTGAAGAGGAGGAGGTGGATAATTAAAAAACAATTCAAGTATATATTTATTTTTAATTTTATTTTTAATTTTTTAAAGATTTACATACACAAAACTTTTTACAATTAATCATCGAAAGTAAACGCAAATTGAAAATTACCAATATACGTGGCATAAAATTTATTTTCATCAATTTTCTCCAATACTTTTTCCCAAAAGGACTCATGTTTCGTCAGAGCATCCGAAATTTTTTGAGGCAGATAAATAGCAAATTCGTTATCAAAGGTAGCCAAAACTTTGCGTCCATATTTTGTTGTCGTCTTGTTTACAGATGTCACTTTGTGTTTGTGATTTATGTCTAGCTGCTTTAAGTTTTTACGGGGTAAATCAGGTGCTTGAGATATACCGTTGAGCCAGTCGATGCCTACTTCTTCTGCAGCCATATTTTCAAGCCTGGAACAAATTTTTTTGATTAATTCAAGAAAATTAATAAATAAAGTGTAAAAATAATAGAGATCGACAAATCTACTTACAAGTATTTCAAGGAAGATGACTTTCAAAAATCCGAGAGCTCGTTTATTGGCTTTTGTTCGGCTGGTAAAGAGTAGGGGGCCAGTTAAGTCGAAGGCTGTACACTTTGTGACTGATGGAAAGACTGACTTTCGTCGTACAATTTATAGGTATAAATATTGTAAGCCCCGCAAATGCAGCATTGGCGTTTTACAAAGTCCTGACAACGTGATTTCACAATAAAGACATTTTCGCACTACTACTTTGTAAACAATGTATGACACAGCCGCCGTTACCCGTAAATTGATAATTATCACGTGATTTGTGTTTACTAAAAGATCTTGCAATACAATCATTTTTTTTCAAGTCATCAGAAAAATTATTTAGAAAAGCTTCGAAACCCAATCCGTTAATCATATAATGTAAAAACATTAAACAATATTGACCACATACGTCGGATGTCTCACTTTGAAATTGTTTAACATTCCATTTTAAATGCTTACAATTTTTGCGCAAAGTTTTAATATGATTGGGTATGAACGGGGGTATACCGTAGCTATCTAGATAATGCCCAAAACCGTGTGAATCTACATGTATAGCAACCCAATGCATACCAGGTTGAGTGTGATTATCAGTGTTAAATACAAAGGCCGTCGGTTTCATCCACACCCATGGAATCCGATCCGCAGGGAGCACACCGATAGTATGTGAGGGTATCAGCGACAACTTGTTTAGAATCTGCAGGCTGTTCATTGTAAAATATTACAGGTGAACTTAAAGGGAAATCGTTATTTAAGCTTTGAGATTTAGATAACAAGTATGCTTTAATTCGATAGACGTTACTTAAAGCACAAGCAAATTTTAAATAATTATTTTTTACAGCGTGATTTATACAGTACTTATCGCTCCACGGTAGGTTATTAAATGACGGACAGTTCGTATCGTACTCTAAATTAATAACTTCTCTAGTAGTCATTTTATGAAACATTAACCACTTTTCTTTACCCCTAACATAGGTTTTATCGACACTTTTAAGAATATCGCTGAGCGTACGATTGAGCGTTTTCAAAGTCACCCTTCTAAATAATCTATGCCGTGTTGATTTCTTGTCAACCAATTATTCTCTTTACGAACTTCACAAGGTAGCGAATCTACTCGGTGCACAGCGCTAACAATCCAATGCGCGACAAATTCATTTTTTAAAGATAACAAAGCTATTTCTTTAGGCACCAACTTGTTATTTTTATCTTTGAAAAATTAAACATCTGCAATGAGATCCATTGTAGGACTCTATTTCGTTAACCAACTCATTTTTTTAACGAGACTAACTTTATATACTTAAAAAGCGACATCTAGTGATTCATCCGCTAAAGTCTACAAGCACCTGCCTCGACACGTCAATTTCTTAAATATTTTCATATTCCGAATAAACTATACAATTTACTGTTTCGGTCAGAGGATCGTCAAATCTAATATCTATTCTAACGCTACCGTGTTTAATTAAATTCCAATGAGTACACTCATTTGCAGATAAGTCAGGTGTTAAATCGAAAGCAAAAAGGCAGTAGCCATCAGGGTAAGACTCGTGAGGTATGCTATTATCCTCGTTAAGAAAATGAACACCAGTACCCGAAAATAGAGAGTGATAACAATCTATATACGCGCCGTTTTTTTTTAAATCAAGCTGTAAAGGTTTCGATGGTACCTGTACACCGTCAACATACAGACATAGAAAATTAATGTTAAAATTTTTAAAGTTAAAGGGATTAAGGTGACGATCACCGTTGAAAGCTTTATTATTAACAAAACCTAAAATTATTCTTTTTGGAAGTTGCCCTAAAATGACGTTATCTAAGGTTTCACCGTGAATACCGCTGTGCATCGTGATAGATTTTGTTTCTACGCGCGTAAAGGGATACTTACTAGTTGACTTTGAAAGCGCTCTAGCATGAGCTAACAAAACACTAGGACTGATTTTTATACGTCGCTCTAATAAAGACGCTTCTTCGATATGAACAGAGTAGCATCCTACAGGATCCATAAGACTAAAAGCATCTCTCGATTTTACTAAAAGAACTCTCACTTCGACGCCATTTATTAATAATTTTTCTTGATTGAAGACATCTCCATGTAAATGGCCAATTAGATCCACAGATTTTTTGTAGTTGAAAAGTTTTCTACGAGCTTCGAGGCCACTGTTTGCTGTTCCTAGGTTATCCATATTCTTAGCTGTATCGTCGTACCAAAGAACGCTTGTCAAATGAGATTTTTTAGCAGCGGGACCGTAGTTGAGTAAAGTTTCTATGTACGCTCTATAAGCGTAAGCATGATTGGGGGGCGAAACAGCTTTTTGATTGAAAAAGACATCCACTTGGTTAAACAGGGAGTGCATAAAATTGTTAACAGGTCCAACTTCTTTTGCTTCTTCCTCTGAAGATTCTTTTGGAATTGTACCTCTTAAAGCTACTCTCAAACTCAACATCGTGTGGGTTAAATCGAGATATTCGTCTCCTGTACCAGTGATAACAAACTCTATAGGTGAATCGTCAGTGAGCGAAGATATTGGTTTATATTGAACGTACTTTGAACTTTCTATAGCTGTTAAGGTTGGAGGAATATCGAATAACAAGAGCTCCGATTTTAAACACTCGCACGATTGAGTATGTAGAAATGCCATTTTGCTGATTAATCAAAAATATCTCTTGCACTTCTTTTCACAATTTTTTTCTTATTTTTCTTTGCTTTATTAATTTTTTTTGTACTTCTCTTAAGTATTTTTTTTTTTTTTTTTTATTTCCTCTTGCGCTTGCAAACAGTCTCAGAGTCAGCTAACAACTGCAAAGCGCTCATGCCGCGAGGCCTTTTATAACCTGATCCTTCCATCATCATCATTGCATCTAATTTATCTTCGGCTTTACGCTTCAAGTTCATTCCCGACTCACGTATGCGATTGCGCAGTGACTCCTTTACCGGAGTATTTTGAGTCACGTCGGTCACAACGTTCATACCAGCACGAAAAGCGTCTTTGCCAACGGCTCGAGCACCACTCGATAGTAAAGGCAGAACTCGCCGAAAGATGCCCGCAAGAAAAGATCCTATGCCTCCATGACCTCTTTGATAGAGAGAGCCGACAAAAATATGACCAACACCTTTTCCAGCACCTCCACCATTTTGAAGGATAAAAAATTCGTCGTAGCGCTCCATATCTATTTTTTTTCAATAATTTAATCCGTACGCTTAAAATGTAGTGTCACTGCCAACGTACCAAAATCAAATGGTATTGGTTCACCATTTTCATCTCTTATATCGATTTCGATAGTCTCAAAAGAATTAAAAAGTAGATCTAAATACATGGGTGGGGAGAAACTTTTGATTCGAAGACCCCCGTAAGTGTATTCATCGGTACCCAGAGAGACAACGCGTAGCAATCGAGTTTGCACGTCACCTGTAAAATGCGGCTCACAAATGTCTGTGTAAACCATCAACATCGATGGTAGACAATTTGAAAGATTAGCAGGGCGAATTCCAACAATCGCCTCGTTTGATTCAAATATATTAACACTGTTGAGGTCTAAACCAAGAATAGTTTTTATTCGCGCAGAGAGATTGACTTTATGGTTGAAACCTGCACACTCAGCTTCAGTGCACAGACGTTTAACAGATACATAATCACCGCGTTCAATGCCAAACTCTAGATGATTCTTTGTACAGGCCAAATTATTGAGTTCGTGAATAAAAGTTTTTATATCTTTACTAGGGGGGGGGGGGTACCCCCCTGCTCGCTCCGCTCGCCAACCCCCTAATTATAATTGATAACTATAAAAATTAATCTAAACAATACGTAAGCTCTATGTTTGGTAAAATAATAAAAAGACTTAAATGCTTAAAACCAATAAAAATTAGACACGAGAGTTCAGTTTGAACTTTACTTACTCATCATAATTTTACCAAATTATGTTACCAAAAGATTCATAACCTTACCGACCCTACTTGATTTTTCATCTTTAACCACCTAACATATTTTAATCTTAGCCACATTACAGACCTTACTAATTTCACTTACTTCAAATACCGCACTTAATCCCCAACTCATCTCTCACTCACTCTACCAACAAACCCTACTCGCCTTATTCATTTTGGACCTGACTCATCTTAGATCTCTAGCTTAAACTGCCCACCCTGAAAACTACTCTAGTAATTAGCGAAATAATAAAAAAATCACGATTATTTTCAAATTTTGCAATCTCGTATAAGCAAGCCTCGATTTTCAGTCGTAATACCCCTAGTGCTTCAAAATTGTCGATAATTTTCCGACTGTGTTTTGCGGGGCAAGTTTGACAAAAAATCACTCGCGCTTCGCGCTCGTGATTTTTAACCTGTCAAATTCACCCCCCTCGTTGCTGTGCAAAAAAACTGGAGGAAAATTATCTAAAATTTTGAAGCACGAAGGGTTATTCGGCTGGATTCTACAAAATTTTTTTACAGATTCTTCTTGAGATGAACTTACTTCCTGCCAGGCTTACTAGATTGCGCTGAAAAAATACATGCCGCCTGTGGCCGCTTGCTGCTGGAGAGGCGCGCAGGCTTCAGCGCGATCTAGCAACTCTGCTTCCTGCATAGTACCAGCTCGCAAAATTGCGTTTAAGCTGATTTATGATTTTGTGGGGGAAGGGTTGGATTTAAAACGATAAACGGCTTTGTTCAGCACCCTCTCATGACAACAAAAAGGATTTAATAAAAATTTCAATGACATAAAATGACATAATTAGAAAGCTGCTGACCTCAAGACCTTTTTAATGATATATGATTTTATATGAAAATTCTAATTAGAGCCAAAGTTATAATTTTAATATCTGATCTACCAGCCCACAACCACCTTACCTACACTCTACCCTCCGCACAGACTCGCCTTATCTAACCCGATTTACTATTCTCACCCATATTAAGAACCCTACTAACTATACTTACTTTTTTATCTTCAACTACCTGATCTAATACAATCTTAGCTACATTACTGACCTCACTAATTTGATTTACTTCAAATACCGTATTTTATCCCCCAAACTTATCTCACCCAATCTACGAACAAATCTTATTCACTTTATTCATCAACTCAGTCACTAACTTTAAAGTTTTGTTGAAGTACTTTAAATTTTGAAAAAGCTCTATTAACATTTTTAAGTGCAATAACAAACCCTTCCCACCTCATCTTCCCTTCCACGCTCCTCCCTATAACCTCCGCCTAACCAACCTCATCTACCTAACCAACCTGTACTATTTTTCCTGTTTTTTCACATGTAGCTTCAATATTATGTTTATATAAATTTGTTATTTTCAATCTAGTTCCATTGCATACACCATCTATTTTACTTAGATTTCTAATTAACATTATCACTGCATTTTTTTTTTAATTTTAGTTCATGGGTAGAAAGCTTGTCATTTACTGAATTTAAGTATTCAATTGGATAATCTGAACATATATTTGAATCAGTTTGATCTACTCCCTTATGAATGGCTTTGTCTATACTGTAGTATGTTTTACTTGGTCCATTTAATATGTTTAATACTTTTCTGTTTAACATTGCAACGTTTTCATTTTTTGAAGCTAAAATAACTTTGTTTAAATCATTATTTTCATTTATATCTCCAAAAATTGAATAACAAACATCTTTATTTTTCCATTTCATAGGTATTTTAAAATTTTCAATTTCTCCTATTTTTAGTAATAATTTAGAAAAATTTTTATCTTTACATCTCATATTTTCAGTGAGTTTAAGAATTTTGAAATTTTTCCACAATTTACTGTATTTAATCGTATCTTCTACAATAATTTTTTCATTGCCTCTTTTGACTACAGGAAGGATTTGTCTAAAATCGTCACCTAAAATTATTAATTTTCCTACAAAAGGAAAAACTGTTTTACCTGTACCACCTGCCCATCTTTTAAGTACATATTATTTTTGTTTTTTGTTATTGTATTAAATATATTTTTTTGATCATTATTAAATTTTTCAAACATTTTTTCATACTCTTCTTTTCAGTTTATTTTGCAGTCATAATTTTCAGAAATATTAGAAATATTTTCTAAGCATGGTTCTGGTAAACCATGTTACAGTGCTCGTCCGGGGAAACACGGCCTTGCACTCTCGCCGTCGGATTGAGCTGTAAACAATTTTTTTTTATCCCGGAGTACTCCCTTCCGAGTACTACCGTTGTCGTCCGTGCACCTGGAAACGGAAAATCAAGACATGCTTGGGGAGACGCGTTCGCGAACTAGCCTTCAAATGCCGGCAGCGGGCGGGGTAATTTTCCCCAAGCTAAAAAGAAGAAAATCAGGGAGAAAAGCAACTATCCTAACCGTAGGAAGGTAACGGAGGAGAAAGAGAGATATTTTTATTCGGTAAAAAAAATAATCTACGCGAAGGTTTAATTTTAATCTTAATTTATTACAAAAAAAAAATATAAACAACAAACAAAAAAAAAAACTACAATTATTACCTCGCGTTGTTGACAGTTAAAGTTCGGCCGATCGCGCGGCGGCCGAACAAAGAAATTAAAGCGTAAACAAACGCTCTGCCGGGCGGCTTCGTGCGCCGGCTCGCTAGTTTCTACGCGTGATTTCTGACAAGAATTCACGCGTAGAAGCTTTCTTAAATATTACCCGATTGGGAAAGAGTAATCGACAACTCTTTCCCTTATCACGCTACACACCTGCACACCGGTACGCTCGTTGACACAAACCTTTGAGCCGCGCGGGTGGAGATCTCCTTGTAGCGGGTTTCTGTGTTGCAGACACACCTGCGACAACACACACACACTCGAAAGCGTCGCACTCTGCGTTTTCGCTAGTCGTAGCGAAAACTGCCACACTCGCACCGCGAATCGCGCTAACAAAAAAAACTTTCTTTTATCGCGACAAAGAAATCGTACGACGACGAGGTGTCTAGTCTCAGCTGATAGAAAAGACTGGCGCGCTTACGCCTCGTTCCAGTCGGTCCGACCGCCAACGGTCGGTCCGTTCCGGAATGGTCCGCCAGCAGCTGTTCGTCTGCTGCTGGCCCGCGTCCACACGAAAAATCTCGATCGTGTGGATTAATATTTTCACCGACCGTGACAACCCCCCCCTAGATACAACGTGTCGACGTTGTATCGATAATACCCGACGAAACCTAGTCGAATGAGGATTTCGGAGGAATCACAGGGTTGGTGAAATTACAGGAAGAATACTGTTGGTTTGCCAATTTTTATTTTGCCAATATACATATGCGGCCGTGGCTTGGCCATACCACGAAACTCAAACACCCGTTATTTCCTCCCGAGTCGGAGGAAATCTTCGTGTTCCCCAATGTTGGGACATTTTGTAGGGTCGTCAACCTTGGGGAACGCACAGATTCGGCAGTTGTTGCCGAACTTTGCCCGATAAAAGTTCCTGGCCATCTTCTTGGTAGGTTGGCCAGAAACCGACATAGCCCTCATTTTGGCCATGGCTATTTTCTCCCTGGCCAAGTTTTCAGCCTCCCTGGCTTTCCGCAGGGCCTCTCGTGCTTGGGCTAACTCCTCTTCGGCCTCCCTAGCGGCCTCCTTCTTCCTTTCGACCATCTGGCGATGGTTCTTCAGGATGCGGAGCTCTTCCTGCCGCTCCTCTATCCACGAGGAGTAGTCCTCGCGGACCCAATTCGGTTCTCGGCCTTGAGTTGCGCTGAAAGATTTGAACAGGCGAATTGCCTCCTGTTCTGCCGCCAACTGGCCGTCCAGTTGTTGGCAGACGACGTCCAACGTCTGGCAAGCCTCTCCCCAGGATTCGGGAGGGGAGATCGGCAATCCGAAAGCAAATCGGGTCTCCGTCTGGGTTGAGGCGGAGACTCTATCTACGGCTCTTGCCTTGCCGTTAAGCACTTTTGAGTGCCTTGCCTTTGCCAGGACCTCAGAGGCGTATAGCAACCTCTCTAGTGCCTGGCAAGGTTTGGCTACCATTCGTGCCCAGACTCTAGGTTCTGGCACTCTTGCGGTGACTCCCCCGAGAGGTACCAATTGAAGATTCTGCTCCTCCACTTTCTTCTCTGCCATCTGGAAAATACAAGGAAAAAAAAAAGGAAAAGTGGATTAACAGGATAATGAAAAGGAAAAGGAAACTAGTGTTTCCGATTCGCACGGGTTCGACGTGGTGACGGCGTTCCCACGCGAATCATTCCCTTTCTCTTCGATCCCCGGGGTCTCTCTCTACCCCTTTTCACGGGAATCGAAGTTATTGCTCGAGCCTGATCGTTTATGTCTTCGCTCGAACGATCGGCTTCGCTCGCGGTTTCTAACCTAGGTACGGACGCTTCAGCCGGAGGCCCGCTGGTCTCCGGCACATTTTCTACAATTACCTGACTCTCGCTAGCGTCAGGATTTTCGCTCGCATCCCTCGGCGGTAGACTCTCGTCGCTTGAAGACTCCTCTCGATGTCTCGCCGGATGTGCCTCTTCAGTTGTTGAACCGCTACTGGCCTTTGGTCGTTCCCGTTCTGATCTTGGATTGCGTAAGTGTTGGAACCCAACCTTTCCACGATCACATAAGGACCAGCATACTTTGCTGCCAGGCTGGCAGTAAAGCCTTTGGCCTTGCTCGAGAGAACCTTATTTTTCCTCCAGACCATATCACCTGGCTGGAACACTACTTCTCGGTGTTTCTTATTGTAGTGTGCCGCAGCTCGATCCTGCTGCTCTCGAGCGTTATCTTTGGCCAATTCTCGGAGCTTTTCAGCTCCCTCGAGCTTGTCCTGCCAGTCCTCGAGTGCCATATCTTGGTGCCTCTTGACGGCTTCTTCTGCCAAGTGTTTGCTGACCGTACTACAGTCATTTGGCTGGCGCATCATGTTCAACATGGCAGGGCTCGTTTTAGTTGCAGAGTGTACTGCCCTGTTGTATGCGCAAACCAGCTCTGGTAGGTGCTCATCCCACGTTTGCTGGTTGTCGGCTACAAAACATCGGATCATTGTTTTCAATGTCCGATTAAGCCGTTCGACTCCACCGTTCGATTCCGGATTGTGAGTCGGTGAGTTCTCATGCTGTACGCCAAGTTCGTCCAATTTGTCGTCTATAGCATGATTCTTGAACTCTGAACCTTGGTCCGAAAGGAACAGCTCTGGCTGGCCCCATCTTAGGATTACATCGAGCCAGATGTGTTTCCAGATGGAGTCACCATCCGCTCGTCTTAACGGCGTCACTTCTGCCCATCTGGTGAACAGATCCGTTAAGACTAGCACGTATTTGTTGCCATTCTTGCTTCGGGTGTATGGGCCTAATATATCACCCGAAACTGCTTGCCAGGGTCTTACAATCACTCGTCTACCCATTAGGCCACCGGGTAGGCGTTGCTCAACCTTTTGCTGTTGGCAAATCTGGCATGATTTTACGTATGCCTCGATGTCCTTATACATGCCAGGCCAAAAATACTCTTGGGTCACTTTCTTTAGAGTTTTATCTCGGCCCAAGTGGCCTGCCATCGGTTCATCGTGTTTCTCTTGTATCACGGTTGCCCGTAGATACAAAGGCACGACGAGCTTCCAAGCATCGTCATCTCCGACTGTCTCTTCGATGACGTCGTCAGACTTATAGTAATAAAGTCTGTCACCCACGACCTTCCACCTGAGGAATTTGTTCGGATTTCTCTGAACTATCTTCCTCTTATTCAGGTACCAGTCGTCTAGTTGTTCGACCGGGTAGCTTACGGCTGAAACGACAGTCGGGTCGTCTTCTTCGTACATTCGTGACAAGGCGTCTGGAACCACGTTTAACGTGCCTTTACGATATTCTGTCGTAAAGTCGTAGCCTTGCAACTCTAGAGACCATCTTGCCAATCTGCCAGTGGCATTGGTCATCTTATGCAGCCATTTTAAGGAATTGTGGTCTGTGATCACGTGGAATTTGAAGCCTTCGACGTAACACCTAAACTTCCTTATTGCTTCCACTACAGCTAAGCACTCCCGTTCGGTGACAGTGTAGTTTCGCTGTGCTGGGTTCAGTACTCGGCTGAAGTATTCTATAACTCGCTCTTGACCGTCAATGACCTGAGTCAAACAGCCACCGATCCCAGTATCGGAGGCGTCGGTCTGAATTGTGAACGGTACTGTAAAGTCTGGTCTCGCCAGGACCGGAGCGGACGCGAGTAACACTAATATTCTTTCGAATGCTTCCTGTTGCTCGTCGTCCCATTTGAAACACACCCTTGTGCTGGTGAGCTTCGTGAGCGGTTCTGCAACCGTGGCAAAGTTATTGATAAATTTTCGGTACCAAGATGCCATTCCGAGGAACCGTTTCAACTTCTTACGGTTCGTCGGAACCGAAAATTTCAGAATGGCTTCGACCTTTTCGGGACAAGGTCTAATACCGTCACGGTTAACGATGACGCCTAGGTATTTTGCCTCTGGCTGGCAAAACTTACACTTGTCTCGATTAATTGTCAGGCCTGCCTCTCTAATTCTTGCCAGGATTGCCTCAAGGATTCTGAGATGCGTCTCAAAATCCTCAGTTACTATGATGATGTCATCAAGGTAGGCGTAAGCGTATTCGCCAAACTCCCTGATGATCATCTCGACCAGACGCTGAAAAGTCATTCCTGCGTAGCTCAGGCCAAACGGCATTCGTTTGAACTGGAATGTGCCCATGTCTGGCACTGTAAACGCCGTTACTGGCCTCGACTCTGGTTTTAACGGTACTTGATGGTAAGCCGATTTCAAGTCCAGAGTCGTGATGTATTGAGCCTTTTTTAATTTGCTCAAGATGTCGTCCATGTACGGGATCGGGTACGCGTCCACCGACTTGGTGACTGCATTGACCTTGCGAAAGTCGATGCAAAAACGCCTCGTCCCGTCTTCTTTCTTGACCATGACCACGGGTGACGACCATCCGGACCTAGGTGCAGGCTCAATAATGCCCTTATCCAGCATTTCTTGCACCTGGTCCCACATCTCTAGCTTCACTACCGGTGAAACTGGGTAGTACCTTTGTTTTATCGGTCTTGCGTCTCCTACATCGATCTCATGCTCGATCCAGGAGGTGCAACCCAAAGGTTCGTCCGTGGTCGGAAGGACTCTATCAAGCATCTGCTTGAGTCTTTCGAGGTCTTCTGCTGGTACGTCAGCCAAACCTATAGAGGCTAACGATGTCAACTTGGTTGCCTGTATACTGGCGACCTCTAGGCTAACCTTTTTACCTGCAATCCTGACCTCTAACTCGTCTGTAGTAGGATCAAGAACTGCCTTGAAAGTTCGGATGAAATTTGCTCCCAAATAGCAATCAGCATCCAGGTTAGTCATGATGGCTATCTTGAGATCGCGTTTTACTCCCGCGACCTCAAATGGTAAGGTGACGTATCCGGCGATAGGACATCTTCGCCCGTCAGCTACCCTTGCGCCTTTGCCAGCATAACTTTCAATCTTTCGGTCGCACGCCGCTGCAATCTGAATAGCGCATGACCCCATCACTGTACGTGATGCCCCGGGGTCATACAACGCTCTGACACGGAAATCACCAATATTCACTGGCAACCACCATCTGGTTTCCGCGTCTAAGTCCGCTGCGACTGAATTATCTTGGGTTGTCGCTTGTTCAGTATCCTTAGGATCCACTGAACAAGCCTGAGCGTCATCTCCGAGTGATGACTGGGAAACTGTGTCGGCGGAATAGTTATTTTCTACTCCGCCGGTTTTTCGTTTCCCTGGCGTTTTGGGCATTTGGGTCTGATGTGCCCTTCTTCCTTACAGAAGTAACAGCGAACTGGTGACTTGTCTCTCTTCCTCCTGCCATCATCACTCGAGCCTTGCTTCGGTGATGAGCTTCTGGCTCTTCCATGACCTTCAGATTTGTGTCTGGCTCTGGACTGCTCGCCCTTGTTTGAACTCTGGGGCCTTGGGCCCTTTGGCTTCCCAAAGTTCTTACTGCTCTCGAGCTTTTTCAAGAAAGTCTCGAGGCGGTTGACAATCGAGTCAGCAGCTGGCTTGCTATCAACAGCAGTTGCATAGGCGAGATAAGGCCACATAGACGCTGAAGGTGATGGTGGTGGCCTATAATTAACCTCGTTGAGAGAGGTACGCTCGATCTCAACGGCCTGGTTCATCAAACCTATCACCGATCTAATCTCGTTGCGTCGGATCTGCTTGCGCAGATTCGGCAACATATTTCTTAAAATGAAGTCGATCTGTTCAGGCTCACCCGGTTCAGGCCTGATCTTCAACAGATACGACTGCAAGTTAGTTATGTAGTCCCTGACTGGTTCGGACTCGCCCTGTGTGCGAGCGAAAGCCTCGGCTCGCACACACTGTTGGTAGTCTTCAACACCATACCATTCTCGGGCTAAACGACAGAAATCGTCCCAAGAAGCGATATGCTTCTTGTTGTTGCGATACCAAGTGGTCGCAACCCCAGTCAGAAGCAACGGCAAAGCATCTAAAAGCTGCTTATCTGTCAGTCCGGCTAGACTGTTGTTGTCCGCAACGTCCAACAGAAATTGCTCCAGGCTGGACTCTGGACCACCGGAGAATTTCAAGTTCCAGCGCCGGACTATTGCACCGACATCCACCGGTTTTAGAGCGCTAACAATCGGTGGAGTTCTTACAGGAATGGTTGATTCTTGGTCCAACCTGAGTAACCTTTCCTGTAGCGCTTGTATTTGTTCCTGTACCAGGTGTCTTTCATCAGGAACAGATGCGTCTCTAATAGGGCTGGAGCTGTTTCGCTTGTCTGTAATTGGAGCGCCGCGAAAACCGACCCTATTATTCGACTGTCCAGCATTCTCCGTGGAGATGCTGTAATCGGCCATCGAGTTATTTGCCAATAGCTCTGGCCTTATGGTACTCGAGACTGGTCCTCTCGAGTGTAGGTTTCTTTCTGGCCGAGGTTCCTCGACCCTGAGTCTGCCCTCGATCTTGTCTATCCGATCGTGCAGCCTCTTTAGTTCAGTCGATATCTCTCTGAACAAATCCAGTGTCTCAGGGTTGGCTAACATGCCCTGAGCCTCTGCGTCACTCTCACTGGGTATCGAACGGTTTCGAATGCCCTCCTGGCCTGACGATCGTGAGTCCCTCGTGTGGGACTCCTGTAGCCTCGACGCTGCTTGCTGAACTAGGGGTTCTTCGAGCAAGACAGCGAAAGGATGCTCACCCGAATGTGTGTAGTCTGGATCCAAAATCGTGGACCCAGATTTCTCCCACATCGTGGTGGCGATGTATGACGCACGTATCTGCTCGCGCTTAACCTGCACAGCAGCTGCGTCCTGGACAGAATCGTCTCCAGTGGCTACAAAGTCATCCGCTGAGTAACTACCCAGCAGCCACTTCTGGAGACGAGTGCACCGTTCTTGGACGGATCCGTCGGCCTTGAGTTCTAGCTCGGCCAGGGCGTCCATGACTACGTCAGTGCCTTCCGCCAAAATCCAGGAGAAAATCCTGTCTTCCTTATCTTCGCCCGACATCTCTCTTCCTGTGGGCGCGAAGGATACAAAGAATAACTTCTGACTGTTCGTGACAGTACTCAATCCCTATTCTAACTTATTTAAACTAATCTTCATCCGATGTACCTAGATGTAACGGAGGAAAGAAAAATTTTCTTGCAACTTTGAGGTTAATATAAAAAAAAAAAAAAAAAACAAATAAGCAACAAGTAAAAAAAATAAAACAAATAAAATAAAAAATAAAAATCAAAAAAAAGTAATGCACGAATGCAGCAATTATACCTCAAAGTTACAATTACAGTTGCTACTAACACTAGTTAGTAGCACGCTGTATAACCAATAAATAATTACAGGAATTCAAAAAAAAAATATATCGAATCAATCAATATTCGCAGTTCACTCAAGCGCCGTACTGTCACGGATTCATTCCCACACAACGCAAGCAAGTGTGAGGGAAAAAGCAACAAAAAAAAATAAATACGAAAAAAAAAAAATCTGCCGTCAGGACAAAAAAAAATTCTAAATCCCCGGAAAAATACTCGCGCGTCTCGAAATTAATTTTCGAGTCGCAAAATCCGCGAAAATAAAACTCCGGGATTAGCTACGAAAATTTAAAGTCAGCAACTGGAAAAATTATTTTGAACGGCCTCACAGTTGCTTTGTTTACAAACAACTAGCGAGCAGGTCGAATTATAATTCGAACCGCTAACGCTCGCACGCTATTATTCCCCGAAATAAAAGTGTCCTTGTCCGAGCGTGGACAAGGTCACTGCGCGCGCGAATAATAGCCCGTGCAGTTGGGTTATTAATTCCAAATCTGCGGCTAACACGCTGCCGCCGCGTTCTCTCTTTCTCCGTGTCGAGCTGTGTCCCGCAGCTCGACCGCTACGTAATTTTAACAAAATTTACGATCAAAAAATCTCCACACAAGTTGGGCGCCCAATTTGTTACAGTGCTCGTCCGGGGAAACACGGCCTTGCACTCTCGCCGTCGGATTGAGCTGTAAACAATTTTTTTTTATCCCGGAGTACTCCCTTCCGAGTACTCCCGTTGTCGTCCGTGCACCTGGAAACGGAAAATCAAGACATGCTTGGGGAGACGCGTTCGCGAACTAGCCTTCAAATGCCGGCAGCGGGCGGGGTAATTTTCCCCAAGCTAAAAAGAAGAAAATCAGGGAGAAAAGCAACTATCCTAACCGTAGGAAGGTAACGGAGGAGAAAGAGAGATATTTTTATTCGGTAAAAAAAATAATCTACGCGAAGGTTTAATTTTAATCTTAATTTATTACAAAAAAAAAATATAAACAACAAACAAAAAAAAAACTACAATTATTACCTCGCGTTGTTGACAGTTAAAGTTCGGCCGATCGCGCGGCGGCCGAACAAAGAAATTAAAGCGTAAACAAATGCTCTGCCGGGCGGCTTCGTGCGCCGGCTCGCTAGTTTCTACGCGTGATTTCTGACAAGAATTCACGCGTAGAAGCTTTCTTAAATATTACCCGATTGGGAAAGAGTAATCGACAACTCTTTCCCTTATCACGCTACACACCTGCACACCGGTACGCTCGTTGACACAAACCTTTGAGCCGCGCGGGTGGAGATCTCCTTGTAGCGGGTTTCTGTGTTGCAGACACACCTGCGACAACACACACACACTCGAAAGCGTCGCACTCTGCGTTTTCGCTAGTCGTAGCGAAAACTGCCACACTCGCACCGCGAATCGCGCTAACAAAAAAAACTTTCTTTTATCGCGACAAAGAAATCGTACGACGACGAGGTGTCTAGTCTCAGCTGATAGAAAAGACTGGCGCGCTTACGCCTCGTTCCAGTCGGTCCGACCGCCAACGGTCGGTCCGTTCCGGAATGGTCCGCCAGCAGCTGTTCGTCTGCTGCTGGCCCGCGTCCACACGAAAAATCTCGATCGTGTGGATTAATATTTTCACCGACCGTGACAACCAAAACATTTATAACTTAAATTAGAATCTTCGCTAGATAGAAATTTGATTATTTCATTCAAACCTCTATCTTCTGCATTATCTTTGAAATCTTTTATAAAATGTAATTTATATTTATTCCAAATTAAATTACCAGGAATATTTTCAGACAATAAAAATAATCCGAAAAATTCTTGTAATTTTTTCGGTTCTAAATAGTTTATAGATTCTTCAAAAATGACATATACATTTTTATCATTTACTGTTAGACCCATTTAAATAGCTCCTTCTCTATATGTTTATTAATAATTTTATTATGAGTTCTCAAGTATTCGTGAGAAGTACCACCTTTTACTTTATCTGATATTAATTTTAAATGAAAACTCTGAATTTTTAGAAGAAACAACGTTTATTCTACCTATAGTTTGAAATTTTTTTTAATTTTTCTATCTAACTAAAGTTTTATCATCTAGAAATCTATAGTAATTTGGTATATTGGCATTTTTAATATTTCTAACAGAACAATTTTATTTAATTCAAACCAAGTTGCTAAAGTTGTTTTCCAATTTTTTAACTATTTAATTTTTTAACTATATTATGTTTTGTTGATTTTCTGTATGAATTTCTAAACGTTGTACTGAATGACTACATTTACACAATTCAAATCTTTCTATACACCAAGCTGCTTCTATAGAAAATATTACATGAGAATCTAAAAAACATCGTTTTGAGAAAAGGAGGTCTCAACTTTGAGGACTCATTTTTTCCGTCGTAGACTCAACTTTGAGGACTCATAAGTATCGTTTTTACTTGTCTTTTGACCGTGTTTTTATGAATTTTCAATTTTGAGGACTCAATTTTGAGGATAATAAAAAAAAACCGGATTATAATATACTAGGGGGGGTACTCCCCTGCTCGCTCCGCTCGCCAACCCCCTAATTATAATTGATGACTATAAAAATTAATCGAAACAATACGTAAGCTCTATGTTTGGTAAAATAATAAAAAGACTTAAGGGCTTAAAACCAATAAAAATTAGACACGAGAGTTCAGTTTGAACTTTACTTACTCATCATAATCTTACCAAATTATGTTACTAAAAGATTCATAACCCTACCAACCCTACTTGTCAGGGTGGGCAGTTTAAGCTAGAGATCTAAGATGAGTCAGGTCCAAAATGAATAAGGTGAGTAGGGTTTGTTGGTAGAGTGAGTGAGAGATGAGTTGGGGATTAAGTGCGGTATTTGAAGTAAATGAAATTAGTAAGGTCTGTAATGTGGCTGAGATTAAAATATGTTAGGTGGTTAAAGATGAAAAATCAAGTAATTAGCAACTACTCGAGTAATTAGCGAAATAATAAAAAAATCACGATTATTTTCAAATTTTGCAATCTCGTATAAGCGAGCCTCGATTTTCAGTCGTAATACCCCTAGTGCTTCAAAATTGTCGATAATTTTCCGACTGTGTTTTACGTAAGAATATTTTTAAATATTTTTAAATTATCTAAAATTTTGAAGCACGAAGGGTTATTCGGCTGGATTATACAAAATTTTTTTACAGATTCTTCTTGAGATGAACTTACTTCCTGCATAGTACCAACTCGCAAAATTGCGTTCAAGCCGATTTATGATTTTGTGGGGAAAGGGCTGAATTTAAAATGATAAACGGCTTTGTTCAGCACCCTCTCATGACAACAAAAAGGATTTAATAAAAATTTCAATGACATAAAATGACATAATTAGAAAGCTGCTGAGCTCAAGACCTTTTTAATGATATATGATTTTATATGAAAATTCTAATTAGAGCCAAAGTTATAATTTTAATATCTGATCTACCAGCCCACAACCACCTTACCTACACTCTACCCTCCGCACAGACTCGCCTTATCTAACCCGATTTACTATTCTCACCCATATTAAGAACCCTACTAACTATACTTACTTTTTTATCTTCAACTACCTGATCTAATACAATCTTAGCTACATTACTGACCTCACTAATTTGATTTACTTCAAATACCGTATTTTATCCCCCAAACTTATCTCACCCAATCTACGAACAAATCTTATTCACTTTATTCATCAACTCAGTCACTAACTTTAAAGTTTTGTTGAAGTACTTTAAATTTTGAAAAAGCTCTATTAACATTTTTAAGTGCAATAACAAACCCTTCCCACCTCATCTTCCCTTCCACGCTCCTCCCTATAACCTCCGCCTAACCAACCTCATCTACCTAACCAACCTGTACTATTTTTCCTGTTTTTTCACATGTAGCTTCAATATTATGTTTATATAAATTTGTTATTTTCAATCTAGTTCCATTGCATACACCATCTATTTTACTTAGATTTCTAATTAACATTATCACTGCATTTTTTTTTTAATTTTAGTTCATGGGTAGAAAGCTTGTCATTTACTGAATTTAAGTATTCAATTGGATAATCTGAACATATATTTGAATCAGTTTGATCTACTCCCTTATGAATGGCTTTGTCTATACTGTAGTATGTTTTACTTGGTCCATTTAATATGTTTAATACTTTTCTGTTTAACATTGCAACATTTTCATTTTTTGAAGCTAAAATAACTTTGTTTAAATCATTATTTTCATTTATATCTCCAAAAATTGAATAACAAACATCTTTATTTTTCCATTTCATAGGTATTTTAAAATTTTCAATTTCTCCTATTTTTAGTAATAATTTAGAAAAATTTTTATCTTTACATCTCATATTTTCAGTGAGTTTAAGAATTTTGAAATTTTTCCACAATTTACTGTATTTAATCGTATCTTCTACAATAATTTTTTCATTGCCTCTTTTGACTACAGGAAGGATTTGTCTAAAATCGTCACCTAAAATTATTAATTTTCCTACAAAAGGAAAAACTGTTTTACCTGTACCACCTGCCCATCTTTTAAGTACATATTATTTTTGTTTTTTGTTATTGTATTAAATATATTTTTTTGATCATTATTAAATTTTTCAAACATTTTTTCATACTCTTCTTTTCAGTTTATTTTGCAGTCATAATTTTCAGAAATATTAGAAATATTTTCTAAGCATGGTTCTGGTAAACAAAAACATTTATAACTTAAATTAGAATCTTCGCTAGATAGAAATTTGATTATTTCATTCAAACCTCTATCTTCTGCATTATCTTTGAAATCTTTTATAAAATGTAATTTATATTTATTCCAAATTAAATTACCAAGAATTTTTTCAGACAATAAAAATAATCCGAAAAATTCTTGTAATTTTTTCGGAGTTAAATAGTTTATAGATTCTTCAAAAATGGCATATACATTTTTATCATTTACTATTAGACCCATTTAAATAGCTCCTTCTCTATATGTTTATAAATAATTTTATTATGAGTTTTTAAGTATTCGTGAGAAGTACCACCTTTTACTTTATCTGATATTAATTTTAAGTGAAAACTCTGAATTTTTAGAAGAAAAAACGTTTATTCTACCTATAGTTTGAAATTTTTTTTAATTTTTCTATCTAACTAAAGTTTTATCATCTAGAAATCTATAGTAATTTGGTATATTGGCATTTTTAATATTTCTAACAGATCAATTTTATTTAATTCAAACCAAGTTGCTAAAGTTGTTTTCCAATTTTTTAACTATTTAATTTTTTAACTATATTATGTTTTGTTGATTTTCTGTATGAATTTCTAAACGTTGTACTGACAAGGAGAGGTCACACCCTCCGGGTCACCGATCTTGACGAAACTTTGGGGATCGTTTTCTTATACCAAAAGATGAAGAAATCTACCAATCATCCCGTCTAATGGGCCTTTTATACCTAGTTCCTACATAGCTTATATCGTATTTTTAGCTCTTTTTGGGTTTTTTTGCGAATTTTCAAAAAATTCCTGTTCGTAGCCTATTGCACTTACAAAATTCTGCAACCCCGCATTTTTTTTGTTTTTTCATCTTCTTTTGAGAAAAAATATTTTTAAATCTAATTTTGAAGAAATAGTCCATGTAAAATTAAGGTAATCAAAAGCATTTTTTTACTGTTTTTTTGGTTTTATGAACTTAAACTGTACGTCGTCAGCCTTATCAAAATTATGTCTAAAAATATTTTTTCTAAAAAATTCATAAAAAAACAAAGAAAATGCGGGGTTTCAGAATTCTGTAAGTGCAATAGGCTTTGAGCAGGAATTTTTTGAAAATCAGCTTGTTTTGACACTTTTAACACTTTAGTGCGACTTTTGTGGTTATTGATGCCAATTTTCAAAAAATTCCTGCTCAAAGCCTATTGCACTTACAGAATTCTGAAACCCCGCATTTTCTTTGTTTTTTTATGAATTTTTTAGAAAAAATATTTTTAGACATAATTTTGATAAGGCTGACGACGTACAGTTTAAGTTCATAAAACCAAAAAAACAGTAAAAAAATGCTTTTGATTACCTTAATTTTACATGGACTATTTCTTCAAAATTAGATTTAAAAATATTTTTTCTCAAAAGAAGATGAAAAAACAAAAAAAATGCGAGGTTGCAGAATTTTGTAAGTGCAATAGGCTACGAACAGGAATTTTTTGATAATTCGCAAAAAAACCCAAAAAGAGTTAAAAATACGATATAAGCTATGTAGGAACTAGGTATAAAAGGCCCATTAGACGGGATGATTGGTAGATTTCTTCATCTTTTGGTATAAGAAAACGATCCCCAAAGTTTCGTCAAGATCGGTGACCCGGAGGGTGTGACCTCTCCTTGTGAATGACTACATTTACACAATTCAAATCTTTCTATACACCAAGCTGCTTCTATAGAAAATATTACATGAGAATCTAAAAAGCACCGTTTTGAGAAAAGGAGGACTCAACTTTGAGGACTCAACTTTCCCATCGTAGACTCAACTTTGAGGACTCATAAGTATCTTTTTTATGTGTCTTTTGACCGTGTTTTTATTGATTTTCAATTTTGAGGACTCAACTTTGAGGATCATAAAAAAAACCAGATTATAATATAAAAAAAATTCAAGTTGCTACATAATGGAAATTGGAATAAAATCAGAATTAGATTTTTATTCCTCTTAAAAAATTTTAATAATTCTTATACAGAAGTACATTTCATTTTAGAATTTAATAATAATCAAATTTATTAACTTTAGTAAATTTAAGCATAAACTTATATTAATATAATTTTTTTAAATAATTTTTTTTAAACAAATTTATTGTTATAAAAATTATAAAGAATTTTAATGGTAACATTTTATATTTTAAAACAACGAAAAGGAGGACTCAGTTTTGGGGACTCAGTTTTCACGACGCAGAGCAAGTTTTGCGGACTCAGTTTTGCGGAGCAAAAAAAGTCAAAATTTAACTGTCTTTTGACCGTGTTTTCAAGATTTTCGTCACAACAATGACCAAGTTTTGCGGACTCAGTTTTGCGGAGCAAAAAAAAAAAAGGGATTATAATATAGGGAGATTTGAGTAATCACCCAATAGGGCGTATGGATCGGTTGAAGGCAGGAGGTGTGTTTGCAAAAAGAATTTTTCAAAAACAAATCTATAAACTGAATTCCTCGACGTTTCGTCGGCCAGGGTTTGCCGACCTCTTCAGGAGGACTTTATTGAACAAAAACAAAATTCACAATTAGTTTACAAACTCGAATAAAACCTTAACAGTCTAAGTTATACAAACATCAACCTCAACTTACTTATAATAAAAATTAGATGTACAGTATCATCGAAGGTGCAGTGTAAATCGCCAATGCAAAAAGCAGTCGTCAATCGTGTGGCAAATTAAATACAGTCTCAAGTCAGTCTCACAGTTTAGGTAAAAAATTCAACACACTGCACACACAGTTCAGTCACTAAATTCTGTCAAAACTTCAAACTGCACAAAGAAAAGGTAAAAACTGCAATAATGCACCTGCAAGAAGTCACGTTCGCAAAAACTCAAAAAGCGCATTTACATTAATTAAACTTACAATTGACTAAAGTCAATTACAAATTTAATCAATGTATTTTTGAAAAACTATAGAGCACAACGGAGTGAACAGCACGAGTGTTTAAAACAGACTGCTCCCCCCCCGCAGCTTCACGGTGAGCGAGGCGAGGGTGCAAGTGAAAAACGCATGACCAACGCTTGCACTCTGAACACGTGGGCCTCATGTTTTTCAAGCAGCGCCAAATTCGGGAAAAAGTCGTAAACGAGAACAAGAGCAGGTCCAGTGTGGTGGAGTCCGTGTGAAGGTCAATGAGTAGTTAAAATAGAAATCAGGAAAAAAGGGGGGAGAAAAAAAGTTTAAACTACAGGATTCATCGGAGTAGACGGGAAATATTTTTGTAAATGGAGTTCAAATTTTTTACTTCATCTTTATAAACGCCCGGCGATACAGTTGAAGTCGAAGAAGTTGTTTCTTGATCTTCTTCACACGTGTCAGAGGTTAAATTAGTTTCATAAGCAGCAGTCAAAGCCTGTGTTTTTTCTGCGCCGAGTAACAAGTAATCTATCGTCGGTTTCTTTCGGTATCATATTACAGAAACTAATCTCTCATCGCGCTCAAGTGGAATGTGTTGAAAGGTCAATGGAATCCTTATCTCTGTTAAAGCGACTGTCCAGGCACCGTGTAAGCGTATCTGCTGAGGTAGCTGCGTGACGAAGCGAGTTGTAGTATTGTCAGGGTAATAATGCATGCTACTGTTACTGGGAAGAACAATATAAAATTGATCCTTCATTTTAGATTTTTCAATTGACTTGCTTTGATCCAAGAGCAAAATTTTTCTGGATAACCACGCCACCGAACAAAAAATTCTTTCGAGCGACCACTGGTTCTAGTTTTTAAAATTTTTTCGACGTCAGAAAAAACCTTTTTTAAATCTTTTTTTACGCGACTAAGCTCTTCCTCGTAGAAAAATTCATCGATTTCTTCATCGGCTAAATCTGATGATAAACAGGAGGATAACTAGTCAAGGATATCCGAGAAATCTTGAATAACTCCAAGGTCCAGCCACTCTCGTAACCTTTCGCAAAAACGTTTTGAGCTCGACTGACGCGCACCAGGTCGTTCACGTTATATTTAGGAACTCTGACGATGGGGCGTTCGTAACGATGCTTGATGTTTCTACGAGCTTCGGCAGCGTTATCAAGGGTAACGGACGCCGGTGTCATTTTTGTAGCTGTGTGTTTAGTATGATTATAGGCTTCTACAATGTTAGACAAAACATCTAAATATCTATGCGTGTTTTTATGCGTTAAATATCTGTAAATTCGCTCTTTTATTGATCTTATAAATCTCTCTACGATCGCGGCTTTAACATCGGGACTACGGACAACGCGGTACAATATATTTTTGTTTTTCAGGTAAAGTTGAAACTCGCGATTTACAAACTCTTTACCTTTGTCGAATTGCATGGAAACGGGAACTCGGTTGTTAGACTTTTTGAATATATTATCGAAAGCAAGAATTACGCTTTTTGCAGATTTGTTTTTTATCGGCTCAACCCATGAATATTTACTCACAACGTCTATAACGGTAAGAAGATAAGCGTAATTATTGTTGTAAGATTTTAGGGACCTCATGTCCATCAAATCAATTTCCCATACATCATCCATGTTACGAACGTTGTAATGGCGTCGAGGAAACCGTCTTCTCACCTGCTTATGTAAGTTATAGGTATCTTGACCTTAGAGCCAGCTTAAAACCTTCGGTTTACTATATTGCTTTCTTGTAGAGTGTAAAAGATTGTTTGCACCCGCGTATGTCGTGTCGCGAGGTAGGCCGTAATACAAGCTTTGCAGTCGTCTATGCATTTTTTTTATCACTATTTTTATTATTATTATTATTATTCTTCTTCTTCTTCTGCAAAGATTGGCAGTTTACTGACTTTGTCTTCTTCTTGTCCTTCCTCTTGATGGCTTTTTTTATTCGATTGAAAAATTTTTCAAATGTAATCTTGCTGACCATGCAGCAGGCCGTCATCATTGCAACTGTTCTTTCATCGGGAGGATTCTCACCGGCTAACAAACGAGAAAATGCTTTTTCGGCAAGCACGCGATCAGCTTGACGGCGGTTGGCCTTTTTATCAGCGTATGCTATATCGTGTTCACGACACGCTTCATCTAGAGGATTGATGCCTACGTCACCACGATTCAAACGCTCGGACAATTTTGTACCGGGACCGCAAAACTTATAACCTGGTACATGCATTTCAAAAGGCATCAGGTCTATAGCATCCAAAGCACTTTTTTCTTTCTCTTCGCTCTCAGGGAGAGTAGCGTTTTCTACAGAAACTTCCATCTTCCCTGGTTATTTAATTTTTGTTTTTTCGGAATTCCGGTAGCGATTGAATTTTTTTCCAAAGCCTTTTTAGCGTTTCTCTTTTGCCGCCTCGACAAACTTTTTTCAAAACTGTCACTTTTTTCGAAAGCACTACTTCGGTCTTCGGTAATATCAGCTGGTGAAATCAAATGAGGTCTTTCACCTCCTGAGTTGTAGCCATGAGCCAAAATATCCGAGGAAGGAGAAGAAGTAGCACTGGAAGACTGACTATGAGCACTGGAAACGATTTGCTCCCACCGTTGATTATTTCCGATAAACTCGCGCGGTGTGTTCGCCTCTCGAAGAGCAGCAGCAAACTGTTTACGACCTGTAGGTGGAGCGCGTTTTCTGTGTCTCAGAGCATCGCCAACCAAGTCGACGATATTAGCCCCCGCCACCGAATTTCCGTTTATAGTTACAGCGCCACTCGGGGACTATTTCACGTTACCGGCCCGTTTCAAATGACACACAAGGTTAGTAGCAGCGCTTTTAAAAGTTTTGGGTACTCCTGCGATAATGAAGCTGTCTTCCAAAAAAGTTTTTCTTTTTTTCTCTTCACTTTCATCGGTCGAGGCATCTTGAGCTAAATTATCAGGGGCCGAGACATTTTTTTTTCCGTCTTGTCGTTAAAAAGAAGAAATCTCTGCAACGCACGACTGTAATCGAGCCACTTTTCTCGATCGTCTTTTCTTCTTTCGGCTGAGTTTAAAATATCGTTCATATGCGCGTCGAGCCTTTCGCTTGGTGTGCCAGGAGTCTGGACTGTTTTGAGGAGACCATCTTTGCCTACTAGCTGTTGTATTCGCTGAAGACTGTCGTACGGTAGTAGAACTAATTTTCGGGCGTGGTCCATTATTTAGCTATGAGAGTTGATAAAACGGTACCGAGAAGAGGTGCCAACAGCGCCGGTAAAAATCCGCCTCCCCGCTGAACGATTAGTTTTTTTTTTCGAGCCAAACTAACCTTGGGCTTGGATGGCGTTCGTACGGTAGAGGCGTGGTGCCGAAGACGCGTCTTGTGGTTTTTACCCAGTGGTACGTTCCCCACTAAGATATTCAAGGCGCACTCGCAAATACGCTTAATCAATGAAGGATCAGCTTTGCGCAAAACTGCTTTTTTCTGCTCCTCGATGAGGTGATACAAGGCTCGCAAAATATGTTTTTCTTTTTCGGAAAACGGCGCTCTACGTTTACGAGCCATCACTGTGACGCGACTGCTACGAGATTTGTTTTGTCACCACCTTTTATATTTTTACGCGGCACGTAAACGTACTGCCACTCGTCGTCGGGGAAAATAGATGTCCGAAATCTGCAGTTTTCCGGAGTATTTTGTTTCAACTCCAGTAGGAAATAGCCGTAGGGCTCAGAAGTAGCGTCCCAGTATGCTTCCTGCAAAAAACGCGGATCTTCAGGACACAGTTGACGCGAGAGATGCGTAATCTGAGCGCGATCGCGGAGATTTCTAAAAACAACGATATACTGCGCATTCAGCGATATGTCGCGTTGACCTCGGGCTTGATGAAAAATATTCTGAGTGATGAATATTACCGACCAGTTATTGTGGTGACTCCCTTTTGTAAATAAATCGACAAATACGCCCCCTGTGCTCGATTCGCGCATCAGGTCGTCAACAATTACGAGTTTTGGCCTAGGGTCGCTTGCGTAATCCCCGCTTTGAGGCAACCCCTCGCGAAATTCAATCTCTTCACTGAGTTCGTGATAGCCGTTTTGCCACTCGGCGTAATGCAATATTATTCGTTGAAAGCGAGTGTCGCACATACGATCGATGAATTTTAAAAATTTTTTCACAAACACAGTTTTTTCACACCCTGTGGGACCACTCAGAATTGACGTAAACGGGTGCTCCCACTGTAAGGTCATCGTTACAACTGACGCGATTTCCTCGATTGTCTAAATTTTACCACCCCGCCGGAGCTGAGAGGGAAACGCCTGCTCGCCAACAGAGCGCCAGCGCCTGATACTCTTTTTGCTTGAGCTTGAGCTTGAGCTAGAGCTAGAGCTTGAGCTAGAAGAGCTTGAGCTAGAGCTTGAGCTAGAGCTAGAGCTTGAGCTAGAACTAGAGCTTAAGCTGGAGCATTAGCTTTTGCTTGAGCTAAAAAAAAAAAAAAAAAAAGCAAGTGTTGGTTTGCACTTTTTCAACGTACAAAGTCTTCAGCTGACGCTCGCGAGCTCGTCAGTACCACTTTGCTCTCGCAGCGTTGAACACTCTTAACAGGATAACGGATAACGAAGTTATTTTTGAAATGACTGTTTCCGTCATTAATCCATGGCATTCACGTAACATTGCTGATTACATTCCCAATCACCAAAAACTCTACGAAATGGTGGCTAAGCCTCACGTCGATCACCATCAGCCATGCGATGATGATTTTTGCTACTATGATTATAAACCGGAAATTAATCGAAGAGTAGCCGATCTGGTGTCATCGTGGACCGAGTTTAACGTCACTCTTGAGTGGATTCGTGTAGTTCATGGTGCTTTTATAAAAGTGCCAGCTCAGCTTGTGCGTGATTTTCTTTTCAACGTAATCTCCCCATTTATCGATCTGCCCGAGGAAATCCTTTTCATCGATAAAAAAGTTCGCGAGCTCCAGCAGGAGCTGCATTTGGAAAATTTTAAACCCAACGCAGAGTTCAACGAGCAAAAACAATGTATTGGTGCGATAATGGATCTGAGGCTGCACAAAACAGACAACTATGTGCGCGAAGTGCTACTCAACCTGATTAACGAGAAAAGTTTTACAACAGTGCAAGAAGAGCGAGACTTTATTTTAAAACATATTCCGCAATAGTTTTTTAACTTTTTTTACATTTTTACAGACTTAACAAAGAATATTTTTTACTAAATTGCTAATCTTAACACGGCCGTAGGCTTTTTTAAAAAAAATCAGACTTTTAATCGTGTAAGACCCTTCACCTAGAGCTTGAGCTAAAGTTTCAGCATTAGCTTTTGCCGGAGTTAGAAAAAAAAAGATTTAGTAATATTTATTGTGAAAATCGGGATCTGTTCAAATAAATGAAAAAAAAAAGTTAAGCAAGGTTATGGATTTATTTTTTTACTTTATTTTATTCTCTTACAGGTTTTATTTTAAATGCAGTTTTTAATAACAACACTTAAATTCAAACGTTAATTATACTTTTCCAGAGATATGCCTTTCGACTTTAATCATGTACACTTTTCGAAACATCGAGGATACAATATTTTTAGAGGCTCACATTTTAGCTGCGAGTAGCAGCGATTTGCGGTCGCAGAGTTCTATGACCGAGAGCTCTTTGATACTCTCGTATCACAACTGTATGACAGCGCGTGTAATCGACCTAGTGAAAAACGCTGACGAGCAACTCCGCGGGGCGCTTACATTTTAAAACCGTAAGGATAACTCTCTTCTACAGATTTAAAATATCTCTTATTGTACACCGTCTTGCAAATCTTGGTTTCGCTTTGTGTTATTACTTCGTGAAAAGCTGTTCTGCGTATTTCAGAAGATTCTACAACGACATTTTCAATTTTTTCTGTTACCATGTCGTGTATGGACTCGAAATTAATTTTTTGTTTGTTTGTGAAATTAAGTCTGATGCCTTTTACTTTACATACATAATCCTTGCTACCGTCGGGTTTCACGTACTCAAAAGCGTAAAATTTAGCGCCTCCTGATAAAAATTTGCTCACATATGTACCGACACCTTTGTCAGCTAACTCGTCCGTCAGTTCTCCCAACATGGAACCAGTAGGTAAATCGTTCATACCCGGTTTGCTGATGTAAATCACTGAATCTGTGTCAAAATAAAGGGCTCTGGGCCCCAAAAAGTGTAGACACTCAAAAAGTTTCAATCGTGCTTGCGCTGTAGTGAATGCGGCTACTACAACGTTCGTAGATCGTGAAGGTGTAACCGCTTCAGCTTTGAAAGACCAGCTTGTATACAGCAATTCGTCATTCACAGGTAAGATACTATTTACATCTATTTCTTTACTGTGTAATAACTCGATCAATCTATTTGGTGAAGTAAGCACTTCAGTTTTTTGTTTATTTTGCGCTTGTGCAAATTTTCCCCATATAGAGTTGATTGCAAGTTTCGAAACTAGACGCAAGCCTGGATTAAAATTTATAGCTTCTCTATCTAGTTTGATACCTTTAACTTTTTCAAATTCCGAAATATATCTTTCTTTATCTTCTTCGGTCGTGCACTCGGCGGGGTAACCTGAAGCTTGCGTTTTTTGAGTAAAAAAAGTGTCTATGTATTCGGCAAATATTCCTCCTTTTTTTGTTACAGGATCATACTGCGTTATATTGTACTGCCAAATTTCAAACAATTTAATGACTACGTAACCTACTTCTATCGCTTTTTTTAATTCTTCGGATACCCAAGTACCTATTAAATATCTATCTTTCGGATTTTCATGGATGCATTCTCGTTGTATCATTTGCTCGGTACATGTTCGACACAGTGGAAAAAGCAATTTATCGTGCATTTTCACTGGCAATATAGGGTGGTAAAAAATTCTAGGAGGTAACACTTTGCATTTTACTAAACCGTTAACGTTTGAAAACTCGCTCTTATCGCGCACGAGTAGACTACACTCCTCTTCACCTACGTATAATTTAGGGTGACCTACGATATACTTCGATCGTTTACAAATTAACGGATACAAACTGTTGAAATCGACGTACTTTATTTTTTCGTCCTGCTTACAAAAGTACTTCTTAACAGTATTATCCGTGCGCCCACCAAACAAAGCATCGCGAGGATTCAAGGGTTTTTGATAAATCATATCTATTTTTTCACTCAAATACCGTTTTAAATCTTCGTTTGTTTTTTTAAATTCATCAAAGTCGTGCTCCCAGATTTCAATTAACCTGTACTGCAGACTCTTTATCCTTTCTGATTGAGCATAAGTTCTTTCAAACTTCTCATCCATCGATTGACCGTTCGATAGTTTTTCATCTCTATTAAAGCGGTAACAACTCGGGCAGCCGTGCCAATAACAGCTAAAAAGAAAGAAAAAAATTTAAATGTCATCAGTGTTTGCGAAAAAAAAAAAAAAAAAAAAAAAAAAAAAATCAAGTTACCCATGAAACTGAAAAACCAATCCTCTGTGACTTTCCAGGTGTTTTGGAGCACTGTAACCATCGACTAAAATCCCTTCCAATAATCTTCTTTCTCGACAGCGACCTGCATGCTCGATGGGGCGTTTCAATGATTTCTCCATCCAAAACTGCCATTGAACAGCTTTCAAAGATTGTATGTTACGACCTCTGTATCCTCCTGCTGGTATTATACCAATCTGATTATTTTTCCAAAATTTTTTCTTGAACACTCTCATACATGTGGAAGCAATAGTGGTGCACTCCAGAAACGGATCCACACCAAATTTCATAAATTTTTCTCGAAAATTCAAACAGGCCAGTCTTAAGATTTTTACATCTTGTTTGCAGTATTTAGTTAATTCAGCATCAAAGTCAAAGATAAAGTTTTTAGCTGCTTGCTCATTGTACCACGTAATAAAGCTTTCTCTTTCTTTTTCACCCATGGTATCAGGGGAGTAAAATTCAATCGCCGGTAAAGGACCTATGTAAATCGCATTTTCTGGTTTATTAAAAAAATGCGGGAACGTGCCTTTTTCTATGTTCGTCAATCCATAGGCTTTGGGTAAGTTACTAAGAGGCATATGAAAATAGTTTAGACTGTCGATAAATTTTATGCCCATGTACTCCATCACTATAATCTTTGTACCATTCAGTATCACCGAAGGTTTTTCACGTTCACTTTTTTCAGCCAAAAATTTAAAAATAAAGTGGGCATCATATCCTTGAGCATTATGAGCTATACACACAACTCGCTTAAACAGTTTACGTGGCTTCAAAGCTAAATCCTTAAATTGTTTTACAGGGTCTGTCTTAAAAATATGTTCACGTACCCCGCACTTATCGCATTCAGCCGTTATATCGGTCTCATGTAAGCAAAAGTTGCAAACTTGATGAACTACGCACAAGTTTGGTTTATGAATTTTTTGTCTGCATCTCCAAGCACGTGCACGTTTTGTTGAGTTTCAAAGTCGTAAAAAAAAAATAATACCCTGTGTGATTTTTCAGATTCTTTAATTGGTTGCATAAAACACTCGTGATCAGGCATGTACTTGCAACAAATTGTACAAAAACTTTTACCGCACTCGTGCTTGTCATCGGAAACTTTAAAACATATTTGACAAATTTTAATACTCGAACACACGCTAGATTTTTTGAAAGAATTAATTTTTAATTGATTTTGATAACACTCTTCACCGTAAAAATATCTATTACACAGTTGACATCGAGTCATTGGTTGTTGCTCGTCGCACACAGGATATTGTAAACACTTTGAACATCTGTTCGTGCATCTATGACTAAGAAACCTTGAATAACTTTTATTGCATGGAATGCAATAACCTATACTTCCTGATACACCAACCAAATTATGTATAGGTTCAAAATGATTTAAAGAGGCATAATACATTATACGTAAAATATACTTGATGCTTTTGTACTTGTAAATAACTAAATTTGATCCATCGTAAAGAGGCTTTTCACCTCGTGCGAAATCTCTAAAAAAGTAAACTACTATAGCTATTCCTTTTGCTGCAAAATATTGTTGAAATTTTTCGATTTCTCTCATTCCACAACCTTCTGCAGGTACATCAACTCGAGCTAATTTTATTAAATCAAGAGCTGCTTTTTTTTGAGTAGAGCCACTGATTTGACGTACGCTGTTCCAATAGGCATGCAAAACACCTGAGCGTATCTGTCCTCTGATACTGTAAGCGCATGCAGCAACGAGAGAGCGAGGCAAGCAAAGATTATCATCGTTTCTAATAGTAAGTATTGACTTTTTTTTGACAGACTCTTCGGTGAGCTTTACGCGTCCGCAACCTGTTACATTTTTAACTATGTTGCAAGTTATATTCAAAGGATCTTCAATGTTATACTCGTTTGAGCTCTGAGATATACTGAAAAGTAGTTGCCACAACTCTTCTACGTTGAAATCGCGCAATAACCGAAATGAGAGCCATACTGGACCGTGAGTGAGTCTTTCTGTATTTATTGTCAGCCCGATAAAATCAGAAGAAGTTGTGTCTTTAAGGGGGTACATATACCTAAAATTTTTCCAAAAATCAATTTTCAGGTTTTTGTGTTTTTTGATGTTCTTTTACATCAGCTTTTAAATGCCGCAAACCGCGTTTCTTAATTCGTTAAGGAAAAAAATTTACAGTTAATTTAATTAAGACATTCAATTTATTAAATTAGCGTTGAAATGGCTTTTTTTGAAATTCAAGAATTTCAAGTCAGTTCTAGTAGCAGAAATACTTTCTACGATACTATAGGTACAAATGCTTTTTCGATGTATTTTTTCCTTTTTTAATTTTCGCAATGTAGGTATAATTTTTTTTTTTTCATCCACGAACAAAACTGTAAGTATTTATATCGTTTTCGTCTGATAAAAGCGATGAAAATCAGAAATTTTTTTTATCTGTGATTAGATTTTTTCCGTGACATAACATCTTAATAATGAAAATTAAGAATGAAAGATTAACTTTCATTTCAAGTCTAATGCTAAAAACAATTTATTAAGTTAGAATCGATCGCATAAAAAATTTATAACCTTTATGACATAATATATGACATATATTACCTCTACGAGTATACTTTAGTATATTACAATTAGTATCGAATATCGATCTATCGATATCAAATTATTTCCGCAGCGTTGCAAGTTCATGACGACTTTTTTGTTCTTTGAGTCATCTTTCTAGTGAAATTTTACTTTATTTGGCTTTGTTTTTGTTATTATTTTAATCTCAAGTAAATAAGTTAGTTTTATTCAAAAAAAAAAAAAAAAAAAATTAAGAATAAATGACCAATTCTTACCAGTTAAACTTATGAAGTTTTTTAGTTGTTAAAAAAAAGGTGTTTATGTACAAATGTGTAGTGAAAAAATAATTCTGTGATTTAAAGTTAAAGATAATTTTTAGATAATTGCATATGAAGACTCCGCTGACTCAAAGTCTTAACTTGCTCTTGGTGCCTAATAGTGTGTAATCTGTGTTTTTGATAAAAAAGCTAATTGGGTCACTTTAGGAGCAGGAGCAAAAAAATAAAGTATCTGGCTATGTGCAAAAGAGTATTTACATCAAGCAAGAGTCCTGTGACAAGATATTTTCAAGAAATAAATGTTTATGTGTTTGTGTGTTACATTTTATTCATCAAAAGAACTTCAAAAGCCATTTTCTCAAATATGTGATTTTTGAGAAAATGAGAGCATTGCTCGTAAAGCCAAAATTTTTCCAGACAGCGGATGGACCCAGGACTTTGCACACTTGTTGTACATGTGAACCCTCATGAGCGCAACCTCAGGCAACCAAATCTAAGCATTATTAAGCTGATGGCACACCATAAATTGACTAAAATGATAAAAACTATCAAAATTTTAACCACACTAAGCAATTTTAGAGTATGCAAGTAGCTTAATAGTGCTTGGATTTGGTTGCCTGAGGTTCCGCTCATGAGGGTTCACATATACAACAACTATGCCAAGTCCTGGGTCCATCCGCTTTAAGGAAAAATTTTGAGTTTACGAGCAATGAACTTTCATAGCCTAAATAAGCTGAATTTTATAACACTTATAAAAACACTTATTTTAATTTTCTAAATGTAAAAAATTATGTAAAAATTTGTGTATATTATGGAAAAAAAATATCTTTTTAGATAAATAATTTTTAAAAAACTTACAAAATTTTTTCTGTGGTTTTTTTTTTTGGTATTTGTACCCCCTTAATAAGGTCAGCGTGCAGATCACTTAAAGCTTCTCCTAGCCACTGAAAAACGTATGATTCAGCACGAGGTGGCAGTATCCTTACATTTATTTCACGCCCTTCCACTCCGAATCTCTGGTAAAATCTAGTTCTAATGTTTTCTATGACTAATCGTTGATTTTGTTGTCTACCGCTGCCATTCTGAAATAATACATCTAATATAAAAAAATAAAAAATGCAAAATTCGTTAATTATTATTTTAATCCAATAAACAATTTTATACTCACTATTAAGATTTTGAGCCGCGACATCGTCATCATTATCATCAGATGAATCGCTATCAGAACTGCAAGAACACGAACTACTTTCAGATGACGAAGACGGTGAATTGTTATTTTCTGCTGATGTCGATGGTTCGCCTTGCTCGTACGCACAGAGTTTGATAAACTCATCACCTTCGTGATCAAGCATCATTTCGGTAAATTCTAAAATTATAATATACAAAGTTAGAAAATTAAAAGAATGGCTCTTTTTTTTTTTTTGTCGCACGCACACAAATTATTTGAATACACTTAGGTTTGTTAAGATCCTTAAAAGCTGGTTTGTTCAATAAATTTTTGAGTTTCAAAACATTTTTTAAAATCAAAATAATTTTCTCATCGTGAAATATTCCTCGCTTGTACAGGTATTCAATTGTATCTTCACTGCAGTGTTGAAGCAAAAAATGCAGTTTCTTTTCCAGGATCTGCATCGGTAAGCTTGATAAATTTTTCGACCACTCTACACCACACATTGTTTTAATATATACATCTCTTTGATAAGCTACTCTCAAAATGCATTTTATAATATTCTCTAACTTTTTTACTGTTATTTCAGACATGTTTAAAAGTATTTTGCTCAAGTGCTGTGTATTCTGTAACGTTCGAAAAACGACTAAGAACACGAGTAATGCTGAAGTCTAAGCGTTGCACTTTTTTATTTTTTCATCACTTATAGAACGTTTAAAAGCTCAAACGACTTTCATTCAGTGTTTTGCTTTCATGGAAAATTGATAACTTGATATTACACATCATGAAAAGAAACAAAATAAAAACTGACGAGCAACTAAAATAAAATGTATTTTTTGCATTACACAAAACATAATTACAGAATGTGATACTCTGAGAAAGTTTTAGAGTTGCAATTTTTTAAAGCCTTGAATAAAACAGATGGCTCAGGGAGTTACATTTTTTTCGAAGCTCGCACGGCTTAAGCGTAGGCAGTCAAAAATTATGTCGTGAACTGTAAGCAGATCTTTTCGAGGTTCTAAACACCTTTACTTACGTACTAAATATCGTATGTATACTTCCGAATAAATTTACTCACCGTTTTAATAATTAAAAACTGATTAAATATTTTATTATTCCTCCTAGGTGAAAATCAAAATTGTCGGAGTACTCTGCAGATGCTGAAACGTAAAAAATTAATTGATAGTGTCGAATGAGTATCTCAAGCAGTACATGAGGAATTAGTGCGTCATCTGATGCAGAAACATCGAGATCCTCAAGAAATTCAAGATCTCTTCGATCTCGAAACCTCGGACTCTGATGAAGAAGAGGACCTGCCTAACCTTGATCGAGATGAATAATTTATTAGTCGAAGTGCCTACTCCATACCACATCTACAACAGCTTTATCGTGACACGATCGTGTTTGGTATACCCGAACCGAACGAGAGTTTGAAACAAGGAAATGAAATCATTATGACGAAAAAATATCTCCAGCCTTTGATAATAAGTTGTGTGATGCTTAGTGTTATTGAAGAGTTCCTAAAACGTTCTTTATTAATATTAGATCTCGAAACTTTACAAAGTTTGATTCGTAACGAATCAGAACGCCTAGTGATGTTTTACAAGAGGCATTTACCAGAGACAAGACAGAGACTTTTGAAGAAGTACGTGAACCAGCTGAAAAAATCTTTGATATGCGCGATCCATGTTGTATCCAGGACAACTCCTCAACCTCGCAAGGTGTTGTTAAAAAAAATAATTTTGGCTTTAAGTGATTATATGAAACCGTTTTCACCACTATATAGTCAGCGCGTTCGGATCTTTAGGGAGGTTACATTAAACCTCGTCAAAGCCGTAAAATCCTTAAATTATTAAGGCCTTTAAGAATAAAAAAATTTCATTTATATTGTATGTTACAGTTAGTAGACACTTTTAACCCTGGTATGCAATACACTATACTGTCAGCAGAAAAAATACTTCCATTAGTAAGTTTTTATACAGCTATTATGTTGCATGATTACTCTTCCCCTTAGTGCAGAAGAATCCGCGAAAGAGGCAACATCTCAGTTTAGAATGGCCTCGAATAGTGAGTTAGTAGTTGTGATTAGAAATTTAAACGACGAAGTAGATGAAATCGACATTGGAGGGTCTGAAGATTTTCAAACACAACAATACAAATATCTTTTTACCACACTAGAAAAAGGTTCAAACGCACAAGAAATTGAACCAGAGATAATAGACGTTGAAGCAGTTGAAGACAGTGTTATGGACCAAAGTGCCGGTCGTTTCGAAAAGCCGAGAAGTACAAATTGTGTAACAGATCCCTTATTAAAAAAGTGCCTAAAACACCTCGAGGCCTTAGATGCCCTTCTAAAAAAAGTTGCTGTGTTAAAAGCTATTAAAAAAAGAAATAAAGAACAAAAAAAATTAGAAGAAGAAGAAGAAGAAACGGACTTTAAAGGATTTTCGAGTGGTGATATCTCCTACTCGCGTAATCAATACCGAACATGTAAGTTCATTAAAGATAAATACAAATTTTTAAAACGTAGTGAAGTGAAAAAATTACGTCGAGCAGTGAAATGTGTAAGGTGCAGTTCGGCATATATTCCCGAAAAAAAATACAAGCTAGAGTGGCTTTATTGCCAAAACGACTGTCGGGGCTGGATATGTCCTCGTTGTCGTAAGAACTGCCAATGGTTGAAACACTAAAAAGCTTCGTAAGTAAAAATTACTACCTCTTTTTATTTCATAGTTTTTATTTTTTACTTTTCTAAAACAAAACAAAAATTGTTTCAGACTGCATAAGGAGTAGGTAATATCTGGCTAAACAGTACATCGCATGCATCCCTATTACCTGTAAAAAGTTTTGTAATGAAATGTAAATGTAATGAAATAATGTAAACATTCAATAAATGGAAAAAAAGGTTAAAAAATATATCTTACTATATTATATAGTTGTTTTTCCTCTCTCACGCCCCCCCCACGCCCCCCACAGGCCTCTCAAAAAAGTGCTTAACTAACCGTAAAAGTGTACCGAAATATGCTTATTTCTATGAGTTTTGAATTGTCCTATAATTTTCCAATCACGCCCCCCGCCCGCCCTTCCCACGCCCCCCCCGCCCTTTTTTTTCCCCGCCCCCCATTTTTAATGTTTTGTTACAAGTTTTGTATATTTTCTTAATTTATTAATTCTTTTTTAATGGTATGATTAAACTATATAAAATTTTAAAATTTGAATTCATTAATTTTAAAAAATTTCATTATAAGATTAATTAGAAAAATCCAAGTTTTAAATTTAAAAAAAAATGAAAAAGATCTGAAAAGAATTTTCAGAAAAATTAAATTTATAATGGAGTAATTTTTTCTTTTTAATAAATTGTAAAATTTTATTTAAAAAATTCTTGTTAAACTTTAAATCCTTATTTATTTATTTTTTTTTTTTATTTTGTAATTATCATCTAAATATATTCATGTATGTATTCATGTATGTACTCGTGCGCGTACGCGGAGGAGTCTCCGCGTAGGCGCAAACTTACCCTTTCAAACAAAAATTTGCGCGTACGCGCAACTTAGGTGTTCCGCGTACGCGCAAACTAAATTATCCCGCGTGCGCGCAAACCTAGGTACTCCGCGTGTGCGCAAAAACTTTAGATCTCCGCGTGCGCGCAAAAACTTTGAATACGTTGCGATAAATGCATCAATTATTGTCCTTCTAAACATTAAAATTGTGATTAAAAAAACTTCCTAACTCTATAAAATTTATTTTTCACACACGGTGCAGAAAGTTCAAACTTTCTGATTTTTCCCAAACAGGAAGTTTGAACTCCTTGCTTTGAGTTGAAAAAAACATTACACTCGACGCTGGAAAAGTATGAGCTAACCCTTAGCAAACCCTTGACACTCTCGCCTTTGGCTCAAGTTTTGAACACAAATTGTTTGAAAATTAGCTAAAAACCCAAAGAAGTAACCCAAATGTCTAGTCCTAGCGGGTCCTGCTCTCAGGGTTGGATAACTTTTTTTGGATCATCGATTGCAGAAATTTTGGAAATCGCTTTCTGGTACCGAATAATGAGCAAAATCATCAATAATTTTTCTAAATGGTCCTTGAATTTAAATTGGTTGAGATCTTCTTTATATTGAATATTGAATCAATTGGGATGTGTCTTGACCGAACAAATTATAGTATAGATATGTAAAAGTATCTTTAATGGATTTTTGGAAAAACCTCGGCCAGGATTATTTTGGTCAATGTCCTCATTACAGGCATCACGATTACTGTTACTGCTTCAATAAGGTATGTTCAACAACGAATATTAATACCTAATAACAAAGTGGATTGTTGAAAAAAAATAAGATAAAAATTTTAAACGAAATTTACTGTGTACTACATATAGATCAATGAGATAAATATTGACTACGTTGTACATTAATATTCGTTGTTGAACATGCCTTATTGAAGCAGTAACAGTATCGTGATGCCTGTAAAAAGAACATTGACCAAAATAATCGTGGCCGAGGTTTTTCCAAAAATACTTTAAAAAATCTATAATATAATTTGTTCGGTCGAAAATATCTTTCCTAGTCGACAGGTTAGATCAATAAGGTATATCCGTATATTATTGCACAGCATAGACGAGATTTATCTTATTGATCTAACCTGTCGACTTATCGTTTCTTCAAAAGTTCTTTGTTAAAATAAAAAAAAAAAATAAAACTCAAGACAGATCCCAATCGATTCAATATTCAATATAAAGAAGATCTCAACCAACTTAAATTCAAGTCCAAACTCAAAAAATTGAACAGGAATAATTTGTTACTAGAAGTACTTTATAGCATTTTCTGAGGTTTGAAATATAAATCGTTCAGATTTATACTTTTTGAGTTAAGATTTGAAAATATTTTTCTCTTAAAGTTCATAAAGAGACAAAAACATGCAAGGATACACATGTCTAGGAGTGCAATGGGCTTTAAACACAAATTGTTTGAAAATTATTTAAAAAACAAAAATAATTCAAACATTTTGTGTGGATAATCGAAAAAAGGACCATTTAGAAAAATTATTGATGATTTTGCTCATCATTCGGTACCAGAAAGCAATTTCCAAAGTTTCTGCAATCGATGATCCAAAAAAACTTATCCAACCCTGACTGACTGACTATATAAGGTTTTTATTTCGGCCTTGGGGTATAGTCCTATTTGGTCGCTTGACAAGTACATCGAGTGATACAAATATATGGTAACACGTTCGCATAAATAGATAATTAAATGCACTTAAAACTAGATTACAACGAAGTAAATAACAAAGATATAATATATAATAACACGTTCTCGTAGGTAGAATAATAAATGCACTTAAAATAGTATATTATAGTACAGGTGCAGCATCGTCGCCGGGGTGGTTTTAAGGACCCAAGTACGTAGCGAAGCACAGCACGAGGTTCTTAATAAGCCCTGTTGACGTACTGCACTCGTACTATATACTATTTTATAGTACGAGTCACCGAAAACACGCATCAAAGATTTGATTTTGTTGTTAGAGTGACCAGGGGTACTACAAATTAACTTACAACAAAGTGACTTATAGGGCAGGAAACAAAATTTATTAACTGGGTAAGTGTGGCAGGTGCAATAGTAAATCGAATCGAATCGTGGGATAATCCATTCACTAGAAAATATATGACGTTTTCCCGTGCGAGATCAATTCTATTGCCTTTTAATACATTTATTTCCCGCGCAATGTTAATTCTACTCCTATTCAATATATTTTTTTTCCCGTTTAATACATTTAACTTCCGCTCAAGTATTTTTTTCCCGTGCATTTATTTTCTTTCCCGTTTAATCACTCATTTTTCCGTGCAAATGTCTTTTTTCCCGTGAATTTGACCTAAAATTTCCCGTGCGTTTGCTTTTTTTCCCGTGCTTATAAATTAAACCCTTTTCTAATAACCCCCCCATGTCCTTTTTTTACTTACGCCCCCATTTTTGATATATGTTATCAGTTTCTACCCACATCGCCAATTTTTGATACAAGTTATCAGCTATGTATCTATAGAAGAAATTTAAAAAGTAACTACGAAGCATTAAAAAAATTAACTAATATCCAAAGAGAAAAGAGAGAACCCAAAAAGAATGTCAGCATTTTATTCGTGATGTGATTGGTTGAAGAACAAAATTTAAAATTTGAATTTTTATTTTTAATTTTTATATAACAATTCAATTAAAACATCTAGAGAATAGATTTAATGAAAAAATAATTATGTAATCAAGTGTTCGAAATTATCCGATTATAATCATGAAAATAATAATTATTAGTATACAAACTGAAACAAAACCAATGAATCTATAACCACAAAAGTTTAAATGAATATGAACTCTGAACGTACCGCAAAGGTAAAGGGTATATACACCACCCAATTTAACATCAGAAATTCAGCCAATGGACCAAGGAATTATCAGAGCTGTGAAAGCACGTTACAGGTCGAAAATGTTAAGATTTTTAATTGCTATTGCTGAAAAAGATGGCTCAAGAGCAGAATTTCAAAAATCCATTACTGTTTTACACGCAATAAGATGGATGTATGCTTCTTGGAAAGAAGTTCAACAGTCAACTTTTGAGAAGTGTTTTCGTCGTGCTGACTTCCCTATGTCATCTGAACAATCTCAGACCGTTGATGATGAAGCGCCTCTAGCAGAAGTTTTACAAATTCTTCCAAATGATTTTCTTTCAATCAATAAAATCGAACAGCGAGATGAAGGAAAGCTTGTTCATGAGCCGTTCCCGGTTACCATTGATGAAGCCGTTGAAGAAGTATTAAAATCTTTCCTCGAACCTCAAAAGAATCATGATGAAGAAATTGACGAAGATGCGGAAGAGGACACAAATCAAACGATAAACAAATATTTATCTTACGATGAAGCTTTAAAGAGTGTTATCGATATCATTCGATTTTGAGAAAAAGTTGAAATTAATGTTGAACATTTATATGATTTATATATTGAGATTGAAGCAAAGTGGATTTCTTCAGCTTGTGCTGCTAAGCAAACGAAGATCACAGATTATTTCAATTAGAAAATTAAACTATAATACATTACTAAAAATTTGAAACTTTTTTTTTAGCCCACCCCTTCACTTTCCTTTGTACATTGGCCACCTGCATACATTGGCCACTTTCCCTTGGAACGGGAGGTGGTCAATGTACACAGGTTCTACTGTATAACTTATTGTCGATTAATTTAAATGAAGCTTCGACAAAACTTGTTTTAGATAATATAATACAATGTTGCGTACGCTTCGCTTAGAGAGCTTCAAGGTTTGGCAAGAGGGTAGGTACATCAGTAGATTCAAAAGTGGGTAAGTGTTTATCTACAAAGGTTTGTACAGGATCGAAAACAATAGTATAAAAGATGTTAGTTTCAGGGTAAGATGTTGAGAAAAAAAAAAAAAAAAAAAAAGTACAACATACGTTCAAAGTTACAAATTGAAGTATGAAAATAATAACAAAGTGAAAGAGGCTACACACCTGGCTGGAAGCTGGTGTCGTAAGATAAACTTCGATATTAATCAAGATAGGTTGATTGGGACAGACCTACGTAGAAAAAGCGTTGATAACAAATGTAAAAGGATGCAGGAAATATTTGTCAAAAAAGTTAAAGAGCTGTGTGGGCAAAATTGTATGAAGATGATTAGTTTCACGATTGCAATTACAAAAAAATTTGAGAAGAACAATAGAAAAGATAGTTTTCACAAAGTTGAGAACAAAGATTCAAAGTTAGAGACCAAAGCATGAAAAAAAGAAAAAACAACAGCAAACACCTAAATTTAAGCAAATAGATTCATGTGAAAGAGATAGAAACAATATTAAGCAAAAATGTACATATGAGCGTAGGTTCAAAGTTACAAACGTAATGACAAGTCCAGGTACGGCAGTAGGTACAATGAAGTTACCACAGTAGTTATCAAGTTTGAAACAATGTTATGAACAAGGTTTGTTATAGGGTTATTTAGAGTAGTAAGTACAAGAGGATAAAGAAGATTATACACAAGGCTAGATTCAGTGTAGAAGATTAAAAAAAAAAATAATAAAGAACTAGAGTTAGCATGGAACTAGAAACAGATGTAGAAACAAATGCATGTGCAGAAGGTTCGGCGTTAGAAGCTTGAGTAAAAAATAGGTAGTAAGCACAAGATTATTAACATATGTAGGAAGTAAAAAAATCAACAGACGTAGTAAAGAGAGTCGGAAAAAAATACTCAACAGACGTGAATAGTAGCAAGGTTATGAAGCAGGGAAGGTTAATAAATAAAAAGACGAAAATAAGTCGGTAAAAGCATAGAAACAGATGTTTAACAAAGGATTGAAATGAAAGTATGATCAAAGATTAGAACAAAGTAGTCTTAGAATTAGAAATAATAGCATGAAAAAAATTCAAACACCAGTTATCACCATGATAGAAATATATATATAAACATGAGCATATTCCTGGGTAAGAGCTTAGTTATAAAAAGCAGTAAGTGCAACGGTAAGAACAAGGGCACATTGGTTTGGAGTAAGATGAAAGGTGAGAACAAAGGTAGGCACGAAATAAGGTGCAGGTGTAGTCACAAGCTATAAAAGTAGAAACAATGGTATGTATCAGAGTAGGTACAGAGGTAGACACAAGAGTATGTGTATAAGCGTAGGTACAAGTGTAGATTCAAGCATAAAATTCTGGGGGGTTGGCGAGCGAAGCGAGCAGGGGGGTACCCCCCCTAGTACTATATATACACAAAATATATACTACAAAATATATACTACACTTGTTTTTAAATATCCTTCTCCGGACTTGAATCATTTTTATCAGGATTAAAAGTTATTATAAAAGTAAGATTGATTAGTATTAAAGTAAAATCAAAGTATTTTTCAAAGGAATAAAAATTATTAAAAAGTAAAATTAATTAGTATCAAAGTATATTCAAAGTATTTTTTTCAATGGTTTAAAAATTATTATTATTCATTTCTAATTTTTTTTGATTTCTTAAACTATTTTATTAATTTAAAAATGACCGATCCAGAATTAAATAATCTCTTGAAGAATAGAACAAGATACAGATGCCGCAGCAGCAGCAGCTCCTGCAGAGTCAGCAGCAGTCGCGACGTCCGAGCGCAGCCGCCTCAGTGACCTTCGCTTGCGCTGCATCAGCCTCGTCGCCGTCGTCAGAAAGTCCTCCTCCTGCTCCCCGAGCGGCCCCGAGCACCACCTCCCGCAGCACCCGCGAGCAGCCGCCTCAACCGCGTAACCCGCCGCCCCCACCGCGCGAGACTGCTCGCTGCGGTGAATCATCTTTGTTTACATTCGCCATAGTGTTACTATACTACTAATATTTGACTTCGATAAATTTATAAAATGTACTATATTTTAACGTTAGCTTTAACAATATCTTACATTGCTTTGTATACAGCTAAACTGAACAAAATAAAGTTAAACTATTTTATTAGAAACTACTTTTTCTACTAAATTTATTGAAATACCTTCACCTTTAGTCAATAACAAAAAAAAAATATATTTTTAAGTTTATTTGTAGCCAAAAAAAAAAAAAAAAATTTCATGCAAAAATCGTTATTTTTTTCAATTTTTTATCAATAAAATCAATTTATCACATACTTTTATTAAATAAATAAATAGAGGTAGTTTTATAAATTTGAGATTTAGTAAAAAAAATGAAAATACATGAATTTAAAACTGAAGGGAAATTAAATCAAGGGTGTGGTCAATAAAAGGCTTTTTAATAGTTCAACTCGTTTCTTTTAATCAAAGGCTCGGGGACACAAAATGCGTGTGCTCAGTGCAGCGCTATCGCGTGAACTGTCTCAGCGCCGCAGACGCTGGTGGTGCCGCTTTCACGCACTACTCGCATGCACTCACAGTCAGCCTGATGCTTGTTCCTCGCATCAAGCTCAACACTCCCTCCAACAAGCATTAGACCTCGCATATCTCAATAAAGATATTTTATATTAAATTCAAAACACAAAAACATTAGCACATAATAAATAATAAATTGTCCATCAAGTAAATTAGTCACACACAATGATTGTTTCACAAAAACTTAGTCTTCAGTTATCCCGGTTCTCACTTGTGCGTGACTGTCTTCCAAAGCCTTAGATTTGTAGCAGCATTTAAACTCGTACTCGTGTTTAACTCGACTCGTGAACTCGACTCAGATTTATTTAACTCGTACTGCCATTAACCTTGGGGCTTGCCTGGACCTGTAACAGATTGAAATATAGAAAACTAGGGGGGGTACCCCCCTGCTCGCTCCGCTCGCCAACCCCCTAATTATAATTGATGAATATAAAAATTAATCAAAACAATACGTAAGCTCTATGTTTGGTAAAATAATCAAAAGACTAAAGCGCTCAAAATCAATAAAAATTAGACACGAGAGTTCAGTTCAAACTTTACTTACTCATCATAACTTGATTCATAAAATCAGACTTATAAAGAAAAGTTTTTAATTATTTAGGCAAAATCATGAGGTATAGAATTTTATTTCTTTTTTTAATAATTTTTTGTCAAAATCTATCCAGGGCTAAAATAGATCTAAAATTGACAAATGAAGATATAAATCAATTTTAAAATAGTTAGAGTGTTCATGTAAGGTACATACATAAATTTTTGATGACTCATAAGGAATATTTTAGTAAGCCCACTGGTATTTTGAACCATTTCATTAGATCTTACACACACAAAAATATTTTTTAGAGCTTCTTTTGCTTATGGCGGGCATATTAAACAGATTCATTTCAGATCGATATTACAAACTTTATTATATTTGCCGGCCCACAAGTGTCACTCACCTAATCACATTAACTATCTAACCTACTTCACTATCTCACCCATTTGGAGAACTCTACTAACCTTACTTAATCTTTCATCTTTAACCACCTGACCTATTTTAATCTTAGCCGCATTACTGACCTTACTAATTTTACTTACTTCAAATACCGTAAATAATTCCCAACTCATCTCTCACTCACTCTACCAACAAACCCTACTCACCTTATTCATTCTTGATCTGACTCATCTTAGATCTCTAGCTTATACTCCCCATCCTGAAAACTACTCTAGTAATTTGCCGAATGATAAAAAAAATCAAGATTTTTTTCAAATTTCGCAAACTCGTACAAACGAACCTTGATTTTCTTCAAAATTGTTTTACAGATTCTTCATGAAACGAACGTATTTCCTTTATAGTAAGAGCTTGCTAAGTTTCGTTTGAACAGACTAATTGATAAACGGCTTTGTTCAGCACCCTCTCATGAGAGTCATGACAACAAAAAGTATTTTCTGCACTCCGGCCGGGAAGTAGCAAAGACTGGCGCGCTCAGAGGCCAGAAAATGCGTCGAGCAGAAAAATAGTAGTACCTATACCACACGTGGCCACGAAAATAAGAAATGTCTCAGATCACATGTAATTTTCGGCCGAGGCGCAGCCGATTGTAGTAATCTACTAATTAATAAAAATTTGAATGACATAATTAGAAAGCTGAGCTCAAGACCTTTTTTATCATACATAATTTTATATAAAAATTTTCATTGGAGCCAAAGTTATAATTTTAATATGTCTATACCAGCCCACAACCACACAACCATCACTCACCCCATCTAAGTCTCTTTACTATTCTCACCCGTATTAAGGCGAAGTCATTAGGGTCATTTCAACAAAAAATTGAAGATTCAGTAAAATTAAAAATGAAAATGAAAAAAGGGCTCTGTAGCGCTGGAGCTACTATCTTAATATATCTTTTAAGCCCAACCCCATCAAAATCGGATCAAAATTAACGTCAGAATATGGGAAACAGTTTTGTAAATTTTTGTATCTTAATAGCATTTGCTATACATCTATATTTATTGAATCTTTAGGAAGTTTTTTTATTTTCGTTTTCATTTAATTTTAAATGATTTTTTTCGCAAATTCTGCAACTCCCCTTAAGACTTCGAATTTTTTTCTCTTCAACTACATGACCTAGTTTAATCTTAGCCACATTACTGACCTCACTAATTTAATTTACTTCAAATACCGTATTTTATCCCTACCCCTAAAATCCAGCTGGATTTCCAGCAGGATTTCCAGCTGGATTTCGGTTTCAATATGACGGCTGGATTTCCAGCTGCATTTCAAAAAAGAAATTTTTTGGTGAAAATCAATATTGCTTGAAATCAAGTTATTATTCATTTTTCAATGATTTTGAAAAAATTTATCTTGGTTTTTTTTTTTTTTTAATTTTCCAGACGGATCTGTCCAGCTAGAAATCCAGCTGGACAAATTGAAAAATGAACAATAACTTGATTTTAAGCGATATTAACCAAAAAATTTTTTTTTGTCTAGCTGGATTTAAGGGGTAGGGATCTCCCAAACTTATTTCACCCGATCTACCAACGAATCCCACTCACCGTATTCATCAACTCAGTCACTAACTTTAAAGTTTTGTTGAAGTACTTTAAATTTTGAAAAAGCTCTATTGATATTTTTAAGTAAAATAACAAACCCTTCCTCACCTCATCTCCCCTTCCACCCTCCTCCCGCATAACCTCTGCCTAACCAACCTTATCTACCTTACTAACCTGAATCGACTTAAATTATTAGCTCTCACTAAACTAACGTATCCCGCTAATCTAACCAGCTGGCTTGGGATGGCGTAAATCTGCCCACTTAAGTGTCCCTTGATTACCCGTAAAAATTTCTAGTACCGCACAAATTTTTATTCCTAAGTAAATGTTTTTTATCAAAAAGTAAACATTGGTATTAAGTTAGGTATGGGTTATATAAATTAATATAAATAATATAAATTAGTAATTAATATATATAATATAAATTAAAATCCAATCGTTCGTTGATCTTAAATCGGTATATGAATATATATAAATAATTATTGGATTTTAAATTATATTATAATTTCAACGAAGAATTAAAAGGGATCTTTGAAAAGGGGATTTTTGATAAAAAGGGGATCCAACTGAGGGGATCCAATACTTTCGACGAAGATCCAATTTAGGGGATCAGAAAAGTGCGATATTTAACTGTGTTTTGACCGTGTTTTTAAGAATTTCAGATTTTCGAAGATCCAATTTAGGGGATCCAATTTAGGGGATCAGAATCAAAAACGGAAATATAATATAGGGAGATATTAGATTTATTTTATCTCGCTTACTCGCTCCATTATCTAAATTATTAATCTCGCTTAATTTAGTAATCCCGCTCTGTGCTTTCTGAAATCAATGGTTTAGTAAAAATGTCGGAAGTATTATCGTGCGTATTAACTTTACGAACTAAAACTCGGCCCTCGTGTTGACATTGTTTAACAAAATCACCATGAGCCTCGGACATGCGTTGGTGGTTCCCAGTTTGCTCTCTTAACTCAAGGTTTTCCTTAACCTTCTCAACACTCTCGTCATAGTTTTTAGCTTGTGGCATCCTTCTTTCTGGCTGTTATCTATCGCAGCTTGATTGTCACAGTGTATCACGACCGGGTAGAATGTAGTTCCCAGGATGTCCCGAAGAGCCTTGTCCAATGAGATGACTTCGCCACATACCTCACTGAGTGCCATGTACTCAGCGTCGCAGGATGATGTCGTGACCAATTTTTGCTTATGACTCCTCCAAGAAACTGTGTCGTTGTACACTTTGATGACGTAGCCAGAAGTGGAATTTGAACCTTCGCAATCCAGCAGACTCGAATCTGTCATGGCTGTCATGTCATCGGACTCACCTCGGAATTTGAGTCCTAACGTCGTTGTGCCTTTAAGATATCTAAACACTCGCATAACCTCGTCCCAATCTCGCTCAGTAGTGTTTAGCTGTCTCCTCGCAAGAGAACCAACAGCATAGGCGATATCAGGTCTTGTTGCACCAGCTAAGTACAGCAAGCTTCCGATGGCCTCTCTGAATGGCACTTTCATTTTTGGTGTTTCAGTATCAGTGGTCTTTTTAAAACCTTCGAGTCTTTTCAACTCTTGATTTCTGAATTTTCTCGTGACCATAGGAGTGTCTTGAGGCGCAGAATCTTTGAGATTGAAGCGCTCGAGAATTTTCTCAGTGTACTCGCTCTGAGACAATTTCATCACTCGATTCTTTCTGTCTCTCGTAATCTTCATTCCTAGAAAGACGTCTGGCTCGCCCAGATCTTTCATTTGGAATACGTTACTCAGTTTTCTTTTAATCTCCTCAAGTTTCTCCAGGTCATCACTCGAGATGATTAAATCATCCACATATAAGATTATAAAAGCAACTTTACCTACCTTTCTCCATGTAAATAAGCATGGCTCGTTCAAGTCGTGTTTGAAGCCTAGTTTCTCGGCTTCCTCGGTAAATTTCTCATTCCATCTCTTAGGACTGATTTTCAATCCGTAGATAGATTTCTTAAGTCTACATATATGTGTTTTCCTAACAGCGTCATCACATTCAACTCCTTCCGGAATCTTCATGTAGACGTCGTCCTTAAGAGTGCCGTTCAGAAATGCCGTCTTCACGTCCATTTGACATGCGTGTAGGTCATGCTTGTTAATTACTACCAAAGCAGATCGAACCAAAGCCATTCTTGACACAAGTGCATAAGTTTCTTTCAACTCATACTCCTTTTGGTCTTTGAAACCTCGAATGACTAGTCTTGCTTTATGGTTCGGTTGACCATTGCTTCCTGTCTTTCTCTTAAAGACCCACTTGGAGTCTATGACATTCAGCTTACGACCTTCACTCTCGACAGAAGATCTAGGTATTATGTCCCACACATCATTGACATACATCGAGTCTAATTCCTCACGGACAGCCTGTGACCACTCTGCTCTGTCTGGTGAGTTCATAGCCTCTTTGTATGACGTTAGATCTTTGTTAATACCGGCTAACAGGGCAAATTTCAATTCGTCCTCCTCGAGACAGGTTTTTTTCTGTCCTTGGTTCTCGAACTCGGAAAACTCAACTCTATTTAACTGCAGCTCTCTTGTTGCAAAGAAAGCAAAGCTAGAATCTTGAACAGGACGAGCATATTTCGTGAAATCACGACCCTCTTTAGCTTTCCTGCTAGGTTGATTTCTCAACTTAACTGGAGGCTCCTCGCTCTCAAGGGTTTTCCCTTTTGGTCATCCTCGTTTTCGACTCACTTGAGGAGGTACTACCTCAAGCACTTCCTCAATTTGCTGTTCACAGTTCGTTTGCACGCTTTCACTCGCATTAGCCAGACTATCACCAAAATCCAACTCAGTATCCTCAATCTTGTCAATTACTTTACCTTTGTACATGTCTTTGTACATCAGTTTTTCATTGAACCTCACATTTCTGGAAATAATAAATTTCTTTGATGTAGGGAGCCATAATACATAACTGTTGATCGAATATCTGACAAATACTCCTTTTATTGCTCGAGGTGAAAACTTGCCTTCAGGATACGGTATGTATGCATACGCAATACAACCGAATCTCCTAATTTTGTCAAAATGACCTTTCTCTCGCGGTGCTAGTTTTCTAATAGGCAACTCGAAGTCAATTGACTTATGTGGCGTTCTATTATACACGTATACAGCCACCTCGGCAGCTAAAAGCCACATACTCGTTAGGATGCCTGAATCAAACAATAAAGCTCGTATTTTCTCCTGCAATGTCAGATTAAATCTCTCAGCAGTTCCGTTTAACTGTGGAGTATGACCGGGTGTAAAATTGTTATCAATTTTCTCACGCTCCATCAGTTCATGAAACTCGCCACCAGTGAACTCAGTACCTCGATCTGCTCTTATATGGCAGACTTTCTCGTCTTTGCCGATGAGATTTCTCGTTGTCCTTAAATAATTCTCCAGACACATGCCCGACTCGTTTTTCTGTTTCACAGAATATATTCTCGCGTATCTCGAATGGTCATCTAAAAAGGTAGTGATGTACCTCTTTCCGCCGGGGTATGACTGGGGTATTATAGGACCCATAGTGTCAGTATGGATTAATTTCAGCGGCCTTTCAGCTCTCGTTTTCACCTCGCTGAAAGGTAGTCTTTTCATTTTCGCCAAAATACATGTCTCGCAATCACTGATGTCGTCATGAAACTTAATGTGAGAGTTTACTCACAATGCGCTTTAAGTGTTTTAAATACTTTAGGGATGGATGTCCTAGACGAGCATGCCATAGGGTACCTAAATCTAGCTTTTTTGATTCTCCGGAATTATTTGACTCGACTTGTCTCGACTCGATTTTCTCATTTGCTAACTCTTCGAGCTTACGCAAATCCTCGGGTTTTCTTGGATCTAAAACTCGATTACCTAGAAAACTTTCGCTTAAGTCCCAATCCAAATAGTCAGAATTCGCATCAACTTGCTGAGATTTCTCTTCATTCTCCCTCCCAGTCTCAGAGTGGAGTAACTCGTTTCCAAGATTCGGAGCTCCCTCCGGACTTGTTGTTTCCAAATTCAAAACATCACTCTGCGACTGTTCGAGAAAATCATCAAGTGAAGCAAATCTGGCCTCGCATGCATATTCATTATAGCCAAGGTCATCAGAGGTTTTATCCTCGACTACCATTTTAATTAGCCAGTTTAATGCCTCATATGTGCCTGTCATATAACTCACGCCAGTTTTCCCATCATATATGCCCAAGAACTTCTCGTCCATATAGATACAGAAACCTGCCTCAGCGAAACGCCTAATAGAAATTAAATTTTCGGACACCCACGAAGCTGCTTAACATTAGTCAGCTGAACGGTTTTCCCACTACTCGATTTTAAGAACAAGTCTCCCTTACCATCTATCTCAACATTCGCGGACTTGTGTTTATTCGCGCATCTAATAAACTCGCCTGGTGTTTTTCTAAAGTTTGTCAAAATCATGCTATTATTTACAATGTGGTCAGTAGCACCCGAATCCGCCACAAAAACTAACTCACTCGACTCGACATTATTACTAAAATTTACGCTACGCAACATACCTTTGGTATTACCGCCGGAATCTTGCGATTGTTTATTGTTGTTTCGCTTTGATTTGTTTTTCCTCACACGACCATTTTTACTCTCGTCCATGCCTCCAGTGTCCAGATTTATTATAGCACTTATCGGAACTGTTTTGTCCCGGGCCTTGGGCCAAGTTTGCTCGGACTCGCGGTGCCTCGTTTTTCTCCGACTCGGGTTTGGACGCCTCGGCCTTAAACAGATAATTTTTTATTTCATCATAGGTATACTCTCTATTTTCTTTAACTGCCATGGCGTTATTTGACTGTATTAAATCGGGAAAAGCTCGTGTGACAGCACGTAACATTGCTCCATGCTTTTCCACCTCAGTTACAGGTATAGCGCCCTGGCAGTTTTCATAATCAGAAATTACACTCTCAAATTTATTTACAAACTCAAGTACTTTAGTACCGGGCTTCATAAACAATGTGTATAATTTCGCTCGTACGGACGAGTCGGTGACATTGGATTCTTGCTTTTTCAGTTCTCTCAATTTCTCGAGAATCTTTCTTGGACACGCAATGTTAACAACTCGCTTGTAATAAGAATCTTCGATTCTGTTTATAATAATGTCTCGAACTATGACTCCTCGTTTCTGTTGAAGTGTCTCGGATGAATTCTCGGGTGAGGCAATCGACTCATCGATGATGTCCAGTCACTCACCTGCTGCAAGCTCAGACTTAAGCTTATCGAACCAGAGCTCCATATTCGTCTTCGAATTAAGTACGTAATCCCGCTTCACATGGAGTTTACTCCTACTCTGGCTCGAAATTAAAGTTTGACACATTTGAGTCAAACTCTTATTTAGCGAAAATCTTGCGCTCGCAGCAGACGACGCTACACTCTCGTCATCATCGTCTCTAACACTAAAGTTAACCGGAGGTGGGGTGGAACTCGAATTCAGGGTGGAAGAAGGAATATGACTTACTTGATGTTGGCTGACTGTCTCAGCATTGCTCCTCCTGCCCTCTGCCTTGAGTAGATCTGCCATTTTGTCCATGGCCCTCTCCAGTAGCGCGTGACTCTTGGCATTGTGATCTGCAGTTTGTCGCTGCAGATCCATGGCGCCCTCAAGAGCCTGAACCAAGCGCAAGTTGTCGTGGTTCGCTATCGCCTGCGCTCGTGTAGTCTGCAGGTTCACTCTTTGCTGGTGCTTCATGGCCTCGCTCACAGCATTCAGCATCTCGACGACCTGAGCCGACGAGAAAACAAATCCTGTAGCGCCAGCTGCCGCTGAAGACGAGACTGGAGTCGACGTCACCACCGAAGGCATAGCAGTCGTGGTCGTCGTGATTGTTGTTGTTGCTGCCGTCGACGTTTGGGCCTCGGACACATCCACCATGTCTATGTCCTGTTGGACGATTACCGGATTGACTAGTTCCGGGGGAGATCTGCGATTCTCCTCCAAATCGTTCAGAGTTTTCTTCAGCTGCTCAGCAGCTGACTGTCAGTCGACTCGCTCGTTTCCATATCTGTAATTTTCGTTATTTTTCTTTATTAAAAAAATGAATATTTTGCACGTTTTCTTAGACGCAGGTACCTGCTCTCAGAACTCAACTCAACTCAATAAAAAACAGATTTTATTTGGAAAAAAATTGCATAGGTTAAAAAATCACCTTTTTGAGATACTGCTGTGGCATCAGCTGCACCCACGGACGGTGTTACTTCGCCCAACCCATTTTTGTGGCTTGCCAAATCACTCGTGCCACTCGATCCTCCTGCAGATGTCCCTGGATTAACCGCAGACAGAGGACTGCTAGACAGATCGGGACTGGATGCCTCAAGCTTTGACAAGGCTAACTTCTCAGCATTCTCTGCAGCTACTCGCTCAGCTTCGGCCTCTTTTTCCAGTCTCTGCTCTTCCTCTCTGTGACAAAATATTCAACTCAATTTTGGGTCTTATTTCGCAAAAGTGTGTGATCGCACAGCCAGAATCAACACTCTCACTTAGGAGAATTTTTGAAAATCTCCGCACACTGCCTGCGTCTCTCCGATGTATATGCTACCCCTATTAGCAGCATGGGTGCACAGAGAGGCGATCGCACACAGACAATGCACTTCGACTCTCGCAAATCTCGTCCCGCCGTAATTGATAAAAAAATTTAACAGCACAGCCGTATTAAACTTTTCTATCACGGCGTTGGGAAAAAATCAATTGTGTTGTTAAAATCTCACACTCGAAAAAATTTTTTTCAAACTCGATAAAATACTCAAACTCGACAAAATTTTCAATCTTGAAAAAAACAAATTCGAAAAAAATTTCAAACCTCGATAAATTTTTTCCAAACTTAAAATTCAAATTCAACACAATTAATTACCCCTATAATATGCAATACTCAAGCCCTTTCACTGATAAGAATTTCACTCGACTTTTTCTGACTAATTCTCAACAAAACTCAGCGAGAAAAAAAACTCACAACTCGCAGAAAAAAAATAAAAAAAATCGGTAGTCAGCCGAAAATTTCCGAGAAGTTTCTCCCTCCCACTTTTAGCACGGCCGTAATAGTGGTGGGTACTCCCGAAACTCTCTTTGTAGAGTGAAATTCTCACCTGCAAATATATCGACAGGCAACTCCAAACACTCGATCAAATTCGCGTGCAGTGCTAGTAAAAAATACGTGAAAAAAAAATTCCGAAAAAAAACCGAGATACTGAAAAAAAATTACCACGGTCGGCACAGCCGCAGCCGCGATAAAATCTTCTCGGGAGAGAAAAAAACTGCATTCACCTAAGAAAACACGAAAAAAAATTCATCTGGCCTCCCCAGGAGTCATGTGCCCGTCCACGCACGCTTTCACCATGCGATAACACCGAAAATAAACGCGCGCACTGCAACAGGCTGCAACTCGTCCGGTACCTAGAAATCGAGAAACCGAAAAACAAAGGTACGCGGTCAACGGTGTATCGGTGCACCGTCGGCTGTCTCTCTCTCTGTCTCTCTCTCACAGAGCAAAACCACCCTCATGCTCATAGCTAGTGAACAATACCTATCTAAAACTGACCCCAACACCCTCCCTCCCCTCATCATAAACGGCAAACACATCCCATACTCTACCTCCATAAAATCACTAGGTATCCACATCACCTCATCCCTAAACTGGTCGAAACAAATCAAAGAGACCTCTAAACGTGTTCACTTCGCCCTTTACTCCCTGCGTCATTTCTGCAAATCACTATCACGACCCACCCGCACTCTCCTCACCAAATCGTTGCTACTACCCCTCGTCGACTATGCCACACCCATCCTAACCAACCTAAACAAACAACAGTCTACAAAACTACACACCCTACAAAATGCCTGCACCCGATTTGCTCACGGTTCCATCCCCCGCATGGCTAATGTCACCCCCTATCGACTCTCCATGAATTGGCTTTCGGCAGCGGCCCGGTGCGAATATCTCACCACATCTCTTGCCATCACAATCATCCAAACACAAAAACCCCCCCACCTTTTCAGCAAATTTACTATTGACCCCGGAGAAGCCGCAGCAAGACGTTCAAACCGCCGTCCGCGACCCCCCCTCATTATCCCCAACTCTCGTACCTCATCCTACAAAAACTCATTCACAATTAAATCATCCCACACAATAAACAGATTTCCTTCCATCTTTTACAATTTCACAACCATTCAAAACTACAAAAATTCCCTCAAATCCGCACTCTTCAAGCTTGACTGTGAAGAGTGGATACATAGAGCCCACACCGAAAATCTAACACTCATCCCTCCCCCTTTACACTCCATACTTTCCCCCATCTTACATCCTCCCCCTGCCCGACTCTGATCCCCCAAGCTTCACCCTCAATTTACTCGCACACAGAAGACCGCCGCAACAATTTTCACTTATAATTCTTTTGTAGTTACAAAAAAAAAAAAAAAAAAAAATTAATTAATAATTGTAACACTTGTATACTATAATTAGATTATTGTAAAATACACTCAATGTAACAACATCTACGAGCATGATAGGGTTCTCCCTATGCTCGAAATAAATAAATCAAATCAAATCAAATCACACACACTGGCACTCGACGCGGAAGAAAAACAAATGAACAAAATTCAGTCGCACTCGTTCAACAATAAAATTTACTCGGTAATTTATAAAAACTTACATAGCCTGCAATCTCTTGCTGTAGGCTTCTTCACCCAGTTTATCCCACATGCTAAGGTCCCATAACCTGAAGGGAAATTAAATCAAGGGTGTAGTCAATAAAAGGCTTTTTAATAGTTCAACTCGTTTCTTTTAATCAAAGGCTCGGGTACACAAAATGCGTGTGCTCAGTGCAGTGCCGTCGCGTGAACTGTCTCAGCGCCGCAGGCGCTGGTGGTGCGGCTTGCACGCACTACTCGCACACACTCACAGTCACTGATGCTTGTTCCTCGCATCAAGCTCAACAAAAACAATTTTATAAACCAAAATTGTGTAGTTTCTAAAAAATATCGAAAAATCGATTAAAAAAAAAAGACTTTTTGGTTTTTCTCGATTTTAGGGATGATTTTGCATTTTAACCCTACTTTTTTATATTTTTATCCGAAAGTATACTTTTCAACAAATCCGAAAACCACTGATTTTTTTCAAATTTAAAAAATTTTACCCTATAACTTTTTGCTTGAACACATAACCTTAAAAAGAGAAAAAATGAAATATTTCACAAACCACTTAGAATTTCGAAAAAAATATGGGCAGATTTGGCGTAAAAAATACTACCTCTCACCAAAATTTCATAATTATATATCAATTTTTCTAAGAAAGAAAAATCAAAAACTAAAAATACTGTTTTTAGCGTTTATCTCCTCAATTTTGAGGTTATGGTAAAAAATGCATAAATGAAAAGTTTTAGATTTTTATATTATCTACAACTTTTGTAGAGGACTTTTTCATCTAAAATGCATACTTTCGTTGAAAAACGCCAAAAACCGCTTTCAATCCCTAAAACTTACCCCTCAACCCTTTCCGGGAATTTGCCGAGTTGGGATTTTACGCCTTTTCATTTAATGCAATTTTAACTAAATTTTCCTGTGGTCGGTTTCCTGCTAATAATTTCTAAGAAATTCAGCCTTCCAGAGACGGATCTAGCCTGGCCTATTTCGCATGAGAGTAGTCTTCGTCGCTGATGTGTGTTTCATTGAGCTTGTTATAAAAACTTTCTTTGTCGGGCAATCTCGTGGTTCCCAAAGAGGCGAAATTTTTCGTAAAGTCGCAACTGTACACTCCTTTTTTTAATAACAACTCGATTTGATCGGCGCTGTATCCATCTTTGAAAAATTATTTTTTTATGATGTCGTGTTTAGACAATGTTTTTACAAGACAATCGAGGCTTGCAGTTTTACCGGAAATTCAATCTCGTCAAAATTAAGCGTGTTTTCATATTGTTTATACTTATTTGCTCGATATGGGTTACCTTTTCTTGTAATTGGATGCAAAGCAGCTAGAATTGACCAAAGAAAGCATTTCTGGTCACTATTTTGTATATTGATGCAAGCTCTCCTTTTTTTTATTTTTTCAGGCAGATCGATGTAAGAGCTTGCGCGAAGTTGATTAAATTCAGCGACATGTATCGTCAATCGAAGAATAGAAGACAGCGAAAAACCACTCCCCCTCGATTCAAAGTCATCCATTTCATTTCTTATAGACGCTACGATGTAAATTTCAAACCACTTGTTTAAGTTCGTGCTTTGATAAATCGACGCGTATGCAGTACTAAAAAACTTAGTTTGAGGTTCCGATTCCTCGTCTGACTTTAATAAAACAAAGTCTGCAGCTAATTCAGCGCTGCATTTAATCGAAGGAAATTTTTTTAAGACTAATTTTATTTTCGATTCAAAAACTTTTTTCGCCTCTTCGAAAAAAGATTCAAGAGTTATGTGAGATAGGTTATAAATTACCGCAGACCTTATTCTGTTTTCAAAAGCAGAGTTCAAAAAATCCCTGCTTACACCAGCTGTTGATTCTGCAGCTTGAAAATCGCCGATATTTTCTGCAGCTTGCAGATCGCCCCCAATTGCGGTCTTGAATTTCCCACTTCCAGCCTGCACCGTCGATTCCATCTTGCTGCACGTCGACGACCTCCTCATCGAGAAAATTGTCTCCTTCCTCCTGCACGTCTGTGAAGGGCTGCTGTTCGAGCGCTTTTTTACTTACCTCATCCGGCTCGTCTTCTTCCTGACGATGTACGTCAACGATGTGTACCTGTTGGTGTGCATCATAAGCGGATGCAAGCTGCTGCGCTTTTTTTATTGAAAAAAAGCAGCTTTTGTTTAATATATAAATATTGAGCAAAGCAAATATTAATTTTTTGCTTTAAAGGTCTCGAAAATTTATTATTTTCAAGCTCGTTCTCCAATTGAGTTATGGCTGAAGAAACGATATTCAACCATCTTTGAAAGTCTTCAACATCCGCTGCGTCGTCAAATTCTCGAAGACTAGTCATGCAAAGCTTCACTGTAGATTCATGATGGTTGATGTCCATGTTGAAAAAATTTCAAAAGAATGATGATCGAAAGATGATACTGCTAGCTCGGCTAGGAGAAGAATGATTCTTCGGCTTGAGCCCTGTCTGTTTTATACACCTCCTACCCCTTGTTGGGTGGGAGGGAGATGCATCACTAGTGAAAAAAGTATATAATGAGGTCCAAATTTGACGAAGAGCACATTCATCTTCAACTCATCTGACCGACAAGTCACCTTCTTTTCAAACACTCACCATGCAGCACGTCGTGGATTTCTAGGCCTTCGTCAGAAGCTTGAACATCCTGGTGCCGAAAGAGCTCGCCATTGTACCCATCGGAGCTGAGGATGAAAACCCTGTGACGGTGCTCTTCAAGCCTGCAGTTCCTTACAAGAAACTTTTACCGTCGGAGAAGAAAGTCAACGACTTTGCGCAGAATTATCTGCACAATATTAACTACAACAGCGGATCAACGCCTGCATCCGACCTGCTAAGAATTTTACAATCAAATTTGAAAAATTTATCCTGCATCTTCGTCAAGGGCCATCAAATAAAGTCTGCTCGAGGAATTATTGTCAGACAAGTAAGTTAATTTGAATGATTTTTATAAATTTTCACTTTTACATGTAATTTTTTATTCAAAAACTTCTCTTTTTTTTCTTCAGAATAATTCGAGACCTCGAGGAGCAAGAGTTCAACGCGCCGGCACTTAAAATTATGGTAGAGAAAGTCAACGTCCCATGTAGCAATGACACGTCGGAAAAGAACATTTGTGCTCTGAGAAACGCTGCAGCTATTAAAAAATACGTGCTGTTATCCCGTCGTCAACGTGCGGATGGTTTCACCGAAGACCGAGATGAAGTTGACTGGGTCGAAAAAAATGAAATAAAAAAAAGAGAAATACTTTACTCTATGTATTCATAAAAATGTACCTTCTTGACATTAAAATTTTTTTTTCACTTTATATTTTGGTTAAGTTTTTTCCTTGTGAGTCATATATTTTTACTTAACAAAATTAAAAATTCTTAAAGTTTTTAAAATGCTAAAATTAAAAGTTTAATCGTAAAAATTTCATACTGGTTAATTTTCAAAAATATTTGTTGTTAAAAAATCTAATTATTTATTAAATTTTTAGTTTTTAACAAAGAAATGATTATTATATTTATTTATTAATATTTTAAATAGTTTTAAAAAAGAATTTAAAATCTTCAAAAAATATTTAAAATTATCTGAGGTCTATAAAACTGGTGGTTCAAGCGTGGTGTGGATGTTAATGTTGCGGTGCACATTGAGATGACGCTCCACTGCTCGTATCTGTTACAACAAAGATAGCTCTATGGGATCATGTTACATTTTAACTTATTCTTTTCATAAAAATAAAAATGAATTTAATCAATATAATAATTGCATATTGCAAAAATATTTATTCTGTTTATGGCTCTCAAAAGAACCGGGATGTAAATAAATTGATGGTCCTGAAAAGGATCATGCTTAAGATTCAGTATGATGCACGTTTCTAATTCAAAGACAGTTCTTAAAAAAATCATGCCTAAAAATTAGTTTGTTTTACGTTTTTAATTCATATGATGGTCCTAAAAAGGACCAGGTTTAAAAAAATTATAAAAAACCTGTAAACTAAAAAAAGTTAAAATGAGGATAAAGATGTGTGGATTAAAAATTGTATAAAAACCATGAAACTAAAAAGTATAAAAAATAACTATTTTTTTGTATCAAAAATATTGTAAAAAAGAATTAAATGCATAATCGATCGATTTTTTCTGAATAATTGAGTTTAAAGCAAGAATCCAATCTCTTTGTTCTTGCAGATCTGTTAGAAAACTCTCGTGTTTTGTTACAAGATTTGAAGTATCAGAAAATGAAGTTAAATAGTCTATTGTTTTCGAGGTTATAAAATCAATTTGAGTTTGAACATTATATAGAGTAAAAAAAATTTTTATGTAACAGTTGCAAAATGAAATAGTTTATGTGAATTAAAGGCAGATTTATAAACGCTTTGGCTAAAACTTGCACCCATTCTGCTATTTTCTCAAGATCAATTTGCGCTTGAATCATATCTACTACTAATTCGTAGACAGGAGCCGGAACATTCAACAAAGTTCTCATTGTTTCTGAAACTATACGAATTGCACAAAAAATTTCGCACTCGCCATGGGGACTGATAAGAGTTTCGAGAGCAGCTGCACTTCTTCTCTTTGAAGACGATGTTTGAGTCTTCCCAGTCTTCTCGTTGAACTTCCATGTTGTTTGCGAAAAATAGCTCCTCTGCGCGGTGCAACTCAATCGGTACTGATTAACTCGCGTGCGGGCGCTTACTTATATAACCTAGCGGCGCGCTGTGATTGGTGCGCTGCAGCTTCGATGCCGGTGATGGTTTTTTCATTCCAGACACTGACTTTTTTTTTCTCTCGGTGAAGACGCTGCAGGAGGAGGATGATTTTATCCTCGAAGATGAGTTATGGTGAGATGCTACTGCTTTTTTTCTTCATCCTCGAAGACGACTTTGTAGTGAGTGACGATTTTCAGATAATTAGAGCGATTCCAGGACAAAAGACCCGAAGACAAAATCCCCGAAAAAAAAAAAAATAAATAAATAAATAAATCCAATTAATAATGAATACATATAATGTTTATTTAAATTTAAATAATAATTTACAACTTTACAAAAACACATAAATTTTAACATAAACGAATAACATTTAATATAACAAATAAATTAAAAAAAAAAAAAAAAAAAACACATTATTATTAAATATTAATAAACGATTATCGAACTTAAATTTTTCATGTAATTTAAAACGTCATTTTTATTATATGTTACAACAACTCTGTTTATTCTATCGTCTTAAATTTTGTATTTTTTTCTTTGTTGGTTGTTAATTTCTCGTCCAGATTTAAACTGCTCAATTAAAACTTCGGTATTGTTTTGCTCTAATTTAAGACAGTTAATGAAATCGGCCATACTTGCATGGTGTTTATCAACAAGATTGGCGAATTTATGATGCCATCCTTCTACACCATTATTAGTTCTGGGTAAATCATTCAAAACTTCATGATAATTATTCAATTAATTTATAAAAATAAAAAGAAAATAATAAATAGATAATTTTAGAATAATAAATAATTACCATTAACATCATCGGACGTCGTTTTAACAATTGCTTTGCATTTAATATCTTAATACTTTTGACACCGCCACACCACAGATTCTTTATTCACTCTTTGTTTCATGAAAAGATTACCGAATAAATTTAACAAAGCCTTGCCTTTTTGACTAACTACAAAATGTAGCGGCATCGTGCTATTTCTGTCCGTGTTGATCAACAGCCGTACGAACACTAATCAAACTTATAATCCTATAAATACTAGAAATACTTGAGTATTGTAAACATAAACAATTATCGTTTGGTTGGAACTAAATTTTATGGCGCGCCTCTGCGGGGGCCCTTCGGGCCCCACGGCGCGCATTGTTTTAAAAAATAACCCGTTAGTGTTTAAAAAAAAAAAATTCAATTTTTAATTTTTTCGGGAATTTTGTCTTTCGGGGATTTTGTCCCGGGGATTTTTACTCGGGTCTTTTGTCCGGTTACCATTAGAGCTGGGACTGCTGCGGAGCTCTGTGATTGGTGCGCTGCAGCTTCGATGCAGGTGATCGTTTTTTTATTCCAGACACTGACACTTTTTTGCTCTCGACGAAGACGCTGCAGAAGGAGGATGATTTTATCCTCGAAGACGATGCAGCAGCTTTTTTCCGAGCTTGACTGCAGCACGCGATGATCTTTTTTTCTCGATGATGAGGTGAGGTTATGTCGCATTTGTTCTCGTAGCCGGTGGAGCAGCTTTTTCCAAGCTTGACTACAGCACGCGATGATCTTTTTTTCTCGATGATGAGGTGAGGTTAGTTGCTCTCGTAGACGATGCTGCAGCTTTTTCCAAGGTCGGCTACAGGGCTGTGGTGTAGATTTCAATGTATGTTTAGTCAACACTCCACTGCACATAGCTGCACCATAACTTACTTTTTTTACAAATTAGATTACGTTTTTAATTTTTTTAGTCCTTAAAAGGACTGTATTAAACAAACATTTTGTTTTACGTTAAAAATATTGTTGGCTCTAAAAAGGGCCGGGGTGTTGAGTATAAAAATATGTGAAAAATTTCAATGATGTGGTAAATGAGCTGTCATATAAGATATTTCTGATACACGGCTATTGAAAATTTTTGGGTGGCGAATGAAATGTGATAATATATCGTGAACTGATGCATCGGATTTGTGAATAACCTTGGCCATTGACGCTATCCAATCTTTTTCGAGTAGCCAAACTAGCCACTGGAAATCATTTTGGATAAGCGTTGTCTGGCTCTTGCTGTCATAGCAGTCACCAAATTTACTCATCAAAAAATCGATTTCAACATCGATGGTATAAAAATGCTGTTCTCGTGACTGAGTAATTATTTGGTGGGCTGTATGCAAAGGTAATTCATTAAAAATTATTGACAAAGTAAGTACAAAGTCAATAATTTTATCGATCTCAACGCAGATGTATGAAAAATGCTTGACTCTGTCAGAGATTAAGAAAGAGTCGTGCGTATTCATGATGCAGATGATAAAGTCACTCTGTCAATCGGCACTAATGAACTCGCAGGCGTGCATGCGCGTACTAATGTGTTCTAGCGGATCTCGTAGAGTGCCCCTCGCGCTGCTATCGCTGATTGGTGCGCTTTTGACCCCGATGTCAGCATCTGCTTTTTTTTATCCTAGCACCAGTAAACTTTTTGTTCTCGGGGATGACGCTGAAGGAAGATGCTTTTATCCTTGAAGATGATTTAGATCTGGCTGTGGTGGTGGTTTTTATTTTTTCTCCAAGATGATGCTTCAGCTTTTTCTTACTTTTTCTCCTCGTGCACCGAGTGATTCTCCAAGACGACACTTCTCGATGATGAGGTGAGGTCACATTTGTTCTCGTAGCTGGTGCAGCAGCTTTTTCCAAGCTCGACTGCAGCTCGCGATGATGTTTTTTTCCTTGATGATATGAGGTTATGTCGCATTTGTTCTCGTAGCCGGTGCAGCGGCTTTTTCTAAGGTCGACTGCAGCTCGCGATGATGTTTTTTTCCTCGATGATGACGTGAGGTTAGTTTCTCTCGTAGACGATACTGCAGCGGGCTGCTGTTGGTGTGCTGCTTTTTTCTCTCCTGAACACAACACGCGATGACTCTTTTTTTTCCTCGATGAAGACGTGAGGTTAGTTGCTCTCGTAGACGATGCTGCAGCTTTTCCAAGGTCGGTGCGAAGTTTTTTTGATATTATACATTTTTAACATAATATATTATTCTAACGTTTGATATATTTTATAATGTGCAAATAAATAGAGTGTTACGTTAAATTTATGCTAATCAATAGAGTGTTACGTTAAATTTATGCTTATAAATAGATTGTTACGTTAAATTTATGCAAATAAATAGATTTTTACATTAAATTTGTGAAAATCATAGTTTGCTACGTTAAAAAAATGCAAATACATTGATCAATTAAATATTACGTATTGGTTATGTGCGTGGTCTATAAAAGACCGTTGAAATTTTTTATGATATCGTTTATTTTTACGTTTGAAATTTTTTTTAGCCTTGAAAAAGGCTTTTTTTTTACTTTATTTTAATTATAATAAATACATTAATCATAAATTATAATTGTTTTGTGAAAGAATTATGCATAAATGCACAATGATCAATAAAGTTGGCCTCCCTCTCGAGACTCTCAAATCTTTCAGGATGGTCTCTTATGTGTAGGATTAAATCCCTGAAGAGGTCCGCAGGCAAGCTTTCTGCAGCTTTTTGCAATGCATGCAGAAAAACAGCAGTCCCGGGTATCTTTCTCTCGTCCAGCTCCTCCTCGTCGCTGCTCTCCTCCGGGCTGCCAACGTGAACCACGGTCGAGGCGTTTGAAAGAGTATATTCTCCTCCACCGTTGAAGTCACCTCGTGAACCCCAGTTGACGCGACGGTGACATCATCCTCCTCAACGGCTGAAGTCATCTCGTACCGGTAGTCGCTGCTTTCCCCGTTGCAATCGGGGAAATCTCCAACGTTGACCAGGATGACGTTTACAGGGTGTGGAGACGGTGGTGGTGTTAGCGGACGGGTGGTGGTGGTTTTCTTGAACCCCGGTGGTAAAAGAAGTTCAACTTCCAAATCGTTGACTTCCTCGGGGACATCCAGCAAGACTTTGATCTTTAGCGAGCTCATAGTGGCAGCGAGTTAATCAAAAGAATGATGAAAAATTAGTTGAAGAGCTTTCTTTTATTCTTTTAATCCTCGCATAGTGGGAGGGGGGGTGGGGGTTTGCATGGTCTTCTCAACCTCGCGCAGAGGGGGGTAACACCTCAAGTTCAAGGAGTTATATAAGTCGCACGATTAGGATTTTTTTATTTCAAATCAACCTTCGAGATGGAAGACGACGGACTCCTGGACTTTTTCCGCTAGAATGGCTTCATCTTCGCTGACGAGGCTGAGTTCATGCTGGCGCTGAAGAACACCGAAGCGGATGGCGTAGAGCAACCACCGGTGACACCTCCTCCCGCGATCGAGCAGCAGCACGACTTCCTGATGTCGCTGCAGGGAATAGATTTGTCGATGTTATCGTACGAGACTTACTACCACCTGCAACCAGCATCCAACTTCGTCGTGGTTGCTGCGGGTGGACAATTTCGGGTCGCCCCTGAGGATGATGGAAAAGCTGCCACTACAGACGGGACTGTTGAACGCGCTCCGGTTGAACCAACGCAGGAGGTTATTCCCCACGTCGAGGTCTATGGACTGGCGACTTATCTCTGGACGTGCACCCACCAGTGTTCTCGCAGGATAAAGAGGAGCTTCTCGACGACCTCATGGAGGTCATCAACGCTGACCTGCAGGAGGACGAGGATGTGCTGAATGCAACCTTCGACATGACAGAGTTTATAAAATATTTGAATCCTTCAAAAGTAAGTTATAAGGTTGCATAAAAAATTTTAAAAATTATTTTTAATCTTTTGATAAATTATTCATCTTGTTTTTTTAGAATTAACGTGAGAAGACCCCCGAGAACGAAGCAGTGGAGGCGGACGTGATGGAGGTTGCATCAGCTGTGGGAATCTCCGAGGATGCGTCATCTGAATCGTCTCCGGTACGTTTATTAATGATTATTTTTTACCATTTTTTAAATCTATCATGAAATTAACCAATAAGTTTTTTTTTCAGCGTTCTCCTGACAAGCTAGCAAGGACATCAACACCGAGGAGGAGGAGGAGAAAAAATTGTTCTCCAACAAAGCACTCAAAGTATTCACCGGGGAGACACCGTCAAAGATTGGCTTCGAGCGATCGTCAACCAGCGGGGCGAGCTCGGGGAGTACGACGTAAACGGTCGCCTTCAGAGGAGCAACCTCGACGCGTGCGTGCACGTTGGGAGGAGAGAGCACGAGACCGAGAAGAACATCGTCGACGTACCATGGAAGTGCGGGGTTATAATCAGCACCATCGGCGATCAACCTCGGAGAGGCGACAAGAAAATCCTCGTCGTTGTCACCCTTGAACACGCTCGGAAGAGCGTCGTGATCAAGGCAGACGGGAGGATGAGCGTGAGAGAAATAGATCACACTGTTTTTATTATACAAGTAAAAAATATAAAAAGTGTTAGGAAATGATATTAAAATTGTATAATGTAAAGTTTTCATGATTAAAAAAAGTAAATGATAAATACAGCAGTATAAACCTTTCGTATAACATTCATTTAATCTCAAATTCATCAAAAGTGATAAAAATTCTAATTACTTTTTCAATTTAATATAAAGTGAAATCGTGTAAATAAAACTGATTATTTTTTCATTCTGAATATAAAGTTTAACTCAAAACTTTTTTTGAAACTAATAAATTCCTAATTTTTGAAAACAAGTAAATTCATAATTATAATTTATTTTAAAAAATCTTTTTTCTTAATTTATTTCATCCGAAATAATTGAATAAATAATTTGAAAAGGGAAATAAATTTGTTGTACGTTTGAAATATTGTTGGCCCTGAAAAGGACCGGCGCAAATAAAATTAACTTTTTAAATTCAAATAACTTTCAAAATCTCTCATCGAATACCAATCGATAAGAATATAGCGGTTACTCTGATCCGGCTACCATAAGATAGGCGCTGGTAAAGAGGAACCGCGGCTGCAGCAGAGGCTCGCGGCAGAGGCTAGTAGGGAAGCCACAGTGTGGTGCGTTCGAAGGAGCTACGCGTAGGGTCGGCTCTCGCGCACGGTGGCGCATGGCTCGCGATGATGCGAAACCCGCTTGAGGCTTGGCCCGCTCTGAGGCTTGGCCCGCTTGAGGCATGGCCCGCTCTGTTTTACCTACTGACTTATTAAACAAAAAAATGTAATTAATCTTACTCCTATGGATATATTAGCTTAGCCAATATCTTATACAATCTCTGTTACAAGTACAGATCGCAATATTTTAGTAAAACCAAATTTTTAATGGGGTTAAAGGGTTTAATTTTAAGTTGTTTTTTTTTTTACTACTACTAAAAATTTTAAATAAAATTAGTATGCTTCAAGCCTGAAAAGTTGAGATTTAGAGTAAATAAAATGATGAAAAAATTATAAAATAAATTAGTCAGATAAGAAATTTGAGAAAATATTTTTGACCGCATGATAAAAAATAACATCATAAAACATTTATTTAAACATAGTTTGGTTCTCACGCCAAAAACTCCTTTTGCAGAGCGACAACAACTCGCATAACTAAGAAAAAAATAGTTTTTAATTTATTTTACCCTCATTTTTATTGAGAACTGAAAAATTAAGAATTAGCTAATTAAAATAAACTTTTGTTAATAATGATTAAAATATCATTTTTTTAAAGCCTAGCAAAACAAATAAAATCTTTAAAAAAACATTAAAAAGTGTAAGATATCAACATCGAATTGAGTTTTTACTGTATAGTTCTATAACAGAATTATCAAAATAAAAATTTTTTTTTATAATTGATGTTTAAAAATCAGTAGAAATATCAAGGTATAATTTTTATCACACAAGCCAGTTGAAAGAAATAAAATCTAATAAAAACACACATTTAAAAATGTAAGATATCAACGGTGAGTTGTGTTTTTGAAGGACTTAATATTTTATGAAAGAATTATCACATTTTTAATTTATGTTTGAAAAAATTCAAAAAGATATTATTTTATTTTATTTTTTAAATAGAAACCAAACGAAAGAAATGAAATCTAAGGAAAAAAAGGCAAGTTATACGTAAAGTATTTTTTGTTAGTCATTATTTTCCAGTAAAATTTTACTCAAATTTACTCATACATAGAATTAAATTCGAAAATTTATTACTTTTAATTGTCCTCCAATATTGATGTAACCATTTATCTCGACGTAGCCAGTTCAATATTTAAAAAACTACATCGGCTAACTCAAACTAATAAAAACTTTAAAATTCATGTCGAAAACCTTTACATACACAATAAATATTGAATCCTAATATAAAATTGTAAACGTAAAAATATATTTACTTTATATAATCCCATTGATTTAAAGTACATTTATACTTATAAATTTATCAACTCAAACTTTACTTATTAAGTTTGAGTCATAAATGTATGGCTCCGTCGAGATGAATGGTTACATCGATATCGGGGGACAATTAAAAAGACGGTTCTATCAGGGAAGTTTCTGTTAGAACCACGAAAGGTGTGTCCAGGAAATACATAACTAAGCTTTACTCTGTGCCAGCAGAGCCTGGCCGTAGCTAGATGAATTTGGCAGTCACAACTGTCGGATTGTAAAAAATTTTCCTTTCGATAGATTGAATTTCATCGTTTTTCGATTTCGCTTGATTTCATCAATGCAACTATTTTATTTTTGTTCTAACCCTTATTTGATGTTTTTTCTTTGACCCTTAGATAAGTTTTTTATGTAACTTTAAGATTAAATTTTTAACGGCGGGCGGCTTCAAATGAATTCCAACCGTCTGATAAACATACTTAGAATAAAAATTTTTATTTTGCAAGCTCAAAGAATAACATAATCGCACGAACAATTTATGCACCATTTCGTCAGCAGTGTTATACTTGAAAAAAAAGATATGTACCTAATGATTCAACAACAAGATGAAGAAAACTTTTAATCAAAATTTACATTCGAGAAAGAAAATTTATTTTGTAATTACTAATCCTGATATGTACACTTCAAAAAATTAAATGTTTTAAATTTGTTAAATAAAACTAATGGGTTTCACTGTCCCAATAGTATATTACTTAACTAGGCAGCTGAAATGGGAAATGTCTCAGATCACATGAAATTGTCGAGGCGAAGCCGAGGTTGACAAATATATGATCTGAGGCCTTCCCATTTAGCTGCCTAGTTGAGTATACTCTTTTTCCGCTCGACGGCGCCGGAAAGCGCTACTGATTGTAGCGGCAGCGGCTAGGAAGTAGCGCTTCCCGGCCGGAGTACGGAATTTTTTTTTCTTTATTTATAAAACATGACAACATTTCGACTTTTTTAATAAATAAAGGCTTCTTCAGGTCCAACATATATAAAAATTTTTATTAAAATATTGAAAAAAATAAATTAATAACAATATAAAAAACTCACTAAAATAAAATATCACAGTAGGCTGCAAAAAAGCTGTCAGTCAAGCAAAGAAAATATAATATTAAGGTAAAATCATAACAACGTATATAATGAATGAGGTATTATAGCTATACATATAGTATATCTTACAGATAGAGCTAGTATAGTATAGCTTAGACCAGATCAGGTCATGGATCAGGGCCTCCAAGGGTAGCGATACAAGTCACGGCACAAAAATCGTCAAGGCAACAGCAACAACATCAGCGCCAAGGCCCAGACCCGTGGGTCGCAGAGGAGTCCCCGTCTTCGACAGCAGCCCCAGTAGCAGCGAGACCAGCTTCGCCGCCCAGACTCCATCTTCTGCCAAAATACCAACTCCACTGGCCCGGCTGACGAGGGCCGAGCATCTCAGACAAAAGGCCGCCAGATCCAAGGTCTCGTCAGCTCGTAAGAAGGTTATACCACCATCCAGGGGTCAGCAGAGGCGCGGAGGACAATACTCCGGGACCTGGGGACACGCGTCATCGGGAAGCGGCAACCACCACCACCTCCGCTGCAGAAGTCGTCGTCATCGACGCCCGCAACCACCAGCTCAGCCAGCGCCACCTTGAGACTCCCCACAACGCCTGCGGGGGTAGGGCCAGACACTCAGACCAGCCACACTGCATCGCCATCCCCTTGGTGTCTCACACTGCCGTCGACGGCCATCACCAACACGGTCACGACGTGCACGACGACGACGACCAACACGAGCCCGGTGATGTCAGCGACCCTCTACTTGCCACCGACACCGCAGTTCGCCGCCAAGCTACCATCACCTTCACAGGCGGCAACACCTGAGGGCACGAGAAGGAATACTCCTGGTATCCCATCATCATCACCGAACTGCACTGGGTGCTGCTGTTGGACCAGAACTCCCGGTGGACGGAGTCCCACCACCAACTTTTTTTTCTTATACCCCGTGGGGCAGGAGCCCCGCTCCTCCTGACTCTCTCACCGCATTGACTCTGGAGGACCCAGTTGTACGCCCAATTCGGACCCAGAATGCCCCACGCCAACGTAGCCGGCGCAGGGGTCGTAATCGTGGTCCATCAGAGGACCAGGGAGCGTTCGTTGAACTGGCAAATCTAGCGTGGGATGACCTTCAGCTGGAGGAGGCTGCCCTTCAAGCTGCTGTATTTCAATCTAGGATGACGAGTCGGAAGGGGCAACATGCCCGCCACCGGAGCAAGACTCTCGAAAGTGACAGAATTCCGAATGGCGGGAATGGAACAAAAATTTGATATTTCGGGGCAGAAGTAGCACAGAATAATTAAATTAAAAAAACCCACAGGCCTACAACTCCATAACGCTGGGCGAAAATATTAATAAAATAATTTATAAATAAACAAACAAGCCTATAAAACCACATAACCTTAGGCGTGTAAAAATAAATAAATAAATTTACTAATAAACAAATCAACCAACAAGCCTATAACCCCATAACGCTGTGCGAAAAAATTAATAAATAAATTTATAAATAAACAAATAAACCAACAAGCCTACAACCCTATAACGATGAGCGAAAATATTAGTAAAATAATTTATAAGTAAACAAATAAAATTAACAAGCCTACAACCACATAACGCTGGGTGAAAAAATTAATAAATAAATTTATAAATAAGCAAATAAACCAACAAGCCTACAGCCCCATAAAGCTGGGCGTGAATATTGATAAAATAATTGATAAATGAACAAACAAACCAACAAGCCTACAACCCCATAACGCTGGGTAAAAAAATTAATAAATAAATTTATAAATAAACAAATAAACCAAAAAGCCTACAACCCCATCACTCTGGGTGAAAAAATTAATAAAAGAATTTATAAATAAGCAAATAAACCAACAAGGCTACAACCCCATAACGCTGGGCGTAAATATTAATAAAATAATTTATAAGTAAACAAATAAATCAACAAGCCCACAACCCCATAACGCTTGGCGTAAATACTAAAAAACTAGTTTTTAACTAAAATAGTTTTTAACTATCCCCCAAGCTCTAAACTCCCAAAACCCTGGGTGCCTGAGTTCAACAAATAACTGATCAGCTATCCCCCAAGCTCTAAACCCCTAGAACCCTAGGTGCCCGAGTTCCACAAAAAAACTTATCGACTATCCCCCAAGCTCTAAACTCTCAAAACCCTGGGTGCCCGAGTTTAACGAATAACTGATTAGCTACCCCCCAAGCTCTCAACCTCCAAATACCCTGGGCATCCGGGTTCAACATAAAAACTAATCGGCTATTCCCCAAGCCTTGAGCCTCCATAACCCTGGGTGCCCGAGTTCCACAAAAAAACTTCTAAAGCTCCAAGACCCTGGGCGTCCGAGTTCAACATAAAAACTAATCGGCTATTCCCCAAGCCTTGAGCCCCCATAACTCTGGGTGCCCGAGTTAAAAAAAAAACTGGTTGGCTATCCTCAAAGCTCTAAACTCCCAAAACCCTGGGTGCCTGGGTTCAACAAATCACTGATCAGCTATCCCCCAAGCTCTAAACCCCCAACAATCTTGGGAGCCCGAGTTAAAATATTCCAAAAATAGGAAAGAATTTTAGTTAATGAAATAAATAATTTTGTAACGATACCTAAGGTAGCCAATCAGTTTCTTTGTTGAACTCGACGCCCAGATTTTTGGGGGTCTAGAGCTTGGAGGATAGTTAAAAACTAGTTTTTTAGTTCTTACACCCAGCGTTATGGGGCTATCGGCTTGTCGGTTTATTTGTTTATTTATTAATTTATTTATTAATTTTTTCGCCCAGCGTTATGAGGTTGTAGGATTGTAGGTTTATTTGTTTATTTATAAATTATTTTATTAATTTTTTCGCCCAGCGTTATGGGGTTGTAGGCTTGTTGGTTTATCTGTTTATTTATAAATTTATTTATTAATTTTTTCGCCCAGCGTTATGGGGTTGTAGGCTTGTTGGTTTATTTGTTTATTAATAAATTTATTTATTAATTTTCACACAAAACTCCGACACTGGGTTGCTTTTTAAGAAAGACGAAAGGGACCAAATCGGGAACTGGTGGCCCATTGCGATGGGGGATACTACCCCTAAACTCCTCTCCTCACTTGTCGCCGACCGTCTCACCTGCTGGGCCATGGCTAGCAAAAGAGTAAGCGCGTCCCAGAAAGGCTTCCTCCCGTTTGAGGGATGACCGATTGAGCAAACACAATTTTGTCTTGCAAGAGATTCTGCGCAACGCGAAGTCCAAAGGGAGGGAAGTTTTGTTCGCGTGCCTGGACTTCACTAATGCATTTGGCTCGGTCCCACACGCTTCTATTTTCAGTGCCCTCGAGCAGCATCGTGTCTCGGAGCCGGTCAGCAAGCTGATCGCATCAGCGTATGATGGCGCGACCACCTGTGTCACGACAGCAGACGGCATCACCAATCCTATCTTCATTGACTCGGGCGTGAACCAAGGATGTCCCATGAGCCCGATGATTTTTAACCTCACTCTGGAGCCTGTTATTAGGGCAGTTGTGGCTTCGGGTGGGGGCTACAAACTTGCGGGAGAGGTTTTCACAGACCTCGACTATGCAGATGACATGGGTCTCATTGCGGACTCGCCCGAGGCGATGAGAATCCTCTTAAGAATAGCGGAGAACGCTGCTGCGGCTGTTGGCCTCACTTTCGACCCTGCAAAATCTGCCACCCTACACCTGAAAGGCAGGGGTGTCGATGCGGTCAAGAGAACGCAGTTCAGCATACAGGGTGAGGTGATGCGCGCCCTAGACCGTGGTGAAGCTTACGAACATTTGGGCACTCCAACGGGATTTCAAGTCAAGCAGCCGCCGTACACCATCATAGAAGAGCTGTCGGTTGACATCCGTGCGGTCGACGGTTCACTGCTGGCCCCTTGGCCGAAACTTGAGGCCGTGGCTACCTTTATCCTGCCACGAATGGGCTTTTGTCTGAGGGGGTTGGATGTGAGAAAAGGTCCTCTCGGGGAGGCCGATAGAGAGTTGAAAAGAATTGCTAAGAGATGATGAATCTCCCCCGACGTGCGAGCGCCGAATTGGTCTTCCTCCCTCTATACAGGGGGGGGGGGGCTTTTGCCTCTCGCAGACATGGCCGATATTCTTACCATCGTTCATGCCTTTAAGCTCTTGAGCTCTAAGGACACAAGCCAGGCTAATGTGGCTATGTCTACGTTGCGGGAGACTATCTAAACGAGTGGGCCACCCCGCCGACGAGCATGATACGGCAAACTATCTTTCGGGCTCCCTAGAGGGAGAATTCGCTCGACCATCAAGAGGTTCCTCAGTTTGGTCGAGAGCCAGAAACGCGACTAGACGGATGTCTCGTTGCCTTGGATCTGAAATTGAGGTGGACTGCCGAGCGTGCTGAACTCTCAATGGAGTGCCGTCGCCCAGGCAACAGGGGTGACAATGACATAATCATCATCCCACCCATGGCTCGCGGACAGGTCGTACGGAGGCTGAGGGCCGCACTGGTGGGGCACTACGAGAAAAGAGTTCTTGCCAAACCAGACCAAGGGAAGGTCCTCGAGGTAACCACCCGAAATGAAGAGAGTAATCACTTTCTTCGCACCAGCAGTTTCACCCGCTTCACTGACCGGCGCTTTATTCACCTAGCTCGCTTGAGGGCGGTCTAAACGCCACCATGCGGTGAAAAGCTCTTGGGGTGGGCAGGCAATGCAGGAAGTGCGGTGACCTCGAGACACTCCCTCACGTGTTCCAGCACTGCGGCATACCAAGCGCCACGATGCCATTCTGGACAGGCTCGCCACGGCCAGTAATGTCCCTGGGGGGATCAGAGTTAATCGAGCCATCAGGGGCGTCGACGAGGAGTTCGCTAGACTGCAGCCCAATCTCGTGATCTGGGATGAGATTGAGAGAAAGATCACGATCGTCGATGTAGTTCGAGGACCGGATGGAGCGGTTCTGTGAAGCACGACCGGGGAAACTTACTAAGTACAGCCAAATCGCTGAGAACTTGCAACGGCAGAGCTACACGGTCGTAGTGGAAGCGTTCGTCGTCGGCGCCCTTGTCGGCTGGGACCCAGGTATCGAGCGGGTCATGGGACTCCTCAACATTAGCTCGTTCTATGCGTGGATGATGAGGAGGCTCATGATCAGCCACACGATTAAATGGTCCCGGAACATCTACGTGGAGCACTTGTCGGGAGTCAGACAGTATTAGTCCGCTTTCTTTTTATTTATTTTTTGTATTTTATCTTGTACACGTCCGTTGATTGCGATTTTTACTTATTTATTTATTTTATTGTATTTTTTTATTATTATTCTTTTGTTCGCGCGCGCGCGCGCGTGTGTGTGTGTGTGTGCGTAAGACGACTTAGCACTTAACGAAAACTGCCTGTGATCACTAATGAATTATAAATGACTGGAATATGACCATGACTATGAATCCTAGCAACTATTAAGATAATAATATTCTACATTGACGCAATCACGCGAGAAACATATAATAAACTAACGAGCGAGAAACATATAATAACATAACATCATAAAAAAATATTTATGACTGAAGTGAATCAACGACAAAGCGAAATTGTGATAAAGACTTAAACATGTGACGTGATAAAGTGATATAAATTAAGTGATCTATTGAACTCAAGCTAGTGTTGTATGATTTTAACTAAACATATTGTCACACCCATGTGCCCTCCTTTGGGGGGGAAGTTATTTTTCTTAATAAAACTATTAATAGCTTATCTCATTAATTATATACATTGTTGTGATTTTACTTTAATGATATATTTTCTTTCCTTGACTGACAGCTTTTTAGCTGCCTACTGTGATATTTTATTCTATTGTTATAAAATTTTTTATCTATTTTAGACCTGAAGAGGCCTTTATTTATTAAAAGAGGCGAAATATTGTGATGTTTTATAAATAAAGAAAAAAAAATTGGACAAAAAAACCCGTTAGTTTTATTTAACAAATTTATTACTTTACTGTCGGTTAATTCACTTATTATAATTAAATGTTTTCAATCTCTCAAGTTGTGACGGGCAAATTTTACTTGTCCTCGGTAGTTAGCTTCGAGCTGTACAAAGCTGTATTTTTCTGACTACGTCTGTGTACAATTTTTCCTATTACGGGGCGGTGACGAATACACAGCTTACAGCTTTGTAAGTTTGTTTGCTAATTGTTGGTGTCTTACGTCAAACCCAGGATAAGATTTTGTCCCACAAAAAAAAAAAAAAAAAAAAAAACAAAAAACAATAACAAAGAATTTACCTCTCTGATTAACTGTTTCCCAAAATCACCCACTTTGACTTGATGTGACTCGCGATTTGAGATACAAACCTTTTCTCTCCTCCGACTTTCCCAGTCTGTGCCTCTGGTTACGACCAGGAATAAAGCAGGGCCAATGCACGAGCACAATTATTAAATAAACAATCCACATTCAAGTGTTTCAGTACAGAGATAATAGTACAGAAAATGAGATTTAAAAAATTGCTTTAAATTACTTTTATTACCCCGGATAGCAGTGCACATTCTCAAAGCCATAAAGTAAAAAAAAAAAAAAATTGTTTATAAAATAAAGAATCGATTATAATAATTCATCCCGCTTAATATGTCTCTGCTTCTTCCTTTGGGTAAATAAATGAATCAAAAAATAAGAAAATCAATAACGACTGTTATGGTCTTTCTGATGTTAGAGATAAATCAAATTTTTAAATTAACTAAATAGTCCCATTCGTGCAATTAACTGCTGACCCGGGATCAACTCAAAAAATCGGATTTATAAATATTTAATTAAACAATAATATAAAATCACACTCAAACTCCTACTCAATTTCTTTAACTCGCGGTTAACTTGGTTAACTTTGGCCATTGATTTTTGGAAACCGTTCAAGGATTCCACTGGTAAACGCCATTCTTCAATCATACAATGTTAAAACCCCACATAAGTTAAAAAAAAAATTTATTTTCAACAATAAATTTGCTCTTTCTCCCTCCCTCACTAATCGTGGAGTCTTTTAGCTCTATCCACCAATTAAAAAATAAATAAAAATGCTCAGCCGTGGATTACTCCTATCCTCGACTCACCATGTTGAGCATCGTCGACATTAGCGTAACCCTCCCGACATCCAAGATAATACGGCTGATCGGTCGTAGTTTTTGTGCGCGTGTGTGTTCTTGTTATTAAAACTCGTATTGGATCTCAGCAACCAGCATTCAACCTCGCTCCAGGTTACCCCATGGCCAGGAACTCACCAGACGCTGGTGCACGACACTCCTTTGAACCCGCGAGCAGTTTCTCTCATCACCGTACGTCACTCTCGTCTTCCTTGCAGAATGCAGATTTATCCAAGAGTTTACCTTCGGTGCAGAGGTCGAGGTCAATGAATGGCACTGACATTGTGATTGGTGGCTTAGCTGTATCCACTGGAGCAAACCTAAAAGCTGTTGTGCTCTCTATACTCAGGTCGTTTCACCCTGACGTGGAATCTAGGGATATAATCACTACACGCCTGATGATCAGCAAATCAGCCGTGAATGCAGCCATAGATAAATCAGTGCCAAACACTGCCACTCATCAAGATGTCGCACCGCGAGAACCATCCGTAACTATTAATGCATCTCGGCCTCCATCAATCTTGGCGACTTTGAGCTCACGTGCGCTTCTCCTGGAAATAATCCAGAGCAAAATAAAATTCGGCAAATTACACACGTCAGCCATAGTCCAGCATCTTCCAGCAGGAGTAGATGCTACTTTGATTATACCTAGCCTGATCAATATCAATGAGTTCCTGCCAAAGGACATCTTCATTTTACATCGGTCTGTCCGTGAGAGAGCCAAACAGCCGAACTCTGGCTTCATAAGCTTCGTTAGGAGTGGTCAAATCTTTGTTCGGAGGAAGAAGGGAGATGCTGCCACAGCGATCCCGTCAAACGAGGACCTTCAACGTTTTTTAATTTAACAGGTATACTGCTTCATCTTCTCTCTCGTGGCAATAATTCATTTTCATCTTATTATTTCATACACATCAGTGAATCACACCAATCGCCTAATGTTTATCTATCTCACTCTTCTTTATCATCTACATGCACCTCACGTCCTGCCTTTCAGAGGCCGGTGCGGACCAAGCGGATTGAGCTGCGGGCTTGTTGTCTTAATGCAAACTCACTCCGCGGCCATATTGAGCAGCTCAGGCTCTTTCTCGCGTCGCAACCCTTGATGCATGTTATAGCCGTTACGGAATCTTGGCTGGGATCTCCGATTGAGGACTCGCTTGTAGCTTTGGATGGTTACACTATCCTTAGACGCGACCGTAATACCCAGGGGGGCGGGGTGGCACTCTTCGTTCATAAGTCGCTCTCAGTTAAACACCTCTGCTTGTCTACTACAACTTGGACTGTCAAGCCCAGACATCCTGAGTATCTGTTTGCAGAGGTTTCTCCGAGAGGGAGTGACCCTATTTTTGTTGGTGTGGTGTATAGACCCCCGAAAGCTCCATTTCTTGCCGGCACAGATTTTATCCCTGCACTGCGCGATAACATGCACAACTATGGCACCAAGATTATTATGGGCGATTTCAACGCTGACCAACTTTCGGAAACGGACGCTGATGCGAGCTTTGTTCGTCGGTTTATTGAGGAAAATACCTTGTTTTCAGTACCCTTTGGAGCTACACACCACACCTCTCACTCGGATACCTGGCTTGATTGGTTCTTGTTGATGCACTTGACACCGTGAATAGTCACTGGAAGACAGAAACACCTTTTATTGCAGTACATGACCTACTGACTGTTACCCTTGACATACAAACCCCACAACCTTTAGTAAATGACTTTACTTACAGGGATTTTAAATCTGTTGACTCTGAGGCTTTGAATGAATTTTTACTTAAGTGTGACTGGTCAGTACTCACGGATGAGTCGAGTTCTCTTAGTGAGAGGGTGGATTGTTTTCACGCTAACCTTGATGCTGCTCTTGATATTTTTGCCCCTCTGAAAACCGTCAAACAAAGGAAGAATCGCCATCCGTGGTTTACTCCATACCATCGTGGCCTAGTGACTGAAAGAGACAGACTCTACAGACGTTACCGACGCTCGAGACTTGACATTGAATAGTTTTTATACAGACAAGCCCGAGACTTTGCTCATGAGAAGATTGAATATGCAAGACTTGACTTCTATTGGCATAGGCTTAAGGACATCACTGATCCCTTACAGCTTTGGAAGGAACTAAGACATCTTGGTATCTCCTCCAACGCTGACTCCGATCTGGGTTGTTTCTCGGTGGAAGATCTCAATGCTCACTTTGCCTCTGTTTCTTTTGATGATATGGCCTCAGATCTTTCTCTTTTTCTTAATGATTTGGGAAAAGAGGAAAATTTTGGAGGCTTTGCCTTTGCAGATGTGACTATGGACGACATAGCACGTGCTATCAGTCCACATCGACCTTTCCTGATCAATGGAAGAAGTCAATAGTGATCGCACTCAACAAAACACCCTCTCCATCCTGTCTGAATGATTTTCGTCCTATTTCCCTGCTCAATTTTATGTCAAAGATCCTTGAGAGACTGGTCCATGATCAGATTTCTGCATTTATTGAATCTCAGGGTCTGATGGATGAACATCAAGCAGGATTTAGAGCGGAACATAGTATGCACACGACACTGTTGAAACTCACTGATGACATTCGGGTGGGTATGGACAAGCGACAAATGACTGCACTACTACTTTTTGATTTCAGCAAAGCTTTGATTCAGTCTCGCACGATACACTGCTCAGGAAACTACGATCATTGGGATTTTCTCATGGGGTCTTGCGGTGGGTTGTTTCTTATCTGACTGGTCGCTCGCAGGCAGTAAGGGCAGAGGATGGCGGCTTTACTTCTTTCCATCCCCTCAATAAGGGTGTGCCCCAGGGCTCTGTGCTGGGTTTCCTGCTCTTCCTTCTGTTTGTCATTGATATCGCCCAGAGTCTTGGCCCTGGTGTCTACCATGTGATTTATGCTGATGATCTTCAGATCTACGTGCGGAGCCGACTTGAGGACATACACGCCACTCTTAGAAGACTGAGCTGGGGTGCTGAGCACGTCGCTGACTGGGCTGCCACTAACCAGCTGGTATTGAATGCTAATAAGACTAAAGCTATGATTTTTGGGACTCCGTCCTATGTCAATGACTTTAATGAGTTGGGTATTCATGACCTGCAATTTGGTGGCTGCGCAGTCCCGTTTGTCCCTTCTGCGCGTAGTTTGGGGGTGGTGCTGGATTCCAAACTGAACTGGAAGGACCATGTTAGATATATTTGTCGCAGAGCTAAGTCTCTTTTGTACCGTCTTAACCACTTCAGGCGTAGCACTACCCTTGAACTGCGTAAGCACCTTGTGAAGACCCTGCTCTTTCCTGTTGTTGACTATTGCTCGCTTGTGTACTGCAATATATCGGATGAGCAGGATCTCATTCTACACCGTCTGCTCAATCGTGGGATCAGATACATCTTTGGGATTAGAAAGAGCGATCACGTCACATCTTATAGGCGTGAGCTTGGCTGGCTTCAAGTATCAGGCCGCAGGGATTATTTTGCTGCCTGCTTGCTCTATAGAATCCTGCACACAGGTACTCTGTCTTCTCTGGCGAATTTTTTTGTTGAAAAGCTCAGCTCACGTCCCTTAAGATTGGCTAATCCGCATGCACTTGATGCCTTGATTGTCCCCTCTTTCCGCACTAGGTGTCTGGAGCGATCCTTTCATGTATTAGCTACCTACTCCTGGAATACCATACCCCCAAATATTCGCCAATCTACATCCTTCACTTCATTCAAACACCTCATCAAATCACGCATCTTTAATACCGAGGGAGAAGATTAAGATTTTCTACACTGTTGAACTCGAGATCTGTATGAAATGAAATGTTAGTTTGTTTGTTAGTTTGTGATTCTCGGAGTGAATACTGATGAGACTGATAATGTTACCCATGTTACTTTGATTGCTATTGTATACCATTATATTCATTTTATTACTTTTATTATTATTATTACTTATATTATTGTTATTTTATTTTATTCTATCTTATTTTATAATATTTTATTTTATATTGAAATTATATCCTAATGTAGAACTTTGTTATAATCTTATGTATTTTGTACAACATAATGTACATTTAATAAACACATCAAAATCAAATCAAATCCTTCTTGCACGCTTGCCACTAAAATTCAAGCACACGTTAAAAAAACGTGCTCCCATCGGAGAGGTAAGCCACGATTTATCAGAATCAAGAATTAAATATAAGGACCCAAAATTCACTCGAACAGTTGAAAGAGTTTATTTTTGTCGAATACGACTGCTGTCACACTGAATCTTCTTTATTCTAATTGCACGTCCGACGTTGGTCCAATTCACGATATCACACCGATTTTAGTCATTGTCATAATACTCATTAAATCGCGAAGAAAACAGACAATCAATCGATAAACTACCGTACATTATTCAGTGAATGACATTCACTTGCTTGATAAACCAATTCACGTACACTTCGTGTGATTATCTTTCCATCCGATGCGTAAAGAAAATAAAACTCGGCTAAAAAAATTTTATCTTAAAAATCGACTTACAAATATTAAACACAAAGTATCATTCAAGCAACTAGTTATTTGCTTCTCAAAACCCGGATTCCACATACCTTTTTTTCTTTATTACTTTAAGGTTACATCGAGAAATGAAAAAATTACGTGTAGACAGATTGATGGGTTAATGCAGAGATTGATTGATTAATTTGATGAGTTTTTTATTGGGGTATAACCCCTGTTTGGCCGCTCAAAAAGTACAGAAGTAATAACAAAATTAAAATTGATTCGGAAGCGGCAAGATAACATAGCAATATAACTTAAAACTAGCTTACAAGTGAAATATACAGAGCATGTGGTAAAAGTGAATTTGTAGAGCAAGTATACAGCGCAGTTACGTTGTATTCAATTATATTTAGGTATGTGAGAGAATTGTGAGGAGTTTAATCAGGTAAAGCTAAAGGCGGGGTTGCAGTATCAGGGGGAGGTGAAGGGTACCACGAATTGAATTGAATTGAATTGAATTGATATGTTTATTAATTGTACATTATGTTGTACAAAAACAATAATTTTCACAATAGAAATATCAGCAGAAATTAACAAATAGTATATTATTCACCGAGGGACTAAAGTGTGCCGGGGAGGCCCGCTGCGGTTGCAGCCCTCCCCGGCACATTATTAGTTCCGAGTGATATATACACTTTTTTAATCTCGTATCGCAAGATTTAACTTGATTTCCTCCGATCAAAGCCAAAAAAACGGCGAGGTTGCTCCCTGCGCATAGCGACCAGCGCGCATCTCACAGCAGATCAGTGTGTGTCCCCCTAGCCGCAGGCGAGGGGAGACAGCTGATCTGCTATGCGCGCTGGTCGATTGCGCAGGGAGCCCCCGCCGTTCTTTTGGCTCTCATCGGAGGGACTCAAGTTATTACTTGCGATGCACGAGGTTAAAAAATAAATAGTTAACTATATAAGAGTATAAAAATAAAATAAAAAATAAAATAACAATAATAATAAAATTAATAAAATATATGAAACTAATAACAGGTATACAATACTACAAGAGAGAGAGAGGGAGCGAGCGAGGCAGCCAGTGGCGGTGTAAATAAAAGATAAAAAAAAAAAATTAACTGCTTACGTGCTTATTAAATATAAAATTATAACTGATACTTAAAATCCGCAATAATTTGCTGCATACTAAATTTAACTTTCAGTCTAAAAAAATATACTATAAGGCGATCAAAGAAACTTTGCATCGTCGCAGCATCGCACGACGCTCAACCGGCTAAAAGTTTTGATAAAATTTTTATCTAACTGGTATTAAATCTTCTGCGAGGCAATCCAAAGGCTAAGAGGATGTGGCAAGCATATAATGAACACAAATTTAACAACATATTCAGGTTACAATAATAGAAACAATAGATTTTGAGGTTGGCGTAGTCGGCGAATGTCGCAGCGTCGCAAATTGCACTTGCCAGTCTGCCCAGAATATATAGATATACAAACCGCCGTGGCGATGTGCGATTCTGGGACGATGCAAAGTTTTTGTGATCGCCTTTATCGATGACAAAAAAAAAATAATAATAATAATAAATAATTCTTTTATTATCCAAATAACCCTTTTTTCTGTTTTTAAAATCGTACCAAAAATATTAATAACATAATACTGTTATAACCATTAAAAATATAAAACAAGACTTTTAATGGGGGACAACGGTGTAAATCATGAAATTTTTGAGGATTTTATTCATACAGTAGTTTTTATTTTACATTGTCAAAATTTTACAGATAGTTAAATACAGGTTTCAAGAGCATAACATTTTTTTTTTTTTTTTTCCGGCAAAATGGCGGCTGTCGAGTCCATCGCGCGGAGTGTCTTTTTTAATCGGCCCACATTCTCAGTCCGATCCGGTGATTCTGAAACGAAAAAGTAAGGTTGAGTGTTATTTGTTATGCTTTTTTACACCAAGTAAACTAAAAAAGAGTTGAAAAAAATTTTAACCCTTTTTTTTCGTCAATTTTTTCATAAAAAATGCCTTTTAAACGATTTTTTTTAAATATTTTTAGTTTTGTTGGTGCTATATACTGTCAGGAAGATCTCTGCCAAATTTCAGATTAATCGGTTGATTTTTGAAGAAGTTATGATGTGGGCCGTTTTCAAAAATGCAGTTTCGAGAAAAACGCGATTAAAGTTTCGGAAAGCAATTTTTGTGAAAAATAAATACCTGAATTTAATCGGCGATTCCAGCACCATAAATCATGTCATCTGCGCTTATTTCCTCGTCTTCTAAGTCCAAGAGAAACTCTTTCCAAGCTTTGCGGGCTTTGTGGGTGGACTGAGAGCTAAAACGATGGCACGAACTCGTGAGATGCGGGAAATCCTGCGTCCCGTGTCCCGCGTTTTGCTTTCATACCAAAGACGCAAGACGCAGGAGGCAGGATTTCCCGCATCCCGCTAGTTCGTGCCATCGCCTTTATTAACGTAAACCGCATACTGATAGCTTAGGTCGCCGACTTCGATACCCATAGCTTGCATTATCCATAATAGTCCGAAATAGCCTTCATTGTAGATAGACGCCGCTAATAAGGATGCTATTTCCACAGTTTCGTATCCCGAGTGCAGATGTTTGGGAGCGAACTTCCAAATCAAAGCGTTTATACTTTTATTCGCGTTTTGAGTATAACCGCCGAGGCAGCGTTCAAGTAAATCATCTCTGCTAAGTTCTTCATAGATGGGTAAAATTTTTTCAGCTACAATGGGATCCAAGGGTTTGTCATGTTCCAAATCTTCATTCCCACTTACTTCGTCTTGCTCCCGTGCCTGCCACCAGCACCAGCTCGGTGAACAAAACTCGTGTTGGGGGTTTTCATCCATCGATATCTTATGGTAATAAGTTGCCATTATTTCGCTCTTAATCTTCTCTTTATCATCAATATTCCTCCTGATGGCCAAACCATAATAAATAGTCAGTTCTTTTATTAAAGATTCCGTAAGCTTGCCGACGCCACCAAGGTTTTCTTTTTTTTCAAAGCACGCAGTCGGCTGCCCATGCGCTTCTGAACATGACCGACGCACTCTCGCTTGAGCACTGTTAAGTCATTTTCGTATGGCTTACTGTCAACAATATTTTTATAAGTACTGGAGTCTCCGTCACCGATGTACACAGAATACGTGTATTCAACTTGAATATTGAAAGAAAACTGACCGTTTTGAAGCAGGTAAACTCGACAGCTACAGCTAACGATGCTGAGCGTTTCATTCATATTGTATCCTTTTCTAAAATAGCAACAGGCTACAATTCACGTACAGTGTTGCCAAAGATCCTGCAACCTTGTATATACTCCACCAAGAAAAGCGAAAGGTGGGAACAATAGAAACGGCTCCGGTTTCGAGCATCTCTGGTGCGGCGCACGGAGGGTCGCTTTACCGCTCGAGCGCTCGAATTATACTGTGCGTCGGTACAGTCCATAACTTTAATACCATTCAAGAAATCGTGGTAAAATTTTTCAGGGTCATTCTTGAGATGTTTTAGAATAGTTTTAAACAAAAAAAAATGAGTTTTTTTAAATATTCACACCGTTGTCCCCCCTTAACCATTTCTAAACATGAGCACAACTTTATTTACAATTACCGACGTTATGGGGTAGTGGAGAATCCCCGCCTTGGTCGATCTACGAAGTTCAGTAACGCTGCTTGCGGTTAGCATCTGGATGGGTGACTGACTGTGCTCGGCAATTGCCTCTTCGGTAATCGATTAGGTAGTTTTTTTCCGTTTCAACATGACGAACGGGAGGCGTGAACAATTTAGTTTCGGTATTTATGCTTACGAAATGTGACATAAATACCAAGTCAGAACTGCTTAATACACCGGCCACTCTCGGGTGACGTTTTATCTCTGAGAATTTCTCTCAGAGGAGTTTTCCGAACCCACAGGGTGGATGCGAGAATGAATTCAATAGGTAGAGAGAATTTGTGAGGATTTATAGGATAATGAGGAGATGATAAGTGAGGTTATGGGATTGGTGATAATCCCCCTCACATGGTGGGGGTGCCCCCGCTACTGGGCTTAATAAAGGCTGTAGAGAGTAATGAAAAAAAAAAAAAAAAAAAAAAAAAAAACTTTATTTACAATTATACAACTAAAACATTTGAAGAAATCGCGACCAAACCTCGAAACTGAATCTCTAACCGTACAATATAAACATTCAAATATATACATGACAACGACGCGACACTTAGATACGTTCCAAATTCGAACACATTTATAAAATTATTCCTTCGCTTCTTCAATTGTCATCCTCGACGAAACAAATTTCACACACGTTCAATCAAACTATCACACAAAATTATTTACCATTAAAATACACTGATTCAAAAACATCTCTTAATTATTTACAATACTTCATCATCAAAAAAATAAAATTCACTATTCACAAAATCATCATAAATAACTGTCATTCCCAACATCAGTACATTACAATCGAATACTTCACATTCAAAACTACCCTTGAAGAAGATCTTTCTTTCTTCTTTCTCTTGATAGAGATGGGAATAACTACCATGGATCCATGTCTTATCCCTGCTCTGACAATTATACACGTCCGGGGGAAAACCATGATTCTAAAAACCTTGGGAAAAGCATTAAAGTCAACAAAATTCCATACGCAATTCAAATCTTTACATCCCATAAACTTCATCAAAGTCTTCTTTCAACCCTTTGGCTCCTCAAATCCAGAAGGTCGATCTTGAGTATAAATACCCGACAATCACGACCCGGACAGCTTCATATGACAACGAATCAAGCCTGGGAAGACAAACGCAGTTAGGACCTCAGCTTCGAGAACCTGCAAACTAACAATAACAGTGAGATCCACCAGTCGAAGTACTCTTGGTTGTCTGATTCGTGTAGGGCTATTTTCTAGTACTAGTCTCTCTCAGCGCGCGCAACTGTATTACATTATCTAAAACAAATATTGTCGAAGTTTCATCTAAATTAACCTACAATACGTTCAGAGTTCATTCAAACTTTCGTGGTTATAAATTCATTGGTTTTGTTTTTATACTAATAATTTATTTTCATGATTTTAATCGGATCATTTCTAACAGTTGATTAAATAATTCTTTTTTATCAAATCTATTCTCTAAATTTTTTAATTGAATTGTAATATAAAAATTAAAAATTCAAATTCAAATTTTAAATTTTGTTCTTCAACCAATCATATCACGAATAAAATGCTGACATTCTTTTTGGGTTCTCTCTTTTATCTTAGGATTGTCTGTTGTTGTTTAACCTATTTGTCTAAAAATTAGTGTTTAAAACTAATCCTAACAAGAAACATATCCCCCATAACAATTAGATTCCGATGAGATGCATCCCATCCTACAATTATCGCACAATAAGGTACCAACTATCGTACAACTCATTCACCGTACGCGGCTCGCCTACCACTGTACACCAACTAGACCATACGGTGGGTCACCTCCTGCTGCACAACCCCATGTACAACAGGTTACCTCTTACCGTATAATCTAATCTCTGTCGCACAACGGGACACCTCCCGTTGCCAACCAAACTGCACCGTACAACAGGTTGTGTCTTGTTATGCAACAACTGTACAAAGAATCACATCTCCACACATTACTAAATCAAACTCGTTTTTCGTGTTATTGTCAGTATGTGTGAGTATTTGTTTAGTGTACTACAAAACATTCAAACAACTTACTTGGAAACTTCAACTTTGAGAATTCTGGGTTCTCCTAGCATTTTGATTTCATCCATCGATGTAACCCTACAACTGACTGCATTGTTGCTCTCCTTTCTCTTCTTCTCTTCCTAGATCCAAGGTCTTCCATATCTTCAAGTACTTTAACTGTGTGGCATTTTTTTCTTTCAATAAATCCGCTTCCATAAAAACCATCCTATACGACGCTTCGACTTTTTTAAATTCGATTCCGGACGAACGTCAAATGTTATAACCATTAAAAATACAAAACAAGACTTTTAACAATCAAAACATGAACACAACTTAATTTACAATTACAAACAAAAACATTTAAACAAATCGCGACTGAATCTCGAAACTGAATCTCTAACCATACAACATAAACATTCGAATATATACATGACAACGACGTCATTTCAGATACGTTCCGAATTCAAACACATTCATAACAATATTATGTTTAAAATAGACATGGCAATGCTGCTGCGATTTTGTACATACATATCATCAATTCATTTCAAAAATCGAAAAAATAACTGAGTTATTACTCAACGTTTCGTTGGCTTGTTTTGCCAACCTCTTCAAGAGATTTATTAATAAAAATACATAATTGATTAAAATAGAAATGACGTTACAAAGTTTCAAATTAGTACTTACAAAGAGTTAAAATTCACTTTCCATTTCACATTAGTAATATATTAAAATTAGCGACTAGTGTATCACAGTTTCGCATGTCATTAGAGTTATAATACTGAAAGATCAAAACAAAGCACAGAGTGAAGACAAACAAGCGGATTAGAAAGTAATTAGAATTTGAGTTAAAATTAAATTTCTGTATTATTAATTGCAGATTATGAAAAATTGCGCAAAATTTCGAAATGCAAAATGAATATTCTAAATTAAAAAAAAGTCCGATTTATAAAAACATTTGCAAAAGGAAGGGTTACAATTTGGCCAAAATTTGCCCTACGCCAAATCGGCTGAAACTGCCGGATATGGTGTCTTTTTGGATCTGAAAAAACATCCCGTAATTTTTTTTTCCAGGGTTGGACACGATATTTTTTCTAAAGGCAAAAACGCTATGTTCAGAGCTTACAAGCCGAGACGCTGGTTCGGGCATCCGATATATAGGTATATAAGCGGACCGATTCCATTTAACCTCGAGAATATCTGCTGCGGACTGTAGAACTATTTTATTGTTATTTCTTATGAAAATATATTTTTGTTTGTGGCTTTTTGCTCGCGGGTTTTTTTTATAAATAAATGACTTAATACATAATCCCCCGAGCTGCCACAACCCCATTACGCCGAGCTCGCTAGTTTTTTTTATGAATAAATAAATAAATACAAAATCCCCCAAGCTGCTACAACCCCACAACGCCGAGCTCGCGAGTTTTTTTTATAAATAAATAAATAAATAAAAAATCCCCCAAGCTGCTACAACCCCATAACGCCGAGCTCGCGAGTTTTGTATGAATAAATAAAATAAAAAATCCCCCAAGCTGCTACAACCCCATAACGCCGAGCTCGCGAGTTTTGTATGAATAAATAAATGGAAAAAAATTCTCCCGAGCTCTTGCGAGTTTTTAAGAGATAAGTAAATTAAAATAATCCCCCAAGCTGCTAAAACCCCATAACGCCAAGCTCGCGAGTGTTTTTAATAAATAAATAAATGAATACAAAATCCCCCAAGCTGCTACAACCCCATAACGCCGAGTTCACGAGTTTTTTTTTTATGAATAAATGAATAAATACAAAATACCCCAAGCTGCTACAGCCCCATAACGCCAAGCTCGCGAGTTTTGTATGAATAAATAAATGGAAAAAAATTCTCCCGAGCTCTTGCGAGTTTTTAAGAGATAAGTAAATTAAAATAATCCCCCAAGCTGCAACAACCTCATAACGCCAAGCTCGCGAGTTTTTTTAATAAATAAATAAATGAATACAAAATCCCCCAAGCTGCTACAACCCCATAACGCCAAGCTCGTGAGTTTTTTTAATAAATAAATAAATGAATACAAAATCCCCCAAGCTGCTACAACCCCATAACGCCGAGCTCGCTAGTTTTTTTACAAATAAATAAATAAATAAAAAATCCCCCAAGCTGCTACAACCCTATAACGCCGAAATTGCGAGTTTTTTTTTATGAATAAATGAATAAATCCAAAATCCCCCAAGCTGCTACAACCCCATAACGCCAAGCTCGTGAGTTTTTTTAATAAATAAATAAATGAATACAAAATCCCCCAAGCTGCTACAACCCCATAACGCCGAGCTCGCTAGTTTTTTTACAAATAAATAAATAAATAAAAAATCCCCCAAGCTGCTACAACCCCATAACGCCAAGCTCGCGAGATTTACAATAAATAAATAAAAACAAAATCCCCCAAGCTGCTACAACCCCATAACGCCAAGCTCGCGAGATTTACAATAAATAAATAAAAACAAAATGCCCAAGCAGCTACAACCCCATAACGCTAAGCTCGCGGGATTTTTTTTATAAATAAATTAATAAAATTCGGTTTGGTTTTAGAAGGTTACAACTCGGCACGATAGATTAAAAAGGTGGCAACTCAAAGTTTCGAATTAAAAAGGTTGCTACTCAAAATTTTATTTTTGAAAGGTGACAACTCATAGCTAAAATAAAAATGAAGAGGTTAGTGAAGACACACGGTATAGCAGGCACTGCCTCCGGCCTGGACATAACTAAAAAGTACTATCCAACAAGCCTCAAATCCAAAATACCCTGGGCGTAAAAGTTCAACTTTAAATTAATAAATATCCCCCAATCTTCATACCCACAATACCCTGGGCTTCCGAGTCCAATTTTTGAATAAATAAATGATCCCTCAGGCTTCAAACCCACAATACCCTGGGCGTCCGAATTGAATATTTAAATAAGCGAACAATCCCCCAAGCTTCAAACCCACAATACCCTGGGCGTCCAAGTTCAACTTTAAAAAAATAAATGATCCCCCAAGCTTCGAACCCACAATACTCTGGGCTTCCGAGTTCAACTCATAAATAAATGAATGATCCCTTTAGCTTCAAACCCAGAATCCCCTGGGCGTCCGCGTTCAATTTTTGAATAAATAAATGATCCCCCAAGCTTCAAACCCACAATACCCTGGGTGTCCCAGTTTAATTTTTAAATAAACAAACAATCCCCCAAGCTTCAAACCCACAATAACCTGGACGTCCGAATTCAACTTTAAATAAATAAATGATCCCCCAAGCTTCAAACCCTCAATACCCTGGGCTCCCGAGTTCAAATTTTGAATAAATAAATGATCCCCCAAGCTTCGAACCCACAATACCCTGGGCTTCCGAGTTCAACTCATAAATAAATGAATGATCCCTTTAGCTTCAAACCCAGAATCCCCTGGGCGTCCGCGTTCAATTTTTGAATAAATAAATGATCCCCCAAGCTTCAAACCCACAATACCCTGGGCTTCCCAGTTCAATTTTTAAATAAGCGACAATCCCCCGAGCTTCAAACCGACAATACCATGGGCGTTTCAGTTCAATTTTTGAATAAATAAATGATCCCCCAAGCTTCAAACCCACAATACTCCGGGCGTTCGAGTTCAATTTGTAAATAAATAAATGATCCCCCAAGCTTCAAACCCACAATACCCTGGGCTCCCGAGTTCAATTTTTGAATAAACAAATGATCCCTTAAGCTTCAAAACCACAATACCCTGGGCGTCCAAGTTCAACTTTAAATAAATAAATGATCCCCCAAGCTTCGAACCCACAATACCCTAGGCTTCCGAGTTCAACTCATAAATAAATGAATGATCCCTTTAGCTTCAAACCCAGAATCCCCTGGGCGTCCAACTTCAACTTTAAAGAAATAAATGATCCCCCAAGCTTCAAACCCACAATACCCTGGGCTCCCGAGTTCAATTTTTGAATAAACAAATGATCCTTTAAGCTTCAAACCCACAATACCCTGGGCGTCCGAGTTGAATTTTTAAATAAGCGAACAATCCCCCAAGCTTCAAACCCACAATACCCTGGGCGTCCAAGTTCAACTTTAAATAAATAAATGATCCCCCAAGCTTCGAACCCACAATACTCTGGGCTTCCGAGTTCAACTCATAAATAAATGAATGATCCCTTTAGCTTCAAACCCAGAATCCCCTGGGCGTCCGCGTTCAATTTTTGAATAAATAAATGATCCCCCAAGCTTCAAACCCACAATACCCTGGGTGTCCCAGTTTAATTTTTAAATAAATAAATGATCCCCCAAGCTTCGAACCCACAATACCCTGGGCTTCCGAGTTCAACTTATAAATAAATGAATGATCCCTTTAGCTTCAAACCCAGAATCCCCTGGGCGTCCAAGTTCAACTTTAAAGAAATAAATGATCCTCCAAGCTTCAAACCCACAATACCCTGGGCTCCCGAGTTCAATTTTTGAATAAACAAATGATCCTTTAAGCTTCAAACCCACAATACCCTGGGCGTCCGAGTTGAATTTTTAAATAAGCGAACAATCCCCCAAGCTTCAAACCCACAATACCCTGGGCGTCCAAGTTCAACTTTAAATAAATAAATGAACCCCCAAGCTTCGAACCCACAATACTCTGGGCTTCCGAGTTCCACTCATAAATAAATGAATGATCCCTTTAGCTTCAAACCCACAATAACCTGGACGTCCGAATTCAACTTTAAATAAATAAATGATCCCCCAAGCTTCAAACCCTCAATACCCTGGGCTCCCGAGTTCAAATTTTGAATAAATAAATGATCCCTTAAGCTTCAAACTCACAATACCCTGGGCGTCTAAGTTCAACTTTATATAAATAAATGATCCCCCAAGCTTCGAACCCACAATACCCTGGGCTTCCGAGTTCAACTCATAAATAAATGAATGATCCCTTTAGCTTCAAACCCAGAATCCCCTGGGCGTCCGCGTTCAATTTTTGAATAAATAAATGATCCCCCAAGCTTCAAACCCACAATACCCTGGGCTTCCCAGTTCAATTTTTAAATAAGCGAACAATCCCCCGAGCTTCAAACCGACAATACCATGGGCGTTTCAGTTCAATTTTTAAATAAATAAATGATCCCCTAAGCTTTAAACCCACAATACTCCGGGCGTTCGAGTTCAATTTGTAAATAAATAAATGATCCCCCAAGCTTCAAACCCACAATACCCTGGGCTCCCGAGTTCAATTTTTGAATAAAAAAATGATCCCTTAAGCTTCAAACCCACAATACCCTGGGCGTCCAAGTTCAACTTTAAATAAATAAATGATCCCCCAAGCTTCGAACCCACAATACCCTAGGCTTCCGAGTTCAACTCATAAATAAATGAATGATCCCTTTAGCTTCAAACCCAGAATCCCCTGGGCGTCCAACTTCAACTTTAAAGAAATAAATGATCCCCCAAGCTTCAAACCCACAATACCCTGGGCTCCCGAGTTCAATTTTTGAATAAACAAATGATCCTTTAAGCTTCAAACCCACAATACCCTGGGCGTCCGAGTTGAATTTTTAAATAAGCGAACAATCCCCCAAGCTTCAAACCCACAATACCCTGGGCGTCCAATTTCAACTTTAAATAAATAAATGATCCCCCAAGCTTCGAACCCACAATACTCTGGGCTTCCGAGTTCAACTCATAAATAAATGAATGATCCTTTTAGCTTCAAACCCAGAATCCCCTGGGCGTCCGCGTTCAATTTTTGAATAAATAAATGATCCCCCAAGCTTCAAACCCACAATACCCTGGGTGTCCCCGTTTAATTTTTAAATAAATAAATGATCCCCCAAGCTTCGAACCCACAATACCCTGGGCTTCCGAGTTCAACTTATAAATAAATGAATGATCCCTTTAGCTTCAAACCCAGAATCCCCTGGGCGTCCAAGTTCAACTTTAAAGAAATAAATGATCCCCCAAGCTTCAAACCCACAATACCCTGGGCTCCCGAGTTCAATTTTTGAATAAACAAATGATCCTTTAAGCTTCAAACCCACAATACCCTGGGCGTCCGAGTTGAATTTTTAAATAAGCGAACAATCCCCCAAGCTTCAAACCCACAATACCCTGGGCGTCCAAGTTCAACTTTAAATAAATAAATGATCCCCCAAGCTTCGAACCCACAATACTCTGGGCTTCCGAGTTCAACTCATAAATAAATGAATGATCCCTTTAGCTTCAAACCCAGAATCCCCTGGGCGTCCGCGTTCAATTTTTGAATAAATAAATGATCCCCCAAGCTTCAAACCCACAATACCCTGGGTGTCCCCGTTTAATTTTTAAATAAATAAATGATCCCCCAAGCTTCGAACCCACAATACCCTGGGCTTCCGAGTTCAACTTATAAATAAATGAATGATCCCTTTAGCTTCAAACCCAGAATCCCCTGGGCGTCCAAGTTCAACTTTAAAGAAATAAATGATCCCCCAAGCTTCAAACCCACAATACCCTGGGCTCCCGAGTTCAATTTTTGAATAAACAAATGATCCTTTAAGCTTCAAACCCACAATACCCTGGGCGTCCGAGTTGAATTTTTAAATAAGCGAACAATCCCCCAAGCTTCAAACCCACAATACCCTGGGCGTCCAAGTTCAACTTTAAATAAATAAATGAACCCCCAAGCTTCGAACCCACAATACTCTGGGCTTCCGAGTTCAACTCATAAATAAATGAATGATCCCTTTAGCTTCAAACCCAGAATCCCCTGGGCGTCCGGCTTCAATTTTTCAATAAATAAATGATCCCCCAAGCTTTAAACCCACAATACCCTGGGTGTCCCAGTTTAATTTTTAAATAAACAAACAATCCCCCAAGCTTCAAACCCACAATAACCTGGACCTCCGAATTCAACTTTAAATAAATAAATGATCCCCCAAGCTTCAAACCCACAATACCCTGGGCTCCCGAGTTCAAATTTTGAATAAATAAATGATCCCTTAAGCTTCAAACCCACAATACCCTGGGCGTCCGAGTTTAGTTTTTAAATATACAAACAATCCCCCAAGCTTCAAACCCACAATACCCTGGGCTTCCGAGTTCAACTCATAAATAAATGAATGATCCCTTTAGCTTCCAACCCAGAATCCCCTGGGCGTCCGCGTTCAATTTTTGAATAAATAAATGATCCCCCAAGCTTCAAACCCACAATACCCTGGGCTTCCCAGTTCAATTTTTTGATAAATAGTAATATTTACCCAGGGTATTGTGGGTTTGAAGCTTGGATGGATCATTTATTTATTTAAAATATAATTTACGTGCCAGGGTATTGTGAATTTGAGGCTTAGGGGGTTTTGTTTTTTTTTAAATTAAACTCGGATGCCCAGGGTATTTTGGGTTTGAAGCTTGGGGGATGACCTATTTATTTACAAATTGAACTCGGACGCCCAGGGTATTGCGGGTTGAAAGCTTGGGGGATTGTTTGTCCATTTAAAAATCAAACTCGGACGCCCAGGGTATTGTGGGTTTGAAGCTTGCGAGATCATTTACTTATTAAAAAATTGAACGCGGACGCCCAGTGGATTCTGGATTTGAAGCTAAAGGGATCATTCATTTATTTATGAGTTCAACTCGGAAGCCCAGGGTATTGTGGGTTTCGAAGCTTGGGGGATCATTTATTTATTTAAAGTTGAATTCGGACGTCCAGGGTATTGTGGGTTTGAAGCTTGGAGGGTTGTTTGTTTATTTAAAAATGAAACTCGGACGCCCAGGGTATTGTGGGTTTGAAGCTTAAAGGATCATTTAATTTTTCAAAAATTGAACTTGGGCACCTAGGGTATTGTGGGTTTGAAGCTTGAATGGATCAATTATTTATTTAAAATATAATTCGGGTGCCAGGGTATTGTGAATTTGAGGCTTGGGGGGTTGTTTGTTTTTGTAAAAATTAAACTCGGACGCCCCGAGTATTGTGGGTTTGAAGCTTAAGAGATCATTTATTTATTCAAAAATTGAACTCGGGCACCCAGGGTATTGTGGGTTTAAAGCTTAGGAGATCATTTATTTATTTAAAAATTGAACTCGGACGCCCATGATATTGTGGGTTAGAAGCTTGGGGGATCATTTATTTATTCAAAAATTGAACGTGGACGCCCAGGGGATTCTGGGTTTGAAGCTAAAGGGATCATTCATTTATTTATGAGTTGAACTCGGAAGCCCAGGGTATTGTGGGTTCGAAGCTTGGGGGATCATTTAATTATTTAAAGTTGAGCTTGGATGCCCAGAGATTGTGGGTTTGAAGCTTGGGGGATTGTTCGCTTTTTTAAAAATCCAACTCGGACGCCAAGGGTATTGTGGGTTTGAAGCTTAGGGGATCATTTATTTATTCAAAAATTGAACTTGGGATCCCAGGGTATTGAGGGTTTGAAGCTTAAGAGATCATTTATTTATTCAAAAATTGAACTCGGAAGCCAAGGGTATTGTGGGTTGGAAGCTTGGGGGATTGTTCGCTTATTTAAAAATTTAACTCGGAAGCCCAGGGTATTGTGGGTTTCGAAGCTTGGGGGATCATTTATTTATTTAAAGTTGAATTCGGACGTCCAGGGTATTGTGGGTTTCGAAGCTTGGGGGATCATTTTTTTATTTAAAGTTGAATTCGGACGTCCAGGGTATTGTGGGTTTGAAGCTTGGGGGATCATTTATTTATTCAAAAATTGAACGTGGACGCCCAGGGGATTCTGGGTTTGAAGCTAAAGGGATCATTCATTTATTTATGAGTTGAACTCGGAAGCCCAGGGTGTTGTGGGTTCGAAGCTTGGGGGATCATTTATTTATTTAAAGTTGAGCTTGGATGCCCAGAGATTGTGGGTTTGAAGCTTGGGGGATTGTTCGCTTTTTAAAAAATCCAACTCGGATGCCAAGGGTATTGTGGGTTTGAAGCTTAAGAGATCATTTATTTATTCAAAAATTGAACTCGGGCACCCAGGGTATTGTGGGTTTAAAGCTTAGGGGATCATTTATTTATTTAAAACTTGAACTCGGACGCCCATGATATTGTGGGTTTAAAGCTTGGGGGATCATTTATTTATTCAAAAATTCAACGTGGACGCCCAGGGGATTCTGGGTTTGAAGCTAAAGGGATCATTCATTTATTTATGAGTTGAACTCGGAAGCCCGGGGTATTGTGGGTTCGAAGCTTGGGGGATCATTTATTTATTTAAAGTTGAGCTTGGATGCCCAGAGATTGTGGGTTTGAAGCTTGGGGGATTGTTCGCTTTTTTAAAAATCCAACTCGGATGCCAAGGGTATTGTGGGTTTGAAGCTTAAGAGATCATTTATTTATTCAAAAATTGAACTCGAGCACCCAGGGTATTGTGGGTTCGAAGCTTGGGGGATCATTTATTTATTTAAAGTTGAGCTCGGATGCCCAGAGATGGTGGGTTTGAAGCTTGGGGGATTGTTCGCTTTTTTAAAAATCCAACTCGGACACCAAGGGTATTGTGGGTTTGAAGCTTAGGGGATCATTTATTCATTCTAAAATTGAACTTGGGATCCCAGGGTATTGTGGGTTTGAAGCTTAAGAGATCATTTATTTATACAAAAATTGAACTCGGAAGCCCAGGGTATTGTGGGTTTCGAAGCTTGGGGGATCATTTATTTATTTAAAGTTGAATTCGGACGTCCAGGGTATTGTGGGTTTGAAGCTTGGAGGGTTGTTTGTTTATTTAAAAATGAAACTCGGACGCCCAGGGTATTGTGGCTTTGAAGCTTAAGGGATCATTTAATTTTTCAAAAATTGAACTTGGGCACCAAGGGTATTGTGTGTTTGAAGCTTAAATGGATAAATTATTTATTTAAAATATAATTCGGGTGCCAGGGTATTGTGAATTTGAGGCTTGGGGGGTTGTTTGTTTTTGTAAAAATTAAACTCGGACGCCCCGAGTATTGTGGGTTTGAAGCTCAAGAGATCATTTATTTATTCAAAAATTGAACTCGGGCACCCGGGGTATTGTGGGTTTAAAGCTTAGGGGATCATTTATTTATTCAAAAATTCAACGTGGACGCCCAGGGGATTCTGAGTTTGAAGCTAAAGGGATCATTCATTTATTTATGAGTTGAACTCGGAAGCCCAGGGTATTGTGGGTTCGAAGCTTGGGGGATCATTTAATTATTTAAAGTTGAGCTTGGATGCCCAGAGATTGTGGGTTTGAAGCTTGGGGGATTGTTCGCTTTTTTAAAAATCCAACTCGGATGCCAAGGGTATTGTGGGTTTGAAGCTTAAGAGATCATTTATTTATTCAAAAATTGAACTCGGGCACCCAGGGTATTGTGGGTTTAAAGCTTAGGGGATCATTTATTTATTTAAAACTTGAACTCGGACGCCCATGATATTGTGGATTTGAAGCTTGAAGGATCATTTATTTATTCAAAAATTCAACGTGGACGCCCAGGGGATTCTGGGTTTGAAGCTAAAGGGATCATTCATTTATTTATGAGTTGAACTCGGAAGCCCAGGGTATTGTGGGTTCGAAGCTTGGGGGATCATTTATTTATTTAAAGTTGAGCTTGGATGCCCAGAGATTGTGGGTTTGAAGCTTGGGGGATTGTTCGCTTTTTTAAAAATCCAACTCGGATGCCAAGGGTATTGTGGGTTTGAAGCTTAAGAGATCATTTATTTATTCAAAAATTGAACTCGAGCACCCAGGGTATTGTGGGTTCGAAGCTTAGGGGATCATTTATTTATTTAAAGTTGAGCTTGGATGCCCAAAGATTGTGGGTTTGAAGCTTGGGGGATTGTTTGCTTTTTTAAAAATCCAACTCGGACGCCAAGGGTTATGTGGGTTCGAAGCTTAAGAGATCATTTATTTATTCAAAAATTGAACTCGGAAGCCCAGGGTATTGTGGGTTTCGAAGCTTGGGGGATCATTTATTTATTTAAAGTTGAATTCGGACGTCCAGGGTATTGTGGGTTTGAAGCTTGGAGGGTTGTTTGTTTATTTAAAAATGAAACTCGGACGCCCAGGGTATTGTGGCTTTGAAGCTTAAGGGATCATTTAATTTTTCAAAAATTGAACTTGGGCACCTAGGGTATTGTGGGTTTGAAGCTTGAATGGATCAATTATTTATTTAAAATATAATTCGGGTGCCAGGGTATTGTGAATTTGAGGCTTGGGGGGTTGTTTGTTTTTGTAAAAATTAAACTCGGACGCCCCGAGTATTGTGGGTTTGAAGCTTAAGAGATCATTTATTTATTCAAAAATTGAACTCGGGCACCCGGGGTATTGTGGGTTTAAAGCTTAGGGGATCATTTATTTATTTAAAAATTGAACTCGGACGCCCATGATATTGTGGGTTAGAAGCTTGGGGGATCATTTATTTATTCAAAAATTGAACGTGGACGCCCAGGGGATTCTGGGTTTGAAGCTAAAGGGATCATTCATTTATTTATGAGTTGAACTCGGAAGCCCAAGGTATTGTGGGTTCGAAGCTTGGGGGATTGTTCGCTTTTTTAAAAATCCAACTCGGACGCCAAGGGTATTGTGGGTTTGAAGCTTAGGGGATCATTTATTTATTCAAAAATCGAACTTGGGATCCCAGGGTATTGTGGGTTTGAAGCTTAAGAGATCAATTATTTATTCAAAAATTGAACTCGGAAGCCCAGGGTATTGTGGGTTGGAAGCTTGGGGGATTGTTCGCTTATTTAAAAATTTAACTCGGAAGCCCATGGTATTGTGGGTTTTGAAGCTTGAGGGATCATTTATTTATTTAAAGTTGAATTCGGACGTCCAGGGTATTGTGGGTTTCGAAGCTTGGGGGATCATTTTTTTATTTAAAGTTGAATTCGGACGTCCAGGTTATTGTGGGTTTGAAGCTTGGGGGATCATTTATTTATTCAAAAATTGAACGTGGACGCCCATGGGATTCTGGGTTTGAAACTAAAGGGATCATTCATTTATTTATGAGTTGAACTCGGAAGCCCAGGGTATTGTGGGTTCGAAGCTTGGGGGATCATTTATTTATTTAAAGTTGAGCTTGGATGCCCAGAGATTGTGGGTTTGAAGCTTGGGGGATTGTTCGCTTTTTTAAAAATCCAACTCGGACGCCAAGGGTATTGTGGGTTTGAAGCTTAGGGGATCATTTATTTATTCAAAAATTGAACTTGGGATCCCAGGGTATTGTGAGTTTAAAGCATAAGAGATCATTTATTTATTCAAAAATTGAACTCGGAAGCCCAGGGTATTGTGGGTTGGAAGCTTGGGGGATTGTTCGCTTATTTAAAAATTTAACTCGGACGCCAAGGGTATTGTGGGTTTGAAGCTTAGGGGATCATTTATTTATTCAAAAATCGAACTTGGGATCCCAGGGTATTGTGGGTTTGAAGCTTAAGAGATCATTTATTTATTCAAAAATTGAACTCGGAAGCCCAGGGTATTGTGGGTTGGAAGCTTGGGGGATTGTTCGCTTTTTTAAAAATTTAACTCGGAAGCCCAGGGTATTGTGGGTTTCGAAGCTTGGGGGATCATTTATTTATTTAAAGTTGAATTCGGACGTCCAGGGTATTGTGGGTTTCGAAGCTTGGGGGATCATTTTTTTATTTAAAGTTGAATTCGGACGTCCAGGGTATTGTGGGTTTGAAGCTTGGGGGATCATTTATTTATTCAAAAATTGAACGTGGACGCCCAGGGGATTCTGGGTTTGAAGCTAAAGGGATCATTCATTTATTTATGAGTTGAACTCGGAAGCCCAGGTTATTTCGGGTTCGAAGCTTGGAGGATCATTTATTTTTTTAAAGATGAGCTTGGATGCCCAGAGATTGTGGGTTTGAAGCTTGGGGGATCGTTCGCTTTTTTAAAAATCCAACTCGGACGCCAAAGGTATTGTGGGTTTGAAGCTTAGGGGATCATTTATTTATTCAAAAATCGAACTTGGGATCCCAGGGTATTGTGGGTTTGAAGCTTAAGAGATCATTTATTTATTCAAAAATTGAACTCGGAAGCCCAGGGTATTGTGGGTTCGAAGCTTGGAGGATCATTTATTTTTTTAAAGATGAGCTTGGATGCCCAGAGATTGTGGGTTTGAAGCTTGGGGGATCGTTCGCTTTTTTAAAAATCCAACTCGGACGCCAAAGGTATTGTGGGTTTGAAGCTTAGGGGATCATTTATTTATTCAAAAATCGAACTTGGGATCCCAGGGTATTGTGGGTTTGAAGCTTAAGAGATCATTTATTTATTCAAAAATTGAACTCGGAAGCCTAGGGTATTGTGGGTTTGAAGCTTGGGGGATATTTATTAATTTAAAGTTGAACTTTTACGCCCAGGTTATTGTGGGTTTGAAGCTTGGGGGATCATTTATTTATTCAAAAATTGAACGTGGACAACCAGGGGATTCTGGGTTTGAAACTAAAGGGATCATTCATTTATTTATGAGTTGAACTCGGAAGCCTAGGGTATTGTGGGTTCGAAGCTTGGGGGATCATTTATTTATTTAAAGTTGAGCTTGGATGCCCAGAGATTGTGGGTTTGAAGCTTGGGGGATTGTTCGCTTTTTTAAAAATCCAACTCGGACGCCAAGGGTATTGTGGGTTTGAAGCTTAGGGGATCATTTATTTATTCAAAAATCGAACTTGGGATCCCAGGGTATTGTGGGTTTGGAGCTTAAGAGATCATTTATTTATTCAAAAATTGAACTCGGAAGCCCAGGGTATTGTGGGTTGGAAGCTTGGGGGATTGTTCGCTTATTTGAAAATTTAACTCGGACGCCAAGGGTATTGTGGGTTTGAAGCTTAGGGGATCATTTATTTATTCTAAAATTGAACTTGGGATCCCAGGGTATTGTGAGTTTAAAGCATAAGAGATCATTTATTTATTCAAAAATTGAACTCGGAAGCCCAGGGTATTGTGGGTTGGAAGCTTGGGGGATTGTTCGCTTATTTGAAAATTTAACTCGGACGCCAAGGGTATTGTGGGTTTGAAGCTTAGGGGATCATTTATTTATTCAAAAATTGAACTTGGGATCCCAGGGTATTGTGAGTTTAAAGCATAAGAGATCATTTATTTATTCAAAAATTGAACTCGGAAGCCCAGGGTATTGTGGGTTGGAAGCTTGGGGGATTGTTCGCTTATTTGAAAATTTAACTCGGATGCCAAGGGTATTGTGGGTTTGAAGCTTAGGGGATCATTTATTCATTCAAAAATTGAACTTGGGATCCCAGGGTATTGTGGGTTTGAAGCTTAAGAGATCATTTATTTATTCAAAAATTGAACTCGGAAGCCCAGGGTATTGTGGGTTGGAAGCTTGGGGGATTGTTCGCTTATTTAAAAATTTAACTCGGAAGCCCAGGGTATTGTGGGTTTCGAAGCTTGTGGGATCATTTATTTATTTAAAGTTGAATTCGGACGTCCAGGGTATTGTGGGTTTCGAAGCTTGGGGGATCATTTTTTTATTTAAAGTTGAATTCGGACGTCCAGGGTATTGTGGGTTGGAAGCTTGGGGGATTGTTCGCTTATTTAAAAATTTAACTCGGAAGCCCAGGGTATTGTGGGTTTTGAAGCATGGGGGATCATTTATTTATTTACAAATTGAACTTGAACGCCCGGAGTATTGTGGGTTCAAAGCTTAGGGGATCATTTATTTATTTAAAAATTGAACTGAAACGCCCATGGTATTGTCGGTTTGAAGCTCGGGGGATTGTTCGCTTATTTAAAAATTGAACTGGGAAGCCCAGGGTATTGTGGGTTTGAAGCTTGGGGGATCATTTATTTATTCAAAAATTGAACGCGGACGCCCAGGGGATTCTGGGTTTTAAGCTAAAGGGATCATTCATTTATTTATGAGTTGAACTCGGAAGCCCAGGGTATTGTGGGTTCGAAGCTTGGGGGATCATTTATTTATTTAAAGTTGAATTCGGACGTCCAGGGTATTGTGGGTTTCGAAGCTTGGGGGATCATTTTTTTATTTAAAGTTGAATTCGGACGTCCAGGGTATTGTGGGTTTGAAGCTTAGGGGATCATTTATTTATTCAAAAACTGAACGTGGACGCCCAGGGGATTCTGGGTTTTAAGCTAAAGGGATCATTCATTTATTCATGAGTTGAACTCGGAAGCCCAGGGTATTGTGGGTTTCGAAGCTTGGGGGATCATTTATTTATTTAAAGTTGAATTCGGACGTCCAGGGTATTGTGGGTTTCGAAGCTTGGGGGATCATTTTTTTATTTAAAGTTGAATTCGGACGTCCAGGGTATTGTGGGTTGGAAGCTTGGGGGATTGTTCGCTTATTTAAAAATTTAACTCGAAAGCCCAGGGTATTGTGGGTTTTGAAGCTTGGGGGATCATTTATTTATTTACAAATTGAACTCGAACGCCCGGAGTATTGTAAGTTCAAAGCTTAGGGGATCATTTATTTATTTAAAAATTGAACTGAAACGCCCATGGTATTGTCGGTTTGAAGCTCGGGGGATTGTTCGCTTATTTAAAAATTGAACTGGGAAGCCCAGGGTATTGTGGGTTTGAAGCTTAGGGGATCATTTATTTATTTACAAATTGAACTCGAACGCCCGGAGTATTGTGGGTTCAAAGCTTAGGGGATCATTTATTTATTTAAAAATTGAACTGAAACGCCCATGTTATTGTCGGTTTGAAGCTCGGGGAATTGTTCGCTTATTTAAAAATTGAACTGGGAAGCCCAGGGTATTGTTGGTTTGAAGCTTGGGGGATCATTTATTTATTCAAAAATTGAACGCGGACGCCCAGGGGATTCTGGGTTTTAAGCTAAAGGGATCATTCATTTATTTATGAGTTGAACTCGGAAGCCCAGGGTATTGTGGGTTCGAAGCTTGGGGGATTATTTATTTATTTAAAGTTGAATTCGGACGTCCAGGGTATTGTGGGTTTCGAAGCTTGGGGGATCATTTTTTTATTTAAAGTTGAATTCGGACGTCCAGGGTATTGTGGGTTTGAAGCTTAGGGGATCATTTATTTATTCAAAAACTGAACATGGACGCCCAGGGGTTTCTGGGTTTTAAGCTAAAGGGATCATTCATTTATTCATGAGTTGAACTCGGAAGCCTAGGGTATTGTGGGTTCGAAGCTTGGGGGATCATTTATTTATTTAAAGTTGAGCTTGGATGCCCAGAGATTGTGGGTTTGAAGCTTGGGGGATTGTTCGCTTTTTTAAAAATCCAACTCGGACGCCAAGGGTATTGTGGGTTTGAAGCTTAGGGGATCATTTATTTATTCAAAAATTGAACTTGGGATCCCAGGGTATTGTGAGTTTAAAGCATAAGAGATCATTTATTTATTCAAAAATTGAACTCGGAAGCCCAGGGTATTGTGGGTTGGAAGCTTGGGGGATTGTTCGCTTATTTGAAAATTTAACTCGGACGCCAAGGGTATTGTGGGTTTGAAGCTTAGGGGATCATTTATTTATTCAAAAATCGAACTTGGGATCCCAGGGTATTGTGGGTTTGGAGCTTAAGAGATCATTTATTTATTCAAAAATTGAACTCGGAAGCCCAGGGTATTGTGGGTTTCGAAGCTTGGGGGATCATTTATTTATTTAAAGTTGAGTTCGGACGTCCAGGGTATTGTGGGTTTCGAAGCTTGGGGGATCATTTTTTTATTTAAAGTTGAATTCGGACGTCCAGGGTATTGTGGGTTTGAAGCTTGGGGGATCATTTATTTATTCAAAAACTGAACATGGACGCCCAGGGGATTCTGGGTTTTAAGCTAAAGGGATCATTCATTCATTCATGAGTTGAACTCGGAAGCCCAGGGTATTGTGGGTTCGAAGCTTGGGGGATCATTTATTTATTTAAAGTTGAATTCGGACGTCCAGGGTATTGTGGGTTTCGAAGCTTGGGGGATCATTTTTTTATTTAAAGTTGAATTCGGACGTCCAGGGTATTGTGGGTTTGAAGCTTAGGGGATCATTTATTTATTCAAAAACTGAACATGGACGCCCAGGGGATTCTGGGTTTTAAGCTAAAGGGATCATTCATTTATTCATGAGTTGAACTCGGAAGCCCAGGGTATTGTGGGTTCGAAGCTTGGGGGATCATTTATTTATTTAAAGTTGAACTTGGATGCCCAGGGTATTGTGGGTTTGAAGCTTGGGGGATTGTTCGCTTTTTTAAAACTCCAACTCGGACGCCAAGGGTATTGTGGGTTCGAAGCTTGGGGGATCATTTATTTATTCAAAAACTGAACATGGACGCCCAGGGGATTCTGGGTTTTAAGCTAAAGGGATCATTCATTTATTCATGAGTTGAACTCGGAAGCCCAGGGTATTGTGGGTTTCGAAGCTTGGGGGATCATTTATTTATTTAAAGTTGAATTCGGACGTCCAGGGTATTGTGGGTTTCGAAGCTTGGGGGATCATTTTTTTATTTAAAGTTGAATTCGGACGTCCAGGGTATTGTGGGTTGGAAGCTTGGGGGATTGTTCGCTTATTTAAAAATTTAACTCGGAAACCCAGGGTATTGTGGGTTTTGAAGCTTGGGGGATCATTTATTTATTTACAAATTGAACTCGAACGCCCGGAGTATTGTGGGTTCAAAGCTTGGGGGATCATTTTTTTATTTAAAGTTGAATTCGGACGTCCAGGGTATTGTGGGTTTGAAGCTTAGGGGATCATTTATTTATTCAAAAACTGAACATGGACGCCCAGGGGATTCTGGGTTTTAAGCTAAAGGGATCATTCATTTATTCATGAGTTGAACTCGGAAGCCCAGGGTATTGTGGGTTTCGAAGCTTGGGGGATCATTTATTTATTTAAAGTTGAATTCGGACGTCCAGGGTATTGTGGGTTTCGAAGCTTGGGGGATCATTTTTTTATTTAAAGTTGAATTCGGACGTCCAGGGTATTGTGGGTTGGAAGCTTGGGGGATTGTTCGCTTATTTAAAAATTTAACTCGGAAACCCAGGGTATTGTGGGTTTTGAAGCTTGGGGGATCATTTATTGATTTACAAATTGAACTCGAACGCCCGGAGTATTGTGGGTTCAAAGCTTAGGGGATCATTTATTTATTTAAAAATTGAACTGAAACGCCCATGGTATTGTCGGTTTGAAGTTCGGGGGATTGTTCGCTTATTTAAAAATTGAACTGGGAAGCCCAGGGTATTGTGGGTTTGAAGCTTAGGGGATCATTTATTTATTTACAAATTGAACTCGAACGCCCGGAGTATTGTGGGTTCAAAGCTTAGGGGATCATTTATTTATTTAAAAATTGAACTGAAACGCCCATGTTATTGTCGGTTTGAAGCTCGGGGAATTGTTCGCTTATTTAAAAATTGAACTGGGAAGCCCAGGGTATTGTTGGTTTGAAGCTTGGGGGATCATTTATTTATTCAAAAATTGAACGCGGACGCCCAGGGGATTCTGGGTTTTAAGCTAAAGGGATCATTCATTTATTTATGAGTTGAACTCGGAAGCCCAGGGTATTGTGGGTTCGAAGCTTGGGGGATCATTTATTTATTTAAAGTTGAATTCGGACGTCCAGGGTATTGTGGGTTTCGAAGCTTGGGGGATCATTTTTTTATTTAAAGTTGAATTCGGACGTCCAGGGTATTGTGGGTTTGAAGCTTAGGGGATCATTTATTTATTCAAAAACTGAACATGGACGCCCAGGGGTTTCTGGGTTTTAAGCTAAAGGGATCATTCATTTATTCATGAGTTGAACTCGGAAGCCTAGGGTATTGTGGGTTCGAAGCTTGGGGGATCATTTATTTATTTAAAGTTGAGCTTGGATGCCCAGAGATTGTGGGTTTGAAGCTTGGGGGATTGTTCGCTTTTTTAAAAATCCAACTCGGACGCCAAGGGTATTGTGGGTTTGAAGCTTAGGGGATCATTTATTTATTCAAAAATTGAACTTGGGATCCCAGGGTATTGTGAGTTTAAAGCATAAGAGATCATTTATTTATTCAAAAATTGAACTCGGAAGCCCAGGGTATTGTGGGTTGGAAGCTTGGGGGATTGTTCGCTTATTTGAAAATTTAACTCGGACGCCAAGGGTATTGTGGGTTTGAAGCTTAGGGGATCATTTATTTATTCAAAAATCGAACTTGGGATCCCAGGGAATTGTGGGTTTGGAGCTTAAGAGATCATTTATTTATTCAAAAATTGAACTCGGAAGCCCAGGGTATTGTGGGTTTCGAAGCTTGGGGGATCATTTATTTATTTAAAGTTGAATTCGGACGTCCAGGGTATTGTGGGTTTCGAAGCTTGGGGGATCATTTTTTTATTTAAAGTTGAATTCGGACGTCCAGGGTATTGTGGGTTTGAAGCTTGGGGGATCATTTATTTATTCAAAAACTGAACATGGACGCCCAGGGGATTCTGGGTTTTAAGCTAAAGGGATCATTCATTCATTCATGAGTTGAACTCGGAAGCCCAGGGTATTGTGGGTTCGAAGCTTGGGGGATCATTTATTTATTTAAAGTTGAATTCGGACGTCCAGGGTATTGTGGGTTTCGAAGCTTGGGGGATCATTTTTTTATTTAAAGTTGAATTCGGACGTCCAGGGTATTGTGGGTTTGAAGCTTAGGGGATCATTTATTTATTCAAAAACTGAACATGGACGCCCAGGGGTTTCTGGGTTTTAAGCTAAAGGGATCATTCATTTATTCATGAGTTGAACTCGGAAGCCCAGGGTATTGTGGGTTCGAAGCTTGGGGGATCATTTATTTATTTAAAGTTGAACTTGGATGCCCAGGGTATTGTGGGTTTGAAGCTTGGGGGATTGTTCGCTTTTTTAAAACTCCAACTCGGACGCCAAGGGTATTGTGGGTTCGAAGCTTGGGGGATCATTTATTTATTTAAAGTTGAGCTTGGATGCCCAGAGATTGTGGGTTTGAAGCTTGGGGGATTGTTCGCTTTTTTAAAAATCCAACTCGGATGCCAAGGGTATTGTGGGTTTGAAGCTTAAGAGATCATTTATTTCTTCAAAAATTGAACTCGGGCACCCAGGGTATTGTGGGTTTAAAGCTTAGGGGATCATTTATTTATTTAAAACTTGAACTCGGACGCCCATGATATTGTGGGTTTGAAGCTTGGGGGATCATTTATTTATTCAAAAATTGAACGTGGACGTCCAGGGAATTCTGGGTTTGAAGCTCAAGGGATCATTCATTTATTTATGAGTTGAACTCGGAAGCCCAGGGTATTGTGGGTTCGAAGCTTGGGGGATCATTTATTTATTTAAAGTTGAGCTTGGATGCCCAGAGATTGTGGGTTTGAAGCTTGGGGGATTGTTCGCTTTTTTAAAAATCCAACTCGGATGCCAAGGGTATTGTGGGTTTGAAGCTTAGGGGATCATTTATTCATTCAAAAATTGAACTTGGGATCCCAGGGTATTGTGGGTTTGAAGCTTAAGAGATCATTTATTTATTCAAAAATTGAACTCGGAAGCCCAGGGTATTGTGGGTTGGAAGCTTGGGGGATTGTTCGCTTATTTAAAAATTTAACTCGGACGCCAAGGGTATTGTGGGTTTGAAGCTTAGGGGATCATTTATTTATTCAAAAATCGAACTTGGGATCCCAGGGTATTGTGGGTTTGAAGCTTAAGAGATCAATTATTTATTCAAAAATTGAACTCGGAAGCCCAGGGTATTGTGGGTTGGAAGCTTGCGGGATTGTTCGCTTATTTAAAAATTTAACTCGGAAGCCCAGGGTATTGTGGGTTTTGAAGCTTGGGGGATCATTTATTTATTTAAAGTTGAATTCGGACGTCCAGGGTATTGTGGGTTTCGAAGCTTGGGGGATCATTTTTTTATTTAAAGTAGAATTCGGACGTCCAGGTTATTGTGGGTTTGAAGCTTGGGGGATCATTTATTTATTCAAAAATTGAACGTGGACGCCCAGGGGATTCTGGGTTTGAAACTAAAGGGATCATTCATTTATTTATGAGTTGAACTCGGAAGCCCAGGGTATTGTGGGTTCGAAGCTTGGGGGATCATTGATTTATTTAAAGTTGAGCTTGGATGCCCAGAGATTGTGGGTTTGAAGCTTGGGGGATTGTTCGCTTTTTTAAAAATCCAACTCGGACGCCAAGGGTATTGTGGGTTTGAAGCTTAGGGGATCATTTATTTATTCAAAAATTGAACTTGGGATCCCAGGGTATTGTGAGTTTAAAGCTTAAGAGATCATTTATTTATTCAAAAATTGAACTCGGAAGCCCAGGGTATTGTGGGTTGGAAGCTTGGGGGATTGTTCGCTTATTTAAAACTTGAACTCGGACGTCCATGATATTGTGGGTTTGAAGCTTGGGGGATCATTTATTTATTCAAAAATTGAACGTGGACGCCCAGGGGATTCTAGGTTTGAAGCTAAAGGGATCATTCATTTATTTATGAGTTGAACTCGGAAGCCCAGGGTATTGTGGGTTCGAAGCTTGGGGGATCATTTATTTATTTAAAGTTGAGCTTGGATGCCAAGGGTATTGTGGGTTTGAAGCTTAGGGGATCATTTATTCATTCAAAAATTGAACTTGGGATCCCAGGGTATTGTGGGTTTGAAGCTTAAGAGATCATTTATTTATTCAAAAATTGAACTCGGAAGCCCAGGGTATTGTGGGTTGGAAGCTTGGGGGATTGTTCGCTTATTTAAAAATTTAACTCGGAAGCCCAGGGTATTGTGGGTTTCGAAGCTTGTGGGATCATTTATTTATTTAAAGTTGAATTCGGACGTCCAGGGTATTGTGGGTTTCGAAGCTTGGGGGATCATATTTTATTTAAAGTTGAATTCGGACGTCCAGGGTATTGTGGGTTATAAGCTTGGGGGATTGTTCGCTTATTTAAAAATTTAACTCGGAAGCCCAGGGTATTGTGGGTTTTGAAGCTTGGGGGATCATTTATTTATTTACAAATTGAACTTGAACGCCCGGAGTATTGTGGGTTCAAAGCTTAGGGGATCATTTATTTATTTAAAAATTGAACTGAAACGCCCATGGTATTATCGGTTTGAAGCTCGGGGGATTGTTCGCTTATTTAAAAATTGAACTGGGAAGCCCAGGGTATTGTGGGTTTGAAGCTTGGGGGATCATTTATTTATTCAAAAATTGAACGCGGACGCCTAGGGGATTCTGGGTTTTAAGCTAAAGGGATCATTCATTTATTTATGAGTTGAACTCGGAAGCCCAGGGTATTGTGGGTTCGAAGCTTGGGGGATCATTTATTTATTTAAAGTTGAATTCGGACGTCCAGGGTATTGTGGGATTCGAAGCTTGGGGGATCATTTTTTTATTTAAAGTTGAATTCGGACGTCCAGGGTATTGTGGGTTTGAAGCTTAGGGGATCATTTATTTATTCAAAAACTGAACATGGACGCCCAGGGGATTCTGGGTTTTAAGCTAAAGGGATCATTCATTTATTCATGAGTTGAACTCGGAAGCCCAGGGTATTGTGGGTTTCGAAGCTTGGGGGATCATTTATTTATTTAAAGTTGAATTCGGACGTCCAGGGTATTGTGGGTTTCGAAGCTTGGGGGATCATTTTTTTATTTAAAGTTGAATTCGGACGTCCAGGGTATTGTGGGTTGGAAGCTTGGGGGATTGTTCGCTTATTTAAAAATTTAACTCGGAAGCCCAGGGTATTGTGGGTTTTGAAGCTTGGGGGATCATTTATTTATTTACAAATTGAACTCGAACGCCCGGAGTATTGTGGGTTCAAAGCTTAGGGGATCATTTATTTATTTAAAAATTGAACTGAAACGCCCATGGTATTGTCGGTTTGAAGCTCGGGGGATTGTTCGCTTATTTAAAAATTGAACTGGGAAGCCCAGGGTATTGTGGGTTTGAAGCTTAGGGGATCATTTATTTATTTACAAATTGAACTCGAACGCCCGGAGTATTGTGGGTTCAAAGCTTAGGGGATCATTTATTTGTTTAAAAATTGAACTGAAACGCCCATGTTATTGTCGGTTTGAAGCTCGGGGAATTGTTCGCTTATTTAAAAATTGAACTGGGAAGCCCAGGGTATTGTTGGTTTGAAGCTTGGGGGATCATTTATTTATTCAAAAATTGAACGCGGACGCCCAGGGGATTCTGGGTTTTAAGCTAAAGGGATCATTCATTTATTTATGAGTTGAACTCGGAAGCCCAGGGTATTGTGGGTTCGAAGCTTGGGGGATCATTTATTTATTTAAAGTTGAATTCGGACGTCCAGGGTATTGTGGGTTTCGAAGCTTGGGGGATCATTTTTTTATTTAAAGTTGAATTCGGACGTCCAGGGTATTGTGGGTTTGAAGCTTAGGGGATCATTTATTTATTCAAAAACTGAACATGGACGCCCAGGGGTTTCTGGGTTTTAAGCTAAAGGGATCATTCATTTATTCATGAGTTGAACTCGGAAGCCTAGGGTATTGTGGGTTCGAAGCTTGGGGGATCATTTATTTATTTAAAGTTGAGCTTGGATGCCCAGAGATTGTGGGTTTGAAGCTTGGGGGATTGTTCGCTTTTTTAAAAATCCAACTCGGACGCCAAGGGTATTGTGGGTTTGAAGCTTAGGGGATCATTTATTTATTCAAAAATTCAACTTGGGATCCCAGGGTATTGTGAGTTTAAAGCATAAGAGATCATTTATTTATTCAAAAATTGAACTCGGAAGCCCAGGGTATTGTGGGTTGGAAGCTTGGGGGATTGTTCGCTTATTTGAAAATTTAACTCGGACGCCAAGGGTATTGTGGGTTTGAAGCTTAGGGGATCATTTATTTATTCAAAAATCGAACTTGGGATCCCAGGGTATTGTGGGTTTGGAGCTTAAGAGATCATTTATTTATTCAAAAATTGAACTCGGAAGCCCAGGGTATTGTGGGTTTCGAAGCTTGGGGGATCATTTATTTATTTAAAGTTGAGTTCGGACGTCCAGGGTATTGTGGGTTTCGAAGCTTGGGGGATCATTTTTTTATTTAAAGTTGAATTCGGACGTCCAGGGTATTGTGGGTTTGAAGCTTGGGGGATCATTTATTTATTCAAAAACTGAACATGGACGCCCAGGGGATTCTGGGTTTTAAGCTAAAGGGATCATTCATTCATTCATGAGTTGAACTCGGAAGCCCAGGGTATTGTGGGTTCGAAGCTTGGGGGATCATTTATTTATTTAAAGTTGAATTCGGACGTCCAGGGTATTGTGGGTTTCGAAGCTTGGGGGATCATTTTTTTATTTAAAGTTGAATTCGGACGTCCAGGGTATTGTGGGTTGGAAGCTTGGGGGATTGTTCGCTTATTTAAAAATTTAACTCGGAAGCCCAGGGTATTGTGGGTTTTGAAGCTTGGGGGATCATTTATTGATTTACAAATTGAACTCGAACGCCCGGAGTATTGTGGGTTCAAAGCTTAGGGGATCATTTATTTATTTAAAAATTGAACTGAAACGCCCATGGTATTGTCGGTTTGAAGTTCGGGGGATTGTTCGCTTATTTAAAAATTGAACTGGGAAGCCCAGGGTATTGTGGGTTTGAAGCTTAGGGGATCATTTATTTATTTACAAATTGAACTCGAACGCCCGGAGTATTGTGGGTTCAAAGCTTAGGGGATCATTTATTTATTTAAAAATTGAACTGAAACGCCCATGTTATTGTCGGTTTGAAGCTCGGGGAATTGTTCGCTTATTTAAAAATTGAACTGGGAAGCCCAGGGTATTGTTGGTTTGAAGCTTGGGGGATCATTTATTTATTCAAAAATTGAACGCGGACGCCCAGGGGATTCTGGGTTTTAAGCTAAAGGGATCATTCATTTATTTATGAGTTGAACTCGGAAGCCCAGGGTATTGTGGGTTCGAAGCTTGGGGGATCATTTATTTATTTAAAGTTGAGCTTGGATGCCCAGAGATTGTGGGTTTGAAGCTTGGGGGATTGTTCGCTTTTTTAAAAATCCAACTCGGACGCCAAGGGTATTGTGGGTTTGAAGCTTAGGGGATCATTTATTTATTCAAAAATTGAACTTGGGATCCCAGGGTATTGTGAGTTTAAAGCTTAAGAGATCATTAATTTATTCAAAAATTGAACTCGGAAGCCCAGGGTATTGTGGGTTGGAAGCTTGGGGGATTGTTCGCTTATTTAAAACTTGAACTCGGACGTCCATGATATTGTGGGTTTGAAGCTTGGGGGATCATTTATTTATTCAAAAATTGAACGTGGACGCCCAGGGGATTCTAGGTTTGAAGCTAAAGGGATCATTCATTTATTTATGAGTTGAACTCGGAAGCCCAGGGTATTGTGGGTTCGAAGCTTGGGGGATCATTTATTTATTTAAAGTTGAGCTTGGATGCCAAGGGTATTGTGGGTTTGAAGCTTAGGGGATCATTTATTCATTCAAAAATTGAACTTGGGATCCCAGGGTATTGTGGGTTTGAAGCTTAAGAGATCATTTATTTATTCAAAAATTGAACTCGGAAGCCCAGGGTATTGTGGGTTGGAAGCTTAGGGGATCATTTATTTATTCAAAAACTGAACATGGACGCCCAGGGGTTTCTGGGTTTTAAGCTAAAGGGATCATTCATTTATTCATGAGTTGAACTCGGAAGCCCAGGGTATTGTGGGTTCGAAGCTTGGGGGATCATTTATTTATTTAAAGTTGAACTTGGATGCCCAGGGTATTGTGGGTTTGAAGCTTGGGGGATTGTTCGCTTTTTTAAAACTCCAACTCGGACGCCAAGGGTATTGTGGGTTCGAAGCTTGGGGGATCATTTATTTATTTAAAGTTGAGCTTGGATGCCCAGAGATTGTGGGTTGGAAGCTTGGGGGATTGTTCGCTTTTTTAAAAATTTAACTCGGAAGCCCAGGGTATTGTGGGTTTCGAAGCTTGGGGGATCATTTATTTATTTAAAGTTGAATTCGGACGTCCAGGGTATTGTGGGTTTCAAAGCTTGGGGGATCATTTTTTTATTTAAAGTTGAATTCGGACGTCCAGGGTATTGTGGGTTTGAAGCTTGGGGGATCATTTATTTATTCAAAAATTGAACGTGGACGCGCAGGTGATTCTGGGTTTGAAGCTAAAGGGATCATTCATTTATTTATGAGTTGAACTCGGAAGCCCAGGGTATATCGGGTTCGAAGCTTGGAGGATCATTTATTTATTTAAAGTTGAGCTTGGATGCCCAGAGATTGTGGGTTTGAAGCTTGGGGGATCGTTCGCTTTTTTAAAAATTGAACTCGGAAGCCCAGGGTATTGTGGGTTGGAAGCTTAGGGGATCATTTATTTATTCAAAAACTGAACATGGACGCCTAGGGGATTCTGGGTTTGAAACTAAAGGGATCATTCATTTATTTATGAGTTGAACTCGGAAGCCTAGGGTATTGTGGGTTCGAAGCTTGGGGGATCATTTATTTATTTAAAGTTGAGCTTGGATGCCCAGAGATTGTGGGTTTGAAGCTTGGGGGATTGTTCGCTTTTTTAAAAATCCAACTCGGACGCCAAGGGTATTGTGGGTTTGAAGCTTAGGGGATCATTTATTTATTCAAAAATTGAACTTGGGATCCCAGGGTATTGTGAGTTTAAAGCTTAAGAGATCATTTATTTATTCAAAAATTGAACTCGGAAGCCCAGGGTATTGTGGGTTGGAAGCTTGGGGGATTGTTCGCTTATTTAAAAATTTAACTCGGACGCCAAGGGTATTTTGGGTTTGAAGCTTAGGGGATCATTTATTTATTCAAAAATCGAACTTGGGATCCCAGGGTATGGTGGGTTTGAAGCTTAAGAGATCATTTATTTATTCAAAAATTGAACTCGGAAGCCCATGGTATTGTGGGTTGGAAGCTTGGGGGATTGTTCGCTTTTTTAAAAATTTAACTCGGAAGCCCAGGGTATTGTGGGTTTCGAAGCTTGGGGGATCATTTATTTATTTAAAGTTGAATTCGGACGTCCAGGGTATTGTGGGTTTCGAAGCTTGGGGGATCATTTTTTTATTTAAAGTTGAATTCGGACGTCCAGGGTATTGTGGGTTTGAAGCTTGGGGGATCATTTATTTATTCAAAAATTGAACGTGGACGTCCAGGGGATTCTGGGTTTGAAGCTAAAGGGATCATTCATTTATTTATGAGTTGAACTCGGAAGCCCAGGGTATATCGGGTTCGAAGCTTGGAGGATCATTTATTTATTTAAAGTTGAGCTTGGATGCCCAGAGATTGTGGGTTTGAAGCTTGGGGGATCGTTCGCTTTTTTAAAAATCCAACTCGGACGCCAAAGGTATTGTGGGTTTGAAGCTTAGGGGATCATTTATTTATTCAAAAATCGAACTTGGGATCCCAGGGTATTGTGGGTTTGAAGCTTAAGAAATCATTTATTTATTCAAAAATTGAACTCGGAAGCCCAGGGTATTGTGGGTTGGAAGCTTGGGGGATTGTTCGCTTATTTAAAAATTTAACTCGGAAGCCCAGGGTATTGTGGGTTTCGAAGCTTGGGGGATCATTTATTTATTTAAAGTTGAATTCGGACGTCCAGGGTATTGTGGGTTTCGAAGCTTGGGGGATCATTTTTTTATTTAAAGTTGAATTCGGACGTCCAGGGTATTGTGGGTTTGAAGCTTCGGGGATCATTTATTTATTCAAAAACTGAACATGGACGCCCAGGGGATTCTGGGTTTTAAGCTAAAGGGATCATTCATTCATTCATGAGTTGAACTCGGAAGCCCAGGGTATTGTGGGTTCGAAGCTTGGGGGATCATTTATTTATTTAAAGACGAATTCGGACGTCCAGGGTATTGTGGGTTTCGAAGCTTGGGGGATCATTTTTTTATTTAAAGTTGAATTCGGACGTCCAGGGTATTGTGGGTTTGAAGCTTAGGGGATCATTTATTTATTCAAAAACTGAACATGGACGCCCAGGGGATTCTGGGTTTTAAGCTAAAGGGATCATTCATTTATTCATGAGTTGAACTCGGAAGCCCAGGGTATTGTGGGTTCGAAGCTTGGGGGATCATTTATTTATTTAAAGTTGAACTTGGATGCCCAGGGTATTGTGGGTTTGAAGCTTGGGGGATTGTTCGCTTTTTTAAAACTCCAACTCGGACGCCAAGGGTATTGTGGGTTTGAAGCTTAGGGGATCATTCATTTATTCAAAAATCGAACTTGGGATCCCAGGGTATTGTGGGTTTGAAGCTTAAGAAATCATTTATTTATTCAAAAATTGAACTCGGAAGCCCATGGTATTGTGGGTTGGAAGCTTGGGGGATTGTTCGCTTTTTTAAAAATTTAACTCGGAAGCCCAGGGTATTGTGGGTTTCGAAGCTTGGGGGATCATTTATTTATTTAAAGTTGAATTCGGACGTCCAGGGTATTGTGGGTTTCGAAGCTTGGGGGATCATTTTTTTATTTAAAGTTGAATTCGGACGTCCAGGGTATTGTGGGTTTGAAGCTTGGGGGATCATTTATTTATTCAAAAACTGAACATGGACGCCCAGGGGATTCTGGGTTTTAAGCTAAAGGGATCATTCATTTATTCATGAGTTGAACTCGGAAGCCCAGGGTATTGTGGGTTCGAAGCTTGGGGGATCATTTATTTATTTAAAGTTGAACTTGGATGCCCAGGGTATTGTGGGTTTGAAGCTTGGGGGATTGTTCGCTTTTTTAAAACTCCAACTCGGACGCCAAAGGTATTGTGGGTTTGAAGCTTAGGGGATCATTTATTTATTCAAAAATCGAACTTGGGATCCCAGGGTATTGTGGGTTTGAAGCTTAAGAAATCATTTATTTATTCAAAAATTGAACTCGGAAGCCCAGGGTATTGTGGGTTGGAAGCTTGGGGGATTGTTCGCTTATTTAAAAATTTAACTCGGAAGCCCAGGGTATTGTGGGTTTCGAAGCTTGGGGGATCATTTATTTATTTAAAGTTGAATTCGGACGTCCAGGGTATTGTGGGTTTCGAAGCTTGGGGGATCATTTTTTTATTTAAAGTTGAATTCGGACGTCCAGGGTATTGTGGGTTTGAAGCTTCGGGGATCATTTATTTATTCAAAAACTGAACATGGACGCCCAGGGGATTCTGGGTTTTAAGCTAAAGGGATCATTCATTCATTCATGAGTTGAACTCGGAAGCCCAGGGTATTGTGGGTTCGAAGCTTGGGGGATCATTTATTTATTTAAAGACGAATTCGGACGTCCAGGGTATTGTGGGTTTCGAAGCTTGGGGGATCATTTTTTTATTTAAAGTTGAATTCGGACGTCCAGGGTATTGTGGGTTTGAAGCTTAGGGGATCATTTATTTATTCAAAAACTGAACATGGACGCCCAGGGGATTCTGGGTTTTAAGCTAAAGGGATCATTCATTTATTCATGAGTTGAACTCGGAAGCCCAGGGTATTGTGGGTTCGAAGCTTGGGGGATCATTTATTTATTTAAAGTTGAACTTGGATGCCCAGGGTATTGTGGGTTTGAAGCTTGGGGGATTGTTCGCTTTTTTAAAACTCCAACTCGGACGCCAAGGGTATTGTGGGTTTGAAGCTTAGGGGATCATTCATTTATTCAAAAATTGAACTTGGGATCCCATGGTATTGTGGGTTTGAAGCTTAAGAGATCATTTATTTATTCAAAAATTGAACTCGGAAGCCTAGGGTATTGTGGGTTTGAAGCTTGGGGGATATTTATTAATTTAAAGTTGAACTTTTACACCCAGGGTATTGTGGATTTGAGGCTTGTTGGATAGTACTTTTTAGTCATGTCCAGGTCGGAGGCAGTGCCTGCTATACCGTGTGTCTTCACTAACCTCTTCATTTTTATTTTAGCTATGAGTTGTCACCTTTCAAAAATGAAATTTTGAGTAGCAACCTTTTTAATTCGAAACTTTGAGTTGCCCTCTTTTTAATCTAACGTGCCGAGTTGTATACTTCTAAAACCAAACTGAATTTTATTAATTTATTTATAAAAAAAAATCCCGTGAGCTTAGCGTTATGGGGTTGTAGCAGCTTGGGCATTTTGTATTTATTTATTTATTTATTTTAAAATCTCGCGAGCTCGGCGTTATGGGGTTGTAGCAGCTTGGGGGATCATTTTAATTTACTTATCGTTCAAAAACTCGCAAGAGCTCGGGAGAATTTTTTTCCATTTATTTATTCATACAAAACTCGCAAGCTCGGCGTTATGGGGTTGTAGCAGCTTGGGGGATTTTTTATTTATTTATTTATTTATAAAAAAAACTCGCGAGCTCGGCGTTGTGGGGTTGTAGCAGCTTGGGGGATTTTGTATTTATTTATTTATTCATAAAAAAAACTAGCGAGCTCGGCGTTATGGGGTTGTAGCAGCTCGGGGGATTATGTTTTGAGTCATTTATTTAAAAAAAAAACCCGCGTGCAAAAAGCCACAAACAAAAATATATTTTCATAAGAAATAACAATAAAATAGTTCTACAGTCCGCAGCAGATATTCTCGAGGTTAAATGGAATCGGTCCGCTTATATACCTATACATCGGATGCCAGAACCAGCGTCTTGGCTTGTAAGCTCTGAACATAGCGTTTTTGCCTTTAGAAAAAATATCGTGTCCAACCCTGGAAAAAACAATTACGGGATGTTTTTTCAGATCCAAAAAGACACCAATCCGGCAGTTTCAGCCGATTTGGCGTAGGGCAAATTTCGGCCAAATTGTAACCCCTCCTTTTACAAATGTTTTTATAAATCGGACCTTTTTTTAATTTAGAATATTCATTTTGCGTTTCGAAATTTTGAACAATTTTTCATAATCTGCAGTTGATAATACAGAAATTTATCCTTAACTCAAATTCTAATTACTTTCTAATCCGCTTGTTTGTCTTCACTCTGTGCTTTGTTTTGATCTTTCAGTATTATAACTCTAATGACATGCGAAACTGTGATACACTAGTCGCTAATTTTAATATATTACTAATGTGAAATGGAAAGTGAATTTTAACTCTTTGTAAGTACTAATTTGAAACTTTGTAACGTTATTTCTATTTTAATCAATTATGTATTTTTATTAATAAATCTCTTGAAGAGGTTGGCAAAACAAGCCAACGAAACGTTGAGTAATAACTCAGTTATTTTTTTCTTTCAAAAACAACATATTAGCCTTCTACTGATCCCTAGTCTCTTACTGCTGTCAATATGGAAGGTGATTTAAATTGAAATTACATTTATAAAAATTGTTTTGGATCTGATACGGACATAACCTACAACCACTCCTTTTCCAACGAAATTAAAAGTACATATGGACAAAATACAGTTAGTATACTTAAAGAGTTTAAGAAGCTTTCACAAGAGTTAACAATAACTCAAGCAAGAAAAAGTTTTCTTCTACGTTGCAGAAGCCACATCGTTTTTCCGAAAAATATCCAGAATGTCGTTAAAAGGTTCGATTCCATTTATTTATTCAATCAAAATTATTTTCATGTAATGCCACTGTAGAAGCAGAAGATTATGCAATTTTTACTAAAGCTTGAAATTAAAGATGCCCGCCGTGCGTTAACCATCATTGGCGGCATTACTCGCTGTTGTAGATGATGAGTTGCTGTCGGATGCAGATGATGTGTCTGGAGCAACTGGTAGGAGTGTCAATCGAGTAACATGTCGTGTGTATTCTCCTGTCTTGACAACAGCTTCGCGAACTAAACCATCCTTTCCGGTGATAACAGAGGTGATGCGACCAAGAGGCCAAGTACCATTTGAAGTTAACAAAGTAGGGTCAACAATAACTACGACATCGTGAATCTGGAAATTCCGTCGTTGAGTTCTGCATTTAGGTCGCTGCTGAAGGGTATTCAAATACTCGCGACTCCATCTGGCCCAAAACTGATCTCGTATCCCTTTGACGAGTTTCCAATGTTTTATAGGATCTAAAGTATCAGGAGCTGGACTAACTTCAATTATCCCATTGAGTGGACCTCCAACAAGAAAGTGACCAGGTGTAAGAACCTCAAGATCATCGGGTTCTCCAATCAGTGGCGTGAGGGGTCTAGAATTAAGAACTAATTCCACGCTGGCGAGATCTGTCGTAAACTCCTCAAACGTTAAATTTCTAGAACCAATAGTACTGCGTAGATGTCTCTTGACAGACTTAACCCCAGCTTCCCAAAGACCTCCACAATGAGGGGCTCTTGGAGAAATAAAGTGCCACTTGATTCTTTGCTCAGCGAGTGTATTGATTACCAGGTCCCACTTAATCTCGGCGGACTGAAGCGCTTCTCGTAACTCACGATCCGCTCCTCCATAATAGGTGCCGTTGTCACTCCAAATCTCTGAAGATCGTCCTCGACGACAAAAAAACCGAGTCAGTGTTCCCATAAAAGAAGCTGTGGAAAGGTCACCTGCAAGCTCGAGATGCAGAGCTTTTGTACGCATACAGACGAATATAGCGACAAAACCCTGAAAAGTGCGAATGCCACGACTTTTTGCGGTCAATACATTGAATGGTCCGGCCTAATCAATGCCAACTCCAGCAAACGCTCTCGCAACAGTGATACGAGAAGGTGGTAATGAGCCCATGAGTTGATACGAGCCTCGAGCTTTGAGAAGAACACAGGTCACACATCGCAGCAAAAAATCCTTCAGTCTTCGTCTACCATTAACTATCCATGCTTTCTGACTCACGTATGAGCTGGTGACTCAAACACCACCATGTAGAGCTCGCTCATGAGCCCACATCACAACCAATCTAGCCAGGCAGCAGTCACTGTCAAGGATGGGTGGGTGACGTTCATCGAAATTAAGTGTGGAATGTTCCAAACGACCTCCGACACGAAGAATTCCATCCGTTTTTTACACAAACGGATTTAAGGCTATCAACGGATGTTTGGCTGGCAGTTTCCCACTATTCCTTCGTAAACATGCTATTTCGTCCTTGAAATATTGATCTTGACTCAAACGGACACATGCCAAAAAAGCCCCCTTCAATTCACTCGGAGTTAACGGAGCTAGCACGGGCGGTCTACAGTCTTTCTTCAAACGCTTATTGACTCATCTGTTAACCCTCAAAAGAAGTCGCAATAATACATTGAGATTAGAGAATTTCTCTAACAGCGCATAAGGACGACAATCATTCTGTGTGACGTAGCAAACATAAGAAGATGATTCATTTGGGAAGGTACGAGGCTTACTATCATTAACATCTAGAATCGGCCATTTTTTAGGGTTTTCTGAGAGCCATTCAGGACCATTCCACCAATCATTTCTTCCCTTAAGCGTGAGAAGATCTAGACCTCTCGAAGCAATATCTCCGGGGTTGGACTCAGTTGGAACGTGTCTCCAAATAGTTGATGGAACCAGCTCGTTTATGTGTGAGATATAATACGTTTTGTAGGTTAGGATTTGAATTAGTTTGAGCCTCCTCCAAATAATAGTAAAAAAAAACAACATTACCTTCCGCATCCGTATAAATTTTTTTCAAATCGGGTGTCAAGGTAATTACAATATTAAGGAACTTATTTCGTGTTTTCAGACTTTTGACGACTCCTTTCACTGCTGCCACCTCGAACAGTGTAGTTCCGCAGTTTGAAATTCATCCGGAAACAAAAAATTTTCCTCTTGTCCCACCACTTGAATGGTTTTAACCTTAACCACCGTAGACCTGGCATCTGTTGCTGCTTCCGACACGAACCGAAATTTTTCTTTTATTTCTGTCATCTTGTGTAGATTTATAAGTTTTGAATTCAGAAACTTGTAAACAAATCAAGGAATTGGTGTTTAGGGTTATAAAATGATGCACAACACGTGAGATGCAGTTTACAACTGTAATATTAAAACAAAACAATTACACCTTACACATAATATTTACAATACATTGTATAAATAGTTACACACCTGAATCTACACAATGTAAACAACAAAGAGTTTAATTATTAACAATAATTATTCATCTCCAGTAAGCACATGTACAGCAATCCTGTACTCGGTCTCTTCTCTCTCTCACACCATTATTCTCGGTCATGCGCGCTCACAGTCGTACTGTGACAAGCATGATTCAATGACCAAGTTTGGCGGGAGGCTTCAAACTTACATATGTAATTTATAATATTATGTAATTATATAAATTGACAGAAAAATGGAAAGAATATTTTTTGCGTAAAATTTTAAATCTAATTGTTTAAAATTTGGTTATTATTGAAATTTTCAGTCGTAATACCCCTAGTGCTTCAAAATTGTCGAAAATTTTTCGTCTATTTTATTGCATATATATAGCAACGAGGGGAGCAAGTCTGACAGGTTTAAAATCACGAGCACGAAGCGCGAGTGATTTTTTGTCAAACTTGCTCCGCGAGTTGCTATATGCAATAAAACCGGAGGTAAATTTTTGACAATTTTGGAGCACGAGGGGTATTCGGCTGGATTATTTTCCCCAGCTGAATTTCTAATGATATAATTTAGGTTATAACCTACATTTCATTAGTAAACAAAGCAATTCGAATTGCTATGCTTCGAATTGGAAATAACCGAAAATTATCGAAATCATTTTACCCCTGCTCCTCAAACAAATGTCAAATACAGCGTCTCTATTGGTTGAAATTCAGCTCGGGGAAATAATCATAATCATCCTTTTACAATTATGATATTTGAAATTTTTTTTTATTCAATATATTGATAACTACCAAATTAGAACCCCCGCGGAACTCTTATGTCATCCCAGCAGAATTTCGCCCAAAACTCTCGAAGATGACTTCCAGGTTCCTCAGGTACACCCGTGACCAGCGACCTGGGTAGCTAGGTTCAAATTACCTCGATAAATACCCTATAACATATCTTAAAGTCATCCCCACAGAATTTGGTCCAAACTCTCGAAGATGACCTCCAGGTTCCCCAGGTACACCCGTCATCGGTGACCTGGCTGACTAGGTTCAAACTTCTTCCTCATAAACTCTTAAACACCCCCAAACTCTATCGAAGTGATACCCCAAGAATTTGACCAGAACTCTCGGAGATGACCCCTAGGTATCCCGGGTACCCCCATCATCGGCGACCTTGGTACCTAGGTTCAAGTCGCCTCGATAAATACTCTAGAACTTCCCTCAAAGTCATCCCCGAAGAATTTAGCCCAAATTCTCGGAGATAACCCCCCAGGTACCCCCGTCATCGGTGACCTGGCTGACTAGGTTCAAACTTCTACCTCATAAACTCTTAAACACCCCCAAACTCTATCCAAAGTCATACCCCAAGAATTTGACCCGAACTCTCGGAGATGACCCCTAGGTATCTCGGGTACCCCCATCATTAGCTACCTTGGTACCTAGGTTCAAATCGCCTCGATAAATACTCTAGAACTTCCCTCAAAGTCATCCCCGAAGAATTAAGCCCAAATTCTCGGAGATTACCCCCCAGGTACCCCCGTCATCGGCGACCTGGAGCTCCAGGTCGAGAACTGATTCATTTATTGTTATCCAAATCTAGACCCTCTGCAAAATTTCAGACCTCTAGGTCTTATAGGCTCCAAGTTATAGAGCTTGGCAGTTTTTAACGTACGACGACGACGAAACATAGTGAGGTTGTTAAGGTTGTTGGGTCGGTCCATGATCTGACAAGTAGATTCTAACAAAAAAGTACTCATTTTGTAGGGTATTGCTTCTTATTGATGCCACTAAATTTTTAGGGCAAAATGAACCTTGGGAGAAAAGATATTGCCAAATTTGTTTAACACGTAAGCTTATGGGAATCACTGTTTTCTTGAAAGTTTATTAGGACCTGACAAGTATATTTTAATGAAAAAATTCAGAATAAAAGAAAAAATTTTTTGAAACACTTATCAATTAAAAGCAATTACCAGTGGACCTTATGAGCTGAGAAAAAAATAATCAAACACTAAAATCTTAGGTTAGGTGCTATGTTGTGCCACGAGTGCGAGAGAGACAGAGAGCGCCGTGAATTTCTCCGTTTGACTCGCTCTAGTATCTCTTTCTCTCTCGCACCGACCCAACAACCTTAAAGAAAAAAAATAAAAATTATGCTCCTACTCCTTCTATACTTGCATCTGTATATAGTTCGATCTTTCCAATTGGATTAAATATTGCTAAGATTGGAGAGGTGCATAAATATTTTTTTACCACATTGAAATTTTCTTCACAAGCTTTGGACCATTCAAATTTTACATTTTTTCTCAATAATCTGTGAAAAGGTTATACCATTTTTGGTATATATTCGAAATAAAAATTTATTTTACCTAGAAATTGTCTAACTTGAGTGCGTGATTTTGGTGCTGGAAAGTTTTTTATTGAAATAAGGTTATCATTCATTGGCTTTACCAAATTATTGCCAATCACATGCCCCAGGTAAGGTATTTCTTTCACTGCGAATACACATTTGTTAAAATTAAGTCTAAAGCCTTCCTTCCACAATGCCATTAATACTTTTTCCAAATGTTGCAAATGTTCTTTTAACGATTTTGAAAAAACAAAAACGTCATCTATATAATTGTCTGCAAATTCATACAACCCATATTTTCTTAAAATTGCTGACAAAATTCTTTGAAATACTGATGGAGAAATTTTCAAACCAAAAGGTAAACAACAGTCATGGTAAGGTAGTCATACTTATGTTCTTACTGCATGAATCTTACTTCTTTCATTTATTGATTTTCCTTTTAAGTTTACTTTTATGTTTGATCTAATACAGTGGTTTCTTCGCAGTTTCTCGTTGATTGCGAGTATTAGTTGAAATTTATGTGTAAGGAAAGAGCTTGAACAAATTTTATTTATTTATAGGGATTGCAATTGGGATGTACTGTTATCGACTCAGCAGTCGTCGGCTAATGTTTTGATGCGCTTTGCTGCAACTGTTGAAGCTACGCAACAGTGGACCAGTGGTGTTGTTGAGGCGAGATTGAGACTGCTTGATTGTTACTGGTTGGATTTTAAGGCCAACCACGTGGAGCTTCTTAATGGTGTTTCTTTGAATGAAGAATCATCACAGGAATTAACTGAGTTATATGCAAGCGCCGAGAACAACTATCTCGCTGCCTCGTCGTGTCTTTTTGATGCGAGAGATACTATTACGTCTCAATCTAATCAATCTCTTTCTGAAGCTTCAGGTGAGAATCAAACGAGTGGGCGAGGGCTACGTCTACCTCAAATCAATCTTCCGGTTTTTTCTGGTCATCGGGACAACTGGGAATCGTTCAGGGATTTGTTTCGAGCATTGATTCATAACGATAAGCATCTCACTGATGTTGAAAAGCTCTATTATTTGAAAACACATGTTGAAGGAGATGCCAAGACAGCTTTGGACACAGTGCAAATAATTGGTTCAAACTACTCGACAGCTTGGTCCTTACTTGAAAAGCGGTTCGAACATCGTCGTTTGCTTGTGCAAGACCATGTTATGGCTTTGCGTAACATGAAACCGCTACAAGATGAATCTGCTTCAGGTCTGCAAGTGTTACTGGATTGTTTAGAAAAACACAGAGATCAACTGCGAGCCTTGGATCAACTGGTTGATAAGTGGGACGCATCCAGAAGTGCCCGAACACGAAATATTTTTCCTCTAGAACCCACTAACTTGACTTGCGCTGTAGGCAGTACAGTCAGTCATGATGAATCATTCACGAAGGACTCGTCAACTGTAGCTGTACGAAGTTCTTTGTTCAGAATAGAGTCTCGCTGGCCAGAAGAGTCAACTGTCATTGTACGAGGTTGTTTGGTCGGAACCGAGTCTCGCTGGGTGTCAGACACACGCTTCCGGTAATTCTCATGAATCAAAGTATGGTGATTGCCTTGGCATTGTTGGCATCTCGATCGCGATGGACAATCTCGAGCAGGATGACCAGATCTCAAACAATTAAAACATAGGTTTGACTGAGAAATGATTCTTCTTTTTTCAGAACCGTCAAATCCTCGAAACTGATCACAGTGTCCAATGTAGTGAGTAGCATGGCGCACAGGGCAGCTTGCAGAACTCGCATGTGTTGCCAAAGTTCGATAATTACGACTTGAAGACGCCGAAGTTTGACTCGGATTTGTTCAACGTGAATTTTCGGAACGCATAGTTTGTAAATTTTCCAAACTCAGAGCTTGAGAAGATTCCACTGAACTCAGGGAACGACATCGTCGACGCAAAAAATCAGACAATACAGAAAATTTGAATGTATCCTGCTTCGGATCAGCTGACTCCAACTTCTCAAGTTCATCTTCCCAGGCTCGCCTTGTTGAGCTATCCATGCATGTTGAAGCGAAAGATATGAACCAAACGTCCCACTTATCAACCAGTTGATCCAAGGCTCGCAGTTGATCTCTGTGTTTTTCTAAACAATCCAGTAACACTTGCAGACCTGAAGCAGATTCATCTTGTAGCGGTTTCATGTTACGCAAAGCCATAACATGGTCTTGCACAAGCAAACGACGATGTTCGAACCGCTTTTCAAGTAAGGACCAAGCTGTCGAGTAGTTTGAGCCAATTATTTGCACTGTGTCCAAAGCTGTCTTGGCATCTCCTTCAACATGTGTTTTCAAATAATAGAGCTTTTCAACATCAGTGAGATGCTTATCGTTATGAATCAATGCTCGAAACAAATCCCTGAACGATTCCCAGTTGTCCCGATGACCAGAAAAAACCGGAAGATTGATTTGAGGTAGACGTAGCCCTCGCCCACTCGTTTGATTCTTACCTGAAGCTTCAGAAAGAGATTGATTAGATTGAGACGTAATAGTATCTCTCGCATCAAAAAGACACGACGAGGCAGCGAGATAGTTGTTCTCGGCGCTTGCATATAACTCAGTTAATTCCTGTGATGATTCTTCATTCAAAGAAACACCATTAAGAAGCTCCACGCGGTTGGCCTTAAAATCCAACCAGTAACAATCAAGCAGTCTCAATCTCGCCTCAACAACACCACTGGTCCACTGTTGCGTAGCTTCAACAGTTGCAGCAAAGCGCATCAAAACATTAGCCGACGACTGCTGAGTCGATAACAGTACATCCCAATTGCAATCCCTATAAATAAATAAAATTTGTTCAAGCTCATTCCTTACACATAAATTTCAACTCATACTCGCAATCAACGAGAAACTGCGAAGAAACCACTGTATTTGATCAAACATAAAAGTAAACTTAAAAGGAAAATCAATAAATGAAAGAAGTAAGATTTATGCAGTAAGAACATAAGTATGACAGTTATTTCGCAACACGGACAAAATAGCAACCGTGACAAAGTGGTTCGCGATATGGGCAGAGACACGACCGTGGTGGTTCACAAACAATATTTGCGACACGAGCAAAACAGCGACCGTGGCAAAGTAGTTCGCGACACAGGCCAGGACGCGACTGTGGCGGTTTAGTAGTTCGCGATACGGGCAGGACGCAACCGTAGCGGTTCACAAGCAACTCGCGTCACGGGCAAAACAGCGACCGTGGTACTCCAACTCGCGACACAGGCAAAGGCACGTCCGTGGCGATGTAACTCACAATTTCAAAAGTTAGCAACCGTGCTGGCAATACAGTTCGTAACGCGGGCAACCTCTTAAATTCACTCCAAAACCGGGCATTCTTTCACTTCGCGTCGACGTAAAATTAGTGCATATCCTCGTTGAGTTGCATTATGTTATGTCACAAAGTGAAATAACCTATTCATTTTTTTTTTACTTACATTGCGGGTTATTTCCTGAGAAAGCTGTTGGTAATTTTGAAATTCTGCAAAACTGACGTAGATCCGGCTCGGACAAGGACCAATGTTAAAATTATAGACAAAATAATATGTACAGTTTACTTTAATAAGCTTTTATTAGAGAGGTCAAAATAACAACAAAGATAACCTCGTAAACATTCGAACATAACTACAAGACAAACATGAATCGAACGTCGCAACTAGTTTCACACACATCAATTCAAACTTGAACATTCCGCCCGCCGTGTTCTAAGAACAATTTTAACTTTCGCTGAACAGAGTGGTTCTTATTTAAACTTTGCATTGAAGAAAAGGGGTCTTTTGATTGATATAGATCCAAAGCTGACTGTAGCTTCACAAATTAATTTGATAGTCATTGCATTGCCACCATGTGTGAGATCAAAATTTTTAAGGATTGAATTTCAAAGTATCGAAAATTTAATGTCTAAGCTTAAACAGATGGAGGTAGAGAAAGATAGATATTTTGAAAAAAGGGTGGATGATAAAAATTCTGAAGAAAGATAAACTGCCATGTGCTTACTGCGAGAGGAAAGGATTTAAAAACAGATTCCACCCAGAAAGTTTGTGCCGTCTGAAAATTAAAGATGTCAAATCTAAAATTGATATTGTAAATCATTTAGATTGTAAAGAAGAAGTATTGGCATGTGATGATTCAAAAAACATAGAACGACTCCACTTATAAATTTGAAAGTATTAATTAATGATGAAAAAGCAATTAGTCTCTATGATTCTGGAGCTAATGTCTCCTTAATTAATAACGAATTTTTGCAAAAATTAAAAATAAAGCGAGATATAAGTGGAGGTAGCGAATTTAATACAATTTCAGGAATTTCAAAATCAGAAGGTAAGATTTTTCTACCTGTACAGATTTTTGATCTGAAGAAGGAATTCCCGTTTTTTATAGTGAAAAATAGTTCATTTAAACATGATGTATTATTAGGTCTAGATGCTATTGTAAAATTTAGATTACGTCAAGATGAGAATTTGAAAATATCACAGAAGAAGGAAGAGCCGGACTTACAGAAGAAAGAAGATTGGATAATAAAAGGTGTTGGAAGTAATCTTGTTAATGTGAATAGCATTTAAAAAAAATTAAGTTTGTGTTTGCTAAGTCAAAATATGATGTTGGAAAAGTTAAAAATTATGAAGCATCTGTAAAATTGACTGAAAAGAAATTTATTTCAAAGAAACCATATAAGTGTTCATTTCAAGATAAGAAAGAAATAGAAGAACAGGTTGATGAACTGCTAAAGGCAAAATTAATCGAAGAATCGAGTAGCCCTTTCGCAGCACCGGTGACTATGGTATATAAAAAGGAGGAAGGAAAAAAATCAAGACTCTGCAATGATTACAGAGAATTGAATAAAATTCTCGTTCCGGAAAATCATCCTTTTCTTAGAATAGGTGATTTGACAGTACGTGCAAGAGATTGTACTATATTTTCGAAAATTGATGTAAACTCGGCGTTTTGGTCGATTCCTTTGCGAGAAAAGGACAGATACAAAACAGCTTTTGTAACACACCACGGGCATTGGCAATGGTGTTGTTTACCTTTTGGTTTGAAAATTTCTCCATCAGTATTTCAAAGAATTTTGTCAGCAATTTTAAGAAAATATGGGTTGTATGAATTTGCAGACAATTATATAGATGACGTTTTTGTTTTTTCAAAATCGTTAAAAGAACATTTGCAACATTTGGAAAAAGTATTAATGGCATTGTGGAAGGAAGGCTTTAGACTTAATTTTAACAAATGTGTATTCGCAGTGAAAGAAATACCTTACCTGGGGCATGTGATTGGCAATAATTTGGTAAAGCCAATGAATGATAACCTTATTTCAATAAAAAACTTTCCAGCACCAAAATCACGCACTCAAGTTAGACAATTTCTAGGTAAAATAAATTTTTATTTAGAATATTTACCAAAAATTTTGTTAGAACCTTTTCACAGATTATTGAGAAAAAATGTAAAATTTGAATGGTCCAAAGCTTGTGAAGAAAATTTCAATGTGGTAAAAAAATATTTATGCACCGCTCCAATCTTAGCAATATTTAATCCAATTGGAAAGATCGAACTATATACAGATGCAAGTATAGAAGGAGTAGGAGCAGTATTGAAACAACCGCAAGAAGATGGATTTTTAAAACCAGTATTTTATTTTTCAAGAAAATTGAATGAGTCACAAAAAAGAAAAAGAGCAATTTTTCTTGAATGTCCAGCAATTAAGGAAGCAATTTTATACTGGCAATATTTCTTGACAGGTCAAAAATTTAAAATTTTTACGGATCACAAACCTTTGGAGAACTTCAACATAAAAAACTGTAAAGATCCAGAATTATTACAAATTTTAAACTATATATCCCAGTTCGATTTTGAAATAAAATATAACCCAGGTAAAAACAATGGTGAGGCAGATTGTTTATCACGAAACCCAGTGTTACAAGAAAAACAGGAAAATGAAGAGTCTGAATCAGCAATAAAGATAGTGAATTTTGTATAGTTGGATAGTATTAAAGAAAACCAAAGGCAGTTAAACCCAAAGGAAAATTTTGTGATAGAAAAAGACATTATTTATAAAGTAATTAACAGAAGAAAAAAAATTTGGTTAACTGAAGAATTTGGGGTGTCTATGATAAAAGAAACACATCAGAAATTAGGTCACATAGGAGGGAAACAATTAATATTGATGATAACAGATAAATTCTACTTTAAAAATATGTTTAAAAATATAAAAATAATATGTAGATCGTGTGAAAATTGTGTGAAAAATAAAACAAGAATTTTTAGACACAAAGCACCTCTTTCACAATTAGGTCCAGCTACGAAACCAATGGAAATAGTGGCGATAGATACAATTGGAGGTTTCGCTGGTAACAACAGTGTAAAAAAATATTTACATCTATTTATTGACCATTTCACAAGGTATGCATTCATTGTAACATCGAAAACTCAAGAGGCAAAAGATTTCATCACGTTGATAAAACAAGTGAATGGGGAAAAGATAAATATTTTGTTAGCTGATCAATATCCAGGAATTAATTCCGAAGCATTTAAGAAATTTTTGAATTCTAAAGATGTGACCATGATTTTTACAGCAACAGATTGTGCATTTTCTAACGGTTTAAATGAAAGGGCAAATCAAACCTAAGTAAACAGAATTAGGTGTAAAATTTACGAAAACAAAGGAAAAGCTTGGACAACGATAGCAGAAAAATGTGTGCAAGAATATAATAACACAGTACATAGTTCAACGGGATTCACACCAAATTATCTGTTAAATGGAAAAGATAGCTTTGTTTTACCAGAAGAATTGAGAAAAGACAAGAAAGATTTGTAAGAAAACAGAAGATTGGCATTTGAAAAGTCGAAGAAAATTTATGAGCAAAATAAAATATATTATGATAAAAACGCAGTAGCACAGGTATATAAAGTGGGTGATTTAGTATACATCCAAAATGGAAATAAATTGAACAGGAATAAATTGCATCCGGTGAGAGAAGGTCCATTCAAAATAAAAGAAAAAGTGTCAAATTTGATTTTTATTGTAAAGAGTGGTTTCCAAAAAAAAGAGTCTAATTTATTCCATGCTAGTAAATTAATCCTTTTTCATCCCTATCCTTGTCCAAACGCCTAGTCTTTTCAAAGGGGGGGGGGTGTAAGTTTGAAGCCTCCCGCCAAACTTGTTCATTGAATCATGCTTGTCACAGTACGACTGTGAGCGCGCATGACCGAGAATAATGGTGTGAGAGAGAGAAGAGACCGAATACAGGATTGCTGTACATGTGCTTACTGGAGATGAAGAATTATTGTTAATAATTAAACTCTTTGTTGTTTACATTGTGTAGATTCAGGTGTGTAACTATTTATACAATGTATTGTAAATATTATGTGTAAGGTGTAATTGTTTTGTTTTGATATTACAGTTGTAAACTGCATCTCACGTGTTGTGCATCATTTTATAACCCTAAACACCAATTCCTTGATTTGTTTACAAGTTTCTGAATTCGAAACTTATACATAAATTTAAAAAGTAGAAAATAAAAAATAAATAAAAAAAAAGTTTTTGAAAAACATGCTTTTCTCTAAAAAGTTTTGAGAAATTATTTAAAAAACGTACTAAAAAGTAGAAAATAAAATTATAATACTGCTCAATTCTTTCAAAGTACTTAAAAAGATTTAATACAAATAGAGCAAACAAAATTTCGTGACGACTTTAAACAAAAGCATGGGACACTCGATGAAACACAGTCGCCTTTTTTAAATGCGTTTTTTAAATAATTTCTCAAAACTTTTTAGAGAAAAGCATGTTTTTAAAAAAAATTTTTTTTATTTATTTTTTAAACTCAACCAAAGATAATTGCAACAAATTATATTTTAAGCAAATTAATGTACTGAATTTCAAATTTTTGAAAATTGCGTATAATTGTGAGAATCGTCGTAACAATCAGATGAATTGAGTTAAAAATTTGATTGATATTCCTATTCCGGATTATGTTATTGAGACTATGGCATTGGGTGAAAACTTGAGTCTTTCTACAAAGGTCAAGAAATGTGACATTGTTGAAACTACTAAGAATGTTAAAAACATGATTAGATTTCACCCAGGTGATGATAATATTAAAAATAAATTACGGGAAGATGTGACTAAAGTTTTGAATAGTGGTTTTAAAAGAAACATACAGATTACCCAGCAAGACAGGGACTTTTCTAAAAAACTTGCTATTACTAAAAGATTTTTGAATAATCAAGACATTCTTATAACTCGCTCGGATAAAGGCAACTCGACTGTTATTATGTACAAAAGTGACTACCTACAAAAAAATGAATGTTTTATTATCGGAAAAGAAAGTATATACATTATTAGACAGACGCAGAAAACCATTGACTAATTTACAAAATAACGTACATCAGATTTTATCGAGACTAAATAATAATAACTACTTAACCTATAAACATAAAGATACTCAAGTTACACAGAATGACACTTTACTTCCCAAAGCATATGGTTTACCAAAAATCCATAAACCTAATACTCCATTAAGACCAATTATTTCCACAATTAATAGTCCTACTCATTATTTATCAAAAATTATTCTTAACGATCTAAAAAAAGCAATTAATTCATCTAAATCTAATATAGATAATAGTTTCCAATTAGTCAAAAAAATCAAAAACATATATATCCCTGACGACTATATAGTAATTTCATTAGATGTTGTATCTCTTTTTACAAACGTATCTCTTCCTTCGGTTAAAAACAGTTTATACAGAAGATTTAGTTCTATCAACACCATCTGCAAAATACCTTTTGACGAGATTATCTCTACCACAGAATTCTTCTTTGACAACACTTATTTTTCATTAAATGACAGATTTTATCGACAGATTTTTGGCACCCCAATGGGTTCACCAATTTCACCCTTTTTTGCTAATATGGTTTTGGATGATTTAGAAACAGATTGTCTCAGTAAATTAAATGTAGTTTTTAACATTATCCCTCCCTTCTATTATAGATATGTCGATGATATTATAATGTGTATAAAGAAAAATGATCTTAATCAGGTTATAAAAACTTTTAATGAATATGACGAACATTTAAAATTCAACTATGAGATAGAAAAAGACTATCAAATTAATTATTTAGACATTACCCTAATTACAAGAGACAATAATCACATTATCACAGACTGGTATAAGAAAGACATCTTTACGACACGTTCCTTACATTACCTTTCAAATCATACCTTTACCCAAAAGAAAAATATAGTTTATAACCTAGTTGATCGGTCCATTCTACTTTCACATAGAAGATTCCACAAAAAAATTTGAACATAATTAAAAATATACTTATAGATAATCAATATGACACTCATTTCATAGAAAAACACATCAAAATCAGACTCAACAAAATTAAGTTTAATAACCAAGACAATAATACGGACAATAATAATCACAATATCTCAACAAACGAACATTATGTTTCCATTCCCTACAACAATATACAGACTTTTAACAGATTTAAAAAAATTCTTAAGGAATATAACGTTATTACAGTACTAAAATTAAAAAACCGTTAAACCAATTAATTAGACTTGATAAGGATATTACAAGGAAGATGGATAGCACTAAATGTATTTATCAATTTAGATGGATAATTGTCCAGCACAATATGTAGGAAAAACAAAGAGGAAACTATATAAACGAATTAATGAACACATAAATTTTAAAGAACCAAACTCTGTTGTTTCTCTAAATCGCATGAATGAAGGTCACGAATTTGATTGGGAAAATACTAAGATTCTTGATCGAGGTAATCCATTTTGTAAGAACAAGATTTCTGAGATGTTATTTATTAATTCGAATCCAAATTACATAAATAAGAAGGAAGAAGTGATAGATCTGAGTCCGATCTATAAAAACATTTGTAAAATTTTAATTTAGAATATTCATTTTGCATTTCGATATTTTGCGCAATTTTTCATAATCTGCAGTTGATAATACAGAAATTTATCCTTAACTCAAATTCTAATTACTTTCTAATCCGCTTGTTTGTCTTCACTCTGTGCTTTGCTTTGATCTTTCAGTATCATAACTCTAATGACATGCGAAACTGTGATATTAGCCGCTAATTTTAATATATTACTAATGTGAAATGGAAAGTGAATTTTAACTCTTTGTAAGTACTAATTTGAAACTTTGTAACGTTATTTCTATTTTAATTAATTATGTATTTTTATTAATAAAGCTCCTGAAGAGGTTGGCAAAACAAGTCAACGAAACGTTGAGTAATAACTCAGTTATTTTTTTCTTTCAAAAACAATATATTAGCCTTCTACTGATCCCTTTTCTGCTACTGCTCACAATATGGGAGGTGATTTAAATTCAAATTACATGACTTAAATGTATGTGTATATGAGAAGTGTATATGACAGTGGCGATCGATAGAGGAGGGAAATCTCGGGACGGGAAGTGCGAAGTTGCACGCTAACCGTGGATGCTGTGGCCGCGAAAGATGGGACGACACACGGTATCCAAGGATACGTTTTTTCTTATTTTTTTCATCCTAACCATTATCATCGGAATAAGATTAATCGGTTAAAAAAATTGGTTTCTCGATTAATCGACCATAATTGCCCATCCCTATGAAATACTATTTACATAAACTAAAGAGCTGAAACATTGTTTGTTAAATTTGTAAATGAATCAAAGAATTTATACATGTAAACTGTTATATGCAGATACAGCTTGTAAAAATTCATTTTTATACTTTGGATGAGTGGCTGCAACTTTATACTTAACTCATGTCTGTTCAAAATCATATGAGCTGCTTCTACAGCTTGCTCGCTGTATTTACCTAATCCGGTTTTAGTTTTTGAACAAAAATTAATAATGTGATGAAACACAGCTTGGACTTGAGGGGTTACATTGCTCTTTTTTGTAAGCAAACCACACAATTTGACACGATGTTCTGCATTAGAACAAGCATAATTCAATACTGTTCGTGGCATTGCAAACAAATAAGGTTTTTTCAGAAGCAGCCGACACTGGCAGAGCATAGAATAGCTAAATCAATATTTTCTAGATTTACTCATTTTTATGAACTTTTTAATTTTTTGTGTTTGTTATTTTCTAACCTTATAATATTTTTCTATGATTTTGTCAACTTCATTGAAGAAAGATCTATGTTGTTTAAACTTTAGATTCGATTGAAAAACTTTATTGACACCCAGCACTTTGATTAAAGTGCTTGGTGTCGATGAAGACTTTTAATCGCCTGTAAAAAGAAGACAACATAAATATTTCTTCAATCAAGTTGTAAAAATCATAGAAAAATATTATAAGGTTAGAAAATAACAAATACAAAAAATTAAAAAGTTCATACCGGTAAAATTAAATAAATCTAGAAAATATTGATTTGGCTATTCCATGTTCTGCTAGTGTCGTCTGCTTCTGAAAAAGCCTTATACTTATCATTGGATGATTTATTATAACAAAATATTTAAAAGTTACTTTACTTTTTTCTTAACTACAAAAAAACAAAAGCTTATAAAACTTGCAGCAACTATTAAATACGCGCTCCATATTGCTCACGTGACATCATGGCTTTCGAATACGACATTCGAAATTCGAATGTGCCAAATAAACTACAAAAAAGAACATTCATCCTTTGCATTGGATTTACTTATGAACAAGTTATTATTGTTGTTATTATGATTATTATTACTATTATTATTTTCATTACCTCTCCGTCGTAGTTTTGAATTGAAATCTTAGCAAGTACTTGGTGCTTCTGGAAATTTAATAGATTAATTTTAATAATGTATAACTCATCTTTAAAAATAGTGCAGATTTTCTAATTTTTAAGAATTTTTTTCTATAAAAACCTGATCGATCAACACATTTTAAATGAAATATCTTTATTATCTTTAAAAAAAAAAAGTTTTTAAAGTAACTAAAACTAAACTATTTTTGTTGTTACTCAGCACCAAAAAATCAAAATTGAAGTCCGTAAATTGTACATCATTGACAAAACAATTTTGGAACACACTAAGGTTTTTCAGCTTTTAGATAGGAAGAGAACAGGCAGTTCGTCTTGAAGATGAATCACATACAGAATGGCTGAGTATCACAGCAGGAGTCCCACAAGGTAGCGTCCTAGGCCCTCTTTTATTTCTCATTTTCATCAATGACTTGCCCCAGCGCCTTCATCACGCTCTTCAAGTCATTTTATCTGACGACTCTGACGATTACATCCACACCTCATTTGCTGATCTCTTCCAGAAACTCCTGTTGTTTTATACGGATGCTAAGAGAGTTGCTTCTTGGGCAGAGGAAAATGACCTCCGTCTAAATATAGGAAAGACCTCCATTATGATCTTCGGCTCTCGCCCTAAAATCGCCCTAATATCTGAATAATTTACCACCATTTACACTTGAAGGCAGAGTAATTTCTTTTTGCTCCTCCATAAAGATTCTCCGCATAAAATTGACTCCAACCCTTAACTGGAACCCACAAGTGAGTGACATGAGTCGAAAAATCAATTACGCACTGTTCTCTCTTAGTTAATTCAAAAAGTCATTGACATGCTCAGTTCGTTCATCTCGTCTAGGCCTTAGTGCTACCTTATTTTGACTATGGTGCCCCGATACTCTCATCCTTAAATACTAGTCAATATAAAAAAATTCATACCCTCAATAACGCTTGTGTGAGAATTGCATATGGGACTATACCATGTAGGGATCATGTTTCACCATATAGGATTGCACAAGGCTGCATCTCATCACCGTTTCTCTTGCTTACTTTGTTGTCAAATCTGAATAACCCCATTATCTCTTCACAAGGTTTCGGTTTGATCCCTGATGTCATACGCTGCTCCACTCGGATCCAACTTTCCCCTTTTGTTTTACCTCACACCAAATCTTCATCGCTCTACCGTTCATTTACCCTTGAATCTACTCGTGCCCTTAACCAATACTCAGACATCTTCTACAACAATACCACTCACGATAGCTTCAAAACAGTCGACGTATTACATTTTTTTAAGTACTTAAAATTTTATACATAATATACATGAATTCTTTAATTTCAAAAATAAAAAATTGTAACAATTATTATTCAATTAAAAAAAAAAAAAAAAAAAAACAATAAATGAATTTTTTAACCTTGTGCATCGCAAGTAATAACTTGAGTCCTTCCGATGAGAGCCAAAAGAACGGCAGGGGCTCCCTGCGCAATCGACAAGCGCGCATAGCAGATCAGCTGTCTCCCGTCGCCTGCGGCTCGGGGGGGACACACCACGGAAAGCAGCATTCAGCTGCTCTGTGGTGCAACCTCTGTTGGCGTGGCGCGACCTCCACGCTGCGGCTCGGTGAATCTTCACTCCAAATTTCGGCGAAGATTCACCGAGCCACACCGAGCGCTGATTCACACGCGCAAGATCCTTGCTTTGCCGTCGGCTCTGGTGATTCGATGCTTTTAATTTATAAATGCAATTAAAAGTTTTAATTAATTTACTACAATATTTATGTATATGGTATATTATAGATAACAATGGAAATTGAGGGCCTGGATTCACAAACTGCCTTGGCGCTCGAGACGCTCGAGATCGGCTCAGGCAGCCCGATCCGCTGTTTCAAAAATACTTTCATTTTTTACCTATTCAATATATCGCTTTGAAACTTTCCAGAAATATTCATCGAAGCCTAATGAAAAACTTCTCCGCTGAATATTTTTTCAAATATAAGTTTTTATACTCTTTTTTTCAATCCAAAGTTTTAGGTTAGAAACTGTGAGTTTTTGATTTTTAATAGTTAATTACTCGGCTCTGAAATACTTTAAAAATATTTGGACCGTTCTGTTGGCAGCGGAAAGAGTTTAACAATATGCTGCTAAAATTTCATTAAAAAATATTCAGTCGTTTACGAGTTCTTGCGAGTTGAACAAAAAATGCGTGTATCGAGAAAATTTTAAATGTTTTGTTCAGCTCGCAAGAACTCGTAAACGACTGAATATTTTTTAATGAAATTTTAGCAGCATATTGTTGAACTCTTTCCGCTGCCAACAGAACGGTCCAAATATTTTTAAAGTATTTCAGAGCCGAGTAATTAACTATTAAAAATCAAAAACTCATAGTTTCTAACCTAAAACTTTGGATTGAAAAAAAGAGTATAAAAACTTATATTTGAAAAAATATCCAGCGGAGAAGGTTTTCATTAGGCTTCGATGAATATTTCTGGAAAGTTTCAAAGCGATATATTGAATAGGTAAAAAATGAAAGTATTTTTGAAACAGCGGATCGGGCTGCCTGAGCCGATCTCGAGCGTCTCGAGCGCTAAGGCAGTTTGTGAATCCAGGCCCTCAATTTCCATTGTTATCTATAAATATTGTTAGTAAATTAATGAAAACTTTTAATTGCATTTATAAATTGAAAGCATCGAATCACCAGAGCTGACGGCAAAGCAAGGATCTTGCGCGTGCGAATCAGCGCGCTCACAAATAGTGCGGCTCGGTGAATCTTCACCGAAATTTGGAGTGAAGATTCACCGAGCCGCAGCGTGGAGGTCGCGCTGCGTCAACCGTGCAGGTTGCACCACAGAGCAGCTGAATGCTGCTTTCCGTGACACTGATCTGCTGTGAAATGCGCGCTGGTCGCTATGCGCAGGGAGCAACCTCGCCGTTTTTTTTGGCTTTGATCGGAGGAAATCAAGTTAAATCTTGCGATACGAGCCGGCACACTTTAGTCCCTCAGTGAATAATATACTATCAAAAGAAATTAAAAATTTGAGAAGCTCCCTTTGCGATACACCTGCGGTAAGGTAAGTTTGTTAAAAATTAGCGAAAACAAGAGACAGTGTATGAGTGTGAATGCCTGCGAATGATTGTATTTGATATTACGTGAACGTTTCTTTATTTTTCTCGAGCGCGCGATTACTACGACAGGTAGTTTAGATGTGCGCGCGCAACCTCACGATCGAAAAATCAATATTCGGTGCTGAAGCCGGACGGCTTGTTTACGTGCGGAATTAGATTGATTTTACTCTGAATTGTGTTTAAACTTTTTCATACAACGACACTGATTCGTATTATTTAAATTGTAAAATTTTTAGAATTATTATTTTATTAAATTATTAAAATTGTTGAAATAAAAGTCCAGTTCATTTTTATTTATTGACCGGAGTTCCTGCGCTTGATCCTTTTAGCTAGCATCCATTATCGAACTTACTGAGCAGCTGTGCTTTCCAAGGTAGAGTAAATCGTTTAGGGATTCATCACCGCGATCGGGTCTTTTTTCTTTTTCAGGAAGATCGTCGGTGAGTAGCCGTCAGCCGACTGCTGCAGAAGATTATAAGGTCGTACGATTAAGTCAACAGACGTAGTGGGTTGTATCCCCGAGTCCTCGATTATTAATTCGAGTCTTATAACAGATCACATCAGTTAAATCTTTTTTATTAAGTTCTATTATGTCCTAAAAATTTAAGGGCATCATTACTACATTAAAAGCAACATTTTTATCAAATTTGGGGCTATTCCAATCTTTTTTTCGAGTGCCATACCTACTACCATAATACAAGCTGCCTGAGTATGTTTTACACGCTGGTGAGCCCGGTAGCGTAATGGTTAACGCACCGACCGCGAAAGTAGGTGATCCAGGTTCGATTCCTGGCTGGGTAAACCAAAATTTTTTTATATTTCTCAATTTAATTATTGGGGGGGCGGGTATCTATTTAAATTCATTTTTAATTAAATTTATCATTTTTTAGAAATTTTCTCACGTTCGAAGGCTATGCTTCTAAAGTGGGAATGTTTGCGCGAAATATGCCTGGATCGTCAATACAAAGTCACACTAAACTATTAATGTTTTGTTTTTATGACCCGATAATATATTATACTAATTGCTCCTGTTTTTACCGCTCGTCAACCACCTTAATTTTATTTGTGATTACACGCATTATTTATTAATGAATTTATTTTATTTTATTTTTCATTGAAAAAATTATTGAATAATTGAAAATTAGAATCTTTGTTCGGGATTTACCGCCTTTCATCGCCATGGGATTGGTCATGCGAGGGACCCATGCCAGAGCTGCCCGGAGTGACCAGTTTCCGGCCGCACCAGTCGTCACGGGACTCAAAGCCTTCGTCATAGATCGCCCGCTTATCTACAACGATTCCACCTAGTTTTACCTGAGGTTGAAAGACTCCCGGCCAAAAGGGCGAGCTCTCTCTCCTAATCTCCCTATATTATAATCCGGTTTTTTTTTTATTATCCTCAAAGTTGAGTCCTCAAAATTGAAAATTCATAAAAACACGGTCAAAAGACAAGTAAAAACGATACTTATGAGTCCTCAAAGTTGAGTCTACGACGGAAAAGTTGAGTCCTCAAAGTTGAGTCCTCCTTTTCTCAAAACGATGTTTTTTAGATTCTTACGTAATATTTTCTATAGAAGCAGCTTGGTGTATAGAAAGATTTGAATTGTGTAAATGTAGTCATTCAGTACAACGTTTAGAAATTCATACAGAAAATCATCAAAACATAATATAGTTAAAAAATTAAATAGTCAAAAAATTGGAAAACAACTTTAGCAACTTGGTTTGAATTAAATAAAATTGATCTGTTAGAAATATTAAAAATGCCAATATACCAAATTACTATAGATTTCTAGATGATAAAACTTTTGTTAAATAGAAAAATTAAAAAAAATTTCAAACTATAGGTAGAATAAACGTTGTTTCTTCTAAAAATTCAGAGTTTTCACTTAAAATTAATATCAGATAAAGTAAAAGGTGGTACTTCTCACGAATACTTGAGAACTCATAATAAAATTATTTATAAACATATAGAGAAGGAGCTATTTAAATGGGTCTAATAGTAAATGATAAAAATGTATATGCCAATTTTGAAGAATCTATAAACTATTTAGAACCGAAAAAATTACAAGAATTTTTCGGATTATTTTTATTGTCGGAAAAAATTCCTGGTAATTTAATTTGGAATAAATATAAATTACATTTTATAAAAGATTTCAAAGATAATGCAGAAGATAGAGGTTTGAATGAAATAATCAAATTTCTATCTAGCGAAGATTCTAATTTAAGTTATAAATGTTTTGGTTTACCAGAACCATGCTTAGAAAATATTTCTAATATTTCTGAAAATTATGACTGCAAAATAAACTTAAAAGAAGAGTATGAAAAAATATTTGAAAAATTTAATAATGATCAAAAAATTAATAATTTTAGGTGACGATTTTAGACAAATCCTTCCTGTAGTCAAAAGAGGCAATGAAAAAATTATTGTAGAAGATACGATTAAATACAGTAAATTGTGGAAAAATTTCAAAATTCTTAAACTCACTGAAAATATGAGATGTGAAGATAAAAATTTTTCTAAATTATTACTAAAAATAGGAGAAATTGAAAATTTTAAAATACCTATGAAATGGAAAAATAAAGATGTTTGTTATTCAATTTTTGGAGATATAAATGAAAATAATAATTTAAACAAAGTTATTTTAGCTTCAAAACATGAAAATGTTGCAATGTTAAACAGAAAAGTATTAAACATATTAAATGGACCAAGTAAAACATATTACAGTATAGACAAAGCCATTCATAAGGGAGTAGATCAAACTGATTCAAATATATGTTAAGATTATCCAATTGAATACTTAAATTCAGTAAATGACGGGCTTTCTACCCATCAACTAGATTGAAAATAACAAATTTATATAAACATAATATTGAAGCTACATGTGAAAAAACAGGAAAAATAGTACAGGTTGGTAAGGTAGATGAGGTTGGTTAGGCGGAGGTTATGAGGAGGAGCGTGGAAGGGAAGGTGAGGTGGGAAGGGTTTGTTATTGCACTTAAAAATGTTAATAGAGATTTTTCAAAATTTAAAGTACTTCAACAAAACTTTAAAGTTAGTGACTGAGTTGATGAATAAAGTAAATAAGATTTGTTCGTAGATTAGGTGAGATAAGTTTGGGGGATAAAATACGGTATTTGAAGTAAATATAATTAGTGAGGTCAGTAATGTAGCTAAGATTGAATAAGGTCAGGTAGTTGAAGATAAAAAAGTAAGTATAGTTAGTAGGGTTCTTAATATGGGTGAGAATAGTAAATCGGGTTAGATAAGGCGAGTCTGTGTGGAGGGTAGAGTGTAGGTAAGGTGGTTGTGGGCTGGTAGATCAGATATTAAAATTATAACTTTGGCTCTAATTAGAATTTTCATATAAAATCATATATCATTAAAAAGGTCTTGAGCTCAGCAGCTTTCTAATTATGTCATTTTATGTCATTGAAATTTTTATTAAATCCTTTTTGTTGTCATGAGAGGGTGCTGAACAAAGCCGTTTATCGTTTTAAATCCAACCCTTCCCCCACAAAATCATAAATCGGCTTAAACGCAATTTTGCGAGCTGGTACTATGCAGGAAGTAAATTCATCTCAAGAAGAATAAAATTTTGTATGATCCAGCCGAATAACCCTTCGTGTTTCAAAATTTTAGATAATTTTCCTCCAGTTTTTTTGCACAGCAACGAGGGGGGCAAGTTTGACAGGTTAAAAATCACGAGCGCGAAGCGCGAGTGATTTTTTGTCAAACTTGCCCCGCAAAACACAATCGGAAAATTATCGACAATTTTGAAGCACTAGGGGTATTACGACTGAAAATCGAGGCTTGCTTATACGAGATTGCAAAATTTGAAAATAATCGTGATTTTTTTATTATTTCGTTAATTACTAGAGTAGTTTTCAGGGTGGGCAGTTTAAGCTAGAGATCTAAGATGAGTCAGGTCCAAAATGAATAAGGTGAGTAGGGTTTGTTGGTAGAGTGAGTGAGAGATGAGTTGGGGATTAAGTGCGGTATTTGAAGTAAGTGAAATTAGTAAGGTCTGTAATTTGGCTAAGATTAAAATATGTTGGGTGGTTAAAGATGAAAAATCAAGTAGGGTTGGTAAGGTTATGAATATTTGGTAACATAATTTGGTAAAATTATGATGAGTAAGTAAAGTTCAAACTGAACTCTCGTGTCTAATTTTTATTGGTTTCAAGCACTTAAGTCTTTTTATTATTTTACCAAACATAGAGCTTACATATTGTTTAGATTAATTTTTATAGTTATCAATTATAATTAGGGGGTTGGCGAGCGGAGCGAGCAGGGGGGTACCCCCCCTAGTTTGTATATATAGTGTTAAATAAATAGTTAAGTTCAGCATAAAATCAACAAGTGTTGTGCTTGAAAATCACCATTTCTTCTCCTTTCACACTTCCTCGCGATCGCGGTAAATATCTCTTTATCTTACAGCGTAACCTCCGCGAATTCTCAAACGTTGGCATCCCTTGTGGGGAAAAGTTCCCCGAAAAAAGGCGCGTCGCGAGTGAAACAAAAAAGTGAAAAGTTTGTGCCACGCCACGGCCATTTTCTTCTTCGAAGTTCGAACGAAGAAGATGCCAGTGACGGCTAGGCTGTGGCGCGCGCATCACCGCCGCGCAGCCACAATTCAGTAACGACAGTCATCGTGGGAGTGAGGGAGACGGACGATCGCGCTCCACGACTCTCCTCTCCACACCGAAAGCCGAGCTCCCAGCTAACCCAATTAGGCGGCCTTTCCAGTGAGCACTCATCGACCAACAAGAGCGATCATATTGTTGGGATATCAGGACCAGTAGCACGCACCTCACCATCCAGGCTACCCTGGAGCCAACCACGCGGCCCGCTTACAGAACCAAGCGACGGGTACCAGCGTCGCGCGCATCAACGCTCAGTCGTCGTAGGAGCGAATGAGACGGACGTCCACCTGGCTACGTCTGCTCCACTTTGCAAGCACCAACTTCGACCCGCGCAAGCACTACCCAAACCTAAGACGACGGTGGATTAGAAGGAGACACAGCAACCCTCCTGCTTGCTGTCATCTAAAAACCATCGGCCTACTACGTCCCTGCCGCACTGCAGCCCCTCTGCAGTGGGAGAGAGAGAGAAGGCACCACCTCGATAAGCTGACTCTGCTAATACGGTGGGTCCGCTCCAAGTCGCAAACTTGTGTTGCGCAATTGAATAATTACTATTTCTTTTTTGTTTGTATAGATTTTGAACGGTGTTGGTAGAGTTGGCTATACTTGTTTTCAATTTTTCTTACCTTTTATTAAGTTTGTTTACTTTTACCTTTTCAAAACATATAGTCAGTTGACCCAATTACTCAATAGTTGAGTACAGCTGCTACTATTTTGTTAAATAATTGACTAATAAAATTAGGAATTTTTTCTTTTTTTTTCATTGATCTTGAGATCATCTGAAAATCTAATTTCATTTATTGTTGTTCCACCTTATCTTACATAATTAAATTTGCAGGTCCAATTACCTGGTAACCTGAAGTCTACGCTTACTGTTTGCCAACATCTAAGCAACCATTGGCACCTGTAAGAGCAAGCAAGGGACTTTCTTCACCAACTGGTAGTCCTCGAGGTCTCATACAGTTGCAGCAGCACTCCCAGAGTTCTTCGAAAGCCTTGGGTTCAAAAGTTCTGTTTTGTATGGTTGTTAGAGTCAGCGTTCGAGCAAAATGTTGCCAATCTTTATAAGTACAGTATAATCTCAAATTATTTTTTATTGCTGAACCATTATTGGTTGTCTTTTTTTCCAATTATATATTTTCAGAAATTCTAATAGAATTTTTTTTATCCATTTTAGGTTTGCTTCCAGACCAATTTTCTCTTGACAATCATTTTGCTTACCTATCCAACTTTAATACATACTAATTACAATTACCCATTTGGTTTGTTTTCATCTCTAAGCGGTGCTCAGCTTTCTTTAATACCTTTTGATCTTTTTATTTAAAAGATCAATCCAACTGCCTACTAAACCTTGCCCCCACTCAACCCAATTAGAGTTGTTTAGGGATTTTCATTTTTTTCTCTCTCCCTATTTATTTGTTTATTTATTTACCTTTTTTCTTCTACTTTTATCTCTAGCCAACAGTGGACCGAGCATTGACGGCAACGAGCACATTACCTGCCACAGGCCAGCTCGGTCAACCGACCGAGACCAGAGCTCACCCGCCAAGCACAAACAGACGGTCAAAATACTCAAACATAGTAAAGCGCCAAGCGGTCGAGCTCCACCGACAAGGCTGCGCAGGCGCCGAGATAAGCCGCGAGCTGGGGATCCCCGTGTCAATCATCTGGACATGGATTAAGACCTCCAAAGGTAGCCTCACGAGCCACGATACAACAACTACTGTGGCAACAACAACAACATCAGTAACGAGCACCAGACCAGCCAGCCGCAGAGGAGTCGCGGCAACTGAGCCGCGCCTTAACGACACAGAACCCAGCTTCGCTACTGGGTCCCCGTTCACTGCTGGTACTACATCAATACCACCCGTACGACTGACGAGGGCCGAACACCTCAGGCAGGAGGCAGTTAGATCGAAGACCTCATCAGCACAGAAGGAAACCACACCTCCTTTCAGGGATCAGCAAAGGACGCAGAGGACGATGATTCGAGACATAGGGGCTCGCGTCACCGGGAAGCGACAACCACCATCACCACCGCCACTTTCGTTATATGAGTCGACGCCATCAGCGCCGACAGGCACAGCCGGCGTCGCCAGGAGACTCCCTGCAACACCTACGGGGATGGGGCTGGAACCCCAAACCGGCCATTTATCACCGTCACTCCCCTGGTGTCTCATTCTACCGTCAACGGCCACCACCACCACGGTCACGACATGCCCGGTGATGTCAGCGACTCTCTACCTGCCACCGACACCGCAGTTTACCGCTATGCCACCGTCACCACCACAGGCGGCAACACTTGAGGCCACATCGATGGCCCTTGGTCCAAGAACGGATACATCTGCCAGCCCACCATCATCATCATTGTGGCGCACGACCTCCAGACGTTCGTCCAGGGGGAAAGGTGGCAACAGCTTCAACGGCGGCGACGCAGTATCTCCTAGTCTTTTCTTCTCTGAAAATATATTTGATTATTTTAATATACACAACTCTGATTTTATTTCCGACAAGGATACTGGCTCCCCTGACGCGGGGAGTGGCGCTGGAAGAGAATCGGTTTCTGCACCGGATGCTGCTCTTGTGTCCGAATCTCCGGAGGACAGAGTCCCACCACCGACTCTTCATGAGCATAATTTTATCATGCAAGAGATTCTACGCGACCTCGTACGCGACACGAAGTCTAAAGGAAAGGAGGTTGTGGTCGCGTGGCTGGACTTCACCAATGCCTTTGGTTCGGTACCCAGGCCTCGATCAAGAGTGCCCTCGAGCAGCATCGGGTCTCGGAGCCGATCAGAAGACTGATCGCATCAGCAAATGCCAGCGCGACTATCTGCGTCATGACAGCGGATGGCATCACCGAACCCATTCCCATCAACTCGGGCGTGAAGCAGGGGTGTCCCATGAGCCCAATAGTCTTTAACCTCACCCTGGAACCTGTTATTAGGGCAGTTGCTGCTGCGGGTCGGGGTTACGAACTTGCGAGCGAGGTCTTCACGGACCTTGATTATGCAGACGACATGGGCTTCATTGCGGACTCGCCTGTAATACATATCTTTATGGTATTTATGTTTTTAAAAATATTTATATTTCACTTTTATTATCTTTATTTATTAGTTTCTTTATTATACATAAATTGTACGCAGTGTTTGCGAGCAGAAGTGTGACGGCAGACTGTCGCCTGCGAGCAATTACACTCGTTTATATTACTTACTGTCCCATTGTTTAATAATAATCAATAATTCAATATAGATATACAAACGATTAATTTGAGTTATGTTACACCCCCATTATCCAGCTTAGAAAATTTTTCAGAGTGAAAAATTTTCGTTTATCATTTTTTTAAAATTCATCAGACAGTTTTTTCCGAAATATTATTTTAGGATTTTTAGGTATATTCTCACTTCCTTGATTTCCAGAATTATAAGAAGCTATATACACTGGATTATTTGGGTTGTATACCACATTTACATTTCTTTTATAACTTATTTTACAACAACATATTTTCCGATAAATTTTTCCAACTATATTATATAGAAAATTAAAGCCTCTACATTTATGAATAATGAATAAAATTAATCCTATCAAAGTTATTTGTCCTACAGTACTTAAATAATTTAATATCTTTTGTGTTAAAGTCGTAGTGCATTCTGTAAATTTAAATTGATTTATCTTACTTTGGATTTCCTCCAACTCTACTAATTTCTCATGCAAATTATTTTCCAAACCATAAAAATTTATTTTATCTAAATATTCCCTTTCAATGTCTATTGTATTATTTAAATATATATATTCTACCTTAGTTTCTATTTCTCTTGTATTAAATGCAGTTAACTTTATTTTATCTGACATAAATATACAATTAGGATCACTTACTTGGAGTAATGTATCGGTATCAATTTTCAAAAAAGTATGACTATTTTTACAAAATACATAAAAATTTATTTCCTCTTTGGGTAAAATTATCCAATTATTTTCCTCCCCACTCATTCTTGTAATATAATTAACGTGATACTGATATAGAACTCTTTCACATTTATTTATTTTTGACTGAAAAATTAATTGTGTATAACAATTTTTCTCTAAAAGTAAATTTGTAATATGATTCTTATTTTCACAAAATTTTATTTTTGGTTTATATTCAATACAACAACGGCTTGGATATGTATAATACATCTTATCTTTCGATATATATATATTATTTTCTGTTCAATAAAAATTTTACTAAAAGAAGTTTTACTTTCTCTATGTGGTAATACTTCAAAATTCATTATATCGTAAGGGGTCTTTTCAGGAATAGGTGTTATTATAATAAAAACTAACTTATCATTTTCTATATATACTATAGAAGAGGATACTTTAATTAGATCATCGTAATGGTCTTTATCAATTTTTATAAATGAATCTATCGTCTCATTTTTACCAATCTCCCTCAAAGCTTTCAAAAAAGTATCTGGTAAAACTAATGTTGGTAATACTACTCCAAACTTTGCAAAAGCAATTGCATTATGTATTGTCTCTACTCTTTCTTTATATTCAAATAATACAAACTAAAAATTTTGCAGTGATATCATTAACATTTTATCAACTTCTAATTTCGTTAAATATCTACTTACATTATTACTCCAACTTTCTAATTCTTTAATATTTTCCTCATAAGTCTTTCGCATGCACCGTTGGATTCTGGATGATATGATGAAATTTTTATTTTGTAGATTCCATATTTTTCTACAATTTTTGTTAACAATTCTGATTTAAATATAGACTCATTATCGGTTATTAAATTCTGCGGAATTCTCTGCTGAAGAATGAATTCTTCGAACACTTTGTAAGGATTTTTTCCTCTTGTTTCTTTCAACCATGCATATCTAGAAAATACGTCTTCCAAAAGTAAGTAATTTCTTTGTTCAAGCATTAAATAATCTATCGCTATTGTCTCAAATGGTTGAGTTGGCGGTTCTATATTCATGCCTGAAGTATTATATTTTCTAGAGTTATCTTTCAGCCTGTTACATACCTGACATATCTTAATATATTGTTCCACATCACTAGGAAAGTTCTCCCACACGTACTGTTGGCGGAGTTGCATAACAATCTTCTTTGAAGCTTGATGTCCATGCTCGTGAGCCCTTGCTATTAAGTTCTTTCTTGTATTTAAATCTTCTATATAAATTGGATATTTTTGTCGTATATACAAAGTTCTTTCTGTCATCTTTGTATAAATATATGTACCAAGTAATAAATTTTCATGCTGATTATCTTGAACGTGGGTAAATTCAATGATGGTTTCATCATCTTCTATATCATCCAATAATGAGAACAGACTGATGATGTCACCTGGTTCACAATATGGTGCACCATTAATTCTTTTATCACCTCTTAATTTGTATTTTTCTATTTCTCTGGACTTTTCTTTTAGTCCAGCCTTCTTCCTTACCTCAAAGTGTATTTCAAAATTCTTCATGTCGGAGGCATTTATAGTCATGGTGTTCTTACCTGCCTTTATGATTCTTTCAAAATCTCGCTTTGTCTTGTAGAAGAGTGTAAATTTATTAATATTTACCCATCGATCAATCTGCTCACCACTGGTTTTCTCAGTTACCAACCTTATTTTACTCAATCCCACATTTTCAAATTCATCACAAATTGTCACTTCTGGTTGTAATTTGGACTCATCTGTCGTTTCCTTCTCACAAGGTAAATTTTCTTCAGCTGCCTCTTAATCCACTGTTTCATCTATCCAGCTTGGGTATTCTGATTCATCTGCTTCCATCTCGTTCATATAATCCAACAGTTCTTCGATTGGAGTATCATCGTCGTCTTCTGCAACGAATGCCCGAGAAAAAGCATCAGCGTTTTGATTTTTCTTACCTTTTTTATATTTTATCTCTGGGTGATAATCAGTTAATTTTTCTATAAATTTGAAACATCTTGAAGTTATGTCTGGGGATTGACTTTTTATTATTCCTTCCAACGGTTTATGATCTGTGTAAACTGTATATTTCCTTCCCCATAAGAAGGGTCTAAAAACTTTCGATCCCCATACTATTGCCAAAAATTCTTTCTCCGTAGTTGAATATCTTCTTTCAGCTGCATTCAGTATCCTTGAAGCAAAAGCACACGGGTGTTCATCTCCTTTATCGTCAAGTTGCGATAATATACAACCAATACCTTCATTAGAGGCATCTGTATTTAAAATAAAGGGTTTTTTTATATCAGGATATTTCAATACTGGATCACTTGTTATTATTTCCTTCAGTTTCTTTATACATTTCAATTCTTTATCTGTGATTTCATACTTCTCATTTTTTCTTCTCATTTTATGAAGAGGGGCTGTTATTTCGCCACATTTTGGGATAAATTTTCTATAGTAGTTTACCAATGCCAAAAATCTTTCCATCTCTTTCACGTCCTTGGGAACTGGAAAATTTTTCATCTTCTCAACGTGCTTCTCTTGAGGTTTTACACCTTCTGGTGTAATGAGATGCCCTAAATAGTCAAGTTCCGGCTCTATATATTCACACTTATCTGGCTGTAGAGATAATTTAGTTTCTCTCAGTCTTTGAAATATTATTTCCAAATTTCTCAAATGTTCTTCGTACGCAGAAGAGAATACTATGATGTCATCTAGGTATACGAAGCATATCTTTCCTATCAAGCCTCTCAATTTAAAATTCACCATCCGTTGAAAGGTTGCTGGTGCATTCTTTAGTCCAAAAGGCATTCTCAACCACTCCCAGTGTCCTTTGTGTGTACTGAAAGCCGTCTTTGGGATGTCTCTTGGTTTCATTGCCACCTGATGAAATCCATTAGCGCAGTCAAATGCACTCATATATTTTGCCTTTCCCAATAAGCAAAGTATTTCCTCGATACAATGAATAGGATAATTGTCTTGCTCGGTTTCAAAATTAACCTTCCTGAAGTCAAAAACCGGCCTCCATTTTACTTCTCCAGAAGCATCCATCTTCTTTGGTACCAATAGCACATTTGCTGAGTAAGGTGACGAACTTGGCCGTATTAAACCTTTGCTCTCGAGTTCTCTAATATGAGCATCAATTTTTTCTTGTATATGAATAGGTTGCCTATAAATTTTTAAAGATATTGGCTTACCTGTTTTTAGTAGAATTTCATGTTCTACATCACTTACTGCAGGCATTGGGTCACCTGGCAAATTGAATATATCATTATATTTCTTTATAATTTCCCACAAATCATTCTGTTCATCTTCAGATAAGTGAGATAATCTTGTTTTATTTTTCAACAGTTCAATGCGTCTTTCATCTTCAGACTTTTTCATTGTAAAAATTTTTGTTTCATTCTTACTTTCATACAAATTTCTCAACATCTGTTTTCTTTTTTCTTGAGGTATATTATTGTCTAGAATTTCCGACACGAGGGACTCTTGCTTTCTTTCCTTTCTTCGAGTTTGCATACATGGTGCCCCTAACTCATCATTCTCGTAATATTCATGACAAATGTCTGACTTGTAAACACGGATTTTCTTATAAGAGTCGTTTATTAAATACAAAGTAGCCTCGACTCCTGTGTATAAAGCAGGGACACAGTTAGAGCCGAAAAACACATGAGTACCTGGTTTTGTATGTACTTTCAAATGTTTAACAGAGTTTGCTTCTACTTCTGTAAGCAATTCTGTATTTAATTTAAAATCGTGTTTTTTCTTACTTATATCAGACAGAGTAATTATTTTATTTTTACAATCAATAAGGGCTCCATAATTTTCGAGCCAGTCCTTACCTAAAATTCCTTTATGTGTATTTAAAGGAAACTCATTCATGGCTACTTGAAAAATATGCGACTTACCTAAAGTTTTTAATGTACATTCACCTATCATTTCGTGAGGGCCATCTACAATCTGGAATTTCCTTCTATCTCCCGGTGGTATTTTCTTTGGGTTGCAGTCTTCTAATTTTAATATTGAATTTTTTACAATTGATTCTGGCGCTCCTGTGTCGACCAGAAATTTGTTAACTCCTGTTGTTCCTTGGAGTTGGATGTAGAGGTCATAATATTTTCCTCCAGATCCGATGTAGTATCTTGCTGGTTCTGGTCGGTCATCAGAAATTTTCGTGGGGGCCCTTTGTCGATCTGTGGAATTCTTTGAAAATTTCGAAGCTGTGGATTTTTTCTCCAACATTCATTTTCGGTGTGATTCAATTTATTGCAAAATTTACACCTTTTTAATTCGTTTCTACTATTACTTACATAATTATTTTTAATTTTATTTTTATCATCTTGCTTATTATTATCGTCTCTGGGTTTACTCTTTGTATTATTTAATGGCTCACCTCTTCTTTGTATTCGGCTTCGGATTACTTCGTCGTCGCGTAGTCTTTTATCAATAGCCCGTGCCTCCTGCATGGCGTGACGCAGAGAGTCAATTTTTATATTTAAAAGCCTTACCTCTAGCTCTGGTTTCAGTGATTGAATAAAACGTCGGACATGGGAGTCCTCTTCGATGTACCGAATTCCAGCTCGATATTCAATCTTTATTTGCTCGATCGATTTTTGCACACGTCGATGTAGTTCTTCATATCTTTTTACATAATTATCTATAGATTCGTTCTGGCCCTGTCTTGTATTATTACGAATCTCCGATATTTGCTCATATGTCAAATCGGCCTGCCCAAAACTAGCTCGCAACGCGTTAGCTAAATCTGAATAGCCAGCACCTTGTGTACTTTCCCCTATTCTTGCAGCCTCTCCTATTAATCTTGAAGCTATTACTTTTCTCAACAGAGCCTTTCTTTCGACTTCATTTTCTAGCTGGTCCCGTGCATTTCTTAATTGATCGAGAAAATACTCAACGTTCGAACTACCATCAAAAACTCTAATTTCATTCAATAATTCTCTAACTAACCGATGAGAATCTGTGGAAATCGTCGTTGGTGGCGGCGGCGCCGTTGGCTCAATTTTTCTCCCTTTAAAGACTTTATTTCAGCCTGTAAAGATGATACCGCCTGCTGCATTACTCTTAATTGTTCTAAAAGTATCTCTTCCGTCTGAGTTTATGGAACGATTGTTTGCTGCTCGTGACTCATTTTTGTATCTCTTATTATTTCTATCAAAGGTTTATGTATACCGTCTACTTCGTAAAATCTATCAATCTCTTCGTCGGATTGTAAATTTGAATTAGAATCTGTGTCCGAGCCTGTGCTTTTATTCATAAGGTAAGTGTATAGTTTTAACTAACCTTAATCAGCATTTTTCGTTAAACTGCTTTGAATTGTCCTATCCGGAGTACGTTGTCCTTTAACTTAAGGAGGCGATTTATCACCGAACAGTGTTCACAGTCCTTATTCACAAATTTGATGCACAAAACATCAAACATAACCGATTTTCACTTTTCGGCCACGCACGTTGGGCGCCAATATGTAATACCTATCTTTATGGTATTTATGTTTTTAAAAAGAAATGTTTATATTTCACTTTTATTATCTTTATTTATTAGTTTCTTTATTATACATAAATTGTACGCAGTGTTTGCGAGCAGAAGTGTGACGGCAGACTGTCGCCTGCGAGCAATTACACTCGTTTATATTACTTACTGTCCCATTGTTTAATAATAATCAATAATTCAATATAGATATACAAACGATTAATTTGAGTTATGTTACACGCCCGAGACGATGAGAATCCTCCTAAGATCCGCGCAGGATGCTGCTGCGGCTATTGGCCTCACCTTCAACCCTGCAAAATCTGCCATTCTACATCTGAAAGGCAGGGGTGTCGATGCGGTCAAGAGAACGCACTTCAGCATACAAGATGAGGTGATGCGCGCCCTAGACCGTGGCGAAGCCTACGAACACCTGGGCACTCCAACGGGCTTTCAGGTCAAGCAGACGCCGTACGCCGCCATAGAAGAGCTGACAGCGGACATCCATGCGGTTGACGGTTCACTGCTGGCCCCCTGGCAGAAACTTGAGACCGTGGCTACTTTTATCCTGCCACGTATGGACTTCTGTCTGCGGGGGTCGGACGTGAGGAAAGGTCCTCTCGGAGAGGCCAACAGAGAGCTGAAAAGAATTGCCAAGAGATGGATGAATCTCCCCCGAAGTGTGAGCGCCGAGCTCGTCTTCCTCCCTTCCTGCATGGGAGGCGGAGGGCTCTTGCCTCTCGCAGAAATGGCTGATATCCTTACCATCGCCCACGCCTTCAAGCTCCTGAGCTGTGAGGATGCGAGCGTGGCGAATGTGGCCATGTCAACGTTGCGGGAGACGGTATCCAAACGAGTGGGCCACCCCACTGATGAGGATGATATGGCAAACTATCTGTTGGGGTCTCTGGAGGGAGAGTTTGCTCGACCATCAAGGGACGCCTCCTCATTAAGGTCAAGGGCCAGAAACTCAACAAGATGGATGTCCCGTGCCTTAGGTCTTAAATGGAGGTGGACTGCTGAGCGTGCAGAACTCTCGCTGGAGTGCCACCGTCAAGGTAACAGGGGCGAGGACAACAACATTGTCATCATCCCACCCATGGCTCGCGGACAGGTCGTGCGGAGGCTGAGGGCGGCCCTAGTGGGGTACTACGAGGAGAGAGTTCTTGTCAAGCCAGATCAAGGCAAGGTGCTCGAGGTAACCAGCCGAAGTGCGCTGAGCAATCACTTCCTTCGCACCGTCAGTTTCACCCGTTTCGCTGACTGGCGCCTTGTCCACCGAGCTCGCTTGGGGATAGTATGTCTAAACGCCACCATGCGCTGGAAAGCTCCTGGGGTGGACAGGCAATGCAGAAAGTGTGGTGACCTCGAGACACTCCCTCACGTGCTCCAGCACTGCGGCATTCATTCCGACGCCCGTACCAAACGCCACGATGCCATGCCCTGGACAGGCTCGCCAAGGCCAGTAATGTACCTGGGGGAATCAGGATAAATCGAGCCATCAGGGGTGTCGACGAGGAGTTCGCCAGACTGCGGCCTGATCTGGTGATCCGGAATGAGATCGAGAGAAGGATCACGATCGTTGATGTAGCCGTGCCGTTCGAAAACCGGATGAGGAATTCTGTGAAGCAAGAGCAGGGAAGCTTACTCAGTACCGCCCGCTCGCTGAGAACTTGCAACGGCAGGGCTACACGGTCGTAGTGGAAGCGTTCATCGTCGGCGTCCTTGGTGGCTGGGACCCAGGCAACGAGCGGGTCATGGGACTTCTCAACATCAGCCCGTTTTATGCGTGGATGATGAGAAGGCTCATGATCAGCGACACTATTAAAGGTCCTGGAACATTTATGTAGAGCACCTGTCGGCAGGCAATATTGACTCTATTCTTACGTAGTTTGTTTTATTGTTTGTTATATTGTTATTTTGTGTGATTTAGCCTGGCCCCACCAAAGTGCGTCCTTTATTCTTTTGTTTTACGTAGCGTTTTTGTCCTATTCTGTATTGTATTGTTACTGATTGATATTTATTTTATGCTGTGTATACGAATTTTATACTTATAACCTGTTATGTTGATTATTACACGGCAGTCTTATTTATTTACTTATTTATTTAGTTTGACTCAGTTGCTTAGCAATTACCTGACTGTGATAAATTTATAGTAAATATTTGACTGAGAATATGTATGTAATATATTTGTGTATGTATGTAGTTATAGCAATTGTAAGACTGACATTATTTTGTTGACGTTGTGATAGTTTGAGGGAGGAGTATTTTGAATAAGCTTTTAGTATAAGATTAAGTATATAAGTTTATTTCACTGACGTTACATTGTGACTGGGCTCCCGTAAGAGTGTTGCTCGCTGTATATATAATGCTCGCTTGGACAACGCCTAATGCTTGATAAGCGTGTCAATAACCTGCTTGCCATACTTTCTGCTAACTACGCTTCAGCAGTTTTAACATTCTTTCTAGTTCATTCACTTACCTAAAACGCATACATTACAATTCCCCCCTTTTTATTTTTGATTCACTCTGGTTTTATTTCGCAACCTATCTGACCTTCTTGGTCCACTTTGGTTTTCCACTCTGCACTTATTTTTTTGTTTCACTGCACTTTTCTTATCACCTTGCACTTGCTCCATGTACTCTCTCTCGTCATTCATCATACTCTTTTTTACAATTTTATCTCGCTCGCAATTTTTCACAATTTTTTCATTCGCTGCGCTTTTTGTTTTACGCTCGCCTGTTACAGATTGTTTGTTTGCTCGATTTTTGGAAATAGACTCGCTTTCGCCTAATTCCCCCCTTTTTAGATTTGACCTTATTTGCGTCTTTATAATTTGATTTACGTGCCTTTTAGTAATATAACCATCTTTAAATTGAATATTGTAAACTATTGGTGATATTCTTTCTAAAATTTTAGCTTCTGCTTTTTTATCGGTAAAATTTCGAAAATCTTTAGCATAGACTATGTCTCCTATTTCGAATTCTATTTTTCTATCCCCTGATCTAAATCTTCTTTGGTTAAACTGTTGCAATTCAACTTTTGTTTTTACATCTGGTTTTAACAATTCAAAACGAGTTCTAAGTTCACGTTTAAACATTAAATATGATGGTGTTTTTCCCGTTGTTGTGTGTTCAGTAGTTCTGTAGTCAAATAAAAATCTATTTAAAGCAAAATCTAAGCTGTGCCCGTCTCGTATCATCTTGTCAACTTTATCTTTCACGGTTCTTACAAAATTTTCTGCAGCTCCGTTTGTAGCTGGAAAATATGGTGCTGAAAAAATATGCTTTATTCTAAGACTTTTCAAATATTGTCGAAATTCTTCGCTTTTTAATTGTGGACCGTTATCACTAACGACAATTTTCGGCAAACCGAATCTACTAAAAATTGAATCTATCACTTTAATCAGTTTTTTCGCTCTTGTGTCTTTCTTCATATTAATAATTTCTGGCCATTTCGAATGAGCATCTACTATAGCTAAAAACATATTCCCGTGAGAAGGTCCTAAAAAATCTATATGTATTCGTGTCCAAGGTGTACTTGGCCATTGCCACGGTGAAAGCTGTACTTTTCTCGGATCCGGTCGCGCTTCTAAGCAGATATTACATGTATTAGCTAATGCTTCTATATCTGAATCTATTCCTGGCCACCAAAAGTAGTTTCGGGCTACTTGTTCCATTTTAAATATACCCAAGTGAGATATATGTAAGTCGCGTAGCATTTGTGCTCTGAGTGTTTCAGGTATCACTAATCTATGACCCCATGTGATACAATTGTCTTCGTTTCGCGTGAAATGCTCTTTCTGTTTCCGTTAATTTATTGATTTTCGGCCAATCGTTTTTTATAAATGCAATTATTTGTTTAAGCTTTAAGTCTTTTGACGTTTCCTTGGCTACTTGTTTAAAATCTATTATATACCAACCGTTTTGAATGTAGTTTAAATTACTGTACTCTGAAGGAAATACAGGTGTTTTGTCGTCTATCGGGAGAAGTGATAACGCGTCGCAATTCCCGTTTGCTTTTGACTTTACAACTTCAATTGTGTACGTGTACCCTGACAAAAAATACGCTCATCTTTGTAATCTACTATGTAACATTGTTGATATATTTTTATTACCGAAAATAAACTTTAACGGTTCGTGATCTGTTTTCAAAATAATATGATTACCAATAATGTACTGGTAAAATTTTTTAAAACCGAAAATAATTGCTCCTGCTTCTTTGTCAATTATAGCGCGATGTCTTTCGCTTTTCGGAATTACTTTTGAAGCAAAGGCTATTGGCCTTTCCGTACCGTCGTCGTACCTGTGAGATAAAATTGCTGACATGCCTACGTCACTCGCGTCGCATGCTAAAACTAGCTGTAAGTCTGGATCAAATAATGCTAACACATTTTCGGACGTTATTTGACTTTTTATCCAGTTGAATTCTTTTTCGCACCGATCTGACCATACCCATTTTTTCTCTTTAAGTAACGCGTACAGTGGGCAAACGTGTTCTGCCCTGTCTTTCAAGAATTTTTTGTAAAAATTTACTAAGCCTAAAAAAGCTTCTAATTCTTTATGATTTTTTGGCGATGGTGCTACTTTAATTGCTTTTATCTTAGAAGGACTTGGGTTTAATCCGTTCTCGTTTGTAACAAACCCTAAAATTTCAATGCTTTCTTTAAAAAAATCACATTTATCTAAATTTACGCGTAGACCTGCTTTATCTAGTCTCGCAAAAATCTCTGTTAAAATTTCAATATGTTCTTGGTCCGTTTGACCCGTAATACAAATATTATCAATGTAAATTTCCGTATGTTTTATACCTTTTAAAGTTTCTTCGAGAATATCTTGACATTCTCCCGGACTTGATGCTATACCTTCGCCTAGCTTTGTGTATCGATATAATCCTTCATGTGTAATAATTGTTAACGCGTTTTTAGATTCGTCATCTAATTCAAATTGCATAAACGCGTGTTTTAAGTCTATTTGCGACCATTTATTTCCGACTCTTAACGTGTTAAAAATTTTTTCTTTAAGAGGTATTGGATGCCTTTTAATTACTAATTGCGGGTTGACTGTTAGTTTAAAATTACCGCAAATACGCACTTCTCCGTTTTTCTTTAGTACCGGAATAATGGGTGTTGCCCATTCACTGCATTCTACTGGCTCTAAGTTTCCCAAACTTATCAATCTTTGTATCTCGCTCGAAATTTTCGGCATCAGCGCGAATGGCACGTGATGTGGTTTCAATTGTATTGGTCTTACATTCTCCTTAAAGACCAAATGCACTTTTTTTCCCTTATAGCACCCTTGCGTGTTAGAGAATAATACCGGAAATTTTTTTAACATGTTATGTTTTATAGTTTCGCTCTCTATTTTTAAAACATTACTTTCACGTTCATTTTTCATTAATTTTAACGGCCATAAATTAAAAGCTTTCAGCCATTGCCGACCTAACAATAAAGGTCCTGAGCCCGCTATAATGTACAAATCTAAGTTTTTCTCGCTTTCTAAGAAATTTACTTTTACTTTTAAGATTCCGATAGGATTCAGTGGAAATCCTCCGTAACACGTTAATGTAAGATCACTTTTGCTTAATTTTTCGTTTGGAAAATATTTATTCTTATCTTCTTCCGACATAGCTGTTACATATGACCCGGTGTCAATTTCCATTTCAAACTGAATATTATTTATTATTACCTTTACAAATTGAGGTTTTGCGTCTATCTTATTAATTTGCACTTTGTTTTCTTTAATAGAATAAAATTCATCGGAATGTTCGAACTCATCGTTTGATTCGCGCTCTTCTGGCTGCACATGATTGCACTGCCTGCTACTGTTACTTCTCGCGTTACCGTCAGCATTTTTAAAAATTATATTTTTTCCGTGTTTTTTAATGCATACTTTTTCTAAATGACCTACTTTTTTGCGAAAGTTACAATTATAATTTATGAATTTACAATCTTTCGCTAAATTATTATTCAAGCCACACCGGTAACAATTGTATTTAAAATTACGCGAATTACTTGCGCTATACTTATTATTTACGTTACCGCTCTTGTAGTTGCCGTTGTTGCTGTTGCCGTTGTAGTTGCTGCTGCTGCTGTTGCCCTTGTTGTAGCCGCCGTTGTGTGGTACTCCGCCTTTCCTCTGGAATCTTTGTGAGCTGCTTACGTGTTGAATTTGTTCGAAATTTGTTTTCTTTTCTGTTGACGCTGCATTTTTCACTGCTGTTTCTCGAGTGGTAGCGATCTCTATTGCTTTTTCCAATGTTAATTCGCTTTCACTGAATAAAGCAATTTTTGTGTTGTAGTCTCGAACTCCGCATACTATTTGATTACATAAAGCCTCGTCCAAGTTTTTAAAATTGCAGTTCATAACTAATTCTCTTAACGTAGCTACAAACTCGTTGATCATTTACATTTTGCTTTGTTTGCGCAAAAATGCATCGTTCCATCGCTGTGTTCTTTTTTGGTGTAAGGTGGTCACTTACAAGCTTTGTGATCTCATCGAACTTTTTGTCTTTTGGTTTGCTTGGAGCACACAAGTCGCATATCAGTTTGTATGTTTCTGCCCCGCACTTTGTAATTAATGTAGCTACTTTTATATTGTCATCGTTAATTTTATTTGCAATACAAAATAATTCGATACGTTCAATATATTCTTCCCAGCTGTCTTTATTCTTGTGGAATTCGAAGTCAGCCATTTCGAGATCTAATTTAATTTGTTCACTTTTTGCCGAGTTTGCTGGTTCAGTTTGCGCAATTTTTTCTTTATTTTCTACACTTGAATTTATTATCGTTGCGTTTCAGTCGCTTTCTTGTTCTTCTTCTTCTTCTTCTATCGAACCTTTGTTTTTCTCAATGCGTTCATTTGCTGCTAACGTTTGATAATTTTTTAATATTATTTTGCATACCCTTCTAAGTTCTTCAACACTTAATAAATTCAGTAATTGTCGATCTTTTACCTTCGCCTTAAGCCATATATTGACTGTTGTTTGGTTAAAATACTTCCACTCAGCTAATAAATTTACTAAATTTGTTTTATCGATGTTTTTTGTTTCGATTTTAAATTCTTTCGCTACTTTTTTAAGATCTTCCCATGATACGGTCTTAAGTATTACCTTGATATTGAATTTATCAAGATAATGTACAAGGTCGTCTTTGCTTAACGAATGTACCGCCGTAGCTGTTTTTCCTTCTATTAGCTTTTTTATGTTTTCAGAAATTTCACTTTTCTCACACATTAAATTTTATGCGCTTGTCGCGTTTTGTGAATTTTGTAATGTAACCACTTTATTTGTTAATCACTTTAGCGCTCGTCACGCCCTTTTTAGTGTACACTTTTTCACTGTAAATGAACTTTTATCCTCGTCGGATTTTTTGCTTTTATCCTCGTCGGATTTTCGTAGTTTTGTCCTCGTTGGATTTTCGTAGTTTTTATCCTCGTCGGATTTTCGTGGTTTTTATCCTCGTCGCCAATTGTGATAGTTTGAGGGAGGAGTATTTTGAATAAGCTTTTAGTACAAGATTAAGTATATAAGTTTATTTCACTGACGTTACATTGTGACTGGGCTCCCGTAAGAGTGTTGCTCGCTGTATATATAATGCTCGCTTGGACAACGCCTAATGCTTGATCAGCGTGTCAATAACCTGCTTGCCATACTTTCTGCTAACTACGCGTTAGCAGTTTTAACATTCTTTCTAGTTCATTCACTTACCTAAAACGCATACATTACAGACGTATTGCCAAATATATATAACAATGGACTGAGTGATGAGACTGATAGAGATTTGACAGCAACTTATCTGTGATGAAAAAATTGTAAGATCTGACTAAGTGCCTAGTGTGAATGAACTATTTAATTTTAAGAATACATTAGCAACATACACACGCATATACATAATTTGTACCCTCCTTCGGGGGGGAAGTTATCTTTAATAAAAAAAAATTTTTGATCCTATTATTTTCCACCAGTAATATTCATAAGTTTGAATATTTTTCAATTTTCTTTTATTTAAGGAATCATTGTGTTTATTTAAATTATATTTCAGTTTAAATTATTTTCAAAACTTCATAAAATCATTTACCAAGTTGAACCCTCGCTTTTCAACGACTCGGCCGAGAATTATTTTCGATAGTTCTACACCCTACTGTCAACACCTGTATTGCACAAAATAATTAAGCCTAAAAAAGTTCAAAACACCTAACCTACTAAAGTAACCACTAGGAACCTAGCTGAACGATCGCTTTTCAGCTACCTCACCTTAGACCATTAACCAAGTTGAACGCCCGCTTTTCAAAAAACTATCTCAAATTTCAATAATCCAGTTAAACCCTCGTTTTTAACTGATTAGTCGAAATCTTCCCCAGTTGAATTATCACCTTTCAGCTACCCAAACCAAAAAAAAGTTTAACTATTAAACATTGATTTTTACCTACTATATTTTGTATTTCAAAATTCAACTCCAAATCGTGCAATATGAATAAATCAAGTTCATTTGCGAAAATCCTTAGCAGACAAGCTATAATCCGAAATCGAATCGTGACTCATTTCGAGTCCTTCGAACAAAATGGAGCCAACATGACTCGCGAGTTGGCAGAGATTTGCATCCTGCGTCTCGAACAACTCTGGCAAGAGTTTGCCAAAAATGACCAAATTTTAAGAAACTGCCAGGATGTAGACCAAGGCCACGACTACTTCGTCAAAGACATGTTCTACTATACGCAAGACACCTTTGATGATGTGTGCGATTAATACATCCAATTTCTTAAAATTAAGCCGCCTGCAACACACCTAGTCCAGGCTCCGGCTGTAACCTCAAAAAATCGTCCAGCTGAACAGCTTCATGTTCAGACTCCGGCACCTTTCTACGAATTCAAGTCCTTGATTAAAGCACAGCCACCTGAACTACCATAAGTTCGGGCTCCGGCGACCCCCTTCAAAATGGAATCACCTGAGACACCTCAAGTCCAGCGTCCAACGAACCTCTCCGAGAGCAAGCCACCTGCGGGAGTCCTGGCTCAGGCACCGGCTATCGCTTACGAAAAACAGCCACCTGAATTGCTTAGAGTTCAGGCCTCGGCTAAAAGCCGCAAAATTCAGCCACCTGCGACATCTCTTGTCCAGTTTTCGGAATCATCCTTTGAGAATCAACCATCTGAACCATGTCGAGTTCAGACATCAACTAACCCTTTCAAAATTCAGCCTCCTAGCAGACCGGTGAAACGGTAAAAACAGGAAAAACCGGCGCGCTTGTCACTCTTGGATGGGGACAGAAAAGGGGCTATCTTAACCCAAATAATTATTTAAAGTTGTAGATCTTAGGGAGCGTACACAAACTACGTTGCCTTATTTAGGGGAGGGGGGGGGGGTTCATGAATGTCTACGCTGGGCCACGTGAGGGGGGGGGGGCAGAGCTTATATCACGTGCCTTTTTTTTAGGGAGCTGCTGTTGGAAAAAAAAAATTTTTACTATAAAATTTCAATGACGCGCCACGAGTTCAATAAATAATCAGATCAGCTATCCCTCAAGCTCTAAGCCTCCAAAACCCTGGGCATCGAGTTCAATAAATAATCTGATTAGCTATCCCCCAAGCTCTAAGCCCCCAAAACCCTGGGCACCGAGTTCAATAAATAGACTGGTCAATTATCCCCCAAGTTCTAAACCTCCAAAACCCTGGGCGCCAGAGCTCAACTAAAAAACGTATCACCTATCCCCCAAGCTCTAAGCCCCCAAAACCCTGGGCGCCAAGTTCAATAAATAGACTGGTCAATTATTCCCCAAGCTCTAAACCTCCAAAACCCTGGGCGCCAGAGTTCAACTAAAAAACTTATCAGCTATCCCCCAAGCTCTAAGCCCCCAAAACCCTGGGCGTCGAGTTCAATGAATAGTCTGATTAGCTATCCCCCAAGCTCTAAGCCCCCAAAACCCTGGGCGCCGAGTTCAATAAATTGACTGGTCAATAATCCTCCAAGCTCTAAACCTCCAAAACCCTGGGCGCCAGAGTTCAACTAAAAAACTTATCAGCTATCCCCCAAGCTCTAAGCCTTCAAAACCCTGGGCGTTAAGTCAATAAATAGACTGGTTAATTATCGCCCAAGCCTTGAATTTCTAAAACGATGGAAGCTAGAGTTCAATAAAAAAACTGATCAGTTCCCCTTGAAGCTCTAAACCTCCCAAAACTCTGGGCATCGAGTTCAATAAATAATCTGATTAGCTATCCCCCAAGCTCTAAGCCCCCAAAACCCTGGGCACCGAGTTCAATAAATAGACTGGTCAATTATCCCCCAAGTTCTAAACCTCCAAAACCCTGGGCGCCAGAGCTCAACTAAAAAACGTATCACCTATCCCCCAAGCTCTAAGCCCCCAAAACCCTGGGCGCCAAGTTCAATAAATAGACTGGTCAATTATTCCCCAAGCTCTAAACCTCCAAAACCCTGGGCGCCAGAGTTCAACTAAAAAACTTATCAGCTATCCCCCAAGCTCTAAGCCCCCAAAACCCTGGGCGTCGAGTTCAATGAATAGTCTGATTAGCTATCCCCCAAGCTCTAAGCCCCCAAAACCCTGGGCGCCGAGTTCAATAAATAGACTGGTCAATAATCCTCCAAGCTCTAAACCTCCAAAACCCTGGGCGCCAGAGTTCAACTAAAAAACTTATCAGCTATCCCCCAAGCTCTAAGCCTTCAAAACCCTGGGCGTTAAGTCAATAAATAGACTGGTTAATTATCGCCCAAGCCTTGAATTTCTAAAACGATGGAAGCTAGAGTTCAATAAAAAAACTGATCAGTTCCCCTTGAAGCTCTAAACCTCCCAAAACTCTGGTTACCGAGTGAAAATATTACAAAATGATACAAAATCAGTATAAAATAAAAAAAATAAATGACCATTAAACAAACAAAAATTTTTGCGCTTTTCTCGAAAAGTGTCTCATTCGTAGAAAAATTCAATTTATAGTTAAAAAAAAAAAAAAATTTGTTAATAATGTTGCAAACAAAGAGTTAAACAATAAGTAAAAACTTATAGCGTTTTCTAGTGAACCACGCCATTTTGGAGTTAAAAATTTCAGATTTAAAACTTTATGATATAATAGCACCAGTGCGTCGTAATTAGGTATTGTTATAAATTATTCATTTCATGCTTAAGTTAACTAAAATGCAGTCATATTTTTGGAATAATTCAACTCAGGCTCCCAAGGTTTTTGGGGGTTTAGAGCTTGGGGGATAGCTCATCAGCTCTTTTGTTGAACTCGGGCGCCCAGGGTTTCAGAGGTCTAGAGCTTGGAGGATGGCTAATCAGTTTTTTTGTTGATCTCGGGCACCCAGGGTATTTGGGGGTATAGAGCTTGAGGAATAGCTGATTAGTTTTTTTGTTGAACTCGACGCTTAGGGTTTTGGGGGCTTAGAGCTTGGGGGATAGCTGATCAGTTTTTTTGTTGAACTCGGGCGCCCAGGGTATTTAGGGGTTTACAGTTTGGGGGTTGGCTGATAAGTTTATTTATTGAACTCGACGCCCAGGGTTTTGGGGGTTTAGAGCTTGGGGGATAGCTGATCAGTTTTTTTATTGAACTCGGGTGCCCAGGATTTTGGGGGCTTAGAGCTTGGGGGATAGCTGATAAGTTTTTTTGTTGAACTCGACGCCCAGGGTGTTTGGGGGTTTGGAGCTTGAGGGATAGCTGATCAATCATTTATTGAACTCAGCGCTCAGTGTTTTTGGGGTTTAAAGCTTGGTGAATACTTGATTGATTATTCTTGGATCCCAGCGCGACTTTTGGTTCTGGATTTCCAGACCGGAAATTTTTCGGCTCTTGATGCATCCATACTCACTATATGGGAAATAACGCCCCTGAGTCATGGTGATATTCACGGAAGACATAGACTAGATTGAACTTATTTCTTAATTAAAGTTTGTGATCTCATTACAATTATTTATAATTAGTTGAAAAAAGCTTGTCCTTCAAAAAATGTAAGTAAATGTTAGATGTAATATTATAAATAAAATAATGTAAGTATCATTATCAAAAGTTTTTAATTCTATAAGAAACAGTTAAAATTTTTTGAGAAAAAAATCTACGTTCTACTGGGGGGGGGGGGGGGTCGACGAAAAATCTTCATTGAGTCACATGGGGGTAGGGGGGGGGGGTCGAAATACTCCTAAAATTAGGCTATGAAGTTTGTGTACGCTCCCTAAGTTATGAGATGAGAATTCAATAACTGCTTTTTTAAATTTATGGCGTACAATTTTTCATTATTAACGTACGGCACTTTAAATCGTTCCCAGTGATTCAAAAACTCTTGATGAACACTTTCTCCTGCTTGTTCTGACCACTTGCCGAAACCAGTATGATTCATAAAATGGAGACAATGGAGTAGATGATTAAAAATGACGTGAATTTTTAATGTTGTGGAGACTCCAGTGCTTTTATAAGCTTTTACAAGCTCACACAGAAGCTGATTCAAATTGTCTCCAACTGTTTCCGAAAAACAGCACTTTACAACGTTATCCATAGCCTTAAAAGCGGAGATAAAAGGCACTACTGCAAGACTGCCAACTTCTTTACAAATTTCTGGATCACTAAGAATGTCTGGGTTTTTTAGTAGTGTGCTACAAGCGTTTCCTACAAAAATATGACCATGATAAGTTTTTTGTACTAATTTTAATTTTCGAAGCCAAAGAAAGGCTTTCTCCTCTCCTAAAACTGGAACTAGTCCATCATTATACAAGTGATTGACAAAGCCTTGAAAAATGTGAAGTTCTGGAACTAAAAATTTCTGAATTATGTAAATGTCGTTGGCTTCATCAAAAATTGGAGGATTCACTGTACTGTGGCACTGTTTAGCTAATTTTTTATCATGACCTAAAGAACAAAATGAATCATAATCATTTCTCATATCCCCAAAAGTTTTTAATTTAAGACAATCATCACTAACGGATAAAACATCCTCATCGGCATTTTTTATAGTTTCAAGTTTATTTAAAAAGTTTGATTCTTCAAATCATATGAAGTCACGAAATAGTAAGGGCAGCGATAAGTAGCTGAAGCAGTTTGTTGTCCGTTTACGATCAACAGTAGCTTAAAGTCGCAGACAAATTTAAAAGAAATACGATTAATATCTATTAAACTGAACAAAAACTTAGCATTATGGTATGTTTCTTTAATTAAAGGTACTATGCACAGAAACAGCAGTCTTTTTACGCTGGTAAGTTTGTATTTTTTCGCTGTAGTGCCTCCTTGTGAATACAAATAAGAATCTTTTTTTGAACTAGTTCCAGAATTCTCCTTTTCACAGTTTTCTTCTTGAGATTCTGGAAAAACTGACGTAGTTACTTTGAAAAATCCCTGCCCACCGTCGGCCATCACTTTTACATTGTAAACTTCATCGATTTCATCGCGTCGATTCTGTAAAACTATTTCTAATAACTCTTGAGCATCAGCCCATACTACAGGACGAATTTCTTTTATGTTTGTGTCAGTATCAAATTCAAAAAAGTCGTGATGATAAACATCTTCTAGATTTTTTGAATTTTTCATTCAAGAAATTCCTATTTCTTTTGATACGGAAGCTCTACCTACATTACTTCTCAAAAAATTGGCTAATTTTTTCATGAGATTTTCACTGGCGCCAGAATTAACTTTAAATCTAAATAAGCTTTCTGCTGAAAATTCGACAATTTCTTTCTTTATTGGATTTACTACAACCTTTAATTTAGATCCTAAAGTACTTAGTTGTAAAACTTTTTCTTGACAATTAGCATTTTGAGTAGAATCTAGAGTGGTTGATTCATTTATTTTTCTTTTTAAGCTCGCAGTAATTACTTGTTCTTGATTTTTGTCTGGCAGTTTTTTGATGAAACCAATCAAATTATCACGGCCACTACTTGGATGACAAGAATGTCGAATACCTTTTCCAATTTTTTGATAACATTTGTTACAGATTTGAATTGAATTACTTTCATTTTTGTCTTCTTTTTCTATTTTTATTGGTTCAAATTTTTTTGAAGATCCGTACAATCCATTAGTTTCATCTATTTTAATAGATAAATTTCTATTGTGGCCACGACCTTTTATTTTTTTTTCATGTTTGGTAGATCTAGCGGTTTGGCATATATAACAGTTACATAAATTCTCATTAGATCTATTTCGATCACTTAAATGTACGTCTTGATAATTTGGCATTGATGGTAAAGGCCTAGTAAATTTTTTTTTTTTTTCTCTCTTGGAGAGTTGAACGACATGTTGTGCATATACCTATTGGGAACTTTGAATTGTCCAGGCTAAATTTATCGTTTAAAGTTTTGACAAGATCTTCAACTTCTACTGTTATCAAGTATTTTGATTTTTTATCTCTAAAGATGATTTTTTGACCACATGGAGCACATACTTTTGCTCTATTCTCCTCGTGAGAACTGAAGTGTTTTAAATCCATTTCGGGATAGCTTTATGAATCGTTTGTAAGCAAAAACTGAAAAATTTATTATCGTGTTTTATAATGCTTGAAACTATGAATTTTTTGATAAATTATATATATATATATATATATATATATATTTCCATCATAATAAATGTTTACTGAATTATAACACTTATTATAACAAACTTATTAATTTTCAGTGAAATTTTAAAAACAATAATAAAGATTTTTTATCTTAACCATTACTTGCATTAAAGCAGTGACCAAACTGTACATTGCACAATGCAACGAAACATAAAAACATCGATAAAACTTTACGCATCAATTAACAAAATTACACTACTGAAATAATAATCCTATAATAAATAAAAATTCTTTCAAAGATTCAAAAGAAAGCTTTTGGGAGCACGGCAGTTAACGATCTTCTTTACCGATCAAAACTCTGTTGGTAGTATTGTTGCCATCAGCGCTTCGGCGGAAATTCGGCGAAATTGTCAATTTGAAGTACCGCATTCCAGTAAGGTTAATTAATCAAAATGAGATAAGTGAACTATTAATGAACTAAATTGTAAATTGAAAAACTTATAAAAAATTTTATTTTTTTTTTTTTGATAGCGTCGGTAGATATTAATTACGAGAAATTTTAATGTGGTGAATAAAAAAAGTATGATCATTTTTTAACTTCTGTATAATATTTGAGATCTTTAAAAGGATATTTCCATTGAACTGAGTAAAAATTTAGTTTCTGCACTAAATTTTACCATGAAAATATTTTTTTTCTCGTACTTTAAAGTCGTAAACAACAAATAGCGAGAATCAGGTAAAACAAATAAAAATTAATGAAGCTTAAACGCGGTTTTTCGTTATTTTTAATAAAATAATCATTTTGAAATAACTTGAATGAATGAGCAGATAGGATTTTGATTCAAAAAGGATTTTCATCTGGAAACCTTAAGGAAAAAGGCCCCGCAGTCCGTTTATGATGTCATTTTTGTTTAACCTATCTCTCCTTCCTGTGACCCGTGCATGTGCATTAGGCCGGGGCTTAATTTTTTTTTTTTTTTTTTTTTCATGTTCGCTGGGTGGAAATAGTTTCTAAATACCTAAAAACCGATGCTCAAACCAAGAAAATGTTATTCAGAACGTTTTAACACGTGCCTAAAAGCACCTGAACTTTCTTATGGGATTTGCGTGTAAAAAAAAGGTAAAAACGTTAAACCGCAGTGCTCTGGGTAAAAATCATCGATTTTCAAATTTGAAGCGACTTAAATCGATGTAAAATTTTCCGCTAAATCCAATGAAGCCATTGTTTTTTACCGTTCTAGTCTTAAAAAAATTTTACGAGCCAAAAACAGCCAATAATCGAAAAAATATCAGTCTAAATAACATTATTACACGTGAAAATGATAAAAAATATCGTTTTTAGTATTTTAAACGACATAAATCGATGTAAAATTTCTCGTTAAATCCAATGGAATCATTGTTTTTTACCGTTCTAGTCTTAAAAAAGTTTTACGAGCAAAAACGGCCAATTAATAAAAAAATATTTGCCGAAAAAACTCTATTTCGAATAAAAACTATGAAAATCCTCGAATTTTATTACTTCAAACGATTGATCCGATGTAATTTTTTCCCCTGAATCGAATGAAACCATTACTTTTCACCGTTCTGATCATAAATTTTTCGCAAATCCACAAATATTCTGAAAAGATAAAGAAAAAAAACAAAAAGGATCTTAGAACTTTATCACCTCGCTTTTCACCATAAGACTTGTTTGATTTTATAATTTTTCAACTTATCAAAATTTTTCAAGATTGTAAACTATACAGTTCATATTTTCAAAGATATATGAAAATATATTTGAATACATCCAAAATTATTTAAAAAGTTACATCTTAGCTACAATAGTCTATATTGAAAAATTGTAACAACTTTTTACATAAGTTATTCTGAAATTTGCTATTTTTTAAATAAAAATTTATTCATATTTTTGGGTTAGAGTACCTTTACTACAATCAGGATAAAGAGCTCGATACTCTTTTACAATTTGTAACAGAAATTGTTTTTGATTATCATTTTTTGTTAGTATTTTAATAAATTCACTTATTAATTTAATTTCTCATTTTGCCACGTCATTTACGACAATTAAGTTTTTAACAATATTAAAACCTATAATATAATCTCTATCATACTTCCATTTAGAAGGATCTTTTAATAAAAAATTTGAATTGATTTTAAAGCGATCAAAAAATTTTAAGGACTCTTCACATATAAAGTCACTTATTTGAGATTCAGCTACTTCTAAGATGTTTTTTTTCATAGATAGAAGGCGTTTTTCATGAGCAAAATTAGCTGAATCTAGTTCTAAGGCCTTAACCATATCAAGCTTTTATTCGGTTGTTACATTTATATCGAAAAACGAGAGTGCTGCTGCCTCTGGCGTCAGGTACCAGAGGTGATTCATAAATTTTTTAATCGCCGCATCAGAAATTTGTTCATCAATGTTTTTGTAGTGATAGAGGCTCTTCAAAAATTGCAAGTCTTGATTTGGTGCTTGAGAAGCTACTGGTGCACCAAACCAAGCTTGAACATATAATTTAATTATAAAAATACAAACGTCTCTACATTTTATTTCATCATCTTTTTTACAATCTAAAAATTGTTTTCTAAAAATAAATATTTTTAAAGAGTAAATTACTTTTGCCATCCAGCGAGCAATTGTGCATAGCTACAGGTGAATGAAAAATTGTTTTTTTTGGTAGTTTACCTCCAAGAAAAATAATTACTAATTGCAAAAATTATTTGTAATCGCTTCTTGGCTGATGTTCTTTTAAATGGTTCAAACAAAACTTCAAAATTTCGTCGCGAACATTTTGCAATGATTTGTTGACAAAAGGATCACTTATACCCGTCTCAAAATTGTCTTGATCAATGTTTTTCCAAAAGTTTTCAAACTTTTTGAAAATGCTCACATCTGGACCAGTACTAGGACCAAATTTTTCTTCAAATGCGCATTTCAGAACCAGTTCATAAACATGATGCCTGCAAATGGAGTAAATGAGGTCTTTTTCTAATAATTTTTCTAAAAGGATGCAAGCACCCTTTATACGACCAGTATTACTAGATGTCGAGTCGCAGCACAGAGCTTCAATATTTTTTTCCATAGACCACTCAATCAACGATTCGTAAACCACGTCTGCTTGATTTTCTCCAGTCGAAGAAATAATGGACGGCGTGCCGAGAAGTTGCTCCATTCCTTTACCAGTAACAATTATCGCTATTCTATCAGAAGAATTATTGCGCAGAAGACCTGGCAACAACTTGCCATCCCAGTGTATGGTACTAGACGAATTTAGAAAAAGATGTGGAGCCAGATTTTTAATTTGATTATATCGTTTTTCATGTATTGTCGAACGAGCGTTGTGGATAGATTTATCGTTTAAAATGGCATTGTTGTCGTCAACGCCAAAAGCTTCAGCAGATGCCTTAATAATTGAACCACATTTCTCTTGCTAACCTTACACTTGTCTAGTACAGTCGTTAGTCTTGTCGTAATTACTGATTCAGTAGCTCTTTTTTTCAAAGGAGGTGTTATATTATCTACTGGAGACTCAGATTCTGGGCCAAGCATGACATTCAGTTGTTCTGAAAAAAAAAATTAATTTCATCGTTAATTAAAGTTGTGTGAACTATTGCTAAGAATTTAAATTTTTATATCAAATTGTGATTGTTTATTGACGAATGAATTTGAATTTTTTTAAATTACTACATAGCTATTTTTTTACTATAACTATCAAAACATGTAGTTCAACTTAAAAAAAAAACTATCTAAATATATTTATTAATCCCTAAATGAATCAAAAATTAAACTTTCATTTAATATTGGTTAAGAAAAAAAATAGTTAAGACCTTTTTTATTTATAAAAATTTACTTGGGTAAACCCGAATCTAAAGCAAGTTTAATAAATAAGTTATGGTTGAAAAAAAAAGTAATAAAAATTGGCTTATTGATTAGAAAAACTTTTCAAGCGTAATGAATTTGATAAAATTCAAACCTTTAGTTGCTGTTTGCAAGGGTTGATTTTTTTGGATTACTTTTGTAATGCTTCTTTTAGTGGTTGTGTCTAATGATTCATTTTTTTTACTGTCTAAATTTTCATCATCAACTTCTATAGCTGACTGTTGTACCAAAGCAGTTGATATCGTTGTGCTGAAAAAACTTTCATTATCTGACCCTAAAAGATAATTTTTCATCAAAACTATTGACATTAATGTTAAAAAATCATAAAATTTAAAAGAATAACTGACATCCAAAAGAATTAGTTAATAACTTTTTTTTTTTTTTGTTCAAAGAGAAAGTTTAAAAAATTCTGCAGTACTATTTACTATAGAGCATATACTGATTACTTGAAAAAAACTCTAATACGCATTAAAAATTATTTTAGAGTCATTGGATGAAGATTGAACTGCCAATATATTTTTTGTATACTGTTTATCAGTTTTTACTAAAGTTGCTTTTTTTATCAATGTACTCAATATTTATTATGATTCCTTAACTATAAAAACTGGCTTGAGTATAAAATTTGAAAATTTTTTGTATTTTCAATTATAAATCTTTTGTTTATTTTTACCAAAGAATTTTGTTGCTCAGATAACTATTAATTTTAATTTTGATAGAAGTTTATTTACAAAATCAGTGTACTTTCTTCTAACCCTAATGTAGGAACAAAAATATTTTCAGTTATATTGAGTTAATTTTTATAGAGAATAAGTGTACGCTTAAAGTATTACAGTCACTGAACATTCAGTCGACTTAAGACAATATATATATATATATATATATATATATACTGCGCTGTTGCCACGACTAGTCGCTGCAGATCAAATGACAATTCTAGAGAGTCTAATATGAAAATTAATAAACAAATAAATAATTCCTCAAGCTCTAAAACAAACAAACTCAGACTATCACGGTTAAATAAATAAATAAATAAATAAATAAATAAATAAATAAACAAATAAATCACGAAGTTTTAAACCAACAACATGCTGTGATTTTTTTATTGAATTTTCTATGAAATAAATAAACAAAGAATACCCCAAGCTCTAAAACCTCGGAACAAAGGTCGTCAAAAATTAATTTATTGATAAATAAATAAATAAACAAATAAAACACGAAGTTTTAAACCAACAAAATGCTGAGATTTTTTTATTGAATTTTCTATGAAATAAATAAACAAAGAATACCCCAAGCTCTAAAACCTCGGAACAAAGGTCGTCAAAAATTAATTTATTGATAAATAAATAAATAAACAAATAAAACACGAAGTCTTGAACCAACAAAATGCTGAGATTTTTTAATTGAATTTTCTATAAAATAAATAAACAAATAATACCCCAAGCTCTAAAACGACAAAACCCAGACCATCAAAGATCAATTTATAAATAAATAAATAAGTAAACAAATAAAACACGAAATTTTTAACCAACAAAATGCTGAGATTTTTTAATTAAATTTTCTATAAAATAAATCAACAAATATTACCCCAAGCTCTAAAACCTCGGAACAAAGGTCGTAAAAAATTAATTTATTGAGACATAAATGAATAAATAAAAAACGAAGTTTTAAACTGACAAAATGCTGAGATTTTTTTATTGAATTTTATATAAAATAAATAAACAAATAATACCCCAAGCTCTAAAACCTCGGAACAAAGGTCGTCAAAAATTAATTTATTAATTGTTATAGGGCGTTATTTAAACGAGCAGACTCAGGAGTACAACCCACGTAGATCTGCCGAGTTTGTCATACAGCCTCTATAAGCTCTGCCGCAGTCGACTACACGTCGACGAGTTTCCTGCAAAAGGAGAAAATTCCGTCCGCGATTATATATCCCTAAACGGTTCATTAATCGGGGAGGGCGCGACAGCTCTTTGATTTCGGTAGGTGGGCGCGGGCTAGAGGATTCGAGCGCGGGGAACACCCGTCAGAAAAATAATTGTTACTCAGAAAGTTAATTTTGAATATTTAATAACAAAAAATTAACTTAAAAACTAATACAAAAATCTATGCTTGACACGGTGATAATTTATAAACAAATACTCATATGGTTGAGTATTCCAATCAACAACAAAGAGTTATCGGTGCTCTCTAAGTTGATTTGCGCGCGCACACAACAATCTACTGCTATCAGCAGCTTACGCGCGCGAGAAAAACAAAGTATTTTACAGATGATTTTAATCACTCACACTCTCACACGATAACGATTATGGTCGCTTAACAAACAATAACTCACGAGGACGCCGCAGGTGCACCTGTTACAAGCCGTAAGGCTGAAACTCTAGCCTCCAAGCTAGATACCCAAATCGTAGACTGCCGTGTCTCGATGCCGGCGTACGGTCCAGTGTCGTCGTCTCGTTGTCGCAGGTTAACAAGTTGTCCAAGGATGACAATCCTGTCGAAGACTTGTTTTTGTCGCGACGATAACTCCCGAGCACGCGCGACACAACAAAACTGACCTTTCACTCGTACTTTTTATAATTTCACGAAGCTTCGAATCGGTACGATCTGTACTCGAACGCGTGCGGTGATTAGAATGACTCCTGTCCTCCTTCTCACCGGCCCGATATTCTACCGATTCCCGCGCGTTCCATTCCCACTCGTGCTGCGTTCTAACGGTCGCGCGGCGAACATGAAATTAATTTAATGTCGTCGCGATTAATTAACTCGACCGTTACATAATAAATGAATAAATAAACAAATAAAACTCTAAGTTTTATAACAACTAAATGCTGAGTTTTCTATTTAAATTTGTTGTAAAATAAATAAACATATGATTGTCTAAACTTTTAGACCAGGGAACTAAGACAATCACAGTTAAGTTTATTTATAAACAAATAAATAAACAAATTAAACCTGACGCTTCAAACCGGGGAACTAAGACCGTCAAAAATTTATTTATTGATAAATAAATGAACAAATAAATAAAACCCGAAGTTTTATAACAAAAAAATGCTGAGTTTTCAATTTGAATTTTTTGTAAATTAAATAAACAAATAATACCCAAGATCTCAAATTACTGAACTAAGACCACCAAGGATTAATTTATAAACAAATAAATAAATAAATAAATAAACAAATAAAACACGAAGTTTTGAACCAACAAAATGCTGAGATTTTTTAATTGAATTTTCTATAAAATAAATAAACAAATAATACCCCAAGCTCTAAAACGACAAAACCCAGACCATCGAAGATTAATTTATAAATAAATAAATAAGTAAACAAATAAAACACGAAATTCTTAACCAACAAAATGCTGAGATTTTTTAATTAAATTTTCTATAAAATAAATAAACAAATATTACCCCAAGCTCTAAAACCTCGGAACAAAGGTCGTCAAAAATTAATTTATTGATAAATAAATAAATAAATAAAACACGAAGTTTTGAACTATTAAAATGCTGAGATTTTTTAATTGAATTTTCTATAAAATAAATAAACAAATAATACCCCAAGCTCTAAAACCTCGGAACAAAGGTCGTCAAAAATTAATTTATTAATAAATGAATAAATAAACAAATAAAACTCGAAGTTTTATAACAACTAAATGCTGAGTTTTCTATTTAAATTTGTTGTAAAATAAATAAACATATGATAGTCTCAGCTTCTAGACCAGGGAACTAAGACAATCACTGTTAAGTTTATTAATAAACAAATAAATAAACAAATTAAACCCGACGCTTCAAACCGGGGAACTAAGACCGTCAAAAATTGATTTATTGATAAATTAATGAACAAATAAATAAAAACCCGAAGTTTTATAACAAAAAAATGCTGAGTTTTCTATTTGAAATTTTTTGTAAATTAAATAAACAAGTAATACCAAAGCTCTAAAACTACTGAACTAAGACCACCAAGGATTAATTTATAAACTAATAAATAAATAAATAAATAAATAAACAAATAAAACACGAAGTTTTAAAACAACAAAATGCTGAGGTTTTTTTATTGAATTTACTATAAAATAAATAAACAAATAATGCCTCAAAGCTCCAAAACCACGGAGCACATATTGTCAAAGATATGTTTAAAAAAAAAAAATTAAAAAACAATAAAACCAGAAGCTTAAAAACGACGAAACGTCCAATATTTTCAATTGAATTTGTTAATAAATAAGTAAGCAAATAATAGCTCAAGCTCTAAAACCTTGAAACCTTGAGCGTTAGATTAAATAAATTCATTTAAAAAACCCAGCGTTTAGTTCAAAAGCTTGAGGTTTTAGTTGTTAATTCATTTATTCATTACTAAATTAATTTTTGACGGTCTTAGTTTTAGAGCTTGGAATATTATTTGTTTAATTATTTTACAACAAATTCAATTAAAAAAACCTAGTATTTTGTTGTTTTGAAGCTTAGGGTTTTATTTGTTTATTTACTTATTTATTAATAAATAAATTTTTAACAGGCTCAGTTCCCTAGTTAAAAACCTTAAAATATTATTTGTTTATTTATTTAACAACAAATTCAATTAAAAAACCTCAGCATTTTGTTGGTTTAAAACTTTAGGTTTTATTTGTTTATTAATTTATTTATCAATAAATTAATTTTTGACGACCTTTGTTCCAAGGTTTCAGAGCTTGGGGTATTATTTGTTTATTTATTTTATAGAAAATTCAATTAAAAAATCTCAGCATTTTGTTGGTTTCAAACTTCGTGTTTTATTTGTTTATTTATTTATTTATTTATGAATTAATCTTTGATGGTCTGGGTTTTGTCGTTTTAGAGCTTGGGGTATTATTTGTTTATTTATTTTATAGGAAATTCAATAAAAAAACCTCTGCTTTTTGTTGGTCAAAAATTTTGTGTTTTATTTGTTTATTTATTTATTTATTTATAAATTAATCTTTGATGGTCTGGGTTTTGTCGTTTTAGAGCTTGGGGTATTATTTGTTTATTTATTTTATAGAAAATTCAATTAAAAAATCTCAGCATTTTGTTGGTTCAAAACTTCGTGTTTTATTTGTTTATTTATTTATTTATCAATAAATTAATTTTTGACGACCTTTGTTCCGAGGTTTTAGAGCTTGGGGTATAATTTGTTTTTTTATTTTATAGAAAATTCAATAAAAAAATCTCAGCATTTTGTTGGTTTAAAACTTCGTGTTTTATTTGTTTATTTATTTATTAATCAATAAATTAATTTTTTGACGACCTTTGTTCCGAGGTTTTAGAGCTTAGGGTATTCTTTGTTTATTTATTTCATAGAAAATTCAATAAAAAAACCACAGCATGTTGTTGGTTTAAAACTTCGTGTTTTATTTGTTTATTTATTTATTTATTTATTTTTTTTTTAATTGAACCGTGATAGTCTGAGTTTGTTTGTTTTAGAGCTTGAGGAATTATTTATTTATTTATTAATTTTCATATTAGACTCTCTAGAATTGTCATTTGATCTGCAGCGACTAGTCGTGGCAACAGCGCAGTATATATATATATGTTGTCTTAAGTCGACTGAATGTTCAGTGAATACCTTCACTTCACTGAACACAGCAACCATGATTACAGTACGATGGTACTGTATTAGTTAATTAATATACTTAAGGTAGTTCCCAAAAAAATTGAGTTTCTTAAAAAATCTCTAGAATTTTGCACAGAGGTAGATTTTTGAGTCCTATACACGCTGGTATTTTTCTTTTTTTCCCAATAACCCCCAAGCCATACTTAATTTTGAGATATTGGGCTCAGAAGTTTCAATTTTTTACATGGGATTCCTATGCTGAGCGCGTGAATTCATATTTATTTTGAAGGTTATTCTCTCATTGCAAACTCAATTTTCTTAAAATATTTTTTAAAAACAGGTTTTCTTGTAGAGCAAGATCTTAGAAATCGTATCGTACAAAGATAAACATAGCAAGCGATATTAACTTATGAGATATACAATCAAAAAGAATGAAAAATGCATGATTTTAGCATGATTTCGAGCAGCGGTGGCGACGGCGGCGCGTGGCGTCAGAGTGGGGGCAACGAGCGTCTATAACTATATTTTAGGTTAGCTATATATACGCTTCGAAACTACCTTAAAAAGTTTTCTACAGTAAAATTTTTTTTTTTTTTTTTTTTTTTTTTTTATTAAGCTTTCCGGACCCTTTAGGGTCATACAGCTAACAGTAAAAATAGGATGTGCTTAATTAAAATTACATAATGTAAGATAAAAAATGAATTATTGGAAAATCTTATGTTTAAACAAAAACATTATACTTCTACAATTTTTTCCAAAAATATTGGCTCATCCTAGGTACTTATATTTACTTCTGATAAAAAAATTAAATTTAACAAAATACAAAATACAAATGATTGGTAGTTCAAAATTAATCCAAATTGAAAACAAAAATATAGAAACATAGCTCAAAAGTAGTTTAAATTAAAAATTTTGAATTTTCAAATATATTGAAACAAAAGAAAAGATGATGACTCATAAAAAAGATTTACCATGACAAGAAGTTTAAGTCATAGTCTTTAAAATTCAGGTAATTTTCAAACCTTACTGTTCACATAAAGTTATATCTATATAATTTCTTTTTTTTTTAACCATTCTAATTTTTGGTAATTTTACATTAAAAAAATAAAATGAACAAAGAAATTGTTCAGTTACTATAAACTATTCAATTTTTGAACAAAAAGAAACTAAAAAAATGAAGGTTATGAATTTGATGAAAAATTAAACCTGTGGCTGCTGCTTCATAAATTTCATTCTGATCAATGTTTTTTACAATGCCGTGAGAAGAACTTTCATTTATTTCAATGAGAGTTTTATTTTTTTCCTGATTCTCTGATGCAAAGGGTAGTGAGCAAGAAATTGTTGTTTTTAATATTCCTAAAAATTAAAAAAAAAATTGTTTTTAATTATTCTATTGTGAAACCTTATCTCTCCAATAAAAAAGTGGAAGTAAAATATGTTTAAAAAAGTACCTTTCTCTCTAAGTAAACAATTCTTATCATCATCGTCTTTCATTAATGAAAGAGCGTTTAAACGGGCGATATCAAATAACTTATTTATAATAGCTTCATAATCTTCCTCATTTTTCTTTTGAGTCTCAGATTTATGCAAAGAATTTTTTTGAATTTTCCGTAATCTTTCGTATTCAGTTTTTAACTTTTTTACACATTTGTGAAACTCTTGAGTAGGGATTCTGGCCTTTGCCCAAAAAATAAGACACTCGTCGAGTGTTAATTTAATACTGTCATCTAAAGAATTGGATAATCTTCGAAGATTAAAGAACAGTACTGATAAAACCTGTTTGATTGTTGGTAATCTAGTACCTTTCAAAACTATTTGATTGGATTAATATCCAATATTGTTTATTTTTTCACGCAAATCATACATTATTTATCAAAAGAAGCAATGAAAATCTCAAACGAAAACAAACTTAAATATTGCATTGAAGTGGTTAAGACCTAGTTAGTATACTAACTAGCTACTAGCTAGTATGCCAACTTACTGAAATATACTTCAGTAAGTTGGCCGCTAGAGGCAGCAGAAGCGCACTGACACTGTCGACACTCTCGTCTTATTATGCAAGGGCCCCGCTTCTGCAGCACATTATGAACTGAGTAATAAATAACGTGTTATAATGTACTAGGGGGGGTACCCCCTGCTCGCTCCGCTCGCAAACCCCCTAATTATAATTGATGACTATAAAAATTAATCTAAACAATACGTAAGCTCTATGTTTGGTAAAATAATAAAAAGACTTAAGTGCTTAAAACCAATAAAAATTAGACACGAGAGTTCAGTTTGAACTTTACTTACTCATCATAATTTTACCAAATTATGTTACCAAAAGATTCATAACCTTACCAACCCTACTTGATTTTTCATCTTTAACCACCTAACATATTTTAATCTTAGCCACATTACAGACATTACTAATTTCACTTACTTCAAATATCGTACTTAATCCCCAACTCATCTCTCACTCACTCTACCAACAAACCCTACTCACCTTATTCATTTTGGACCTGACTCATCTTAGATCTCTAGCTTAAACTGCCCACCCTGAAAACTACTCTAGTAATTAGCGAAATAATAAAAAAATCACGATTATTTTCAAATTTTGCAATCTCGTATAAGCAAGCCTCGATTTTCAGTCGTAATACCCCTAGTGCTTCAAAATTGTCGATAATTTTCCGACTGTGTTTTGCGGGGCAAGTTTGACAAAAAATCACTCGCGCTTCGCGCTCGTGATTTTTAACCTGTCAAACTTGCCCCCCTCGTTGCTGTGCAAAAAAACTGGAGGAAAATCATCTAAAATTTTGAAGCACGAAGGGTTATTCGGCTGGATTCTACAAATTTTTTTTACAGATTCTTCTTGAGATGAACTTACTTCCTGCATAGTACCAGCTCGCAAAATTGCGTTTAAGCCGATTTATGATTTTGTGGGGGAAGAGTTGGATTTAAAATTGCGAGGGAGTGAATCCCTCGTAAATTATTTTTCTTACCTGGCAGTGTCAGGTCACCTGGGAAACCGTGAAATAATTAATTTGTTGTTTACTTTCCCAGGTGATAACCATGCCGCTTTCTCGCGCAGCAGAACCCGACCACGTGGCGACGGTCGCCGTCGGCTGGACGCTGCTGTTGCAGCAGCACGAGCACCCGGCGCGCGCACGACACATACACACACACACATGTTCACCACCCGGGAAGGCTCTCCCGGCCCAGGGCGCGCACGTACACACACATACACCACACACGGGTTCCGATTCTCCGTCGGGGAGTTTTCGGCGACGGAGGAGGTGCGCGGCGCGTGTCGGCAGACGACGCAACTGCGTCGCCAAGCGCGTGCGCGCACGCTCACCACAGTAGACACGGGCGTGAGTGAGATTTTATTTTTTTTTGTATTGTGTACGTTGCGCGAACAATGTGTGCGTATGGGGGAGAGCGAGAGAGAGAGTATGTGCGCGAGGGATAGGTTAACGCAGTGAGTGCCTCGTATGCATTATTTTTATTCTTTATTTGGATTTTCGCGCGTAATATAGGTGGCGTGGCGATCGCCACCGGAAGATTGTAGACGGGAGCGTGATTGGGTGTTGTGGCGTGAATGTATGTGATTGGTGGACACATTGCTGTTCCTCAAGTGTGAATGAAACTTGATGAAATAGATTAGTGTTGATTGGTTGAGAGTATTGGGAAGGGATGGTGAGGAAGGAAGTTGAGTCAGAGAGACGCGGGGAAGCGTCACTCTGTTCTCAGTAGGCATAGTGTGAGGTAGTGTTTCGAGAGAGTGATTTAAAAATTTCTAAGTTCTTTCCGTAGACTTGTTTAAGAGTTTTTTTTTTGTTTTTTTGAGAGTTGTAGACATTTTTTTTTATTTACAGCTAGGTACAAGCAGGAAATCGAAGCTTGGGTTATTCCTTATACCGAGAGTTGGAAAAACGAAATAGTAGCCATTTTGGGGCATCAGAGAATTTTTTTTGAAAATTTTGTCACGTAAGGTTTTTTTTTGTATATTTCATTGAAAATTTTATAAAGCATGTTTTCCGGAAATTTCTGTGTAACGTACGCTGAATGAGAATTTCGTTTGGATATTATTGAGAGTTATATAAATTCGATCGAGATTTTCTTGGCACGGCGTCGTTACCCGCCATTTTGTAGACTACTTTATAGTTTCAATTATATTCCTTTGTTCTCAAATTAAACTTTTATTTTTCTGTAATTGTAGACTTGATTTTTTTTTTGATTTTCCGTAGACAAGAATAAAATGAAATTAACCTAAATTTTGTAATAATTTATTTCTTCTCTCTCTAGCTCACCAACCATTCCCGGAGGTTTTCTCTCTGTGGAAACCCTGACCCCAGATTAAGGAGAGGTTCCCCGTATTATTTTTGGAAAGAATTTCCTTGTAACGGGAGGGCCCGGGAAACTCTCTTAATTATTTAAGGGAGGCCCTTTCCTCAAGAAATACCCCGTTACAAAATGATAAACAGCTTTGTTCAGCGCCCTCTCATGACTACAAAAAGGATTTAATAAAAATTTCAATGACATAAAATGACATAATTAGAAAGCTGCTGAGCTCAAGACCTTTTTAATGATATATGATTTTATGTGAAAATTCTAATTAGAGCCAAAGTTATAATTTTAATATCTGATCTACCAGCCCACAACCACCTTACCTACACTCTACCCTCCGCACAGACTCGCCTTATCTAACCCGATTTACTATTCTCACCCATATTAAGAACCCTACTAACTATACTTACTTTTTTATCTTCAACTACCTGACCTAATTCAATCTTAGCTACATTACTGACCTCACTAATTTGATTTACTTCAAATACCGTATTTTATCCCCCAAACTTATCTCACCTAATCTACGAACAAATCTTATTCACTTTATTTATCAACTCAGTCACTAACTTTAAAGTTTTGTTGAAGTACTTTAAATTTTGAAAAAGCTCTATTAACATTTTTAAGTGCAATAACAAACCCTTCCCACCTCATCTTCCCTTCCACGCTCCTCCCCATAACCTCCGCCTAACCAACCTCATCTACCTTACCAACCTGTACTATTTTTCCTGTTTTTTCACATGTAGCTTCAATATTATGTTCATATAAATTTGTTATTTTCAATCTAGTTCCATTGCATACACCATCTTTTTTACTTAGATTTCTAATTAACATTACCACTGCATTTTTTTTTAATTTTAGTTCATGGGTAGAAGGCCCGTCATTTACTGAATTTAAGTATTCAATTGGATAATCTAAACGTATATTTGAATCAGTTTGATCTACTCCCTTATGAATGGCTTTGTCTATACTGTAATACGTTTTACTTGGTCCATTTAATATGTTTAATACTTTTCTGTTTAACATTGCAACATTTTCATTTTTTGAAGCTAAAATAACTTTGTTTAAATTATTATTTTCATTTATATCTCCAAAAATTGAATAACAAACATCTTTATTTTTCCATTTCATAGGTATTTTAAAATTTTCAATTTCTCCTATTTTTAGTAATAATTTAGAAAAATTTTTATCTTTACATCTCATATTTTCAGTGAGTTTAAGAATTTTGAAATTTTTCCACAATTTACTGTATTTAATCGTATCTTCTACAATAATTTTTTCATTGCCTCTTTTGACTACAGGAAGGATTTGTCTAAAATCGTCACCTAAAATTATTAATTTTCCTCCAAAAGGAAAAAATGTTTTACCTGTACCACCTGGTCCATCTTTTAAGTACATATTATTTTTGTTTTTTGTTATTGTATTAAATATATTTTTTTGATCATTATTAAATTTTTCAAACATTTTTTCATACTCTTCTTTTCAGTTTATTTTGCAGTCATAATTTTCAGAATTATTAGAAATATTTTCTAAGCATGGTTCTGGTAAACCAAAACATTTATAACTTAAATTAGAATCTTCGCAAGATAGAAATTTGATTATTTCATTCAAACCTCTATCTTCTGCATTGTCTTTGAAATATTTTATAAAATGTAATTTATATTTATTCCAAATTAAATTACCAGGAATTTTTTCAGACAATAAAAATAATCCGAAAAATTCTTGTAATTTTTTCGGTTCTAAATAGTTTATAGATTCTTCAAAAATGGCATATACATTTTTATCATTTACTATTAGACCCATTTAAATAGCTCCTTCTCTATATGTTTATAAATAATTTTATTATGAGTTCTCAGGTATTCGTGAGAAGTACCACCTTTTACTTTATCTGATATTAATTTTAAGTGAAAACTCTGAATTTTTAGAAGAAACAACGTTTATTCTACCTATAGTTTGAAATTTTTTTTAATTTTTCTATCTAACAAAAGTTTTATCATCTAGAAATCTATAGTAATTTGGTATATTGGCATTTTTAGTATTTCTAACAGATCAATTTTATTAAATTCAAACCAAGTTGCTAAAGTTGTTTTCCAATTTTTTAACTATTTAATTTTTTAACTATATTATGTTTTGTTGATTTTCTGTATGAATTTCTAAACGTTGTACTGAATGACTACATTTACACAATTCAAATCTTTCTATACACCAAGCTGCTTCTATAGAAAATATTACATGAGAATCTAAAAAACATCGTTTTGAGAAAAGGAGGACTCAACTTTTCCGTCGTAGACTCAACTTTGAGGACTCATAAGTATCGTTTTTACTTGTCTTGTGACCGTGTTTTTATGAATTTTCAATTTTGAGGACTCAACTTTGAGGATAATAAAAAAAAACCGGATTATAATATAGGGAGATTATCCCAAAGTTAAATTAAAATTTGTTTTATTGGATTTAATACTTAATTTAAAAACTTAACACACAAGTCTGTGAGTGTATGCGTGTGCGTCGGTGAGAAGCACTGCGATCAATTTAGGGGCATATGGATGAATGTAAGACTATTCATTATTTACTTAGTTTTAAAAATTATTTAAAAAATGCATGAAAACAGTGAGCAACGAGGATTTAAGTTTTATTCACAATTTTATTAGTTTTATTAATTTTATTCATAAAACTAGTTCTTATTTAAAAAAAGTTAAATGCATTGATTAGTTAATAAATATATTTACGTCCACTCATGAATCACACTTTATTTTATGGTAAGCTATTAATTTAAATTTAACACAGAAATAGTCGTCACTACTATCCCTGGAATGACAAATCTGTTAAAGTATCTTATATTAACAAAATGACTTCTAGAGAAAACTCGCGTCGCTCCTGCTCCATTTTCAAGCTATTTCTTCTAGAAAAACTTAAAAATAATCGTACTAAAAGCACTGTAGCCTAAACAAGATTTTATTTTTTAATTAACGCCTTATGTAAAACTAAAAAAACAGGTTACAAAAAATTATAAAATCAAACAAGTTTTATGGTGAAAAGCGAGGTGATAAAGTTCTAAGATCCTTTTTGTTTTTTTTCTTTATCTTTTCAGAATATTTGTGGATTTGCGAAAAATTTATGATCAGAACGGTGAAAAGTAATGGTTTCATTCGATTCAGGGGAAAAAATTACATCGGATCATATCGTTTGAAGTAATAAAATTCGAGGATTTTCATAGTTTTTATTCGAAATAGAGTTTTTTCGACAAATATTTTTTTATTAATTGGCCAATTTTGAATCGTAAAATTTTTTTAAGACTAGAACGGTAAAAAACAATGATTCCATTGGATTAAGCGAGAAATTTTACATCGATTTATGTCGTTTAAAATACTAAAAACTATATTTTTCATCATTTTCACGAGTAATAATGTTATTTAGACTGATATTTTTTCGATAATTGGCTGTTTTTGGCTCGTAGAATTTTTTTAAGACTGGAACGGTAAAAAAAAATGGTTCCATTGGATTTAGCGGGAAATTTTACATCGATTTATGTCGTTTCAAATTTGAAAATCGATGACTTTTATCCAGAGCACTGCGGTTTAACGTTTTTACCTTTTTTTTACACGCAAATCCCATAAGAAAGTTCAGGTGCTTTGAGGCACGTGTTAAAACGTTCCGAATAACATTTTCTTGGTTTGAGCATCGGTTTTTAGGTATTTAGAAACTATTTCCGCCCGGCGAACATGAAAAAAAAAATAAAATAAAATAAAGCCCCGGCCTAATGTGCATTATATTTGTCACATAACATACGCAACGAGAAATGGAGGTATTCTCGTTTCAGATTTGTGAAAATCGTTTTCCTCCTGTTAACCATGAGTAACAGACCATTGCATCGTCTGGTACCGCACGCACAATAAATGCACGAGCCACACACGCACCCAATTCTCATAACCTTTAAAATTCATTACCCCCAATGAAATTTTAAATTTTTTAAATTGTTTATTTCATGCAGCACATGCAAAAAAAAAAAAATTTAATTAAGTAATTCTATAAGTAGCAGGCAGTAATAATTAATGAGTATGTCTAGAGGGCATCTCAAGCGAACGCTATAGCGCACGAGCGTACGCTATGAGATGTTTACAGCGTACGCTATAGCGTATGCTATGAAATATAGCGTACGCTATAAGATCTTCGTAGCGTACGCTATAGCGTATGCTATGAAATATAGCGTACGCTATAAGATCTTCGTAGCGTACGCTATGAGATGTTTCCAGCGTACGCTATAGCGTTTGCTATGAAATATAGCGTACGCTATAAGATCTTCGTAGCGTACGCTATAAGATCTTCGTAGCGTACGCTATGAGATGTTTCCAGCATACGCTATAGCGTATGCTATGAAATATAGCGTACGCTATAAGATCTTCGTAGCGCACGCTATAGCGTATTCTATATAATAAAGCGCTATAAGATCTTCGTAGTGTACGCCTTGAGATGTTAATATCGCACGTTAAATTGTAGCATACGCTAGGAGAGGTTTGTAGCGTACGACAAAAATAGCGTACGCTAGGAGCGGTTCGTAACATACGCTAGGAGAGCTTCGTAACGTACGCTAGGAGCAGTTTGTAGCATACGCTATAAAATACAATATAGCATACGCTGTGAGAGGTTTATAGCGTACGCTATAGCGCATGATATAAAACTAATACAGCGTACGCTATGTATAGCGCATGATATAAACCTAATACAGCGTACGCTATGTATAGCGCATGATATAAACCTAATACAACGTAGGCTATAGCGCATAATATAAAACCAATAAAGCGTACGCTATAGCGCATACTATGAGTTTGCAACGATTGATATAACATATTGAGTGTGTCTCAGTGAAAAAAAACCTCAGGCCAAAAGCTGCCAGGTAAAGAGCTAGAAGAAGGGCTTGCCACGATTAAAAAAATCCGTAACCCCTACTTTACCCAAAATTTTCATGCGGCGATAAGAATTTTAACAAGTTACCCCCCAGCCAAGAAAAGAGCAACAAAACCCCTTGCAGCCACGAATAAAAAATTCCTTAAATTACAAAATTCAAAAATGCTTTCCCACTACGTTAAAAGTACGCGGACAGTTTCATGCCACGTTAAGAATGCGAGCTTCTTGCGTGCTCAATCACCACGATAATAAACAATTAAATTATCGACCTCCTGCCAAGTTAAAAACGCGACAAGTCGTTCCCGCTAGTTTTGATTTATCCCTTGCTAAGAAATACGTAGCTTGTTATGTCGAATCCCTTTAGAGCCGCGGTGGCTCGACGGGTTGGATACCGGACTCTCACGCCGAGGGCCCGGGATCGATTCCCGCTGCCGGCACCTCTGAAAAATTTTTTCATGTGCCTATAACCGCGGTTCTGAATGGGGGACCACGGCTCGGTCGGAGACCTATAAACGCTCTCTCGATTGAAGCGTGATCCCCACAGAGGCCGGAAGATGGGAGTTCGATGTAAAGTAACGTACCACAGGGACAGGCGACTGATACCAACGGGGGTTCATGCATCGAAACTCTGTACTTACGGCCTCGGTCATCCAGGTATAGGTTTTTTCCCTACGATGTGGGTTTTTACTATACCCATAGCACGCTTAGCATTGCACCTACCGGCTTCCGTGCTATGTAAAGGAGACTGGGATTATAGGGGGGAAGAGGTCCCTTCTGGAGCAAAAATTAAAAGGCTCTAGAAGCATGGCCACTTAACCGGGGGGATAGGGATACAATGGCGAAAGCTCAGTGTCCCTGAGCCAAAAGGCACCCCGGTCAACTTTCATTACCAATAACCAATAACCATATATGTCGAATCCCTGCCACGAAGAGATTTAAAGTTAACATTAAAAACTTTGGGACCATCGAATATTTTTATTGCATATAAATACTTTTTATTTCATAAAGTTTAGCTTAGCGAAGTGAAGTTTTTGCCCTTACAGGCGTTTAAAGTTTTTGCATCTCCGATTTGGAGAGCGCAGTTATCATACAGCTTAGGCCTTATAGGAAGATCGAGTACTAGTATCGAACGTTACCGTTCGTACTCGTGAAGCGACCTCTTTCTTGATGAATGTTTGATTAAGTATTCATAGAAGTCTGATTATAGGTTAAAAATGTGTATTGTGGCTCAACGTGTCTACATCTACATACTAGTAATAAAAAGGTACCACGAGAAATATACCAAGAATAAAAAATATTTATTAAATAACAGCGTATTCTTAAGCTTCGCTAAATAAACTCGAAAAAAATTAATTTTAATGTTTACTATGAATAATATGTACTTGTCAATTATGTATCCTCTGGGAACAATCCAAGATCAAAGATATATAATGAGAAGCGCTTGAGAGATAACCCGCACCGATTTAGAGTGATTTTTTTTATTGCTTTGAAAGAAAATTATAAATTTTTTGTTTTGACAGGTTGGATAGTTAATACCTTTGTTTCTAAGAAAATAAAATGTTAATAATTTAATGCAATAATTTAATTTTTTCTCTTCTTTCTAGAAAAAAGTCTGTAAAATTAAAATTTCTGGTTTTATGAGGTCGGTAAAAACTCGCGGGGCGAACCTTTCAATAAAAAATTTATTATGAAGCAAAGGGTGAAGGTTTCAAAGCAAGTTCAGATTTCCTAGCGTAACAATCTAATTAAATTTTTTAATGACGGCTTTATGCCGGAGATGTAAGTTAGAAAAAATGTAATAGTATACCAGTATTGTATCTGTATATTCTTTATGGATAATCTAAGAGCAAAGGAATATAATGAGAACCACTTGGGACCAGTGGTGTTAAGTGAACTGAACTTTTTGAGTCTAGTTGAGGAGTTTAGTCGAGTTCAGTTCGGAAGTCGCATACCGCAGAGCTGTGTGCATGCTGGACTATGGTTCCCCCCGCATTATTTGGGAAGATTGACCGTCACAGTTACCGCGCAAGTTTGAAAGCTGAATAAGAGAAACCGTTGCGAATAATTAATCCATGAATAAATAAATAAATAAACCGCCAAGCTCTAAGCCCCAATAACGCTGGGGACAACGATTAATAAATTATTTTTTATAAACAATTAAATAAACCGCCAAGCTCGAAACCCCCATAACAATGGGGGGAGCGATAAATAAATAATTTTTTATGAACAATTGAATAAACTGACGAGCTCTAAACCCTCATAACGCTGGGGGGAGCGATCAATAAATAATTTTTTATAAACAATTAAATAAACTGACGAGCTCGAAACCCCCATAACGCTAAGGAGAGCGATAAATAAATTATTTTTTATAAACATTTAATTAAACCACCAAGCTTTAAACCCCCATAACGCTGGGGACAACGATTAATAAATTATTTTTTATAAACAATTAAATAAACCGACGAGCTCTAAACCCTCATAACGCTGGGGGAGCGATCAATAAATAATTTTTTATAAACAATTAAATAAACTGACGAGCTCGAAACCCCCATAACGCTGAGGGCAGCGGTAAATATATTATTTTTTATTTACAATTAAATAAACCGACGAGCTCGAAACCCCCATAACGCTGAGGGGAGCGATAAATATATTATTTTTTATAAACAATTAAATAAACCGACGAGCTCTAAACCCCCATAACGCTGGGGACAACGATAAGAAAATTATTTTTTATAAACAATTAACTAAACCGCCAAGCTCTAAGCCCCCATAACGCCGAGGAGAGCGATATATAAATTATTTTTTATAAATAATTAAATAAACCGACATGCTCTTAACCTCCATAACAATGGGGAGAGTGATAAATAAACATTTTTTTTTAAACATTGAATAAACCACCAAGCTCGAAACCCCCATTGACGGTTTAATTAATTGTTTATAAAAAATAATTTTTTTATCGCTCCCCCCAGCGTTATGGGGGTTTCTAGCTTGGTGGTTTATTCAATTGTTTATAAAAAATAATATATTCATCGCTCCCCCCAGCGTTATGGGGGTTTCAATCTTGGTGGTTTATTTAATTATTTATAAAAATAGTATTTTACACACCTGAGGGAGTCAAAAATTAGTTAGCCCTTAGCAAACCGAAATTGATGCCCGAGCCGAAGGCGAGGGTGTCAAAGGTTTGCTAAGGGTTAGCTCATTTTTACACTCCCTCGTGTGTAATATATTTTTCAACAGGAGGCAAGGAAAGTTCAAACTCCCTGTTTGGGACAAATCAGAAAGTTTGAACTTTCTGCGCCGTGTGTTGAAAAATATTTATTTATCGTTGTCCCCAGCGCTATGGGGGTTTAGAGCTTATCGGTTTATTTAATTGTTTATAACAAATTAATGATTTATCGCTCCCCCCAGCGTTATAGGGGGTTTTAGTAAGAACCTTTTCCATATCTGGTTCTTGGTCCGCAAGTGACTTAGAAGAACTTGTTTATTGTAATATTTGTGGGATCGGTACTGTACCTATAGGTATAGGGATAGGAATGAATTGAATTGAATTGAATGAGTTTATTAATTGTACATTATGTTGTACAAAAACAACAGCTTTTACATAAGTTGATAAATAACAAGTAGATCAAACTAATAAATATGATATAAATAATATAAATGATAATAAAAACAATAAATAATGATAATAATAAACATAGTATTATTAACATAAAAAATAAAATAATAAAAAAAAAGTTAACAGTTTTTAGTTTTTAGTTTTTAATGGTATACTTAATCACCACTGTGAGATAACTTAACTATTACTATCAGTCACGAAGATGCATCGTATTAATTAACTACTTAAAGTCCGTGTATCACAGATAGTGTATAAATATCTTCCTCACTATAATGGCTATTATCTCACTGTCCAGGCAACTGATCCATACCCTGTGCGGCAAAAATATGAGCTTTGATGAGTCGTTTAAATACAGGGAGTGATGGTGATTCCCGTATATGAGAAGGTAGACTATTCCATAGGTATGTAGTAGAGACATGAAAGGAATTTTTTAAGTAGTCTGTGCGGAAGCTGGGAACAAGCAAAACCTCCCTGTTCACCTCCCTACCATTCACGACCCTTACAGGCCGGGAGTTTTTTACTTGGCAATAAAAAAGTTCGCCAAGTAAGGTGGCGTTCCCTCGCTGGGGGCCACATGACCTTGCCGCGGTGCGAGGGCTGAGCCGTGGGCCCTCCCTGTCGGCCTCGCTGGGAGTCTAAGGGGGGGTGAATGAGTGAGGGTGAGTGGAGGATCCCTATAAACGGGCTCTCCTCATGGATGGTTGGGATCCCTATAAACGGGCTCTCCCCTGAGTGGGATGGATGATACGGCCCTTAGACTTCCGGCTTGGCCTGACTCGAGGGCTCACGGGGACCAAGAAGTGGCCTACCCAATCTAAGGTGTGAGACTACCGTGTAGAGGGATGCGTGGTACAGGGGGTGCTGTGTCTTGAACGGTTCCTCCGGGACACCGGGCCGAATCCCGGAGTACCTGAGGCCTTACCCGTCATTGGCGGTCCATGGCGGGTGGACATCATGAATCCGCCCTGCTCGTGGGATGATAATTGAGACTACAGCAAATAAACAAAATGAGTCGATGGATACGGGCTCTGAACCAACCATCGACTCGGAGACAAACAACCCTGGCGGCTCTGACCCCAAGGTCACCGAAACCCACTCCGGGACGGTCAGTAGACCGAAACCATTGAGTGGAGCGCAGCGAAGGAAAATCCTTCGGCAAAAGGCTAAGGAGGAGGGCAAACCACCTCCCAAGTTTCATAAGGGGACGAGGCAACGGAGGGGTCAGGAAGACAAGCGGGCTAGCACTGCGTCCACTGACTCCATCTTTGTATCGACACCCAGCATGGCTAAGAGGATGGCCTCCTCTAGCCTGGAGATACCCGAGAAGCAGGGGCTGCTGAAGCGACCTAAAGTGGACCGCAGATATGCTGCAGCTGCATCTAACTCTCCCAGAGTGGCCCTCACTTGTGGGGACTACCTAGGAAGGGAGATGCCTGACGCTGTCTGCACGAAACTGCAGGAAGCAGTAGTCAGCAAGGTACTTGCTATCGAGGGGGAGGGGGCCTTTGTACCCCGGTTCATGGACTCGTTCCCCAGAAAGGGCAGGTTTGTCTTCGTCTGTGCAGACGAAGCCAGCAAGACCTGGCTGGAGAGCGAGGCCACGCTACTCGACTTAGGGCAACCAAACCTAAAGGCGAGGGTAGTTTCACCAGAGGAGACTAGGATCACCAAGGTGATCACCTGGCTCCCTCCAGGGGTTAAGACTGCCGAGGACCTCATCAAAGTGGTCCAAAGACAGAACGGGTCGGTCGACACGACTAGGTGGGCGAACCTGAGTAGGGCTCCTGATGGATGCCTAATTCTGGGTCTAGACGAACCATCGGTCGAGGTACTCCAGAGCCAAAACTTCAGCTTTGGGCAGGGGTCGGCAAAGCAACCTTCAGGCTGCTAAACCGTCCCTCTAACAAGGCGGGAAGTAGCGGCTCTACGGAGAAAGCAAAAATGGAGTAGCCCTCATGGCTACTTCCATACTGCGTTTCTCCCAGATAAACTTGCACCATTGCAGAAGCGCCTCTGCTGTTCTAGCAAGGCGCATGGCAATGGTGCATACACACATAGCCCTTATACAGGAACCCTGGTTGTACAGGGGCAAAGTGAAGGGCTTGATCAGCTGTGGGGAACTGCTCGTGGGCTCCAGCAATGGAGACGCCCGGGCTTGCATCTCCATGAAGGGTGTTAACGGTATTTTGTTACAGGAGCTGAGTTCCCGGGACTGCACGACCGTAAGGATAGAGATCGCGGACAAGGAGGGCCGAACGAGGAAGGCAGTCATCTCGTCCATTTACCTCCCCCATGACGAGGAAGCTCCCACAAGGAGCATGATGAAGGTGATCGAATACTGCAACCGTAGTAACCTTGATCTGATTATTGGTTGCGACGCCAACGCCCACCATGTGGCGTGGGGAAGCACCGATATTAATGATAGAGGGTCTGAGTTTCTTGAATTCATCACAGGCACACCGATGGACATTGCCAATAGAGGGAACACGCCAACCTTCGTTACTGCCAACAGAAGCGAGGTTCTGGACCTCACGCTGGCCTCAATGAACATCAAGAACTGTATACGTGGATGGAGGGTCGACAGCGAACCATCCATGACGGACCATAGGACAATAACTTTCGGGATCGAGATAGCAAGACCGTGGATCAAGCCTAAGAGGCGACCCAAAGACACCAACTGGGGCGCATACAGCAAGGAGCTGGAGGAAGCCTTGGCCCAGGTCAAAGGGAGATACGGCAATGATCTTGAGCTTGACTGAACCCTTTTCCAGGTCTATAAGGCTATGATCAGGGCCTACGAGAACAACTGCCCACTAAAGCCTGGCAAACCACTCAATGGCACTCCCTGGTGGAATAAGACACTGGAGGAGCTAAGAGTGGGAGTTAGACGGGCGTTTAACAGGGCAAAGAAGAGCAAATCCACTGAAGGCTGGGAAGCGTACAAAGACACGCTAAAGGCCTTCAAGAAGGAAATTGCGAAGGCAAAGAGAGAAAAATGACGGGAATTCTGCACAGGCATGGAAAACCTGGCAGCCACTGCGAGGCTCGCTCGAACCCTGACCAGAGATAACAGCGCCCGTCTCCAATGTCTGAGAGACAGATCGGTTGCCTACACTGAATCGGAGGAAGACACATTGGAACTTCTCCTCAGCAGCAACTACCCCGACTTCGTCAGGGTAGATAATGATACCCCGCCCACCATATCTGGAAGGAGGGGGACAGAGAATAAAGATTGGGACACGGCTGCCAAAGTCGTGACCGTGGAAAAGCTTAAATGGGCGATTGACTCCTTTGAACCGTATAAATCTGCGGGCCCTGACGGCATCTTTCCTAAGATGCTACAGGAAGGAGGTGACAAGACTCTCAGGCTACTGTTAGGTATTCTGAGGGGCTGCATCGCCACAGGGCATGTGCCAGCTTGCTGGAAGAAAACGCGGGTCTCATTTTTACCGAAACCTGGTAGGAGAAGCTACAACTCGGTGAAGGACTTCAGACCTATCAGTCTGACCTCTTTCCTAATGAAGACCTTGGAAAGACTGCTTGACAACTACATCAGGCAGAGTATACTGACAAACAGTCCCCTTCACCGAGCGCAGCATGCATATACTTGTGGAAAATCTACGGAATCTGCACTGCACTCAGTGGTCAATTACAGGAGGATTTTTATGCGAAGGAAACCGTAATCGGGGCCTTCGTTGACATCGAGGGTGCCTTTAACAGCACCAACAGAGCAACTATAGACAAAGCCTTGACTAAGCATGGTGTACCGTATACCATCAGAAGATGGATCAGGGGAATGCTTAGTGATAGGTGCATCTTTCGTGAGTGGAATGGCAAGACGATTAGGGGGACCATCAGCGAGGGATACCCGCAGGGTGAGGTCCTTTCACCACTCCTGTGGATCCTAGTCGCGGACGAACTACTGCGCTTGCTAGACGAACTCAGATTCTTCACCATCGCTTATGCAGACGACTTCGCTATACTTGTCAGGGGCAAGTTCGAAGAAGCCCTACCCGATCTTGTTCGGAGGGCGTTGGAGAGGATCTGCGAATGGTGCGAGGCTAAATCTCTGGCTGTCAACACTGATAAGACGGAGATAGTCACGTTCACGAGGAAATACAAATGTAAGGTCAGTAAGAAAGTCTCCGTCAACGGGAAACAAATACCGTACGCGGGGGGTGTGAAATATCTGGGCGTATTCCTAGATAAGAAACTAAAGTGGGGACAACACCTGCAGACTCAATGCAGCAAAGTCCTAAACATATTCATGCAGTGTAGGTCAGCAATCAGGACTTCCTGGGGGCTAGAACCCCAGGTCGCCTTGTGGTTACACGAGGCGATTCTGAAACCGAAGCTTACCTATGCCGCGGTGGTATGGTGGATACACGGCCGGAGCATGGGGTGGGTGTACCGTTCTCGGAAGGCTACAGTATCCTGGGGAAGTACTCGAAGAGGAAAAGATGGGAACTCCGGGAAGAGTCCCAGAGCTACAGGTGGATCAAGGAACTACTGGGAAGTTATATTACCGGTTGGGCCAAACTGATCACCAGGCTAATCAAACGAAGGGCAAGAGAGGTCATGGGCATTATGATCGGACACTGCAACCTTCGGTGCTACACACACAAAACGCAGGGGCATAGTAACCTGTGTAGATAGTGTGAATCAGAGGAAGAGACCCCGTGCCACTTCCTATGCAAATGCCCTAACCTGATAGGCTACCGCCTGAAATGGTTGGGAACCGGGATCCTGGATCCTGAGAGCTTTTACGGAGTGAGTGTGGACAACGTACTCGCATATTGCTGGGCGTTAGGACTCACGAACACTCCAGAGGTATAGCAAGGGGGACAGGGATACAATGGTGAAAACTAAGTGTCCCTAAGCTTAGCACCCGTACGCGACTGATTTAATAATAATAAAAAGGTGGCGTTCCTGACCGAAGAAGATTAAAGAGGGTACAGGTCGCAAAGTAGTCTCTACGACCCTTTGCCCGCAGCCAGCTCAGCTCACGCCTGTAGGGGGTGACGTGACTGTCCCTTCGAATCCCGTAGATATACCTGATGCCCCTATTGAGCAAACGCTCAATCTTAAGATTCAACTCGCCCGAGATATTACAGTAAACCAGGGAACAGTAGTCCACGATAGGGAAGAGAAGTGCCTGAACAAGGTGCTTGCGAAGGTTAAGCGTCGTGCTGCGTCTAAAGTGATACAGTCTGTATATGAGCGAATTAACCCTAGCACAGACATACTTCACATGCTCTTTCCAATTCAACTTTGAGTCCAGCACCACGCCCAGACTTCGAGCAGACGAAACAAACGGGACACAGGAGTGTCCAAAGTGAAGGCAGTCTATATCCATTTCGTTGAATCTGTTCACAAGGACCGGGGAGCCGAAGATCATGGCTTTAGTTTTACCCACATTCAACCCCAAATGATTTCCAGCAGCCCAGTCCGCAATTTTCCCCGCAGCTCTGCTCAATCTCTCCAGAGTGGCCCGTATATCCTCGATCCGACCACGCACATAGATCTGCAGGTCATCCACGTATATCACGTGACTTACGCCAGGACCAAGATCCCGCGCAATGTCATTCACAAATAGCAGAAAAAGCAGCGGTCCCAACACAGAGCCTTGCGGCACTCCCCTGTTTAGGGGACGAAAGGAGGAAGTTTGACCCCCCACTCTTACTGCCTGCGACCGACCTGACAGATATGATGCGATCCATCTGATGACACTGTTTGAGAAACCAAGTGACCGTAGCTTCCCAAGCAGGGTCACGTGGCAGACCGAATCGAAGGCCTTACTAAAGTCGAATAACAGCAGTGCTGTCATCTGCTTCTTGTCAATGCCTTGTCTAATGTCGTCTGTCAGTTTAAGTAATGCTGTCTGAGTGCTATGTCCCTGCCTGAAACCAGCCTGAAATCCATCCAACAATCCCTCCGCTTCAATGAAAGACGAGACCTGGTTAAAGACCAGTCTCTCAAGGATCTTCGACAAGAAACAGAGAAGAGAGACTGGACGAAAATCACCCAAACATCTCGGAGTCGGAGTTTTATTAAGGGCTATCACGAGCGACTGTTTCCAGTGATCTGGAAACGTCGAGGTCAAAAGAGACTGGTTAAAGACATCACGAACAAATGGGCCCACAGCCTGGAATGCACACTTAATAAAACTCTGCGGAAGATGATCAACACCCACCGCCTGTGAAGTCGACTGGTCAATAGCAAGCTTGACATCCTGTAACGTAACGGCAGCAAAATTCAGCCTACCATCCCCTTCGTCCTCACCCAGATTTTCAAGGAAACGAGAAAGTTCTGGTGCAGCAGCATCAAACGACACAGAGGCAAAGTGAGCATTGAGATCCTCCTCAGAAAAGCCCGCAAGATTGGTGTCAGGCTTGAGGGAGATTCCGAGATGTTTGAGTTTCTTCCAGATCTGCTGAGGGTCAGTGAGTCCCTTAAGACGACTCCAATAAAAATCAAGTCTAGCAGTCTCTATCTTTTGATGTGCAAAGTCACGTGCCTGTCTGTACAAATAGAGTTCTATGTCAAGTTTTGATCGTCTGTAGCGTCTAAATAATCGGTCTCTTTCAGTCAAAAGTGAACGAAGAAAAGGGGTAAACCACAGGTGATGATTCCTCTTTTTGTGACTAAAGGTCTTGATGGGAGCAACAACCTCAAGAGCAGCGTGTAAGTTAGCATACAAAGAATCCAATCTATCACTTAAAGAAGCTTCATCATCCGTGACTACTGACCAGTCACATTTAGACAGATACTCGTTCAAGGTTACTGAGTCAATTGATTTAAAGTCTCTGTAGGTGAAATCATGAGTCGTAGTCTGGGGTACGTAGATGTTCAGCGTAGCAGTTATCAAGTCATGTCTAGCTATAAATGGAGATACAGATTTAGAATAATTCGTCACCGTGTTAAGGGCATCAACAATACAGAGATCCAGCCAGGTATCCGACGTTCGCGTGTGATGCGTGGCCCCATACGGCACAGAAAAAAGCGAGTTCTCAGCAATGAATGATTTCATGAAGGCCGCATCAGGGTTGTCCGTCAAAAGATCAGAGTTAAAATCACCCAGAAGAACCTTGGTGCCGTAGTTCAGCATAGTGTCCCGCAGAGTACTGACAAAATCCGACCCCTGAACAAACGGCGAGTGTGGTGGTCTATACACAACTCCCGCAAAAACAGGATCACCTCCCTTAGGGATAACTTCGCAGAATAAGTACTCTAGATGACCTGGACGACCGTTCCATACCGCAGAGGATGAGCAGAGATGTTTAACCGACAGAGATTTATGAATATACAATGCTACCCCTACCCCCTGAGTGTTGTGGTCCTTTCGAAACAGAACATAACCCTCCAATGAGACTAGAGCGTCCTTAAGTGACTGATGAAGATTTACTGACCATTATACGTGTTGTAATTATGTCCCGGGAGTCTATGTCGGGGTGAACCGACTTAAGTACAGCTAGCACTATGGCTTTAGGATTAGCCATAGGAGGAACGGACAAATCACCAATCACAATGTCAGTACAACTTGATGACCTTGATTTTTGGACTTCAGCTAAGGACTTGGAGAGGTCAGCATTTTTTCTTTCAAGGCTGAGCACCTTGCTTACAAGCTCAGGGTCACGATGAGAATTAGCTGAGTCCGTTGGGCTCTGCATCATCTGTTTCAATTCAGCTAATTCTCGCTTGACCTCATCCAGTTTAGCTTCAGCATTTTCCACTCTAGCCACAAGACCAGGAATGACATCAAGTTCCTTCAGTTTGGAATCCAGATCATCAAAGCTTACATTAACTTCTGACTTTAAACCATCGAAGCGTTCGTTTACCTCAGATTTAAATACATCGATCCGCTCGCTCACTGAGGACTTGAGGCCACAGATCTCCCTAAGGATTGTATTCAACTTGTCGTCCTGCGTCTGTTCAGTAGTTGAAGTGTTCGATGTACTCGATGCATTCGATGTTGAGCGAGTGCGATCATGAGGTGCAGAAGATTTGGGCCATGCCTGTTTAATGCATTCAGTGCAAGCCTTTCCAGGCTTACTATCAATGGTAACTGCAGCTAACTTTTTACAGGCCATGTGGAACCGTAGGGAGCAATTATCACAAGTGTGCAGTTTAGCATTATCCCGAGCAGGCAGCTTACAAGTATCACATACTTCCTGTCCATTGCCAGACATTATGTCAGTTTTAAAGCAAGTAAAAGTCGAGTTAATGAAGCAGGCAAGTAAAGTTTAGTTTTTGAAGCAGGCGAGTGATAATGATGTATTTCAGTCAGGCATTAAATCTGAATTTGAAAATTCGCGGTTGATTAGCGAGTAGTGAAGGTCAAGGTCCTGCCGCCTTCGAGTGGTGATTACAGCGCCCCCTAGCGTCGGGGGGTCTCAGCAGCGTTATCTACGGACAGGGCTAGTTGTGGGGCAATTTCGGTGCCCTATTGTGAAATTGCCCATAAGTACACCAGAAGACCGGAAAATGCCCTTGAAAGTCCAGTGATGCTCCTGAATTCTGCGTTTGCTATGGAATTAAAGACAAATGAGAAAAACGGACTCTAACGGTAGTTACCAACCGCTAATAAATGTCGTAGTCCGTCAAGGTCCGGTAGGTGGCGCCACTGATCCTTCTTTACCTCAGTTGATAACTTGGACAGTGCTGCGATCTAGCGGTAAAAATTATAATCACGGACCGAGCGTTGCCGCGCTTTCCTGGACAATAGACACTTAACCTCAAAATCACAGTAATATCACCACACTATTGTTCAACAAAATAACAACAAATTAAATTGCACTGAAACACCATCCAACAGTTCAAGGCTCAACACACCCAAAGTCCGCAAAATGACACGCGCAAACACTGTGCAACTTTAACTATAACAATCAAAATGCGGAGCCCCGAGTCAGCACAGTCACTCCGAACCGGATAGAGAGAGAGGAGTAGTCTGTAATGACGTAGGTGGTGTGTCTGTGTGAAGCAGCCAGGAAACTAGTATCTTCCTGAAAACTGCGAGCAAGGCTAGCTTGGTGTGAGTGGGCGGGCCCTTCGAGGGACTTAGCAGCCGCGCGCCGAAGAGGGCAGTTGCTGAAGGGTGCTTGAGCTGACAGGATGCCATTCTCAATGCAAGTTGTAATTCGGGTATACCTAAAATGACCTACTGCGGCTGTTCACCGAAATTATCTCTCGCCGAAAAAATCTAGTGAAAAGAACTAGACGGTGAAGCGGACACTGCAGTGGGGTCCACAACAGTGAGTTGTTTAATCAGCGCGCCGCACGGAATATTTAAATTAAAAAAAAAAAAAAACTTTTGCTGAAATCGAATTTTTATTCAAATTTTTTTTTGTTTAAAGATATTCAAAAAATCTAATTTTCTAGAATTTTTTTTAATCAGCTTTTTCGGAAAAATATCCATTTTTCATGAAAAAAATGAGAGAAAATTTGAGTTGAGCTGATGGCATTTTAATTAATCAATCTGATGAAAATACACAAGTTAAAATATTCAAGTGGTGAATATGATTGAGGTTAAAAATCTATATAAAATTTGGTATGAATTATAATTGATGAAACTCAAAAAAGCGCCACTTTTTTGTAAGTGTGTACAGGCTTGACAAATTTATTTTGGTTTCCGGCTACATCTTTGGGAAATGTGAATTTTAATGAGCCTCCCCGAGCTCAGAATAAGATGAAATAAAAGTAAATTATTTACAATAATTATTTAACGTTTATTTGACAAAATACAATTTGGTTTAGTGTAAAGTTTTAAATATGAAAACGACGACCGGCACGTGCGGAGGTTGGAAGTCGAATCCTTTTTTGTTGTTGATCTTGTTGCCTCGTTGTCAAGCGTGACGTCGTTGCTTGGCGCGTGAAGACGAAAGAAGTTGTGGGATTCGAACGTTGCGATCGCCGGCTGTTCGAACCGCCACAGGTACTCCCCCTCCAGTACTGCTCGCAGGTGTTGAGCAGAACGAAACTCGTTTTTTTGCAATTGGACAACTCATTGATAGCTGGGAGTCGTAAGCTGGCGTCGTGTTGTTTTTGGCCGTAGGCTCGCGAGATGAAGAAGGCAGGTCAGAGGCTTCAATGAAAGCTGGCTTCAAAACGTCAGTGAAGTACGTGCGTGCTTTCCCATTAATTTCAATTACGTAGTTTCGCTCGTTTATTCGTCGAACAACCTTGTGAGGGCCAGAGTAGGGTGGGTCCAGAGGCTTCCTGATGGAGTCGATTCGCCTGAAAACATGTGAGCAGGTAGACAGCTTGCTGAAGACGAAAGGCTTCTCGGTGACGTGTCTGGAAGCGGGCACTGATTTGGATCGACGTAAGTTTTCTTATCTGCCGAAAAGAAATCTCCAGGGACTCTTATCGTTGTACCAAATGGCATCTCGGCTGGTGAAGCTTGAAGATCTTCCTTGAATGCCGTGCGAAGACCTAATAAGACCATCGGGATTTGATCAGGCCATGGAATCTCCGGGTGACATATGAGGCCAGCGTTGAGCGTACGATGAAAACGTTCAACCATTCCGTCAGATTGTGGATGATACGTGGACGTCCGTACCCGATTAGCACCTATGAGTTTACCTAATTCAGTAAAAAGGGCTGATTCAAATTGCATGCCTTGATCGGAGGTGAACGTTAACGGAGGGCCGAAAAGGCTGATCCAGTCTTTGAGCATGGCCTTAGCAACTGTCCTCGCACTCATGTCCGGTATTGGGATCGCTTGAGTCCACCTGCTGTACCTATCGATGATGGTTGCACAGTACTGGAACGACTGGACCAAAGGCATTTTGATCAAATCCACATGAATATGATCAAATCTTGAGTCAGGTAGCTTGAATTCTCCCATTGCAGATCGGTTATGGCGGTGAACCTTGGGTCGTTGACAATGTTCACAAAGCTGAGACCAACGTGCGACGTCCTTGCGAACTCCTGGCCAGACGAATTTTTCGGAAACGAGTTTGACTGTTGCACGTGCCCCGGGATGAGCAAGGTTGTGAAGCAACTCAAAGGCTCTCTTACGTAGATTTTCTGGTAAGTAAGGTCTGACGATACCGGTTGAAGAGTCACAATAAACAGTATGACCTTCAATGACTAAGGGCTGGATGGCCAATCGTGGGTTGTTGAAAAGGTTAGGAAGCTCCTTGTCCTCTGTTTGAGCTTTGGCCACTGTTTCAGGATTTAATACTGAAGGCATAGCGACACTGTTGACACGGGAGAGGGCATCGGCAACTACATTATCCCTATCCTTTATGTGTTCCAAGGTAACCTGAAACTGAAAAATGTAGTCGAGTTATCGTGCTTGCCTTTCTGAAGCTTTCGATGAATTCTTGTCTGCTGCGTAGGTCAAAGGCTTGTGGTCGGTGTAAACTTTGAAAGCGTGACCTTCGAGGATTCGTCGGAAATATTTTATAGCAGCGTAAATGGCCAGAAATTCTCTGTCGTAGGTGCTGTATCGTTTTTCAGTGTCAGATAGTTTCCTTGAAAAGAAACCCAGTGGCCTCCAGGAACCAGGAGGATATTCTTGCTCCAAGTGTGCACCTATGGCAAGGTCCGAAGCATCTGTAGTCAAGACCAGTGGGGCGCCAGATCGGAGAAAAGTTGTTGTAGTAGCCTCCACTAGAGCCGTTCTGCTGGGAATGAAAGCATCGTCCGCTTCGGGGCATGCTTCTTCTTCGGAGGGAGACCTTTGAGCATGTCGTTCAAAGAAGCCATGATTTCAGCTGCCTTTGGAATGGTGCGATGAAAGTAGTTAATCAGGCCTAGGAAACTACGAAGATCGTGTGCTGTCGACGGCTTTGGAAACTCCACTAATGACTTGACGGTGTCGGGAGGAGGCGTAATTCCTTCCGCTGTAACTATGTACCCAAGATAATTAACCTTTTCCTTGCCAAGAACGCATTTTGCTGGGTTTATACGCAGCTTTGCTTCTCGAAGGACCTCGAAAAGTTGTCGAAGATGCTCAAGGTGTTGTTCGTGATTTTCAGAATCGACGAAGATGTCGTCTAGGTAGCACTTGGCGAACGGTAACTTGCGCAGCGTATGGTCCATGGTTCGTTGTAATGATTGAGCAGCATTGCGTATACCCATGGATGATCAAGTGAATTCGAAGAGTCCAAACGGAGTCGTAACGGCTGTTTTTGGAATATATTCCTCTGTGATGGAAATTTGATAAAAAGCTTTACGTAAGTCGATGACCGCAAAGATTTTGCCTTTAACTTCCAAAAGTAGGTCCTCGACGATTGGAATCGGGTAGCGATCCGGTTCAGTACAAGCGTTCAGATGCTTGTAGTCTCCAGTGATGCGCCACGTACCGTCACTTTTAGGAACCAAGTGAATTGGACTTGCCCATTGGCTGTTTGAGCGTCTGACGATGCCAAGTTCAAGAAGACGTTCAAATTCTTTTTCAGCGGCTTCGAGTCGATCACCAGTAAGTCGACGTGGGCGTTCGAAAACCGGTGGACCTTTTGTGACGATGGTGTGAAAAACAGGTAAGTCCGGGAGCGACGCAGCTGTGATGTCTGTCGAACACAAATCTGAAAACTCCTCAATAAGGTCTAAGTATTTTTTACCTAAATCACCATCGGGTATCTCGGCTGGCGTTGTAACTACTGAGACGCTATGGACTTTAGCAGCTGAAACCGAACCAGAGGAAGCCATGCCTGTGACGTAGTCGATCAGCCGTTTGGTGCGTAGGTCGATAAGTAGACCAAAGTAAGCCAAAAAATCAACGCCGATGATGGCTGATTGAACGTCTGCGATGATAAAGTATCAACGAAAAGAACTACGCAGACCCAGGTTCAACGTCATCAAATGAGTGCCGTAAGTTGCAATTTGCAAAAAATTTGCAGCATGAAGTGTCAGTGGTTGTCGTTTTAATTTTTTTAACTTGACTGAATTCTTCGGAAGGAGTGAAATTACGGAGCCTGAGTCAACCAGGAACTTGATTTGGCAGTCTCGGTCGTAAACGTGGAGGCGGGTTTCTGAAGGCAATGCATCTCCAACCTCTGCCGCCTGAATCGAGGTTGGAATTACCGTTTTCCCTGCGATGAAAAAGTGCAAGGAGCCTTACACTTCTGGGCCTGGTCAGAGTACTTCTGGTGATACCAGCACCAATTTGGGTTCCGGCTTGGAGTATCGGAGCGGGCCTTTTTATTGTCGAATTGCCTTGATCGTGAGCGGGAGCGTGACCTCTGCTGGGATTGGATCGTATCTTCAAGGTTTTGATTTTGCCTGGTAAGTGAGACAAGTTGAGCCAATGAAAGTCTTATGGCGGCCAATTCTTGAGCAAGAGGATCTTCTACAGCGGCAACGGATGGTTGGCTTGATGTAAGCACCGAATTTGACGAAACCGCGCTGAAGGCTGCTATCACAGGATCATTGGTAACAAGTTCGTCGGCAAGGGTAGCTTGCTCGTCTAGACCTGTTGCTTTGAGGACTTTGATTAGCTTACTAACCTGGGCTGGAAAAAGATCTAGCCACTTTACTCTTAGCGCCTCATCTGTTATTGCGTTCCTAGCTAGAGAACGCATGTGACGCTACAGCTGCGACGGTTTTTTGTCACCAAGCTGCAATTCATTAAGTAGCTTGTGCAGCTGTCGATCCGCCGAATCGGTAAGTCGTTCAAGGATCGCAGCTTTGAGGCTCTCGTACTTGTTATTAAGAGGCGGATTTAGTAGGATGTCAGACACTTCTTGAATGATGTCTGTGTCCAAGGTATTTACGACGAGGTCGTACTTGCTTGTGTCTGATCGGATCCGGTATGTTCCAAAAGCCGACTCAACCTTGACGAACCATAACTGGGGATTGAATTTCCAAAACCTCGGTAGATGGCAAGATGATGTAGACTCCACGGCCAACTGCCCCTGTTGAATTTGTGCTGCGGGAACATCACCAAGAACGTTCTGTTGTACGTTTTGTTGAACTGCATGAGCGCCGTTTTCATCAACGACCTGCTGAGTGTTGTTTTGAGTGGCTAGTTGTTGACCGTGGCCAGTGTTAACAGTAGGTTGAAGTGTGGGGTTGATCATGATATTATTCTGCACGCGTCGGTCGCGCGCAAAAGAACTTTGCGGTGAATGAAAAATGATGAAAAAAAAAAAAAAAGAAAAAAAAAGGAAGGTTATGAAAAAAAAAACTAAGGTGTCACCACTTTGGGAAATGTGAATTTTAATGAGCCTTCCCGAGCTCAGAATAAGATGAAATAAAAGTAAATTATTTACAATAATTATTTAACGTTTATTTGACAAATTACAATTAGGTTTAGTGTAAAGTTTTAAATATGAAAACGACGACCGGCGCGTGCGGAGGTTGGAAGTTGAATCCTTTTTTGTTGTTGATCTTGTTACCTCGTTGTCAAGCGCGACGTCGTTGCTTGGCGCGTGAAGACGAACGAAGTTGTGGGATTCGAACGTTGCGATCGCCGGCTGTTCGAACCGCCACACATCTGATTGTCTCTGATTTGAAACAATTAATTAATGAAAAATTATGTTATAATTTCGTAAGTGCAAATTGTTTTATTTTAAATCATGTGTTGGTAAAATTTTATTTTCAAAATTTAAATTATAATGTGGGAGTAAAGCCATAAAGAATAATATTCATACACATATATTTACACGAACAATGTATTAAAGAAAAATACATGAATTAATTTACAGCAGCAAAAACATAGATAATAATTAATTACTTTAAGGACGTTGCCTCGTCGCGGAAGTAGAAGGGGAAGCCGCCCATAGGTTAGGCACGGGAACAACTGACATTCGCCTCGAATCTACTTGGTCAATTAACAAAATTATTTTATTTTCAACTCGTTGGTACTCGAGACTGAATTAATAAAACTTTCTGAAATTTTTACATAGTATTACTCAAGATTTCTAGTTTTTAACAGTGTGAATCAAAAGTCTAGAAAACTTTTTTAAAAATAAGGAAAAATCAGCAAACTTTTTACTGATTTTTTAATAACAAAACAATGCCGAAATTGTTTAAAAATCCATAAGAAGTTTTCCAAAAACATAGCAATTTGTTCTTTAAGGCTCTAGGAATGACATATCCAAATTTCAAGATGATTGCCAACCTGGTTCGAAAACTACAGCAAAATGAAAACAGCATGGTTTTCCCATAAGAGCCTATGTTAAATCACCCGATTTGGAGCGATTTTAGCCCAACTTTGAATTAAAATTTCTCAACAACTGTATTGTAAATCCTCTTGAAATTTAGACAAGTTATTCCTTAAGCCTAAACTTAAAGATTGCAATAATTTTCAAACGATTCTTATGGATTTTATTTCACGAGGCAACGTTCTTAAGAAAAATTCCCATGAGGCAAAACGAAATCGTGATAACTTTGGGTCAATATCTACGTACGGTTATTTAGCTAAGCTGTTTGGTCATCCAGTCTCATGGAGAAGCCATAAGCAACCCATCGACGTGTAATGCTGAGTACGTGACTATGAGCGAGACTTGTAGTGAGGTAATATCGTTGGATAAAGCATTTAGAGATATGATGGAAACAACAACGTGTCCTGCGATTATTTGGTGTGATAATAAAGCCGCGGTAGATAATACTCAGATGGAAGGTTGTAATAAAGTTTAATATTTTGATGATAGTATAGGGGTGATGAAAGAAAACTTAGAGTTCAGAAAAAGAAAAGGTAGAAAAAAGAGATGGCTCAAACTCATAAAGACTTTGTGAAATCTTATGCATCTCAGAGTCGAGTAGAGGTTCGATTGATAAGTACACATGAAAACCCTGCTGGCCTATTTACAAAACCACCACTCACCCTCGATAAACATAAAAAATTTAGAGATATCTTATTAACCTCATGAATTTGAATTTGCATATGAGTAAATCCGCCAAACTATGTTTTTTTTCAGTAATATTGAAACTTTTTCAATTTTTGAAGCACACTCTTGAAATTTTGGCAATAATTCTTTAAAATAATAAGAAATAAAAAAATGTAGCGTGGATCGTCGTAACAAGTTGCCTGAAATAGTTATTTAAACAATTAAATTATTATTTAAGTAAAGTTAAAATCCGCCTATGCCAATCGATTTTTAGGAAAAAATAAAAGGATAGATAGTTTTTTTTTAATTCAGTTGAAATTAGCTTAGTTTTTTTAAATATAACAATCGTAACAACATAAATTTTTAATAATACTCATCGCATGGTACCATTGAGTTACTTGTGCTACAAGTAGTATAACCAAATGAAAATATCGTTTCGGAGAGACTGTCAATGAACGCAAAAGTAGTTTATACTGTTAATAATTTATTATTTATTGTACTAAACAATAAATGTACAATGATGTAATACAATTAGTGTAAAAATATTAAATAACTATGTCAAAGAATAGGTTAGGTTATGTGATTCTTATGTACTTTAGTGAAGGCAATAATAATGTATAGACAATAATACATATTCACTTACTCATGTTTTAACAATAATCGGAATACAATCAATAATCTTTTGAAAACGGTCAAGAAGTTATTCCTTAAACCTAAGCTCAAAGATTGCAATAATTTTCAAACGATTCTTATGGATTTTATTTCACGAGGCAACGTCCTTAACGCATATCTTCTTACCCTAATATTTCATATCAAATTAACAAAAAACTCATTACATCTTAAACCTTATACAGTATGGTTTACACATTATAGATGCTTCGCAAAAGAAAAAAACGAGGTTTAAAAGCCATTCAAAATCCAGATTTTGTTTATGAAAGTCTGATAAAAAAGTAAGAGAAACAATAAGTTCTAAAGTAATTAACAAAAAAATGACAAAAAATGTTTACAATAAAATAATTTTTGATTAAATTAATTAATTATTGTTCAGAAAAAAGTCAGGAAGAAGACCTTTTGCTGAAAGAAGTATTACCTAATACTCATTAAGAAACTACTGATGAAAAAATTGGATCTATTACTTCAATGCTTTCAGGCTGATATATACTTAGTGGTTTGAGTTCGCGGACACTTATTTTTATATTTATAATTGTTACGGAGTGGACCACTATTCGCTCGTAAATATTTCGGCTCATTCGCTCAACTTTAAATTGATAAACTACATGGCTCCATCTATGAGTCTAGGCGGGGACTTTAGTCCCAATTCTCACTCCCGCGCGCCGTAGTGCTGGGCAGTACCGCTGTCGCCGTTGCTGCTGCCACAGGCTTCGCGTGCTGGCTTCTGGTTTTGGTGCTCAAGTGTGTGTGTGTGTGCAGCAGAGAGTTCTCCCGGCTTTTTCACGGTTCTTCTCAATGGCTCTTCTCATCGCCCTTTTCACCAGGTAGTCTCGGAACCTGCCTTTTCACCGTGCACCAGCTCATCCGGACGATCACAGACAGTAATTCTGTGATCATCAACAACCTCGGAGCCGCGCCATTACCACGTGTACCAGCTACTCTTCACCGGTGGTCCACGGAGAATTTGTCTGGTTCAAGGACAATCCTCACTCATCGAACATCTCCAGGTATTCAGGTGCAAGGAACAGTCATTTCCTTGCCCCTTCTCACTTTTCATTTTCTCTAGCACAGAATTTACGACTCTGTGCTGATTTCGTTTATCTCAATGTGCACAAGCACGTAGCCATTTCGGCCATTTTCTCTCTCTCTCTCTCTCTCTCTCTCTCTCTCTCTCTCTCTCTCTAGGGAGTAGTACGACCTCCTGGGTCCGAGTACGGCTGGACGTACGTACACACGCTCTCGGTTTTTTCCTAATGTTTGAGTCTCGTTCCCGTGTTCACTGAGAGATTTTTTTTCTAGTGTAGCGGTTCTCGTGCTAGTTTAAGTGGAGTGATTGACTTTTGTTTACTGTGGTGTTGCTCATAGTAATTTAACTTTGAAAAAACTAATTAAAGTACACCAGTGCAAAGTGAGGTTAGTGCAAAATTTTGGCGGCATCAGTGTTTAGCCGCGCAAAGTGCCTTAAGTTCTATCTACAATAGTGCGCGCATAGCCATAGCAAATCCGCGCGAATTTTTGAATCATAGTTAGGCTGCGCAATTGATACCTGGCAACCCGGCATACCTTGGAGCCTGTACGGTATACTATCACCTTACACTGGTTGACTGTTTTGGCAACTGTCACCCCTTATCTGCGGTTTTACGGCCTAACTATTCATAGTCTTCTACTACCTGCTAGCCTCTTTAGGTGGTCTATACCACACAGTGGTCTGACCATTTCTTGGCCTTTTCACTTACCTGTGGCCTGACCACAGGTTGACTAGTACTTTTTGTCCGTCATCTCGCTAGCTCTTTGTGCAGTACTGTGTGCTTGAGAGGTTAAGAGTAGCCAGTGATACTTAAAACTACAGTCATGAACGGGAAAGATACTCCTCTCTGTGGCTCTTGTCACGGGCCCGCGCGCACAAATGCGAAACTACACTGCTGCGACAATTGCAGCAAGCTCTACCATTCGCAGTGTGCTAAATTAGCAACTGTTATGCTGCATGGTAAGCAAGCGAAAGCCTGCACGTTCTGCATCACCCAGGCCGCGCCTGACAAGACTAGGTTGAACGACGCAGTGAACACTCGTCTGCGCACAAACTCAGCCTCATCTGCTTCATCTAATACCTCGAATGCCGCAACTTCGGAGAATGTTGAGCCAGTAGCCAATGAGGCACTTTTGAGAAGTATCCTGAATGAGCTTGGAAACCTGAAGACTTCCTTCAAGGAGCGCTTCGATGGAATTGACAACAAACTTGCTGATCTGGATGTCATCCCGAAGTTGGTAGCTCGAGTTGACACTGTTGAGGACCAGCTGGAAGATATAAAAGGTGAACTGGCTGAGCTGAAGGAGAAGTTTGAAAATCCGGAACTGTCTGCCACCCTCCACTGTGATACTGAGCTGTTAAATAAAATTCAACAAATTGAGAAAAAGAATGCCGCTCTCAGCTCTGATCTTGCTCGATTGAACGCGACGACACGTGCTACAAATTCCTCGGAGCTGGTAATTGGAGGTCTTGCTACTCCTCCTGGTGCCAACGTGAAATCACTTGTTCTCTCAGTACTCAAGACTCTGCGTCCGGATACTGAAGCCCGAGATATAGTGGGTGCAAGGATGCTCATCAGCAAGGCCACCACAAGGTCAGCAACGTCAACTTCCACTTCAAACGCTGCAACGTCCTCAACTCAACCTCCAACCACAACCTCGCCTACGAATCGTCAGCAAAGTCGCCCACCATCGATTCTGGTTACACTTCACTCCAGAGCACTCATGCTAGAAATTATCCAGAGCAAAATTAAGTTGGGTAAGCTGCACACCTCTGCATTGTCATCGAATTTACCCCCTGAGATTGATCCCAACTCAATCTTGCCTGGACTGCTGAACCTGAACGAATTCCTTCCTAAGGAAGTTTTTGATTTGCATCGTGCTGTACGTGAGAAGGCGAGACAATCTGACTCTGGATTCATCAGCTTCATCCGCAGTGGCCGAATCTACGTTCGCAGGAAGAAGGGAGACACCCCTACACTCATCTCCAGCATTGAAGATTTGAATCGTTTTTTGTAATAACAGGTATGCTGACACATCTTCTCTCTCGCGGTAATATTACATTTTCATATTATCACTTCAGTCTTCTTCACAGTATGCATCTTTCATCTCTCACCTCACATGTAACTACTTCTTCCTCTACTACATCCTATTTCAAACCACTACTCTTTAGTTCTTCTTCATCTCATTCTCAATCATTCTCCCAGCCTCCTACACACTCTTTACACCAGAGGTCCGTGCGTGGCAAGGGCATGATGCTGCGTGTCTGCCATTTCAATGCTAACTCCCTTAAGGGACATATCGAGCAGGTTAGGCTGTTTCTTTTATCACAGCCCATGATACACGTGATCGCTGTTACTGAATCCCATTTGGGTCCTTCGATTGAGGATGCGCTTGTTGCTTTGGAGGGTTATACTCTTCTAAGGCATGACCGTAATAACCAGGGGGGCGGGGTGGCGTTATATGTTCATCAATCTCTGTCAGTTAAACACCTCTGCTCGTCTTCCACTGAGTGGAACGGTAGGCCTGGTCATCCTGAGTATCTTCTAGCTGAGGTCTCTCTTGGAGGCACTGACCCCATATTTGTAGGTGTGGTGTATAGGCCCCCGCATGCCCCATTTGTCCTCGGGTCTGACTTTGTGTCCAACCTGCGTGATAATATGCATGATTATGGCACTAAGGTCATCCTTGGTGATTTTAATGCAGACCAGCTCTCGGACTCACCTGATGCGATTTTTGTGCGTGATTTTATTGATGAGAATTCTCTGTTTTCGGTCCCATTTGGGTCTACACATCACACCTCCTCACACCACTCGGATACTTGGCTTGACCTGGTTCTCGTTGACGCACTGGACACTGTGACTAGCTACTGGAAGACAGAGACACCTTTTATTGCGGGACATGACCTGATGACAGTCACCCTTGACATTCAAACCCCCCAAGTTTTGACGAATGACTTTACTTTCAGGGACTTCAAATCTGTTGATGCTAGAGCTTTGAATCAATTTTTGCTAAGGTGTGATTGGTCAGTATTCACGGATGAAACGCAGTCGCTTAGTGAGAGGGTGGGTTGCTTGTACTCTAACCTCAACGCTGCTCTTGATATTTTTGCTCCTCTGAAAACCCTCAAACAAAGAAAGAATCGTCATCCGTGGTTTGCTGCATACCACCGTGACCTATTGACTGAAAGAGACAGACTCTACAGACGTTACCGACGCTCGAGACTCGATATTGAACTACTTTTATACAGGCAAGCGCGTGATTTTGCACATGAGAGGATTGAGTCTGCGAGACTCGACTTCTATTGGCAAAGGCTTAAGAACATCACTGATCCTCAACAGCTCTGGAAGGAACTAAGGCATCTTGGTATCTCTTCCAAAGCAGACTCCAATCTGGGTAGCTTCTCGGTGGAGGATCTCAATGCTCACTTTGCCTCTGTCTCTTTTGATAATATGGCACCAGATCTCTCTCTTTTTCTGAATAACTTGGAAAAAGAGACAGATCATGGTGGCTTTGCGTTTGTGGATGTGACGGTGGACGAGATAGCACGCGTTATGTGCCAGTCGACATCCCAGGCGGTGGGCATTGACTCCCTACCGCAGAGCTTTATTCAGTCAGCCTTTCCTTCCATTGGTCCTTTCATCTGCAATATTTTTAATACTTCCCTATCCACATCGACCTTTCCTGAGCAGTGGAAGAAGTCAATAGTGATCCCTCTCAATAAGACACCCTCTCCGTCTTGTCTAAATGATTTTCGTCCTATCTCCCTGCTCAGTTTTATGTCGAAGATCCTTGAGAGACTGGTCCATGACCAGATTACTGCCTTTGTTGAATCGCAGGGTTTGATGGACGATTATCTGGCGGGCTTCAGAGCAGGGCATAGCACACAGACAGCACTATTGAAACTCACGGAAGACATTCGGGTGGGTATGGACAGAAGACAAATGACCGCGCTGTTGCTTTTTGATTTTAGTAAAGCCTTCGATTCGGTCTCGCACGTAACGTTGCTCAGGAAGCTACAGTCCTTGGGTTTTTCGCATGGGGTTTTGAGATGGGTTGCCTCTTATCTGGTTGGCCGCTCGCAAGCAGTAAGGGCAGAGAACGGCAGTTTTATTTCTTTCCGCCCCCTTAATAAGGGCGTGCCCCAGGGCTCCGTGTTGGGTCCTCTGCTCTTCCTTCTGTTTGTTGTTGACATAGCTGTAGGCCTTGGCCCTGGTGTCTTTCATGTGATTTATGCGGATGACCTGCAGATTTACGTGCGGGGCCGACTTGAGGACATTAATGCCACTCTTGGAAGACTGAGCCGGGGTGCTGAACACATTGCTGACTGGGCTGCCACTAATCAGCTGGTGTTGAATGCTGGTAAGACCAAGGCAATGATTTTTGGGACCCCGTTCTATGTCAATGCCTTTAACGATTTGGGTATTCGAGACCTGCGGTTTGGTGGCTGCTCAGTCCCGTTTGTCCCCTCTGCGCGTAGTTTGGGGGTGATGCTGGACTCTAAGCTGAACTGGAAAGACCATGTTCGGTATGTTTGTCGTAGAGCCAACTCTCTTTTGTACCGTCTTAACCATTTCAGACGCAGCACCACCTCTGAACTGCGTAAACACCTCGTGCAGACCTTGCTTTTTCCTATTATTGACTATTGTTCACTGGTGTACTGTAATATCTCGGGTGGGCAGGATCTCATACTACAGCGTTTGCTCAATCGTGGGATCAGGTACATCTTTGGGATTAGAAAGAGTGATCACGTTACACCCTACCGACGTGAGCTTGGCTGGCTTCGAGTAGCGGGCCGCAGGGATTATTTTGCTGCCTGCTTGCTCTATAGAATCCTTCTCACAGGTACTCCCTCCTATTTGGCGAATTTGTTTGTTGAGAAGCTCAGCTCACGTCCCTTGAGAATGGCGAACCCGCATGCACTTGATTCGTTGATTGTCCCCTTTGCTCGTACGGACTGTCTGAAACGATCTTTTCATATACTGGCTACTTACTCATGGAACACACTACCCCCTCATATACGCCAATCATCATCCCTGTCCAGTTTCAAACATCTCGTCAAAACACATATTTTTACTGCTGAGGGAGAAGACTGAGTCTGGTACGCCGTTGTTAAATTGTGTACCTGTTGCACATTCATCTTACTATTACTAATGCTATTATTATTACTATGATTATTGTTTATTACTGTTATTGTTATTTTATATTATCTATCTATATTTACATACCTTTTATATACCTTTATTTTATTTTATTTTATTTTATTTTATTTTGTAATTTTAATTTTATGTATAACTTTTTCACCTTGTGTATTTTGTACAACATAATGTACAATTAATAAAATCATCAAAATCAAATCAAAAATCTCTCTCTCTCTCTCTCTCGTTATCTCTTTCTATTTTCAAGGCCACTCTCTAATGCTACTCGACCAACGCTCACACCTTTTAATGTAAATAAGAAAACTCTCATAATTTAAGTTCAAATCAATATCGGTGTTTACATTTACTTATGACTTGACTGTTACGCTCGGGCCTCTCTCTCTCTCTCTTCAAGACAACGCTCGTGAATAGACGGTTTCACTCGCCATTTTGTGAAACTTCTCAAGTTTCTCTTGGTTCTTTCTCGTGACTCTTTCTCATCATCCTCAACGTAGTCATCTCATCAGTACAGTCAACTCGACAAATCATCTACTTGGTGTTGGCTCAACTCGGGAGACATTTGATCTTCAATCAACTCAAACGGCTCGGCTCAATTCAATTCTTGGGTTAATTGCTCAGCAAGGAGAGCTTTCACGGCGTGGCATCTTCAGGTATTTCGCTCAGAACCGGTAACAATAATTTACCGGTGTTTCTCATTGTCATTCTCACAGCCAGAAAATCAATAAAATTACTGTGCATTCTCTTGCTCTCTCTCTCTTTTCTTTGTACTGTCTTACACGCAGCCATTTTCTTTTCTACTCTTTTCAAGGCCATTCTCTGTTACTTTGTTTACCTCAACTGTACTCAAGCAAAACTCGTATTTATGGTTTGAATTAATATAATCAAATTCGTCAAGAGTTTTGACTAGGCGGTTTCTCAAATTAATTAATTTTCTTTACACGGAAATTAATGCTGGCAATTCTCAATTCAACATATTCTCATATCTCAGTTTCTCTCTTTAATCAATTATTATTCTCCTCTCAACGCTCAACTGGTCTACTCTCAAAAGGATCTACTCATCTTTAACAATCACCCAAGGACTCTGCTCAACAACAAAGAGGTTTTATCATAACTGCAAGCTCATTCATCAAGGTGTACATCAACTCAACTGAGTTGATTGCAACTCTTTATCATTGTAAATATTCAAGTAAGGTGTACACTATTGTTTAACTCAACCCGGAAGATCTGTAAATATTGTAAATAAATAATCAAAATTGTATATAATGGTAATTAATGGTCTACTCAATTTAATTGACAACCCTCCCCTACCAGCTTTTAATCCGGCAAATGAATAAAAATTAATATTACGGCAAATCCGTAACAATAATTTTTACTCAGGTTTTTCGTACTCAGTAGCAGTTTAGTGTTCTTCGTGGTTTTCCAAATTTAAATATTTCGACCAAGTTAATTCTTATTAATTCAGACTTTTAGAAAGTTGTACTTAATCAAACAGTTAAAAAAAAGAAAATGAATATTATGAAGCTGTAGTGTACCACTGGACTGAATAATTTGAAAGTTTCATTGTTTAAATAATTCATGACAAACTTCATATTTTAAAGTTGAATCTTGGTTTCGATGGAGTCTATTATTTTTACTAAAATTAAACTAAATATACTTTTTTGTTCATAAAATTTTTGGTTTGAGGTACTGAAAAAACTTATTTTTCTAATTTTTAACTGAAATAAAGAAATAAAAACAGTAGCGAAAGATTAAATTATTTTAAAAGGTTATAAATAATGTAAATTTTTTTCACTGTAAAGTATTTATAAGAGGATTAAGTTTGTTATTTATATTCATTGTGTATTAAATTTAAAAAAAATGATAGAAATATTCTAGTAGGAATATTTAAAGCAAATGTTTATAATTATTCGAACAAATATATTTTAGAAATATGTTACTGTATGCAATATTTATAGTTTAAACTAATTTTCTAAAAGGAAACTTGCGTTATCCAATGGCTATGTACAATAAATGTAGTTTATTAAAAAATCTTTATCTATAATGTGTAAACCATACTGTATAAGAAATTATATCATAATTATTAATTAATTAATTGTTTCAAATCAGAGACAATCAGATGTAGCCGGAAACCAAAATAAATTTTTCAAGCCTGTACACCCTATTAAAAAAGTTCACATGTAAATCCACGTGAGTATCCACGTGATTCATCCAATCTATAAATCCACTTGACCAAATTTAAAAAAAAACCAAGTTCTGCATGTAAACATTTTATAACTGATTTAATTTTTTTACTAACAAAAAAGTTTTTTCAGTTAAATGAAATATTTTAAGTTGAATTAAGTACTTTGATTTTTTTCTACACATTTAGGAAATTAAAAATTTTGACACTTATAAATTCTTCGGGACTTGATAAAATTATGAGTTTCGAACTTTCTTTGGAAATTTCCAGCATTTAGGATTTTTTAGGAACTTGGAATTTTCAAAGGCTCATAATATTGTTGTTGACTTGGAAATTTTTCGGTCTGTGGGAATTAAAAATTTATCTAGTTTATGAGAAATTTTTTTGGTTCTTCCGGACTTAAAAGTTGTTCAGTTTGTGATACTTAGCTGATTTAAAATGTGCAGACTGAGAAATTTTTTGAACCGTAGACACTTAGAATTTTTTCAATCTCTGGAACTTGAATATTTTTCGAACCTTGAACAATTAGAATAGAAACCGCAGACACTTTTAAAGTGAGTTGAGCCTGTGAAACATAAAAATTTATTTTGTTTTTAGACTTTGAAATTTTTCAAACCATGTAAAAAAAATTAAGATCTTCAAAAGATCTTTTGAAGACATATCTTAACTATGGGCTATTTTTGAGATGTTTTAAGACAAAAAAATTATGTTTTATTTTTGATATGTATCATTTCAAAAATGTCTGAAAAAGTTCTTTTGAAGGTAAAAATTACTTATTTTTTCGTTAATTTTTATATGTATGATACGAGATGATTTTTAGATCTTTGATCATTTTGAGATAAATTTTAGATAAATTTGAGATAAATTTTTTTATATAACCTTTTCTCTTAAAGATATTTATAATAGTTTTTAGAAATGATAATAAGGCAAGTGATAATAATTGCAAGATTAACTTTGTGTATTTAAGATTTTTTTAAAGATCATTTTGTGATGAAATTTCGATATTATTTATGCGCGTTTTTTTAAAGATATATATTAATATATTTTTTAAGATAGCAAGATTCGTTAAAATAAATTTTGTACGATTTAAAAAAAATTTTCAACCAGCATTTTAAATATTTCAAGACCTTTTTTTGAAACTACCCTACTAAAAAAGTTCACATGTAAATCCACGTGGATATCCACGTGATTCATCCACTCTATAAATCCACTTGACCAAATTAAAAAAAAAAAAAAAAAAACTAAGTTCCACATGTAAAAATTTTAAACTTATGTACTTTTTTATAAACAAAAAAGTTTTTTCAATTGAATGAAATATCCCAAGTTGAATTGAGTATTTTGATTTTTTCTACACTTTCAGGAAATTGAAAATTTTGACACTTGTAAATTCTTCGGGACTTGATAAAATTATGAGCCTTGAACTTTTTTCGAAAATTTCCAGCATTTAGAATTTTTTAGGAGTTTGGAATTTTCATAGGCTTATAATATTGTTGTTGACTTAAAACTTTTAAGGTCTGTGGGACTTAAAAATATATCTATTCTATAAGACTTAGAAATTTTTTGAACCGCAGACACTTAGAATTTTTTCAGTCTCTGGAACTTAGAAATTTATTTAGTTTTCGGACTTAGAAATTTTTCAAACCGTAGACACTTTTAAAGTGAGTTAGGTCTGTGAAACATAAAAATTTTTTGAAGGGCAGACACTTAGAATTTTTTCAGTCTGTGGGACTTAGAAATTTATTTTGTATTTAGACTTTGAAATTTTTCAAACTGCATAAAAAAAATTAAGACCTTAAAAAGATCTGTTGAAGACATATCTTAACTATGGCTGTTTTTGAGACATTTTAAGACGAAAAAAATGTTTTATTTTTTATATGTATCATTTCAAAAATGTCTGAAAAAGTTCTTTTAAAAATAAAAATTACTGATTTTTTCGTTAATTTTCATATGATTCTAAGATGATTTTTAGATCTTTGATCATTTCGAGATGAATTTTAGATATTTTTAATTACGTAACCTTCTCTCTTAAAGATGTTAATAATAGTTTTTAGAAATGATAATCAGGCAAGTGATAATAATTGCAAGATTAATTTTGTGTATTTAAGATTTTTTTAAAGATCATTTTGTGATGAACTTTCGATATTATTTATGCGCGTTTTTTTAAAGATATATATTAATATATTTTTAAAGATAGCAAGATTCTTTAAAATAAATTTTGTACGATTTTTAAAAAATTTTCAACCAGCATTTTAAATATTTCAAGACCTTTTTTGAAACTAATGAAATTTCATTATTTTTTCAAATTAAAGAGTTTACCGTGAATTACTTTCGTAGAGCACTGAGGACTCGGGTATAATCTGTGCATGTTCGCGGCTAACCTTTATTTTTCTTTAATCTAGTTTCTGAAAAAAGAAAAAAAAATTGCCACAAAGTATCATTCAAACATTAAACACCAAATTTAAATTACTGCTTAATATTTAAGACTTATCTGATCGGAAGTTCTCCGGTAGAAGTTCAAACGGATAACCAACTTTTATTCGCTCTCTTGACTTCTTTCGCTACTTTGTATCATTTGTCTGTCGATTCTGTATTTTTACTAGTTGTTGAACACATTTTTATTTTTATTTTATATAATTTACATTTAAAAAATATATCTTGAAAACTTACTAATATTGGTTAAACTTTGTCATCTCGGTATGCTGAAGATTAACCAACATTATCACCAGCAACGACGTGTGCACAGGTCGTTGTTATGAATACGTTTGATTCGATCGATCGTCTTAGCAGCCAAATTCATTTTGTTTATTCTCATATTTTTTCTAACCATACAAAGATGGTAAATATCACCAATATTTTTTTTGAGTATTCAAGATATATTTTTTTAATGTAAATTATATAAAATAAAAATAAAAATTTGTTCAACAACTAGTAAAAATACAGAATCGACAGACAAATGATACAAACTAGCGAAAAAGTCAAGAGAGCGAATAAAAGTTGGTCAGCCGTTTGAATTTCTACCGGAGAACATCCGATCAGATAAGTCTTAAATATTAAGCATTAATTTAAATTTGGTGTTTAATGTTTGAATGATACTTTGTGGAAATTTTTTTTTTCTTTTTCAGAAACTAGATTAAAGAAAAATAAAGGTTAGCCGCGAACATGCACAGATTATACCCGAGTCCTCAGTGCTCTACGAAAGTAATTCACGGTAAACTCTTTAATTTGAAAAAATAATGAAATTTAATTAGTTTCAAAAAAGGTCTTGAAATATTTAAAATGCTGGTTGAAAATTTTTTAAAAATCGTACAAAATTTATTTTAAAGAATCTTGCTATCTTTAAAAATATATTAATATATATCTTTAAAAAAACGCGCATAAATAATATCGAAAGTTCATCACAAAATGATTTTTAAAAAAATCTTTAATACACAAAATTAATCTTGCAATTATTATCACTTGCCTGATTATCATTTCTAAAAACTATTATTAATATCTTTAAGAGAGAGGATTACGTAATTAAAAATATCTAAAATTTATCTCAAAATGATCAAAGATCTAAAAATCATCTTAGAATCATATGAAAATTAACGAAAAAATCAGTAATTTTTATTTTTAAAAGAACTTTTTCAGACATTTTTGAAATGATACATATAAAAAATAAAACATTTTTTTCGTCTTAAAATGTCTCAAAAACAGCCATAGTTAAGATATGTCTTCAACAGATCTTTTTAAGGTCTTAATTTTTTTTATGCAGTTTGAAAAATTTCAAAGTCTAAATACAAAATAAATTTCTAAGTCCCACAGACTGAAAAAATTCTAAGTGTCTGCCCTTCAAAAAATTTTTATGTTTCACAGACCTAACTCACTTTAAAAGTGTCTACGGTTTGAAAAATTTCTAAGTCCGAAAACTAAATAAATTTCTAAGTTCCAGAGACTGAAAAAATTCTAAGTGTCTGCGGTTCAAAAAATTTCTAAGTCTTATAGAATAGATATATTTTTAAGTCCCACAGACCTTAAAAGTTTTAAGTCAACAACAATATTATAAGCCTATGAAAATTCCAAACTCCTAAAAAATTCTAAATGCTGGAAATTTTCGAAAAAAGTTCAAGGCTCATAATTTTATCAAGTCCCGAAGAATTTACAAGTGTCAAAATTTTCAATTTCCTGAAAGTGTAGAAAAAATCAAAATACTCAATTCAACTTGGGATATTTCATTCAACTGAAAAAACTTTTTTGTTTATAAAAAAGTACATAAGTTATAAAATTTTTACATGTAGAACTTATTTTTTTTTTTAATTTGGTCAAGTGGATTTATAGAGTGGATCAATCACATGGATATCCACGTGAATTTACATGTGAACTTTTTTAGTAGGGTAATTAAATTTCATTATTTTTTCAAATTAAAGAGTTTACCGTGAATTACTTTCGTAGATCACTGAGGACTCGGGTACAATCTGTGCATGTTCCCGGCTAACCTTTATTTTTCTTTAATCGAGTTTCTGAAAAAGAAAAAAAAAATTGCCACAAAGTATCATTCAAACATTAAACACCAAATTTAAATTACTGCTTCATATTTAAGTCTTATCTCTTGACTTCTTTCGCTATTTTGTATCATTTGTCTGTCGATTCCGTATTTTTTCTAGTTGTTGAACACATTTTTATTTTTATTTTATATAATTTACATTAAAAAAATAAATCTTGAATACTCAAAAAATATATTGATGATATTTTACCGTCTTTGTATGGTTAGAAAAAATACTAAAATAAACAAAATGAATTTGGCTGCTAAGACGATCGATCGAATCGAACGTATTCATAACAACGACCTGTGCACACGTCGGTGTTGGTGATAATGTTGGTTAAACTTCAGCATACCGAGATGACGAAGTTTAACCAATATTGCTAAGTTTTCAAGATATATTTTTTTAATGTAAATTATATAAAATAAAAATAAAAATGTGTTCAACAACTAGTGAAAACACAGAATCGACAGACAAATGATGCAAAGTAGCGAAAGAAGTCAAGAGAGCGAATAAAAGTTGGTTATCCGTTTGAACTTCTACCGGAGAATATACGATCAGATAAGTCTTCAATATTAAGCAGTAATTTAAATTTGGTGTTTAATGTTTGAATGATACTTTGTGGTAATTTTTTTTCCTTTTTCAGGAACTTGATTGAAGAAAAATAAACGTGAGCCGCGATCATGCACAGACTGTACCCGAGTCCTCAGGGCTCTACGAAATTACTTCACGGTAAACTCTTTAATTTGAAAAAATAATAAAATTTAATTTGTTTTAAAAAAAGGTCTTGAAATATTTAAAATGCTGGTTGAAAATTTTTTTAAGATCGTATAAAATTTATTTTAAAGAATCTTGCTATCTTTAAAAATATATTAATATATATCTTCAAAAAACGCGCATAAATAATATCGAAATTTCATCACAAAATAATCTTTAAAAAAATCTTAAATACACAAAGTTAATCTTGCAGTTATTATCACTTGCCTTATTATCATTTCTAAAAACTATTATAAATATCTTTAAGAGAAAAGGTTACGTAAAAAAATTTTCTCAAATTTATCTAAAATTTATCTCAAAATGATCAAAGATCTAAAAATCATCTTCGTATCATACATATGAAAATTAACGAAAAAATAAGTAATTTTTACCTTCAAAAGAACTTTTTCAGACATTTTTGAAATGATACATATCATAATTAAAACATAATTTTTTTGTCTTAAAACATCTCAAAAATAGCCCATAGTTAAGATATGTCTTCAAAAGATCTTTTGAAGATCTTAATTTTTTTTACACGGTTTGAAAAATTTCAAAGTCTAAAAACAAAATAAATTTCTATGTTTCACAGGCTTAACTCACTTTAAAAGTGTCTGCGGTTTAAAAAATTTCCAAGTCCGAAAACAAAATAAATTTCCAAGTCCCAGAAACTGAAAAAATTCTAATTTTTCACGGTTCGAAAAATATCTAAGTTCCAGAGATTGAAAAAATTCTAAGTTTCTGCGGTTCAAAAAATTTCTCAGTCTGCACATTCAAAATCTGCTAAGTATCACAGACTGAACAACTTTTAAGTCCGGAAGAACCAAAAAAATTTCTCATAAACTAGATAAATTTTTAATTCCCACAGACCGAAAAATTTCTAAGTCAACAACAATATTATGAGTGTATGAAAATTCCAAGTTCCTAAAAAATCCTAAATGCTGGAAATTTCCAAAAAAAGTTCGAAACTCATAATTTCTTCAAGTCCCGAAGAATTTGCAAGTGTCAAAATTTTTAATTTCCTAAATGTGTAGAAAAAAATCAAAGTACTTAATTCAACTTGGAATATTTCATTTAACTGAAAAAACTTTTTTGTTAGTAAAAAAATTAAATAAGTCATAAAATTTTTATATGCAGAACTTAGTTTTTTTTTAAATTTGGTCAAGTGGATTTATAGATTCAATGAATCACGTGGATACTCACGTGAATTTACATGTGAACTTTTTTAATAGGGCACACTCACAAAAAAGTGGCGCTTTTTTGAGTTTCATCAATTATAACTCATACCAAATTTTATATAGATTTTTAAGCTCAATCATATTCACCACTTGAATATTTTAACTTGTGTATTTTCATCAGATTGATTTATTAAAATGCCATCAACTCAACTCATTGCGAAATTTTCTCTCATTTTTTTCATGAAAAATGGATGTTTTTCCGAAAAAGCTGATTAAAAAAAAATTCTAGAAAATTAGATTTTTTTGAATATATTTTAACAAAAAAAAAATTTGAATAAAAATTCAATTTCAGCAAAAGTTTTTTTTTTTTTTTAATTTAAATATTCCGTGCGGCGCGCTGATTAAACAACTCACTGTTGTGGACCCCACTGCAGTGTCCGCTTCACCGTCTAGTTCTTTTCACTAGATTTTTTCGGCGAGAGATAATTTCGGTGAACAGCCGCAGTAGGTCATTTTAGGTATACCCGTAATTCGGAATGATGCATAAAGATTTTAAAACTTAGAGCTTAAGCCTTTTTATTTACACCCTTAACCATGAATACTACATATTTAACATTTTTTTTGCAAATCAGTTAGATATGATAATTCAAATAAGTTATATGTAATAATTTTGTTTAAAAAAATTATCGAACAATTATGAAAATAACTCATTTGTCATTATTTACTGAAAATCCTTTATACATGATGAACGATGATCGAATATCCTCGATTTATTATAATGTGATTGGTCTAAAATGTTCAAAATTTGAATAACTTGAAATGTTGAATACTTAGTTACTGAAAATATTTTTGCAATCTTTTATAAATAACTGAATACTTTGTTACAATAAATAAAAAAAATTTCTTAGTAGAATTCTATAAAATAAAATGAGAGTTCTAACAAAAAAAAATCGAACAGAACTTAGTTGCAGGTTGCAAAAGATATGCGATGAATTAAGTGTTGTTATTATTTACAGGTTGATTGCAATTAAAATTTTCTGAGAATTTTCTCGTTCAACTTCCTTTTTTTTTTTAACTTAAAATAAAAATATATCGTTTTTTTACTTTCAAGATTAAAAATTTGATGGCGCTTATAAAAAATTCAAAGTTGCGTGCCGATTGAGACTAGTTTCATAAAAACAGTTATTTATTTATTTTAAAAAATTCTTAATTTAGCTTTCAGATTAATAAAAATATCACGACCGTTACCGAGACTTTGAAACCGAGACCGAGACCGGTAAAATTTTTCGAGATCGAGACCAAGACCGGATAAAAATCTCGTATCGTCTCGTCTCGAACAGCCCACCTCGGGCTCCAAGTGGTTCTCATCATATTCCTTTGCTCTTGGATTATCTATAAAGAATATACAGATACAATACTGGTATACTATTAAATTTTTTCTAACTTACATCTCCGGAATAAAGCCGTCATTACAAAATTTAATTAGATTGTTACGCTAGGAAATCTGAACTTGCTTTGAAACCTTCACCCTTTGCTTCATAATCAATTTTTTATTGAAAGGTTCGCCCCGCGAGTTTTTACCGACCTCATAAAACCAGAAATTTTAATTTTACAGACTTTTTTCTATAAAGGAGAGAAAAAATTAAATTATTGCATGAAATTATTAACATTTTATTTTCTTAGAAACAAAGGTATTAACTATCCAACCTGTCAAAAAAAAAAATTTATAATTTTCTTTCAAAGCAATAAAAAAATCACTCTAAATCGGTGCAGGTTATCTCTCAAGCGCTTCTCATTATATATCTTTGATCTTGGATTGTTCCCAGAGAATACATAATTGACAGGTACAAATTATTCATAGTAAACATTAAAATTAATTTTTTTCGAGTTTATTTAGCGAAGGTTAAGAATACGCTGTTATTTAATAAATATTTTTTATGCTTGGTATATTTCTCGTGGTACCTTTTTTTTACTCGTATGTAGATGTAGACACGTTGAGCCACAATACATATTTTTTACCTATAATCAGACTTCTATGAATACTTAATCAAACATTCATCAAGAAAGAGGTCGCTTCACGAGTACGAACGGTAACGTTCGATACTAGTACTCGATCTTCCTATAAGGCCTAAGCTGTATGATAACTGCGCTCTCCGAATCGGAGTGGCAAAAACTTTAAACGCCCGTAAGGGCAAAAACTCCACTTCGCTAAGCTAAACTTTATGAAATAAAAAGTATTTATATGCAATAAAAATATTCGATGGTCCCAAAGTTTTTAATGTAAGCTTTAATTCTCTTCGTGGCAGGGATTCAACATAACAAGCTACGTATTTCTTAGCAAGGGATAAATCAAAAATAGCGGGAACGACTTGTCGCGTTTTTAACTTGGCAGGAGGTCGATAATTTAATTGTTTATTATCGTGGTGATTGAGCACGCAAGAAGCTTGCATTCTTAACGTGGCATGAAACTGTCCGCGTACTTTTAACGTGGTGGGAAAGCATTTTTGAATTTTGTAATTTAAGAAATTTTTTATTCGTGGCTGCGGGGGGTATTGTTGCTCTTTTCTTGGCTGGGGGGTGACTAGTTAAAATTCTTATCGCCGCAAGAAAATTTCGGGTAAAGTAGGGGTTACGAATTTTTTTAATCGTGGTAAGCCCTTCTTCTAGCTCTTTACCTGGCAGCTTTTGGCCTGAGGTTTTTTTTTCGCTGAGATACACTCAATATGTTATATCAACCGTTACAAACTCATAGTATGCGCTATAGCGTACGCTTTATTGGTTTTATATCATGCGCTATAGCCTACGTTGTATTAGGTTTATATCATGCGCTATACATAGCGTACGCTGTATTAGTTTTATATCATGCGCTATAGCGTATGCTATAAACCTCTCACAGCGTACGTTATATTGTATTTTATAGCGTATGCTACAAACTGCTCCTAGCGTACGTTACGAACCTCTCCTAGCATATGCTACAGACCGCTCCTAGCGTACGCTATTTTTGTTGTACGCTACAAACCTCTCCTAGCGTATGCTACAATTTAACGTGCAATATTAACATCTCAAGGCGTACTCTACGAAGATCTCACAGCGAAAGCTATATCTCATAGCATACGCTATAGCGCACGCTGTAAACATCTCAAAACGTGCGCTATATTTTTTAGCACACGCTACGAAGATCTTATAGCGTAAGCTATATTTCATAGCATACGCTATAGCGTACGCTGGAATCATCTCATAGCGTACGCTACGAAGATCTCATAGCGTGCGCTATATTTCATAGCATACGCTATAGCGTATGCTGTAAACATCTCATAGCGTACGCTATATTATATGAGAAGAAAACCAATTTTTTAAGTTTTCCGAACTCATTTGTTAACCGATTTCCATCAAATTAAGCTTAAAAATAGCTAAAAATATCATCTAGCGCGCTACAGAGCTTTTTTTAAAAGTTTCTCTTTTATTTATTTTTTATTTGCAATTGACCGATTAATGAAAACGCGGTTACCTTAACTCAGAAAATATTTTTACAAATTGGAATTTTTTCTTTTCTGCATTCTAACCACAAGATCGGGGCTTCTCCCCTTGTTTTTGCTGACTCATCCAACTTATGAATTTTTCATGATTTTTTACTGTTTTCACAACTTTAAAACGTTTCAAATTTTTTTAAATATTAATTTTTTTAAATAAAAATTTTTTGCAATTTTTTGACATGATATGTAATATCTTTACGTATGGATTTTGCAATATTCCAATTAAGGCCAAATATGAAAATCTTTAAAGCTTACAAAACATTAAAACATTTTTTTGATCACATCAAAAATGATTTTGTTTTTGAAGTGTTTTCCTAAATTTTTGGCCCCACAGTATTATTTTATTCACACGTTGAAATTTTACTTCGGGATCCCCTTAAATATCACGGTTAAAAAATAGTTAAATATAGTTTTTTCCATCCTTTAAATCAAATCTTTGTCAAAGGTAAAAATAAATCTTCGTAACTTAATTTCTTTTGAGTCCCTAAAATTTAATCTCTCTACTGCAACGTTCCCGTTTGCAGTGGTACAAACGAGTACCTAAAATTTATGTTTCGTCAACTTATAATTTATATTCTTATAAAAAAAAAAATTATAATAATAGAATGCAGTGAGCGACACGATAATTTAATTTAATGTTTGACTTGAATATTTCGGTTGGCCCCACTACGTATCCGAGGCACAGAAAAGGAATCGTGATAACCCTCCTACTCCCTAAAGACGCGTGATAATAGTTTACGTGTTGAGTATTAAAATTCGCGCATCCCCACTGATTGAATTGGCTCGAACCGAGGTATCGAGCCAACCTTTAAACGAAAGGTGAGGCACTTGATCTTTACTCCTGAAGCCTTCTACTTCAACTTAAAAACTAAACTATAATTAGAATTTTAAAGCCAAAGGATTCAGTAAAGACCCTACTCAGTAGTAAATCGCGTTCGTATACGTTCAATACGAGACGCGAGTGCATTACCAGGACGCCGTGGAGCTGAACCAGGTTGACTTGAGTCGTTGCTCGTCCCCGCTTACGCAAAAGTCACAGGATGCCGTGGAGCCGAACCGGGTTGACTTGAGTCGTTGCTCGTCCCCGATTACGCCGGACCTCTTTTCTTTGGTCCCGCGAAGTCTTCTCTGATTGCCACCCTGGACTTGGCAATCTGTACGCTTCAACGCAGCTTCGTAAGTAATCATAAGAGTCAACGAGACTAAACCTAGATTGCATCAAACGTTTGGCGTCCCAACTCGCATTAAAAACGGTGCATTTTGCACGTCAATCGAGTGGGAGATGCTCGCATCTCCCAGGGACGATTCAACGATGGATTAAAACAATCACGCTGCGTTCCTACAATTGAAATTAACCGAATAAAATATTAATATATTTTATCCTAATAGTTTTTTTCTTTTGCTCGAAACTCGCATACCGTTTACCATGATTACTGGGATTTGTTAACAAATTTATTTTCTTTTCTTTTCCCCGATCATAAATCTTTTTTTTCTCTCCGCTTCTTTTTTCTGTATCGCTCACTGCACGATTTGATTATATTAGCTGGTGTTAGAAAAAAAACAAAATTACTTTCAGTAAGTATCGAAAACTTTGTAGCTGCAATACGACAGCATGAAACTACGAATTTGAATAAATCTTGTTATCATACTTCGTATTTGAAATGATTTCTAATTTACAAGGAAGGAAGAATAATATTTTCCACATTGATTAGTACTATCCTTTTTTTTATTATTCACTAGGAATTAATGAGAAGAACGAAACGACAGCAAGTCGAACAAATAAACTTTACTCCCCATATTTATTTTTCGCACATTTTCTTTCTTTTTTCTTTAAACTTTTTCAAACTTCATTTATTTGTTGCCAGCAGGCATACAATATTAGTTTGCGCTTAAACTTGAAATATAACTAAATAAAAGTTGAATTTAATAAATACTATTTTTCCCCAAATTATTCAATATGACAAAAGCGCAAAGGAAGACCGTAGCTGGGTGAACTGTCTTTAGGTTCGTCTCAGCGAGCATCCTTCCACTACTTACTATACTTTTTAATAAAAAAAAAATATTTTTTAATAAAAAAAAAAAATTTTTTATTAACCCTTAAGGGTCTGTCCGTATGTGACGGGTGTTACATCGTACACAGTTTTTCAAATATTTATGAACATAGAATACTAAAAAAAAAAAAATTGATACTAAAGGGAAGTACTTTTTTTTTAGAAAATTTTCATGTCATTCAAAAATTTTTCACATCTTTCATTTTTCTAAAAATTTAATGCAAAGTCCGTTCCGGGCGTTACTGAAAACAGAAGTGGTTCTGATGTTACCGGTAAGAATACAAGAACTCAGCGAATTATGAAATGATGCAGTTCTGAAAAAAATTCATGTTAAAGTTAAGTCTTGAAACTTTTACGCTCATATAAAAGTTTTTGTATTTTTCATTTTTTTTACTTAATAAAAATTTATCTTTATGTTCCGGGTGTTACACGAATTTGTTCCGGGTGTTACGCGTACGAATAAATTTCTTGTAGAACATTGAAAAAATGATTTCTGATACATATTTGATACTATTAAATTAAAAATCATCTATTGAAAAACTCTGAAGCAGTTTATTTAAGAAAAAATATTTTTTGAAGATTTTACATTTTTAACGGGTGTATAATATAAACATTGTTATATAATACTACTTAAATTAAAATTTTTGATAATATAAGATCTAATAGTCAAATTGATCACCATGAATATATTTTTTAATATTTTATCTCATTTAATTCAACGGAATCTTTTTTTAAAAGTAATTTTTTCATTTTTCGTCTTTTTTTATCTCTGATTCTTTCTTTATAGTCTGGGCGCCGCGCCGTAGGGGTTTTCGTGACCCGATAGCGGTCAGCGATCCACCCAGGCTTAAAAGATGTATTTTGACCTCCTAATGAAGAATTTCGAGGGTGGACGGAAAAATTTGTTTACAATTATTTAAACAAATAACAAAGTAAAAAAGTCATTTTTTCGATGAAAAAAATTTTTTTTTATATTTTTCAGCTAAAAATAAGTTGAAAATGTAAGCGGACTTTTATTTGTAAAGTTTAAATAGTTTTCGAGAAAAAAATCATCAAAGTTTAAAAAAACCGTGCATCTGTAGAAAATCAGTCGAGCCTACCATGGCGGCCGGAGTATAAGTTTTTTAAAACTTTGATGATTTTTTTCTCGAAAACTATTGACTTTACGAAAAAAAGTCCACTTACATTTTCGACTTATTTTTAGCTGAAAAATATTAAAAAAAAAATTTTTTCATCGAAAACATGAGTCCAAAAGATTGAACGGAGGCAAAAAGACCAATGCTCTAAAATACGTTTAAAAGTGAAAAAAAAAAAAAAAGATATCTGTATTGTTTCTTTTTAATGCTTTAGTAATATTATACTTTTTTCTGCTTAAATAATGTATTAATTCTGAATGATTCAAGTGCACTTTAACAGCGATGTCCGTGATATGTAACACCCGGAACGCATTTTTTCGGAAAGAGGAGTCTCAAAAATTTTTTCTACAGTAGGGGGGGATTAGTTATCTTAAGATAGCTTTGTAAACAAGAAGCTGAGTAAAAATATTAAAAACTTAAGTCACTATACAAACAATACCCTTTTTTAGCGTTCCGGGTGTTACAGAGAAATAAGAATCTTTACCACAGCACAAAATTTTCTGTAATTATCGAAACAAATTGAAACTTTGCTGAGAGCTCAATCACACTGCATTCTAAAGAGTGAAACATAACTTATAAATCTTTGTTGATATCGAACGATCTACAGTGCTACCAACTTTGCACTAGAATCACACAAGTCAGGCCGGTGGTGTTCATAGATTCATCAACAGGCTAAAAAAATTTAAATTAAAAAAAAAAGTGGTAGAACCAGTATAGTTCCAGAAACTACATATAATTTCTGATCAGAAAAAACGGTTTATATATATTTTTTTCATAATTTAATTTTTTACTCTGAGGTTCGTTTTTATACGGACAGACCCTTAAACTACACACCTCAAAAAAATTACACAAACTACACACGGGGTGGTTTACACCCCAGAGCGTTAAATTGTTTATAACTTTTGCTTAATTCAATATATTTTAACCAAAATTTACTGAGGCATATCTCAATAGCTTGTCTAAAGAATAGCATGATATTTAGCGCAAAAACATTTTTTTATTTTGTTATAAAAAAGAAAATGTAAGAAAAAAGTGAAAATTTGGACTTTTTTTTTTTAAATTCATAACTTTTTTAATTTTTAATATTTTTTAATGAAATTTGTAGCAATGCACCCCTTAAGTATTGTACTTTAAGACAAAAATATGTTTATTCGCGTTCCTTCTAAAAAATATATTTATTTTGAAGTTTGAATAGGGAAAAATGAGGGTAAAAACAAAGTAATATTATTGTTCAAATAGCACTGTTTAATTATTTATAAAAAAATCATAAAAACTACAAAAAAATATTTTTACATTAAATAATGTAACTTTACATGAAAAAAATATAAAATAATTGAATATTTTCGATGATTTTAACCCTTAAACTACACACCTCAAAAAAATTACACAAACTACACACGGGGTGGTTTACACCCCAGAGCGTTAAATTGTTTATAATTTTTGTTTATAATTCAATATATTTTAACCAAAATTTACTGAGGCATATCTCAACTTCACACACGTTTACTTACGTCTCAATACCACTCTTTCCACACAAAAACAAGATACAAAATTTTTCTCCAATTTAAAAAAAATACGACGTTAACTACACACGGGGTGGTCTACACCCCACGGCGCAGCACACGTGGCTTTGGCGTGCTCACAACGGCAGCTGACGCACTACTAACCTAGTGTCTAGGCACAAGCAGGTAGTCGGACCATTTAACTAACACGAGGTGACGCGCTAGAGTTGGTTTTTAAACGGGTAGTAGAAATATATTACCTTAAACAGCTCTGGGGTTGTTTACACCCCGGTGTGTAGTTTAAGGGTTAAAATATGGGTGGAACGGGATTGAATAAACTGCTAAATCAGATATATATTAACATGAACTTAGGTTTATTAATTAATTATCACAGCAGGTTAAGAAGATATATTGATACACACGCGACAGCCACCAACCACTCAGCTTTACGCACCTTGCACACCAGTATCTGCGTCGACGCCGTTGCGCATCTCGCACACAAACACACTCAGGCTACAGTCAGCTGTGCCATGAGACTGTGTTACAGCATCAATTTATTACATTTTTCACACACCTCCTTAAATTTATGCTGTAAAACTCAATCTAAAAATTTTGGTATATTTAAAAGAATCACTCTCACTCCTGGTTACGCTCCAGAGTACATACATTTTTTATTCGTTACAATAATTTTTCCAATTTTACAATTCTCAATGCTTGCCTCAAAAATTCAAACTTACTCCTACCTAACGCTTTCGTGAAGATTTCAGACGAATAACTCTCTGACTCAACTTTCACAAAATCGATTATTTTACTCTCATAGCACTCGTTAACATAGTAATAGTGCTTCTATATATTTAGAACTCTTAGTCATATTACCATAGTTAGTAAAAGCAATAGCACCCGAACTATCTTCATATATTTTCAATGGTTTTTCAATTTTCACATGAAAGTCATTCAATAAGTTTATTTTATCTTCACTTTACTAACTACACAACTCACACAACTAACTACAAATTCTCAACCGAGCAAGCGTTAGCGCAGCGAGGTATAGAAGATAGTCATGTATTAATGACTTTTTTCAGATCCATGCTCGTCATATAACAAATATTTTGCTCTTCTCCGGTTGAACGTATTTGTTGTAACAACGCTAACATTATAGTCTGATCTCTGTAGGGGTTTGCGTGTGACCATCCACGGTATGTGATCAACCCAGGTTTGAAAGTTCTATTTGGACAAATACAAATTTCGAGGATGGATACTCAAAAAATTTGATCATAAATACAAACCTGTGTGTTTCAATTATTCTTATTGAAACTTGAATATGATTGTCAAATTTAATTATTAATGTTATCAATAACAATAGTCAATTTTTTATTGATTTATTTATTTCTTTCTTTCTTTTTTGTCGTTATTTGAATCAATAAAAAATTGGATCCATGTGAAAATTTCACAATACCAATACAATATACAATAATTTGACTCAATAATGTATTGATATTGAAAAATTAAAAAAATGAAACTATTGTATTGGTATTGATATTGACTCAATACGATTGACTATTGACATTTCAAAACTCAAATTTAAAACTGAAGTATATACTGGTGCAATTACCATAACGTAATATGACATTAGAGCCGAAAAAAGAAATCGATCGATATTCAAAAGCTGATCGCGAAACGGAAAATACAGATATTCTTGAGTGGTGGAAAGTCAATTCTAAGATCCATGCTAATCTTGCAAAAATGGCCCGAGATATTCTAAGTATATTGGCTTCTACTGTTCCCGTTGAAAGACTTTTCTCGTAAGCGTCTTTAGTTATAACTAAAACTCATACTCATTTGATCGATGATGTTTTAAAAGGATTAATATGCATAAAAAATTGGATGCTCAGCGATCTTCGAGCTCAAATCTGCGGCACTGATTTCGGATTAAATATCCCATTAATTTCATTAGATTGTTTTAACGTATTGCGGAGCGAACAATAATTTCACTCCGTACACATCGTCGAGCAAAAAATCAATAGTTTGTGTGGGCTCCGCGCTGCGAGACCACGGTAGTGCGAGTAAGAGAGAGAACGAGAGAGAGAGAGAGTGAACGAGTATGGCCGCCTGCAGCTCGCTGCGTCGAGCTTAGCCTGCCGGCCCACCAGTGCGTGCCTAGCTACCGAACGGCCCAGACCTAAGCTGCTCGCGCCTCGTGCGACAGCTTGTACTTAGAACATAATAAATAAACGTAATTAATCCTACACCTTAATTTATTATTCATTTATTAGTATTCATTTTTATTAGTCATTAATTTATCCCCCAGTGAAACCTGCACCAGGAGAATAGGGCCTCCTGCCAAATAGTATCACCCAGATACCTTCAAACCCTACAGTGGTGACCCCGACTAAGAAGAAGAAGACGCTCAGGATTCTTCCGTGCTTTTCCATTGTCTCGCGGAGGCGGTCGAGCTCATCGTCCGCTGGCATTTTTTCGCCTCGTGCGCCTAGAACGAGCGCGGGGGACGTGAAGTCCCCCTCGGCAATTGGCATTCAACCGTTCCCAGCGCTTGCGTCATCAACCGTTCCCGGCTTCGCGTTCATCGATCGCTGCCACGAATCATCGTACCTTTCTTCGACTCTGCCAGCATCGTCTAGAGCCTGCTCAGCATTGAGTAAAAAAGGAAACGAAAGTAAATGAAAGAAAGAGTGAGTGTAAAAAATTTCCGTTTTGGTGAGGATTTCGCGCGAAACCGGTGGTGTGAGGAGTGTTGTGTGGTTCCCTGAACTCTCGCGCGCCGTTTTACCTCCCCCCCAATTCCGCGAACCAGCGCTTTATTCGCGCTTAGTGACGGTTTTCTCTTCCACGGCCACCGTCGGCTCTTTCGTGAAGATTCTTTCGGAAATTTTTTTTATTTGTTTAATTTAATTTTTTTTTTTAAATCCTCACCAACTTTACTTAAAAAACTTAGGTTAGCATTTCAATATTGTAAATTTAGAGTAGTGTTTTCTCGCGACCCCCGAATATCGCTTCGCATCGTCTACACCGTAGTTCATAGATTTAGAGTTTAAGGTAAGCTACACACTGCGTGTTGATAGCTTCGCGGACGCGGCGGGGTGCGGTAGGACCGGTCCTTGTGAACCTACCTCCACCCATCGACGATCGTAAGTCGCGGGGCCGCCTGACCAACTCCCCAGGCCCTTTCGCACTAGGACGCGGGCTCAACCACCGATTCCCCGAGCCGATCGTTATAGGTCGCGGGTCCACAGGTCATTCAAGGACCTCCCACGCATTAGGCGCGTCCCTGGTTCATCTTTTCCTCTCTCTTTCCCATTTGCCATGGCAGGTGACAACGACGATGGTCGTAAGGATCACGACCGTCAGGTCAACGCTGAGAGCAATGGACAACCAGACCACAACACCGCCGTCGGTCGAGGATCTACAACGAATGCTCGACGAGCTCGACAGCCGCTTCTCTCAGGAAGTCTCCAGAGCCGTCGCGGAAGCTCTTGCTTCTCAGAAGTCTGAGAAAGCGGGAGTCGAGGACGCCCTGACCCCGAAATTATTCGGTTATAATCCCCTCTCAGCGAGGGAAGATTTCGGTTCTGCCCTGGGAGGCGGGAATTCCGATTTTGTCATGGACTCTCAGAAATTTTTCGGCGGTCAACCGTCACCCTCTGGCATAGACTCCTTTTTTCAGCCAAACTCCAATACCTTGAACTTTCTGCCCGCAAACGTTACAACGCGCACACAGTCCCAGCCAGCTACGAAGTTTGCTCCCGCAACATTCACGCAGGATAATTCCACTCGGAAGTCTGCGACTTCAAGCACCCAGTCGTGCCCTACCTATACTCCACATGTGCCTACAGCACCGTTATTTCCGAGAGCTCCTATCTTCTCGCCAAGCCAGCACCAATACCCGGCACCAACTTCTAATCCAGCTTCATTTTTTTCCGAGCACCGATCCTTCGGGAGGTCTCGTGGGTTTAGTTTTCAGGCTTTTTCTCCAAAAAACCCGGAATTCTGGTTCAAGTTGATCGAGGATCGATTCTTGGACGAGGGCATAGTTTCCGACGGCGACCGTTATTAGGCTGTCATGCAAAACTTGCCCTCCGCCGTCTCCGACACCCTCGCTGAAATCATCTCTGCTATTCCCCGTGATAATCGTTACGAGGGTCTAAAAAAGTCCCTCATTAGTAAATACGGCGAGACCAGGGATGAGAAACTCGATCGCCTTTTCCTCGGTTGCAGCCTCGGTGACCTTCCCCCTTCGGAGCTCTTCGCTAGGATGAAAGGCTTGGGAGACGGCCAGATTCCCTTGTCTGTTATCCTAAGGATGTGGTCGAAACGTCTTCCCGACAGCGTTTCCAACGCGATTTACACAGAGGTGTCAAACCTCGATTTAGCCAGAGCGATCGAAAAGGCAGACCGCCTCTGCCCGAAACGCAAAGCAACCCCTCAGAACTTCATAAATGCGATCGCAGAGCCCCAGTCACTTTCGGCCCAGGCCGCCGAGATAGTCAGGCAAACACTGCGGGAGGGCAATCGTGGTAGATCCCACGGTCGCGGTAGATCGAACAGCCAAGGCAGATCCCAGAGTAAGGATGGCCAGTCTCCGCCTCTTTGTCATCCTCATTTTAAATACCGCGATAATTGTACAAGTTGTCGCGGCCCCCCTTGCCCACTCTGGCCCGAGTTTGCTAAAAAAAACTCTTTGCCTTCCAACTATCTCGAATATAAGAAGTCTAAGGACTCAAAAAAAATATTAAGCCCGCCCGTTTCTGAGGTGGACGCAGTGGGCTTAAACTCGCTACGCCTCTTCGTTCAGAATAGAAAGATCAAGCGTCAGTTCCTCGTGGATACTGGCGCTGAAGTCTCCATTATCGCCAAAAACTCAGTCCACACTGATTGTCTTCGCGGCACATCCCTTCAGGCGGCAAACGGCACCGAAATTGCCACCTTCGGAGTTATCACCAAGTCTTTCGATCTAGGCTTGCGGCGCGTAATGGCCTAGAATTTCTACGTCACGGACATCCCATACTCCATCCTTGGAGCTGTAACGGTAACAAAATTTTTCTTTCTTTGTTATACGAAATCATACGTTTTCTGAATATTATTTTGAAGTTCGTGGCTGGAGCCACGAATCGAATACGACTCGAGAACGCGAGACTTCGCGAGGCCTGCAGGTCGCGGGAGGGGAAAGCAGCGAAGCGCATGCGGTGTAGCGGACACCGCCGGGAATCGGCCGCGCTCGCGAGCGATCGCGCTGACCGCTCTCTCTCTCTTCGACTACCCGCCACGCTGACCACACGTATCTTGAATTTTAAAGGTAACCTAAAAATCAACTTTAAAAAAAAGGAAGGTATGTGTGTCTAGGGTTAAAGGGGAGCAACCAATTATTGTTAATCGATTGTGACAATTAAAATCGATCGATTGTTTTTTTTTTGTGAAAATAAATTTCTCGCGAGTGAAATTGTTCTCGATTAAATTGAAGAATAAAACGTGACGCGCTTGGGCAACACGTGGGGAGCTAATCTTTTCGGGCACGTGAACGGTGGGCTTGAATCGCGATTTGGGGTAATTACCGGTGACTTGTTCGTTCTCTTATGAGAATACTGTGAGAGGAGAACAAGTATAAGCACCATCGGTGTGCTATCTTGAATTTGATTTTCGGACCGACCGTATACATAAAATACCGAAAATTCGTTCGGCGCGGCGAAGCTAAACGAAACCCGCTTCAGTGAGATCGGAAAAATTTCGTGCGGAGTTATTGAATAATTTAACCTTCAATCAAAAAAAAAAAAAAAAAAATATTTGGTGGCTTCCCGTAGAGGGAAGCGCATGTATTTCTTTTGTGTTTGCTTAAATTTTAACAGCAAGTGCACGCAGAGGCAGTCTGGCGTGACTCGCGGCGACGAGAGGAGTGCTGTACATCATCGGAGGGTGAATTCCTGGCGGTGAGCAACCTGGACGTAGTGCGGCGGTCATAGGTGCTGTACATTCCAGTACTCGACAACACGAACACGCGCAAACACACAAACACCACACACACACCTACTAACGTACCACGTGCCGTGCGGGATTGGCCGTCCTGTGATCCAGGCCAAAAGCAAATCAAATGGCAAATAAAGGTTAGAGAAGTTTGTAATCGGGTTTTATTTATTCTAATTAATAGCGAATTGATATTGAAATTATTATATAGCTGCCAGACTTCTCTACGGTTATTAAAGGGAAATACAGGGGGAATTAATTTTGTGTGGTGCTTACATGGGTTTCACCTTGTTTGATTGCAGATTTGCGTTTACCAGGGGAGTCCTTGGACGATCTAAGGGACGCGATAGCCAGAATCAACCGCGAATTTCAAAATTTGAGTAGGAATTCAAAATTCTTTTTTTTGCACTTAGCAATCTTTAAGTTTCTTTGTATAGAATTATTTTGAGTTAATCCCGGGTTAGCAGTTAGAGTCAAAAATGAATTTATTTATTTAATTCTAGCTATTAATTAAGTATTCTGAAGTCAATAATCATTTTTTTTATTTCTGACTATACGTGGCCGAAGATGGTTCGACGGGATCTAATATAAAGAATAAATTTATTTTGTGAATAATTATCTTTACTCTAAGTTTTTTTTTAATGTACACTGCTAACCGGGTAATAAAATTAAAAAAAAAAAAAAAAAAAAAAAAACAAATTCTAGATTTTACTTTCTTATCAATTACCTCTGCACTGACACGCTTAATCAGGGATTTGTGAATGCTGTTGCTGTGCTCATCTATTTGGTCATGCTTTATTGAAGTTGCGGCCCATAGGTGCAGTCTGAAGGCTGGTCGGTAAGGAGAGGAAGGTTTGTACCTCGGAATAGGGTCGAGTCAAAGCGGTTGATTTCGGGGTGTAATTCTGACAAGGGAGGTGGATTCGTTCTTTTGTTTTGTTATTTTTTTGATTTTATCTTATATATTTGTGGGGGAAGAATATTATCCTCGTGTTGGCCTGGGAAACCAACGGTTGGCGGACAAGCTTACAAGGCTGTGCGCTGTGTATTCGTTAGGGCCCCGTAACAGGGAAGAATATACAAACGTAGCCAGTATAACACAGCTTTGTACAGCTCGAAGCCAACAACGAGGATAAGTAAAAAAAATTTGTCCGTCACAGAGCCGACGTCCTTAGTCATTTCGATCTCCTCCCGGATTTGAAACGCCAACGCCTGGTAGATAACGTGACCCAGTTGCACGCCTCTGGGACCTTCCGCGAGCCTTCAGTTTTTGGCGTGAGCTTGGTAGACCCTGGCCACAAGTACTACCACATTCTCTCTAAGTTTCCTCGCGTTCTTGGCCTTGAGCCAACCGCTCCACTTCAGGAGCGTGGTGTCTTTCACCATATCAAAACCACCGGCCCCCCCGTGGCCCAACGCGCCCGTCCACTTTCTACTGAGAAACGGAAGTTTGCCATCGAGAAATTCAATCGTCTCACCCAGGCCGGAATCTGTCGCCGATCGAAAAGCTCCTGGGCCTCGCCCATCCACATGGTACGTAAGGGCGATGGGTGGCGAATTTGCGGGGACTTCCGCTGGCTTAATGAAGTCACAGTTCCCGACCGAACGCCCATGCCAAACCTTCGGGATTATACTGGTTCCCTGCAAGGCAGGAAGATTTTCACGAAGCTTGACTTACGGCGAGCTTGTCGCCAAATACCCATCCACCCCGACTACGTCCCCAAAACGGCCGTAATAACTCCATTCGGTCTTTGGGAGTTCTTGGTAATGATGGAGGGTCTCCAAAACGTGGGCCAGACTCTTCTCCGGTATCTATCGAGAGCTCTCGGTGACCTCGATTTTGTGTTTTCATTTTTCGACGAAATGATCATAGCTTCCTTCACTCCGGAAGAGCACGAGGTCCTTCTTGGCACAGTCCTCGAGAGGTTGGATAAGTTCCACTTGCACTTGAACATTGAGAAGTGCATATTTGGAGCCCCTGAGGTTCCCTTTCTCGGTCACATCGTTGGCCAGCAGGGCTTGCAGCCATCCTCAGAGAAGGTCGCCGCGATTCGCGATTATCGCAATCCCGAGACTCTTCAGGGCCTACGTAGTTTCCTTTGTTTGTTGAACTTCTACCGCCCTTTCCTGGACCACGCGGCTGCCATCCAGATGCCCCCGAACGCCCTCCTCAAGGACGTGCGCAAGAAAGATCAGCGACCTGTTCCCTGGACTCCTGAGGCGGAGCTCGCTTTCAGGAAATGCAAGGCCGACCTCGCGAACTGTGCTCTCTTGGTCTACCCCGATGAAGGCGCCGAGATCCACCTGGTCACAGATGCCTCTGACGGCGCACTGGGTGGTACCCTCGAGCAGTGGAGAGCTGACGCGGCCTGGGTGCCTATCAGTTTTTTCTCCCGCAAACTAACTCCAGCTCAAGCAAAATACTCGACTTTCGACCGCGAGCTGACGGCGGTGGTTGAGTCCCTGAAGCACTTCCACTATCTTCTTGAGGGTCGTCAGTTTAAGATCTTCACTGACCACAAGCCTCTTGTCCACGCTCTCAGGCAGGACCCTGTCCACGCTCCTCAGCGACGCCGTCGTCAGCTGTCCTACATATCCGAGTTTGACACGTCTATCAATTACCTTCCCGGCGAGGAAAACGTCGTCGCGGATGCCTTGTCTCGCGCCCCCACCTTTACATCCCCAGCCGTCCTCGACTGGAGTGCCATGTCCGTTGACGCGATTCAACTTCCAGCAGTTCAGTCTATTATGGCAAGGATCGACGCGTTTCATCTCCCCACGAAGTTTTCCCTTGCTGAGCTTGCAGCTAGCCAAGCAGCCGACGAGCAACTTCGTGAGATCCTCGCTGACCCTGGTCATCCTCTGAAATTGATCAGGTTTACTCTCGGCGAGAACCACACGCCAATCTACTGTGACACTTTCGATTACTCCATCCATCCGTACGTTCCACCTCCTTTACGCAGAGGGATTTTTGATCTTTTCCACTCAAACTCGCACTCTAGTGCCAAAGTTTCCGTGAGGCTCATAAGTAGGAGCTACATTTGGCCAGTCATGTCCCGTGACATTTCTCTCTAGGCCAAGGCGTGCATCCCTTGCCAGCAAGCTAAGGTGACCCGCCACAACCGGTTCTTGCCCCAGGAGTTCCCGGTCCCCGACGGCCGTTTCGCTCATGTCCATATCGACCTGGTCGGTCTCCTTGTCGACAGCCACGGCAACCTGTAGGCCCTCACCATTGTCGGCAAGTATTCACGGTGGCCCGAGGCTGTACCTATACCCGACATGGAGGCCCCGACTGTCGTTCAGGCATTCTTCGACACGTGGGTTTTCCGTTATGGAGCGCCCGAGATCTTGACCTCTGACCAGGGTTCGCAGTTCGAATCGCAGCTCTTCTCGGCCCTTTTACAGCTGATCGGCTGCGAACGAATTCGCACCATGGCCTATCGACCTCAGCCGAACGGTTTGGTCGAGCGATTCCACCGGGACTTGAAGGCGGCGATAATGTGCTACGGGGACAACCCCGAATGGGCCCGGTTATTATCGTCCGTGCTTCTTGTCTTGCGTACCCGAGTGCGTTTAGACTTGGATGCGAGCCCGGCTGAATTTGTCTTCGGCACCGTCTTGCGCATTCCAGGCGACTACGAGCCCAACTGGAGATTTTTCCTCGAGGAATTCCATGGCTTTATGAGAGAGGTGAAGCCCGTTCTGTCTGCACGGAAATATAACTACAAGCCGTTCGTCTTCAAGGACATGGCCACGTGCACATGAAGTCTAAGCCTGTCAAACGCTCCCTTGAAAGACCCTACCACGGACCCTACAAGGTCATTCAACGACTCTCGAACCTCGATTTTCTGATCGACGTGGGCGGCGAGCACAAAGTCGTGAATGTTGAACGCCTCATTCCGGCTCACTATATCCCGAAAGGTTTCGCGGACGAGATTCTCGGCCCGGCAATAGAACCTATGCCAGTCAACCCTGTGGCTCATGCGGAGATCGAAAGCCCGCAGCCCATCGAGGACCCTGTCCCGAGCGGACTTCCTCTGAGCCCGATGCTCGATAGCCCACCCCTTTCGGAGCAACCTCCACCTCGCGAGCCTCCTCCGGCTGATATTCCACCCCCAGCCTCGCCAATGTTTCCTTCGGGACCTACCCCGTTTCCGCCTGGTAGCCTCGCTCCGGTTTGCAATCAAGGTAAGCGCGGGTCTCGCGGCAATTCCGTTCGTTCGGCTTTATTGCCTCAAACTACGCGCACCACCAAGTATCGTAGCCCACATGCCATTCCGATAGGTCCATCTCCGGTGCCCCCCACCCGCGAGAAGGCTTACCCTCGTAAGCGAGTGCATTTCAAGCACCCCTATGCGAAGCCTCTCGATTCGATCTCGCGAGAACTTGGAGAAAAGCTCGCGCTTTTACTTCATTCGGGGGGGGGGGGGGTACTATGGGCTCCGCGCTGCGAGACCACGGTAGTGCGAGTGAGAGAGAGAGAGAACGGGAGAGAGAGAGTGAACGAGTATGGCCGCCTGCAGCTTGCTGCGTCGAGCTTAGCCTGCCGGCCCACCAGTGCGTTTCTAGCGACCAAACGGCACAGACCTAAGCTGCTCGCGCCTCGTGCGACAGCTTGTACTTAGAACATCATAAATAAACGTAATTAATCCTACACCTTGTGTCATTAATTTATACCCCAGTGAAACCTGCACCAGGAGAATAGAGGCCTCCTGCCAAATAGTATCACCCAGATACCTTCAAACCCTACATTTGTAGACTGCGTGGCACCATCTCTTGGACCACGCAGAACTACATGTTGCTGCTGCTCTCGCGCCGCCGTCTGCACAGCTTGGGACGGCTGGCGCTGCTGCTGTCGTTGACACCGCCGGGCCAGCTGCTCTTTGTTCACTTCTCGTTTTGGCGCTCTCGTAGCAGGCAGCAGAGAATTTTCGTTTCACCTTAAGTTTTTTTTTCATCTTGTGTGTGATCCTGTGAGCTCATCTTGGGTTATTTTAGTGGAAAGTGTTCCTGGTGAGGAGTGCTGTAATTCTTTTCATCTCAGTGACTGCAATCAATAATATTGCAGCTAGTTCATCATCCTTGCAGCGGGATTCAACGGCGAGTTCATTTTGTCAGATTGGAGAGCTCATCTTGCAGGACACCCCCATAGGACATCTCCAGGTATTCTTGTGGCTCAAGTAACAACAATTTACTTGAGCCTCTCATCTTAGTTCGGGCACAGTAGTTGAATTTACTGTGCATTCCTGTTTCTCTCTTTTTTTGAATGTGCCAACTTGCCCGCGGCCATTTGCTTTTTCTTTCTCTCAAGGCCATTCTCTGCTGCTACTTGAATTTCTATTGGCCATCGCTCTCTCTCTCTCTCTCTCTTCAAGGCCATTCTCTGTTGTTGTTTATCTCAATTATATTCTAGCTAACTCGTGTTTACGTTTTGAATTAATATAATCAAATCTCTGTAAGGAGTTTTGGCTAGATTGTTAATTATCAAATTAATTGATTTTCTTTACACGGAAATTAATTTTGGGAAATTCTCCGTTCAAACATATGATATTTTCACCTTTTATTGTTCTCTATTTGAAATATTTTTATTAAACTATATGAAACTCACCAAGTGTAATTTCATAATTATTTGAATTTTTGTTTGTTTGTAAAATTAAGTGCTGTGATAAAATTAAAATAAATTATAACTGTTTTTATTAAATCTTGTCTTTCTCGAATTTTCTTTAACAACCCTCCCACACCAGATTACTCCGGCATAAAAAATAAATAAATTAATAAACCGGTCAATCCGGAGCAAACGAATTGGGTTAGAAATTGGATATTGTTATAATTATATATATTGTTGGATTAATAAAGAATTATGTTAATAAATTGTAATTATTTTTTTGAATCTTTGAAGAAAAGATAAAAATGAATAGTACGTATTGAATAAATTTGGGACTTTTGATATTGATATTGAAACTAAATAAGTATAAATAGCTAAAATTTGGCGATAAATTACTTTTTCAACATCAAATAGTAAAATGTAACTCTTTAATCAATTCGACTTGACTTTCGATAACTTGAATTTTCGATGATTTGAAGTTTTTTCTATTTCCCTTGGCACTTCGAATAATTGAGGTTTGTAGTAGCATAGTTAATTATTTTTTTGATTTCTTAAGACAACTTTTTTAGAGTAAATTATTTATTTTTTTCTTTTACATGTGATATTATTTACTAGATTATCTTCATTTTTTTTGTTTTGGTGGTTGCTCGTAATTAATAATAATATAAATTCAAATTAAAATGTTGATTGATCTAAAAGAGCGAGATTTGAACGTTTTGTGTTAGCGTTGTGTTTATTTTCACTAACAAGGGGAGGACCACAAGTGTCAAGCACCGATCTTTACCTAACTTTGCAAGGACGTTTATTTATTTTTAAGAATGAGAGTCCTACGTTTCTAGATCTTAACGCTTAGCTATTTTTGAGTACCATCGTTTTTTAAACCGTATTTTTATGAATTTACAATAAAAACGCAGATAAAATTTACTAAAATAACATTCATTCGGGGAGAAAAATAGATAGAAATATTTGATCTACGGCATTCAAAAGCTGAGGCAAAAACCTATCCGAAACTCTACTGATTTTTTCGATTTCGTTTATTTTCAACGAAATTTTACAATGAAAAACATTTTGAATTTATTAGCAGTTTATCACTCCCTTTGGTGCCCTCTGATGGCCAGGAAAAGTGTCAAATCATATTTTAAATTACACTATCAGAAAGCTGAACTCAAAAGCTTTTCAACCATATATAATTTTATGTAGAAATGTCTATTTGAACCAAAGTTATGAGCATTGACACGCCTCTTTAGGTATGACCTCAGTCATCAGAAGGAAATTTGTAAAAGAAGCAGCACTTTCATCGAAATCGGGGAACACCTCGACGGACGCGTTGATTATCTCCTTTTCATAATCCGTCATGATTTTTTCAGGACCGAAATTCGGAATTTGATACTCAGCCGCTGCTGCTTTCACTGCTTTCAGCACTCTATCATATTGAGTTTGTTCTTTCGAAAACAGCAGAGCGTACAAGAACGGGATTGGGACTATTTCTTGGTCCGCAGTATTTTATCGTCTCTCACGATACCCAATTATTGCAAATACTTGCGTGAAAATTGTAAGAGCAACCTGTATTTTGGGAAAATAAATATTAGGATTTTTTTACATATTAATGCAAATTTACTTTGAACGTTCTTTCCATAAACCAAACTCGACTTCTGAGATTCTTGCTTTGTGAATGACCACTTAATTAAGTGCGAAGTAGTTCAGCGGGTGGTTGCTCAGGGTGTTCTTCCACTTTTCTTTTCAAGCTTGCTTTTACCTTCTCTATACTGCATTTGTTGTAGTTAGGTAGGTGTTTGTATACAAACTCATCTGCGACTTTGTACACGATGATGATGATGGCCGTACCAGCTACGATAAGGTTTGTGGTGGCGCGAGCCGTGCGTCTCTATTTAAGCGATACATTTTACACTCCTAGTGCTGCTTTGCTCCTGTAGGCTTTCCACGATAACAAATGTAACCATTGATCACTAATTTACTGTCAATAATTTCTGGATTCATAATTATTGTTAAGGCTAGGATTTTAAAAATTTATACTTTTCTTTATATCACACTAACAATTTAGAACTTGACACTGCTACTATTTTCAAAAATAGTCTCTCTCAGCGTGCAAGCACGCGCAATTGTATTACATCATCTGATTTCTGATTGCGCCAAAAATTTCCTTTTTCAAAGACCTTTCGATTGATATATTGCAACGGTCGAGTTAATTAACGCGACGATGTTGGATTAATTTCATGTTCGCCGCGCGACCGTTAGAACGCTGCACGAGTGGGATCGGAATGCACGGGAAGCGATAGAATATCGGGGCGGGTGGAACGAGGATGGGAGATTTTTCCGGAGTGAACGCTTGGTCGAACACGCATCGTTCGTCAGCTCGCGTGCTATAAATTTCACTTGCTTTGTTATAAATTCGCTTGAGAGAGATCGGTTGCAGTGTCGTGCGTGTTGGTGAGATATCCAGCAAGATAAACCAAGTCAGCACGAAGGTTGTCATCACCTGACGACTTGGTATTCTCCAGACCAAGACGACGACGCTGAGCCAGACGCCGGTCGGGAGCCATCGTAGCCTGGAGAGCTACACCCAGCTGAGCGGCTTTTTTTGCAGCCTTGCGGCTTAGGACAGGTGCACCTGTGGCGATCTAGAGTGAGTTTTGTTTTGCGTAAAACAGCGATTGTGAGTGTGTGTCCGGGATCGTTTATTTGTAAATCGCGATATACTTTGTTTTTCTTTCTTTTCTCGCGCGCGCGTAGCTACCGATAGCAGCAAGTTGTTGTGTGCGCGCGCCGCTCGATTTAAAGAGCACCGATAATTCTTTGTTGTCGTTTTGAAAACTCGATTGTACGAGTATTTATTTAGAGCGAATTACCGTGTTAGATATTAATTTTGTATTAGTTTTTAAGTTAATTTTTTTATCATTAAATATTAAAAATTAACTTTTTGAATTACAATTATTTTTTCTAACCGGTGTTCCTTGCGCTCGAATCCACTAGCCCACGCCCACCTACCGAATTTAACGAGCTGTCGCGCCTTCCCCGATTCTTAAATCACTTAGGTATTTATTATCGCGGTCGGGTTTTTCTCCTTTTTCAGGAAAATTGTCGGCGGATAGCCGACTGCGACAGAGATTATAGAGGCTGCAAGGCGAGCTCGACAGATCAACGTGGGTTGTATTCCCGAGTCTGCCTGATTAGTTCGAGCCCTATAACATGGCGCCCAACGTGGGGCATTTTTGAATTCGAGTACCTACGTCACGGTGCTCGATAGTGTGCATAGTGTGTAAAGACGAGCGCAGTAGCGAAGTACTGCTGCCGACCAAGTTCAAGGTCGGTCGTCGCGAACGTGAAAGAAAACAAAGTATCGGTTAGCGTGTGTGTGAGAGAATATTTTCATGCACTGTAAATTACAAAGTAGAAAATTTGTGATTTTGATATTTTTTTATTTATTTATTTATTTTTTCCACTTTGTAAAAAACCCATGAATCGTGACAGTTAACAAGTGTCTAGCGGATTGGGAAATAATAATTTGTTTATATTATTATTTTTTTATTTTTTTTTTTGTTTTTGTTTTTTTTTTGCAATTTTTGTTTTTGATTTTTTTTACAGCGTGCTACTAACTAGTGATTAGTAGCAACTGTAATTTATATTTCTGAGCATAAAAATCGGTGTTCCAACGCGGGTTAGAACAGCCAGATTTTTGTTGTTGTTTTTTTTCAGTAAACCGACCTTGGGTTTTTGTCAAAACCTTTTGGCGAGTCGGCAGGCTATTAAGCCTATTCGGGTTTGTTTTTTTTCGGTAAGCTGACCTTAGGTTTTTGTCAAAACCTTTTGGTGAGTCGGCAGGCTATTAAGCCTATTCGAGTTTGTTTTCTTTTTCGAATATCGCTTTATTTTAAAATAAACTCAGAAATATAAAATTAAAAATTATAAATTTTTTTTTTTTCTTTCTCCCAGGATTGTTGGAGGTTAGAAAATGTATTTTTAATTATCATTGCGATTGTAAAATTAAATTAAACTAGAGTGTGTAGTACCGTCACGAGGGTTTAGGGTCTCCTTTTTGTCAGTTTAGGATGGACGAGACAGAGAGGAGGGCGAAGGAGCACCTAGTGTATTCCTGGCTCCTGACGAGGGGATAATCGAGGAGGCTATGAGAGATTTACAACTCAAGCCTGATGGCTCGACTCGTGAGAGACATGAAAGGCTGATTAAGTGGCTGAGTGGACTGAGTTTATAGCCATGACTTTTTGGGAAAAGTCGGGTTCAACAATTTTAAACCCGGACTATACCACGAGCGGGGAACACCCGCTAGCCTGCCTGATCGACCGACAGGTGATGAAGGCAGGGACCCAGCTTCAGTCGAACGAAGCGAACGGCAGGAGTCAAGGAAAGGCCAGTCAGGCTGAGGACAGTGACACGGCCAGTCAAGATGGCGACGTGATGGAAGAACTTCGACGGACCATGCACGAGTTCGTGGGGGAGTTCAGGCAAGTGCGAGAGACTCTGGCAAGGACAACGGCAAGGATGGACGCCCTGGAAGACAGAGTCAGTCGGCAACATTTCGTCACTGACAATCAACAACTCAGGGGGCCTGTGTTGAGTACAATAAGACCAGGCATATTGCAACACTCTATGGAATATTGTAGTATATCTACGGAAAATACACATCAAGCCCATGGGGTGAGGGTAAATTTCGGTGGCCCGCTGATCCATGATAGCAACAGTTCGAGTCCGATCGGTGATTCAGCAAAGGCAAGGGCCACAGAGAAAATACAAGCCCAGATGAGAGCTTTGACGGCGGAGTTGGAAAGACTACAGGGCCCACAACAAAGTGAGTTACCAATACCACGACAGGCAGGTAATAACCTACAAAGGCTAGAAAAGCCTATCGATATCGGAACGATCGTTCGGAGGTGGAACTTTAGGTTCGACGGTAGCAACGAGTCGAGCATTGAGCAATTTCTGATCCAAGTCGCAGAGGCTAATGAACTAGCTAACTTGACAGAAAGACAATTGTTAGACGCATTACCGATATTGTTAACCGGGTTAGCGTCAACATGGTATCGGGATTGCAAGAAAAACATACACACCTGGTCAGCCTTTTGCCAAGCGGCTCGCCGATGGTATGGTATCGGCGATTATCAACAGAGTCTGCGAGTCGAGGCTACCAACAGAACGCAAGGTGTCGATGAGCCAGTGAGAGACTACATGACGTGTTTACAATCGTTGTTGTTAAAAATGAGACCAATACCAACCGAGACGGAGATGGTTGACTTTATGTTGACAAATATGCGTCCTAATTTGCGTAGACAAATTAGGCGAGACGAGGTAAAGTCAGTTACGGGCTTACTAAGTCAAGCGGTTGAGGTCGAGAAAACAATGGTTAGCGAAACCTTATATAGACCACCACCGTCACCGTCAACGTCGTTATGGCCAAATCTGGCTTATAAAGAAAGTAAGGCGAGCAAGAAACCGAAAATAAACATAGCCGCAACGACTATGGATGGCAAGTCTGACGACGCCACGGTTATGAACCGCCTATTGAGTTTGATGTCTCAAATTCAAGCTAAAAGTAAGAATCCTGGTAAGCCGTCGGGCCTGAGGCCCCAGAATTCGAACAAAGCTAGACAGGCCAAACAGAAACGTAAACCGACGGACGGAGGAAAGTCTAGGAGCCCTTCTCCAAAGCGTGATAGGAGTGGGGAGAGAAAGAAAAAGCCTCGGGACGATGAGGGAATAATTCGGTTTTTCCACTGTAACAAAGAAGGACATAAGCGTCCAGAATGTCCCGAGAGGCCGGAAAACGGGAAAAAGGCGGAGTAAGACGATGTCGTTCTTATTCCGGCAACCATCACTCGGAGATGGTACTCATGCATGCTCAGTAGAGCCGAAGAGTACTGAGCAAGCAAGGGGGAAGTCGGCTACACAGGAGACTGAACCGGAAGGAAGATGGTGTCTACCAGTCGACATTGGTGAATTCCGAATCAGAGCTCTGTATGATCCCGGAGCGTCGCTCACAGTTATGGGATCTTCAGCTATTCAGATGGCGTCAGCGCTCAATCGGAAAATTGAGGTCTATCACGGCAAAGGAGCCAAAGTGGCTGATGGTCGTAGATGCCCGATTGCAGGACATGTGGTCCTACCGTTTGAGATTGCGGAGGTGACGCAAGATATTAAAGTGGCTATCATGTTGGATCTGGACTCAGATTGTTACCTGGGGACAAATTTCGTTCGCGCATTTGATACGATACTAGATCCAGCCACAAATAAGCTGAACATCCGGATAGCTAATAAGGTGGTAGACCTAGAGGTTGCAGCCGTGACAGAGGCTGAAGTTACAAGCCAAGCGTCAATAGGTCTAGCCGACATTGGTTCCGGAGAGCAAGAACGTATAAACGACTTGCTGGATAGGGTTTTCCAGCTAGACGACAAGCCCTTAGGCTGCACTACGTAGATCGAACATGAGATCGATGTAGGTGACTCAAAGCCTATTAAACAAAGGTATTATCCAGTTTCGCCGGTAGTACAACTGGAGATGTACGAGCATGTAGTAAAGATGCTTGAGAACGACCTTATTGAGCCTGCTCCGAGAAGCGGCTGGTCGTCACCGGTGGTTATGGTGAAGAAGGAGGACGGCACTAGGAGATTTTGTATAGATTTCCGTAAGGTTAATTCAGTCTCCAGGAAAACCGAAACCCTATCCTTTACCTTATAAGGATGATATCCTGAGAAGGTTTAAAACGGCCAAATACATATCGACTCTGGATTTGTCATCGGCGTACCATCAGGTACCACTGAAGAAAGAGTCGAGGCCAATAACGGCTTTCACCGTGCCTAGCTTAGGCCAGTTCCAATTTAAAAGAATGCCGTTTGGGTTAGATCAGGCTGGATCGACTTTCCAACGCCTGATAGATATGATAATTCGAGAGTTTGGCCCATATGCCTATGCGTACCTCGATAATATCATAATCGTTAATGAAGACTTCGAGACGCATATGCGGATCCTCGAAGCCATACTGGCTAGATTGAGAGAGGCTGGACTGACGGTAAACCGCAGTAAAAGTAAATTTTGCCAGTCTGAAGTGAAATATCTAGGCGTAATAGTGAACAAAGATGGAATTCGCCCATGCCCAGGAAAAGTCGAAGCCATCTTGAACTATACTATCCCGAACAACCGCAAGAAATTGAAAAGGTTCTTGGGAATGGCTTCCTGGTATAGGAAATTTTTGAAAAATTTTGCCACGGTAGACTCACAAGTACGAGAGTCTGTTATAAATGGGATGTTGAGCAACAGCAGGCATTTGAAAAAATCCTAGTGCTGCTAGCCTCAGCGCCAGTACTGGCAAGGCCAGATTTCACTCAGCCGTTTGTGATTCAGACCGATGCGTCAGACACTGGCGTCAGGGCATGCTTGACTCAGGCTATTGATGGTGAAGAGAGAGTCATCGAGTATTTTAGCCGAGTTCTGAATCCAGCACAACGGAATTATACAGTGACAGAGCGAGAATGCTTAGCAATGGTCAAGGCGATTAGGAAATTCCGCTGTTCTGTGGAAGGTTTTCAATTTCACGTAATTACGGACCATAATTCGCTGAGATGGCTGAATAAATTGTCGAACGCAACGGGCAGACTGGCAAGGTGGTCGCTAGAATTGCAGAGTTACACATTTACAACGGAATATCGTAAAGGTTCCTTAAATGTGGTGCCCGATGCATTGTCACGTATGTATGAGGAGGACGAGACGACTGTTGCAGCCGTGGGCTATCCTGACGGAGAGCTGGACGACTGGTATGTCAATAAAATGAAAGCCGTACAGAGAAATCCAGGCAAATTCCTTAGATGGAAAATCGTGGGTGGCAGGCTTTATTATTATAAGTCTGACGACTTGATTGAAGAAACGGTCGGCGACGACTCCGCATGGAAGTTGGTGGTACCAGTATTTTTGAGGAATGACATTCTGAAGGCAAAACACGACGCACCACTTGCAGGACATTTGGGTCGAGACAAAACTCTGAAGAGAGTTACCCAAGAATTCTTTTGGCCTGGCATGCATAAGGACATAGAAGCCTATGTTAAATCATGCCAGATATGTCAAATGCAAAAGGTAGATCAACGTTGGCCTGGAGGTCTGATGGGAAAGCGAACAATCGTAAGGCCATGGCAAGCGGTGTCAGGTGACATACTGGGTCCATATACCCGTAGCGACAACGGACTTAAGTATGTCTTAGTTTTAACGGATCTGTTCACACATTGGGAGGAAGTGACACCGTTAAAACGGGCTGATGGTGAAGCCATATGGAACCACATCTGGCAAGACGTAATTTTACGCTGGGGTCAGCCAGAAATGTTCTTGTCGGATCAAGGGTCGGAGTTTAAAAATCGTACAATTGATAGCCGACTGGTCGAACTCGGTATCGAACACGAAAACTCTCCGACTAATAACCCTGAGTCTAACGGCCAAGTCGAAAGGATGAATAGGACTAAAAACTATGATCCGATGTTTTGTTGCAGACAATCAGCAAAAGTGGGACGTCCTTTTACCCGAATTGGTCTGCGCGTACAACAGGGCTGAGCATTCAGCTATAAAAACTACTCCGGCTATGTTGAATATGTTGCGTCAGCCGATCGACTGTAGTGTAGTCAGCAAAAAGCTAGCTGACGAGACACTAGGGAAGAAATGGCTCTCCAAGAAAGGCTGAACAAGACAGCCAGAGCCGAAGACTTAAGAAGAAAAGCTGGCGAAAATTCAAGAATTCAACAGGACAGAGCGGCTGAGCAATACAACAAGCGACACCGCGAAGTAATTTTCTAGCCTGGTGACATGGTATGGAGAAAAAACAAGGTCCTATCCAGTAAGGCTAAAGGCTTCACAGCTAACCTAGCGCCTAAGTATACAGGTCCGTATACAGTGGTCGAAAAGCTAGGTAGCAATACGTATACGATAGTAGACGCCTTTGGCAACGAACAAAGTCCGCTGGCTGTACAACAACTGAAGAAATGGATCGCAAGAGTTGAACCGGAGTCTTCAGGTGAGGAAGATACAGCGACGGAAAATGCGTGCGAAAATCCTGACGCTAGCGAGCGTGAGGTGGTGTGCAGGAATGAGCCTACCGCGAGGGCAAGTGTTTTGGGTGAGTCTGTGCGGCAAATTGTAAATGGCAGCGAGCCATGCATACCAGTCGACCCGACGATCGGAAAGCGTAGGGGTAGGCCGAAAGGGTCGACTAGGAAAATTTGCGTCGACAACGCGAAAACACCGTCACCGCGTAAAACTCGCGCACAACGCAGAGCCTAATTCGTTTCATCCTAATCTTATCCTTATTCCTCCCTTCGTTTGTTACAGGAAATGGCAGAGTTCTTTAGCAAAGAAGAACTGGCAAGGATGATGGAGGAAGAGGTTAGGCTCGGTCGAGTTCCGACTCCAGACACGGCCGAATCGGAAGGACACACAACGCCTCAAGCAGAAACGGCTCCTGGCGAGCCTAGCGGCACACAGGGATTGGCTGCAGCGTCAAACGTCAGAGTGGATGAGTCTACAACAACCCATGAGCCTGGCGATAACCAAACGGCAGCAAACCCCTGACCAACGCCTGATGATTGGGGCATGCTGGCATCGGAGTTGGAGGAGTGCCGGCAAAGTTCAAGGGATTAGGAGGTTTGGGAACGCAGCCTCTTCAGCCAGCTGCAAGAAATGAGTGAGGAGTGGTCCGGAACTATGCTACCAGAGATGGTAGAGTGGCGTCGCCAGGCCACCGATCGACTGTCCGACCTAGACGTGGTCCGTCAATGTCGGTCAGTACGTTCTCAGGCAAGAGCTGCTGAAGAGGAAGCAAGAGCCAGACAGGCCCGCATCGCGAACGAGTGGAAACAAGCCAAAAGAGATCGGGAGAACGCAGCAAGCAAGCTCCTCTTCCTTGATTTGAATGCCAGGAAGGAAGCTGTTAAGCTTGAATGGCGTAAGAAGAAAGAGGACCAGCGCTGGTGTCCAGTGTGTCGTTACCCAGCGGTGGAAGACCCTAACTCCTGCCCAAACAGGGCACAACACTGGCGTGGCGGTTAACGTAACCCGAAGACGAGCCGAGTAGGCAGCCTGAAGAAGAAAGACCAGCCACATGGCTTGGATAGTAAGCCTACCGACGTGGACAAGTGGTCCACGATTGTAGATAAATGACAAATGAAATGTAGATAAAAAGTGGCCACACACAGATGACGTGTACTTATTTCCTCAAACCCAACCCTAACCTACGTTTTCCCAAACTCGGATAGGGCGCGTTCGTGGTGTATCGAAGTGACGTATTTTTTCGGATACGACACCTCTGGAAGGGGGGTGTAACGGTCGAGTTAATTAACGCGACGATGTTGGATTAATTTCATGTTCACCGCGCGACCATTAGAACGCTGCACGAGTGGGATCGGAATGCGCGGGAAGCGATAGAATATCGGGGCGGGTGGAGCGAGGATGGGAGATTTTTCCGGAGTGAACGCTTGGTCGAACACGCATCGTTCGTCAGCTCGCGTGCTATAAATTTCACTTGCTTTGTTATAAATTCGCTTGAGAGAGATCGGTTGCAGTGTCGTGCGTGTTGGTGAGATATCCAGCAAGATAAACCAAGTCAGCACGAAGGTTGTCATCACCTGACGACTTGGTATTCTCCAGACCAAGACGACGACGCTGAGCCAGACGCCGGTCGGGAGCCATCGTAGCCTGGAGAGCTACACCCAGCTGAGCGGCTTTTTTTGCAGCCTTGCGGCTTAGGACAGGTGCACCTGCGGCGATCTAGAGTGAGTTTTGTTTTGCGTAAAACAGCGATTGTGAGTGTGTGTCCGGGATCGTTTATTTGTAAATCGCGATATACTTTGTTTTTCTTTCTTTTCTCGCGCGCGCGTAAGCTACCGATAGCAGCAAGTTGTTGTGTGCGCGCGCCGCTCGATTTAAAGAGCACCGATAATTCTTTGTTGTCGTTTTGAAAACTCGATTGTACGAGTATTTATTTAGAGCGAATTACCGTGTTAGATATTAATTTTGTATTAGTTTTTAAGTTAATTTTTTTATCATTAAATATTAAAAATTAACTTTTTGAATTACAATTATTTTTTTTAACCGGTGTTCCTTGCGCTCGAATCCACTAGCCCACGCCCACCTACCGAATTTAACGAGCTGTCGCGCCCTCCCCGATTCTTAAATCACTTAGGTATTTACTATCGCGGTCGGGTTTTTCTCCTTTTTCAGGAAGTTTGTCGGCGGATAGCCGACTGCGACAGAGATTATAGAGGCTGCAAGGCGAGCTCGACAGATTAACGTGGGTTGTATTCCCGAGTCTGCCTGATTAGTTCGAGCCCTATAACAATATATATTGTAGGGGTTTCTGCGCAAAAGTTTTTTAAGAATCATCCCAGGGCCAATTTATAACTTAAAAATCCTAAAACCCTATAAATAATTAAGCTAGATAAAGAAGTCAAAATTTTTTTCGCAGAAACCCTTACAATATATATATCAATCAAAAGGTCTTTGAAAAAAAAAATTTTTGGCGCAAACCGCCAATTTTTTTTCCCTCAACTGCGCATGCACGGAGCCAAATAGTGATTTTTTAAACTTTTATTAATATCTCATAACCTAAAATAGCTAGGAAATCGCGGTTTGTGGCAAAATTTTCTAAAAAAAAAATGTAGTTCAACCGTATGTATAATTTTTAATTTTGACTAAATATGCGCCCACTAGGCGGCGTTTTATGTAAAAAGTTTTGATAAATCAGTCAGAAAAGTTCCCCCCCCCTTTTAAAAATCTGAAAAAATCAGATCGGTTAATTTTTGTTAAAATACGTCACATATAACATTTATAGACCTACACCTTTTTTTTTTTTTATCGTAAATTTAACGTAAAAAAATTCGAAAAATGGCTCAAACGGTTTAAATTTGCCGTCAAAAATAATATTATAAAATATAGGTGAACTACATTTTTTTAAAGAAAATTTTGCCGCAAACCGCATGTCTCTAGCCCTAATAGGTTCTGAGATATGAATTAAAGTTGAAAAATCACTATTTTAGACCCTAGGGTCCCTAGATTGGGAATAGGGAGATGCGGTTTGCGCCAAAAATTTTCTTTTTTTATTCCCTCTTCGAATGATACATATATTGTAAGGGTTTGCCATGGGCACCGATTCGACTATCTTACCCGGCTATAATTCTAGTCACAGTGATTTTTAAACTTATTCACCAGAGGATTAAATCTGCAGTATTCCAAACAATCTTGTCCACTTGTTTTATGAACTAAACAATCTCATGGTGTTATTTTTTAACAAAATCAATGTTCACTTATTAAAAAAAAAAAAAAAAATTGTTCACTTATGTAATTTAAATCACATTTAAATCCGTATATCTCTAAATTGCGTTACCAACCTCTCGTTCTTCCCCACCTATCAGACAAAAGCCTATAAAAAAAAGGTAAAAACCGAATTTTCTTGAGAAATAGTTTCTGATCAGTTCTTTCTATCAGGTGCAACCAGATTTATCAAATCTACGCAGACACTTCCTTGAGTAGAAGAGGAAGTAGTTGCCAACAAGTTTTTTCGACCTGATGCACCTGATTCTAGCGTGTCGACGTTGACACCCCCTCGCAACGAAAATGTGGCCGAATTTTTGACTTTTGCCCATTTATAATTTCTCGTATAGTTATATTTTTAACATCGCATAAATTTTTTACAGATAATAAATGATTATGTCACTTCTTCAAGTTTTATTTTAAAAAAATTGAATTTTTTTCATAAAAAAAACTCACTGCAGTTATTAATTGATTAATAATTTAAAGAAATTCTTTTAATCAAGATAAATACAAGTGTTTAATCAAATTATTTATATTTTTTTATGTTTATTCTCAAATCTTAATGTAATAACTGACAATCACAAAAAACTTATCCCCGTTGATCAATTACAAAAAGTTGAATCTAGCACTCTATCAGACAGATCATGATGCGCAAGCTGAAGAGTTGCTGGTAACTAGTTGATCGCACTTCTATGCCTTGAAGTAACCCCACAGCCCCTATAGTCTACTTTATCGAAACCATCACTGCATTGAAGGAACTCAAGTTATAACTTAAAAAGTTAAATAATAACTTTAAAACGTCAATCGGTACAACACACTTTAAGTCCTTGATGATACTACTGTACTCTAATTTCAATTCAGCTTCAGTGAAGATAAATAATCAACTATATGTAAAAAAAAATTTAGCTCTCCAGCTTTTTATTTTCCATGGCTTGAAAGCTGGGATTTTTTTTTCGTAGCATATGTAGTTGCACCAGAAAAACAAATTTTAATTTTAAGAAACTATCCCACGCGATGATGTAAGTGTATATTAGTGAAAAACTTCATTTTCAGATAAGTTGATTTGAACAAAAATTATATTGATTTTCATTTTTTATATATTTATGTTTAAAAAAAATATTATACATACATTTATATAAGTCTATAAATTAATAATAACTTTTTATGAATAAGTAGACGTAAAATTTATATATATATATATATAGTCATATAAGAGTCGACTATGAAATAAAACTAAAGCCAAAGATCAACTGTTTTTGAAATCTGACTCATTTCAAAATCACAAAATAAAATATAAAATATTTTTCCTTTTTTTTTTTTTTAACGTTTAATTTATCTATACAAAAAATTTTAAAACAAGATAAAACATTAACAAAAAATTCAGCAAAAATGTATTAAAAAATTATGTATATTAAAAAACATACGGCAAGATATAAAATAAATAATTATAAAAAAATAATAATAAAAATATAAACTTTGAATAAAATTTTCAACCCGAATAATTTATTTTATAATTCAAATCTAGTTACTTTTGTAATTATCTGCTTGAAATTCAAATAATTCCAATGTCTTTTTTTTTTAATATTTTGGAATGAGACAGGTTTCAGAAAAAATTTTAGCTTAAGTTTTTACTCTGTTTTGAAATGCAGCAATGCTATAAATTAAAAAAAAAGTTGAAATAAAAAATCACACATTGAAGTTGAGCGACTAGATTATTCGTTATTATCATCGCGCAGTTGTTAATTTTACGTCTTCCCCATGTTTATTGTCAACTTCTTCTATGACTCGATTAATTCCATATGGTCTCAAATGGTAGATTAAATATTCTAAAACATACATCATATTTGGGCTAACATAGTGAAATGAAACCGCGCTATCCGAGCAACAGTCAAGTCCATCTTTGGTCTCATAGTAAATGTACTTCCAGTACCAGAAGTCTTTATCAACGTGATCGGGTATAAGATGATGCTCCGGTACGAACGGAAAAAATCTACCTCGTCCGTGAGAGTCTCGTGAATCCATAGCTTTGACACCAATATTTTCGAGACACTTTCCCATTTCAACATCCTCCGCACCTCCGGCATCGGATCGGCACTTTTCAGGGTTTGGAAGACCTTTTTTTACAAGTAACTCAAGACTGGCTTGTGATAGAACATAACCTGCTCCACCGCTCATGTAACCTTGCTTTACAAAAGGTTTGAACCGGCAGCCAAAATATAACGGTGATGAAGATGAATACGGAAAAAGCATATATCGTAGATTTTCAACTATTACGTAACTGAAATAAAAATAAATTAATGAAAAAAATTTTTGATTAAGAGCTTATAAAAATTATCATTTAAGAAGGCTGATTACTCCCCTAGTGGCGCCCTCTAGTGATGCACTGCTCGGCATCGGGAGTTGTATTTTTTGTTTTTCGGCTTTAATAATTAATTAATCTAAAAATTTTATAAATCAATGCTCAAGTGTGGTACTATCTGGATTTTTGATTAGTTTCCTAAGAAGATCATAAAAAATGTTTTTCTGACAGTAACTTGAACGCCTGCTGTCTGCTGTCTTGCGCTGAAATATCGCAGACAACCACTCGCCTAGACTGCTTAGTCCGTTATCCATAATAGGAGTTGAGCATTTGTGAGAGGTCCAGTGGAACACTTTGGATTTTTCGGTATCTTTTTATGTATAATTTAAGAATTTTTTGGGGTTCAATTTTGATTATGGTCGGATAATTTTTTATACACAATTAAAGTTGCAAAAATGCGAGTTTTTTGAGTTTTTTAAAAATATTTCGGGAATCATGCATTTTATCAAAAAATTATATAAAATCAATTTTAAAGGTAATTAAATTTTTTGCAAACAAGTATCCATGCATTTTTTTTCTCGGAGTTGAATTACGGCCGCGGATCTGAAAGTAGAAGTGCGGAACGACGTGGTTTCAGCTGGCGCGTAAACTGCATGTGTTCACGATTTTTTTTTTTTTTAACTTTCTGAATATAAACAAATAATTATGTATTATAAATAAATATGTGAATATACAGAATGGGCCATTTTAATCGATCCACCTTGATAACTCGCTTGGGAAGGCCCAAATCGAAAAAAAAGTTTTATTATTTTTTGGGACTAGTAAGATGGGACCATAAAAATTGGATCCGGGGCCTTATTTTAGGCCCCACGGACCCAAACTCTGGTTTTTCAAATGAGAACCCCTATTTTTGACCTCGGATTCGAAAAGAGCGGAAAATTATACGATTCTTAGGTATTTTTTTGAATTTTTTTTGGGCCCCCATGAGGCCCGACAGGGCTTATAAGACTTTTATGAGCCCCATTTCTTTTTAACCCGAATCAAATCGAAAATAACGCATTTTTTGCATAGCACATGCATTGGGAAAGTTTCTTGGTTCAAAATTTCCAAAAAAATGGGCCCGAAAAAATTGGGGCCGGGGCCTTATTTTTGGCCCCATGGACCTAAAGTCAGTTTTTTCAAATGGGAACCTCTATTTATGACCCCGGATTCGAAAAGAACGGAAAATTTTACGATTTTTAGGTATTTTTTGGAAAAATTACCGGAGGTTATTGATAAATGGGCCCTGCAGGGCCTCAATAAGGCCCAAAAAAATTCCAAAAAATACCTAAAAATTGTAAAATTTTCCGTTCTTTTCGAATCCAGAATCCGAATTTTCGAATCATAAATAGGGGTTCCTATTTAAAAAAACGAAGTGAGTGACCGTAGGGCCCAAAATAAAGCATAAGGCCCAAATTGGTTGGGCCCATTTTACTCGGGCCTCATGGGGGCCCAAAAAAAATACCAAAAAGTACCTAAAGATCGTAAAATTTCACGCTTTTTTCGAATCCGAGGTAAAAAATAATTTTTACCTCCCATTGTAAAAAACTGACTTTAGGTCCATGGGGCCCAAAATAAGGCCCCGGCCCCAATTTTTTCAGGCCCATTTTTTTTGGAAATTTTGAACCAAGTAACTTTTCCAATGCATGTGATATGCAAAAAATGAGTTATTTTCGATTTAATTCGGGTTAAAAATAAATGGGGCTTATAAAAGTCTTATAAGCCCTGTCGGGCCTCATGGGGGCCCAAAAAAAAATTCAAAAAAATACCTAAAAATCGTAAAATTTTCCGCTATTTTCGAATCCGAGTTCAAAAATAGGGGTTCTCATTTGAAAACCCGGAGTTTGGATCCGTGGGGCCCAAAATAAGGCCCCAGGCCCAATTTTTTTGGGCCTGTCTTAGTAGCCCTCAAGAATAATGAAACTTTGGTCTCCACATTTTTTTCGATTTGGGCCTTCCCAAGCGAGTTATCAAGGTGGATCGATTAAAATGGCCCACCCTGTATATAGTTTCAAAGAAATAAAAAAAATTTATCGTTCAGAGTTAAAAGGGTTTTTACAAGTTTTATTTATATGACATGAGCAAGAATCGCAACATTCTATTGACAAAGCATCACAATTACAGGACTTGCGAATAGATTTTTTACAATTACAATCAGAAACTGGATCTTCTAGTAAAGGGAAAATATCTTTTGATTTTATACGATCGGTGACGAGAATCAGACATATGATGATAAAAAAAGCTCTTCGGGGTCAAACAATTGTAATCTTTGATAAATTTCATCGGTCTACTTCCTTTATTAGTTCTAAGGTGCGCTACTTTTCGCAATGATTTATCAAGTTTTTTTTTTTTTTCTTACACTCTGACAGAATTTTACAATAAATTAATATGTACACGGAGAAGGAGATACACTATGAAACACAATGTGTGCACGGTGTTTTCCAGTGTACGCATTTGACGCATGCTTTTTTCTCGGTTACTCAAGTTCTGCTGAATCTCTAACCTCGAAACTTTAAAATCGTATAAATATAAATATCAAGTTCGAAATCATAATTGAAGTTTATAAATTTGTTAGGAAAGATAGCAAGAACATTTTAAAGTAAGTATCGTACACAATTTTTAGTGTAAAACTTTGAAAAACTGGTTACGTGGGTGTTCCGAGAGCCGTCGTCTGCTCTATCGAAATTGTCTCTCTAAAAATTTTGCACTGGAAAATACGGTGCATGCACTTGGAAATACGAAGTGTGACTTGGAATCACGCTGCACCACGCATCATGTAAAACGATGGCGCTGTACACCAAGTTTCATGATGTACCTCTTTCTCCGTGTACTGTAGAAATTATAAGATATTCAGTTTTAGGAGTGCTAATCATGTTGACCATGCATAATAGGATATTTATGCAATATGCATACTATACTATAAGAATAAACACGTTTGGAGTAGCGTGAGTACGCGTGATCCCGAGGGCATGCGAGTGTGAACCACGTTGTCTCGCATTTATACTTTCAGACGCCGCGTACAGCCGCAATTCAACTCAGAGAAAAAAAAATGTATAGATACTTGTTTGTAGAAAATTTAATTATCTTTAAAATTTATTTCTTGCAATTTTTTTATAAAATGCATAATTCCCAAAATATTTTTAAAAAACTAGAAAAACTCGCATTTTTACCACTTTAATTGTTCATAAAAAATTATCCGACCACAATCAAACGTGAATATCAAGAAAATCTTGAATTATACATAAAAAGAGATCGAAAAATCTAAAGTGTTCCATATTGGACCTCTCACAAATGATCAACTCTATTATGGACAACGGACTAGCTATCTAAAATATTTCTTATAATTGTATTAGGAAACTAATCAAAAATCCAGATAGTATCACATTTTAGAATTAATTTTAAAAATACGATTTCCGATGCCAAGTAACGTACTACCAGAGGCTACCACTCATGGATAAGCAGCACTCTTAAGCAAAAAACTTATACAGTAATTATTTAGTACATTTTTTATATTTCACAAGAGACTTCGCTCACCAGTCTAAATTTTTTTAATCTTTATTTCTTTAGGCGTACTCATAACAAATAAAGTTTACATCAATATCAATCAATTTAAATTTATTTTTGAACTTGTCTTTTTCATAATGAATTCATTAATTAATAAATTTAAAAATTTGTAATATTTTATTGCTCAGTTGGTTTTTTTTTTTTTTTTTTTTTTTTTTTCGCGCAATAGTTCAAATTTTTCTTTATTTAAGTATCTAATTACGACTTTGAAAATAAAAATATAGTATTAAACTAAATGAGGAGAGTCTCTACTTTTCGTCTCAAGTTTTATATCAATCGTCTGGGAACTTTGTTCCAAGTAAGCATATGAGTAAATCCGCCAAACTCTTATTTTCACTGTCCGGGCATAGTAAAAAGGTTTAAGACAATATTTTTTTTATATTTAATTGAATAATTATTTAGATTTACACTTTTAGAGATTGTGGAAACAAATATAAATGCTGAAAAGTTTATGCAAATGTTTAAAAAATTAGGTTTTACCCTGTAAAACGCAAGAAAACGCTGTGTCCGGAACTAAGTTTTGAAAATATTATCTGCTGTAACTTTTTCAGGCAATCTTTTTACATATTTACAACTGATGGAGGTATTAATACTGGGTTCAAGGAATGTTTTACGACCCATAAAAATATTGTGTCTATATTTTTCGAGAGATGACATAACTTTAAAAATGTGTCCACACGTTGTTGATAAAAATGAATAACCTATTTATTCAAGTTTTTGCAGGTTCAGGCATTATTCAAACGCCACAAATGTGTATTCGTCTAAAACTACATACTTTAACGAATAATTTAAGACCAATCCGAATAATGTGCTTTCAAAATAAGCTATTGTTTACATCATTTTATTCTGAAAAGTTCGAGCGTGAATCCTTGTAAAAAATGTTTTTTTCAGCTGGCACATCCACAGATTAAAAAAAAAGTCTCCAAATTTAAGTGTGATCAATAAAACATAACTTTTTTTAACCCATTAGGTCCCAAGAGTTATGAATTTTTTTTTGTACTTTGAGCTTATAAATCAAAGCGAAAAAGTTGAAAAATAATTTAAAAAATACCCTGCCCCCCTATTTTCGGATATGCCCTACACGATGGCATTGTTTAAAATACTCAAAAATAACATTTTAATTTGTTAATAAACAAATTTAAAAAAAAAATGAAAATTTTTACGTCATTTTTTTTTTTTCAAGCTGGTGAACAATGCCAAAAAAATTATTTTTGCCCTCAAAAAGTTGACCACGGGTGTTCACATTAGTTGAACTTTACGTGCATATTTGATTTTTTTGGTTTGGATTTTTTTAAACAAAATGGCGGACTAAAAACTTCAACGCCAATAATTGTACGGCAGCGCATGGTTGAATAAATACCGAAAAATTATTTTTTATAAAAAATGACTGTGGTTCCTAAGATTTTTATGGTCGCTGATTATGAATCTGAGATCAGAATATCAAAATTGTAAGAATTGGGCCCAATACCATAGGACCCAATACTCAAAGTTAAGATTTTATAAAAACAAAAAATATCATCATATTTTACGTAGAATTTCAAGATCAAAGTATACGTGGTCGTTTTTCGAAAAAAATCGTCATTTTCGAGTAAAAAATCAAAAAAAGTTCAAAGTATTGGATTTACTTCCAGAGATCCACAACAGCTCGTCCCCGTGTGCCTGTAACGAATTGAACACAACTTTTGAGATGGCAAAAATATATTTACGAGGTTTTTGGGTTGCTGATAGTGTATCTGAGGTAAAAACATGAAAATCCCAAATACAGGGCCCAATACCGTAGGACCCAATAGTAAAAATTGAGATATCATAAAAATAAAAAATGAGATAAAAAATCTGTGCAGAGATCCTGCATTCTAATCATTTCACGTGAGTTACGTCGTATAAAAAGATCGACGAAATAAAAAACAAAAAGTAAAAAATTTTTTTTAAAACCACGTGGTGCTGCATGTCCTTGAGTCCCTTTATTTGGAATTTTCTTGTTATTACCTCAGATACCCTATTAGCTACCCAAAATATATTTTTGCCATCTCAAAAGTTGTGTTCAATTCGTTACAGGCACAAGGGGACGAGCTGTTGTGGATCTATGAAAGTAAATCCAATACTTTGAACTTTTTTTGATTTTTTACTCGAAAATGACGATTTTCTTCGAAAAACGACCAAGTATACTTTGATCTTGAAATTTTACGCAGAATAAGATGGCATTTTTTATTTTTATTATATCTCAATTTTTACTATTGGGTCCTACGGTATTGGGCCCTATATTTGGGATTTTCCTGTTTTTACCTCAGATACACTATCAGCAACCCAAAAACCTCGTAAATATATTTTTGCCATCTCAAAAGTTGTGTTCAATTCGTTACAGGCACACGGGGACGAGCTGTTGTGGATCTCTGGAAGTAAATCCAATACTTTGAACTTTTTTTGATTTTTTACTCGAAAATGACGATTTTTTTCGAAAAACGACCAAGTATACTTTGATCTTGAAATTCTACGTAAAATATGATGATATTTTTTGTTTTTATAAAATCTTAACTTTGAGTATTGGGTCCTATGGTATTGGGCCCAATTCTTACAATTTTGATATTCTGATCTCAGATTCATAATCAGCGACCATAAAAATCTTAGGAACCACAGTCATTTTTTATAAAAAGTAATTTTTCGGTATTTATTCAACCATGCGCTGCCGTACAATTATTGGCGTTGAAGTTTTTAGTCCGCCATTTTGTTTAAAAAAATCCAAACCAAAAAAATCAAATATGCACGTAAAGTTCAACTAATGTGAACACCCGTGGTCAACTTTTTGAGGGCAAAAATAATTTTTTTGGCATTGTTCACCAGCTTGAAAAAAAAAAAAATGACGTAAAAACTTTCATTTTTTTTTTAAATTTGTTTATTAACAAATTAAAATGTTATTTTTGAGTATTTTAAACAATGCCATCGTGTAGGGCATATCCGAAAATAGGGGGGTAGGGTATTTTTTAAATTATTTTTCAACTTTTTCGCTTTGATTTATAAGCTCAAAGTACAAAAAAAAATGCATAACTCTTGGGACCTAATGGGTTAACTAAGTTTAGCTGCCTGAAGCCAACAAACTTAATTTAGTTTTAAAAAAAAGGAGTTTTTTTATTATTCGCACCTTCGAACTCAACCTGCAGCAGACGACATTTACTAATGTCTTTCAGCAGCAGGCAGGTCAACAACGTAGTTATGAACTTATATTTATAAATTTTTTTTGCTCTTTACTTATAATTTACTTAGTAGATTAGTGTAAAAAGATCAGTAGGTGGATATTATCGCCTATATATTATTATTGCCAACATTAAAATACATAAAAAAAAAAAAGACCCTAACCTATTCATAAAGTGCCGTATGATGACTATTATAAAAAATTTAAGTTGTTTAGATGATTATTATGAAAAAACTCAGCTTTTAATTGAAAAAATACTATCTTTCCTTTTATTTTTTTAATAAAAAATCGATCGGCAAACTCAGATTTTCATTTTTTTTAAATAATAATTTAATTGTTTGAATAATTTTTTCAGGCAACTTGTTATGACCATCCACGCTACATTTTTTTATTTCTTATTATTTTAAAGAATTATTGCCAAAATTTCAAGAGTGTGCTTCAAAAATTGAAAAAGTTTAAAAATTACTGAAAAAAAACAGAGTTTGGCGGATTTACTCATATAGGCATACAAATCAAAAAGTTGTTAAGAAATGTTATAAAATTCTCATTTTAATCAATCTTTACTTACGTATCATCGTCAGCTTTAAGAAACCAATCAGCTTCATCTTTATATTTTTCATAAATATATTTGAATGCTTCTTTAGTTTTTGCCCACAAATTTCCTCTGCCTTCTTTTACTGGCAGTGCAACACTTGGTAAGCTGGGATCTAAAAGTTTAAGCTTGATAATTTTGGTTTTTGTCTAATCACAAAGATAATTCTGCCGTCATAAGCAAAAGAGTCAGTAACTCTCACCTGTCACTTTTCGAGTATTTTGTGTTTAAAGTTTGAAATCTCATAAATGTTCGACATTATCAAATCAATATAAAAAAGAAATGACGAAAGTATCAAGTTTTGCCTTAGTTATATGGAAAAACGTGATGATTACAAGTAACAAAAATTGAATAAACGAAGTATTGAATATTATATATTAAGAGCTCAGCGTCTACTGAGGAGGCCGACGTACACATATTTGTTTTGAATTTCCCAAAAATTCGACATAAAGATTGAATATTAAATCTTTATGTTGAATTTTGGGGTATTAATGCGAAGTATACTGTATACTACATAAAGTATTTTTTGCATCAAGGGTTCACAGTATTGGGACTGAGACTGAGGTTATGGTGGGGAGCGCCGCCTATGCTGAGTAGAGGTAAGACTCCCCTAACGGCGGCCATGTTGAATTTAGCAAATTACGTGTAATTCAGATAGAAACTCCCGCAACGGCAGCCATGTTTTCATCCCCACCGTGAATGCAGTTTCAGTCCCAATTTTATTTCAAATAAATGTTCCTTTGACTTTTTGGTAAATAAAATAAGATAAAAAAGACAAAATTTATTTTAAAAATCAAAAATCTCAATTTCGAACGTCTCGAAGTTACGGACTCTTTTGCTTCTGGCGGCAGAATTGAAAATAGGCCTGCACATCAAAAAAAAGCATGAGGCACAGGCACCTGTGCGTGTGAGTGTGCTTTCATGCTTTTGTTGCTCCGGTGATTAAAATCAGATTAGGGGTATTATTCGTTGGTTAAAAATCGGTCCATCAACTTACATTTTTTCACTAAATTAATATTTGAAAAAATAATGTTTTGTCAAATTGCCAAAATTAAATTCATTTTTGTATAATACACTTTTTTATAATTATATTCATTTATTTTGAACCTTATTTAAATCATCATTTAACGGTAAAATTTGAATTAAGTAATATAATTAAAAGCTTATTAAGTAACTGCTACGTTAGCTATTTTAAAATAGTCCTTCGAATTTTTTTTAAGAGAAAATGTTAACTTATAGCTCAACAAGTAATCCCTCGTTTTAAAAATTTTTTAAGGTAATTGTAGTATTAGTAATTTTAAATAATTGTGGTAAATTTGAAAATGATCCATCTTGTGATCATAAAAAATAATCCTTGATACGTTTCCAAAAATCTCCACAATCCTCCAAAAATGATACTTAAAACCCATTATAACAATAATATTTAATGCAATAATAATAGCTTTGTGCAGTAAAGTACCTTAATAGAGCGTATTCACTAAAATTTTGTATTCTAAAGCTAGAAATCATTTTTATCGAGTTTTTAGTTGTTTATTGAATTTTTTACAACTCATTACTATTTGATTCAGCCAGGCCGATAAAAAAGTAAAAGTCTCGATGAATTTTTTATGTAAAAATTAAGCTTTAAAACTATTTTTATGTATAAGTCAAAAATTTTCAAGATGTTTTCGCAAGATATCGACAATCAGAAACTAAAAATTTAAATTAAGGATGTTTGGTACTTACGAAAAAATGCAGCCGTTTTGTCAATTTTGATCGGATTGATTTATGATTAATATCAAAGTAATCATTGAATTTTTTGCCTTTTTTTTGTTCGATTTAGTTTTTAAAAAAATCAAAGTGTTTTTTAAATAATTTAACCCGGACTCTTACGGAGATCAAGCAATTTTTTTCTTTGATCGTGTGTCATTCATCCAAAAAAGCAGGGACCATTAAAAGAATTATTGGGATTTGTAGATTTTAGCTTGAGAAGATTTTAAGATTTTTTTTATAGTACCTTTCCGACCATTTGAAAAAGATAACAAAGAAAAACAAGCGCACAGCGGTGAAATTCCATGCGCGTCTGAACAAGAAATGCTCTAACTTTTTTTGTACTGTATGTTTTGATCTAAAAATTTGTACTCAATATCTTGAGGTCTTAATTTTTAATGTGAGATCAAAAAAGTTAATGTTTTTAAACTTTTGTCACAGAGTTTTGTAAATTGAAAATTAGGTTATGTTTTCGTGATTTTTTCTAATTTTTCAAAACATTTTTAAAACATAAAACTAATACTAAATTTAAAAAGGTACAAATCTACGGCGAGTGGTTTTTATGTAGATATAACAAAATAAATATATTTAACACTTAAAGAACCTATTTTCAGTTAAATTATTTTTAAAGACACTTAAAATAATTTTAATATGAATACATTTCGATCTTTCAATTTCAATCTACTCTAGAATATATACCCCTTTTACTTCATTTGATTTTTTATCTTAGTAATTTTTCTTCACTATTAGTACGATAATTAATAATTAAAAGTACAAAAAGATTCATCATTACAAAAAACTTTATACATTTATTTTATAGATGCAATCTTCTTTTAAATTACAATCATATTTTTTTGCGCCTTTATTGACCTTTTACTAAGAAATAAAAAATTTAGTTTTTTGCAGTCGAAAAATAACTTGATATAACTTATTATGCGTATAATTTGAAATTATTATTGTTCGTCATTTAAACAAGTGACTGTAGTGAAATAAAAAAAAAAAATGAACGTTTACTTTCAATGTATTCCCAGAGTGATTAAATTAATTGATGATTACTCTGAAATAAAAATTTTGTTGTCAAATCAATAAAGGGCTACCGCCCTTTAGGATTTTCATGTACTTTCTATGTAACAAACACAATTTTCTTTTATCTTAATATCATTTTAAATGTGAAATTTAATATTTAATTTAGTACAATTCAGAAATTATTTAATGTTAAAGATGCTATAAAATTTTTCGAACTTCACTTATTACATAAGTGTGAAATTTGAAAATTTGTATTAATCGTAACACGAAGAGTTGAGTGCAGTGAAATCAAAAAGTAAAATTCCGACGAGTTTTATAGTGTACCAATAGTTAATCAATGTTTTTAAATAATTTGTTTTCGTTGATGATTACTCTAAAATAAAACTTTTGTTGTCAAACCAATTTTCATCATGTAGTTTCTATGCAATAAATAAAATTTTCTTTTATTTTAATATCATTTTAAATGTGAAATTAAATATTTATATATAATTTTGTACGATTCAGAAATTATAATTCTAAAAGGCGGTAACCCTTTTTAAGATGCTATAAAATTTTTCGAACTTCACTTATTACATAAGTGTGAAATTTAAAATTTTTATTTATCGCAACACTAACAGTTGAGTACAGTGAAATCAAAAAGTAAAATACCGACTAGTTTACCAGTAGTTAATTGATCTTTTTAAATAACAAAGAATAGTATTTTACACACCGGGTGCTGGAAAAGGTTTGCTAGGGATTGGCTAATTATTTTCCTGCATCAAGTGTAATGTTTTTTTCAATACGACGGGAGGAAAACACACAGTCCCGCTCCGACCCAGGGAGGGAGTTTAATGTTTTCGTCCCGGAAGTATGAAAAAAATTATAACTTCAGAGTTCATGATCAATGGTCCAACAACCATTACTTTTATAAACAATTATAATGATTGAGTCCAATTACTAATCATTACATTTTAGAATTCTTGGTAAAATAAACTTACGAACACTTAAATAAAGAAATTTGATAGCTTAACTCATTTATTTGATGTTTTTAAATTTTGTTACTATAATATTAGTTTTATTTTACATTTTACAGGACGTCCTACATTATTTAATAATGGAAAAGAGTGACACCTTTTTTATTCATCCGTCATAAAAAGTGTTTTACTCATATACTTTTGAAATCAATCCAAAACTCATTTTTTAAACAACAAAAATTCAATATAGATATAACCATTTTCATACTCGACGGACCCATTTCTTTGTTGTTTTTAGACAAGCAGGTTTCAGTAAAAATATCAATTTCTTTTTTTGAGTTATTACCTATTAATTTAAAATCCTAAAGAACAGTAGCCCTTCAATTGGGACTGAAACTGAGGTTATGGTGGGGAGTGCTGCCTATGCTGAGTCCAGGTACAGTTCCCCAAGCGGCGGTCATGTTGGATTTAGTGAATTACGTGCAATTCGGATAGAAACTCCCCGAGCGGTGGCCATGTTTTCATCCCCACCATGAATGCTGTTTCAGTCCCAATAGCGAGTAATTTCATACTCAACTGCTGCTAATGCATGTCGCTTCGTGTACTTTTATTTTGTTGAATTTTCAGTTAATAAAAATTTTTTCTTTGTACCACAAATTTATGCGAATTTTTTCCTTATACTTTGCTAAAAATTTGCAAATATTTTCATAATTACTTTTTGAGCAAGAATAGGTATTAAAATGTTTTGTAAATAACTTATATTACGAACATGAATGATTTTTTATCGCTCATCATTCAGTTTATATTCATTCTCATTGTCTTAAACAACGAAGAAATGGGTCCGTCGAGTATGAAAATGGTTATATCTATATTGAATTTTTGTTGTTTAAAAAATGAGTTTTGGATTGATTTCAAAAGTATATGAGTAAAACACTTTTTATGACGGATGAATAAAAAAGGTGTCACTCTTTTCCATTATTAAATAATGTAGGACGTCCTGTAAAATGTAAAATAAAACTAATATTATAGTAACAAAATTTAAAAACATCAAATAAATGAGTTAAGCTATCAAATTTCTTTATTTAAGTGTTCGTAAGTTTATTTTACCAAGAATTCTAAAATGTAATGATTAGTAATTGGACTCAATCATTATAATTGTTTATAAAAGTAATGGTTGTTGGACCATTGATCATGAACTCTGAAGTTATAATTTTTTTCATACTTCCGGGACGAAAACATTAAACTCCCTCCCTGGGTCGGAGCGGGACTGTGTGTTTTCCTCCCGTCGTATTGAAAAAAACATTACACTTGATGCAGGAAAATAATTAGCCAATCCCTAGCAAACCTTTTCCAGCACCCGGTGTGTAAAATACTATTCTTTGTTATTTAAAAAGATCAATTAACTACTGGTAAACTAGTCGGTATTTTACTTTTTGATTTCACTGTACTCAACTGTTAGTGTTGCGATAAATAAAAATTTTAAATTTCACACTTATGTAATAAGTGAAGTTCGAAAAATTTTATAGCATCTTAAAAAGGGTTACCGCCTTTTAGGATTATAATTTCTGAATCGTACAAAATTATATATAAATATTTAATTTCACATTTAAAATGATATTAAAATAAAAGAAAATTTTATTTATTGCATAGAAACTACATGATGAAAATTGGTTTGACAACAAAAGTTTTATTTTAGAGTAATCATCAACGAAAACAAATTATTTAAAAACATTGATTAACTATTGGTACACTATAAAACTCGTCGGAATTTTACTTTTTGATTTCACTGCACTCAACTCTTCGTGTTACGATTAATACAAATTTTCAAATTTCACACTTATGTAATAAGTGAAGTTCGAAAAATTTTATAGCATCTTTAACATTAAATAATTTCTGAATTGTACTAAATTAAATATTAAATTTCACATTTAAAATGATATTAAGATAAAAGAAAATTGTGTTTGTTACATAGAAAGTACATGAAAATCCTAAAGGGCGGTAGCCCTTTATTGATTTGACAACAAAATTTTTATTTCAGAGTAATCATCAATTAATTTAATCACTCTGGGAATACATTGAAAGTAAACGTTCATTTTTTTTTTTTATTTCACTACAGTCACTTGTTTAAATGACGAACAATAATAATTTCAAATTATACGCATAATAAGTTATATCAAGTTATTTTTCGACTGCAAAAAACTAAATTTTTTATTTCTTAGTAAAAGGTCAATAAAGGCGCAAAAAAATATGATTGTAATTTAAAAGAAGATTGCATCTATAAAATAAATGTATAAAGTTTTTTGTAATGATGAATCTTTTTGTACTTTTAATTATTAATTATCGTACTAATAGTGAAGAAAAATTACTAAGATAAAAAATCAAATGAAGTAAAAGGGGTATATATTCTAGAGTAGATTGAAATTGAAAGATCGAAATGTATTCATATTAAAATTATTTTAAGTGTCTTTAAAAATAATTTAACTGAAAATAGGTTCTTTAAGTGTTAAATATATTTATTTTGTTATATCTACATAAAAACCACTCGCCGTAGATTTGTACCTTTTTAAAGGTATGTTTTTTTAGCAGATTTCATTTCATTCACGAGGCATGTATAGATTATGAAATATATTTTTTTGCAAAAACATATTTTACAACACTCAAGAGTATAATAGTATATGAATTTAAGTTCTTTCGTGGGGTGAAAATGAATTAAAATGCAGGAAAAATTTTTTTTTTTAAATTAATATGTAGTAAATAAAGAGAAATACTAAATTTACTAAAGTATTTGTTAATATTATATTATATAATATATAAATGTAAAAAAAATATACTTTAATAAAAATGTACATTTAAAATGTAAAGTTAGAATGTAGAAGAATTTTTTATACGTATTTCTGACATGCTATACTGTTGACTTATGTACTCAGTTCCATATACTCTATCTAGTTCTATATGTAAATGTGAAATTTTCATAATTCATTTTATTTGAGTGCTTTTTTTTCCATACTTTACTCTTATAATTTAAAAAATAGTTCAAAAATAAGTGTAAAAAAGGAGGAAACAGTAGTTTTTAACATATAACTGATATAAATTAATTAATATTTTACCTAATATTGTACGATGCTGACTGTTTTGTATTTGAATATTTAACTATGATTAAAATGAGATAAAAAAATCTGTGCTAAATCAATAAATAAATAAGATATAAAATAATAAACTCCGTTCAGGTAAACAAAGACGACATTGCTTCATTGAAAGATGATCATAGTAAATATCAACACTACTGGGAAGTTAGTGCTCTTACAGAAGCAGTGGATATTTTCAAACGACAAAAAAATATAATTATCAAAAACCTTGTTGAAAAAAAAGATGAAAATGAAGATAAAGATGCAATAAAAAGTCTCCTTTCAACTACTCCGTTCGCTGATACTGAATTTCGATGTTTCAGGTTAGGTAAAGTTGATGATAAAACAAACAAATCTAGACACTTGAAACTTTGTTTGTACAACAATTTATATGTTGATTGGATGTTTCGGAATAAGAAATTAGTCTGTGTCGATGAATTTAAAGACATAACCTTTATGCCCAATAGAACGGAAAAACAACGAAAACTTTCTAAAATGGTTTTTGATGAAATGGATGCGCGGAAAAGAAATGGTGAAAAAAATATTCGTGTACAATTCTATAATGGTTTTCCTAAAATTGTCACTAATACTACTAAACAACTATCAAAAAACTAGACAAGCCATGTTCTACACTAAAGATATATTACCAAAATGCTAGAAGTTTGAAAAATAAAATTTTCCAATTGAAACTAAATATTTTACAAAGTGTAATCAAGTACGACATTTTAATTTTTACTGAGTCATGGTTTGATGAGACTATTAGTGATGCTGAGCTTGCTATAAATGGATTTAACCCTTTCAGATTGGATCGTGATATAAACCTCACTGGCAAAACCAGAGGTGGTGGGATTAATCTCCTTGGATCGAAATGGTTTGGAATTTATTTTTCTTCAACTTCAACTGCAAGATGAAAAATTTAATCTATGTGTAGTTTACCTTCCTCCCTTCACATCTTTTCAAGATAACTCACAATTCCAAAATTATTTGATGAATTTTACACATGAACTTCTAAAATTGCCGGATGAATTTCATCAAAATATTATGATTTGTGGGGATTTCAATCTACCTGAAACAAAGTGGAGTTTTGAACACAACCTATGCACTTCACATTCGTCTCATTCAAGCAACATTATATCCACATCGGCCAACATTTTGGAAAACTTGGTAAACTCACTCTCGTTAAAACAGATCTCAACTTATTCAAACAAACATGGTAATATTCTCGATTTATTTTTTACTGATTTGGCTGCTTATTCAATTTACAGATGCGAGGATCCACTAAGTTTAGTAGATAACTGTCACCCGCCTATTGGATTGCATTTAAAATTCTCTCCAACTAGAAATATGAAACTAAGTGAGACTTATTACAATTTTAGAGTTGCCGACTATCCGAAGATATTAAATGAACTCAGAAATATTGACTGGGACTTGTTGCTACACTCAAAGGATATTGATTTCTCACTTGACTCTTTTTACGACAAACTGAATGAGCTAATTAGTTTACATGTTCCTCTCTCTCACTTTAAAACTAGTTCTTACCCCAAATGGGTAAGTAAGGACTTGATTACAGCAATTACTAGGAAAAAACTTTTACATAAATTAAATAAAAATAATGACACAGAGGAGTCATATCAAAAATTTAAGGCTCAGAGAACTCTCTGTAACTCAATGGCGATAAGAGATTATAATAAATACACTTATCAAGCTGAAAATGATTTAAAAACAAAACCAAAAAACTTTTGGAATTTTGTGAATTCAAATAAGAAAACTTTAAATACTTATCCAGATGAAATGTTTCTACACGATTCTAAATCTAATGATCCAAATGTTATTGTTAATATGTTTGCGGATAATTTCGCTTTAAATTATAAACAACATAAGGATAAAATTTTAAACCCTGTTTCTGTGGCCTCAGAATACTTATCTTCCATTACTATAAACCAGGACGATATTCTGAAAGCTCTTTTGAATGTAAATGCTGATTTGAAACCTGGACCTGATGGTATACACCCGCTTTTTATAAATAAATGTGCTTCATTCCTTGCAAAACCACTACATATATTATTTAATTTATCTCTCACTACTGGGATTTTTCCGCGTCGTTGGAAAACAGTCTACATCACTCCTATTTACAAGAAAGGTGATAAACACAATATAATAAATTATAGGCAAATAGCCAAACTATCAATTTTCGCCAAGTTATTTGATGAGCTTGTGGAGTTAAAACTAAGGAGCTTTTTATCTAAATTCATTTATATCGACCAGCATGGATTTTTCTTGAACCGTTCTACCTCTACAAATTTAGCTGTATTAGTTGAGGATATTGTACAAGCTTTTGATGAGAAAGCCCAAGTTGATTGTATTTATTTAGATTTCGAAAAGGCTTTTGACTCTATAAATCATAATATTCTTATACATAAACTAAAAGCACATGGTATTAAAGGCTCCATATTATTATGGTTGGAATCCTATCTTTATGATAGAGTACAATTTGTTAAAATAAGAAACTATATTTCCTCAGCAAAAATAGCCACTTCTGGTGTTCCCCAGGGCTCCCATCTGGGTCCCTTACTATTTCTTATTTTTATAAATGACCTATCGGGAGTAATTAAACATAGCAAATTACTAAAATTTGCTGATGATACGAAATTGTATAGACAAATAAAAAACTACATGGATATGATACTTCTTCAACAAGACTTATATAATATTTTCGAATGGACATGTGAAAATGACTTGTCATTTAATGTTGATAAATGTTTTTACATGTCATTTCATAGACATGAACTATTTGAGACTGATTATTTCATTGAAAATATTCCTCTCTCTCGTTGTGATGAAATCAAAGATCTGGGTGTCATTTTTGATACTACCTTATCTTTCAAACCACATATCAATTATATCCTGAATAAAGCCTCAAGATCTCTTCACTGTCTTATACGTTCCACAAAATCGTTCAAAAATATTGAAACACTTAAAACACTATACTTTTCTCAAGTTAGATCTATTCTCTCCTATGCCTCTTCCATATGGTCACCAAAACAAAATTATCAATCTATTCAAATGGAACGCATTCAGCACAGATTTCTTAGATACTTAGCCTATAAAACCGGAATACCGCTCCAAAAATTCGACCATAACTACGATCCACTCTACACTAAATTTGATATTTGCTCGCTGAAATCATTTCGTTTGTACCAAGATAATATATTCATGTTTAAATTATTAAATAACAAGCTTGATGCTCCAATCCTTTACGAACGATTGAACTTATTTACACCAACGAGAACATTGAGGAACAACCAACAGATCTTTGTTGTTAAAGTAAAATCGTCAAACCTAAACCACATCTCAGTCATAGACAGACTGTCACTCAATCTAAACATCTTACACTTACAAGCAGAAAACATTTTGGTAAACAGCGTTAGTGCATTCAAGACTATAAATAAGAGAGAAACTTTTAAATATTTTTCAGAATAATTTGTAAATTTTCACTTAAGCTGCTTTCCTTTGTAAAATGATTATGTTAAAAATTATCAATTTTATTCTTGTTTTTTTTTCTTTCTTCTTATACTGTATCAAACTTTAATTGAGTTTACTATTATAGAAATAACAGTGATTTTATTTTGTAATTACCACCTAGCGTACTATATCCTATATTTTTGTATTATACAATGTACAAAGGGCTCAAAACCCGTTGAAAAAATAAATAAATAAATAATCATCTGCAATTTTTGTTTTTTTAAAATTTATAAATATTAACATTTTACTATTTATTAAAAAAATCAAACATAAATAAAAAAAACTTGTTGCATGAAGTTCTATATTATACCTATAGTAGAATAAAGTATACATAAAATTATTGTATATACACATACACATGATTCAGCCTGCTTACAACAACCAGCAGCTATCTCCATCAGCTCCTTTAGAGGAGCCTAGAGCTCTGGATGTTAAAATTAGCTCCATCAGTTCCTTCGGAGGAGCCTATATAGCTCAGTATGTTAAAGCTAGCTCCACCAGTTCCTTCGGAGGAGCCTAGCACTCTGGATATTAAAATTAGCTTCACCAGCTCTTTCGGAGTAGCCTAGAGCTCTGGATGTTAAAATTAGCTCCATCAGTTCCTTCGGAGGAGCCTAGAGCTCTGGTTGTTAAAGTAAGCTTCACCAGCTCCTTCAGAAGAGCCTAGAGCTCTGGATATTAAAGTTAACTCCACCAGCTCCTTTGAAGGAGCCTAGAGCTCTGGATGTTAAAATTAGCTCCTTCAGTTCCTTCGGAGGAGCCTAGAGCTCTGGGTGTTAAAGTTAGCTTCACCAGCTCCTTCGGAGGAGCCTATATAGCTCTGTATGTTAAAGCGAGCTTCACCAGCTCCTTCAGAAGAGCCTAGAGCTCTGGATATTAAAGTTAACTACACCAGCTCCTTTGAAGGAGCCTAGAGCTCTGGATATTAAAATTAGCTTCACCAGCTCTTTCGGAGGAGCCTAGAGCTCTGGATGTTAAAATTAGCTCCATCAGTTCCTTCGGAGGAGCCTATATAGCTCAGTATGTTAAAGCTAGCTCCACCAGTTCCTTTGGAGGAGCCTAGCACTCTGGATATTAAAATTAGCTTCACCAGCTCTTTCAGAGGAGCCTAGAGCTCTGGATATTAAAATTAGCTTCACCAGCTCTTTCGGAGGAGCCTATATAGCTCTGTATGTTAAAGCGAGCTTCACCAGCTCCTTCAGAAGAGCCTAGAGCTCTGGATATTAAAGTTAACTCCACCAGCTCCTTTGAAGGAGCCTAGAGCTCTGGATGTTAAAATTAGCTCCATCAGTTCCTTCGGAGGAGCCTATATAGCTCAGTATGTTAAAGCGAGCTTCACCAGCTCCTTCAGAAGAGCCTAGAGCTCTGGATATTAAAGTTAACTCCACCAGCTCCTTTGAAGGAGCCTATATAGCTCAGTATGTTAAAGCGAGCTTCACCAGCTCCTTCAGAAGAGCCTAGAGCTCTGGATATTAAAGTTAACTTCACCAGCTCCTTTGAAGGAGCCTAGCACTCTGGATGTTAAAATTAGCTCCATCAGTTCCTTCAGAGGAGCCTAGAGCTCTGGGTGTTAAAGTTAGCTTCACCAGCTCCTTCGGAGGAGCCTATATAGCTCTGTATGTTAAAGCGAGCTTCACCAGCTCCTTCAGAAGAGCCTAGAGCTCTGGATATTAAAGTTAACTCCACCAGCTCCTTTGAAGGAGCCTAGAGCTCTGGATGTTAAAATTAGCTCCATCAGTTCCTTCGGAGGAGCCTATATAGCTCAGTATGTTAAAGCGAGCTTCACCAGCTCCTTCAGAAGAGCCTAGAGCTCTGGATATTAAAGTTAACTCCACCAGCTCCTTTGAAGGAGCCTAGCACTCTGGATATTAAAATTAGCTTCACCAGCTCTTTCAGAGGAGCCTAGAGCTCTGGATATTAAAATTAGCTTCACCAGCTCTTTCGGAGGAGCCTAGAGCTCTGGATGTTAAAATTAGCTCCATCAGTTCCTTCAGAGGAGCCTAGAGCTCTGGGTGTTAAAGTTAGCTTCACCAGCTCCTTCGGAGGAGCCTATATAGCTCTGTATGTTAAAGCGAGCTTCACCAGCTCCTTCAGAAGAGCCTAGAGCTCTGGATATTAAAGTTAACTCCACCAGCTCCTTTGAAGGAGCCTAGAGCTCTGGATGTTAAAATTAGCTCCATCAGTTCCTTCGGAGGAGCCTATATAGCTCAGTATGTTAAAGCGAGCTTCACCAGCTCCTTCAGAAGAGCCTAGAGCTCTGGATATTAAAGTTAACTCCACCAGCTCCTTTGAAGGAGCCTAGAGCTCTGGATGTTAAAGTTAGCTCCACCAGCTCCTTCGGAGGAGCCTAGAGCTCTGGATATTAAAGTTAACTCCACCAGCTCCTTTGAAGGAGCCTAGAGCTCTGGATGTTAAAATTAGCTCCATCAGTTCCTTCGGAGGAGCCTATATAGCTCAGTATGTTAAAGCGAGCTTCACCAGCTCCTTCAGAAGAGCCTAGAGCTCTGGATATTAAAGTTAACTCCACCAGCTCCTTCGGAGGAGCCTAGAGCTCTGGATATTAAAGTTAACTCCACCAGCTCCTTTGAAGGAGCCTAGAGCTCTGGATATTAAAGTTAACTCCACCAGCTCCTTTGAAGGAGCCTAGAGCTCTGGATGTTAAAATTAGCTCCATCAGTTCCTTCGGAGGAGCCTAGCACTCTGGATATTAAAATTAGCTCCATCAGTTCCTTCGGAGGAGCCTAGCACTCTGGATATTAAAATTAGCTTCACCAGCTCTTTCGGAGGAGCCTAGAGCTCTGGATGTTAAAATAAGCTCCATCAGTTCCTTTGGAGGAGCCTAGAGCTCTGGGTGTTAAAGTTAGCTTCACCAGCTCCTTCGGAGGAGCCTATATAGCTCTGTATGTTAAAGCGAGCTTCACCAGCTCCTTCAGAAGAGCCTAGAGCTCTGGATATTAAAGTTAACTCCACCAGCTCCTTTGAAGGAGCCTAGAGCTCTGGATGTTAAAATTAGCTCCATCAGTTCCTTCGGAGGAGCCTATATAGCTCAGTATGTTAAAGCTAGCTCCACTAGTTCCTTCGGAGGAGCCTAGAGCTCTGGATGTTAAAATAAGCTCCATCAGTTCCTTCGGAGGAGCCTATATAGCTCTGTATGTTAAAGCGAGCTTCACCAGCTCCTTCAGAAGAGCCTAGAGCTCTGGATATTAAAGTTAACACCACCAGCTCCTTTGAAGGAGCCTAGAGCTCTGGATGTTAAAGTTAGCTCCACCAGCTCCTTCGGAGGAGCCTAGAGCTCTGGATATTAAAGTTAACTCCACCAGCTCCTTTGAAGGAGCCTAGAGCTCTGGATGTTAAAATTAGCTCCATCAGTTCCTTCGGAGGAGCCTATATAGCTCAGTATGTTAAAGCTAGCTCCACCAGTTCCTTCGGAGGAGCCTAGCACTCTGGATATTAAAATTAGCTTCACCAGCTCTTTCGGAGGAGCCTAGAGCTCTGGATATTAAAATTAGCTTCACCAGCTCTTTCGGAGGAGCCTAGAGCTCTGGATGTTAAAATAAGCTCCATCAGTTCCTTCGGAGGAGCCTAGAGCTCTGGGTGTTAAAGTTATCTTCACCAGCTCCTTTGGAGGAGCCTATATAGCTCTGTATGTTAAAGTTAACTCCACCAGCTCCTTCAGAAGAGCCTAGAGCTCTGGATGAGATGAGGGATGAGAAATAAAATAAAAAAACTAAAAAAACTTTTATTGTCATCATGACGTCATGATCACTTGTTTGTTATTAATAATAATAATGTACATAAACAACTTGAGCCGAGTGGCAAGCTGCCAGTCTGCATCTTCTGCTGCTTTTTTTTTTGTTTGTTAAATTATGCTTATTCTGCGGAACAGATTTTAGCAATCTTCTGCTGCTCACTGTTGCCTCCCTGTAAGATCCCTACTGCTGCCAGGTGCCAGCAGCGAGCAGCCATCTGTGAGCAGCTCGCAAGGCGCTGTGCACTTGCGCACTCTAGCGCCCGGCAGGCCATGCCTGTCGGCTGTCGCCCGATACCATGTGCAAGAGCGAGTCTGCGAGTTCAGCGTTACGTCACGTCCGGCTTAGGCAGCAGCGTCTTGCAAGGGAGCATGCATAGAAAACCGGATGCTCGAGGCTGAAATCGGATGTCACCCGAATCCTCAGCGAAAAGAAATCAGCGCTTCGAAAATTGAAACGTTGATAACTTTTTAATTTGAGATTGTTTCAGGACATTTTTTTTTTTTAAATAAATCAGGGGATCATCGGCTACATATAAGACGTAATATTATGAAAAAAATAATCATGCTATATGTTTTTTTTGATGTACAACCTAACCTAAAACCAAAAATCAAAGTATATAAAGCGTACGCTTTAACGGCAGTCCGTTGTATAAAAACCAACTCGCCGATAAAGGGCTACCGCCCTTTAGGATTAAACTATAGACTTTCAACTATGCTGTGTAAAATTTTCAAAATGATTCATTCATTAGGGTCAGAGCACTCATGAGTTGAAAATAAAATCGTCTCGTATAATGAACACTAGACAGAGATAAAATTTTGCTTGATAAAAAAGAGTATTTTTCAAAAATTAATTTAATTTTGATTTTAGAAACTTGACAAAACATCGTTCATAAACTTGAAATGAGTCTCTATTTTTATATCTCTTCACAAGAGTATACATTTATTTTTCACTAAACAATATATTTTTAATAATCATTTGATTTTTTACTAAACTAGGTACGCCCTTTAAATTTAATTTAGTGGAAAAATGTAAGTTGATGGGCCGATTTTTAACCAACGAATGATACCCCTAACCTGATTTTAATCATCGGAGCAATAAAAGCATGAAACCACAGGCACAGGCACCTATGCCTCATGCTTTTTTTGACGTGCAGGCCTAATAATTTTGAGTTAAAATAATAGATAAAAAAAGAATTTTTACACGGAAAAAAAAGAATGGCAGTTACTCCCGTTTATTGAAAGCAATTTTTCAGATAACGGTTCAATAGAAAAGGTCGATTGACAGTTGCTTCATTGACATAAAATAGAACCAATAATTAAACAGGTTAGTATAATCGTTTATAAAAAAGTAAATCAAATTTACTGAATTTTTAAGGGTTATTTGTTGTTTAAATGATTTTTTTATTTCAAAGACCTCGAAAAGTTTATCTTGGCGGTAAAAAATTACGCTAAGTATCAAACATCAAGTACGTTATTGGTATATTACCCAACTTGAGTGAGAAGTTCTACATGGTCGTCGAGAGTTTGATGTGCTGCACGAGGCGGAGCGCAGCTTAGCCGAGCGCAGCACATAGAAACTCGAGACGGCCAGTAGAACTTCTGACTCACGTTAGGTACCATACTTTTTTCAATAGGGCATGTATTAGGGTACTTTGAGAAAAATAGAGGATTCTCAGAATGCAACGCCTACATTACCAAGTGGAAACAAGAGCTAACAATCATCAAATTTTTATGGGTTTTTTTAACGACTCTCACTTGACACAAACGCACCCAAATTACTCGACGGCCTTTTTTACTTTCCCATCTTGCGTGTAGAAAAATATACAAAGGCCGTCGAGCTGATACACTCAACGGCATTGTAATACTTGTCCCATCGTTTTCTCAATCAAAAAGTACCCTAATACATGCTCCTATTGAAAAAATAAATTGATTCTGTTTCATTTCAATGTAGCAACTGTCGATGGATTTTTTTCCATTGAATCGATGGAAAAGTTCTATTGAATCGTCATTAGAAAAATTCTTTGAATAAATGAAAGTGACTGCCATTCTTTTTTTTCGGTTAAATGATTACAAAAAATATTATACATATTTCTAAGGTTGTTCCGTATGGTATATATACCTAACCTAAAATATAATTATGACGCCACGCGTCCCTACTGCCGGCGTTGCTACAAATCCCTTTTATTTTAGGAGTCGAGAGCGTTTCGTAGCCTTTTCGATTTGAATGGAATATTTCAGTGTATACTTTTTTTTTGACCGAATTTTGAATTTTTTGGTCGGAAGTTCAAAATCATGGCGGCTTAAGGATATTTCAGACTTCCTGTGACTCTTTCAGTTTCGGGGCGCTCCACACGAGAAACAGCTGACTACCCGCACTTTTTGTCTTTCTCGCTCTCGAGGGATTTTTCGCAAAAATTGAATTTACGGTTTTTTCACTATAATTTAAAATATAAATATTTAGATGCAAAAATGAACCAGGTTTAAAAAAAAAAAAAGTGATTTATTACGTGTTTATCGAATAAAAATTTGCAAATTTTTTTTTTCATTTTTCAAAGTTTTTCCCGAAATTCAAACAAAATAACCAAAAAACATCCAAAATCAGAGGCATTTTCTTCTGTGTATAAATCACTCGAAATAAAAATTTTTTATTTATTTTTTTTATGAATTTCAGTAAAATACTCTTACAAGTAATAAAAAAATACTTTTACAAATTTTTATTTAAATTTTAGCAAACAATTCCCAATTTAAAAGTAACTAGGTCCCATCCGAAACGGATAATTGTCCCCTCCGAAGCGTTAAAAGACAGCAATCTTTGAAAAACGTAATAAATTTGGTTAAATTTAAATAAGATAGGTGTACCTAATATGGCCCTGTGCCTAATATGGCACCCTCCCTATTATTTTGAATATGATCAATATGCGGCATCTCTACAAGGTAGTAAGAAGTCAAAAACACTAAATTATGAAGTTTTGAGTTGTTTAGAACATTTGAAAATTATTTATGCGCACGCCTTATAGCTAAAACTCGTTTCGTATACCTTTGTTATTATTTTACGTTGTAATTAAATGGTCTGCCAAAAGACTTAGACACACCTGACCAAAATTTTCATAAGTAGCTTCGATTAGTTATTGTTTCAGCTTTAAAACGCGATTTTAGTTTTTAATCAACTCGTTTTCCAACGGTTTTTATTCATAAATAACTTTTTATTCTCCAGTGTACCTAATATGGCCCCCCGCGAATTAGTAGAAATACCGATATTAAGAGTCCTTAGTTTCATATTTACTTTTTAGAAAATCCCATCCTAATGTTATTTAAGAAAAATAAATTTGATTGTTTCAAAGCTTTTTTTCATTTTATAACTAAAAAAACATTCTAGCTCAAAAAACAAACTTTGATAAAAATTTAAAATTGAATTTTTTCTACTGGTTGCAAACCTTTCAAAAACATTGTAAAAAAGGCTCAATTTTTAAATAAATCATTTTTAAAATGATAAAAATTTAAAAGTTTTTTTAATCTACTATCCTGATTGATTTAAAAAATAGGAACAAATCGCAATTAATAAATAGCTTCAAGAGGGCCATATAAGGTACAAAAATTTTTGGTGTCTTAAATAAAGGTGTTTTAGTAAATCCTCTGTCATTTCAAGCTTATTGATCAAAATCGAACGCGTAAAGTCTCATTTTAAAGCTCTTGAATTAACCTTTAAAATGAGACCTTACACGTCAAAAAATATTGATTTGATTCGCCACAACGTCGATTCTCGCTTAGGGGGGCCATACTAGGTACAGGTACCTTAATATATACTTATAGAAATCGATGAGGGTTCACAGAATATCATTAACTTTTTCATTTTTCAAAAAATTGAACTTGAATCAGAGCATTCAGAATTGATGTCCTAATTTTGTCCCCTCCGAAACGATTTTTTGAAAAATCATAGTTATTTACCAATCAACAAATTTTAACAAAAATTTAGGACTGAATAAAACACACCTAGATTGACAAACCTAGGAGTTTTAAATAATTTAAATGTTCACTAAGGTGACCCTGTCTTATTCGGAATTTTCTAGGAAAAGTAAAGAGTGTCTTTGTCTCTCCCATGCAAACCTAAGCAGAGCGTGAGAGACAGAAGTCTGCCCGTTTTGTCCGAATAAGAGAGGTTCACCTGTATTTCAGAATTATCACCACTTTAAAGTAAAAAATCGAGAAAAGTGTCCATACCGAAACGAAATAATCCCTCTCTCTTGGCGCAGGATACCCCAAAGACTAAAAAAACAACTTCAATATTAAATTACTCTAAAAGTAGGCCCGATTTCAATAATTTGCAAATGGCTGAAATGTTTCTCGTATCAAAAGCTGAAACATACACTTTTTTTACACTGAGGAAAAAAGACGGTAGATATTGCTTAGTTGTTACGAAAAGGTTGCTTGAGAGCTCAAGTAAGGGGATGTACCGTAATTTTTAAGTAGACGAAGAAGTAAGACTCGAGCAATATTGGCTTGAGTTTTTTAGTTCACAATCGTTAAAATTTCCGAAAAGAGTTAATAAATTGAATAACTTTCATAAGCTTAATTTTTTCTTCAAACCTTATTTGATTCCTATCAACAAGATGATTTATCAACTTTTGATGATTAATTTTAATGATTAATCTAGTGCTTTCAGGCTGTCATGGCACTCTTTTCCTGTGTGATTTATATGTATAAAATCACACTTTGTTGGAAGTTACTGAAAAATTGATAAGGAGTGAGTGAAGACTAAGTATCAGAATGAGAAACCTCAATAGATATATATATATATATATATATACTAGAGGAGGCGGGGTACCCTCCTGCTCGCTTCGCTTGCCAACCCCCCCCCCCCCCCCAGAATTTTATGCTTGAATCTACACTTGTACCTACACTTATACACATACCTTAGTGTCTACCTCTGTGCCTACTATGATACATACCATTGTTTCTACTCTTATAGCTTGTGACTACACCTGCACCTTATTTTATGCCTACCTTTGTTCCTACCTTTCATCTTACTCCAAACCCTTGTAACTACCCTTGTTCTTACCGTTGCACTTACTGCTTTTTATAACTAGGCTCTTACCCAGGAATATGCTCATGTTTATACAGTACTGCTCAAAAGTTTAGCGTACCCCCAAATTTCATATTATTCACCTATGAAATTTGAGCTTGCGCTTAACCGTGACAGCTCATATCGTTGCGTCAATGTCTTAAACTTTTTTTTTCACTCAAAGAATACATTTATATGAAAGAAAAAATTTTATTACCCTAATATTTAATTTAAAAATGATTGTTCACTCACATTTTTGCTAAAAAAGTTACTTTTCGAAAAACAGCAATTTTCACCTTTTTTTTGATTTTACAGACTGTTTTGAAATTTATTAGAAACATCCAACTACATAATTAATTTTTTTCCGTGTTTTTTAATGTTCAAGTTTAACGAAAAAAAATTTCAAGTTTATATGTTCAAAAATATTCAAACCACAGAGAAAAAACATAAATTTTTAGTCACTTATAAATAACTCGTTTTTAGTAATTTTACTGAGTTTTATGCGGAAATCTGTTATTTCTTTTAAATATAATGGAAAAATAATTGTATAGTAACACATATTTATTGTATTTTCATTTATTTTAATTTCAATTTACATGAATAACCTAAAATATTTGAAAAAAAAGTTACAATGTTTATATTTATAACAATAATTTTTAAAAGGAAAAAAAATAAATTTTTTAAATTAAATTTATGATGCGTATAATTTTATTGTTAGGTTAATTATATTATTTGATAAAAGAGTTGTTTAAGACTGCCATATTTCAAACTGACTTCTTGGAATGTTATGTTTGAATTATTCTACGTTTAGCGCCAACTAGTAGACGAGTTAGATACTACTAAAATTTCATTAATTTTGAACTTTGTTGCAATTTTATTGGTTAAAGTCATCATGGGGAAAAAAGTAGTAACAGAATCAGTGAAATGGCAAATTATCGGTTTATTAAAAGCTAAAAAAAATCAAACTGAGATTTCGAAAATCTTAAACATAAGTAGTCGTTGTGTTCAAAATACGTTAGCGAATTTTCAAAATACAGCCGATCAGGTCGACCTCGCGTAACAAGTGCTAGAGTGGACAGACTTATTATTAATAAAGTAAAAAAAGATCGTACAATCACAGCCAATAAACTAAAGAACCAATTAAAAGATGAAATGAACGTCATTATTTCTAGACAAACTGCAAATAGACGTATGCTTGACAAAAACTTGAAGAGCTGCGTGGCCGTCCGTAAGCCGCTTTTAACAGTCAAAAATCGTAAAAATCGCTTTGAGTGGTGTAAAGACAAACTTTTGTGGACTGAAGAAAAGTGGAACACTGTGTTATTTAGCGATGAATCATCATTCCAACTGTACTCCAACCGTCCGAAAAGGGTAAGACGTACCGCTGATGAAAAATATAATCAAAACTGTCTCGCAGCAAAAGTTCAGAAAGGTGGTGGTTCTGTTATGGTTTGGGGCTGTCTTTCAGGAAAAGGACGAGGCGAACTCCATTTTATCGAAGGTACAGTCAACAGTGATAAATACATAAATATAATGGAAAACGCCATGATCCCTTCAAAAAAAAAAATTTTCGGAAGACGAAAAAATTGGCTTTATCAACAGGACAATGCTCCTTGCCACACTTCAAAGAAAACATTAAAGTGGTTAACTGACAACAAAGTTCCCCTTTTGAAATGGCCGGCTCGTTCTCCGGATTTAAATATTATTGAAAATGCTTGGGATCAAATCGAACGAATGATTCAAGAAAAAAACTTAAAGAATCTCAAAGATCTAAAATTGGAAATAGCGGCTGCATGGCAAAATTTGAGTCAAACTTATTGCACAAACCTCGCAAAGTCAATGGTCCGTAGAGTCACTGCTTGCTATGAAGCGAAAGGAGGAGCTACAAAATATTAGAATATCTTCAAAATAATATCATATGTTATAAAAAAAAGATTAAGTTGTGTATATAATCACGACTGTTAGTTAGGTCTTTGTGTTTAAATAGTTTAATAATAAAATTGACGTTTTTTTTTTCCTTTTAAAAATTATTGTTATAAATATAAAAATTGTAACTTTTTTCAAATATTTTAGGTTATTCATGTAAATTGAAATTAAAATAAATGAAAATACAATAAATATGTGTTACTATACAATTATTTTTCCATTATATTTAAAAGAAATAACATATTTCAGCATAAAACTCAGTAAAATTACTAAAAACGAGTTATTTATAAGTGACTAAAAATTTATGTTTTTTCTCTGTGGGTTGAATACTTTTGAACATATAAACTTGAAATTTTTTTTCGTTAAACTTGAACATTGGAAAAACATGGAAAAAAATTAATTATGCAGTTGGATGTTTCTAATAAATTTCAAAACAGTCTGTAAAATCAAAAAAAAGGTGAAAATTGCTGTTTTTCGAAAAGTAACTTTTTTAGCAAAAATGTGAGTGAACAATCATTTTTAAATTAAATATTAGGGCAATAAAATTTTTTCTTTCATATAAATGTATTCTTTGAGTGAAAAAAAAAGTTTAAGACATTGACGCAACGATATGAGCTGTCACGGTTAAGCGCAAGCTCAAATTTCATAGGTGAATAATATGAAATTTGGGGGTGCGCTAAACTTTTGAGCAGTACCGTATATCTGTTTCTATCATGGTGATAACTGTAGTTTGAATTTTTTTCATGCTTTTATTTCTAACTCTAAAACTACTTTGTTCTTATCGTTGAGCATACTTTCATTTCTATCCTTAGTTAAACATCTGTTTTTATGCTTTTACCGACTTCTTTTCGTCTTTTTATTTCTTAACATTCCCTGCTTCATAACCTTGCTACCATCCAAGTCTCTTGAGTATTTTTTTCCGACTCTCTTTACTACGTCTGTTGACTTTTTCTTCTTCCTACATATGTTAATAATCTTGTGCTGACTACCTTTTTTTTACTTAAGCTTCTAACGCAGAACCTCCTACACATGCATTTGTTTCTACATCTGTTTCTACTCCTATGCTAACTCTAGTTCTTTATTTTTTTTATTTATATTTTTAACACTGAATCTGGCCTTGTGCATAATCTTTTTTTACCCTCTTGTGCTTAATATTGTAAATACCCTTATAACAAACCTTATTTATAACATTGTTTCAAACTTGATAACTACTCTTGTAACTACATTGTACCTACTCCCGTATCTGGACTTGTCATTGCGTTTGTAACTTTGAACCTACGCTTATATGTACATTTTTGCTTAATATTGTTCCTATCTCTTTCACATGAATCTACTTGCTTTAATTTTGGTGTTTGCTGATGTTTTTTTTTTTTTTTTTTTTTCATGCTTTGGTCTCCAACTCTGAATCTTTGTTCTCATCTTTGTAAAAACTATCGTTTCTATTGTTCTTCTCAAATCGTTTTATAATTAAAATCGTGAAACTAGTCTTCTTCATACACTTTTGCCCACTCAGTTCTTTAACTTTTTTGACAAATATTTCCTACATCCTTTTTCATTTGTTATCAACATTTTTTCTACCTAGGTTTCTCCCAATTAACCTATACTGATTAATATCAAAGTTTACCTTACGACACCAGTTTCCAGCCATGTGCAGCCTCTTTTACTTTGTTATTATTTTTATACTTCAATTTGTAACTTTGAACGTATGTCGTTCTTATTTTTATGCCTACTTTTGTTTCTACCATTAGTTCAGTTTTTTCTTTTTTATCTTCCTAGAAATGTTTTAAGCCTTGGAACTAATATCATTTCTACCCTTTGTTCTTACATAACAGATACGCAACCCTCTACCTACAATTGTGCCTACCCTTCTGCCTACTATTGTGCATTTTTGAATACTTTCTCTTGTTCATAAAATTATTTAGACCTTACTCTTAGGGTTATATTTGTTTCTAACACTGTGATAACCTTGTAACTTTGAATTTATCCCTGTAACAATAATCGTGCCTATCATTGCTCATGTCTTAGTTCTTACCATTGTAAAAATCTTTTTTGTTAACTAGCCTCCTACTCATGCACCTACTCTTGTTTCTATCACGGAAAGAAGGACGCACTGCAAAGCGGTGGTTTCAGAGAGCTTTAAAAAACTGAGTAACCGTCAGTACTTTCTGCATGACAGGCACTGAAATTGCTGTACCTTGCACCGATTTTTCGGTGCTTGGCACCGAAAATTCTAAAATCGACACTGTCGGTAAAGCAGTAATCCTTGTGGAGGTTATAAATTTTGAGAAACTGGTGCCTTGCACCGATTTTTCGGTGCACGACAGACTTTTTACAGTGCGCCTTTCTTTCCGTGATTATAATATTTTTTAAATGCTATTGACCTCTGCCGTTACTTCACCTTTTAATTCCTTTTTTTAATTACTGCCGACTAACCATGTTTACTCCTAGTTACTTTTTACATTTCTATAGTAACATAGCTGATAACATATATCAAAAATTGGGGGCGTGGGTAAAAAAAGGGCGAGGGGGGAGGGCGTGTTTAGAAAATTATAGGAAAAATTAAAACACATAGAAATAAGCATATTTCGGTATACTTTTACGGTTATTAAGCACTTTTTGGGCGGCGTGAGGAGGGCGTGGGAGAAGAAAAACAACTATATAATATAGTAAAATATATACAGGGTGGCGCATCTTAATCTATCGCGGAGATTATCTTGAAATTAAAGCATTGTAAGAAAAAACTTTTCAGATAAAAGCTGTTTGGTTCGAAGGGGGTTGTAAAATAGCGACCTTAGATTTGGGCCGAGGGCCTTAGGTTGGGCCCTACGGACCCAAAGTCCAGTTTTTTAAATGGGAACCCCTATTTTTTACACCGGATTTGAAAAGAGCGGAAAATTTTACAATTTTAGGTACTTTTCAAAAAAAAATTGGGGCCCATCTGAGGCCCAGTAAACCTCGATAAGGCTTTTTTTATCTTTGGCACCGTTCTTTGTGGGAAAAACATTTAAAACAATGCACGTGCATTGAAAAAGATTCTTGATTTTCCATTTCCCACACGATGGGCCCAACAAAATTCGGTTTGGGGCCTCAAATTGGGTCCTACGAACTCAAAGTCTGGTTTTTTGAATGGAAACCCCCTATTTTTTACACCGGACTTAAAAAGAGAGGAAAATTTTAGGATTTTTAGGTGCTGTTCGAAAAGTTTTTTGGGCCCGTCCGAGACCCAGTAAACCTCGATAAGGCTTTTTTATCTTTGGCACCATTCTTTGTGGGAAAAACATTTAAAATAATGCACGTGCACTGGAAAACATTCTTGATTTTCCATTTCCCACATAATGGGCCCAACAAAATTCGTTTTGGACAACAAACCTCCTATTCTTTACACCGGACTTGAAAAGAGAGAAAAATTTTATGATTTTTTTTTTTTTATTTTTAGGCCCACCGATGCCTAGTTAGCCTCGATAAGGTTTTTTTTATCTTCGGCAGCGTTTTTTTTGAAAAAGGATTTTTAATTAAAATAGGCCTTATGGACCCCAATTCCGTTTTCTAAATTTGGAATCCTATCTTTGATGATTACCTTTTGCTTGACCCTAAATTCGGATTAAGCGGTGAATCAAAAATTTCAAGGTATTTTTAAAAAACTTTTTTGGCCTAAAATACCTGTTACCAATACTTATTGTGTTTATCAGCTATGACTAAGTATTACACTATTGAAAATAAAATATTGCCATAACCTGATACCTTTTGTACTTAAATCGCAGCTTAAAAAAAAGTTTATCATTGATGGACCACAATTAAGAAAAAACAAATCATACGATATTATATTGATTGATTATAAAAACAAAAACTTCATGTAGAATTTTAATTGCTTACATTCAAAGTTTTACAAAAGAAAATCAACAGTTAATTCATCAAAACTTTTTTTTTTAAACTAACCATTTAATAAGTTTTCAAAGTGACCACCATTGGCTTCAATACAAGCGTTCAATCTTCTCTGAAAATGTGTTACAGTACTTAATAGAACGTTTCGTGGAATTCTTTGGCATGCTTCTCTGATGCGGTTTATCATATCATCTCTCGTTGTTACCTCTTTCTCATAAACCACATTTTTCAAATAACCCCAAAGATAAAAGTCGGGGGACGTTAGATCTGGTGATCGAGGTGGCCATGCAATTGGACCCTGACGTCCAATCCACCTGTTAGGATATTGTGCATTCAAAAAAGCTCGTACGTTTAGTTCAAAATGTGGTGGAGCTCCATCCTGCTGCAGCCACATTCTTTGCCTGGTTTCAAGATCAACATTCTCGAGTAGTTCTGGAAGATGGTCCCTGAGTAATTGCAGATACGACGCACCATTTACGTTTCCTTCAAAAAAATATGGCCCGATCAGGTAGGCATTAACAATTCCGCACCACACCATGACACTCCATCGGTTTTGATTATCAATGCTTCTGCACCAATGAGGGTTTACATCGGACCAATAATGGCAGTTATGTCGATTTAATTCACCATTATTTTTAAATGTTGCCTCATCAGAAAACATTACGAAATTAAAAAAATTTTGATCTTGTTGAATTCTTTGAACAGCAACATTGACAAAATTGAATTCAAGCGAGAAAGTCAGCAGGTGTCAACGCCTGTACCAAGGTAATATGCGAAGCATGATATTTATTTTTCTTTAGGATTTTTAGAGCCACGTCTTTAGTAATTCCAGTCTCTTGTTCAATTTTTCTGCTACTGATGTGTGGATTCAAATGTGTCAAAGCAAGTACGACTAAAACACGGGCATCGTTTTCATCATATTCATGATGCGGACGCTGACGTTTAAGATGTCCGTTTCGAGCTCTTTCTGTGACATCCCTGATTGTGACTCGAGTTGGATGCCTTCTATGAGGAAAGCGCTCTGCATATCGTAAGGCAGCATGAGCATAAACACCGCCTGATTCTCCAAGAATCATTATCATATCAACTATTTTATTAGGCGAATAGTCAGCCATTGAAAAAAAAATTTTGTCTGTCAAACTTCTAAATAAATATTCATCCTAAAAATCAAATTCTTTAGTTGGTATTTTGTTCAAATATTCAGACGAATCTTAGCTTGTGATTAATTTCGAATTTTAAAAAGTACGATGTAGTTTTGTAGAAAAAAATTTAATAATAAATTATATTCGATATTAATCGCTATAATTTTTAATTATGCATTATGTACTGACTGTTTATTAATTTTTACATGTAAAATCGAACAATGAAAGAATCTCTTTAAATTACACTTGATAAAACGAGATTAAATACAATAATATGGACTGATTATGATTAATTAACGAAAAACTTTAATTACAAAGAAATAAGGACTTAAAAAGTCGAAGCACTGAAGTTAAAATCAATAGAAAAATTAGTAAACAAATAATTTGTTGCTTGGTTACAGAAATAACAAAAGGACCCCGCAATAATCAAATGGAAATTGGGTTTCCGTCAAATCTTCTGAATTTTTGATATGATGTAGCCCTTACCATCCTGAACAAAAGTTCCCATGGGCACAAGTCCCCAAATTGAAAATTTTGGCCGCTAGAGGCCTCCGCGTCTACGTAAATCGCGCATGTAACGTAATAAAAAACTAAAAAAAAAAAAAACAGTCTCACTAACATTATACAATTTTTTTTACCTTTCATGAGATGCTGCTTTTTAAAAACGAGTTATCATCAGGTTATCACCTTGAGGTGCGGTCTAACCTCAAAAAATTGCAAAGAATTAAAAAAAAAACGTCCGTATTGAAGAATTAGGTGTTGGAAGTTGACTTGTTTTAATAATTTTCGATACTTTTTTAAATAATTCAATCAAATGAATCACGGGTTTTTGCTGAGTTTGTTTTGTACTATCCCTAACCTAAAAAAAAGCGCGCCCGTCACGGGACGGTCGATAGAAGCGTAGCTTCAGTCTTTTAGTACAGACAGAAGATTTAAATTGCATTTGCGCGCATAGGAATTCAGTAAAATCGCATTTAAACAGAAATTAAGTAATTGAGATTCTTAATTCTGATCCACCATTTAATTTTCTCAATTATTACGATTCATTTCCACTTATCCACGTTGTATGGGGATATAAAATCTACATTTCTTGTGCTTATTATTATTGCGATATACGTTGAACTGAAAGTTATTATTTTACACATATCATAACAAACAATAAAACGCACTGTAAATGTACATATAATATCCTGCATAAAATTGAACACGCTTTGGATGCATGGCAGCTAGCACTGTTTAGAAAAAGAATGAAGAAGAGGGAAGGAAAGAAAGAGTGAGACACAGAGAGAGAGGCACCCAACTGCCGCTGTACCCGGATGAATCATTCCCTCCGCTCAGCGTGTCGGTCCCGTGTGACGTGACGATCACTTTTTTCATTTTACTCCGACCGTGGCGTAGTGTAGGTATAGTAGGGAGTGATAACGTCCGTATAGAAGCTACGCTTCAAAAATGACCAAAATATTTTTAAAAATAGTTTTTTTACGTCAGGTTTTTTGATATTTTTTTACATATTATATGCACTAGCTTTAATATAAACAGATTTTTATCCATAATTTTTCTATTACCTATAAATAGTTGCCTGTGTTCTCAGAAAAAATAAATCAATAAGCCATTTATATAAATAAATCGTATGTAATTAAATATATGTAGTAAGATAAAATAAAGTGAAATACAGTACAATATTAACATTAAAAAAAACCAAAAAGAGTTTTAAATACTCTATGACATCATATTTTAACATTTAACAGTTCAAGATGAGAATTATTGACGCAGATGATTTTTTAACTTAAAGAAAACTGCCTTCGTCACAAAAATAGTTTTTTCTAATATGTACATCACTAGCAGAAACTCAGAAAAACTTTTGACATTTTATGACCTTGAAATGATTGACTATTGAATTAATTTCTGTGTGCCGAATCTTCAATACTATTTAAAAATCTCTTTGACGGGTATTTCACAATATTTACATGGCGAGCGTATCCTAAATACCATAAAACACTAGCTACATGAGCGCATGAGCCTAGTGTTCTAGCACCAGCTTTACACGTGCAGTAATAACTGAGAATAGAACCTTCTCCATCTAAGTTCACATCATTATTCGCTTCATCAGCTAGAGTGTCAACAAAAGCTATGAATATTTGATGACTTTTCGATCCTGAAAACCTTGAGTGTATACGAGCTCGTAGTAGTCCTGGTTCATTAATTAGAGTATCGAACTGTAATTCTTGTCCATTATCCCTTAGAACTTTATCTTGTACGTATGCAGGAGCAAGTCTAACCTGATATATTCCAACAGTTAAGTCTCTGAGATAGTCCAATGTCAAAACTGGAAAACCAGGAATATAGTTATGGTTTAGTTGAATCCAATTAGCGTTTCGAGCTTTGAGATTTTCAACTTCTACTCGTGCTTGCATAATATTCTCTGTAGTCGCTCGTTCCAAAAGCTCGTTTGCTAAATCTATGTCAGCATTCTGCATGTTAATTGTTTCTTTATATTTGTTTATTATCGCAGCTGCTATTTGTAAAAAGTCTTTGAGATTAACACAATGTACGACAGAAATGGCCCTATCAAAGAATTTAAAAATAGATTTTAGATGTCCATTCCTTGATTCAACGATCCATCTGCTTTTTGTAATTAATCGTGAGTCATTTGCTTCTTCAGTCGTAAATTGTGCTTGATTTTTTTCGAGAAACGGTGGCATCTTCATTTGAATTCCTAGTTCTTGCAAAACTGGTGCAGAATCTCTATAACCACGATCTAAAATGAATATGTCACCATTTTGAAACCATTCCGTATAATGATTTTCATCACCTTGAAGTTCATTAATCAGCATTGCAGCGTCATTATTTCGATTATCGGAAAAGTATGGTCCATGTACATCTAATATGTAACCATTCGGAGCAACCATTAATCCAGGTTTCACAAGATCATAGTGTTTTTGAGAGCTATATGACATTCTTTGTGCTTGAAAATTAGAAGCCTTTTGAACTTCTAAGTAACTGCCGTCACAAAAAACTATTGCTTTTGGATTCTGTGGTTCAGGGTTATATAACTGATTTGCAAAGGCTCTAACATGTCTCTCAATGACATTCTGACGAGTTATAGAGTTAATGCCAACATTTTCAGGTTCAAATCTTTGCATTAAACTTTTTCTAACTGTTGCAATACTCATACTCGTAGATTGTCTCGTCTTGTATCCGAACATTAAAGTCAAAAATTCGTCCGATAAATCTTGACGCATTTTACACAGAAAAGTTAACAAATGCCTTTTTGTTACATACAGTAATCCATTTGCCTGTTCAACTGGATCACAATAATTAAAAAGATCACGAAACTGCTCTTTGTTAATAGGGCTCAATGAACTAAATTCTTCATCAGTAAAATTATTCTCGTTTTCATACTTCGAATGACAAACAGAATTAGCTATATTGCGGAGTTCTTCTAAGATTCTCTTAAGTTCATTCCCTTTTAGTAAGATTGGTCTATTTACAAAGCGTAGTAAATCTAAAAATTGATAGGAAAGATTACCAGAGTCATCCAAATGACCAGGGCAGCATTTAACGTTATTATTGATGTATATATTTTTTTTAAGGTAAATCTGAGTGCGGCACTTGATATCAAGCCTAACTAAGTCATGGTTATTATTACAAACGAGACAAGAATGGGAACTAGTTTGTGTAAGAACATTTAGCCTCAAACAAGCAGGGTCTTGCTGCATAACCTCAATTTCATGATTTATAGATATATGACAATTAGTACAAATCCGAGTTGCTTCTGTGACTTGCATAGGTTCTCTGTTAGCATTATCACGACGTAGAATAGCTATTTCCCTTATTTCTTGATCTTCTAGCCTATCAATATGCTGCATCTGTCGCGGTGGTGCGGCTGTGTAACAAACAAAACAAGGTAACCATCCTCCATGAGCCATAACTTTTTTTAATAAACTCTAAGACAGCCACGTATCATTCGAACTTATTATATCAGATAAACTTAAAAATAAGACTCTTTATTTTTATTTATATTATCAATAATTTATCACTTTTATACAACAAATACTTCATTGCGTAAGTCGTCTGCCATCAGCATACTATGATCACAATGAACATAGCAAGATTTATGATAAAAGCTTTAACATAGTGAATTTGTTTCATGTTCTCATTTACAACTCAAATTGTTTGTTGCAGTGCACCTTTTTTAAAACCTTGGTGGTTTCTTTTTGATTTTTGTATTTTAGCTTTATTTATATTATTTTTTCTGATAACACAGGCAATTATTTATAGGTTATAGAAAAATTATGGATAAAAATCTGTTTATATTGAAGCTAGTGCATATAATATGTAAAAAAATATCAAAAAAACCTGACGTAAAAAAACTATTTTGGTCATTTTTTTTAGGTTAGGGATAGTACAAAACTAACTCAGCAAAAACCCGTGATTCATTTGATTGAATTATTTAAAAAAGTATCGAAAATTATTAAAACAAGTCAACTTCCAACACCTAATTCTTCAATACGGACGTTTTTTTTTTTTAATTCTTTGCAATTTTTTGAGGTTAGACCGCACCTCAAGGTGATAACCTGATGATAACTCGTTTTTAAAAAGCAGCATCTCATGAAAGGTAAAAAAAATTATATAATGTTAGTGAGACTAAGTTTTTTTTTTTAGTTTTCTATTGCGTTACATGTGCGATTTACGTAGACGCGCAGGCCTCTAGCGGCCAAAATTTTCAATTTGGAGACTTGTGCCCATGGGAACTTTTGTTCAGGATGGTAAGGGCTACATCATATCAAAAATTCAGAAGATTTGACGGAAACCCAATTTCCATTTGATTATTGCGGGGTCCTTTATGTGCCATGGCCAGTACTTATGATTTTTTTGGATGAAAATTACATAATCAAGAAAAATACTTTTTTTGGGATCAATACTGCCAAGGATAAAAAAAACCGAGGTTTACCAGGCCTCAGCGGGCCTGAAATTTTTTAAAAAAAAATATTCAAAAAATATTAAAGTTTTGCTCTCTTTTCAAATCAGGTGTAAAAAATAGGGGGTTTCCATTTAAAAAACCAGACTTTGGGTTTGTAAGGACCGGTTTAAGGTCCCAAACCGAATTTTGTTGGGCCCATTGTGTGGGAAATGGAAAATCAAGAATCTTTTCCAGTGCACGTGCATTATTTTAAATGTTTTTCCCCCAAAGAACGGTGCAAAGGATAAAAAAGCCCATTCGAGATTTACTGGACCTTGGACTGGCCCAAAAATTTTTTTGAACAGTACCTAAAAATCCTAAAATTTTCCTCTCTTTTCAAGTCCGGTGTAAAAAATAGGGGGTTTCCATTCAAAAAACCAGACGTTGAGTTCGTAGGACCCAGTTTAAGGCCCCAAACCGAATTTGTTGGGCTCATTGTGTGGGAAATGGATAATCAAGAATCTTTTTCAATGCACGTGCATTATTTTAAATGTTTTTCCCACAAAGAACGGTGCCAAAGATAAAAAAGCCTTATCGAGGTTTACTGGGCCTCAGTCGGGCCCCAAATTTTTTTTGAAAAGTACCTAAAAATTGTAAAATTTTCCTCTCTTTTCAAATCCGGTGTAAAAAATAGGGGTTCCCATTTAAAAAACTGGACTTTGAGTCCGTAGGGCCCAACCTAAGGCCCTGGGCCCAAATCTAAGGTCGCTATTTTACAACCCCCTTCGAACCAAACAACTTTTATCTGAAAAGTTTTTTCTTACAATGCTTTAATTTCAAGATAATCCCCGCGATAGATTAAGATGCGCCACCCTGTATAGTGAATATAATTTTTATTCTTACTTGAAAACATTGTAAAAATATATTTTTTTAAATATATGTATTTTTTTATGTTTTAGGTTACTATCTTCCTATATTATATAGTCATATCCAGGAGGAGCTCTTTTCAGGGTACCCCTGCTCGCTCCACTCGTCAACCCCCCCCCCCCCCCAGAATTTTATGCTTGTGCTTACACCTGTTTATATCTGTGTATATCTGTGCTTACACATGTATATATCTACGGCTATCCTCGTATCTACCATTGTTTCTACTTTTGTGGCTTTTCTTGTATTTACTCTTCTGCTCATTTTTTTTATAATTGTTTATACTCGTTTCCACACCCTCGTAACTTTATGACTACTACTGTGCCTACTAACAAGCATACAATCACTCCAATCCTTGTGTTTAGCTTTGTAACATAACTTCTAATCTTTTAGTTTTTTTATTTTTTTGTATCTACCTTTGTGACTTCCCTGATTTCTATTTTGTACTTTCCATTTTTTCTACTTATGTTAATACTGATTTCCTTTTTTTTTTCATTTTTTTTTTACTTCTATGCCTACTCTGTTGCTAGTTTTTTTTTTTTTTTTTTCTTCTCAACATCTGACCCTGAAACTATCATCCCTTATACTATTGTTTTCGATCCTGTACAGACCTTTGAACGTAAACACTTGCCCACTTTTGAATCTACCTATGTACCTACCCTCTTGCCAAACCTTGAAGCTCCCTAGCGCGCAAGCGCACGCAATTGTATTATAATGTATATTATCTTACTATATTATATAGTTGTTTTTCCTCTCCCACACCCCCCCCCCACGCCCCCCACACGCCCATCAAAAAAGTGCTTTTCCAACTCTCTTTATTACGTCTGTTGACTTTTTTTTCTTCCTACATATGTTAATGATCTTGTGCTTACTACCTTTTTTTTACTTAAGCTTCTAACGCTGAACCTTCTACACGCATATTTGTTTCTACATCTGTTTCTACTCCTATGCTAACTCTAGTTCTTTATTTTTTTATTTATATTTTTAACACTGAATCTGACCTTGTGCATAATCTTTTTTTATCCTCTTGCGCTTACTATTGTAAATAACCTTATAACAAACCTTGTTCATAACATTATTTCAAACTTGATAACTACTCTAGTAACTACATTGTATTTACTCCCGTACCTGGACTTTGAACCTACGGTTATAAGTACATTTTTGCTTAATATTGTTCCTATCTCTTTCACATGAATCTACTTGCTTTAATTTTGGTGTTTGCTGTTGTTTTTTCTTTTTTTCATGCTTTGGTCTCTAACTCTGAATCTTTGTTCTCATCTTTGTGAAAACTATCGTTTCTATTGTTCTTCTCAAATCTTTTTGTAATTACAATCGTGAAACTAATCTTCTTCATACAATTTTGCCCACGCAGTTCTTTAACTTTTTTGACAAATGATTCTTACATCCCTTACATTTGTTATCAACATTTCTTCTACCTAGGTTCCTCCCAATGAACCTATCCTGATTAATATCGAAGTTTACCTTACGACACCAGTTTCCAGCCACGTGCAGCCTCTTTTACTTTGTTATTATTTCCATACTTCAATTTGTAACTTTGAACGTATGTTGTTCTTTTTTTTTTCAACATCTAACCCTGAAACTATCATCTTTTATACTATTGTTTTTGATCCTGTACAAACATTTGTAGGTAATCACTTATCCACTTTTGAATCTACCCATGTACCTACCCTCTTGCCAAACCTTGAAGCTCTTTAAGCGAAGCGCACGCGCAATTGTATTTTATAATCTAAAACAAATTTTGTCGAAGCTTCATCTAACTTAATCTACAATAAGTTATATATACCTTTTACCTTTGCGCTACGTTCAAAGTTCATATTCATTTAAACTTTTGTGGTTATAGATTCATTGGTTTTGTTTCAGTTTGTATACTAATAATTATTATTTTCATGATTTTAATCGGATAATTTCGAACACTTGGTTACATAATTATTTGTTTATCAAATCTATTCTCTAGATGTTTTAATTGAATTGTAATATAAAAATTAAAAATAAAAATTCAAATTTTAAATTTTGTTCTTCAACCAATCACATCACGAATAAAATGCTGACATTCTTTTTGGGTTCTCTCTTTTATCTAAGGATATTAGTTTATTTTTTTAATGTTTCGTAGTTACTTTTTAAATTTCTATAGTTACGTAGCTGATAACATATATCAAAAATTGGCGGTGTGGGTAGAAACTGATAACATATATTAAAAATGGGGGGCGTGGGTAAAAAAAGGGCAAAAAGGGCGTGGGGGGGGGGGTGATTAGAAAATTATAGGAAAAATTAAAACACATACGAAAAAGCATGTTTCGGTACACTTTTACGGTTAGTTAAGCACTTGGGGGGGGGGGGCGTGGTAGAAGAGTGGGGGGTACCCCCTGCTCGCTCTGCTCGCCAACCCCCAGATTTTTATGCTAGTGCTTACCATTGTGTCTACAATGGTGGCTACCCTCGTAGCTACTATTGTTTTGTGCTTTTCAGTTATCCTTGTATTTACTCTTGTGCATATCTTTGTTTTTATGTTTGTTCAAACTCGTGTGCATACCCTCGTAACTCTATGACTACCACTGTACCTACTCACGTGCATACAATTACTCATATCCTTGTACTTAGCCTAGTAGTACAAAACCCTTTTCTGCAGATTTTCAGCAACTTTTTGCAAATTTCGTCAAGAGGTTGGCGTTAAAACTAATGCACCGATTTTTATAAAACTTTGAATGGGAGAATGAGAGAGCAGGGGTGCGATTCTATACTAAGGTTAACGCTTACTAACATTAACCAACATTAACAAGTTTGAGGTTAATTGCATACTCACCCATGGTATTTTTTGGTTAGATGTTATTGTTAGTTAGCGTTAACCTTCGTTTTCCTTAGTATAGAATCGCACCCCAGATATGTATAAATTCTGGTACTATAACTATTGTTCTTATACTTGTGCCTACCTTATACTTGTTCGTACTGTTGAACCTTCTATAGACGCATTGGTTTCTTTCCTTATAACTTCCCTTTTTTCTACTTAACTAGCTCTTCTGAGCGCGCTTCAAGCGCGCATAGCAAAAAACAATAAGAGTCACCTCAAAATGCACTTTTCGAATATTTTAAAAACTTCTTCACCAATCAGCTCACGAATAAAAATCTTACACTTACGCAAGATGGCGATAGCTCTCTTTTATAAAGAGATAATTTTCTACTGATTCATTTTTTTATTGTTCTTATATTTTTTCGTAGCACTGTGCTTACTCTGTTTTTAACTTTTTTTCTAATTAAAGTTCTAATCCTGAACCTACCCACGTGCTTAATTTTGTGTCTACTCCTGCGCATACCCTTGTATATATCCGTGTACCTAGCCTTATTTCTACTGCTGTGTTTATTCTTGTAAGTACGATCTCTACCTCTCTTCTACCAAATCCGTACACTGAGAAAAATGTGCTCGAGTTACGGCTCAAAAATGAAGAGGTTATGTCTCTACGCCGCGCTCAGTAACTGCTTCATATGTGAGCCGAATTTGGCGCACGCGCTGCGATCGGCTGCGATTTGGTATTTGGTACTACGTAGTGGTGCAAATTTTCAACACCGTGCGCCATATTTGTTGCACCGTGGAGAAGAAACGATCCACCTTGTCGATTCCATTACGGCGCTACGGGTGGCTCGATTACGGATCACATTTTTCCTAGTGTACCTACTCTCGTGTCCACTCCTGTGCTTACCCTCTTGCCTAAACTTGTATCAACCCGTGTGCGTATCGGTGTACTTACATTAGTGCATACCTTTGTAGGTATCATTGCGCCTACTGCACGAGTGAAGAAAAACTACTATATAATATCTTGTACCAAATCCGTATTTACTCTCGTGTCCACTCCTGTGCTTACCCTCTTGCCTAAACTTGTATCAACCCGTGTGAGTATCCGTGTACTTACATTAGTGCATATCTTTGTACGTATCATTGTGCCTACTGCAGGAGTGAAGTATTGAATGCACTTTTTAAGTATTGTGCAATAATAGTGAATTTTTACTTACTTTAAAAAATTATAAAAATATTTTTTTAAACTGTTTTATATATTTTGATTACTGCTATTATTTTGTTATTTTTATTTTATTAAATATAAGTTTTTTTTAGTATTTCAATAATTACTTTTTAAATTTCTATAATTACATAAGTAATAACATATATCAAAAATAGGAGGTATAGGTAAAAGTGATAACATAGATAAAAAATGGGGGGCGGGGGTAAAAAAAGAGCTTGCGGAGGGCGTGGGGGGGGGGGCGTGATTAGAAAATTATAGGAAAAATTAAAACACATAGAAATAAGCATATTTCGGTACACTTTTACGGTTAGTTGAGCACTTTTTTGGAGGGGGCGTGGGAGAAGAAAAACAACTATATAATATAGTAAGATACATATTTTTACCGTTTTCGTTTTACTTTTTTTAATTGAAAATTTATCACTTTTAAAAGCATTGCATTTAATTATTTTAAAACCCTAAGACAAGGTATAATTAAAATTTTTTAAGTTTTATGTTTTTTTACCATAGATTTATATACCAGACGACTTTTTAATTTTGCATATACTTACCTCGATTTTAGATTGTGTTTATTTTTACAAGTCTTCTGTTTCATACAAGCGCAAAATGAAGTGCAAAGAACTTTTTAAACTAAACAAAGAAATCATCTAAATTATTTTATTGGTATATTAGTTTTGTCAAAATTAATTCAATAATGTGTACAGATTTCTTGAAGAGCTTTAAGTTTCGTATCCACTTTACTCGTATAATTAGCAGCTGTTAAGGATGCCTACCAGCTACGTGAGTCAAAAATACATTTGACCAGAGAAGTCGTCTGCTCATTGGTTCAGCCACTTTCTAATCTCTGATTGTAGCCAATGAGACGTCATATTTACCAGAATAAAAAATCAATTTTTTATCATTATTGCGACAGGTACCGAACGAATCTTTTGAAAGAAGAATAGCAAAAATAAAAAGGAAATTAGGATCGTGTCGGACAAGGCTACGTGTTTGTAAACACTGTCTTGTCTGCTTGTGCCTTTGTTTTTATACTCAGCACAATTCGTTGTATTTCATGGTGATTAGAGTGATCGCATAAGTGCTAATAGCGCACCTGATTAGTGCAGTGATGCATACCACCACAATGGAGCCTGCACTTTATAAAAATGCAGAAATAAGTGAGGTTACCTCTCCCTCAACCATTCAATTTACTAGTTTAGCTGATGCAACTCAGTTTTACCAGTCTCCTCGTACCACCACGTTATCATACTCCAAAGTCATGCAGTATCCCTCAAGAGCACAAGCTTTAGTTACAGACGCACTGGAAAAACGTCTATTCGTGAATATGCAATTGGAAGTATAATTGGTCCCAAGAGTTTGCTATCTTTTTCCAAAATTGACAACAACAGAGTGTGCGTGTGTGTTAACAGTATAGAAATCGCTAAGCATTTAGTCAACGTGACGAAACAAGTGTTTATAAACAACATTTCCGTAAGCATCAAATCCTTGGTGAAAAATCGACCTAATGCAAAAAAGTTTATTATTTCCAATGTCTGTCCATGGATTACGAATGAAATTATCATCGAGGCAATTAAAAATCGTGAAGTGAGAATTTTAGGTAAAGTTACAGCCATCAAAACTAGAATCACAGATGAAGGGTACGATCATTTAATTAACCATCGTCGATAATTTTACATGACGGAGAAGATGTGGGCAAGATGCCTGAAGAATTGAAATTCACGATTGAGAACGTTAACTATGAGTTCTTCTTTGTTTAAAGCTTGTATTTTTGAGGAAAAATATGTATACACTTGCATAAGTAAATGCTGTTTTAGTCCTATTTTTCGGTATCTTTATCAGCCTCTAATGGCCGTGGAAGCTCCATATTGATTTTTAAAATGCACCAAAAAATAGCTTATTTTAAGGTAGTTAGGTCGGTACTCGAATAAAAGAGACGGTTCGCTTGAGGCCAAACGTAGCTAATCATTAGTTATTAACTCAGTTTAATTTTTAGACTATCAGGACATATAGGAAAAAGATATAAGCAAATTAAGTTTAACACGTAATTATATGGAAAATTTACTGATTACTGAATTTTACGGTTTTTATCATTAAAACAAAAAGAACGATTATAATAATAAAAAATGTCAGTGATAGAAGAAAAAAATACACATCTTTTTTCGTTAATGATTGTTGACAGAAATTTGTATTTTAGATTAAAAAATCAGCAACGTTAAAAACTCAGGATAACCGCCAAGTTTTACACGAGTGCGAGAGAACCGAGAGTCCCCTGACTATTCGTAAAAGTACAGCGCTCTCTTTCGAACCGACCGAACAAACTTAAGGTTGCATGTTCGGTGCGAGAGAGAACGGTAGAGTTGTGCGAGTAAGACAGAGGGAATTACGGAGCTCTTCATCTCTCTCCGTTTCTCTCGCTCTACTGTAAAATATGGTGGCCGACCGTAGATTTTACTGTTTGGTGATTTTTTAAACTACCTTACGACAAACACCGATTGCTCATTCCGGCTTAGAAGAGCGTATTAGATATTTATTTATCACTCAGATTCATTTTATTACAATCTTTTAGTTAATTTGCCTGAAATCCTGTATTAACCTGCGATTTTCCATATGATTGCGTGTTAAACAATATTTGTTGATAATTATTATTCATGAAACAGAAAGCTCTAAAAATTGAACTGAGTTTATAACTAATAACCAACAACATTTTGGCCAAGTCTCTAGTTCATTCGAATACCGAACATGCAATCTTAAGAGCTTTCCAACGATACATAATTTGATCTAAAAATTAGCTTTATAACGGAAGTTATGGCCGATTGAAGCAAAAATAAGTCATTAGTTCGGCAGATCTTTTACAGTCTAGATATTTTACAATCTGGAGGATTCAGTCGATTTATGTCCATCCTGATTTCCAGCACTGATGACTTTTTTCTTCAATTGGCCGTAACTTTGGTTATAAATTTTTCTATAAAGTTATACCATACATCGTTGGAAAGCTCTTGAAATTAGCTATGTTTTGATGAATTTAAAAACTGTATGTAGAGCTTTTCACGATCATCAGAAGGTACTGATTGGGGTGCAAGTCAGTTCCTGAAATTTCGCTGTACCCAGTGCCAAGAAACGCGTTTCTTTGTTAGTTTTGAGGAATATAGAATTAAAGCAGCGAAGAATCGCATTTCTTCGTTATTTTTCAGGAATAAAGAATTGAAGCAACTAAAGAAACACCACACTCTGCTTGCGTCTTCTACGCACTGTTTTATCGACGCTTTATTCATCTCGAAAATTGTATTCAAAAATATAAGATTTATTGTCCAAAAATCATTGTAATATGTTTTCAATTTCTTTCGTCGATTTGGCAATAAGTTATCAATGGATTTATTGTACATATAAATTGCAAACTGTAAGATCAACAAAGATTATAAGCTTCAGCTCACGGTAACGTTTGATGTATATGATCTGTATACATGAACTGTGTATATAGACGTACTCAACGTTGACCGTAGCTGCTGACGCGTAGTGATAACCCGATACACGCAACGCCGTTAAAAAATGACGAATTCGTGATAGGAAATATATATTTAACAAGAAAATTCATCAGATTCGAGAAAGAACAGTCCTTTACAAGTAAGGGAACCGCGTCGTTTCCACGAGAGTTGGATGTTTTAGCACAAGACGAAGTCGAGTTAAGCTTAAACCTACTATTCCGTATAATTCTTTTAACGATCTCTGCATTTTTGAAAGAGTGGCATACGATCAGAGAAAAAAATTGCTTGATTTTCATAAGACTCTGGGTTAAATCCTCCTAAGATAAAAGAGAGAACCCAAAAAGAATGTCAGCATTTTATTCGTGACGTGTTGATGTAAATAAATAAAATTTTAATTTTATAAGCAAATTTAAAAAAAATATAATAATTTTATATTTTTCGTCTACTTTCAAATAATCAATGCTGCTTTTTTTCAGTGTAAAGAAAAAAAATGATCTTCAGCTAAATTTCGATTTTCTTGATAAAGTGTGTATTTTTTCTGATGCTCACTTTCAATTTTTGTATTTAAGCAAAGACGTATGACGGATTCTTATAGTATTTATTAGAAAAAATTCAATTAGTGCTATAGCATCAAATTAGCAAAATCTTAAGAAGTTTGAATTTGCACATATAATTTACACTTTTTAAAAACAAAATTTTAAAACGCAGATTGATACTTTAAAAATGAAATTTTAAATTTCTATTGTTACAATATAGAAAGTAAACGTTTAAATGTCTATACTTAGTATTTTAGTTAATTAAAAAATTTTTTGAACTTGATTGCGACAGTCTGTCGAGTTGAATATTGAATTGAAAATGATATATGAATTAAAAAATCGAATAAATATTGATTGAGTTTTCAAATTTATAAAACGATTGCCATTTCAATTATAAAATAAGTTATATATTTTTGTTTAACTTAAAATAATTATACTGCAGAGAACTTTTATATAAGAAAGCTTAAAGTTGACTGAGTATGTGCAGAGTAATTTATTTAACTATTCTTTTTATGCCAACTAATACAAATAAATCTAATTTATATCAATAAATAGTTTTGTCTTATTGATTTCTCCTGAGTTTTAGAGTATCTTTTTTTCATTTTTTCAACAATTTTATCATTCTGGATATTGTTCTTTTCATAAGCTATAGTGAGTGAATTATGGCCGTGTGAACCTTAAAGGTTTAGGTACGTTACTAAATAAATATAGCGAGTGAACCAACTGTATCAACCAATGGAGGCTCTTCGCGCGCGTACGATTAAAGAGGCATGACAGGAACAATAAATTGTAAATGCCTTTACCATTACTACCTCCTTATCCCGGTGTAAATTAATTGTAGTTAGTGTAATTATAAAATTAGACACGAAATATTTTTCAAAAATCGATGTTTCTGTCAAACTTATAATTTGAGTATCTTTTATTTTCTTCGATTCATTTATCATTTAACCCTTTTGTTAACACGATGTATTAAATACCCTATGGAACTGTTAGCGTAATCAGATTAATAATACAGTGTTATCTTCAAAGGCTAAACACACTCACACACACGCATGTATGCACGCGCATGTTGACCAATACTTAAAATTAATAATCAATCAAAAAAAATTTCTATGTAATATGTTTATAAAACTGATTCTATGTAAAAACAATTTAGTTTTTTATGTTTTAAAAAAGATTTATTTCATTTCTATAAAACAGTATGAAAGTTATAAAATTCAGACTATAATTATTTTTTATTATGATCAAATTAGTATCTAATTATTTACTTTACTATCTTATTAACAACAAGCGCGCGTACGAGCGCAAGTCAATTTCTAGTGTAGTGTAAGATTATCAAAATGATTCACTAATTTGGGTCAGACTACTGATGAGTTAAAAATAAAATCATCTAGTCGGGCGCTACCGTCCCTTCCCCTCTTTTCCCTTCACGAAAGTACCAATCATCCTTAACAATAAAATATATTACTTAAAAATTTATTTTATTTAGAAACTAAAAAAAACTTGATTTTTATTTTATATACGAAAGAATTTTGAGGATAGAATTGAGGACTTCATAGTGAGGATCGAATTTTGAGAATCATCATATTTAGTTATTACAACGGTGTTTTTACAATAATTCAAGGATCGAATTTTGAGAGGAAAAAAAAAAAAAAAAAAAAAAAACAGGAATATAATATAGGGAGAAGAGATATCGCGGAGGAAAAGGGTGCCATGACAGCCTGAAAGCACTAATCAGTAAAAGCACTACAAAACTAATCAGTAAAAGTTGAGAAATCATCTAGTTGCTAACGGGAAGCATGTAAAATAAAGTTTGCAAAAAAAGTTAAGCTTATTAAAATTATTCAATTTATCGTTTTTTGAGATGTTTTTCGGCTTTGAAAATGGTCATTTTTAACCCTTTTTTGAACTTTCCACAACTTTTAACTTAAACATGGTTAACTTCAGAAAAAAATATGAAGAGACCTTTTTTGTTTAAATTAACTCGAAGCATAATGTTTCGTGCATTGGTCTTAATTAATTTATTTTATTTAGCTTGATTTATTCTTTTTATTATTAACGTGGATGTATGTATAGTTGATTTTATTCATTGTTAGTATGTAGCTGGATAACGATAACTTTTTATGTGGGGATGTATATTTTATAAATTCAAACACTCTGAACTATGAACTACTCGCTGACTAGCGCACGCATGCACGGGACGCGGGGCCTGCTATACTGCAGCGCAGCAGGGCCGGTGCTCGTGGGTGGGCCAGTAAGCATCTAAACACGCTCGAAAACAGTTGGTTTTTGACGTGCACATTGCTGAAACTATTACTGAGTACACGAGTGCAAGTGCAACAACACTCAACAGTCTCACAACTACTATGTACATGAGTGCGAGTGCAACATCACTCAACATTCTCACAAACATCTTGTACCCGAGTGCGAGTGCATCACCACTCAACATTCTCACTACTGAATATTGAACAATAAACCAGGTTTTTTATCCCGCAAGGCTTTTTGCTGTGAATGAGTGTTACTTTACTGTGAATTTCTACCCTACAATCGTCCTTAATCCTAAAACAGTGAATTCTCCAAACCGGAAAATTTACGAACTATACACATAAGAAAAAAAATTTTCAACATGAAAATCGCCATATTTTTTTCAAATCTGTGAATTAGCGTCCGTGGTGAATAACTATTAAACTGCCATGATTTTGAACTTCCGACAAAAAATTTGTGTTCAGCGGGGTCGAAAACATAAGTATACACTGAAATATTCCTTCTAAAATGTAAAGGCTACAAAACGCCCTTGGCTCTTAGACTATTTAAATTGATGCGTTTTTCATGAGGATGTTGAGAAAAAAAATTCCAGTAGGGGCGCTGCTGCAAAAGTTTCCCTCGATCCTACAGAAAGGCTCTCTTCCCACTCCTAATCCCTACAGCACGCGGAAGAGTGGGGAGAGAGCCTTACTGCAGGAGTGAGAGAAACTCTTGCAGCAGCGCCCCTATGACGAGAAAACTTGTCTAAAATACCCGCATATAGAAAAGTGCGGGAATTTTAGACTATTCAAGTCGCCGGTATGTCGATGTCGCAGAGGGTTTAAAAAAGAAAAATTTTGCCACAAATCACGTTTTCTGATCCTTATAGATTCCGAGGTATGAATAAAAGTTTAAAAAAGCACTATTTTGGCGCATGCACAGTATAAAGGAAAAAATTTCTAGTGACGCCAAAAATTTTCTTTTTTTTCCTCCGGCTAGAAAGCGGCATAAAACGAATCGTCGCATTCTAGCTCCGTCGAACAAAAAAATAGTATACATATTACGGGCAATCGGTGAACTTGGGCATTTCACGAATTGTCCAACTCATCTGGTCAATTCGTGAAATGTTTGATTGGTCAGTCTATTTACGAACGCGTTCTCAAAGGCATGTGGATTATCGAATTTGTGATCATGTGATGTTAACCTAAAAATAAATTATTTGTTGTTTTTATTTTAATACTATATATTTTGAAAAATGATGTTGTATAAAGTTTAGTTACAATGTAGGAGTGATATGATTGCTTTAGTTATTATTATAAAGGTTATATTTTTAATTTTTTCAAATTATATTATTGTTTAGATTTAAACAGTATTTATATTAAAATGTTTATTTTAGCATTTTATCTATAATAAAATGGAAGTATCTATGGATGATATTTGTACTTTGGCTGCAATACAATATGAAGAATTGCAAGTTGCCAAGCAATTATTTGAAGATAAAGATGATAATTTTTTAATTTGAAAATTAATGAAATTTTTTAGATGAAAAAATTAGAAAAATTAATATTAAAATAATATCAATATAAAATTAGCAGCAACAACAATGGTGTAAAGAAACATTTCATTCTAAAAATGAATCACCATAAATGAATCATTAAATTTTGACACTTGACACTATGACTAAAGCAATCATATCTCTCTTTTAAAATGGACTTAAATATATTTGAAATTAATTTTAAAATCATATGCAATTTTAAAACTAATTATTTTTAAATATTAAATATTTTTTAAAAATAAAGTATGTTTGTATAAAACAAAATGATAAATTTCTAATCTACATTGAAGAATGTACTGACCTGAGAATCAACAACTCAAAAACTAGTGCAATTTAAAATGCTGTATTGTGCACATGCACAATGTTGTTATAATCTAAAACACATGCCTTTGAGAACGCATACGTAAATAGACTGACCGCTCAAACATTTCACGAATTGACCAGACGAGTTGGACAATTCGTGAAATGCCCAAGTTCACGGATTGCCCGTAACATACACATCTCGACAAGTAAATAAAAAAGCCTCAGATCACATGTTCATCAACCTAGGTTTCGGTTCGGCTGACAATTACAAGTGATCTGAGACATTTCTTACTTTACTTGCATAGGTATGTAACTAGTATATTACAGTCCCGAGGGAGTCAAAAATGAGTTAGCCTTTAGCAAACCCAAACTGATGTCCGAGCCGAAGGCGAGGTCATCAAAGGTTTGCTAAAAGTTAGCTCATTTTTGCAGTCCCAAGGGCTGTATACTATTTTTCACGCTAGTAGTCAGAAAGTACAATATTCGTTTCCGGCACTGGCCCGAAAATTGTACTTTCGGGCTACTAGCGTGAAAACTATTTTTTCACGCTAGTAGCGCCGAAAGTACTTTCGTGCTACTAGGTTTTTTGTACTTTCGGTCTACTAGCGTGAAAAATAGTATACACGCTCAGGGAGAGCAAAAATGAGCCAACCTTTAGCAAACCCTTGATGACCTCGCCTTTGGCTCGGACATCAATTTGGGTTTGCTAAGGGCTACCTCATTTTTGACTCCCCGAGCGTGTAATGTACTATTCAAGCCTTTTTGAATCATATGAGGAGGTTAGAAAAAATGTCGCGGAGACGCCAGTGGCAAAGACCCTCAACAGGTTACTCAAACAAAGAGATAGGGTGCGTTTTTTTATTCCGAGTCTCGCTCGGTTCTCGCGATTCTGTCGTTCCGTTCGTCTCGATCAAAAAGATTCTTTCGGTTATCCCTCTAGGTTATCCTAGTCAATGGCATTCAAATTTTAAAACTGCAGTAGCTCATGTTTTAAATGTTTTGAATTTAATTTATATGACAATTTGAAAGTTGTAAATTATTTTGTATAAAATTTATTTTTTTATTTTAATAATTCAATCATAAATTGAATTATTAAAAAAAATTTTACTTTTATTTAGGTTGTATCCAGTAGATAAAAGTCGTATTGATTATTCTACTAAAATAAAATAAAAATCCAGATGCATTTGAAAAAGAAACGTTCAAGACAAATAAATAAATTGGTAAATGGAAGAATTGATTAAGTTATTATTATCTGTTGGCGGTGGATTTATGTACAACACCGTCAACAGGCCATAAGCTGCAGCAGCAGCACTAGCGCCGCTCCGCGAGCGCTTGGCTAGTCTACCACCTGATCAGGCCGGTAGTCCTACGTCTACCGTAGCGTGTGCGTGCCGCCCTGCGTAAAAGTAACCGAGGTGAATAAAATAAAGTTTTTGAGTGTACCGAGTACTTCCCGTGTAGTCATTGTTGTTTACCCGTAAACCCTCCTGTTCCTACACTGAGACGTCAACAGGTTTTGGGACCCCGCATCGTTTAGAATACTGCTTAAGTGACAGGAGGCGAGGGTGACACAGTGCCGGAAAAAAAAGAACAACACGTTCTCGCGGGCGCGCGCGACTCGTTGCCTTAGTGCAAATAAAGAAAGAACGAACGAGATAATTCGTGTTTCTTTCGGTTTTGTTGAGTGAACTGTTTTTGTGAGTGAAAAAGAAAAAAATTGAGCATTCGTCAGAAATTTGAAGATTTTCGACGTCGCAAGATTTTTTCCTCCCGAGTTTTTGAGGATTCTTCGAGAACAGACGAGGACCGGTATTCTCCATGGACGATCGCTGGAACAAATACATGAGAGAAGAGTAAGTTTTTTTCTGATTTACTGGGGAAAACGAGGAATAGATAGAGGGAAATTTTGAGTTGGGAGAGAGTTTAGAAACAAAGGGAAAGAGAGAGAGAGAGAGTTTTTGGGGCGCCGCTGTAGGTTTCAACCTGCACGCTGCGGCGAGAGAGGGGAGGTAATTCCTAGAAAGGGAGATTTAAGACGCGCTCGAATTCTTTTCTTTGTTACGCTGCAATGCAAAACTCGGGATTTCGGTTTTTCTAGGTGCGTGATAACACGCTCGACTCGTTTTTTTGCACGACGTGAAAAGTCAGCTGTGCTGCTTACGTTTTTTTCCCTTGGCGAGAAATTAACTGCCGTGCAGATTTTTTCGTTTTTCTCTCTCATTCAAAGATTTTGTTGCAAGCTATAGTTGTTGTTTGATGCGTAAATTTTTTTTCCAAATTTTTTTCTTTTCTCAGCTGTGCTGGTTAGAATTAAATTTTTTTTCTCAGATTTTGAGGGAAATTCTTTGAATTTCATGAGGGAACTAAGAATCCTTTAAATCAGAAAATAGTGAAAAAAATTGAGATAGACGACTAAATTAAAAAGCATGTGTGCCTGAGAATCGTTTTTTTTTGAGGAAATTTTATTGCGTTAAACAAAAGCAATAATACAAAGTGAGAAAAAAAAAAATAATAATAAATAAATAAATATAAATAAATATATATATATACGATTCTTATAAAACATTTTTATGTTTTAAGTGGGCAATAATTCGGAGAGGATCATTGCGTGTTGTGAGCGCTCGTACGACCTCTTGTACGCCGTGCGATTGAATAAGAACGTGCACATAAGCAAGAGGTGTGCAAGCAGCACGTACTGGTCTTTGAAGATTTTGTCTGAAAATTAAATTGAACTAGTTTTTTAGCTGTGTCAAAACTAGTGATTTTAATTGTAAACCCGGAGGAATAATTGAATGTTTTTATAATTAGAGCTTTGAGGAAGCTGAAGTTGGAACACGCTACAAAGAGGTATTTCGAGCTTGTACGCATCCAGCACCCCGAGCACATGAGCTTGGACAATCAAACGGGTGAACCAAAAGTCGTGGCACCGGCTGATGTTGATCTTCAGGCCTGGGATCAGGTCATACAAGGTGAATTTTTTTGAAAAAAAAAAAAAAAAAAAAAAATTTCCGTCCTTGTTGACTGCATGCTTAAATAATTTTCTTTCCAAGCAATTAAAACTTGAGTTTAATGAGTTTGTGGTACCACACATATTTTGAGTTGAGGTAAAAACATTCATTTGAGTTGTTTTAATTACAGAAGCCAAGGAAAGATCGAGGAAACGTTTAGAGGAGAGGAGAGCTATGGAGGAACGATTCAATGAGGCGATGGATAGGGTGGAAAATTCGAGCTCTGCTCTGCAAGAAAATCAAAAGTCTTCGCCCGGCGTGGGTGAGTCTATGGAGGTAGACAACCTCGAGGCTGCAGAGACAACCTTGAAAGACTCCACTACAACTCATGCCACAAAAACAACAACTGAGATAACAACAGCTGCAACAGCGACCGTAACGACGACGACAGTCACGCCGTCAACGTTGCTCGCCCCTCTTTCAGCGAGCGCCAGTCCATTCGTTACTTCGGGAGGGTTAAACCCGCCTGAGGAGATGTTGTCACCTGATGGAACTCCTGTGCGAACAGGACATACAACCGTGCGACGATCCAAGGAAGTGATCATCGGCTTGGAGCCTTTGCTGAAAGTGGTTGAGGAAACAAACAAACTGGCAAATGCTCAGCGCGATTTGGTCAACACGCAGGTCGAGAACTCGAAAGTCATAACACTCGCTTTGGCGGAGCTGAACACCCAGTCAGAGAAGACCGTAAAATGTTTGGACTTGCTTCGCTCTAACTCCGAGTTCTCAGCCAAGGCCAATGCTGATTTGATAGTCATACTGGACAAAATTAAAGATCTTCTGCCGCAAACCGGAGAAAGACAGGATGCGTCGACACAGGTAAATCCTTTACTTTCTTCTACCTTGATACCACCAAACCCAAATCGCGTACCGCCGAATGATACCCCCTTCTCGGAAAGAGATGATGATGATAGAAGCACAGTATCCTCGGGATTATACCAAGGTAGAGATCCCGTAAGCGACAGTATACTGAAGCTGTGTGGTACTTTTTCAAAAAACCAGAGTGTAGGTAAATCGTCGGTTTCGAGGAATTATGTTTTGACTATAAAATCCAATATGGAGATCTGGCTTGAAAAGCTGAGAGCAGAGTTAAAAGCTGCAGATTTGTTAGACATAATTCTGGAAAACCCGACGACTCACCTAGAGGATATTCCTGAGGTTAAACAGAAAAGAGAGGAGTCTGTTCGCGATATAATTATTAGTCGAATAGATGAATACTATCACAGAAGGGCGATTGGCATTGAGAATCCGAAAGAAGTTCTGAGGATACTGAGAGAATCAAGGAAACTTGAAACCAATGTCACTCACACTTCTGTGAGAGCGAGAATCTATGACCTGAAGATGAAACCCAGAGAAAAAGTCTCTGAATTTATCAATAGGTACGAGGACATTATTACTGAATATGAAAATAGCCCAGAAGCAGTTAAGTTTACTGAAATAGAGAAAAGAGCAACTCTAGTGAGAGCAGTTTCTGGAATTTTTCCAGAGCTCGCACAAGCCAATAATACTCTATCTATGAATAATAGAGAAGAAATGAGCTACAGTAATATGATTTTTTATCTGTTTAAGACCGAGGCAACGAGGAACGAGGTACAAACAGTCAGTGCCCACGCAGCAAGAGGACCCGAGGATATGGCATATCAAAAATGCCATCGCTGTGAAAAATATGGTCATTGGCAGAGGGAGTGTCCTCTGGCAAAGAGTAATCAATGGTGGTGCCGATACTGTAAAGCTAACACCAACCATAAAGGGCACAGGTGCCCCAAAAAGCAAGGTAAGAATGATGACCATTCTTTGCATGTTTCTAGAGGTGGTGGTGGTCGCGGCGGTTCGAGAGGCGGGGGTAGAGGTGGCTCTCATGGTGGGAGGGGTGGGGATAAATCTAGAGGGGTAGATAAAAACAAACCCGGTCGAGTAAACAAAAAGAAGAAAAACAAAAACAAAGACTCAGAGAAAAAGAAGGATGAGTGTCAAGGTATGTTAAATCGTTTAATCATCAGCGAAAATGCATGTAATTCGGGTGAAGTTTTGTTTGTCGCGGATACAGGTGCTACCGAGCACATTGTGCGGGGAGGAATTAAATTATGGAATTTTGAGAAATCCAGAGGCGAAGTTATAAGATGCGCGAATAAAAACGAAACTGCGAATTTGAGGATAGATGGTAGAGGCGATTTAATTTTAACGTCGAGTAATAATAAACAAGTTAGGTTAACTAATGTTTTAAAAGCTTCCGGGGTTTCAGATAATCTTATTTCTTTAAGGCACTTTGCTGAGGCGGGATTAAGTATATATCTGGATGAAAACCATTTGAATGTTTATGATAAAAGTTCGGGTAAAAGTTTTTTAACGGGTACCTACGAACGCCCAAACTGGGTAGTCAGAATGTCAGTCAGAGGTAGAGGGACTGACAAACTTGACTATGATGAATACACATATAAAGCGAATTTCGCCACACTTGACGATTTTCTCGATCAGTCACAGAATGAAGTTGTGAATTTTGAGGCAAAAATTCCGGAGGGAGCCTCACAGATCGAGGATAAAGAACAACATTCTGTGATTGGGAGGGAGAATGGAGAGAAATCGTCCCAGGCTGAGCAAAGGGAAAATTGCATGGACTGGAACTTGGGAAATTCTGTTTTGGGTAATCGAATTCTGAGTGAGAGTAATCCGGATGATTTGAGTAAGCTAGAGGAGTTAGCTAACGAGGAAAATGAGGCACATGATCCGAGTAAATCCAGAAAGTTAGATCTGGGTATGCTTTGGCATGTGAGGTTAGGGCACCCGTCTTTAGATTATATGAAATATTTGAAACGTGAGGTAGGGCTACTCGAGAACGTTAAACTTGATGAATCCATCAGTGACTGCGAAACATGCATACTGGCAAAAATGAAAAGATTGCCGTATAATGAAGTTAGAACGAGGGCTGAAAAGCCATTGAGGTTGATTCACACGGATACCATGGGTCCGATAAAACCTGCCTCGTACCCTGGTGGTAACCGGTTTATCACTACTTTTATAGATGACAATTCCAGGTTTGCTAAAGCTTACTCTGTAAAGAATAAGAGTGATTCTAGAATGTGTCTTGAGAAATATTTGAGGACCACGAGGAACCTTTTAGGTAGAAATGAAAAGGCATGTTTCATAAGAGCAGACAGAGGAACTGAGTTCACTGGTGGCGAGTTTAAAGAGTTGATGGATAAAGAGGGTATAGATAGTAATTTTACACCCGGCCATGCACCGCAATTAAACGGGACAGCTGAGAGGTTTAATCAGACGCTGCAGGACAAAATACGAGCTTTATTATTAGACTCTGGTGTACCAAAAAATATGTGGTTTCTGGCAGCTGAGGTAGCTGTGAATATGTACAACAGATCACCACATAAGAGTATTGATTTCGAGTTGCCTTTACATAAACTTGCTCCTTTGGGAAAGAGTCATTATGAAAGGATTAGAAGGTTTGGGTGTATTGCTTATGCACATATACCCATCCCTGAAGGCAAATGGTCACCTAGAGCGATTAAAGCTGTATTTGTTGGCTATGGGACTAATTGCTATGTTTTATGGCACCCACCCACACAGAAGTTCATAATCTCCAGAAATGTGAGATTCAATGAAAAACTGACCTATAAGGATGTTTACAAACGTGAACATCTAGAGGCAATAGAGGAAGAGCTGGACTTTGGACAGGATCTAACAGTCCATGAGGAACAACCTGAGCGAGTGCAACCAACACCTCCTCAGGTAAATCGCAAAAGAGGTAGACCAAAGAAAGTAGACACTGATAAAGAGAATGAGGAGGCGCCTCCAGCCAAGTCGAGAATTCAACCTGGCAGGAGAGCGAAAGAAGGTCGAGACTTTACAGTGTATGCTAGAAAAGTCACTGACTCTAGCTTTGCTTACTTTGCAGCTAAAGAGTTAGATTTTAGTAAAGTAAAGTTTCGGGAAGAAGGAAATGATGCTCCTGAGGATCATTGTATAGAAGAGGATGAGTTAAAATTTGCCTTACTAGCAATAGTAAATAAAGATCCTAGCTCTTACAGAGAAGCCATGAATTCACCAGACAGGCTGATGTGGTTAAAAGCTGTCAGGGAGGAATTGAGTTCGATGGAGGAAAACGATGTGTAGGATCTGGTCAACAAGTCTGAAATAGAGAGAGATGGTCGAAAGATAAACGTGATAGACTCTAAGTGGGTCTTTAAACTAAAGACAGGACCAAATGGTGAAGTCACACCAAAAGGTCGCTTAGTTATTCGAGGTTTCAAAGACCGGAAAGACTATGAGTTGAGGGAGACCTATGCTCCTGTTTCAAGACTTGCTGTAGTCCGGGCTGCATTGTCTGTTATAAACAGAAACAATTTACACGCTTGTCAGATGGACGTCAAGACGGCTTTTCTGAATGGTGAGCTCGAGGACGACATTTACATGAAGATTCCTGATGGATACGAATGTGATGACGCCACGAGGGCCAACATGGTGTGCAGATTAAAGAAGGCTCTCTATGGACTAAAGGTTAGTCCTAGGAGATGGAGCAAGAGGTTTAGAGAGGAAATGAAGAAACTTGGTTTCAGTCATGATACAAACGAGCCATGTCTGTTTACTTGGGTGTGTGGACTTTTGTTTGCTCTAATTGTGCTCTATGTCGATGACATGATAATTGCAAGCAATAGTAAGCAAAAACTTGAGGAAGTTAAAGTGAGTCTGAGTGCTGTCTTTAAAATGAAAGACTTGGGAGAACCTGAAGTTTTCCTGGGTATGAAAATTACTCGGATTCGTGAAGAGAGGTTTATGAGTCTAACACAAGTAAACTATATAGACAAGGTTCTAGAGAAGTTCAATCTGAGTGATTGTGCTCCTCAGGACACACCGATGATAACAAAGAAAGTGAGGAACCAAGAGTTGAGGCAACTTGAGTTAGAACAAAGAGAGGAGATCGACGACAAACCTGTCTCGGTAACTCCGAAAGTACCATTCAGAGAAGCAATAGGCTGCTTGATGTATCTTTCAAATGCTACGAGGCCTGATATCGCCTACGCGGTCAATGTGCTTGCGCGAAAGCAATTGAGTCCGACGGAGACAGACTGGGAGGATGTAAAGAGGATTTTCCGTTATTTAAAGGGTACTAGGGACTTAGGTCTTATATACCGAAGTAAATCTGATGACTTAATCGCTTACACCGATTCAAGTTTATTGGATTGCGAGGGATCAAAATCAACTGAGGGTTATTTGATCAAATCCTTTGGGGACACTATAGCATGGAGAAGTCACAAGCAGTCGCTGGTTACAACATCTTCCGGAGACGCCGAATACGTTGCTTTGAGTGGTGTATGCAGCGAGATCATCAGTTTGGACAAGGCACTTCGTGACATGACAAATCGAACATTCTATCCTGCAAAAGTCTATTGCGACAATCAGTGTGCGGTTGACAATTCCCAAAAGGAGGGTTGTCAAAAACTTAAACATTATGATGAGAGTGTCGAGGTAATAAAGGAAAATCTGAAGCACAGAGAGTTGACGGGAAACCGAAAACTTCTGTCTGAGGCACATGGGGATTTTGTTAAACAATGCGTAGCTATGGGCAGGGTTGATGTGAGGAAAGTAAATACTAAATCAAACCTAGCAGATATTTTTACAAAACCCCTTCCCCGAGGCGATTTCAAAAGGTTAAGAGTAGGTCTAATGAACTAACTGAGTGTGTTTAAGCATGTTGTGAGAATTAACTGAGTGTGCTTGAGCATGTTATATTTTAAAGAGTTATAAAATGAGTTTACGAGGAAAATCTTAATTTATTCTGTTACAGGTCAAACTAACTGAGAGGTCGAGGAACAACAATCACACCCGCAATTCAGAGGGGGAATCATCGAGTAATGAGTGAAAGTGTTTAAAGGAAAAAGACTCTGATTTGTGAATGAACGATTGGTGTGATTCATTAATAAGCCTGTATTTGTTTTTTTTCAATTTTGAATTTTATTTAATCATTCCATTTTATGTAACTATATCTAATTTAAAGATTTTGAGGGTTGACGGCATTTATTGTTGTTAACATAAATGGAGGGAGTGTTGGCGGTGGATTTATGTACAACACCGTCAACAGGCCATAAGCTGCAGCAGCAGCACTAGCGCCGCTCCGCGAGCGCTTGGCTAGTCTACCACCTGATTAGGCCGGTAGTCCTACGTCTACCGTAGCGTGTGCGTGCCGCCCTGCGTAAAAGTAACCGAGGTGAATAAAATAAAGTTTTTGAGTGTACCGAGTACTTCCCGTATAGTCATTGTTGTTTACCCGTAAACCCTCCTGTTCCTACACTGAGACGTCAACATTATCCTTGAATCGGGTGTCACGAAAAAGTCCCTTAAATAAAATCTTCGGAAAAAATAACAAATAATTTTAAAAAATTTGAAAATTTAAAATGTTTTAAATTCAAAAATTTCGATTACCATTAGACAATCAAATGGTTCCTTGTTTATGTTTACAATAAGTAGACAATGGGAAGGTTTACTGTTTCTCCAATAATAAATAAGTCATTTGGTATTTTTTTTCCAATAATATACGGTTAATAAATAAATGGAACGACATTCTTTCGGTTATCTCTCTAGGTTATCCCAGTCAATGGCATTCAAATTTTAAAACTGCAGTAGCTCATGTTTTAAATGTTTTGAATTTAATTTATATGACAGTTTGAAAGTTGTAAATTATTTAAATATTTTGAAAAATCAATCGTAGTTTACCCATAAATTATTTATTCATGCTCCTTGTTTTATTAAAAAAAAAAAAAAAAAAAAAAAAAAAAACAGATAACTGATTTATACACTATTTTTTATTAAAAGTAAAACCGAATAACTCATCAATTATTTATTTATGCACAATTTTCTTATTTGAACAAATAAAAAATACCAATTAACTTATCTATTATTAGAGAAACAATAAACCTTCCCATTGTCTACTTATTGTAAACATAAACAAGGAACCATTTGATTGTCTAATGGTAATCGAAATTTTTGAATTTAAAACATTTTAAATTTTGAATTTTTTTCTTAAATTTTCAAATTTTTTAAAATTATTTGTTATTTTTTCCGACGGAGATTTTATTTAAGGGACTTTTTCGTGATACCCGATTCAAGAATAATAATAACTTATCAATTCTTCCATTTACCAATTTATTTATTTTTCTTGAACGTTTCTTTTTCAAATGCATCTGGATTTTCATCAATAGTAGAAGAATCAATACGACTTTTATCTACTGGATGTAACCTAAATAAAAATAAAATTTTTTTTTCAATAATTCAAACAATTCATGATTAAAAAAATAAATTTTATACAAAATAATTTACAACTTTCAAATTGTCATATAAATTTAATTCAAAATGTTTTGATTTATTTATTTTTATTTTTTTAATTTATTTTTTTATCATAGATTGTTCGAATTATTAAAAAAAAATTAACTTTCAAATTGTCATATAAATTAAATTCAAAACATTTAAAACTGACCTACTGCAGTTTTAAAATTTGAATGCCATTGACTATAGGATAACCTAGAGTTAGTGCCCTACCTAGAGAGATAACCGAAAAAATGTCGTTCCGTTCGAGACGAAGGGAACGACAGAATCGCGAGAACCGAGCGAGACTCGGAATAAAAAAACGCACCCCATAAATTCATTTAATCCTTGTCCAACCTGTTGGCCAGAAAAGGGGTGTTTGCCAATGGGGCCTCCACGGCATTTTGTCTTAACCCCCTCATATTGTTGGAGTCTGCCGAGGGGCACTCTTCCCCCCCCCCCCCCCATTTGAAAATAAGTTTTAAATTTTTAAGAAGACAAACTAATCTAGCCTTTCAAATAATAAATTAATAATAAATACATCGATACATACATACCATGTTCACTACTCATAAATAATAAAATATTACAACGTTTTCCCCACGTTGCTTTTACATGTCTTGCTTTTGTTTGATGATTTTTAGGATTTGTCATAACCCAGCATAAAACTCGAACTTTGTCTGCCATTTTCTGAGCAACTTTATCTTCTCCTTTATGGAAATCTTCATCATTTTTGTGGAATGAAACTTCAGATTTTGGTCCAGCCTTATAATTAAGTATTAATAAAATATATTTTAAACTAGTGTCAGTTGCAATAATAATAAAGAATAGTAGAAAATAAATCAAAATATTATTTATTACTATACAGCACATTAGCGCTTTAAGATAGTAATGAATATTGTAAATTAATACATATTACACACACACACAAACAAACATACAAACATATATCTGTATAATCATATGAATTCATAAACTTTATAAAAAGTCTCATTAATTTTTTTAAATTCATATATTTAAAGAATAAACTGAAATAAGTATTCAGTTTCTTAGAAAAAGTGCTTTATACCTAAGCCTTCTTTTTTACAGATGCATTACATGTTTGGTGAGCAACAAATAGAAAAGAATTAGATTATTGTAAATATCACCTTCCATAATATTCTTTAATTATTTAATGTGTGCATGGAGCAGTAGAAGATATGGGTTTTTTATTAAGATAAATCCAAATATTTAAATCTCTTTGACATTTTGCTAGTTGGATTGATAAATAGAAAAGAACACATAAGCTAATTTTTTTAATGAAGAAATTAAAAAATTATTTTAAACTTTTGTTCAGATCATTCTAAAGAAAATCATCAAAATCACTAAAGAAAATCTTAGTGAAAAATATTGAGTGTTTAAAAATTAAAAATTTAAAGGGAATTTACTGTTCCGCTTGCAGTCACACCATTTCCAGAAATTTTTCTTAAAATTTATGAATATTTTCAAAAAAAAAAAAAAAAAAAAAAAAAAATTATTGTACTTATATGTATAAAATTTAAGTATTTGCATAGTATTTTCATAAATTGTTATCTCTAAGGAATTCGTAGATTTTTATAGAAATCAAAGCCAAAAAAACTACATGAGTTTATTTTACCACTGTCTCCAAGTCTGTTAGAGTGGATATCTCAGTCAAAATGTGTTAATGTTAAAATGTGAGATAGCTCAAAATAGTCACCGTATAAATTGGTCTCCTTGACAAGGGATTTTTATTTATTGTATAATTTCAACTAATTTACTTTATATTAAGTTAAATCAAAAGTCTACTAATGTCCAATCACGATGGAATGACCCCAAATTATTAAACAGTTAAGTGGATTTTCTTACTTCAAGTTCCAATTGTGAATAATGGTGTGGGTCGCGATGTGAATTCTTTGGAAACCAATAAAGTACATGAGACATATCCCTTGTAGCTGTTATGAGAAGACAAGCTGATAAAAAACCGCAAATTACGCCAGCAGCCAATGTTAATACTAGTCGCTGATTAACTCTTGAATTTTTTAATGCTGACATTTTACATTACTATTCATTGAATGAGTTAGAAAAATTTGAAACTTCTGTAATTTTAAAAATAGTTTACATATAATAGTAATAAAATTAGTACAGCTTCAGAAAATAAACATGAAAATGCAATAAATTTTATACCCAAGATAATTTTTTAGTCTAATTTATTAGTTAAATTTAAAATATAGTTCTTAAATAAAATTGTAGTTTTTGAAGAAATTTAGTGAATTTAGACTGAATTAAAAATATAACTGAAGTATTAAAATTATTATCTTGGAGACATCATACACTTGAGTCAACAAAAAATCCAAATTTTTACATACATGAACAATTTTGGTGATGAACTATATAAAGTTTAAATTTAATTTGTACTTACTTAAACATGAAAAATTCAAAAAATTCACTAAAAGCTTTTGATTAAATTTTTTATCACAACATTGGAATTGACATAGTTCCAAAATAATTTGATGTTTGTTTAAAATTGAGTTTCATGTTTCAAAATTTAGACATTTATCAACTGTCAAAGTACATTTATGTATTGAGCTAAGATTATAGAACAGTGCAATCCTTGTTCTTACCCAAAGTTTTTAAACTACCATTCCAAATCATAATGCTGCAATTTACAAAAACTTAATTATTTCTTTGTTGTACTTGAAATTGAAGTGAGAAAATTTGAGGAATTTGAATGTTGCCCATTACTTATTAAAGAAACAGTACTTTATTGAGAAATGAACAAATTTTCTGGAAAAAATTTTAAAAATTAAAAAATTGTCAATTTATTTACAAATTACTTATCTAAAATTGACTCAAGTTCATTATTTTATGTGATAAGTTTAAAAAAATATCATATGCTACTAAAAAATTTACATATCAATATGTAGATAGTTAATAATTCTGTGCTACAAAATTAAAAAACAAATAATTTGAGCAATATATTTTTTTTAAAGCTTATCTCACTATTTTAATAAAAAAATTTCATCATATTTCATGAATAGTAAGTATTTCAAATTACAATTGTTTTTATAAAAAATTCAATTTTTAGATTAATAAAAAATAAATTTGACAAAATATAAAACAATAAAGGTAACACATTGATGTATATTTTTTATTTTGAAAATAAAACTTTAAAATAAAAGTAACTCAAGAAGAAACTTTATCTGTAGATAATCTAATTAAAAATTTTTACTTCTTTCAACCATAGAAAGTGCTTTTTTTCATAAAGCTACTGAAAGTTTATTTTAATAATTGATAAAAATTATTTTCAATTATTTTTTCGTATATAAAAATTAAATAAAATAAGCTTTTTTGATTTCACCAACAGTAGTGAGATTTTAATTTTTTAAATAAACTAATAAGTTTTACTGTTCACAAGTTATTATTATTAATACAATGTTTTGCTTTATTATTATTTTTTTATTATTTAAAATCCACTTCAAGTAAAACAGAACAAATATGAAATGTTCTATTAATAAAAACTTATGAACAGTAAAACCTGTCAATTTTACTTACAAAATTTAAACTAAAATAAATTGTTTTTACATTGTATTCAAATTTTCTAAGTTGAGAAAACTTAAGAGTTTTTTAAAATAAGGAATGACTCACCACAAGACTTAAAAAAAAATAATAATAATAAAAAAAAAATACAGTGATAGTGACTTTAAAAAGCAAAAAATTCAGTGGTGAATACTCAAGGAAATTCTTGCTAACTAAAACCATGCCACAACTTATTAGTATCCTGCAGATAAATGGTAGGAAGTAAAACTTTAAAAAAATTTCCTACATTCTAAATTTGTAAACAATTTTAGTAAACAATAAACTTTTAATGAGTCTTTGGGTTGGTTAATATTTTTTTTTGGTCAAATTCTGTTTATTATTAATAATAATTTTTAAAGATTTGAAAAAAGTCTTTGAGTATAAATAAATTTTTATAATTGACATTGAAACTTTTAAGCTTACTCATTTGAGCAATAAATAATTTAAAGAATTTTTAAATTGTGATCAACATTAATCATTTTATTTAAAAAAAATTAGTTACAAAAATTGATTTTAGGCTTTATTTCAGTTTTAATTAAATTTCAATTATGAAAACCAACTTTAACCTATGATTAAGGAGAGTGCCACCACAATGAAATTTCAGCTTAGATAAATAACTCAAAGAAGTTGGTTCCTAGAGTAATAGAATTCTATACATCATGGTTGTTGATTATTTTTTGACACAAATTTTGATTATTAAGCAACATTCATTTCTTGTTAATTAAAAAAGAGAAAACAGTTTCTATAAATAATTAATTAATCTTTGGAATCTAACTAATTATGACTTAACGAATAAATCATCTGTTGTTAATCCTAGAAGTTTTTTTGTGTTTTATGAAATATATAATGAACTGATAAATAATGGTAACTTCTAACTGAACTATTCAATGTATAAAAATATTACAACAAATAAATCATAAGCTCTTAAAACATTTACGATAAATTTGTATTATATATGAATAAAAAAAGTATTAAATAAATAGTTTAACTTACTAAAAAAAAAAAAGTAACTTAAAAGGTGTGACTGACGTGAACTGCTAATTGATAGTCTTCTTCTCGCTATCATTGATAACAAATGATAGCGTGCATGATAAAAGGTTTGACTCATTTCTATTTTTTTCAAAAAGTATAAGATCTTGTTTTCAATTTCAATCACGTTTTGAAGACCTTAGTATTTTATTATCAAATCAAAATGAGGTTAGAAATTTACCGAAGATATTAGCATGAGCCATGAAGTGAAGTCTAGTCTAGTCTAGACTACAGTCTACACTCTAGAGAAAAAAGTTTAGAACACTGAACTGCGCTGAACATCAGCGGTGATCAGCGGGGCAACAGCCAACAGCGACACATAGCATAGGTAAGGCTCAGTGTTGGAAACGATTATCTTTATGGCCCGGCGGATGGCTAAGTTTTTTTTTTTTTTTAATACTTATTTATAGTCGCGACTTTTTATGCTCCGTATGGGCTTATTGACAACTTTGTCCCTACACTGCTTCGCATTAGCCCATGGCCCATATGGACCATGTGGAGTACGGGAAAGCCAGGGTATGTGCCTCATTCGAGTTAATCGTAAGACCAGCGCTGAACCGGTAGGCTCATTGGGACTTTTGATCCCACATATCGCCCCCAATCAGATAGTCTTGGATTAGACCAGTGCCGAAGCGGGTAAGGCTTATTGGGAAGGTATGCACCAAATATTGCCCCCGGTCGAGATAAACTTCAATAAACTTACGACCAGCGCTGAAATGATGGCCCCCGGTAAAACCGACTCCAAAGCAGTCGGGGTGAACGTAGGGATCGACATAACCGACGCAACGAACGAAGAAAATAATTCCAAGTTAGTTGCGCGGAGAATCGAACCCAAGACCCCAAAGAACGACGTTGTTTCAGAAGCGAGCACGCTAACCACTGGCCCAACGACCGCTCTAATGGCTAAGTTCAGAGTATTCAAGAGAAAAATTCCCGCCGGGTGAATAACTTCAAGTCGCAGCTGTCTGCATCGCTTAATAGTAAGTCTGTTCGGATTTTTTCCTAGTGAATGATTTTTTCTATCTGCTACTCTGCAAAAATTTGTTTATCATTTTGTTTTGACAATGATTATTTGATTATGTTTAATATAAGGAATATAAAAAATAATTCAATCATCAATGCTTGTTCTTTTATCAAGAGCTGTATTAAATAAATAAATGAGGCGTTCTTCGTGAGATCGAAAACGATCTGACGTGACATCTCCGATCTTGATGAAAATTAGCATAAAGTTAGTGTTTGGCATATACATGAACGTGTTAAAATGATTTTTCATAAATCCGCTTATTTTCAAAATGGCGGCCATTTGAAAATTTGGCAAAGAAAAAAAAGCTTGTTTTTTGAAATCTCATAACTTCTCGGGGTTTTAATCGATTTTGATGAAATTTGGTGGGTGATCGGAAAAAAACCTAAAGTTTCTGAAAAAATTAAAAAAAAAAAAAAAAAATTCCCATTATGTATGCCAAAAAAAAGGAATTTTTTTTTTTCAGCCAAAATTTGACCCCTGGGCACCCTTTTTATTTTTTTTGAAATATTTTTAATTAAAAGTAAATTTAATAAAGAAAATTTTAAGACCTTCCAAATGATGGTATGTCTTTTAGTTTCTGAGATATAATTTTTTGAAGTTGAGGTTACCGAGAATGGAGCTCGCGCGCGCTGCTGCTGCCAAGAGCACCATACTCGGTTTCGTGTTTTGTTTATATTTATTTCTTCTTTATTATGCAACCGATAGGGGGCCTTTACTCAAATAGGTGATGATAAACAAAACCTTGCGATTAACCTTGAGTACTAAAACGTTTCAGCGTGCAAATCTTTGAATTTTAAGTTTAACAGTGAATTTTTCAGTTTTTGAAATGAGTTCGTAAAAAAAGTCGTACGTGCTGTAGTAACCCTTTTAACATGAAGAATCATAAAAAATATGGCGTTACTCTTCGATTGGTTAAAAATGGTGTGAATAATATTTTAGTTTGTAATACTTGTAGAATATATCTCACGAACGGCAAGCGTGGCGTTTCTTTAAGTGTTTCAAGTTTGACGAACTTACCAAACCCTGACTACAATAGCGAAAATTTAGAAATGCAAACGACTCAGTATGATTTAGAAAACGAAAATGAAGTTGCTGAACCAGTCACGGATGATGAGCTTTTTGAAAAAGAAATGGTGTCTGAAACTTTAATTTTAGAAATAAATAAGATTCTTGAGCTTTTAAAAGTTACTCCAATTTGCGCAAATGATCGTAAAACAAAAAAAAATCAACTGTCTAAAGTGCGTGAAATTCAAAATGCATTAAACGAAAAATTGAAAGAAATTTTTGAATTTCAAACTGATGATCCACAAGATTTACAATCACTTGTTAATGAAATCGAATCTAAAATTAGTCAAACAAATAAATCATCAGAAAAAATTAAATATTTGACTATGGCACCAATTACTTGGAGTCCTTCTGAGTTAAAATCACGCTTCTCAGTAAGCTATCACATTGCGGTAAAAGCAAAAAAATTACATGAAGAAGAGGGCATTGGTACCACTTCAAATCCGAGACCCGGTAAAAAGCTCGACACTGCTACTGATAATTTGATAAAGCAATTTTATTATAATGATGACTACAGCCGTGTGATGCCTGGTCAGAAAGATTATGTGTCGGTAAAAAAAGATGTGTTATGCTTTTAAACAAAATAACTCTGATATTAAAATAAGTTTTTCTAAATTTGCTGAACTTCGACCATCTGCCAAGAGCACCATACTACTAAAGCCTTTCCGGCATAGAGTTTAACCATTTTATCTCAAAAAATATTAATTTTTGTGTTTTAAAATTGTTTAAATATACGACTTTGTTAATTAAAATGTTCAAATTTACAGTATTTTGAACATTTTTAGTTTCTGCAGTTTTTATACAAAGCGAAATGAAAATCTGTTGCTAAAGTAAGTTTTTTTTAATTTATGTCAAATTTTGTTTACAGAGTTCATTCGTCAGGCTTCCATCAACATTTATAATACAAAAATGGCTTCACATGTTAAATAAAATTAGGGTTGAGTGCGTCTTGATCGTTTTTTTCCGTTGCCTGCTGCGGTTTTTTGAGACGTGGCGGATTTTCGCCCACGTTTTTCATTAAAAGCTTTTGTTTTCAATCGAGGGGTCAGCTTTTTTTTCTTTTTTTTCTGAATTTCAAATTCTTGAGATTGATCTGAGTTTGAAACAGATTTACAAGAAATTCTCGTTTCATTCATAGGAATAAAGCAGTGGAAACTTCTTGATCCAGGCAAAGGTTTGGCTTTGTCAATACGTGGTTTCAAATATTTTGTGTGATTTTCATACTCGACTTCAGTACTATAGATAAAAGTCATATTAGGTAGCGCTTCTTTGGCCCATTCGTAAAGAGATAACGGAGTAGTTAACTGATCACCAACAGGACGTTGTAGGCTAGCTTTGGTAGCTGATCTCTAAACTGTACCACCGATTCCGTCACATGGACTTTTGCCATGTGAAGTTGCAAAAAAATGCCACTCAGCTTTAATTTTGAAGTCTTTATAATGATGAGTAAGATTAATGAAATTTGATTTGTTCTTATTCTGTGAACCGGCTCCATCACTAAAATATTTAATTTTGTTAATGAGTGTATGTTTTAACTTGAGATGTTCAGTAAACTTTTTTATAAATAAATTTACAGTGATAGCATCATGTTGCAAGCAATCAGAAATCACGACGTATGATTCGTGAAGTAACTGGTCATCTTTTTTATAATAAACCACTATGGGATGAAGCGTTGCTTGAGCATTATTCCAATGATAACTTTGGATTGCATCTTGAATAACAAATGTAAAGTTTTCCGCAAAATCACCAAGTACTAAGAATTCTCCTGGTTCCAAATTCGCTTTAAGTTCACCCAAGTATTGGCTTTGTGACTTTGCAACGAAGTCGTGTAGTAAAAGCTTTAATAATTCAACACAAAATTTTTCAATAAATTCATCAATACTATCTATTTGCGTTTCTAAATTAGAACGGTCTGTTGACATCCACTTTTTGTAGGTCACAGTGTCAATAAAATTTTTATCAAATAACTCCCTTAAAACATTTTTTATGCAAGTTACTCCGGGGCAATTTGAACACTCATTTGAGTAACAAGAAAGAGTGGCAGGATTGCATACAATTTTTGGAAGAATTGATTTATAATCTTGTAAAAAAGAGATTTCATCATCGTTTTTTGTTAATTCTTTGAACTGAGCTCCAGCAATCATAAGTTTCACAGTTTGGTGAATTTTGCAAACGCAAACAGAATGAGTGCCTTTGCCTCCAGCTAAAATACATTCCGATGGTCGAAGTTCAGCAAATTTAGAAAAACTTATTTTAATATCAGAGTTATTTTGTTTAAAAGCATAACACAGTTCTTTCAAATTTCCTAATAATAAACGCTTCTGCAAGTGCACTCGAACTCCATCTTTTTTTACCGACACATAATCTTTCTGACCAGGCATCACACGGCTGTAGTCATCATCATAATAAAATTGCTTTATCAAATTATCAGTAGCAGTGTCGAGCTTTTTACCGGGTCTCGGATTTGAAGTGGTACCAATGCCCTCTTCTTCATGTAATTTTTTTGCTTTTACCGCCATGTGATAGCTTACTGAGAAGCGTGATTTTAACTCAGAAGGACTCCAAGTAATTGGTGCCATAGTCAAATATTTAATTTTTTCTGATGATTTATTTGTTTGACTAATTTTAGATTCGATTTCATTAACAAGTGATTGTAAATCTTGTGGATCATCAGTTTGAAATTCAAAAATTTCTTTCAATTTTTCGTTTAATGCATTTTGAATTTCACGCACTTTAGACAGATGATTTTTTTTTGTTTTACGATCATTTGCGCAAATTGGAGTAACTTTTAAAAGCTCAAGAATCTTATTTATTTCTAAAATTAAAGTTTCAGACACCATTTCTTTTTCAAAAAGCTCATCATCCGTGACTGGTTCAGCAACTTCATTTTCGTTTTCTAAATCACACTGAGTCGTTTGCATTTCTAAATTTTCGCTATTGTCGTCAGGGTTTGGTAAGTTCGTCAAACTTGAAACACTTAAAGAAACGCCACGCTTGCCGTTCGTGAGATATATTCTACAAGTATTACAAACTAAAATATTATTCACACCATTTTTAACCAATCGAAGAGTAACGCCATATTTTTTATGATTCTTCATGTTAAAAGGGTTACTACAGCACGTACGACTTTTTTTACGAACTCATTTCAAAAACTGAAAAATTCACTGTTAAACTTAAAATTCAAAGATTTGCACGCTGAAACGTTTTAGTACTCAAGGTTAATCGCAAGGTTTTGTTTATCATCACCTATTTGAGTAAAGGCCCCCTATCGGTTGCATAATAAAGAAGAAATAAATATAAACAAAACACGAAACCGAGTATGGTGCTCTTGGCAGCAGCAGCGCGCGCGAGCTCCATTCTCGGTAACCTCAACTTCAAAAAATTATATCTCAGAAACTAAAAGACATACCATCATTTGGAAGGTCTTAAAATTTTCTTTATTAAATTTACTTTTAATTAAAAATATTTCAAAAAAAATAAAAAGGGTGCCCAGGGGTCAAATTTTGGCTGAAAAAAAAAATTCCTTTTTTTTGGCATACATAATGGGAATTTTTTTTTTTTTTTTTTAATTTTTTCAGAAACTTTAGGTTTTTTTCCGATCACCCACCAAATTTCATCAAAATCGATTAAAACCCCGAGAAGTTATGAGATTTCAAAAAACAAGCTTTTTTTTCTTTGCCAAATTTTCAAATGGCCGCCATTTTGAAAATAAGCGGATTTATGAAAAATCATTTTACCACGTTCATGTATATGCCAAACACTAACTTTATGCTAATTTTCATCAAGATCGGAGATGTCACGTCAGATCGCTTTTGATCTCACGAAGAACGCCTCAAATGTAATTACTTAAAGTGTAAGCACGAAACATTTTCTGTGTGTTAAGTGGGTGAAAACTTATTTTTTAAGTGTGGCACTTTATTAAAAAAATAAAGGCCCTTTTCAACAATGTTAAGAAATTTTATAGAGTTTTAGTTAAATAATAATGAATTTGAAAAAAGTGTTAATATGACTTCAATGTTTTTGAAAAATTTCTAGCTGTAAATTAAATAATAAATTTAAATTTTCATCTACATAAAATTTTTTTAAGTTATAAAGCACATAAGAATGAAATTTTTTTTGAAATCGTCATTTAACGCCGACATAAAAAAGTGTATTGTTACTTTTGTTGAAGTAAAAATAACATTTTCATTTCGAGCCCCGATTAGAGAAAAAATTTTTTCCGACGCTTACTAATTTTCTTTTAAAAATTATATTTTTTAACTTCTTTTAATGAAAAAAATTTTCATAAAACAAATTAATATTTTAAATCATTTATCGAGATCGTTTTTTTAAACCAAATAATGAACGAAAATTAGGCTGAAGTATCCAAATTAGGTTCAGTTACCTGACTCCATTTGCTTTTAAAATCAATAATCTTTTTTTTTCAAGCTTTTCTGTGGTAAACTTGATTTAACAAGAATGATGAAATAGTGTAAAATTGAATGACTTCCTCACGTGTGCTGAAGTAAAGGTTGAGATTTTATTTACTAGCTCAGTCCAGGGGCGCAACAACTCCTTCCAGTTAGGGGGTGTGCTGAGGTCCACCCCCCCCCCCTCGCCTTCAATAAAATTGACGTTTAAAAAAAAAAAAAGCTGAGTTTAATAATAAACTGATCAACTATCCTCCAAGCTCTAGACCCCAAAAACCCTAGGCGCCCGAGTTCAACAAAAAAAAACTGATCAGCTACCCCCCAAGCTCTAGACCCCCAAAACCCTGGGAGCCCGAGTTCAATAAATGAACTAATCTGCTATCCCCCAAGCTCTAGACCCCCAAAACCCTGGATGCCCGAGTTCAATAAATAAACTGATCTGCTATCCCCCAAGCTCTAGACCCCCAAAACCCTGAGCGTTGAGTTCTACAAAAAAACTGATCAGCTATTCCCCAAGCTCTAAACCCCCAAAACCCTGGGCATCGAGTTCAATAAAAAAAACTGACTAGCTATCCCTCAAGCTCTAAACTTCCCAAAACTCTAGTTACCGAGTGGAATAACTTTACAAGTTAAGCGTACTTTATATTTGAATATCAAGTACAAAAAAAAGTGTTTTTTTTTTATTTTTTTTTTTTGCTCCACAAAAAGGTTGCGGTGTACTTTTATTTACATCACTTGAAAATATTATAAAGTGATAAAAAAAAATACATAAAATTAAAAAAAAAAATAATAACCAATCAACAAACGAAAATTTTTAAAGATAAAACAGCAAATTATGCCCTAAAAAAAATTAAAATTTTCGACTTCTTTCAATGTCAAATCGTGAAGTCAAGTTAGCGAGCCACACTACAGAAAAAAAAAACTCGTGGAAGTTAAAAAATATAATTTTTAAAATGTTTTGATTGAAAATTCTTTAACGGCAAAAACGGCAAATTCTGCGCCTATTTAGAAAATTAGTAAGCGTCGGAAAAAATTTTTTTTCTAATCGGGGCTCGCTTACTTCTTTACAATTTAGGAAAATTCGGAAAATTTTATAACAGCGCACGCGTTTTATGGTAAAAAAATAAAATAAAAGTTGTACGCATTATTTTTAAAAGTTTTGAGCTATCTGGAGTTTTCCTTTCAAATTAAAATTTTTTTTACTCGGATTTCTGTCAGTTTTGGCCGGAAAATTCAGATTGATGGAAAATCTGAATTCACGGCATGGATTAATTTCAAGTTATCAACCTATTTAGAGGTCAAATCGGTAAATCAAGTGAGCGAGCCACACCAGTGAAAAAAAAAGAAAATTAGGAAAATACGAGTTTTTATATGTTGAGATGGGAAATTCATGCACGGCAAATTCTGAGCCTTTTCAGAAAATTTGTACGCGTTGGGAAATAGATTTTTCATGATGTGTTCCGCTAACTATTTTGCAAGTTAGCGGGCCACACCATGTCTCGGAAAATAAGTCCACGGCAAAAAAACGGTTTTCACGGCATGAAAACGGCAAATTTTCCGACTGGTCCGAGGTCGATCAGAGAAAATGTTATTTTTACTTCAACAAAAGTAACAATACACTTTTTTATGTCGGCGTTAAATGACGATTTCAAAAAAAATTTCATTCTTATGTGCTTTATAACTTAAAAAAATTTTATGTAGATGAAAATTTAAATTTATTATTTAATTTACAGCTAGAAATTTTTCAAAAACATTGAAGTCATATTAACACTTTTTTCAAATTCATTATTATTTAACTAAAACTCTATAAAATTTCTTAACATTGTTGAAAAGGGCCTTTATTTTTTTAATAAAGTGCCACACTTAAAAAATAAGTTTTCACCCACTTAACACACAGAAAATGTTTCGTGCTTACACTTTAAGTAATTACATTTATTTATTTAATACAGCTCTTGATAAAAGAACAAGCATTGATGATTGAATTATTTTTTATATTCCTCATATTAAACATAATCAAATAATCATTGTCAAAACAAAATGATAAACAAATTTTTGCAGAGCAGCAGATAGAAATAGTATTTTACATACCTGAGGGAGTCAAAAATTAGTTAGCCCTTAGCAAACCGAAATTGATGCCCGAGCCGAAGGCGAGGGTGTCAAAGGTTTGCTAAGGGTTAGCTCATATTTGCACTCCCTCGTATGTAATATATTTTTCAACAGGAGGCAAGGAAAGTTCAAACTCCCTGTTTGGGACAAATCAGAAAGTTTGAACTTTCTGCGCCGTGTGTTGAAAAAATCATTCACTAGGAAAAAATCCGAACAGACTTATTCCATCTGCGACTTGAATGTATTCACCCGGCGGGAATTTTTCTCTTGAATACTCTGAACTTAGCCATCCGCCGGGCCATAAAAATAATCGTTTCCAACACTGGTAAGGCTTGGCTCGAGTCTCGACTCTCGACTCTCGACTCTTGACTCCTTGAGAATAGTATATACCTGTATAAGCACGAGAACGTTGCCGTTTTCGTGCTTTTACTGGAATGTACTTTCTCAAATTTTATTGATAATCTTGTTAATTTTTACAAAATAATACTAGGAGATTTAATAACGAATTGTTTTAATAATGAAATCCCTGGAGTGAGATTATGTATCTTTTTGGTCATCGCAAAAATGTACATCTCAGCAAACTTGGCAACAACGCCTCTTGATAAGGTGCTAAAATTCAAATTTTTAAAAATTTAATTTTAATTTGAAAAAAAAATTTTTTCTATAAAATGGATGTAAACTTTGTATACAGGTGTGAGTGTGGTTTTACGAGTGTGTACGCCGCTTGATGACGGTGCACTTGAAGAGAGATAGCACTACAGAGAGAATCACAACACACGCGACTGAGCTCGTGTAATTATTTGTTGATTATTATTTGATAGTTACTATTGTTAGTGAAAGTGATACGATTATTAGTTTATTTAATCGGATTGTACAGTGTCGATCTACACAAGTATTAGCAGTAAAAAACCTTTGATTGTTGATTTTTCTATTTTTAGGTTAGTCGACCATGTGCAATGATTTAATTTTAATTCAGTTTAATTAATTAAATTAAATAATAATAATAAAATTTCTATTTTTAGATAAATCTAATTGTGTGTTTATTACTCCTAATGAATCAACATATTATAAGTCAGCAATTTCCAAAGTTTTGGACTGGATTAGTAGATCATAGCTAAACTACAATTTGAGGTGGAACTGGCAGCTGATGAAGACCAAAAAAGTAATATTATTATTATTAAATCTATTACCGAAGAAGATGGGAAAAAGTACCACATTCCTACATGTTATCAAGCAGCAAAACACCACCTTTCTTTAACAAAATTACCGGAATTTCTAAGAATAAAGAAGACACTTCAAAAAAGAGGCCAATTAAGAAATGTGTGGGTGTTTGTGCCAGATGAAATTTTACAGTTATACAAATATGAAGTTGGAAATATGGTATTCAACGATTATTTACTGCAAGACATATCTCAAATTGAAAATCAATCCACAGATAGTAAGTTTATAGAGATTTTGGAAAAATTAAGAATAACATCAGAAAGTAACAATGACAATAGCAAAATAGTACATTACACGTTTAGGGAGTCAAAAATGAGTTAGCTCTTAGCAAACCCAAATTGATGTCCGAGCCGAAGGCTCGATTGGCTCATTTTTGCACTCCCGAAGCGTGTATACTATTTTTCACGCTAGTAGCCCGAAAGTACAATTTTCGGACTTGTACCGGAAACGAATATTGTACTTTCTGACTACTATCGTGAAAAATAGTATACAGCCCTTGAGAGTGCAAAAATGAGCTAACCTTTAGCAAACCTTTGATGACCTCGCCTTCGGCTCGGACATCAATTTGGGTTTGCTAAAGGCTAACTCATTTTTTACTCCCTCGGGACTGTAATATACTATTTCACGCTAGTAGACCGAAAGTACAAAAAACCTATTAGCTCGAAAGTACTATCGGCGCTACTAGCGTGAAAACAGAAATTTGAGTAGACTTTCAGAAAAGTTAATTTTGAAAAAGTTTGACAACAAAAGTTCAAACGCAGGACAATGGCTGAAAAGTTTTGAAAGTGAATGTACCAGGTTTGAAATAAATCTTAACACAGAGAAAATTAGTGTTTTAAGATTATTTTTAAATGATTCAGAAAACAGCTGGTATGAATCTAGACTAATTAAGCACAGCTTAAACTCCCAGTGGCAAACATGGCTATAAAGTTTCCTAGACACCTTTGCCGATAAAAGTTGGTCATCAGTAAAATATGCTCTAACCTACAAATTCTTGAATGGTTCTTTGTTGGAATATACATTGAAGAAAGAAAATTTATTGTTAGAATATAACAGTGCTATGGATACAAGGACACTTACTGATTTAATTGTGACAGGATTACCAAGTTTCATTGCTAATAAACTAGATAGACAGGAAATAAAAAATCAAACTGCTTTGTATAACAAATTAAGAATGTATGATAACCAAGACTCTAAGAACAATTCCAACTTGAAATCTGAAACTGCAGCTAAAAAGAAAACTCCATGCCAAGTATGTTTTAAGATGAGAAAAAAGAACAGATTTCGCTCAGAGGATTCATGCTTTTACAAGAAGGAAAAAAAAGAATAATTCAAATGAAAAATATTGCAGAAATTTAACGTTGGAAGTTGAAGAATTGAAAACTGCAAAAAACTAAATATTCTCCCACTGTTAAAAATTGAGGTTATGTTAAATGAGAAGTTAAATTGTACCAGTGTTGGGAACGATTATTTTTATGGCCCCCCCCCTACCCTGCCAACTTCCGAGTATTCAAGAGAAATTTCCCGATTTTCCCCCCGAGTTGCGGTGTTGCCGGACGTTCTAAAAAATGGGTCTGTTTGGATTTTTTCTGCGAGAATACGATGGTTATTAATTAGCGACTTAATGTATTTATTTGTATCAAATATACTTTTATTAATGTTGAAATGAGTTTGAATAAATTTTTGACTCAGTCCGAAAAATAATTTTCAGGATAAGTTAATAATTACGACAGCTGTAAAATTTCAAAAAATGTGAAATTATTTTTTTAATCATAAAACAAATTGAGAAAATGCATGAATATTTAAATAATAAAATTTTAATTTTTTTTTTTTAATTATAAAAATGGCTTAAATTATTTATTTTAGAATAACACTCCAAATAATTATAGGATACTTCAGCAACATCACCTAATTATTACACATTAATAACATTAAAAAAAATGATGATTAATCAAAATAATTCTTAATTCCAAATCTATATTAAGGACGTTGCCTCGTGAAATAAAATCCATAAGAATCGTTTGAAAATTATTGCAATCTTTAGGTTTAGGCTTAAGGAATAACTTGTCAAAATTTCAAGAGGATTTACAATACAGTTGTTGAGAAATTTTAATTCAAAGTTGGGCTAAAATCGCTCCAAATCGTGTGATTTAACATAGGCTCTTATGGGAAAACCATGCTGTTTTCATTTTGCTGTAGTTTTCGAACCTGGATGGCAATCATCTTGAAATTTTGATATGTCATTCCTAGAGCCTTAAAGAACAAATTGCTATGTTTTTGGAAAACTTCTTATGGATTTTTAAACAATTTCGGCATTGTTTTGTTATTAAAAAATCAGTAAAAAGTTTGCTGATTTTTCCTTATTTTTAAAAAAGTTTTCTAGACTTTTGATTAACACTGTTAAAAACTAGAAGTCTTCAGTAATACTATGTAAAAATTTCAGAAAGTTTTATTAATTCAGTCTCGAGTACCAACGAGTTGAAAATAAAATAATTTTGTAAATCGACCAGGTAGACTCGAGGCGAATGTCAGCTGTTCCCGTGCCTAACCTATGGGCGGCTTCCCCCACTACTTCCGCGACGAGGCAATTATTAAAGAGATATTTGATAAGAGTATAATTCAATTTTTGTCTAAAATATTTCCTTTTAAAGACATATTTTTCTAAAAGGGTTGCACTATCAACATTAAAGTTCCTTGGTTTTATCAGTTTTTATTTTTAATGAAAACATTTTTAACTTTATTTTAGAAAGCTGCTCAGAGCAGGCGCGCAACAATGGGGTGGGGGGGGGGGGCGGCGGCGGAGGTGTCCTGACACCCCCTAAGCTAGTAGAGGACACCCTTTACAATTTCTTGTGGGTGTACAAGACCCTGGGCGACCAAGTTCAACAAAAAAATTGATCAGCTATCCCCCAAGCTCTAAGCCACCAAATACCCTGAGCGTCCAAGGTCAACGAAAAAAATGATCGGCTATCTCCCAAGCTCTAAACCCCCAAATACTCTGGCCACCCAAGTATAACAAAAAAACTGGTCGACTATCTCCCAAGCTCTAAATCCCCAAATACCCTGGGCGCCCGAGGTCAACGAAAAAACTGATCAGCTATACTTCAAGCTTTAAACCTCCCAAAACTCTGGGCGTCGAGTTGGATAAATAATCTGATCAGCTATCCCCCAAGCTCTAAACCCTCCAAACTCAAGGCGTAGAGTTCAATAGATAAACTGATCAGCTATCACCGAAGCCTTGATCTCCCAAATAACCTGAGCGCCCGAGTTCAACATAAAAACTGATCAACTATGTCCCAAGCTCTAAACCCCCAAGACCCTGGACGCCCGAATTCAATAAAAAAACTGGTCGGCTATCCCCCAAGCTCTAAACCCCCAAATACCCTGGGTTCCCAAGGTCAACGAAAAAAATGATCAGCTTTAAACCTCCCAAAACTCTGGGCGTCGAGTTGGATAAATAATCTGATCAGCTATCCCCCAAGCTCTAAACCCTCCAAACCCAAGGCGTAGAGTTCAATAGATAAACTGATCAGCTATCACCGAAGCCTTGATCTCCCAAATAACCTGAGCGCCCGAGTTCAACATAAAAACTGATCAACTATGCCCCAAGCTCTAAACCCCCAAGACCCTGGACGTCCGAATTCAATAAAAAAACTGGTCGGCTATCCCCCAAGCTCTAAACCCCCAAATACCCTGGGTTCCCAAGGTCAACGAAAAAAATGATCAGCTATCTCCCAAGCTCTAAACCCCCAAATACCCTGTACGCCTGAGTTCCCCCTTGGGGGATAGCTGACCAGTTTTTTTTTTGACCTTGGGCGCCCAGGGTATTTGGGGGCTTAGAGCTTGGGAGATAGCCGACCAGTTTTTTTGATGAACTCGGGTGCCCAGGGTATGTTTAAAGCTTGGGGGATGGCTGAACAGTCTATTTATTAAACTCAACATTTTTTTTTTTAGACGTCAGTTTCATTGGGGGCGGGGGAGGGGAGGAGGGTTGAACCTCAGGAAACCCCCTAGCTGGATGGAGTTGTCTTGCCCCTGGCTCAGAGATATATTACAGGATCAATGCAAAGATATTTTAATTAGTTTTGCAATGAAAATAAAGGTAGAAAAAGTATCTTAGCTTTATAAATAGAACTTAATTAGTCAGAAGATTTGTTTATTTATTTAGTAATAAAAGTTTTTTATAACAGTAATTACTTGAAGCGTTATTCTAAAATAAATAATTCAAGCCATTATTATGATTAAAAAAAAAAACTTAAAATTTTATTATTCAAATATTCATGCATTTTATCAATTTGTATTATGATTAAAAAAATAATTTCACATATTTTGAAATTTTACAGCTGTCGTAATTATTAACTTACCCAGAAAATTATTTTTCGGACTGAGTTAAAAATTTATTCAAACTCATTTCAACATTAATAAAAGTATTTGATACGAATAAATAAATTAAGTCGCTAATTAATAACCATTGAATTCTCGCAGAAAAAATCCGAACAGACCCATTTTTTAGAACGTCCGGCAACACTGCAACTCGAAGGGAAAATAATGTCGTGTATCAACCTTTAACACAAATAATAATACTAATAATAATCATAACCAATACCCATCACCCTCCTAAGTTGCGCTAACGACTTTTCGAATATTCTTAATTACTCCCGCCGAAAGAGTGAGGAAGGGGGCCCGTCGCGAGCCAAGCTAAAAGCTCGAGCTAATTGGATGCAGCTCCGATCCTTAAGTCCTAGGTGGGGATAATCGGCGACCTCCCGGCTCGCGCGAACCTCAAACTCTCTCTCTCGTTCCCGACACCAAGCGACCCGGAGGCCAGCGCAAGCCGAAGGTCGCAGAGGCACACCTGGACGGAAGGAGCCGGAGTTCCACGGGCTTCGACAGGCCACTGTACTCGACAGCCCTGACACGTGGGTCAACCATAGGGATCACCGGGCTAGAAACCCGGACCCCTCTCCGTCTAGCCTAGGTTCGCACCTAGTTACAAGTAAGATTTTTTATTGTTAATTTATAACTTCGTCGAAGGACGATAAACTTGATTCGTAAAAATTTCTATTTTATAATTATTAATAATAAAATTTACATTAACTTTAAAAATTACATTTATTTTTCCCCAAATAAATCCCACCCAAGACAAGCGAAAAGGGTGACGAGCAGATTACTGCGTAATCTGCTCATAGCGGGTAAGTTCCCACTTAAATTAAATTAAACTCAAATATAATTAAATAATTATTGTCACGTTAGCACGCGACATAAATGGCATCCCTTGTGGGGAACCATACCTGCCTTTTCGCTTAAGCTCTTTGGTTGGATCTTGTTTTGGGAATTTAAATTTATTAAAATTAAAAATAAATTACTTAATTTAAAATCTGGTTGAATTAGTTCGTGAAAATCAGAGCTGAAATTTTATTTCATCATATTTTTCGTGTTCGAGAATTTCAAGGAGAAAGTTTAGCGACTTATTGCTGACGCGCACATTCTTTGTTTCTTTCATTCTTTCAATCGCCGTTCATTTCTTTCAATTCGCTTTTACGAAGACTCCGAATAAAATTTGTTTCTTTTGTTTGACGTGTAAATTTTATTGTTCGATTCGAAAACTTTTGTTTGAAAATTTGCTACCCACTTTGTTTAGCTCATCGCCCCGAACAGTAAACTTTTCTTTCAACCTCCTCTCGGACTCTTGTCGTTCATTGATAAAACTTTATTAGGCCCTATTCGAAGATGGCAGGTGCAAATTTGACACTAGATGAAATAGAAGCCCTCACGGACGAAACCCTGAAAACCCGGGCTCGACTCGAGCACGGCCGCCGCATGGCTGAGAATATGTCGGTCATGGCCGCGACCCTGAACGAGTCTCGTGCCGCGTTCGCGAACTTGCAAGCTTCCGCCCTGATGCAAAGCGCCCTCGCATCCATCCCTTTTTATTCAGGTAATTCTCCCCTGCGAGTTTGGCTCCAGGATGTCGAGAATTATGATAATCGGTTAGCAGACCCAGAACTTAAAGGAGTGTTTTTGCAGGGAGTGATTTCACGCCTGACCGGCAAGGCGAAATCAAGCATTGAAGGCAAGACCTTTAATACCCTAGCGGACCTCCGCACACACCTCACAGATAGATTTAGCCAAAAGCGTTCTCTTTCGTACTACCTTAATTTAATATCGGAGTCGTATATGAAACAAGGCGAATCCGTGCTAAACTTCTTTGATCGCCTTTCATCCATAGTTCGCGCCGCCACAAAGTTGAAAAACGAAGGTGCGGCCAACGATCAAATTAAGGAACACAACAAGACCCTGTTTGAAGATTTGGCTAAAGAATACTTCATACGTGGTCTGCCCTCGGCTATTCGTAACCAAATGGCTACACACACCCCGGCAACGTTCAACGATGCCCTGGACGCCGCTGTTAGCGCGGAGGAGTGGGTAAACATTGGGACGACTAACCGTGCGGACATCGAGTACTCGCCCTCACCACGACCACCCCGGTCGCGATCTCCGAGTCCGTACCAACGCCATCAGACTCCGGATCGAGAAACTTCTTCGAGAAATAACGTACGTTTCTCAGATTTTGACGACCCCCGGAATTACCATCGCACCATCCCTTATTCTTATGACAGAGATGATACCCGAATGCCCAAAACTGTTATGTACACATCGGATGGTAAGCTAGACGCCCACCCGTCTCTTCGCTATGACCAGCCGACTGGCATACTTAAACCCCCCGAAAGGACTAGCAGACCCGGTCGCCCAGGTTCGCCGAACGATCGACCCAGACCCGAAAGCCCTGGGAACCGATATCAAAATTATGATAGACCGAGAGAACCTTCACCCTACTGAAGTCAAAACCCTTATTTCGCTCCGCCCTCGATGCATTACTACCCACCGCCACTACCTTATTACTATCCCCCAATGTCTATGCCACCGTATCAAATGCCCTACGCAAACCCTTATGCTTATGGGTACCCGCACGACTCGCGCGGTCCAAACCCATCACCCAGACATGCATCCCCTGGTCCATCAACATCTGCGAACAACCCGAATATCCCTCGCCCAGTTACGCCTACAAAGCCTGCGACTGTAGACTCTCCTGATAATTTAAACTGGGGAGCAGCTCGCCAGAACGGCGCCCAGGCGAGCTACCAACACCCGGAGCGCCGGTCAGTGAAAACATACAAGTCCGGGAAGTACGACGAATCGTCGGAACAAGGGGCGCACCATCAGTCAAATTAAACCACCCCTGGTTCAATAAGGGCAATATCACCTGCTCTGCAGCGCTTTCTAACGAGGTAAATTTGATAAAAACCTCAGTCCTTAAAGACTCCGCATACTATCTTGAAAATCCCCCTCTCACGATACAGAGTGAAGACGGAGATAAAACAGAGTCCACTGGCCGAGTACCCTTAAAATTTTACAAACAAAAACTTTTATTTTACCTTGTTGGTGACGACGCCCCTTTTTCTCAAGACGCCGTCATTAGCAGAAGATCTTTAAAAAAACTCCGAAAAGCAAGTTTATTAAAAACAAAATTAGCTGAAAAGATGCGGAAAGACTTCCCAGATTCCCTTTTTGAAAATCTCTCTTCCGAATCAGACTCCTGCTCCGATTCTGGATCAGAATCCGAAAACTCTACCCAAAAATCTTGTGACACCTCTGAGACTCCCTCCGACTTCAGCCCAAACTCTGAGTATCAATCCCCTCAAATATTAGATCCCAAAAACCCAGGAAATTTGTTTAAAAAGGGGAGGAAACGATCTTACGGTACCCCTAAAATGACTATTACAAACGAGATATTTCGAACCGGAAAAGGTAGAGTCCTTATCGACACGGGCGCAGACGTGAGCGTGATAAAAATTCAATCTCTAAACCCTACGTACCCTATTGACAGGTCACGAGTGTTGCAACTCACCGGGATCGGAACCCAGCCCGTCTACACACTCGGTACCGTCCTCTTTTGCGAAAGCGGGAGAACCCATCGAATGCACGTCCTCCCCGAACAATCCTCGTTAAAGGATGATGCCATTCTAGGATCCCGCTACTTGCATAATGAGAAAGGCCGCATCGATCTGGCTAATAATACTTTGATCACACAAGATAAAACCCGAACTATCTCTTTCTCAAGTGCATCAGATAGTAGCGACTCGGAATCCCAGAATTCTGACGACAGGCAGAGTACCCAAAATCATACACCTTCTACTACCTGTGATGCTCACCCCACATCTAGTAAAATTCCACCTACAGTTTTTCATTATAGGGCTCGTCGACTGAGAGGTAAAGCCCTTCGTACTAGATACGTCTTGCCAGCTCGCGCTAGAGTCGCGATCGAAGTCCCCGTTACGCAGAAATCTCCAAAAGGGGAGGCGTACCTACCCCGAATTCAGACCCCTACGGGAATTTTTATCGGAGAAGCCGCGGTGACTAACGAAAATGGCTCTTGTTACGTCTTAGCCGTGAACACTAAAGAAGAACCCCAAGAAGTTGAAATCCCAGTTCAGGATCTGTACCCTTTCGAATTTGATGACTCTGAAGACTTCTTCGAATCTGAAGGTGAAGGAACCCCTTGTCTTCCTGAAGAAAGAGTCCCCAAAATCATTGAACTTCTAAAAAGAGAACACCATGATTCCGAATCTTTGGCTCAACTTCAACGAGTAGTAGAGAAGTTCCCCTACCTCTTCATGCTACCTGGCGATGATCCACCTCGCACACACCTAGTGCAGCATAGTATCCCTTTAAAAAACGACACACCCATTTATACCCGTCAATACCGCTATCCTCCTATGCTACAAGAGGAAGTTAAGAAACAAATTAACGAGATGTTGGAGAAAGGAGTCATCCAACCATCTTCGAGCCCTTGGAATTCTCCCCTCTGGATAGTCCCTAAACGCCCTGGCCCAGACGGTCGAAAACAACATCGCCTTGTGATTGATTATCGTAGAATCAACTCTTTAACGATCCCAGATTCCTATCCACTCCCTAACATTCAGGAGATCTTGGAATCTCTGGAAAAATCAAAATACTTTTCAGTCTTCGATTTGGTAAACGGGTTTCATCAAATTCCCATGAACCCTGACGACAGAGCTAAAACTGCTTTTTCTACCCCTTACGGCCACTACGAATTCACAGCAATGCCCTTTGGGTTGTGCTGCGCTCCACCTACTTTCCAACGACTCATGGATACAATTATGACAGGGCTTCAAGGAGTCGAACTATTCGTCTACTTGGACGACCTAATTATCTTTGCCGATTCCCTGGAGACTCACGAGCGCAAGGTTAATGAAGCTTTTCAAAGGCTGTTCAACGCCGGACTGAAGCTAAAAATAGAAAAATGCGAGTTTCTTACCCCTGAAGTCAAATACCTCGGTCACCACATCGACCAATTTGAAGTCAGACCCGACCCCGGAAAAATCGAGGACGTCAAAAACGCCGCTCCTTTAAAGAGCGCACATGACGTCAGATCTTTCCTTGGGCTCTGTAGCTATTACCGGCGATTCATCCATCACTTCGCTGATATTGCTAAGCCCCTTAACGACCTCCTTAAAAAGAACGTTAAATTTTATTGGGAGTCTGAACAACAAAACAGTTTTGAACGGCTCAAAGAAGCTCTATGCTCCGCACCCGTTCTAATTTGCCCCGATTTCTCCCAACCTTTCATTCTTACAACAGACGCAAGCGCTTACGCCATAGGCGCAGTTTTAAGCCAGGGAGAACCCAACAACGACCGCCCCATTGCGTATATGTCTCGAACTTTAAACAAACACCAGCAGAATTACTCTGCTACAGAACGAGAGTGCTTGGCCGTAGTCCTTGCCATAATGCACTTCAGACACTACCTTTACGGTCGAGTCTTTTACGTATACGGCGACCATGAGCCCTTAGAGTGGATTGACTCCATTAAAGACCCTATGTCTAGACTAAATCGCTGGCGAGCCAGACTCCGTGGTTACAGGTATATTTTTCGATACAAACCTGGTAAACAGAATACCAATGCGGACTGGCTGTCCCGAAATCCAATCGATAAAGAACATCCACCCGGAAAGGCCTCCACAACCACCCCCGGAACCAATCCACCCGCGAGCAAAATAAAATCCAAAACGATGCTGCCGATTCGGCACCCTAAACCCACCAAAACCTCTTTAGCTCGCGAAGCCCAGAACAAAAGCATGAGCGAAAAATCACCCACTAAGGCTGGTCCTCCAAGGAGAGGCAGACCAAAGGGGTCTAAAAACAAGTCACCGATACCTTTGAACGCTTCTGGTCAAGGCACCCTTCAAGGTGAAACCATAGCCTCCCGTCTAAAACTCAGACGCAACCAACGACTCACAGAGACCAGGGAAAAGGCACGCTACACAGAGCCTGAAACAGAGAGCACGACTTCAGAAGCAGAAAACTCGGAAAGTACCGAGTCAGACGTCTCCGACGTGCCCGTTCCCTTACGTCATAGATCTCTGCTTCCCAGTCTAGTAGACCCTTCGCCCACACCGACAACATCTTCTGCCACCGAATTCGAAAATAACACCCCTGAGCAAGCCGCGCCAACCCTTGACGTGGACGAACTCGATGAGACAATGATACCGTCCGACGAATTCGAAGAGGTCGTCGCCCAATTTGATAAATCGCCCCAGAGAAAGGCTTTCTTCGACACTCCTTCAAAAAGAGTAAAACCCTCGGTTGACGACGACTCTTCGTCATCGGATGAAGAAGACCTCAGTCCACCAGAAACGCAAAGTCGGAAGCCGAAAACTCCATCGCCCTTGAAACCCACAAACTTTACCCCGGAACAAAGGAACGAATTCATCGAAGGGTTCAATTCCCTTTGGTGGGATTCAGGAAAATGGGAAGAACTTCTAGAAACCACCGAACTAGGACCAAATTATTTCGAAGCAGACCACTCCGTCGCTCACAGTGACCCTGGTTATTTAGAAAATGATCTAATCGACCCCCATGATCAGCCTACTCTTAACAAAACCCAATCTCTGCTTGATTTGTCAAAATGGCAGCTGGCCGACGAGTCTGAATTAAGAACACCCTTGCTCTCGTCCACCATGATAACACCAAGAATACCACCTATGAATCCAGATCTGCTTTCTCAATCTAACGCTTTGCCTTTGGACGACACAAAGATCATGTCGAGCGAGGAATCCGATTCATCTGCGAGTTCCACGTCTACTATCCTATCTAAACACGATACCAGAGAACCTCGTAAATCTATCATCACCACCAAAAACGTAATTCCTACGCCGGTAACCGTCCCCCAGAGAACTCATGCGTCTGCCGATCAACTGGAAATTACCGAAACGAGAACAACACTTGATAACCTTGAAAACTCGATTCACTCGCACCACGACTCAAATGGTTCTGTTGATAATTTGAACTCGTTTAATTTAAAACCCCATAGCAATCTTTTCGTAAAACCCGACAGCATTCCACCGATAATACTACCTGACTCCAGTATTTCTGGAATTCACCCTGATCCCAGGAAAACCATGGTGATCAGACCTGTCAGAGAGTCCCTGACCGGTCACAAAGATAATATAATTCATTTCATACCTGCAAATTTAAATCTGAACACACCCAACAATCAATTGCTAAACGAGTTGAAATTAATCTCAAAAATCGACCTCAGTGACGCGAACCCGACGGTGGGTGACGTGCTCGTCTCCACAAACAGGGGGAGAACCATCTTTTCGTTAGTCGTAACCGAAACGGAGAAAACACCGATTAGACAAAGCCCTTTGAGAGAATGTTTTTATAACCTTTATCATTTGCTACTTGAAAGAGAAATAACTTCAGCCAGGATAGCACGAAAAGGCGACCTCACAGACGCATTGCCCCGCGGTACCCTTTATCGGAAAATTCGAGACCATTTGAAAAATGTTCCCATGACCCTTACAATCTGTCTAGGATCCTGCGTGATACCGCCGCCCGAGTTGCGTGATACCATCTTAAAAGAGCGTCACGACAGCTTGTTCGGAGGACATCGCGGAGTTGAAAAGACTTATCGTAGAGTTAGGGAAAATTTTACTTGGCCCGGTTTACGCAAAGACGTAGTCGACTACATACATCGCTGTCGAATATGCCAAGAGTTTAAACTCATCGGTTATCGCACCAAAGAACCTATGGTAATCAGCGATTCTCCTGCAGAACCCTTTTTCAAGGTTGCAATCGATGCCGTTGGACCTATGCCCAGAACAGTTAAGGGTAACGCCTACATCCTAACCATGCAATGTTTATTTTCAAAATTCTGTATCGCAGTCCCTATACCAAATTTAAAAGCCCTCACCGTAGCACAGACCTTAGCGATTCACCTCATAGCCACCCACGGAGTCCCAAAAATTATTCTAACCGATCAAGCAAAAAGCTTCAGAAACAGACTGCTCAAACACCTCGAAAGCATGTTTGACTGCAAGTTAAAAACCATGACATCCTGGCACCCGCAGTCCAATGCCTCGTTAGAACGAAGTCACTCTGTATTGAAAGACTATCTTCGAACTAACGCCCCCAAGTTTCAAGATTGGGATGAACTCGTCCCTTTCGCCATGATGGAATACAATTCATCCGTCCATTCTTCTACGGGATTCACTCCTTACGAGATCGCGATGGGTCGCAACCCCCGCACCCCTTCTGCATGCTTGGATGACTTCGAAAACGACACTTATAACGGCTATATTTACGACCTAGCTTCAAGAATAGCCGAAATTAGGGAAATCGCTCTGAAAAACTTAGAATCTTCAAAAATCCACAATAAAATGTATTATGACAAGTCCGCTAAGCCCCTTAAAATACAACCTGGAGAAAAGGTTTACGTAAATAAATTACCACGGAAGAACAAGCTTGACAAGTTTTACAACGGAGTCTTCGACGTTCTTGAAGTTCGAGATAATAACACAGCTTTATTGCGCAGTCAAAACGGCAAAACCATTTTAGTACACAAAGATCGTTTAAAAAAATTTTATTAAAACACATAATCATCATCTCGACCTATCTTCGACGTTTACTATTTCTACCTATCTATAGCTTTCCTATCATCAACAATTACAGTAACAAGCCGTGCTGAACCTGTTCGAACGCCCGATCCGAGAAAATGCTTTGGTTTGTCTTGTTGTTTTTGAGCTCGACCTTAGTTGACGTTGAGTGCAAAGACGAAAACCCATTATTTGAATTGAAAGATATCCACAACAACCCCGGGATTTATTTTGAGCACGTGGGAAAGGTGAAATTAATTAGAACAAAAGTGCATTTTGATATTTTCATGAATTGTCCGCCAATAGAGAGAGATTTCAACGTGGAGTACAGAGATTTCAAAAATTTTATTGATAAAATAGTAGAAACCTTCCTCAAAGAAGTCGTCCCAAACTCCGTTAGAGAATTAAACTTAAGACGGAAACTAGGCGATATTAAAGACCTACATCAATCCATACGTACTTACTTTATCCTACCAAAACCGAATCGCGAACCATCGAGCCGACACGCACGCGGAGCACCCATCGAAATAGGTGGTTGGGCCGCTAAATGGGTTTTCGGGATCATGGACGCCAAAGATAGAGAAATCATGACTGCAAATATAGACCAACTGTATTACAATCAGAAAAATCTAACAAAATTAGCCCTCGACACAACCCATTATATGAAATCCGAACTTGAAAACTTACACAAAGTTGGTGAAAGCAATGCAAAAGAGATGAAATACCTACTCGCTGTAATTAAAGAAATCTCCAAAAATTATTCGCTCAAAGAATACAACATTGATTACCTGAATATTTCCACCTGGTGGAATAAGTACGAAATCGAAATTGACGAATTGAAACACAGCTATGAAACGCTGTTAGAAGTGCTGCAAACAACAGCCCGCGGTCACCTGCACCCCTTGATTTTATCCCACTCACAAATTACAGATTTGCTTACTAAAATTAACCACTTGAGCAATATTTATAAACTCCCGAATGCGACTGAAATCACTACTGCATCATATCTGTTCGAAATAGCAAAAACAAGTGTATTCATAACCGATGGAAAACTCCACGTCTCTCTAAAATTACCGCTTTTAAACAATGAAAATTTAGATCTTTACAAAATTCATAGCTTTCCGAACCCCATAGATCTGCCCCTTAATAATTCCGGCTATGTGGCAATTCAACCAAGATCGAAAAATATTATTATTTCGGAAAATTTGAAAATGTATGTCCTCGTGAATAATGAGTTTTTACGATCGTGTCTAGACCACGGAGATTCAAAATTATGTGATGAATCTCTGCCCCTAAGAGACGCAGGTCCAGACGCCCCCTGCGAGTATTCAATGTTCAAAAAGGCAACACCAACCTCAATCAAAACATGCCAGACAATTATAATTCCAAAAACCGACATTATTTTTACCCCATTACTTGCTTCCAACATATGGTTATACACCACCATAAAACCGACCACCCTCGCTATAACCTGCCACGGTCAACCCCGTAAGGAACTCGATATAAACGGCACAGGCTCCCTTTACCTATCCGGGAGTTGTACCGCACATGCCCTCAGTGTCACACTTCATGGCTTGCAAAAGATTTCTTTCCAATCTGAATATAAGTATGAACCCAACCGCAGAACTGAAAATCGTCAACCCGACTATCCACGAACTAGCAAAACAATACCCTTTAGAAGCAAAGCAAGAATTTACAGAATCACTCCAAAAATTTGACCCTACCCCGCTCAATGAAATAGAAAACAAACTCAAATTAATACATACAAAACGCATAGAACAGAGTGAATCGCATTCAATCCTAGCATTCGGCCTAGGATCGTCGATAATTATTACATTGATAATAAAATACGTTCTTGATAACTTCAATTTTCTGGAAAAGCTTTGGCCCATTCTCTTCTTCGCCTGCAAAAAAGAAAAACGTAATCAGAATCAAATAGAATCCTTTCAATTATTAAATCATAATATATGTGCAAACTGCCACCAGACCAATACTAATCCTGGTAGTCAAACCCAAAAATCCGAGAGTATAGATCCAACGGTGCCAAACGAACTGCCCAAAATCGAAAATCCCACAATGCAAGAATCAAGCACAAGCAACCAACCGTCTGTACCCACCAAAGGTAAAGAATCAGCGACCACGCCGCCCCGTGACGGATACAACGTCAACGAACACTGAAAAAAAAAAAAAATAAAAAAAAAAATAATAAATAAATAAATAAATAAATAAATAAATATATAAATAAATAAGAAAATAAAAAAAAAATAAATAAATAAAATAAAAAAAAAATAATAAAAAAAAAGATAAATAAATAAATATATATATATATACACACACTTTTGATCGAATAAATACAAGCAAAACACTATACATAATTATCCTTCTTTCCTGCCGTTTCGGAATATTTTTTTTCTGGTTCATCCAGCAAGTTCACGCAGCCGCCAACCGTACTGTAGTTCTGCACTGCTGCACGATGGCCCCTGCAAAATGCGCACCCGCCACACACTACCCTAACTGCGTGCTGCACAACTTGAACTGCAAATAATTCAAAGATCAGTGAAACTGAACGTCAATTATTTATTACATACCTTGAACTTTAACGAAATTATTGTCTTCCAATCACGTCAGCAAACTCGTTAAACTACTTCAAAACCATCACCGGACAATTAATTCGTCTTAACAACAAATTACTTTTCACAATTTATTATTTATAATCACCTCATGTTAATTTCACCCAATTTCACGTATTTGTTTATTCGAAACTCTGATTACACGAAAATAACCTTAACAAATAATTCTAATTATTTTAACTATTTACTACTTGCTTAATTTTACTTTAACTTATATTACACGTTTTTTTTTTAAATAAAATAAAATTTAAATGAAATCTAAATCTGGGAATAATTTTAATATACGAATTATAGTTTGTTAATCCCTCGTCTAAGTTTGAATTACAATAACTGTCCTTGTAAACTAACCACGTGCCAAGCCAAAGCCTACTGCACTACTAAAGCAACGTCAACTAAAGTATAGCTTGATTACGACATGATAACTAAGCACTGCGTTGCCAGCCGCGACGCACACACCATGAAAGCAGCAGCCACACACACGTACGAGATAGCCGCCCGATACTGTTACACCTTCGTGCGATAATCACAATATTATCGCTACACGAGATTCTTCAACCGCAAGGAAATTAAAAGTGAACAGTGAATATATAGACTTTACAGACTACAGACTTTTATTTTAAATTTATTTTATTACATGACCAAAAATTTTTATGATTATTTAAGAATTATTTTTACTGCGAACGATTTTCACAACATGAAAATACCTATCATTATTATTTAACTTATTCTAATCAAATTTTAAAAATTGACTTTTCAATTAAAAATTATACTTGTTAATAATCATCTTTCTTTTCTTTATGCGTATATTCGAAAATTTCATAACTATGTCTACATTTTTTTTTTATCGTTAAATAGCTAATAATCAAATAATTGAATAATTAAAATCGATTAATTTTTTTTATTTTTGCAATAATGTACTTACTCTGTTTTTTTTTCTCTTTACGGCAACCTATTGATTGATAAAAATCTAAAGACTTGGGACCTGTCTACGTGATAATTGTGAACCTTTCTCACTCTTAGCATTTTATAATATCTGATATACTTTTTTTTTATCAAAGCGCGAACGCAACAACTCCAACTCCAACTCCAACCCAAAACCAAAAAAAAAAAAAGAAGAAGAGAGGAACTTTGATTTTCTGTTACCTGACAGGCGCAAGTAATATGAAACTCAAATTACGAACGACCATCTTTGTCTCGATTAAAAAAAAAAAAAAAAAAAAAAAAAAAAAAAAAAAATTTTCTTCTTATTTATTCAGTCTTCAAAATGAAAACCGTCATTACCAGAATTCACCGCTGATGATTATTATATTGTTAACAATAACAACTATGATTTTTCAACAATAATTGATAAATCTAACCGATCAAATCAAGACCAATTATCGACCTTCTTGGTCATAAACCGATTTATTAATCGGTAGCACCACAAACAGTGCTCTGATTGATCATAGTGCAACACGAGCTGAATGCACCGCCGCTATAAACGCATAGGTCATTCAAACGCGTCATGCACACCCTCTAACACTAGCCGCTTCGATATTGTTTAAAATCACACTTTCAAAATAAGGTCGATACACCTTTCTATCTTCGATAAAGGACTGCACTTCCTTAGTTGCGCAGCCCTGCATTGTTGAGGACAACAATGGACTAAGAGGGGAGGCATGTCGTGTATCAACCTTTAACACAAATAATAATACTAATAATAATCATAACCAATACCCATCACCCTCCTAAGTTGCGCTAACGACTTTTCGAATATTCTTAATTACTCCCGCCGAAAGAGTGAGGAAGGGGGCCCGTCGCGAGCCAAGCTAAAAGCTCGAGCTAATTGGATGCAGCTCCGATCCTTAAGTCCTAGGTGGGGATAATCGGCGACCTCCCGGCTCGCGCGAACCTCAAACTCTCTCTCTCGTTCCCGACACCAAGCGACCCGGAGGCCAGCGCAAGCCGAAGGTCGCAGAGGCACACCTGGACGGAAGGAGCCGGAGTTCCACGGGCTTCGACAGGCCACTGTACTCGACAGCCCTGACACGTGGGTCAACCATAGGGATCACCGGGCTAGAAACCCGGACCCCTCTCCGTCTAGCCTAGGTTCGCACCTAGTTACAAGTAAGATTTTTTATTGTTAATTTATAACTTCGTCGAAGGACGATAAACTTGATTCGTAAAAATTTCTATTTTATAATTATTAATAATAAAATTTACATTAACTTTAAAAATTACATTTATTTTTCCCCAAATAAATCCCACCCAAGACAAGCGAAAAGGGTGACGAGCAGATTACTGCGTAATCTGCTCATAGCGGGTAAGTTCCCACTTAAATTAAATTAAACTCAAATATAATTAAATAATTATTGTCACGTTAGCACGCGACAATAAATTCCTCTTGAATACTCTGAAGTTGGCAGGGTAGGAGGGGCCATAAAAATAATCGTTCCCAACACTGAATTGTACAGGTATTTATGACCCTGGATCAAACGTAACCTTAATAAACTCTAAATTTATAAAAGTAAAAAATTCTACTTTTAATTACATTGAACATAAATTTAAAACAATTGGTGGTGGGGGGAAAACGAAAGGTTTGGTAGAATTAAATTGTAAAATTCTAAATGTTAAAAGGAAAATAAATGCATTTATTTGTAGTGAGAAAAATTTCACTCATGATCTGCTTTTGGGGTTGGATACAATTAAAAAGTTTGGACTAACTCATGATGAAAATTTAAATGTCCGTGTACACTCACAGGACAACTTAACCCATTAAGTACCAGGATTTTTTAAATTTTTCTTGTACTTTGAGCTCTGGAATTTTGATGAAAACGATAAAAAATATTTTCAAAAAGACCATATACGACTATTTTTGGGTATGCTCTACACGATGGTGTAGTTTAAAAAAGTCAAAAATGTCATTTTCAATTGTTAATTAACAAATTAAAAAAAAAAAACTCAATTTTTTGCTGCATTTTTTTTTTTATGAATTTTTTCAGTTGGAATTTTTTTTTTTCCAAAAATGTGATCAGAGGTGATCACGATATTTGAAATTTACGGTAGGATTTTTTATTTTTTATAAAAATCTTTTTTAACAAAATGGCGGCCATAAAACCAAGTCGAAATTCTCGAATTTTTCGTTTTATTCACTTTTTTCGTGTTTATTCCTTGAAATCGCACAAGTATTTAATTACTGCTATTTTTTGTTGGAAAAGTCAAAATAATTGTACAAAGAAGCTTAAAAATTGTAATACTTATAAAATATTCATGGTTAGGTTATGAGAGGTGATTTTTACACGATTTCAGTAGGGTCCGCGGTGACCCAAACAGAGTTATTCGGAAACTTCCAACTGAAAAACGAAATGTATCAAAAAAAGAACTAATGTGGATATATTTATTGTTGATTTTAATTGTTTAAACATTATTTATTTAAACAATTGAAAAAGTTTTGACAATAAAAAACCATTTTTTGAATCAAGTGAATAAAACGAAAAATTCGAGATTTTCGACTTCGTTTTATGGCCGCCATTTTGCTAAAAAAGATTTTTATAAAAAATAAAAAATCCTACCGTAAATTTTAAGTATCGTGATCACCTCTGATCACATTTTTGAAAAAAAAAAAAAAAAATCCAACTGAAAAAATTCATTAAAAAAAAAATGCAGCAAAAAATTGAGTTTTTTTTAATTTGTTAATTAACAATTGAAAATGGGATTTTTGATTTTTTTAAACTATACCATCGTGTAGAGCATACCCGGAAATAGTGGTATATGGTCTTTTTGAAAATATTTTTTATCGTTTTCATAAAAATTCCAGAGCTCAAAGTACAAGAAAAATTTAAAAAATCCTGGGACTTAATGGGTTAACTTTCCGTGATTCAAATTTCCCGCAGAAACAAAATGGCCGTAAGAATCAAAATTTTTCTGGCGTGCAAACCCCGCTGGAAAAAAAATTTTGCGAATTTGAAGTGCAAACGATTTAAAGGTTATGTTTATCTTTTTATCTGTAGATGATTAATAAGTTTAATTAAGAGATACGAAAAAAATAATACTTATATTTTTAATTTAAGTGCTGCAAAAATAAATAGTTGTGCTCACACTTGGCTACAAGGTTGAAATTTAAGTCAAATCTAATTTGAAAAATGCATATAATTTTTCTTATTAGTCATAAGAATTTTAAATAAGGTTTAATCAAAATTTTACAGGAAATTAAATGCACCATACCTTAAATTTCAACCTTGTATACAAGTGTGAGCACAACTATTTATTTTTGCAGCACTTAAATTAAAAATATAAGTATTATTTTTTTCGTATCTCTTAATTAAATTTATTATTCATCAACAGATAAAAAGATGAACGTAACCTTTACATCTTTTGCACTTCAAAAATCGCGAAAATTTTTTTTTCCAGCGGGGTTGGCACGCCAGAAAAATTTTGACTCTGACGGCCATTTTGTTTCTGTGGGAAATATGAATTGCGGAAAGTTAAGTTGTCCTGTGAGTGTACATAGTAACGCAGCTAAATGTGAGAAAATTAACTCTATTAAAGAGAAAAAAATCATATTATTGAGACAGTTACAGAATTGAAACGCGAGATAAATTTGAACAAAGGTATGAATATGAGTGAATACAATATAGACATTGAATACTTAGATGCAAATCAAGTAAAAAGAATCAGTGTGCTGTTAAATGATTTTGGGAATATATTTGCAAAGGACAAATACGATGTTGGTCAAGTAAAGAACTACGAAACTTTTATAGACCTGAAAGAAGAAAAGTATTGTTCAAAAAGACCATACAGAGGCTCCATAGATGATAGAGACAAAATCGAAGGACAAGTCAGTCAGTTGCTAAAGCATGGACTGATCGAAGAATCTAATGGCTCGTTTGCAGCTCCTGTAACTTTGGCGTTCAAACGCAAAGAAGGAAAAAAGACAAGACTGTGTATTGATTTTAGGGACATTAATAAAATCATCGTCCCACAATCGCAGCCGTTCCCTTTAATAGAAGATCTCATGGTAAAAACGGTAGACTGCAAATTTTTCACCACTCTCGATATTAACTCCGCATTTTGGTCTATACCATTGAGAAAAGCCGATAGAAGAAAAACAGGTTTTGTAACACAGGAAGGCCACTACCAATGGAAACGCCTCCCATTTGGCATGAAAACATCTCCAGCAATTTTTCAAAGGATTTTGGCTAGTATTATACGAAAATACGGCCTTTCTAAGTATGTTATGAATTACCTGGATGATATCATTATATTTTCAAAAACTTTCCAGGAACATATGGATATATTGTCAAGATTGTTAAAGGCACTTGCAAAAGAAGGATTCCGTCTAAACCTAACAAAGTGTAAATATGCGACACAGTCGGCTGAGTACTTGGGTCATGTGATCAAGAACAACACAGTGACTCCTATAAAAAGTAACATCAAAGCAATAGCGCAATTTCCAGTACCGAAAGTTAGAAAACAAGTAAGATAGTTCCTGGGTAAGGTTAACTTTTATAACAAGTACATCCCTAGTGCAGCAAAGACATTGGATCCGCTCCATAACCTACTTAGGAAAAATGTTAAATTCGAATGGAGTGATAATTGCGAAATGGCGTTCCAAATAATAAAGAATCACCTGTGCTCTGCGCCGATTCTGGCAATTTATAACCGGGAAGCAGAGACGTTTATCCATACAGATGCCTCTCTAGAGGGGAATTGGTGCAACTCTGAAACAAAAGCAGAAAGATGGAGAAATCAAGCCAGTGGCATATTTCTCCAAAAAGCTGAATGCGTCCCAGAAAAAGAAGAAGGCCATATTTCTAGAATGTCTTGCAGTGAAAGAATGTCTGAGGTTCTGGCAACACTGGCTGCTAGGTATTTCGTTCACGGTATACACATACCATAAACCACTGGAGAATTTGAATATCAAAAATAGAACGGACGAAGAGCTAGGTGATATGTCCAACTACATTTCTCAGTACAATTTTGTAATAAAATACAATCCAGGCAAGGACAATGTAGAGTCGGACTGCCTGAGCAGAAATCCTGTATTTGAATGCGATGAAAATGTAGATGATAAACTACAGACGGTGAATATTGTGAGCATGAATGATATCATTAGCGATCAGGCTTCAAACGCAGAAATCAAACATAAAAACAATGTTGTTATGGAAAAGGGCGTGCACTGCAAGCGAAGAAAAAGCAAGAGAAAAATTGTTTTGTCTGAAGACTACAGTAAGATACTAATAGAAAAGGTACATGTGCAGTACGGTCACATAGGAATAAACCAGATTGAGTCAAAGATAAGACCTTTCTACACAGCACCTAATTTACTGGACAACATCAAACAAACTTGTCGTCAGTGCGAAGTTTGTATAAAAAACAGGACAAGACTAAACAGAAAGTACGGACTGATGTCACAGCTGGGACCAGCAAAGAAGCCTTTTGAAATAATGTCTGTGGATACAATAGGAGGATTTGGTGGCAATGGATCTCCAAGAAAATACATACATTTATTAACTGACCATTTCACACGTTTTGCCTATGTTCCATTTTCTAAAACTCAACTAGCTAGAGACTATATAAAGTTAGTTAACCAGGCGTTGAAGGGCAATGATTTGGAAATATTGCTTTCAGATCAATACCCAGCGTTGAACTCGGATGAATTGAGAAAATATTTGAGAAAGCACTCTGTTAAGCTAATTTTTACAGCAGTAGATGCTCCGTTCTCTAACGGTCTTAACGAAATTCTAAACCAAACGCTAGTCAACAAAATTAGATGTGCCCTAAATAGTGCGGGAAAGAAAGTGGCATGGACAAGCGTAGCAAAAGATTGTGTTGAAGCTTACAACTCAACAAACCATACTGTAACAGGCTTCTCACCTTCATATTTACTAAACGGAAAACCAACGGATTTGTTACCACGAGAATTGGCAGGGAAGGTGGAATCTGGGAAACTGAATCTTGTAAGTATAGACAAAGTATGGATGAGATATATTACATAACTAATTGCAAGCGTTAATTTTTTTTTCTTAAATTACAATAATATAATTTCTTAGTTTTTCTGTTGTGAGATACTTGTTAAAAATCGGTATCAATAAATCACATGTTCATATTGCTTTAGGAAATCTAACTCTAAAAATTAATCATGCTGAGAAAATTCTGAAAATTTACGGACAGTTAGATATGAACTTAAAAATACTCTGTTAAAATTCTGAAATAATTCAGAGTCTAATAGCTGAGAAATTAATTTTTTTTTTGGCTCTTTCGTAGCTTATTATCTTAATATTGTCCTGACATCTATATTTACAATATTATTATGTAGTGTTGTTGAATATCTAAAAAATTATAATTTTGTTTGTTTAGTAAAAAGTTGTGTTCATTAGAAAAATAAATAGTAGCAATAGCACAATAAACTACTTCAAAAATTAATAATCCCTTTATAAAAGAGAGCTATCGCCATCTTGCGTAAGATTTATATTCGTGAGCTGATTGGTGAAGAAGTTTTTAAAATATTCGAAAAGTGCATTTTGAGGTTACTCTTATTGTTTTTTCCTATGCGCGCTTGAAGCGCGCTCAGAAGAGCTAGTAGAATAAATTTGGTTACTCTGGATTCACTAAAAACAGAAAAAAGCAACTATTGTTTTGTTAGAAACTTTCTGCGACTAACTGTATATATACTCATGTACTAAAATATTTTTGTCATCCATTGATAAAATTACTATATCACATATTAGAAATCACATGTTAAAAAATAAAATAAATTTTACTTGAAAAACTTGTGTAAATTATTAATTTTTTCAGTATATTATACTTCAAAAAAATAATTAATCAAATTGAAAAAAATCACAATTAATTATACTGTTTGGTTACATTAAATTATATAACTATCAATAATTATCAATAATCAAAATAAAATATGAAGATAGTAAAATATTAATTTTTAAAATATTAATAAAATCAAAATGAAAAGAATTGAATTAAAAAAAAAAAAAATTTGGATAAGGAGAAAAGATGTACAATAAATATTATTTTGGAAAAAGGCATAAAAATAATTATGCTAATCAATTTTTTTTAATTATTATTTAATAATAAAAAAGCTTAGAAAAAAAAATTATTTAAAAAAAAAAGAATTCATTGCTTTTGAAAATCCATATGGAAATCCATATGGAAATCGGTTTCAATTTACCATACGGAATTCCATATGGATTTCGATATGGATTTCCGTATGGGGTACTGCATGGATTTCCATATGGATTTCCATATGGATTTTTTCAGCTGGGTTCACAGTCTTTGAATGTCTTCTGTAGTCTTTTCTGATAGTGTTCCAATGACGATGAAGTTCTCATCGGCAGTCGATTACAGCAGTACCTTCCAAAAGGTGTGATGAAGGTAATAAGCAGTCGAGATTCTTCGTCAAGCTCTATTTGACCGAATCCTGACCTTGCGTCCAAATGAGAAAATTTTTTTGCATCTTTAATACAGTGCAAAGAAAAGTGCACGTCAGGAATCTGGTAAAATTCCCGCAAAATATTTTTATTCAGTTCACGCGATTCTATCATGATACACACATCGCCGTTCTATTTAAAATCCATGGTCATTGGCGCATACCACTCAGGGTGTATTTAGAAACTCGTTGCGTTCGTTCGTGAATTGAAATTTTTTTTTTTCAGTTTGCAGTTGGCAACATTGCAGTGAACGAACGCTGGAGTATTTCGAAACGGCGTGCGTTAAGTTAAAAAAAAAAACCGTTTGTGAAAATCATTGATGGTTAAAAATTAACAACAAATTGAAAAATTAGAAAAATTAGCTGATAATAATTAATTAAAAATTATTATATGCCTGCGGTAGACTTTTCCTAGAACTTTTACCTGTAGACCTCGGTCGCTTGGGACCTAGAGTAACGGATGGGGGGCGCCGGGTCGACCCCCGGAGTCCCCGGTCGACTTCTTCTGGAATATTTACTCATTGCCGTCGATCGAGGCCTTGACTAACGGATGGGATGCCCCGGGTCGACCCCCGGAGCACCCGGTCAACATCTCCTGGAACTTTTAGCCACACGTAAAATGGATTTGAGCAAATTTTTTTTCTTCTGCTAAATATTATAACACCTATGGAGTCAGGGTGGACACCTGGTGCACCTGGTGATAATAACGCCTCGGAGATGATTTCCACAGGAAGTTTCAACTTCAGAGAAGTCAGGACGAACACCTGGTGATAATTACGCCTTGGAAATGACTTGGACTTGAATACTTCTTGGAGAAACTGTCTACAAATTGTTATTATCTTCAGGTGCACCAGGTGTCCGTCCTGACCCCTCTGGAGTCAAAACTTTCTGGAGAAATCATCTCCAAGGCGTTATTATTAGCAGGGGCACCAGGTATCCGTCCTGACCACCCTGGAGTCAAAACTGCCTGTGGGAATCATCTACAAGAAATTATTATCACCAGGTGCACCAGGTGTCCACCCTGACTCGATAGGTGTTATAATATTTAGCAAAAGAAGAAAGTCCATTTTACGTGTGGCTATACAGCAGGGAGTTCTCGGGACTAAGAGTAACGGGGAGGAATCGACCGGGGACCCCATCCGTAGTCAAGGCCCCGCGCAACGGCTATGGGTAAAAGTTCCAGGAGAAGTCGACACGGGTCCCCCCAACCGTGACGGTCCCGAGCGAGGACTACGGGTAAAAGTTCCAGGAGAAGTCGACCGGGGACTCTGGGGGTCGACCCGGCGCCCCCCATTCGTTACTCTAGGTCCCAAGCGACCGACGTCTACAGGTAAAAGTTCTAGGAAAAGTCTACCGCAGGCATATAATAATAATTAATTAATTATTATCAGCTAATATTTCTAATTTTTCAATTTGTTGTTAATTTTTAACCATCAATGATTTTCACAAACGTTTTTTTTTTACTTAACGCACGCCGTTTCGAAATACTCCAGCGTTCGTTCACTGCAATGTTGCCAACTGCAAACTAAAAAAAAAAAATTTCAATTCACGAACGAACGCAACGAGTTTCTAAATACACCCTCAGTCAGGCCTCTCGAAAGTGACAGAATTCCGAATGGCGGGAATGGAACAAAAATTTGAAATTTCGGGGCAGTAGTGGCACACAAAAATTAAATTAAAAAAAACCCACTAGCCTAAAACCCCATAACGCTGAGCATAAATATTAATAAAATAAATAATAAATAAACAAACAAGCCTATACAACCACATAACCTTAAGCGAGTAAATATTGATAAATAAATTGAAAAATACACACTTTCGAGAGGCCTGCACTCAGTCGACTCGTTTACCGGCTTTACCACTCATTTGCCACCTTTTCGTCAAGAGCCGCCTTGACTTTCTTGCGTATAGCTAAAGAGATTCTTTTTGGTGATGATATTACGAACGGTACTGCATCGGGTTTTAGTTTTATCTTGTACTTGCTTGCATCTTGCCGATTCCCTGAAATAGCTTGCCAAATCCATCCTTCACGTGGTTTTTATCGATAACCAGCTCCCTGCTGTTAAGTGAAAATATGAACTCGACTACACCCAACTTGACTGCGTCCGTCTTACCGAGTACCGGTTTGCGCAGGTTCTTGACATTATATATGTCTTTGTTGAGCCAGTTGGTTTGGTCACTGCGTATAAGGCTAGTAGTGTCTCGAACAGAAAGATTCTCGGGGCGCTACTCGCTAGCGAGGGCCACCTCCGATACCGAAAGATGCTGGTAAGGCCCTCGTTCGAAATTTAGCTTGACAACGCGTATGCATGTAACGGAGCGCGAGTAAGGGCCACGTAAGGCATTTTTTCAATATCTTATCTCACTCAAGCAAGGCTCAAATATTAATATTCAAGTATACTTTAAATTAAATTATTGTGGTTTTAATCTTCTGTATAGCCTCACGTGTGCCACAGGAGTCAAGGCGGACACCTGGGAAAACTAGTGATAACTGCGCCTTGCAGATGACTCCCCCAGGAACTTTTGACTCCGGGGGGTCAGGGCGCGCCCCAGGTGCATACGACAGCTATCACTACCTGGAGATGATTTCCCCAGAAAGTTTTGACTCCGGAGGGGTCAGGGTATACACCTGGTGCACCTAGTGACTATTACGCCTTGGAGATGATTTTCCCAGGAAGTTTTGACTCGGGAGGGGTGAAGGTGGACACCTAGTGCACCTAATGTTAATTACGCCTTGGTGATGATTTCCCCAGGAAGTTTCGACTCAAGAGCAGTTCAATCATCAAGTTTACTATAATGAGAGCATCTTCTGTGTAATTATTACTAGAATTACAAAGTATTTACCCTGAGCCCTTCGGAGTCAAAACTTCTTAGATAAACCATCTCCAAGGCGTAATTATCACGTGTTGCTTCAAGTGTCCACCCTGACCCTTCTAGAGTTAAAACTTCCTAGGGAAATTATCTCCGAGGCGTAATAATCACTAGGTGCACCATGTACCCACCCTGATACCTCCGGAGTCAAAACTTCCTGGGGAAATATTCTCTAAGGCAAAATAGTCTCTAGGTTCACCAGGTGTCGACCCTGACCCCTCCGGAGTCAAAACTTCCTGGGGAAATCATCTCCAGGTAGTAAATAGCTGCCCTATTGCCCAGGTGTCCGCCTTGACCCCTCCCATTAACTACAACCACGCAGCTAACTTACAACAGGAAACGAAAATTTCAAATATTGTTGTATCGAATCAGGACCGAACTCGCGCCCTGCCTGTGATCCGTTTCACGCCAGACAAGGCCCTCGCAAGGCCGCCGAACGAGGGCCACATTCGCTCCTAAAGATCTTTCTGTTCGGGGTAGTGACGTCGCTACCCACGTCGATCTTGAACCTGATGTTTTTCCCGTTGACGCCAACAGTTGCGATTCAGTAGTCCTCGTGCATTTCAGCAGAATTGATGGCACCAAGGCATAGCTGTTCCACCTCCTCGCCGTAAAAATGCCCTTGCTTAGGCAAACTTTTACATAATGTCCTTTGCTGTGGCATGCATGGCTAGTTGCGTGGATATCTCCGCAGCACCAGCGACACACTAAACGCTATATACCTGGAAAAAAGTGCGGAGGGAACGGAGGCCGTAGTGAAATAGAACTATTTAGTATTTGTTAATATTAAATAATTTTTCGATAATATCCTCTATTATATAAAGAAGTTTATTTTTTAATTAATATGGAAATAAATATTAATTACTTTGTAATCGTGGATGTTATGATTAATTTTTTTTTTTTTTAATTTTTTATTTGTATTCGCTTGAATACAAATAAATGGTTTTCGGTTGAAGTATCGACTTTACAGGCCAAAAGTCGATAGACGATACTTCGACCGAAATCTGCTAGGCTTCCTAGGTAGCACTGCAGTTGCGCACCAAGCGAATAGAGATAGGTCATTATAATCTTTTTTTATTTAACTTAAATGTCAAGTTATTTTTTTATTCTTGTATGAAAAAAAAAAAGTAAAAAAAAAAATTTTTATACATGCTTTTCTAAAAAATAGACTAAAAAAAATTGAAATAAAAAATGTTACAAATTAAATAAAAATCTTTATTACACTAATGCATGGAGGCTCGATTTTAAGCACGCTAGCCCTAACCTAACTTTAAACGGCGTCCGCAAAATCGAGCCTCCACGCAATTCGTGTAATAAAATATAGTATGCAACGGGTGCAGCACGTCACCAGGGCTTATTAAAATCGCTCGTGCTACGCTTCGCTTCGCACTTGGTGCTTTTAAAACCACCCTGGTGACAACACTGCACCCGTTGCATAATATACTATTCTTTAAAAGAAGAAAAGAAAATTAAGTTTGGAATTGTCTTAAATAAGCGTGAGGGTACATATATTAAAACTTCGAATTTAAATTTATAGTCGTAGAAAAGCGTGGATCATGTTAATTGTAAGATCAAAATTAAAGGTTCGAACACATGATCCACGCTCTTCTACGACTATAAATTGAAATTCGAAGTTTTAATATATGTACCCTCACGCTTATTTAAGACAGTTCAAAACTTAATTTTGTAGAACCAAAGTTCTTTTCTTCTTTTAAAGAAAGATTTTTATTTAATTTGTAACATATTTTATTAAAATTTTTTTTAGTCTATTTTTTAGAAAAGCATGTTTAAAAAAAAATTTTTTTTTTTACTTGTTTTTTTTTTTCTTGAAGATGGTCCCCAGGTACCGTTATCCTGGATGTCCGGGTCAACGATTTTTTAAATAAAATCAGTAAGCAAATACAAATTTTAATTATACTTACAAAATTTCATTTTTTCCTCGAAGATGGTCCCCGTGTACCTCCGTCATCGGCGACCTGGATGTCCAGGTCTCAAACTGACCACGGATTATTGTATTGTCATCCGAACCCAATGTCTGTACAAAATTTCAGACCTCTAGTTCAAATGTTCTCAGTTGTATAAAGCTTGAAAGAATCCAACATACAAAAAAAAATACAACACGGTGAGTTAAAGAAAAGCATGTAATAAAAATCATAAAATAATTGCAGTTACTCATACTTAAAATTAAATTTTTATCTTTCGAAATGTTTTCCCGCTAGCGTTTTTATTTAAAGTAACGATGTTTTATTTTATTTTTTATTTTATTTAGATATACGGGAATATAACTCATACTTCAAAATTTATACTAGTATGGTGAAAAGTCCGACTTTTTCAAGGATTCACAGTAAAAAGAGCAAATAAAATTTTTAATTTTATTTTCTTGTACAAATTAACTTGGACGCACTACTTTTGTCCAAGCAATTTCCTAAAGAGTTGCTCTCTCCAAGCCTATATTTCTCTTGGTGTTTTTTTAATTTTTAGAAAATAATATTTTTAGTTCCAACTTTGATAATTTTGACCAGATACTAGTGTTTTATTATTGCAAAAACCCCATCCAAATTGAAACTTTCAGAGTTTCTAATACCATTAAACTACGTATTAAATTTTTGAAAGAAATAACTTGAAGTTTCAAGAAATTAAAAGAAATAAAACGAAAACAACAACTTACATATAAACTTGGATTACAGTTTAGAGTTTTACGCGTATCGCAAGAGGCAATTCGTTAATATTACGTATATAACATACGTCAGCCAGTAACATATATCTCAGAATTCGGATCACATGTAATTATTGTAACTAGGGGGGGTACCCCCTGCTCGCTCCGCTCTCCAACCCCCTAATTATAATTGATGATTATAAAAATTAATCGAAACAATACGTAAGCTCTATGTTTGGTAAAATAATCAAAAGACTAAAGTGCTCAAAATCAATAAAAATTAGACACGAGAGTTCAGTTTGAACTTTACTTACTCATCATAACTTGATTCATAAAATCAGACTTATAGAGAAAAGTTTTTAATTATTTAGGCAAAATCATGAGGTATAGAATTTTATTTCTTTTTAAAATAATTTTTAGTCAAAATCTATCCAGGGCTGAAATAGATCTAAAATTGACAAATGAAGATATAAATCAATTTTAAAATAGTTAGAGTGTTCATGTAAGGTACATGCATAAATTTTTGATGACTCATAAGGAATATTTTAGTAAGCCCACTGGTATTTTGAACCATTTCATTAGATCTTACACACACAAAAATATTTTTTAGAGCTCCTTTTGCTTATGGTGGGTATATTAAATAAATTCATTTCATATCGATATTACAAACTTTATTATATTTGCCGGCCCACAATTGTCACTCACCTAATAACATTAACTACCTAACCTACTTCACTATCTCACCCACTTGGAGAACCCTACTAACCTTATTTAATCTTTCATCTTTAACCGCCTGACCTATTTTAATCTTAGCCGCATTACTGACCTTACTAATTTCACTTACTTCAAATACCGTAAATAATTCCCAACTCATTTCTCACTCACTCTACCAACAAACCCTACTCACCTTATTCATTCTCGATTTGACTCATCTTAGATCACTAGCTTATACTCCCCATCCTGAAAACTACTCTAGTAATTTGACGAATAGTAAAAAAAATCACGATTTTTTTCAAATTTCGCAAACTCGTACAAACGAACCTTGATTTTCTTCAAAATTTTTTCACAGATTCTTCATGAGATGAACGTATTTCCTATATAGTAAGAGCTTGCGAAGTTGCGTTTAAACCGATTAATTGATAACCGGCTTTGTTCAGCACCCTCTCATGAGAGTCATGACAGCAAAAAGTATTTTCTGCTTTCCGGCCGGGAAGTAGCAAAGACTGGCGCGCTCAGCGGCCAGAAAATGCGTCGAGCAGAAAAATAGTAGTACCTATACCACACGTGGCCACGAAAATAAGAAATGTCTCAGATCACATGTAATTTTCGGCCGAGGCACAGCCGATTGTAGTAATCTACTAATTGATAAAAATTCGAATGACATAATTAGAAAGCTGAGCTCAAGACCTTTTTAATGATATATAATTTTATATAAAAATTTTCATTAGAGCCAAAGTTATAATTTTAATGTCTATACCAGCCCACAACCACACAACCATCACTCACCCTATCTAAGCCGCTTTATTATTCTCACCCGTATTAAGGGGTCTGGCAATTTTTGAAAAATCGAATTTTTTTTTTTTTTTTTCTTATAGTAAAACATTTCAAGAATGCTGTGTTAAAATTTCTAAGGGTTTGGAGCAAAACTCACAAAGTTACAGAGTTTTAAGTCTGGGGCCTTCGAGCGGAGCAGGTCGAGGCAGCTGCCCCTCCCCGCATGCTCTACGCTGAATGCCCCTGCTAAGTCGGTCTTTGTAATCCCCTAAGACCCTTTTGTAAAAAGGGAGGGGCAGTGAACCCAGGTAGAGTATAAGGCGGTTCTAAAGGTCTGTGTGGAAAAAAAGACGTGTCAGTTTGACGGTGTTCGTTCACCAGAGCGGTCCGATTATTTTTCTTCTTATATTTCCGATTCGGTTTTTTTGGTTTTAAAATGGTTAGAACAAGTAAAGTGTCGAGAGAAACGCGTAAAACTGAAGGAAAAATACTTGGAAAACCAAAAAAAAGACCCAATCCGTTTAAAAATAATGACGTGCAGACAAAAAGTGCGTCAGCTAAAAAAATTCGGCTAATTTCTCAACCGTCTGTGCCAGTGGATACCGAAATACATTATCGTATAGTTGACTTTCTGCAAGTGTTTACAACACTTTCAACGTTGGTAAATTGCAAAGTGTGCAACGGTAATGTTGAGTTCAAGTCGTGTAAGCCAGTAGGTTTAGCTTTCGATCTTCAAGTCAAGTGTGAACGCTGCGAAAATCGATACATTCCGTCAAGCAAAAAAAACGGAAGCAGATTTGAAATAAATTCTCGGTTTGCCCTCGTGATGAGGATTCTGGGTTTAGGACTTGCAGGATGCAATAAGTTCTGCGGTTTAATGGACTTATCAAGCAGTTTTTTGTGCAAAACTACTTATAATAATTGCATTAACAGCATATGCTCCGCAGTCCAATCAGTTACGGATAAAATTATGGCTTCTGCCGCTGAAGAAGAAAAGCAAGCGACGTCACATTCAGATTTGACAGTTTCCGGAGATGGAACTTGGATGAAACGTGGTTTTGCCTCCTTGTTTGGTGTTGCTTCGTTGATTGGCTTTTACACAGGTAAGGTTCTTGATATTATTGTAAAAAGTGCACACTGTCAAGTATGCAAAACTTGGGAACATCGCTTGAATACTGCTGAGTTTGAAACGTGGCATGAAAAGCATGTTGCTGAAGGTGCGTGCAAAGCAAATCATTCCGGACCCTCGGGAAACATGGAAGTTGACGCAGTAAAGCAGATGTTTCAGCGATCTCAAGAAAAACACGGTGTTCGCTATAAAAATTATGTCGGTGACGGGGATAGCAAGACTTACAGCGGAGTAGTAAACTTGAAACCGTACGGAGACAACTTCCAAATAACAAAAAAAGAGTGCGTTGGCCACGTACAAAAACGTATGGGTAAAAGGCTCCGAGACCTTGTTAAGAACACGGTTGAAGAAAAAATTATAAAGTCCGGTAAAAACGTCGGAAAAACAACCAAAAGTAAAACGCTGTCGGGACAAGGAAAATTGACAGGGGCACTTATCGACAAGTTTACTGTGTACTACAGTTTGGCGATTAGAAGAAACTGTCGAGAAGAAGATGCTGTAAATAAAATGAAAAAGGCTATCTGGGCAACGTACGCCCATAACTCATCCACAGACGAAGATCCGCAGCACTACGATTGTCCGAGCGGCGCGGACTCTTGGTGCGAATACCAGAAAGCTGTGGCATTGAACACCTTCGAAAACTTTTCTCACTCTAACGAGGCCTTACCAGTTGATGTTTTGGATGCAATGAAACCAATATACGAAGATCTGAGCAAAGACGAGCTTTTAGAAAGATGCGTTGGTGGATTTACGCAAAATAACAACGAGAGTTTAAATCAACTTATTTGGAAAATTGCTCCCAAAACATCGTCTGCTGGCTGCAACATAGTAGAGATTGCAGCAAATATAGCTGCATGTACTTTTAATTAGGGCTGCCGCGAGACTCGAGGAGTCTCGGCCTCGTCTCGGTCTCGTCTTGGACTTCCGAGACGAGACCGAGACGAGACCAAGTGATGCCGAGACGAGACCGAGACGAGAGTAGGTCAGAATCTCGACGAGACTTATAAAAACATTTTTTTGATGATAAACACAATTAAGTGATAGTAAATAAGAAAGGAATTAATTTTAAAAATTTATTGGAAGTAGTTAAATGTTACGTTACATATTTCTTTTTTTAAATCAGACTTACATTTCCCAACTTTATTATCTTTTTCGTTATAGTAAATTAAATAAGCTTCATCGTAAATGGGTGATACCACTAATTTTTTTCTCTTTTGAGGAGAATCTATTACAAGTTAGTCTCGTCGAGACTCAAGACGAGACCGAGACGAGACCGAGACGAGACCGGTGATTTTGGTTTTTCACGAGACTCAAGACGAGACTATTAAAAGTCTCGCCTCGTCTCGTCTCGCGGCAGCCCTACTTTTAATGAAGGAAATACAGCTTTATTAATGATTCTTCAATCAGCAGGAGTTGGTACTGGATGCAGCGCCCATGAGTACGCGAGGCTGGCGGACGAAACTCGCATAATGAAAGCCGACTCCGAAAGCGCCGCTCAAACCAAAGAAGGTAGAATTCGGCGAAGACAAGGACAAAAAGATGCCCTGGACATTGCTGAAGCTGCTGGTGACTTACTTTATGGAGCTGGAATAGATGATTCAGTGTAAGTTGTAAATCAAATGGTTTTTCTTCACTTTTTTCGTACCGAAAACTTCAAACGCGTTTTTCTCGAAACACTATTTTTCAAAGTCGGTGAAAGTTCTCATTTGAAAACTACTGCACCGATCTTTCTAGAATTAAACATACGTCTTTAATGTATAAAAAACCCGCCCCCTAGTGAGTTACTTTTTTTTTTTTTTTTTTTTTTGGCCGAGTTTTAGCCATAAAATGGCCGGTTTTGGTGACCAAAAAACAGTGTTTTAGCTTCAAAACGTCGCCAAAACTTCAAAATTAAAAAAAAAATGAAATTGATCCTACTAGGGGGCGAGAAAAACTAATATATTAACTAAATCTACTTTATTTTTTGATTTCAGATGAACCGTTCGCGAGTTACAGCCTTCACCGCAACTTATCTTTTTTTCGAAGTGCCTTGTTTGGTTGGCTCCCATTGCCTCAATTTTTAATATTTTGATCTGAAATCTTGACAGAATGTTCTTTGAATGTTGTATGATATGTATATAAATTCTTATTAAATTATAATAAACAGGAACTTCACTATAAATCATCGAAAAATCATCATTTTTTGACCGCTCAGACCCTACCCCCCCCTTAAGGCGAAGTCATAAGGGTCATTTTAACAAAAAATTGAAGATTCAGTAAAATTAAAAATGAAAATGAAAAAAGGGATCTGTAATGCTCAAGCTTCTACCTTAAAAGATATATTGTCTTTTAAGCCCATTCCCATCAAAATCGGATCAAAATTTACGTCAGAATATGGGAAACAGTTTTGTAAATTTTTGTATATTAATAGCATTTGCTATATATCTATATTTATTAAATCTTTAAAAAGTTTTTTTATTTTCGTTTTACTTTCATTTTAAATGATTTTTTTCGCAAATTCTGCAACTCCCCTTATGACTTCGCCTTAAGGACCCTACTAACTATATTTACTTTTTTATCTTCAACTATATGACCTAGTTTAATCTTAGTCACATTACTGACCTCACTAATTTAATTTACTTCAAATACCGTATTTCATCCCTACCCCTAAAATCCAGCTGGCTATTTAGTTGGATTTCGGTTCCAATATGATGGCACGATTTCCAGCTAAATTTAAAAAAAGAAATTTTTTTGTTAAAATCAATATTAAGGGGTAGGGATCTCCCAAACTTATTTCACCCAATCTACCAACGACTCCTAATTACCGTATTCATCAACTCAGTCACTAACTTTAAAGTTTTGTTGAAGTACTTTAAATTTTCAAAAAGCTCTATTCATATTTTTAAGTAAAATAACAAACCCTTCCTCACCTCATCTCCCCTTCCACCCTCCTCCCGCATAACCTCCGCCTAACCAACCTTACCTACCTTACTAACCTGAATCGACTTAAATCATTAGCTCTTACTAAACTAACGTATCTCGCTTATCTAACCAGCTGGCTTGGGATTGCGCAAATCTGCCCACTTAAATGTCCCTTGATTACCCGTAAAAATTTCTCGTACCGCACAAATTTTTATTCCTAAGTAAATGTTTTTTATCAAAAAGTAAACATTGGTATGAGCCGCGGTGGCTCGACGGGTTGGATACCGGACTCTCACGCCGAGGGCCCGGGATCCGATTCCCGCTGCCGGCACCTCTGAAAAATTTTTCATGTGCCTATTACCGCGGTTCTGAGTGGGGGACCACGGCTCGGTCGGAGACCTATAAACGCTCTCTCGATTGAAGCGTGATCCCCACAGAGGCCAGAAGATGGGAGTTCGATGTAAAGTAACATACCACAGGGACAGGCGACTGATACCAACGGGAGTTCATGCATCGAAACTCTGTACTTACGGCCTCGGTCATCCAGGTATATGTTTTTTCCCTACGATGTGGGTTTTTACTATACCCATAGCATGCTTAGCATTGCACCTACCGGCTTCCGTGATATGTAAAGGAGACTGGGATTATTATAGGGGGAAGAGGTCTCTTCTGGAGAAAAAATTAAGCGGCTCTAGAAGAACGGCCACTTAACCGGGGGGGATAGGGATACAATGGCGAAAGCTCAGTGTCCCTGAGCCGAAAGGCACCCCGGTCAACTTTCACTACCAATAACCAATAACCAATAAACATTGGTATAAAGTTAGGTATAGGTTTAAAAAAGTTTGTTTCAAATTGAAATTTGAAAAAAAAATTTTTAAATGAAATTCATTATTAAAATATAAATTAAAATCCAATAATTATTTATATATGTTTATATACCGATTTAAGATCAACTAACAATTGGATTTTAATTTATATTTCCATAATCACGAGCAACCAACACAACAAAGAAGAAATTCATTATTATTTATAAATTACTAAAATTAATTATTTCTTTTTTTGACAATACAAGATACAATATTTCAGTAAAAAATTTTGAAAAAAGGGGATCCAATTTAGGGGATCCAATACTTTCGACGAAGATCCAATTTAGGGGATCCAATTTGGGGGATCAGAAAAGTGCAATATTTAACTGTGTTTTTACAGTGTTTTTAGGAATTTCAGATTTTCGAAGATCCAATTTAGGAGATCCAATTAAGGGGATCAGAATAAAAAACGGAAATATAATATAGAGAGAAAATATAATATAGGGAGATACGTCAGCCAGTAACATATATCTCAGAATTCGGATCACATGTAATTATTGGTAAAGATAAAGCCGACATTGACAAACATTTGATCTAAAATGAAATGGCTGGAAGTGATTTAATTAAGTAAAAATTATCTGAAAAATAAATACCAACAATGAGATGATTAGCGCAGAACTTGACGTTTATTGTTTTTGATTTTATTTCTTTTTAAAGATTCCATATTTTTTTGAATGATAGGAACTTCTATTTCAACCAAAAACCAACTCGCCGTTTATACATTGCAGAGTCAAATATTGTACCGAAAAAAGTAGAGTATTTTGGTTGAGGATTTAGCTGTTGATAGCGATTGATGAATCGATAGAGCAGAAAGGCTGTCGGGCTACACAAATTTGACAAACTACACTCAACGAGTGAAATGCTAGAAATAGATGCAATGAGAGTTCTTAAAATTCTCGTTTAGCACAGAGAACAATCAAAAGAGATTAACTTAAATCTTCAGAGAAGCAAGGAAGGAAACTGTATCTTGTTAAATTTATGTCAATCTCTTCGTCGAAAGACTAATTCCAAGTGAATTAAGTTGAAGTTATAAAATAAGCCTGCTCGATAAAAATTCAGAGAATTAGGAAAACTCAATTCTGAAAACCAGATTAACTATTTAAACTTTGAAATTTAAGTGTGAATCGGGACAGACTATATTGACGAATCTGATCGAGCCAGAGTTAAAGTTAGAACTGTGAATGATTGGTTGTAAGGACACTGAAGCTTTACGATTGAACTTATTTACGTTTTTTGATGATACTTTGGATTTTACAATCAACATAAAATTTCAAACAGAAATTTCATGTAATTTATTTTATTTGAAAAACCGAAATTCGCACACTTTAGAATTAGAGAATTTAAATAGAAGCATCAAAACATGGTTATGTATAATGATGAAATTGAGATGTGGGTGTTTACCTAAACTCAAAAGAACAGAGGTGCTCTGATAGTCTAGACTGTGAAGAAGATTCTCGTCAAGAGTATAATATTGAACTGTTAAAAAGGAAGAGATAAAGTCAGTTAAAGTTTCGAAATAGATCATCTGAAAAAATCAGATTTCTTGAATGAGTTTGAAATCACTGGAAACAGTAAGTAGAGATCCAACTGTGAATAAATCTTATGTTTTTCATTACAGAGGTTTAATATCAATGAATGACTGAGGTAACTTCATATGAGGCTCTTTTGCGGACTGGGTTAATTTTAACAAAGATAATTAAAACATGGTTTGTAAAAATCAGAAATTAATTCAAAATAAGGTACCATTTGGAAATGATTGCAATTTGTAGCTTGTTTAGATACTTTTAGAGTTTTCTTCGTTTAGATTTTTTTGTTTAGATACTTTTAGAGGTAATTTTCCAAAAAATCCTGTTCAAAGCCTATTGGACGTACAGAATTCATTCATATCAAAGCTCTGAACCCCCAAAACCCCGGGCATCCGAGTTCAACAAAAAATTGATCAGCTATCTCATAAGCTCTGAACCCTCAAAACCCTGGTCGTCCGAGTTCAACAAAAAAACTGATAAGCTATCCCCCCAGCTCTAAACCAGCAAATACCCTGGCTGACGGAGTTCAACAAAAAAACTGATTAGCTGACCCACAAACTCTAAACCCCCAAATAACTAGGCAAACGAGTTCAAAAATAAACTGATCAGCTATCCCCCAAGCTCTAAACCACCAAAAACCCTGGGCATCAGAATTCAACAAAAAAACTGACCAGCTATCCCTCAAGCTCTAAAGTCCCACAACCCTGGGCTTCCGAGTTCAACAAAAAAATAGATCATCTATCCCACAAAATCTAAACCCCCAAAACCCTGGGCGTCCGAATTCATCAAAAAAACTTATCAACTATCCCCCATGCTCTAAGCCCCCAAAACCCTGGTCGTCCGAGTTCAACAAAAAAACTTATCAGCTATCCCCCATGCTCTAAGCCCCCAAAACCCTGGTCATCCGACTTCAACAAAAAAACTAATCAGCTATCCTACAAACTCTAAACCCCCACAACCCCGGGGCGTTCAAGTTCAAAAATTAACTGATCAACTATCCCACACACTCTAAACTCCCAAAACCCTGGGCTTCCGAGTTCAACAAAAAAACTGATCAGCTATCCCCTAAGCTCTAAATTTCAAAAACCCTGGGCTTCCGAGTTTAAAAAAAAAACTGATCAACTATCCCAAAAACTCTAAATCCCCAAAACCCAGGGCGTCCGAGGTCAACAAAAAAACTGATCAGCTATCCCCCATGCTCTAAGCCCCCAAAACCCTGGACGTCCGAGTTTAACAAAAAAACTAATCAGCTATCCCCAAAGCTCTAAATTACCAAAACCCTGGGCTTCCAAGTTCAACAAAAAAACTGATAAGTTATCCCCCAAGCTCTAAACTACCAAATACCTTAGGTGACGGAGTTCATCAAAAAAACGGATTAGCTATCCCCCAAGCTCTAAACCCCCAAAACCCTGGGCGTCCAAGTTCAACAAAAAAACTAATCATATATACCATAACTTCTAAACCCCCAAAACCCTGGGCTTCCAAGTTCAACAAAAAAACTGATAAGTTATCCCCCAAGCTCTAAACTACCAAATACCTTAGGTGACGGAGTTCATCAAAAAAACGGATTAGCCATCCCACAAGCTTTAAACCCCCAAAACCCTGGGCGTTCAAGTTCAAAAATTATCTGATCAGCTATCCCCCAAGCTTAAAGCAACCAAGACCCTGGGCTTCCGAGTTCAACAAAAATACTGATCATCCATCCAACAAACTCTAAACCCCCAAAACCCTGGGCATCCAAGTTCAACAAAAAAACTGATCAGCTATCCAACAAACTCTAAACCCCCAAAACCCTGGGCTTCGAAGTTCAACAAAAAAACTGATCAGCTATCCCCCAAGCTTTAAGCAACCAAAACCCTGGGCTTCCGAGTTCAACAAAAAAACTGATCATCTATGCCACAAACGCTATACCCCCAAAACCGTGGGCGTCCGAGTTCAACAAAAAAACTGATCAGCTATCCCCCAAGCTTTAAACCCCCATAACCCTGGGCCTTTAAGTTCAAAAATTAACTGATCAGCTATCCCTCAAGCTTTAAGTAACCAAAACCCTGGGCTTCCGAGTTCAACAAAAAAACTGATCATCCATTCCATAAACTCTAAATTCCCAAAACCCTGGGTTTCCGAGTTCAACAAAAAAACTGATCATCTATACCTCAAACTCTAAACCCCCAAAACCCTGGGCGTCTGATTTCAACAAAAAAACTGATATGCTATCTCCCAAGCTCTAAACAACCAAATACCTTGGGTGACGTGGTTCATCAAAAAAAGGGATCAGGTATCTTCCAAGCTCTAAGCCCCAAAACCCTGGGCGTTTGAATTCAACAAAAAAAACCAATCAGCTATCCCTAAAGCTATGAACCCCGAAAACCCTGGGCTTCCGATTTCAACAAAAAAACTGATCATCTATCCCACAAACTCTAAACCCCCAAGACCCTGGGCGTCCGAGTCGAACATAAAAACTGATCAGCTATCCCCCATGCTCTAAGCCCCCAAAACCCTGGACGTCCGAGTTTAACAAAAAAACTGATAAGCTATCCCACAAGCTCTAAATTCCCAAAACCCTGGGCTTTCGAGTTCAACAAAAAAACTGATAAGTTATCCCCCAAGCTCTAACATACCAAATACCTTGGGTGACGGAGTTCATCAAAAAGACGGATCAGCTATCCCCCAAGCTCTATACCCCCAAAACCCTGCGCGTCCGAGTTTAACAAAAAAACTAATAATCTATCCCACAAACTCTAAATCCCCAAAACCCTGGGCGTCCGAGTCGAACATAAAAACTGAACAGCTATCCCCCAAGCTCTAAACCCCCAAAACCCTGGGCAACCGAGTTCAACAAAAAGACTGATCAGCCATCCCCCAAGCTTTAAGCAACCAAAACCCTGGGCTTCCGAGTTCAACAAAAAAACTGATCATCTATACCACAACTTCTAAACCCCCAAATCCCTGAGCATCCAAGTTCAACAAAAAAACCGATTAGCTATCCAACGAGTTCTAAACCCCTAAAACCCTGGGCTTCCAAGTTCAACAAAAAAACTGATCATCTATTCTACAACTTCTTAACCCCCAAATCCCTGGGCATCCAAGTTCAACAAAAAAACCGATTAGCTAGCCAACAAACTCTAAGCCCCCAAAACCCTGGGCTTCCAAGTTCAACAAAAAAACTGATAAGTTATCCCCCAAGCTCTAAACTACGAAATACCTTAGATGAAGGAGTTCATCGAAAAACGGATCAGCTATCTCCCAAGCTCTAAACCCCCAAAACCCTAGACGTCCGAGTTTAACAAAAAAACTGATCAGCTATCCCCCAAGCTTTAAACGCCCATAACCCTATGCTTCCAAGTTCAACAAAAAAACTGATAAGTTATCCCCCAAGCTCTAAACTACGAAATACCTTAGATGAAGGAGTTCATCGAAAAACGGATCAGCTATCTCCCAAGCTCTAAACCCACAAACCCTGGGCGTCCGAGTTCAACAAAAAAACTAATCATCTATCCCACAAACTCTAAATCCCCAAAACCCTGGGCGTCCGAGTCGAACATAAAAACTGAACAGCTATCCCCCAAGCTCTAAACCCCCAAAACCCTGGGCAACCGAGTTCAACAAAAAGACTGATCAGCCATCCCCCAAGCTTTAAGCAACCAAAACCCTGGGCTTCCGAGTTTAACAAAAAAACTAATCATCTATCCCACAAACTCTAAATCCCCAAAACCCTGGGCGTCCGAGTCGAACATAAAAACTGAACAGCTATCCCCCAAGCTCTAAACCCCCAAAAACCCTGGGCGTCCGAGTTCAACAAAAAGACTGATCAGCCATCCCCCAAGCTTTAAGCAACCAAAACCCTGGGCGTCCGAGTTTAACAAAAAAACTAATCATCTATCCCACAAACTCTAAATCCCCAAAACCCTGGGCGTCCGAGTCGAACATAAAAACTGAACTGCTATCCCCTAAGCTCTAAACCCCCAAAAACCCTGGGCGTCCGAGTTCAACAAAAAGACTGATCAGCCATCCCCCAAGCTTTAAGCAACCAAAACCCTGGGCTTCCGAGTTCAACAAAAAAACTGATCATCTATACCACAACTTCTAAACCCCCAAATCCCTGGGCATCCAAGTTCAACAAAAAAACCGATTAGCTATCCAACGAGTTCTAAACCCCCAAAACCCTGGGCTTCCAAGTTCAACAAATAAACTGATCATCTATTCTACAACTTCTTAACCCCCAAAACCCTGGGCATCCAAGCTCAACAAAAAAACCGATTAGCTAGCCAACAAACTCTAAGCCCCCAAAACCCTGGGCTTCCAAGTTCAACAAAAAAACTGATACGTTATCCCCCAAGCTCTAAACTACGAAATACCTTAGATGAAGGAGTTCATCGAAAAACGGATCAGCTATCTCCCAAGCTCTAAACCCCCAAAACCCTAGACGTCCGAGTTTAACAAAAAAACTGATCAGCTATCCCCCAAGCTTTAAACGCCCATAACCCTATGCTTCCAAGTTCAACAAAAAAACTGATAAGTTATCCCCCAAGCTCTAAACTACGAAATACCTTAGATGAAGGAGTTCATCGAAAAACGGATCAGCTATCTCCCAAGCTCTAAACCCACAAACCCTGGGCGTCCGAGTTCAACAAAAAAACTAATCATCTATCCCACAAACTCTAAATCCCCAAAACCCTGGGCGTCCGAGTCGAACATAAAAACTGAACAGCTATCCCCCAAGCTCTAAACCCCCAAAACCCTGGGCAACCGAGTTCAACAAAAAGACTGATCAGCCATCCCCCAAGCTTTAAGCAACCAAAACCCTGGGCTTCCGAGTTTAACAAAAAAACTAATCATCTATCCCACAAACTCTAAATCCCCAAAACCCTGGGCGTCCGAGTCGAACATAAAAACTGAACAGCTATCCCCCAAGCTCTAAACCCCCAAAAACCCTGGGCGTCCGAGTTCAACAAAAAGAATGATCAGCCATCCCCCAAGCTTTAAGCAACCAAAACCCTGGGCGTCCGAGTTTAACAAAAAAACTAATCATCTATCCCACAAACTCTAAATCCCCAAAACCCTGGGCGTCCGAGTCGAACATAAAAACTGAACTGCTATCCCCCAAGCTCTAAACCCCCAAAAACCCTGGGCGTCCGAGTTCAACAAAAAGACTGAACAGCCATCCCCCAAGCTTTAAGCAACCAAAACCCTGGGCTTCCGAGTTCAACAAAAAAACTGATCATCTATACCACAACTTCTAAACCCCCAAATCCCTGGGCATCCAAGTTCAACAAAAAAACCGATTAGCTATCCAACGAGTTCTAAACCCCCAAAACCCTGGGCTTCCAAGTTCAACAAATAAACTGATCATCTATTCTACAACTTCTTAACCCCCAAAACCCTGGGCATCCAAGCTCAACAAAAAAACTGATCAGCTATCCAACAAACTCTAAGCCCCCAAAACCCTGGGCTTCCAAGTTCAACAAAAAAACTGATAAGTTATCCCCCAAGCTCTAAACTACGAAATACCTTAGATGAAGGAGTTCATCGAAAAACGGATCAGCTATCTCCCAAGCTCTAAACCCCCAAAACCCTAGGCGTCCGAGTTCAACAAAAAAACTGATCAGTTATCCCCCAAGCTTTAAACGCCCATAACCCTATGCTTCCAAGATCAACAAAAAAACTGATAAGTTATCCCCCAAGCTCTAAACTACGAAATACCTTAGATGAAGGAGTTCATCGAAAAACGGATCAGATATCTCCCAAGCTCTAAACCCACAAACCCTGGGCGTCCGAGTTCAACAAAAAAACTGATCTTCTATCCCATAAGCTCTAAATTTCCAAAACCCTGGGCTTCCGAGTTCAACAAAAAAACTGATCATCTATCCCACAAACTGTTAAATCCCAAAACCCAGGGCGTCCGAGGTCAAAAAAAAAACTGATCAGCTATCCCCCATGCTCTAAGCCCCCAAAACCCTGGGCTTACGAGTTCAACAAAAAAACTGATCATCTATACCAAAACTTCTAAACCCCCAAAATCCTGGGCGTCCGAGTTCAACAAAAAAACTGATCATCTGTCCCACAAACTCTAAACCCCCAAAACCCTGGGCGTCCGAGTCGAACATAAAAACTGATCAGCTATCCCCAAAGCTCTAAATTACCAAAACCCTGGGCTTCCAAGTTCAACAAAAAAACTGATAATCCATCCAACGAACTCTTAACCCCCAAAACCCTGGGCTTCCAAGTTCAACAAAAAAACTGATCAGCTAGCCCCCAAGCTTTAAGCAACCAAAACCCTGGGCTTCCGAGTTCAACAAAAAAACTGATCATCTATACCACAACTTCTAAACCCCCAAAACCCTGGGCGTCCGAGTTCAACAAAAAAACTGATCATCTGTCCCACAAACTCTAAACCCCCAAAACCCTAGGCGTCCGAGTCGAACATCAAAACTGATCAGCTATCCCCCAAGCTCTAAACCCACAAACCCTGGGCGTCCGAGTTCAACAAAAAACTGATCAGCTATCCCCCAAGCTTTAAGCAAACAAAACCCTGGGCTTCCGAGTTCAACAAAAACTGATCAGCTATCCCCCAAGCTTTAAGCAAACAAAACCCTGGGCTTCCGAGTTCAACAAAAATACTGATCATCCATCCAACAAACTATAAACCCCCAAAACCCTGGGCATCCGAGGTCAAAAAAAAAACTGATCAGCTATCCCCCATGCTCTAAGCCCCCAAAACCCTGGACGTCCGAGTTTAACAAAAAAACTGATAAGCTATCCCACAAGCTCTAAATTCCCAAAACCCTGGGCTTTCGAGTTCAACAAAAAAACTGATCAGCTAGCCCCCAAGCTTTAAGCAACCAAAACCCTGGGCTTCCGAGTTCAACAAAAAAACTGATCATCTATACCACAACTTCTAAACCCCCAAGACCCTGGGCTTTCAAGTTCAACAAAAAAACTAATCAGCTATCCCCCAAGCTTTAAACCCCTAAAACCCTATGCTTCCAAGCTCAACAAAATTTACTTAACAGCTATCCCCCAAGCTTTAAGCCACCAAAACCCTGGGCTTCCGAGTTCAACAAAAATACTGATCATCCATCCAACAAACTATAAACCCCCAAAACCCTGGGCATCCAAGTTCAACAAAAAAACTGATCATCTATCCCACAAACAGTTAAACCCCGAAACCCAGGGCGTCCGAGGTCAAAAAAAAAACTGATCAGATATCCCCCATGCTCTAAATTCTCAAAACCCTGGGCTTTCGATTTCAACAAAAAAACTGATAAGTAATCCCCCAAGCTCTAACATACCAAATACCTTGGGTGACGGAGTTCATCAAAAAGACGGATCAGCTATCCCGCAAGCTCCAAGACCCCAAAACCCTGGGCATCCGAGTTTAACAAAAAAACTAATCATCTATCCCACAAACTCTAAATCCCCAAAACCCTGGGCGTCCGAGTCGAACATAAAACTTGAACAGCTATCCTCCAAGCTCTAAACCCCCAAAACCCTGGGCGTCCGAGTTCAACAAAAAGACTGATCAGCAATCCCCCAAGCTTTAAGCAACCAAAACCCTGGGCTTCCGAGTTCAACAAAAAAACTGATCATCTATACCACAACTTCTGAACCCCCAAAACCCTGGGCATCCAAGTTCAACAAAAAAACCGATCAGCTATCCAACGAGTTCTAAACCCCCAAAACCCTGGGCTTCCAAGTTCAACAAAAAAACTGATCATCTATACCACAACTTCTAAACCCCCAATACCCTGGGCATCCAAGTTCAACAAAAAAACCGATCAGCTATCCAACAAACTCTAAGCCCCCAAAACCCTGGGCTTCCAAGTTCAACAAAAAAACTAATCAGCTATCCCCCAAGCTCTAAGCAACCAAAACCCTGGGCTTTCGAGTTCAACAAAAAAACTGATCATCTATACCACAACTTCTAAACCCCCAAAACCCTGGGCATCCAAGTTCAACAAAAAAACCGATCAGCTATCCAACAAACTCTAAACCCCCAAAACCCTGGGCTTTCGAGTTCAACAAAAAAACTGATAAGTTATTCCCCAAGCTCTAACATACCAAATACCTTGGGTGACGGAGTTCATCAAAAAAACGGATCAGCTATCTCCCAAGCTCTAAACCCCCAAAACCCTGGGCGTCCAAGTTCATCAAAAAAACTGATCAGCTATCCCCCAAGCTTTAAGCCCCCAAAACCCTGGGCTTACGAGTTCAACAAAAAAACTGATCATCTATACCAAAACTTCTAAACCCCCAAAATCCTGGGCGTCCGAGTTCAACAAAAAAACTGATCATCTGTCCCACAAACTCTAAACCCCCAAAACCCTGGGCGTCCGAGTCGAACATAAAAACTGATCAGCTATCCCCAAAGCTCTAAATTACCAAAACCCTGGGCTTCCAAGTTCAACAAAAAAACTGATAATCCATCCAACGAACTCTTAACCCCCAAAACCCTAGGCTTCCAAGTTCAACAAAAAAACTGATCAGCTAGCCCCCAAGCTTTAAGCAACCAAAACCCTGGGCTTCCGAGTTCAACAAAAAAACTGATCATCTATACCACAACTTCTAAACCCCCAAAACTCTGGGCGTCCGAGTTCAACAAAAAAACTGATCATCTGTCCCACAAACTCTAAACCCCCAAAACCCTAGGCGTCCGAGTCGAACATAAAAACTGATCAGCTATCCCCCAAGCTCTAAACCCCCAAAACCCTGGACGTCCGAGTTTACCAAAAAACTGATCAGCTATCCCCCAAGCTTTAAGCAAACAAAACCCTGGGCTTCCGAGTTCAACAAAAACTGATCAGCTATCCCCCAAGCTTTAAGCAAACAAAACCCTGGGCTTCCGAGTTCAACAAAAATACTGATCATCCATCCAACAAACTATAAACCCCCAAAACCCTGGGCATCCGAGGTCAAAAAAAAAACTGATCAGCTATCCCCCATGCTCTAAGCCCCCAAAACCCTGGACGTCCGAGTTTAACAAAAAAACTGATAAGCTATCCCACAAGCTCTAAATTCCCAAAACCCTGGGCTTTCGAGTTCAACAAAAAAACTGATCAGCTAGCCCCCAAGCTTTAAGCAACCAAAACCCTGGGCTTCCGAGTTCAACAAAAAAACTGATCATCTATACCACAACTTCTAAACCCCCAAAACCCTGGGCGTCCGAGTTCAACAAAAAAACTGATCATCTGTCCCACAAACTCTAAACCCCCAAAACCCTGGGCGTCCGAGTCGAACATAAAAACTGATCAGCTATCCCCCATGCTCCAAGCCCCCCAGACCCTGGGCTTCCAAGTTCAACAAAAATACTGCGCATCTATCCAACAAACTCTAAACTCCAGAAACCCTGGGCTTCCAAGTTCAACAAAAAAACTGATCAGCTAGCCCCCAAGCTTTAAGCAACCAAAACCCTGGGCTTCCGAGTTCAACAAAAAAACTGATCATCTATACCACAACTTCTAAACCCCCAAAACCCTGGGCGTCCGAGTTCAACAAAAAAACTGATCATCTGTCCCACAAACTCTAAACCCCCAAAACCCTGGGCGTCCGAGTCGAACATAAAAACTGATCAGCTATCCCCCAAGCTCTAAACCCCCAAAACCCTGGACGTCCGAGTTTACCAAAAAACTGAACAGCTATCCCCCAAGCTTTAAGCAAACAAAACCCTGGGCTTCCGAGTTCAACAAAAAAACTGATCAGCTATCTCCCAAGCTTTAAGCAAACAAAACCCTGGGCTTCCGAGTTCAACAAAAATACTGATCATCCATCCAACAAACTATAAACCCCCAAAACCCTGGGCATCCGAGGTCAAAAAAAAAACTGATCAGCTATCCCCCATGCTCTAAGCCCCCAAAATCCTGGACGTCCGAGTTTAACAAAAAAACTGATAAGCTATCCCACAAGCTCTAAATTCCCAAAACCCTGGGCGTCCGAGTCGAACATAAAAACTGAACAGCTATCCCCCAAGCTCTAAACCCCCAAAACCCTGGGCGTCCGAGTTCAACAAAAAGACTGATCAGCCATCCCACAAGCTTTAAGCAACCAAAACCCTGGGCTTCCGAGTTCAACAAAAAAACTGATCATCTATACCACAACTTCTAAACCCCCAAATCCCTGGGCATCCAAGTTCAACAAAAAAACCGATTAGCTATCCAACGAGTTCTAAACCCCCAAAACCCTGGGCTTCCAAGTTCAACAAAAAAACTGATCATCTATTCTACAACTTCTTAACCCCCAAAACCCTGGGCATCCAAGTTCAACAAAAAAACTGATCAGCTATCCAACAAACTCCAAGCCCCCAAAACCCTGGGCTTCCAAGTTCAACAAAAAAACCGATTAGCTATCCAACGAGTTCTAAACCCCCAAAACCCTGGGCTTCCAAGTTCAACAAAAAAACTGATCATCTATTCTACAACTTCTTAACCCCCAAAACCCTGGGCATCCAAGTTCAACAAAAAAACTGATCAGCTATCCAACAAACTCCAAGCCCCCAAAACCCTGGGCTTCCAAGTTCAACAAAAAAACTGATAAGTTATCCCCCAAGCTCTAAACTACGAAATACCTTAGATGAAGGAGTTCATCGAAAAACGGATCAGCTATCTCCCAAGCTCTAAACCCCCAAAACCCTAGGCGTCCGAGTTCAACAAAAAAACTGATAAGTTATCCCCCAAGCTCTAAACTACGAAATACCTTAGATGAAGGAGTTCATCGAAAAACGGATCAGCTATCTCCCAAGCTCTAAACCCCCAAAACCCTAGGCGTCCGAGTTCAACAAAAAAACTGATCAGCTATCCCCCAAGCTTTAAACGCCCATAACCCTATGCTTCCAAGTTCAACAAAAAAACTGATAAGTTATCCCCCAAGCTCTAAACTACGAAATACCTTAGATGAAGGAGTTCATCGAAAAACGGATCAGCTATCTCCCAAGCTCTAAACCCACAAACCCTGGGCGTCCGAGTTCAACAAAAAAACTGATCTTCTATCCCATAAGCTCTAAATTTCCAAAACCCTGGGCTTCCGAGTTCAACAAAAAAACTGATCATCTATCCCACAAACTGTTAAACCCCAAAACACAGGGCGTCCGAGTTTAACAAAAAAACTGATAAGCTATCCCACAAGCTCTAAATTTCCGAAACCTGGGGCTTCCGAGTTCAACAAAAAAACTGATAAGTTATCCCCCAAGCTCTAAACAACCAAATACCTTGGGTGACGGAGTTCATCAAAAAAACGGATCAGCTATCCCCCAAGCTCTAAACCCCCAAAACCCTGGGCGTCCGAGTTTAACAAAAAAACTGATCATCTATCCCACAAACTCTAAACCCCCAAAACCCTGGGCGTCCGAGTTCAACAAAAAAACTGATCAGCCATCCCTCAAGCTTTAAGCAACCAAAACCCTGGGCTTCCGAGTTCAACAAAAAAACTGATCATCTATACCACAACTTCTAAACCCCCAAGACCCTGGGTTTTCAAGTTCAACAAAAAAACTAATCAGCTATCCCCCAAGCTTTAAACCCCTAAAACCCTATGCTTCCAAGCTCAACAAAATTAACTTAACAGCTATCCCCCAAGCTTTAAGCCACCAAAACCCTGGGCTTCCGAGTTCAACAAAAATACTGATCATCCATCCAACAAACTATAAACCCCCAAAACCCTGGGCATCAAAGTTCAACAAAAAAACTGATCAGCTATCCCCCAAGCTTTAAGCAACCAAAACCCTGGGCTTCCGAGTTCAACAAAAAAACTGATCATCTATCCCACTAACAGTTAAACTCCGAAACCCAGGGCGTCCGACGTCAAAAAAAAAACTGATCAGCTATCCCCCATGCTCTAAGCCCCCAAAACCCTGGACGTCCGAGTTTAACAAAAAAACTGATAAGCTATCCCACAAGCCCTAAATTCCCAAAACCCTGGGCTTTCGAGTTCAACAAAAAAACTGATAAGTTATCCCCCAAGCTCTAACATACCAAATACCTTGGGTGACGGAGTTCATCAAAAAGACGGATCAGCTATCCCCCAAGCTCTATACCCCCAAAACCCTGGGCGTCCGAGTTTAACAAAAAAACTAATCATCTATCCCACAAACTCTAAATCCCCAAAACCCTGGGCGTCCGAGTCGAACATAAAAACTGAACAGCTATCCCCCAAGCTCTAAACCCCCAAAACCCTGGGCGTCCGAGTTCAACAAAAAGACTGATCAGCCATCCCACAAGCTTTAAGCAACCAAAACCCTGGGCTTCCGAGTTCAACAAAAAAACTGATCATCTATACCACAACTTCTAAACCCCAAAATCCCTGGGCATCCAAGTTCAACAAAAAAACCGATTAGCTATCCAACGAGTTCTAAACCCCCAAAACCCTGGGCTTCCAAGTTCAACAAAAAAACTGATCATCTATTCTACAACTTCTTAACCCCCAAAACCCTGGGCATCCAAGTTCAACAAAAAAACTGATCAGCTATCCAACAAACTCCAAGCCCCCAAAACCCTGGGCTTCCAAGTTCAACAAAAAAACTGATAAGTTATCCCCCAAGCTCTAAACTACGAAATACCTTAGATGAAGGAGTTCATCGAAAAACGGATCAGCTATCTCCCAAGCTCTAAACCCCCAAAACCCTAGGCGTCCGAGTTCAACAAAAAAACTGATCAGCTATCCCCCAAGCTTTAAACGCCCATAACCCTATGCTTCCAAGTTCAACAAAAAAACTGATAAGTTATCCCCCAAGCTCTAAACTACGAAATACCTTAGATGAAGGAGTTCATCGAAAAACGGATCAGCTATCTCCCAAGCTCTAAACCCACAAACCCTGGGCTTCCGAGTTCAACAAAAAAACTGATCATCTATACCACAACTTCTAAACCCCCAAGACCCTGGGTTTTCAAGTTCAACAAAAAAACTAATCAGCTATCCCCCAAGCTTTAAACCCCTAAAACCCTATGCTTCCAAGCTCAACAAAATTAACTTAACAGCTATCCCCCAAGCTTTAAGCCACCAAAACCCTGGGCTTCCGAGTTCAACAAAAATACTGATCATCCATCCAACAAACTATAAACCCCCAAAACCCTGGGCATCAAAGTTCAACAAAAAAACTGATCAGCTATCCCCCAAGCTTTAAGCAACCAAAACCCTGGGCTTCCGAGTTCAACAAAAAAACTGATCATCTATCCCACTAACAGTTAAACCCCGAAACCCAGGGCGTCCGACGTCAAAAAAAAAACTGATCAGCTATCCCCCATGCTCTAAGCCCCCAAAACCCTGGACGTCCGAGTTTAACAAAAAAACTGATAAGCTATCCCACAAGCCCTAAATTCCCAAAACCCTGGGCTTTCGAGTTCAACAAAAAAACTGATAAGTTATCCCGCAAGCTCTAAACTACCAAATACCTTGGGTGACGGAGTTCATCAATAAAACGGATCAGCTATCTCCCAAGCTCTAAACCCTCAAAACCCTAGGTGTCCGAGTTCAACAAAAAAACTGATCAGCTATCCCCCAAGCTTTAAACCCCTAAAACCCTATACTTCCAAGCTCAACAAAATTAACTTAACAGCTATCCCCTAAGCTTTATGCCACCAAAAACCTGGGCTTCCGAGTTCAACAAAAATACTGATCATCCATCCAACAAACTATAAACCCCCAAAACCCTGGGCATCCGAGTTCATCAAAAAAACGGATCAGCTATCCCGCAAGCTCTAAGACCCCAAAACCCTGGGCATCCGAGTTTAACAAAAAAACTAATCATCTATCCCACAAACTCTAAATCCCCAAAACCCTGGGCGTCCGAGTCGAACATAAAACTTGAACAGCTATCCTCCAAGCTCTAAACCCCCAAAACCCTGGGCGTCCGAGTTCAACAAAAAGACTGATCAGCCATCCCCCAAGCTTTAAGCAACCAAAACCCTGGGCTTCCGAGTTCAACAAAAAAACTGATCATCTATACCACAACTTCTGAACCCCCAAAACCCTGAGCATCCAAGTTCAACAAAAAAACCGATCAGCTATCCAACGAATTCTAAACCCCCAAAACCCTGGGCTTCCAAGTTCAACAAAAAAACTGATCATCTATACCACAACTTCTAAACCCCCAAAACCCTGGGCATCCAAGTTCAACAAAAAAACCGATCAGCTATCCAACAAACTCTAAGCCCCCAAAACCGTGGGCTTCCAAGTTCAACAAAAAAACTGATCAGCTATCCCCCAAGCTTTAAGCAACCAAAACCCTGGGCTTCCGAGTTCAACAAAAAAACTGATCATCTATACCACAACTTCTAAACCCCCAAAACCCTGGGCATCCAAGTTCAACAAAAAAACCGATCAGCTATCCAACAAACTCTAAACCCCCAAAACCCTGGGCTTTCGAGTTCAACAAAAAAACTGATAAGTTATTCCCCAAGCTCTAACATACCAAATACCTTGGGTGACGGAGTTCATCAAAAAAACGGATCAGCTATCTCCCAAGCTCTAAACCCCCAAAACCCTTGGCGTCCAAGTTCATCAAAAAAACGGATCAGCTATCTCCCAAGCTCTAAACCCCCAAAACCCTGGGCGTCCAAGTTCAACAAAAAAACTGATCAGCTATCCCCCAAGCTTTAAGCAACCAAAACCCTGGGCTTCCGAGTTCAACAAAAAAACTGATAAAATATCCCGCAAGCTCTAAACTACCAAATACCTTGGGTGACGGAGTTCATCAAAAAAACGGATCAGCTATCTCCCAAGCTCTAAACCCCCAAAACCCTGGGCGTCCAAGTTCATCAAAAAAACTGATCAGCTATCCCCCAAGCTTAAAGCAACCAAAACCCTGGGCTTCCGAGTTCAACGAAAAAACTGATCATCTATCCCACTAACAGTTAAACCCCGAAACCCAGGGCGTCCGAGGTCAAAAAAAAAACTGATCAGCTATCCCCCATGCTCTAAGCCCCGAAAACCCTGGACGTCCGAGTTTAACAAAAAAACTGATAAGCTATCCCACAAGCCCTAAATTCCCAAAACCCTGGGCTTTCGAGTTCAACAAAAAAACTGATAAGTTATCCCGCAAGCTCTAAACTACCAAATACCTTGGGTGACGGAGTTCATCAATAAAACGGATCAGCTATCTCCCAAACTCTAAACCCCCAAAACCCTAGGTGTCCGAGTTCAACAAAAAAACTGATCAGCTATCCCCCACGCTTTAAACCCCTAAAACCCTATGCTTCCAAGCTCAACAAAATTAACTTAACAGCTATCCCCTAAGCTCTATACCCCCAAAACCCTGGGCGTCCGAGTTTAACAAAAAAACTAATCATCTATCCCACAAACTCTAAATCCCCAAAACCCTGGGCGTCCGAGTCGAACATAAAAACTGAACAGCTATCCCCCAAGCTCTAAACCCCCAAAACCCTGGGCGTCCGAGTTCAACAAAAAGACTGATCAGCCATCCCACAAGCTTTAAGCAACCAAAACCCTGGGCTTCCGAGTTCAACAAAAAAACTGATCATCTATACCACAACTTCTAAACCCCAAAATCCCTATGCTTCCAAGCTCAACAAAATTAACTTAACAGCTATCCCCCAAGCTTTAAGCCACCAAAACCCTGGACTTCCGAGTTCAACAAAAATACTGATCATCCATCCAACAAACTATAAACCCCCAAAACCCTGGGCATCCAAGTTCAACAAAAAAACTGATCAGCTATCCCCCAAGCTTTAAGCAACCAAAACCCTGGGCTTCCGAGTTCAACAAAAAAACTGATCATCTATCCCACAAACAGTTAAACCCCGAAACCCAGGGCGTCCGAGGTCAAAAAAAAAACTGATCAGATATCCCCCATGCTCTAAGCCCCCAAAACCCTGGACGTCCGAGTTTAACAAAAAAACTGATAAGCTATCCCACAAGCCCTAAATTCTCAAAACCCTGGGCTTTCGAGTTCAACAAAAAAACTGATAAGTAATCCCCCAAGCTCTAACATACCAAATACCTTGGGTGACGGAGTTCATCAAAAAGACGGATCAGCTATCCCGCAAGCTCTAAGACCCCAAAACCCTGGGCATCCGAGTTTAACAAAAAAACTAATCATCTATCCCACAAACTCTAAATCCCCAAAACCCTGGGCGTCCGAGTCGAACATAAAACTTGAACAGCTATCCTCCAAGCTCTAAACCCCCAAAACCCTGGGCGTCCGAGTTCAACAAAAAGACTGATCAGCCATCCCCCAAGCTTTAAGCAACCAAAACCCTGGGCTTCCGAGTTCAACAAAAAAACTGATCATCTATACCACAACTTCTGAACCCCCAAAACCCTGGGCATCCAAGTTCGACAAAAAAACCGATCAGCTATCCAACGAGTTCTAAACCCCCAAAACCCTGGGCTTCCAAGTTCAACAAAAAAACTGATCATCTATACCACAACTTCTAAACCCCCAAAACCCTGGGCATCCAAGTTCAACAAAAAACCGATCAGCTCTCCAACAAACTCTAAGCCCCCAAAACCCTGGGCTTCCAAGTTCAACAAAAAAACTGATCAGCTATCCCCCAAGCTTTAAGCAACCAAAACCCTGGGCTTCCGAGTTCAACAAAAAAACTGATCATCTATCCCACTAACAGTTAAACCCCGAAACCCAGGGCGTCCGAGGTCAAAAAAAAAACTGATCAGCTATCCCCCATGCTCTAAGCCCCCAAAACCCTGGACGTCCGAGTTTAACAAAAAAACTGATAAGCTATCCCACAAGCCCTAAATTCCCAAAACCCTGGGCTTTCGAGTTCAACAAAAAAACTGATAAGTTATCCCGCAAGCTCTAAACTACCAAATACCTTGGGTGACGGAGTTCATCAATAAAACGGATCAGCTATCTCCCAAGCTCTAAACCCCCAAAACCCTAGGTGTCCGAGTTCAACAAAAAAACTGATCAGCTATCCCCCAAGCTTTAAACCCCTAAAACCCTATGCTTCCAAGCTCAACAAAATTAACTTAACAGCTATCCCCTAAGCTTTATGCTACCAAAAGCCTGGGCTTCCGAGTTCAACAAAAATACTGATCATCCATCCAACAAACTATAAACCCCCAAAACCCTGGGCATCCGAGTTCATCAAAAAAACGGATCAGCTATCCCCCAAGCTCTAAACCCCCAAAACCCTGGGCGTCCGAGTTCAACAAAAAAACTGATCATCTATACCACAACTTCTAAACGCCCAAGACCCTGGGCTTTCAAGTTCAACAAAAAAACTAATCAGCTATCCCCCAAGCTTTAAACCCCTAAAACCCTATGCTTCCAAGCTCAACAAAATTAACTTAACAGCTATCCCCCAAGCTTTAAGCCACCAAAACCCTGGGCTTCCGAGTTCAACAAAAATACTGATCATCCATCCAACAAACTATAAACCCCCAAAACCCTGGGCATCCAAGTTCAACAAAAAAACTGATCAGCTATCCCCCAAGCTTTAAGCAACCAAAACCCTGGGCTTCCGAGTTCAACAAAAAAACTGATCATCTATCCCACAAACAGTTAAACCCCGAAACCCAGGGCGTCCGAGGTCAAAAAAAAAACTGATCAGATATCCCCCATGCTCTAAGCCCCCAAAACCCTGGACGTCCGAGTTTAACAAAAAAACTGATAAGCTATCCCACAAGCCCTAAATTCTCAAAACCCTGGGCTTTCGAGTTCAACAAAAAAACTGATAAGTTATCCCGCAAGCTCTAAACTACCAAATACCTTGGGTGACGGAGTTCATCAATAAAACGGATCAGCTATCTCCCAAGCTCTAAACCCCCAAAACCCTAGGTGTCCGAGTTCAACAAAAAAACTGATCAGCTATCCCCCAAGCTTTAAACCCCTAAAACCCTATGCTTCCAAGCTCAACAAAATTAACTTAACAGCTATCCCCTAAGCTTTATGCTACCAAAACCCTGGGCTTCCGAGTTCAACAAAAAAACTGATAAAATATCCCGCAAGCTCTAAACTACCAAATACCTTGGGTGACGGAGTTCATCAAAAAAACGGATCAGCTATCTCCCAAGCTCTAAACCCCCAAAACCCTGGGCGTCCAAGTTCATCAAAAAAACTGATCAGCTATCCCCCAAGCTTAAAGCAACCAAAACCCTGGGCTTCCGAGTTCAACGAAAAAACTGATCATCTATCCCACTAACAGTTAAACCCCGAAACCCAGGGCGTCCGAGGTCAAAAAAAAACTGATCAGCTATCCCCCATGCTCTAAGCCCCGAAAACCCTGGACGTCCGAGTTTAACAAAAAAACTGATAAGCTATCCCACAAGCCCTAAATTCCCAAAACCCTGGGCTTTCGAGTTCAACAAAAAAACTGATAAGTTATCCCGCAAGCTCTAAACTACCAAATACCTTGGGTGACGGAGTTCATCAATAAAACGGATCAGCTATCTCCCAAACTCTAAACCCCCAAAACCCTAGGTGTCCGAGTTCAACAAAAAAACTGATCAGCTATCCCCCACGCTTTAAACCCCTAAAACCCTATGCTTCCAAGCTCAACAAAATTAACTTAACAGCTATCCCCTAAGCTCTATACCCCCAAAACCCTGGGCGTCCGAGTTTAACAAAAAAACTAATCATCTATCCCACAAACTCTAAATCCCCAAAACCCTGGGCGTCCGAGTCGAACATAAAAACTGAACAGCTATCCCCCAAGCTCTAAACCCCCAAAACCCTGGGCGTCCGAGTTCAACAAAAAGACTGATCAGCCATCCCACAAGCTTTAAGCAACCAAAACCCTGGGCTTCCGAGTTCAACAAAAAAACTGATCATCTATACCACAACTTCTAAACCCCAAAATCCCTATGCTTCCAAGCTCAACAAAATTAACTTAACAGCTATCCCCCAAGCTTTAAGCCACCAAAACCCTGGACTTCCGAGTTCAACAAAAATACTGATCATCCATCCAACAAACTATAAACCCCCAAAACCCTGGGCATCCAAGTTCAACAAAAAAACTGATCAGCTATCCCCCAAGCTTTAAGCAACCAAAACCCTGGGCTTCCGAGTTCAACAAAAAAACTGATCATCTATCCCACAAACAGTTAAACCCCGAAACCCAGGGCGTCCGAGGTCAAAAAAAAAACTGATCAGATATCCCCCATGCTCTAAGCCCCCAAAACCCTGGACGTCCGAGTTTAACAAAAAAACTGATAAGCTATCCCACAAGCCCTAAATTCTCAAAACCCTGGGCTTTCGAGTTCAACAAAAAAACTGATAAGTAATCCCCCAAGCTCTAACATACCAAATACCTTGGGTGACGGAGTTCATCAAAAAGACGGATCAGCTATCCCGCAAGCTCTAAGACCCCAAAACCCTGGGCATCCGAGTTTAACAAAAAAACTAATCATCTATCCCACAAACTCTAAATCCCCAAAACCCTGGGCGTCCGAGTCGAACATAAAACTTGAACAGCTATCCTCCAAGCTCTAAACCCCCAAAACCCTGGGCGTCCGAGTTCAACAAAAAGACTGATCAGCCATCCCCCAAGCTTTAAGCAACCAAAACCCTGGGCTTCCGAGTTCAACAAAAAAACTGATCATCTATACCACAACTTCTGAACCCCCAAAACCCTGGGCATCCAAGTTCGACAAAAAAACCGATCAGCTATCCAACGAGTTCTAAACCCCCAAAACCCTGGGCTTCCAAGTTCAACAAAAAAACTGATCATCTATACCACAACTTCTAAACCCCCAAAACCCTGGGCATCCAAGTTCAACAAAAAACCGATCAGCTCTCCAACAAACTCTAAGCCCCCAAAACCCTGGGCTTCCAAGTTCAACAAAAAAACTGATCAGCTATCCCCCAAGCTTTAAGCAACCAAAACCCTGGGCTTCCGAGTTCAACAAAAAAACTGATCATCTATCCCACTAACAGTTAAACCCCGAAACCCAGGGCGTCCGAGGTCAAAAAAAAAACTGATCAGCTATCCCCCATGCTCTAAGCCCCCAAAACCCTGGACGTCCGAGTTTAACAAAAAAACTGATAAGCTATCCCACAAGCCCTAAATTCCCAAAACCCTGGGCTTTCGAGTTCAACAAAAAAACTGATAAGTTATCCCGCAAGCTCTAAACTACCAAATACCTTGGGTGACGGAGTTCATCAATAAAACGGATCAGCTATCTCCCAAGCTCTAAACCCCCAAAACCCTAGGTGTCCGAGTTCAACAAAAAAACTGATCAGCTATCCCCCAAGCTTTAAACCCCTAAAACCCTATGCTTCCAAGCTCAACAAAATTAACTTAACAGCTATCCCCTAAGCTTTATGCTACCAAAAGCCTGGGCTTCCGAGTTCAACAAAAATACTGATCATCCATCCAACAAACTATAAACCCCCAAAACCCTGGGCATCCGAGTTCATCAAAAAAACGGATCAGCTATCCCCCAAGCTCTAAACCCCCAAAACCCTGGGCGTCCGAGTTCAACAAAAAAACTGATCATCTATACCACAACTTCTAAACGCCCAAGACCCTGGGCTTTCAAGTTCAACAAAAAAACTAATCAGCTATCCCCCAAGCTTTAAACCCCTAAAACCCTATGCTTCCAAGCTCAACAAAATTAACTTAACAGCTATCCCCCAAGCTTTAAGCCACCAAAACCCTGGGCTTCCGAGTTCAACAAAAATACTGATCATCCATCCAACAAACTATAAACCCCCAAAACCCTGGGCATCCAAGTTCAACAAAAAAACTGATCAGCTATCCCCCAAGCTTTAAGCAACCAAAACCCTGGGCTTCCGAGTTCAACAAAAAAACTGATCATCTATCCCACAAACAGTTAAACCCCGAAACCCAGGGCGTCCGAGGTCAAAAAAAAAACTGATCAGATATCCCCCATGCTCTAAGCCCCCAAAACCCTGGACGTCCGAGTTTAACAAAAAAACTGATAAGCTATCCCACAAGCCCTAAATTCTCAAAACCCTGGGCTTTCGAGTTCAACAAAAAAACTGATAAGTAATCCCCCAAGCTCTAACATACCAAATACCTTGGGTGACGAAGTTCATCAAAAAGACGGATCAGCTATCCCGCAAGCTCTAAGACCCCAAAACCCTGGGCATCCGAGTTTAACAAAAAAACTAATCATCTATCCCACAAACTCTAAATCCCCAAAACCCTGGGCGTCCGAGTCGAACATAAAACTTGAACAGCTATCCTCCAAGCTCTAAACCCCCAAAACCCTGGGCGTCCGAGTTCAACAAAAAGACTGATCAGCCATCCCCCAAGCTTTAAGCAACCAAAACCCTGGGCTTCCGAGTTCAACAAAAAAACTGATCAGCTATCCAACAAACTCCAAGCCCCCAAAACCCTGGGCTTCCAAGTTCAACAAAAAAACTGATAAGTTATCCCCCAAGCTCTAAACTACGAAATACCTTAGATGAAGGAGTTCATCGAAAAACGGATCAGCTATCTCCCAAGCTCTAAACCCCCAAAACCCTAGGCGTCCGAGTTCAACAAAAAAACTGATCAGCTATCCCCCAAGCTTTAAACGCCCATAACCCTATGCTTCCAAGTTCAACAAAAAAACTGATAAGTTATCCCCCAAGCTCTAAACTACGAAATACCTTAGATGAAGGAGTTCATCGAAAAACGGATCAGCTATCTCCCAAGCTCTAAACCCACAAACCCTGGGCGTCCGAGTTCAACAAAAAAACTGATCTTCTATCCCATAAGCTCTAAATTTCCAAAACCCTGGGCTTCCGAGTTCAACAAAAAAACTGATCATCTATCCCACAAACTGTTAAACCCCAAAACACAGGGCGTCCGAGTTTAACAAAAAAACTGATAAGCTATCCCACAAGCTCTAAATTCCCGAAACCTGGGGCTTCCGAGTTCAACAAAAAAACTGATAAGTTATCCCCCAAGCTCTAAACAACCAAATACCTTGGGTGACGGAGTTCATCAAAAAAACGGATCAGCTATCCCCCAAGCTCTAAACCCCCAAAACCCTGAGCGTCCGAGTTTAACAAAAAAACTGATCATCTATCCCACCAACTCTAAACCCCCAAAACCCTGGGCGTCCGAGTTCAACAAAAAAACTGATCAGCCATCCCTCAAGCTTTAAGCAACCAAAACCCTGGGCTTCCGAGTTCAACAAAAAAACTGATCATCTATACCACAACTTCTAAACCCCCAAGACCCTGGGTTTTCAAGTTCAACAAAAAAACTAATCAGCTATCCCCCAAGCTTTAAACCCCTAAAACCCTATGCTTCCAAGCTCAACAAAATTAACTTAACAGCTATCCCCCAAGCTTTAAGCCACCAAAACCCTGGGCTTCCGAGTTCAACAAAAATACTGATCATCCATCCAACAAACTATAAACCCCCAAAACCCTGGGCATCAAAGTTCAACAAAAAAACTGATCAGCTATCCCCCAAGCTTTAAGCAACCAAAACCCTGGGCTTCCGAGTTCAACAAAAAAACTGATCATCTATCCCACTAACAGTTAAACCCCGAAACCCAGGGCGTCCGACGTCAAAAAAAAAACTGATCAGCTATCCCCCATGCTCTAAGCCCCCAAAACCCTGGACGTCCGAGTTTAACAAAAAAACTGATAAGCTATCCCACAAGCCCTAAATTCCCAAAACCCTGGGCTTTCGAGTTCAACAAAAAAACTGATAAGTTATCCCGCAAGCTCTAAACTACCAAATACCTTGGGTGACGGAGTTCATCAATAAAACGGATCAGCTATCTCCCAAGCTCTAAACCCTCAAAACCCTAGGTGTCCGAGTTCAACAAAAAAACTGATCAGCTATCCCCCAAGCTTTAAACCCCTAAAACCCTATACTTCCAAGCTCAACAAAATTAACTTAACAGCTATCCCCTAAGCTTTATGCCACCAAAAACCTGGGCTTCCGAGTTCAACAAAAATACTGATCATCCATCCAACAAACTATAAACCCCCAAAACCCTGGGCATCCGAGTTCATCAAAAAAACGGATCAGCTATCCCGCAAGCTCTAAGACCCCAAAACCCTGGGCATCCGAGTTTAACAAAAAAACTAATCATCTATCCCACAAACTCTAAATCCCCAAAACCCTGGGCGTCCGAGTCGAACATAAAACTTGAACAGCTATCCTCCAAGCTCTAAACCCCCAAAACCCTGGGCGTCCGAGTTCAACAAAAAGACTGATCAGCCATCCCCCAAGCTTTAAGCAACCAAAACCCTGGGCTTCCGAGTTCAACAAAAAAACTGATCATCTATACCACAACTTCTGAACCCCCAAAACCCTGGGCATCCAAGTTCGACAAAAAAACCGATCAGCTATCCAACGAGTTCTAAACCCCCAAAACCCTGGGCTTCCAAGTTCAACAAAAAAACTGATCATCTATACCACAACTTCTAAACCCCCAAAACCCTGGGCATCCAAGTTCAACAAAAAACCGATCAGCTATCCAACAAACTCTAAGCCCCCAAAACCCTGGGCTTCCAAGTTCAACAAAAAAACTGATCAGCTATCCCCCAAGCTTTAAGCAACCAAAACCCTGGGCTTCCGAGTTCAACAAAAAAACTGATCATCTATCCCACTAACAGTTAAACCCCGAAACCCAGGGCGTCCGAGGTCAAAAAAAAAACTGATCAGCTATCCCCCATGCTCTAAGCCCCCAAAACCCTGGACGTCCGAGTTTAACAAAAAAACTGATAAGCTATCCCACAAGCCCTAAATTCCCAAAACCCTGGGCTTTCGAGTTCAACAAAAAAACTGATAAGTTATCCCGCAAGCTCTAAACTACCAAATACCTTGGGTGACGGAGTTCATCAATAAAACGGATCAGCTATCTCCCAAGCTCTAAACCCCCAAAACCCTAGGTGTCCGAGTTCAACAAAAAAACTGATCAGCTATCCCCCAAGCTTTAAACCCCTAAAACCCTATGCTTCCAAGCTCAACAAAATTAACTTAACAGCTATCCCCTAAGCTTTATGCTACCAAAAGCCTGGGCTTCCGAGTTCAACAAAAATACTGATCATCCATCCAACAAACTATAAACCCCCAAAACCCTGGGCATCCGAGTTCATCAAAAAAACGGATCAGCTATCCCCCAAGCTCTAAACCCCCAAAACCCTGGGCGTCCGAGTTCAACAAAAAAACTGATCATCTATACCACAACTTCTAAACCCCCAAGACCCTGGGCTTTCAAGTTCAACAAAAAAACTAATCAGCTATCCCCCAAGCTTTAAACCCCTAAAACCCTATGCTTCCAAGCTCAACAAAATTAACTTAACAGCTATCCCCCAAGCTTTAAGCCACCAAAACCCTGGGCTTCCGAGTTCAACAAAAATACTGATCATCCATCCAACAAACTATAAACCCCCAAAACCCTGGGCATCCAAGTTCAACAAAAAAACTGATCAGCTATCCCCCAAGCTTTAAGCAACCAAAACCCTGGGCTTCCGAGTTCAACAAAAAAACTGATCATCTATCCCCCAAACAGTTAAACCCCGAAACCCAGGGCGTCCGAGGTCAAAAAAAAAACTGATCAGATATCCCCCATGCTCTAAGCCCCCAAAACCCTGGACGTCCGAGTTTAACAAAAAAACTGATAAGCTATCCCACAAGCCCTAAATTCTCAAAACCCTGGGCTTTCGAGTTCAACAAAAAAACTGATAAGTAATCCCCCAAGCTCTAACATACCAAATACCTTGGGTGACGAAGTTCATCAAAAAGACGGATCAGCTATCCCGCAAGCTCTAAGACCCCAAAACCCTGGGCATCCGAGTTTAACAAAAAAACTAATCATCTATCCCACAAACTCTAAATCCCCAAAACCCTGGGCGTCCGAGTCGAACATAAAACTTGAACAGCTATCCTCCAAGCTCTAAACCCCCAAAACCCTGGGCGTCCGAGTTCAACAAAAAGACTGATCAGCCATCCCCCAAGCTTTAAGCAACCAAAACCCTGGGCTTCCGAGTTCAACAAAAAAACTGATCAGCTATCCAACAAACTCCAAGCCCCCAAAACCCTGGGCTTCCAAGTTCAACAAAAAAACTGATAAGTTATCCCCCAAGCTCTAAACTACGAAATACCTTAGATGAAGGAGTTCATCGAAAAACGGATCAGCTATCTCCCAAGCTCTAAACCCCCAAAACCCTAGGCGTCCGAGTTCAACAAAAAAACTGATCAGCTATCCCCCAAGCTTTAAACGCCCATAACCCTATGCTTCCAAGTTCAACAAAAAAACTGATAAGTTATCCCCCAAGCTCTAAACTACGAAATACCTTAGATGAAGGAGTTCATCGAAAAACGGATCAGCTATCTCCCAAGCTCTAAACCCACAAACCCTGGGCGTCCGAGTTCAACAAAAAAACTGATCTTCTATCCCATAAGCTCTAAATTTCCAAAACCCTGGGCTTCCGAGTTCAACAAAAAAACTGATCATCTATCCCACAAACTGTTAAACCCCAAAACACAGGGCGTCCGAGTTTAACAAAAAAACTGATAAGCTATCCCACAAGCTCTAAATTCCCGAAACCTGGGGCTTCCGAGTTCAACAAAAAAACTGATAAGTTATCCCCCAAGCTCTAAACAACCAAATACCTTGGGTGACGGAGTTCATCAAAAAAACGGATCAGCTATCCCCCAAGCTCTAAACCCCCAAAACCCTGGGCGTCCGAGTTTAACAAAAAAACTGATCATCTATCCCACCAACTCTAAACCCCCAAAACCCTGGGCGTCCGAGTTCAACAAAAAAACTGATCAGCCATCCCTCAAGCTTTAAGCAACCAAAACCCTGGGCTTCCGAGTTCAACAAAAAAACTGATCATCTATACCACAACTTCTAAACCCCCAAGACCCTGGGTTTTCAAGTTCAACAAAAAAACTAATCAGCTATCCCCCAAGCTTTAAACCCCTAAAACCCTATGCTTCCAAGCTCAACAAAATTAACTTAACAGCTATCCCCCAAGCTTTAAGCCACCAAAACCCTGGGCTTCCGAGTTCAACAAAAATACTGATCATCCATCCAACAAACTATAAACCCCCAAAACCCTGGGCATCAAAGTTCAACAAAAAAACTGATCAGCTATCCCCCAAGCTTTAAGCAACCAAAACCCTGGGCTTCCGAGTTCAACAAAAAAACTGATCATCTATCCCACTAACAGTTAAACCCCGAAACCCAGGGCGTCCGACGTCAAAAAAAAAACTGATCAGCTATCCCCCATGCTCTAAGCCCCCAAAACCCTGGACGTCCGAGTTTAACAAAAAAACTGATAAGCTATCCCACAAGCCCTAAATTCCCAAAACCCTGGGCTTTCGAGTTCAACAAAAAAACTGATAAGTTATCCCGCAAGCTCTAAACTACCAAATACCTTGGGTGACGGAGTTCATCAATAAAACGGATCAGCTATCTCCCAAGCTCTAAACCCTCAAAACCCTAGGTGTCCGAGTTCAACAAAAAAACTGATCAGCTATCCCCCAAGCTTTAAACCCCTAAAACCCTATACTTCCAAGCTCAACAAAATTAACTTAACAGCTATCCCCTAAGCTTTATGCCACCAAAAACCTGGGCTTCCGAGTTCAACAAAAATACTGATCATCCATCCAACAAACTATAAACCCCCAAAACCCTGGGCATCCGAGTTCATCAAAAAAACGGATCAGCTATCCCGCAAGCTCTAAGACCCCAAAACCCTGGGCATCCGAGTTTAACAAAAAAACTAATCATCTATCCCACAAACTCTAAATCCCCAAAACCCTGGGCGTCCGAGTCGAACATAAAACTTGAACAGCTATCCTCCAAGCTCTAAACCCCCAAAACCCTGGGCGTCCGAGTTCAACAAAAAGACTGATCAGCCATCCCCCAAGCTTTAAGCAACCAAAACCCTGGGCTTCCGAGTTCAACAAAAAAACTGATCATCTATACCACAACTTCTGAACCCCCAAAACCCTGAGCATCCAAGTTCAACAAAAAAACCGATCAGCTATCCAACGAATTCTAAACCCCCAAAACCCTGGGCTTCCAAGTTCAACAAAAAAACTGATCATCTATACCACAACTTCTAAACCCCCAAAACCCTGGGCATCCAAGTTCAACAAAAAAACCGATCAGCTATCCAACAAACTCTAAGCCCCCAAAACCGTGGGCTTCCAAGTTCAACAAAAAAACTGATCAGCTATCCCCCAAGCTTTAAGCAACCAAAACCCTGGGCTTCCGAGTTCAACAAAAAAACTGATCATCTATACCACAACTTCTAAACCCCCAAAACCCTGGGCATCCAAGTTCAACAAAAAAACCGATCAGCTATCCAACAAACTCTAAACCCCCAAAACCCTGGGCTTTCGAGTTCAACAAAAAAACTGATAAGTTATTCCCCAAGCTCTAACATACCAAATACCTTGGGTGACGGAGTTCATCAAAAAAACGGATCAGCTATCTCCCAAGCTCTAAACCCCCAAAACCCTTGGCGTCCAAGTTCATCAAAAAAACGGATCAGCTATCTCCCAAGCTCTAAACCCCCAAAACCCTGGGCGTCCAAGTTCAACAAAAAAACTGATCAGCTATCCCCCAAGCTTTAAGCAACCAAAACCCTGGGCTTCCGAGTTCAACAAAAAAACTGATAAAATATCCCGCAAGCTCTAAACTACCAAATACCTTGGGTGACGGAGTTCATCAAAAAAACGGATCAGCTATCTCCCAAGCTCTAAACCCCCAAAACCCTGGGCGTCCAAGTTCATCAAAAAAACTGATCAGCTATCCCCCAAGCTTAAAGCAACCAAAACCCTGGGCTTCCGAGTTCAACGAAAAAACTGATCATCTATCCCACTAACAGTTAAACCCCGAAACCCAGGGCGTCCGAGGTCAAAAAAAAAACTGATCAGCTATCCCCCATGCTCTAAGCCCCGAAAACCCTGGACGTCCGAGTTTAACAAAAAAACTGATAAGCTATCCCACAAGCCCTAAATTCCCAAAACCCTGGGCTTTCGAGTTCAACAAAAAAACTGATAAGTTATCCCGCAAGCTCTAAACTACCAAATACCTTGGGTGACGGAGTTCATCAATAAAACGGATCAGCTATCTCCCAAGCTCTAAACCCCCAAAACCCTAGGTGTCCGAGTTCAACAAAAAAACTGATCAGCTATCCCCCACGCTTTAAACCCCTAAAACCCTATGCTTCCAAGCTCAACAAAATTAACTTAACAGCTATCCCCTAAGCTCTATACCCCCAAAACCCTGGGCGTCCGAGTTTAACAAAAAAACTAATCATCTATCCTACAAACTCTAAATCCCCAAAACCCTGGGCGTCCGAGTCGAACATAAAAACTGAACAGCTATCCCCCAAGCTCTAAACCCCCAAAACCCTGGGCGTCCGAGTTCAACAAAAAGACTGATCAGCCATCCCACAAGCTTTAAGCAACCAAAACCCTGGGCTTCCGAGTTCAACAAAAAAACTGATCATCTATACCACAACTTCTAAACCCCAAAATCCCTATGCTTCCAAGCTCAACAAAATTAACTTAACAGCTATCCCCCAAGCTTTAAGCCACCAAAACCCTGGACTTCCGAGTTCAACAAAAATACTGATCATCCATCCAACAAACTATAAACCCCCAAAACCCTGGGCATCCAAGTTCAACAAAAAAACTGATCAGCTATCCCCCAAGCTTTAAGCAACCAAAACCCTGGGCTTCCGAGTTCAACAAAAAAACTGATCATCTATCCCACAAACAGTTAAACCCCGAAACCCAGGGCGTCCGAGGTCAAAAAAAAAACTGATCAGATATCCCCCATGCTCTAAGCCCCCAAAACCCTGGACGTCCGAGTTTAACAAAAAAACTGATAAGCTATCCCACAAGCCCTAAATTCTCAAAACCCTGGGCTTTCGAGTTCAACAAAAAAACTGATAAGTAATCCCCCAAGCTCTAACATACCAAATACCTTGGGTGACGGAGTTCATCAAAAAGACGGATCAGCTATCCCGCAAGCTCTAAGACCCCAAAACCCTGGGCATCCGAGTTTAACAAAAAAACTAATCATCTATCCCACAATCTCTAAATCCCCAAAACCCTGGGCGTCCGAGTCGAACATAAAACTTGAACAGCTATCCTCCAAGCTCTAAACCCCCAAAACCCTGGGCGTCCGAGTTCAACAAAAAGACTGATCAGCCATCCCCCAAGCTTTAAGCAACCAAAACCCTGGGCTTCCGAGTTCAACAAAAAAACTGATCATCTATACCACAACTTCTGAACCCCCAAAACCCTGGGCATCCAAGTTCAACAAAAAAACCGATCAGCTATCCAACGAGTTCTAAACCCCCAAAACCCTGGGCTTCCAAGTTCAACAAAAAAACTGATCATCTATACCACAACTTCTAAACCCCCAAAACCCTGGGCATCCAAGTTCAACAAAAAACCGATCAGCTATCCAACAAACTCTAAGCCCCCAAAACCCTGGGCTTCCAAGTTCAACAAAAAAACTGATCAGCTATCCCCCAAGCTTTAAGCAACCAAAACCCTGGGCTTCCGAGTTCAACAAAAAAACTGATCATCTATCCCACTAACAGTTAAACCCCGAAACCCAGGGCGTCCGAGGTCAAAAAAAAAACTGATCAGCTATCCCCCATGCTCTAAGCCCCCAAAACCCTGGACGTCCGAGTTTAACAAAAAAACTGATAAGCTATCCCACAAGCCCTAAATTCCCAAAACCCTGGGCTTTCGAGTTCAACAAAAAAACTGATAAGTTATCCCGCAAGCTCTAAACTACCAAATACCTTGGGTGACGGAGTTCATCAATAAAACGGATCAGCTATCTCCCAAGCTCTAAACCCCCAAAACCCTAGGTGTCCGAGTTCAACAAAAAAACTGATCAGCTATCCCCCAAGCTTTAAACCCCTAAAACCCTATGCTTCCAAGCTCAACAAAATTAACTTAACAGCTATCCCCTAAGCTTTATGCTACCAAAAGCCTGGGCTTCCGAGTTCAACAAAAATACTGATCATCCATCCAACAAACTATAAACCCCCAAAACCCTGGGCATCCGAGTTCATCAAAAAAACGGATCAGCTATCCCCCAAGCTCTAAACCCCCAAAACCCTGGGCGTCCGAGTTCAACAAAAAAACTGATCATCTATACCACAACTTCTAAACCCCCAAGACCCTGGGCTTTCAAGTTCAACAAAAAAACTAATCAGCTATCCCCCAAGCTTTAAACCCCTAAAACCCTATGCTTCCAAGCTCAACAAAATTAACTTAACAGCTATCCCCCAAGCTTTAAGCCACCAAAACCCTGGGCTTCCGAGTTCAACAAAAATACTGATCATCCATCCAACAAACTATAAACCCCCAAAACCCTGGGCATCCAAGTTCAACAAAAAACTGATCAGCTATCCCCCAAGCTTTAAGCAACCAAAACCCTGGGCTTCCGAGTTCAACAAAAAAACTGATCATCTATCCCACAAACAGTTAAACCCCGAAACCCAGGGCGTCCGAGGTCAAAAAAAAAAACTGATCAGATATCCCCCATGCTCTAAGCCCCCAAAACCCTGGACGTCCGAGTTTAACAAAAAAACTGATAAGCTATCCCACAAGCCCTAAATTCTCAAAACCCTGGGCTTTCGAGTTCAACAAAAAAACTGATAAGTAATCCCCCAAGCTCTAACATACCAAATACCTTGGGTGACGAAGTTCATCAAAAAGACGGATCAGCTATCCCGCAAGCTCTAAGACCCCAAAACCCTGGGCATCCGAGTTTAACAAAAAAACTAATCATCTATCCCACAAACTCTAAATCCCCAAAACCCTGGGCGTCCGAGTCGAACATAAAACTTGAACAGCTATCCTCCAAGCTCTAAACCCCCAAAACCCTGGGCGTCCGAGTTCAACAAAAAGACTGATCAGCCATCCCCCAAGCTTTAAGCAACCAAAACCCTGGGCTTCCGAGTTCAACAAAAAAACTGATCATCTATACCACAACTTCTGAACCCCCAAAACCCTGGGCATCCAAGTTCAACAAAAAAACCGATCAGCTATCCAACGAGTTCTAAACCCCCAAAACCCTGGGCTTCCAAGTTCAACAAAAAAACTGATCATCTATACCACAACTTCTAAACCCCCAAAACCCTGGGCATCCAAGTTCAACAAAAAAACCGATCAGCTATCCAACAAACTCTAAGCCCCCAAAACCCTGGGCTTCCAAGTTCAACAAAAAAACTGATCAGCTATCCCCCAAGCTTTAAGCAACCAAAACCCTGGGCTTCTGAGTTCAACAAAAAAACTGATCATCTATACCACAACTTCTAAACCCCCAAAACCCTGGGCATCCAAGTTCAACAAAAAAACCGATCAGCTATCCAACAAACTCTAAACCCCCAAAACCCTGGGCGTCCAAGTTCAACAAAAAAACTGATAAGTTATTCCCCAAGCTCTAACATATCAAATACCTTGGGTGACGGAGTTCATCAAAAAAACGGATCAGCTATCTCCCAAGCTCTAAACCCCCAAAACCCTTGGCGTCCAAGTTCATCAAAAAAACGGATCAGCTATCTCCCAAGCTCTAAACCCCCAAAACCCTTGGCGTCCAAGTTCATCAAAAAAACGGATCAGCTATCCCCCATGCTCTAAGCCCCCAAAACCCTGGACGTCCGAGTTTAACAAAAAAACTGATAAGCTATCCCACAAGCCCTAAATTCCCAAAACCCTGGGCTTTCGAGTTCAACAAAAAAACTAATCAGCTATCCCCCAAGCTTTAAACCCCTAAAACCCTATGCTTCCAAGCTCAACAAAATTAACTTAACAGCTATCCCCCAAGCTTTAAGCCACCAAAACCCTGGGCTTCCGAGTTCAACAAAAATACTGATCATCCATTCAACAAACTATAAACCCCCAAAACCCTGGGCATCCAAGTTCAACAAAAAAACTGATCAGCTATCCCCCAAGCTTTAAGCAACCAAAACCCTGGGCTTCCGAGTTTAACAAAAAAACTGATAAGCTATCCCACAAGCCCTAAATTCTCAAAACCCTGGGCTTTCGAGTTCAACAAAAAAACTGATAAGTAATCCCCCAAGCTCTAACATACCAAATACCTTGGGTGACGGAGTTCATCAAAAAGACGGATCAGCTATCCCGCAAGCTCTAAGACCCCAAAACCCTGGGCATCCGAGTTTAACAAAAAAACTAATCATCTATCCCACAAACTCTAAATCCCCAAAACCCTGGGCGTCCGAGTCGAACATAAAACTTGAACAGCTATCCTCCAAGCTCTAAACCCCCAAAACCCTGGGCTTCCGAGTTCAACAAAAAAACTGATCATCTATACCACAACTTCTGAACCCCCAAAACCCTGGGCATCCAAGTTCAACAAAAGAACCGATCAGCTATCCAACGAGTTCTAAACCCCCAAAACCCTGGGCTTCCAAGTTCAACAAAAAAACTGATCATCTATACCACAACTTCTAAACCCCCAAAACCCTGGGCATCCAAGTTCAACAAAAAAACCGATCAGCTATCCAACAAACTCTAAGCCCCCAAAACCTTGGGCTTCCAAGTTCAACAAAAAAACCGATCAGCTATCCAACAAACTCTAAACCCCCAAAACCCTGGGCTTTCGAGTTCAACAAAAAAACTGATAAGTTATTCCCCAAGCTCTAACATACCAAATACCTTGGGTGACGGAGTTCATCAAAAAAACGGATCAGCTATCTCCCAAGCTCTAAACCCCCAAAACCCTTGGCGTCCAAGTTCATCAAAAAAACGGATCAGCTATCTCCCAAGCTCTAAACCCCCAAAACCCTGGGCGTCCAAGTTCAACAAAAAAACTGATCAGCTATCCCCCAAGCTTTAAGCAACCAAAACCCTGGGCTTCCGAGTTCAACAAAAAAACTGATAAAATATCCCGCAAGCTCTAAACTACCAAATACCTTGGGTGACGGAGTTCATCAAAAAAACGGATCAGCTATCTCCCAAGCTCTAAACCCCCAAAACCCTGGGCGTCCAAGTTCATCAAAAAAACGGATCAGCTATCTCCCAAGCTCTAAACCCCCAAAACCCTAGGCGTCCGAGTTCAACAAAAAAACTGATCAGCTATCCCCCAAGCTTTAAACACCCATAACCCTATGCTTTCAAGTTCAACAAAAAAACTGATAAGTTATCCCCCAAGCTCTAAACTACGAAATACCTTAGATGAAGGAGTTCATCGAAGAACGGATCAGCTATCTCCCAAGCTCTAAACCCACAAACCCTGGGCGTCCGAGTTCAACAAAAAAACTGATCTTCTATCCCATAAGCTCTAAATTTCCAAAACCCTGGGCTTCCGAGTTCAACAAAAAAACTGATCATCTATCCCACAAACTGTTAAACCCCAAAACCCAGGGCGTCCGAGGTCAAAAAAAAACTGATCAGCTATCCCCCATGCTCTAAGCCCCCAAAACCCTGGACGTCCGAGTTTAACAAAAAAACTGATAAGCTATCCCACAAGCTCTAAATTCCCGAAACCCGGGGCTTCCGAGTTCAACAAAAAAACTGATAAGTTATCCCCCAAGCTCTAAACTACCAAATACCTTGGGTGACGGAGTTCATCAAAAAAACGGATCAGCTATCCCCCAAGCTCTAAACCCCAAAAACCCTGGGCGCCCGAGTTTAACAAAAAAACTGATCATCTATCCCACAAACTCTAAACCCCCAAAACCCTGGGCGTCCGAGTTCAACAAAAAAACTGATCAGCCATCCCCCAAGCTTTAAGCAACCAAAACCCTGGGCTTCCGAAATCAACAAAAAAACTGATCATCTATACCACAACTTCTAAACCCCCAAGACCATGGGCTTTCAAGTTCAACAAAAAAACTGATCAGCTATCCCCCAAGCTTTAAGCAACCAAAACCCTGGGCTTCCGAGTTCAACAAAAAAACTGATCATCTATCCCACAAACAGTTAAACCCCGAAACGCAGGGCGTCCGAGGTCAAAAAAAAAACTGATCAGCTATCCCCCGTGCTCTAAGCCCCCAAAACCCTGGACGTCCGAGTTTAACAAAAAAACTGATCAGCTATCTCCCAAGATTTAAGCAACCAAAACCCTGGGCTTTCGAGTTCAACAAAAAAACTGATAAGTTATCCCCCAAGCTCTAACATACCAAATACCTTGGGTGACGGAGTATATCAAAAAGACGGATCAGCTATCCCCCAAGCTCTAAGCCCCCAAAACCCTGGGCGTCCGAGTTTAACAAAAAAACTAATCATCTATCCCACAAACTCTAAATCCCCAAAACCCTGGGCGTCCGAGTCGAACATAAAAACTGAACAGCTATCCCCCAAGCTCTAAACCCCCAAAACCCTGGGCGTCCGAGTTCAACAAAAAGACTGATCAGCCATCCCCCAAGCTTTAAGCAACCAAAACCCTGGGCTTCTGAGTTCAACAAAAAAACTGATCATCTATACCACAACTTCTAAACCCCCAAAACTCTGGGCATCCAAGTTCAACAAAAAAACCGATCAGCTATCCAACGAGTTCTAAACCCCCAAAACCCTGGGCTTCCAAGTTCAACAAAAAAACTGATCATCTATACCACAACTTCTAAACCCCCAAAACCCTGGGCATCCAAGTTCAACAAAAAAACTGATCAGCTATCCAACAAACTCTAAGCCCCCAAAACCCTGGGCTTCCAAGTTCAACAAAAAAACTGATCAGCTATCCCCCAAGCTTTAAGCAACCAAAACCCTGGGCTTCCGAGTTCAACAAAAAAACTGATCATCTATACCACAACTTCTAAACCCCCAAAACCCTGGGCATCCAAGTTCAACAAAAAAACCGATCAGCTATCCAACAAACTCTAAACCCCCAAAACCCTGGGCTTCCAAGTTCAACAAAAAAACTGATCAGCTATCCCCCAAGCTTTAAGCAACCAAAACCCTTGGCTTCCGAGTTCAACAAAAAAACTGATAAGTTATCCCCCAAGCTCTAAACTACCAAATACCTTGGGTTACGGAGTGCATCAAAAAAACGGATCAGCTATCTCCCAAGCTCTAAACCCCCAAAACCCTAGGCGTCAGAGTTCAACAGTAAAACTGATCTTCTATCCCCTAAGCTCTAAATTTCCAAAACCCTGGGCTTCCGAGTTCAACAAATAACTGTTCAGCTATACCCCGAGCTCAAAAACCCCAAAACCCTAGGCGTTAAAGTTCAAAAATCAGCTGATCATCTATCCTACAAACTCTAAACCCCCAAAACCCTGGGCGTCCGAGTTCAAAAAAACAACTGATAAGTTATCCCCCAAGCTCTAAACTACCGAATACCTTGGTTGACGGAGTTCATCAAAAAAACGGAACAGCTATCCCCCAAGCTCTAAACCCCCAAAACCCTGGGCGTCCGAGTTCAACAAAAAAACTGATCAGCTATCCCCCAAGCTTTAACCAACCAAAACCCTGGGCTTCCGAGTTCAACAAAAAAACTGATCATCTATACCACAACTTCTAAACCCCCAAAACCCTGGGCATCCAAGTTCAACAAAAAAACCGATCAGCTATCCAACAAACTCTAAGCCCCCAAAACCCTGGGCTTCCAAGTTCAACAAAAAAACCGATCAGCTATCCAACAAACTCTAAACCCCCAAAACCCTGGGCTTTCGAGTTCAACAAAAAAACTGATAAGTTATTCCCCAAGCTCTAACATACCAAATACCTTGGGTGACGGAGTTCATCAAAAAAACGGATCAGCTATCTCCCAAGCTCTAAACCCCCAAAACCCTTGGCGTCCAAGTTCATCAAAAAAACGGATCAGCTATCTCCCAAGCTCTAAACCCCCAAAACCCTGGGCGTCCAAGTTCAACAAAAAAACTGATCAGCTATCCCCCAAGCTTTAAGCAACCAAAACCCTGGGCTTCCGAGTTCAACAAAAAAACTGATAAAATATCCCGCAAGCTCTAAACTACCAAATACCTTGGGTGACGGAGTTCATCAAAAAAACGGATCAGCTATCTCCCAAGCTCTAAACCCCCAAAACCCTGGGCGTCCAAGTTCATCAAAAAAACGGATCAGCTATCTCCCAAGCTCTAAACCCCCAAAACCCTAGGCGTCCGAGTTCAACAAAAAAACTGATCAGCTATCCCCCAAGCTTTAAACACCCATAACCCTATGCTTTCAAGTTCAACAAAAAAACTGATAAGTTATCCCCCAAGCTCTAAACTACGAAATACCTTAGATGAAGGAGTTCATCGAAGAACGGATCAGCTATCTCCCAAGCTCTAAACCCACAAACCCTGGGCGTCCGAGTTCAACAAAAAAACTGATCTTCTATCCCATAAGCTCTAAATTTCCAAAACCCTGGGCTTCCGAGTTCAACAAAAAAACTGATCATCTATCCCACAAACTGTTAAACCCCAAAACCCAGGGCGTCCGAGGTCAAAAAAAAACTGATCAGCTATCCCCCATGCTCTAAGCCCCCAAAACCCTGGACGTCCGAGTTTAACAAAAAAACTGATAAGCTATCCCACAAGCTCTAAATTCCCGAAACCCGGGGCTTCCGAGTTCAACAAAAAAACTGATAAGTTATCCCCCAAGCTCTAAACTACCAAATACCTTGGGTGACGGAGTTCATCAAAAAAACGGATCAGCTATCCCCCAAGCTCTAAACCCCAAAAACCCTGGGCGCCCGAGTTTAACAAAAAAACTGATCATCTATCCCACAAACTCTAAACCCCCAAAACCCTGGGCGTCCGAGTTCAACAAAAAAACTGATCAGCCATCCCCCAAGCTTTAAGCAACCAAAACCCTGGGCTTCCGAAATCAACAAAAAAACTGATCATCTATACCACAACTTCTAAACCCCCAAGACCATGGGCTTTCAAGTTCAACAAAAAAACTGATCAGCTATCCCCCAAGCTTTAAGCAACCAAAACCCTGGGCTTCCGAGTTCAACAAAAAAACTGATCATCTATCCCACAAACAGTTAAACCCCGAAACGCAGGGCGTCCGAGGTCAAAAAAAAAACTGATCAGCTATCCCCCGTGCTCTAAGCCCCCAAAACCCTGGACGTCCGAGTTTAACAAAAAAACTGATCAGCTATCTCCCAAGATTTAAGCAACCAAAACCCTGGGCTTTCGAGTTCAACAAAAAAACTGATCATCTATACCACAACTTCTAAACCCCCAAAACTCTGGGCATCCAAGTTCAACAAAAAAACCGATCAGCTATCCAACGAGTTCTAAACCCCCAAAACCCTGGGCTTCCAAGTTCAACAAAAAAACTGATCATCTATACCACAACTTCTAAACCCCCAAAACCCTGGGCATCCAAGTTCAACAAAAAAACCGATCAGCTATCCAACAAACTCTAAACCCCCAAAACCCTGGGCTTCCAAGTTCAACAAAAAAACTGATCAGCTATCCCCCAAGCTTTAAGCAACCAAAACCCTTGGCTTCCGAGTTCAACAAAAAAACTGATCATCTATACCACAACTTCTAAACCCCCAAAACTCTGGGCATCCAAGTTCAACAAAAAAACCGATCAGCTATCCAACGAGTTCTAAACCCCCAAAACCCTGGGCTTCCAAGTTCAACAAAAAAACTGATCATCTATACCACAACTTCTAAACCCCCAAAACCCTGGGCATCCAAGTTCAACAAAAAAACCGATCAGCTATCCAACAAACTCTAAACCCCCAAAACCCTGGGCTTCCAAGTTCAACAAAAAAACTGATCAGCTATCCCCCAAGCTTTAAGCAACCAAAACCCTTGGCTTCCGAGTTCAACAAAAAAACTGATAAGTTATCCCCCAAGCTCTAAACTACCAAATACCTTGGGTTACGGAGTGCATCAAAAAAACGGATCAGCTATCTCCCAAGCTCTAAACCCCCAAAACCCTAGGCGTCAGAGTTCAACAGTAAAACTGATCTTCTATCCCCTAAGCTCTAAATTTCCAAAACCCTGGGCTTCCGAGTTCAACAAATAACTGTTCAGCTATACCCCGAGCTCAAAAACCCCAAAACCCTAGGCGTTAAAGTTCAAAAATCAGCTGATCATCTATCCTACAAACTCTAAACCCCCAAAACCCTGGGCGTCCGAGTTCAACAAAAAAACTGATCAGCTATCCCCCAAGCTCTAAACTACCAAATACCTTGGGTTACGGAGTGCATCAAAAAAACGGATCAGCTATCTCCCAAGCTCTAAACCCCCAAAACCCTAGGCGTCAGAGTTCAACAGTAAAACTGATCTTCTATCCCCTAAGCTCTAAATTTCCAAAACCCTGGGCTTCCGAGTTCAACAAATAACTGTTCAGCTATACCCCGAGCTCAAAAACCCCAAAACCCTAGGCGTTAAAGTTCAAAAATCAGCTGATCATCTATCCTACAAACTCTAAACCCCCAAAACCCTGGGCGTCCGAGTTCAAAAAAACAACTGATAAGTTATCCCCCAAGCTCTAAACTACCGAATACCTTGGTTGACGGAGTTCATCAAAAAAACGGAACAGCTATCCCCCAAGCTCTAAACCCCCAAAACCCTGGGCGTCCGAGTTCAACAAAAAAACTGATCAGCTATCCCCCAAGCTTTAACCAACCAAAACCCTGGGCTTCCGAGTTCAACAAAAAAACTGATCAGCTATCCCCTAAGCTCTTAACCCCCAAATATACTGGGTGACGGAGTTCAACAAATAACTGATCAGCTATTCCCCGAGCTCAAAACCCCCAAAACCCTGGGCGTTAAAGTTCAAAAATAAGCTGATCATCTATCCCACAAACTCTAAACCCCCAAAACTCTGGGCGTCCGAGTCGAACAAAAAAACTGATCAGCTATCCCCCAAGCTCTAAACCAGCAAATACTCTGGGTTACGGAGTTCAACATAAAAAATGATCAGCGAACCCACAAACTCTAAAACCCCAAATAACTAGGCGTTCGAGTTCAAAAATACGCTGATCAGCTATCCCCCAAGCTCTAAACCAACAAAAACCCTGGGCATCAGAGTTCAACAAAAAAACTGATCAGCTATCTTCCAAGCTCTAAATTACCAAACCCCCAAAACCCTGGGCTTCAAAGTTCAGCAAAAAAACTGATTAGCTATCCCCCAAGCCTTAAACCCCCAAAACGCTGGGCATCCAAGTTCAACAAAAAAACTGATTAGCTATCCCCCATGCTTTCAACCCCCAAAACGCTGGACTTCCGATTCCAACGAAAAAACTGATCAGCTATCCCCCAAGCTCTAAACCAACAAAAACCCTAAGCATCAGAGTTCAACAAAAAAACTGATCAGCTATCCCCCAAGCTCTAAGCCCTCAAATACCCTAGATGACGGAGTTTAACAAAAAATCTGATCAGCTAACCCCCAAGCTCTTAACCACCAAATACCTTGGGTGACGTAGTTCATCGAAAAAAGGGATCAGGTATCCCCCAAGCTCTAAACCCCCAAAACCCTGGGCGTCCGAGTTCAACAAAAAAACTGATCAGCTATCCCCCAAGCTCTAAACTCTCAAAACCCTGGTCGTCCGAGCTCAACAAAAAAACTAATCAGCTATCCTACAAACTCTAAACCCTCAAAACCCTGGGCTTCCGATTTCAACGAAAAAACTGATAAGCTATCCCCCAAGCTCTAAACCAGCAAATACCTTGGGTGACGGAGTTCAACAAAAAAACTGATCAGCTAACCCACAAACTCTAAATTTCCAAGACCCTGGGCTTCCGGGTTTAACAAAAAATCTGATCACCTATCTCACAAGCTCTTAACCCCCAAATACCCTGGGTGACGGAGTTCAACAAATAATTGTTGGTTAGTTGATCAGTTTTTTTGTTGAACTTGGAAGCAGAAAAAACTGATCAGCTATCCCCCAAGCTCTAAGCCCTCAAAACCCTGGACGTTCCAGTTCAACAAAAAAACTGCTATCCCCCAAGCTCTAAACCATCAAATACCTTGGGTGACGGAGCTCATCAAAATAACGGATCAGCTATCTCCCGAGCTTTAAGCCCCCAAAACCCTGGGCTTCCAAGTTCAACAAAAAAACTGATCATCTATCCCACAAACTCTAAATCCCCAAAACCCTGGGCGTCCGAGTCGAACAAAAAAACTGATCATCTATCCCACAAACTCTAAACCCCCAAAACCCTGGGCGTCCGAGTCGAACATAAAAACTGATCAGCTATCCCCCAAGCTCTTAACCCCCAAAACCCTGGGCTTCCGAGTTCAACAAAAAAACTGATAAGTTATCCCCCAAGCTCTAAACTACCAAATACCTTGGGTGACGGAGTTCATCAAAAAAACGGATCAGCTATCCCCCAAGCTCTAAACCCCCAAAACCCTGGGCGTCCGAGGTCAAAAAAAAAACTGATCAGCTATCCCCCGTGCTCTAAGCCCCCAAAACCCTGGACGTCCGAGTTTAACAAAAAAACTGATCAGCTATCTCCCAAGATTTAAGCAACCAAAACCCTGGGCTTTCGAGTTCAACAAAAAAACTGATAAGTTATCCCCCAAGCTCTAACATACCAAATACCTTGGGTGACGGAGTATATCAAAAAGACGGATCAGCTATCCCCCAAGCTCTAAGCCCCCAAAACCCTGGGCGTCCGAGTTTAACAAAAAAACTAATCATCTATCCCACAAACTCTAAATCCCCAAAACCCTGGGCGTCCGAGTCGAACATAAAAACTGAACAGCTATCCCCCAAGCTCTAAACCCCCAAAACCCTGGGCGTCCGAGTTCAACAAAAAGACTGATCAGCCATCCCCCAAGCTTTAAGCAACCAAAACCCTGGGCTTCTGAGTTCAACAAAAAAACTGATCATCTATACCACAACTTCTAAACCCCCAAAACTCTGGGCATCCAAGTTCAACAAAAAAACCGATCAGCTATCCAACGAGTTCTAAACCCCCAAAACCCTGGGCTTCCAAGTTCAACAAAAAAACTGATCATCTATACCACAACTTCTAAACCCCCAAAACCCTGGGCATCCAAGTTCAACAAAAAAACTGATCAGCTATCCAACAAACTCTAAGCCCCCAAAACCCTGGGCTTCCAAGTTCAACAAAAAAACTGATCAGCTATCCCCCAAGCTTTAAGCAACCAAAACCCTGGGCTTCCGAGTTCAACAAAAAAACTGATCATCTATACCACAACTTCTAAACCCCCAAAACCCTGGGCATCCAAGTTCAACGAAAAAACTAATCAGCCATCCCCCAAGCTTTAAACCCCCAAAACCCTGGGTGTTCAAGTTCGAAAATTAACTGATCAGCTATCCCCCAAGCTTTAAGCTACCAAGACCCTGGGCTTCCGAGTTCAACAAAAATACTGATCATCTATCCCCCAAGCTCTAAATTACCAAACCCCCAAAACACTGGGCTTCCAAGTTCAACAAAAAAACTGATTAGCTATCCCCCAAGCCTTAAACCCCCAAAACGCTGGGCATCCAAGTTCAACAAAAAAACTGATCAGCTATCCAACAAACTTTAAACCCCCAAAACCCTGGGCTTCCAAGTTCAACAAAAAAACTGATCATCTATCCCACAAACTCTAAACCCCCAAAACCCTGGGCGTCCGAGTCGAACAAAAAAACTGATCATCTATCCGACAAACTCTAAACCCCCAAAACCCTGGGCGTCCGAGTCGAACATAAAAACTGATCAGCTATCCCCCAAGCTCTAAACCCCCAAAACCCTGGGCGTCCGAGTTCAACAAAAAAACTGATCAGCTATCTCCCAAGCTCTGAACCCCCAAATACCCTGGGTGACGGTGTTCAACAAATAACTGATCAGCTATCCCTGAAGCTCTAAACTCCCAAATACCCTGGTAGACGGAGTTCAACAAAAAAACTGATCAGCTATCAACCAAGCTTTAAACCCTTAAAACCTTGGACATCCGAGTTCAACAAAAAAACTGATCAACTATCGTTTATCCCCTAAACTTTTAACCCCAAAAACCTTGATAGCCCGAGTTGAATTTTTCAAAAAATGTGAGTTCGTTTGAGTTACCTTAGCATGAATAAATAATTCCGTAAGTAAACCTCATTACGATGCACTTGTGCAATTTTATCATAAAGTTGTAAATCTGAAATTTTTAACTCCAAAACTATGTGGTTGATTAGGAAATCGCTAGAAGTTTTTACTAATGTTTACCTCTTTTTTTCGACATTATCAACAAATTTTTTTTTTAATTAGAAATTAAATGCTTCTAAGAATGAGACACGTTTCGAGAAAAATGTAAAAATATTCGTTTGTTTATTGGTTATTTATTTTTTTCTATTTTATATATATTTTTTTATCATTTTGTAATATTTTCAAGTGATATAAATAACAGTACACCACAACCTTTTTGTGGAATAAAAAAAAAAGATTTAGAGCTTGGGTGATAAGTGATCAGTTTTTTCGTTGACCTCGGGCGTTCAGGGTTTTGGGGGTTTAGAGCTTGGGGGATAGCTGATCCGTTTTTTTGATGAACTCCGTCACCCAAGGTATTTGGTGGTTTAGAGCTTGAGGGATAGCTGATCAGTTTTTTTGTTGAACTTGGAAGCCCAGGGTTTTGGGGGTTTAGAGTGTGTGGGATAGATGATCAGTTTTTTCGTGGAACTTGGAAGCCATGGGCTTAGGTTGCTTAAAGCTTGGGGGATAGCTGATCGGACCCCAAAACCCTGGGCACCTGAGTTAAAAAAAAAACTGATCGGCTAACCCCCAGGCTCTAAACCCCCAAAACCCTGGACATCTGAGTTCAACAAAAAAACTTATCAGCTATCCCCCAAGCTCTGAACCCCCAAATACCCTGGGCCTCTGAGTTCGACAAAAAAGCTGATCAGCTATCCCCCAAATACTCCAGGCGTTCGAGTTTAATGAAAAAAAACTTATCAGCTATCTCCCAAGCTCTAAGCTTCCAAATACCCTGGGCGTCCGAGTTTAACAAAAAAACTGATCAGTTGAACCCGGATGCCCAGGGCTTTGGAGGTTTAGAGCTTGGGGGATAGCTTGTCAGTGTTTTTGTTGAACTCGGATGCCCAGAGTATTTGGGTGTTTAGACCTTGGGGGATATTTGATCAGTGTTTTTGTTGAACTCGGATGCCCAGGGTATTTGGAGGTTTAGAGCTTGGGGGATAGCCGATAAGTTTTTTTGATGAACTCCGTCACCCAAGGTATTTGGTGGTTTAGAGCTTGAGGGATAGCTGATCAGTTTTTTTGTTGAACTTGGAAGCCCAGGGTTTTGGGGGTTTAGAGTGTGTGGGATAGATGATCAGTTTTTTCGTGGAACTTGGAAGCCATGGGTTTAGGTTGCTTAAAGCTTGGGGGATAGCTGATCAGACCCCAAAACCCTGGGCACCTGAGTTAAAAAAAAAACCGATCGGCTAACCCCCAGGCTCTAAACCCCCAAAACCCTGGACATCTGAGTTCAACAAAAAAACTTATCAGCTATCCCCCAAGCTCTGAACCCCCAAATACCCTGGGCCTCCGAGTTCGACAAAAAAGCTGATCAGCTATCCCCCAAATACTCCAGGCGTTCGAGTTTAATGAAAAAAAACTTATCAGCTATCTCCCAAGCTCTAAGCTTCCAAATACCCTGGGCGTCCGAGTTTAACAAAAAAACTGATCAGTTGAACCCGGATGCCCAGGGCTTTGGAGGTTTAGAGCTTGGGGGATAGCTTGTCAGTGTTTTTGTTGAACTCGGATGCCCAGAGTATTTGGGTGTTTAGACCTTGGGGGATATTTGATCAGTGTTTTTGTTGAACTCGGATGCCCAGGGTATTTGGAGGTTTAGAGCTTGGGGGATAGCCGATAAGTTTTTTTGATGAACTCCGTCACCCAAGGTATTTGGTGGTTTAGAGCTTGAGGGATAGCTGATCAGTTTTTTTGTTGAACTTGGAAGCCCAGGGTTTTGGGGGTATAGAGTGTGTGGGATAGATGATCAGTTTTTTCGTGGAACTTGGAAGCCATGGGTTTAGGTTGCTTAAAGCTTGGGGGATAGCTGATCAGACCCCAAAACCCTGGGCACCTGAGTTAAAAAAAAAACTGATCGGCTAACCCCCAGGCTCTAAACCCCCAAAACCCTGGACATCTGAGTTCAACAAAAAAACTTATCAGCTATCCCCCAAGCTCTGAACCCCCAAATACCCTGGGCCTCCGAGTTCGACAAAAAAGCTGATCAGCTATCCCCCAAATACTCCAGGCGTTCGAGTTTAATGAAAAAAAACTTATCAGCTATCTCCCAAGCTCTAAGCTTCCAAATACCCTGGGCGTCCGAGTTTAACAAAAAAACTGATCAGTTGAACCCGGATGCCCAGGGCTTTGGAGGTTTAGAGCTTGGGGGATAGCTTGTCAGTGTTTTTGTTGAACTCGGATGCCCAGAGTATTTGGGTGTTTAGACCTTGGGGGATATTTGATCAGTGTTTTTGTTGAACTCGGATGCCCAGGGTATTTGGAGGTTTAGAGCTTGGGGGATAGCCGATAAGTTTTTTTGTTGAACTCGGGCGCCCAGGGTATTTGGGGATAGCCGATAAGTTTCTTTGTTGAACTTAGGCGCCCGGGGTATTTGGGGGTTTAGAGCTTGGATCGCAGAGGTATCGAACTCCATAGCTACAAAAAAGTGAGCTATGGAGCAGCCATGGTTACCATAGCAGTAGTGACGCCCCTGAGTGCATGCACCTTGTTTTCCAGTGCAAATTTTTAGGGAGACAAGTTCGGTAGAGCAGACGATGGCGGTCGAAACATCCACGAACCCAGTTTTTCAAAGTTTTACACAAAAAATCGTGTACGATTCTTACTTTAAAATGTTGTTGCTATTATTATTTACACGTTAATAAACTTTAATTATAATTACAAGCTTGATTATTGAATATATACGATTTTAAAGTTTGGAGGTTAGAAGTTCAGCAGAACTTGAGTATCCTAGACTTGCCGAGGCCGACGTAAGAAAACAGCGGGCGTACACTGGAAATCACCGTGCACGCATCGTTATTTACGGTGTAACTCCTTCTCCGTGTATACTCATTTATATTTGCTTCCGGGAAAACGGTCATTTTGAATCGACCTTACTCATCCCTACCCCTAAAATCCTGCTGGAAATCCAGCTTGAAAACCATTCGTCCTATTGGAACCGAAATCCAGCTGGATAGTCAGCTGGAAATCCAGCTGGATTAAAAAAAAAATTTCGTCAATTTTTCTTAAAATCGAATTATTATTCATTTTTCAATAATTTCGAAATTTTGAACTTAGTTTTTTTTCAAAATTTTGAACTTAGTTTTTTTTCAAAATTTTCCAGCTGGATTTCTAGCTGGACAAATCGGGCCGGACAAATCCAGCTGGAAAATTAAAAAAAAAAAAACTAAGTTCAATTTTTTCAAAATCATTGAAAAACTGATAATAACTCGATATTAAACAATATTAACTAAAATTTTTTTTTTTTTTAATATAGCTGGAAATCCAGCTAGTAATCCAGCTGGAAATCCAGCTGGATTTTAGGGGTAGAAATTGCCAAAACCAAAGTCGCTCTGGTTAATACCGTGAGCATCCCCCGACTTGAGCTTTGCACAGCTGAGCTGCTTGCTCATTTACTGAGTCGTGTTGCCAGTAACCTGGACATCGACCCAGTAAAAATCCGAGTCTAGGCAGATTTAAGGGAGGGTTCTCATGAAATTTTTTCAAAAAATCGATTTTTCAAAAATTCTTTTTTTAGGAAGCAAAACATCATAGAATTATAGAAAAATTTATTTGGAAGGCCTCCGAGGTCAGGAACAGGTCAAGTAGTCCTAGCCTAGTTACAATCTCATACGTCGGAGGGGGACAAATGTGTCTCCTTTCAATAGTAGCAACTTGTTGCTCGATGTTTAGGCATTTACTGCAGTAGAATTTAAAATACACCGTGCGCCTCGCACGCAAGAAATGAAACAATATTTTTGTAAAGTTTGTAATTATTAATGTTTTAAAATTTAAATTTTACATGATTATCCATCGAATTTGAGAATTTGCGTTTTTTTACGGTCTTCATCAGGAACTGTCACAGAACTGTCTGAAGACAGTCGGAGAGGATTTTTTTCATTTTTGACACTTTGGCATAGTTTTGAGAAAAAAAAAGTTTTAGATTTTCTTTTGAGCGGTTTGAAACTGCGCTCTCATCATGGCTCTGTAGCTTAAAACAAGTTTTACTCAGAACAGTTAAAATTTTGAAAAAATATTTTTGAAACATTCTTCTTTAAGAAAATAAAAAATTTTTAATTTTTTTTTTTTTTATTATAAAATAAAAGTACCCCCTTAAGGAGGTTACTACCCAAAATGAATTACAAGGAGGATTTTAATGAAACCTCACAGAAAGTTTCATAAATAAGATATAAGTTCACAGCTTAATTTTTGAAGCAATTTATGTGATATTTTACGAAATATGAATAAATCAATTTTTGACTCTTTTTACATGGTGGCTTATGGGAAAATCACATTTTTTACACTTTGACTAATGTTTTAAAACATTTTTATAAGGGAGTTTTTAATAAAAAAAATCACTAGTAGGAAGCAGTATTCACTGAATACAATTATATTTTTCTCATCAAATTTCATGGGTTATTTGCAAAGAAAAAATACTAAAAATTATAACTAACTACAAAAATCCCGATTTTATCAGCAACATGTCTCTTCAGCTGTTGCGCGCGCAGCTGTCTGCTATGATAGAGGTCTTCGCTTAAAATCTTTTAAACGTCTTTTTTAACGTGAAATTCATAGTTAATGAGTATTCATCACACTTTTCGATTCATAATAAAAGTAGTTTATAATAATTCTTGATCTAACTATCGATTATTTTTCACTGAACTAAGTTCAAAGTAAGCCTGCTAGGTTGTGCGCGCGAAACAGCTGATCACGCTCTGCTACACATTACCTCTCACTCCAACTGAGCGAACTAGCCTTACTTTGACTTGACTAGCGCAGTAAGGTAGTAACCTCCTTCATAATAACTATTATTTCTATCACCGTTGATGCATATATGTATTTATATAATTTTTAATAATTTCATTGTTTTGTCAGAACACATACAATAAGATTGTTTCCATAGAATGCTTTACAATTTTATTGATATAATGCGATGAAACTTTGTAAAATATGCCCATTTAGTCTTAAATAACCAATTAACATATGTATTTTAAGTTTCAAGGTGTAGATTAATGATTATTATTTAAAATATAGATGTTTACATTTATTTTTATACTTGTTTCAAACAAGTTTTCCTGTTTTAATTGACTATCATTTACTTAACCTAAAAATTAATTCAACAAAATATTCAGAACTTAAAAGAAACCCTGTAATGGTAAATTTGGAGTCGAGGAAAAAATTTAGAGGAAAGATAATAAACAATCAACACATTAATAATGCAGAATGGGATATATAATTATATATACACATAAAACTGTATTTTGCAGTAGTAATGTAATAGTCTTAATAATATTAATCCCAATAATGACATACTACCCAAATAATAAATACTATAAATACAGAATGAGAGGGCGTTGTTTTGTTTATGAGTAAAATTAACCAACCAGGAGATAATGTTTTGGGTATCTATGTACAGATATTTGTAATGTGCAACTAAAAGTACCGTCAAACGTACCCCGTTTTTTTTTCTTTTTTTTTTTTTAATGAAAAATACGGGACATTTTATAACAGATAGTATTAGGAGAATTTGTTTCAGCTTCTCTTTTCGCGTTTACTTCTCGCTCGCTCATTTTATGTAATATATAATCTCGGCGATATCTTTTTTACTTCACTATAATTATATTTAATTAAAAATAGTATTTAAAAAATAAAAAAAATGTTGCAAGTTTTATGTAAAAAGACTTAACCAGAATTTTCATTTATAAATTTTCCATTAAATCAAGTACAATAGTATTGAAAAAAAGCTATAATCGTCAATTTAAAATGTTTTTCAAAACTGTAAAAGATAAAAAAAAATTTGATTATTCCATAAAACACAATAACAAATAGTGATTCTTTATTATTGACGTCATTACAAAATGAAAATATTCAAGAAAAACTAAAAAATAAATCGCGGAGATATTTTATAATTTCGTTCTATGTATACCTACTTGTATTTATAAGAAAGAGCAGAGAAGAGTGAGTCACCTCTTTTTCTATAAAATTAAAAAACAATGTAATATCAAATTACTCCATCGCTATTAATAATAAAGCTTTGTACAAAAACTCGATTTACAATTAAAACATTTGGATACGTAATCGTCTAGATACATATTTAAATTTTTAAAATTATTTTTATCTTAATATTTTTCGTTAAATTGAACTATCTAATAGCAAAAAGATTGCAAAAATTGATTGCACCTTTTTGATTTTTATTTCGCTCTTAACTTATTTTGTTCTTACATGTTTTAGTTTTTTTTTTTCTTAGCCCATTATACAGCAGCTTTACGCTTTTCTTATCGTTATCATGGCTAATGTTTTTATTACTTGTTACTTTTGTTTTTCGAACAAATATTGTGATGTAATATCCATTTATCTGTTATTAATCATTATTCTAGTTGACTTACAAATGTATTTCCATACTTTATTTCGTATTACAATTTTCCGCTCGATAAACAGCATAATTTTTTGCTTAATATTGCCTAAAAACTCAAATTGTAATTTTTAACGCCTGCATCCGCAAGAAAAAATATAAAGGGAACTTGTGCTTTGATCAGTGTCATAAATTTTTCATACATCAAATTTATTGATTCGTATTGAGTAGAAATAACATCATTTTATTTTATGATTCAAACAAATCGTGTCAGTTCTACAAGTAGACGTCGGTCACCTCTTTTATCACTTATTTAAAAAAATTTTTTTGTTCATTTGTGCCCATAATTTTTGATATTTTTGACAATCATGTTGAACTCAAACTTAATAAAAAAATATCACAAGTAACTAAAAATTATATTTACGATAAAAAAATTTATTCAAAAAACAATATTATTTCTTTAATTCAACTTAAGATGATTTTGAGAGTATTATTAAATACATCTAAAATCTTGCTGTTAATTTTTTTTTATATTAAATTATACTTATAAAAAAAGAAAAAATAAACTTTACAAGCTTTAGTCGAAATTCATTTAATCCTAATCTTCTAATCAGGTAATTTTTTATTTACATCAGGATTCCGATTACAAAAGCTTTTAAATACGATTATTAACAAAATAGTATTCTTCATAAAGAAAAACTTTAACAAATTAAAAATTTCACACGCACGCATGCACTCACGCAGCAACACACACGCGCACACACACATATATATAAACTCAAAAAAGTTATCGCAAAAAAATTGATTGCACGTAACAAAAGAAGATAAAAATCGTCCGACGTCCTTATTTTTACACAACAATTTTGAAAGTCGTTTTTAGTCACGGTCGCTAGAGACTTGGTGGATTCAGTCCCATCTTGCAGAGTTTCGAGGCATGATGGTGTCTCGAAAAGTTGATATTTTTTCTTGTTCACGGTTGGAGAAAACAAGTTTGACGTACATGGGAAATCAGAAAAGAAATTGCTGTTACTCCAGGAAGGCGCCGTGGGTCAGACGAGGGCAGCGGTCGCGTGGTACAGTTGCATTAGCGCTTGAATATGAACTGGCAAGCAAGAGAGTCGATCTTTTGTGTTGGCATCCACTGACAGCCAGGACAGTGCATTGTAACCCTCTAATACATATCTGTAATCAAATAATGATAAGGTTATTTTTTTGTTTAAAAAGAGACATCGTGGAATAATTCACTCTTTCCAAATTCGGCCTACGTGGAGGTTCTAAAAAAAAAAAAAAAAAACTGAAGTTAGGGTCTATAAGGCTGAATCAACCGAAAACTTTTTTTCTGTACATGTGCCTAGCAAAAATTGCGTCTTTTGGAGTTCAGCGAGGAAGTTTTTCATTATGCTTTGAAAAAGTTTGTTTTGAAAGTTTCAAAGCTGTATTTAAAAAACCGTATATGGGCAAAAGTCAAAAAGTCGGCCACTTCTAGGATAATATTAATAAAAAAAAGAGTTCTCTAAATTCATAAATCACAATTTATTTTGTTGATACTAATAATAAGGTTACTAAAAATTTATTTGGCCGCGCAAAATAAACATTTATATTGTTCATATTAGCTAAAAGAAGTTAAAAAATGAACACGTATAAGTTGCAGTAGAATTGTAAGTTACTCTATTTCTTCATTCTTTTTTTTGCTCATTGTTTATCCAAAAACAAAAACAGGTACAAAGAAAAATTTGTCACTGACAAATAACCACATAAAACCAAACAAATTCAACAGAGTAAATGCGTAGGGAAAAATCTCGTACGTAAAATCACATATAGCAGACGACGTCCAATTCGCTTTATGCAGCTGCGGAATTACAGGACAAAGTCTTCACAATTTTTTTTTCAAATCGTTTGTTTATTCGGTGTTAAAAGACTAAAATGATTTCTAAAGTACAAAAGATTTAATTTTCAAGTTTTAGGAATACGTTTTAGGGGTTTATTTTAATGAAAAACAAAGATTTATACTTTTTTTCCCTGCGGAATTACAGGACATGATAAAAGTACACTTCACCAAAAGCATCTATTAGTGAGATTTTTTGATGTAAAAATAATATATACGTTCTTTTAAACATAAAAATCTATTAGAATGCAATTTTTAAAAAATTATAGAGTTATCAAAAAATTTAATTAGGTCTTTTTACATTGTTTACCACTAATTAATTGTAATTATCATGGTTCGACGTAAAAAAACCAAGACAAACTTATTTCGCTTGTCAAATTTTTTCTTTTGCATATTTTGAAAATTTGAAATCGTTTTCAGATAGCCTGACGACCGTACTTGAACCCTGCTGATTAAGATTTCATACAAATTTCGTTAACTCATGAAATCTAGTCATGTTAAACGTAAAAACGTGGTCGGGCCGCTCAAATGGCCGACTTTTTGACTTTTGCCCATATATCGGTGTATAACCACCCCCCGCAAACCTTTGGCACCCTCGCCTTCGGCACGGGCGTCAATTTGGGTATGCTAGGGCTGGCCAATACTTTTCCAGCGCCCGGTGTGTAATATACTATTGAAATAATTGAGTACGGGCTAAAGATTTGATTTTGTGTTTTAAAATCTTTTAGGGTAATAAAATGTATCATACCTTAGTACATCGGTGGTGAACTGAGAGTCCAGACCGTGAACGGTTACAGCGCTTTGTTGTTGCAGCAGTTCATCGTTGTTCTGTTGAATAGCCGGGCTATGTAAATGCAAAGAATTTTTCAGAAAGACTGGGCAGACTCCTTCGAGATGAGGGCAAGCAGACCAGAACCATGAGGGCATCCGTCCGGTCGGGGCCGTTGATACAAGATAACCTAGAGCTAGCGGTTGCTGCAAGAGTGTTCCAACTTCCTCTGCTTGTTCTTGTATACCTGACTATAATTCATACCAAAATTTAATTTTTAAAGTAAAAATTCTAATAGCTTATGAAAATATTTTATTATAATAAAATTTTACTTACCCGTGGAGTATTGCTGCAGGGGAAGGGACTGCCAGGTCCATCATGATTTCCGAGACCAGATCCAAGACCTTCACCTCCGAGCGGAGAACCTTCAGGCCTGCGTGGACTACCACTGGGGCTTGGACATCCTCCGGCTCCTGGTTCTGGCCACACGTTGAATATGTCATTAAAATCAGTCATACCCTCCATACCTTCTTGTAGATCGTCGTGTAATGCATTAAAAATTTCTTCGTCACCTAAATCAGGATCATCATTTTGTCGTTCGTGGAAGGCTGTTTGCGAGGACTGAATGAAAAATAAAGTAAATGAAATGAGACAGCAGCAATTAACTGATAAATATGATATTTTTTTTCCCGATTCTCTGATATCAAAACCGGATATTCAATACTCATTTTTCGGTATTCGTACCATTAATTATAGGCGGTGTTACAAGACCTGGTCACTTTATTTTTTTTTTTAATTAAACAATTTAATTTTTTTGTAAAACTGTATTTACCTGTGTAGTGGCTGAAGTAGGAAAGACAAGAATGTGTGTACAGGTAACATCATGGGGAGTCGATAACTGGCAATTTACGGAAGCATGACTAAATCGCTCGTCGGGAGTAAATTGATCAGCCATTAGTCTAAGCGAACTGTCAGGCTCGAGGGAGACTAAACATGCACTGAGAACGCATGGTGCGGCTGTTTGGTAAAGTAATTTACACTGGCCACAAATATCTTTAAGGTGGTTCGACGCCTTGACGAGAGCTTTGCGTGATAACAGCCAACTCCAGCTTTTCAGCTCACCATGTCCGATACGGCCCACTCTGCCAACCACTAGTCGCCATGGTTGGACCTGAGATGAAAAAAAAAAAAAAAAAATTTATTTTATTTACGATTCAACCAGTTTATTAACAATAGTAAACTTACTCCTTGTGACATGACGCCAAGAATAAAATCCATTAATTTTTGCAAACCAGTTCTCCTTGCAGAAGCACGTTTTCTTCTTTTTCTGTTGGGTACGTCGATATTAATAGTGGTTGTCTCAAAAATTTCTCCTCTGTCGTCGGTTGCGACTGCTAGTAGCCACGATTGATCCTCGCTAAGGCAATAGCTCAAATACAGCACAGAACACTCCTCAGCACTGCTCGTACCAAACGATTCAGGTGCCTCACTTTTACAGCGCAACGGGGCCAACACATACGCCGGCGCATAAAGTCGCAACGGTAGCCGGTTTCGTTCCTGTTGTGCAGATGTTGCAAGAATGTTACAATATTCGACTGGTTTCGTTTTTTTTTTTTTTTTTTTTTTTTTTCTTTTCTTTTTTTTTACTATCAAAAATTAATTAATTGTAATAATTTTTTACAAAAATACCAGTTTATTTATTACACAATATTTATGATTAATAAAAATAATAATAATACAGTGCGCATGGTACTGTTTTATTAGGGTGTACGTTTATTTAAATTATTTTTAAATTTAAGCTTTTTAATAATGTAAAAGATTTTTTTTAACTATTTGATTCGACATACAATGTCTTCTTAAGATGTAATGAGCCTTTATTAACTTTGTTAATAAATAAAAATATTGTGAAAATTGATTAGCAGTGTTCTAATAATATTTATAATGGATTTCTACCAAGTAGAAGCAAATACAATGAATGATTCATTAATGATTTAGTCATCGTATTGTCCGGCGTATAACCATCTCCGGAAGCCCTTAAAATTATAACAAATATGGAAAGGGGGAGGGTTATACGTCAGGTATGGAGTCGGAAAGTTCAGTACGGTGCCCATTGACCAATTCTAAAGATCTTCCAAATGAAAAGATATGGGAATGGGTCAAAATATCCTGGCGACAAAATATCCACGACAAAACATCCGCGACAAAATATCCGGTTGACAAAAAATCAAACGACAAAACATCCGGATGACAAAATAACTGCGACTAAACATCCAATGCAAAAATATCTGCGACTAAACATCCAAAATCAAAATATCTGCGACATAATATCTGAAGTCAAAATAACTGTATAATATGGGAGCGGGTCAAAACGTCAGACGACAAAACGTCAGATAATAGACACAAAAATTTTATTTTTTTAATATAACTATAACAAATCTTTATTTCAAACACTTTTATTATTACAACAAATTTAACTTTACAATTTTTTTTACAAACATTCTACAGTATATCATATAATTCAAGTGATCATATACAGTATATCATATAATTCAAGTTCGGGGGGAAATAGTTATTATGAAGTTTCTTTTGATTTTGAACAGTGAATTAATTCAAACGTGAGAAAAAAATTGATTTTTAATAAAACACTAACGGGTTATTTTTTAAAACAATGCGCGCCGTGGGGCCCGAAGGGCCCCCGCAGAGGCGCGCCATAAAATTTAGTTCCAATCAAAATCTAGTTCCAATATTTTAATATAAAATAGTTCGAATTAATTGTCGTGGATATTTTGTCGTTGGACGTTTTGCCGCGGTTGTTTTGTCGGAGATATTCAGTCGTCGGATTTTTTGTCGTCGGATTTTTGGTCGCCCGGATAATTTGTCGCGGATGTTTTGTCGCGGATATTTTGTCGCCTGGATGTTTCGTCGGTAACCCAAAGATATACATTGTAAATATGATATTTGATTACTGACTGTTCATAGTTATTAACAAATATCAAATAATCCTTTTTTCGTTATAAATTTTTCACTATAAACAGATTTTTACGACAATACCCATTGTACGAATATTTTTGAGACTCATGTCCACAATCTGTACAACAATCCAAGTTAGGGCTAATGCATTCCTAATCAGTTCGTGCTGTCGCAAAGTTTTGAGCGTTCGTCTTGTATGTTATGCCGAACGTACATAATTTTTAATGTTTATTTGACACTTCTTTCAGATCATTGTACCAGATCATCAAATCTCCAATTGTTAAGAAATGTAAAAACCAACTGGCTCTCAAAAATTAAATTTCAGTAAAATACACTTTGGGAAACAAACGTTCAAATAGTTTCACAACATGCCCGAACCAATTGAGGCGCATTGGCTCTTAATGAGATTGTTTTCCATTTTCATTTAGGAATTAAACTTTTTACGAATTGGACAGAGGGCACACTACTGAACTTTTTGTGTATAAAATTTCATAAAAATTTTAAATCAAGTTTATACAAAATGAGAAAGGGGGACTTGTATTAAAATATAATTTACTGACTTTTGAAATTCTAATGCAGAATTTTAAAGACCTTTTTATGTTTGCAGTTAATTGATAATTAAATTCACTAGGCATGGCTTCATTAAGGTGGTTTTCTACCAGAGCTAGTCAAGTTCACGACTAAAAAAAAATTATTACTCCAAATTACTAACAATTGGTTATTAAAATTTATTTTTTAACTTTTTATGGCTTCTGAAATTATTTTCTACCAAAAAAACATTGACAATCTCAACAAAACATTTTTTTAAACTTTTAACCTCACCTTGGAATACCGCAGTTTTGGAGGTTATTCACGTGAAAATTATTTTTGTAAAATTATTGCAAAATTCCTAGAAGGTCAATTTTTTGCAGTTTCAAGAAATGAATTCTTCGATAGTGAAACTATATGTATGTAGTTTTTCTAAAGGATCTCTATTGTAAGAAGACAAATATCAATAATTTAGTACACTTTTTCAGCGTAGCGGCCATACGCGTAATGAAAAAAATTCAATCTTTAACTTGCTGTAACTTTTAAACTATATGGTCAATTTTGATCAGACTTCGTAGAAATGTTTATTAATATCTAATAAACATCTCCAGAAAGTTTGAGCTGATTCTCTATTGTCATGCATTTGGTAGAAAACCACCTTAAACGCATTTTGAGTTGAAATTTAAAGAGGGGTTAATGCTGAGATGCTTAAATATTTTAAATTAAAAAAGAGTGATGAGAATGAAAATATAAGGGGGTGGTTGTTCGCCGAGTAAATAAAAGTTCTAAATTTTTAGCTGAAAAATAAGGGAGTGGGTGATTATACGCCAGAGGTGATCTTACGTCTATAAATAATCAAAATGAATATTCATAATTCATTGTTTTTTATCGTTAATAATTTTTTTAAGGTAGTTTCCTATGGTATATATAGTTAACCTAAAATATAGTTGTGCTTGTTGCGTTGCCTCAACTCCGACGCCACGTGCCGTTGTTGCTCAAAATCCCTTTGAAGTCACGCGTTTTTCATTGTTTATAATTCGTTATCTCGAAAGTTAATACCACTTGCTATATTTTTCTTTGTTTCTCATGATTCCTTACATCTTGCCCTAACAGTAAACCTGTTTTTTAAAAATATTCTAAGAAAATTGAAATAATATACAATTTAAGAATAACCTTCAAATTTATACGAATTTTTACGCTTGGCAGAGCAATCCCATGTCATAAGTTGAAACTTCTAAGCTCAATATCTCAAAAATTAGCCCCACTCGGAGGTACAAGTAAAATACCAACGTGTAGGGGACTCAAAAAACTATCTCTTTGCCGATTTAGAAAACTTTTCTAAGAAAGACTAAACTATAGGGAACTACCTTAAAAGATATTCTTGAATTTTTTTGTTCCTTTGCATTGGCTTATATCTGTTCATCAGAGCCACTGAGGTAATAACAGCAAAAATATACAATTTTTTAAATCGAGAAGTTAAAATAATCGAATTTTTGTTTACCGAGGTTCTAATAATCGAATTTCAGAATAATTTAATATTAGATGATGAAAAACTTACGTCTTTATTTTTTAAATAGAGATCAGCAGCGGCAGCTGTTCCAAAGCCTGTGAGACTCCTGACATTCGAATTGTGAGATAAAAGTCGTCGACATTGTAAAAACACATTGAGTGCTAATGCTCTCATTTCGTCTTGAACTTTTCGTCTTTTACGAACTCTACCCAACTCAATTATGCTTTCTAACGATATTAACTGAAAAATGGTAAAGTTTAGATTTCAAACTCTTTCATTTTTTATCAAAGTAATTGAATAAATTTCAAGCTAAAATGATGTTATTCAATTAGTGTGTAAAGTTGTACATTTACGTCGAGACAACCAGCAAATGGAGATGTAAGTGAACGACTTCGTACATTAATTGAATATCATATTTTATTCAACAAGATCATGTAATTTGGTACTTTGAGAAAAGTGCATCCGAACAAGTATTTATTATTTAACGCTGCGATGAAAAGAAATCGAAATATAAAAGTATTACTAAGAATTGGCTAAGGCTCTTACCAGGGTTCTACTGTATATTTTACACGTCGAAAAGTACCTATTACAGGATTCAGTTGAATAAATCTTATTATGAGATCAGTTTTAACCGCAGACAGTGTTTTGAAAGACAAGTGAGTTGTGAGATTTGATGACAAGAGGTCGCGTTGCACCGTAACTAAAACAGTACATTTTAATAAAAGAAACTAACTTGTTAACACCACTTTATCAAATAACTAAATGTAATAATACAAATGTAAAATTACGACGCTCTTCGCATTTTTATATAAACTCAAATTTAAAAGAGGGGCATAGTTATAATGTTTTAAAAATGCTTATAAAATTACTGATTAGAGTTTAGCTTGTATGAGTAAGCGTAACTATTGATTGATGTTACAGAAGTTTCTTTATTTTCATAACAATTCACAAATACCACACTTACTTGAACATTAATGTTTGCTCTTATGTTTTCAGGCATATTATTGATAGCTGTAGCGTATGCTCTTAGTAGTGCTAAAATGGCAAGACGTCGTCGATCGGGACAATCAGCTCCTCCAAGAGAAAATGGCTCAACGAGATAAACTACAATTGAAGGCAATTCAAGCTCAACCTCATCTGGACCGAGGGTTGTGGTATGAGAATTTGAGGTGAGAATTGATCCTGATTGAGAATTTGCTGAGCCCTGTGATGTCGGAGTAGTGCTACCAATAGTCGAATTAATATTAGGAGTCGTCCCTGTTGGCGTTTCGCTACGTGCATTTTCACCTTCTGCTAAAAATATTATAAAGTTCAATTAAAATTTTTTTAGCTCGAAAAAAAAAGCTAAAGTATTGAGAATCCATACGGAGTTATACTACAGCTTCATTGTCAATATTATTATCAATTTATCAGCAACTTAAAATATATAGACTCAGAGAAAGAAAATTTGCTAACAAAATCTACAGCAAGAGCGGCAATGGCTCCGTATGGTTAGCGTGCTAGCCTCAATAAGTTACTGACAGTAAGACTGTCGTTCGAGGGGTCTTGGGATCGAATCCCAGCGTAACCAACTTAAAATTGTCTACTCCGTTTGTTTCGTTCATAATATCGATCCCTACGTTCATCTCAACTGCTTTGGGGCCGGTTTACTAGGGAGCCTGCTAAACAGCGCTGATCTATTTGATAATCTCGACTAGGAGCATAATATGTGGTATAGATCTCGTTATCTCAACGAGGGCCACGTAAAACTCTGGGTTTTCCGTACAAATATTGTATCTCGTGAACCGTTTGGTACATGGATAAATACGAAGCAGTGTAGGGATTTATTTTGAACGCGAGTCTGATTAACCATTAAAGGACTATAAACATGGCGACTATAAAGATATAACAAAAAAAAAAAAAAACAAAAAAAAAACGAACAAACAAATCTATAAAATTGATTATTAATTGATATTTATCTATTTAAGGAATCAATTTTATTTCTAATTATTTGGTTACTTGAAACAGAACTCGATTTTACAGAATAAAAAATTTTTTACTCTTGTATAAACTTCTTAGTTAATTATTTGAAACTCACCACCTGGTTCAGTTTTAATAGAAGTGCTATCAGGCGTTGCATTCATCGTCTCCGTAACGTTAGACGATTGCTTACCACTAAATGAATCTCCAGTATCAAATAGGCTTCTGTCTTGAATAACTTGGGTGAGATAAGGTGCAAGTCGATTATTACATGTTTGCGCGTACAGCCTTAAACATTCTCCAATTTGATTATCGCCCAGTTGCGAAAACCAATCGTCTATTGGGTGCATTTGTTGCTGCCTTGCATTCGAACTATTACTGTTAGTAGTTGAAATTTTATTTACAGATGATTTGCCAACACGAAGAATTCCATCACGTATTGATTTAGAGATAGGAGTATGCTTTCCCAGTCTACAGATCTGTAAATATTATGAAAATTACATAAAAATTATGATTTAAAAAGAAGAAAAAAAACCTTGATATAATACTAAATACAATTTACCTCATAAGTTGTAGAGAGTTCTCTGAAGAAGGACTTTACTTTTCCTACGACAAAGTCATTATCAGGCGCCAAAACCATGTACGCCACATCTCTAGATCCAGCATATGGTTCCAAAAGTAACTTTTCCCAGTAGCTTAGTGCGTAAGGAGAAAGCGATAGCCAGTCCCTGTCATAACCAACGACTAAAGCTGGAACTGGTTGTGGCTCACAACGATCTTTAGTATCCCTACCAGCAAGTCTATGAAAACCTCGCCATGTAAGAATCGACACTGTATATGGAGCATCCCACATTCTTGTAGCTTTTTGCTGAATTGCCTCTTGTAGTAGAGGCTGCACGGTTTTCATGATACGGACTATATCACCATTACACTGAGGACCCTTGGCCCGAAGGAACGTCCACCGATGAATCCCAGTTACTCTTTGATTTCGATCTACAACAGAACCTGAAAAGACATCTTATAAAATTAAAATATATATTTGGATAAAATACTGTGTATGAATTTTAATTGACACAAAATCCAGTTAACGTGCTTCGCACATCCAAAGACAGACTTTTTAATTTTACTATTGATATTTTTTTAATAATGGGAAAATCTCTGAAACTTTTAAATTTCAGTATAACGAGTAAGTTAGGTTTAAATAACTATTTTATTAAAAAATGGTGTTTTTACTTATCGAGAACGTTGTTTTTTAAACTCTTATATATCTTCAATTAAAATTTCATGTGTAATATATTTTTCAGCAATAAGCAAGGAAAGTGCAAACTCCCTGCTTGGGACACGGAGGAAAGATTGTACTTTCTGCGCCATGACTGTAAAAGATTTTTAACATTTTTTTTCAAATATGTGATAAAATAAAAAACAGAACTTTTCAGAAAAACGGTTGTTGCGAAACAATAAAACAAAATTTTTGAACGTGTGAGGTCTTGTATTAAAGCTTGAAGTAAGAGCTTTCAGTTGAACTCTTTCATAACCAAATTCATAAAATATGTTTGAAATGCCAACATACAAAAATAGAAGTGAGCCTGATATTATTTCGAGTCAGTCAATCGAAAAAAAATGTGTAAAAAATGATTCTGAAGCTCTTGATTAAAGCTTCAAAATAAGCGTAAGCACGTAAAAAAATATTAGTTTCATTACCCTTAGCTACAATTTTTACGCTCAGAGAGAACATTTTTAGTACAGTCGAGCACCGATAATTCGAAGGATTGGATAGTTCGAAATTATGAGCTTATATATTCCAAATCTTATATAAATTAATTTAAAAGTGCACTTTTAATTCAAAATTTCTATAAATCGAAGAAACGATAATCCGAAATGAAAATTTGAGAAACGGTGTCTTATGAGGAACCAAATTTTTTTGGCTTTTCAATTTTAAAAATACCGTTAAGAAAAAGTAGTCAAAATTTCATAGGTGTGCTTCAATTAGAACTATGTCTTCTTGAATACTTGAAAAGTTTAAAAGTTCTAGAGATTTCCCCTTTATGGAGTTGGTTTTTCAATTCAAGAGAGTTGTCAGGGACCGACTAAATTCTGGTAAAGATACTTATTTTGCAGATTTAAATCTTCATTAAGGCTATCACAGGAACTCGGGCGAATTCGCTCATCGGCCAAGTTCCTGTGATGGCCTTTAGGGTGCTGACAAAGCCCGTAAGACTTTGGTCACCCAAAAGTAAATTTTTATCAGGAAAATAATAATAATTATAGTATCAAATAAATGCACGCTAAGATTAAACTCTTAAGAAGCTGCTTTCAGGAACAAGGGTTGTATCCAGGGCCCGAGGAATTTTTAAGTATTAATATTATTTTTAATTCAAGTTCCAAAAATTGTAAAAATCGGGAAGAACTAAATTTTTTATAAGTCTTACTTTCAAGCCTTTGAATGTGTCGACCGAACCTATGAAATATATTAACATTCTGGATTTTTAAAAAGCTTTTTCAGAAGCTAAATTTTTGACAGTTCAAGAATAAAAAATCTGTTTTTTAAGATGTAAATTTGAAGACGAATGGTTTGATCAAGTTAAGTGTTGATAAAAGGTTAATAAAATCTAAATAACTGTAAAAATTAGATAATATGTTTATACAAACCGTCGAATTTTCCCTGGTCAAGCGCAGCGAGACTAAGTTCATTTCCGTCGCTAAATTCTAATGCGTTAACACTTAGTGAGCTCGGTTTACTCCGGTTAACGGCGTACAACCGAGCCGCTCGGTATAAACTGCTTGCTGAGCTTTGTATGATTAGACATTGTTCGCGTAAAAGTTCGAGAACATTAATAGGAATTGTGTCTAAACCTTCTGGAATGTTATTAGTATCGCAGCATGCAATCGCTGCTAAACTGGCTTTCTTTTTGTCAGCAGGATCTTCAGCGGTACCCGTAATTTCCATTTCATCCTCGTAAAAAAGTCCAGCTTTATGAGCCAAGCGCCGGTTGACAACTGCACTAAAGCCACAATTACACCTTACTTGGTCCTCGTCCTGAAAATTTAAAGTTAAAAAATTGTAAAAATTTCATCTTCTTATTTAATCTTATTTAGGAAGCCAATCTGAGTTAAAGATGAAACAATTCCGATCAATACCTGAAGTATATTTTCACTTCCAGTCCAAGAACTAGCCAAATAGGTACATGCATCAGCTCCTTTAATATTTCCCGCTACCTTTGGACCAGCATTGCACACACAAAGACTACAGCTGTCAAAATTATGATCACGGAATATATTGAGAGCTGTATCTCCAAGAAGAATATTGACAAGCAGTGAATTTGACTCGGGAGATCGAACCGGTCCAGGAGTATCGGCTTCAATGCTATTAAGATTTTTGTTCAAGTAAGACGATGTCGAAGTTGCTGGTGATGGCTGATCGTAAGGTGGTGGAGGTGGTCTTACACCCGGAGGCAATTGCATTGGTGACGGTCGATACGGATTACTCCCAAGCTGTGCTGGACTCGAAGGTAATAAGGGCTGCTGCTGCTGCTGATGAAGCATATGTTGTTGATGCAGTTGTTGTTGTTGTTGTTGTTGTTGTTGTTGTTGTTGTTGTTGAAGATGAAGCTGTTGTTGCTGCTGTTGCTGTTGCTGGACTGAATTAGGCCGAGAAGGTTGTAGAGACTTATCTTGATTACTAAAAAATAAATTGTAATTATAAATATATTTAAATGATTGGCTCTACATGATTTTTAAAATTTTTGGTTTCTGAGGGAGGCAAGACCATGTAATTATGAGCAAGATATGTTTCTTTAAAAAATACCATTAAGTTAGAAGAAGAGATGTGATATGACCGTCCTAATAAAAATTTGTCCTGGGACTGGGACTAGGACTGTCTTGAGACGTTAGGCACGTATCTTTAAAGTTTTTTTAAGTTTCTTTAAGTGATAGGATCGTCTTATTTTCGAAGGGTCTTGTGACAAGATGTCTCAGATATTTTAAATTGTATTTTTCTTAATATAGATGTAATTATTGAATATAAGAATTTAAATGACTTCATTTTTTAAATAAACAATTATTGTCTTGAAGCCATACAGATGTGATGGGACGGTCAGTTTTTAGGTCCTAGAAATTATCTCAGAATTAATTTTTAAAATAAAAATAAAAGTCTGTTTTAAAAGATTAGGACGGTCTTCATTTTTCATCAGTCAGAGACCAGTTCTAGGGCATGTTTAAGGACGTCTCAAAAACTGAGACAGGGATACATCACATCTTTAGTTAAAAGCAAAGAAAGGTAAGTAACTTCAGCATCGACGTCGCCATTAGTTGCTATAGCCGAAGAACAAGAGATCTGTTGGGCCGATAAGTAAAAATTTTTTAAGATAGAGAAGTAGAAAAAGGTCACTTTATAGAGATGTATAGAAATATAAAAAGGATGTTGGAAATATGAGGTGTACAAAAAAATATCAATATAACAGTGAAGCATAGGCTGAAAGCAGTGAAAAGAAAGTTCAAAGCAGCACTAAAGAAGCACGAGGAGATTGATGAAAATGAGGAAGTCTATCATGAGGGTCTCAAATTCACTCAGGCTGACTGCTCTTCCTCGCCTCCGGCTTGGGAGAGGCAACACGCTGGTCTGCATCGAGTAAAAGACGGTTGCGCAGAGTCCAACCTTCGTTTTTCAAACTTGGTTCGATGATTATAAGTCAAGCTTTGGGGTAAGACAAAAACATGTATTTGCATCTCGGCCTTATAGAGTGCTCAGGAAGCCCGCATGCTTAACGCCCTTGTTTTCGGTCAATTCACGAAGGGCCACCACGGCATTGGGACTGAAACTGCATTCACGGTAGGGATGAAAACAAGGCCGCCGTTAGGGGAGTTTCTATCTGAATTGCACGTAATTCACTAAATCCAACATGGCCGCCGTTGGGGGGAGCTTTACCTGACTTCAGCATAGGCAGTGCTCCTCACCATAACCTCAGTCTCAGTCCCAATACTGTGAACCCTTGATACAAAAAATACTCTATGTAGTATACAGTATACTTCGCATTAATACCCCAAAATTCAACATAAAGATTTAATATTCAATCTTTATGTCGAATTTTGGGGTAAGACAAAACAAATATGTGTACGTCGGCATCCTCAGTAGACGTTGAGCTCTTAATATATAATATTCAATACTTCGTTTATTCAATTTTTATTGCTTGTAGTCATCACGTTTTTCCTTATAACTAATGCCTCGTCTACACTGGCGGTTAAACCGCGTCTCGGCTTAACTTTGTTTAAAGAATTTTGCAATGTTGCCATTGGAATCGAAGTTCAAGATGTAACCATCTTAATCTTATAAATTATTTCATATTTTTAAAGTACAAATTAATCCTTTAACCCAACGGCAACATTGAAAAATTCTTTAAACAAAGTTAAGCCGAGACGCGGTTGAACCGCCAGTGTAGACGGGGCATAAGGCAAAACTTGATACTTCGGTTCTGGTAAACCGAAAAATTTTCAGACGTAATATCCCTAGTGCTTCAAAATTGTCGATAATTTTCCGAATGTTTTGTTGCACAGCAACGAGGGGAGCTAGTTTGGCAGGTTAAAATCACGAGCGTTTCACGCTCGTGATTTTTTGTCGAACTTGCCTCGCGAGTAGCTGTGCAAAAAAACTGGAGGAAAATTTTCTACAATTTTGAAACACAAGGGGTATTTGGCTGGATTATTTTCCCCAGCTGAATTTCAATCCATAGAAATGCAGTATTTCACATTTTTGCGGAAAAACAGACTTTCAATTATTTCCAATTCTTTGAATTACAGAGGTTACAAATGTTTGTTTACTTATAGACCTATATATGAGTTATAAATATGTATATATAGATATTCACCGCAGTGACTCTGGTCTAACCAAAAATTGAATTGAATAAGTCCAAAAATTTGAGTTGATATGCGACTAATTGGAAATAACCGAAAATGTCAAATAATAAACGTTTCTATTGGTTGAAATTCAGCTCGGGAAAATAATCAATTTAATGAGGAATCTTCATTTCTTAAAAATTCATTTATTCTATTCAAACCGTTATTTTCCTTAGTAGAAGTCGAGTGGGCGCGCCGCGCAGAATTTGACAAAATTACAACCTCTAAAATTTATTGTTGATTAAAAACCAAGTTCACGATGAAGAACTCGATAGATGACGACATGCTTAACCAATAGGATCAAAAATATATAATATATAATATATCGCTTACTCAATTTTAAGAGTGGATTCTCCTTAAAATCTTCTGTAAAAAATGTTGTATACTTATTCCAAATGGAACTACCAGGAATTGTTTCGGACATCAAAAACAAACAAAAAATTTTCTTAATTTTTTAAGTGTTAGATAATTTATAAGGCTTTTTCATAGCAGACGACTTAGATTTATCGTAGTGAACCCAAAACGATATTTTGTAGTTTTATTTAATTTTCAATGAATTTTTTAACTTTTTGTAAAAGTTAGGCTTAAACTCTGTTAATTATTCTATTATTCTGACAAGTTTATTATAGAGAAATTTAAGTTGTTTTTACTTCAGAGCCGATAAAAAAATTCTTGTTGTACACCCCGGGTCATACACCCCGCGTTAAAAGTTATTCACATTTTTTGAACTTTTAAACTTTTCGCATTCATTTTTACCAAGATTATTTAAGTTTTTAAGATTGTTTAGATTGTATTGAAAAATTTTTTTTAACATTAACGCTATAAAGCCAACAGAATTGGGAATTTTTTTTAATCAGCAAATAGTAGGTTATGGATAATCGTCTGCTATGAAAAAGCCTTATATTTTTCATGTGCAAACAAAATTTTCATTTGTAATTTGAATAATACGATATATTTTAATATTCAAATTATTCTCGTAAAACCTTATTTAAAAAAATGAAAACAAAAATATTGCAAATTATTTTTATTTATAGTACTTGTCGAGGTACTTGTATACAATTTTTCTTAGGTCTTACAGTTCATTACTGAATAACAACATTTTTTTATGGTTACAATATAAATTTTTTATAAGCTAATTTGCTAAAAAGACTTAATTATTTCTATTTATCCAATATCTTCAAAAAATATGAGTAAAACACGTACAATGGTATCACTACGATTATTTGTAAAACTGCGCGACGACACAAATTGTTGGTTATACATTTCACTCACTTTTAAAAATTTTTAGATATTTGCTGGTTAAACATTTGACTAGCTTCACGCGTATATAGATATAGAAGTGCATTAGCAGCAGAAGCTTTTTTTTAAACACATATTTTTGTTTTTTATCAATACTTAGAGAAACCGAATGGATGATTTAATTAATTCTATGCGATTCTTGTGCATTCTAATTAAACTTACAAATATTCTGAAAACCTGATCACATGTAATTATGGAAAAATTTTATTAAGAATGTGCTCTCCCATAAGACTACGGGTTAAATCGACGCGATGTTAATATTCAATTACTCAAAAACGAAAAACCCTCTGGTTCTGAAAATTTAGTGGCATCATTTTTTAATATTTATCTTCAACTTCCTAAAGTTTTAGATTTTTAACACATCTCTTTCTAGCTTGTCCGGTCCTACCTTAAACTACACTTTACGTACTAAAAAAAAAAATTGATTTTTAATTTATATACGAAAGAATTTTGAGGATTTCATAGTGAGGATCGACTTCTGAGGATCATATTTAGTTATTACAACGGTGTTTTAACGGCGTTTTTATAATAATTCCAAAATGTGAGAATTAAATTATCAGGATCGAATTTTGAGGAAAAAAAAAAGAAAAAAAAAAAAACGGAAGTATAATATAGGGAGAAAGAATAATTTTTATTGAAAATTTTAAAACTTTATATAATTGTCCCCGTCTCCTCCCCTCTTTTTCCATCACGAAAGTATCAAACATCTTCAAACTTTTTATGCATGTTTTTTTTTTTTTTTTTTTTTCCTTTGCAAAAAAATAAATTTAAAAAGGGTACGAGACTCTACTATTAATTCAAAATATAGTTTTAATATAGCCCGATTGGGCTTTAGGATTTTATAAGAGATTTCTTTCAAGTTCGATAATAGACTAAATGCAAGTTTTTTAAAATAAACTTATTTAAAATATAAAAATCACAGTCGAAGATGCGGGTATCTGCTAGTATTGTGTATGGAACCTTTCACGATGACAAACTGGCTTCGATAACTCAAAGTTACTAGGGCAAAAAACAAAAATTCCTGCAGCTGCCACAAACTTTTAGTGGAAACTAGACCTTATGGAAAAGATTGTTTATAAGTTCTACAATCAACAACAAAAACTTTATGCAAATAAAATGATGTTATAGGAAAAATCAAGTTTATCGGTTTATCGAAAAATGCCCGCCATTTTGTTAATTTTCAAAAATTAAAAGGGCTTACTCGATTCTGCGACAAAACTTCAAAACGACAAAATATCAAAAACCAAAATATCAAACGACAAAACATCAAAATTTTTAAATCAAAGCATTATTAAGATAAAACATTCTGATAATTATTAGATAAACTATAAAATTTATCATAAAATAAATTAAAAAATAATGTTAACTCAAAATTTTAATATCGAAAATTATTTTTAAATTAGTAATAATAATTAAATTAAAAGAAATTATTAAGGGCCTGTCCGTATGTCACGGGTGTTACATCGTACACAGTTTTTCGAATATTTATTTACGTAAAATTATTTAAAAAAAAAATATGATTATACTAAAGGAGAGTACTTTTTTAGAAAATTTTGATGTCATTCAAAATTTTTTTACATTTTTCATTTCCCTAAAAATTGAATGCAAAGTCCGTCACGGGCGTTACTGAAAACAGAAGTGATTCTGTTACTACTGCCAAAGAGACAAGAACTCAGCAAATTATGAAACGGTGTATTTCTAGAAAAAATCTATGTTAAAGTTACGTCTTTGAACTTTTATGCTCATATAAACGTTTTTGGATTTTTCATTTTCTCTACTTAATAAAAATCTATCTTTATGTCACGGGTGTTACACGTATTTGTCACGGGTGTGACGTGTATGCACTGGGAAAAAATTGGGCACGACTCTCCCCACGTGTCGGGCATGGGGATCCCCTACGCGCAAACGTTCCTCGAGCAGCAGTTTGTATACCTATATATTTTTAGCAATCACCGAGTATCTTGGCGTAGTCTAACCTCAAAATTGGATGCTTATCCTCATCATATCGGTTATATGTGTGCCAAAATATGTTATTTCACTGGTGATATGTCTTGTGCTTTACAAGTCTTTCGAGCCTTGAGATTGTCCTGAAGTAAAAATAGCACTATCTCAACAATTTGTGAAAACATTACGCTAATCGGTCGTCGACGCAAAGTTTCTGTGGGGATCGTGATCCCCGCGTATGGGTTTCGCTGTCCCCACAGCGTCGTGTATCCCCATGCACGACACGTGAGGAGAGTCGTCTCCAATTTTTTCCCAGTGTGAAAAACATTCAATAGTTTCTGTAAAAATTTTTTAAAACTTTATTCGAAATTACTAACATTTAGAACGACTACCCGACTCTTTCTTTCATTAATTAATTTTAAGTAAACAGTTGAATTTGTATAATTTTTTTCATCCTTAAGAAGAGGTTTTTTGAGTATTTTTACCCCAGTTTTTAAGGGGTAAATTAAAAAGTACAAATACAAAAAACAAAATAAAAAACTTTTTAAAACAAAATTAGAGTTAAAAAATAGCTTTTACTAGTATCTTTTATCTCCAGTTATAAATTTAAATAGAAATTAAATTTTTATTTAAAAAAGTTATCACAAATATTCATTTTTGAGCCGAGGTTCACTTTTACGCGGACTGACCCTCAAATAAATGTCTATTTAAAAAAATAATAAAACGAAATTCAAAATATATATTTTTTATATAATGCAAGTGATTTAATTTATTCATCATCATGTGTGTTTTGATTACGAAGCACATAAACAATAAACATAAATATTTACAAATATTTTCTTTTGGTTTGCATCGGAGGCACTCAAGTTATAAGCGATCCACGAGGTTAGAAAATATATTCTTTGACAATCGAATTTATCCTATGTATTGTGGTTTTTTATAAATAAGTCTCAAAGTTGGGTTATTTAAGTGGGGCACGAGAGTCATAGGTTTGGGGCACGTGTGTCTCAATTTCTGGTGCGAGTTTTTTGTAAGATCGCTTATTATTTAAGGTTAGAGTTTCTATCAGCTGATTCGCAGTGGCTCTAAAAAATCTCTTGAATTCTCTTTTATCATCTATTCACTATGGGAGCGACTGTAGCGCTTCACAAGAAACGGCTGCTTCGGTATTGGTCCTAGAGTTTAGCCGAGTAAGATTTATGAGAATATTTTGACTTAAAAATCAAAAACTTAGAAAAAATTGTTTATAAAATTTTTCGTTTTTTTTAAATTTAAAATCTCTAATATTTACCAAATGATTCCATGACATTTAAGGATGTTTGGTACTTTCATGAGGGAAAAATGTAGAGGGCGGGGTACCGCAGCGCCCGAATAGATGATTTTATTTTTAACTCAGTACTCTGGCCCTTATGAATGAATCATTTTGATAATTTTGCACAGCATGGTTAAAAATCTTTAGTTTCATTTAGTATTAGTCATATGTTTAAAAAATATTTTAAAAAATTCATTCAAATCACGAAAACATAACCTATTATTCAATGACAAAACTCTACGAAAAAAGTTTTAAAAAGTTAACTTTTTTAATTTCACATTAAAAATTAAGACCTCCAGATATTGTGTACAAATTTTTAGATCAAAACATGCTGTAGAAAAAAAGTTAGAACATGTCTTGTTCAGACGTGCATGGAATTTCACCGCTGCGCGTTTGTTTTTCTTTGTTATCTCTTCAAAATGGTCGGAAAGGTGTTATAAAAAAAATCTTAAAATCTTCTTTTAGCTAAAACCTATAAATCCTCATAATTCTTTAAACGATCTCTTCATTTTTTGAAAGAGTGACATAAGATCAAAGAATAAAAATTACTCGATTTCCTAGACTCTTGGTTAAATTAGTTTAAAAAATACTTTAATTTTTGAAAAAACTAAATCGAACAAAAAAGGCAAAAAATCGAGCAATAAATTCAATGATTACATTGATATTAATCATAAATCAATTTAATCAAAATTGACAAAACAGCTGCATTTTTTCGTAAGTACCAAACATCCTTATGATCATAATCCAATAGTTTTCTATGTAAATATGATAGTAAGTACACTGCCGCACTGTCAGTGGACATTGTTCATTGCAAATCTAAAATCTCTAAAAGTTTGTTTAGATAAGTAATTGGTCAAGTGAAATAAAAGTTATGAGAATAAGATAAAATTTCAATTTTTTATTGATTTTAAGTATTCATTTTATTATCATATTTATTCTTTGAAATTTAGAATACTCTTTTAAAGAAATTTAAAATGTGCACTGAGAGACAGCTGGGGCCTCAGCTGTTTCAAAAATGAGAGCACTGCTTTTTGACCGCCGTGGGTATGGACTAGTAATATTCTGCCCATAGACGGGAGCAACGAAGTTAAAACAAGTCGTCAAGTCTGCCGTAAGCGGCGCTGCACCTCAGTTTGGGAGAAATATTTCACGCGGTGGGCAATATTTTGCCCATACTGAGAAGTCTGGGGCTTAAAATGTCGGACATAACTTTACTGTACACATGGGGGCCACGGTAGGGCTGAACCAAAAAAACTTGAAAGTCGTGTCACTTTAGACATTCTTGGAAATTTCGATTCTACATGATTTTATAAGTCGAAAAATGCAAAACGAAAATCGGACAGGTCCTGTTTTCATTTTAGAGCGCATTTACTGATTTTATTATCGTTAATTTGAATATTTCAATATACCTCACCGAAAAATCCCAGAGTAGTGGGTATACATGTGGATTTTCACTATTTTTTTTTTTTTTTTTTTTTTTTTTTTCTTTTTTTACATAAAATACTGTTTATAAACATAATTTTTTTTCCTTAGGTAAGGTGAATAATTTATTTTTTATCAGAGATATAATTTTGTAAAATTCAGAATAGTCTATTTTTTAGTGTATTTTTTATTTTTTTTTTTTCAGTTTTAATTAAAACTTGGCTAAAACCACCTATGAAATAAAATATTGTTCAAAGAAAAATAGAAAAATATTGATTTAATAAAAAAACTCTGATTTATATACATATTTTATTATCAGAAGGTTCAATAAGTTTAACCATAGAGCTTATAAGCTCTATGAGTTTAACGCTTCAAAATTCAAATTAGCTGAACAACTTCTTTTTTTTTGTAAATTGAGACCAAGTTACTTATCAGTCGGTAAGTAGGTTGTATTTTTTTACCAACAGATATGTTTTTTACAGTTTAATTGTCTGCTGTGTTGTGACTTGTAAAAAAACAAAGAGTGAGTCGTGTAAAAAATCGCGCAGTCGCTACACCTAAAACAGCTTAAATAAATGTAGACCGTTTTACGACCAATTAAATTGTGAATTCAAAATAATCAAATAATCATTACTTTGAATCTGAATGTTTTTGTAAAGAATGGAGTGTAAAATATCTAATGATCATGTTTGTAGTCATCATGAAAATAGACATAAAATTTGTTTGCTATGTTTCGGAAAAACCGAAAAAATGTTTGAAATAAATGCATTACTCTTGGATAACTTAAAAAAAAGCTCTCAAAACAGATGACGTTTTACTCGAAGATCGATTACCTTGTGCATTGTGTAGTTCGTGCAAACGGAAGGTTTTTTTTGCAGTTTCAGAACGTAGTACTCGCAAGGTTACTCTTAATTTACCTGATTTTTCAAGATTTCATGGTGAAATGAAATCAACAAGATCTACTGTTAGAAAGTGTTGTTCTTGCTACTTATGTTTTTTAGCTAAAAAACTATATGTTTCAAAAACAATGAATAAAAAGATGAATAAAATGTTCTCAAAGCCAAAAGAAAGTTCAGTAAGAAAACGTTGTAGCATTTGCTGCAGTGAAATAAAAAAGGCATCAATCACACGTGCAATCAATCGACTTGTGTAAGTAATTTGACCCAAGAAATTCAGCAAAAATTAAGTTCATATCAGAAAAAACAATTGATCAATAACCTATTGCACAATACAAATAATTCTGAAGTTCACTTAACAATTAAAACTGAAGTAGATGAAAAGCCCGCGCCAGTGATATCCGTTGAGGACATGATCAACATTAAACAGAAACAATTTAAGCAGTAACACAATCGAAGGCATTGCAGCAGACCTTAGCTTCGGGTAGCTACTCGCAACCGAAAATTGATCGAACCAGGGCTTAAGGTGGATCCAGCGACCTGCACCGTATCAAGCTGGGGCCCCTTTAGGGTGCAGTCTAAGAAATGCACATTTTATCGTATGTTTATATTGCTATGCTGTAAAAATAATTATTTAAACGTATCTAGATATTAATTTCGAAGAATTAATACGTAAAAAAGAAAATAATATTTTTTACAAATTTCCCCTTGCACCCCATAATCTAGTACGTGACTGAATTTTTCGAAACGTGGCAACGTCCCAATCGGTTGACTATTTCCCATAAGAAACCGGGTTGTGAGAAAATTTTTTCAACGATTTTTTTCTTAAAATTTTCATCGGCGACCCCACTTTTTTATATAGATAATTTATGGTCAGGGTTCAAGGAATCTCTGTAATTTTTTTCGGGTGAATCATGCAGTTTTAACCAAACCGTTGGATCCTCCTTAAAAAAGCTGTGATAGAAAAAAATCATACCGTAGACTCGTTTTTCTCTATCAAAAAAACCACTTTCAAAAAAACAATCAAAAAAGTTGTATCATCAGTCGAGCAAACAGTAATTTACTGCAATGATACTCATGGTTTTGTAAGTTTCGTTAAAGGCAGCAGAAATATTGACGAAGTATATTTAAAACTTGGAATCGATGGTGGTGACGGATTTCTTAAAGTGTGCTTGTCAATTCAAAATTCAAATGATGATGATGCTGATGATGAAGCGAAAAGTAAACGCCGAAAGTTTCAAGAAAGTATTAAAGATGATGCTTTTAAAGACTCTGGCGTTAAAAAATTATTTATCATCGCTATAGCACTTAATGCTCAAGAAAATTATGAAAATGTGCAACAAATATGGATTCTACTTCAACTTGATGGACTTTTGTATACAATCGCAACTGATTTGAAACTTTGCAATATTTTAGCAGACTTAATGTCGCACTCTAGTATACACCATGTACATGGTGTGATAGCAGTAAATATTCTTTGGATGAGCGAGGAGAACTTTGAACAATCCAAAGCTGTTCAAGTAATTATAATGAATGGTTAGAGCAAGGAGCTGATAAAAAAGACGCAAGAAATTTTAAAAGTTGCATTCACGAGCCTGTTTTTTATAGTAACTTTACTAAAACCAGTACTATTTTGAGCATTATTCCTCCACCTGAGCTACATTTGATGCTCGGTGTTGTGAACACAACAGTCGATAAAATGTCTTTAGAATGCGAAAAGGTTACTAATGATTGGTTCAAACATTGCAGCGTTAAACGAGATAATACTCATGCAGGATCAGGTTTCAATGGAAATGATTGTAAAACACTACTGAATAATCTCGACTATCTACGAGGAAAAAACGATGTACGAGTTTTAAAATACCTTGACACGTTGAACAAATTTAATGATGTAGTCGAAGATTGTTTTGGCAACAAACTTAATCCAGGATATGAAAAGAAAATTGAAACATTTAAAACAAGCTATCTCAGCTTAGAGATTTCGATTACTCCGAAAGTGCATGCAGTGTTCTTCCACATTGAAGACTTTTGCTCAAAAATTAAAAAAGGTTTGGGAAATATAGCGAACAAGCTATGAAAGCAGTTCATTTTGACTTTTTAGGTACTTGGGCTAACTACAAAGTAAAAAATGAATCCAGCGACTCATACGATAATCAGCTATTAAGAGCGATCTGTGATTATAATGGTAACCATGTGTAAAGTTATATTGTTTCTTTTAGCATAAAATATATAATTAAAATGTAGAATTATTAGCTAACAAGATTGATCTTTACTTAAAGCGATTTTTATATATTTTTTGTAAGAATACTGTCGGTTGCACCCAACTGAAAAAAAGTTGTTCAGCTAGTTTGAATTTTGAAGCGTTAAACTTAATAAACTTTCTGATAATAAAATTTGTATATAAATCAGAGTTTTTATATTAAATCAATATTTTTCTATTTTTCTTTGAACAATATTTTATTTCATAGGTGGTTTTAGCAAAGTTTTAATTAAAACTGAAAAAAAAATAAAAATAAAAAATACACTCAAAAATAGACTATTCTGAATTTTACAAAATTATATCTCTGATAAAAAATAAATTATTCACCCTACCTAAGGAAAAAAATTATGTTTATAAACAGTATTTTATGTAAAAAAAAAAAAAAAAAAAAAATAGTGAAAATCCACATGTATACCCACTACTCTGGGATTTTTCGGTGAGGTATATTGAAATATTCAAATTAACGATAATAAAATCAGTAAATGCGCTCTAAAATGAAAACAGGACCTGTCCGATTTTCGTTTTGCATTTTTCGACTTATAAAATCACGTAGAATCGAAATTTCCAAGAATATCTAAAGTGACACGACTTTCAAGTTTTTTTGGTTCAGCTCTACCGTGGGGCGCTACTTCTCAATTTTTTCCCAGTCTGTAGTATCCTCGGTAGTATCGGTAAGTGGTTTTGAACCTCCATGCTTAGATTTAATTCATTTTAAAGAATGATTCCATGAATTTTTACGCAAAATCGGTGAGATAAATCGAAAAATACCAAGTATATTTTCTACTTAGAATTTTACTTAGGATACAATTTTTTGTTTTCTAAAAATTAAGGTAGTTCAAGCGTGACTTTGATTTTCTTACGATTTTTTTTGAAATTTGAAACATGCATTCTGAAGTCACTAAGTAATGTCTCTGCAAAAATTCAGACCGATTGCCCACGCCATATGGGAGATATTGAACCCCAAAGTTGACACTTTTTGTTTTGAGCGCACGGATTGACGAAGAAAAAAGATATTTTAGGATCAAACTTTGGTCAATAACAGCCATAGTTTTCTTACAATTTTTCTAAAAATTTAGTATATTGTTAATGAATATCTAAGAAATAGATCCGTGAAAAAAAATTAAAAATTGCCCACGCCGTATGTTAGTAAATTAAGTGTAAAGTTTTTAAAATTATATCCGCCAAAGACTCGGGGACTTATGGAAGGAGAGAGAGCAGCGGAGTGGGGGCCGCTGCTGACCGTGTGGCTCTCTTATAGCTGAGTTGTATGCGTCTGCACTAATAGAAAATTTGGTCTATGTGTTTGTGAGGGGAGGGACTTAAAGGGACCGTCTACCTCAAAAATTATTTTCTACTACCTACAACCTTAAGTTATGAGCAATGAAAAAAAAAAAAAAAAAAAAAAAAAAAAAAAAAAAAAAAAAATTAGTGTTTTCTACATAAACTGCACAATTACAAGATAGTAGAAATTTGTTGGCGCCACGCTACTTTGCTCAGCGTTTTATGAGAATAACATAAGTTTTTTCAATGCTTATAGCTTTGGTTTCAATAAGGATTTCTAAATAAAATTGTACATGGTTGAAAAGCTCTTGAGTTCAGCTTTCTGATAGTGAAATTTAAAATACTATTTGACACTTTTCCTGGCCACCAGAGGGTGCTAAAGAGAGCAATAAACTGCTTTAAAACTCAAAACGTTTTTTATTGTAAAAACATAAACGAAATTGAAAGAAATCAGTAGTGATTCAGATAGCTTTTTGTCTCCGCTTTAAAATGCTGAAGACCGAATATCTCTTCATATTTTCCTCTCCGAGTAAATTTTATCTGCGTTTTTTTTTTTATAAATTCGTAAAAAAAAACGGTTTAAAAAAATATGGTACTTAAAAATGGCTAAGCGTTAAAATCCAGGAACGCAGGATTCTCATTTTTATATGTAAACAAAAGTCCCTGCAAAGTTTGGTAAAGATCGGCGCTTGACACTTGTGGTCCTCCCCTTGTAAGTTCGTAATGGGCAAAAATTCAAAAAGCTTTGCAATATTTTTTATTTAAATCCGGTGAAAACTTTAAACAAAAAATAGTTAATAGCTAGAGCAAGAAGTAAGGTAGTAAATAAGGCATGTACTCAGGTACAAATCTTTTATGCAGCCTGCGTGCTCTGCAGTTAACTGTTATGTAGTGTTCATCTGACTGCTGTAAGAGTCAGATGGTATGACTGCTGTAGGGGTCAGACATAAACTTTTGTAAAAATTAATGTAATTTTATCTTTAAATAAATATATTTTCTTTTGAACTACTTGCTTGCTTCTTTTATTGCATAACTTTAACACTAAATAGCACGTAGGCAGTAGTTAAATAGCCCGTTGTACGTACACGAAAAAAAAAGGTACCAGATAAACCCCTATTAAAGCGATACGGAATAGACCCGTCGCCATTGCGCCAGTGCATACGATACTTAGGCGCTTCGATTCATCACCTAGAGAGAATAAACCCACGCGCTGCGGGCATGGGACAATCCTGTCGATTGGCAGGTTGAACCTGCCTTTTACGTGGATTTGCACTTAAGCCGCATAAAATGTTTTGAAGCAAACTCAGCATGCGTAAATTCACATTACATGTGACGTAATTGATGTGCAAATCCTTTTCCCTCAGCGCACCGGTTCTCTTGAGGTGTTAAGGGCCAGGACGAGGATAAAAGCACAGAATCCTGTGCGCCGGCACAGAGCTCTTGTGCCGCTGCACAGACAGCGACTGAGCAGAAGCAATCACTTAACCTCAACGGAGCAATGAAATCAAAATAACTTGCATAAATGAATTAAAAATTAATTAATGAGCCTTCTTATTATGGTCAGGGTGAACACCTGATGCACTTGCTGATCAAATCAAATGAAATCAAATTAAATTGAATAAATAAATTAAATATTAATTAATGAATCTTCAGTTTTATGGTCAGGGTGAACACCTGGTGAACTTGCTGATAGTTACGCCTTGGAGATGATTTCCTCATGAAGTTTTGACTCCGGAAGAGTCAGGAAAGGCACCTAGTGCACTTAGTGATAGTTACGCCTTGGAGATGATTTCCTCAGGAAGTTTTGACTTCGGAGGGGTCAGGAAAGGCACCTCATGCACTTATTGATAATTACACCTTGGAGATGATTTCCTCAAGAAGTTTTGACTTCAGAGGGGTCAGGAAAGGCACCTCGTGCACTTGTTGATAATTACACCTTGGAGATGATTTCCTCAGGAAGTTTTGACTCCGGAGAGGTCAGGGTAGGCACCTAGTGCACTTGGTGATAGTTAAGCCTTGGAGTTGACCCCCCCAGAGTCAAAACTTCCTGGGGAAATCATCTCCAAAGCGTAACTCCCATCAAGCACACTAGGTGCCTTTCCTGACTCTTCCAGAGTCAAAACTTCCTGAGGAAATCATCTCCAAGACGTAACTATCACCAAGTGCACTAGGTGCCTACCCTGACCCCTGTGGAGTCAAAACTTCCTGAGGAAATCATCTCCAAGTCGTAACTATCACTAAGTGCACTAGGTGCCTTACTTGACCCTTCCGGAGTCAAAACTTTCTGAGGAAATCATCTCCACAGCGTAACGCCCATCAAGCGCTCTAGGTGCCTTTCCTGACTCTTCCGGAGTCAAAACTTCCTGAGGAAATCATCTTCAAGGTGTAATTATCATCAGATGCTCCAGCTGCCTACCCTGACCCCTCTTAAGTCAAAACTTCCTGAGGAAATCATCTCCAAGGCGTACCTATCACCAAGTTCACTAGGTGCCTTTCCTGACCCCTCCGGAGTCAAAACTTCCTGAGGAAATCATCTCCAAGGCGTAACTATCACCAAGTGCACTAGCTGCCTTTCCTGACCCCTCCGGAGTCAAAACTTCCTGGGGAAATCATCTCCAAGGCGTAACTATCAGCAAGTGCACCAGGTATTCACCCTGACCATAAAACTGAAGGTTCATTAATTAATTTTTAATTTATTTATTCAAGTTAATTTGATTTCATTGCTCCTTTGCTTCTGCTCAGGTGCTGTCTGTGCAGCTGCACAAGAGCTTTGTGCAGGCGCACAGGATTCTGTGCATTTATCTCTGTCCCGGCCCTTTAGATTACAGAAACTTTGAGATTGAGATTACGAGTGCGAGTGCGTCGTAGCGCACTCGCAGCGGCAGTTTCTATACCTATGTATGCGCTGTGCTTCGTATGGGGACCTTTAGAAATAAGTGGCACTGGAGGGCGCTACTGGTAATAGCCTCCTCTCCCAGCAGTTCGGCATGGAGCAAATGTCTGAGAGTGTGTGTCGTCTTATCGTCTCGTGCACACAAACAAACATCTGCCCCACGCCAAACTGGTGGAAGAGGAGGCTATTGCCAGTAGCGCCCTGCAGTGCCGCTCATTTCTAAAGGCCCCCATAAATGCTCGTAACTGCGATTGCGAGTGCGTCGCTAGCACAGCTACTTATAGTATTCAATGCACTCGAAGCGGCAGTTTGCATACCTATGTATGCGCCGTGCTCCGTATACCTGCTTATATCTGCGATTGCAAGTGCGAGTACGTTGCAGAGGCAGATTATGTACGTATATGGGCGTCGTGCTCCATATAGCTGCACTGCCGACGCACTCGCAATCGCAAAGTTTCTGTGATCGGCCTAAGCATCGGATGTACTGGCGCCTTGGCGACGGGGCTATTACGTGCGCTGTGCACAGCTTCGATATATTTCTTTTCACAGATTCATCTGATAACTTTTTACCCGTGTAGATTCAGTTTTATTTGGTTATTTTTGTTTATATTCATTTTTATGTTTTTACTCGTTTACGAATACTATTGTCACGTTTGACTGCGCGCTCTGCATAGTACTGCTATTTGAAAAAAGAGAGACGAAAATGACGTCATCACGTCACGAAAATTTCGTTAACTTTGATGAAATTTTAAGTATTAATTTATATGTAGCTTAGCTACAAAAAAAAGTAATCCTCACGAATAAAAATCGATAAAAATTTTTGTAGAGTAAAATTTATTCACTCGAAGTGCCCGAATTACCTCGTTAGAATAAAAGCTTTACTTAAAAAAAAAAAAAAAAAAAAAAAAAAAGCAACACATTTTTAGACAAATATACAGATTTTAAATTGAAGTTCAAGATAGCATGTCCGGTGCGAGAGAGAACGCAAGACTCATGCAAGTAAGACAGAGGTAGTTACGGAGTTCTTTGTTACTCTCCGCCTCTGTCGCTCTACGTGTAAAATATGGTAGCTGATCGTAGATTTTATAGTTTAGTGACTTTTAAATCTAACTAACGATAGACTTTGAAAACTGTATTAGATATTTATTCATCACTCAGATCTATAACATAACAACATTTTAGATAGTTTGTCTGAAATCCTGTATTGAACTCAAAAAACTACGATTTTCCATATAATTGCGTGTTAAACTATACTTGTTTATATCTTTTTCTCCACAAGATAAAAAGCTCTAAAAATTGAACTTAGTTTATAACTCATCATTGACAACATTTTAGTGAAGTCTTGCGTAAATCTTTCAGTTGCTTCGAGTACCAAACATGCAACCTTAAACGATTTGCTAGAAAAAACTTACTTTTGATTAGTATTACTACACTGCCATGACATCCTGTAAACACTGTGAGCCGGTAAAGCAACAGGTGGGAGGCTCTGACTTGGCAAATTTGTTAGTGGTGCGTACTTCGACGACCCAACTAGTTTGCACATGGTTGGTGGTTTGAAGACGTAAGACCAATCTTCAATATTTTCTTCTGGAGGCGAACCCATGTTCGGATAAATTTCGTGAAACTGTCTTTCTATAGTTTTATGTTGCTGAATCTGCCTCTGAGTACCAAGTTCAGTCTGTTCAAGACTTGGGTCATTCAATTGACATGGCGAGGCTACTGGATTATGTTCCATTGATGGGGGTGTTGGAAACATCTTTGACAGTTCTTCAGGCCGTAAAACTCCTACACCACGGTTGCAATTATTACTATGGTTGGATGTAGAAGAGGAACTGTTATGTTTTGAGTTTGTGGTATTAGAGTTATTGCTTCCGGACATGGAAGTACTATTTGAACTAAGATTTGAACTTCCTTCCAGTCGAATATCTGCTAAATCTTGCGCATTACAGCCTCCTCCAGACTTATTCGAACCCGGAGGTGTTTGCACTTGCAGCTGATTCAAATTCTAAAAACAAAAAAAGTTGATTTAGTTTTCAGTTAAATAATTTTTGCAGTATTTTAGTAGAATGCTTTGACCAAATTCATTATTTGTATTACTTCCCGCGCAAAGGATGCTTTACATTTTAAAAGCATGATAAAAAAATAAATAAAAATAAAATAAAACAGAAATTGCTTAGTTTTTGTAAGTCTGTCAATTCTGCAGGATAATGATAGTTCCAGTTTATTTCTTCCAGTTTTCATACCCGCAGAAACAAGTTTTTCATAACTAAATTTTTTTTCATCATTGAAGTGTGCAACTTAGGCAAAAAAAAATTTTCTCAATTTTTTTTCAATATATTTTCTGGAAATTTTCTTTTTCACGACGATATGTTATTTGTAAAGTTCAGATTTTAAATGCATTTTTTCAAACTTTTTATGCGTGTTTAAAAGCAAGTAAGCATAAGTGTTTTGGAAGTAATAATAATGTGCCTACAGTTTTTTAAAGAGCCTTGATAAGAAGAAAATTTTATAACTTTTAAGAGTTAAATTGCTATCTAATAATGTTACACATAATAATTGCTACACATTTGCTAATTGATAGAATAATATTCATGAAAGAAGCAAGCATAAAAAAATGAATTGAAAATGGAAATGGAAATAATAAAAAACAGTTTAGAAATTTTTTTTTTTTTTTTTTTAATATTTAGAAAAATTTTATGGATAAAATTATCATGATTGCAAGCTCGGAACGTCAGAAAATTATAAATAGATGGAAAACTGTGCGAATGAAATTGATTAAAAATTTTCAAAATGAAAACACCGCGATTTTAATGTTATTTAAACTTTATAAATTACGTACTGCTTCATCGCTGGAAGTATCGGGATCGGAATTATCAAAAATTTGATCTAAATCTTTATACGATGCTTGGAGACCTTCACTAGTAAATAGAGAGCTTGGTTTTTCGTCTCTTTGTCTTTTTAGACCATCAACGCCAGTGCCATTTTCTTCTCCAGTCGCGTCAAATTCATAAGGATCTGGTCTTCCACTTATACATTCTCCCTAGAATTATAATTACATATTACCCATTTTCTCAAAAGAATTTATTTTCAAGATCATAAATGGAAAATCCATAATTCCTAATTAATATCCGTTGCTAATTTTAGGTCGATAGATTAATATGATTCAAAATGTTAAAAAAAAAAGTCAAAACTACAGAGGGATTAAAAGAAATTCAATGCAAGATTCTTTCAATATTTTGCAAGTATTTATTACGCACATAAACTTCCATGGATCAACTTAATTTTACCATCAAAATAATAAATAAAAGACTCAAATATACCTGTGGGTCAAAACAAAAACAACACTACCTTAACTTGAGATGGCATTGGATATAAAAGTTAACCCATTAACGCCCAAATAGCCGAGATTTTTCGGTAAACTTTGGTTTGAAAAATCTTAAAGAAAAACTCAAAAAATTGATAGGAAAATTCCCATATCAACTATTTTCAAGTATGCTCTACAAGATTATGTAGATAAAAATAGCGAAAAAATTGTTTATTAACAAATAAAATAAAAAAAACAAGTTTTTTTCATATATATATATATTTTTTTTATCCAATTCTTTGGGGGTGTAGGAATTTTTTTTTTACCGTTGAAAAGTTAATAAAAGGGGGACATTAGATTCGAAGTTAACAAATCTTTTTAAGAAAAAAAAAAAAAAAAATTATCTCGGGTTCTAAGAATGACAGGATGAAATATTTTTGATGAAAATTTGCAGAAAAATAATGAAAATTGTAATGTAGCGTTAAAATTTCCAAAAAATTTAATTCAAAAAATTTATTTAGTTTTTAAATGAAAAAACGGAAAATTCAGAAAAAGCAGCATTTAAATTGATTATTTACAAAAATCAATGCATTTCATGCTGCTAACGGTAGTCTGTTCTTACCAAGAAGTTTTCAATTCACAATTAATACCTTACTTAACTCAGGTTTTTATTAAAAAATATATAAATAACAAATTCATTTGTTATAGTTTAAAATTTCCACTATTTATTTTATTTAATTTTTTATTACATTACAGCCGTTTCAATACTTTGTATCATTATCAAATGTCGAGTATAAACTGATTCAGTAAAGTAACGTAGGTACTACAAGCAACTTACAAGCAGGTGTATACCTTAAAGCGTGATTCGTTTACAAACAACTTAAGACAGTAACATGAAATTATCATTAGAATCAATAAAGATTCAGTAAGGTTGAGGAATTATAGTCTTTCTGATCATTTAAAAGCAAATTAATAAACTTAAATTTGTTTATTCCTATGGCTTCAAAATAATCCAACATCTTACTTTTACTCAAAACATGAAGCACTTTTAAATTACAATCAAAATTATGATTTTCAGATAAAACATGAGAACCATAATTTGAATCTCCAACTTTATATTTAAAATGCTCATTCATTCTAGATTGAAAAGAACGATCAGTTTGACTAATGCATACTTTAACACAACTACCACAAGTCAATTTATAAACATCAGACTTATTTTTCTTAGCAATTTTATCTTTATTATTAATATATGTACCCAAAGAGTGAAAAGATTTAAAAGATATACTAAAATTTAATGAAGAAAAATTCTTTTTATAAAATTTAGCAACTTCATAGGACAAATGATCTATATATGGCTAAAAATGCATTTTGTTATCAATATCACTGTTCTTAATAGGGAAAACTTCATTCAATGTCAATCTTTCGATTTTCTTACTCATCAAATTATCAATAAATTGGGCTTTATAACCATTGTTCACAGCAATTTGTTTAATAAAGTTCAATCACTTAACGTTAAGGCTGCATGGTCGGTACTCGAATGCCGTTAACGATTTCATGAAACTTGGCTTAAATGTTATTATTAATAAGTTATTAGCTCACGTGAATTTTTGGAACACTCATACATATTGGAAAAAAGATATCAACAAATTAAGTTTAACATGTTATCATATGAGAAACTGCCGTTTTTCACGGCTTCATCGAAATTCATAAAATCGACGAGAAAGATTTTAATGAAAAAAATTTAAGTGATAAAAAAATAGGTATTTAACACACGTTTTCAAGCCTAAATGAACTTTTGGAGACATGTTAAAGTTGCTTAAAAAATTCATTAAATGCTAAAATAAACTTTTGGAAAAAATGAAGAAATCCTATCAATAATTCCGTCCAATGGGGCCTTGACATCGATCCGCTATACACGGAAAAAAAAAAATTGGAGTTTCTCCAATTTTTTTTTTTGGAAAAACAATATTTTGTTGATGAGGTTATGATTCCCAGGGATAATTCACGTGCTGGCTCACGTGCTGGTATAGAAACATTAAAACAACCTCTCGGACCCGGATCAGCAGATTGCTGACGGTAGACGGTATGGGATACCCGGGGACCATTGCTCCAGGTCACCGATGACGGGTATACCTGGGGATCATTTCCGAGAACCTGGTTCGAATTTTCTTCGAGGTGACTTTGGTGATCGTCTGTGAGCTACCAGGCATGAATTTAGACCTGGACACAACCAGGTCGCCGATGTCGGGTATACCCGGGGATCATCTCAGAGAGCTTGGTATGAATTTTCCTCGAGGTGACTTTGGTGAAAGTCTGAGAGCTCTCAGACACGAATTTATACCCTGACACCAGGTCGCCAATGTCGGGTATACTCGGGCATCATCTTCGAACAATCGAGCTCTCTAGGTAAGAATCATGATGTTGATCACTAGAGTCACCATGAAGAAAACTCAAGTCAACTTCTCGGAGATGATGCCCGGGTAAACCCGACATCGGCGACCTGATGTCAGGGTATAGATTCGTGTCTGAGAGCTCTCAGACGATCACCAGTCACCTCGACGAAATTCAAACCAAGCTCTCGGAGATGATCCCGGGTATACCCATCATCGACGACCTGGTTGTCCAGGTCGAAATTCATTCCTGAGAGCTCACAGACGACCACCAAAGTCACCTCGACGAAAATTCAAACCAAGCTCTCGGAGATGGTCCCCAGGTGTAACGGTCAGGGGCGACCTGGTGCAATGGTCCCCGAGTATGCTCTCCAGGGTATGCTACCGTCAGGGATCCGCTAACCCGGGTCCGAAAGATTGTTTTAAAGTTTCTATACCAGCACGTGAATCATCTCTGAGAATCTTAACCTAGTCGACAAAATATACAATTATAAATTGTAGATTTACCAAAACAAAATAGGAGAAACTCCAATTTTTTTTTTTTTGAAAACTCCCTGAACTTTTGGAGAAACTCCCATTTTTTTTTCCGTGTAGAGCTAGTATGACATTTTTAGCACTTTTGTGGTTTTTTAGCTAATTTTTCAAAAATTTCGCTTCAAAGCCTGTAAAACCTACAGAATTCTGCGACCTCGCATTCTCTTTGTTTTTTCATTTACTTTCAAGTAAAAAAATATTCTTAAGTTCACTTTTAATGAGTAAAACTCATTAAAAATTATTAGGGAAAAATTATGAGGGATTTCTAAAAGCATTTTTTAGGGTTTCTTGCTTTTTTAAACTTTAATTGTACCTGAAAAATTTTATGAAAACGATGTCTCAGAATATTTTTTCTCAAAAATTCACAAAAAAACAAAAAGAATGCGAGGTTGCAGAATTCTGTACGCGCAATTAAGAAATGTGATATGACCGTCCTATAAAAATTTGTACTGGGACAGACAACTGAGATCGTCTTGAGACGTCAACCTTGTGTCTTGAAAGTTTTTTTAAATTTCTGTATGTGATAGGACGAAGTCTTTGACAAGACCTTCTTGAGTATATTTAACCCATTAACGCCTGAAAGTCAAAATTTTTTGGTAAACTTTGAGTTTAAAAATGTTTAGGATAATCTTGGAAAATTGATCGGAAAACCCCCCTACCGACTATTTTCAAGGATGCTCTATAGGATCCCGTAGTTAAAAAAACAAAAAAAAAATTGTTTTTCTATTGTTTATTAACAAATTAAATAAAAAAATCACTTTTTTCACGCATTTTTTTTTTTTCAAACGAATTTTACGGCGGGTAGAAATTTTTTTTTTTACCGGGGGAAAATTGATAAATCGGGGACGTTAGGTTTCTAGTTTCAGAATATTTTTTTAAATTTTCGATATGACTTTTTTTGACAAAACGGCGGCCAAAAAACTTGGGTATAAGTTATAACTTATCGTAAAACGGCCAATAACAGATTTAAATAGAATTTAAATCATTAAAATTGCAAAATGGAAAATTTTAGGCCCAAAACCATAATGGCCCAAAAATAAAAATCGAATAATCGAAAAATAAAAAATACCGCTGTATTCTGCTCAAAATTTTAAGAATAATTAATTCTTGGCGATTTTTCGATTGGACACGCTCTTTTTGTTCATAAAAAAAAATTCAGTAAAGTTGGGCCCAACATAATAGAACCACTGCAATTCGTTCTCTTGAGCCTACACCAAACCTAGTAAGTACAGTGGTTCTATCATGTTGGGCCCAACTTTACTGAATTTTTGAACAAAAAGAGCAAAAAAAAATTTCTACCCGCCGTAAAATTTGATTAAAAAAAAATGCATGAAGAAAAGTGATTTTTTTTTTTTAAATTTGTTAATAAACAATAGAAAAACAATTTTTAAACCCAGTTTACCAAAAAATTTTTGACTTTCAGGCGTTAAAAAGTTAAGCTCTTTTCGTTTATATAGATACGATAGGACCGTCACAATTATTATTATCCTAGAAATTGTCTGAGAGTTTAGAGGTTTTATAAAAATAAACACTTTATCTAAATTTATTTATTTTATTAAAAATTGGTCTTCGTCTAATACAGATGCGATAAGACCGTCACAGTTATTATTGTCCTAGAAATTGTCTCAGAATTTCACGTTAAATTTTTTTACATATGTAAAACAAAAAAAATTATTCCAAATTTAAAATTAAACAAGTTTTTTTTACTTTAAAGGATATTTATTATGAAAATCGACAAAAATTATTCAATGGTTAAATTATTATTCTTTTATGTCTTAATAAATTATAAAATAAGAAAACATCATGCTTGCGGAATGCGAGATGCTAGCTAGCTAACCTAACTTCTGAGACTGCGACATGTTTTTTGGCGCCAAGGTCGGGGACTGGTCTTCAGACACGTCCTGGGACGTCTTAAAATCTGGGACACGGACACTTCACATCTCTACGTGCAATAGGCTTTGAACAGGAATTTTTGGAAAATTAGCTAAAAAACCACAAAAAACTCTAAAAATTGTCTAAACATACTAATTTTCCAAAAATTCCTGTTGAAAGCCTATTGCACGTACAGAATTCTGCAACCTCGCATTCTTTTTGTTTTTTTATGATTTTTGAGAAAAAATATTCTGAGACATCGTTTTCATAAAGTTGTTCACATACAATTAAAGTTTAAAAAATCCAAAAACCCTAAAAAATGCTTTTAGAAATCCTCTTAGCACAGGGTCAAACTCATCAAAAGTGAAATTAAGAATATTTTTCCTTGAAATTAAATGAAAAAACAAAGAGAATGCGAGGTCGCAGAATTCTGTAAGCTAATAGGCTTTGAAGAGGAATTTTTGAAAAATTAGCAAAAGAACCAAAAAAGTGCTAAAAATGTCATATGAGCTGTACGGCGAATCGATATCAAGGGCCCATTGGACGGAATTACTGATGGGATTTCCTTATTTTTTGATATTAGAAAACGATCTCCAAAGTTTCGTTAGGATGAGTGACCCGCAGGGTGTAGCCTCTCCTTGTAAGTTGAACGATTTTTTAAACAAATAGTATGCATTTCTACCTCCCGCAAATAGATACGTATATTAGAGTACCTCTTTTACACGATGGTATTTTTTTAATTGTTTTAAATTTTTTCCACAAAACAATGGTTTTTGAGTCTAATTCACCCATAATCATAATTAGTTACGAGGTGTTTAAGGATATTAAATGATAAATAAAAATACTGTCTTCCCGTTAATTAAAAATCTCAGAGATGCGATATTTCGGACTGAAATCTAAACAGCTGCCAACTAGCAACAAAGTAAGAAAATTGACCAAATAAGTTCAACTTTGACTACTCGAGTCAAATCCTCTCGCATATTCCGACTACATTCCGAAATAGAAGCACGCTTACTGGTTACTGAAGTCCAACCTAATTCCCAAATGTACTATTTTTTGTCTTAATAAATTGTTTTCTAATATAAATAATCTTCTAATCATCTATTATAACATTTTGAAATGATGCTTAAGGTGATTTTCTACCAAATGCATGACAATAGAGAACCAGTTCATCTTAATTTTCTGGAGGTATTTATTAAATATTAATAAGCATTTCTGCGAAGTCTGGTCAAAATTGACCATATAGTTTAAAAGTTACAGCCAGTTAAAGATTGAATTTTTTTCATTACGCGTATGGCCACTACGCTGAAAAAGTGTACTTAATTATTGATATTTATTTTCTTACAATAGAGATCCTTTAGAAAAACCACATACATATAGTTTCACTATCGAAGAATTCATTTCTTAAAACTGCAAAAAATTGATCTTCTACAATTTTTACAATAATTTTACAAAAATAATTTTCACGTGAATAACCTCCAAAACTGCGGTATTCAAAGGTGAGGTTTAAAGTTAAAAAAAATGTTTTGTTGTGATTGTCAATGTTTTTTTGGTAGAAAATAATTTCAGAAGCCATAAAAAGTTCAAAAATAAATTTTAATAACCTATTGTTAGTAATTTGGTGAAAGAATTTTTTTTTAGTCTTGAACTTGACTAGCTCTGGTAGAGAACCACCTTAAATGTTATTCCAATAGCTCAAAAAAACTGTGTTTTGTGTCATCATCCATTTCTGAGAATCTATCGACACAAGCACGAAAAAGGCTCGGAAAAAGGTCCGTTTTTCATAAGACATCGTGTTAAAATACCAAAACAATAATTTTTAATATCTTAGTTATTACTAGGGCTTCACGATACGAGACGATATCGATATTTTGAATTATATCGATATCGTATCGACATATGGGCATGTTTATCGTATCGAGTATCGTATCGACGATATTTTACTGTAAATTTATCGATATCGTCTCGATATCGTCTCGGTTCAATCCCGAGAATCGAGAAATATCGACTCGAAAAATTTCATCTACAAATCAGTTGATTATATTATATTCATTAAACACCTTTACATAATAAATAACAGTAATTATAATATATATTTTTATTTAAATCATCATTTATTTTAAAAATACAAAATGAGCAAAGAAAAAAAATCTAAAAAAAAAAAAAAGATAGTTACTAATCATGAATTAATTCCGTTAAACATATTTTGTTTCTAATATTTAAAGAAGACTTTGACCACAAATTCAAACATAAAAGAGAAGCTTTTAGAGAATCGTCTTTTAAACAAGTTCTCGTATCACTCACGACGAGAGAGCCAGTTATCAAAAAACGCTCAACTGCAACAGCTGCAAACCCCCAAATACCCTGGGCGCCCGAGTTCAATAAATGAACCGATCAGCTATCCCCCAAAGCTGTAAACCCCCAAAACCTTGGGCATCAAGTTCAATAAAAGAAACTGATCAGCTGTCCCCCAAGTTCTAAGCCCCCAAATACCCTCGGCGCCCGAATTCAATAAATTAACTGATCAACTATCCCTCAAGCTGTAAACCCCCAAATACCCTAGGCGCCCGAGTTTAATAAACAAACCGATCAGCTATTGCCCAAGCTGTAAACCCCCAAAACCCTGGGCATCGAGTTCAAAAAAATTGATCTTCTAAACCCCCAAATACCCTGGGCGCCCGAGTTCAATAAATTAACTGATCAGCTATCCCTCAACACGGACAGAAAAAAAACAGGAATTTACTGTGTTAAGCTAACACGTAAATTTTCTGCGAGCGCCACACATAAAAATCGTGTGTTAGCTTTACGCAGAAAAAATCTTAAGCGGCACTGTAGCGGAACCAATCAGGTGCGACCGGAGTGATTTTGATTGGCTCCAATACAGTGCGCTTAAGATTTTTTCTGCGTAAAGCTAACACACGATTTTTATGTGTGGCGCTCGCAGAAAATTTACGTGCTTTAGCAGCACACAAGTTTCTCGTGTCCTCCACAGTAAATTTCTGTATTTTTTCTGTCCGTGAAGCTGTAAACCCCCAAAACCCTGGGCGCCCAAATTCAACAAAAAAACCGATCAGCTATCCCCCAAGCTGTGAACCCCCAAAACCCTGGGGATCGAGTTCAATAAAAGAAACAGATCAGCTATCCCCCAAGCTCTAAGCCCCCAAATACCCTGGGCGCCCGAGTTCAATAAATTAACTAATCAGCTATCCCTTAAGTTCTGAACCCCAAAATACCCTAGGCGTCGAGTTCAAAAAAATTGATCTACTAAGCCCCCAAGTACCCTCGGCGCCATAGTTCAATAAATAAACTGATCAGCTATCCTCCAAGCTCTAAACCCCCAAATACCCTGGGTGCCCGAGTTCAATAAATTAACTGATCAGCTATCCCTTAAGCTCTAAACCCCAAAATACCCTGGGCGTCGAGTTCAAAAAAATTGATCTTCTAAGCCCCCAAGTACCCTGGGCGCCATAGTTCAATAAATAAACTGATCAGCTAGCCCCAAGCTGTAAACCTCCAAAACCCTGGGGGCCAGAGTTCAATAAATAAACCGATCAGCTATCCCACAAAGCTGTAAACCCCCAAAACCTTGGGCATCAAGTTCAATAAAAGAAACTGATCAGCTATCCCCCAAGTTCTAATCCCCCAAATCCCCTGGGCGCCCGAGTTCAATAAATTAACTGATCAGCTATCCCTTAAGCTCTAAACCCCAAAATACCCTGGGCGTCGAGTTCAAAAAAATTGATCTTCTAAGCCCCCAAGTACCCTGGGCACCATAGTTCAATAAAGAAACTGATCAGCTATCCCCCAAGCTGTGAACCCCCAAAACCCTGGGGGCCCGATTTCAATAAATGAACCGATCAGATATCCCACAAAGCTTTAAACCCCCAAAACCTTGGGCATCAAGTTCAATAATAGAAACTGATCAGCTATCCCCCAAGTTCTAAGCCCCCAAATACGCTGGGCGCCCGAGTTCAATAAATTAACTGATCAGCTATCCCTTAAGCTCTAAACCCCAAAATACCCTGGGCGTCGAGTTCAAAAAAATTGATCTTCTAAGCCCCCAAGTTCTCTGGGCGCCATAGTTCCATAAATAAATTGATCAGCTATCCCCCAAGCTGTAAACCCTCAAATACCCTGGGCGTCCACACTCAGAGAAAGATTTGATTGGTTCAACAATATATTGCAACACCTAAGATGCCATAATTGATGAAGAGACAATGATGCACATTGTAGCAGTAAAAATATCATGGGAGCGCTGACTAAATGCGTATTAAGGGTTAACATGTTTCTAGTTGCACTGGTATAGCACCATTGTTTTAAAAAATTTCTTTTTTGTGATTTTGGAATAATTAATGTATTTGATGAATAGTTTTAATGGTAAAAAATTTACAAATGATTATAAAAATCACAATATTTAAAAAATAATGTCTTCAATTAAGATTTTAAAAAAAGGCCGTCGATGGCTCAGTCGGTTAACACACACGTCTTAGTTGGCCGAAACATCGTCGCGCTGAGGGACGCCGTTTCGAATCCCCGCCGGCTCAACTTTTCAAGCGCGGCGAGGCGAGCTGTGTGACCCGCCTTGGACTAGACAAGAATTCTGGTCGAATACTGATTTGTTCTGAGGAACAAAGGAGATGGCCACCGAAGAATGAATTTAATGCTCACTGAGAATTATAAAGAATCAAACCAGATAAGGCTTAGGACCGTTTAACCCTTCACTGCTAACCATCTATAGGTGATGGAATATTTGATGGCATCTTCGCCTTATCAAGATGAAGTATTCAGGACTGATACACCCGACAGACGCAATTAAATCTACAGTTCGAACCCTATTGTACCCCACAGTTTTATATGTTTAATGTGAAATGTATCTAATAACCATGAATGGTAATAAAGATTAATGAAAAAAAAAAAAAAGATTTTAAAAAATAGTCAGGTTAGGTTAAATTTTTGCATATTTGCTTTACTATAGTCGCAACGATATATATTATTATCCTTACCATACGTATTGTAACTGCTACAATATTTAGACTATTGAAGGAACAAAGAATATTTAATTGATCGAATCAAATCTTTCTCCGAGTGCAAATTCAACAAATAAACTGATCAGCTATCCCCCAAGCTGTATACCCCAAAATACCCTGGGCGCCCGAGTTCAACAAAAAAACTTATCGGCCCACCGCCCAGCTGTAAATAATTTTGTAACAATACCTAAATTACGATTCACTGGTGCAATTATATAACTGATCAGTTTTTTTGATTGAACTCGGGCTTCCAGGGTTTTGGGGATCTAGAGCTTGAGGGACAGCCGATCAGTTCAATTACTTAACTCGGACGCCCAGGGTATTTAGGAGTCTACAGCTTGGGGGAAAGCTGATCAGTTTATCTATTGAACTCGAGCGCCCAGGGTATTTGGGAGTGTACAGCTTAGGAGATAGCTGATCAGTTTTTTTGTTGAACTCGGGCGCCCAGGGAATTTGGGGGTTTAGAGCTTGGAGGATAGCTGATCAGTTTATCTATTGAACTCGAGCGCCCAGGGTATTTGGGAGTGTACAGCTTAGGAGATAGCTGATCAGTTTTTTTGTTGAACTCGGGCGCCCAGGGTATTTGGGGGTTTAGAGCTTGGAGGATGGCTGATCAGTTTATTTATTGAATTTGGGTGCCCAGGGTATTTGGGGGTAAATAGCTTGGGGGATGGCTGATCAGTTTTTTTGTTGAACTTGGGCACCTAGGGTATTTGGGGGTTTACAGCTTGGAGGATAGCTGATCAGTTTATTTATTGAATTTGGGTGCCCAGGGTATTTGGGGGTAAATAGCTTCGGGGATGGCTGATCAGTTTACTTATTGAATTTGGGTGCCCAGGGTATTTGGGGGTTTAGAGCTTGGAGGATAGCTGATCAGCTATCTCATATACACACACACACATATATATACATATATAATATAGTAAAGCGCCCCCCCAAAAATGATTGCTGGATCCGCCACTGACACTTTCGAGTTTTATTGGCTCCAGAAACAGTGTACGATATTCACGCTAAGATTTCAAATTGCTATATACATCTTTTTTTTTCGAGACGATATTTTTCGATATTATCGTCTCTGGAATATCGCCGATACGAGAATATCGGTGGCTTCATAAAAAATTTTTAACGTATCGATATCGACATTCGTTGAGACGTATTGTTTCGGATATTGTATCGATTTCGAGACGATATCGATTTTTTTCTAGAGTATCGTGAAGCCCTAGTTATTACACTCTTAATCGCTTCCAAACTTTGGCATAACACTTCTTATATTCAATAAAAATATCCCCAAATTTTCATAATTTTGTCATCATGATCAAATTTTTGGGTTGAACGTCCTTGAATTAAAAGTATTTCATTTTCAGACCTACAAGTACTTATTTTTTTTTTATGCGTGCGACTACTTGAGTATCAATCTAAAAATACACGTTTGCAAAGTTTCTAGTTCATGGAGCAGAAATATTTAAAAATTGCACAAACTAATAATTTAGGTTCTTTTCATAATTTTTAATAAAACCATGTATCGTTAAAAAGTTGCAAAGACATCAAAGAAAAAAAAGAAGGTGCCTACAAAAAATAAAAAATAAAAACTTTACCTTGTTAATTCTCACGCGAGCAGGGCTGTATCAAGTGAAGAGGCCCCAAGATAATGAATATATTTTTTTTCTAATTTAAAAAAAAAAAAAAAACATTTGAATGAACAAATAATTTTTTTTTTTTTTTTTTTTTTTTTTTTTTTATTACTTTAAATTATTGATTCAAACAATTAAACAAACAATGCATTCGTATATTTTTTAAGTAAAAAGTTATGTTAAGATCACCTAATTGAACAGTTTTTATTTTTCAAAAGTTAATCCGCCCACCTGTTTTTTTTTTTATGCTAAAATATTCAGGATAAAATAAACTATTAGTACAATTTTTTTCAGAACAATTGTCCTCGTCAGTTTTTCAAGCGAATGGAAAATCGATGATTTCCCATAAGAATACGTATTAAAGATTCAAATTTTATAATTGGAATTTCTCGAAATTTAGGTCGCTAACCTGAATGTTTTTTTTAGGAATGTAATCTATAATATAAAAACTATGTTTTCTTAAAATTTTAGGAATATTGACCTCGTAGAAAAAAGTCGCATGAGCCTTCTTAAGGTTGTTGGGTCGGTCCATGATCTGACAAGTAGATTCTAACAAAAAAGTACTCATTTTATAGGTAATTGCTTCTTATTGATGCCACTAAATTTTTAAGGCAAAGTGAACCTTGGGAGAAAAGATATTGCCAAATTTGTTTAACACGTAAGCTTATGGGAATCACTGTTTTCTTGAAAGTTTAATAGGACCTGACATGTATATTTTTATGAAAAAATTCAGGGTAAAAGAAAAAAATTTTGGAAACACTTATCAATTAAAAGCAATTACCAATGGACCTTATGAGCTGAGAAAAAAATAATCAAACACTAAAATCTTAGGTTAGGTGCTATGTTGTGCCACGAGTACGAGAGAGACAGAGAGCGCCGTGAATCTCTCCGTTCGACTCGCATTAGTGTCTCTTTCTCTCTCGCACCGACCCAACAACCTTAAGATTTTTAACTTGATAAAGTACAAAAATTAAATTTATTTCGAAACCTACTATGAACATAGATAAAAAACCTTCATAAGGATTGTTAATTATTTCATCTGTGAGTAGGAAAAAAAAAATTTTATTTTTTGAAAGTTGTAAAAAAAAATTTGACATAATAAGATTGTTAGAAGAAAAGAAAAAAAAAAAAAAAGTGCGATAAAAAGACAACTGAATTTTGTCTGAATAGTCTAGCCGCCTTATAGAAGGTTTTACGTGCAAGTTCGCGCCACGACGGCAACCCTGGTTTAAAAGACGTATTTCGATGTCCTCTTTCGAATTGACCAGGGTTGCCGTGCTCAAAATTACAATAACAACAATTAAACAACAATTTGTATATTTTCATCATACTTTATAAACACGCAAGACCCCATCATATATCGAGTGCGTCTTAGTGGAATGGTTGGTGGTCTTACCTCTAACCCGGGGGACCGGGGTTCCATTCCCACCACGATTGATTTTTTTTTTTTTTTTTATAGGTTCGTTAAATAAAAAAAAATTTTAATTTTAATTTAATAATTTTCTTTTTTATTTTATACCGTTAAACATATATACAATAATAATTTTTAATTTATATATATATATATATGTGTGTGTGTGTGTGTGTGTATATAATTTCTTGAAAATCAGTATATAAAAGCAAATAACTCTTAATTTAACTTAAATTACGTAAACAATGAAAAACTCTGTATCTGACAATAATTTTTAATCCGACATTGATTCTTCTAGGATGGATTCAGAATCGCAATCGTTAAATCCGCAGTCGTTGTATTTATTTTTGCACGTATCAGTCTTTTTGTAATAACAAAATGAACAGCACAGTATGCTAGCTGCAACGCAAAAGCTTTTTACAAAAAATTGATTAATTATGTGAATATTTTATTTAAATTTTTAATACAGATTTTCAAGAAATTTTTTTATATATTTATATATGTTCAACGGTATAAAATAAAAAAGAAGTTTATTAAATAAAAGTTAAAATTTTTTTTTATTTAACGAACCTATAAAAAAAAAAAAAAATTAATCGAGGTGGGATTGGAACCCCGGTCTCCCAAGTTAAAGGTAAGACCTCTAACCATTCCACCAAGACGCACTCGACATATGATGGGGTCTTGCGTGTTTATAAAGTATGATGAAAATATACAAATTATTTTTTAACCTCGTTGATCACAAGTAATAACTTGTCTCCCTCCGACGCAAGCCAAAAGAACGAAATGTACTCCCTGCGCCATCGACCAACGCGCACCCGGCCTACTGCATGCCCTCGCTAGCGCTCGGGCCGCAACATGGCGGCCGGCTGCGTGTCGGCCGCTGGCGCTTCGGGAGTACATTTCGTTCTTTTGGCTTTAATCGGAGGAAATCAAGTTATTTTTTGTGATCAACGGACTTTAAAAAAGTGCATATATCCCTCAAGACTAAAGTTTGCTGAGGAGGCCCACGTATTTGCAGCCCTCGACTTCGTCTCGGGCTGCAATGACAGCGGGCCTCCACTGCAAACTTTAGTCCCTCTGGGAATAATATACTAGTTTAATTGTTGTTATTGTAATTTTGAGCTCGGCAACCCCGGTTAATTCGAAAGAGGACATCGAAATACGTCTTTTAAACCAAGGTTGCCGTCGTGGCGCGAACTTGCACGTAAAACCTTCTATATGGTGGCTAGACTAGAATGGAAAAGATCTGAAAGGATCTGAATTTTCCAAAAATATTCATTTCTATACTGTTGTTGAAAAACAAGTTATAAAGCTTTTTCATCGCAGACGACGCTCAGCAAAAAATTTTTTAAATAAAATTATTGTGTATGAAGTTTAGTGGTCGAAGTGGTTAGTAAAAAATTTTTTATTTTAGTAGTCGTGATGATATTTTATTTAACCCTTTAAAGCCTAAAATGACAAATTTTTTTTGTTTATTTCCAACTATAGAATCGCACAAATAAAATTAAAAAATGAATAAGAAAATACCCTTGTCTACTATTTTTGGGTATGCTCTACTCGATGGAGTAGTTTAAATTAATAAAAAAAATTGATTTTCAATTGTTAATTAACAATTAAAAAAAAAGGGTATAAAATAAGGGCATTTTTTTTTTTTTTTAAACTTCAATAAAGGGGGAAAAATTTTTTTTTTGCTCTTCTAATTTACACTAAACGTGTTTTTGGACCTTAAAATTTAATTCTTTCTTTGAATCGTCTTTCTATCGTCAATCGATTTTTTCCCTCAAAATGGCGGCCGTTTAAAGTTTGATAAAATTTTTAATTAACGTTACCGACAGTTTTTTTACGGTTTTTGCACTTTATTGAAATATTTCTAATTATATTTTGATGAGAAAATCTGCAATGAATAACTTTTTTTCACTCAAGTACATACACTTTATGGGCTGAAAAATCGTTTCCTAGTGAAAAAACAGCTTTTTTGAAAATACACAAATTTCATCTGCCTGTCATTCCAACTACTAAACTTTTTATTTTTGATTGATTTGGGGGTAACCCTCTGCTCGCTCCGCTCGCCACCCCCCCCCCCTCCCCTCCAGAATTTTATGCTTGTGCTTACCCCTGTGTCTACATTTGTGGCTACCCTCGTAGCTACGATTGTTTCTGCTCTTGTAGCTATCCTTGTAATTACTCTCGTGCCTATCTTTTTTTTTATGTTATTTCATACTCGTGTGCATACCCTCATAACATTATGACTACACGGAAAAAAGTTCGGGCTAGCCGCTGAAAACAGGTGGTGCTATAGTCATCTTACAGCGTTAGGACGCGGATCGGCCTAGAGTAGGTAGTACGAAAAATATCCACTCGCGGCGGCGATCAGAAAAATAATATTTTTTCATGCAATTAACCGCTTAATGGCTCTTTTCACAGCTCGTCTAGTTGCAGGGTATGAGTCTCTTTATCTGCAAGTTCCACTAAAAATTATTTCGAAACTACTAAATAGCGTCAATTTTTACTTGTAAATCCCATAAGTGGCGAAACTTGGAACTACTCGTTTAAGCAATAGACTTTGGTAGCAGATACAGCAGCGATTCGAGCCAGCGTGTTGTATACCTATATTTAAAATTTGTATACAATATATAGGTATACAACGCGCTGCCGGAATCTGCACGTGCGCTTGTGATTTCTATGCGTACGTTTGCCACTACCGCTCGTGAGGTTAAGTGTGTGAATAACACTTTAGACATTTAGAGATATTTTTGACGTAACTGTAAAAAGATCCTTTGAGCAGTTAGTTGCAAAAAAAATATTGTTCATGAAGGTTCCATTTAAAAACTGTTTTTATGGAACCTTCATGAAAAATTCTATTTTCAACTCGTCAGAATTCTGGACTGAGTAAACGAATCGCTACATAATTTTGACACAATACTCCTAAAGATTAGTAGTTTTAAACAATGTAATTTAAAACTCGGAAAATGTTTGGCAAATTTGTGAAAAATTTCTCAAGTTTTCATTGATTTTTCCTTAGTTTTTCTAAGCGTTTCAATTTTTTTATTAATACTACATAAAATTACAAATCACAAAAAAAATTATGTCAAAATTTTAAAGTGATACGTTGCTTAAGTCCAAAAGTACTGGTAGGTTAAGAAAAAAAATTGTTTTTTCTGTCGACCGCCGAGGGAATATTTTGACGGCATAGGCCACATATCGGCCTACTTTAGGCCGATGCGGGTCCTACCCTGCAATCTTGCGCGAGAGACTCGTTTAGTTCGGCTACCGCCCTATCTGATGCGCTCGCTTACCTAAACATTTTTCCGTGTACCACAGTACCTACTCACATGCATATAATTACTCATATCCTTATTATGCTTAGCCTTGTTGGGCAAAGTCCTTTTCGGCGGATTTTCAGCAATTTTTGTATAGCCCCTACAGTAGTAACACTATAGAAGTATATTCACCGTTAATTTCTCTAAAAGGCGGTTTTTTTACGAGGAAACGATTTTTCAGCCCATAAAGTACGTACTTGAGTGAAAAAAAAGTTATTCATTGCAGATTTTCTCATCAAAGTATTAGAAATATTACAATAAAGTGCAAAAACTGTAAAAAAACTGTCGGTACCGTTAACTAAAAATTTTATCAAACTTTGAACTGCCGCCATTTTGAGGGAAAAAATCGATTGACGATGGAGAGAGATTCAAAAGAAGAATTAAATTTTAAGGTCCAAAAACACGTTTAGTGTAATTTAGAATAGCAAAAAAAAAATTTTTCTCACTTTTATTGAAGTTTAAAAAAAAAAATGCCTTTATTTTTTACCTTTTTTTTTTTTTAATTGTTAATTAACAATTGAAAAACAATTTTTTTATTAATTGAAACCACACCATCGTGTAGAATATACCCAAAAATAGTAGACAAGGGTATTTTCTTATTCATTTTTTTACTTTTTTTGTACGATAGTCTCGTATTAAGAGTGAATTGTCCACTCTTTTAATAAGTGAACAGAGTTAGATTTCACTTATTTCGATTTTGAAAGCGCAGAATTAGGGACCAGGCCAATCCAATGCGCGTGGGCTTATTTCTGCGAAAATATAACCAAAAAACCGCGGCCATGCGTCCGCAGAAGTGGAGCCACAGAATTAGGGAACAAAACGCAGTATTAGGACACACTTTTTTTTCTTTTTCATTCAATTAATTAATTGGCTATAAACATGTAAAGCTTCTGCAAGGTCTATTTGATTTCAGAAGAATTTTACTTTTGATTAAAAAAAAGTTTGAGAAAATATAAAGTACAAAAAATTCTACAGTTGTTCAAACTTCTCGCAACTTAAAAATCCGCAGAATTGGGTACCCTTACCCTATACCAAATTTTATTTTTTTTTACAGCTTTTATAAGGGTCATTCCCCACTATGTGAAACCAGAGCAAAAAACAGTTTTTCTAAATCTTTTTTTAAATTTTTAATGTTTTGTAGAAATTAACAAATGGGATTCAAAGAAAGTAAAAACTGTTGTCTAAAGTCAAATATTATTCAAAAAGTTTTTTAATGTTGTTTATTTTTATATTTTTCACTTTTTTGCTCTAAATACATAAATAGAAATGATATAAAATCAACTTTTAAGTTGAGGGGGGGGGGGGGGGGGCTGGAGGGCAATTTTGACGATTTGGCGGCTGTTTGAAGTCAAAGGTCGTTTTTTCGACTAAAAATGTCACTTGCCAAATCGTCAAAAAGTGAAAAAAAAAAATCCTCGTGTTATTACCAGGAAAAACTTATCTTCTAACAGAATCTTGAAACCTGAAATTTTTGTTTCAGATGTTTATGGACAAAATGGCGTTTACCACGGGAAAAAATCGTCGAGCGAAGGCGTCTCCGAAAAAGCACTGGCATCGGCTTGTTTTTTAATATTTTCATTCAAAAAAATTACAGAAAGTAGTTCAAATGTTACTTTATTATGTACACTATTAATAAATTAAATAACTTTTGCCGTTAGCTCGAGAAAAATCATGAAAAATTAGCTATTTTTTGCCCTCCAGCCCCCCCCCCCCCCCCCAAACTGATTGATTGAATCCACAGCTGGATAGTATTAGAAGACTCCATGAACAATAAGAAAAAATGAAAAACTATATTTGTTATAAATAAAAGGCTTATAATTTACGTTTACGTACACATCCCACCTCCAACGGTACTCTCTTATTTTTGACTTCTAATAAGTGTGCATTTTCAATAAAATTATGAATGAGGGTTGACGTCTAAGGTATACTAAAGCTTGGAATTTTTTTTAGATATTTATTAGCAATAGATTCATAGAACATGAATTAGGTTCAAACTTAAAAAAAAAAAGTTACTTACGTTTTGTGTCCCACCCGCAACGGCCCTTATTTTTGAGATAATTCTCTTTTAAATAGAGATAATTAAAAAAATTTTACAGGTAAACTTAGGGTGAACCAAGCGCTTTCTATTCATGGATTAATTTTGAAAATTCAATTTTTTCACCCAGTTAAAATTCACATTAAAGTTGTAGATATGTCCCATGCGTGACCATGGAATGACCCTATAAGTATACTGGTACCGTTACAGACATATTTAAATAAACTTTTAATTAAAAACTACTCACAAAAATGTCGTTTAGAAACAAGAGGAAGAATCCGCTTCAGTTTTTCATCTAAATTAAAGGGGTTTTCATCTTGAATCAAGAGGAGTCTGTTGATTCAAGAGGACGAAATCTTAATTTAACAATAAAGTAATCTTAATTTCAAAGGAAATCATCTAAAATCAAGAGCATGTCTTTTCCAAGTTTTTCTTTTTTATTATTTTTTAAGATTTTATCTTGAAAAATTTTTATAGTAATTTTACATAATATCGAGGGCCTCCTAAAAGCTACGAATTAAATATACGGACGATAAACAAATCCGAGGTCAACGAAAAAACTGACCAGCTATCCCCCAAGCTTCAAACCCCCAAAACCCTGGGGGCCGAAGTTCAACAAAAAAACTTATCAGCTATCCTCCAAGCTCTAAACCCCCAAGACTCTGGGCGCCCGAGTTCAACAAAAAAACTTATCGCCTATCCCCCAAGCTCTAAGCCCCTAAAAACCTTGGGAACCCCAGTTAAATTATTCGAAAAATATGAGTGCATTTTAGTTAACGAAATAAATAATTTCGTAACGATACCTAATTAAGCTGCACTGGTGCAATTATATCATAAAGTTTTAAATCTGAAATTTTTAACTCCAAAATGGCGTGGTTGATTAGGAAAACGATATAAGTTTTCACTTATTGTTTAGCTCTTTGTTTGCAACATTATCAACAAATAATTTTTTTAACTATAAATTAAATGGTTCTAAGAATGAGACACATTTCGAGAAAAGTGTAAAAATTTTCGTTTGTTTATTGGTTATTTATTCATTTTTTTATTTATATATATTTTTTTATTATTTTGTAATATTTTCAAGTGATGTAAATAAAAGTGAATTACAACCTTTTTGTGGAACAAAAAAAAATCTTTTTATGGACTTGATATTCAAATATAAAGTACGCTTAACTTCTATAGTATATTACACACCGGGCGCTGGAAAGTATTAGCAAGCCCTAGCAAACCCAAATTGACGCCCGAGCCGAAGGCGAGGGTGTTAAGGGTTTGCTAGGGATTTGCTAATACTTTTCCAGTGTCGTGTGTAATGTTTTTTTCATAACGACGGGAGGAAAACCTAAAGTCCCGCTCCGAGCCGGGGAGGGAATTTGGTGTTTTCGTCCCGGAGGTATGAAAAAATTATTCCACTCGGTAACCAGAGTTTTGTGGGCTTAGAGCTTGGGGGATAGCTGATCAGTTTTTTCGTTGACCTCGGGCGCCCAGGGTATTTGGGGGTTTAGAGCTTAGGGGATACTTGATCAGTTTTTTTGTCGAACTCGGGCGCCCAGGGTATTTGGGGGTTTAGAGCTTAGGGGATACTTGATCAGTTTTTTTGTCGAACTCGGGCGCCCAGGGTATTTGGGGGCTTAGAGCTTGGGGGATAGCTGATCAGTTTTTTCGTTGACCTCGGGCGCCCAGGGCTATAGGGGTTTAAGACTTAGGGGATAATTAGTCATTTATTTTTTGTGCTGGGCACCCAGGGCTATGGGGGTTGAAGGCTTGGAGGATAAACAATTTCTGGGATTGTAAATTTTCGGGAGGGGGGTTATTGGGTTATCCATATTAGGGGTGAAAACGTAGTACCGCCCCTGTGAGTAACTATATATATAAATAATGGTCGGAATATTCTTATTGTGGTAGTAACTATACTGGTTAGTGTAAACAATGTCCGATTCTCCCCGTATCCCCCGTAATCCCTTCCGATTCAGAATTCACTTCAGCGCCTCGATCTAGCATTCTTACACTAAGAAATTTTTATGTCGGTCACAGGTACCTTAAAAGAATTGTTAATTTTAAATCTAATAAATCATCACGGTAAATTATGCAACCAGTAAAATTAAATTAGAAAAATATAAAAGGAGTAATTTTTAATTTAATGAACACTGTTTTTATAGAATTTCCTTTATCGTAGACCAATTTAAGTTTTCTCGGTAATTTTAAATTTACTATAAATATGTATGTTTATTTTAACTTGCATTTAAATTAAATTAAAGTTTTAAATTGAAAAAAAAAAATCGTTTTACAACACTCAAATTCTATTATTTTCAGGAGTATGATTTTCACATATTCATACATTCTTGTGTAAATCCAGTAATATATTTGTATGTTACCAACATTATCCGCATATAAAAATATTCATACATGTCATGGCAATTTAGCCAAGTTTACCTTTTCTAGTCAATCCGAAATAAATTTTATCGATAGAATTTTCAGAATTTCATGTTTTTTCTCTAAATTATCTCATTTGTTTAGGGAAACACCATATGTAATATACAATTAAAAGTACATAATTAAAAAAAAAAAAAAAAAAGTTTTTTCTATCAAATAGCTCACCTCTACTAATAATATTTTTTACATCATTTTATTACACATTTCTATACTTTTTACAACTCAAGTGTTTACTATATTATAAATGTCAAAATTATTGTAAGACACAAAGAATTATTAATCAATACTTTGTCATAAGTACATAATTTTGATTAACTTTTGAAATTTTTAATTCTTAAGTGGAATATCATGTGCCATGCTTTTTTCTGATTAACATTTAGTTTAATTTTAACTCTTACTAAAATACATAAAATTTTGTTGTTAAACTTTATTTTATTCAAATATACGGACTAAAGAAATCCTATTAGATTTATTACATTGAAACTCTCGTAATTACTTGCTTTTATTTTTGTGGTTCAGGTACACAACTGTACACTATGACTCAAAGACATCTAATATTCAACAAAAGTCTATGATACAAAATTTTTTTACTGCAGAAGAAAATTGCTGATGGGGGGGACCTCAAGTGCAGACGTCTCATTATTAGACTAATTGTTACAGAAAAGTAAATACCACAATGTAGTATTTTTTTTACCGAATTTTACACTTATAGGATTAAAAGTTTCAGAAAATTATTAAAAGACAATGAAAATAAGTAAAGTAAAATTTCAAAACTTACATCTGTTCTCATTAGTTTTCTTCAGTTCTACTTGCGGTTATATCAACTTCTTATAATTATTTTATAAAACATTTTATTTTATTTTTGAAAATTCGACAAAAATATTACCACAGTCTAGTATTTGCTTTTCTGTTATAAATATTCTGATAATGGGTCGTCTGCACATTACCCAGTCTGCACTTGAGGTCTCCCCCATCAGAGTACCCAACCAACTGATTTCAATTGACACTTAAATAAAATAATACTTTAATTATAAGTTTTAATCCAATGTTAACCTCAATTATTATTAGCTCGCATTTTTGATTTTAAAAAATTGCATCTACTAATATGACAAAAATTTAAATTAGTTTAAGTAAATTTCATTACTAGACATTACATAAAGTGTGAAAAGTGCTGAAGAAAAAAAAAATTTTTTTATTCGAAAATTAACAAATTTTAACATCTACACGGACAGAAAAAAAAAACAGGAATTTACTGTGGTAAGCTGACACGAAAAAATCGTGTGTTAACCTTACGCAGAAAAAATCCTAAGCGCTACTGTAGCCGAACCAATCAGGCAATCAGGTGTGACCAGAGTGATTTTGATTGGCTCTCTTACAGTAGCGCTTAGGATTTTTTCTGCGTAAGGTTAACACACGATTTTTTCGTGCTAGCTTACCACAGTGAATTCCTGTTTTTTTTCTGTCCGTGTATAAAAAAGAAATTCAAGTAAAAAAAAAAAAAAAAAAAAATTTCTAGAGTATTTCTTGTTGGATTGAGAGGAATCTGCTTGATTTAAGATGATTTCAGCTTAATATAGCGTCAATCGGATATCCGTTTCATTCTAAAAGAAAATCCTTTTAAAAAAATAATCTCAAATGAAGAGGAGTACTATTCATTTTAAAGGAATTCCTTTTTAAATATTCTTTTTTTAATCAAAATTATTTATATGTCAATCAAGGGGATTCTTCTTCAACCGAAATGATAATCCATTAATTTTTTATCTGCTTTTAAATTATTCATTTTTGAGAAACAACGATTTTTAGTTAGTTTAAAAATATTATTCTATACTAATGTATACTTTTGCAAAATAATATTTATTTTAAAGTCTGTTGGGTGTCTTATAATATAAAAAGTTTAATCGAAGTTTTCCTCTACTCAGGGGTGTTATTACAGTTTGGGGACGGGTCTGGATAAAATTCGACACCCTGGGTAAACCCTGGGCGTCAGAGTTCAACAAAAAAACTTATCGACTATTCTCCAAGCTCTGAACCCCTAAAACCCTGGGCGTCCAAGGTCAACAAAAACACTTATCTGCTATTCTCCAAGCTCTGAACTCCCAAATACTCTGGGTGCCTGAGTTCAACAAAAAAACTGATCAGCTATCCCCCAAGCTCTAAACCCCAAAACCCTGGGCGTCCGAGTTCAACAAAAAAACCGATCAGCTATCCCCCAAGCTCTAAAACCCCCAAACCCTGGGGGCCTGAGTTCAACAAAAAAACTGATCAGCTATCTCCCAAGCTCTAGACCTCCCAAAACTGTGGTTACTAAGTAGAATAATTTTATAAGTTAAGCGTACTTTATATTTAAATATCAAGTCCATAAAAAGTGTTTTTTTTTTTTCCACAAAAAGGTTATGGTGTACTTTTATTTACATCGACTTAAAAATATTATAAAATAGTAAAAAAAGACTATAAAATAAAAAAAATAAATAACCAATAAACAAACGAAAATTTTCACGCTTTTCTCGAAATGTCTCATTGCATGTTGCAAACAAAGAGTTAAACAATAAGTAAAAACTTATAGCGTTTTCCTAGTCAACCAAGCCATTTTGGAGTTGACAATTTCAGATTTACAACTTTATGATATCATGATTTATAGTTTAATGATAATTGCACCAGTGAAGCGTAATTAAGTATTGTTATAAAATTATTTATTTCATGCTTAAGTTAGCTAAAATGCTCTCATATTTTTGGAATAATTCAACTCGTGCTCCCAAGGGTTTTGGAGGTTTAGAGCTTGGGGGATAACTGATCAGTTTTTTTGTTGAACTTGACGCCCAGGGTTTCGGGGTTTTAGAGCTTGGGGGATAGCTGATCAGTTTTTTTGTTGAACTCGGACGCCCAGAGTTTTGGGGGTCTAGAGCTTGAGGGATAGCTGATCAGTTTATTTATTGAACTCGACGCCCAGGGTTTTGGGGGCTTAGAGCTTGGGGGATAGCTGATCAGTTTTTTTTGTTGAAATCGGGCGCCCAGGGTATTTGAGGGCTCACAGCTATTGGGGGATAGCCGATAAGTTTTTTTGTTGAACTCGGGCGCCCAGGGTATTTGGGGGTTTAAGGCTTGGGGAATGACCGATCGATTATTTATCGATCTTGGCGCCCAGGCTTTGGGGGGTTTCAGGCTTGAGGGATAACTGATCAATGGTAGGTTTAACGCGCCCGGGTCTGGATTTCCAGACCCGCTATAAAACAAATAACGCCCCTGCCTCCACTTGTTTTTTAAAGTAAAAGTGGCAGTAAAATCATTGCTCTTCTTACTAAATTATGGTTTTATTTTTTTCAATAAAATATCTAAAATTAATTATGTCTAAATTAATATTGAATGATTAATATTGAAATTAAACCAATAATTAAATTAATATTGTCTAAACCAGTTGTGAGATCAGTCATGATAAACCGAGCTTCCTTAGGTCGAAAGTCTGGGCTATGACTTTGATTCTGATAGAAAATACTGATTTTATTGAAACTTTATTCAAGATAAATTAATAAATTTTTCCCGTAATAAAAAAGTAGGTAAGGTATGGGGATTCTTGAGATAAAAAGATGAGTTAGAATCCTCACAGCTTATCTACTTAAAAAAAAAATGAAAAATAAATTAAGAATGATAAAAAAAAAATATGATTGATATTAACATTACTAGTGAAAGTAACTATTGAAGTAAATCAAATATTTTTTTTAAGTTGCCTTTAATTAATTATTATTATTAAAAAAAAATAAATAAAAAAAAATAAAATAAAAAAAAAACAGATTTAACTTAACTTGTACTGTACATTTAATTTTTTTTATGAATGATATTTTTAATAATCAAATTTTAAATTAATTATATGTTATGTGTACATGTACACTTTATTTTGTTGCATAAATAAAAAATATATAAAAAAAATTTTATTCACAATTATATCTGTTTTTTTTACTCTTTAATCCTCATATTTTACATCTTTTTTTAAATCTAGAAATACGATTCGAATTTTGATGTATTGATATGTGCACCTATACACGCATAATATTTTCATAATTTTTATATTATTATGTTATATAAATACATAAAACTAATTTTATGCCTAAAAAAAATCAATTATAATCTTTTTGTTCGAGCTTGTTAAGCATTTTGTGTGTTTAATTCATCTTGGTACTGTCGATTAGTCATTTTCGTTCACTGAAAATTTTTTTAATAATGAAAAACAAATTTTTTTTTTTTTTTAAATGCATCAATTATTCTTATTTTTATCAATTTTACTAAAGAGGATTTCCATTTGAATTAATAAGATTTCCTAGAAAATCTAGCTGATTTTCCTCTTGATTCAAGAATATTTTTTTCTTAATTCTAAAACCCAATCCGATTGACGCTATATTAAACTGAAAATCCTCTTGAATCAAGAGGAATCCTCTTAAATCTAGAAGAAATTTTTGTGAGTGATAAAACTGATAATTCTGTCAACATATAAGTATTTTCAGGTTTGTTGATTAAGCAAGCATGATTCAATTTTTTACTTAAGAAAGAAAATATAAAAACTGGAAAATTAATAAATTTTTTTCTAACTTGAAATATTATTAAAGAAAAATAAAAGTGGTTAATTAAGTTATATTATCCCCGACATTATCATCATTTTAACCTAAAATACCGTAAAAGTTCGTATTTTATACCCATTAATAACGATATACTTTTGGTAGTTTACATTTTTTTACGATCACAGATTTGTTTTCCACACTTTGGAATATTTTTCTTACGTTCTGTGACTATTGAATATTCCATTTATTTTTTTTTTTTTCAAACTACTTCGACCACCTATACTTCATTACCAATAAATTTATTTTAAAATTTATTGCCAATTTACCCTAAAACAGTTCGGTGATTTGTTTTCTTCAAGCTAAAATCAAACAGTTAAGCTTCGTCTGCTATGAAAAAGCCTACGACTTTGAGGTTAAGAAGTATGCAAAGTCACCCGGCAAGTTACGGTAAATTTCAAAAGAAGATAAAATCTAAATTCAATAACAAACCATTAGAATAAATGTATGAAATGAAAAATACTTACGACTTCTAAACCGGGCTCTTGTTTGATTTCAAGTTGTGTATGTGAACCAATGTTTGCACTAACAGCTGACACTCCATCGACTCCCAGCGTCTCCGCAGCGCTCGTCATGCCCGACGTGGAAGAAGAACCACTAGTGCTGGCTAATCCTGCAGCCATGGTGCACGCATTACTCAGATTAGGGGGATATAAACTACCACTGCGCAGCAGCAGCTCGTTGTGGGATCCGTTTGTCGAGGTTTTGAATCTCTTGATCGGATGATTCAACCAGGCTTCTGTGACCGAGTAATCGTAAAGCCAGGGAAATTGTTGCTCCTCCTCGAGAAGTGCATCTTCGTACTCACAAGTTGCCAGAAACGGTCGTTTCAACGTAGGAGCTGGTGGAGGTAGTGGTTGGGAACCGGAGCTTTGGGGATATGGACCTGCAGCAGGCGAAGAGCCATGAGCTATCGCAGACAGTATCGATTTCGGGCCCTGTAAATCACCACGACCATTAGATTATTGGCTTGTTTAATTTTATGCAAAGATGATTTTACATAAATCAAAAATATCTATTTTGAATGACAATTGACCTGTGAAGTTGTGAGTGGAGGCTGTGTTGCGCCACTGATTGATTGGTTGTTGCCTCCACCGGTTCCAATTGACGTCATAGATTGTTGTAAGATCTGAGTTTGAGGGCTCGATTGACTCGGAGTGTGGTGCTGGACGTCTACCGCTGGAGGTACACTCGACGGAGGTTCTGAGTGCGGAGTAGGCATGGGTGATGGTCCTGGCGAACAGCCGCCAGGAGAACCTACCGAAGGTACTGTCGTTTGAAGACAGTCTGGTCCACCGGAACGAGGAAACGAAGATGATTCCATTCCACTGGTACCAGGTGTTTTTGGAGCATCTGATCTGTTATTAAAAGACAACCTACAAAAAATTTTATTTTTCAGTTAGTTTTTTTATTATATCTTTTCAATTTCATTTTAATCCAATAAAAATGATTTTTTTGTAACACAATCACAATTGTTTTAGTAAATCATTGATATTAGCCCTTTTACAGGCCGAAAGTTTTGGGAAGTCAGGTGAAGAAACGGATTGCATTTTTGGTGTTTCCGATACTTTCTGAACACGAAACTACTATTAGTTTTAAAAAATTCATGTTGACATCTGTCAACACTTCAATGTCCAAATTTCGGACAAAAAAATATACTACCATAATCAACGTTCAATTTCATGATGAAAGTATACAATGGTTTTTTTGCTAAAACACTCCCTTTTTGAGTAAAACATCAACAAAGATTGAAACTTTGGATCCTACTCAAGTAAAGCTTCGTACTCCAGGCCGATGAAGATGGATGACTTTTTTAACATTGAATCGGGGTTTTTTAAAGTTTTTTTGCTCGCTGATCATGAATCTGTCATTAGTTTTGAAAAATACTTATTGACAGCCGAGATATGACAGCTGTCAACACTTGAATGTCAAAATTTCGGACAAAAAAAAATACTTCCATCATCTACGTTCAATTTCATCCATTTTCATCGGCCGGAGTACGAAGCTTAACTTGAGTAGGGTCCAAAGTTTCAATCTTTGTTGATGTTCTACTCAAAAACGGAGTGTTTTAGCAAAAAAAACCAGTTCTATACTTTCATCATGAAATTGAACGTAGATTATGGTAGTATATTTTTTGTTTGAAATTTTGACATTCAAGAGTTGACAGCTGTCGTATCTCGGCTGCCAACTTGAATTTTACAAAACTAATGACAGATTCATGATCAGCGAACAAAAAAACTTTAAAAAATCCCGTTACAATGATAAAAAAGTCATACATCTTCATCGGCCTGGAGTACGAAGCTTTACTTGAATAGGGTTCAAAGTTTCAATCTTTGTTGATGGTTTACTCAAAAAGGGAGTGCGCTCAACTTTAATCAATCGTTTAAGCCCAATCCCATCAAAATCGGATCAAAATTAACGTCAGAATATGGGAAATTCTTCCTCAAAATTCAATACATCTTCCTATATTATACACAGTTAAAGGGCTTAATATTTTTCCGTGAGACGCGGCAAGGCGCAGCCAAAAACTCCTTAAATAAGCGTTATTTTGGTCAAAAATATCGGAACTTACGCCTTTTTTTTTGTTGCTACGCCTCAGACTTCCATTTTGAGGGCCTAAGTCGCATCCAAAGTAGCAGTTTTTCTGAACAACGTTTTTTTGTAATATGAAGGTTATTTACCCAATTTAACCGTGTGGTTATCCTAATCGAACTAGTAATTTTTATGAATGAAAATTTAATGAGTTAATATTTTCTCTTGGTTAAATTTCAATAATTCAAAATATTTATCAAATTAAACTAATAAATTATTTTGTTACCATAAGAGTCGTTTTTAAGTACAAATTTGAATAACTTCAAAAATTTGTAAAAACAAATCATAAAACTAATTATACACAAAATATATTTTTGTTTTAAATAAGTACATACATTTATTTAGGTAAAAATATTACACTTATCAACTTTTTAAATAGAAACAATTCATTTATTTAACGCGTAACTTACATTCAATATCACTCATCACCTAATAACACTCGATTTCAAGTAGAAAACAAATACAGTAAACTATTTTTTTATTCCTTATCAATTTAGTTAAATAAACTGAATAAGTCTTATCAAAATTTTTTAATAAATTAGTGATGCTTTTAATGCTGGCGGCGGCGGCGAAGCCGCCGTCAGTCGCAGGAGTATTGTAATTATGCATTTTACGGACGAATGACGTATACTATTTTATTTCACGAATACCCGAAAATGCGCAACCAGTGAGAAAATTATAAAAAATTCAATACATTCATGTTTACTAGGTTATGACTAGACCGCAAGCGAGTCTAGTTCCATGAGCAAGCGTACTTTTTCGTTTTAGATTGGGTGTATTACTATATATATTGCAGAGGTTAGTTACTTTTTTAGAGTGAGAGAGACAGCTATAGTTTCTTTCTCACTGCTAAAGCTGCTTCTGTAGATCAGCTGATTGCTGACAACAGATGCAGCAGTTTACCGTAGTAGATTAAAGAATTTTTCATATTATAACTATTATATTAATAAGTAAATTAATAACAAACTCTTTTCATTAATTTCAGTTTTTCAATTTTTGTAATAATTTATGTTAAAATTAAATTTCATATTAGAGAGATTCTAAGTGATCATAATTGTTAGACTCTGAAAATTGAAATTTTGTAATAAAGTGAAAAATGAAAAGTGTTGATTGTTGAAAATTACCCAGTATTTTGGTTGTTTGCTTAATTTTTTTTAAAGTTTCAAACGCATTGGTTAGCAAGAACATAAAAATGAATGTCATCATTGATTAGTTTAAGCTATAAAAAAATCATCAATTTAGTAAACCAATTAATCAGTTATTGTTATAAAGTTCAATTTATTTTACTTAAAGTGAAGTCGCTACATAAGGAAACAGTGTAGTGTCATGTTTATTCTGATAATAAAATCAATTAACTTTTTACAAGCTCAAAATGGTTTGAAAATTATTCAAAATGATAGATATCTGGTGTGATTTTAAATATAAAACCAAACAAAGCTTAAAATATAGTTTCAAAAGATTTTCAAAATATTTCTTTTTTACTTTAAAATAAATCTTCAAAAGTATATGGTTAATTTTAATTGGTCTCTTACTATTTACTGCAATTAATTAAACTTTTGATTTTTATTATACCTACAGCGTTCAGAGTTGAGCTTTACTTTTACTATAGAGATAATAGGAGTTATGATCATTTCAATTTGATACTTTATTTATAACAATACTGAAAAAATAAGAAGAGCCCAATTATTATATCATTAATTAATGCGGTCCAAATTTAAATTTAATTGAGATGATTTAAAATTCTTCTGCAATACTGGGAAAAATGAACTTTAATAAATTCACATCTACTTCTTAACAATTATTTGGGTTGATTTTTAGAATTTTGTGGGGATCATTTTTTTATTTTGTTCAAGTTGATTTCAATTAAAATCAAAAATATATTTGTACTTTATATTGATTACTAAAATAAAAAAATAGCAATTGTTGACGAAATTTATCATTAAAAAAAATTACTCCCTGCAGCTGAAAACAAAAACTTACATCTGCTCTGCAGTCTGCGATGAGCTAGCACTTAGCTGTTAGCAGCATCAAAAGCAAGCGTAATATTTGGGGTTAGAAATTTTTTTAATAGATGGCGCCAGAGAAAGCCTTAGAAATGTGATTTTAGCAGTTTCCGGCAGGCCCCTGGACGCATCTAAAAGGCGCATTTTAGGGTTAGAGTGAAATAAAGAATTTTAGTTTATTGATCCATTATTGACGATTTTGTTACACATAAACTTGTTAAAAATTAATGCAATCAAACAAGAAAGGCGTCCAGTATACTTATACATATATGTGCATCTATCTGTGGAACAGTAAAATGAACCGTTCCGTATACAGATGCAGATGAAATCTTTTGAAATAATGTACTGCGGATTACGTTCAATATTAAAAAATAGAATAAAGTTTTGATTATAAATTTATAGAAACTGAATCTACAATTGGTAAGGTTTCTAAAAATACCAATATGTAAATTATAAATAAAAATTGTGATAGTTTTTCAATAAAAAAAAAGTGAAGTACACGAGCGCGTAATGAAACTAATCGACGTGGGCAAACTTAAGAGTTGGCAGCTTCTTACTTTTCATATTTTTTTATAACATTTTACTAAAATTTTTATGTGTGAAATAATTCTTATTTTTAAAAGTAAGATCTCAGTTTTGATGTAGAATTTTTTTTCAAGTGTTTCAACTGTTGGAGCAACCAATTTTTACAGTTACTAGAAGTCGAGTGGGCGCGCGTATACGCGCGCTGCGCAGAATTTGACAAAATTACAGCCTCTAAAATTTATTGTTGATTAATAACCAAGTTCACGATGAAGAATTCCGTAGATGACGACATGCTTAACAAATAGGATAAAAAATAAAAGTCTTAAACTCAAAAATAGATATCGCTTACTCAATTTTAAGAGTGGAACTAAAAACGGCTCCGCTGACAACAGCTTGTTCTAACTACTACCGAAGTTACCACTCAAGTTATAAACTAAACTCGACTTATTAAAATATTTTCCTGAGATGGTGAAAATTAAAATTTTTATAATTTGTTTTACTATTGTTTAAAATAAGAAATTGACCAGTTAATTAAAAAATTTGAATAATCTAAATCTTTATCTTGATTTGTTGGTGAAGTTTACAGATTTTTCAAAGATGCTACACAGCATCAAGCATCTTAATAGTTAAGGTGGTTTTCTACCAAATGCATGACAATAAAGAATCAGCTAAGATTTTTTGGAGGTGTTTATTAGATATAAATAAACATTTCTACGAAGTCTGATCAAAATTGACCATATATTTTTTTTAGTCTTAAACTTGACTAGCTCTGGTAGAAAACCACCTTAAGGTAGTTACCTACAGTTTTAGTGTTCCTTAAAAAAGTTTTCTAACTCTGCACAGAGTTAGTTTTTTGTGTTTTTTATACGTTGGTATTTTTCAAATACCCCCAAGCGGGGCTAAATTTTGAGATATTAAGCTCGGAAGTTTCAACTTTTTACACGTGATTCCTATGCTGAGCGCGTAAAATCGTACAAATTTGGAGGTTATCAGCGAATTGCGAATTTAATTTTCTTAAAATATTTTTAAAAAACAGGTTTTTCTGTAGGAAAACATTAAAGGAATCGTGAGGTGCAAAGAATAATATAGGAAGCGGTATTAACTTCCGAGATAAATAACCATAAAGAATAAAAAAAGCATGATTTCGGTAGGTTTTAGATCAGCGGTGGCGGCGGCGGCGCGTGGCGTGGGGGCAACGGAGCGTCTATAACTATATTTTTGATAGCTATATGCGCTATAGGTAACTAACCTTAATAAATAGTTATTCATAGAGCCGCAGTGGCTCCGGGCATAGATCGCGCGTCCCACAATACTGGGGTCGTGGTTTCAAGCCCAGGTCTCGGCGATTTTTTCGAGTGTTTTTTCACGCGTGAAGGGGAGGCTACTATGAAAATGACCTTTTTTTTTTTTTTAAAGATTTTTTAGTTGTACAAAAACTGATTTTAAGAATTTAAAAAGAATGTACAATGTTCCGTAAAAAAAACAAAATAGCGGACTTTTGAATTTTTTGATCCTTTTTTTGCAACTTTAATTGTTTATAACATTGTTTTTTTTTTTTTTTTTTTTTTGTGGGAAATTCGTAATTTTGCTACCAGTAGAAAAGAAAACTATACAGATTCAGATTATATTTTTCTTTTTTGTTTCAGATCACCCCTTGCCGAGTTATCATGCTCGCAGCCGACAAAAAGTGCTTTTATCACACCGCCGTACTGCTAACAAAAACATTCTGAAACATTGTACATTCTTTTTAAATTTTTAAAATAAATTTTTGTACAAATAAAAAATCTTTGAAAAAAGGTCATTTTCATAGTACCCTCCCCTTAAAATTGTCGGGTTTGAATCCACTGTAGCTTAGGTGAGGTAGGATGTCCTATATCACTTATTTCAACTCGGACATCCAAAGGCCGACTAAATTCTCTCCGAAAACATTGATAAACCGCGAGTCCGAATCGGAGGAATAAAGTCGACCGATGCCCGACCGGAAAAGTGTGTAAGGTTGACTACTTTACCGGGTTGAGCTTGAGTATCCCGATGCGGTTGCGGCTAGTAGGGTCGATTGAGTCCCCGAAAACCAAAATGCAAGCCTCGCTCGAGAGATTCACTCAATTTGGGGTTCTTTAAGGTGGCTTGTAAGTGCTGCCCCGTATCTAGCAGGGGCCCTTGTGGGTGCATAAGTTTACAAAAATTTTAAACAAGAAAAAAAAGCAATTTTTCCTATTTTTAATGATTATTACTATTTATTATGATCGTTATAATTCATTTTAAAACAAAACTTGAGATGAAAAACATAAAAAAACAGTGAAAAATTTCATGTTTTAGAGGTTATGTACCGCAATTTTTTATTTTTCTTAAAAATTAGTCCGATAACCCCATATTGTTATAATTTTAAAATGATCTTTAACTTTTTACCTTTAAAATGATACCTGACTCGTAGCAAACTAGTGTATTTAGACAATTTGGGGAATTTTTAAATGTTTTTTCCCATAAGAGTCCATGTTAAAAAAAAAATTTTTAATGATTTTTTTCTCGAAAATAAGTCCGATGACCTTCCTAGTGTCCTCTAGGAAAGTTGTTGGTCTCACTTCAAGGAATCTACCTGATTTTTTTCGAAACTTATTAGTGTTTTTTTAAAATACTTACAAGCCACCTTAAGAGGGTTATTAGAGTAGGGACACACATACGAGAATTGGGAAGGAGCCACATTACAAAGCATAAGAATGGCAAACAGAGAAAGCCGTATAAAACACTTACAAGGAGAGGCTACACCCTGCGGGTCACCGATCCTAACGAAACTTTGGGGATCGTTTTCTAATATCAAAAAATGAGGAAATCCCATCAATAATTCCGTAGAATAGGGCCTTGATATTGATTTGTCATATGGCATTTTTGGCACTTTTTTTGGTTTTTTAGCTAATTTTTCAAAAATTCCTCTTCAAAGCCTATTACACTTCCAGAATTCTGCAACCTCGCATTCTCTTTGTTTTTTCATTTGTTTTCAAGGAAAAATATTCTTAGGTTCACTTTTGATGAGCTTGACCCTGAGCGCAGAGGATTTCTAAAAGCATTTTTTAGAGTTTTTGGTTTTTTAAAACTTTAATTGTACGTGAACAACTTTATGAAAACGATGTCTAAGAATATTTTTACTCAAAAATTCATAAAAAAAAAACAAACGGAATGCGAAGTTGCAGAATTCTGTACGTGCAATAGGCTTTGAACAGGAATTTTTGGAAAATTAGCTTGTTTAGACTGTTTTAGAGTTTTTCTAGTTTTTAAGATAATTTTCAAGGAAAAAAATGAGCCCTGACACGAGTCGCTAAATTTCTAAACGGAGAAAATTTTTTTAAACGTGATACCTTTTTTTGCTTCATTTATGAATTTCTCGGAAACTAACAAACATTTTTTCACACAAAAAATATCACTTATTTTGGACATAAAATACTCTAGTTCAGCTAAATTTTATTAAAATTAAACAATTTTTGTGTCTGGGAAAAATACAAAGCTGAAAATAGTACATTACACGCTCGGGGAGTCAAAAATGAGGTAGCCCTTTGCTAAAGGGTTTGCTAAAGGTTGGCTCATTTTTGCTCTCCCTGAGCTTGTATACTATTTTTCACGCTAGTAGACCGAAAGTACAAAAAACCTAGTAGCCTGAAAGTACTTTCGGCGCTACTAGCGTGAAAACACCTTTTTTTGCATTTTTCTCGGAAATTTTGAGGTTATGTCGAAAAGTTGCAATTACAAAAGTTGTAGATTTTTTAATTCTCTGCACCTTTTACACTTCAACTTTTTTGATAAGGCGAGTAGATTTTCCAGAAAACGCCGAAAACCTTTTCTCACCCCTAAAAAGCCACCCCCTGGCGCTATTTCCGGTTGAAATCAGTGTATATTTTTTACCTGCAATTAGTAAACTATGTACTACTGATTTTCACAGTTACTTGTCAGTTAATTATTTTTCCGTCAAAAAATATTAACGGTACACAAGGTGTACAAGGTGTCCCTTCAACCCCTCAGTCAAGTAGAACTGCTCTTCGAAAGCACTTCTACCTTCTGCCCAACCAAGAGTACAATAAAGACTTTTTTTCACTCTAAATTGAATGTTTGATTTTTTAAATTTAATCCAATATTCCAATATCATATGGTTGAAAATTCATTTTAGCTAAAGTACTTATAACGTCAGAGTTGAAAAATTCGCTATTTTATAAAAAAATTTTGCTTCTCCAACCCCTTTTTTGTTAAAAAATCATTGAAAGTAATAACCACTAAATTTTTTCTAAAAATTTTTGTTAACACTGTGCTGCAATTTGCAAAGAAAGAAAAAGAAAGTTGGAGATGAGATAGAGAAAGATGTCACTTTACTTTCTAATCGTTCTTTCTCTAATTCAGATCATCAATATAACGAATACAATATTGAAGTATACGCAGGTGCGTATAAAAAGGAGAAAAGGGTAGTTGGAGAAAAACAGCTCGAAGGATAAGTGGACAAGTAATGGAAATTTACGTCTCCAATCATAGGATAACCCGTGAAAAAGAAACACTAAAAAAATTACCAAGACTAGTTAGCGGGACAAGGGAGCTATAGAAAACGTGTGAATAGCACTTGCGAGCCTACGACTTTACTTTCATAAGCGTTAAAAGTTGGAATAGAAGTTCTGGCTAAAAAAAAATCCGAGAAATCTATGAATGTTTAACGTATTCTTCTGTAAACAAACATTGTCCAATCACATAAACGAAATAAATTCTACTAGAGACAAAAAAATTATACTGACTCATGCACACTCTTCTTAGAGTAGTAGAGTCCATAAAGTGGTTTGATGGAAAACTTACTTGTTACAGATGCAGGAAGACTTAATGACAGGATCGACGAAATTCCAGCTGCCGACTTCCGTGTGTCTCGTCGTGATCTGTGAATCGACATTTCCGGCGGAATTGACTTTAGTCCTGCAGCCACCTCCGACAATGCATTCGGCCCAAACTCTTTCGGGAAGTTCAGTGCTAGGTCCCAGGTCCCTCTGCATGGACAGCGGATGCTCATAACTGGCCGGACTGTTGGGAGGCGACAATGGCATGGTGATTTCTATGGGTCCAGCGGTAGTTTCGTTAGCGCAAGTCGCCGAGAAGTTTGACATCGTAGTCATCGGGCTCTCATCCATGTCCGTAACGAGGACATAGCACGAGGGGTAACGCATGCGCACCCCGCCCACGAGTACTTCGACCAAGGCGGGAAGACTAGGCTCTAAAATCGAATTTGTTATCGGGTAAAAGTTCTTCCATTCTTCGAGCAGTTGAGTGTCTACACGCCCCAATTGACCAGTCAGTGTTCCTGCCAGTCCGTAAGGTGCCAAGATTACTGAAAACATATTATCAATTGAATTTAATCTTCTATTGTATGAAAATTAAAGTTTTAAACGATGGACCCTTTGTATTCACCTTTAACAGGAGATTGAGAAGTTTGGATCCGCTGCAAGCAAGCCCTAGTGAGATGTCTGACCGCTGGATGCTGCCTGACATCGACGCTCGCGCATACCGTGCTTTCACCATGGACGAAAAATGCAAATGAAAACGAAAGGTGACTACTGGAATTTATATAAACCAATTTATCAGTACCTTTTGTAAATTTTACTCTACAGCTAAAGAAAAAATTAATTATTTGAATACTTTTTACATTATTTCATTTTTAAATTATAATCCCGAAAACGCTTTATTTATTGATTTTAGACTGTATAATAAAAGTAAAAGTAAGTAATAGTAAAAAAATGTAAAACAACAACAAACAAACAAACCTGGAGCATCGATGCTTTTCGTAGCCATCATAGGGCTGGACGAACCATTTGCCAAGTCGGACAAAGTCCCGAGAGAGCAAACATCTTTCGATGAGATTATGCAGAGCTTTGAACAGAAGGGATCGACACTCGTAAGAAAGACCGCTCTCCCACGATCCTTGCTCATTTTCTGTAAAAAAAAAAAATCAACACATAAGTCGTATATTTTAATTCGTGCCAACACAACTTTGTTCGCTCACAACTGATTTCGAGATATCTAAATAAATTTCTAATCAGTTGTTTTTGAAAAACATGTTATCAACTATAATGGAAAACGCTTCATTTTTAAATAGTTTGATTTTTAGTTTAATTTTTTCTAACGGAGACTTTTTTAAAAACCATCGTGACTTCAATTAAAGAAAAAAAGCTTTTTGCAGACCTTTTATCTTTTGATAATTTCATTGTTCTTTTTTATTATGAGCTCATCACTTTTTTTTCTGAAGGACAAAAAATGTAAATATGTACTTGTCGGATACTCCTAAAACGGAAAGAAAAGTTTAAACAATACTACCTAAAGGCTCTGCCGTTTTAGCAGAGGTAACCTCAACTCTTACTGATTATCTGAATCAGTTTAACTAACCTCTACACTTTTGGCAGAGGTATGTTCATATTCTTGGTAACTGAATTTTTGCTAAACTTTTCCCTACAAAAAACTTAAAAAAAAATAAATTTATTGTGAATAATTGTAATCGGAAAAGTGGAATTTTTTGCTATTTAATTTAATAAAGGTTCTAAAGGAATATAGCTATATTAAGATTGATTTAGATTAATTTAACTTAATTTGAAATCTATACGTTGGTATTTATTATTTAACAAAACTTTAACAATATGATTCGTGCTGTCTTATCTTCTGATTTGACCATTGAGCTGCACACTAGTTCAATAAAAAATTTTAAAACTAAATGGAATTTTACTTTTTTTAATTTTTATTTTACAGAATCCTAAACTTATAATGTTTAGACAATTCTTTAAAAGATAAGGCTTGTTTACTTTAAATATTCTGCTAAGTCGATTCGAAAATAACCGAAATTAAGTTAAAATATAATAAGATGCAAGACTGGATTCCAGTTGCTTGTCGCTCTTTCTTAACGCTTTAGAAACATGAAAATTTACTTTAAAAAAAAGTCAAGCGATATTGTCAACGAGGGAGCTCGAAGTGCCGTTGGTGAATCTTAATATATATATATATATATATAGAGGGTACCCCTACTCGCTCCGCTCGTCAACCCCCGACTTAGATTAAAATTAAAATTTGAATTTTTGAAATGAAAAAATTTTTTTATTAAGTGATCCAATAAATTTTTATCACAGTAAATTTTCAAATGAATTTTTAAAAGTTCTTCTGAATGAAAATGATTTTGACCATAAGAACAAACAAAAATAATCTGCTTTTGATGAATTTTTCTCTAAATCTGCTTTATTTTGAAAATTTTCGTTAAAATTCTCTTCTGTACGCGGAAAAAAAAAAAAAATTGGAGTTTCTCCAATTTAAAATAGGAGGCACTGTGAGTTCCGACAGATTGTGAACTCTTCAAACAAAAATTGGAGTTTCTCCTGTTTTTTTTTGGAAAAACAATATTTTGTTGATGAGGTTATGATTCTCAGGGATAATTCACGTGCTTGCTCGTGTGCTGGTATAGGAACATTAAAACAACCTCTCGGACCCGGGTTAGCAGATTGCTGACGGTAGACGGTACCAGGTCGAAATTCATTCCTGGGAGCTCACAGACGATCACCAAAGTCACCTCCACGAAAATTCAAACCAAGCTCTCGGAGATGATCTCCGGGTATACTAGTCATCGGCGACCTGGTTGTCCAGGTCGAAATTCATTCCTGGGAGCTCACAGACGATCACCAAAGTAACCTCCACGAAAATTCAAACCAAGCACTCGGAAATTATCCTGGGTATACCCGTCATCGGCGACCTGGTTGTCCAGGTCGAAATTCATTCCTGGGAGCTCACAGGCGACCACCAAAGTCACCTCCACGAAAATTCAAACCAAGCACTCGGAAATTATCCTGGGTATACCCGTCATCGGCGACCTGGTTGTCCAGGTCGAAATTCATTCCTGGGAGCTCACAGACGATCACCAAAGTAACCTCCACGAAAATTCAAACCAAGCTCTCGGAGATGGTCCCCAGGTGTAACGGTCAGGGGCGACCTGGTGCAATGGTCCTTGAGTACGCTCTCCAGGGTATACTCCCGTCAGCGATCCGCTAAACCGGGTCCAAGAGATTAATTTAAAGTTTCTATACCAGCACGTGAATCATCTCTGAGAATCTTAACCTAGTCGACAAAATATACAATTTGAAACTGTAGATTTACCAAAAAAAAAATAGGAGAAACTTCAATTTTTGAAGACTGGAGAATCTCCAATTTTTTTTTTTTTGTGAAAACTCCCTGAACTTTTGGAGAAACTCCCATTTTTTTTTTCCGTGTAGCCGGATAACAATTTTATATAAAAGTTATAGTCTTATTACAACAAATTTTATTAAAGCACCTATCTAAATTATCTTTTTGTGAACAAAAATTTTTCAAACACTTAGAACAACTGAAGGTTTTTTTTTTAGTATGAAGTAATAGAAGTCGGTCTGAAATTTCTTTAGAACTTAATTTTGTATCGCAATAAGAACATTCATGTTTTTTCATTTTACAATGTGTTTTAATACGTGGAATTAAATTTTTTGAAGAAAATCAATCCAAGAATTTTAATGAAACTTTTAGGTTATAAAAGCTTGACTATTAAGTTAATGAAAATTTTTTTTTATAATACTTTATTTATTCGATACAAATTTGTCATTTTTAAGAAAAGTAACCTACAAGTTTCATTGAAGATCTTGGAATATCATATGATACAATTTCATTTTATTGAAAAATAAACCTAAGGGACCGTCCATAAACTACGTTGCCATTTACTGTGGACTTTTTGACCCCCTCCTCCCTCCCCGTTGCCAAGTGAAGATTTTTTGACCCCCCCCCCCCGTGGAACGTAGTCTTTTTCAGAATTTTGTATTACAAAAATTAAAAAAAATTTTTTACAAATCCATTGTCATTTCCTATTATTGATCTTATTTGTTAATAAACATTCAAGATCTAACAATTATTAGAAACTTTGTATTTTAAAAATTAATAAACATGAAATAAGAATTTAAAATAACTAGTTTTTAAGACTACGAAAATTAGAGTACAGTATCTTCGGTAAATACTGGCCTAAGCCAATGATTTAAACTATTGATAATAGGAAAAAAGTCGGGATGTGTATTTGAGTTCATCGCATTCTCATTATCCGCTTCTATATAATCTTCTTCGAGCCATTCTACTTCCAAAAAATTGTCAATTCGGCATAGCACTCCTGCCTCTTTTAAAAATAATTTTTTGAGCTTTTTGCTTGGCTTTGTTACAGTTTTGCCATGAAAATTCTGATGCGCATACTCAGATTCAGGAGCCAATACCACTTGCTGCGGCAAGAGAATCATTGGTGCTACTTTAAAATTTTAAAATTTCTTTTTTAGAAAAAAAATTACTTTTCTTCCTTTATAAAAAGGAACGTAGTTGAAGCTCAACCCCCCCCCCCCCCGTTGCTAATTGTAGCTTTTATTGAAAGCCCCCCTCCCCCCAAATAGAGAACGTAGTTTATGGACGATCCCTAAATCTGTTTTCATAAAAACTAAATTTTCTATAATTAAAAATTTTTCGATTCTATAAAGTGTGACAGTCAGTGATCGTAATTAAATCGTCGGTAACGATTTAGGATTTGGCGCGAGTCACGTGACATTCGAACGCAGATCAGAATGGACCTCTGAGGTGGTAGAGCGGGAATCGGGAAGCCACTCGTAATTTTCGTGTCCATGCGTGAAGACGTACATGAAATTTAACTCGTCTCGGTTCGACGTATGATTGTACTTTTCGGGAGTAACACGCCGTCGAAGAGAGTGTTGTAAGTGACAGAAGGTGCGGGATCGATTGTCAAGGCGAGTCAACCGGCTTTTGAAAGCCGAGGACGACGGGGAGCTAGACCGACGTCCGGCTGACGCGCGAAGATCTGGAGATCGATTTAAAGGCAGGTCTTAAAGAAGCTACTCGTGAACGGGAATCGAAGCAATTATTGTCATTAGCGTCTCGCGTTGTTGTAGAGCCGTAGTGTGAGAGTGTGGTGTTTATTCGTGAAGTTGTCATTTCACGTCAACTCCTAGACCGCTTTACGACGGCTGTACGGCGACTCGAGTGTGGTACCTATTGCGGCTGGTAGGCATCGTAGCCTGGCATTTTGTTTAGCCTGACGGCTTGGTATGAGGTGCACCTTAGCGATTCCGTAAGTTCATTGTATATGTATGAGTGAGTATGAACGCGTGTGAGTGTATTTAGTACACTGTTATTGTAATAATCTTTGTTTTTCTCACGCGCGCGTAAGCTGCCGATAGCAGCAGGTTGTTGTGTACGCGCGCAGTCTGATTTAGAGAACATCGACTATTTTGTTTGTTATCAGTTTAAATGCTCGGTTGCGAGCAAATGATAATTCGTTACCGTGTTAATTAGTAATATTGTATTAGTTTTTAAGTTAATTTCTTTTTTATTAAATATTGAAAATTAACTTGTGTGAAACTATTTATTTCTAAACCGGTGTTCCTCGTACTCGATCCCATAGCCCGCGCCCACCTACCGAAATAACGAGCTGTCGCGCCCTCCCCGTTTTAATAAATCGTGTAGGGATTTATAAACGCGGACGGTATTTTTCCCTATTTCAGGAAGTTTGTCGGCACGGAGCCGACTGTGACAGGATATTATAGTCACTGGCATCAAGGACAACGGGCCTTCGAGGGTTGTATTCCCGAGTCCACTTTTGAATTGCAGCACTATAACAAAAGACAATAATAAAAGTTAAAACTTCATAAAATTTTTTTATTCAACAGAAAAAAATAAGGAATTTTTTTAAATTCATACAGTAAGACAGAAAGTGAACTTATACAGAAGAATGATCAAAATTAAATTTGATAGACAAAAAAATATTACAAAAAAAATTTTGAAAGAAAAAAGTTTTCAATTAAAATTAAAAAATTCAAGTTAAATAATTTTTTAAAAATTTTCATCGAAACAATATTATTAATTTTATATAAAACCTAAATTTTTTTAATGTATAAGGACAATCATAAGATTCAAAATTTTAAAGAATTTTTACATTCAACACAAAAAAATGCAATGGATTTTTTTTCACTTATAAAGTAATATAGATCGAATGATAAATTTTTTAAAATTGATAGAGGAAAAAAACAAAATTTTGAAAGAAAAATTTATTTACTTTGTGAAAATTTTCATTCAAACGACATTATTAATTTCATCAGAATTTTTGCTTTCTATAAATGTTCGATTTGAAGATGTGCATCTTGATAGAACGACATACAATTGACCATGAGAAAAAATTGGTTTATCAATATACCGGCAGAATCAAAACTTTGTCCTCGGGACAAAATTTTGATTTGTTTTGATCTGTTTTGATATCTATATTCAATACAATTGAAAATAATTCAATTGTAGAACGATTTTTTAATTATTTTTAACAACATCGATGAGATTAAATTCAATCTATACTTATGATTGAATTTAATCTTTAATTTCATTTTTTAATATTTTGTGTGTTAAAAAACATTAATTTGGCTGCACCTACGGCTCTCCAAATGGAAGTCTGAGGCGCAGCTGAAAAAAAATGCTTATATTTTTGACTAAAAGAACGCATATTTAAGGTAAATTTGGCTGCGCCTCGCTGCACCTCACGAAAAAAAAAAAAAAAAAAAAAAAAACCCTTTCAACTATATTTTATAGTAAGATACCTACAATAAAACAGACTCGGGTGCATGTAGAAATTCAACACTTTTATCAAGTTTAACAGTTAGCTGCTGGCTTTGCAATAGTTGCAGAAGCAGTAAAAGCAAGCGGCAGAAGGAGAACGAAAACCCAGAGAAGGCATTGAGAAAGGAAAAGCAGCAGCAATGCTGCAATTCGCGTGCAGTGCGGTTCGGCGACCTCACAGCTTCAGCACACACTACGTTTCAAATCTTCTTTTTCTTTTTCTTATTCTTTTTCTGTCACTCGCTGCTGCGGGTGAAATTTCTTTCCATTTTTTTTTAATTTAAAATTTAAAATAAAAGCAAAAACTTACCACAACCAAAGAGTTCATGTGACACGAGTTCCTTGAGTTCGGGTTCCTTATCTCCGTACCAGAAGATCCAGAGTTCCTTGGCAGCCTGCAGAGACAGGGGCGGAGGTGCAGGCGAGGGCACTATGGAATTGAAGTCGAAGAGGTTCGTCGCTGCAGAGTGGGTGTTATTCGAGCCGCTTGGTCCACCTGAACTTCCCAAGCCGCCATTTCCCGAAGAAACGCGCCTCCATACGCACAAAATGTCTTTGGCTAGACACCTCGAGAAACTTGAAAGTACCGGGTCTTCTAGTAAATTTATCGCTCCTCCTCCCGATGCTGATCCTGCACCTCCCGAGCTTCCGGCGCTTCCCCCTCCTCCAACTCCACCGCCACCTCCTGCTGTAGCCGTCTCGCCCCACACCAGCTTCCTCCATTTTATGCCGCATAGGTCAGTCTGAAATAAAACCCAAATGGTTACATTTATTAATCTTAATACATACATAAAACATTCATACGGACACACATTAAACTTAAAATCGTGATTTAAAATATGTTAGATCTGCACAGAAAACTATATAAATAAATACTAATAGATATTAGTACAGGCTATGATAATAGATCTCACAACAAATTTTACAAACTAGGAGTCGAGTAAGTGCACATACGCGCGCCGCAGAACTTAACAAAAGTACGCAGAGGGAACAAACACGAGAAATTACTGTCAAGAGAACACACAATTTTACTGTGCATACTCATATGTAAGGTTACAAAACGAATTTACTGTGAGTCCACAGAAAAATCCTTATCGCTACTGCAATCCATCAAATCATTCCTGTGATTTTTACGGGAATTTTTAAACTATGTCAACGCGCTCTGCAAAAGCAGCACTTCTAACCTAACTTGTTATGAGACTGATTTGATTAGTCCGTTTACAGAAGCGCTTAAGTTTTTTCTTTAGACTCACAGTACATTTATGTTGTAACCTTGCACAGTGAAATTTTGAAATAACCTACCACAGTACAATCCTGTATTTGTTCCCTCCATGTACAAACTCTATGATATATTGTTATACATGGGAGGCAAGCGCCACATTGACGTCGAGAGAGGTCTGTGGCGCTTAACTCCCATGTGTAACATCATATTTTGTTTCGCTAGTGGCATTCAATAGGTACTTTGAGAAACCAAGAAAATGATAAAAAAATAATTGTAACTGTTGTCACAAAATTTGTAGCCATAGTTTGAAAATTTTACGTAATTTCAATTTCTGGCGTCGATAAGGTAGAAAATTAAATTATTGGAATATTCAATAATAGATACCTCGGCTTGGGGACCTCCAGTGGGCAAACTCATTACGAGGTGTCATTAAGGACGTAGGGTTGTATAACTGCAGCTGCATCATTTTTAATGGTTTGAAACTTCCTGTACCAGAAACTTGAGTGGCAAAGATTGGGAGAGCAAAAATACGAAAATTTTACTTGGGTAGTAATTTTTACGAAGGATTTTTACTAGAATCGGTAAAATTGTAAATTTTACATGCACTAAAATTACTATTTTTTTTATTTTTTTTTTTTTATTTATACAAAGAAATCAAATCATTTATTTAGATTATACAATTCTATCTGTGCTATTTTATTTCAGGATGTGTTTTTAATAGCGCGCGTGGTACGGTTTATTGCGCGCGCATAGCACAACCTTACGAGATGCCCGTTGTACAGATACGGTAGCCCGCTCTTAGTGGATGTCAATCTCTATTTTGACTCCCATGGGAGTCAAAATTACATTGACTCCCGCTACAGGTGAGCAGGTGTCAAAGTAACACTTTGCTCCCAGAGAGGGCGCATCGAAAAGTACCTACTGAATGCCGCAGTGAAACAAAAAAATATTGCTCATACCCTATTACACTTACAGAATTCCGGAACCTCGCATTTTTTTCGTCTTTCCAAGTACTTTTTGGAAAAAATTATTTGAGATTTTTTTTTTTATGTATTAGACCATGTAAAATTGAGATATTTAAAATGAAAAAATGACGAAAAACATCTTAATTGTACATGGTCTAATACATAAAAAAAAATCTCAAATAATTTTTCCAGAAAGTTCTTAGAAAGACGAAAAAAATTCTGTAAGTGTAATAGTTGTTAAAAATTATACATAGTGCTATACTTTAAGCTTATTAAGAATGATTAGTCTTAACTAAAAAACCATGAAAGATAAAAAATTTTTGTCATAATAGACTTTTCATCCTGAACTCCATTTAACCAGAAAAAATAAGTTAAACTTCATATAATCTAAAATATTAATATGAAATTCAAAAGCCTATCCCTTTATAAAAGAGAGCTATCGCCATCTTGCGTAAACAATTTATTCGTGAGCTGTCCCTTTCGAGGTCCCTTTATAAAAGAGAGCTATCGCCATCATGCGTAAACAATTTATTCGTGAGCTGATTGGTGAAGAAGTTTTTAAAATATTCGAAAAGTGCATTTGAGGTTACTATTTTTGTTTTTTTTCCATGTGCGCTTAAAAACTGATGGAGTTAGAATTTTTTATTATATTTAACAAAAATTTCTTTTGCAAAAGCAATAAATAAGGTCCGTGCGCGCTTGCGCGCTGAGTAATTTCTAGTCAATATAAATGAGATCTAAAAAAGAAACATTTAAAAATGTGATTTATACTCGGCGAGTTTTTGGCTGAATACCAACTGAAACAAAAGTGTCTGTATCATTTAAAAAAATATGAACCCATTGAAAGAAATATAATTTAAAACAAAAAACGCCAAGTTCAACCCGAATCATCTCTTTGTTGTAAATTATTTTACAAATAATTTGACAAATAACTTTAATTGAAATCGCTTCATAGTCAAAAGTATCATTGAAAATTTTTACATTTCAATTGTGTTTCAATATGAATGAATGATTCTTCTCGACGAAGCCATAGACAAAAGGAAAAAATATGGCTTTTTACTATGGAGGTTATTGACTAAAATCTCATTGGTATGAGTCGTGGCGGAAAACCATAGCTCTATGACTTTTTGTCATAAGTAAATGGTTTGCACTTTGCTGCGCATGGCTTATTATCATTCCAGCGCATGGTGTTTTCTAAACATAACCTAGCATAGTAATTTTTTTTTTTTGAATGAAAATCTAGGTCCCAAAGGACAAATTATCTCCTTTTAAGTTCAGTTCCGAGTTTAGTTCGATATTTTTGAGGGTTATAGCTTTAACTACCTAGTTAATTTTCTAATAATATAAATTCTCATTTTATTTTATATTTTCACACAAAAAATTTTTTTATTTTATCCAAACGGATTATTTAATTGTCCAAAAACTTATTGCAACAATTTTTTTAAAATAAAGTATTTCAAATTTTAAATTGACCAATCACATCAATTATAAATCAAGGACATCATCGTTCATCATCATACAAAGGGATTCATCATCTTTATTATTATCTAAATTGTTTTAATATTGTTAGTGGTGACGAATTTTTGCCACTCGTGTACAAGAAAATACTCTTCTTCGCTTCGCTCCGGCGACAACTTCACGCCAGTACGGAAAAGAACTTGGGCCTGGCAGCCATAACAATTCGTAAGTTTTTATTTGTGTGCAAACAGGTTCCGTCAAGAATGAATGATCTTATTTACATTAAAACAAATTTTTACAAAATCTTACAATTTGTTACTTTTATTTTTAAGGAAAAAAATTACTTGAAAAAGAAGTATAAATCAAATAAAACAGGTGCGTAAAATAGTCTTTTAATTTTACTTATTTCATCGATTCATATCGCAAAAAAATTGTCCTATTCAAAATGCAAACATTTTAAATTACATACAGAGTTTTTTATTGTTTAAGGTAATTGTTCCGCCTCAGTGCACCATTCAAACTAATTTTGAATTTAGAATATATCTACCTACATCTACATTATTATACGCAGCATCTGTATTTTTTGTCCGTCCGTCCGTCGGTCCGGGATCAACTTTAAAAATTTGCTTACCACACGCACGCTACCAATCATCGGATTCGATTCAATTCAAATTTAGTTCACGGATATTTTCGAGGATGTAGATTATGAATCTAACTTCCGTTTTTTTGTTTCTATTATTTTTTTAAAATGAGAAGCATTTCTATTTTACAGATTTTGGTCATCAGTTTTATTTTAAAAATTAATATAGCGCTTCCAATACATCCGATTTGTAAAAAATTATGAATATGTAGGTTTTCAAGGGTGTTGATTACAAATATCACTTTTAATTTTTGATTTGCCCTAAATAAAGTGCACTTGAATAAGGTGAAATATAATTCGCGCCTAATACATTGGGATTGATACGAAAATTTGATTTTGGGGGCTTTCGAGGGTCCAGATCTGACCTTCAATTTTAAATTTAATTATTTTCTTTAAGCATAAAAATCTGTATTATGAGTAAGATTATTATGAATACTTGAGCCATTTAATTCAGTTAGTTAAATACTGAATTTATGTATAATTCAGGAGCAGACTATTTTTGTTGAAATTTATTAAATAAATTAAACTTTGTGTGGTGATCAACTTTTTGAGTTAACTAGCTCTTCTGAGCGCGCTTCAAGCGCGCATAGGAAAAAACAATAAGAGTAACCTCAAAATACACTTTTCGAATATTTTAAAAACTTGTTCACCAATCAGCTCACGAATAAAAATCTTACGCAAGATGGCGATAGCTCTCTTTTATAAAAGGATAAGTAACAAACTTTTTAAAATAGAAATAAATTAACAGTACTTTGATACACAAAACAATTGTGTTTTGAATAGTGGACTTAAATATATAATTGATTGTGTGGAAGATGTAAAAAGAAAAAAAAAAAAATTTCTAAAGTGATTGTGATTTTCATTGATGAGAAAAGTTTCAGTGCAGTTTAATATCAAATTAATTCAATATTTTTTTACATCAGTTTGTCTGAGCTGATGTAGCCACTCAATATTTCTAGCCGAGTTGTATTGGATCAAATTTAATCACAGAACAACAAAGTTCTTCTTAATATAAATGAATCATTTACATGAAATCAAATCATAAATCAACAACAATAAATTATTGTTGCAGAATAAAAAGAACTAAGCTTGTACGGCTATTGTTGTTTGAGTTTACTGTAAATTTTCTTTCATCTAAAAATATTACCCCATACAAATTTAATCAGTACATAGGGAATTCTCAAAAACTTTTAAACTCGGTAAAAATTCGTGAAAGTATAGTAAAAATTGGAGCACACTTTTGAAATTTTGACAGCTATTTATTATTGTAATTTCTGACTTGATCCAATTATAAAAAATTTATTTTTTAGATCGCCAACGAAGTTATTGCAAAATGAAACTATCATGAACGTTCTGGCTCTCGGGGTTTTATTGCTTGGCGGTTTATCAATTTGTTTATCAATTTATTTATTAGAAAAACACGGGTGCCCAGCGTTATAGGGTTGTAGCGCTTGACGGTTCATCAATTTATTTATTAATTTATTCATTAGAAAAACTTGGACGACCAGTGTTATGGGGTTGTAATTCTCTGTGGTTTGTTGATATATTCATTAATTTATTTTTTTTTTATAACTCAGACGTCCAGCGTTATGGGGTTGCAGCGCTAGGCGGTTTATCAATTTATTTACTAGAGAAACACGGGTACCCAGCGTTATGGGGTTGTAGTGCTTGGCGGTTTATCAATTTATTTATGAACTTATTCATTAGAAAAAATCGGACGACCAGTGTTATGGGGTTGTAATTCTCTGTGGTTTGTTCATATATTCATTAATTTATTTTTTTTTTTTAACTCAGACGTCCAGCGTAATGGGGTTGCAGCGCTAGGCGGTTTATCAATTTATTTACTAGAGAAACTCGGACGACCAGTGTTATGGGGTTGTAGCGCTTGGCAGTTCATCAATTTATTTATTTGAAAAACTCGAACGCCTAGCCTTATTGGTGCATTGCGTGGCGGTTTATCAATTTATTTATTAGAAAAACACGGGTGCCCAGCGTTATAGGGTTGTAGCGCTTGGCGGTTCATCAATTTATTTATTTGAAAAACTCAAACGCCCAGTGTTATGGGGTTTTTGTGCTTGACGGTTAGTTAATTTATTTAAAAAAAAAAAAAAATCGGCACCCAGCGTTATGGGGTTGTAGCGCTTGGCGGTTTATCAATTTATTTACTAGAGAAACACGGGTACCCAGCGTTATGGGGTTGAAGTGCTTGGCGGTTTATCAATTTATTTATGAACTTATTCATTAGAAAAACTCGGACGACCAGTGTTATGGGGTTGTAACTCTCTGTGGTTTGTTCATATATTCATTAATTTATTTTTTTTTTTTAACTCAGACGTCCAGCGTTATGGGGTTGCAGCGCTAGGCGCTTTATCAATTTATTTACTAGAAAAACTCGGACGACCAGTGTTATGGGGTTGTAGCGCTTGGCAGTTCATCAATTTATTTATTTGAAAAACTCGAACGCCTAGCCTTATTGGTTTCATTGCGTGGCGGTTTATCAATTTATTTATTAGAAAAACACGGGTGCCCGGCGTTATAGGGTTGAAGTGCTTGGCGGTTCATCAATTTATTCATTTGAAAAACTCAAACGCCCAGCGTTATGGGGTTTTTGTGCTTGACGGTTAGTTAATTTATTTAAAAAAAAAAAAAATCGGCACCCAGCGTTACGGGGTTGTAGCGCTTGGCGGTTTATCAATTTATTTATTAGAAAAACACGGGTGCCCAGCGTTATGGGGTTGTAGTGCTTGGCGGTATATCAACTTATTTATTAATTTATTTAATAGAAAAACTCGGTTGTCCAGTGATAGGGGGTTTGATTGCTTGGCGGTGAATACTTAATTTATTTTAAAAAAAGAACTCGAACTCCCAGCGTTATGGGGTTTCATTGCGTGGTAATTACTTAATTTATTTATTAGAAAAACTCTGACGCTCAGCGTTATGGGGTTGTAGCGCTTGGCGGTTTATCAATTTATTTATCAATTCATTTATTAGAAAAACACGGGTGCCCAGCGTTATGAGGTTGAGTGCTTGGCGGTTTATCAATTTATTTATTAATTTATTCATTAGAAAAACTCGGACGACCAGTGTTATGGGTTTGTAATGCCCTGTGGTTTGTTCATTTATTTATTAATTTATTTATTTTTTTGTTTATAAAACATAATTTATGTATCGCTCTCCCCAGCGTTATGTGGGTTTAGAACTTGTCGCTTTATTTAATTGTTTATAAAAAATAATTTTTCGTTCGCTCTTTCTAGCGTTATGGGGGTTTAGTGCTTGGTGGTTTATTTAATTGTTTACAAAAAATAATTTATTGATCGCTCTTTCCAGTGTTATGTGGGTTCAGAGCTTGTCAGTTTATTTAATTGTTTATAAAAAATAATTTGTGTATCGTTCTCCCCAGCGTTATGTGGGTTTAGAGCTTGTCGGTTAATTTAATTGTTTATATAAAATAATTTATTTATCGCTCCCCGCAGCGTTATGGGGGTTTAGAGCTTGGTGGTTTATTTAATTGTTTATAAAAAATAATTTATTTATCGCTCCCCGCAGCGTTATGGGGGTTTAGAGCTTGTCGGTTTATTTAATTGGTTATAAAAAATAATTTATTTGTCGCTCTCCCAGCGTTATGGGGGCTTAGAGCTTGGCGGTTTTTTTAATTGTTTATAAAAAATAATTTATTCATTGCTTTCCACAGCGTTATGGAGGTTTAGAGCTTGGTGGTTTATTTATTTATTTATATATTGATTTATTGTTTGCAACGGTTTCTGTTACATATTCAGCTTTCAAACTGGCGCGGTAACTGTGACGGTTAATTTTCCCAAATAAAGCGGGGGGCACCATGTCCGGGTGACACCATCTCTATGAGTCGTTTAGAAATTTAAAATTCCAAGTATTTTTTGCAGGACTTTCTTAAATCTATAGGAATGTCTGGTTTACAATTATAATAGAAATTTTAAAAAATAGTAACTATTTCAGTGTTTTTTTTTTTTTTTTTTTTTTACAAAATTATTTTAATTTTTACAACGAAAAAAAATGTTTAAAATGCCTTAAAAAGCCTGAAAAGAAAAAAAAAAAAAAAAAAAAAAAAAATGTACCAAGCGGGAATCGAACCAACGCTTGCAAAATAGAACGTCAAGACGTTATCCGCTGGACCACGGAGCTCATTGTGGAGTTCATTTTAAAACTAATATTTAAGCTGTGCCCCTTCGGGGCTTGATTATAAAACTTAATTATGTTTTGATTTTGTCTGTACATTTCAAAACTTTATTTATATTATTATTCATGTATCTATTTAGTTTCTATTTTACTCAATTTTTAAAAAGGAATTATTTTCTCAGCGCTTTTTTTTTTTTTTTTTTTTATAAAGCCTAATTAATATTTTACCTAATTAAAAAATAAAATCTGATTAATAGTTAACAATTTTTAGTCAGGTGCTCCAGAAAAAATAAGTAGAAGAAGCTTTCTAGGAAAAAAAGGGGGGTAATCCTACACTCCGCATTAAAAGACGCCGCCTCGGTTCTACTATATTTGTAAACATGATGACGCATGGGCGGCGGCTGCCTATCTTTTTTCGGTATAGGAACTCTTTGCAACTCTTTGCAACTCTTTGCAACTCTTACGGGAGTTGAAAACTATAACTCTTTGCAACTCTTGCCTGAGTTGCGCTGAGTTAGGAGTTGGATACCCCTCGGTTATTGTAAAACGCGGAGTGTAGTTGGTCAAACCACACTCGACATAATCTGTCTTTTCTCTCATTTGTTTTTAAGTTTGAAAACTAACTTCTTTTATTGTTGTCGGTCGTCATCAGTAAGCGTACTCCGACTCCCAAAATGTTGTTATTTGTTTATTTAATCGTTGTAAATTTTAGCTTGTTAAATTAACTCTTTTCTTTAAACAACCTTTTGTTCCTCCGTTACTCTCTATGCGCACGATTTATGTATTTGCACTGGCTAGTTAAACCAGGCGTTAATGATTGATTAATTATTGCTTGGTTAGTTGTTTATTTAACGCATGCGTGTCCGCGATCTACCTGAATCATCGAGGCACGAGAAAGTGTACGAAAGGTACAGGAAGGTATAGTAAGTATTGGGGAGGACTTGCTATAGGCTATCTAGCTAATTATTTATTTATTTCCATTCCCAGATAGTTATTACCTTTTTCTTTAGTACATATACTAAAGAAAAAAAGGTGTTACTTGCTAAAATTATACATAGTGCTTATCCAGAATGACTGATGTTCAGTAGCATTTATTTAGGAGGAATTTTGATTTTTATACACATATTTGCTATGTATTTCACTATAAAAAAAAACATTTATCTTTTTCTTTTGATTGAAGATCAACTACATAAATATAAAAAGCTGAAGCTCAGCTGCGGTGAGTAGGTAAGCTTGTTTTATCGAGTATTTTTCCGAATTAATCAATGGTAAAATATTGAATACAATCTCTAAAAAGGATGACAAGATTCTCATTATTTCAACATGTTATTTAAGGTAAACGACCTAATTAACGATCGGCCCCCAATTAACGATCATTTGTTAAAATTTTTAATATTTATTAATTTTTGTAAAAAAAATTATGATTTATTAAGGTAGTTCCGAAGCGTATATATAGCTAACCTAAAATATAGTTATAGACGCTCGTTGCCCCCACTCTGACGCCACGCGGCGCCGTCGCCACCGCTGCTCGAAATCATGCTAAAATCATGCATTTTTCATTCATTTTGATTGTATATCTCATAAGTTAATATCGCTTGCTATGTTTATCTTCATACGATAGGATTTATAAGATCTTGCCCTACAAGAAAACCTGTTTTTAAAAAATATTTTAAGAAAATTGAGTTTGCAATGAGAGAATAACCTTCAAAATAAACATGAATTCACGCGCTCAGCATAGGAATCCCATGTAAAAAATTGAAACTTCTGAGCCCAATATCTCAAAATTAAGTGTGGCTTGGGGTTTTAAGAAAAATACCAACGTGTACAGGACTCAAAAATCTACCTCTGTGCAAAATTCTAGAGATTTTTTAAGAAACTCAATTTTTTTGGGAACTACCTTAATAAGTTTTATCGAAATTTTAATTAGGTTTATTTCTATGTGATTTTCAAAGCAAAATTTTAAAATCGAAACGTTTAAAAACTGCCGCGATTTCAAAAAGTGGTGATCGCAAGCGGTTCAGTGTCCGTCCTTAAGCGCAAGCGTAAGCACGTGGTGCATTTTTAAAGTCGTTTTTTAAATAAAATTCTAGACGCACGGAATTGTTTTTAGGCTCAAAATCTTCCTGAAAGCATGAAGAAGAAGCAAGGAAAGGCAAGAATTAAAAAAAATTTAATTGAACTCCTTTTTTAGCTGTGATCGTTAATAGCGCTGAGAATGGACATCATAACCTATTATTGATCAAAGAATGTACATGTAGATGTGAAATATTACTTATGATTTTTCACATGTCTTGCTTAATAAGTAACTAAAAAAAATTATTTTTATTGCTTCAGCCAAAAAAAAGAAAAAATTGGTCTAATGAAAACTTGAAAAATGCAATTTAAATGGTACAGGAAGGATCAATTAGCATTAGACCTGCTGGAAAAAAATGGAATATTCCATTCTCTACACTACAACCAAGAATAAATGAAGCACTCAAAAATAATCCACTTGCTAAACCAGGACCTGCAACTATATTAACCAGTAAAGAAGAAGATGAAATTGTCGAGTGGATCTTGAAAGCAAGCAAGCAAGGATTTCCAGTGACTAAAGACCACTTAAAAGATACCGTCCAACAAGTGATGAAAGGTGAAAAAAGAAAAAATCCTTTTCATAATGATAGACCATCCAACCACTGGTTTAAAGCCTTTTTAAAGCGACACCCAGAACTTAGTGAAAGAATGAGCCAAAATTTATCTATACCAAGAGCAAAGATTACTGAAAAAAGATTGAGACAGTGGTATAATGAGGTGAGAGATTATCTGGTTAGTGTAAATGCATTAGATATTGGCCCAGACAGAATTTTTAACATGGACGAATCTGCATTTTTATTATGTGAAAAAGATAATAAAGTTAGTGTAAGAAAAGGTGAAAAATCTGTTTACAATGTTTGTAAAAGCTATAAGAAGTGTTACACAGTGCTCATAGGTGGTAGTGCAGATGGAAAATTAACACCGTCAATGGTTGTTTACAACAATGTTAGAATTTCTTCAGCGATTGCTAATAATTTTCCTGATGAGTTTGTTATTGGAAAAAGTGACACTGGTTGGATGACTGCTCAAACTTTCTATGAGTACATTGTCAACCATTTTTACCCTTGGCTTCTGGATCAAAAAATAAGTTTCCCAGTCATCCTTTTTTAGATGGCCATGCATCACATTTAACTAGAGAGTTAAGTGAATTTTGCTGGGATAAACAGATTGAGCTTACAGGATAAAATTATAAATAAACTATTATACTTAACTTAATAACTATTATACTTAACTTATTGAGCTTATAAATAAACTAAAAATAAAACAAGAACTAGATAAAGAATTGCAGAAGATTATGCCTTTCAAAATTGATATCAATCAGAAAATTCTTCAAATTCAGTATGAAATTGATAAAAATAAGAATGATCTGAATTTACTTAAACATCAATTCAAAGTTAGTGAATGTCAAGAGACAGCTGAAAAAATTCAGCTTTTGAAAAACAAAATAAATGAAGATAATGCCAAAAAATCTGATTTGAAATTAAAAAAAGATCAATTCATGGCTCAGGAGAGAGAAATTAACGCAAAAATCAAAAGTAGTAAAATTCCTAAAACCAGCGATGAATTGTGAAAATTTGTATGCTTCTTTTATTACCTGATGTTAAAAATTTTTATTCATTTTAATTTTTCGAGAAAAAATATATTTGTATTTATTTAAGATAATTTTTTTAGATTAAGAAATGATTTTAAATGTGATCGTTAATAGGGTTCCTGTGTTGATCGTTAACTGGTTCAGGGAATTACCAGTGATCGTTAATACCTACCTCGGGCATTACTTTTTTCTAGTAAAGTATTTTAATATTTATATTCGATTTATGATTATAAAACATTGAATAATCCTTTCCCAAACAATTAATTAATCGATTAATCCCCTTACATGATGAAAATTTTCTTCAAATTCACTTTTATGGAGCTTCCTAACCTAACGAAATCCTTAACTGATCGTTAATTGGGTCGTTTACCTTAGTGGATAATCTCGAATAAAAATGTCGAGTAAAAAAAAAATTAACGCGAAAAAGGCCTCAAGCAAAAATTAAATGTGTGAAATAATCAGATAAAATTTTTTAAAGTATATTGAGAGTATCGGGGTACGGATTTGCAGGTATAAAAATAACGAAGAGGGCAAAGGACTCAAAGTCCTATGGCAGAAAATAAAAAGTTACCGTCGATCATCTTTTTTTCTCAGCATTGTGGTAGTAGTTCCAGTCACTGGAGCGGTATCACGAGGGGAGAAGGAAAAGTAGAAGATCTTAAGGGTCAACAAACTCCATCTCTGCTGCTCTCTTTTAGACGCGCGCAGGAGTAAGAAAAAACAGACGACGAAACCTGCAGTAACTTTCTTTTTTCTACTTCTTAACTTCTTATGCATGGCTTCGTGTTTTTTCTTCTCTATCTCGAACTTTTAAGGGGGGGGGGGGGGGGGGTATACCCTTGAGGTAAAAAAAATCGATTTTTTTTTTTTTGCATTTCCTTAAAGTACACGGAGAGAAAAAAACAGGAATTTACTGTGTAAGCTAACACGAAAAAATCGTGTGTTAACCTTAAGCAGAAAAAATCCTAAGCGCTACTGTAGCCGAACCAATCAGGCAATCAGGTGTGACCAGAGTGATTTTGATTGGCTCTCTTACAGTAGCGCTTAGGATTTTTTCTGCGTAAGGTTCACACACGATTTTTTCATGTTAGCTTACCACAGTAAATTTCTGTTTTTTTTCTGTCCGTGTACAGCATCTTAGAAATGTTTTGACAAAATTTCAAGTAATTTTGAGTTGATCTGCGGTCACAATGCTCACACTTGGGCAGAAATCGAGGATAATAACCGCATCAAGAAGGCTGAAAAAGAAGCTACCAGAGACAGCAAAGATGCTAGAATTCAAAGAAGAAGGGAAGAAAAGCATGCACAAGATCAAGAAGCTGAAGCAGAAGAGTTGCTTTATGGTGCAGGAATCGACGATTCATTCTAAGGTTAAGGTTTAAAAAACTTTAAACGCGTTTTTCTCAAAACTAGTCTTTTTCAAGTCGGTGAGGAAAATATCTCGACAACCGCTGCACCGAGCGTTTCAAAAACTTGACTGCTTTTTTATTACATATTTTTTGAGGTAATACACGAGGGTTTACAAAAATTTTTATTTTTGTGAATTTGGCTGCTAAAAAATCGCGGAATTTTTAGACAAAAAAACGATTTTTTATTCAAACAGCCATAAAATCATGAAAAAAAAAATTCGTGTTATTACCAGGAAAAACTTATCTTTTAACTAAATCTTTTTTATTTTTTCATTTTAGATGATCCTGAAAAAAAGGCGTTCCTCACGGCAAAAAAGTTTCCACCGTAGGCGTCTCCGGAAAAGCCTTGGCATTGGCCTATTTTTTAATATTTCTACACCAAAAAATTACTAAAGATACTTCAAATATTGTTAAAATAGATAGTTATTAAATAAATTGATTAACTTTTACCGTTCTCTGCGAGAAATTTCCGCCAGAATATTGCCGGACAGTGGGCAGACCCCCGGAGGGGTCAGGCTGAACACCTGGTGCACCTGGTGATACTTACGTCTTGGAGATGATTTCCACAGGAAGTTTGGACTCCGGAGGGGCCAGGGCGGATACCTGGTGCACCTGGTTATACTGAGGCCTTGGAGATGATTTCCCCAGGAAGTTTGGACTCCGGAGGGGTCAGGCTGAACACCTGGTGCACCTGGTGATACTTACGCCTTGGAGATGATTTCCTCAGGAAGTTTGGACTCCGGAGGGGCCAGGGCGGATACCTGGTGCACCTGGTTATACTGAGGCCTTGGAGATGATTTCCCCAGGAAGTTTGGACTCCGGAGGGGTCAGGCTGAACACCTGGTGCACCTGGTGATACTTACGCCTTGGAGATGATTTCCTCAGGAAGTTTGGACTCCGGAGGGGCCAGGGCGGATACCTGGTGCACCTGGTTATACTGAGGCCTTGGAGATGATTTCCCCAGCAAGTTTGGACTCCGGAGGGGTCAGGCTGAACACCTGGTGTACCTGGTGATACTTACGCCTTGGAGATGATTTCCTCAGGAAGTTTGGACTCCGGAGGGGTTAGGGTGTACACCCGGTGCACCTGGTATTAATTACGCCTTGGAGATGATTTCCCCAGGAAGTAAGGACTCCGGGGGGTCAGGGTGGACACCTGGTGCACCTGGTGATACTTACACCTTGGAGATGATTTTCTCAGAAAGTTTTGATCCCAGTGGGTTCACATCATCAAGTTTACTATTAGGATAGCATCTTCAGAGTGTGGTTATTACCGGGTGCACCAAGTATTTTCCCTGGCCCATCCAGGGTCAAAATTTCTTGATAAAATCATCTCCAAGGCGTAAGTATCACCAGGTGCACCAGGTGTCCGCCCTGGCCCCTCCGGAGTCAAAACTTTCTAGGGAAATCATCTCCGAGGCCTCAGTACAACCAGGTGCACCAAGCATCCACCCTGGCCCTTCTGGAGTCAAAACTTCCTGGGGAAATTATCTCCAAGGCGTAAGTATTACCAAGTGCACCAGGTATCCGCCCTGGCCCCTCCGGTGTCAAAAGTTCTAAGAGAAATCATCTCCAAGGCGTAAGTATCACCAGTTTCACCAGGTGTCCGCCCTGACCCCTCCGGAGTCGAAACTTCCTGGGAAAATCATCTCCAAGGCGTAAATATCACCAGGTGCACCAGGTGTTCAGCCTGACCCCTCCGGAGTCCAAACTTCCTGGGGAAATCATCTCCAAGACCTCAGTATAACCAGGTGCACTAGGTATCCGCCCTGGCCCCTCCGAGGTCCAAACTTCCTGGGGAAATCATCTCCAGGTTGAAATCGCTATCCTATACGCTAGGTCACTGCCCTGACTCCATAGGTGTTAAAATATTTAGCAAAAGAAAAAAAATTTGTTCAAGTCCATTGTACGTGTGGCTATACAGCAGGGAGAGGTTAGGATTTTCAAACAGCAAGCATGATTCATCGATTAAAATTATATTTCTATAAAATTATTTGATTATTTTTTATCAATTTTTTAACATCGGAGCTGCATGCTGCTGCTCCGATTTGTAAACTAACCTCTCATCAACGCATCTAGGTACACACACACACGCACACGTATACGTATATATATATATATATATATATATATAAATTATTAAGCTTGACATAATTTTCTGCCCACTCTCTGGCGGGCACCCCAGACGTTCTGTTGAAACTTCTAGCAGGGTTTGCACATGAAAAATACCCAAAAAAATTGCTTTTTTTTTTGCCCTCCAGGGTATACCCCCCCTTAAGCTCAAACGTCTATAACCGCAGACAATGCTTTCATATTGATGCATGCCTGCTTTTTTGTTGGACTAGTTCAAGCTCGAGTTCAAGACCGTAAAGCCTCAGTGGCTCAAAGTTTAGAGTGCTCGAACGCACGAGTCGTGCCGCACTGGTGCGTTCAAGCCAGTTTCTCTGTAATTTTGAACTTGTGTTTTTTTCACGCGTTTAAATTTTTGGAATTGGATCAACCATGGCTGAAGTGACCATGACCTAGGATGCCCTACAGTAATTATTTTATTTTTTTATTTTTTTATTTTTTTTTTTTTATCACTGGCAACCTCGCTTGTGGGTAAAGACAAGGGGGGTATCAACCACATATGTGTGAGGGACCCACGCCGGGCCACCTACTCTAAGTTGTTTTATACAGTTGTCTCTGTTTGCCTTTCTCATGCTTTTTAACGTGGTTTCTGTCCAATTCTCGTTTTTTGTGTCCCTACTCTAATAACCCCCTTAAGGAACCCCGATTGAGCGAATTAGACTAAGAGCCGGGTGCTCAAAACCGGACTGAGTCGGTGCAAGGCTAGTTTGTAAAAAAAAACATTGGTTTTTGGTCATTAAATGAAGGCGGGGGCGGGGCATACGTTTTCCTGGTTGCGGAGTAGTGGGTGAGTAGGACCGACGACGTCAAAATTAGGTACTTTTGAAATCGACTAGGTTCAGGACTGAAAAATGGTCTGGTTGTTTATGGGTACTTGGGTACTTGGGTACTTGGGTACATGGGTACTCAATAATTCATTAGCCAAAGTGGCATACCAAAAGTCGGATGCGCAAGGGGTGGCATACGGGGGGGTTGTTAGCGTAAAAAGGGAGGTAAAAAAATTGACATGGAAAACGTATGCCAAGTATATGGAACGAAACATACGTGTTGTATAAGCTTAAAAAAAAAGTGGCATACGAGAACTCGGTTGCGTTATGTGAAAAAAAATTTATCATATTTTCATTTTTGACATTTGCCAGGCGGCCTGGGTAAAAATTTGATAATATTTTATTGACTAGGTACAAGGCTGAATATTGGTCAGTTTATTTATGAGTACTTAATAATTTATTAGCCAAAGTGGCATACAAAAAGTCGGTTGCGGAAGGGATGGCATACGAGGGGTTGTATCCGTAAAAAGGGAGGTAAAAAATTGACACGGAAAACGTATGCCAACTATGTAGAACGAAAAATACGTGTTTTTAAAGCTAAAACAAAAAGTGGCATACAATAACTCGGTCGCGTTATGTGCAAAAAACAAAAAATTGTAAATTCATTTTTTAGTTTAAACTATTGTGATGGCAGAATTAAATAATTGATATCACGTGTACCCAGGGGCGTTATTACATTTTGGGCCCGGGTCTGGATAAAGATCAGCTATTCCTCAATCTCTAAACCTCTAAAACCCTGGGCGCCCGAGTTAAAAAAAAAAAGCTTATCAGCTATCCCCCAAGCTTTAAGCCCCCAAAACCCTGGGCGCCCGAGTTCAACAAAAAAAACTTATCAGCTATCCCTCAAGCTCTAAACCTCCAAAACCCTGGGCGCCCAAGTTCAACAAAAAAACTTATGTTAGTACTGCATGTATTTCCCCACACTGAGGCTGCATAAAGAATTATAGGTCGAATGATCATCTTATGAAAGTTTATTTAGGCTGGAAAACGTGTATTTAATGTTTTTCTATCACTCAGATTTTTTTCATCAAAATCTCTATCGTTGATTTCTTGAATGTCTATGAAAACCGCGAAAAACAGCGATTTTTCATATGATTACGTGTTAAACTTCATTTATAAATATCATTTTTCCAATACGTCTGGGTGTTCTAACAATTTATGTGAAGTAATAACTCATTATTAAGGACGTTTGGAGGATTTTGAGTAACGCTAAAAAATCTTGAAACTTGCCATAGGAGTAGATTTTTGTGTGTTCTTTTCAAGGGTTTTAAAAAAAAAAGTAGCAAGTGGGACTCGTTTTTAAGTTACTAGGAGTCGATGGGCGCGCGCGTATACGCGCGCCGCGCAGAATTTGACAAAATTACATCCCCTAAAATTTATCGTTGATTAATAACCAAGTTTACGATGAAGAACTCTATAGATGACAACATGCTCAACCAATAGGATCAAAAATAAAAGTCTTGAACTCAAAAATCGATATCGCTTACTCAATTTTAAGAGTGGATAAAGCCTCATGGGACGGCACGTTGGTCACCAAAATTTTTGAACGTTTCCTTAGATTGTAAATTAACCAATATCGCTAAATTAAAAAAAAAAAAAAAAAAAAAGTATGTTTTAGCTCTTGCTACGAGAAATATGCTATAGCACTTTAAAAAATACGGCAACCGGGCCTACTTTTTGAGTAATCAACAGCAGTTTATGTTTTAGACTTTGAGGTTGCCCGACGCTAAGAGAGCGAGTGGCTTGACAGCTGTTTTCCGTTTTCAGTACCTCCATAGTAAATGAGAGCCACTGGAGGGTCGGAACGTCCTAAAGAACGTTTTTGCCAAGTTTCATGCATTCATCTTCATTCTTTAATAGATTTTCTATCTATAAAAGAGATATCGCCATTTTGGTGAGATTTTCAATGTAAGATTTTATTTGTGACCTGATTGGTGGAGCAGTTTTTAAAAATTTCGTAAAATGCCTTTTGAGGTTACAATGATTGTTTTTTTTCCTATGCGCGCTGAGTGGTACTAGTTTGTATAAATTATAAATACACGGCATCAATCATTGGGCCTTCGGGGAGATTTTAGAAACCATAGCTCTTACGTAAGGATAGTCTCGAGTGTAATTCCCTGTAAAATATTTCTTTAAGAGTGCTGCCTACCACGGAGAGACTTCCGAATTGACCGTGGCGCCGTCAACTAAACAAACGGCCGAAAAAAAAAATAATCGATCTACTATACCGGCACGCAGGGCCGGCGCTCACTGAAAGCATCGGCTGGGGGCTTGGGCCTTGGGGCTCCAAGAAATTTTTAATTCAAGTGAAAAATTATTTTCGAAGTAGTACATAAAAATAGTTAGGGCTTCAATAATTATTATTTAATTTTAATTTTTTTTTACATTTCTTTGTCGTGTGGATGTGATTATAAATTAGTACGTACTGATAAAATAATACTCTATACAAAAAAACTGAAGGCTTATAGCTATTTTGATGTTTCAATTCAGTTACAATTTAGCAAAAATCATGATAAATTATTCTAATTTGGTTAAAACACAATCGGCAATTTACCGGTTATATTCCGTATTGGCTTTCGGCGTTGGGCCGAACGACGCACAGCTATTTTTAGACTCGAGATCGGGCGGCTTCGGCTGTCTCCGTGTTCTTGTCACGAACTGGGCCTAGGTGCCGCGCCAGCTGCTCCGATCACGACAAACCAAACGTGCTCCGATTTCTTTTACTTATAGCAAGATTTTTTTTTTCTATTCTACATTTACTCGATACTTTTATTTTTTTAGCTCCAATCTGTTATACATTTGTGAAAGCTTTTCATACAATAATTTTTTTATGTCAGAAGCAATAAAATTTATGAACTATATATTTTGGTGACCGAAGATATTTTTAATAAAATGAACATGCTCAAATCATATATCATTAAAAAGGTATTGAAAAAAGGAAGTTTTTTGCGTGAACCCCGTGTCAATAACTTTCAAATTTCCATCGCGTGGTTCAAAAAACCAACTAAAAAAACATTTTCCAATCCGTGAGAAATCGCATTTTTGCGAGATGGTTTCAATTGATTAAACCTCGACAAATCATATATTTTCGGAAAAACATTGAAAAAAGAAAGTTTTCTCTGAACCTCGATTACTTCAAAATTTCCTTTACGCGATTAAAAAAAAAACAAAAAAAAAAATCAGTTTCCAATCCGTGAAAACTAGCTTTTTTGCGGGACGGAGATGATTTTAATTGATTTAACCTAACGAAATCATATGTTTTGCGAAAGGTATCGAAAAAAGGAAGAATTCTGCGTGAACCACACCTCGATAACTACAAAAAAGCCTTCATGCGATTCAAAAACCAACTAAAAAGTCAGTTTCCATTTCGTGAAAAATCGCTTCTTCAAGGAACAGAGATGTTTTTAATTGATTAAACCTTGACGAATCATATCTTTTCGGAAATATATTGAAAAAAAGAAGTTTTCTGCGTAAACCGCACTTCGATAACTTCATAACTGCCTTTACGCGATTCAAAACCAACTAAAAAATCAATTTCCAATCCGTGAAAACTAGCTTTTTTGCGGAACGGAGATAGTTTCAATCGAATAAACCTGGACAAATCATATGTTTTACGAAAGGTATCGAAGAAAGGAAGTTTTCTGTGTGAACCACACCTCGATAACTTCAAAATTACCTTTACGCGATTCAAAAAACCAACTAAAAAATCAATTTCTAATCCGTGAAAACTAGCTTTTTTCTGGAACGGAAATGGTTTCAATAGATTAAACCTAGACAAATCATATGTTCTCCGACAGGTATCGAAGAAAGGAAGTTTTCTGCACGACCCGCACCTCGATAACTTAAAAATTGCCTTTAATCGATTCAAAAAACCAACTGAAAAATCAGTTTCCAATCCATGAAAATTAGCTTTTTTCTGGAACGGAAATGGTTTTAGTTGATAAAACCTAGACAAATCATATGTTTTCCGGAAGGTATCGAAAAAAGAAAATTTTCTGCGTGAACCACACCTTCATAACTTCAAAATTGCCTTAACGCGATTCAAAAAACCAACTAAAAAATCAGTTTCCAATCCAGGAGTATGTATTATCTTTTTAACAGAACGGAGATGGTTTCAATTGATTAAACCTAGACAAATCATATGTTTTCCGAAAGGTATCGAAAAAAAAAAATTTTCCGCGTGAACCGCACCTCGATTACTTCAAAATTTCCTTTACGCGATTAAAAAAAAAAAAAAAAAAAAAAATCAGTTTCCAATCCATGAAAACTAGCTTTTTTGCGGGACGGAGATGATTTTAATTGATTTAACCTAACGAAATCATATGTTTTGCGAAAGGTATCGAAAAAAGGAAGAATTCTGCGTGAACCACAACTCGATAACTACAAAAAAGCCTTCATGCGATTCAAAAACCAACTAAAAAGTCAGTTTCCAATCCGTGAAAATTAGCTTTTTTCTGGAACGGAAATGGTTTTAGTTGATGAAACCTGGACAAATCATATATTTTCGGAAAGATATTGAAAAAAAGAAGTTTTCTGCGTGAACCAAACCGCTGCATCCTTGAAATTGCCTTCAAGCGGTTCGAAAAACCAGCCGCTAATTAATCACTTTTCAGTAGTTGAGAAATCACGCGCTTAGCTCGGCTTCCTTATTTCAGTACCTCTTTTTAACTATATATGATCTTCTAGGCTTAGTAAATTCAAACATCTTGAGGTAGCATAGAAGGCGATTTCTTAAGGATGAAGAACTGGATTTTATGCTGGTTTTTGAACCACGCGAGGGCAATTTCGGAAATACCGTGATGCGGTTCACGCAGAAAACTTCTTTTTTTCAATACCTTTCAGAAAACATATGATATGCCCAGGTTTAATCAATTAAAACCATCCTCGTCCCACTAAAAAGCTTATTTTCACGGTTTGGAAACTGATTTTTTAGTTGGTTTTTTGAATCGCGTAAAGACAATTTTTAAGTTATTGAGGTGTGCTTCACACAGAAAACTTCCTTTTTTCGATTCTTTTCAAAAAACATATGATTTGTCTAGGTTTAATCTATTGAAACCATCTCCGTTCCACAAAAAAGCTAATTTTCACGGATTGGAAACTGATTTTTTAGTCGGTTTTTTGAATCGCATTAAGATAATTTTTAAGTTATCGAGGTGCAGTTCAAGCAGAAAACTTGTTTTTTTTAATATTCTTCAGAAAATATATGATTTGTCCAGGTTTAATCGATTAAAACCATCTCCGTTCCACAAAAAAGCTAATTTTCACGGATTGGAAACTGATTTTTTAGTCGGTTTTTTGAATCGCGTTAAGACAATTTTTAAGTTATCGAGGTGCAGTCAAAGCAAAAAACTTGTTTTTCTCAATATCTTTCAAAAAATATATGATTTGTCCAGGTTTAATCGATTAAAACCATCTCCGTTCCACAAAAAAGCTAATTTTCACGGATTGGAAACTGATTTTTTAGTCGGTTTTTTGAATCGCGTTGAGACAATTTTGAAGTTATAAAGGTGTAGTTCACGTAGAATTCTTCCTTATTATAATACCTCTCAGAAAACATTTAATTCATCCAAGTTTAATCGATTAAAACCATCTCCGTTCCACAAAAAAGCTTATTTTCACGGATTGGAAACTGATTTTTTAGTTGGTTTTATAAATCGCGCAAGGGCAATTTTTAAGTTATCGAGGTGCGGTTCGAGCAAAAAACTTGTTTTTTTCAATATCTTTCAGAAAATATATGATTTGTCCAGGATTAATCAATTAAAACCATCTCCGTTCCACAAAAAAGCTAATACATACTCTTGGATTGGAAACTGATTTTTTGGTTGGTTTTTTGAATCGCGCAAGGGCAATTTTTAAGTTATCGAGGTGCAGTTCAAGCCAAAAACTTGTTTTTTTCAATATCTTTCAGAAAATATATGATTAGTCCAGGTTTAATCAATTAAAACCATCTCCGTTCCACAAAAAAGCTTATTTTCACGGATTGGAAACTGATTTTTTAGTTTGTTTTTTCAATCGCGCAAGGGCAAATTTTTAAGTTATCGAGGTGCGGTTCGAGCAAAAATCTTGTTTTTTTCAATATCTTTCAGAAAATATATGATTTGTCCAGGTTTAATCAATTAAAACCATCTCCGTTCCACAAAAAAGCTTATTTTCACGGATTGGAAACTGATTTTTTAGTTTGTTTTTTCAATCGCGCAAGGGCAAATTTTTAAGTTATCGAGGTGCGGTTCGAGCAAAAATCTTGTTTTTTTCAATATCTTTCAGAAAATATATGATTTGTCCAGGTTTAATCAATATAAACCATCTCCGTTCCACAAAAAAGCTAATTTTCACGGATTGGAAACTGATTTTTTAGTCGGTTTTTTGAATCGCGTTGAGACAATTTTGAAGTTATAAAGGTGTAGTTCACGTAGAATTCTTCCTTATTATAATACCTCTCAGAAAACATTTAATTCATCCAAGTTTAATCGATTAAAACCATCTCCGTTCCACAAAAAAGCTTATTTTCACGGATTGGAAACTGATTTTTTAGTCGGTTTTTTGAATCGCGTTGAGACAATTTTGAAGTTATAAAGGTGTAGTTCACGTAGAATTCTTCCTTATTATAATACCTCTCAGAAAACATTTAATTCATCCAAGTTTAATCGATTAAAACCATCTCCGTTCCACAAAAAAGCTTATTTTCACGGATTGGAAACTGATTTTTTAGTCGGTTTTTTGAATCGCGTTAAGACAATTTTTAAGTTATCGAGGTGTAGTTCACGTAGAATTCTTCCTTATTATAATACCTCTCAGAAAACATTTAATTCATCCAGGTCTAATCGATTAAAACCATCTCCGTTCCACAAATAAGCTTATTTTCACGGATTGGAAACTGATTTTTTAGTCGGTTTTTTGAATCGAGTTAGGACAATTTTGAAGTTATCGAGGTGTAGTTCACGTAGAATTCTTCCGTATTTTAATACCTCTCAGAAAACATTTAATTTATCCAGGTTTAATCGATTAAAACCATATCCGTTCCACAAAAAAGCTTATTTTCACGGATTGGAAACTGATTTTTTAGTCGGTTTTTTGAATCGCGTTAAGACAATTTTTAAGCTATCGAGGTGCAATTCAAGCAAAAAACTTGTTTTTTTCAATATCTTTCAGAAAATATATGATTTGTCCAGGTTTAATCAATTAAAACCATCTCCGTTCCACAAAAAAGCTAATACATACTCTTGGATTGGAAACTGATTTTTTAGTTGATTTTATGAATCGCGCAAGGGCAATTTTTAAGTTATCGAGATGCGGTTCGAGCAAAAAACTTGTTTTTTCCAATATCTTTCAGAAAATATATGATTTGTCCAAGTTTAATCAATTAAAACCATCTCCGTTCCACAAAAAAGCTAATTTTCACGGATTGGAAACTGATTTTTTAGTTGGTTTTTTGAATCGCCTAAAGGCAATTTTTAAGTTATCGAGGTGTGGTTCACGCAGAAAACTTTCTTTTTTTGATACCTATCGGAAAACATATGATTTGTCTGCAGATTTTTTCGATTGAAACTATCTCCGTTCCGCATAAAAGCTAGTTTTCACGGATTAGAAACTGATTTTTTAGTCGGTTATTCGAACTGCGCGAAGGCTATTTTGAAGTTATCGAGCTGTGGTTCACGCAGAATCCTTCCTTATTTCATTTCCTTTCTACCGATCTATGATTCGTATAGTTTTAACAAATAAAAAAATTTTAAGCTAGCTAAAAAGAGCGATGTTCATTTCATTGGTTTTTCTAACTGTGCTAGAGCTTTTTCGTAGATACAGGGTTTCGGTAGTTGCAAAAAATTCCTCTTTTCAATACCTTTAGAAAGATTTATTAATTGTATCGATTTTATAAATCCAAAACATTCCAGTACTGAATGAGCGCAAAGAGCGGTTTCTTACGATTACAAAATATATAATTTTTTTTGGTTTTGAGTTCGTAATTTTCATGGCTTTTGACAAACTAAAATTGAATGAAATCAACAAAAGATTGGAGCTAAAAAAAATAATTAGTTTATCTACTGCTTTTTTTAATCGATAAACGATTTTTTTGCGGAGCATTAGTTGGTTAAAAAAAATCATGGTTTAGTGATTTTTGGGCATGTATAATGTACATACATAAAGGTTCATCGACGATCTCCGACTGAGAAAACAAGCCCGAGAGTGGGGAGTGCCTAACGGCCGAATCGGTGAATCGCTGCGGAGCGAGCCTTTCCAAGACAATCTGCCATGCAGTCGGAACTCACACCGTAACAGCTGTTGCTAAGCCCCGGGGCCCCAGCAACTCACAAAAATATGTACGCCCTTGAATTTTTGCATCGACGCCATCTACGGTCGGGCGGCGAACTAGATATCCGCTCTGTTTTATCCCGAAAGACTAAAATCACAACAACCAACCGGCTGAAATAGTTCCTGACAAAATGTGGCCGCTAGAATCCACCAATTGTTACGACAAAAATACCAAAAAATTCGTTATTTCAGCCTACAAGTCCCTTACTATCCGGTTTTTTCATCAAGTGAAGGAATAATTCGCAGTAAGTAATTCTTTGTCATCGGCATTAACATGCGCAGCAGACGCCGATTTTACCGAGATTTTCAATCATTGTTTTCAAGCATTTAGAAAAATTTTTCGGAAAAACCAGATAGTAAGGGACCTGTACAATAATTTTAACTATTTTTTGAGATTTTTTTGGGAATGATTAAATCATTATTGAAAGCGTATTTTGTCAGGAACTTTTTCCACGCGCCCGTAATGCATCGTAAGGTGGCGCTCTCCGCGCGGTAGGCAGCACTCTTAAAAAAATTTGTGTAAACTAGATATAATTTCTATTTTTTTTTAGTAAGAAAACTACGCAAAATCGAATGTTGGACCTTTAAAAATTTTTTCGAAAGTCTTAGCCCTATCATAAGAATGGTTCCGATTCAGGTATCGACTCGAAAATTTTATTACGGTTTCATTTTCATACTTTTTTGTTTTTTCATGAAAAAAAAACGTGAAAGCAACCATGCATCTTTAAAAAATGCGTTTATCGAGAAAATTTTAAATTTTAAATTTAACTCGTAAGAACTCTGAACCTATTTGAGCCGTTCTCTGCAATAACGACCTAAGTGACAAAACATCGTTTCGAGAAAACAAGGTTTAAAGTTTTTGAAGTGTATTATTTTAAAGCACTCGTCGAGAATTAAAAAACTAATTTTTTGAAAAGGAAGTTACACTATCTCGTAATAAATATTCATGATGAAATTAATAAAATAATAATAATTTATTAGAAAAAATCGTTATCAACAATTTTTCACTTAGGTCGTTTTTCGGGTGAACTACTCAAGTATATAAATATTATTAAAAAATTGATATAAAAATGATTGTTTTTAATTGATTATTACGTTTTTAACCAAAAACAATTTACAATACAATGCGCTCGAAGCAATCAGCTATAGCGCGGAAACTCATGTGCAGTTGCAGCGAGTAGGCGCGGCCGCGGTGTCTGCACTCAGGGCTCTAGTAGCGCGCGTTTTGCCTCCACTTAAAAATTCACCAAAGCTTCAATTTTCAATATTTTTTTATGATATTTGGTGGGAGTACTTTTGAATAGTTTGTCTACTCATTTTTGAGATCTTCGGAAAAACGACCTAAGGCGCCTTAGGTTGTTATTGCAGAGAACGGCTCACTTAATATTTTTTAATGAATTTTTATCAGTATATTTTTAAACCCTTTCTGCCGAGCTTTCTGCTGTTGAGAGCACGGTCCAGATATTTTGCCACGGTCCAGATTTCCAATGCCAAGTAATAAACTATTGAAAATAAAAAAACCAACTTTTTTAACCTCAAAATTTGGATTAAAAAAGCAGGCATAATTATTAAGAGCTTTGAAGAAAGTTTTTGGAAATTTTCAAAGCGATAATTCAAATAGGTAAAAAATGATAGCATTTTTGAAACAGCGGATCGGGCTGCCTGAGCCCAATCTCGAGCGCCTTAAGCGCGTGTCCCCTTAATGTACGGAACTGCTCAACTGTAAATCGGATAAAATATAGTTTAGCATGAAAATTAGCACCATGAATAATGAAAAAAATATTACCGTTAATAGGTATTTTTCATTCGAGAACTTATAAATTCCAAAAGTAAACTCTAAAATAATTATCACCCGAAAGCTGTCATAATTTTAAAACAATGATTTTTTAAAATTTATTTTTGAAGGAACTACGGAGTTTACGGTTGATTTCTCTCATCCAGCGCCTTCCTGGATTGCGGATAAGGGAACGCTCGCTACTATGTATAAGGTGCTGAGTAAATAAAATACCCGGAGTGGACAGAAAAATCAATCTAGGGTAAGGATACCCCGAAGATAAACCAAGTCATGGAAGGCACGAATTTAAAAACACATACATATACCCCAGAGAGTAACCATTCTCCCCAGTGGTTCCGATCCGGTGCAAGCCGCCGGTGGCCGACGCATCACGCAATTTCCATGGATTCAGGGGGGGGGGGGAGACCGTGTTAGAGTGAATGAGATAAATTAAAATGTGTTCTTTCAAGTACCGGCAGCGAAGGAACGAAGAGGAAGCGCATCGAGCATTGCGAGCGCCTTAAGCAATGTCACACCTGAAGATCAGCGAGGCTGTGAGAGGGATTGGGAGAAGTTTCTCGATTGTAGGCAGGAAGAAAATAAAATGGAGGATGTAAAAAATCACGTGGAGCGGATGTTGGAGTCGTGCAAGCAACAGATAAAAGGTCATCGCTGGAGATCCGTGGGATCGACAAGGCAAGCAAGGAGAACGTACAGACGGCTTTGATAAACCATCTACACTACCCGCAGATAAGATGGAAAACAACCCTGCTTTCACCAGAACGGGTGGAAGGGCAAAGGGCTGGCTGTCATCGACCTCCCCGAGTAAGACGCAGTCAGCATTGAAAAGGTAGGAAAAGTGAAGATTGAATGGACCATATGCCGTGTCCGCAGGAGGGTACACGTAGTGCAATGTTTGGTGCAATGCTACAAGTTTTTGGGGTACGGATACATTGGAAAGTACTAGAGGGAACAAGAAACCAGGTCGGGCTGTTGTTTCCGATGTGGGCAGACTCAACATATGAAGGCAGAGTGCGAGAAAACACCACTCTGTTTTCTTTGTAAGAAGAAAGGATACAAAGAGTGTGACCACGTCTCAGGAAGCGGATCCTGCGCGGTGTTCCAGCGCGAGCTCAAAGCCGCAAAGGAGCGCTGTGCAACCTGCAGTCGAAGGCGATAAACAGGAAAGGGCAGATACGGATACCCTCGTAGGAGGGGGCTGGACACGCGGCTCAGCCAAGAAGTAATGCTAAAGAAAAAGTTCCAGGCTGCCCGGGGGTAAAGGAAATGGGTGTTTAGTGGATATCAAGGTCGGAGTCCCATACACCGAGAGTTATTGAAACCCGAAGGTGCGTAAGTGCATTCACTAATTGCATTAAAAAAAAAAAATAAAATAAATAATAATAATAATAATAATAACAATAAAAATAACAACAATAATAATAACAGTTATTATAATGTTTATTTTATGGTTTTTGTTGCAATAAACTGTTGCAGTTATTTAGTATAATCAATAAAGGCTGTTGCTAAAAGTCCATCAAGTGTTAGAAAATTGTTTTAAAAAATCATACTGATTCTAATCATATGCCTCTTCTACACTGGCGGATCATCCTCGGATCGGATTAACTTTATAATTGTTATATCGCGCTTCCATATTTGTAAATTATACTAATTTTTGTGATTACAGGTAAAGGATACTGATTTTTAATGTAATTTCGAAAAACAGTGCTGTAAATTTACTCAGAAGCGAGATATAACAATTTAAAAGTTAAGCCGATCCTCGGATGATCCACCAGTGTAGAAGAGGCAATAGATATTACTTTAAGATAACTCAAACAAACCAAAGTATCAACAAGAACCGATAATTCATTCAAAGGTCATGTGTACATTGAGTCCACATAAGGCCTGTGGTGGGATTCTGCTCGGGATTCTGTAATCACATTACGGTAAGGTAAGACAATCTAGAAAAGGTTACGGTATGTTAAGGTAAGGAGTAAAATACGTCAACCGGAAAGTATAACACGGCGCGAAATTGAAATTCAAATTATATTAAGAGTGCTGCCGCCTACCACGCGGAGAGCGCCGCCTAACGTTGTACTACGGGTGCGTGGAAAAAGTTCCTGACGAAATACGCTTTCAATAACGATTTAATCATTACCAAAAAAAATCTCAAAAAATAGTTAAAATTATTCTACACTTGCCTTACTATCTGGTTTTCCCGAAAAGTTTTTCTAAATGCTTAAAAACAATGATTGAAAATCTCGATAAAATCGGCGTCTGCTGCGCATGTTAATGCCGATGACAAAGAATTACTTACTGCGAATTATTCCTTCACTTGATGAAAAAACCAGATAGTAAGGGACTTGTAGGCTGAAATAACGAATTTTTTGGTATTTTTTTCGTAACAATTGGTGGATTCTAGCGGCCACAGTTAGTCAGGAACTATTACAGCCGGCTGGTTGTTGTGATTTTAGTCTTTCGGGACAAAACAGAGCGGATATCTAGTTCGCCGCCCGACCGTAGATGGCGTCAATGCAAAAATTCAAGGGCATACATATTTTTGTGAGTTGCTGGGGCCCCGGGGCTTAGCGACAGCTGTTACGGTGTGAGTTCCGACTGCATGGCAGAATGTTTGGCAAACGCTCGCTCCGCAGCGATTCACCGACTCGGCTGTTAGGCACTCCCCAGTCCCCACTCGGGCTTATTTTCTCAGTCGGAGATCGTCGATGTACCTTTATGTATATACATTATACATGCCTAAAAATCACTAAACCAGGATTTTTTTAACCAACCAATGCACCGCAAAAAAATCGTAAATCGATTAAAAAAAACAGTTTATAAAATAATTTTTTTTTTAGCTCCAATCTTTTGTTGATTTCATACAACAATTTTTGTATGTCAAAAGCCATGAAAATTACGAATTCAAAACCAAAAAAAATTATATGTTTTGTAATCAGTAAGAAACCGATATTTACGCTCATTTAGTACCTTGGAACGTTTTGGATTTATAAAACCGATACAAATCATACATCTTCCTAAAGGTATTGAAAAGAGGAATTTTTTTGCAACTACCGAAACCCTGTATCTACAAAAATGCTCTAGCACAGTTAGAAAAACCAATTGAATAACATCGCTCTTTATAGCTAACTTTAAATTTTTTTATTTGTTAAATCTATACGAAACATAGATCTTTAGATAGTTTATGAAAAAAGGAAGGATTCTGCGTGAACCACAACTCGATCTTTCAAAATAGCCTTCGCGAGGTTCGAATAACCGACTAAAAAATCAGTTTCCAATCCGTAAAAACTAGCTTTTTTGCGGAACGGAGATGGTTTCAATAGATTAAACCTGAACAAATTATATGTTTTCTGAAAGGTATTGAAAAAAGAAAGTTTTCTGCGAGAACCGCACCTCGATAACTTAAAAATTGCCTTTACGCGATTCAAAAAACCGACTAAATATCAGTTTCTAATCCCTGAATATTAGCTTTTTTGTGGAACTGAGATAGTTTCAATCGAATAAACCTGGACAAATCATATGTTTTCCGAAAGGTATCGAAAAAAGAAAGTTTTCTGCGTGAACCGCACCTCGATAACTTAAAAATTGTCTTAACGCGATTCAAAAAACCGACTAAAAAATTAGTTTCCAATCCGTGAAAATTAGTTTTTTGTGGAACGGAGATGGTTTTAATTGATTAAACCTGGACAAATCATATGTTTTCCGAAAGGTATCAAAAAAAGAAAGTTTTCTGCGTGAACCGCACCTCGATAACTAAAAAATTGCCTTTACGAGATTCAAAAAACCAACTAAAAAATCAGTTTCCAATCCAGGAGTATGTATTAGCTTTTTTGTGGAACGGAGATGCTTTCAATTGATTATACTTGGACAAATAATATGTTTTCCAAAAGGTATCGAAAAAAGGAAGTTTTCTGCGTGAACCGCACCTTGATAACTTCAAAATTGCCTTTACGACATTCAAAAAACCAACTAAAAAATCAGTTTCCAATCCAGGAGTATGTATTAGCTTTTTTGTGGAACGGAGATGCTTTCAATTGATTATACTTGGACAAATAATATGTTTTCCAAAAGGTATCGAAAAAAGGAAGTTTTCTGCGTGAACCACACCTTGATAACTTCAAAATTGCCTTTACGAGATTCAAAAAACCAACTAAAAAATCAGTTTCCAATCCGTGAAAATAAGCTTTTTTGTGGAACGAGGATGGTTTTTTAGTTGGTTTTGAATCGCGTAAAGGCAGTTTTGAAGTTATCGAGGTGTGGTTCACACAGCAACTTCCTTTTTTCGATACCTTTCGGAAAACATATGATTTGTCTAGGTTTAATCAATTAAAACTATCTCCGTTCCGCAAAAAAACTAATATTCACGGATTGGAAACTGATATTGAGTCGGTTTTTTGAATCGCATAAAGGCAATTTTGAAGCTATCAAGGTGTGGTTCACGCAGAAAATTCCTTTTTTCAATATCTTTCCGAAAACATATGATTTGTCTAGGTTTAATCAATTAAAACTATCTCCGTTCCGCAAAAAAACTGATACTCACGGATTGGAAACTGATTTTTAAGTTGGTTTTTTGAATCGCGTAAAGGCAATTTTGAAGTTATCAAGGTGTGGTTCACGCAGAAAATTTTCTTTTTTCGATACCTATCGGAAAACATATGATTCGTCCAAGTATAATCAATTGAAACCGTCTCCGTTCCACAAAAAAGCTAATACATACTCCTGGATTGGAAACTGATTTATAGTTGGTTTTTTGAATCGCGTAAAGGCAATTTTGAAGTTATCGAGGTGTGGTTCACACAGAAAACTCCCTTTTTTCGATACCTTTCGGAAAACGTATGATTTGTCTAGGTTTAATCAATTGAAACCATCTCCGTTCCGCAAAAAAGCTAGTTTTCACGGATTGGAAATTGATTTTTTAGTTGGTTTTGAATCGCGTAAAGGCAGTTTTGAAGTTATCGAAGTGCGGTTCATGCAGAAAACTTCCTTTTTTCAATATCTTTCCGAAAAGATATGTTTCGTTAAGGTTTAATCAATTAAAAACATCTCCGTTCCTTGAAGAAGCGATTTTTCACGAAATGGAAACTGACTTTTTAGTTGGTTTTTGAATCGCATGAAGGCTTTTTTGTAGTTATCGAGGTGTGGTTCACGCAGAATTCTTCCTTTTTTCGATACCTTTCGGAAAACATATTATTTTGGTAGGTTAAATCAATTAACATCATCTCCGTCCCGCAAAAAAGCTAGTTTTCACGGATTGGATACTGATCTTTTGTTTTTGTTTTTTTTTTAATCGCGTAAAGGGAATTTTGAAGTAATCGAGGTTCAGAGAAAACTTTCTTTTTACAATGTCTTTCCGAAAATATATGATTTGTCGAGGTTTAATCAATTGAAACAATCTCTGTTCCGCAAAAATGCGATTTCTCACGGATTGGAAACTGATTTTTTAGTTGGTTTTTTGAACCACGCGATGGAAATTTGAAAGTTATCGACGCGGGGTTCACGCAGAAAACTTCCTTTTTTCAATACCTTTTTAATGATATATATATGATTTGTGCATGTTCATTTTATTAAAAATATCTTCGGTCACCAAAATATAGTTCATAAATTTTATTGCTTCTAACATAAAAAAATTATTGTATGAAAAGCTTTCACAAATGTATAATAGATTGGAGCTAAAAAAATAAAAGTATCGAGTAAATGTAGAATAGAAAAAAAAAATCTTGCTATAAGTAAAAGAAATCGGAGCACGTTTGGTTTGTCGTGATCGGAGCAGCTGGCGCGGCACCAAGGCCCAGTTCGTGACAAGAACACGGAGACAGCCGAAGCCGCCCGATCTCGAGTCTAAAAATAGCTGTGCGTCGTTCAGCCCAACGCCGAAAGCCAATACGGAATATAACCGGTAAATGGCCGATTGTGTTTTAACCAAATTATAATAATTTATCATGATCGTTGCTAAATTGTAACTGAATTGAAACATCAAAATAGCTATAAGCCTTCAGTTTTTTTGTATAGAGTATTATTTTATCAGTACGTACTAATTTATAATCACATCCACACGTCAAAGAAGTGTAAAAAAAAATTAAAATTAAATAATTATTATTGAAGCCCTAACTATTTTTATGTACTTCGAAAATAATTTTTCACTTGAATTAAAAATGTCTTGGAGCCCCAAGGCCCAAGCCCCCAGCCGATGCTTTCAGCGAGCGCCGGCCCTGCGTGCCGGTATAGTAGATCGATTATTTTCTTTTTCGGCCGTTTGTTTAGTTGACGGCTCGGTTGACGGCGCCACGGTCAATTCGGAAGTCTCTCCGAGGTAGGCAGCACTCTTAATTTTAATTTGAAATATATAAATATTTGAAATTAAAACATGGAAATAATCGCATTCAGTAATAAACAATCGAAGCAAGTATCCAAAAATTTTTAAAAGTGAGTGAAATGTCTAACCTACAATTTGTGTGGTCGGTTTTACAAATAATCGTAGTGATACCAGTGTGTTTTACTCTTTTTTTTTGAAGATATTTGATAAATAGAAATAATTAAGTCTTTTTTACAAACTAGCTAATAAAAAATTTATATAGTAACCATAAAAAAAATTTAGTAATAAACAATCGAAGCAAATATCTAAAAATTTTTAAAAGTGAGTGAAATGTATAACCAACAATTTGTGTCGTCGCGCAGTTTTACAAATAATCGTAGTGATACCATTGTACGTGTTTTACTCATATTTTTTGAAGATATTGGATAAATAGAAATAGTTAAGTCTTTTTAGCAAATTAGCTTATAAAAAATTTATATTGTAACCATAAAAAAATGTTGTTATTCAGTAATGAACTGTATGACCTAAGAAAAATTGCTCGAAAAATTGTATACAAGTACCTCGACAAGTACTATAAATAAAAATAATTTGCAATATTTTTGTTTTCATTTTTTTAAATAAGGTTTTACGAGAATAATTTGAATATTAAAATATATCGTATTATTCAAATTACAAATAAAAATTTTGTTTGCACATGAAAAATATAAGGCTTTTTCATAGCAGACGATTATCCATAACCTACTATTTGCTGATTAAAAAAAATTCCCAATTCTGTTGGCTTTATAGCGTTAATGTTAAAAAAAATTTTTCAATACAATCTAAAAAATCTTAAAAATCTAAATAATCTTGGTAAAAATGAATGCGAAAAGTTTAAAAGTTCAAAAAATGTTAATAACTTTTAACGCGGGGTGTATGACCCGGGGTGTACAACAAGAATTTTTTATCGGCTTTGAAGTAAAAACAACTTAAATTTCTCTATAATAAACTTGTCAGAATAATAGAATAATTAACAGAGTTTAAGCCTAACTTTTACAAAAAGTTAAAAAATTCATTGAAAATTACGAGGAAAATTAAATAAAACTACAAAATATCGTTTTGGGTTCACTACGATAAATATAAGTCGTCTGCTATGAAAAAGTCTTATACATGTTTCTTTTATACAGTATTTGATGTTAACGTATGAATAAAAAAATAATAACATTCTTGAACATATGAATATTTTTTAACATAGATCCTGTAATTTTTTCAATTTAAAATACATCGTTCTACGCGCTTTAAGAGCGAACGCTTATGAATTAAGATTTTTTTTTGTTTTATCAAAATATAATTTATTTTATTGCCAACATGTAATTAACTACACAAATTGTAGGTTATACATTTCAATCACTTTTAAAATTTTTTAGATATTTGCTTCGATTGTTTATTACTAAATTTTTTTTATGGTTACAATATAAATTTTTTATTAGCTACACGGAAAAAAAAGTTTGGCCGGAATAGATAAATATTCTTAAGCAGTATTGGCTAAGTAAGAACTTTGCTAAAACGGCAAAGGTTACTCAGCTACTTTGGTGGACTACTTGTGCACTTGATCTGTAGTATCTTTGATCAGGGTCGGTTAAGTTTAAATCTTTAGAATTCCTAACATTATTCCGAGCATTATTCTTTAAAATATTGTTTAATCAAGAATAATTTTGTGTAAAATCTTAAAATTTGAATCGAACTTTTAAGTTAGGGAGTAACATAACCTCAAAATATTTTAAGTTCTCTTACGGAGAGTGAAGACACCTTTGCCCAAACAGCAGAGGTTAGTAAAGTCGAATAAAAGCTAAGGTCGCCTCTGCTAAAACGGCAGAGTTCCCGAGTACTTTTGGCTAAACTTTTTTTTCCGTGTAGTTTGTAAAAAAGACTTAATTATTTCTATTTATCAAATATCTTCAAAAAATATCCTAAAGCCCAATCGGGCTTTGACGGCGAGTAGGTTTTTTTAACCTACTACCGTGAAAGCCTGCAGGGCTTTATATACATTGAATTTCGATTTTAGGTTAGGACGATCACGAGAAAAACAATATTAGGATGATTATTTTTTTTAAACCATATAGCCTACGCATAGCCGGTGATTCTCTGAGTAATTTAAAAAAAAAAATCATCACGAAATATGGTCGCATTATAAAGTTATCAACGTTTCAATTTTTCAACTCCCCAAATTCTCTTCGCTCAAGATTCAGGCGATTTCCGATTTCAGTGTCGAGCATCCGGTCTCTCTGCAGCATGCTGCCTTGCAAGACGCTGCAGCCGAAACCGGATGTTACGGACTCTCTGTCTCACTCTTGCAGCCTGCTGCTGGCCTGCTGCAGCAAGCTGCGAGAAGCCTGCGCAGGCGAGGTGCGCGGACGCAAGAGGCCCAGCCTGGGCCGCCCGCCGCCCAGGGCATGACAACAGCTGATCAGCTCGAGCTGCTGCAGAAGACAGCGCTCATTATTGTATGATTTAAAAAATTAAGTAATTAGAAAAGTAGTCAAATATATAGTGGCATCACGCTAAATTCATAATTAGCATAGTTTAATTAATAATTATTATTTCTATAATTATTGGTTAGTAATTATAGAAATATTTGACTTTAATTTTTTAAAACAAAATATTGAAAGTCGACGGTTGTCCTATGATATCATCTATAAGTTATTCTAATTTTTGTGTAAGCTGTGAGTTAAAATTGTGAAATATTCTGTTGCAGCTTTGAAAGTTTATTGGCCCTCATTAAAATTGAAGTTTTTTCTGAATGTGTGTGAGTGAATGATTTTTCTCTTGATGTGAAGTGTATGAATATTTTGTATAAACAGTTTTAAGTTGAATGCACTTATTTACTATCAAAGCAAATCTTTTAAATTATTAATGTCAATAAACCAATATGGGAAGTTAGTTTAGCAGCCAAAAGTAAAATTTAACTTGATTGTCAGAAAGGTTCATATTGGAAGTGTGTTTGTGATAATAAAATTTATCAATGCAAGTGTAGCGATTCAGAGTAAACATTTCAATGATGATTCTTCAGAACTACTTCACTTTCTTTGGGGTTGTCAAAGAGGTTTCCATATGCTGACTCTCAACTAATACACTCATAAAGATTAAATTTTTTTAATTACCTTTTGAAGAATTTAACTGAAATAAACTTTTTCAGTTTAATAGTAATTTAAAAATGTTGCAGTGGTTCATGCTTTTTTATCAAGTTAGCTGTTATAATTCATCCAACGTACAGCAAGTTTAAGTTCAGGAGATGTCAATAACCGTGATCAGTTAAAGGTAAATAAATATATATGTATATATACATCATTTAAATTATCATTGGAACTTAGATTCTGAGTCAATACGCTAGCACTGATAAGTTTTATTCTTCTCAGTTTATTTTCCAAGATGAATGTCTGACTATTAAGTTTAATTTATATGTATATAATATAGATGCTAACTCCCTGTGATTGGTCATTGACATTGGCTGCATTTAAATGAGATGGTAATTAATTTCTCATGGGGTTATTGGAATTGTTAGACAAGTACACACATGTTGCAAAAATTTTTAATATAACAAATTTTATCACCAAAAAATTTTATCGGTTCAGACCCTGCAAATTGAAAATAATTAAATAAATACTTTAATTTGTTGTTTGCATAAAAATGCCCAAGGTATTGACTGCATAACGCTGTACAAGCCAATATCTAAAGATAAAGATAAAATTATAAAAAAAATAGATGACACAAAATTATTTATAACTTTTTCATAAAACTGACTGAATTTACATTTTTAGTTGATAATAAATGTAGTGGTGGGGTACCAACTTTTGATGTTATTTGAATTAAATGCGATAGTGATCAATGTCTCATGGGGTTATTCAAATTGTCAGACAAGTAAATACATTTAAATCATCACTGGAATTCATAAATTCTGAGTCAATACACTAACACGGATAAGATTTATTGTTCTCAGTTTATTTTCCAAGATGAATTTGTCTGACTATCAAGTTTAATTTTAGTTTCATCCGCTATATACCAACTCCCTGTACTTGGTCATTGATATTAGCTGCATTTAAATGTGATGTTGATCAATGTCTTATGGGGTTATTCAAATTGTCAGAAATGTTGCAAAAATTGTAAATATAATAAATTTTATCACCAAAAATTTTATCGGTACAGTATCTGTTATAACTACAGATTGCAATATTTTTGTGAAACCTTCAAATTGTGTGGGATTTAAGTCAGTTTAGTCATAGTGATGTGTTTTAAGTTTTTTTTTTTTTTTTTTTTTTTTTTTTTACAAATAGATAAAATTTTGAATAAAACTATTACGCTTCAAGCCTGAAAAGTTAAGATTTAGAGTAAGTAAAATGATGAAAAAAATATAAAACAATCTAGTAAGATCAGAGATTTGAAAAAATATTTTTGACTGCGTGATAAAAAAAAAAAAACATCTCAAAAAATTCATTTAAGCATAGTTTGGTTCTTACGCCAAAACTCCTTTTGCAGAGCAATAACAACACATAACTAAGAAAAAAAATCTTTTCAATTTATTTTACCCTCATTTTAATTGAGAACTGAAAAATAAAAAATTAAATAATCAAAATAAACTTAAGTTAATAATTATTAAATAGTTTAAAAATAAAAAATTAATAATTAGTAAAATATCATTTTTTTTTTTTTTTTTTTTTTAAAGCTTGGAGATAAATAAAATTAAAAAAAAAAAAAAAAAAAAAAATTTAAAAATGTAAAATACCAACGGCGAGTTGAGTTTTTACTGTATAGTTGCTATAACAGAATTATCAAAATAAAAATTTTTTTTTTATACTTTATGTTTAAAAATCAGTAAAAAAGTATACAAGAAAATTAATTCATTTTAATTGTCCTTCAATATCGATAAAATCATTCATCTCAACGGAGTCATAAGTTGTTTGTTCTAGTCAGGAATCAATTGGTAAATTTTACCAATTTTATTTAGTTTCACCTTATATCCAAGCGAAAGAAATGAAATCTTTAAAAAGAAAGACCTTTAAAAAGGTAAGAATTTACGGCGAGTGGTTTTTTTGGACAGAACTAAAACAAAAGTATATATGTTGTTACTTCCAGATCTATGTTAATATTAATCAATTTATCCCGAAAGATAGGAACAGATGAATAAAATATAAAAAAATAAAAAAACCATCTTTCAGTATAGTTACAGTGAATTCTGTTTATTTTATTTTTTAACTTTTATTTTATAAATTAATTCGAGTATCTACTCTGATTTTGATATTATGTTTTCGGGGATACGAACAGATAAATGAAATGAAATCTAAAATAATTTTCCGGACGAGTTTTTAATAAATTTTTTTCAGTTTTATTTCATTAAGAATTTTTACTCAAATTATTAAAAATTCTTATTCTGATTCTGCTGATATTTTTTTGGAATATGAACAGATGAAAGGGATGAAATCAAAGAATCATCTTCCGGACGAGTTTTAAGTAAATTTTTCTTTACTTTTTACGCATCTTATTTTTTTTTTTTTTTTTTTTTTTTTTTAAACTTGAATTTGATTATTTTTTGGTAAAAGTTTACTATCAATTTATTCAATTGAGGTGTCGTTCAATATTGATAAAATAATTCGGACTCGACGGAGCCGCAGATTTATTGATTAGAATAATATTACTTTTCAAAGGAACAATTAAAAAAAAAAAAGTTCTTAGATTTCTAAGTCTTTTTATTTTTAGTTTAATACAGCTTCTGCTTTTAGGTGGTGCATGAATTTGGTCGACTGTTAATCGTTAATCTGCGGCTCCGTCGAGTCCGAATTATTTTATCAATATTGAACGACACCTAAATTGAATAAATTGATAGTAAACTTTTACCAAAAAATAATCAAATTCAAGTTTAAAAAAAAAAATAAAAAAAAAATAAATAAAAAAATAAGATGCGTAAAAAGTAAAGAAAAATTTACTTAAAACTCGTCCGGAAGATGATTCTTTGATTTCATCCCTTTCATCTGTTCATATTCCAAAAAAATATCAGCAGAATCAGAATAGGAATTTTTAATAATTTGAGTAAAAATTCTTAATGAAATAAAACTGAAAAAAATTTATTAAAAACTCGTCCGGAAAATTATTTTAGATTTCATTTCATTTATCTGTTCGTATCCCCGAAAACATAATATCAAAATCAGAGTAGATACTCGAATTAATTTATAAAATAAAAGTTAAAAAATAAAATAAACAGAATTCACTGTAACTATACTGAAAGATGGTTTTTTTATTTTTTTATATTTTATTCATCTGTTCCTATCTTTCGGGATAAATTGATTAATATTAACATAGATCTGGAAGTAACAACATATATACTTTTGTTTTAGTTCTGTCCAAAAAAACCACTCGCCGTAAATTCTTACCTTTTTAAAGGTCTTTCTTTTTAAAGATTTCATTTCTTTCGCTTGGATATAAGGTGAAACTAAATAAAATTGGTAAAATTTACCAATTGATTCCTGACTAGAACAAACAACTTATGACTCCGTTGAGATGAATGATTTTATCGATATTGAAGGACAATTAAAATGAATTAATTTTCTTGTATACTTTTTTACTGATTTTTAAACATAAAGTATAAAAAAAAAATTTTTATTTTGATAATTCTGTTATATGAGTAAAACACATTGGTATCACTACGATTATTTGTAAAGCTGACCACACAAATTGTAGGTTATACATTTCACTCACTTTTAAAAATTACTAAATGCGATTATTTCCATGTTTTAATTTCAAATATTTATATATTCCTAATTAAAATTAATATAATTTCAATTTCAATTTCGCGCCGTGTTATACTTTCCGGTTGACGTATTTTACTCCTTACCTTAACATACCGTAACCTTTTCTAGATTGTCTTAGAGTGAAATTACTTAGGAGTCACCTAGGCTGACCTTTGGCACTTTGGCATTGCGCAAAATTTAAAATTTGAATCATTAATTAATTTAAAAAATTTTTTTTAACTACTGTCAAAGAAAAAAATGGTTTTTTAAGTTAAACACAAACAGTAATTAAATGATTATGCATGATGCAGAGTAAATATTCACGCTAAACTCACTAATATTATAATTTCAGCAACGTAACCTAAAACCAAGATTATCTCAGGTTTTGTTACTGGGATTCCCAGCTCAATCATTCCAATACTAATTATTTATTTCTGTAACACGAGACATTACTTAAGTCTATTTATTACGATTTACGAATATTTAAACATTTAATAACTGATTTTTGCCTTAAATTAAATAAAAAAAATATATTTTCATAAAATTAAAAATTGAGTTTTGAAAGTTCGCGCGGCCACTTGAGCTTTGGCTGGCCAAAAAATAGCCCATGTAATTTCACTCTTATTAACAAAATCCCATCGCAAATAATCTATCATAAGTTTAATTAGATGCAAGCATTTTTTAAATACAATAACTTATCCCAGGTTTAAGTTGCTGCTAGTTTATATCTTAACTCCAATAACCCATCCAACCATTTTTACACATAAAAGGCTTTTAGCTTTTCCGTAATAATATTTGAAAAGTTCATGCACTTACAAGGAGAGGACCAGACATTTGGGTCATGGATTCGGCTAAAACTTGATATATGGGCTCCAAATATGCCAAAAAAAAATCCCAAGTGTCAGTTTCTCCGGGCCTTTTAAAGTCATGTTCCCTCTACACCCCATGTTAAAAAATCAGCATTTTTCAATAAAAAGCTGTTTTTGACCTGATTTTCAAAAGAATATTGCTCAGACCCTATTCCGGGATACACTTACAGAATTCCGGAACCACGCATTTTTTTCGTCTTTCCAAGTGCTTTTTGGAAAAAATTATTTGAGGTTTTTTTTTTTTTATGTATTAGACCATGTACAATTAAGGCGAAGTCATAACGGGTCATTTTTACAACAAATTGAAGATTCAGTAAAATTAAAAATGAAAATGGAGAATAGGGCTCTGTAGCGCCCAAGCTACTACCTTAATCTATCTTTTAAGCCGAACCCCATAAAAATCGGATCAAAATTAACGGCAGAATCTGGGAAATCCTTCCTAAAAATTCAATATCTATAGATATATAGCAAATTTTATTAAGATATAAAAATGTACAAAACTGTTTCCCATATTCTGACGTTAATTTTGATCCAATTTTGATGGGATTGGGCTTAAAAGATAGCTTAAGGTAGTAGCTTGCGCGCTACAGAGCCCTTTTTTTCATTTTCGTTATAGTTTAATTTTAACTGATTTTTTACGCAAATTCTGAAACTCATGTATGACTACGCCTTAAGATGTTTTTCGTCATTTTTTCATTTTAAATATCTCAATTTTACATAGTCTAATACATAAAAAAAAAATCTCAAATAATTTTTTCCAAAAAGTACTTGGAAAGACGAAAAAAATGCGAGGTTCCGAAATTCTGTAAGTGTAATAGGGTCTGAGCAATATTTTTTTGAAAATCAGGTCAAAAACAGCTTTTTATTGAAAAATGCTGATAAAATGATGGGGTGTAGAGGGAACATTACTTTAAAAGACCCATTCAGAGAAACTGACACTTGGAGGTTTCTTTTTGGCATATTTGGAGCCCATATATCAAGTTTTAGCCAAATCCATGACCCAAATGTCTGGTCCTCTCCTTGTTAGTTAAAATTGAAATTCTATGACAAACTCATAAATTTCACACATCACTATTTTTTATATTATAAATTTATCTCAGTCATCAAGAATTTCAGATTTAGTAACCTCAATTTGTATTTTCAAACATTCACACTTCTTATCAAATCAAAATGCATGATGAACATAATAGAACATGATATTTATACATTGTATACCATCTGAGTATTTAAAAAAAAACTAAAATTAAAGGAACTACAAGTGTTTAAATTTTGTAAAATTTCAATATATGTAGACATACTTCTAATGTGATTTTGGGCCAATGATGTCTTCATCCCGTAGTTTCAAAAACTTTTCTTAATTTTTTTCTTGCTCAATTTTGATTTAACTGGTACCACTCAGCTCGCTGCAAGCGCGCATAGTAAAAAAAAACAATGATTGTAACCTTAAAAGGCACTTTTTGAATATTTTAAAAACTTCTACACCAATCAGCTCACGAATAAAATCTTACATTGAAAATCTCACCAAAATGGCGATAGCTCTCTTTTATAAAGGGAAAATTCTAAAAAAAAATGTTAACATTCATTAAAAATCAAGTACTTTTAAAAAAATGTATTTTTAAAGTACCGGTTACCAACCCCATTTGAATAAACTTTAAATCAGAGCTAATATGACACAATTTGGATCTGTTATGTACATAAGATTTAAACTCAATCTATAACTTAATTTAATCTTGGGTTGTTCGTTAATAAGAAAGTTCAATCTAATCCCAGTTCTTTTGCATGATTTCTTTTCCGATCTACAAGAACACTGACAACACTTGCTCAAGACCTAATAATCCAATTCAATCCAATAATAGATTCTAAATAATTCACAAGGTTCATATAGACTCCAGTTTTTATCTTAAATCTAATTATCTTTTATTCAACCAAAAGAATCTATACTTTTTTTTAAAAAGAACTCTCATAAATATTAATTTAAAAACTAGTGTCTATATCATTCTAGGATAGGTTATTGGACTTAAAGTAAAACCTAGGTGGGTTATTTGTGAGGTTATTTGAGTAATTCGATTAAAGATAATCAAAACTTAAATCCATTTAAACATAGAAGGATTATTTGGGATTATTCAATTTAGATAAAAACTAGTGCCTTCGTAAATTAGGAATAGATTATTCATGATATATTGTGCAAAAAAAAAAAAATTATTTTACTCAAAGTAAAACCTTTGAGGGTTATTTGGGATATTTAATTTAAGGTGAAAACTAGTGTTCTCAAAAAAAAAAATTAAGAGGGATATTTGGAATATGTTATTAGATTAATGGTAAAAACTGTTAGCTATTGGATTCCTTAAGAAATTTGAATTTTTGTACACAAAAGTTATGTACCTTTGGACAAAAAAACAAAAAATTTTATTTTTGTACACAAAAATTTTCCATCCATGGAAAACAGTCAAGAGAAATATTTGTAAACACAATCTTTTTGTACAGTTTTTTGACTAAAAAAGTAACTAGATTTTACATAAAAAGATATTTTTTGTAAACAAATTCACCTGATTAGCCACGACCGTAATGAGGTAGGATTCAAAGATAGTACATGCGAAAAAAAACCCTAAGAAGTTGAAAAAAAAAGTATAATATTATTACGTCATTCATAAAAAAAAAAAAAAGTTAATTATTAATAATTATTAAATTACCGAGTAAATTACGAAACTAAAAAAGGCTTTGCAAAAAAATTGATTTTACATCTTAATTAGAATAAAAACTTTGAACGGTGAGACGATGAAAAATAAGGCGACAGTAATATTATAAATACAAACAACAGGGTAACTTGTTCATAGAGCGCCATCGTTGCAAATTGGCTCTCGTTTTTACTTGAATAGACACAAATAAGACCGTGCATAATTGCACAGTATCATCAACTGTGCACTGTTAGACAATAAATATGGATAAAAAGAGAAGAAAGAAAGGAGAAAGATTGTTAAAATCGTCTCGCTGTGAAAACAATCTTTCTCTCTCTCTCTCTCTCTTTCTCTTCTCAACTGCTACTACGGAAACATGGCGGCTTACGATTTTGATTTTGTCAATGTTCCCTCCCAAAACTACGTGGCTGTTTACTTAAACAGCAATTTTCGAGGACCGAATCAGCTAATAGAGAATTATAATTTGTAAACCTTACAATAATAAAGATATATATAAAGACTCCACGGCGTGCCGTGATTGGGGGGAGTGAACCTGCTGCCGCTGCACACATACTCAAACAAATAGGTACACGCATAAGTCAGCACCGACCGACGAGAGAGCGAACCGCCGAAGTAACATGGCGGAGTGAAACACTGGATCCGGAAAAATTGTCGCTTTGAGCCCGATTGAAGTACGTGTTGTTTGCAGCTGTAATAAGGCACAGTACCGGGACAATGTTATTATGATTTTTACTCACCAGGGCAAAGAAGTTGGTGTGGCAGTCCTCTAAACTGGCGCCATTAGTCTGATGCGAGGGGTGCGTCATGGCTTCTCCTCCATCCTCTCACGGCACTTGGCCTGGCTCTCTCTCGCTCTCACTCGTTCTTATGATGATAATAGTTGTGATGATGATAATAATGACGATCTCTCCCTGCGCTTTTCAGCCTGCAGGAAGAGGGTTTGTGTGTTGTGCCGTCACACAGAACTTTTTCACTTTCAGATTTCAAATGTATTAAAATCTTAAAAACATTTTTTCGGAATCATAAGTAAATTAAAAAAATAAAATAAAAACAAAAAACACATACACACTCACATACACAAGGTCACTACACTCGCGGCTGCTGTTGCTTTTGCTCCCTCACCACCCGAGTCACTATGTATGTAAATCACATTGCTATTGTTGCAGTTGCTGCTGCAGCCTCTTCTCTTGTTGCTACAGTAAGTAGATAGTTGGTTCACCGACATTCTCTATCTAAGATTTACTGCACTTTTATGCCTTTTCACAAACATTTGAAACCAACGACAGCTCTTGATAACTGCTTCTTCGAGTTATTTAGCTATCGTCCAAAGCAACGACCTTACAGAGCGGCGGACCAAAGAATAGAAGAAAATATAATAAAGGACTGATTAATGGGCATTAGGTACACTTTTGGTAATATTTCACCCACGCACTGGCATATCTGGCCTCTGGCGGAAAACTCAGCATCTACTAACTGAGCATCAATTTATTTCAGAACTACATCTCTTGTAACGGATAAAAGTACTGAATAAATACACCCAGTGTACTCAGAGAAAAAACTTTCCATGAAATTAGAGGAGGGGAGTTTGAAGGAGAGCAAAGACTGCTGCTTGTACGACGCGACAGCGCGATAAAAAGTAGGGTTATGGTATAACGACGAGTCGCGCGCGCATAAATGCAAACTTTCGTCTCACCCCGGCGACGCGGCACTAGGTCGTGTTTCCATCCTCTAGAGATAAACTACCAGGCACACTTAAATCCAAACTGCAGCCGCGTTTTTTTGAAAAAACCAAGCGACGGTTACTTGCGACAAATGAAGATTTACCTGTCGTCTAACTCCAGCTCGTGCCTCACACGATCTCTTGTATCCATTCAGCCGACGGAGACTTTTTTAAAATGGCGGAGGCGCAACCGCTGCGCTACTTGCTGCCTACTGCTGCTACGACCAGCTACGACTAGCTGCCGTGCTACATATACCTATAGCTAGACGATGCACTGTGCAGGCGGCGTAAGCAGTAAGCTGCGTGCGGATTGAGATTTGAGAAGGGTCGCCACTTGCCACTCCGCAGTTGCCAATGCCACTGATGCTGCTGCTACATGTAGGTACTACTTATTGCAACGACGTACTAACGAGTGAAGAATGTTCATGATAACCTCGTTTGTTGAGGTTTTATGTATATAACTTATTTGAGTTTTGATGGGCTACAAGCTGCAGACCTATGACTATTCTGGCCGTTGGCAAAAACAGCCAGGATTTCATTTTGAAAATAAACTTTCGTAGAAACTGAAAATTCAGTACTTTAAAATTCTCATTAAAATAAACCAAAATGTATTTAAACTTATTTCATTTATTTGATTAAATTTTATTTATTTATTAACGAACAGAAAAGATTTATGCCAATTATGTATATGATGATTGAAATGAAATGATTCTAACACATTCTCCCATATGAGCATTGAGCAGTTATATATATGATGAGGTTGTATGTGACCCGTGAGTATAAGGAGCAGGAATTACGCTGATGAAGATTGAAAGGTAAAATACCTGGTGTGAAAAGTTATAGTACTTAGTATTTTGAAAACTTCAAAACTTTTCCATTTTAAATGAATGAATTAAAAAAAAAAAAAAAAAAAAAAAAAAAAAACTAAAATTATTTATAGAAAATTGAAATAAAATTTATCTAAATAAAATTGGTTATTATTGAGGTGTTCAAAATTTTTACGGTGAAGCTAAAAGCCCGCGTCATGAGTAAAAAATTTAAGTATGAAGAATTACTTATCGACACACAATACCTATTGAAAATTAAAGGTTGATATTGGTAAAAATTACGCTTCGGCCTTCGATGCACTTCAACCATAAATTACAAAAAAACAGGTGAAATCGAAAAAAAAAGAAAAAAACAATAATTATTTGAAATTTACAATGACTAAAAATTATTTAAAAATCATCACAGAGTGTCATTACAAGTTATGAACAAATGTATTAGTTTTTCATTCAAAAACGCATTTTTTCTTTGCATAGTGTTCTTCAAATTTCTATTTTTGCATGCATGCTAAAAGAAACTTTGATTTTTATTTTTTACTTGACCAACAATCAATTTAGTAATCTTATTAGTTATTGGCTGATGGTTGATAATTTCAAAGATAGTTTGACTGAGTTAAAAACTGCAATAATAATTCATATATAATTTAATTATTATTCTAACAATCAAGCGCAACAGTTTCACTGCACAAACACAAATAATTTCCAGTTTTTGTTAAGTATAATAAAAGTATCTAAAATTAAAGCCCGATTGGGCTTTAGGATTAATAAAAAAAAAAAATAATTAAATTGTGTTTTAAAATGCAATGCATGGTGTTCATGCTTCAGACTATAGTAAAAAAAACTAAAAGTTTGTGCATTGTCAGATATTTTCATTCCTAAGTTTTGGATAAGTATTGCGACATGAATTTTATATGATGTATTTAAAAAAAAAGAACTATTTCTTTGTGGTATCTCTTATTTTTGCAAATCACAGTCACTTATTTTTATTAAATTCAGATGGCTCAACTCAAATATTAATGCTGAGTAATAATTATTAATTTATTATATATCAATTAATGCTGAGATTTAATCAGGTTAGTAATAATTATTTAAATAACAACTAACTATAACAGTAAAAAATATATAAATAAATAAATAAAAGAACAAAAATTTGCAGTATACATTCATTTGAAAAACCTCATATAATATAAAAAGTTTAAAAATTTTCTTTTGAAAAAATTTTTAATGATTAACATAGAAGTTTGGAAAAAATATGTAAATCTGTTACTTATTGATGTTTTACTCAGTTGAAAAAAATTATAACAATAATAGTGATTGTTTTTATGTCACATTATAGATAATAATTTTCAAATCATTTGTATTTACTTATATATATTTTTTCAATAGAAATTGATTTTAAATTTTGATTATAAAAAAGTAAAAACAGGGAAAAATCTTTTTTATTTAACATGAAATTAAGTTGATTCTAAAAGGACCCCGCAGAATCCTTATGGGTAATGACTTTCGGTCCAACTTGTTCAGATTAACAGGTTTAATAGTCCTTGACTAGTAGATCAAAAGTGTCCATGGGCACTAAGCTCTAAAAATTCAGGTTTCAAAGATATACCTTACTAAAGTTGCACATTATCGTGTCAGTGAGGATCATCATTACATCTTTACACTTACATGAGAGGAGTTTGAGTTGAAGTCTGCATTGTCTTTCTTTACTGTAAAATGAATCAGTGATCACGAAAAAAAAAAATTATTCCTACAGCACCCCCGGATTCTGAGAAAATTCTGAAAATTGCAGAAAAACGCGAAAAATGAATATTTTTGCGATTTGATGACTTAATTAAGAGTCTGATCGACTCTGTAAAATGCTGTCGTTAATTACGAAGATAAATATTCATTTTGCATTCTGAATTCTTAAAAACTTCTAAAGATTTCTAAAAAACGCGATCGACGAATAAAAAAGTTTTGTGTTGTTTTTATTTTACAGTTCATTTTTCATAATCGATCTAAACTTTTTTATTGTGTTCTTTCACATAAAAACATGAAATTTTTCGTTTTTTTTCGGCAATTATTAGAATAGCAAAAAGAGTTTAAAAAATTAACGACTACACATAACAGAGTCTATCAGACACTTGAATTAGTATTTTAAATTGTAAAAATATTCATTTTATATATTCTTCAGAATTTTTACAGAATTCAGAACTTCTAATTTACTAAAGCATTTTACAATGTCAATCATACACTTTTTTGTATCATTAAATTGCATAAATATACATTTATACATCGCGTTTTTTAGAAATCTTCAGAAGTTTTTAAGAATTCAGAATGCAAAATGAATATTTATTTTCGTAATTAACGACAGCATTTTACAGAGTCGATCAGACTCTTATTTAAGGAGGTTCCCTACCAAATAGATCTAGACCACAGATTTTGTCCAAATTAAATGAACACATAGTTTTTAGTATAAAAATAGCTCAGCTAAAATTTCAAAGCCCTGAGGAGCTTGTGAAAAAAGTTATAAACATTTCAAATTTCACAAATTTGGATGGGTTCTAATGGGAAATTTACTAAAACAGCAAATACTTAATTCCCAGCCCACAGATTTTAATGTAACAGCTACGCACAAAAATCGGAAAAAATCAGACTTTGATTATACTTGTTTCAAAACATTCATTAGGAGCCTGTAGCAATAATTATAAACAATTGATTTTATATTCTTGTTAATATGACTTCTCATTGGCTCACACAGAGGTTAGAAAGTAGCTGAGCTAATGAGTAGACGACTACTGTAGTCAAATACACATTTGACTTACGTAGATGGTAGGGAACCTCCTTAAGGGGAGGCACCGGTGAATTTTTAGTCCATTGATGTAATAATTTTTATAAGATAAAAATTTGGTTTAATGCTAACTTTTTTGAGTCAAAAAATTCGAAACATAATTTTTGGGCCCTTGAGGGCTACTAATTTTTGCCCATTTAAGAATTTTTTGAAACCCATACGCTTAGTTGTTTGAAATCACAAAAAAAGACAACAAACAAAATTTTAGCTCAAAATATTAAAAATTGCGAAAGTAGTAGCATTTTTACTTAATGGCCAAATACAAAAATGGCTTTTGAACGTAAAAAAAAGCTTCAAAAATTTATGAAAAAAATATCAGCGAACTACATTTTTTTTAAAGAAAATTTTGCACTAGACTCGATCTCCGTAACTTAATTAGGCTCGGAGATAAAAATTAAAGTTGAAAAATACGTATTTATACCACTAGTGCGTAGGTACTCGATTTTACGCACGCTTCGAAATTTAAAAACTCGTCCTACGCACCAGTGGTATAAAATAGTATATGCAACGGGTGCAGCACGTCACCAGGGCGTCTTAAAGTCACTCGTGCTACGCTTCGCTTCGCACTCGGGGCCTTTAAAACCGCCCTGGCGACGATACTGCAACCCGTTGCATAATATACTATTAAAAATTCAGTCCTTCTGCAAACATAATAAGGTTCCAAAAAATCACTAATAACTTTGTTTTTTCAATACCTATTAAATGATGTACAGGTTTCTAAGATTTCGACCTAAAACAAGTTTTACCAACTTATCTGACATTCTAAGCTCTAAAAATATTTATATATATATCCTTATTGGAACATAACCTCTTAAAAACGTTTTTAAAAAGGAGTTCCCACAACCAAGAAACGTTTTTTTTTTCGGTTGAAAAACGTTTTGAAAACCTTTTTATAACGTGAAAAATGTCCGCTTTTGCGCAAAAAATTTTTCGGTGAAATGTTCTTTAGGATACGTTTTGAAAACGTTTTTGATAAGCTTTTCCAAAAAGTTCCTAAAAGGTTTTATATGTGGTGTGAAAACGTTTTTTTTTTTTTTTTTTTTTTTCTTTAATTGAAAAGTAGTAGTTGGAAGTATGAGTTGTAAATATTATAAATTTAAAAATTGAATAAAAATTTTTTTCGAGTTTAATTTAAAAAAGAGGTTTAGCCTTTTATTCTCATTATTTTTTTTTGTAAAAAAATAATAATAAATATCAACGGCTTCTCCATGTAAAATTTGAATCAGGAATATTACTGGATGAACAAAAAAAACAACACAAATTTAACATTTACAAATTATTACTTTCGATAACTAATAAGTTTAATTACAATATTTACAGTGCACAATAAAATAATTTAAAATTAGTAAATAAAAGAACTTAAATTGTCTAGTTGTTGCCACCAGCTGTTGCAGTTTCTAGCCGGACTCGTTTCTGTGAAAAAACAAAACAAAAAAAAATTTGAAGTTAAAAGAAAATTGAATAAAAATAAGTACTGGTTCAGTTACCTTTCGTTTTTCTCTCTGAGTGCTTTGTCCTTCCCAGCTGCCCCCTTCAGCCAAAGACTGATTGAATTTTTAATTTTATCCTGTGAATAAGCAGGAAATTAGACTGCAACAGATTCTGCAAAAATTAAACAATCAACATGTGGTAGTTAATAATTTTTAGATTTAATAAAGAAATGTCTAAGTATTATTTTTTTTTTAATTACCTTTTATTAAGCTATTGATAATTAGTTTTGAGAAAACTTTCTTTCCCTTCTGGCCAATGATTGATAATTAGTTTTGAGAAAACTTTCTTTCCCTTCTGTACTTTTTGGCCAGCTCGAGATAAAAAAATTTTCCTATAATATTAAAAACCATTTTATGGCCATCGACTCCTCCGGTCCAAAGCATGAAGTCGACCTGGAAAGAAATTTTTCAATATTAGAAAGTTTGAAAAAAAAAGTAAGTATTTTTTTCAATCTCATAAATTAAACAAATGTTTGAAAAATTAAAAAAATTATTGTTCTTACTTATGTTATAAGCTAGTAAATCCTTCATTGGCATCTCGATCAGTTCTTCTTCAGACCAAAAGATGTTACTTTTTCTTTTTCTGCTGTAGGAAACTAAAACACAGGTAACAAAAAATTTCAATTATTATTCAGTACACTAAAAAAAGGAAAAAACTCTACATTCAAAATATTTTTATATTACTCAATGAACAAGAATGGCAACCAACACTTTAAAAACACATGTTTTTTGAAAATAAACTATGCAGAAATTTAACTAAAATATTGACGTTTTAAACAGCGGATTAGTGAAACCGCATGGCTCCGAATAAAATTAAGAGCAAATGCGTATTAAAATATTTTTTCGAATTACCTTTTGTCAACGCTTTTGATGACTGTAAATTGGATGGCAATTCATTGTTTATCATACTAGGTTGACTCCTCTTCGTTACGAAAAATTTTTTGCGCAAAAGCGGACATTTTTCACGTTATAAAAAGGTTTTCAAAACGTTTTTCAATAGGGCCCTATTGGAACATAACCTCTTAAAAACGTTTTTAAAAAAGAGTTCCCACAACCAAGAAACGTTTTTTTTTTCGGTTGAAAAACGTTTTGAAAACCTTTTTATACCGTGAAAAATGTCCGCTTTTGCGCAAAAAATTTTTCGGTGAAATGTTCTTTAGGATACGTTTTGAAAACGTTTTTGATAAGCTTTTCCAAAAAGTTCCTAAAAGGTTTTATATGTGGTGTGAAAACGTTTTTTTTTTTTTTTTTTTTTTCTTTAATTGAAAAGTAGTAGTTGGAAGTATGAGTTGTAAATATTATAAATTTAAAAATTGAATAAAATTTTTTTTCGAGTTTAATTTAAAAAAGAGGTTTAGCCTTTTATTCTCATTATTTTTTTTTGTAAAAAAATAATAATAAATATCAACGGCTTCTCCATGTAAAATTTATTATTAATTCTCCATCTAAAATCGCAACGATAATAGAAATTTCAACAGGAATGGGCGCCAGTAAGTGATGATTGTTTAATGAATGAAAAACAGTGAAAGTTTATTCAAAAAGTTACTTCAATGTGAAGGACAGGGACGGTTTAATTTTTTAAGGCACACGGAAAAAATAAAATTCTTGCAGCGTAGCTGAATTCAGCGATATGACGATGCGAACAGTTAACGACGCTCCAACGCAGACTTTTCATCGTGGCGAGGCAAAGTCTGCGTTGGAGCGACGTAAAGTTAGCTATAGCGTGCCTTCCTTACCAACAGCTGTAGCAGAGCTCGACTCACGCTTGACGCTTGTTTACTTGTGTACTTACTCTCTGCTATCGCGGGTTTACGGCAGCATAACTATAAAAAAATGTGTTTATTAATAGTTGTAATTAATTTAAGTATTTTTTATATCAGTATTTTTATCACCCGCGATAGCAGAGAGTAAGTACACAAGTAATCAAGCGTCAAGCGTGAGTCGAGCTCTGCTACAGCTGTTGGTAAGGAAGGCACGCTATAGCTAACTTTACGTCGCTCCAACGCAGACTTTGCCTCGCCACGATGAAAAGTCTGCGTTGGAGCGTCGTTAACTGTTCGCATCGTCATATCGCCGAATTCAGCTACGCTGCAAGGATTTTATTTTTTCCGTGCAGTTACCGAGTAACGAAGAGGAGTCAACCTAGTATGATAAACAATGAATCGCCATCCAATTTACAGTCATCAAAAGCGTTGACAAAAGGTAATTCGAAAAAATATTTTAATACGCATTTGCTCTTAATTTTATTCGGAGCCATGCGGTTTCACTAATCCGCTGTTTAAAACGTCAATATTTTAGTTAAATTTCTGCATAGTTTATTTTCAAAAAACATGTGTTTTTAAAGTGTTGGTTACCATTCTTGTTCATTGAGTAATATAAAAATATTTTGAATGTAGAGTTTTTTCCTTTTTTTAGTGTACTGAATAATAATTGAAATTTTTTGTTACCTGTGTTTTAGTTTCCTACAGCAGAAAAAGAAAAAGTAACATCTTTTGGTCTGAAGAAGAACTGATCGAGATGCCAATGAAGGATTTACTAGCTTATAACATAAGTAAGATGTCGGGGACGAGGGTTTTATTGTAAATAATAAGGCTCTCCTCGCCGATATCACAACCAGAATTTTCCAAGCTCACCTGCAAACCGGTGGTTGGAAATCACACATGACACTCCCAACCTCGACCCCTTCTCACGCGCCCCTCCCAGGCCAGGATTATCACCGACGTTCCCGGCCCCGATCGTCACATGTCACACATTCTCGTGCCGCACCCTGAACAAAAAAAAAAAAACCATCCCGCACCGGCTTTATGAAAAACTTCACTCCGTTTTTCAAACACACATTCAAACATGCAAACACGAGGCCAAACGAACGCGATAGATAAAGCATGATTTTTACCTTCCTGTACAAAGCCGCCCTCGACTTTCTCCCTGTCACGTAGCGTCATCTCCTGGAACACTACCGTCAAAGTTGCTTCTTGACTAGATTCTCCGATTGGCATTCTCTCCGACTTTCCAAAGCACTAATACACACTGTATAATCACGACCAATTTCACAAATAAAAAGCACGGCCAGATTCACAAACGAAGAACACAAACGAATGCACAATGCAAAAACTCCCGGTCTTCCTCTTCGCGCCCTGAAAGCATGCCTGGGCCCATAACCTGTCGGGGACGAGGGTTTTATTGTAAATAATAAGGCGAGGAAGTTCACTTGAACTGAGAGAAACTTTATTATGTAAAATAACAACGACCAGATTTAAGTAAACTGTAAGTAATAGATTAACACGAACACCGCGTGTACCGGGAGAGCGAGAGCGTCCGATCGCCATGACAGTAGGTACCAGAATTGCAAGGCCCCGCGAGAGCAGCAGCGCGCGGCGCGCGCATCTCGGGGGCAGCGGGACGAGTCAGCTGAGAGTGAAGCGCACAACACATATTCCCAACACTCCCTCCTGTTGAAGATTCGCTCTTTGTATTTTGTCTATAAAAGGACAACTACTCGTCTCTCCCATTCGTGGATAAAGTGTGTAAATGGTCATCATTTCCAAAATGTTGACTAGGTTGATTTCACCGCATGACTTCTTTCCGGAAAGGTCTCAAATAAGTCCGAGATCTGTAACAGTACAAAATAAGTATAGACCTAGCAATAAACAAAACTTAGTTTCTAATTTTTGGTTCAAATCTCGTCCTGTCAAATTCACCTTTCGTGAGTGACGCGTGTCAGTGTTTTTCTAGAAATACCTGCTTTATTTTTCAAAAGCAATATCCACACGAACTCAATTACCCGTAAGTTCCCGTTCAATCTCAATACACTCTCTACCTGATGTTGAACTTTAAACGGATAGTTATCCTGATTAATCTAGCTAGAGCGGACTAGAATAATCAAGTTCATCACTTCCTGACAAATTAACATATACGGCGCCTAGGCTACATAGCACGAGTACACAAGCTCATTCTGTCACGTAGACAGAGCTACTTTCAGTTGCTCACAGAACTTCAAGCTGTAAATTAACCATGAAATATTCAACAGAAATTTCAAGTAGTTAACAATCTTTCACGTTTCTCAATATCAGACTAACAAAAGAATATTTGTTCACTTCAGCCTGCTGTATTTTAAATTTAGAAATTTTGCCTGCACTAAACAAGTAAAATTCTCCCGATCACCTCCCAGCTCTTTCTCACACACAATATCGAACAGATTTCTGTTCACGATATTTGTAAGGCAAGTTTTGCATTGCTGCATTGCCAAATCCTGAAAATGCCTGTATATTAAACGATATAGATATGGAAATTTAAACGATAAATCACAATAAATTAAATGATTTTAATTCATTGTAACATGGTCCTGCAGTTGACATATTCTTTCGCATCTTTCCTATCTGAATAACGACCTGCTTTATCACCAACAGTATCAACACAGTTTTTATTCAGAAAATCAAATCTTTCCAGCACCCTGACAATGTGACCAGTCAAACTCAGTCCAGTGATTTGGATTTTCCTGTCTGCCATTTCAGATTCAGTCTCTAAATAAACAACTCTGTAAGAGATTTTCTTCCTTCCTGCCAAACTATATTTTTCATCGACTTAAAAGCAATCTATTCTTTTGTTCAGAATTAATTTTCAAACACACAGATCCTGCGTTAGATTTGAAACTGATCTCTCCTTCCTGATTTTCACATTAAAACTGTAACTGGTATTTAAACTAATTTTCCGACTCAATATTTCATCAAGAAAATTGTATTCACATCCTGCCAACCTATCTATAAATTAGATAAGAATAAAAATTGCAATTACCGATATCACTAGTAGAATAGTATTCTACAGTAAGCGTAAATAAATCTTTGACCTCAAAGACTCTCACCACCAACCTGATTTCATGCTCTGCCTGAACAACAGAACTTTCAGCCCTCAACATTCATCATAAAATGATAATGTTATTCTACCTGTCTTTCCTTGCAATTTTCATCCAGTCAACAATTTCCTCCACAGCCTGATTTTATTCATAGAATTTAATTCTACATTAATAATCAATTACCAGAAAATTAAATTGAGAAATTCCACCCTGTACATATCAAGTCGAGTTTCAACCTGACCAAATAAAATAATGCATAAAATTCTTCATCCTACGTTTTATAATCAGTAAACTGATTATCTTCAACCAGTAAATAGACTATCTCGGTGTGGTTTGATCCAGCAACCTAGATGTCGGAAAAACTCGCACTATCTTTCCGTTTCAAATTATCCCTGTCAATCTGTGGTTTTTCAATAGAGGTTACACTCCCTCCGTTTTTAAGAACTCTACCTGTTTTAACATTAGTTCACAAAGATCCACAAATTATTTAGATTCAGATTTCTCCACATCCAGTTAACACTCATTCCTTATAAATCGATTATTTTTCAAAATAATCATCACAAATTAATCTGTCACTTAAAAGTGCAGCTCAGTTATCCCGTGATATTTATATTTCTTTACCAGATAAAAGCATCACGCAACCTCTAATTTCACATTGAACCCGTATTATTTCACCTCTCTCAACCTGTTTCAAAAATCACTCAACGTTTAACTTTCCAATATCGTCACGTCCTGGACTCTCTCCGTAAATTACATAAAATTTAATTTCCAACCTAAACTTTAGCTGCAAAAACAGCAAAATTTAACACTCTATGTAAAGTGAGGTACACATTACAACACCGACCGCCTATTCTCATTTTATCAGTAAATTTGAATCAAACACCTAAGTTTTCTCACCCCTGACATTTTCTGGATCATAAATTATGATTCAGAGTATTTGCACACACAAACTAATGTCTGTCTCACAGCCTCAATAACACCCGGGCAGTTTCCTGAAAGCCCAGAGTTTTCTTTCTCTCTGTTCCGAGATTAAAAACTTATACTCTTCCACTCGCCAAAGTTTTAAACGTTTCTGCCTAACCTCCTGCATTCTCTCGCTTTGCTTTTTCACTTCATCCAAAAACCACAGCCAGTCGAAAAAGCAGTTACTCATGCAATCAACCATAATTTTCATCCCCTGAAAGAAAATCTGACCGATCACTCCCTGAAATTCAACCTTATCATATTTTTTTTTTTTTTTTTTTCTCTTCTTATCCATGCACTTCCCGATTGCTTAGCAAATGATAAATCACTTAATCTTCCGATTTAAAACCAGCTCAAAAACTATCACTTATCCCTGATCAGTTAGTACAATATTGCACTTTTCACCGAACAACACAATCCTGTCAAATTATCTGCCGAAAATATTGGTAGCTATTTAAAATTTGAGCAATACACAGTCCAGTATAAATCAGCAAATCGCCTGCAAATATGCATAACCCTACCAATATTTAATCAAGCAAATTAAGTGGTCACTAATCCTGTCCTTCAGTTCTGTGCTGTGGTCCTCACACAGTCAAAGATTCACACGCTCTCATCCTGAACTTATATAAGTCACAACAGCTCGACTCAAACAGGTAGCTCTTGGACAACTCATTTTCCTGTCCTCAAACTGCCGAATTTTCCCAAACTGACTTTAGTGAATTTTTCCTCAGAATCACACCCGGTATTAAATTTCCAGCTGTTTTCACCTGCCTGATTTGATGTTAAAAACTCACACGGTTTTCAAGCCTGTAAAAGTGTTTTCGAAATTCTTTCATGACTCTCGGCCGCGTTTCGAGAAGCTTAATTCAAATTCAAGCGACCAGTAGAGTTTTCCTTACTCTCTTCTTTCCCAAGTCCTGAATAAGCAGATTCAAACTCAAATGAAATCGCAGAATCGAATTATCGATTATTCAGACAAACACTTGAATCAGAACAAGCTCAAGCTGCGGAGTTACAAGTAACTATCCGGATAACTTTGGCATAAGTTACAAAATTTAGATGAATTAGTTGTGCACTGTTTTCAAAAATACCGATCAATCGGACTCCCTCCGATTTTTAGGTTCAGACTCAACTTCTACCTGACTTCAATTCGAGACAAAACATGTCTGAATCTCCACTAGCAAATCTTATCACGTCCAGTTTGCCACACAACCAATCTGTCCAGTCACTTCTCTATTGTCCATCACTTTCTCTAGTGAAATAGAAAATCAAAATTCTCGAAAGATTTTGATCCAATGTTAAGCACAACCAGCAAAATAAATTCATTCTGAATTTTCGCTCCCTGTTTTGCCGTCCTGCACACCCTGTATTTGTCGAAGACTGAGCCAAAAACTCAAATTCATGGTTACCTTTGCGATAACCTTCGACAACACCATGTCCACGCCCAAAAGATATCATTCTCTCTCCCATCTTTCTCTCCCTCAATTTTTAAAAATTAATTAATTAAATTCAATTAATTAATTTTCATCACTCTCATTCCTTCAGCACCCTGTAACACTTCCTATCCTTGCTTCAATCTTCCCGGTCTGATCGGATTTTAGTTGTCAATTATGAAAAATTAACAAACGTATACCCGTGCTGACCACTTGACAGCACCTGGGAACTCTCGGGTAACTGCGACCTGGAGTAGATTAGCCGTTAAGCCAAGGTCGTCTACCTTGCTCATAAGATCACTGGCCTGCAAATTATTATTATTGTCAATAATAATATTTATACGATAATAATATTATCACACCTCCTGCTTTTTATTTCAGCTTTGTTGCTGTCTAGCTCAACACTTCCCGGAATTTAAAAGACCTGACCCGACTTAGCCTTTCTCTATCAAGCCGACTGTCTCAGTCAACCCTCAACAGATTTCTTTCAATCATTCTCACTTAAATGATTTCGTTCACTATAATACTGTCTATTGACTAGATTTAAAAAGTGCCACTCACTTGATTAGTCACGCTATCACTAGCGTATACCGCTCAATAAACAGATGACTCGATAATTAAATAAATAATCATCCAGTTAGTCACAGAAATCAAAATCACGAACCTGCAATTGTCGAATATTATTCACACACAGTCACGACGTGGTCAAACATGCAAAATTCATGCGCACGGCGCTTCAACTTCAAACGGTCGACCACACGGCAAGCAAAAGCCCTGTTTTTCAGTCACAAGTTTCAGTCAAGTTATACTGTCAAACTTGAACATAAACACATTCACCACCCGAAAGTATCATTCACGCCCAGTTTATCCTGACACACTCAATTTAATCTAACTAAATGATCAAACCACTACCTGAGAATAATTATCATTACCCTAAGCAAACATTCCAATTTAAAAGGACTTAATCACTTCCCGAAATTCTTCACCCTGAGATCTTGCTCAAAAATCAGCAGCCCGTAGAGTCTCACCCTTTTTCATGCCTGTGCACTGATTAAAATACACGTACTGTAGGTTGAAAAGAACCTGCACTGTTGGATTCTTCCCAGCGAGTGTCACGACTCGAGTTTTTTTCAATTTCATAAAGTCCGAGGTCAACGAACATCGCCATACTTCAGCTTCATGAAAAGAAACTTTTCCTGTCTTAAATTTCATAGAGTCTGAAGTCAACGAACATCGCCATACTTCAGCTCCATGAGAAGAAACTTTTCCTGTGCCATCCGATGTTTCACAATCCTCGTTTTAGTCCCTCAGCTGACCAACGAGCTTATCACTCCCTCACTTCCTGAAAAATCACTTGACTGTATCAGAAATTCTCACGTTAACGATTCAACCAAATATTTTTCTTTCTGTATGTGCACCGGTGCTGCCCTGTATCACATTTTCACTACCTGAGCTCTTTCATCAAACTACCTGAATTATTTAAAACGCCCAGCTTCCGACTTTGATTTTTAAATTCAACCTAATTTTTCACACAACTGCCTGTATAAAATTGTAAAATTGCCCAACAGCAAGCGCACTTCCTGGGATTTTTCCTCAATCAAAAATCTGTCGTCAGGTTGTTCAATCACTTCCGGTTAACGAACATCGGAGGCTAAGACAGTAGCCAGCTGTCCAGGATTGGTTGGTATTCGTACCGCAGTTATGTTCTGCTAAGCACATTCACAGTCTGTAGTCACCTGACATTCGACTTAAGATTTATAAATCAGCTGACATTTCACCCACGCACCTGATTTAAAAACAGTCGATCCAACCTCTCGTTTCTTCCCTCTGGGAGAGCCTTTTCCTTGCTTTCCTGTCAATTTATTCCACACCTGTACTGTCTTTCCCGCCCTGGAGGTTGAATCAAAGGTGACTGAAATTATTCACCATGCACAGAAAAAGGTCCCAGAGCGTGAGTAAGAATGTAACCGAACGCAAGCTACACTCTTTTCACAACCAATGCATGCAAAGATTCATGCGCACGGCGCTTCAATCCAACATGCATGGTTATACGGCATATTAGCATGGTCAAAGTCAGGCACTCAGAACACCACAAGTGAGAATAAACGCCCACGCGCAGACGACCACGAACATCGCAAGCCACCCACGCGCCAACGATACCGTCACTATGCTCGGTTATTTTCGGAGCTAGGCTTGCATTAACCTAGTTTAAGCACTCCTGTCTAGAATTTTAAGGTGTGCCCCTAACCTCGAGACTATGCAATTTTAATGAGCCACACGACCTGTAAGCACACACCACCTGAAACAACCGGAGTCACTTGTAATATCTCCATCTAACTAACCATGCATGGATTTATTTTATAATTCGTGAATATATACTTCACTACAAATATTCACTCGTTCATACGCATTCTCGCCCTGTAAAATACATGCCTGAATTAACCTTCCACTGCAGTCTAGCTAGACGTAGTAAAAATCTCCACAACGACGGCAGGAGATTAGCGTGTACCACGGCCCTGCTTGGTACAGCGTTTTTATTCTCCATGGACGCCGTCAAATATATTCAAGCCGTAATAAATCCGTATAAACATACACAGCCCACGCAGCTGATCGGCCCACAAAAACTGAATACGGTTAATATTTTCTCAAAAAAATATTCTCACACCTACAACGGCTCGTCCTGATTTTATTTAACTTTTCCGGAAAAGAATAAGAATAAAGCCTAACAGAAGTTGGGTACCCATTAGAAAAAGAAAGAAAAGAAAGCACTATAAACTCTCACTACAGAGTCTATCGCAAGAATAAATTTAATCATCACCCCGAGTTTAATGCAAAGCCTTAAACTCGTACAGCTGATCGTCACCAGCTGCACGAGCCCGTCGGCTGCAACACATCATGCCCCGGCCGAAGAAAGAGGCAAGCGATGAGAAGTGGGAGCATCTCCGCCGCCGGCCACATGCCAGCAGAATGGTGTGCGCGCGCATCACCTGCAAACGCTTGGAGCGCGCCGCCCGCGCTCGCCGAACGTTAGAGGGAATAACGACGAGAGCGAGAGAGACAGAGCACTATAACCGCCGCTCGGTTCCCGGAATTCCAAATCCTGTCACAACACGCTCCCCGGCGTCTCTCTCCTCGCCGATATCACAACCAGAATTTTCCAAGCTCACCTGCAAACCAGTGGTTGGAAATCACACATGACACTCCCAACCTCGACCCCTTCTCACGCGCCCCTCCCAGGCCAGGATTATCACCGACGTTCCCGGCCCCGATCGTCACATGTCACACATTCTCGTGCCGCACCCTGAACAAAAAAAAAAAAACCATCCCGCACCGGCTTTATGAAAAACTTCACTCCGTTTTTCAAACACACATTCAAACATGCAAACACGAGGCCAAACGAACGCGATAGATAAAGCATGATTTTTACCTTCCTGTACAAAGCCGCCCTCGACTTTCTCCCTGTCACGTAGCGTCATCTCCTGGAACACTACCGTCAAAGTTGCTTCTTGACTAGATTCTCCGATTGGCATTCTCTCCGACTTTCCAAAGCACTAATACACACTGTATAATCACGACCAATTTCACAAATAAAAAGCACGGCCAGATTCACAAACGAAGAACACAAACGAATGCACAATGCAAAAACTCCCGGTCTTCCTCTTCGCGCCCTGAAAGCATGCCTGGGCCCATAACCTGTCGGGGACGAGGGTTTTATTGTAAATAATAAGGCGAGGAAGTTCACTTGAACTGAGAGAAACTTTATTATGTAAAATAACAACGACCAGATTTAAGTAAACTGTAAGTAATAGATTAACACGAACACCGCGTGTACCGGGAGAGCGAGAGCGTCCGATCGCCATGACAGCAGGTACCAGAATTGCAAGGCCCCGCGAGAGCAGCAGCGCGCGGCGCGCGCATCTCGGGGGCAGCGGGACGAGTCAGCTGAGAGTGAAGCGCACAACACATATTCCCAACATAAGAACAATAATTTTTTTAATTTTTCAAAAATTTGTTTAACTTATGAGATTGAAAAAAATACTTACTTTTTTTTTCAAACTTTCTAATATTGAAAAATTTCTTTCCAGGTCGACTTCATGCTTTGGACCGGAGGAGTCGATGGCCATAAAATGGTTTTTAATATTATGGGAAAATTTTTTTATCTCGAGCTGGCCAAAAAGTACAGAAGGGAAAGAAAGTTTTCTCAAAACTAATTATCAATCATTGGCCAGAAGGGAAAGAAAGTTTTCTCAAAACTAATTATCAATAGCTTAATAGAAGGTAATTAAAAAAAAAATAATACTTAGACATTTCTTTATTAAATCTAAAAATTATTAACTACCACATGTTGATTTTTTAATTTTTGCAGAATCTGTTGCAGTCTAATTTCCTGCTTATTCACAGGATAAAATTAAAAATTCAATCAGTCTTTGGCTGAAGGGGGCAGCTGGGAAGGACAAAGCACTCAGAGAGAAAAACGAAAGGTAACTGAACCAGTACTTATTTTTATTCAATTTTCTTTTAACTTCAAATTTTTTTTTGTTTTGTTTTTTCACAGAAACGAGTCTGGCTAGAAACTGCAACAGCTGGTGGCAACAACTAGACAATTTAAGTTCTTTTATTTACTAATTTTAAATTATTTTATTGTGCACTGTAAATATTGTAATTAAACTTATTAGTTATCGAAAGTAATAATTTGTAAATGTTAAATTTGTGTTTTTTTTTTTGTTCATCCAGTAATATTCCTGATTCAAATTTTACATGGAGAAGCCGTTGATATTTATTATTATTTTTTTACAAAAAAAAAATAATGAGAATAAAAGGCTAAACCTCTTTTTTTAATTAAACTCGAAAAAAATTTGTATTCAATTTTTAAATTTATAATATCTACACCTCATACTTCCAACTACTACTTTTCAATTAAAGAAAAAAAAAAAAAAAAATGTTTTCACACCACATATAAAACCTTTTAGGAACTTTTTGGAAAAGCTTATCAAAAACGTTTTCAAAACGTATCCTAAAGAACATTTCACCGAAAAATTTTTTGCGCAAAAGCGGACATTTTTCACGTTATAAAAAGGTTTTCAAAACGTTTTTCAACCGAAAAAAAAAACGTTTCTTGGTTGTGGGAACTCCTTTTTAAAAACGTTTTTAAGAGGTTATGTTCCAATAGGGATGTATACAAATAGTTTCAATGGAAGGATAAAAAAATGTTATGAGCAACAGCACACTATACCCTAACAAAATATATATCATTCAATAGGAATTGAAAAAACAAAGTTATTAGTGATTTTTTGGAACCTTATTATGTTTGCACAGGGACTTAATCCTTAAATAAGTATTTTTCAACTTTAATTTTTATCTCCGAGCCTAATTAAGCTACGGAGATCGGGCCAAGTGCAAACTTTTCTTTAAAAAAAATGTAGTTCGCTGATATTCTTTTCATAAATTTTCGAAGCTTTTTTTTACGTTCAAAAGCCATTTTTGTATTTGGCCATTAAGTAAAAATGCTACTACTTTCGCAATTTTTAATATTTTGAGCTAAAATTTTGTTTGTTGTCTTTTTTGTGATTTCAAACAACTTAGCGTATGGGTTTCAAAAAATTCTTAAATGGGCAAAAATTAGTAGCCCTAAAGGGCCCAAAAATTATGTTTCGAATTTTTTTACCCTACAGTATGATTTCACTCGAAAAAGTTAGCATTAAACCAAATTTTTATCTTACTAGCTCTTCTGAGCGCGCTTCAAGCGCGCATAGGAAAAAACAATAAGAGTAACCTCAAAATGCACTTTTCGAATATTCTAAAAACTTGTTCACCAATCAGCTCACGAATAAAAATCTTACGCAAGATGGCGATAGCTCTCTTTTATAAAGGGATAAAAACTATTACATCAATGGACTAAAAATTCACCGGTGCCTCCCCTTAAGTCATCAAATCGCAAAAATATTCATTTTTCGCGTTTTTCAGCAATTTTCTCAGAATCCGGGGGTGCTGTAGGAACAATTTTTTTTTTTCGTGATCACTGATTCATTTTACAGTAAAGAAAGACAATGCAGACTTCAACTCAAACTCCTCTCATGTAAGTGTAAAGATGTAATGATGATCCTCACTGACACTATAATGTGCAACTTCGGTAAGCTATATCTTTGAAACCTGAATTTTTAGAGCTTAGTGCCCATGGAAACTTTTGATCTACTACACGGAAAGCAGCATTCGGCTGCAGCGGTGTTAAAGTGAGCGAAATCCGGAATTTACCATTCGGCGACTTTCTACAAAAAGGATACAATTCGTGTCGGGGTAGCGCGTTTCGTAGCAGACGGTCGACGGTATGCTAACCTGAATGAGAAATGGACAATTTTTCAAAATAAACTCAGTTGATGATGAGAGCTTGGATTTTTTAAACTCTTTGACTAAAAATTCTTTTATAAAACTTCTACGCTTTTGGAACAAATAAATAAAAAAGAGGAATTTTTGTGAAAAAAAAAAAAGTATAGTAAAGTTGGAAAAAAAGATGTTTTTGATAGAGAAAATTTTTTTTATTGTAGTAAATTGTCAAAAATGAAAAAAATACCATTAATATTTGCAATAAATTTGAACAATTTTTAATCTAACTTTAATAATTGTGTAAGTGCTAATGTTCCCCCCCATAACGCCGAGCTCGTGATTTTTTTTTTTATGAATAAATGAACCAATTCAAAATCCCCCAAGCTGCTACAACCCCATGACGCCGAGCTCGGGATTTTTTTTTTAATGAATAAATGAACCAATACCTAATCCCTCAAGCTGCTACAACCCCATAACGGCGAGCTCGTGAGTTTCTTATGAATAAATGAACCAATATAAAATCCCCCAAGCTGCTACCACCTCATAACGCCGAGCTCGCGAGTTTTTTATGAATAAATACATACAAAATCCGCCAAGCTGCTACAACCCCATAACGCCAAGCTAGCGAGTTTTTTTTATGAATAAATGAACCAATTCAAAATCCCTCAAGCTGCTACAACCCCATAACGGCGAGCTCGCGAGTTTTTTATGAATAAATGAAACCAATAAATAATCTCCCAAGCTGCTACAACCCCATAACGCCGAGCTCGCGAGTTTTTTTTATGAATAAATAAATACAAAATCCCCCAAGCTGCTACCACCTCATAACGCCGAGCTCGCGAGTTTTTTATGAATAAATACATACAAAATCCCCCAAGCTGCTACAACCCCATAACGCCAAGCTCGCGAGATTTTTTTATGAATAAATAAATAAATACAAAATCCTCCAAGCTGCTACAACCCCATAACGGCGAGCTCGCGAGTTTTTTTTATGAATAAATGAACCAATTCAAAATCCCTCAAGCTGCTACAACCCCATAACGGCGAGCTCGCGAGTTTTTTATGAATAAATGAAACCAATAAATAATCTCCCAAGCTGCTACAACCCCATAACGCCGAGCTCGCGAGTTTTTTTTATGAATAAATAAATACAAAATCCCCCAAGCTGCTACCACCTCATAACGCCGAGCTCGCGAGTTTTTTATGAATAAATACATACAAAATCCCCCAAGCTGCTACCACCTCATAACGCCAAGCTCGCGAGATTTTTTTATGAATAAATAAATAAATACAAAATCCTCCAAGCTGCTACAACCCCATAACGGCGAGCTCGCGAGTTTTTTATGAATAAATGAACCAATAAATAATCTCCCAAGCTGCTACAACCCCATAACGCCGAGCTCGCGAGTTTTTTTTATGAATAAATGAACCAATAAATAATCTCCCAAGCTGCTACAACCCCATAACGCCGAGCTCGCGAGTTTTTTTTATGAATAAATAAATACAAAATCCCTCAAGCTGCTACAACCCCATAACGCCGAGCTCGCGAGATTTTTTTTTAAATAAATAAATAAATACAAAAACCCCCAAGATGCTACAACCCCATAACGGCGAGCTCGCGAGTTTTTTATGAATAAATGAACCAATACAAATATCCCAAGCGGCTACAACCCCATAACGCCGAGCTCGCGAGTTTTTTATGAATAAATATACAGTTCCAAATTTACTCAGAACATCTTTATACTTCAAATTATATCAAAATCCTTAGACTTGGTTCATTACGTGAGCTCGGAATCTAAATAATAAATTTGTCAATATTTGAATACATAAATGAAATTCATCGCGTAAAATATTGTATTATTATTGCAGTTGATAACAACACCGAGAATTTCGATGCTATCATTATCATTATTATTTTTTTTTGAAACGATCAAAAATCATGCATACACTTAATGTATGTATACGCTGGTCAGTTGATTAATTAATTACATCTAAAATTTGTAATTACTGAGTCCAGCATTTTTGGAACTTAAGGGTTTCCCGGGTAGCTATTTATTTATAACTTTAAAAGTTTGTTTGTTACTTCGCCCAGCGTTTTTGGGGCCAAAAGTTGGTCGGTTAATTAAAAATTTGTTATTACTGACCCCAGGGTTATTGGGGCTTCAATCCATGTTGAGATTTGTTTATAAACTTAAAAATTAATTTGTTACTTCGCCCAGGGTTTTGGGAGCTTCAAGCTCGTAGGGTAACTTTTTTAAAATAATTTTATTGAAATGTTTTTTGTTACGCCCAGCGTTATGGGGTTTTAAAGCTTGTCGGTTTATTAATTACTTATATTTTTAATACATTTATATTACTTTCGCCCTGCGTTATGGGGTTGTAGCAGCTTGGGGGATTTTGTATATATTTATTCATAAAAAACTCGCGAGCTCGGCGTTATGGGGTTGTAGCGGCTTGGGGGATTTTGTATTTATTTGTTTATTTAAGAAAAATCTCGCGAGCTCGGCGTTGTGGGGTTGTAGCAGCTTGGGGGATTTTGTATGTATTTATTCATAAAAAACTCGCGAGCTCGGCGTTATGAGGTGGTAGCAGCTTGGGGGATTTTTAATTGGTTCATTTATTCATAAGAAACTCACGAGCTCGCCGTTATGGGGTTGTAGCAGCTTGAGGGATTAGGTATTGGTTCATTTATTCATAAAAAAAAAAATCGCGAGCTCAGCGTTATGGGGGGGAACATTAGCACTTACACAATTATTAAAGTTAGATTAAAAATTGTTTAAATTTATTGCAAATATTAATGGTATTTTTTTCATTTTTGACAATTTACTACAATAAAAAAAATTTTCTCTATCAAAAACATCTTTTTTTCCAACTTTACTATACTTTTTTTTTCACAAAAATTCCTTTTTTTTATTTATTTGTTTCAAAAGCGTAGAAGTTTTATAAAAGAATTTTTAGCCAAAGACTTTAAAAAATCCAAGCTCTCATCATCAACTGAGTTTATTTTGAAAAATTGTCCATTTCTCATTTAGGTTAGCATACCGTCGACCGTCTGCTACGAAACGCGCTACCCCGACACGAATTGTATCCTTTTTGTAGAAAGTCGCCGAATGGTAAATTCCGGATTTCGCTCACTTTAACACCGCTGTTCGGCTGCTCTGTGGTGCAACCTGCACGGTTGGCGCGGCGCGACCTCCGCGCTGCGGCTCGGTGAATCTTCACTCCAAATTTCGGTGAAGATTCACCGAGCCGCACTATTTGCGAGCGCACGGAGAGACGGGAGCAGTGAGAATAACAGTGCCCTTCACACGCTCAGCGACGGTGCGGCGTGCAGGCTGCGGGACTCTGCCTTGCAGGCTGATTTAGCCTGCAAAGCAGAGTCCACCGCACGGCACCGCTCGCCTGCAGCACCGCGGCTTTGACGCCGGCACGCTGCTATCCACGACCAGCTTGAATAGAGCGAGAATTTTTTCATCATTAATGTAATAACCAATGCTTATTCTTAATATAAAGTTTAAATAACTAACATTGAACAAATCATAATTATTATACAACTAAAGTAAGAGTAAATATTACAATATACACAAAAAAAAATTAAAATTAAAAAAATTATATATAACTATATCTTCTAAACTTGTATACAATTATCAAAAAAATCTAATTTTACATAATAAATAAATTAATATTTTTTGAAAATTCTCATATCGCAAACTGAAACTTTAGCAATAAATTCTTAAAAACACTTTTAAAAATTGCTTTTAATTTGAAGAAATTATTGATTACAAACTTCAATTTCAAAATAAAAATTTTTTAATAAAATGTGATGAGTTAACCATAACTAAAAGATACAATATTTAAGCCTTAAAAAATATGAAAGTGAGAAATTTATTGGTGAGAGTTTGTTTATATTGATTCAAGTTCTACACTCAAATAAATTAGATATTTAACTACGAAAAAATTACACATTCAGGATATTCGGATATCCGAATCTTACACTTGTTCGTGCACTTCGGACTAACAATAATTTATTGACATTAATATATGATGATAAGATAAATTTTCATTCAAATGCCATCATATAAATTATCTTTTCTCATGGTTAGTTTATAAGAACTAATTTTCGCCATTTTTTTATTTTTTGGCTGTATCGATACAGTACTAATTGTAAAGTTCAACTAATATTCGATAATTTTTTAATTATTTATATAATTGTACAGTCTACTGACTTCAATATTTTGATTTATCCCTTTATAAAAGAGAGCTATCGCCATCTTGCGTAAGATTTTTATTCGTGAGCTGATTGGTGAACAAGTTTTTAAAATATTCGAAAAGTACATTTTGAGGTTACTCTTATTGTTTTTTCCTATGCGCGCTTGAAGCGCGCTCAGAAGAGCTAGTCTAAGTATATTTCGAGTTTGTAAGTATCTATTTTAGCTCCTTTTAAAATAAATTTTCACGTAAATAATATACACGTGTACATTTTAACTACCCGTGTAAAAAAAAAGCCTTATCCGGAAATCTGCTGATTTATAGTCACAAAGAAGGTACTGAGAAAAAAAAAATCAGATAAAAATCAAACTTAAAAATCTTGATGAGATGTTACCCAATAAATCAGATTAATATATTTTTCCCAAATTTTTAATTTATCCCTTTGCGTATCGACAGGTTAAGGTTTTTCTTCGCACGAACAATCTATTTATCCTTCAATTACCGAAAGTTCAATATTTTAATATTATAACTGCATATTAAGAGTTAGAATTGATTACCTATTAGTTTAAATATCAAAAGATACTCGCTCTATTCAATTAGCTAATCATGATAGCAGGGCGAGCCGCGGCGGGTGGAGCGGTGCAGTGCGGTGGACTCTGCTTTGCAGGCTAAATCAGCCTGCAAGGCAGAGTTGGTGCATTCACAGTGGCCGTGGATTTGAAAAATTTTGATAATTAAGTCAAGCTACCGTGTAGTCATCGGCTAATAGGAATATAGATTAAAATAATATTCCAAGGTACTGAAACCATAAAATTCGCAACATGTTGCGTCGGAATGTACGCGACACGCATGGAAACGATGAAGATGGAAAAATATTTCTCGACACACCAGCCTCGAATAAAATGACCATTGCAACGTTTTATTAGCTAAAAATTTTTACTTATTTTATTCGCGGCAGATGCGTCGTGAAATATTTTTTTCGCCCCCGTGGATCAACGGTTTGGTAGTTTAAGTCATTTTTATTTCTATTGCCACAGGTTAAAATCATAAAAAAAGTTTATGTTGAGCTAAAAAAATCGAGCAAGATAAGACGATTCTTGGTGGAGTCGACCGAGATAGTAAAACCGTGAGCTTCGAACTAGCCGAAAAGATTCTCGGTTGAGCCGATCTAGCCGAGCAACTTAGGTAGACGCGGCATGGTTCAAACGAGAATCGTTTGGCGTTCTCGGTTTGCTCGGCTCGACCAAGAACCGTCTCGGCCGCCACGGCGTACTCGGCTAGACCAAGAACCGTCTCGTCTCGGCTTGCTTGGTACGGTGCGGCTCGACCGTGGCTTGTTCGGTGCGGCGCGGCTTAGCTCGGCCGCGGCTCGGCTCGTCTTGGCTCGTCCGCGGCTCGGCTCGTCTTGGCTCGTCCGCGGCTCGGCTCGGCTTGGCTCGTCCGCGGCTCGGCTCGTCTTGGCTCGGCCGCCGCGGCATACTCGGTCACTCGGCTCGGCCGCCGCGGCGTACTCGGTCTCTCGGCTCGGCCGCCTCGGCATATTCGGTCTCTCGGCTCGGCCACCGCGGCATACTCGGTCTCTCGGCTCGGCTGCCGCGGTATACTTGGTCTCTTGGCTCGGCCGCCGCGGCATACTCGGTCTTTCGGCTAGGATACCGTACGTAGTGATAATTACGCATTGGAGATGATTTCCCCAGGAAGTTTTGATCTCGGAGGGGTCTGGGCGGACACCTGATGCACCTGGTGGTAATTACGCCTTGGAGATGATTTCCCCAGGAAGTTTTGATTTCGGAGGGGTCAGGGCGGACACCTGGTGGTAATTACGCCTTGGAGATGATTTCCCTTGGAAGTTTTGATTCCGGAGGGGTCAGGGAGGACACCTGGTGCTCCTGGTGGTAATTACGCCTTGGAGATGATTTCCCCAGGAATTTTTGACTCCGGAGGGGTCAGGGCGGACACCTGGTGCACCTCGTGATAATTACGCCTTTGAGATGATTTCCCCAGGAAGTTTTGATTCCGGAGGGGTCAGGGCGGACACCTGGTACACCTGGTGGTAATTACGCCTTGGAGATGATTTGCCCAGGAAGGTTTGACTGCGGAGGGGTCAGAGCGGACATTTGGTGATAATTGAAGGACATTTCCGCCGAGACGAAATAATAAATATTTGTTGTTTTACGTTAACCTACTCAAATATGCAGAGAGTTTAGAAAAAAAATATGAGCCGGTAGCTAAGAATCTTAGTAGTCGGTTTTTTAAATACAAACTTACGGTTGCAGGATTTTTGAAAAAAAGAAAAGGTAAAAGTACTATAATATTGTTATACATATATTGATATATAGTACGGCATCAACTATCAGCTGACGTAACCACGAATCTTTGCAAGCACCTGACTCGCGACTTTGTGCCTGCTTGTAGTATACCTATATATGTCATAAGTATGTATGTTCTTAAGTATTTTATTTAAGTAAATATTAATAATTTATTTTAATACATTTGAAAAATGTTGATTGTGTTTCAAATGCTGAATGTTTACTAACTGACTATTTAATTTTTAATAACCTGTCGCATAAATTTGAGGATATATGAGGCATCGGATGGAAAAACGACCTAACGAAAAAAATTTCGTTTCGAGAAAAATCGATCTAAAGATTGTAATCGCTTGTTTGCCACAAAAAAAAAAATTATTACTGAAAAAAATATATTACTACAATAAAATATCACTATTCAATAGTGCAATTCCGTTAAAATAAAAATTTTTTGTTTAAAGTTTTTTACTAAAACCATTAAATATAAACATTATCACTTAGGTCGTTTTTCTATCAAACGGGTTTTATTGACAGGATGTTTTGCTAATTTGAGAGCGTAAAATTTTTTTCAGTAATTTTTAATGCATACAATACAAAATACACAAACTTTTACTTTTTTCAACACAAATTTAAACAATCAACAATTTATTTTATTAATAATACACTGAGTATAATAGAAATAATTATATCACGTCAACAATAATTATCACGTCTCAAACGTTTATTCTGTCCTTTGGCACTAATATTTGAGCTAGAAGAAGTCTCAGTAGTTGTCTGAACCATTGTAACAAAAGTTTCAACTCATTAGAAGTTCAATGATCACAGCAAGCGTAAATACCCACGAGCACGCCAAGTTGATACTATCTCAGCTGATCATCGGCAGTGAGCAAGTGCTGAGCGCGCGCGACTTTTTTGCTGCATTTTACTTAAACTTTTCATGGTTTATGCTATAGTTTGTGTTATTTAAATTACTTTTAAGTTATGGTCTGAGTAATTTGGGTCTGCTGAATCTAATAAAGCGATTTCCAGAAAAACGACCTAAGTCGACTTAGGTCGTTTTTCCATCCGACGCCTCATATGCAAAATTATGTTCCTTTTTTTCCTAACCAAAACAAGTAAGGTACCTGTACCTAGTATGCCCCCTCTAAGCGAGAATCGACGTTGTGGCGAATCAAATCAATATTTTTTGACGTGTAAGGTCTCATCTTAAAGGTTAATTCAAGAGCTTTAAAATGAGACCTTACACGTTCGATTTTGATCAATAAGCTTGAAATTCCAGAGGATTGACCAAGATACATTATTTAAAAATTGAGCCTTTTTTACAATTTTTTTGAAACCTTGGCAATCAGTAGAAAGAATTCAACTTTAAATTTTTATCAAAGTTTAATTTTTTAGCTAGAATGTTTTTTTAGTTATAAAATATAAAAAAAATTTGAGACAATTAAATTTATTTTTCTTAAATAACATTAGGATAGGATTTTCTAAAAATTAAATATGAAACAAAGGACTCTTAATATCGGTATTTCTACTGATTCGCGGGTGGACACATTAGGTACACTGCAGAATAGAAGGTTATTTAAGAATAATGCCCGTTAGAAAACGAGTTGAGCAAAAACTAAAATAGCGTTTTAAAGCTGAAATAATAACGAATCGAAGCTACTTATGAAAATTTTGGTCAGGTGTGTCTAAATCTTTTGGTAGACCTTTTAATTACAACGTAAAATAATGACGAAGATATACGAAACGAGTTTTAGCTATAAGGCGTGCGCAAAAAGAATTTTTAAATGTTTTAAATGTTCTAAACTCAAACCTTCATAATTCATTGTATATGATTTTTTCCTATCTTGTAGAGATGCCATATATCAAGCATATTCAAAATAATAGGGGGGGGGGGGGCATACTAGGCACAGGGCCATATTAGGTACACCTAGCTTATATTGAAAATTTTTTAAAATGCATTTTTATATATATATATTTTTGGATCATTTTTAATTCTTATATCATGAGGTTTTTTAAATACTTGACAATAATTATAATCTCAATATCAAATAATTTATGCAGAACCATTTAATAAGAAAACTACGTATAGTCCAGTCGGTAGAACTTTGGGTTAGCAAATTCGAGATGGAGGGTATTTTATTGGTTTTTTAGGTTCTTTGCCTCAAATTAAACATGATTAATTTTTTTTCATGCAAACTATAAAATTTACGTCTTATTGATAATTTATTATTAAAAAATACCACCATTTGACTGTTTTTTACGATTTTGACTCATTAAAATTACTTTGTTTTTTCTATATAATAAGTCATTTTGTTGGCTTATTATGTAAAAACTGATTTATGTACTGATTTTCATGATCTTGTTCAGTTTAATTCAAAAAATTTCATGTTGAAACTTGAAAAATGTTGATTATGTCTTAACGGGCGAAAAAAAAGGGTTGCGGAACGAGCCGAGCGGGGGAACTTTTGGAAGTTCTTAAGTAGAACATAAAGAACGAAAAAACCAAAAAAATACCCTCTACCTTGTATAAGTCAAATAAAGCTTCATTTCAGCTTCACCGACTGAACTATTAACAAAAAAAAATTCATTTTATTACTATGATAAAACTAAATAATAAAAAAAAAAAATTCATTTTATTACTAAAATAAGTCTGCCTGCTAGGCTCGCAGTAGTGCCACATTACAATTCTTGCTCAGCCCTGCTAGGACCTGGCTAGAATTACGGGGGAACTAGCGAGGGCCGTCGTACAGTTGAGCTTCCTTTTCTGTTCAGTAAGAAGAGCATCTTTGGAGTGTAGTTATTACCAAGCACACCAACTATTTATCCTGACCCCTCCAGAATCAAAACTTCTTGGGGAAATCATCTCCAAGGCGTAATTACCACCAGGTGCATCAGGTGTCCGCCCTGACCCCTCCGGAATCAAAACTTCCTGGGGAAATCATCTCCAAGGCGTAATTACCACCAGGTGCACCAGGTGTCCGCCCTGACCCCTCCGGAATCAAAACTTCCTGGGGAAATCATCTCCAAGGCGTAATTACCACCAGGTACACCAGGTGTCCTCCCTGACCCCTCCGGAATCAAAACTTCCTGGGGAAATCATCTCTGAGGCGTTATTACCACCAGGTGCAGCAGGTGTCCACCCTGACCCCTCCAAAGTCAAAACTTCCTGGGGAAATCATCTCCAAGGCGTAATTACCACCAGGTGCACCAGGTTTCCGCCCTGACCCCTCCGGAATCAAAACTTCCTAGGGAAATCATCTCCAAGGCGTAATTACCACTAGGTGCACCAGGTGCTCGCCCTGATCCCTCCGGAATCAAAACTTCCTGGGGAAATCATTTCCAAGGCGTAATTACCACCAGGTGTCCTCCCTGACCCCTCCGGAATCAAAACTTCCTGGGGAAATCATCTCCAAGGCGTTATTACTACCAGGTACACCAGGTGTCCGCTCTGACCCCTCCGGAATCAAAACTTCCTGAGGAAATCATCTCCAAGGCGTAATTACCACCAGGTGCATCAGGTGTCCGCCATGACCCCTCCGGAATCAAAACTTCCTGGGGAAATCATCTCCAATGCGTAATTATCACTACGTACGGTATCCTAGCCGAAAGACTGAGTATGCCGCGGCGGCCGAGCCAAGAGACCAAGTATACCGCGGCAGCCGAGCCGAGAGACCGAGTATGCCGCAGCGGCCGAGCCGAGAGACCGAGTATGCCGCGGCGGCCGAGCCGCGGACGAGCCAAGACGAGCCGAGCCGCGGATGAGCCAAGACGAGCCAAGCCGAGCCGAGCCGCGGACGAGCCAAGCCGCGGCCGAGCCAAGACGAGCCAAGCCGAGCCGAGCCGCGGACGAGCCAAGCCGAGCCGAGCCGCGGTCGAGCCAAGACGAGCCGAGCCGAACAAGCCACGGTCGAGCCGCACCGTACCGAGCAAGCCGAGACGAGACGGTTCTTGGTCTAGCCGAGTACGCCGTGGCGGCCGTGACGGTTCTTGGTCGAACCGAGCAAACCGAGAACGCCAAACGATTCTCGTTTGAACCATGCCGCGTCTACCTAAGTTGTTCGGTTAGATCGGCTAAACCGAGAATCGTTTCGGCTAGTTCGAAGCTCACGGTTTTACTATCTCGCTCGACTCCACCAAGAATCGTCTTATCTTGCTCGATTTTTTTAGCTCAACATAAACTTTTTTTATGATTTTAACCTGTGGCAATAGAAATAAAAATGACTTAAACTACCAAACCGTTGATCCACGGGGGCGAAAAAAATATTTCACGACGCATCTGCCGCGAATAAAATAAGTAAAAATTTTTAGCTAATAAAACGTTGCAATGGTCATTTTATTCGAGGCTGGTGTGTCGAGAAATATTTTTCCATCTTCATCGTTTCCATGCGTGTCGCGTACATTCCGACGCAACATGTTGCGAATTTTATGGTTTCAGTACCTTGGAATATTATTTTAATCTATATTCCTATTAGCCGATGACTACGGTAGCTTGACTTAATTATCAAAATTTTTCAAATCCACGGCCACTGTGAATGCACCTAGTCCCGCAGCAAGTGCGAGTGTGGAAGGGGCACTGATATTCTCACTGCTTCCGTCTTTCCGTGCGCGCTGATTCGCACGCGCAAGATCCTTGCTTTGCCGTAGGCTCTGGTGATCTGATGCTTTCAATTTATAAATGCAATTTAAAGTTTTAATTAATTTTCTAACAATATTTATTCATATGGTATATAGATAACAATGGAAATTGAGGGCCTGGATTCACAAACTGCCTTAGCGCTCGAGACGCTCGAGATCGGGCTCAGGCAGGCTGATCCGTAACAACAAAAATGCTGTCATTTTTTACCTATTCAAGATATCGCTTTGAAACTTTCCAGAAATATTCATCGAAGCCTAATCAAAAACTTCTCCGCTGGATGTTTTTTCAAATATAAGTTCTTATACTCTTTTTTTTAATCCAAAGTTTTAGGTTAGAAACTGTGAGTTTTTGATTTTTAAAAGTTAATTACTCGGCTCTGAAATACTTTAAAAATATCTGGACCATTCTGTTGGCAGCAGAAAGAGTTCAACAATATGCTGCTAAAATTTCATTAAAAATATTCAGTCATTTACGAGTTCTCTCGAGTTGAACAAAAAATGCGTGTATCAAAAAAATTTTAACTTTTTGATAAGTGACTACGGATTCATGTATTGTCATCCGAACCTAGACCCTCTGCAAAATTTCAGACCTCCAGGTCTTATAAGCTCCAAGTTCTAGAGCTTGGCAGTTTTGAACGTACGACGACGACGATGACGAAATATTGTGAGTTAAAGAAAAGCACGTAAAATTAAAAAAAAACCAATTTTTTGATTATTTATGACATAAGAGGCTATAAAATCATTAAATAATTAACTATATCCATATTTTATTCCCTTTTATAATCATCGACTTGAAAATAATGTTACGTGTGCCACACGTGTAGACATTCAACAGGGTACTGACGAGTAAAAGCTTCGATTTTGTTTTAATCGTACGAGCTTGAAGATAATTTGATAATGAGTAAGAAAAAGGTCACTAGGACCTGCACACAAGACTCTATGGACACTACCGTAGCCATTTTACAGTATTACAAACGGAAAACAGGCTTTGTAGCTGCACTACTGAAAAGAAACAGCTTCGATTTTGATCTAATTGAAAGAGCTCAAAGATAATTAAATAATAAGTAAGTAAAAGATCAGTAGGACCGGCAGAGAAGACTCTATTGAGTATAGCGTGGCCATTTTATACTAAAAAAAACGAAACCAGGCTTTAAAGCTGCACTACTGATGAGTTACTGCTTCGATTTTGTTCTATCGTATGAGCTCGAAGATAATTTGATAATGAGTAAGAAAAGGGTCAGTAGGACCTGCGGTAAAGACTTCCAAGGGACTAGCAATGCCATTATATGAGCAAATCCGCCAAACTCTTATTTTCACAGTCCGGGCCCAATAAAAAGGTTTAAGACAATATTTTTTTTTATATCTAATGGAATAATTATTTAGATTCAAACTTTTTCAGATTGTGGAAACAAATATAAAAGCTGAAAAGTTCATGCAAATATTTAAAAAATCAAAGCCAGTGGTAGCTGGCTTGGGAGAGTTTTTCGCGCCAAAATAGTAGCCAGCTGCCGTGCTTTATTTACAGCTACTGGATCTACCTTAACCCTACTAACCATAATTAATTTATTATTTAAAAATTAAAACACGTTACCTGCGTCATAAAACCTCTAGAGTACGCCTATTTTTCACTACCGAAGAGATGAGGATTGTTTTCGCATCGTATATTTTTTTAATTTCCTTATTTATTAACTCGCATTTTTGAATTCGGCCTTTTTTCGGACTTTCCACAGTGTTCGAATTTCAAAAAACATTCAAATGCCGATCGACATTCGGAACTTCACAGAATTTTCTCCAGATGGTGCAGTAGCGATTTTTATTAAAAAAATAAATTTAAATTTGTTTTCTTAATTTCTTTTAAAAATAAACTTAAAAATATATTCGGTTTGATTGAAAGATTTCTTTCTAATATTTTATGGATTGTAATAGATTTAATGATAAAAAAAAAAAAAAAAAATTAATTATATAACCTATCAATAGATTGATAAAACTTTAAAAGCTAAGTTGATCAATCGTTTAAAAAATTTTTTTACCGCTAGCTGGCTTGGCTTGACCTTAAATTGAGCCTACTTCCCTATTTCATTAGGAGTATGTCTAGAGGGCATCTCAAGCGTACGTTATATTATATATGAGATGATTCCAGCGTACGCTATAGCGTATGCTATGAAATATAGCGTACGCTATAAGATCTTCGTAGCATATGCTATGAGATGTTTCCAGCGTATGCTATGAAATATAGCGTACGCTATAAGATCTTCGTAGCGTACGCTATAGCGTATGCTATATAATATAGCGTACGCTATAGCGTGTGCTATAAAATATAGCGCACGTTTTAAGATGTTTACAGCGTGCGCTATAGCGTATGCTATGAGATATAGCTTTCGCTGTGAGATCTTCGTAGAGTACGCCTTGAGATGTTAATATTGCACGTTAAATTGTAGCATACGCTAGGAGAGGTTTGTAGCGTACGACAAAAATAGCGTACGCTAGGAGCGGTCTGTAGCATACGCTAGGAGAGGTTCGTAACGAACGCTAGCAGCAGTTTGTAGCATACCGACGCTCGAGCTCTAAAAGCTGACAACTCAAAATTTTTTTTAAAAACATGACATCTCTCTAAAGGAAAGCTCTGAGATGTCATGTTATTAAAAAAAATTTTGAGTTGTCAGCTTTTAGAACTCGAGCGTCGATACGCTATAAAATACAATATAGCGTACGCTGTGAGAGGTTTATAGCATACGCTATAGCGCATGATATAAAACTAATACAGCGTACGCTATGTATAGCGCATGATATAAACCTAATACAACGTAGGCTATAGCGCATGATATAAAACCAATAAAGCGTACGCTATACCGCATACTATGAGTTTGCAACGGTTGATATAACATATTGAGTGTATCTCAGCGAAAAAAAAACCTCAGGCCAAAAGCTGCCAGGTAAAGAGCTAGAAGAAGGGCTTGCCACGATTAAAAAAATCCGTAACCCCTACTTTACCCGAAATTTTCTTGCGGCGATAAGAATTTTAACTAGTTACCCCCCAGCCAAGAAAAGAGCAACAATACCCCCCGCAGCCACGAATAAAAAATTCCTTAAATTACAAAATTCAAAAATGCTTTCCCACCACGTTAAAAGTACGCGGACAGTTTCATGCCACGTTAAGAATGCAAGCTTCTTGCGTGCTCAATTACCACGATAATAAATAATTAAATTATCGACCTCCTGCCAAGTCAAAAACGCGACAAGTCGTTCCCGCTATTTTTGATTTATCCCTTGCTAAGAAATACGTAGCTTGTTATGTCGAATCCCTGCCACGAAGAGAATTAAAGCTAACATTAAAAACTTTGGGACCATCGAATATTTTTATTGCATATAAATACTTTTTATTTCATAAAGTTTAGCTTAGCGAAGTGGAGTTTTTGCCCTTACGGGCGTTTAAAGTTTTTGCATCTCCGATTTGGAGAGCGCAGTTATCATACAGCTTAGGCCTTATAGGAAAATCGAGTACTAGTATCGAACGTTACCGTTCGTACTCGTGAAGCGACCTCTTTCTTGTTGAATGTTTGATTAAGTATTCATAGAAATCTGATTATAGGTTAAAAATATGTACTGTGGCTCAACGTGTCTACATCTACATACTAGTAAAAAAAAGGTACCACGAGAAATATACCAAGCATAAAAAATATTTATTAAATAACAGCGTATTCTTAACCTTCGCTAAATAGACTCGAAAAAAATTAATTTTAATGTTTACTATGAATAATATGTACCTGTCAATTATGTATTCTCTGGGAACAATCCAAGATCAAAGATATATAATGAGAAGCGCTTGAGAGATAACCTGCACCGATTTAGAGTGATTTTTTTTATTGCTTTGAAAGAAAATTATAAATTTTTTGTTTTGACAGGTTGGATAGTTAATAACTTTGTTTCTAAGAAAATAAAATGTTAATAATTTAATGCAATAATTTAATTTTTTCTCTCCTTTCTAGAAAAAAGTCTGTAAAATTAAAATTTCTGGTTTTATGAGGTCGGTAAAAACTCGTGGGGCGAACCTTTCAATAAAAAATTGATTATGAAGCAAAGGGTGAAGGTTTCAAAGCAAGTTCAGATTTCCTAGCGTAACAATCTAATTAAATTTTGTAATGACGGCTTTATGCCGGAGATGTAAGTTAGAAAAAATGTAATAGTATACCAGTATTGTATCTATATATTCTTTATGGATAATCCAAGAGCAAAGGAATATGATGAGAACCACTTGGAGCCCGAGGTGGGCTGTTCGAGACGAGACGATACGAGATTTTTATCCGGTCTTGGTCTCGATCTCGAAAAATTTTACCGGTCTCGGTCTCGGTTTCAAAGTCTCGGTAACGGTCGTGATATTTTTATTAATCTGAAAGCTAAATTAAAAATTTTTTAAAATAAATAAATAACTGTTTTTATGAAACTAGTCTCAATCGGCACGCAACTTTGAATTTTTTATAAGCGCCATCAAATTTTTAATCTTGAAAGTAAACAAACGATATATTTTTATTTTAAGTTAAAAAAAAAAAGGAAGTTGAACGAGAAAATTCTCAGAAAATTTTAATTGCAACCAACCTGTAAATAATAACAACACTTTATTCATCGCATATCTTTTGCAACCTGCAACTAAGTTCTGTTCGATTTTTTTTTGTTAGAACTCTCATTTTATTTTATAGAATTCTACTAAGAAATTTTTTTTATTTATTGTAACAAAGTATTCAGTTATTTATAAAAGATTGCAAAAATATTCTCAGTAACTAAGTATTCAACATTTCAAGTTATTCAAATTTTGAACATTTTAGACCAATCACATTATAATGATTCGAGGATATTCGATCATCGTTCATCATGTATAAAGGATTTTCAGTAAATAATGACAAATGAGTTATTTTCATAATTGTTCGATAATTTTTTTAAACAAAATTATTACATATAACTTATTTGAATTATCATATCTAACTGATTTGCAAAAAAAAATGTTAAATATGTAGTATTCATGGGTAAGGGTGTAAATAAAAAGGCTTAAGCTCTAAGTTTTAAAATCTTTATGCATCATTCTGAATTACGGGTATACCTAAAATGACCTACTGCGGCTGTTCACCGAAATTATCTCTCGCCGAAAAAATCTAGTGAAAAGAACTAGACGGTGAAGCGGACACTGCAGTGGGGTTCACAACAGTGAGTTGTTTAATCAGCGCGCCGCACGGAATATTTAAATTAAAAAAAAAAAAAACTTTTGCTGAAATTGAATTTTTATTCAAATTTTTTTTTTGTTAAAATATATTCAAAAAAATCTAATTTTCTAGAATTTTTTTTTTAATCAGCTTTTTCGGAAAAACATCCATTTTTCATGAAAAAAATGAGAGAAAATTTCGCAATGAGTTGAGTTGATGGCATTTTAATAAATCAATCTGATGAAAATACACAAGTTAAAATATTCAAGTGGTGAATATGATTGAGCTTAAAAATCTATATAAAATTTGGTATGAATTATAATTGATGAAACTCAAAAAAGCGCCACTTTTTTGTGAGTGTGTACAGGCTTGAAAAATTTATTTTGGTTTCCGGCTACATCTGATTGTCTCTGATTTGAAACAATTATTTTATTAATAATTATGATATAATTTCTTATACAGTATGGTTTACACATTATAGATAAAGATTTTTTAATAAACTACATTTATTGTACATAGCCATTGGATAACGCAAGTTTCCTTTTAGAAAGTTAGTTTGAACTATAAATATTGCATACAGTAACATATTTCTAAAATATATTTGTTCGAATAATTATAAACATTTACTTTAAATGTTCCTACTAGAATATTTCCATCATTTTTTTTAAATTTAATACACAATGAATATAAATAACAAACTTAATCCTCTTATAAATACTTTACAGTGAAAAAAATTTACATTATTTATAACCTTTTAAAATAATTTAATCTTTCGCTACTGTTTTTATTTCTTTATTTCAGTTAATAATTAGAAAAATAAGTTTTTTCAGTACCTCAAACCAAAAATTTTATGAACAAAAAAGTATATTTAGTTTAATTTTAGTAAAAATAATAGACTTCATCGAAACCAAGATTCAACTTTAAAATATGAAGTTTGTCATGAATTATTTAAACAATGAAACTTTCAAATTATTCAGTCCAGTGGTACACTACAGCTTCATAATATTCATTTTCTTTTTTTTTAACTGTTTGATTAAGTACAACTTTCTAAAAGTCTGAATTAATAAGAATTAACTTGGTCGAAATATTTAAATTTGGAAAACCACGAAGAACACTAAACTGCTACTGAGTACGAAAAACCTGAGTAAAAATTATAAATATAAAAATACGTGTCCGCGAACTCAAACCACTAACAAGGAGAGGTCACACCCTCCGGGTCACCGATCTTGACGAAACTTTGGGGATCGTTTTCTTATACCAAAAGATGAAGAAATCTACCAATCATCCCGTCTAATGGGCCTTTCATACCTAGTTCCTACATAGCTTATATCGTATTTTTAGCTCTTTTTGGGTTTTTTTGCGAATTTTCAAAAAATTCCTGCTCGAAGCCTATTGCACTTACAAAATTCTGCAACCCCGCATTCTCTTTATTTTTTCATCTTCTTTTGAGAAAAAATATTTTTAAATTTAATTTTGAAGAAATAGTCCATGTAAAATTGAGGTGATCAAAAGCATTTTTTTACTGTTTTTTTGGTTTTATGAACTTAAACTGTACGTCGTCAGCCTTATCAAAATTATGTCTAAAAATATTTTTTCTAAAAAATTCATAAAAATACAAAGAAAATGCGGGGTTGCAGAATTCTGTAAGTGCAATAGGCTTTGAGCAGGAATTTTTTGAAAATTGGCATAAATAACCACAAAAGTCGCACAAAAGTGTTAAAAGTGTCAAAACAAGCTGATTTTCAAAAAATTCCTGCTCAAAGCCTATTGCACTTACAGAATTCTGCAACCCCGCATTTTCTTTGTATTTTTATGAATTTTTTAGAAAAAATATTTTTAGACATAATTTTGATAAGGCTGACGACTTACAGTTTAAGTTCATAAAACCAAAAAAAACAGTAAAAAAATGCTTTTGATCACCTTAATTTTACATGGACTATTTCTTCAAAAATAGATTTAAAAATATTTTTCTTCAAAAGAAGATGAAAAAATAAAGAGAATGCGGGGTTGCAGAATTTTGTAAGTGTAATAGGCTTCCAACAGGAATCTTTTGAAAATTCACAAAAAAACCCAAAAAGAGCTAAAAATACGATATAAGCTATGTAGGAACTAGGTATAAAAGGCCCATTAGACGGGATGATTGGTAGATTTCTTCATCTTTTGGTATAAGAAAACGATCCTCAAAGTTTCGTCAAGATCGGTGACCCGGAGGGTGTGACCTCTCCTTGTAAGTATATATCAGCCTGAAAGCATTGAAGTAATAGATCCAATTTTTTCATCAGTAGTTTCTTAATGAGTATTAGGTAATACTTCTTTCAGCAAAAGGTCTTCTTCCTGACTTTTTTCTGAACAATAATTAATTAATTTAATCAAAAATTATTTTATTGTAAACATTTTTTGTCATTTTTTTGTTAATTACTTTAGAACTTATTGTTTCTCTTACTTTTTTATCAGACTTTCATAAACAAAATCTGGATTTTGAATGGCTTTTAAACCTCGTTTTTTTCTTTTGCGAAGCATCTATAATGTGTAAACCATACTGTATAAGGTTTAAGATGTAATGAGTTTTTTGTTAATTTGATATGAAATATTAGGGTAAGAAGATATGCGTTAAGAATCGTTTGAAAATTATTGCAATCTTTGAGCTTAGGTTTAAGAAATAATTTCTTAACCGTTTTCAAAAGATTATTGATTGTATTCCGATTATTGTTAAAACATGAGTAAGTGAATATGTATTATTGTCTATACATTATTATTGCCTTCACTAAAGTACATAAGAATCACATAACCTAACCTATTCTTTGACATAGTTATTTAATATTTTTACACTAATTGTATTACATCATTGTACATTTATTGTTTAGTACAATAAATAATAAATTATTAACAGTATAAACTACTTTTGCGTTCATTGACAGTCTCTCCGAAACGATATTTTCATTTGGTTATACTACTTGTAGCACAAGTAACTCAATGGTACCATGCGATGAGTATTATTAAAAATTTATGTTGTTACGATTGTTATATTTAAAAAAACTAAGCTAATTTCAACTGAATTAAAAAAAAACTATCTATCCTTTTATTTTTTCCTAAAAATCGATTGGCATAGGCGGATTTTAACTTTACTTAAATAATAATTTAATTGTTTAAATAACTATTTCAGGCAACTTGTTACGACGATCCACGCTACATTTTTTTATTTCTTATTATTTTAAAGAATTATTGCCAAAATTTCAAGAGTGTGCTTCAAAAATTGAAAAAGTTTCAATATTACTGAAAAAAAACATAGTTTGGCGGATTTACTCATATGCAAATTCAAATTCATGAGGTTAATAAGATATCTCTAAATTTTTTATGTTTATCGAGGGTGAGTGGTGGTTTTGTAAATAGGCCAGCAGGGTTTTCATGTGTACTTATCAATCGAACCTCTACTCGACTCTGAGATGCATAAGATTTCACAAAGTCTTTATGAGTTTGAACCATCTCTTTTTTCTACCTTTTCTTTTTCTGAACTCTAAGTTTTCTTTCATCACCCCTATACTATCATCAAAATATTAAACTTTATTACAACCTTCCATCTGAGTATTATTTACCGCGGCTTTATTATCACACCAAATAATCGCAGGACACGTTGTTGTTTCCATCATATCTCTAAATGCTTTATCCAACGATATTACCTCACTACAAGTCTCGCTCATAGTCACGTACTCAGCATTACACGTCGATGGGTTGCTTATGGCTTCTCCATGAGACTGGATGACCAAACAGCTTAGCTAAATAACCGTACGTAGATATTGACCCAAAGTTATCACGATTTCGTTTTGCCTCATGGGAATTTTTCTTAAGAACGTTGCCTCGTGAAATAAAATCCATAAGAATCGTTTGAAAATTATTGCAATCTTTAAGTTTAGGCTTAAGGAATAACTTGTCTAAATTTCAAGAGGATTTACAATACAGTTGTTGAGAAATTTTAATTCAAAGTTGGGCTAAAATCGCTCCAAATCGGGTGATTTAACATAGGCTCTTATGGGAAAACCATGCTGTTTTCATTTTGCTGTAGTTTTCGAACCAGGTTGGCAATCATCTTGAAATTTGGATATGTCATTCCTAGAGCCTTAAAGAACAAATTGCTATGTTTTTGGAAAACTTCTTATGGATTTTTAAACAATTTCGGCATTGTTTTGTTATTAAAAAATCAGTAAAAAGTTTGCTGATTTTTCCTTATTTTTAAAAAAGTTTTCTAGACTTTTGATTCACACTGTTAGAAACTAGAAGTCTTCAGTAATACTATGTAAAAATTTCAGAAAGTTTTATTAATTCAGTCTCGAGTACCAACGAGTTGAAAATAAAATAATTTTGTTAATTGACCAAGTAGACTCGAGGCGAATGTCAGTTGTTCCCGTGCCTAACCTATGGGCGGCTTCCCCCACTACTTCCGCGACGAGGCAACGTCCTTAAAGTAATTAATTATTATCTATGTTTTTGCTGCTGTAAATTAATTCATGTATTTTTCTTTAATACATTGTTCGTGTAAATATATGCGTATGAATATTATTCTTTATGGCTTTACTCCCACATTATAATTTAAATTTTGAAAATAAAATTTTACCAACACATGATTTAAAATAAAACAATTTGCACTTACGAAATTATAACATAATTTTTCATTAATTAATTGTTTCAAATCAGAGACAATCAGATGTGTGGCGGTTCGAACAGCCGGCGATCGCAACGTTCGAATCCCACAACTTCGTTCGTCACGCGCCAAGCAACGACGTCGCGCTTGACAACGAGGCAACAAGATCAACAACAAAAAAGGATTCAACTTCCAACCTCCGCACGCGCCGGTCGTCGTTTTCATATTTAAAACTTTACACTAAACCAAATTGTATTTTGTCAAATAAACGTTAAATAATCATTGTAAATAATTTACTTTTATTTCATCTTATTCTGAGCTCGGGAAGGCTCATTAAAATTCACATTTCCCAAAGTGGTGACACCTTAGTTTTTTTTTCATAACCTTCCTTTTTTTTTCTTTTTTTTTTTTTTTCATCATTTTTCATTCACCGCAAAGTTCTTTTGCGCGCGACCGACGCGTGCAGAATAATATCATGATCAACCCCACACTTCAACCTACTGTTAACACTGGCCACGGTCAACAACTAGCCACTCAAAACAACACTCAGCAGGTCGTTGATGAAAACGGCGCTCATGCAGTTCAACAAAACGTACAACAGAACGTTCTTGGTGATGTTCCCGCAGCACAAATTCAACAGGGGCAGTTGGCCGTGGAGTCTACATCATCTTGCCATCTACCGAGGTTTTGGAAATTCAATCCCCAGTTATGGTTCGTCAAGGTTGAGTCGGCTTTTGGAACATACCGGATCCGATCAGACACAAGCAAGTACGACCTCGTCGTAAATACCTTGGACACAGACATCATTCAAGAAGTGTCTGACATCCTACTAAATCCGCCTCTTAATAACAAGTACGAGCTCATTAAAATTCACATTTCCCAAAGATGTAGCCGGAAACCAAAATAAATTTTTCAAGCCTATACACACTTACAAAAAAGTGGCGCTTTTTTGAGTTTCATCAATTATAATTCATACCAAATTTTATATAGATTTTTAAGCTCAATCATATTCCCCACTTGAATATTTTAACTTGTGTATTTTTATCAGATTGATTAATTAAAATGCCATCAGCTCAACTCATTGCGAAATTTTCTCTCATTTTTTTCATGAAAAATGGATATTTTTCCGAAAAAGCTGATTAAAAAAAATTCTAGAAAATTAGATTTTTTTGAACATCTTTTAACAAAAAAAAATTTGAATAAAAATTCGATTCCAGCAAAAGTTTTTTTTTTTTTAATTTAAGGGGCAGTGAAAGTGGATAATTTTTTATTCTTTGTTTATTAATTTTTTCCATAACTTATTTATCAATACAAAAAAAATAAAAAATTAAATCGGTACCAGCAAAGTTTCTTGCACTTGATCAACATAATATGAATCATTCTGCAAAATTTTGAAATTGAAGTTTTTATTATTTTCGATTTACCATTGTCAGTCATTTTTACAAAACACTGTTTTTCAAGCAAAATTTCGATAAAATACGGCTGACAAGGTTTTTCCTAATGTAATCAAAATTTTGATTTGAAATTTGGCAGAAAGTTCCATCACTTGTATATCTAGTGCAAGTATCTCTTCATTTTCAATAATATTGTTTGGTTTAAAAAAAAAAAAAATTTAAGAACTATCAAAATCAGATCAAAGATATTGTGTTAAAGAAGAACTAAAATAACTTAAATATTGGTCTCAAACTTGAACTGCAGTAAACAATATTATTGAAAATGAAGAGATACTTGCACTAGATATGCAAGTAATGGAACTTTCTGCCAAATTTCAAATCAAAATTTTGATTACATTTGGAAAAACCTTGTCAGCCGTATTTTATCGAAATTTTGCTTGAAAAATAGTGTTTTGTAAAAATGACTGACAATGGTAAACCGAAAATAATTAAAACTTCGATTTCAAAATTTTTCAGAATGATTCATATTATGTTGATAAACTGCAAGAAACTTTGCTGGTATCGATTTTATTTTTTATTTTTTTTTATATTGATAAATAACTTATGGAAAAAATTCATAAACAAAGAATAAAAAATTATCCAGTTTCACTGCCCCTTAAATATTCCGTGCGGCGCGCTGATTAAACAACTCACTGTTGTGGACCCCACTGCAGTGTCCGCTTCACCGTCTAGTTCTTTTCACTAGATTTTTTCGGCGAGAGATAATTTCGGTGAACAGCCGCAGTAGGTCATTTTAGGTATACCCGAATTACAACTTGCATTGAGAATGGCATCCTGTCAGCTCAAGCACCCTTCGGCAACTGCCCTCTTCGGCGCGCGGCTGCTAATTCCCTCGAAGGGCCCGCCCACTCACACCAAGCTAGCCTTGCTCGCAGTTTTCAGGAAGATACTAGCTTCCTGGCTGCTTCACACAGACACACCACCTACGTCATTACAGACTACCCATCTCTCTCGCTCTCTCTCATTCCTATTCCTATACCTATAGCTACACTACCGATCCCACAAATATTACAATAAATAAGTTCTTCTAAGTCACTTGCGGACCAAGAACCAGATATGGAAAAGGTTCTTACTAAAACCCCCCATAACGCTGGGGGGAGCGATAAATCATTAATTTTTTATAAACAATTAAATAAACCGATAAGCTCTAAGCCCCCATAGCGCTGGGGACAACGATAAATAAATATTTTTCAACACACGGCGCAGAAAGTTCAAACTTTCTGATCCGTCCCAAACAGGGAGTTTGAACTTTCCTTGCCTCCTGTTGAAAAATATATTACACACGAGGGAGTGCAAAAATGAGCTAACCCTTAGCAAACCTTTGACACCCTCGCCTTCGGCTCGGGCATCAATTTCGGTTTGCTAAGGGCTAACTAATTTTTGACTCCCTCAGGTGTGTAAAATACTATTTTTATAAATAATTAAATAAACCACCAAGATTGAAAACCCCCATAACGCTGGGGGGAGCGATGAATATATTATTTTTTATAAACAATTGAATAAACCACCAAGCTAGAAACCCCCATAACGCTGGGGGGAGCGATAAAAAAATTATTTTTTATAAACAATTAATTAAACCGTCAATGGGGGTTTCGAGCTTGGTGGTTTATTCAATGTTTAAAAAAAATGTTTACTTATCACTCTCCTCATTGTTATAGAGGTTTAGAGCGTGTCGGTTTATTTAATTATTTATAAAAAATAATTTATATATCGCTCTCCCCGGCGTTATGGGGGCTTAGAGCTTGGCAGTATAGTTAATTGTTTATAAAAAATAATTTTCTTATCGTTGTCCCCAGCGTTATGGGGGTTTAGAGCTCGTCAGTTTATTCAATTGTTTATAAAAAAATAATTTATTTATCGTTGTCCCCAGCCTTATGGGGGTTTAGAGCTCGTCAGTTTATTCAATTGTTCATAAAAAATGATTTATTTATCGCTCCCCCCAGCGTTATGGGGCTTAGAGCTTGGCGGTTTAGTTAATTGTTTATAAAAAATAATTAATTTATCTTTGTCCCCAGCGTTATGGGGGTTTCGAGCTCGTCAGTTTATTCAATTGTTCATAAAAAATGATTTATTTATCGCTCTCCCCAGCGTTATGGGGCTTAGAGCTTGACGGTTTAGTTAATTGTTTATAAAAAATAATTTATTTATCGTTGTCCCCAGCGTTATGGGGGTTTCGAGCTCGTCAGTTTATTCAATTGTTCATAAAAAATTATTTATTGATCGCTCCCCCCAGCGTTATGAGGGTTTAGAGCTCGTCGGTTTATTTACTTGTTTATAAAAAATAATTTATTAATCGTTGTCCCCAGCGTTATGGGGGCTTAAAGCTTGGCGGTTTAATTAATTGTTTATAAAAAATAATTTATTTATCGCTCTTCTTAGCGTTATGGGGGCTTAGAGCTTGGCGGTTTATTTAATTGTTTATAAAAAATTATTTATTTATCGCTCCCCCCAGCGTTATGGGGTTTAGAGCTTGGTGGTTTAATTAATCGTTTATAAAAAGCAATATATTTATCGCTCCCCCCAGCGTTATGGGGATTTAGAGCTTGGCGGTTTCATTAATTGTTTATAAAAAATTAATTATTTATCGCTCCTTCCAGCGTTATGGGGGTTTAGAGCTCGTCGGTTTATTTAATTGTTTATAAAAAATTATTTATTTATCGTTGTTCCCAGCGTTATGGGGGTTTAGAGCTTGTCGGTTTATTTAATTCTTTATAAAAATTTAATAATTTATCGCTCCCCCCAGCGTTATGGGGGTTTAGAGCTTGTGGGTTTATTTAATTGTTTATAAAAAATTAATGATTTATCGCTCCCCCCATTGTTATGGGGGTTTCGAGCTTGGCGGTTTATTTAATTGTTTATAAAAAATAATTTATTAATCGTTGTCCCCAGCGTTATTGAGGTTTAGAGCTTGGCGGTTTATTTATTTATTTATTCATTGATTAATTATTTGCAACGGTTTCTCTTATTCAGCTTTCGAACTTGCGCGGTAAATGTGACGGTCAATCTTCCCAAATAAAGCGGGGGGCACCATAGTCCAGCATGCGCACAGCTCTGTGGTATGCGACTTCCGAACTGAACTCGACTAAACTCCTCAACTAAACTCAAAAAGTTCAGTTCACTTAACACCACTGGTCCCAAGTGGTTCTCATTATATTCCTTTGCTCTTGGATTATCCATAAAGAATATACAGATACAATACTGATATACTATTAAATTTTTTCTAACTTACATCTCCGGCATAAAGCCGTCATTACAAAATTTAATTAGATTGTTACGCTAGGAAATCTGAACTTGCTTTGAAACCTTCACCCTTTGCTTCATAATCAATTTTTTTACCGACCTCATAAAACCAGAAATTTTAATTTTACAGACTTTTTTCTAGAAAGGAGAGAAAAAATTAAATTATTGCATTAAATTACTAACATTTTATTTTCTTAGAAACAAAGGTATTAAATATCCAACCTGTCAAAACAAAAAATTTATAATTTTCTTTCAAAGCAATAAAAAAAATCACTCTAAATCGGTGCAGGTTATCTCTCAAGCGCTTCTCATTATATATCTTTGATCTTGGATTGTTCCCAGAGAATACATAATTGACAGGTACATATTATTCATAGTAAACATTAAAATTAATTTTTTTTGAGTTTATTTAGCGAAGGTTAAGAATACGCTGTTATTTAATAAATATTTTTTATGCTTGGTATATTTCTCGTGGTACCTTTTTTTTACTAGTATGTAGATGTAGACACGTTGAGCCACAATACATATTTTTAACCTATAATCAGACTTCTATGAATACTTAATCAAACATTCATCAAGAAAGAGGTCGCTTCACGAGTACGAACGGTAACGTTCGATACTAGTACTCGATCTTCCTGTAAGGCCTAAGCTGTATGATAACTGCACTCTCCAAATCGGAGATGCAAAAACTTTAAACGCCCGTAAGGGCAAAAACTCCACTTTGCTAAGCTAAACTTTATGAAATAAAAAGTATTTATATGCAATAAAACTATTCGATGGTCCCAAAGTTTTTAATGTTAGCTTTAAATCTCTTCGTGGCAGGGATTCGACATAACAAGCTACGTATTTCTTAGCAAGGGATAAATCAAAAATAGCGGGAACGACTTGTCGCGTTTTTAACTTGGCAGGAGGTCGATAATTTAATTGTTTATTATCGTGGTAATTGAGCACGCAAGAAGCTTGCATTCTTAACGTGGCATGAAACTGTCCGCGTACTTTTAACGTGGTGGGAAAGCATTTTTGAATTTTGTAAATTAAGGAATTTTTTATTCGTGGCTGCGGGGGGTATTGTTGCTCTTTTCTTGGCTGGGGGGTAACTAGTTAAAATTCTTATCGCCGCAAGAAAATTTCGGGTAAAGTAGGGGTTACGGATTTTTTTAATCGTGGCAAGCCCTTCTTCTAGCTCTTTACCTGGCAGCTTTTGGCCTGAGGTTTTTTTTTCGCTGAGACACACTCAATATGTTATATCAACCGTTGCAAACTCATAGTATGCGCTATAGCGTACGCTTTATTGGTTTCATATCATGCGCTATAGCCTACGTTGTATTAGGTTTATATCATGCGCTATTCATAGCGCACGCTGTATTAGTTTTATATCATGCGCTATAGCGTACGCTATAAACCTCTCACAGCGTACGCTATATTGTATTTTATAGCGTATGCTACAAACTGCTCCTAGCGTACGTTACGAAGCTCTCCTAGCGTATGCTACGAACCGCTCCTAGCGTACGCTATTTTTGTCGTACGCTACAAACCTCTCCTAGCGTATGCTACAATTTAACGTGCGATATTAACATCTCAAGGCGTACTCTACGAAGATCTCACAGCGAAAGCTATATCTCATAGCATACGCTATAGCGCACGCTGTAAACATCTCAAAACGTGCGCTATATTTTATAGCACACGCTATAGCGTACGCTTTATTATATAGCATACGCTATAGCGTACGCTACGAAGATCTTATAGCGTACGCTATATTTCATAGCATACGCTATAGCGTACGCTGGAAACATCTCATAGCGTACGCTACGAAGATCTTATAGCGTACGCTATTTTTCATAGCATACGCTATAGCGTACGCTGGAAACATCTCATAGCGTACGCTACGAAGATCTTATCGCGTACGCTATATTTCATAGCATTCGCTATAGCGTACGCTACGAAGATCTTATAGCGTACGCTATATTTCATAGCATACGCTATAGCGTACGCTGGAAACATCTCATAGCGTACGCTACGAAGATCTTATAGCGTACGCTATATTTCATAGCATACGCTATAGCGTACGCTGGAAACATCTCATAGCGTACGCTACGAAGATCTTATAGCGTACGCTATTTTTCATAGCATACGCTATAGCGTACGCTGGAAACATCTCATAGCGTACGCTACGAAGATCTTATAGCGTACGCTATATTTCATAGCATACGCTATAGCGTACGCTGTAAACATCTCATAGCGTACACTCGTGCGCTATAGCGTATGCTTGAGATGCCCTCTAGACATACTCTTTCATTAGAACCTATATTGATTTTTAGTACCTCATAAAAAAGCATAAAAAGTTCTTAAAGCAGGAACAATGGCAAAATTTTGCAAATTTTTACACTAATTTTTAAATTTGAATTAGTTTGAAAGAAAATTGATATCAATATTTTATGACAAAAAGTTTGATAAAAAATTTTTGTATCTTATTTTTAATTTTTATTATACTTCGATTAGTAAAATTGAAGGAGAGGCAAAAAATACGTATTAAATAAAACATTATACCAAACAAAAAATAGTGATATCCCCGAAAAAAACCTCGAAGAGTTAAACAAACTTAGGGAGAGTTTTAGCCAAAACATTAATTAAAGGATTTTTAATAAAAGTTCGTGATATCAAACTATATGAATTTTTTGATTTTAAAAATACGACATTTATCTTTTAATTCAACTAAACTCTACCAAACTCTATATGAAGATACTTTTTTGACTTCTGTAAGCTTTGATAGAGTTTAGTTGAATTAACAGATAAATGTCGTATTTTTAAAATCAAAAAATTCTTATAGTTTGATATCATGAACTTTTTTGGGGGATTAGGTTTTACTCTGTAAAACGCAAGAAAATGCTATGTCTGGAACTAAGTTTTGAAAATATTATCTGCTGTAATTTTTTCAGGCAATCTTTTTACATATTTACAACTGATCGAGGTATTAATACTGGGCTCTAAGAATGTTTTACGACCAATAAAAAGATTGTGCCTGTATTTTTCGAGAAATGACATAACTTCAAAAATGTGTACACACGTTTTTGATAGAAATGAATAACCTATTTTTTCAAGTTTTTGCAGGTTCAGGCATTATTCAAACGCTATAAATATACATTCGTCTGAAACTACATACTTTGACAAATAATTTAAGACCAATCCGAATAATGTGCTTTCAAAATAAGCCATTATTTACATCGATTTATTCTGAAAAGTTCGAGCGTGAATTCCTGTAAAAAATGTTTTTTTTAGCTCGCACATCCACAGATTTAAAAAAAAGTCTCCAAATTTAAGTGTGAATGATAAAACATGACTTTAGTTAACTAAGACCAGCTGCCTGAAGCCAAAAAACTTTAATTAGTTTTAAAAAAAAGTTTTTCTATTATTCGCACCTTCGAACTCAACCTGTCGCAGACGATACTGACTAATGTCTTTCAGCAGCAGACAGTCAACGACGTAGTAATGAACTTATATTTATCGATTTTTTTGCTCTTTACTTATAATTTACTTAGACGATTAGTGTAAAAAGATCGGTAGGTGGATATTATCACCTATATATTATTATTGCCAATATTAAAATACATAAAAAATAGATGACCCTATCCTATTCATAAAGTGATGTATGATGACTATTATAAAAAATTCAAGTTGTTTAGATGATTATTATAAAAAAACTCAGCTTATAATTGAAAGAATACTATCCATCCTTTTATTTTTTTAATAAAAAATCGATTGTCATAGTCAGATTTTCATTTTTTTTTAAAATAATTTAATTGTTTGAATAATTATTTCAGGCAACTTGTTATGACCATCCACGCAGCATTTTTTTATTTCTTATCATTTTAAAGAATTATTGCCAAAATTTTAAGAGTGAGCTTCAAAAATTGAAAAAGTTTCAAAATTACTGTAAAAAAAAAAGGAGTTTGGAGGATTTACTCATATACTAAAAAAAACGAAAAACAGGCTTTAAAGAAACACTTCTAAAAGTAACAGCTTTGATTTTGTTTTCATCGTACGAGCTCAATAATAATTTAATAATAAGTAAGAAAAAGATCAGTAGGACCTGCGGAGAAGACTTTATAGAGACTACCGAGGCACTTTTTTGATAGAAAAAACGAAAAACCGGTTTTGAAGCTTCACTACTGAAAAGTAACCGCTTCGGTATTGCTCTAATTGAACAAGCTTGAAGATAATTTAATGATGCTTCAGAAAAAAAAGTCAGTAAGACCTGCAGAGAAGACTCTATAGAATCTACCGTAGCCATTTTATACTAAAAAAAACGAAAAACCGGCTTCGAGGCTGCACTAATGCCGAGTAAAAGCTTCGATCTTGTTCTAATCGTACCAGCTCAAAGATAATTCAAAAATGAGTAAGGAAAAGGTCAGTAGGACCTTCAGAGAAGACTATGGAGACTACCGGCCCTTTTTTGAAAAAAAAAAAAAAAAAAAAAAACCGGCTTTTTACCTTCACTTTTGACGAGTAACAGCTTTGCTTTGATTCTAATCGTACAAACTCGAAGATAATTGAATAATGAGTAAGGAAAAGGTCAGTAGGACTTGCAGAGTAGACTCTATAGAGACTACCATGGCCCCTTTTTGATAATAAGAGAAAGCTCAGTAGGAGACTCTAGAGAGACTACCGTAGCCATTTTATACTAAAAAAAAACGAAAAACAGGCTTTGAGGCTGCACTACTGTTGAGTAACAGTTTCAATTTTGTCCTTGGAAAAGACTTTATTTTGACTACCGTGGCTCTTTTTTGATAGAAAACAGAATAAACCGGCTTTGAAACTACCCTACTGAAAAGTAACAGTTGCGATATTGCTCTAATTGAACGAGCTTGAAGATAATTTAATGATGCTTCAGAAAAAAAAAAGTCAGTAAGACCTGCAGACAAGACTCTATAGAGACTGCCATGGCCCTTTTTTGATAAAAAAAAAAAAAAAAAAAAAAATGGCTTTGAAGCTTCACTACTGACGACTAACATTTTTGATATTGATCTAATTGAACGAGCTTGAAGATAATTTAATGATGAGTAAGAAAAAGGTCAGTAGGACTCCTGTAGAGAAGACTCTATAGAGAATACCTTGGCTCTTTTTTGATAGAAAAAAAAAACCGGCTTTGAAGCTTCACTACTGAAAAGTAACAAATGCGATATTGCTCTAATTGAAAGAGCTTGAAGATAATTTAATCATTATTCAGAAAAAAGTCACTAGGACCTGCAGAGAAGATTCTATAGAGACTATCGTAACCATTTTATACTAAAAAAAACGAAAAACCGGCTTTGAGGCTGCACATCTGACGAGTAAAAGCTTCGATTTTGTTTTAATTTAACGATCAAAGATAATTTAAAATAAGTAAGTAATAGATCGGTAGGACCTGCAGAGAAGACTCTATAGAAAATACCGTGTCTTTTTTTTGATTGGAAAAACAAAACACCAGCTTTGATGCTTCACTACTGAAAAGTAACCGTTGCGATATTGCTCTAATTGAACGAGCTTGAAGATAATTTAATGATGATTCAGAAAAAGGTCACTAGGACCTGCAGAGAAGACTCTATAGAGACTACCGTAGCCATTTTATACTAAAAAAAACGAAAAACAGGCTTTGAAGCTGCACTACTGACGAGTTACAGCTTTGATTTTGTTCTTATCGTACGAGCTTGAAGACAATTCAATAATAAGTAAGAAAGAGGTCAGTAGGACCTGCGGAAAAGACTTCAAGAGACTTCCGTGGCTCTTTTTTTATAGAAAAAACGAAAAACAGGTCTCGAAGCTACACTACTGCCGAGTATTAGCTTCGATATTGTTCTAATTGAACGAGCTTGACGATAATTTTATATCAAGTAAGTAAAAAGTTCAGTAGGACCTGCAGAAAAGACTCTTCACTATGATTCATTAGATATGGACCAATTGAGATATTAATATTTTTGTGTTCAGAATTTTACCCTGCTTCCAAAATATATATTAATAATTTTTTTTTTTTAATCAGTTTTTTTTCATCAACGATTAGAAATATGCATAAACTTCAAAAGTGAGGTTTAGAATTCAAGATCTCACAAACATAGAAGGCTGTATTTAATCGAGCGAACATAAACATAACCCTTACCAGTTTAAAACACCAGTCCTGTGAAATCATGGTATTGTCGTTTAGAGTTTGAACAAAAATGTGATGAAATTAGCATCGTACTATCAAAAGGTTCGTAGCTGGCTCAATTCATCACAGTACAATTTCGGAGTTGCGTCAGCATCACGTGAAGCTGTGAATCCCAAGAGCTCGACTGCTTGCTACCGGCACAAACACCGGTAAGTAATTTTTAAATGAAAGCGTTATCATTGAAATTTTTATTTAGTCGTATTTTATAATAAATCGGTGATTTAGAGGGAGTCACTAGCTAAGTCGCGTCACTGTTGCCTGAAGTTCCTCCACGGCTTACTACCAGCACAGGTACTCGTAAGTAGTAAACTTGATTTTTTTTGAAAAAAAAAACCATTATATTACATGACTATTCAGGTTTTTTTTCACAGTGTACAATCCACGCCGTCCAGCAGACCCTGCTGAATCTGTCGTCGTGATGAAAGAGACTTGCCATTGCCGTCGCCGTTGGGTTCCGTTGACTCAAATGCGCAAGTATGTGAAATCTTGGTTTTTTTTGGTGATTTTTAATTAATTTAAAGGTTTTATTCATACAAAACTATAGTTGTGTATGAATAAACCCTTTGAATATTATAGGGTGTATCCGTTTTATGTTAAAAAATTTTTTTATTTCAGTCTCTATCTTTCAAACGATTTCCGTGCTCGGAAATTTTTTTAAATAAGTAATTTTGAACTTTTTTTTCACAGGTGACGTTCTCAATCCACGCTATGCCAAGGGCGAGCTGCTGTTTTTCGACCGCTACAATATTCAGCTGAAGACCTACTGCTATGACTATTGCTCTTTCCTCCCGGAGTCTCCGTTGCAGCCCTTGATTCTGAGTCAAATTTGTTGTGAACCATGTTCAAAATTTGAATTTAATAAAAATCCTTGTGTTTTATTTAGTTGTTTTGTTGTGTCTGTACTTGGAGATTAATTATTTTCCGAATTTGAAGAACAATAAAGAAACGAAATATAGAAATTTTTTGAAATAAAAACACAGGTGTATTTTCATTCAAGTACTACTTAAAACGAATTTTTTACTTATTTATTGAAGTACTATTTCTACAAGCACAGAAATTTTGAAGGAGATTTAAAAAAAAATTTAATTTGTCTAAAAACGTAACTATTTTCTCAGAGCGCGTACAATGTATCCTCATCCAAAAGAAAAATACAGCAAGCTGTATTAACTTCTGAGCTAACAAATGAAAAAAAAACGCGTGACTTCTAACATTCTTTTGCATAGACAGTTGTACCAGCTGGTTTTATTTTCTTACTTGAGGTAAAAAAACTCATGCTGCCCCTGGGTCTTTTTATTTATTTATTTTTCATCACCTTTGGAAGAGATTTCCATTGAGTACCTGATTTGATTACAGTTAGTTTCCTGGTGAGAAATCTTTTGGTTTTTGAAAAGGACTGTCCCAAGGAACTTTCCGAATCTTTATTCAGGGAACAGAATGATTTGCCGAGTTCCAGGTAGCGTTTTGAACAAAAATTGAGTTCCTGATTTGATTACAGTTAGTTTCCTGGTGAGAAATCTTTTGCCAATTAAAAACGACTGTCGCAAGAAGCACTTGAACTCTTTATTCAGAGATCAGAACGATTGGCCGAATTCGAGGTGGCCTTTTAAACAAGAATTGGGTTTCTGATTTGATAGCCAGTTAGTTTCCTGGTGAGAGATCTTTTGCCAATTAAAAACGACTGTCCCAAGAAGCACTTGAACTCTTTAGGGAGCATGTGGAATTTTATAGAACAGACACAGTCGGGTTTCCTAGCCGACTGGTGATTGATATGAATTTGCCTATAATTTATCTTAGTGACGAAAACGGGTTTGAAAGTAACTTTAACACTGGTTAAGTAAAACTGTATCTTTATTGTATTGAAAGTCTATTATTGTTCATTTAACAGGAACGAAATGCGCTTAAGTAAAAAGTATTGAATTACAAAGTATTTTTAGGTTGCTTGTGCTGCTCCGTTGAGCGTTATTCGATGCATCTGCACTCTGAAGTGGTCGGTGCAGGACTGAGGACCCCCAGCAAAGGGAGGACGCTCAGGCCCCAAAAGGGCCGACTTGCTCCGTGGGTGTTAATCTGGTGCTGCCTGTGCACCCCGCACAGTACACAGCGCGCGGTGCTAGCTTCTGCTTGCGCGGTGGCCGCTGTGCTTGTTGTGGCGAGTTTCCACGGGTCGCCACAGCAACCCCCTCTCCAGAAAGCTTCGCAGGACGAAGGAGCGAAGGGAACGAAAAACGAACTCTTTTAGGCTGGTTTGGTTTTTGAGTAGCATGTTATTGTTGTTGTACCACGTCTGCTTTTTGCGATTGTTGTTAAGGTGCTGAAAAAAGTTGTTGAAGTTCGTGGCCAAGGTCCTGCTGGAAAGGTAGAGTAGCTGGTTGTGTTTGTTTGGACTCCGGCTGTTGAGAAGGTTGAGGAGCGGTTGGTTTGTGATGCTCAAACTCCGCGTTAATTTGTTGTTGCTGAGGGGCAGCTTGCCGCTGCGGCTCGGACTCAGCATTTCTTTGAGTAGGGGTTGAAGTGCTTGTTCTCTGCTGACTGTGCTCCACCTGCGGTGGCCTGATGTGCTCCAGGCGCTTCAAGTATGCTGGCTTGAGTTGTTCGGTGGAGACAGTTTTTTCTGTGCCATCTTGGTCGATGACGTAGCGTTTTTCGTCTAACCTCCGAATGACCTTATGTAGTCCGGTGTATCGAGGTGTCAGCATCGGTTTGACTCCATCGACACGACGAATAACGTGAGTGCTAGTGGCCAAGTCCTTGAAGACGAACTGCTTGTCCGGTTTTATGTAATGTGCTGAGGGTACAGGCTGCAAGGCTTGGAAGTGTGCACGGATTTTCTATAAAAAAGTGACTGGGTTTATTGGTAAATCACGAGTAATGAAAAACTCACCAGGAATGCAGATGGTGGCCCCATTAAAGCATTTCAGCTGGTGACGCGCTGAGATCCGGCTTGTATGATATCCGCAGACCAAGCAGAACTGTTGGTAGGATCTGGGTCCACGGAAATTTGTCGGAATGACACATAAGCGATGTTTTCAGTGTCCTGTGCATCCGCTCACACATGCAATTTGATTGTGGCTGCCAAGAAGTCGTTCGGATTTTGTTGGAGAGCCCCACAAGACGGCCAAGTGATTTGAAAAGATCCGATTCGAACTGACTTACTTGATCTGATGTTATAGTGGTGGGGGTACCATATTGGCAGATCCAGTGTCGGTACAGCTCCTAGGCGAAGGTTTCGGCCAGCATGTCCTTTATGGGTACTGCTTGCGACCATCTGGTGAAACGATCCACGGTTGTGAGATAATATTTGTAATCATCTACGGGTGGTTGCAGAATGATGTCAATGTGAATGTGGTTGAATCTCGTGCCGGGTACTAGGATGTGTTGTGGTGTGTTCCTGTTGTGCCGAGATATTTTTGATTTTTGGCATGGTATGCATTCGCGCGCGCATCAGATGGCGTCTTTGCGAATTCCAGGCCAGACGAATTTCTGTGTCAGTGTTCGAGCTGTCACTCGACCGCTGGGATGAGATGGACCATGGATGACGTCGAATGCAACCCTGCGCAAAGTTGCGGGCAGGTAGGGTCGCACAACGCCAGTGGAGACGTCACAAATGGCGGGGTTGTCCTCCAGGTCCAGTAGTTGCAGGTTCAGCAAAGTGTCCAATCACTTACTCCGACTCGTCTTCCAGTTGCAGCGCTGCTCGGATGGTGGCAGCGTCGAGTAAAGTGGGCATCGAGATTGCATAGATGCGGGAGAGAGTGTCCGCTGGAATGTTGTCCTCACCTTTGATGTGCTCGAGCTTTGTGTTGAATTGCGATATGTAGTCGAGCTGGTGTAGGACTCTCGGTGACAAATTTTCGCTGGGACCAGGTCTCTCGAAAGTGACAGAATTCCGAATGGTGGGAATGGAACAAAAATTTGAAATTTCGGGGCAGTAAGGGCACAGAAAAATTAAATTAAAAAAACCCACAAGCCTACAACCCCATAACGCTGGGCGTAAATATTAATAAAATAATTTATAAATAAACAAACAAGCCTATACAACGACATAACCTTAGGCGTGTAAAAATTAATAAATAAATTTATTAATAAACAAATAAACCAACAAGCCTACAACCCCATAACGCTGGGCGTGAATATTAATGAAATAATCTATAAATAAACAAATAAACCAACAAGCCTACAACCCCATAACGCTGGGCGAAAAAATTAATAAATAAATTCATAAGTAAACAAATAAACTAACAAGCCTACAACCCCATAACGCTGGGCAAAAAAATTAATAAATAAATTTATAAATAAACAAATAAACCAACTAGCCGACCAGTTTTTTTGTTAAACTCGGGCGCCTAGGGTACTTGGTGGTTGAGAGCTTGGGGGGTAGCTGATCAGTTATTCGTCAAACTCGGGCACCCAGGGTTTTGGGGGCTTAGAGGTCGGAGGATAGTTAAAAACTAGTTTATTCGCATTTACGTCCAACGTTATGGGGTTGTAGGCTTGTTGGTTTATTTGTTTATTTATAAATTATTTTATTAATATTAATGCCCTGCGTTATGGGGATGTAGGCTTGTTAGTTTATTTGTTTACTTATGAATTTATTTATTAATTTTTTCGCCCAGCGTTATGGGGTTGTAGGCTTGTTGGTTTTTTTAATTTAATTTTTCTGTGCCACTACTGCCCCGAAATTTTAAATTTTTGTTTCATTCCCGCCATTCGGAATTCTGTCACTTTCGAGAGGCCTTGCTGGGACGTCTGTGGCTGTTTTGCACCAGTGGTTTGTGGTCGGTCCGGGTTCGGAATTCATGACCATCAATGATGTGCTTGAAGTACTTGATGGCGGCGAAAACTCCAAGTAGTAGTAAACTACCATAACGGCTGTACTTCTTCTCTGTACTCATGAGTTTGTGAGAGAAGAAAGCCAGCGGCTGTATGATGTTACCTTCGTGTAGCTCCAGTGTTCCACCGATGGCAACGTCTGAAGCATCTGTTGTAAGAACCAGCTATCCAGTTGGTCCAGATAGCAAGCTTTGTGGCTGCTATGAGTGCTTGTTTGCACTGTTCAGAGGCTCCAAGAGTTTGCAGAGTGTGAATGATGCGTTTCATGTCACGTTTCTTGGTGAACTCTTTGAGACAGTCATTGAGGATGGCTTGGTGCTGTGCTGCATGCGGCATGCTCGATCTGAAATAATTTATAGTGCCTAGGAAGGCGCGCATGGCATGGCAAGGGAAATTTATTATTATTTCAACCTTGGCATCTGGGGCTGAGTAGCCAGTGCTAGTGATCTTATAACCTAGGTATATTACCTCTTCTTGACCAAAAGAGCACTTACTGGCGTTCATTGTCAGACCATTTTTTGCCAGTCTCTCGAAGATGATATGTAGGTGTTCGAGATGTTCTTCGTGCGTCTCCGACATCACCATGATGTCATCTGTGTACCAGACGACGAAGTCCAAGTCCTGGAAAATCCGGTCTGCGAAGCGTTGAAAAGTTTGGGTAGCGTTTTTGAACCCTGGTGGCATTTTCAGGAAGACCCAGTCCCCCAAGGGCGTTGAGACGGATGTTTTTGGTACGTCTTCGGGTGCCACAGGGATCTGGTAGAAGGCTTTCTCCAGATCAATAACGCTGAAAATTTTTTTACCGTGTACTTTTGTTGCGAGCAAATCTTCAATCCGAGGAATACTGTTTTTATCGGGGATGGTTTGCTTGTTGAGCCATCTGTAATCCCCGGTGAAGCGCCAAGAGCCATTTTTCTTTTGTACGAGGTGAATGGGGCTGGCGTACGGGCTGTTGCAGCGCTTGATGATTCCATGATGTTCAAGCAGGTTGAATTCTCGTTTTGCAGCTTCCAGTTTCTCGCCAGTTAGTCGTCGGGCTCGTTGAAAAACTGGTGGTCCTTTGGTTTCGATGTGGTGCATCGTTTCTGCGTCAAAGGCCATACTTGATGCCGCTTTCGGGAGCGAAAGGTGTGCAAACTTCCGGAGAAGACCTTGGTACTGCTTGGGAGCGTTGGTAATGTATGACGCTGCAACCACAGAGAATCCGTGGAGGTTAGTCGGTTTGGTAAAGCCTCAGACAAAATCTCATTTTTGTCATGTCTCAAAGAGTTCACCAAGAAACGTGACATGAAACGCATCATTCACACTCTGCAAACTCTTGGAGCCTCTGAACAGTGCAAACAAGCACTCATAGCAGCCACAAAGCTTGCTATCTGGACCAACTGGATAGCTGGTTCTTACAACAGATGCTTCAGACGTTGCCATCGGTGGAACACTGGAGCTACACGAAGGTAACATCATACAGCCGCTGGCTTTCTTCTCTCACAAACTCATGAGTACAGAGAAGAAGTACAGCCGTTATGGTAGTTTACTACTACTTGGAGTTTTCGCCGCCATCAAGTACTTCAAGCACATCATTGATGGTCATGAATTCCGAACCCGGACCGACCACAAACCACTGGTGCAAAACAGCCACAGACGTCCCAGCAAGGCCTCTCGAAAGTGACAGAATTCCGAATGGCGGGAATGAAACAAAAATTTAAAATTTCGGGGCAGTAGTGGCACAGAAAAATTAAATTAAAAAAACCAACAAGCCTACAACCCCATAACGCTGGGCGAAAAAATTAATAAATAAATTCATAAGTAAACAAATAAACTAACAAGCCTACATCCCCATAACGCAGGGCATTAATATTAATAAAATAATTTATAAATAAACAAATAAACCAACAAGCCTACAACCCCATAACGTTGGACGTAAATGCGAATAAACTAGTTTTTAACTATCCTCCGACCTCTAAGCCCCCAAAACCCTGGGTGCCCGAGTTTGACGAATAACTGATCAGCTACCCCCCAAGCTCTCAACCACCAAGTACCCTAGGCGCCCGAGTTTAACAAAAAAACTGGTCGGCTAGTTGGTTTATTTGTTTATTTATAAATTTATTTATTAATTTTTTTGCCCAGCGTTATGGGGTTGTAGGCTTGTTAGTTTATTTGTTTACTTATGAATTTATTTATTAATTTTTTCGCCCAGCGTTATGGGGTTGTAGGCTTGTTGGTTTATTTGTTTATTTATAGATTATTTCATTAATATTCACGCCCAGCGTTATGGGGTTGTAGGCTTGTTGGTTTATTTGTTTATTAATAAATTTATTTATTAATTTTTACACGCCTAAGGTTATGTCGTTGTATAGGCTTGTTTGTTTATTTATAAATTATTTTATTAATATTTACGCCCAGCGTTATGGGGTTGTAGGCTTGTGGGTTTTTTTAATTTAATTTTTCTGTGCCCTTACTGCCCCGAAATTTCAAATTTTTGTTCCATTCCCACCATTCGGAATTCTGTCACTTTCGAGAGACCTGGTCCCAGCGAAAATTTGTCACCGAGAGTCCTACACCAGCTCGACTACATATCGCAATTCAACACAAAGCTCGAGCACATCAAAGGTGAGGACAACATTCCAGCGGACACTCTCTCCCGCATCTATGCAATCTCGATGCCCACTTTACTCGACGCTGCCACCATCCGAGCAGCGCTGCAACTGGAAGACGAGTCGGAGTAAGTGATTGGACACTTTGCTGAACCTGCAACTACTGGACCTGGAGGACAACCCCGCCATTTGTGACGTCTCCACTGGCGTTGTGCGACCCTACCTGCCCGCAACTTTGCGCAGGGTTGCATTCGACGTCATCCATGGTCCATCTCATCCCAGCGGTCGAGTGACAGCTCGAACACTGACACAGAAATTCGTCTGGCCTGGAATTCGCAAAGACGCCATCTGATGCGCGCGCGAATGCATACCATGCCAAAAATCAAAAATATCTCGGCACAACAGGAACACACCACAACACATCCTAGTACCCGGCACGAGATTCAACCACATTCACATTGACATCATTCTGCAACCACCCGTAGATGATTACAAATATTATCTCACAACCGTGGATCGTTTCACCAGATGGTCGCAAGCAGTACCCATAAAGGACATGCTGGCCGAAACCTTCGCCTAGGAGCTGTACCGACACTGGATCTGCCAATATGGTACCCCCACCACTATAACATCAGATCAAGTAAGTCAGTTCGAATCGGATCTTTTCAAATCACTTGGCCGTCTTGTGGGGCTCTCCAACAAAATCCGAACGACTTCTTGGCAGCCACAATCAAATTGCATGTGTGAGCGGATGCACAGGACACTGAAAACATCGCTTATGTGTCATTCCGACAAATTTCCGTGGACCCAGATCCTACCAACAGTTCTGCTTGGTCTGCGGATATCATACAAGCCGGATCTCAGCGCGTCACCAGCTGAAATGCTTTAATGGGGCCACCATCTGCATTCCTGGTGAGTTTTTCATTACTCGTGATTTACCAATAAACCCAGTCACTTTTTTATAGAAAATCCGTGCACACTTCCAAGCCTTGCAGCCTGTACCCTCAGCACATTACATAAAACCGGACAAGCAGTTCGTCTTCAAGGACTTGGCCACTAGCACTCACGTTATTCGTCGTGTCGATGGAGTCAAACCGATGCTGACACCTCGATACACCGGACTACATAAGGTCATTCGGAGGTTAGACGAAAAACGCTACGTCATCGACCAAGATGGCACAGAAAAAACTGTCTCCACCGAACAACTCAAGCCAGCATACTTGAAGCGCCTGGAGCACATCAGGCCACCGCAGGTGGAGCACAGTCAGCAGAGAACAAGCACTTCAACCCCTACTCAAAGAAATGCTGAGTCCGAGCCGCAGCGGCAAGCTGCCCCTCAGCAACAACAAATTAACGCGGAGTTTGAGCATCACAAACCAACCGCTCCTCAACCTTCTCAACAGCCGGAGTCCAAACAAACACAACCAGCTACTCTACCTTTCCAGCAGGACCTTGGCCACGAACTTCAACAACTTTTTTCAGCACCTTAACAACAATCGCAAAAAGCAGACGTGGTACAACAACAATAACATGCTACTCAAAAACCAAACCAGCCTAAAAGAGTTCGTTTTTCGTTCCCTTCGCTCCTTCGTCCTGCGAAGCTTTCTGGAGAGGGGGTTGCTGTGGCGACCCGTGGAAACTCGCCACAACAAGCACAGCGGCCACCGCGCAAGCAGAAGCTAGCACCGCGCGCTGTGTACTGTGCGGGGTGCACAGGCAGCACCAGATTAACACCCACGGAGCAAGTCGGCCCTTTTGGGGCCTGAGCGTCCTCCCTTTGCTGGGGGTCCTCAGTCCTGCACCGACCACTTCAGAGTGCAGATGCATCGAATAACGCTCAACGGAGCAGCACAAGCAACCTAAAAATACTTTGTAATTCAATACTTTTTACTTAAGCGCATTTCGTTCCTGTTAAATGAACAATAATAGACTTTCAATACAATAAAGATACAGTTTTACTTAACCAGTGTTAAAGTTACTTTCAAACCCGTTTTCGTCACTAAGATAAATTATAGGCAAATTCATATCAATCACCAGTCGGCTAGGAAACCCGACTGTGTCTGTTCTATAAAATTCCACATGCTCCCTAAAGAGTTCAAGTGCTTCTTGGGACAGTCGTTTTTAATTGGCAAAAGATCTCTCACCAGGAAACTAACTGGCTATCAAATCAGAAACCCAATTCTTGTTTAAAAGGCCACCTCGAATTCGGCCAATCGTTCTGATCTCTGAATAAAGAGTTCAAGTGCTTCTTGCGACAGTCGTTTTTAATTGGCAAAAGATTTCTCACCAGGAAACTAACTGTAATCAAATCAGGAACTCAATTTTTGTTCAAAACGCTACCTGGAACTCGGCAAATCATTCTGTTCCCTGAATAAAGATTCGGAAAGTTCCTTGGGACAGTCCTTTTCAAAAACCAAAAGATTTCTCACCAGGAAACTAACTGTAATCAAATCAGGTACTCAATGGAAATCTCTTCCAAAGGTGATGAAAAATAAATAAATAAAAAGACCCAGGGGCAGCATGAGTTTTTTTACCTCAAGTAAGAAAATAAAACCAGCTGGTACAACTGTCTATGCAAAAGAATGTTAGAAGTCACGCGTTTTTTTTTCATTTGTTAGCTCAGAAGTTAATACAGCTTGCTGTATTTTTCTTTTGGATGAGGATACATTGTACGCGCTCTGAGAAAATAGTTACGTTTTTAGACAAATTAAATTTTTTTTTAAATCTCCTTCAAAATTTCTGTGCTTGTAGAAATAGTACTTCAATAAATAAGTAAAAAATTCGTTTTAAGTAGTACTTGAATGAAAATACACCTGTGTTTTTATTTCAAAAAATTTCTATATTTCGTTTCTTTATTGTTCTTCAAATTCGGAAAATAATTAATCTCCAAGTACAGACACAACAAAACAACTAAATAAAACACAAGGATTTTTATTAAATTCAAATTTTGAACATGGTTCACAACAAATTTGACTCAGAATCAAGGGCTGCAACGGAGACTCCGGGAGGAAAGAGCAATAGTCATAGCAGTAGGTCTTCAGCTGAATATTGTAGCGGTCGAAAAACAGCAGCTCGCCCTTGGCATAGCGTGGATTGAGAACGTCACCTGTGAAAAAAAAGTTCAAAATTACTTATTTAAAAAAATTTCCGAGCACGGAAATCGTTTGAAAGATAGAGACTGAAATAAAAAAATTTTTTAACATAAAACGGATACACCCTATAATATTCAAAGGGTTTATTCATACACAACTATAGTTTTGTATGAATAAAACCTTTAAATTAATTAAAAATCACCAAAAAAAACCAAGATTTCACATACTTGCGCATTTGAGTCAACGGAACCCAACGGCGACGGCAATGGCAAGTCTCTTTCATCACGACGACAGATTCAGCAGGGTCTGCTGGACGGCGTGGATTGTACACTGTGAAAAAAAACCTGAATAGTCATGTAATATAATGGTTTTTTTTTTCAAAAAAAATCAAGTTTACTACTTACGAGTACCTGTGCTGGTAGTAAGCCGTGGAGGAACTTCAAGCAACAGTGACGCGACTTAGCTAGTGACTCCCTCTAAATCACCGATTTATTATAAAATACGACTAAATAAAAATTTCAATGATAACGCTTTCATTTAAAAATTACTTACCGGTGTTTGTGCCGGTAGCAAGCAGTCGAGCTCTTGGGATTCACAGCTTCACGTGATGCTGACGCAACTCCGAAATTGTACTGTGATGAATTGAGCCAGCTACGAACCTTTTGATAGTACGATGCTAATTTCATCACATTTTTGTTCAAACTCTAAACGACAATACCATGATTTCACAGGACTGGTGTTTTAAACTGGTAAGGGTTATGTTTATGTTCGCTCGATTAAATACAGCCTTCTATGTTTGTGAGATCTTGAATTCTAAACCTCACTTTTGAAGTTTATGCATATTTCTAATCGTTGATGAAAAAAAACTGATTAAAAAAAAAAAATTATTAATATATATTTTGGAAGCAGGGTAAAATTCTGAACACAAAAATATTAATATCTCAATTGGTCCATATCTAATGAATCATAGTGAAGAGTCTTTTCTGCAGGTCCTACTGAACTTTTTACTTACTTGATATAAAATTATCGTCAAGCTCGTTCAATTAGAACAATATCGAAGCTAATACTCGGCAGTAGTGTAGCTTCGAGACCTGTTTTTCGTTTTTTCTATAAAAAAAGAGCCACGGAAGTCTCTTGAAGTCTTTTCCGCAGGTCCTACTGACCTCTTTCTTACTTATTATTGAATTGTCTTCAAGCTCGTACGATAAGAACAAAATCAAAGCTGTAACTCGTCAGTAGTGCAGCTTCAAAGCCTGTTTTTCGTTTTTTTTAGTATAAAATGGCTACGGTAGTCTCTATAGAGTCTTCTCTGCAGGTCCTAGTGACCTTTTTCTGAATCATCATTAAATTATCTTCAAGCTCGTTCAATTAGAGCAATATCGCAACGGTTACTTTTCAGTAGTGAAGCATCAAAGCTGGTGTTTTGTTTTTCCAATCAAAAAAAAGACACGGTATTTTCTATAGAGTCTTCTCTGCAGGTCCTACCGATCTATTACTTACTTATTTTAAATTATCTTTGATCGTTAAATTAAAACAAAATCGAAGCTTTTACTCGTCAGATGTGCAGCCTCAAAGCCGGTTTTTCGTTTTTTTTAGTATAAAATGGTTACGATAGTCTCTATAGAATCTTCTCTGCAGGTCCTAGTGACTTTTTTCTGAATAATGATTAAATTATCTTCAAGCTCTTTCAATTAGAGCAATATCGCATTTGTTACTTTTCAGTAGTGAAGCTTCAAAGCCGGTTTTTTTTTTCTATCAAAAAAGAGCCAAGGTATTCTCTATAGAGTCTTCTCTACAGGAGTCCTACTGACCTTTTTCTTACTCATCATTAAATTATCTTCAAGCTCGTTCAATTAGATCAATATCAAAAATGTTAGTCGTCAGTAGTGAAGCTTCAAAGCCATTTTTTTTTTTTTTTTTTTTTTTTATCAAAAAAGGGCCATGGCAGTCTCTATAGAGTCTTGTCTGCAGGTCTTACTGACTTTTTTTTTTCTGAAGCATCATTAAATTATCTTCAAGCTCGTTCAATTAGAGCAATATCGCAACTGTTACTTTTCAGTAGGGTAGTTTCAAAGCCGGTTTATTCTGTTTTCTATCAAAAAAGAGCCACGGTAGTCAAAATAAAGTCTTTTCCAAGGACAAAATTGAAACTGTTACTCAACAGTAGTGCAGCCTCAAAGCCTGTTTTTCGTTTTTTTTTAGTATAAAATGGCTACGGTAGTCTCTCTAGAGTCTCCTACTGAGCTTTCTCTTATTATCAAAAAGGGGCCATGGTAGTCTCTATAGAGTCTACTCTGCAAGTCCTACTGACCTTTTCCTTACTCATTATTCAATTATCTTCGAGTTTGTACGATTAGAATCAAAGCAAAGCTGTTACTCGTCAAAAGTGAAGGTAAAAAGCCGGTTTTTTTTTTTTTTTTTTTTTTCAAAAAAGGGCCGGTAGTCTCCATAGTCTTCTCTGAAGGTCCTACTGACCTTTTCCTTACTCATTTTTGAATTATCTTTGAGCTGGTACGATTAGAACAAGATCGAAGCTTTTACTCGGCATTAGTGCAGCCTCGAAGCCGGTTTTTCGTTTTTTTTAGTATAAAATGGCTACGGTAGATTCTATAGAGTCTTCTCTGCAGGTCTTACTGACTTTTTTTTCTGAAGCATCATTAAATTATCTTCAAGCTTGTTCAATTAGAGCAATACCGAAGCGGTTACTTTTCAGTAGTGAAGCTTCAAAACCGGTTTTTCGTTTTTTCTATCAAAAAAGTGCCTCGGTAGTCTCTATAAAGTCTTCTCCGCAGGTCCTACTGATCTTTTTCTTACTTATTATTAAATTATTATTGAGCTCGTACGATGAAAACAAAATCAAAGCTGTTACTTTTAGAAGTGTTTCTTTAAAGCCTGTTTTTCGTTTTTTTTAGTATATGAGTAAATCCTCCAAACTCCTTTTTTTTTTACAGTAATTTTGAAACTTTTTCAATTTTTGAAGCTCACTCTTAAAATTTTGGCAATAATTCTTTAAAATGATAAGAAATAAAAAAATGCTGCGTGGATGGTCATAACAAGTTGCCTGAAATAATTATTCAAACAATTAAATTATTTTAAAAAAAAATGAAAATCTGACTATGACAATCGATTTTTTATTAAAAAAATAAAAGGATGGATAGTATTCTTTCAATTATAAGCTGAGTTTTTTTATAATAATCATCTAAACAACTTGAATTTTTTATAATAGTCATCATACATCACTTTATGAATAGGATAGGGTCATCTATTTTTTATGTATTTTAATATTGGCAATAATAATATATAGGTGATAATATCCACCTACCGATCTTTTTACACTAATCGTCTAAGTAAATTATAAGTAAAGAGCAAAAAAATCGATAAATATAAGTTCATTACTACGTCGTTGACTGTCTGCTGCTGAAAGACATTAGTCAGTATCGTCTGCGACAGGTTGAGTTCGAAGGTGCGAATAATAGAAAAACTTTTTTTTAAAACTAATTAAAGTTTTTTGGCTTCAGGCAGCTGGTCTTAGTTAACTAAAGTCATGTTTTATCATTCACACTTAAATTTGGAGACTTTTTTTTAAATCTGTGGATGTGCGAGCTAAAAAAAACATTTTTTACAGGAATTCACGCTCGAACTTTTCAGAATAAATCGATGTAAATAATGGCTTATTTTGAAAGCACATTATTCGGATTGGTCTTAAATTATTTGTCAAAGTATGTAGTTTCAGACGAATGTATATTTATAGCGTTTGAATAATGCCTGAACCTGCAAAAACTTGAAAAAATAGGTTATTCATTTCTATCAAAAACGTGTGTACACATTTTTGAAGTTATGTCATTTCTCGAAAAATACAGGCACAATCTTTTTATTGGTCGTAAAACATTCTTAGAGCCCAGTATTAATACCTCGATCAGTTGTAAATATGTAAAAAGATTGCCTGAAAAAATTACAGCAGATAATATTTTCAAAACTTAGTTCCAGACATAGCATTTTCTTGCGTTTTACAGAGTAAAACCTAATCCCCCAAAAAAGTTCATGATATCAAACTATAAGAATTTTTTGATTTTAAAAATACGACATTTATCTGTTAATTCAACTAAACTCTATCAAAGCTTACAGAAGTCAAAAAAGTATCTTCATATAGAGTTTGGTAGAGTTTAGTTGAATTAAAAGATAAATGTCGTATTTTTAAAATCAAAAAATTCATATAGTTTGATATCACGAACTTTTATTAAAAATCCTTTAATTAATGTTTTGGCTAAAACTCTCCCTAAGTTTGTTTAACTCTTCGAGGTTTTTTTCGGGGATATCACTATTTTTTGTTTGGTATAATGTTTTATTTAATACGTATTTTTTGCCTCTCCTTCAATTTTACTAATCGAAGTATAATAAAAATTAAAAATAAGATACAAAAATTTTTTATCAAACTTTTTGTCATAAAATATTGATATCAATTTTCTTTCAAACTAATTCAAATTTAAAAATTAGTGTAAAAATTTGCAAAATTTTGCCATTGTTCCTGCTTTAAGAACTTTTTATGCTTTTTTATGAGGTACTAAAAATCAATATAGGTTCTAATGAAAGAGTATGTCTAGAGGGCATCTCAAGCATACGCTATAGCGCACGAGTGTACGCTATGAGATGTTTACAGCGTACGCTATAGCGTATGCTATGAAATATAGCGTACGCTATAAGATCTTCGTAGCGTACGCTATGAGATGTTTCCAGCGTACGCTATAGCGTATGCTATGAAAAATAGCGTACGCTATAAGATCTTCGTAGCGTACGCTATGAGATGTTTCCAGCGTACGCTATAGCGTATGCTATGAAATATAGCGTACGCTATAAGATCTTCGTAGCGTACGCTATGAGATGTTTCCAGCGTACGCTATAGCGTATGCTATGAAATATAGCGTACGCTATAAGATCTTCGTAGCGTACGCTATAGCGAATGCTATGAAATATAGCGTACGCGATAAGATCTTCGTAGCGTACGCTATGAGATGTTTCCAGCGTACGCTATAGCGTATGCTATGAAAAATAGCGTACGCTATAAGATCTTCGTAGCGTACGCTATGAGATGTTTCCAGCGTACGCTATAGCGTATGCTATGAAATATAGCGTACGCTATAAGATCTTCGTAGCGTACGCTATAGCGTATGCTATATAATAAAGCGTACGCTATAGCGTGTGCTATAAAATATAGCGCACGTTTTGAGATGTTTACAGCGTGCGCTATAGCGTATGCTATGAGATATAGCTTTCGCTGTGAGATCTTCGTAGAGTACGCCTTGAGATGTTAATATCGCACGTTAAATTGTAGCATACGCTAGGAGAGGTTTGTAGCGTACGACAAAAATAGCGTACGCTAGGAGCGGTTCGTAGCATACGCTAGGAGAGCTTCGTAACGTACGCTAGGAGCAGTTTGTAGCATACGCTATAAAATACAATATAGCGTACGCTGTGAGAGGTTTATAGCGTACGCTATAGCGCATGATATAAAACTAATACAGCGTGCGCTATGTATAGCGCATGATATAAACCTAATACAACGTAGGCTATAGCGCATGATATGAAACCAATAAAGCGTACGCTATAGCGCATATTATGAGTTTGCAACGGTTGATATAACATATTGAGTGTGTCTCAGCGAAAAAAAAACCTCAGGCCAAAAGCTGCCAGGTAAAGAGCTAGAAGAAGGGCTTGCCACGATTAAAAAAATCCGTAACCCCTACTTTACCCGAAATTTTCTTGCGGCGATAAGAATTTTAACTAGTTACCCCCCAGCCAAGAAAAGAGCAACAATACCCCCCGCAGCCACGAATAAAAAATTCCTTAATTTACAAAATTCAAAAATGCTTTCCCACCACGTTAAAAGTACGCGGACAGTTTCATGCCACGTTAAGAATGCAAGCTTCTTGCGTGCTCAATTACCACGATAATAAACAATTAAATTATCGACCTCCTGCCAAGTTAAAAACGCGACAAGTCGTTCCCGCTATTTTTGATTTATCCCTTGCTAAGAAATACGTAGCTTGTTATGTCGAATCCCTGCCACGAAGAGATTTAAAGCTAACATTAAAAACTTTGGGACCATCGAATAGTTTTATTGCATATAAATACTTTTTATTTCATAAAGTTTAGCTTAGCAAAGTGGAGTTTTTGCCCTTACGGGCGTTTAAAGTTTTTGCATCTCCGATTTGGAGAGTGCAGTTATCATACAGCTTAGGCCTTACAGGAAGATCGAGTACTAATAAGGGCTAAACTAAAGTACTAATAAGGGCTGGAATAGCCACACATGCCGTCTCTCCATCTGCCAACACTGAGCAACCACCGACCGTTTTTGCAGCCAGCCACATCACTCATCCTTCCACGGTCCAGATCGAGGCTCTCACCCGGCTGATGAGTCAGGTACTGGACTCTAACACGGGGATGATGTCAAAAATCCGGGCACTGGCTCAACTGCGTAGCAACGGTGGCAACAACTGCAACCACGATAGCCATGGTCAAGGTCGCGGTCACAGTCAAAGCCACAGACGTTCGCGTAGCCCCGCTGCACCAGGTGGCGTCTGTTTCTACCATGCAAGGTTTGGCGATGCCGCAACACGATGCCAGTAACCTTGCGCACTGGAGAGAAAACCCCTTGCTACAAAGGAAAACTAGGACCACTGTCTTCTGTTTCGGTGGTAGACGACAGACAACCCCGATTTGTCGAACGAAAGCCCAAAAGAAAGCCGCCTATTCATCTGTGACCGGAATTCAAACAACACCTTTTTGGTCGATTTCGGCTCAGTTTTATCAATATTACCTGTTTCAGCTCTAAAATCTGCTTTACAATTGCAACCCTCTGGTCTCAAGCTACACGCAGATAACGGGACCACCATCAACACGTATGGTCAACAGTACCTGTAGCTTAACCTGGGCATCCGAAGGCCGATCAGGTGGGCTTTCACCGTCGCTGACGTGGACAGACCCATCATTGGCACAGATCTACTGACCCTCTTCGGTCTGGTCACAGATCTAAAACGACAGCGATTACAGGACCCAGAAACCACGGTTTCGTCTGGAGGCTTCACAAAACCAACTAACCTCCACGGATTCTCAGTGGTTGCAGCTTCCTACGTTACGGACGCACCCAAGCAGTACCACAGCCTTCTCAGGGAATTCGAACACCTTTCTCTTCCCAGAGCAGCACCCAACATGGCTTTCAACTCGGACACCATGCATGGTTTCTGGGTCCTGTAATCGCTGTCGTTTTAGATCTGTGACCAGACCGAAGAGGGTCAGTAGATCTGTGCCAATGATGGGTCTGTCCACGTCAGCGACGGTGAAAGCCCACCTGATCGGCCTTCGGATGCCCAGGTTAAGCTACAGGTACTGTTGACCATACGTGTTGATGGTGGTCCCGTTATCTGCGTGTAGCTTGAGACCAGAGGGTTGCAATTGTAAAGCAGATTTTAGAGCTGAAACAGGTAATATTGATAAAACTGAGCCGAAATCGACCAAAAAGGTGTTGTTTGAATTCCGGTCACAGATGAATAGGCGGCTTTCTTTTGGGCTTTCGTTCGACAAATCGGGGTTGTCTGTCGTCTACCACCGAAACAGAAGACAGTGGTCCTAGTTTTCCTTTGTAGCAAGGGGTTTGCTCTCCAGTGCGCAAGGTTACTGGCATCGTGTTGCGGCATCGCCAAACCTTGCATGGTAGAAACAGACGCCACCTGGTGCAGTGGGGCTACGCGAACGTCTGTGGCTTTGACTGTGACCGCGACCTTGACCATGGCTATCGTGGTTGCAGTTGTTGCCACCGTTGCTACGCAGTTGAGCCAGTGCCCGGATTTTTGACATCATCCCCGTGTTAGAGTCCAGTACCTGACTCATCAGCCGGGTGAGAGCCTCGATCTGGACCGTGGAAGGATGAGTGATGTGGCTGGCTGCAAAAACGGTCGGTGGTTGCTCAGTGTTGGCAGATGGAGAGACGGCATGTGTGGCTATTCCAGCCCTTTTGGCTCGCTCCATCATCCGGTCAGCAAAACCACCGAACTCAGTTAGATCCTTGTTGCCATGGATCTCTACGTAAGCCTGCAGGTCTGGCGGCAGCATCTCTGTCTATTTGATTAGCAGGGCTTCTTCGTCGATCTTGCCATTGGTCAAGCTTTTCATCTCCCGGAGCAGCGCCGATGGTGTCTTTGTACCAAGATCCAGGCCTCCAAAGAGCTTGTGCAGCTTCTGGCCAGGCGTATCTGCAAACCTGGCTGTTAACTCAAGTAAGGAATCAAATTTACCTGCAGCCAGAGCATTAATCATAATGTCCGGGTTGTCATTTAATAGCTCCCTGGCTAGTTGACTGATGACCTTGAAATACTTTTGCTGGTCATCTGTTATGCCATTTGCCTCGAGCATATTTTCGGCACAGATAAACCAGGCCTCTACCTGCAGTTCGAGAAACGGGGGCAGTTGTTGGCTGCCGTCGTGCTTGCAGTTGCCGTTGGTAGCCGCGCCGGGAGCAACGGGGTAGTTGGGTAAGGTCCTGGGTCCGCCAGGGTGGTGTTGCTGAGAGTCGGGGGAGGCGTCACTGATGGCTGGACTAGCTATTCAGTCTCGGCTGCAAGGTCCTCGTCGACAAGCAGAGCTGCACCAATTGATTGTTCGCTGGAGGGGGTGTTTGAGTCACCCTGACCGTCAGCAGCGTCGTCCGGTTGTCGCTTCGCAGCAGCTTGAGTGCGAGGAGGGGTGTGAGTCATGACGCACTATACGCCCCATTTATGCACATCACCACCCAGGTCGCACTTGTGTCACAGTTTTTAACATTTATTTTTTATTTTTTTAATTAACTAGCGGGCACATTGGCGCACACAATCACTTATGACGAACGTTCGTACGCACTAGTATTGTCCGTAGTTCCGAGAAAAAAGTACCCAAGCCACCTTCTTTGGCGCGCGTCGGAGCAAAAGTGGGAAAACTCGAGTGGGGGTGGTAGCGTCCTGCGGAGGAGGGAGAGAGACGCCGTAGCAGTGCAGGAAACTCGGGGAAAAACCGACGCCGTAATGGCGCGTCACTTTCACTTTTTGTCTCGGCGCGGGGGAAGAACTGACAGTTTAAAATGACGTGGCGGTTTTTCACTTTAGAATTGTTAACAAAGTTTTTTTTAAAACAAACTTTTTCACTCACAAGTTGATTTAAAACTCGGGGTCACCAATATGGAATTTTATAGAACAGGCACAGTCGGATTTCCTAGCCGACTGGCGGTTGAAATGAATTTGCGTATTATTTATCTTAGTGAGAAAAACGGGTTTGAAAGTAACTTTTTTCAATAGGAACATGTATTAGGGTACTTTTCGATTAAGAAAACGATGGGACAAGTACTACAATGCCGTTGAGTGTATCAGCTCGATGGCCTTGTATATTTTTCTCCACGCAAGATGGCAAAGTAAAAAAGGCCGTCGAGTAATTTGGGTGCGTTAGTGTCAAGTGCGAATCGTTAAAAAAACCCATAAAAATTTGATGATTCTTAGCTCTTGTTTCCACTTGATAATGTAGGCATTGCATTCTGAGAATCCTCTATTTTTCTCAAAGTACCCTAATACATGCCCTATTGAAAAAAGAATGGTACCTAAGGTGAGTCAGAAGTTCTACTGGCCATCTCGAGTTTCTATGTGCTGCGCTCGGCTATGCTGCGCTCCGCTTCGTGCAGCACATCAAACTCTCGACGGCCATGTAGAACTTCTCACTCATGTTGGATAATATACCATTAACACTTGCTACGTAAAACTGTATTTTTATTGTATTGAAAGTCTATTATTGTTCATTCAACAGGAACGCAATGTGCTTAAGTAAAAAGAATTGAATTACAAAGTATTTTTAGGTTGCTTGAGCTACGATGCATCTGCACTCTGAAGTGGTCAGTGCAGGGCTGAGGACCCCTAGCAAAGGGAGGACGCTCCGGCCCCAAAAGGGCCGACTTGGTGCGTGGGTGTTAACCCATTAACGCCCAAATGGCCGAGATTTTTCGGTAAACTTTGGGTTGAAAAATCCTAAAGAAAAACTCGAAGAATTGATAGGAAAATTCCCGTTTCGACTATTTTCAAGTATTCTCTACAAGGTCCTGTAGTTAAAAATAGCAAAAAAGTTGTTTTTCAATTTATTTATTTATTTATTTAACAAAGCAAGACGGGCATAAATTGCCTAATTACAAATGATTAATAAAATAAAGTAACATTATATATAAAAATGGTTGATGAAAATAAAGGTCACTCGTAGCAGTTCACTCTATGTTTAATTAACCTTTTAAACGACCCAATAGTAGTATTTCTAATATCATCCGGCAGCACATTCCATGATCTTATTAATCTGTTCGTTACGCAGAAATATAAGTAGTTGAGATTAGTATGGGTTTCGACAAATTGTCGCTGATTTCTTAAGGAGTAAACGGAAGGTCTTGGGGTAAAAAGGGATGAAATGACTGGATCATTAAATGAGTTGTGTGTAATTTTAAAAGCTAATAGATAGTCATTATATGAGTGGAGAGAGGAAACAGAAGGGATTTTAAATTTGAAAGCAATGGGGCTGTAATCGTGATCAAATCTGTTAAATGGGGATCTAGATTTAAGTGCAAGATAGCGGAGAAACGAATGATGTATAGTTTGAATTTTAACACGTAAAAAAATGAGGTAAAGAGACCAGATGGGTGAGCAATAACTAAAGTGAGGGAGAACAAGAGATTTATAAAGAGTAATGATAGTGTTAGAATCAGAGAATGATCGAGTGGAACGTTTCAAAAAACCAAGGGAGCGAGAAGCATTACAGCAGATATTAAGTATGTGAGTTTTAAAATTAAGACTAGAATCCATCATAATACCGAGATCTTTTCCACAAATGGGTTTTTCAAGGACCGTATTATCAATTAGATAATCATGTAGGTGAGGATCGTTGGAACGTGAGAAGGAGAATGAAAGACATTTTTTGATATTAAGGTCAAGGCCGTTACTCAAGGACCAGAGGTATACAGCGTTAATGTCAGCTTGTAGGCGTTCAGCATCCAGTGGAGATTTAATTAATCTGTAAATTTTAAGATCATCAGCATAAAGAAGAAAATTAGAGAAGCGAATTACAGTGGAAATGTCGTTGATAAAGATGATGAAGAGTAAAGGGCCCAAGTGCAATCCCTGTGGAACACCAGATGTCATGGTGAATGAAAATGAAACGACGTTATTGATGCGGACTGACATAGTTCTGTTGGTCAAATATGAAGAGAACCAATCGAGGTAGTTTGCAGAGATACCGAATGAGTGAAGTTTTTGACTAAGTCTAACATGGTTAACAGAGTCAAAAGCCTTTGAATAATCAGTATATATAGTGTCGACTTGAGAAGATGAAGTAAATGCGTCGTTGATATGAGAAGTAAATATGAGAAGGTTTGAAAGGGTTGATTTATTTTTGATAAAGCCATGTTGTTCAGTGATTATTTTATCGGATAAAAATGATGATAAATGATAGGCAACAACGGCGTTGAAAACTTTGGCTAGTGAACTGAAAATTGAGATTGGACGATAATTTTTTATATTCTGGAAATCATCATTTTTAAAAATGGGTTGAATATAAACAGATTTTCAAAAATCTGGGAATACCCCAGAAGACAAAGATTGATTAAAAAGAGTAAGGACAGGTCTGCGAATAGAGGGCTAGCAGTTTTTAATGAAAATATTTGGGATGTCATCAGGACCTGAACTAGCAGAGCATTTAATATCATCGACAATTTTATCAAGCTAAGTAACTGATAATTCAAACGAGAATTCATCGGATGGAGGTGGACCATGAAAGTAGGACAAAGAATCTGCTTTATACATTGTCTTGAAATGCGAAGCGAAAAGATTAACTGTATCCAATTCATTCTAAGATTTTATATCATTGAGAAACATATTCCTTGGAATGGACCCAGAGTTGTTTAGGTTGTTAATAAAAGACCAGAACTTCTTGGGATTACAAACGATGGAAGACTCAACTGATGAAATATACTCGCGATATTTAATGCGAGATTGTCTAATACACATGGCGCGAAGACGTTTGAATTCATCGGAGTAATCTTGGTCACCTGATTTCCATTTATAATGAGCGTAGCGTTTACGTTCAATCTGGTCAATAAGATCATGGTCGTACCAAATCGGATATTTGAACGTATTGGATTGCTGAAAAGGAACGTAATCGTTAATAACAGAATGTAAAATATTATAGAAATTCTTAACATTATTATTAATATCACAATCTTTAAGTATATCAGACCATTGAGTTGCATTAAGAGTAGAATTAATACTAGAAAAGTCAGCTTTCAAAAAATTTTTATGAAAAATCCGTTGTCCAAAGTTTTCTTGACCCACATTAGAGCTAGAAGATTTAATATTGATGAGAAGAGGAACATGGTGGGAGTCGGTCTTTACCAGCATCTCATTGAAATCAAGAGTGGAGATTGATCCATCGTTTGGGCCAAAAAGTAAGTCGAGTGTGTAATTAGTATTGGAGTCAAGAATCGGGTAGAATTGGTCCACATTAAGTTGATTGACAGTTGAGAGCAGGATTGAGGCACATAGCTGGATGTTGTTGTCGGCCTTGTGATTGGGCATAAAGTTGAGAGGCGAATTAGACAAATTAATATCATGTAAATTGAAGTCGCCAACCAGAAGAAGTTTGTGTCCAGGATATTTATTTAAGAGTTCTTCAATATTTGATTGTAAAGAGATGTATATTTCAGGACGGCAGTACGGAATGTAAATACAGCCAATAATATAGTAAATTCCATTTATCTTGACTTCCACAAAGATTTGTTCAGAGCGATTTGAAGAGCATATTAACAGTTTAGATTTGAGTTTCTTGTGGATAGCTAAAAGAACACCACCACCTTTAGATAACATATCACTGATTCTATCACATCTAAAAATTTCATAGTTTGTAAGACCAAGTTCACCAGAGTTAATGGAGTCTTGAAGCCAGGTTTCAGATACTGCCAAAATGTCGGATACGGTTTTTAATTGAAAAAAGTTGTTCTTGAGTTCTTCTAATTTGCCAATGAGAGAGTGTGCGTTGAGATAGAGTAATGAAGCAGTAGATTTAGAAATATGATTAACTTTAGAAAAATAATTAACTTTGGTAACATGACTGGAAGGCTTATAATGAGACTTGTAGAGTGAACTTTTGGAAGAAAATTGCTTGGAATGAGACCAGTATCTTGAGGCTTGCTCAGCTATTGAAAAATTGAGTTGAGAGAAGATGAACTTGTATTAGGCTGAGAAGCATAACTAGGTGGGTTCCTATTCAAAGTATTACCTGATCTAGTGTTTGTGGATGAGGTTGATGGTCTGCTAATAGGATATTGGTTAGGAAAAATGATGTTTCTCATAGAGTCAACAACCACAGGGCAATTATTTCTCATTCTGACTTTAAATAAATTAGTTGGATTTTGTTGATTGTGGTTTTGGACCATATTAGATAAAAGAATTTTCTGATCCATTTGAGATTTGGTAAGGTCACCGGTGACAGACACACCACTGGGAAGAAGCTTGGAATGTTTGAAAACAGAGTGAACTTCGCTTGGTGATCCGAGTCTAACTTTAATAGGTCTGTCCTTTCCTGTTGTGAATTTACCCAATCTACTATGGTCAGTAATATGAAGCGACAAGCCAGGAATCTTCTTAAGAATAGAGTTTACAAGTTCAGAGTCTTGCAGTTTTGGTCTTTTTGTTCCTTCACACCTCTAAGAATAATATTATTGACTCTGAAATTAATATTATTAGTCTCATTAAAGATTGTGGAAACAAATGTATTAAAAGAGATGGTGTCCGATAAGGTTAAATTAGTGATGTTTGTTGGTTTCTCCAGCTCAGTAGTTTTCCTGTTCAAGTTCTCAATAGCAGACTGCAATGAATTGAATCTGGAGTCCAGGTTCTCATTGAGTTTAGAAAAGTGAACATTAAACATCTCGTTAATGTCATCTTTACTAAAAGCCGGGCCAGCATTAGAAAGTCCGGAGGTGTCCATATTATTTGAAAGAGTATTATTGTTTTCCAGGAGTTTTAAAGTCTGTTCGAAAGCTGTAGAGTTGGCCAATGAGGTCCTAAAATGTATCATGTGCTCAATGCATGTACGACAGGTAGCCTCATTACCATTATCAGAAATAGAAATTGAAACTTTAGCAAGTTGAGCACAGATGCGATGAAAACTCTTGTGACAGATAATGCATGAGATCTCTGCGGTTGAACTAGGCGTGGTACATTCCAATTGTTCATTAACAAAAAAAAAAAAAAAAAAAAAAAGTTCTTTTATGGATTTTTTTTTTTTAAATAGAATTTTACGGGGAGCAGGAATTTTTTTTTTTAGTGTAGGAAAGTTGATAAGAGGGGGACGTTAGGTTTTAAATTTCCAAATTTTTTTTAAAATTGTTGTTGCGATTTTTTTTGACAAAATGGCAGTCAAAAAAGTAGGACATAAATTTTCGCGTCGCGGCAAATGATAGAAAACGGACATAAAAAACGAGTTTTTTTAGAACTAAATATGGGCTTGAGAATAAAAAAAGAGTGTTTTATTTGTTTCATGATAGTCTCCATCATTAAATTTTCCAAATTTGAAGAATTAGGCCCAATACTGTCTGGACCCAAAATTGAAAATAGAATTATTGAAAAATAAAAAATACTACAGTATTGTACTCAAAGTTTTAAGAATAAAGTATAATTAACATTTTTTTGATTGGACGTACCGTTTTTGCATAAAAATTCATCGAAATTGGGCTCACCACCGTAACCACTGCTACTCATTCGCCCGAGTCTTCTTCGAACTTGGTTTGTATTTAGTGTGATCAATAGTATTGTAAACGGCTGATGGGGTTGTTGATGAAGAATTTGAGGTCAAACTTACGAAGCAAAGATCCATAAATTCTCACGAAAAAATCGTTTGTCCAATCAAAAAACTGGCGAGGATAAATTTTTTTTCTTAAAAATTTGAGTATGATTATTGTGGTTTTTTTATTTATCGAGAACTAAATTTTTTCTTTTGGGTCCTATAGTATTGGGCCCAATTATGAGAACTTTGTGTTAAAGCATAATGCAGTGTAATCGTGCTAATTTTATGCTCCGTATTCACATCCACTCCGGCATCTAGTAAGTTTTCACATTTTAGTTAAAAGAAATAATTAATCTCAAACTTTAGTTCATAAATCTAAATAAATTTAAAATTTGTAAACATTTCCAATAATTTTATATGTTAGCTAAAAGATTACATTTACCATATTAATCTCGATAGAAAATAAATGTATATAAAATTTAGTTTATTATTTATGGAAAAATGTTTCATTAATTTTTATAATTTTATCGAGAATTTTATCTTCATAAAGTATAAAATTATAAGATTTGAAATTTCAAAAAATTTATTGAAAAATTTTTGAAGTAGTTAATTTTTTTTAATTCCCTATAATATCTAGCCGTTTGCATGCGACGACGGCATCCTCTATTATATTAAGAAGTTTATTTTCGTCGTCGTAGTCGTCGTCATCGTCGTCGACTTTCTTTTTAAAAAAAAAGTGACTCAGACGTCTCAGATCAATTAGAAATTTGGCACTCGGGGGTTTTCGGGGCTGCTGATCACGAATCCAACATTCATTTTTCAATTTGACCTATGTAAAGTCTACTTATTCAAGGTTGAAATTTATTTTTTCTCAGGCTCTTTTCAGACTTTGACGTCTATGATTAATTAGAAATTGAGTAGTCAGGGGTTTTTGGGAGTGCTGATAACGAAACTAACCTTTATTTTATAATTTGCGTAAAAATTCATTTTCAATAGCATTTTTTTGAAACATCGTATAAAAGGGTTTTTTGGGTTTCTGATTATGAATCTGATATTCATTTTTAAAATTTGCCTAGGCAAGGGCTACTTAGTTAAAGTAAAAATCTATTTTTAATAGCTCCTTTTTCAAACCTTGTCTACGGGGATTTTTTATATTGCTGATTACGAACGATTACGATTACTGACCTTTACTTTTTGTTTTGATCTATGTAAGGGCTACTTACTTAAGGTAAAAATTCATTTTCAATAAAGAATTTTTTTGAAACTTCGTATATGGAAGTTTTTGGGGTTGCTAATTACGAATTTGACGTTTGTTTTTTAAATTGACCTACGTAAGGGGCTACTTACGTAAGGTAAAAATTCATTTTTAATAGCATCTTTTTCAAACTTTGTCTACGGGGATTTTTTAGGTTGCCGATTACTAATCTGACCTTTATTTTTTTTAATTTGGTCTACTTAAAGGGCTACTTATTTAAGATAAAAATTTATTTTTAATAGCATTTTTTTAAAATGAACAGGGTTTTTAGGGTTAATATATTTTGGTATGAACTATTTTTTATAAGTATTTCATTTTCGTATTTTATTTTAGATACTTTCAATAACAATATTTTTAAACTTTTTGTTTTAATTGAAAAATAAAAAAAAAATAATTAAATTCTTAACCGAGCAAGCGTTAGCGCAGCGAGGTATAGAAGCTAGTCATTTATTGAAAAAAACACCTAGGTAAAAATAGTACAAATAAATTGAAGAAGTAAAAAAGTAAATCAACTAACAAATAAAGACTTATGAATGTTTATCTATAATTTAAGTTTCTTTAGAATTTCGAAAAAATATTCTTAGTAGGTACAATAATGGTTCGCTCATTCAAATGCCGAGGCATCCCTAGTATAAAACTCTAGTTCTTCCTGCTTTACTGTTATCAAATTTGGACTTCTTATCAAGCATACAACATATATGAACTGGAAAATATTAATCACAAATTCCTCAGATACCTATCATTTAAAGCCAATATGCCTATATGTGAAATTAATCACAACTACTCTGTCATGGCATCAAAATTTAAAATACCTTCTGTTAAATCCTTGCATAGTTATTATGATTTGTTATTAGTCTTCAAGACTCTGAGAAACTGTATGAATTGTGCAGATGTCAATGCTCTTTTTCCCTATAGGAATTTGAAATTTAATATTAGAAATTCAAGAGTGCTTAATGAGTGTAACACAAGCTGACTACTTTTTTAATATTAATACCAAGAGATTCAAGAGAAGCTGGAGCACTTCTCCACCTAGTCTTAGAAACTGTAACAATATTGGCATTTTAAGAAAGAATGTATAGGACATAATGTGGAATATAATTAATCTACACTCAAAAAAAAATTCAACTTTGAGAGCTAATGAAGCTGGCTATAATAGCTAAACACGTTGATAATATCAGATTCGCTATGATAACCAACAACGTTGGCTGAATCTACCAACGAATGATAGATTGTTCGCGCGACTCGCGCATGACGCACTTAACCTATTAAATAATATTCCTCATCCATGTTTATTTTGAGGCTAGCCTCTGGAGCGTCGTTTGAAAAGCTGTGATAATAAATGTAGTAAGAATTATTCGTTTTAAAACTGATTAGTATTTGAAATTTCTAAAACGGATAAATTTGTTACTCAAAAATTAAGATGCTGGAAATTTCCGGAGGAGTTTATTCAGCGTTTTCAGAGTAAATATAATTAAACTATAAACTGATTTTCATTACTTTTTTATTGATAAAACTATTTGGAAAGTTTTTTTGAGTTCAATAGACTAAAGATTTCGTTCATTAATTTTTATGAATTCATGTTGCAACTATTTGCATTGCATGTACATTTTGCAGCAGCAGGAATAGATAAAGATTTTTTTTTTTGTGAAAATAGAACTTGGATTGAAGATTTATTTAATAAGAGTGAATGTGGGTTTAAAATAAAGCTAAAATAAGACTTGATGATTTAAATGAAATGTGTGATTCAAACGACTCGACCAACGACGGAGACAAAGAAAATGCCTCAAGTAACGAGTTCAATAGAAGTATGGATTCATGTAGCAAGTCGAATAATAGTAGCTCTGAATATTTTCACCCGAGATCTTTAAATGCGATGGGAATTTCCCAGCTTGATTTAGAACCTATAGTTCCTGGCACTTCTCAAATTTATACCATCATACATATGATTTTTTTTAAATATTTGATCAAGTATAGTATTTCTCACGGCCATGTATAGTCAATGTATCTACTCGGGCTGTAGTCCTCGTATCCTTCCGAAGGACTGTATCACTTTGCTGCAAGTAGCCTCAAGATGCCTTTCCAACCTCCGTTTGGAGTCAAATATGAACCCTTGGTATTAAATCTCACTAGTCAGGCTTAAGATCCAGCTTCATGAGATGAAGGCTCTCAATAGGGTTGGCAACTTTTTGAAATTTATAATATTTTTTTGCTTATTTAGTTAAAATATTGAAAAATAATCGACACGTATTTTTTTCTTTTTTTTAATAAACTAAAATTAAAGGAACTACAAGTGTTCAAATTTTAAAAAACTTCAATGTATACAGATATACTTCTAATGGGATTTTCGGCCAATTACGTCATCAGCTCATGGATTCAAAAACTTTTCTTAATTTTTTTCTTGCTCAATTTTCATTTAAAAATTCTAAAAAAATGTTAAAATTCATTAAAAATCAAGAACTTTTGAAAACATATATTTTTAAAGTACCGGTTGCTAACCCTATTGTAAAGCACTAACACAACCCCAACCTTATCTGGTTTCACTGTAAAGTGGACCTCTTCACACCTTTCGATGATCCTCAGTGCAAGTTGCATCCGGCCTACCCCTTTATCTGTGTTGTCTACCCGGACTAGGATGAGGACGTTGTCGGCATCTGCCAAAGCATAAGTGCTGGCCTCGTCCAGCAACTGCAGTAGGGCATCGACAGTTAAGCATCACATCGTTAAGGAGAGTACTCCTCCTTGTGGGCAGCCTTTCTCAACCGCTCCCTTATGGGCGTGATTCTTTCAAGTGGCTAGCCATCTCCTCATACTTTACATGTTGCTCATCCATCTCACCAGCGTGGGTGGGATGGCATGACCCTTCACACCCTTATAGATGCTCTCCATCGCGGTGTAATTGAATCCGTCCTCTATGTTAAGCAGAACTGCTAGCACATATCCTTACTTTTCCATGCCTTTCCTGATCTAAGACTCAGCCTTTATGAGAGTGGTGTCCACGGACTCGCCTCCCCGGTAGGCGTGCTATCTGTGATGCAATTGTCTCATTACTAGAGACGTCTCTACTAAGTGCCTGTGGACTAACCTTCCAAGAATTTTCAACAAAAAGGACGAAAGAAAGATGGGTCTGTGGTCCTTCGTACTGATGGCCGCTCTGCTTGGTTATTAATACCACCTTGGCAGTCCTGCAGTTGATCGGGATATATTCGAGAGCCAGGTAGACCCTGGGGATAGCCAGCAGTGCATTGAGGCAATTCACACCGCCTCCAGCCCACTCACCCAAGCTCCATTTCATCATTCTGGGGGTCTGCCACGGGCCGCGTTGCAGAATATGACAGAGCCTGGAAGTCTTAAAGACGTCTTTTTGTCCAGTGCAGTAATTCTGCCAGCCCCTCGTAGGTACCTCTCAAGTTCCTTTTTATACCGTTTTTGAGCAATTTTATAGGCCTCTATGTCTGCTTTCTTTTTGGAACGGTACGATTTATTATAGAGTTTCCGAGGTTTTTTTCTCAAGGCCTCAGGTTCGGATGTCTACAAGGGAAAGCCCTGAGTTTTACCTTTCTTGCTTACCATACAAAAGCACTTACGAAGATCACTTGAAGAGTCTTGCGTAATGCTCAAGTTCAACAGCTGAGTCATATTTTCCAGAGAAGCTAGTGATCCCCCGAGCAGACACTGTAATGCGGCTGCCGAACCCGCGAAGTCGGGCCGAATTCGGCTTCCGAACTCGGTACGAATTCGGTTGGGACGCGGCTGGGCTTTCGGCCCGAGCGCGCACTAGTGCATCTAGCCGAAGTTGCGGTATAAAGATGATTCCTACTAGAGGTCAGAAATCCAGTGTGGTCAGGATGGACACATAGTGCTCCAGGAAATAGCTTCCCCAAGACGTTTTGACTTCAAGAGAATGGACTTCCTGGAGCACCTGGTGATAAGTATCCCCGAAGATGATTTCTCCAGTAAGTTTCGACTCCAGAAGGGTCAGGGTAGACACCTCGAGCATCTGGTGGTAGTTACGCCTTGGAGATGATTTCCCCAGGAAGTTTTGACCCCGGAAGAGTCAGGGTGGACACCTGGTGCACATGGTGATAGTTACGCCTTGGAGATGATTTCCCCAGGAAGTTTTGACTCTGGAAGGGTCAGGGTGGACACCTGGTGCACTTGGTGATAGTTACGCCTTGGAGATGATTTCCCCAGGAAATTTTGACTCTGGAAGGGTCAGGGTGTACACCTGGTGCACTTGGTGATAGTTACGCCATGGAGGTCCACCCTGACCCTTCTGGAGTCAAAACTTCCTGGGGAAATCATCTCCAAGGCGTAACTATCACCAAGTGCACCAGATGTCCACCCTGACCTTTCCGGAGTCAAAACTTCCCGAGGAAATCATCTCCAAGGCGTAACTATCACCAAGTGCACCAGATGTCCACCCTGACCCTTCCGGAGTCAAAACTTCCCGAGGAAATCATCTCCAAGGCGTAACTATCACCAGGTTCTCGAGGTGTCCACCCTGACCCTTCTGGAGTTGAAACTTACTGGAGAAATCATCTTCGGGGATACTTACCACCAGCTGCTCCAGATGTCCACCCTCTTGAAGTCAAAACGTCTTTGGGGAAGCTATTTCCTGGAGCACTATGTGTCCACCCTGACTACACTGGTTTTCTAACGTCTAGTAGGAATCATCTTTATACCGCAACTTCGGCTAGATGCACTAGTGCGCGCTCGGGCCGAAACCCCAGCCGCGTCCCCGCCGAGCTGCAGCCGAATTCGGCATCGCTTCGGATAGTTCGGATACGAACTCGGGCCGAAGTCGCGCCGCATTAAAATGTCTGCTCGGGCCTCCTCGCCAGATTAACCTAATACTCGTTCCAGTTGGTGTTCCTGGGACTCCACCAAAAGGGTCTTTCTGTGGTTTCCCCCGAGATCGAAAAGGTGATGAGGCTGTAGTCTGACACGCAGAGTTTATTCGAGGCTCTCTAGTCTTCCACGGACGAGGCCAATCCAATCGAAGCCATAGCTATGTCGATGAGCTTGTTGTAAGAGAATGGTTTAAGTGGCCCTAAAAGGGCTGGTTTACGTTTTATAATGTAGTCCTTAGAAGAACTCTGTGAAAACCAACGCCATGTGAAGGGTATTTGCGAGTAAAGGAGATCGAGTTTAAAATAATTTGGGTTTATTAAAAAATCGAATATCCCGAATGGTCAGGAAAAGGTGAGGGTGGAACTCGAGTACTTTGTCGGGCACTTTGTATGCAGACGTGACGAAGCACCTGGGTTTAATGTAAAAAGGCGAGATGAACGCTGGCTGCAGTACAAAGTTCGCCTCTGGAGAGTGCTAGTCGGTCTGTAGAAAGAACGAGGAGGCTGCGGGGATCTTACCGCGCGAGCGGTACGGAAAAGAGTCTGTGCAGCCGAAAAAATTCCCGGTATTTATAAGACCAGGCGAGGCAGACCCTGTGAGACGGGGCACCTCCTGGCGGCCTAAAGCGTAAAGCACACCATGGCTCCGGAAAAACGCGAGAGTCGTTGAGCGGTAAAAATGGGAAGCTTTGCCCGGAGTGGCGGCATGGGAAGAAGAAAAAGATGGAAGGATTGATTGAAAACTTTATTACCGAGTAAAGGGATGAATCCCTTGAATAATTAAACTAATAATAAGATAAACAATTAACTTAAACAAATAATAACAGTAAATAATATTGTATGACTTATACATTAAGCAACAATAAATAGTCTTTGTTTTTTTGTTTTTTCTTTTTAGAAATGATCAAGTACTGATTTTTTTACACCGATGTAATGAAGTGGGTAGGAGGAGTACTCAGAAGGAAGCTTAGAGGTAGGCATGGGAGGGTGAAGCAGAGGATATAAAATTGGGTGAAGTGATGGGGGAATAAGGGTGAGATTTTCCATGTGGGTATCTTCAATCCGATCTGCACACTCTATTTGAAAAAGTGTAGATCTAAGGGAGTTTTTGTATTCAGAAATGGAGGTACTATTGTAGAAAATAGTTGGGTACTTGTTGATGGACCGAGTGGATTGTAGAGTAAAAGAGTATTCAAAAGTGGAAAAGCGCAGAATAGGATAAATTGGGGGGGGGGGGGCAAAGGCGACGATTTGAGCGTCTGATGGAGTCCTCGCTGGGGTTTATTTTGAAATCTGCATCGAGGTGCGGTGGTTGACCTGAATCAATCATGGCATAAGCCATGGAGGTAGTCAGGTATTCACGGCGAGGGGTGGCTGAGAGCCAGTTGAGGGAGAGGTGATAGGGAGTGACATGAGCGGTGCGGGGAATGGATTCATAGGCGAAACAAGTGCAGGCGTTATGAAGGGTGTGAGGTTTCTGTTGTTGTTACTGTTGTTTTGTTATGTCGGTGAGTAATGGGAATGAGTAGTCAAAAAGGGGAAGGATGAGTGCATTTGTGAGAAGAATACGAGTGTCGCGAGTGAGGGATTTGCGGAAATGGTGGAAGGACTAGAGGGAGTAGTGAACGCGTATAGATGTTTCGCTAATCTGTCTATTGAAGCTTAAGGAGGAAGAGATGTGGATGCCGAGTGATTTTATTGAGTTGGAATAGGGGATGGTTTGGCCATTTTGGATTAAAGGGGGCGAGAGGTAAAGTCAATCATGGAGAAGTAGGTTTCACTTGCAAGGATGGTAAGAGTGGTTTTGCTGGAGCTAAGGTTAAGATGATTTGCGAAGGCGCAGGCTGCAACTGATTGAACATCATCAAAGATGAGGGATAGAATGTGGAGGAGTTGTGAGAAGGGGGCGTGGATATAGAGGTTGGAGTCATCGGCAAAGATGGCCCAAAGTGAGTATAGCAGAAAGAGTCTGAGGTCATTGATGAAAAGGATGAAGAGGAGGGGACCGAGGACACTGCCTTGAGGTACTCCAGTAATTGTTGGGAGCCATGACTCATGCTGTCCGTTATCAAGACGGATAGCCTGGCTTCTGCCAGATAGATACGAATAAAATTAGCGGATGACGGCGTCCGAACAACCTAACTGGCGTAGCTTAAATAGGAGGAGACGGTGAGGCATGGTGTCAAACGCTTTTGAAAAATTAAAGGAGATAAGGATGGTGATTTCTCTGTTGTCAATCGCACGGCGGCTGTATTTAAGAATGCCAAGAATGGCTGACTGAGCTGAATAATTTCGTCTATAGGCGTATTGACGAGGGTCTATGAGGTTATGGTGTGCAGTGAAGTTGGTGAGTTCTGCAGATACTATTTTTTCGAGGGGTTTGGATAGCTCAGGCAAGAGGGCGACAGGGCGTGTGTCACAAGGAGATTTTGGGTATGGGATTTTTACAAAGGGCATTATTGAGGATTTTTTCCATTCGGAGGGAAAATCGAAGGTTTCAATGGATGAGTTGGTAATTGTGGTTATGTGGGGAAGGATTGAGAGCAGGGCAAGTCTTAACATGGATAATAACAATTAAAAAACTAGCTCTTTAACACGCAAACTTCCATCATAAGCTACATTTTAAGTCCAAAAAAATAAACATACGATATAAATTAGCCTCAAATTTTAGGAAAAACTTTTTCAGCCGAGAGCTAACGTTTCACTTCTTCTCAAGGTTACGTAACAACAAGTGATTAGAATCACAGTGATATATTTTAAGGACTAGTTGCTACCCAAAATGAATTACTTGGGAGATTTTGATGAAACCTCACAGAAAGTTTCATTGTAAAGGCTTAACAGTTTCACAATTTTTGAGGACTTTCATGGGCTATTTTACACAATATAAATCAATCAAGTTTTGGCTCTTTTTTCACGGTGGCTTATGAGAAAATCACATTTTTTACACTTTGACTAATGTTTTAAAACATTTTTATTGGGGAGTATTTAATAAAAAAAAAATCACTAGTAAGAAGCCTTATTAACTAAATACATTCATATTTTTCACATAAAATTTCATGGGTTATTTGCAGGGGAAAAAATACGTCAATAAATTAAAATTACGAAAATCCCGATTTTATCAGCAACATGTCTCCTCAGCTGTTCCGCGCGCAGCTGTCAGGGTGGACACCGGGTGCCCTTGGTGATAGTTACACCTTGGGGATGATTTCCTCAGGAAGTTTTGACTCCGGAGTGGTCAGGACGGACACCTGGTGCACTTAGTGATAGTTACACCACGGAGATGATCTCCTCGTAGTAAATCTGATGATATAATCCCTCTGGAGTCAAAACTTACTGAGGAAATCATTTACAGAATGTACTCATCGCCAAGAGCACCAGGTGTCTATGCTTATCTCTCTGAAGTCAAAACTTCCTGAAGAAATCATCCCCAAGGTGTAACTATCACCAAGTGCACCAGGTGTCCGTTCTGACCCGCCCGGAGTACAAACTTCCTGAGGAAATCATCCCCAAGGTGTAGCTATCACAAAGTGCGCCAGGTGTCCGTTCTGACCCCTCCGGAGTCAAAAGTTCCTGAGGAAATCATCCCGAAGGTGTAACTATCACCCAGTGCACCAGGTGTGCGTTCTGACCCCTCCTGAGTCAAAACTTCCTGAGGAAATCATCCCCTAGGTGTACCTATCACCAAGGGCACTGGTGGCCGCAAGCGAATGTACGCGAGCGGTAAGCGGCCGTAAACCTGCCGTAGACTTTTTTACAGCTCACGGATTTATTCATGTGGCCCCCTTAAGTCTGACTGTGACTGCAGCACATGCGAATTGAGAAGACTGGGTGCGTTTTTTTATACCGATTCTCGCTCGGTTCTCTCGATCCTTCGTCTCTAACGGAACGAAATTCTTTCGGTTATCTCTCTAGGTTATCTCAGTCAATGGTATTCAAATTTTAAAACTGCAGTAGGTCAGTTTTAAATGTTTTGAATTTAATTTGTATGACAATTTGAAAGTTTATTTTTTTTTAATAATTCAAACAATCTATGATTAAAAAATAAATTAAAAAAATAAAAATAAATAAATGAAATTTTAGATTAATTTATTTAAAAAAATTTATAGTACTATTGTACTATTTTTTGAACAAATATGAAAAAACAAATTATATTTTTAATGTTAAACATTAATATTAATCTATAATTACTAGATATAAATTCTATTTATTTAGCTCCGTAGCTTGTAATATTAATTTTCATTTTTTAAACTTATGAATTAATATAAATGTTTAACATTCAAAATATAATTTGTTTTTTCATATTTGTTCAAAAAATAGTACAATAGTACTATAAATTTTTTTAAATAAACTAATCTAAAATTTCTTCAATATTTTTTTCATTGATTAATCATTAATTTCAGTAATAAATAATATTAATATTATTAATAAATAATATTATTGCCTTACAGCTACAAATTTTTTACAAACAAGATTTTATCACGTCGTTACCTTTTTGAAATTATTTGCAAAATCGAGAAAAATTTTTAGGTTAAATTTGATTAATTACAACATATTTTTATATTTCTAAATATCATTTCATTACATAATCAACGTTAAATTTTCTTTTTTATCCTAATTTAATTGATTAATTTTTTTTTTTAATCGCGCCATATATCGTTTTCTACTTGACGTATTTTACTCCTTACCTTAACCTATACACTAACACTTTTCTTAATGAGAATGGGTAGAAAAAAAATTCCGTTAGAGGCACCATTGGGAAAGGCTCCCTCCTTGGAATGTGTGCTTGTGTCGGTGTGGGCTGTGATCGACTGTTGCTGTAATCAGCTGCTCAGCGAAGCTCACGCCGACACACGCACACATTCCAAGGAGGGAGCCTTTCCGAGTGGCGCCTCTAACGGAATTTTTTTTCTAACCATTCTCATACGCTACGCTACACTACCTTAGATATAGAATTCCACCCCTGACCTACTGCAGTTTTAAAATTTGAATGCCATTGACTGTGATAACCTAGAGAGATAATCGAAAGAATGTCGTTCCGTTTGAGACGACAGGATCGCGAGAACCGAGCGAGAATCGGAGTAAAAAAACGCGCCCACTGTGGGGTGACAGCGTTGGTATCGATATTCTGCTCAGGGGACTAAGCTATATGTTCAGGGCATACTTTTCGACCAAGCATTAGGTTCAGGTTGTATGGCGGGCTAGTACAGGAATCCCAATAACGCTGGGTACAGCGATAAATAAATTATTTTTTATAAACAAATAACTAACCAGCTAGCTTCAAACCCCTGTAACGCTGGAAAAATATGTAAATAAATATTTTTTTATAAACAATTAAATAAAGTGCCAAGCTCTAAACCCCCATAACGCTGGAAAAATAGATAAATAAATTATTATTTATAAACAATTAATTAAACCGCCAAGCTCTAAACCCCCATAACGCTGGGGAGAGCGAAAATTGAATAATTTTTTATGAACAATTAATTAAACCGACAAGCTCTAAACCCCCAGAACGCTGGGGAGAGTGATAAATAAATTATTTTTTATAAACAATTAACTAAACCGCCAAGCTCTAAGCCCCAACAACGCTGGGGAGAGCGATAAATAAATAACTTTTTATGAACAATTAATTAAACCGACAAGCTCTAAACCCCCAGAACGCTGGGGAGAGTGATAAATAAATTATTTTTTATAAACAATTAACTAAACCGCCAAGCTCTAAGCCCCAACAACGCTGGGGAGAGCGATAAATAAATAACTTTTTATAAACAAAAGGGTCTGCTAGGCGTCGTCTGAGTACACACGTGTTTGCTCGCTCTAGCTTAATTTTATTTTACTTTAACATAATAAAAGCTGCAATATTATTCAAATCCTCTAAAATAAGTTTAAAAATTCTAATTTTTCTATTTTACTTCAACTTGTTAACCTCAAAATGGTTACATGTGCTTACTTAATGCAACAAAGAAGCAATGGGAATTGAAAGTGCTGTAAAATGCCCTGGCTGTGACTTTACCTACCATAAATCTTGTTCTGCTCCGGATCGTGTTGGTTGACTCAAAAATGGATTTTTTAAAAGGTGCTGTGGAGGAAAACTAATAAAAGCTAAGGCTAATGAGGACAATATAAATTCATCAGCTCTTCCTGCAATGTCCCCTCTAGATAAAACTTTCTCTGATGAAGATAAATTTAAATATAGTGCAGCTGACGTTAATTCTATATCCTCTCTTTCTATTGAAAATCAAAAACTTTTCAATTTACTGATAGAAAATAGCGCTGCTCAACTCAGAGAATTAAAGTCTACCAGTACTAGGCAAATGGAGAAGCTAAGCAAGGACATCACTACCTTGAGTGAAAAAATGGAAAACTTCTCTACTAATTTTTCTATTGATATCAAAAATCTTTCTCAAGCACTCACCACACTAACCTCAAAAGTTAATCAACATGAAGAACTTCTCTCTCAACTAACCACCTCATGTTAATCCCAAGCGGATGATATCATCTCCTTCAAGACTGACCTTACCTCGAGCCATCATCAATTGGAAGTGGAAATAATTTCTGAGCTGAATGGCAGACAACGAAGAGCTAAAAATATCATCATTCGCAATCTACCTGAATCATTAAACTCTCAACTGGATCATTCTAAAATTATGAATCTACTTGAAAACTCTCCCATTATCACCTCTAATATAAAACTTTTTAGATTGGGTAAAACCAGAGTTGGGCAAGTATCCGAAGTTGAAATTTCGGATACTTTTGGGCTTTCGAAAAGTATCCGAAAAAAGTATCTTCGGATACTTTTCAATTTTTAAAAGTATCCGAAAAAAGTATCTTCGGATACAAGATAAATTTCATGAAAGTATTTTCAGATACAAGATACTTTTCAAAAGTATCCGAAAAAAGTATCTTCGGATACTTTTCAATTTTTTGAAAAAGTATCTTTGGATACTTTTTTTTTTTGAAAAAGTATCTTCGGATACTTTTTTTTTTGAAAAAGTATCTTCGGATACTTTTTAAACTTAAAAAGTATCCGAAAAAAGCATCTTCGGATACTTTCATAATCTAAATATATCCGAACATACTTTTTGTGTCATAAAAATTTTATACAGTTAAAAAATTTAACTTTTTTTACTAATGAGTCCAATAACCAAAATCAAATAAAAAAAAAAAAAAAATTATTAAAAACGTGATCGGAAATTGTTGGGGACGCTCGAACGGATTCTAAGGATTATAAAAGGATTGAAAATACTTCATTGCATATATTTTTTTGCAAAACAAAAAAAAAATTACTATTTGAACCAACTCTTGAATTCAATCATCGTGCTTCGTTTCAGTAATTTAGTCGCGCAACTTGTTCACACGTTAATACAAGAGTTGTTACGACAAATTTTTTGTTTAAACCGGTCTCAATTCAAAGTTTTTTATATCTTTATTTTATATTTGAATTTTATTATTTTAGAAATGATTTACAAATTTGTCTCGCAACAACTGTTGTATAAGTTTCGTGACTAAATAATGGAAACATATTTACGTATTTAACAGAAGCTGATTGTAGTGAAGCACGGTGATTGAATTCAAGAGTTGGTTCAAAAAGTAATTTTTTTTTGTTTTGCAAAAAATTATATGCAATTAAGTATTTTAAATCCTTTTAAAATCCTTAGCATCTGTTCGAGCGTCCCCAACAATTTCGGATCACGTTTTTAATAATTTTATTTTTTTTATAATTTTTTTTTTATTTGATTTTGGTTATTGGACTCATTAGTAAAAAAAGTTAAATTTTTTAACTGTATAAAATTTTTATGACACAAAAAGTATGTTCGGATATATTTCGATTATGAAAGTATCCGAAGATACTTTTTTTGGATACTTTTCAAGTTTAAAAAGTATCTGAAGATACTTTTTCAACAATAGTATATTACACACCGGGCGCTGGAAAGTATTAGCAAGCCCTAGCAAACCCAACTTGACGCCCGAGCCGAAGGCGAGGGTGTTAAGGGTTTGCTAGGGATTTGCTAATACTTTTCCAGTGTCGTGTGTAATGTTTTTTCCATAACGACGGGAGGAAAACCCAAAGTCCCGCTCCGAGCCGGGGAGGGAATTTGGTGTTTTCGTCCCGGAGGTATGAAAAAAAAAGTATCCGAAGATACTTTTTCAAAAAATTGAAAAGTATCTGAAGATACTTTTTTCGGATACTTTTGAAATGCATCTTATATCTGAAGATACTTTCATGAAATTTATCTTGTATCCGAAGATACTTTTTTCGGATACTTTTAAAAATTGAAAAGTATCCGAAGATACTTTTTTCGGATACTTTTGAAATGCATCTTATATCTGAAGATACTTTCATGAAATTTATCTTGTATCCGAAGATACTTTTTTCGGATACTTTTAAAAATTGAAAAGTATCCGAAGATACTTTTTTCGGATACTTTTCAAAAGCCCAAAAGTATCCGAAATTTCAACTTCGGATACTTGCCCAACTCTGGGTAAAACTGACTCTACAAGATCTGGCCCAATACCTCTGAAAGCGTACTTCTTGAACTCCAGTGATCCTGAGTGGATTTTTAGTCATAAGAAGGAACTTCTATTAGGATGTTCTGAAAAACTCGACGTTAGGCGTCACTAGTGTAAACTTGACTCGGCTCCCAGCAGTTTTGCATGGGAGCTGACGTATGACTGTGTGTATCGGTGAGAGATTCCACACGAACACACACACTGATACATCTGCTCCCATGCAAAACTGCTGGTAGCCGAGTCAAGTTTACACTAGCGACGCCTAACGTTGAATTTTTCAGAACATCCTAATGTGGTGAATTTAAAGATATTACCTTCTGATCTGATAAGACACCAACACAAATTCAACAGTATAAGAATATATATATATATATATAATGAACTAGAAAATAGAATGAAAAACAATGAAAAAAATATTCAAATTCTACATAGAAATGGAATTCCACAGATAGTTAAGAAACATCAAACGCTTACTGCAAAAAACTAGATATACAGTGTTCTCGCCCTCTTCAGATCTACTATCAGAATTGTAGAAGTATCAAAAATAAATTATCATTATTCAAACTGAATATTATACAAAATGCTGTTACCTATGATATTTTTGTGATTTCAGAAACTTGGTTGGATGACACTGTTCCAGATATTGAACTTTATGTCCGGGGGTTAAAGTTCTTCAGGTCTGACTCGTAAAAGTAAAACAAAAGGTGGTGGCATTTTGATCTATATCAAAGAACATATTCATTGTAGTCTCCTATCCTCCTGTCAAGCAGGTCTTGAATACATTTTTCTAAAACTACATTACTTCAAAATAACTATTAACCTGCTTGCTGTTTACCTACCACTTTTTACTTCTTTTACTGATCAAAATGAATTTCTATACCATATAAACAATTTTTCTGACTTCCTAACATCTTTAGCTGTTTCAAGTTTTGAAAATCTCCTACTTTGTGGGGATTTTAATCTTTCAAATACTTCTTGGAATTTTAAAAATAACATCAGCTATATAACCTGTACTCATCCCTCTAGGATTGTTTCTCTTTCTACTTTAATACTTGAGGATTTGGTAAACCACTTATCGCTTAGATAAGTGGTTTACCAACCGATATCTGACATATCTAATATAAATGGCAATGTCCTCGACCTTGTATTAACTAATATAAATAATTTCAGTATCGCCTATGCCCCTGATCCAATTAGTCTTGTTGACTCGTACCATCCTCTTCTTGATATTATTTTTGCTTTTCCTATTGAAACTTTTTCACAACTTGAGGAAGTATACTATAATTATAAACTTGCTGAGTTTACCTCCATAAACAATAAATTATCAGTTGTCGATTGGGTATCCTTTTTTTCTGAAAATGACATTAACCCATTAGGTCCCAAGAGTTATGAATTTTTTTTTGTACTTTGAGCTTATAAATCAAAGCGAAAAAGTTGAAAAATAATTTAAAAAATACCCTACCCCCCTATTTTCGGATATGCCCTACACGATGGCATTGTTTAAAATACTCAAAAATAACATTTTAATTTGTTAATAAACAAATTTAAAAAAAAAATGAAAATTTTTACGTCATTTTTTTTTTCAAGCTGGTGAACAATGCCAAAAAAATTATTTTTGCCCTCAAAAAGTTGACCACGGGTGTTCACATTAGTTGAACTTTACGTGCATATTTGATTTTTTTGGTTTCGATTTTTTTAAACAAAATGGTGGACTAAAAACTTCAACGCCAATAATTGTACGGCAGCGCATAGTTGAATAAATACCGAAAAATTACTTTTTATAAAAAATGACTGTGGTTCCTAAGATTTTTATGGTCACTGATTATGAATCTGAGATCAGAATATCAAAATTGTAAGAATTGGGCCCAATACCATAGGACCCAATACTCAAAGTTAAGATTTTATAAAAACAAAAAATATCATCATATTTTACGTAGAATTTCAAGATCAAAGTATACTTGGTCGTTTTTCGAAAAAAATCGTCATTTTCGAGTAAAAAATCAAAAAAAGTTCAAAGTATTGGATTTACTTCCAGAGATCCACAACAGCTCGTCCCCGTGTGCCTGTAACGAATTGAACACAACTTTTGAGATGGCAAAAATATATTTTGGGTAGCTAATAGGGTATCTGAGGTAATAACATGAAAATTCCAAATAAAGGGACTCAAGGACATGCAGCACCACGTGGTTTTAAAAAAATTTTTTTACTTTATGTTTTTTATTTCGTTGATCTTTTTATACGACGTAACTCACGTGAAATGATTAGAATGCAGGATCTCTGCACAGATTTTTTATCTCATTTTTTATTTTTATGATATCTCAATTTTTACTATTGGGTCTTACGGTATTGGGCCCTATACTTGGGATTTTCATGTTTTTACCTCAGATACACTAACAGCAACCCAAAAACCTCGTTAATATATTTTTGCCATCTCAAAAGTTGTGTTCAATTCGTTACAGGCACACGGAGACGAGCTGTTGTGGATCTCTGGAAGTAAATCCAATACTTTGAACTTTTTTTGATTTTTTACTCGAAAATGACGATTTTCTTCGAAAAACGACCAAGTATACTTTGATCTTGAAATTTTGCGCAGAATAAGATGGCATTTTTTATTTTTATGATATCTCAATTTTTACTATTGGGTCCTACGGTATTGGGCCCTATATTTGGGATTTTCATGTTTTTACCTCAGATACACTATCAGCTACCCAAAAAACTCGTAAATATATTTTTGCCATCTCAAAAGTTGTGTTCAATTCGTTACAGGCACACGGGGACGAGCTGTTGTGGATCTCTGGAAGTAAATCCAATACTTTGAACTTTTTTTGATTTTTTACTCGAAAATGACGATTTTTTTCGAAAAACGACCAAGTATACTTTGATCTTGAAATTCTACGTAAAATATGATGATATTTTTTGTTTTTATAAAATCTTAACTTTGAGTATTGGGACCTATGGTATTGGGCCCAATTCTTACAATTTTGATATTCTGATCTCAGATTCATAATCAGCGACCACAAAAATCTAAGGAGCCACAGTCATTTTTTATAAAAAGTAATTTTTCGGTATTTATTCAACCATGCGCTGCCGTACAATTATTAGCGTTGAAGTTTTTAGTCCGCCATTTTGTTTAAAAAAATCGAAACCAAAAAAATCAAATATGCACGTAAAGTTCAACTAATGTGAACACCCGTGGTCAACTTTTTGAGGGCAAAAATAATTTTTTTGGCATTGTTCACCAGCTTGAAAAAAAAAAATGACGTAAAAATTTTCATTTTTTTTTTAAATTTGTTTATTAACAATTTAAAATGTTGTTTTTGAGTATTTTAAACAATACCATCGTGTAGGGCATATCCGAAAATAGGGGGTAGGGTATTTTTTAAATTATTTTTCAACTTTTTCGCTTTGATTTATAAGCTCAAAGTACAAAAAAAAATTCATAACTCTTGGGACCTAATGGGTTAATAATTGTGTCCAAAACTTTTACACATTTCTTTTTCAAATTATTGATGAATATATACCAAAAACTCGCTTCAGGACAAGCTCATTTCCTTCTTGGTTTAGCTCCAATCTCATTCGTGCTATCAAACTAAAAAAATATCTCCATAAGAAATCAAAAGAGTGCAATGACTTACATCTTTATCTTAGGTTCAAAGCCCAGAGATCAATATGCAAAATTGTTAGTCGCCCAAGACTATCAAAATTTCATTGACGGAGTCTCTTGTGAGTTAAAAATTAATCCTCCAAAAATTCTGGAATTTCATCAACGAAGGAAAAAATTCCCACACTTATCCTGACGTCAAGTTCTTTCATGACAAAAAATCATCTAATATGGAAGACACTGTTTCTTTTTTTGCCCAAAATTTTTCTTCTGTATTTCAAAAAACACATTATAATTCCCAGTTATTAGAACATGATTCATCAGACTCACTATCGGTTTTACAATTTTCTCTCACTCAAGTTCATGCTGCTCTCCGAGATACTAAGAAAACTTTTAGCCCAGGTCCTGATGGGGTTCATCCATTATTGGCAATTAATTGTGCTTCACAATTAGCTAAGCCCCTCCTCATTCTATATAATAAATCTCTTAGTAGTGGTATATTTCCTGATAAATGGAAAAATGTATATCTAACACCTGTACATAAAAAGGGTCCAAAAAATGATATATTAAATTATCGCCCTATAGCTAAAATGTGCATTTTTGACAAGATCTTTGATATGCTTGTCGAGCAGTACCTTTCTACCTCTCTTCGCCCTCATAATATTAGTGAACAACATGGCTAAATGCTCCTATTTAACCTTTTCTCGAACTTCTCATATCAAATACGAGTATGTCCTTCAAGGTAGGCCATTATTATATTGTAATGAAGTAAAGGACCTTGGTGTCATATTCGTCAGTAAACTAAGCTTTGATTCTCATATAAGCTATATTAAAAATAAAGCCTCAAAATCTCTTTATGCTATCATTAGATCTGCCAAACCCTTAAACGATATTGATGCCTTAAAAACATTATATTTTACATTAGTACGCCCCTCATTCACTTATGCTTCGGTTATTTGGTCTCCACAATCAAACTACAAGTCACTTCTCGAACGAATTCAACATCGTTTTCTACGTTTCCTTTCTTACAAGACAAATACTGCAATGGCACCCATAGATCATGATTATGATGAGCTTTACTCTAAATTCCAAATTCCTTCTCTAAAATTCTATCGGCACTGTCAGGATAATTTACTTTTATTCAAAGTAGCCACAAACCATACTGATACCATACATCTGTCCAATAAATTAAATTACTTTACTCCAATCAAAACTCTTCGTCATAATCAAAATATCTTCCTAGTTGGTCTCAAACCTACTGACCTAAATCACCGGTAATTGATCGAGCATCCCTAAGTCTGAACAGGTTGAACTCGAGGAATTCAGATATTTCGGATCTGTTGGACCTCGATTTAAACAGTTTCTTGAAGTTAAACAGGGAAAAAACCCTGAGATTTTTATCTGAGTGAATTTGTCATCCAACCAAGATTTTCAAGATATTTAAGATTTTATTCATGTTTGATTTCTACATATTTGTCATTATATTTAATATTAAGCTATTGTTCTCATAAGTATGTTAAATTTTTAAACTTTTATTTAGTTCTTGAATAATGAGGTACTTAGTCTCAAGTAGCAAATAAGGAAAAATAATAAAATAAAATGTCATAATCCTAGTAATATGTTCAAACCAAACTATGTATTTAAAGGGCTATGCCCGTTTATATAAATAAATAAATAAATAAATAAATAAACAATTAAATGAACCGACAAGTTCTAAACTCTCATAACGCTGGAGTGAGCGATAAATAAATAATGTTTTATAAACAATGAATTCAACCGACAAGCTCTAAACCCTCATAAGGCAGGGCGCCCGAGTTCAACAAAAAAGTTGATTGGCTAGCCCCCAAGCTCCAAGCCCCCAAAACCCTGGGAGCCTGAGTTCAACAAAAAAGCTGATAGGCTACCCCCCAAGCTCTAAGCTCCCAAAACCCTGGGCCCCTGAGTTCAACAAAAAGCTGATAGGCTACCCCTCTAACTCAAAGCCCCCAAAGCCCTGGGAGCAAGAGTTTAACAAAAAAGCTGATACGCTACCCCCCAAGCTCTAAGCTCCCAAGACCCTGGGCCCCCGAGTTCAACAAAAAAGCTGATCGGCTACCCCCCAAGCTCTAAGCCCCCAAAACCCTGGGCGCGCGAGTTCAACAGAAAAGCTGATTGACAACCCCCCAAGCTCTATGCCCCCAAGACCCTGTGCGCCCGGGTTTAACAAAAAAGCTGATCGGCTACCCCCCAAGCTCTAAGCCCCTAAAACCCTGAGCGCCCGAGTTCAACAAAAAAACTGATCGGCTACCCCCCAAGCTCTAAGCCCCCAAGACCCTGGGTGCCTGAGTTCAATAAAGAAGACTGATCATTTAGGGGTTTAGAGCTTGGGGGATAGCCGATCAGTTCATTTGTTAAACTCGGGCGCCCGGGGTTTTGGGGGGTAGCCAATAGCTTCTTTGTTGAACTCGCTGGCCCAGGGTTTCGGGGGCTAGCCAATCAGCTTCATTGTTCAACTCGTGCGCCCAGGGTTTAGGGGCTTAGAGCTTGGGGTATCAGCTTTTTTTTGGGTGCTCTGGGTTTTGGGGGTTTAAAGCTTGGGGTATAGCCGATTAGTTTTTTTGTTGAACTCGGGCGCCCAGCGTTATGAGGGTTTAGAACTTGTCGGTTTATTTAATTGTTTATAAAAAATAATTTATTTATCGCTCTCCCCAGCGTTATGGAGTTTTAGAGCTCGGCGGTTTAGTTAATTGTTTATCTTAAAGCCCAATCGGGCTTTAACGGCGATTTGGTTTTTTTTAAACCGACTGCCGTGAAAGTCTGCAGGGCTTTATATACTTTGATTTTTGGTTTTAGGTCAGGATGCTTCAAAGAAAAACTATTTTAGGATGATTATTTCACTTGTATCATACATCCCGTGCGTAGCTGATGATCTCCTGAGTAATTTAAAAAAAAAATTATCCCGAACAAAGCCCGCATTGAAAAGTTATGAACGTTTCATTTTTCGAAACGCTGATTTCCTTTGGCTCACGGTAGTCAGGGGACATTCGATTTCAGTTTAGAGCATCCTGTCTCTCTGCCAGCGCTCTATGTAGACTTAACCGGACGTGACGTATGCGGTGGGCGTGTCTATTTTTGTTGTCTCACTCTTATACTGCTTACCTACAGCGGCAGACGGGGGCATGTAGGCCCGAGCCTGTAGCCTTGAGGCGACTGGTGGCGCTGTATCAATTAGCAGCTCCCTACAGCTGACTCGTAAGCTGCCTAGGGATGGGCGATTATTAAAAAAATCTACGATTATTCAACATCGATTAAAAAATTTAATCGATTTTTATTAAATCGATTAATTTTAAAATATTAATCGTAATCAAAAAAATCGATTATTATAAAATAATTTTTAAAAATTAATATAAGATTGAATTTTGAATGTAAGTACTGTAAATCTTTAATATTTTTGCTTATCTTGATTATAGAGCGTGTGATCAATTAAAAAAAAAAAACAATTTTTAAAGATTTTTTTTGTTAAAAATAATTATTCATCAATTTTATTATTGCAAATTCTCTTTTGAATTACTCGTCCATGATCAATTAAAGAAACAAAATTTTTTAAAAATAAAAAAAGTTTAAAAATTTCTACAAAATACGTATTTTTTGATTACTTATTATTTAAAAATAATTTTCTCTTCCAAAAGATGATTATATTATGTTGAATCACCTTCAATATACGTAGTTACTTTCTTTTGATATTTAGTCTATTCTTTCTCAATCGTTAAAAGTACCTCTTTTACGCAATTTTTAACTTGAACTCATCGTTTTCAAGTTAAAATTTTGAGATCTAACTCTCACTAAGTTAGTGGTCAGGTTAAATAACAAGCTAACCTCACAGTCTCTTGAGTTGTTAGTGGGCCCTCGCTGTTCCACGCTGCTGAGTGTTTGACAAGATATTATTTTTAACCCCACTATCCTGACACTCTTCATTTAAGGTTATAGTACGTTTTTCAAAGTCGCCCTCGTTCGACAATTATTTCTTTTTTTTATGTTTTTTAAAAAAAAATAATATGCAAGTAAAAAAGAAAAGGAGCAGTCTTCTTGGTATTAAAAAAAACAGAAATAAAAAGTCTATAAAGATTGTTAAACAGAAAGATAAAAAAAAACCAGAAAAAAAAGATGTTTCGAAAGTTGATAAATTAAAAAATAATTCGTTGTAAGTGTGATTTGAAAATAAAAATAAAATAATTCATTGTTAGTATGATTTGAATATTAAATAAATGTAATTTATCTATTGTAAGTTGAAAAATAAAAAAAGTAACTTTGTGAATTTGGTGTACCTTTTTATTGAATACATTCTCCTTATTATTTTTCTACATTTGTAGCGATTACAATTTCATCATCCATGTTTTTAAACAAGCACTTTTTTTGAAGCCTTATTTAAAATTGCAGAAGACTTTTTATTTTTATGTATTGTTGTTGCTATTTTCTTTGGTAAGAAGTAATCGTATTTGTTATTTAAATTCACCACCACAGCCGGTCCAAAACGTGTAGCAATTTTGCGAATGTTGTGGATGGTGTATTTTTTATTCATCTTCAAATCTTTCTTTTTTTTTTGAGGTAAAAAACCATCTTGCTGTTTTATAGATGAGATGTCCAATAACTCATTCTGAAAATAAAAAAAAAAATTTTTATTTTACGTTCTTTTTTTATTTAATATGTGAAAAATACCTTCAATTCATTTTTCCATTCATCATTGGAAGTTGACGAGGGAGATGAAGGCGATGATGGTGATGATGACAATAATGACTCCTCAGATGATGATGTCTCGTCATCATTGCCTTTCTTCACTTTTTTAGATTTCATGGCTGTAAATAAAAATTTACAAACTTAATTTACAAACTTTTTGCATTTTAAAATGTAAAGACTTACATTGTTCTTGTTTTTTATCTTGACCACTGCAGTCACCGGTTGTTTTAGATGTTGAAGCCATTTTTTTTTTTATCTGTGAATATTGTTACAAAGAGTTAAAATTGCGTTTTTAAATTTAAATAAAATCTTTGAAACAATACTCACCAGGACGTCTTCTATGTTACTCGGACGAATGCTCAAACTTGAATGACGAAAAATAAGGATATTCTTTTCAAAACAATCATCACTATAAAAAAAGTCAATACTGACTAATGAGTTTTTCATGGGCTCTATGATTATTGTAGGTGTAACGTTGCGTCGAAATTTTGTTTGATCGCATGGTCTAGCGCACGCACCGCGTCAAGGCTGTCATGGTGGTCTCGCGGCTTTCTACCGCCACTACGCGCGATCCTCTAGCCCGCCCGAGGCCGAGCCACGACTTTTTTCGTGACATCGTGCGTGTGTGTGTGTGTGTGTGTGCGTGACGTCAGAGCTCACCAACACAAGTTTGTCCAGAACAGCCCTAGTTACCCTACTCAGACTGACGTTGGTTCAAGAACCGATCGAACTGCGTTAAGCGTGGCATATTCAAAGTCGCACATTACTCGAAGGTTATTATGCACAGAAAGTCCAAGATCGTGTCCTTTTTTTCGAACAACTTGAAAAACTTTTGTGTATGATACCTCACGTTTATTTTCGAGTAGTGCATGGACAAACGGCAAACCAACGACTTGAGGCTTGCGATTTACACCGACTTGGTGGGCAGCACCGAGAATAGAAAAAAGTTGATAAAATAAAGAAGGAGATGTTTTGAAAGTGCCATCTGCAAACCAGGTTTCACAACGAAAAAGTTAAATTAAATTTTCATTTGTTGCAAAAATTAGGATCCTTCCTAACCCGTCGTTATCTTCATCTTGATCGCTGTCGTCGTCGCTGTCGTCTTGCCAAGAGTCGTATAATAAAAATGTTTGTCCATTTAAGGTTTGTTTGTACTGATTAGGTATCTCCGGCAAAGCATCCATACGAGAAGGATTTGACGACAGTTTACTGCGGGATATTTGTTTCGCTAAATTCACGCGATTTGGTAATTCCGCGATGACTTCTACAATAAAAAAGTATAAGATTAATTTAACGTTACTCAATACTACCAATTAAAACAACAACTATAAAACTTATGTACCTAGAGGAAGCAGGTGTTTCCGGGTGTTCTTCTGCCCTTCTTTTCATGTTAGCCTTGACTCTGGCCGCTTCTACTGTTTCGCGATTGGAAGCGTGATCAGTATGGGGAGACGTTGCCGGTCCTTCAACAATAACTAAATTTTCGTTGTCTCCAGTCGTGATTACTCGTGCTTTGAAAATTTCTTTTTCTGTGCATCGCCAACATCTTCGGTGTGTACCGGGATGTTCATAATAAAGAAATCCATCGATGTGTAAAAAATATTTTGTTCTGGCCCGAATTAATTCAAACATATTTAATTTAATTTTACAAATACTTTACAAACCAAAATAAGAAAAGAAGGGATGTGAAAAATTTTGTGCAAGTTATAACCAAAAATTTTAACATCTCTAAGTTTTTGAAACAATTGCCGTCAAATTCTAACTGTGTCGATTAATTATTGCATAATTTTTTTAAAAACTTTGAAATAAAATAAAGAAATTTATATCACCATCAAATTAAACATAAAATACATGACTATATTTTTTTGGAAAATTTGAAAATTGGAAAATTTGGATTTTGGGAAAAACGGCATTGGAAAAAATGGACTTTGGGAAAAACGGCCTTGGGAAAAATGTTTTGGAATAACTGGACCCCTACCACACCTTTTGCAATTTGCAAGTTGGGTGGATTATAAAAGAGTAATTTTCAAGTTCAACCTGACACACACACAAACACACTCATTCAGAAAAAACTTTATTTTTAATATTGCCAATATGCACCTCCAGCCATCAGGTCCCCAACACAACCACAGCACAATTATTATCAACAAACAGGGCAGACCACAATAATTGAAAAATCTTTGATGATGAAGATCATAGAAAGACTGTAGAGATTATTTATTTCATACTCTTTTATTGAAATTAAACAAATTAATAATTATAAATTCTACCACTTATTTAATATATAATTAAAATAAGGGCCTTCAGTACTGTTTTTTCTATGACAATCAATTATTTATAAAAAAATTTTTGCTTATAACACATTACACATTACAAGCTGCTCTGCTCAGCGGCTCCGCAGTCAGCTGTAGTCAGCTGTAAGTAGGGGCTGCTTGATACAGCGCCACCAGTCGCCTCATGGCTACAGGCCCGGGCCTATATGCCCCCGTCTGCCGCTGTACACGGAGAGAAAAAATATGGCTTTTTACCATGGAAGTAATTTTTTAGAAATTGTAACTGAAAGGTCTGTGAAAAAAAATCAATCAGCCGTGGCAAAAAACCATGGAACACTACTGTGGTAAAATCGCATGCTCGAAACTGAAATCGAATTCCCCTGACTACCGTGAGCCAAAGGAAAATCAGCGTTTCGAAAAATGAAACGTTCATAACTTTTCAATGCGGGCTTTGCTCGGGATAATTTTTTTTTTTAATTACTCAGGGGATCATCAGCTACGCGCGGGATGTATAATATAAATGAAATAATCATCCTAAAATAGTTTTTCTTTGAAGCGTCCTAACCTAAAACCAAAAATCAAAGTATATAAAGCCCTGCAGGCTTTCACGGCAGATGGTTTAAAAAAAACCAAATCGCCGTTAAAGCCCGATTGGGCTTTAGGATAATTTTTAAAATCAAAAATTAATAAAAAATGTTTAAATAACATGAAAATTGAATAAGACAATAATGATAAAGTTTGCAGTTAAAAATATTTTACGTTCGTTTAACGTAAAAATAAAGTCATTGCATTCAACTCTGTGTAAAAAGAAAAGGTACAAAAAAAAAAAAAAAAAAAAAAAAAAAAACTGAATTGTGTCTTCATAGGTTCAAGAAAAATTTATTAATGAAACAAAAGTTATTCTTTGGCCGTATATACCATGGACTGATTATGAAATGTAAATAATTAATAAACACTCGTTCTAAAATGATAGAACAAAAATATATATGGGTCATTCCAACATCTTTCAGCAAAACCGTGAGCACGAGGTCAACCGATTTTCCTAATTTTTTAGTATGTTAAAATATAACTATATTTAGGAGCTTTGTCAAAAATTAAACCCTCAAAATATGCCGTAGAACCCGAATGACAGACATTTGAAATAAAAAAATAAGCCTTTTTTAGAGTTATTTTAAGCCTATTTTTTATCCTAACTTCAAATATTAGCCAAAAATAGAGTTTTTATCCGATTTTTATGGTTGACCTAGCAAAATTTTTGTTTTTCAATAAGCTTTTTGAAAAAATTTTTGATCTTTTTAGAATAATTATTTTGATGCAAGTACGGTTACTAACGCTGAAATTGATAAAATTTTCGATTTTGACGATTTTTAGAGATATTCAAACAGCTGCCATTTAGTGAGGTTTGAATATATTTTTTTTTGGTTGGTGGCTATCGATTTGTATGTTCAAGACCTTGAATTCTTTTCTCAAAGCGATTAAAAATCTTCAAAATTGTCAAAGTTACAGCTATGTAAAGTTTTTAAAAAAATTCAAAAAAATGCAAAAAACGCGTTTCGGCTAATATTTTTATTGATGTAACTTTTTTCTCTTATATTTTTTTTTTTTCTGAAATTTTCAGGAAAAATTCTTCATAGCTTTAAAAACAATGTCTCATATTTCTGTTAAACTTTTTCGGTTATTTTAGTACTGTTTCATGCACATCATTTTCGTCATTTTTATCGTTTTTTTAAAGAAAATTCAGACTTTAGAAGAGGGGAAAAGATATCTTTTAACACTACTCTCTTGTCCAAAAACGCTTTTTAAAAATTTTTAGAAATGTTTATTGCTACCTATTCCGATAACTTTTGATTTAAAAGACTTATTTTTGAATAAATGCTGAAAAAATCAGAAACATCCTCAAATATCATTACATATGGGGGTAGAAAAAGTCGCGGAACCCCTGATTAACTCGATAACAATGCATTTTTTGTATAGCGCAATATGTCATGTACAAGTTTCCTGAAATACAATTTACAATTTGGTGGGCCCTATGAAATTGAAAATTTTGTCCTCATTTGAAAAAAAACGAAGTTTGGGTCCAAAGGGCCCAAGATAAGAGGCTCGGACCCTTTTTCATAGGGCCCACTAAATCGTAAATTGCATTTCTGGAAACTTGTACATTACATGCGCTATTCAAAAAATGCATTGTTACATCAATTTAAATATTAGCCAAAACGCGTTTTTTGCGTTTTTTTTGAATTTTTTTAAAAACTTTACATAGCTGTAGCTTTGACAATTTTGAAGATTTTTAATCGCTTTAAGAAAAGAATTCAAGGTCTTGAACATACGAATCGATTGCCATCAACCAAAAAAAAAATATATTCAAACCCCACTAAACGGCAGCTGTTTGAGTATCTCTAAAAATCGTCAAAATCGAAAATTTTATCAATTTCAGCGTTTGTAACCGCACTTGCATCAAAATAATTATTCTGAAAAGATCAAAAATTTTTTCAAAAAGCTTATTGAAAAACAAAAATTTTGCTAGGTCAACCATAAAAATCGGATAAAAACTTTATTTTTGGCTAATATTTGAAGTTAGGATAAGAAATAGGCTTAAAATAACTCTAAAAAAGGCTTATTTTTTATTTCAAATGTCTGTCATTCGTGTTCTACGGCATATTTTGAGGGTTTAATTTTTGACAAAGCTCCTAAATATAGTTATATTTTAACATACTTAAAAATTAGGAAAATCGGTTGACCTCGTGCTCACGGTTTTGCTGAAAGATGTTGGAATGACCCATATATATTTTTGTTCTATCATTTTAGAACGAGTGTTTATTAATTATTCACATTTTATAATCAGTCTATGGTATATACTAGGGTGAGGCGTTTTTGGGTCATTTTCGAATATCGACTTCTAATAGCAATAGAAGTTTGACTTTATACCTAACTTGAAAGTTCGCGAAGTCCGGACGCGGTTGGTTGAAATTTTCTGTTGTACCAAGCGACATATATGTGATTTTTGTCGTATTTTTTGCTATATGAATGATTTTTTTTTTAATCTGCTTGATTTTTATAAAAATTAAATATTTTGAGGCCCATAACTCATCATTTCAAAAAATATGCATCTAATAAACACCTTTTTACGATTACAGTGTCCAGTAGTGTCGTAACAAATTTTGTTCATGCCTAGAAAGTCGATTTTTTCACTCATTTTGGCCGTTTTTAAATAATTTTTGATGAATTTTTAAAAATTGAAGAAACGGTCTTTCAGAGTCTAGTAAGCGGAATTTTCTTTCTCAATCATTATATTTTTGAAAAAAAATTTTGCACAGCTCCATCAAACCCTGAAAAAATTTGGCGGGCCTAAATAATAACAGTATTTTGCGATAATACAATTATCCTATCCCAATTACTTATACTTGCCGCTCTCGAGTAAACAAGAAAATTTTTTTTGCATTTTTTACTATACGAAGTAATTGATGAACTTAAAAACTTTTAAACGAACAAAAATTTTACCCATCAATTTCTATTAGTAATACAGTTACAAGCGTTCAATGATTTAAAAAAGTTTCTAACCTATAAAATAGAGATTTTTTAAAGAACTTTTGGACTTAACTATCGAAGAGAGTAGTTTAAGAACTAAAAAGTTATCTCAAGAACTAAAAAGTATATCAAATATCGAATTGATAAATAATTTATCCAGCAAGGGTCTTGTAGAATGGGAATTTTCCAAATTTCCATGTCACACCGTAGCAGTTAAGCTACTCGTCAAACTGGTAACTGAAGCATCTAGAAAAACTTATGGCGCAAAAAAGTGTGTAGGGATCGCTATCCCAGAGAAGAGGTTTTAAAAATAAATATGAGTTTACCGAAGACTACCGTAGCTTTATTGTGTTTCACCCTTACCTCCTCGTGCCTAAATTAATCTGCTCTCAACAGGTCATGGGCTTCCAGCATCGTTTATAAAAAAAAAAAAAAAAAAGCCGGTTAACTCGCGCACTATTTGTGTTTTTTTTATTCAAGAAAAAAAAGGAGTGATGTTATCAGCTGGTACGAGAAGACGTAACTTTGTCGTTTTGTTAACTAGGAACGAGGACAAGAGGACCACCGAGGACATTTTCATCGACTTCAAGATGGACGACGGGAGGATTGGAGGCTCGATTGAAGTTTTTTTTACAATGAAAAGTGAGTTTTTTTGTTATAAAAAAAAAAAAAAAAAAAAAAGAAGAGAGTATGCATGTAGGGAGATTTCGAGTGGGGATGGAGTTTGGGGCCGAGAGAGAGAGAAAGAGAGAAGACGCGCGGGCACGTGAGAGTGCAGATGCATGCTGTAGCCTGCACGCTACGCAGAATGGGGGAGGTAATTCCTGGAACGGAATAAACCCAAGCGCGTTCGGGAATTTTTTGAGTACAATCACTGCAGTCAGATTTTTTTAGGTGCGTAATTGATATACGCTCGTTTCTTTCTTTTTCAGCACAAATTTAGCCATGCTATTTGTGTTGATTTTTATTCTCTTTTTTATTTCGGTTTCCCATTTAGGTGATTATCAGCTATGCTACAAGTCACTTGTTTATCTCTCTCTCTCTCTCTCTTATTTGATAATTTTCTTACTTTGCGCGTGCGGATAGTTTTTAGCTAGGGGCGCTGACTTTTTACAGATGTAAGATTTTTCACGCTCGAGATTATTCGTTTCTCTTCACATGCTTTGCTGGTTGAGAAATTGGATTTTCTTTAAAGATTGGCTGACCACCGATTCTTTTTCAGATTTGAGGAGTAAATTTTTAGTGAATTCTTTTTATAAAAAATCTTCGTTATTTTCTGGGAATTTTTTTCTGAGTGAGTTTTTTATTTTTGAGAAATTATTGATGTTTTTTTTCAAATTTAAATTCACTGGGTTTTATTGAGAATTTCTGTTCAGAGAAATTTGTTGAGTGAGAAAAGAAACTTTCAGGGATTTTTTGTGAGTTGAGAGAATCATTCTATCTGGATTATTTAGTGATTATCAGCTGTGCTGGTGACTGATTTCTTTTAGAATGATGTTTTCAAAGTTTTTTTGAAATCTTTGATTTGGAGGACTTGTTTTTGAGTTTTAAGCTCGAGATTTTTTTACTTATTTTTCAAAATTTCTCTGAGTACTTAAGTTTTCTTGGAAATATCCGTTTCGAAATTTTGATTATGAATTTTTTGACTATTCCTTTAAGTTTTTGAAACAGAGTTTCGGATTTTTTCACTCTTTGAATTTTTCGAGAAAATTTTGCAAATTTTTTTTCAAATTTTTTTCAAATTTTTGAAATTTTTTAAGAATTCTACTGAGTTGTGAGTATACTGAGGATTTAATGAGTTTTTTTGAGGAATTTTAGAGCAATTTAAGAAATTTGAAGAGCATGATAAATCTGAAAAATATAGCTTTGGTATGAGGATTAATGCATGTGTGCCTGAGGATTGAAGTTGATCGTGAGGTTTGAGTTTACGAGTTGTTTTTGCTAAAGAAGAGAGGAGATGGCGAGAGCGCCATTTCTTAAAATTTTGTAAAACTAACGATCAAACTCTTTTCTCATTAAGCATTTATTTGCTTTACCTGGACATCAGTCGTAGAGGATCACTGTGTGCTGTAAGCGCTCGATCGGCCTTGACGTACGCCGTGCGGTTATAAACACCGCACATTAAAAACGAAAGGTGTATGAGCAGTGTATGGTGGTTTTTGAAAACTTTTGTCTAAAATTAAAATGAGGTCGTTCTTAAGCTGTGTCAGTACGAGTAAATTTTAATTTGAAAGACCCTGATGAAGTACTTGAATGTTTGTTATATAGATGAATGGAGGTGACAAACCCCAATACACCAGACGAGGCATTATGAGCTGGTGCTGATGAGATGTGGTGCGCCACAGGACAACTCTCAAGCAGGTTGAGCCAGTCCTTGGGTTGAGTGAAGAGGACATGCTAGCCAATAGCATAATCAGAACAAATATCAAAAGGGTAAATCATCAGGTGTGGCACCACCTGGTGTTGATCCGATGGCCTGGGATCAACGATGTATAATATTAATTATATTTTACAACCACATGCAAAAGAATTTTTCCTTGTAATTAAAATTGAGTTTGAGTGAGGTAGTGGTACCACACATTGAAAACGAGAGTGAGGCTTAAACATTCAAGTGAGGTAACCTTTAATTACAGAGTAAAAAGGAAAGAATTCAGAGGATACAGAGAGAAATGGAGGAAGTTAATCTGAGCTGAGATACTTAGAGGCAATAGAGGCTGAGTAAAGGCTCATCTCAGCTGCTAATGCAGGGTTAACGGTCACTGGTCAGTCCGACCCAGCCACCTCGACACCGAAAATCGATTGAGGTGGTTAATCCAAGGCGAGTGAATTTGCTAAAACCAAACCATCTCCATGTCCTCAACAACAACAATGTCATTAATTGTTATGACGTCAGCTATGCCCGCTGAGGTATCCATAAATACCCCGTTGAGCTCGACGCTAACAGAGCTCAGCTTCTATGAACGAGGAGAATGAATTTGTGCGCACATTGGCTCCGGCACCAAGAACGTGACGAGTACATCGCCTCCGGCACCTAGTCCAAACGGTGAGTCTATTCCAGGCTCTCCTAGTTTTAGGATAGAGTTAGACGAACAGACTTGTAGGTTATGTCAGAACTTGAGGCTACTGAAGGCAAACTTCGAGTATACATCGAGGGTCAAGTCTGATTTTGTCACGATTTTGGATGATTCCACGAAGTTGCAATACGAATTTTTTTTCTTTTTCTATCTTTCGCCTTTTTACCCCGTAACCTTAACCGTAATTCGCTTAACGATAATTCAAATTTGAAGCATGAGTGAGATTAATGTAAATAATCTATGACTGCCTATCACGACCGTGACAAGGGGAATAAAAGTATCTCGTTTTTCGTGATTATCAGCTGTGCTGGTCACTTAATAACCTTGATACTTTAATTGAGAACCGAGTTGAGAGTAAAACAATTATTTTGAGCAATTGTCTTGTAAATCGAGGCAAATGTCAAAATCCTGAGATTTTGTCTGAGTGAGTTTAAAGCAGAGTTGAAAGCTTGATTTGCTAGACAAGTTAGAGCTGAACGGCGACATTGATGATTCCATACAACTTAATTGAGAAATTTTTTTAGTTTGAGGACAACGCTAAAAGATAGAATTTTCTTTATTTTGTCAACAGTCAAGAAGGTATTATTAACAAGTATAAAAACTGTCCAGAGACGGTTAAGTTTTCTGAGTTGAATAACAAGCTGTGCTCATCTCTGGAATTTTCAGAGAGCTCACTCAAGTGAACAATACTGTTTCCGTGAAGGACAAAGAGGGATTTGCGGAATATTTTTTTCGGTTCAAAATTGAGGCATCGAGGAATGAGGTTCAAACTGCTACAGTTAAGTTAACACTAAGGCCAGAGGAAGTTTTGAGTAAACTCAAGAGCCGTTGCTGTTAGAAGTTTGGACCGGAGACCAGTGCAGTTGAAATCTACTAAATCAGAGGTACTGCCGAGTCTGTAACAAAAACTATGAATCACAAGAGGACGTCTGTTTATTTGAGAGAGGTGAAGAAAATAATAATCATGCTTGTAGAGATAGTCGTGGCGAGGATGAAAGAGATGAGTAGTGTAGGTTATCTGTGAACGCCCATCACAATATTGATCGGGCAATTTAAAGTATCTCGAATTTCTCGTGATTATCAGCTGTGCTGGTCACTTGATAACTGTAGGATACTTTAGCTGAAAACCGAGGTGAAGGTAGATTCGTAGTTTAGGGAAGTATGAGTAAAAATGGTTTAAAATGGTCGGGATAGAGGGGACGAAGGACTTAATGGTTTAAACAAAGTGAGAGCGGTCAAACCAAGGTAATGAAACAGAACGACATAAGCAAGAGCAATGTTTCTAGAGGAGGAAGAGTGAGGACAGAGTATTATTAAGGCACTTAATTTTAGTCAAAATGCGAACAGTCAAATGAGTTTTGGTTCGATGCTGATACATGAGCTACCAAGCACATTGTAAACGTAAACATTACATTGTAAAACTTTGAGAAGTTCAGAGGCGAGTTTTTGCGAACAAAAACGAGGCAGCAATTTAAACTTGAATGCGGAAACAAGTTAATTGTTTAAGATTTTATATGCAAGGCATTTTGAAAAACAATTTGTGATTATCAGCTGTGCTGGTCACTAAATTATTTTCTATAGAAAAGCTTTTTGAAAGTTTTGAGGTTTCAGATATTTTTGAGGATTTTTCTAAGGCAGAAACCTGTTTTTTAATGACATTTTTAGATGTCTACGATGGAGAAACGAGTATGCGAGGAAGGTAAATTTTTGCCACACTTGGTAATTTTCTCGATCAGTCACAGAATGGAGTTGAGGATCTTGATGCAAATTTCAGGAGGGAGCTTCACAGCTCATTATCGAGTCGTAGAATTCTGAGACTGGGAGGGAGAATGGAGAGAAATCTTCACAAGGTGGGAAAATTGAAAAATGCTTCGATTGAGAGTTAAGTAATTCGTTTCTTGGCATCTTGCTTTGAACACGAGTAACTTTAATATCATGAGTAAACTAGAAGAGTTAATTTGCAATTTAGTAAGCACATAATCCAAGCGAAGCCAGAAAACTAGATGTAATAATCTTAAGGCTAGCGAGGTTATGTCACTCGTTGTGAAAAGTCAAAATATTTAAATTGAGATGCTAGAGTATTTGAGGAAGTTGAAATTGAGGACACTATCAGTGACTGTGAAACTTGCACGCTAACAAAGGTAGAGAGATTGTTATTTGGCGAGGTTAGAATGAAAGCTTAAAGGCATCAAAATTGATTTGCACGAACACCATGGGTTAAACAAAACCTGCTTTGTACCCTAGTGACACCTGTGCAGTCATGAGGTTTTAATGATTATTCCAAGTTTGCTAAAACTTATTCTGTAAAGTGTAAGAGCAATTCCGGAATTGGTCTTGAGAGATTTTGAGAATTACGAGTAACCCTGTAGGTGAAAGCAGGAATGCTTGTTTCATAAGAGCTGACAGAGAAACTGAATTTGAGGGTAAATTCAGAGAGTTGATGATGAGTGAGCAGATAGCGACTTTACACGTGAACACTAAACGCAAAGAATGGCATAGCCGAGAGTTTTATTCAGACTTTGCAGGACGAAAAGTGCTTTAAAGTTAGACTCTGGTGACCTATGAGTATGTGGTTTCAGGCAGCTGAGGTAGCTGTTGATATAACAGAACATCACGAGATAGGTTTGAGTTTGAGTTTCCACCAAGAGCAATTAAAGTTGTTTTTGTCTGTTGCAGGACTAATTGCTATGTTTAATGGCACCCATCCACACAACAATTCATTATCTCTAGAAATGTGAGATTTAATGAAATATTAACATTTGGAGGTTTTAGAGGAAGAGTTGAATCTTAAATAGGATGAGTTAAAGTTAGTATTGTTAGCCAGTACAAACAAAGATCTAACGTTTTACTATCACAGAGGAACTGAGTTCGATGAGCGAAAACAATGTGTGAGATTTGGTTGACAGATCTGAGATTGAGAGCGAGTTTCTGAGAGAGTACGAGTTGAGTGAGACATACGCTCCTGTCTCAATACTTGTCGTGGTCCAGGCTGCGCTGTTTGAATATAACAAACTGAATTACACGCTTGTCAGATGGATGTCAAGATAGCCTTCTGAATGATGAGCTCGAGGACGAGGCTTCCTGATGGATGCTTGTGTGAAGACGTCCTGAGAGCTAACGTGGTGTTTAGGCCGAGGAAATCTCTTTATGAGTTAAAAACAAGTCCTAAGAGGTAGAGTGAGAAAATTAACGCCGAGATATTGAAAACTTGGTTTCAGTCACGACATTAATAAATCTTATCTGTTTACTTGGGTTCATCAACCTATACATGCTTTCATCGTACTTTATGTCAATGAAATGCTCATTAAGAGCAACATTGAGCAAAAACTGAGGTTGAAGTGAGTTTGAGTGCTATGTTTAGGATGAAGGACTCTGGAGAGCCATTTCTGAAAAACTAAAATCACTCGAGTTTGTGAAAAGAGGTTAATGAGTACAACCCTAACAAACTGAATAGGCAAGAACCTTGAGAAGTTCAATCTGAGTGTTTGTAGTTCTCATGACACACCAACAATAACGAGGAAATTGAGTAATCATGAGTTGAGGTCTCTTGAGTTAATACAATTTGACGAGTCTAGTAACCCTCAAGTTAAAATAATTCCATTCAGAGGAGCAATAAGCTGATCCAGCCTGAAGCTACTGATGCTGTAAGCCCTGACAACGCCGATACGGTCAATGTGCTTGCAAGATAGCAACTGAACCTTACGGAGAATGGCTGGAATTACGTAGAAAGGATTTTCCTTTATTAATCTGCGAGGTATCGAGATCAACCGAGGATTATCTGATTGAGTACTTTTGGAGACATCATCGCAGAGGGAAGCAAACCCTGGTAACAAGATCTTTGAGAGACGCCGAGTATAACGCTGCATCGAAAGGTTCATGCAGCTGAATCATCAGTTTCGACAAGGTACTTCAAGACACAATGATTTGGACATTCTACCCAGTAAAGATCAACAGTGATGATCTGTGCACGGTTGACAGCTCGCAAATAGAGTGATGTTAAACATCATGATAAGAGTATTGAGGTATTAAGGAAAAATCCGAAGTATTGGAAGTTGAAGGGCAACTGAAAAACTTCTGTTTGAGGCTCATGAGAACTTTGTAAAGCAATGCGTTGCTGAGGGTTAATTGATTTTAGTGGAATGAATTAAAAGTTCGACATGGCCGATAACCTTATCAAGCCACTTCACCGAGGCGATTTTAAAAGACTTAAATTAAGATTTTTGAATTGAGTGTGTATGAATGAGGATGTACATGAGATGTATACAATGAGTTCATGAGGAACATTTTGATTTATTATGTTACAGGTTCACCTAAGCAGTTAGTTGAGGCGAGACAATTACACCCACATTACAGATAGAAGATCAGCGAGAAAGATTATAAGTGAAATGAGAAAGAAAAACTCGGTTTTGTGATTTTGTGGACTAATGTGATTTGTGATGTTTATTTCATTTACAATTACAATTTCTAGCTTAAACATTGCATTGTATAATTTACAGCTATTTTGATTTTCCATTGAGAATTTTTGTTTATAATGATTGAGATTGTTTTATTTTGATTTGAGGTAACATAATTCAGGTTGATGGATTTATTATTGTTGAATAATAAATGGAGGGAGTGTTGGGGGTGGATTTATTATCCAACACCGTCAACAGCTCTTATGCTGCAGCAGCAGCAGGCAGGGTTGAATACGATATTCCTTCGTGGGGACGGTGAGCTGTGTTCAGGGCGTACAATCGTACCAAGAAACAAACGGTCTATATATATTGAGCGGTTTATAGGCTATGAGTTTCGAACGTTACCGGCATTACAGATTCGTAAAATTATTAGGAAAAAAAAATTATTTATTCATTATTATAAAATAAATAACTCTTTAAGATTGAAAAAAAAATAATAATAAAAAAATAAAAAATAACCTCTGAGAAGTAATGATTGATGATTAAGGAAATTTTATTCACTAAGCATTTAAAATAATTCATGTTAAAGTTAAGTCTTGAAACTTTTACGCTCATATAAAAGTTTTTGTATTTTTCATTTTTTTTTACTTAATAAAAATTTATCTTTATGTTAAATGGGTGTTACACGAATTTGTTCCGGGTGTTACGCGTACGAATAAATTTCTTGTAGAACACTGAAAAAATGATTTCTGATACATATTTGGTACTAATATTAAATTAAAAATCATCTATTGAAAAACTCTGAAGCAGTTTATTTAAGAAAAAATATTTTTTGAAGATTTTACATTTTTAACGGGTGTATAATTTAAACATTGTTATATAATACTACTTAAATTAAAATCTTTGATAATATAAGATCTAATAGTCAAATTGATCACCATGAATATATTTTTTAATATTTCATCTCATTTAATTCAACGGAATCTTTTTTTAAAAGTAATTTTTTCTTTTTTCGTCTTTTTTTATCTCTGATTCTTTCTTTAAAGTCTGGGCGCCGCGCCGTAGGGGTTTTCGTGACCCGATAGCGGTCAGCGATCCACCCAGGCTTAAAAGATGTATTTTGACCTCCTAATGAAGAATTTCGAGGGTGGACGGAAAAATTCGTTTACAATTATTTAAACAAATAACAAAGTAAAAGTCATTTTTTCGATGAAAAAAATTTTTTTTAATATTTTTCAGCTAAAAATAAGTTGAAAATGTAAGCGGACTTTTATTTGTAAAGTTAATAGTTTTCGAGAAAAAAATCATCAAAGTTTAAAAAAACCGTGCATCTGTAGAAAATCAGTCGAGCCTACCATGGCGGCCAGAGTATAAGTTCTTTAAAACTTTGATGATTTTTTTCTCGAAAACTATTGACTTTACGAAAAAAAGTCCACTTACATTTTCGACTTATTTTTAGCTGAAAAATATTTAATATTTGGATTTGGGTGTGTACTTTAAGGGTTAAAAAAAATTTTTTTCATCGAAAACACGAGTCCAAAAGATTGAACGGAGGCAAAAAGACCAATGCTCTAAAATACGTTTAAAAGTGAAAAAAAAAAAAAAAAGATACCTGTATTGTTTCTTTTTAATGCTTTAGTAATATTATACTTTTTTCTGCTTAAATAATGTATAAATTCTGAAAGATTCAAGTGCACTTTAACAGCGACGTCCGTGACATGTAACACCCGGAACGCATTTTTTCGGAAAGAGGAGTCTCAAAAATTTTTTCTACAGTAGGGGGGGATTAGTTATCTTAAGATAGCTTTGTAAACTAGAAGCTGAGTTAAAATATTAAAAACTCAAGTCACTATACAAACAATACCCTTTTTTAGCGTTCCGGGTGTTACAGAGAAATAAGAATCTTTACCATAGCACAAAATTTTCTGTAATTACCGAAACAAATTGAAACTTTGCTGAGAGCTCAATCACACTGCATTCTAAAGATTGAAACATAACTTATAAAGCTTTGTTGATATCGAACGATTTACAGTGCTACCAACTTTGCACTAGAATCACACAAGTCAGGCCGGTGGTGTTCATAGATTCATCAACAGGATAAAAAAATTTTAAATTAAAAAAAAAAGTGGTAGAACCAGTATAGTTCCAGAAACTACATATAATTTCTGACCAGAAAAAACGGTTTACATATTTTTTTTTCATAATTTAATTTTTTACTCTGAGGTTCGTTTTTATACGGACAGACCCGTAATGTAAACTGAGAATAATAATTATGATAAAAGATATAACTACTGAAAAAAATCAGCTGAAATAGAAGCATGTAAAGTAGCTTTAAAAGTGAAACATGATTTATCGGCGCTTAAGAAAAAATGATTGAAAATTTTTGTATATAAGTTAATTTTTATTGTTAAGATATTCGCTTTTTACATTATGATGCTTCTTTAAATAATTATTAATAAATCATGAAGTATTAATAAATGAATTTATTCATTTTGCCTGACAACATTTTGCTGTTCCTGTCCAGCGACAGGGCCGATAACATGCTGTTGATTTTCCATTACAGGTTCAGCAACCTGTTGCTGGACATGAACAGCAACATGTTTTGGTTGTCTGCGGCTTCTCCTGATTTGCCTTTCTTCTTCGAAGAATCCAGCAGCAAATCTGGCAGCCCGTCGCTCCCGGGAATAGTAATTTTCGTAGAAAATTCTGTTTCTTCCGCCTCGGTATTGTCGACGATCTTTTAAAAAAATAAAAGAAAAAAATTAATTAAAAGTTTCTAGTATCATAATTTAATTTTTGTAATAATCGTCGGTTTAGAGTAAGAACCTACTATCATAGCGACCCCGAGCAAGAACCTACTATCTCAGCGGGTCAGAGCAAAAACCTACTATCTCAGCGTGCCAGAGCAAGAACCTGCTATCTCAGGGACCGGAGTTAAAAGCGACTGTCTCTCAGGCCCACTTAAACAATGGCATCAAAATTTTTTTCTTTTTTTTTTGAAGCGTGGCTTCTATACTTACGTTATAACTCAGCTACGTTTCAAAAAAGAAGACAAAAAAATTTGATGCCATTGTTTAAATGGGCCTGTGAGACAGTAGCTTTTAACTCCGGCCTCTGAGATAGCAGGTTCTTGCTCTGGCCCGCTCAGATAGCAGGTTTTTGCTCTGACCCACTGAGATAGCAGGTTCTTGCTCTGGCCCGCTGAGATAGTAGGTTCTTACTCTAAACCGACAAATTGATAGTGTTGATATTAATTGAAAGGGAAAAAAATATATATATACATGTGTTTGTATAATTACTTTGCTGTGGGTTCTGCGCATTTTGTTGCTGCTGGCCTTCTTGGTGAGCTGCTACTGGAACTACCTCAACAGCTGCCCCGAGAGCTGCTGCTGGAGCTACCTCAGCAGCTGCCCCGAGAGCTGCTGCTGGGGCTACCTCAGCAGCTGCCCCGAGAGCTGCTGCTGGAGCTACCTCAATAGCTGCCCCGAGAGCTGCTGCTCGAACTATCTCAGGAGCTGCCGCTGGACCCATCTCGGGAGCTGCTTCTGCCGCAGGCTGATTTTGGTGTCCATTCTATCAAAAAGAAAATGAGTAAGTATTAAAAAATTGTGATCAATCACTATCCTGACTGTCCGGATAGTGTCAAAATGTCCGGATGCTGCCGAACGTGTATATGAAAAGCTTGGATAGTGACATGATAGCATATTTATAGATAGAGACTCTCGCTGCGCTAACGCTTGCTCAGTTGAGAATTTAATTATTTTTATTTTATTTTTAAATTAAAACAAAAAGTTTAAAAATATAGTTATTTAAATCAACTAAAATAAAATACGTATTAAAAATGCTTCAAAAACAAATTTTTACCTTTAGTAAGTAGCCTTTGGTTAGGTCAATTTTAAAAAAGAATGTCAGATTCATAATCAGCAATACCAAAATCCCTCCAATACGATATTTCAAAAAAATGCTATTAAAAATGAATTTTAAGTAAGTTTCCCTTACATAGGCCAAATAAAAAAATAAAAGTCAGTTTCGTAATCAGCAACCCCAAAAAACCCTGACCACTCAATTTTTAATTAATCATAGACGTCAAAATCTTAAAAGAGCCTGAGAAAAGATACGATTCAACCTTGAATAAGTGGACTTTAGATAGGTGAAATTTAAAAATGAATGTTGGATTCGTGATCAGCAGCCCCGAAAATCCTCGAGTACCAAATTTCTAATTGATCTGAGATGTCTCAGTCACTTTTTTTTAAAAAAGGGAAGTTGACGACGAAAATAAACTTGATAGAGGACTTTAATTACCTGATTTAAAATTGCTTGGAGCATATGGATCACTTGTTGCTGCTGCTCCTGGAACTCATTTTGCCGCTGGTTTATGAGTTCTATTTGCTGCCTTAGAGCAGCATTTTCCACTGCCAATCGGTTGTAGTTAGGCAGTTGTTGATCAATTACTTTATAAAATAAAATTTACGTTTTTAAATAAATTTTTTTTTTTTAATCTAACCTCGCTTTTAAATTTTGAATGAAAATTAAAAAATAAATAAATAAATACACTTATCAATTAATAATTTAGTTACCTAAATGAGCCATTTCGTTGGCTACTTCAGCATCGTTCATCGGTTCTATGTCTTGGTTCTCCATTACTTTATTTATAAATAATTTCTATGAGAAAACTATATAAATTTATCGGCTAGAAACTATACATAGAATAATATTGCTTCTTCTTTTTTTTTCCACCTGTCATTTTTGAGAAAAAGAAATTGCACAAAAGATAAAGTATAACCTTTGAGCTCTGGATAGTTTCTATTTATAATTTTAATTACAGGTAAATTTATATCTAGTATTATTTTTATATTATCCGTAAATTTTCGATTTAATGATTTTTTTATTGAAATAATCAAAACAGCGTTTGATCGTCACAACATCATCGGTGCATGTTCCTTTTCTTTTCCACTTGGTCAAAGAATTCCAAAATATTCAAATTGTTCTCAAGGTAAAAATCCTATTTTCGTGCTTTAAAACTTTATTAAAACATACAACAATTTTAAATTTCATCATTTTTTTTATGAATTAAAAAAAAATGATGAAATACAAAATAAATATTTTGTCTAACACTTTACTATACATTGCTCTACCCCTGCTAGAAGTTTCAACAGAAGGTCTGGGGTGCCCGCCAGATAGTGGGCAGAAAATTCTGTCAAGCTTATTATTTTATGTATATGTCTATATATATATATGTAAATATGTACAGTGGCCGAAGACCGGACAGTGACCACTGTACATACCGCATGATAAATTACTAAAGTAATAATACACCCTCTTAAAGCGCAAACCACGCGCAATCCACCCACGTATTCAAAAAAACCAAAATAACCCATCTTATTTTAATTTTTTTTCCAAAATAACCCATCAATAAAAAAATTTTCTAGGTTTGCGCGGTTCAACCAAAATAACCCATCCCAAATAACCCATCACCCAATTCCTGGAACTCATTTTTATTTGGTCTCGGAAAAAATGGGACCAAACACTATCCTGACTGTCCGGATAGTGTTGAAATGTCCGGATAGTGCCAGTCGTATATATGAAATGTCCGGTTAGTGCACATTACATATATTTATATATATATATATATGTACAGTGGTCACTGTCCGGCTTTCGGCCGGACTTTTTATTATTGCTTTAGTAATTTATCATGCGGTATGTACAGTGACCACTGTACATACCGCATGATAAATTACTAAAGCAATAATACACCCTCTTAAAGCGCAAATCACGCGCAATCCACCCACGTATTCAAAAAAACCAAAATAACCCATCTTTTTTTTATTTTTTTTTCCAAAATAACCCATTAATAAAAAAATTTTCTAGGTTTGCGCGGTTCAACCAAAATAACCCATCCCAAATAACCCATCACCCAATTCCTGGAACTCATTTTTATTTGGTCTCGGAAAAAATGGGACCAAACACTATCCTGACTGTCCGGATAAGAGTTGAAATGTCCGGATAGTAACCGCTGTATATATGAAATGTCCGGATAGTGACCGCAACATATACATATACATATATGTATATGTACCTAGATGCGTTGATGAGAGGTTAGTTTACAAATCGGAGCAGCAGCATGCAGATCCGATGTTACAAAATTGATAAAAAATAATCAAATAATTTTATAGAAATATAATTTTAATCGATGAATCATGCTTGCTGTTTGAAAATCCTAACCTCTCCCTGCTGTATAGCCACACGTACAATGGACTTGAACAAATTTTTTTTCTTTTGCTAAATATTTTAACACCTATGGAGTCAGGGCAGTGACCTAGCGCATAGGATAGCGATTACAACCTGGAGATGATTTCCCCAGGAAGTTTTGACTCCGGAGAGGCCTGGGCGGATACCTGGTGCACCTGGTGATACTTACACCTTGGAGATGATTTCCTCAAGAAGTTTGGACCACGCAGGGGCCAGGGCGGATACCTAGTGCACCTGGTTATACTTACGCCTTGGAGATGATTTCCGTTAGAACTTTTGACTCCGGAGGGATCAGGGCGGAAACCTGGTGCACCTGGTAATACTTACGCCTTGGAGATAATTTCCCCAGGAAGTTTTGACTCCAGAGGCGCCAGGGCGGATGCTTGGTGCACCTGATTATACTGAGGCCTTGGAGATGATTTCCCTAGAAAGTTTTGACTCCGGAGGGGCCAGGGCAGACACCTGGTGCACCTGGTGCACCTGGTGATACTTACGCCTTGGAGATGATTTTATCAAGAAATTTTGACCCTGGATGGGCCAGGGAAAATACTTGGTGTACTTGGTAATAACCACACTCTGAAGATGCTATCCTAATAGAAAACTTGATGATGTGAACCCACTGGGATCAAAACTTTCTGAGAAAATCACTGACCCCTCCGGACCCCTCCGGAGTCCCCCTCCGGAGTCCAAACTTCCTGGTGAAATCATCTCCAAGACGTCAGTATCACCAGGTGCACCAGGTATCCGCCTTGGCCCCTCCGGAGTCAAAACTTCCTGGGGAGATCATGTCCAGGTTGTAATCGCTATCCTATGCACTAGGTCTCCGCCCGAACTCCATAGGTGTTTAAATATTTAGCAAAAGAAAAAAAATGTTTTCAAGTCCATTGTACGTGTGGCACACGTATGCCACACGTGTGGCTATAGCCTATATATGTATATATACAGCAGGGCTGGTATTGTGTGAATAATATTTTAAAATTACATCAAAATGGATGAGAAAAATGTTCAACATCAGGAAAAAAAAAAGAAAAATTTCAGAGTCAAGTTATGATACTGAACATATTTTTGTTAGTAATAAATGTTACAATTTAAAATAAAAAGGTTTACGTTATAGCTCGCCAGAATCCCTATGCGTAAAGCATTGGCCTTCTGTCAAGAATCTGGCGATTAACCCTACTAAATTTCTGCCCAATTTCGCTAAATCTGCCCACTGTCTGGCAATATTCTGGCGGAAATTTCTCGCAGAGGTACTGTTCATCTCGAATGATAAAGTGTAATAGGATCATCCCTCTAAGCACCTCATGATTGATATATATGCACCAAACGCTTGAATTTTCTTGAGTGATCTTCAAATCATATGAATGTAAACAGCTATTTCAACAACTTTTTTTACGTTGAAAAATTCATTTTTTTTCACATTATCTTTACAATGTTAACTCTCCATATTGAAATTGTGGCACATATACGTGCTACAGTGAAATAGGGGGCCCTTTGGGAAATTTTTGACTCGTAGAAATAATAAACGAAGAAAGCTCAAAATTTATTTTACCTTGTATTTGAGAGCAGCAGTAGTTCAGGACTTTGAGAGCTCGTCTCCCAACTTTGAGGTCGTTGGTTTGAGCCCGAGTCTCTGCAATTTTGGCGAGTGTTTTTTCATACGTTAAAACTGCAGGGATCGAATTAATTAAGGATCAGGTGAGCTAGGATTCCCTATATCACTTCTTCCAAGCTGGACATCCTAAATGCCAACTAAATGCTCTCCGAGTCGAGTGAAGACAAACCGCTTAAAAGTATTTTCCTATATTATATAGTTGTATCCAGGAGGAGCTCTTTTTTTTTTGGCTCCTCCGGGAGGAGCTCTGAAAATTACGGCTACTCCGGGAGGAGCCCCTTAAAACATGTTAAATTTAAGGTTTTTTGAAGGTTTTGAGGTGCTCCTCCGGGAGGAGCTCTTAATTTTAAAAGCTCCTCCCGGAGGAGCCAATTTTAGTAGCTCCTCCCGGAGGAGCACCTCAAAACGTCAATAAATCTTATATTCAACATGTTTTAAGGGGCTCCTCCCGGAGGAGTTGATTCTAAATTATAGGAGCTTCTCCTGTACGAGCACCTTAACTGTCAAAAAACTCCATATTTAACCTCTTTGAAGGGCGCTTTTCCTAGAGGAGTCGTAATTTTAAAAGCCCTTTTTAAAGGAGTACTTCAAAACGGTTAAAAAATATTATATTTAACATGTTTCAAGTACTTGAAGTATTTTAACTTACTATTTAATTTTTATAACTATTTTTTTAGACTCACCATACTATAAAATTTTCTTTTTTCAATTTAAATCATATTCAACAATTTTACCTAAACATGTTTGAACTTTTATTCAATACACAAACTCAACTCAAAAAACATGTTCAATATTAACTGTCAAAAAACTCCATATTTTATAACTATTTTTATGGGGGTTGGCGAGCGAAGCGAGCAGGGGGGTACCCCCTAGTGTATATATATATAAGGTACCTGTACCTAATATGGCCCCCCTAAGCGAGAATCGACGTTGTGGCGAATCAAATCACTATTTTTTGACGGGTAAGGTCTCATTTTAAAGCTTAATTCAAGAGCTTTAAAATGAGACCTCACACGTTTGGTTTTGATCAATGAGCTTCAAATGCCAGAGGATTTACCAAAACACGGTTTTTTAAGACACATAAAATTTGTGTCCTAATATGGCCCCCCTCTCCCCCCTGAGGTATTTTATTCATTGCGATTTTTTAAATCAATCAGAATATGAAATTAAAAAAAACTTCAAAATTTTTAACATTTTAAAAATAATTTATTTAAAAATTGAGCCTTTTTTACAATTTTTTTGAAAGCTTTGCAACCAGTAGAAAAATTACAATTTTAAATTTTTATCAAAGTTTGATTTTTGAGCTAGAATGCTTTTTTAGTTATAAAATGAAAAAAAGCTTTGAAACAATTAAATTTATTTTTCTTAAATAGTATTAGGATAGGATTTTCTAAAAAGTAAACATGAAACTAAGGACTCTTAATATCGGTATTTCTACTAATTCGCGGGGGGCCATATTAGGAACACTGGAGAATAATAAGTTATTTAAGAATAAAACCCGTTAGAAAACGAGTTGAACAAAAACTAAGGTCGCGTTTTAAAGCTGAAACAATAACGAATCGAAGCTACTTATTCAAATTTTGGTCAGATGCGTCTAAATCTTTTGGCAGACCATTTAATTACAACGTAAAATAATAACGGAGGTATACAAAACGAGTTTTAGCTATTAGGCGTGCGCAAAAATAATTTTAAAATGTTCTAAACAACTGAAAACTTCATAATTCAGTGTTTTTGACTTCTTCCTACCTTGTAGAGATGCCGCATATCGAGCATATTCAAAATAACAGGGGGGGCCATATTAGGCAAGGGGCCATATTAGGCACACTTACCTTATATATATATATAATAGTTATCGGTGTTACTTTTAAGTGTTAATGGTGATACGCAAATATACAAAGTCGAAAAAATTATTAGCTTTCTGTGGTTATTATTTCTATGAGTTGATAATTTGCAGAAGGTTTCCCTTAATGATTATTTATCATATTGCTTGGTGAAAAACATATTGTTTCAAATAATCTTTACGCAAGTGCATCAAGAAATTATTTTTAAATTTCAGTTTATTTGTTTATTGATTGAAGAAAATCAAGGTGAACGAAGAAGCTGCGAGTAATTTGTTGAAAAAAAAAAAAACTAAGTTAGTTATTATTGGTTAGTTATTATTTCCGGTTATTATTAGTTAGTTATTTTCCTTTTTTTATTTTAATTTTTTTCATTTCATTATTATTAATAATTTTTTTTTTTTTTTTTTTTTTTTTTTTTTTTTTTCAAACGAGCAGCTTTCTGCTTCAGCGCTTCAGCGCTTCATCAGCGTTATTACGCTTTAGCAGTTTTACTGCTTCAGCAGCTTTCTGCTTTTTCATTGAAAGATTTTGGTAATTTAAAGAATCTAAAAAAATTAACGATTTACAGTTTATAATAATAGCAATCTTTAAAATTAATTTAATAATATGAGCTTGAGTAAAAGTAGCAAATCTTATAAATTTAATGAAAATATTTTAAATGATGCAACTGTTTCTGCATGGTTCACCATTGAGTACGATAAAGTAAAATGTAGCTGCGGTACTGTGTATACACTATCCTCTTCAAGTAAAAAAGATTTAAGAAAACATTTAACTTACCTTAATCACAAAAAATGGGTCGATCAAAATAAAGATAGTTTGAGCGTAGAACAAAAAAAGTTTACGAGTTTAGACGTCTCTTCTCCAAAAAATAATGATATGATTCAATTTTTAAATCGCGAATGCTTTAAAAACTTATTCTCAATATCAGGTAATGATGTAGTATGTGTATGTAAGAGATCGTTTAAGTTGTCACAGCTAAAAAATAAATCTTATTTACATGCTCATCTAAGTGGTAGATACCATAAAGATTTTGTAGAAAGCAATAGTAAAAATATTGATAATTTTCCTAATAACTTAATGTCAACTGATGATATGGTAGTTGACAACGATAACACTATTCCGATAAAAAATACTTGTCCTGATATAAAACCAATTCTGCAAAAATCAAATACTGAGAAAAATGGGTTCATTGAAGACGGTAATTTGAAAATTAATGTAAATACAGTTTCAGCAGATAATGTTAGAACAATCATTGAAAATAACTCAGAATTAGAATACAGTAAAATTGAACCTGATGTTATCAATGAAAGTTTAACTTTTGATGATGGAATTCTCAAAAATGAAGACGATAACAATGACATAAAAAATTCAGACTTGAATTTGAGTTCAACAATAGAAAATAACAACTTCTCAAGAGTTAACAAAATTCAAGAAAATGAAAAAAAAATTGAAAGAAAATCCTCAATCAACACATTTGAACACTGCTACTTTAGAAAAAAAGAAAATTGTAAGGAGCGCAAAAAAGTTGAAAAAGATTTGCTTAAAATTAAAAAACATGAAGCTGAGATCAAGTATGCAGCAATGACTGTTGTCAGAGATCTTTCTTTTCGAAATTCTGCGTATATTAAAGATGATTTAAAATACGTTTATCCAGATTCAGAGACTTTGAAAAATTCGAAAGCTTCTCCAGAATATGATAGACAAAAAATACAGAAAATAATTGAATATGTGATAGCGCCATCTCAGAAAGAAAAGTTAATTGAAATATTAAGATCTCAAGAATTTTCGGTATGCATCGATGAAACTACAGATATAACGACAGTTCAATCATTAGGTATCATCGTTCGTTACACTGATTTTTCCAAAAATAAAATACATGATGATCTTTGGGAAATTGTTCCATGCAAAGACTCCGATGAGAATCAGGCTGTAGATGCTGATCATGTTTACAATCAAGTGCTTAAAAGTTTCATTGATGCAGAAATACCCATGGAAAACATAAAGGCTTTTTGTTCGGACACAACTAATTTAATGATGGGTCCACACAATTCAGTGGCATCAAGATTTAAAAAAAATTTTCCACATATAAAGATAGTTAAATGCAAATGCCATATTGAACATTTGGTCGCAATGAAGGCTATTAAAGCTTTTCCTGAAAATGTTATATCATTAATTTCTGATGTACATAGTTACATTAGCGACAGTGCACGAAGAACTCATAACTTTCGAGTGCTTGAGGAAAAATGTGATATGGATCACTTGCGTATTATAAAGCATACTGCACTTCGATGGTTATCATTTCAAAAATGTTCTGAAAATATACTCAGAAGATGGACGTTGTTGAAAATTTTTTTACAGAACGAAGTAGACTACTATGAAAATAATAAACGAAAAATTTCGACGAATCCCCAAGATTATGAAGATCTTTTAGACGATGACATTGTCCACGCGACTTTTATATTTCTCGATGAAGTATTGTCTAAAATGGTTATTATAAATAAATCTTATCAATATGAAAAACCAAGTGCCCCACAGTCTAATGATAAACTTGTAGAATTACACAAAGAATTTCTTGGTTACTACATGAAAACGGAATACTTAAACAGCACAGACATTGAAAAAATCAATCCAGAAAAAACAGAGGAGTTTAAACCGTTGGATCAGGTTTTTCTGGGAAAACAGTGCAATGAGTTTTTAAATGAAAAGTTTCGAAATTTAAATAACCCAAATGACAAACAAAGACTAACAGAATTTCGTTCTCGTGTACAAGAGTTTTATAAAATAGCTTGTAAAACTTTACGCGATAAAGTTGATTTTGAAACTGATTACAGATTTGTTTTTCATCAAAATAACGTATTTGATGAAAAAATACATGAAGAATTTCCAACATTAGAGCAGGTTTTCAAAAACTTTGAAATCATTAATGCTTCAAAAGATGAAAAATTAAAAACTGAAATCAATAAAGAATGGGAAAAATTGCTGACTTATGAATTTACAGATAACTTAAAAAATGAATTGAAAAAATTGACTGATGTTGATAAATTCTGGTTCAAACTTTGGAATTTCAAAGAAAACGGACTCAAAATTTTTGAAAATGTTGCTCATTTTGCTTTGACAACTTTTTGTATACCGCACGCTAATGCTGCACCTGAGAGGTTGTGGAGCAAACTGACAAATATTAAGACTAAATCTAGAAACAAACTTGAATTACCTACAGTTAGAGCAGAATTGTTAGCTCGCTATTATCTAGATGATATAGGAGGGCTTAAAAATTTTGTTGTTTTACCAGAAATGTTTGAAAGAATGAAATCATTATTTTCTGCCAAACCTAAACAACAGAATGAAATCATCCAACAAAACAAAGATTTTTATGGAAACTTATTTTTAAGTTTTGATGAAAAATTACAAGCCGCAATGGAAGAGGCAACTTTCAACAAAAAAAAAAAGAAAAGTGAATATGGTTGTTGATGAAAATTTTGGTTCAGTTACAATAGATGTAAAAATCAAAACAAATTGCAGCCCGACAAAAAAGATCAAGGGAAACAATGAAGTTTATGAAGAATTGATAACTGAAGAATTGGTAACAGAAGAATTTTCATTTTTCGATTTTATTGAAGACCCAAGTGATGTACATTTAAGAAGAGATGTCGAATTATCTGAAAAAACTAATGAAATTAAAGATGAAACAAATATTAAAAAAGAGCTATGTTTTGATCTCGTAGAAGATAAAAGGGATGTTTATTCAAAAATAGATGCCTCGATAGATGCAGAAGTATCTGAAAATACAAAGTCTTTTGTAAATAAAGAAAAAAATGCTGATTCGTTTTGTTCTAATCAAAATCACTTTGAATCAAATTTCATTGACTTGACCTTTGAGGATCAATATGCTACACAAAAAAAAACTGTGAAAAATGAAGAAAATACGCCGTCAAAAGTTTTAGCATGCCCTGTATCACAAAGAATTGATCACCAAATTGAATATTTTACCAGGAATGCTACGCAAAATTACCAAATGTATGATAATGGACTGATTTCGGATCATAATTATTATATGATTTTACCACATGCAAAAAAAAATTCAGACCCTCTGGCAAAAAATAAAATAGTAAGTATGAATTTTGCTGTTGCTGATATTAAAAGAATTCGAAATCATCCTTTCAGAGATAGCCGTGGTCCAGATTACCCATTAGGAGATAATTACAGTATTAACGTTGATGCTAAAGATTTTCAAACTCTTAAGCCCAATACATGTTTAATAGGAACTGTTATTGATTCAGTTAGTTGTATTTATGAAAAACAATTTGAAAATGATGTAAAATGTGTTTTAACTGATCAGTCTCAAGTATTAACTGAACCCGGACGGACACATTGCAAACAACATACCATGTTTAATTTAGATTGTAAGCTTACAGGAAAAATATTGTTTCCTTATGTTTATCAATATCACTGGAACTTATTTGTTGTTGACGTTGATGAAGGAACGTGCACGAATTTGGACCCATATTTTGATGAAGAAAAGTGGAGTCCGAATCATTTTAGACCAAATTACAGTTCAATGGTGTTCAATAATTTTGTCAATTATGTTAATCATCCAGAGCAGCAAAGTAAGTTTAATCTTTCTGGAAAAAATTGGAAATATGTTATGTTTCCTTCAAATTCTCGTCCATTACAATCGCAATATGATGCAAAAAATTGTGGCGTCTTTATTGTATATTATATTTACTGCTTTTTCAAAAAAATGTTTGACTTAAGGTTAAATCTAAACAGTTTTAGAATAGAGATGGCAAAAATGATAATCCAAAATTCTTTAAACATGAGGAGTACATGCATTTATTGCTTCCTAAGAGTTTTGGATAAGAAAGAAGTAGAATTTATTTGCAGCTTTTGCAATAGACCTGTACACAAAGATTGTCGTCAAAAAAGAAATGATGATAATGTTATAAAAACGCCCACTTTGTTTATTTGTGGTGCATGTATTAGATATCAAACTTTCGTTCAAAAAACTATAAAAAGAAAAACAGAGTCTACGAACTACGTTCCTTCCAAAATTGTTCCAAAACTTGAAGAAAAGAAAAAAAAGAAAAAAACTAGCGTTAAAAAAGATATAATAGAAAAAAAACCTCCAGCAGTCAAGAAAGAAGTAAAGAATAAATACTTGAACTGTTTTTTAAAATAAATAATTAATTAGTTAAAAAAATTTATCAAAAATTTTGGTGAAAAAAAATTATGAATCTTATTTAAAAAGATTGTTGATTAATTGTCAGTATACTTTATTTTTTTCTAAAAATTATCTTTCAATAACAAGTCAAATTTAAATATCTTGTTTTTATCAACGTTTTATAAAAATACAATTTGATCTCCTATGAAAATATTGTTTATTAAAGAAATGAAAATACAGTTATTTATAAATCTTATAGTTTATTGTGTCGTTAAAACTAAAACGAAAAAACATCTCTTAATAAATTTATTATTTAATTTAACTCTATTTAATAAAAGTAACTAGCTGAAAATTTTTATTATTTTTTTATCAATAAGCATTAATAAATCCATCTTCTGCAGTACCCAAAAATGATTAAAAGTAAATTTGGAATATTTGAATTCTTTATACCATCCACAAGTCTGTACAAAATGAAGTATCGCTGTAAGCAGAGCTCTGTTTGATTAGTACCAAATTACTTCAGTAAGATCCATTTTTATAATACGTATACTCAGTATCCCATCATAATAATCCAATATCTCATGTTTAAGAAGCCAAGATTTTATAATTGACATTATTAATTATATTTTCAGTGCAATGATGTTTCCTAAAGTACTTCAAATGCAAAGGCTTTGAATTTTCTTTTAGAACAAAAAACTTTAAAACAAAAAACTTCTTTAGAACAAAAAAGGAACCCATCTGAATTTTTTCATATACACGTTCGGCAGCATCCGGACATTTTGACACTATCCGGACAGTCAGGATAGTGATTGATCACAATTTTTTAATACTTACTCATTTTCTTTTTGATAGAATGGACACCAAAATCAGCCTGCGGCAGAAGCAGCTCCCGAGATGGGTCCAGCGGCAGCTCCTGAGATAGTTCGAGCAGCAGCTCTCGGGGCAGCTATTGAGGTAGCTCCAGCAGCAGCTCTCGGGGCAGCTGCTGAGGTAGCCCCAGCAGCAGCTCTCGGGGCAGCTGCTGAGGTAGCTCCAGCAGCAGCTCTCGGGGCAGCTGTTGAGGTAGTTCCAGTAGCAGCTCACCAAGAAGGCCAGCAGCAACAAAATGCGCAGAACCCACAGCAAAGTAATTATACAAACACATGTATATATATATTTTTTTCCCTTTCAATTAATATCAACACTATCAATTTGTCGGTTTAGAGTAAGAACCTACTATCTCAGCGGGCCAGAGCAAGAACCTGCTATCTCAGTGGGTCAGAGCAAAAACCTGCTATCTGAGCGGGCCAGAGCAAGAACCTGCTATCTCAGAGGCCGGAGTTAAAAGCTACTGTCTCACAGGCCCATTTAAACAATGGCATCAAATTTTTTTGTCTTCTTTTTTGAAACGTAGCTGAGTTATAACGTAAGTATAGAAGCCACGCTTCAAAAAAAAAAGAAAAAAATTTTGATGCCATTGTTTAAGTGGGCCTGAGAGACAGTCGCTTTTAACTCCGGTCCCTGAGATAGCAGGTTCTTGCTCTGGCACGCTGAGATAGTAGGTTTTTGCTCTGACCCGCTGAGATAGTAGGTTCTTGCTCGGGGTCGCTATGATAGTAGGTTCTTACTCTAAACCGACGATTATTACAAAAATTAAATTATGATACTAGAAACTTTTAATTAATTTTTTTCTTTTATTTTTTTAAAAGATCGTCGACAATACCGAGGCGGAAGAAACAGAATTTTCTACGAAAATTACTATTCCCGGGAGCGACGGGCTGCCAGATTTGCTGCTGGATTCTTCGAAGAAGAAAGGCAAATCAGGAGAAGCCGCAGACAACCAAAACATGTTGCTGTTCATGTCCAGCAACAGGTTGCTGAACCTGTAATGGAAAATCAACAGCATGTTATCGGCCCTGTCGCTGGACAGGAACAGCAAAATGTTGTCAGGCAAAATGAATAAATTCATTTATTAATACTTCATGATTTATTAATAATTATTTAAAGAAGCATCATAATGTAAAAAGCGAATATCTTAACAATAAAAATTAACTTATATACAAAAATTTTCAATCATTTTTTCTTAAGCGCCGATAAATCATGTTTCACTTTTAAAGCTACTTTACATGCTTCTATTTCAGCTGATTTTTTTCAGTAGTTATATCTTTTATCATAATTATTATTCTCAGTTTACATTACGGGTCTGTCCGTATAAAAACGAACCTCAGAGTAAAAAATTAAATTATGAAAAAAAAATATGTAAACCGTTTTTTCTGGTCAGAAATTATATGTAGTTTCTGGAACTATACTGGTTCTACCACTTTTTTTTTTAATTTAAAATTTTTTTATCCTGTTGATGAATCTATGAACACCACCGGCCTGACTTGTGTGATTCTAGTGCAAAGTTGGTAGCACTGTAAATCGTTCGATATCAACAAAGCTTTATAAGTTATGTTTCAATCTTTAGAATGCAGTGTGATTGAGCTCTCAGCAAAGTTTCAATTTGTTTCGGTAATTACAGAAAATTTTGTGCTATGGTAAAGATTCTTATTTCTCTGTAACACCCGGAACGCTAAAAAAGGGTATTGTTTGTATAGTGACTTGAGTTTTTAATATTTTAACTCAGCTTCTAGTTTACAAAGCTATCTTAAGATAACTAATCCCCCCCTACTGTAGAAAAAATTTTTGAGACTCCTCTTTCCGAAAAAATGCGTTCCGGGTGTTACATGTCACGGACGTCGCTGTTAAAGTGCACTTGAATCTTTCAGAATTTATACATTATTTAAGCAGAAAAAAGTATAATATTACTAAAGCATTAAAAAGAAACAATACAGGTATCTTTTTTTTTTTTTTTCACTTTTAAACGTATTTTAGAGCATTGGTCTTTTTGCCTCCGTTCAATCTTTTGGACTCGTGTTTTCGATGAAAAAAATTTTTTTTAACCCTTAAAGTACACACCCAAATCCAAATATTAAATATTTTTCAGCTAAAAATAAGTCGAAAATGTAAGTGGACTTTTTTTCGTAAAGTCAATAGTTTTCGAGAAAAAAATCATCAAAGTTTTAAAGAACTTATACTCTGGCCGCCATGGTAGGCTCGACTGATTTTCTACAGATGCACGGTTTTTTTAACTTTGATGATTTTTTTCTCGAAAACTATTAACTTTACAAATAAAAGTCCGCTTACATTTTCAACTTATTTTTAGCTGAAAAATATTAAAAAAAATTTTTTTCATCGAAAAAATGACTTTTACTTTGTTATTTGTTTAAATAATTGTAAACGAATTTTTCCGTCCACCCTCGAAATTCTTCATTAGGAGGTCAAAATACATCTTTTAAGCCTGGGTGGATCGCTGACCGCTATCGGGTCACGAAAACCCCTACGGCGCGGCGCCCAGACTTTAAAGAAAGAATCAGAGATAAAAAAAGACGAAAAAAGAAAAAATTACTTTTAAAAAAAGATTCCGTTGAATTAAATGAGATGAAATATTAAAAAATATATTCATGGTGATCAATTTGACTATTAGATCTTATATTATCAAAGATTTTAATTTAAGTAGTATTATATAACAATGTTTAAATTATACACCCGTTAAAAATGTAAAATCTTCAAAAAATATTTTTTCTTAAATAAACTGCTTCAGAGTTTTTCAATAGATGATTTTTAATTTAATATTAGTACCAAATATGTATCAGAAATCATTTTTTCAGTGTTCTACAAGAAATTTATTCGTACGCGTAACACCCGGAACAAATTCGTGTAACACCCATTTAACATAAAGATAAATTTTTATTAAGTAAAAAAAAATGAAAAATACAAAAACTTTTATATGAGCGTAAAAGTTTCAAGACTTAACTTTAACATGAATTATTTTAAATGCTTAGTGAATAAAATTTCCTTAATCATCAATCATTACTTCTCAGAGGTTATTTTTTATTTTTTTATTATTATTTTTTTTTCAATCTTAAAGAGTTATTTATTTTATAATAATGAATAAATAATTTTTTTTTCCTAATAATTTTACGAATCTGTAATGCCGGTAACGTTCGAAACTCATAGCCTATAAACCGCTCAATATATATAGACCGTTTGTTTCTTGGTACGATTGTACGCCCTGAACACAGCTCACCGTCCCCACGAAGGAATATCGTATTCAACCCTGGCAGCAGGAGACTCAGAGCGCCTGCGCGGCAGGCGCTCGGTAAGTCCCCACAGTGATGAATTCGAGAAAGCGGGCATGGGGACATAGCGGTTACTTCAGGCCGTAGAAGCTCGACCAAGAGGTTATTTCAGATTGCTAGAGGTTCTGTGTGCTAAGGTTAAAGAACATTCGAATGTTTTTAAAAATACTGAGTTGATTACAAAATTTGTACGATTGATTCATTTAAGTTCTTTTTATAAATTAATATTTAACCATTCCCCCAAGCTATACAACACAAAAACGCTGAGCGTTGAATTATTAAAATAAATAAAAAAATTAATGAATGATTCCCCACCACTGAACCCACGAAAGTTTGTGTGAACGAGTTTAATTTTTTACCAAATAAATAACTCCTTAAGGTGGCTTGTAAGTATTTTAAAAAAACACTAATAAGTTTCGAAAAAAATCAGGTAGATTCCTTGAAGTGAGACCAACAACTTTCCTAGAGGACACCAGGAAGGTCATCGGACTTATTTTCGAGAAAAAAATCATTAAAAATTTTTTTTTTTAACATGGACTCTTATGGGAAAAAACATTTAAAAATTCCCCAAATTGTCTAAATACACTAGTTTGCTACGAGTCAGGTATCATTTTAAAGGTAAAAAGTTGAAGATCATTTTAAAATTATAACAATATGGGGTTATCGGACTAATTTTTAAGAAATATAAAAAATTGCGGTACATAACCTCTAAAACATGAAATTTTTCACTGTTTTTTATGTTTTTTATCTCAAGTTTTGTTTTAAAATGAATTATAACGATCATAATAAATAGTAATAATCATTAAAAATAGGAAAAATTACTTTTTTTTCTTGTTTAAAATTTTTCTAAACTTATGCACCCGCAAGGGCCCCTGCTAGATACGGGGCAGCACTTACAAGCCATCTTAAGCACTGAACCTTGAAAACCCTGGGAATGCACGTTTAATTTTTTAATAAACTAATGATCCCCCAAGCACCAAACCCACGAAACCCTGGGCGTCTAAGTTTCATTTTTAACTCCATAAATAATCCCCCAAGCAATAATCCTTAGAAGCCCTGGGTGCGCAAGTTTGATTTTTTAATAAACGAAGGATCCCCCAAGCACTAAACCCTGGGAATCCGAGTTTAATTTTTAACTAAATAAATAATCTTTCAAGCAATAAACCTTGGAAACCCTGGGAATGCAAGTTTAATTTTTAAATAATTAAATGATCCCCCAAGCTTCAAACCCACAATACACTTGAATTTTTAAATGAACAAACAATACCACAAGCTCTAAACCCACAAAACCCTGGGCTTCCGAGTTGAATTTTTAAATGAACAAATAATCCCACAAGCTTCAAATCCTCAATGCCCTGGGGGCCCCAGTTCAATTTTTGAATAAACAAATAATCCCCCAAGCTCCAAACCCACGAAACCCTGGGCTTCCGAGGTCAGTTTTTGAATAAATAAATGATCCCCCAAGCTTCAAACCCACAATGCCCTGGGCTTTCAAGTTCAATTTTTAAATGATTCAAATCTTGAATAGTGGTAGCTTCTACTTGATGAAGATTAAATAACATTTTTAGGAAATAAATAAATAAACTCTTTTTATAGAGTAGTTAAATCTTCACTTTATTATTGTTTAAAAATATTTGGAAAAACCGTTACATAAGTTTCACCACACAGTGGCTTCTTCAGACGGTAATCATTCAACTGATTGATAATTAGTTTTGTGAGAGAATAAATACAAGGTACATCGTCGTTAACATCATACACACACTTACAGCTTTCACAGATAGTTTCGTTTACAAATATAAAAAGGGGGGGGGGGGCGGGGAGTAGGGAGACAATCAAAACAATTTTAACGACGATGTACCTTGTATTTATTCTCTCACAAAACTAATTATCAATCAGTTGAATGATTACCGTCTGAAGAAGCCACTGTGTGGTGAAACATGTGTAACGTATTTTCCTAATATTTTTAAACAATAATAAAGTGAAGATTTAATTACTCTTTTAAAAGAGTTTATTTATTTATTTCCTAAAAATGATTCAAACTCAGAATACCCTTGGCTGCCAAGTTCAATTTTTGAATAAATAAATCTCCAAAGCTTCAAACACACAACGCGTTGGGCGTCCGAGTTCAATTTCTAAGTAAACAAATACTACTCCGAGCTCCAAACCCACAATGCCCTGGGCACCAGAGTTCACGTTTTAAACTAATAAACAATCCCCCAAGCTCCAAACCTACGAAACCCTGGGGTTCCGAGTTCAATTTTTAAATAATTGAATGATCACCCAAGCTTCAAACTAACAATCCCTTGGGCGCCCGATATCAATTTTTAAATGAACAAATAATCCTCCAAGCTCCAAACCCATAATGCCCTAGGCGTCCGAGTTCAATTTTTGAATAAATAAATGATCCCCCAAGCTTCAAACCCACTTATTTAAAAATTGAACTCAAAAGCCCAGGGTTTCGTGGGTTTAGAGCTTGGTGGATCATTTATTTATTAAAAAACTGAATTCGGGAGCCCAGGGTTTCGTGAGTTTAGAGCTTGAGAGATTATTTGTTAATTCAAAAATTTTACTCAGGAGCCCAGGGCATTGTGGGTTTAAAGCTTGGAGGATTGTTTGTTCATTTAAAAATTGAACTCGGAAGCCCAGGGCATTGTGGATTTGAAGCTTGTGGGAACATTAATTTATTCAAAAATTGAACTCAGAAGCCCAGGGTATTGTGAGTTTGAAGCTTGGGGGATCATTTAATTATTTAAAAATTTAACTCAGAAGCCTAGGGTTTCGTGGGTTTAGAGCTTGGCAGGTTATTTATGTATTTAAAAATTAAATTTAGGAGCCCAGGGTATTGTGGATTTGAAGTTTGTGAGATCGTTCATTTATTCAAAAATTTAACTCAGGAGCCCAGGGCATTGTGGGTTTGAAGCTTGGGGGATATTTATTTATTCAAAAATTGAATCTGGAATCCTAGGGTATCGTGTTTTTAAAGCTTGAGAGATTATTTGTTAACTCAAAAATTTTACTCAGGAGCCCAGGGCATTGTGGGTTTAAAGCTTGGGGGATTGTTTGTTCATTTAAAAATTGAACTCAGAAGCCCAGGGTATTGTGGGTTTGAAGCTTGGGGGATCATTCAGTTATTTAAAAATTGAACTCGGAAGCCCAGGGTTTCGTGGGCTTAGAGCTTGGCGGATCATTTATTTATTCAAAAATTAAACTTGCATTCCCAGGGTTTTCAAGGTTCAGGGCTTGGGGTATTATTTAATTAGTTCAAAATTAAACTTGCACGCCCAGGGTTTTGTGGGTTTAGAGCTTGACGGATCATTTATTTATTTAAAAATTAAACTTGCATTCCCAGGGTTTTCAAGGTTCAGGGCTTGGGGTATTATTTAATTAGTTCAAAATTAAACTTGCACGCCCAGGGTTTTGTGGGTTTAGAGCTTGACGGATCATTTATTTATTTAAAAATTAAACTTGCATTCCCAGGGTTTTCAAGGTTCAGGGCTTGGGGTATTATTTAATTAGTTCAAAATTAAACTTGTACGCCCAGGGTTTTGTGGGTTTAGAGCTTGGCGGATCATTTATTCAAAAATTAAACTTGCATTCCCAGGGTTTCCAAGGTTCAGGGCTTGGAGTATTATTTAATTAGTTCAAAATTAAACTTGCACGCCCAGAGTTTCGTGGGTTTAGTGCTTGGGGGATTATTTATTTAGTTAAAAATCAAACTCGGACGCCCAGAGTTTTGTTGGTATAGTGCTTAAGAGATGATTCATTGAGTTAGAAATGAAATTTAGACGCCCGAGGTTTCGTTAGTATAGCTTGGAGGATTATTTATTTAGTTAAAAATTAATTAAACTCAGACACCCAGAGTTTCGTGGGTTTAGTGATTGGGAGATCATTTGTTTATTAAAAAATAAACTTGCCTTCCCAGGGTTTTCAAGGTTTATTGCTTGGGGGATTACTTATTGAGTTAAAAATGAAACTTTGACGCCCTGGGTTTCTTGGGTTTAGTTCTTGGGAGATCATTTGTAAATTAATAAATTAAACTTGCATTCCTAGGGTTTTCAAGGTTTAGTGCTTGGTGGATTATTTATTTGGTAAAAAATTAAATTCGTTCACACAAACTTTCGTGGGTTTAGTGGTGGGGGGAATCATTCATTAATTTTTTTATTTATTGAAATAATCCGAACTCTCAGGGTTCTTGAGTTTTACAGCTTGGGGGAATGGTTAAATATTTATTTATGAAAAAAACTTAAATGAATCAATCGTATAAATTTCGTAATACAAATTTTGTAATAAATTTAGTATTTTTAAAAACATTCGAATGTTCTTTAACCTTAGCACAGAGAACCCCTAGCAATCTGAAATAACCTCTTGGTCGAGCTTTCACGGTCTGAAGTAACCGCTATGTCCCCATGTCCGCTTTCTCGAATTCATCACTGAGTCCCCAGCCCGCATAGGGCAGTTCGAGTATGGCCGCCAAGGCTAACGGGTGTGTAGGGATCGCTATCCCAGAGAAGAGGTTTTAAAAATAAATATGAGTTTACCGAGACTACCATAGCTTTATTGTGTTTCACCCTTACCTCCCCGTGCCTAATATAATCTGCTCTCAACATTAATTATAAATTTTTTTTTGTAAATAAAGCAGAAAAGCTTTATTTTTATAAAAAAAAACAATGCAAACTTGGTTTGAAACTATAATTTATTAGTTCCCAAACTACTCTCTTCGATAGTCCAAAAGTTCTTTAAAAAGTCTCTATTTTATAGGTTAGCAACTTTTTTAAATCATAGAACGCTTGTAACTGTATTACTAATGAAAATGAATGGGCATTTTTGTTTGTTTGAAAGTTTTTAAGTTCATCTATGGTACAGTAGCGGTCCAAACTATAAGACACCCCCTGATATTCTCTTTCTTTTTAATTAAAAATTTTAACTTTGACAAGACCGTGCACGTCGAAACCATTAAATTATATTTGTTCAAAGGTTTTTTTTACTAATATTACCCAAATACTTCGAGGAACAATATTTACTTCGCCTTAAAATTGTTTTCTTCTCACTTTTTACTTCAATTTAATTTAAAAAGTTGTTTTTCGAAAAAAAACAAATTTTAGTCTTCTTCATAGTTTACATAGTTTATTTTCTTTTGTAAGTTTCTTAATAAATTTGTTAAAATGACATAAAATATGCGTTTCCATGTGATTTTTACCTAATATTTTGAAGAAATAAACTCATTTTACAACAGAATATTTAAAAAAAAACCAAAAATAGCTAAATTTGCTGAACATAAAAATTCTCATTATTTGCCTGTGGTTTGAACAATTTTTGATTTAAGATCTTGAAAATTTTTCTCGTTATACTTAATTATGCGTATAATACGAAAAAATAAAAACTGTATAGTTAAATTTTCATAATAATTTTTCCGAACACATGTAAACTATGAAGAAGACTAAAATTTGCTTTTTTCCGAAAAACAACTTTTCAAATTAAATTGAAGTAAAAAGTGAGAAGAAAACAATTTTAAGGCGAAGTAAATATTGTTCCTCGAAGTATTTGGGTGATATTAGTAAAAAAAACCTTTGAACAAATATAATTTAATGGTTTCGACGCGCGCGGTCTTGTCAAAGTTAAAATTGTTAATTAAAAAGAAACAGAATATCAGGGGGTGTCGTATAATTTTTACCTCTACTGTATTCGTATGGTAAAAAATGCAAAAATAAATTTTCTCGTTCACTCGGGAGCGGCAGGTATAATAAGTAATTAAATATTTGTTAAGTAATTGTATTATCGCAAAATACTGTTGTTATTTAAGCCCGCCAATTTTTTTCAGGGTTTAATGGAGCTGTGCAAAAATTTTTTTCAAAAATATAATGATTGAGAAAGAAAATTCCGCTTACTATACTCTGAAAGACCGATTCTTCAATTTTTAAAAATTCATCAAAAATTGTTAAAAAACGGCCAAAATGAGTGAAAAAATCGACTTTCTAGGCATGTACAAAATTTGTAACGACACTATTGGACTCTGTAATCGTAAAAAGGTGTTTATTAGATGCATATTGATTGAAATGATGAGTTATGGGCCTCAAAATAATTAATTTTTATGAAAATCAAGCAGATTTAAAAAAAAATCATTAAAATAGCAAAAAATACGACAAAAATCACATATATGTCGCTTGGTACAACAGAAAATTTCAACCATAACCGCGTCCGGACTTCGTGAACTTTCAAGTATAAAGTCAAACTTCTATCGCTATTGAGGCGTTCTTCGTGAGATCAAAAGCGATCTGACGTGACATCTCCGGTCTTGATGAAAATTAGCATAAAGTTAGTGTTTGGCATATACATGAACGTGGTAAAATGATTTTTCATAAATCCGCTTATTTTCAAAATGGCGGCCATTTGAAAATTTGGCAAAGAAAAAAAAGCTTGTTTTTTGAAATCTCATAACTTCTCGGGGTTTTAATCGATTTTGATGAAATTTGGTGGGTGATCGGAAAAAAACCTAAAGTTTCTGAAAAAATTTAAAAAAAAAAAAATTTCCATTATGTATGCCAAAAAAAAGGAATTTTTTTTTTCAGCCAAAATTTAACCCCCGGGCACCCTTTTTATTTTTTTTGAAATATTTTTAATTAAAAGTAAATTTAATAAAGAAAATTTTAAGACCTTCCAAATGATGGTATGTCTTTTAGTTTCTGAGATATAATTTTTTGAAGTTGAGGTTACCGAGAATGGAGCTCGCGCGCGCTGCTGCTGCTGCCAAGAGCACCATACTCGGTTTCGTGTTTTGTTTATATTTATTTCTTCTTTATTATGCAACCGATAGGGGGCCTTTACTAAAATAGGTGATGATAAACAAAACCTTGCGATTAACCGTGAGTACTAAAACGTTTCAGCGTGCAAATCTTTGAATTTTAAGTTTAACAGTGAATTTTTCAGTTTTTGAAATGAGTTCGCAAGCTCGTAAAAAAAGTCGTACGTGCTGTAGTAACCCTTTTAACATGAAGAATCATAAAAAATATGGCGTTACTCTTCGATTGGTTAAAAATGGTGTGAATAATATTTTAGTTTGTAATACTTGTAGAATATATCTCACGAACGGCAAGCGTGGTGTTTCTTTAAGTGTTTCAAGTTTGACGAACTTACCAAACCCTGACGACAATAGCGAAAATTTAGAAATGCAAACGACTCAGTATGATTTAGAAAACGAAAATGAAGTTGCTGAACCAGTCACGGATGATGAGCTTTTTGAAAAAGAAATGGTGTCTGAAACTTAAATTTTAGAAATAAATAAGATTCTTGAGCTTTTAAAAGTTACTCCAATTTGCGCAAATGATCGTAAAACAAAGAAAAATCAACTGTCTAAAGTGCGTGAAATTCAAAATGCATTAAACGAAAAATTGAAAGAAATTTTTGAATTTCAAACTGATGATCCACAAGATTTACAATCACTTGTTAATGAAATCGAATCTAAAATTAGTCAAACAAATAAATCATCAGAAAAAATTAAATATTTGACTATGGCACCAATTACTTGGAGTCCTTCTGAGTTAAAATCACGCTTCTCAGTAAGCTATCACATGGCGGTAAAAGCAAAAAAATTACATGAAGAAGAGGGCATTGGTACCACTTCAAATCCGAGACCCGGTAAAAGGCTCGACACTGCTACTGATAATTTGATAAAGCAATTTTATTATAATGATGACTACAGCCGTGTGATGCCTGGTCAGAAAGATTATGTGTCGGTAAAAAAAGATGGAGTTCGAGTGCACTTGCAGAAGCGTTTATTATTAGGAAATTTGAAAGAACTGTGTTATGCTTTTAAACAAAATAACTCTGATATTAAAATAAGTTTTTCTAAATTTGCTGAACTTCGACCATTGGAATGTATTTTAGCTGGAGGCAAAGGCACTCATTCTGTTTGCGTTTGCAAAATTCACCAAAATGTGAAACTTATGATTGCTGGAGCTCAGTTCAAAGAATTAACAAAAAACGATGATGAAATCTCTTTTTTACAAGATTATGAATCAATTCTTCCAAAAATTGTATGCAATCCTGCCACTCTTTCTTGTTACTCAAATGAGTGTTCAAATTGCCCCGGAGTAACTTGCATAAAAAATGTTTTAAGGGAGTTATTTGATAAAAATTTTATTGACACTGTGACCTACAAAAAGTGGATGTCAACAGACCGTTCTAATTTAGAAACGCAAATAGATACTATTGATGAATTTATTGAAAAATTTTGTGTTGAATTATTAAAGCTTTTACTACACGACTTCGTTGCAAAGTCACAAAGCCAATACTTGGGTGAACTTAAAGCGAATTTGGAACCAGGAGAGTTCTTAGTACTTGGTGATTTTGCGGAAAACTTTACATTTGTTATTCAAGATGCAATCCAAATTTATCATTGGAATAATGCTCAAGCAACGCTTCATCCCATAGTGGTTTATTATAAAAAAGATGACCAGTTACTTCACGAATCATACGTCGTGATTTCTGATTGCTTGCAACATGATGCTATCACTGTAAATTTATTTATAAAAAAGTTTACTGAACAGCTCAAGTTAAAACATACACTCATTAACAAAATTAAATATTTTAGTGATGGAGCGGGTTCACAGAATAAGAACAAATCAAATTTCATTAATCTTACTCATCATTATAAAGACTTCAAAATTAAAGCTGAGTGGCATTTTTTTGCAACTTCACATGGCAAAAGTCCATGTGACGGAATCGGTGGTACAGTTAAGAGATCAGCTACCAAAGCTAGCCTACAACGTCCTGTTGGTGATCAGTTAACTACTCCGTTATCTCTTTACGAATGGGCCAAAGAAGCGCTACCTAATATGACTTTTATCTATAGTACTGAAGTCGAGTATGAAAATCACACAAAATATTTGAAACCACGTATTGACAAAGCCAAACCTTTGCCTGGATCAAGAAGTTTCCACTGCTTTATTCCTATGAATGAAACGAGAATTTCTTGTAAATCTGTTTCAAACTCAGATCAATCTCAAGAATTTGAAATTCAGAAAAAAAAGAAAAAAAAGGTGACCCCTCGATTGAAAACAAAAGCTTTTAATGGAAAACGTGGGCGAAAATCCGCCACGTCTCAAAAAACCGCAGCAGGCAACGGAAAAAAACGATCAAGACGCACTCAACCCTAATTTTATTTAACATGTGAAGCCATTTTTGTATTATAAATGTTGATGGAAGCCTGACGAATGAACTCTGTAAACAAAATTTGACATAAATTAAAAAAAACTTACTTTAGCAACAGATTTTCATTTCGCTTTGTATAAAAACTGCAGAAACTAAAAATGTTCAAAATACTGTAAATTTAAACATTTTAATTAACAAAGTCGTATATTTAAACAATTTTAAAACACAAAAATTAATATTTTTTGAGATACAATGGTTAAACTCTATGCCGGAAAGGCTTTAGTAGTATGGTGCTCTTGGCAGATGGTCGAAGTTCAGCAAATTTAGAAAAACTTATTTTAATATCAGAGTTATTTTGTTTAAAAGCATAACACATCTTTTTTTACCGACACATAATCTTTCTGACCAGGCATCACACGGCTGTAGTCATCATTATAATAAAATTGCTTTATCAAATTATCAGTAGCAGTGTCGAGCCTTTTACCGGGTCTCGGATTTGAAGTGGTACCAATGCCCTCTTCTTCATGTAATTTTTTTGCTTTTACCGCCATGTGATAGCTTACTGAGAAGCGTGATTTTAACTCAGAAGGACTCCAAGTAATTGGTGCCATAGTCAAATATTTAATTTTTTCTGATGATTTATTTGTTTGACTAATTTTAGATTCGATTTCATTAACAAGTGATTGTAAATCTTGTGGATCATCAGTTTGAAATTCAAAAATTTCTTTCAATTTTTCGTTTAATGCATTTTGAATTTCACGCACTTTAGACAGTTGATTTTTCTTTGTTTTACGATCATTTGCGCAAATTGGAGTAACTTTTAAAAGCTCAAGAATCTTATTTATTTCTAAAATTTAAGTTTCAGACACCATTTCTTTTTCAAAAAGTTCATCATCCGTGACTGGTTCAGCAACTTCATTTTCGTTTTCTAAATCATACTGAGTCGTTTGCATTTCTAAATTTTCGCTATTGTCGTCAGGGTTTGGTAAGTTCGTCAAACTTGAAACACTTAAAGAAACACCACGCTTGCCGTTCGTGAGATATATTCTACAAGTATTACAAACTAAAATATTATTCACACCATTTTTAACCAATCGAAGAGTAACGCCATATTTTTTATGATTCTTCATGTTAAAAGGGTTACTACAGCACGTACGACTTTTTTTACGAGCTTGCGAACTCATTTCAAAAACTGAAAAATTCACTGTTAAACTTAAAATTCAAAGATTTGCACGCTGAAACGTTTTAGTACTCAAGGTTAATCGCAAGGTTTTGTTTATCATCACCTATTTTAGTAAAGGCCCCCTATCGGTTGCATAATAAAGAAGAAATAAATATAAACAAAACACGAAACCGAGTATGGTGCTCTTGGCAGCAGCAGCGCGCGCGAGCTCCATTCTCGGCAACCTCAACTTCAAAAAATTATATCTCAGAAACTAAAAGACATACCATCATTTGGAAGGTCTTAAAATTTTCTTTATTAAATTTACTTTTAATTAAAAATATTTCAAAAAAAATAAAAAGGGTGCCCGGGGGTTAAATTTTGGCTGAAAAAAAAAAATTCCTTTTTTTTGGCATACATAATGGAAATTTTTTTTTTTTTTTACTAGGATTTGAATACCGCGCTTCGCGCGGCGATGATTTTGATTTTGTCACACATTTTCATTATTAAAATGTATTTTTGAATATTATTTACTTAAATTTTTTAAGTTTATATGTTTAAAATTTTTATTTTAAATGATTAATAATATAATTTTGTAATTGAACAAAATAATTATTGAATTATAAATTTTATATATATAATTCTTTGTATACGTAATTTTTAACTGTTATGGTTTCTCTATGACAACCTAAGTAAATAATTAATGAATCCCTCGATCGAACTCTAGACATTGCTACGTACAATTGTCCATGGTTAAAAACATCTCTTCGCAAATCTATTCCTATTTTTTTAAGTTTGACCTTGTGACTTATTTATAGTCATAGTAAAAGCTAATTTAATTGGAAATTGTCTTCTTCTGAAAGTAAATGCGTATTCATTTTCACAATAAAGAGTTACTCTGTTTAAAAACACTATATTGTTACATTTATCTCCCGTTAAGATTTTACACTTCAATAAATGATTTGAAAAATCAATAACTTGAAGTCTTGTGCCATTGCATAAACCTTCATTAATACTTATGTTTCTTATCAACATGCAACTATGCAATGTTTTCTCAGTCGCAATTTATAAGGTGGTAGGCTTGGTGGATTCAAAGTATTTAGATACTCTGGTAAAAGTATATCATCTAATTCACCATTGTTGCAATTCTCAACGCTGTCAATCCCGGTATAAATATGTTCAGCCGATTTATTTAATAAATTAGTTACTTGTTCGTTTATATCGTCAACGTCAACATTTCTGGCAGATAATATCGCGCATTCACTCATTTCATCATATTTTTTTTTGTATAAGATTTCCAAAAACCTCTTTCACAATACAACCATCAATTGGTAGTACACAGTTTTCTGGTAATTGAATGTTATCATTTTGATCATTTAAACTTCCATCTCCAACACTTAATAAAAATTTTGCAAACTCTTGTTCTTGTGGTAATGCTCTCATATTTTTTGTAAGTTCAAATTTTTTGAATTGTTTTCATAATGTACTGTATTTTATTGATAAATTTAATATTTCACATCGAGTTCCATTTTTTTTCACTGGAAGAAGTTGTCTGAAATCTCCACCTAAAAGCATAATTTTTCCTCCAAAAGGCAAGTCGTTGTTCATAATGTATTTCAACGTTCTATCTACTATTTCTAATGCATATCGTGGTGCCATTGGTGCTTCATCCCAAATAAAAACTTCAGTTTCTTTCAAAAATTTGCCTTCTTTTGACTGTGCTTTGATATTTGATGAGGAGTCATGAAACATGGGAACAGGTAGTCCAAAAGTTTTGTGAACTGTTTTACCATTTGGGAGTAATGTTGCAGCAATCCCAGTATACGCCATAGAACTAACTTTTTTATTTTCAGCAGTTAGTATATTAAAAATAGTGTTATACACGAAAGTTTTTCCTGAACCACCTTGTCCTTCTAAATAAAAGCACTTTGGATCGTTGTAATTTTCTTCTCGACATGTTTTGAGAACTTGATCAACTATACTTTTTTGTTCTGCATTTAATTGATTATGTTGCTCCATACCTGTATTCAAAGTTTCTTCAAATGTTAGATTATTATTATATTCTATTGTTCTGATGACATTTTGTTCCATTGTTGGGAAATCAGCCAAACTTCGACCTTCTTTTTGCAACAAATCATTTATGTTACAATAGGCCATATTGTAACTTATTTCATCGTTGTTCGTTCGTGAAAAGTCTTCGGACATAGCTCCTTTAAATTTTTCCCATAATTCTTCAGGGTGGTGCAAGATGAAACCCAATTGAAAAATTTACTCACTGTAAAAAGAATCTGGAAATTTTTCAACTCTTTTTTCAGCAAAATTTTCAATTGGGTATCATTTGGCACTACTTTCAAAAAATGACCAAGAATAACCCATTTTAAGATTTTAATTAAATCTAATGACTGGTTTTCATGATAATTCACATCATTTCTTCCAACAGTATAGATAAATTTTTTAAGTTTAAATTTTTAATTTTATTTTCTTTAAAATATGATGGATATGCTTATATGATAATTTGATTATCTTAGTCTAAGTTTGAATAATTTGAATTATATCAGTTTACGTTTTTAAAAAAAGCAAGACTGAATTATTTTATTGTATAAGAATCATACATTTCTCAACGTTTTTGCATCAAACCGTAAAAAATCTCTTTAAAAATTTTGAATGATTTTTTTATTTATTTTAAGTTTCAATAATTAGTTTCTAAGTTTACAATTAATTAACTATAGTTTGTATGTTTAAATTATATTAAGCTTGTCTGAAAACCAAATTTTGAATATAGATACTGTAGTTTAATTTATTTCTGTACTCCGGCCGGGAAGCTCCTCTTTCGTGGCCGCTGTCTCAAACGAAAAAGGTGCTTAAAATTCTTGGAAAACCAAATTTTGAATATAGATACTGTACTTTAATTTATTAAATTTTTTAATTAAATCACAAGGTTTTTATAATCTAAGTTTCAATAATTAGAGTTTTTAAATTTATGATTAATTATTTTAAATACAATATTTTAAGATTATGTACAATTTATCTGTAAGTTTTACTGGTTTGTTGCATTAAATACTTTATTTTAGAGTTTTTAAATTTACGATTAAATTTATCTATACGCTTGACTGATTTTAATGTTTACAGACTAATAATTTTGAATATACATATTGTAGTTTAATTTATTAAATTTTTTTAATTAAATCATAAGATTTTTATACTGTATTTTGCATGCATTTTATTATAAATTATATGACATTGTGCCAATAAAAATATTTCTTACAAAATTTTGAATTTTAAATTAATCTTACTAACTCTCTCTTTTAAATTTAAAATATTATCCATGAAAATTTACATAAATTAAATTATATTTTGGAAGGGTCGAAATTATTGATTACTTTAAAAATTTTTTTTAAATACTTTTAATAAAAACAAAATCAGTAATTAAATGAATATGTAATGCAATTTCAGCAAAATAACTTAAAAACTATTCTAAGTTTCAATAATTAGAGTTTTCAAATTTAAGATTAATTATTTTTATACAATATTTTAAGATTATGTTTAATTTATTAAATTTTTTTAATTAAATCATAACATTTTTATACTGTATTTTGCATGCATTTTATAAACTCACATAAATTAAGTTATATTTTGGAAGGGTCGAAATTATTGATTACTTTAAAAATTATTTTTAATTACTTTTAAATGTAACAAAATCAGTAATTAAATGATTATGCATGACACAATTTCAGCAACATAACCTAAAAACTTAATCATTGCATTACGTTTTTTAAAAGTTACCGCGTGATATCGCAATCATAATGCGCATGCGATAGCCAGAGTTGAACCAATCCAACATCTGATATCGCGATCCTACTGCGCATGCGATGAGGCTTCACTTTGTGGTATTTTAGGGTTCAGGCACGTCAAGTTACCAGCTTGACGGGCGGTTGAATTTGACTTAGGCGTGTTCTATATCAGTGAGTGAGAAAAGGGATTGATAAATAATAAAAGCACTTGTATGGTTAACTGTATTTTAATTATAAATAAAAATCACTATTGACAATGTTAAGAAAGAATTTAGTTTAAATGAATATAATAATTATGTTGACAAAGCTACTCGGTTGAGTGTGGCTTGAGATGTGCACGGTGTGGTTGACGGTGCAAGACTGACTAGGGGGGCCCCCTGCGAACAGGGACGCTCAGGCCCAAAAGGGCCGCCTTGCTGCATCGGTGTTGGTGTGTGCGCTGTCCATGAGCGCCGCACAGTACACAGCGCGCGGTGCCAGGTTCTGCTTGCGCGGTTGCCGCTGTGCTTGTTGTGGCGGGTTTCCACGGGTCGCCACAGCTACCCCCTCTCCAGAGAGCTTCGCAGGACGAAGGAGCGAAGGGAGCGAAAAATGAACTTTCCGTGGTGGCTTTTGCTGTTGCTGAGGAGCTTGTTGTTGTTGCTGTTGCTGCTGAGGAACTGAAAAGAGTTGTTGAAGTTCGTGGCCAAGGTTCCACTGGAAAGGTTCTTGCTGAGATGACGAAGGAGTAGATGTTTGTTGTGGCTCAGACTCCGCGCTTGGTTGTTGTTGTCGATGAGGGGTAGTTTGATGCTGTGTCTTAGATTGTTTTGTTTGTTTTTGTTGAGGAGCAGCTTGTTGCCGTGGCTCAGACTCGTTGTTGCCCTGGGTTGAGGTTGAGGGCTGAGGTTCAGGATTTTGGCTGTGCTCCACCTGTGGTAACCTGACATGATCCAGACGTTCCAGGTATGCAGGCTTAAGTTGGTCAGTGGAGACAGTTTTTTCTGCACCATCCTGGTCGATGACGTAGCGTTTTTCGTCTAACCTCCGAATGACCTTATGTGGTCCTGTGTACGGAGGTGTCAGCATGGGCTTGACTCCGTCGACACGACGAAAAACGTGTGTGCTGGTGGCCAAGTCCTTGAAGACGAACTGCTTGTCCGGCTTTATGTGATGTGCCGAGGGTACAGGCTGCAAGGCTTGGAAATGTGCACGGATTTTCTGCAAGAAAGTGACTGGGTTTACTGGTAAGTCACGAGTGATAAAAAACTCACCAGGAATGCGGATGGTTGCTCCATATAGCATTTCAGCTGGTGACGCGCCGAGGTCCGGCTTGTAAGATGTTCGTAGACCAAGCAGAACTGTCGGAAGGATCTGGGTCCACGGGAATTTGTCAGAGTGACACATGAGGGCGGCTTTCAGTGTCCTGTGCATCCGCTCACACATGCCATTTGATTGTGGGTGCCAAGAAGTCGTTCTGATTTTGTTGGAAAGTCCCACTAGACGGCCAAGGGACTTGAAAAGATCTGACTCGAACTGACTTCCTTGATCTGATGTTATGGTGATGGGGGTACCGTATTGACAGATCCAGTGTCGGTACAGCTCCCAGGCGACTGTTTCGGCCAGCATGTCCTTCATGGGTACTGCTTGTGGCCATCTGGTGAAGCGATCCACGATGGTGAGACAGTATTTGTAACCGTCGGCGGGTGGTTGCAGAATAATGTCGATGTGGATGTGGTTGAATCTCGTGCCAGGAACAAGGATGTGTTGTGGTGTTGTCCTGTTGTGCCGAGATATTTTTGATTTTTGGCATGGAACGCATTCGCGCGACCATCGGATGGCGTCTTTGCGAATACCAGGCCAGACGAATTTTTGTGTCAGCGCTCGAGCTGTCACTCGACCGCTGGGATGAGCTTGACCGTGGATGACGTCGAATGCAACCCTGCGCAAAGATGCGGGCAGGTAGGGTCGCACGACGCCAGTGGAGACGTCACAAATGACGGGGTTGTCCTCCAGGTCCAGTAGTTGCAGGTTCAGCGAAGTTTGTCCGATCACTTGCTCCAACTCGTTGTCCAGTTGCTGTGCTGCACGGATGGTGGCGGCGTCGAGTAAGGTGGGCATCGTGATTGCATTGATGCGGGAGAGAGTATCCGCTGGAACGTTGTCCTCACCTTTGATGTGTTCAAGCTTGGTGTTGAACTGCGATATGAAGTCGAGCTGGTGCAGGACTCTTGGTGACAAGTCTTCGCTGGGTCGTCTGTGGCTGTTTTGTACCAGTGGTTTGTGGTCGGTCCGGGTTCGGAACTCACGACCGTCAAGTATGTGTCTAAAGAACTTGATGGCAGCGAAAACTGCAAGTAGTTCTCTATCGTAAGGGCTGTACTTCTTCTCTGTGCTCGTGAGTTTGCGAGAGAAGAAACCCAACGGCTGGATGATGTTGCCTTCGTGTTGCTCAAGTGTTCCACCGATGGCGACGTCTGAAGCATCTGTTGTTAGCACCAGCTGTCCAGTTGGTGAAATATAAGCGAGTTTTGTGGCTGTGATGAGTGCTTGCTTGCACTGTTCAAAGGCTTCAAGTGTTTGCGGAGTGTGAATGATGCGTTTCATGTCACGTTTCTTGGTGGAGCCTTTGAGACAGTCATTGAGGACGGCTTGGTGCTGTGCTGCATGCGGCATGCTCGATCTGAAATAATTTATGGTGCCTAGGAAGGCGCGCATGGCATGACAAGTTTCAGGCAAGGGAAAATTTTTTATTATTTCAACCTTGGCATCTGGGGCTGAGTAGCCAGTGCTAGTGATCTTATGACCTAGGAATATTACCTCTTCTTGACCGAAAGAGCACTTACTGGCGTTCATTGTCAGACCGTATTTTGCTAGTCTCTCGAAGATGATTCGCAGGTGTTCGAGGTGTTCTTCGTGCGTCTTTGACATTACCATAATGTCATCTATATACCAGACGACGAAGTCCAGGTCTTGAAAAATTAAGTCTGCGAAACGTTGAAAGGTCTGGGTGGCGTTTTTGAGACCTGGTGGCATTCTCAAGAAGACCCAGTTCCCGAAGGGCGTCGAGACGGCTGTCTTTGGTACGTCCTCTGGCGCCACAGGGATCTGGTAGAAGGCTTTCTCGAGATCGATGACGCTGAAAATTTTGTTACCGTGAACTTTAGTGGCAAGCAGGTCTTCGATCCGAGGAATGCTGTATTTGTCCGGTATGGTCTGGTTGTTGAGCCATCGGTAGTCTCCGGTTATGCGCCAAGAACCATTTTTTTTCTGCACCAGGTGGATGGGGCTGGCGTATGGACTGTTGCAGCGCCTGATGATGCCGTGGTGTTCAAGTAGCTTGAACTCTCGCTTCGCAGCTTCCAGTTTTTCGCCAGTCAGTCGCCGGGCTCGTTGAAAAACTGGTGGTCCCTTAGTTTCAATGTGGTGCATGGTGTCCGAGTTGAAAGCCATGTTGGGTGCTGCTCTGGGAAGAGAAAGGTGTTCGAATTCCCTGAGAAGGCTGTGGTACTGCTTGGGTGCGTCCGTAACGTAGGAAGCTGCAACCACTGAGAATCCGTGGAGGTTAGTTGGTTTTGTGAAGCCTCCAGACGAAACCGTGGTTTCTGGGTCCTGTAGTCGTTGTTGTTTCAGATCTATGACCAGACCGTAGTGGGTCAGTAGATCTGCGCCAATGATGGGTCTGTCAACGTCAGCAACGGTGAAGGCCCACCTGATCGGCCTTCGGATGCCCAGGTTAAGCTCCAGGTACTGCTGACCGTAGGTGTTGATGGTGGTCCCGTTTGCGGCGTGCAGCTTGAGACCAGCGGGCTGTGGAGTGTTTTTTAGAGCTGTAACAGGTAATATAGATAAAACTGAGCCGGAATCCACTAAGAAGGTGTTGTTTGAGTTCCGGTCCCAGATGAAGAGGCGGCTTTCTTGAGGTGTTTTAACTGGTTGCCTGTCGTCTACCGCCGAAACAGACGACAGTGGCCTTAGTTTTCCCTCTGCTGCAGAGGCTGGCCGTTATTGAAGTTGCAGGGCTGCAGGCATCTGTTGGCAGCCGAGCCAAATTTTGAATGGTAAAAGCATACTCCCGGTATGCCAGGTCCAGGGCTGTGAGGACGGCTGCGGCTGCGGCTGCGGCCACGTGGTGCACCACCGTTGTTGTTGAAGTTGTTGTTGTGGCGCTGCTGACCTGCAACCAGCGCGCGTACCTCAGCTAAAAGTTGAAGATTTGCAGCAAGCATTTGACCCATTGTATTGGCGATGGCGTTAAGCTGGCTGTTGTCCTGGTGACTTGCTGCAGCTACAGAAGAGCCTCGAGGAAGTTGTGGCTCAGGCTGGACGGCGAAAACTCCCGCTGAGGGGCTGCTGCGGATGAGTACCAGTAGTTCATCGGCCGCCTCGGTGAGCTCGTCTATGCTGCTTTTTTTAAGTGGCTGAAGTATCATCTGAGCCTTGCTTGGGAGGGCCTTGAACCACTTCACTCGTAGCGCCTTGTCGTCCAATGTACCCTGAGCTAATTCCCTCATACGTTTCATCAGAGTGGACGGTTTGTCATCTCCAAGGGTGAGGTCACCAAAAAGTTTTTCCAGTTTTTGGTCAGGAGGATCTGAAAAGTTTGCGATTAATTTCTCCTTCAAATTTTTATACTTATCCTGGGTTGGTGGGTTCGCCAGGATGTCGGAAACCTCCATCAATGCTTTCGGGTCAATGTGTGTCAGCACTGCGTTATAAAGTTCTAAGTCATCGGTGATGCCAGCGGCCGACAGGATGGCTTCGACCGTTTTGAACCAGATTTCTGGCATCGCGGATATGAATTGAGGCAGTTTGACGTCTTTGTTCGTTGACATTTTGAGATTGGTTCGTGGAGATAGAACGTTGTCGAGGACGTGCAGCTCCAAGCCAGAAGAAGAGTCTGTGGGCGACTGCTCAGAAAAGTTTGGCGATGATGGAGGTGACGCTGGAGGAGAGATTGACTCCACCGTGTCGTTGGTAGCAGGGAAGTCGTCGTCTGGAGTAGGAGTGACAGCGTCAACGGCCACAAAAAAGGTAGTAGATTTCTTACTGGTTGTTTGTACGGCAAGCTCTTCCTCTGGAGCAGGTGGAGGCGTACCGGCTGGTTGTTCTCCCTGCAGCTCGCTGGTGTCACGGTGTTCCTCTTCCACTTGGCGCTTAGCAGCAGCACGTGTTTGTCGGGGTGTATGGTACATGACACATCATGTGCCACATTTATGCAACCAAAACCCAAAGTTATTTTTAAAAAATGTACAGCACAGTTAAAATTTTGCACTGTTTGTTAAATGTTCACGCGCGTACTTCAGTAAGCGTAGCCAAGCCACTTTGAGCGCGTCGGTGCAGTGGCGGGAAACTGAAGTGGGGGCGGTAGCGTCTTGTGGGGGAGGGAGAGAGACGCTCTAATGGCGTGGAAAATTCCAGAAAACCGACGCCGTAATGGCGGCAACTGACGCGGCGTCACTTTCACTTTCGAATTTTCACAAAGTTTATTGTTTTTTAAAATCACGCTTTTTTCACTCACAAAATGTTTCAAAACTCGGGGTCACCAATGTGGTATTTTAGGGTTCAGGCACGTCAAGTTACCAGCTTGACGGGCGGTTGAATTTGACTTAGGCGTGTTCTATATCAGTGAGTGAGAAAAGGGATTGATAAATAATAAAAGCACTTGTATGGTTAACTGTATTTTAATTATAAATAAAAATCACTATTGACAATGTTAAGAAAGAATTTAGTTTAAATGAATATAATAATTATGTTGACAAAGCTACTCGGTTGAGTGTGGCTTGAGATGTGCACGGTGTGGTTGACGGTGCAAGACTGACTAGGGGGGCCCCCTGCGAACAGGGACGCTCAGGCCCAAAAGGGCCGCCTTGCTGCATCGGTGTTGGTGTGTGCGCTGTCCATGAGCGCCGCACAGTACACAGCGCGCGGTGCCAGGTTCTGCTTGCGCGGTTGCCGCTGTGCTTGTTGTGGCGGGTTTCCACGGGTCGCCACAACTTTTTTGGGTTCTCTTTTTTAAGAGAGGAAATTTTTTCAGAAACTTAAGGTTTTTTTCCGATCACCCACCAAATTTCATCAAAATCGATTAAAACCCCGAGAAGTTATGAGATTTCAAAAAACAAGCTTTTTTTTCTTTGCCAAATTTTCAAATGGCCGCCATTTTGAAAATAAGCGGATTTATGAAAAATCATTTTAACACGTTCATGTATATGCCAAACACTAACTTTATGCTAATTTTCATCAAGATCGGAGATGTCACGTCAGATCGTTTTCGATCTCACGAAGAACGCCTCTATTAGAAGTCGATATTCGAAAATGACCCATAAACGCCTCACCCTAGTATATACTGCCAAAGAATAACTTTTGTTTAATAAATTAATAAATTTTTCTTGAACCTATGAAGACACAATTCTGTTTTTTTTTTTGTTCCTTCTCTTTTTACACAGTGTTGAATGCAATGACTTTATTTTTACGTTAAACGAACGTAAAATATTTTTAATTGCAAACTTTATCATTATTGTCTTATTCAATTTTCATGTTATAAACATTTTTTATTAATTTTTGATTTTAAAAATTACTATGATATATTTAAAAAAATAAAATTATTAAATGATATTGTAAGTCTTTCAATTATAGAAACATAGTAATCTGGTTTTGCTTGAAAAAATATTGTATTTCAACAAATAAATATCCGAACAGAGCTACTTTTAACGGACCAGCGCGTGAAAGGGCCTGAAGGTAGCCGCAGGGTGCCAAAATACTCCCACAACACTTGAACATAGCCACTGGGTGCCCAAAAAATTAGTTGAAACCAACACTGTGTCACGGTCAGTCACGGTGTGTCGAAATGGCGGCTCTTGTAAGGCACGTTTTTGTCGGTGCTTTAACAAAACGTTTACCGATTATTTCTTGTACTAAAGTGAGTTTATTTATGTATTGATAGTTTTAATCATATTTTTTACGTTGTCTAAGTGTAACTTATTTTTGTATCAGAGAGATATTTTAAGAGTAACTTATTGATTTTAGTAGTAAATATAAAATTCTATTATTTTTCAGACTCAGCTTATAACATTACCATCTAGAAGTCATACTAAAGGAAAATTTAATGTTGGACCAAAGCAGAAAAAGTTGTGTCAAAAGCCAAAAAAAAAAGCTACTATAGAATCAATTATGGCTTCAATTGAAGCAAAAGGGTAAGCTAATGTCATACTCTTTACGATTAGTACATACCTCAACTTTTTCTTTCATTAAAATTTTTTTATATCAGATTAAGTGCTTTCTGAATAACCTTTTTTCCTTTTTTTTTTTAATTTAACTTTTTGCAAGACTTTTTTTTTTTAATTATTATTCTGTAAAAAGATATATTAGCAAAAATTGAATTATAACTTTATGCCAGATTTATATGTTCTAAAAAGTTAAGCAATACTATAGCTCTCCATTTCAAAATCCTTGATATCTCACTTGTGAGTTTGGTGCATCCTTGTCAAATAGAATGGGAAAAGCAAGCCAAAAGCCAATCGCCAGTATTTGAAGGGAGGATCACAAACATTATACCTTTTTAAAATTTTATCTTTTTTTTTTTCCTGATATATATTCAAAATTACAATTTTATTACTCTTTTACAATTTAAAAAGAATATTTTGCAAATTAAATTTTTTATTTTAGGGTCTTTAACATAATTGCTATTTTAAAGCAAATTTTTATTTCAATTTAAAAAGACTAAACATTTGAATTATGCGTGTGAACATTGCCAAATTTTTAAAACTCATTTTTTATATATATTAATAATAAAACACTTTCATAGTTTCAATGATAATAAATTTTTTTTTTTTTTTTTTCATCAAAAAAATTAGTTGAAATGATGATAAAATTTACACAGTTGTACTGATGAAAAGGATTTTTAATTAATTAGTTCAAAATTTTTTATCAATTTTATTCAGTTCATTATTATGACAATTTGAAATGGAAACCTGATAACATATTCAATTTAATAGATCTCATTTTTTTAAAATAAATATGTTTTAATTCAATTGATTATGTTCATATACATATATAATTATATTTATGTATGAGGCATTGGATCTAAAAACAACTCAACAGATTTTTTATACTGAGAAAAATTGATTTCAGCTTTTAATTTGTTATAGAACTTTATAGATATTCCTTGAAAGAAAAAAAAAAAAAAAAAAGAAAAAAACAAGCAAATTCTAATAGTGCCATTTATGAAAATAATTATCAGAAATAAATTGAATTCTTATCGCATTTGTGACTAAAACATTTTTCTATGCACGACCTGAAGTTGTCATGTTTTAGCTCAATTCGATAAAGCACATATCGATAGCATGCGCTATCACACTCGCTTCGCTCGTCCGATAACTTCGCGCCGTGTGTAAAAACTTTGCCTTGTTTTAGGCACTAGTGTCGATATGTACTATTTAAAAAAAGTTGACTCAAATATTTTTTCTTCTAATTACATAAGATAGTTAATTCTTTTCTTATTTATTTCTTAAAATTTAATTATTTTTAATTAAAGTGTTTGTTCATTACCTTTTTTTCACAGAAAAATTTCATTATACTTCAACATGTTTTTGTCCTTGTAATTTTAAAAAATTTATTGCTCATTGAGCTTGTACATTAAAGTGTTTTTGGATGATTGCATGTATAATATCGATCATCTGGCTTGGATTTTTATCATTGTCAAATTTATTGAGATAAAAATTTCGTTTTGTAAATATTTAATTTTTCTATGTACCAAACTGAAACCTAACATTTACCTGAAAATCATTCATTGTTTTATTTTATTCAATTATAACAATTTTAAAAGTTTTGAAGTGTAAAATCAAACTGAATATTTAAAAATTAATGTAATCAATTGAAATAAATACATAGTTATTTCATAAAAATGGATAATTTATAATATGTTACAGATTCCCTGATCAAGGAGATCAAATGTATTTGATGAATCAAAGTGTTGAGAGACCAGTAAAGTATTTTAACTGTTTAAGTTCAAATACGACCAGTTTCATATGATATTTACATTTATAAATAATTCTTTTAAGTCATAGCCTGATCACAAGGTTATGTTGACGTTTGCCTGGGCCAGGTTAAGCGCCAATTTTACTAATGCTGGCGCGAAGTTGGCGAATACACGTGTGTAAAGGTTGGCAAGAACGTGGCTCCAGCCTGGGCCAACTTTGGCAAAGTTAAAGACTATTGGTTGCAGAATATGAACATTAGATATATTTAAATCGAACTTAAAAGAACTATATTAATATTCATGTTTCTATAGTGGAAAACTTATTTACGTGTCTGTATAGCTTATCATTAAAAATTCCTGCTATCGTTTTTTATTCAGTTGTACGAATTACATTTATTAAACTATTTAATTTAGTTGTAAATATACTCTCTAAACTGTGAAATGCTCAGCCAGCTATTTGCTTGTAATTTGGGCAGAAGTGGTGCTTTCAATGATGGATTTAGTAGTTTTTGCGAGACCGTCTCTATGGAGTATCTTTGGAATTTTGTAAAAAATAATTCATAACAATTTTTAAAAAGCGCTATTGACGTCGAAATTTTTCTATCAAAAGATTAAAATGTATAGAAAATTTAAAAATTATAAAAAAAATTTTGTCATTTATTTTAGTATTTTTAAAAAATCCTTAACGGTACGGAGTGCAGACAGTCTTATTTTTATGGAACTAGGGCCAACTAACGCGCTTCGCGCGTCCAAATCCAGATCTTATCTTACTATTGATATTTTTAAATTTTTTGTTACTGAAGGTCTAAAATGATGTTTCATTTGAATGAAAACATTGTCTAATTAAAGTCATTGTTTTGTAGTTAAGTTTATAATTTTTGTTTTTTTCTTCTAAGATCAACGGGAAAAATGACCTTTTCTTTTTTCTATAAAGATATTCCATTTTAAATTCTTTGAATATGATTTTAAAGTAAGATAAACTATATCTTCTTTCACTTCATGAGAGTGAACAGGTTACCTTGAAATATTTGAAATGAACTTTAATCAAAATTATTCAAGTATTAAATTTTAATTGACTTCTATGTATTTATAAAAAACTATACATTCATGCGTATTGGCTATTAATTATTTTGAACAATTATACTGAGTAGCTTAATTTTGTGAAAGTCAAAGAAATATTTAAATCTTAACATAAAAAATTGTAGCACGAATTTTTAAAATTTTGATTTCTCAGGTGGTTTTTACCAGAGTTAATCAAGTTCAAGACTAAAAAAAATTGTAATCCCAAATTTTATACCCGTGAAAGTTTTTTCTTAGAATTTTTCTAAAGTATCTCTTAATTCTAGGAAATTAAATATCAATAATTTATTAAACCTTTTCAGCATTCCGGCCGTGCCCGTAATGTAAATAATGCAATCTTTAACTTATTTTATCTTTTGTACTTCAATTTTGATCAGGCTTGGCAAAATGTTCAATAATAAACCCCAATAACGCTGAAAAAAAGGGAAAATAAAATATTAATTATCAACAAATGATTAACCAACAAGCCTTAAACCCCAATAACGCTGGAAAAAGTAATAAACAATTATTTGTTAATAAAAAAATGGCTAACCAACAAGTCTTTAACCGCAATAACAGTGAATGAAAGGAAAATTAAAATTTATATTACCGAACAGAAGATTAACTGACAAACTTTGAACCCCGAAACGCTCGGTAAAGTTGTAAAAATTTAATTGTTGGAAAATAAATGGCTCAAAAAAAATTTTTTGAACCTCCATAAAACTGAAAAAACGAAATATTATTTATTGATTGTAAACAAATAATTGACCGACAAACCTTAAACCCCGATTAAGTTGAGTACTTTTTCTAATATTAGTGGAGGTTACAGCTTGTCGGTTAGCCATTTGCTTACGATTAATAATTAACATTCCTTTTTCCAGTTTTATTCAGGTTTTGAATCATTTAGTTGCGCCATTTGTTTCTTAAGAATTGATTGTTTGTTCTTTTTTTCCAGCGGTATTGGGGTTTATGGCTTGTTGGTTAGTCATTTGTTGATAATTAATATTTTATTTTCTTTTTTTTTCAGCGTTATTGGGGTTTGCAGCTTGAAGGTTAGCCATTTGTTTATTAACAAATAATTGTTTATTACTTTTTCCAGCGTTATTGGAGTTTTAGGCTTGTCGGTTATTCATTTGTTGATAATTAATATTTTATTTTCTCTTTTTTTCAGCGTTATTGGGGTTTACAGCTTGAAGGTTAGCCATTTGTTTACTAACAAATAATTGTTTATTACTTTTTCCAGCGTTATTGGGGTTTAAGGCTTGTCGGTTAGTCATTTGTTGATAGCCAATTTTTTATTTTCCCTTTTTTTCAGCGTTATTGGGGCTTACAGCTTGAAATTTAGCCATTTGTTTATTAAAAAATAATTGTTTATTACTTTTTCCAGCATTATTGGGGTCTAAGGCTTGTTGGTTAGTCATTTGTTGATAATTAATATTTTATTTTCTCTTTTTTTTAGCGTTATTGGGGTTTACAGCTTGAAGGTTAGCCATTTGTTTATTAACAAATAATTGTTTATTACTTTTTCCAGCGTTATTGGGGTTTAAGGCTTGTTGGTTAATTATTTATTTTTTAAAATTCATTTATTCGTTCTTATTAATACCGCGCTCTGCAATGGTGTAGTATACCAACCACTTTTCGAATTTGAGTTAGGTCATAGGCTGTCTTAGGTACCTAACCCAAGACCTCACCTATTTTAACATGCCTGAGCCAGAGTTGAATGTTGAATCAACCAATCCAACATCTGATATTGCGATCATACTGCGCATGCGATGAGGCTTCACTTATTTGGGGTCTCTTTTTTAAGAGAGGATCATTCGTATGGGACTTAAGTGAAAATAGTAGATTACATACCTCGGCCACGAAAGTAGGAAATGTCTCAAATCACATGTATTTTTCGGCTGAGGCGTAGCCGAGGTCGAAAAACATGTGATTTGAGACATTTCTTATTCGTGGCCAAGGTGTGTATACTATTTTTTTGCACGACGGAGCCGGGAAGTAGCAAAGGCCGGAGCGCGCAGCGGCCAGGAAATGCTACTTCCCGGCCGGAGTACAGAAAATAATTATTTTTAACTTCTAAATAAGCAGTATCGGCGTTGAATTTTTTTATTGAAAAATCAATATTCATGTACAATAATTTAGAAAGTTTAACCCTTAAAGGCCACACGGGGTCCAAAAGACCCCACATAACTGTCAGTGTGGCAGTTCTGGATTTAGGTGTGGCCTTTAAGGGTTAATAACATCTTCAATTGCTATATTAAATAAACAATAAATATTTGTAAAAAAAATTTTTTTTAAGTTCTCAGTCGAAAATTTTACGCTAAACCATAATTCGTTTCAAATTCAATAAAAAATGTGTAGATAAGTTTTTTTTCAATACTTTTTGAGTAAATTTAATTTAAAAGTTGTAAAAAACAGAGAATTATCACTTTTGAGGTTACAGGAAAAAAATAAAAAGTTATAAATGAGTGTTTTTGTAATTTTTAAGATGTATACTCGTAGTTACTGTGTAGCTTAACAATTCTTCTTAAAGATATTAAACGATATTTTAGTTTATTAGTTCACAATTTGAACAAAATGTAAAGAAAAAACAATCTACGGCCCGCTCGGTGTATTCTTTGAACAACATAATTACATTTAATAAAACTTATCTATCTATCTATCTATGGTAGTATAACTACATGTTCTTAGCGTGTACGAAAAATTCTTTTTCTCTCCTTTTTTTTAGTTTTCACCTTTCTTATGCTTAGAGAATGAGATTCAGTGAAATGTAACTAAATTAATTTTGGCATTCTTTTTTAAAATTTTTTGGGCTCTAAATGTAGCTTATGATGACAGTTTGCGTGCTGAAGAGCTAATTTTTGGTATTTTTTTTTCAATTCAATTCTTACACGACCCGCATTACTTTTTGTTATGTATTAGATATGGGCAGATTATTATTGAATGAACACTTCAATTAGTTATTAAAAAGATTAATTATTATTGATAGTTGAAAAATTGAAAAATTGTTAACTTTACGTATATTTAGGGTGATTCAACATAATATGTTCTTTTAGTAGAGAAAATTATTCTTACTTCACTAATTTGAGATCTAATAAACACTGCAGTTTCTTTAATCAGAGAAATCACTTCAATTAAGGAGGCTTGGCAGCGTAGGGGTCGTACCTAGCGGGGGCCCTTGCGGGTGCATGAAATTGAAAATAAGAAAAAAAGTATTTTTTTTATTTATTTTTATTAGTAAGTGATTATTTATCATTTTTAAACATATTAAAACAAAATTTAAGATAAAAAATTTTTTTAAACGTTGAAAAATTGCATGTTTTGAAGGTTATGTACCGCAATTTTCTATTTTTCTTGTAAATTAGTCCGATAATCTTAAATTTTTATAATTTTAAAATAATCTTCAAATTTTTATTTTTAAAATGACACCTGATTCGTAGTTAACTTGTGGATTTTGATGATTTGCCAAATTTTTAAATGTTTTTTTCCATAAGAGCCCATGTTAAAAAAAAATTCTAAACTGATTTTTTTCTCGAAAACGAGTCCGACAACCATTGTTGTGTTAAATAGGAAAGTTGTTTGTCTTCAAGGAATCTACAGGAATTTTTTGGGTTCTTACTTTTGGATTTTGAAAAAACTGCCAAGCCTCCTTAAGCAGCAAAATCACTTTAAGTAAAAAAAAAAACAAACTTGTTTTGTCACAAAATTTACCAATGAACAAAATTAAAAATTAAAATCTCGAATATGAACTCTTTTACTTTTGTAAGTAGTAATTGTTTTTTTTAAGTAGTAATAATTTTTTTACGATTTTTAAAAGATCTTGAAATTTATCTTAAAATAATATTTTTTGGGCTTTTCTTCAAATTTTAAAAGTTAAAAGTTAGGGCTATGACTTAACCTTAAACTACACACCCAAATCCAGAACTGCCACACTGACAGTTATGTGGGGTATTTTACACCCCGTGTGTACTTTAAGGGTTAAGTAAAAAAGTTTTTCTGATACTTAAAAAATACTTTATTTTGAATTAAAGATACTGATTCATAGAAAAATTAATTTGCATGATAATAAAAACAGTTTAAGACTATTACCATTTCATTTTAGATAAAATAGGGGAGAGTGGGGCATTTGAGCCAGCGAGGCATAAGCGCCACTTTAATTTTTTTTTATGAAGCCAAATTATACCGACGATAAAAAAATTATTGCTAATAAACATTGATCCAAAGAATTTAATAAAAAAAAAACGAAAGTAAAATATTGCAATTGTTTAAAATTAAAAATCATCAAAGTGGGTAGTTATTTTTTAGACTAAAAAAAACTTTTTTGGTTGTTTTAAAAAACTTCATTTTTAATTTGGTTGCGTTATAATTAATGAATAAACACTTTGCCTGTATTTGGCAATTCATCAACTTTATATTCCTATAAATTTTTTAAAGATTTTCAATGAAATAATTAAGTTTCGCTAGTTTAAAAAAAAAAAACGAATATGAGGTATAAAAGCCACTCAGTTGGGGCACAAAAGCCAGCCTCTCGGTGTCTGCTCTAACCTCCAAAAAGGATGAGACTTCCCAATAACCCAATAACCCAATAACCTCCAAAAAGGATGAGACTTCATGTGTACATAGCTTTAGTACTTAAACATTTTCTTTGGTTTTAAGTGATTAATTTAAAGTGTATCATGGTAAGAAATTATATTATAATTTTTAATGTTCAGTATTTATTTCAGCAACAATCTGATAGTATTTTTAAATTTAAATTGTTAAATTATATTACTTAAAACTGTAATAATAACTAGCTGCTGTCAGCTTTCATTAATTATATACTCGTAGTTCTTAACGTTTCCCTAGATCTAAATTAATAAAAAATAAGGATTGTTTGATTAAAAGTAAAAGTATTCATTGTTTAATCATATTAAAAATATTTATCTGTTTTATGTTTGGTTGACGTTTGTATTTGAATTAATTCCAAAATAAATAAAATAATTTGTTAAAATATGTTTTATTATTCATTCAAAACACGTATACTTTATTAATAATTAAAATTTTTAGTATAACATGAGAATTCTATTATTATTTCCAATAAAAATTACACTGGCTTTTATGCCCCCGCTCGATGGCGTTTTTGCCCCGTTTTTCATTATTGACGACTTGCTGATAAAAACTGGATTTATTATTTAATTACGCTTTGATAAAGTAATTAAATCATTTAAATAAATTTTTAAATAGTTTTTGAATGTTACTAAACTATGGCTCATAATTTTTATTCAATATTTAATTTTTTATTAAGCCAAACCTGTAAGTAGTGGCTCAAATGCCCCACCCTCCCCTATTTTATAATTCTATTTAAATATTCAAATGCGCTCTGAAGTTGTTCAATCAATCACTTTCTTGGTTGCGACATAACCATGGAAAAAATCTTTCAGATACTTCTAACATCGCTCGCCACCAATCATGGAGACGTTGTTTAGATTTGTTCTTTTTAACAATACTAGGAGGAGCCCCCCCCCCCCCCCTGCTCGCTCCGCTCGTCAAAAACTTCTTCGCCGACAGTTTCTTCAACTCTTAATTTTTATGCTTACTTTTTTAATCCAGAGTTTTAGGTTAAAAAATGTTAATTTTTGATTTTGAATAGTTTTATACTCAGCTTTGTAGCACTTCAAAAATATCTGGATCATTCCATTAGCAGTAAAAAAGGTTCACGAATATAATCCCAAAATTTCATCTTAAAATATTCAGTAATTGAGGGCCTGGATTCACAAACTGCCTAAGCGCTCAAAAATGTTGTCATTTTTTACCTGTTAAAGATATCGATTCGAAACTTTCCAGAAAACTTCTTCGAAACCTAATGAAAAACTTCCTCGCTTAAAGTTTTTTCAGCTCTTTAGTTTTATGCTTACTTTTTTAATTCAAAGTTTTAGGTTAGAAATTGTATATTTTTCATTTTTAATAGTTAATTATAAACCTCTCAAGCACTTTAAAAATATTTGGACTGGACTAAAAGTAGCGAAAAGGGTTCAATATTATTGTGCTAAAATTTGATTAAAAAATATTTAGTAGTTTACGAGTTCTTGCGAGTGAAACAAAAACTTTAAATTTTTCTCGATGTACGTATTTTGAGTTCAACTCACAAGAATTCGTAAACTACTAAATATTTTTTAATCAAATTTTAGCACAATAATATTGAACTTTTTTCGCTACTTTTAGTCCAGTCCAAATATTTTTAAAGTGCTTGAGAGGTTTATAATTAACTATTAAAAATAAAAAATTATTCGATTATTTTTAGAATTATAATAAATAAAAAGACATTTTTATTTATTAAATACAGTTTAGTAAAAATAAATTTTTATATTGACACGTCTATATTCACAAGAGGCTAAAACACAATAGAAAAATTTATTGTCTAGTAAACAAACCATAGAAACATCAATCTTAACAAGCTGAACGTTGTTCAACTTAAACATAAAAATAAATATGAATACCGCGGGTGTTCTAAATCTAACAATTATAACCTTAAAACTTGTTCAAAAATCATTCCTGAGTGAACCCTTCTAAACGTCCAAAAGTATTAGAATCAGTAGTGTGTGCAGTAGTGATATTTTTTCGTAAAACTCTCCCTAGCCAGCTACCACTGGCTTTGATAAATAAAACAATATTTTCTTGGTCAAACGAACGATATTTTATTCATAATTAGGATAAGTCCTGGTGTTTCGTCATCATTTTTAGGATGACTTCTTCATAGGCTACAAAAATAACAAAATCACATCTTTAAATTATAAATTTAAAAAATTGAAGGTTCCAAATCATGGTTAAAATATCTTACTAAATTAGTTTGGTGAGTCACAAGCCATGACGCAAGTATTAGCAAACGAAATTTAAAAACAAATTTAACATCAATGGATATGAAAATCACGATCGATAATAACAGGCTATCACTAATTGGTATCAAAAGGATATGACTTCGGGCCGATATATTCATCTTGATTTCCACCATCCCATACAACAAAAGAGATCCATAATCTATAATTTAGTTGAGGCCGTTGATTTGTCCGACAAGAAATTCCATAGTGAGAATCTTGAATTGGTTGAGAAATTGCTTTTAAATAATAATTATCTTGTTGAATTTATCAATCTTCATATCAACAACAGACTGAGAAAAATTAGGCAGGGTTCTAAACTTGATAGAACCTCTGAAAACTTGAAGCAAGACTTCATTGTACTCCCATGTCATAAATATTTTACCCCTAGGATCAGATATATTTTTAAACTGTTTGACATCCATGTGGTTTTTAGGAATATTAATAAACTTGATCAATTCCAAGCTCTAGGTAAAGATAAACTCGACAAATTTGAGAAGACAAGAATTATTTATAACATCCATTGTAAGGATTGTAATAAAGTCTATGTCGGTGAAACTAAGCGTTGTTAATACAAACGTATTGATGAACATAAAAGATATGTAAAAAACAAAGATGAAAAATCGGTGGTTGCGAGTTGTAGTGTTAAGAATGGTCATGTTTTTGACTTTGATGGGGTGTCGATTTTGGATGTGGAACCGTACATTAGGAGACGAAAATTTTTGGAGGATTGCTGTTGCTATTGATAAAATTTGATAACCACTCTTGATTTTTGAGTTTCAAAAATGGTAAAAAAAATTTCATGTCTTTTCTTTTCTCCTCATTGATTCCAGATTTAGAAATGGAAGAAATTATTAACTTTTGTACATTGAATTTTGTTTTCGGATTATTATTAAAACGTAAGTAATCACTGTTGTAGCCAGTGTAAGCAAACACTTCATTTTGTTGATTATATTTCAACTGAACATACTTTTGGATCGAAAAAGTAGTTTTTTTAGTTTTGGAGTGTTTTTAAACAATTCACTTAATGTTTTGCTCCAATCTTTAATAATATTACTGCTTAATTCTGCTTCGAAAGATTGAGGCTCCGATCGAGCATTTCTCATAAGATATTCTTGCGGGCTTTCGATCCTTTGCTTGCGTTTTAAAACTTTTCCGTGAAGCCCAAAATTACGATCACATTGGCAATAACTATGGCCACGAACTGAAAAAATGTTAATTATTTCAAGGCCATACTTATTTGCCAACAGCGTGCAAAATTTGACGACATTTGCATTTTTATTTTGTCCTCCTGCTGAGTCAGAAAATAGAACAACCTTTTTAAAATTAGGATTTGCTGTTAATTTTTTTTTCAAAAAATCTTCTCAAAATACAGAATTATAGTCTTGTTTGAAGAAATAAATTAACGCGAGCGAAAAGGGAAGAGGAGAAGGCAGGAAATCACTGGGCTTCGAATAACTGACACTGGCATTTAACAACTTTAACTTTTGGTGAATTTATTTATCGGTATCTAAGGTTTACAATAGAGGAGAGTGGTCACGCCGTTTTGACCGAGTGGCACTCTACCTCTAGCAATAGTCATTGACTTTAATTAGCGGAGCACACTAAACGCGACTGCTCGCTTTCTTTAACTGATGCCGACTGACTGCGGACGGAAGTCTTCTCGGCGACCACGCCTCGCGTGAGTCGCTCGGCTGATTTCCGACCGAGGTAGTCCAAACTAACGGCTTAAGCGCCAAAATTCAAATTTATACTATTAATTCTAAACAAGTCTTTTTTGTGTAACTCATCAAAAATGAATCTTGTTCTGATTTTCCTTCTAACTTATAAAAGTCTTTATATTTTTCTTTTTGATTTAACAAATTGAAATTTTTATTGCAATTCTGCTGACAACAATGTGTTATATGAACAAACTTTTTAGAACGTACGGGAATTTTGTTTTTGGCGGTGACATAACCTCTCTCTTGCTTACGTCTTCTTTTTCTTCGGTTTTGTGCGGGGTTATCATATTAAGGACGTTTTTTTACTTTGTTGGCTGAATCATCACTAGAACTTGACGTAGATTCAATTATTTACTCGTCCATAATGAATAGTATAATAATTAAGCGATGAAAAGTATATAAACGTCAGCGCGTGAAACGGCTTATTGCTTACGACTACTCATCGGCTGATCGAGACTCGAAAGCGAGAGTGACTGCAAGGGACTTTTTCGGTGCAACCCTCTCTTTTATTTTATCGTTTACTGTCTTTATAACATTAATTATACAACTCTTAAGTTAGAGAAATCCTGTGCACAATTTTTGGTTGCATTTTTTGCTCTGCCGAAATTATAAGGCCTTGCTGACCCCTTCGGGTTCGGTCGTGCCTAAAAATGAAAATAAACTAGACTAACGCTTTGCTTTTCACTGAAATATTTGTCCAAGGAAGATATTATTTTTAATAAACCTAATATTATGACAACTAATTACACGCAGAAACAATAAGTCTGTATATAAAAAAGTCTTTACATTTGAAGTAGATACTAAAACAAATATTGATATATGATGTTTTAAAAAAGATACCAACTTATTTAATAGATAACTTCTTAGTCAGTTACTATAAAACTTGACATAACCTCTTCTAACGGTTAAGTAACTTTAACAAACAATTACCGACTTTGAAAGTATTTGAAAACTTCAGCATTTTAATCCATTCATTGGTAGGAAAAATCAGTTTTCAAAAATTCAAACAAATTTTTAAAGACACTTGAATAAAATTTGGCGTATGGTGCAGAAGTCAGCGACACAATAAAAATAAATTCAAAGCCTTCTGCTTTGAATGTGATGGGCAGGTAGCTACAATTTTGAACTAACCAATGAGTGAACGAAAAAAAGTTTAAAATTTTTTTAACCAATCGCATTGCAATTTCAAAGGTCGGCTCTAACTCAAGGATCGAAAATAGGCTTCTCTCTTTTATAGATGAATTAAAAAATTACTACCTATTGGAACTTCCAAAGTATTACATAAATCTAATTTAGAAAACGTTTATTCATTTACATCTGTACTGATCTACCCAATTTTATTAGTTATTTCTTTTTTTCTGATTAAAAGTTTATAGCTTTGTCGAGAACGAATTGTTTATTGATTTTGAATGACGAATCAATCTAATAATTTGTCAATTTTATTTTCCAAGAAAAAAAGATCGTTGAAACAACAGTACTTAGACCGCATAAAACTCGTCGTTCAGATATTTTTCCTTTAGATCCTCTGGATCTATGATGGGTCTGACCAGCTTTCTAGCCCGAAGTGTGGCCCATGCGGGACACTTACATAGGAGGTGCCTTGGCTGCTTCTCTGCACCACCTGCATTCCGAGACATCCCCTATCCTCTTTTTGTCATTGAGTAATATTATAATCATTAATTCAACTTTGAGAGCTGACGATAGGAGCGAGCAGGGGATCCCTACCCCCTCTTGCCAAGTATACTATATGTATAGCATTATATTTTTATTGAATATACAGCGTGGCTATTAAGTAGCGGATGGGCTGAATAACCTGAAAAATATGCATTTTTTCTATAGCACATGTAACGTGAGAGTTACTTCTTACAAAATTTAGTATTAGATGGGCCAGAGAGAATAGGGCCCGGGCCCTTACTGTGGGCCCTACAAACCCTAAATCCATTTTTTCAAATGAAAACCCATACTTTTCACCCCAGATTTAGAAAGAGCGGAAAATTTTGGGCTTCTGCAGGACATTGAAAAAATTTTTCTAGGCCATTCTGAGGCCCCGTAGAGGGCTCAAAGAGCCCTTTAACGTTAATACCTGAATAACTCGGAAAAAAATCACCTTTCGACTACCCTTGCACTAGCAAAGTTTTTTTTTACAAAATTCCGGATCAGATGGGCCCGACAGAATAGGGCCTGGGCCCTTACTGTGGGCCTTACGGACCCGAAATCCATTTTTTTAAATGAAAATCCATACTTTTCACCCCAGATTCGGAAAGAGCGGATAATTTTAGGCTCCTGTAGGACCTTGAAAAAATTTTTCTAGTCCATTCATTTCACTTTTTTGACTACTCTTGCTCTAGCAAAGTTTTTTTTTTTTTTACAAAATTCAGGATCAGATAAGCCCGACAGAATAGGGCCCAAAAGAATAAGCACCGGGCATTTACTTTTGGACCTAAAGAGTGTAAAGTAAAATCGCTTTAAATAAAACTGAAATTTAGAATCAAATTAAAAACTACTGGGACTTACAAGTAAAATAATAATTACAATATTTTAAAGGAATCGCCCGAGTCTTGGTTGAGGTCCACAAACCCCCACTAATCACTACATCTGAATAACTCAGAAAAAAACACCTCTCACCTTAAACTGAGATTTGAAATAATTTTTTTATGAAGTTGAGCCTGTAGTAGGGCCCAGTAACTCACTAGGTGTGAGCCCGATGAGTATGTAAAATTATATTTTTTTGATACAAACTGATTATGAACTCAAATTTGAGAAAAACTCAAAAAAAAAAAAAAAAATCAAAATTCAAAAAAGAATTCATGCAGCCCTTCAGCCTGCAAACCTAAAAGCTTCATGCGCTAAGCTCACAACCATCGATTCGGTAACCTCAAAGCCCTAACCCCTTAAAGCTCCCAACTCTCGTGCCCGAAACATCATAACATTTATCCTTTAAACCCATACCCCTTGAGCCCGTAACCATGAAGCCTTTATCATCCAAGCCCTTTACGCCTAAGCACATAATTCTCGAACCCATAACTATGAAGCCTTTATCTCTCAAGCTTGTAATCCCGAAGTCCATAACCGCCGAGCACATAACCCTTGAGCTTACAACCTTCATCAAGTCCGTATCTATAAAACCTTAATTTTACCAGACTATAACCTCAAAGCCCTTACCCCCCGAGCTTACAACTCCCAAGCTTTTCCAGCCCACAAACCCCGAAGCACTTAACCGCAAAGCCCCTAACTACAAAACCTTCATCCCTCAAACCCATGACCTCTAAGCCCTTAACGCGAAGCTCACATTTCCGGAGCCCGTAATCATAAAGCTTAATTCCTCAAGCTCATAACTCCGAAGCTTATAACCGTAGAAGTCCACAACCATCAAGCCTGTAACCACACAACACTTAACCTTCAAAGCCCTTATTCTTTGAGCCCGCAATCTTAAAACATTTATCCTCTAATTTAACACCCCTACAGTCCGTAGCCATGCACGTTTATCCCCTCCGCCCATAACCCGTCAAGAGACCACTATCCCTCTAGCTCTCGAGCCCGTAACCCAGAAGGCCCGTGACTACACGGAAAAAAAAGTTACCAGATGAACCCGTGAAAAGAAACACGTCAAAGCCGTGCACAGCGGGACGGAATAGACACGTCGCCAGCGCGCCGGTACATCCGATACTACACAATATTTTGGAGCAAACTCAGGATGCGTACTATATATGTATGGAAATATATATGCGTCATGCATATGAAATCGTTATAATGGTTTGTTTTATTAATGCACTCAGAGAAAGATTTGATTGGACCAATTAAATATTCTTTGTTCCCTCAATAGTCTAAACATTGTAGCAGTTACAATACGTATGGTAAGGATAATAATACATATCGTTGCGACTAGCAAAGCAAATATTCAAAAATCTAACCTAACCTAGCTATTTTAAAAAATCTCAATTGAAATCATTATTTCTTAAATATTGTGATTTTTATAATCATTTGTATATTTTTTAAGATTAAAACTATTCATTAAATACATTAATTATACCAAAATCACAAAAAAAATTTTTTTTTAAATTAAGTTGTGCTATACCAGTGTTACTAGAAACATGTAAACCCTTAATACGCATTTAGTCAGCGCTGCCATGATATTGTTACTGCTACAATGTGCATCATTGTCTCTATATCAACTATGGCATCTTAGATGTTACAATATATTGTTGACCCAATCAAACCTTTCTCTGAGTGTGATTAGTATTACGAATAACGTAAACAAGTTGCAGTAGAAAAATTTTGTTTCAGAGCCTGGAAATGCATATATTATCAAAATATTTATTTCGTTTAAAGAAATGGTAATTTCTCAGATTAAATTTGAAACAAGTACCATGAAAACTGTGTACTGAATTGTATTTGTACTTTCATACAAAAAGTTTTTGATAACCGAATTTTTAGAGTGCAAATTTTTTTTTGTGTTATTTTATGATATAGTATTCAACTTATCAAAATATAGTGGATTAAAATAAATATTTTAAACTTCTGCAAGTTAAAAATAAAACGAGTGATCGGATTGAAAAAAAAAAAATAGAAATTATTTTAAAACAATTTTTTTATTATACACTACTTAATTTAATATTTATAACTTTTACAGCAAAAACAGCTTTTGTTATTTAAGTCAGCTTATATTGTGTCGCTATATATTCTTCCTCAAATTTTTTTATGTACAAACAAGGAGGTAGTTTAGGCATTTTATTTACATCAAGGAAGACATCATCTTCATCAATATCAGATATTACGCGATACACCTGATAGTGACTGCTAAAATAGTACATATCGACACTAGTGCCTAAAACAAGGCAAAGTTTTTTCACACGGCGCGAAGTTATCGCACGAGCGAAGCGAGTGTGATATCGCAACGTCAAGTCCCCAATGAGGTGGTGCCCCATCTTACTGGAACCATGTAACATTGAATTGTTCACCTGTTATTTGCTGAAGTACCGGAACAATTTGAGTACGGAGCATTTCTTCGTAGAGAGCAGCTGTGAGGTTTCCTTGAATAAAAAAGGGGTCGATTATTCTGTTATTATAAACTCCAGCTCATACATTCAACTTTTTTGGGTACTGAGTGTGGCTTTCAATTTTTTCGTAAGGATTTGTATCTGACCAGTAACGAAAGTTCTGGTGATTAACGTTTCCGTTTAATTGAAATGTAGCTTCATCTGTAAATAAAATTTTTTGTGAATACGTTGGATTTTGTACTACTCGCTGCATGATTGTTTCGCAAAAAAGCAAACGGCGGTCAGGATCATCAGCTTGTAATTCTTGGACGTGATGAATCTTATACGGATGAAATTTAAGTATATTTTTCATTATTTTACGAATAGACTCTTTATTAATATTATTTATTAGAGCTGATTGTCGGAGAGACAAGTGAGGATTCTCAATAAAGCCTAAAGAAACTTGCAACTGCATTTCTTCATTACATACTGAAGTCCGTCTACCTGGTTTTGGTAGATCTCTCACAGTTCCAAACTGATTAATTTTTTGAATTGTTCTGGTAACCGTGGATCGAGAAATTTGCGTCAAGCCTTGCCGAAAAGTATCGTTAAATAAGTGTCTGAGGTTTTCATGACTTCTAACGTAGTCACCCCATCCACGCATCATTAAAATGCGTATTCTATCTTGTTCGTTTAACTTTGTCATGATATATAATGAATAAGCTTCTTTTACCTACATAATGATAAATTAAAAGGGATAATGGGAAAGATTTCACGTTTCTAAAGAAATTTTAAGCTTTATTTAGTTTTTAATTCAATGATAAAGTGTTTTTTTTAATTGAACGTAGAATATCAGAAGCTCAAATAGTAACAAAATTTTTAAAAACATAAGGAAATCATTAAGACAATATTCAATGTTTATCAAGTGTAAAGCTTTTAGAAGTCAAAATAGAATTGTTTCATAATATTATTGAAAACTTTTTTCAAAGCATTCAATTTGGAAAACATCACGTGTAACCAATTTATATTCATAAGATTTTGAATCACACAAAAAATTACGTATTTATTAAATAATAATTTTTTTTAATGATCATTTTTTGTTAAGATCGTTTAATAAAAATCACATGAGTAAAATTAAAAATTTGAGCTGCGTTCAAGTTTGAATATTGAGTAACTTGTTCTTAAAAATTGTTGCGATAATTATTTGAATAATTATTGCATTTGAATAACGAAAAAAAATTTCTTTTCATAATTTTAATGAAGTTAAATGAGAATGTTTATGTTTCTAACCACAAATTTTTTATGCTACAACCACAACGTTATCAAATTGAATTTAGTTGCAAAAGATTTAATGATTTTAGTGTTATTATTATCCAAAGTAAATTAAAAACTTAGAATATTTTTTTAAACTTAAAAAAAAAAACGTTTAAAATTATTGTTAATTAACTTTTAAGGTAGGACCGCACAACCTAGAAAGAGATGTGTTAAAAATCTAAAACTTTAGGAAGTCGAAGATAAATATTAAAAAATGATGCCACTAAATTTTCAGAACCTGGGGGTTTTTCGTTTTTGAGTAATTGAATATTAACATCGCGTCCATTTAACCCGTAGTCTTATTGGAGGGCACATTTTTTATACAATTTTTACATAATAACATGTGATCAGGTTTTCAGAAAATTTGTCAGTTTAACTAGAATGCACAAGAATCACATAGAATTAATTAAATCATACATTCGGTTCCTCTAAGTATTAATAAAAAATAAAAATATGTGTTTTAGGTTAAAAAAGCTTCTGCTGCTAATGCATTTCTATATCTATATACGCGTGAAGCTAGTCAAATGTTTAACCGAAAATGCATCTTGACTAGAGCCGTAGGTGCGGTCCTACCTTAAAAATTAATATTTTAAAAGTTTGTGCACTGAGAGAGTGCTATAAACAATTCAAAAAAATCATTTGCACTGGAATTTTGACAAATACAAGGTTATTTAAATTAATGAGATAAATAATTTATTATCTGATCTTGATTTTTTTTTTTCATTTGAAAGCTAAAATTGATTTAAAAAATAATAAATAGCAAAAGAATTATTCAACGCGATGATTAAAAATTTTACCAAATGAAGTTTTTTTTATTTCAATAAAAATAGTAATTAATTTAACAATAAAATCTAATTTTTTTAACATGCTACTCAATTTTTTTATCAATGATATTCGTTGATATTTTTTTTTTTAAATACAGTAACCTCTTACTTGACAATAACTTTTCAGATTAATCGTAAAATAGATGAAACACTTAGAATAATACAGTTTTTCAAAACTGATTACTCAAAAATAAATCTTTTGATTGGCAGAATGGTATTTTACTTGCAAATAAAACGAATCAGATTAAAATTCATTGTAAAAGCGACAAGTTCAAATTTTATGTTAGGTTGGCTACGTTAACATAAAGGCTTGTTCACGAACACTATCAATACTTGTAATTGATGCTATCATCCAATCATCTATCACTTTAATAAAAAAAGTAAATTTAACTCAAATAAGTAAACACTAATTAATGCTTTTATTCAAAGCATTCGAATAAGTTAAAAATAATATCAATGTTATTAAATGGTGAATGCTGTAGGGTAGTAACTATTAACTAGCAAATAATGAAACTAAAACGAGCTACCTGATTAGAAGCCAGGATGTTTTCAAACATTAAGAAGAATTTTGTTTTAAATTTTATTTTATGCAATAAAAAAATACCAGTTAATGGCAATTGAATTACAACAAATTTAAACTTAATAAGGTCTTTTTTTTTTTTTTAATTTACGAAATGACGAATAAATGGCTTCCTTTTAAAAAAAAAAACTTTATTAGATTTATTTTGAAAATAAGTTTTCTAATTGTTTGAACAAATTAACAATTGAAAAAATGGATTTCGTGTCCGTAAGGCCTACAGTAAGGGCCCATCTGATCCTGAATTTTGTAAAAAAAAAAACTTTGCTAGTGCAAGGGTAGTCGAAAAAGTGATTTTTTTCCGAGTTATTCGAGTACTACCGTTGAAGGGCTCGTTAGGCCCTCTACAGGACCTCAGAATGGACTAGAAAATTTTTTTCAAGGTCCTACAGGAGCCTAAAATTATCCGCTCTTTCCGAATCTGGGGTGAAAAGTATGGGTTTTCAAATGAAAAAATGGATTTCGAGTCCATAGGGCCCACAGTAAGGGCTCGAGCCCTATTCTGTCTGGCCCATCTGATCCTGAATTTTGTAAAAAAAAACTTTGCTAGTGCAAGGGTAGTCAAAAAAGTGATTTTTTTCCGAGTTATTCAGGTATTAACGTTAAAGGGCTCTTTGAGCCCTCTACGGGGCCTTAGAATGGCCTAGAAAAATTTTTTCAAGGTCCTACAGAAGCCTAAAATTTTCCGCTCTTTCCGAATCTGGGGTGAAAAGTATGGGTTTCCATTTGAAAAAATGGATTTTGGGTCCGTAGGGCCCACAGTAAGTTCCCGGGCCCTATTCTGTCTGGCCCATCTAATTCTAAATTTTGTAAGAAGTAACTCTCACGTTACATGTGCTATAGAAAAAATGCATATTTTTCAAGTTATTCAGCCCATCCGCTACTTAATAGCCACGCTGTATATCTTTTTCGGTCACCAACCAATTATCGGTGCTTTATTCGTGCTGTTTTCTGACCAAATAACAGGTGTATATATGGTCTGTTTTTCAGACCAAATATTTTCCGTTATTTGGTCTGTTTTCCGATCTTTGGTCTGTTTTGCAGTTGCCACCTATAGGATCGTCAAAAAACTTACTCAAAGATGAAAACGACCATGGTGCCAGGCTTTGAGGTTAGAACGCGGCAACACAGTTTATGACTGAACTTGCTGTCATTTGTTCAGAAAGCAACACTCATAAAGCACCTAAAATTGATTGGAGCCCGAAAAAGCATATATTTGAAGATGTTCGATCGTGGGAGTCACATACGGGCGTGTGTTTCTAGGCAATGCCGCATGCTGGGATGGCGCCACGCTACGCGCGCATGCGACATTGCCTAGAAACACACGCCCGTATATGACCCTCCTAATCGAACATGTTCAAATAAATACTATACATGACTCAGATTTCCTCACCTGACGTATCAAATATATATATTTTAAATGATTCAGATTTCTCCGAAATTACAAGCCTTACTTACCACCTTCAGATGTCTCTGAACGTATACATGCGATTTGTGAATTGGAAGGAGTAAGCAATGATGACGCTGAAATAATTGAAGACATGGCCTTAAGATTTAAGCTGTTTGTCAAGTGCGCTGAAAATTTTAATTATGCAATACCTAACTCGAAATTATGTGGAATTCAAACTATAGGTAAGTCTTTTTATTTAACTATTCAACTAACTGGTAAAGTTCACCGAATATTTTGATTATTTCTTAGATTTTTAACTTGTGTATTGTAACGCCAAAATCCTCTTATCGGGTTCTAACACATCAATTTTAAAGAACCAAGGCTCGGGTAGTGGAAGGTCATTCTATATGTCACGGTCGTTACATTTGTACATAGTTTTTTGAAATTTTAAGTCTTAGGATACGTTTAACTTTTTTATAAATAAATCAAACTAAGTAGCTCAATTTTTATAAGAGTTCAATGACCATCAAATGTTTTCACTCGTTTTTGAAGTAAAGTCACTAATATGGTTTGTTTTAATAAGTTATTAATATGGTTTGGACATGGATTTTTACCTTTTTTTTAAGTCAAGACTCTGCGAGTTCTAAAGAGTCCTGGTACCCCCTCCGAAAGCGCCCCCGGTGGTGTATTGCGTGGACGGGAAAATATTCCGTCAAAAACTACAGCTTTGTTAGGCTCTCGAAAAATACAAAAAAAATCTTAAAAAATTCCTTATAAAATTCCAAATGCGAGATGCATATAGTTTTTTCTCAAAAAATTTTGTAAATCAGTAAAAAAAAATCATAGAAAAATTTGTGTCAACATAGCCTCTCAACGCGTGATTTCTCAGAACTCTTTAACCCTGCCGGCCGGTATTACCGGCAAACCTAATCGTAAATCGCGAAAATTCTTGCATTTTATTCAATTCATAACTTTAATTATTGAATAGCGAATCGATTTATTTAAAAAGAAAAATACCATTTTCAACTTTAGTAGAAGTAGCTTACAAAAAAATTATTGAAAATTTGTACAAATTGTTCTTTGAGTTACAAAAACGAAAAAAATAAATAAAAATTTTTATTTCATGTTAGATGAATAGTATCCCCAAAGTTTCAGTAAAATTAATGACCCAAATGTCTGGTTCTTTGCTTATTAGTTTCCCTTTATAAAAGAGAGCTATCGCCATCTTGCGTAAGATTTTTATTCGTGAGCTGATTGGTGAACAAGTTTTTAAAATATTCGAAAAGTGCATTTTGAGGTTACTCTTATTGTTTTTTCCTATGCGCGCTTGAAGCGCGCTCAGAAGGGCTAGTATACCAAGTTTCAGTAAAAAGTTTAGACTTGAAAAAAAAGATATCTTACACGGGCAGAAAAAAAAACAGGAATTTACTGTGGTAAGCTAACACGAAAAAATCGTGTGTTAACCTTACGCAGAAAAAATCCTAAGCGCTACTGTAAGAGAGCCAATCAAAATCACTCAGGTCACACCTGATTGCCTGATTGGTTCGGCTACAGTAGCGCTTAGGATTTTTTCTGCGTAAGGTTAACACACGAGTAATATTTACGGTGATTGGTTTTTAAAAGGAGTCTAAATAAAAAGTTATACGCTAAATATAATAATCTTTTTTTGAAAATGAATTAATGAAAGAAGTGAAATCAAAAAATTTATTACGGACGACTTGAGGCCGAATTACTTATTATTTAAAAATAATTTCTCTTCTAAAAGATGATCGAATTATGTTGAATCACCTTCAATATACGTAAAGTTAACAATTTTTAAATTATAGCACATACATGGGAAAACACATGCAAATAACCCAATAACCCAAACAAGTTTCAAATTTCACGCCTAAACTTTAGGCGTGAAATTTGAAACTTGTTTGGGTTATTTGGTTTTTCAAATAAAAAAACATGGATAAATAAACAATTCCTGGGTCATTTGGTTTTTTTTTTATTAAAAAGAGTTTGATGAAAAAAATTATGGGTTATTTGTTTTTTTTTTTGTTTTTTTTTTTTTTAAATAACAAGGTGTATCAATAAATAATTGATGGGTTACTTGATTTTCAAGAAAATAAAACATGATAATTTATTTTTATCAATACCTTGTTTCATAAATAAAAAAACTTAGTCACCCATTCATTATTTATTTATTCATCTCTTTTTAATAAAAAAAAAACCAAATAACCCAAACAAGTTTCAAATTTCACGCCTAAACTAGCAGACGCATGGAGTAGGGTGGGCCGAAAATGAAAAATTTTGGAATTTTGACATGCCTGAGGTCTCAAAAGTTGTCTTTTAACATGAAAATAAGAAAAAAATTTTGTACACGCAAAAAAAAAAAATTTTAGGTTTGCCCAAAGCCCTTGAAGTTTTAGTAAAATTTGTTTAAAATGAGCTAATTTAAAAAAATATGTTTTTTTTTTCAATACTCGACTTCTTTGCGAAAAAAAATCGTAGAGACGCAAATAAAAAAAGAAAAGAAAGCTCTTTAGTTGTAGTTTAAGCCTCTATAAATAAGAATATCATAAAAAAATTTTGGAAACTGTTTCGCAAGTACAAACTTCATACTTTCTTTCTTTGTTTGTAGTGGTTGTAACCCAAAAATCGCTGAAATGCGATTTTTTTTTTTTTAATATTAATAACTTTGAGGAAAAAACCGTAGAGATACGAATAAAAAAATAAAAGAAAGCTCTTAAGTGGTACTTTAAGCCTATGTAAACTAAAATACCATAAAAAAATTTTGGTAGCTGTTTCATGAATTTTCTTTAAACTTCAATATCTCTGCTAGAAAAAATCATGGAAACACGAATAAAAATAAGAATTGAAGCTGTTTAATTGAATTTTAAGCTCACGTAATACAAAATTGCATAAAAAATCATAAAACTAGTTAGTAAAAGGTTTCGTCAATATTTCTAGTTATTTTGCAAAATTTCAACATAATTGTATGAAAAACTTTAAAATTTTTCTACTTAAATGATCGTTTTGAACGTTTGACTATTGACATTTTCACTAGTATTTAAATAATTAAACAGTACTTTTTCATGAAAAAACTCCATACTTATGACAAATGGTTTATTACTTTATATAAAGATTTTTAAAAAACATCGCCACATAGGAAAAAATTATTTAACTAATGTTTAGTTATGACTAATAGTTTATTACTTTTTTGTATAAATAAAAACGCCATCTAATGAAAAATTGTTCAACTAATGTGTATAAAAAAGTAAGAAATGTACGGATTTTTAACAATTACATGAAAATTTTCGAGTAAAAACAAATAAACTGAAAAAATATATGAAAAAACTTTTTTCGAAGATTTTATAGAAAAATTTTAAAGTTTTTCATACAAATATGTTGAAATTTGGAAAAATAACTAGAAATATTGACGAAAACCTTTTATTAACTAGTTTGACGATTTTTTATGCAATTTTGTATTACGTAAGCTTAAAATTCAATTAAACAGCTTCAATTCTTTTTTTTATTCGTGTTTCCATGATTTTTTCTAGCAGAGATATTGAAGTTTAAAGAAAAAAAACGAGTTTTACCATTTTAGAAAAAAAATTTGCAAAAAAATAGCATACTTCCATTTATGAAACAGCTACCAAAATTTTTTTATGGTATTTAAGTTTGCATAGACTTAAAGTACCACTTAAGAGCTTTATTTTCTTTTTTTATACGTATCGCTACGGTTGTTTTTCTCAAAGTTATTAATATTTAAAAAAAAAATCGCATTTCAGCGATTTTCGGGTTACAACCACTACAAACAAAGAAAAAAAAGTATGAAGTTTGTACTTGCGAAACAGTTTCAAAATTTTTTTATAATATTCTAATTTATAGAGACTTAAACTACAACTAAAGAGCTTTATTTTCTTTTTTTATTCACGTCTCAACGATTTTTTTTCGCAAAGTAATCGAGTATTGAAAAAAAAAAACATGTTTTTTCAAATTAGCTCATTTTAAACAAATTTTACTAAAACTTCAAGGGCTTTGGGCAAACCTAAATTTTTTTTTTTTGCGTGTACAAAATTTTTTTTCTTATTTTCTTGTTAAAAGACAACTTTTGAGACCTCAGGCGTGTCAAAATTCCAAAATTTTTCATTTTCGGCCCACCCTAGCATGGAGTGCGCATGCGCACAAGTCCCTACATTAGCTTGTTCAGCTCGGTGCCCCAAAAAGTAATTAATTTGATAATAATTAAAAAAATAGTGCATATTTGGTAGCAACAAATACACCAATCGAAAGGAATTGAAAATTGCTAACGATTGGCCATCTCAGAATTGTCTAAAAAGCTTTCAATTTCTGATACCGAATTACACAAGTGCATTTTATTTTTATCAACCTCTTAAACCCCTCACCCACTAGGAGTAGGCAGGCAACGAACTCGTCAAGTGAAGAACTTGCGCACACTTTAAGATTGCGTGCTTTGAGCCACAATTACGAAGCTATCAAATTTTAACATTTTTTTTTAAAAGTTAATATTACTTTTCGAAATGTTTTTCTTTATTGCTAATAAATCTCTATAAATATATTTGGAAGTTTTAACCATTAAAGCAATTATACTTTGTTATTAGGTGATTTAAAAATTTTTTATCAAACTCCAGTTGATACTAAAACACCTTTGGAAAAATTAAAAACTATGGAGCTTCCTACAAATTTACACGTTCAACAAGATTACGTCCGTTTTCATCCAGGTATATCACAATTTGAAAATTTTTTTTTTACTTCTTTCTTCTTACTCATCGTTCACTTGTAAAAAGACCAAATATATTTTCAAAAACTGAATTACTGAAAATTTTCTATTACAAGCATGTATGTAAATGAATAACAAATAATTTTCAATTTCATTCTTAGTTATTTCTTTTTTAGATTCTGATAAACTTTTTGGTGGTAAAACAGCTTTTCCGCAAAGTGCAACAATAGTCACGGGTCTGCAATACAAAAACAAATATCCAGGACACAGACCCGAGAAACCTTGGCCTCAAAAAGTAAAATCCATGTTTGATGATTAAATTTTACGATCTTATTTCTTCAAAAAAATAAAAATAAAAATAAAGAGTAAATTAATTGAAAAAAATAATTTGACGAATATTTTGATTCTATATATGTATGAAAGTTAAAATAATTTAATTGTAAAAAAAGCTAATGGGTCGCGCTCAAAAAATTTTTGTCCCCTGACTTAAATTTTTTTTTCAGATTTAAGTTTAATATGTTAGATGCGATGAAAAATATGTATATTGTACATGATTTTGAAAGATTTTGAATTGAAAAAACAAAATTATACATATATATATCACGCTTTTGTAAAAAATCAATAAAAAAAAAAAGTTTCAGAATTTAAGGTTTTAGTATCCTAAGCTTAAAAATCATTTTTTATACCTAAAAAAATAATGTAGCTTAATAAAGTATTCAACTTACCTACATTTTTATTTCTTTATTCAACAATATTTTTTTTTATTGAATATGTTTATTTCTTTGTAAACCCGAAATTTTTTATAAATTTTGACGTATACCTTTTCTCATTTTTTCATGTCATACTACTTTGTGATGAAATAAGTAGTAGAGACGTGTACGTTCTGGCGCAGACAGGAATCTACCTTACCGACCGAGTGGTTCGAGTCTCGGCTAAGATTCCTACCTTACCGACGGTGGTGTTACCGACCCCGTGCGCTGGGTTATCGTGGTATTACCGACGTTGTGCGCTGGGTTATTTGCCCCCCCCCCTTCCCCCAATGATCGACGGTGGTGTTACCGACGTTGTGCGCTGGGTTATTTGCCCCCCCCCTCCCTTCCCCCAATGATTTATAAAATTACCGACCCCGTGCGGCCCATTAACGTACACTTATATTTTGTGTAAAATTATTATTTCACAATTTATTTTAAAATTATTCAGTAAAGTAAATTAAGAATTTTAAAAGTAATAAAACAATTTTCTAATTAAAAAAATTTAAAAGTCCCACGGTAGAATTTATTATGTTTATTTTTAAATGCAAAAGTTATTTGTTAAAATAAATTTAAGAATTTTAAAAGTCATAAAACAATTTTCTTATTCAAAAAATTTTTATAAAAAAAATTAAAAGTCCCGCGGTAGAATTGAAAATTCTCCGACAGCAGTGTAAGAGCTGAACGAGTGGTGGCGCGAGTGCAGCGCGAGTTTGCATGTGCATCGGCAACGACATTAGACGCGAGTGCTATTCTTTTGTGTACGAGAAATTTTACCCGAGTCAGACTCGGCGGCGGCGGCGAGTCGGTTTTGTGTACGAGAAATTTTACCTAGTCAGACTCGGCGGCGGCGAGTCGGCAACGACATGATACGCGAGTGCTATTCTTTTGTGCGCGAGAAATTTTACCAAGTCAGTCCGCAAGTTCGCGACGAGTTCTAGTGTGCGTGCGCACGCATTTTCACATGAGTATATAATAGTGGACGCTGCACTGAAACGTTTACTTGCTTCGTCGCAATTCATCGAGCTGTACAGTTTTATGCAAGCCGTGAGCCAGCTCGCAACTCAATAGTTTTCACCGAGGTGACTAGTCATTTCGCATACAGGTTATATAACCGCGTGCACAGTGAATAAATATTCTCCGTCGGTCACTTTATACATCTTAATTATTGAAGAGTTCAATTTGTTGGTAACCTGCAAAGAAAAACGCCAGAAAGCTCATCTTTTCGATTGGTTCTCTCGACGCACATTTATTTTTATAAATATTCTCCGTCGGTCACTTTATACATCTTAATTATAAGGCTTTTTCATAGCAGACTACATCTAGCAGAACATAGAATAACCAAAACGATATAAGTCAGTTTTATTTAATTTCATGAACTTTTTAATTTTTCGTATTTGTTATTTCCCAATCTTATCATGATTTTGTGTGATTTTGACAACTTCATTGAAAAAATATCTATGCTCTTTTCACTTTACAGTTGATTGAAGGTCTTCGCCGACCCCGAGCATTTGACCAAAAATGCTCGGGGTCGGCGAAGACTTTCAATCGACGAAAAAGTAAAAACAGCATAGATCTTTTTTCAATGAAGTTGTCAAAATCATAGAAAATCATGATAAGATTGGAAAATAACAAATACAAAAAATTATAAAGGTCATGAAATTAAATAAAACTGGCTAATATCGTTTTGGTTATTCCATGTTCTGCTAGATGTAGTCTGCTATGAAAAAGCCTTATTGAAGAGTTCAATTTGTTGGTAACCTGCAAAGAAAAACGCCGGAAAGCTCATCTTTTCGATTGGTTCTCTCGACGCACATTTATTTTTACATTCTCTCAATCAGAGACCACCCTGACCACTACCTCGAATCTTTTGTTCACGGCATAAAGATAAAATGAAAAGAAAAAGTTCAAACTACAATGGTCCCCATCGGGTAAGTTTTAAGAGAGCATTTATTTAGATATGAAATAAAAAAGCTAAGTGAAGTTATAGTTTTTAAAAATTATTTATCTAGTTAATTTTAAATTCACATCACACATGAAAAAAGTTTTTAACCTTATTATTTTTTTCATTATCTCTACTGCAAAAAAAAAATAAAATAAAAATTTGTTGATTCATACCCAATAAATTATTTAGTATGTTGAAATAAAGTTTTTTTTTTAAAAGTACATATGTTAGAATAACTCTTAAAATTTTTTCATTTATGTAATAAATAATGAAATAAATATAACTGCTATAAATTGAGAAACTTTTGTGAAAATCCTAAGCAAATTATTGCATAAAATAGTTCTCGCTTTCACTTTTTAATTTTACTTTTTGTATAGATTGTTACTAAATATTCTTTGTTGACAAGTAGGTCATAGTGAAAATAATAGATCTATGCATAATAAATTTATCATATGAAAGTATCGCTTCAGCTTTTTCATTCAGATCTAGTTTGAATATTAATGTTAATTATATGAGTATATTTTATAAATAAATTTTTTAGAAAATAAGAGTACAATGCTCCTTCTGCAGACTTTGTAATTGTTGTGCCAGGAACAGGAGACGTGCCCACCCTGTGGTAAGTATTCATGAATATATTAACTAAAAAAAAAAAAAAAATCTACATTCTCTTATAAATTAAAATTTTTTCAGGGCATAATTGTAACTCACTGTGGGCACAACATGACCAAAAACTGCAAATTAGTGGATGCAGCTATCAGAGACTCTACAAGACCTGTGCGTTTAAGGACATTGTTGTACCCTACAACTCCAACTATTACTCCTACTACTACTGTTGCTCTTGGTACAGTGTCATCCCAGGCCACGACTACTACTGCTCTGGGTGAAGCGTCAGCCTCAACAACAACAACAACAACCACAGGTGATGGTGCTCTAATAGTACCTGGTGGTGCTACCAAAGGTGATGCTGCTGCTGCTGGTGCTACCCGACAAGAGACTGCAACAACAGCTCTGGGAGTAAGTGTTGCTGCTCAGCCAACTACAACTACTACTGCTGCATTGGGAGCTGGGTCACTCTCACCGAAGACTACTGCTGCTACTCTTGATATGGTGTCTCCCCCATCTACAGCTATTCCAAAAATTGCTGCTCAGCCCACCATAACTACAACTACTACTACTGCTGCATTGGAAGCTGGGTCACTCGCACCTATGACTACTGCTGCTACTCTTGGAATGGTGTCTTCCCCATCTACAGCTACTCCAAAAGAAAGTGTTGCTGCTCAGCCGACTACAACTACTACTGCTGCATTGGGAGCTGGGTCACTCTCACCGAAGACTACTGCTGCTACTCTTGATATGGTGTCTCCCCCATCTACAGCTATTCCAAAAATTGCTGCTCAGCCCACCATAACTACAACTACTACTACTGCTGCATTGGGAGCTGGGTCACTTGCACCTATGACTACTGCTGCTGCTACTCTTGATATGGTGTCTCCCCCATCTACAGCTACTCCAAAAATTGCTGCTCAGCCCACCATAACTACAACTATTACTACTGCTGCATTGGGAGCTGGGTCACTCTCACCGAAGACTACTGCTGTTGCACTGGGTACATTGCCTACCCCGATTACTACTACTGCACTACTGGGAGTAGAAACTGCTAGCGCAGCTAGTGTAAATGTTTGTCGAGAAAAAGATGATGTTACTCAAAATGATATGACTGATGATTCTAGTTCGAGTTCTAGTTGTAGCACTTGTTCAAGCTCTAGCAGCAGCAGCTCATCAGCGAGTGAATCAACAAATAAACCTTTAACTTCTGGTAATAAGCAAGACGTACCTAAACTTTTAGAAGTTAAACCCTCAAGAGTAGTTCTCTTTAGAAGACCCTTACTCCAACATACATCTGGAAAAAGAGTCAATCTTTCATTAACTAAAATAAATGATAATAATAATAATGAAACAAAAACTTCATGTGGTTTTGAATCTAACTCTGCAACTGCTACGCCAAGAATAAAGTCTGAAGTTTTTATACCAGCTCATTCATCATTTGTAAAACAAAAAAAATGGGATTATGTTCCGTCTACATCTAAACCAAAATCAGACCTGAAGAAAATCCAAGACGATCGACAAAGAGAAAGACAAAGACAAGCAGACCAGCGACAAAAAGAAATACAAGAAAGAGAAAAAAAAGAAGCTGAAAAAAAAAACTTAGAGCGCGATGAAGAAGAACTTCAAACCTCTGTGGCTAATATTATTAATCAAGTTACCACCCAAAACTCTTCACATCACACTGAACTCTCAGTAGCAGCAGATTTCCTTGATAGATATAATATCACTTCAACAACTAAAATAACTGAACAGCAACCTAATGACCGTCTGGCTCAAAAATTAAAATGTACACTAGAGCCATATCTTAATTTTAAACCAAAAAAAGCTGAACCTGAAACTGTAGAGTATGATCTTCAAACGAGTAATGAGTCAGTAATAGAGTTATAACTGGAATACCAGGACGAGGAGCTGAACAAGCTGATGATTGAAGAAGAGAAAAAACAAGCCGAAGCTAAAGCTAAACAAGAAGAAGAAGAAGAAAGGAAAAAACATAAAGCAAAATTGATTGAAGAACAAAAAGCGAGAGAGAAAATAGTCAAAGAAGAAGAGAAGAAGAAGGAAAGAGAACGCAAAGAAGAAGAGAAGAAAAATGAAAAAAAACGGAAAGAAGCAGAGAGGAAGAAAGAACGCGAGGCCAAAAAAAGGGCTAAAGATGATGAAAAAAAGAAAGTCAAAGAACTGGAATCGAAGCAAAAAGAGCGAGAGCGAATCGAGCTTGAAATTGAAAAAGCTAAGGAGCGAATCGCGGAGCTTAATCATAAGCTTAGTGGACATAATAAAGAAAACGAACGAAAAAATTCTTGAAGTATAATCAGTCAATTTATTAAAAAAAAATTTTTTTTAATAAATTAAAGTTAAATCTAATAAATAAGGTTTCAAGTTGTTTAACATATACATATATCTATTTTATTTCTATGATTTGAGCTTCAATTGAAATATTATTAAAATTTAAAAAGATTTTTATAAATATTTTGAGGAAAAAACTTATTTTAATTGACTCATTAATAATTTAGATTTTCGAATTTTTTTAAAAGTTTAAATTTTAATTTTGTGTAGTCAAATATTCTTTGTATCGATTGAAAGTTTTGATGTGTTGAGTTCAAAAACTATGTAAAAATTCATCATTTTCTGAAGATGAAAAAAAAAAAAAAGTTTCTAGTAAATAAATATCTGTTACATTAAAAAAAAATTTAAAGAATAATTATGCATGTAATTAATTGTAAAAAAGTTTATAGTATATTTAGTCAAGATCTAATTTTGTAAAACTGAAAGTGCTTGAAATAAATAAACAAATAAATAAACACATTTTTACCTTACATTTTATTTATTATAAAAATTTCTAAGTATAACTAATAATCGTTTAATTAGGTGTATGAAATAAAGAAATCATATTTATAACTTACATTTTATCATAAAAATTTTTGAATTTAAAAAAAAATCAATAATTGTTACAATCATAATTCTACAAATAAACTAAATAGATTCAAATTTAAAAAGCTACCACTGTCGGTAAAGTAAAAATTACAGTTCAATTAAATTTTTCTCTTTTTCAGTCTTTTTTTCAACTTTTTTTTCTTTTTCAAATTTTTTTTCTTTATCAACTTTTTTGTCTTTATCATTTTTTTCAAACGCCTTGTTGTCGAAGCCTTTTTCTTGACGTAGAGGTTCGTAGCCTTTGTTGTACTCAGAGTAGCTTTTCCAGACTGAATTTTTCTTTTTATTTTCATCTTGAACGAGATTTTGGTAGCCTTCGGAGCTGTGTTTCTGACCCATGTCGACGAGATAATGAAGATTTTTTAAAATAGCATGCATATATATATATAGTAAATCAACAAGTGGTATCACACTCCAGAATCACCAAAAAAATCATAAATAAATTGTCATAGGAATATTTATATTTAAAACTTAGCAAAGTACTTTTGAACAAAATCTCCCAATCAAAAAAAAAATAATTTTGTCTATGGATCCCAGTCTAAGAAAAAATCATGAAAATTTAAAACAAATATAAATTAAAAAAAATCAGTAATTTGATTCTGGAGTACACAACCCTCGAAAACTAAGGTAATAATTAACAAAGGTAAATAATAAATACAAAAGCAACAATTAAATATAAATTTAATTTATTTCAAAATTTTTTCAATATTTTACATTTGAAATTTTTATTTTGAATTCATTTTAAACAACACTGATCAACTGTGTCAACGGGATTGCTTCGGTTCAAAACCCAATCGCGGAGAATCTCAACGTTGTAAGCAGCGCACACAGGTTTGAAGCATAGTGGGTGATGAGTGCAGGAGTTTTTCTTGGTTCCCAGCTTCGATAACGATGGACAGCCAAGTACTTCCAAATCTCGGACGTTTGGCACCAACCTGCCTACCCATTCCATCTTCTCATGTCCTTTGACCCACACTCTGGTGGCGCCCTTGAGTACGGACCGCACAACTTCCTGGACGTCGGCGTAGGGTATCTCACCAGCCTCCCAGGGTATGCCATGGTAATTTCGGGTAACCCAGGAGTTCTCGCTTCGGTATTTGCCTGGTAAGCTGTTCCAGCTGTATGGTGGCTCAAAAAGGTAGACAATCGGTACAGACTCTTCTTCTTCTAGAGCAATGATGGCGATCTCTTTGAAAGTAAAAGCATTCAAAGGCCTTTTGAATCCTTGTACGTCTACTATGAACTCCATTGTGAATAGAAATGATTTTCTGACTGAGAATGCGCTGTATTTATACCCTAAAAGCAACCCCACTACTGTCTACGCATGCGTAATTTACAAAGACAAAATTTAATAAAATGAAAAAACTCAGCGCTGAATTTTTATCGAAGTCGGAGAAAAAAATGATCAACTCTTGACACCAAGTACTCTAACGCCACTTCACACAAATTTATATAAATAGCTGCACTCTCAGCGCAGCGCTTCATTCTCTAGTTGGTTGTCGGAGAGTACGGATCAACTCTTGTACACTTCTGCTCCCACTCCATACCTGCTCATGCTACCTACACTGGCTCACCCCCACCCTACTAATTGTAAATAAATAAATAGCTGTACTCTCGGTGCTGCTCTTCATTCTCTGGTCGGCAGTTGAAGAGTACGGATCAACGCTGACACACCTCTACTCCTACTCATACCTGCTCACGCCATCTACACTGAACCCCCACTACTGGAAATTTATATAAATAGCTGCACTCTCAGCGCTGCTCTTCATTCTCTGGTCGGCAGTTGAAGAGTACGGATCAACGCTGACACACCTCTACTCCTACTCATACCTGCTCACGCCATCTACACTGAACCCCCACTACTGGAAATTTATATAAATAGCTGCACTCTCAGCGCTGCTCTTCATTCTCTGGTCGGCAGTTGAAGAGTACGGATCAACGCTGACACACCTCTACTCCTACTCATACCTGCTCACGCCATCTACACTGAACCCCCACTACTGGAAATTTATATAAATAGCTGCACTCTCAGCGCAGCGCTTCATTCTCTGGTCTGAAGTCAAAGAGGAAGGATCATCTCTTGCACACCTCTGCTTCCACTCCATACCTACTCACGCTACCTACACTGAACTCACCCCCTCTCCTGGAAATTGGAATAAATAGCTGCACTCTCAGCGCTGCTCTTCATTCTCTGGTCGGCAGTTGAAGCGAAAGGATCAACGCTGACACATCTCTCTTGTACCATGGAGCAGCCTCTGTCACCATTGAACTGTAAGGATGTTGTAGCCAACTTCCAAAGAGCCTTGGAGCTTTTCCAAGGGGATGCTTATGATGATGATACAAAACTCCACTTCATCAATGAACTGCTGCCTAATCAAGTTGAGGGTTTGCAAGGATTGCTACGACTTGACGGCTTCACAGTTCCTGAACGTGCCAGCTTTCAGAACACTATCGGGCTTCTACACTCAATCCAGCATCGAATGAGAGGTTGTCTGAAGACTGGAGCTGGGTTACAAAATCAACCTGCTGTTGCCTGGAACGAGATTCAGTCAGCGTTTGATCGAAGGATCAGAACTGGTGCCATCTCAAATCTTCGACACATTGACCTAGATGCATTCCTCGACGATGCCGAACACGAGTTCGAGAATCAAGTGAACATTGGCCTGCAAGAGCATAACTCCTTGAAGGTGTACGGCGTCTTGGCTGCTGAATTTCTGAATAGCAAAGACGTCAAAGAGATGAAGTACTTCAATACCGAGGCTCATGAGATCTACTTGACTACACCCTTGGCAAAATGGTTCAAAGATAACATTCAACGACCTATACTCAATGACATTGAAGAATTCCAGGAGAGGGACTCTGGCTGGACTCTGCATTCAATAGTTAACCTGACGCTGAACATCAACAAACTTAACCCCATGAGGGGGAGTTCCTACATCACTCTTCCTCCTTCAATAGAGAACAGAGGTGCCTGTATCAATGTGAAAAACATGAACGACAACGAATGCTTTCGTTGGGCTGTTCTTTCAGCGCTTTACCCTGCACAACGTGATGGTCAAAGGCTATCGAAATATGAGAACTTCAAGGATGTCATCAAATTTGGCAACATCGAATTTCCCGTCAAGCCGGTTGATATCAAAAAGTTTGAAAAACTGAATCCTTGGCTATCGATAAACCTCTTCATGCTTGAAAAGCGAAATGGCAAATTCAAAGTCTTCCCATGCTACTTGACGTCTTCCAAGCAGGAGAAACACATAAACCTTTTGTTTGTGGAGGACAGATACTATGAAGAAGACGAATATGCTCAAGAAGAACCAAAAAACTACCACTACGTTTGGATCAAGAATCTTTCTGCTCTCGTTGGTGCCGATTTGAGTAAAAATCACAAGAAAAAGCATATCTGTGACAGGTGCCTTCACTACTTTGAATCTTTGGATAGATTATCTGATCATAGCGAGGATTGTGAGAAGATGAACCATTGCAAGGTCACACTACCGGGCAGACACAACAATACCTTGAGTTTCAAGAACTACAAGAACCGTGAACGTGTTCCGTTCACAATTTATGCAGATATAGAGTGCATGCTCAAGCCAGTGGAGGAAAACGACAAAATTTGTCATGAGCATGTTCCCTACAGCATTTCATACTATCTGCAATCGAGCTTTGATGACAATCTTTCATCGTTCAAGCTCTACAGACAAAAGTCCGATGAAGATGAGAAGCCTGCTGCCTGGTTCGTCCGGAACCTGCTAAAACATGCCCGAGAGCTCGAGAAGTACTATGAGAACCCGAAACCAATGACCCCCTTGACTCATGAAGAGATGACAGCCTATCAGTCGGCAAAAAATTGTCACGTCTGCCTCAAACCATTCACTCAAGATTCCATTAAAGTCCGGGATCACGATCATTTTACTGGAAGGTAAGAAATAAAAAATTACTAAATTTTAAATAAATTATCTATCGTTTTTCTATTAATTTCCAGGTACCGTGGCCCAGCCCATACCGCTTGCAATATAAACTTCAAGGACTCACGAATTATTCCAATAATAATGCACAATTTGAGCGGCTACGACGCACACTTCATCATCGAAGAATTGGCCAATGCTGTAGAGGGTTCCATCACGCTTCTGCCCTTGACAAAGGAAAAATACATATCATTCACGAAAAAAATCAAGGGTAGCAAGATCAATCTACGGTTTATCGACTCGTACCGGTTCCTGGCATCGTCCCTGCAAACTCTGGCTGACACTTTGACCAAGCACAAAGTCACCGATCGAATTTTGAGCAAGAAATACAACGTCGATCAAATCAGACTGCTGAAGAAAAAAGGCTGCTTTCCATATGAGCATGTGTCATCGCTTGAGTCACTGGAGGAGACAAAACTACCCCCTCAGGAATGTTTTACGAGTACACTCACCGACAGCACGGTCTCTGAGCACGACTACAAGCACGCTGAGGCCGTGTGGGAAGCTTTCGACGTTCAAACATTGGGGGACTACTCGGATATATACCTCCAGACTGATGTCTTGTTGTTGGCCGACATTTTCGAAAGCTTCAGGGATAGCTGTATCGGGGAAGACTCCTTTGGCCTTGACCCTGCTCATTACTATACGGCTCCTGGCTTCTCTTGGGCGTCCATGCTCAAGAAAACTCAAATTGAATTGGAATTGATCACCGATCCTGACATGATGCTCTTTATTCAAAAGGGAATCCGTGGTGGCATCAGCCAGTGTAGCAACCGATACTCAAAGGCCAACAATCCTTACATGGACAATTATGATCCGAATCAAGACTTGAAATACCTCATGTACTTCGATGTAACGAATCTCTACGGCTGGGCTATGACGCAGGCGCTCCCCTACGATAGTTTTCGCTGGGTAACTGGTTGGCAGCTCGAGATTGGTCAAAACTTCTTCTTCGACGTCCCGGACGACAACGAGTATGGTTACATCCTGGAGGTGGATCTGGAGTACCCCGAGCATCTTCATGGTAGCGACAAGGACTTACCTTTCTGCCCGGAGCATCGAGCTGCACCTGAGACCAAGGACAAGAAACTCATGACCACCCTATACCACAAAGAGAAATATGTGATCCATTACCGAGCTCTCAAGCAGGCTCTTAAGCATGGTCTGGTGCTGAAAAAAATTCACCGAGCAATCAGCTTTCGACAAAAACCTTGGCTCAAAATCTACGTAGACTTTTGCACTCAGAAACGGCGGCTAGCCAAGAATGAATTCGAGAAACTTCTATTCAAGTTGCTCGTGAATTCAGTTTTTGGTAAAACGATGGAGGATGAGACCAAGAGGCGCTTGGTAAAGCTCATCTCTCACTGGTTTGGAATTCATGGAGCTGAGGCACTCACGGCACGTCCAAATTTCAAGAGCCAATCGATTTTTAAGAGTAATCTGGTTGCCATTGAGCTAGCCCTCACCGAGGTCTCAATAACGAAGCCCGTCTACGTAGGCTTGAGCGTCTTGGACTTGTCCAAAACTCTGGTCTATCGATTCCACTACGACTTCATGCAACCTCACCTGGGTGATGACTTGAAGCTTTTGTATACGGACACGGACAGCCTTGTATACGAGATAAAAAATACTGACGTCTACCAAATCATAAAAGAAAATTCACACGAGTTCGACCTATCAGACTACCCTCCCGATAACAAGTTTGGAATCACCCCCAATCAAGAAAATAAGAAGAAAGTAGGGGTCATGAAGGACGAGTGCAACGCCAGGGTCATGACGGAGTTCGCGGGTCTCAGGAGCAAGTGCTACAGCGTCAGAGTCGAGGGTGAAGATGCCATAAAAAAGTCAAAGGATGTGAAGAGCTGCGTGGTCAAAAACACGATTTGTTTCGACGATTACCTCGAGTGCTTGACTCAAAACTGCGAGACGTCTCAAGAGCAGCTCAATATTCGCTCCAAACTTCACGAAGTCCACACGGTAAAGCAGACCAAAATCGCCTTGAGCCCGAACGACACGAAAAGATTTCTGCTAGGTGGCACCACAGACACTCTTCCATGGGGCCATCGCGACATTCCTACCGAGATCGAGATGGAGGGGGTACCTCAGCCAGTGGAGGGGGAACCTATACGAGTGGAGGGGGCAGACACTAGAGTACAAAAGAAAGCTCCCCGCAGGAAACGGGTCACTCCAGCGTCTGGACAGCCTGCTAGAAAGAGGTCTAAGAAACAACAAAATGGATTGCGAAAAAATTAATTCTATCGCCCGAGGATTGCCCACGAAGAAGGCGTCCGACCTGGACGTTAACCTTCACTACTGGGTTTCATCCATTAAGAAAGTCAACACCAAGTATGGCACCAGATTCGTCGTCGAGTTGGACGATGTCATGCAGATGTTTTTGCCCGTCCGAGTCTCAGAAGCCTTGCTGGCTGACGAAAGCTTACTCGATAATATGCGCGAAGCTATTGGAAAGCGAGAACTCGCCATAAAATACGTCAACAAATGCATTCAATTCAACTGTCAAAAATAACTGTGATATTATTAAAAAAAAAAAAAAAAAAAAAAAAAAAAATGTATGATACATTGTAATTTCATAAAAAAATTTTTGTAAAAGTATGAAATAAAAACCCAATTTAATCTTATCTAATGATTTTTTTATTTATTGACCTTTGCTTATTATAAACTTATAATACAAACTTATATGACTAACTTATAATTTAATTTTTAAAAATATAAAAAAAAATTTTCAGAAATTATAACAGTAACTTTTATTTTTTTTAAATATTCATTGATTTATTTTACAATATTAACTTTAACCTTTTTTAAAAGTTTTTTACAATATTAAAAAAATTTTCAAACATATTACATATCTGATTTATTTATCCAACTATTATGCTTGTCATCGAAGCCCAGCCACTTGACACGGACCTTACTGCCACGTCTCTGAAGAACTTTTTCAATTAGGTACACATCTGGATATTTGGTTTTCGAGAGCTCCTGTTCATAAAATCCACCTTTAATTGGTTTATTTTTATAATCTTTCAGGTGATACGTTACTGGATTGGTTTTTGCAACCCTAGCTATGGAAAAGACTTCGGTAGTCCAGTTAGGTGTATAGCCCTTCTCAAACATATTTTTCACCTTGCTTATTCGTACTTTATCACCAGTTTTGAATCGTGGTCTTTTGAAAACTATTTTTTTATTAAATCGATCAATAACTTGTTCTTTGTTGATCACATCCTTGGGTTTCATAGCAATTGTTCGGTGTCTGGTATTGTTGTAAGCGTCAACCAGTCCAGGTAAAATGTCCAACCACTTGTAGTTACCTTGCAAGCTGAATTTTTGCCACATTTTGTTTTTTAATGTTCGATTGAAGCGCTCAACAATTGACGCCTTGAGGTTGCTGTACGTGTGGTAGTGATGAATCTTGTACTTATTCATCAGACCCACGAATAATTCGTTGAAAAACTCTTTTCCTTGATCGGTTTGTAGATTTTTAGGTACACGCCCTTTCTGGAGTATGGTCTTCATTGCAGCAGTCGTGTCTTCAGCAGTTTTCTGTTTTATCGGTAGGGCCCACGCGAATTTTGAAAATACATCTATTACGGTCAATATGTAATTATTCCCTTTGTTAACATTAGAATAGGGTAGCATTTCTACAAGGTCCGCTTGCCAAGTCTCGTCTACATCTCGCATTTCAAATTTTCTGCGAGGGTAATTTCGTCTGGCTTGTTTGTGAAGCTCTTCCACAACTACTTGTCATTTGCGATCCATGATTATGATTCTTGAATACTGACGAGCTGTGCTTTTATACTTAATATCTGTTGATCGGTTTCATCTCTACTGAGTTCCAACATTGCTAGTAAGTTGTCGACTTCGCTCCGTAATTTTGAAGTTATTTCAATAAACTGTCGTTCCTGATTACGTATCATTTGTTGCAAAGTTTCCAAATTAACGGCATCTTTTTGTTGACTAGGATCCGCTAAGTTACACAATCTCTTATTTTCAACATCAAACTGTCCATCCGAAGTAAGCTTGTACCCAATTCCTGCTGGTCCACGAGAACTGGCGTTCTTGAAACGAAGCGAATGCCCAAACACATTGATACTCATTTTGATAATGATATTTTTTTGCTGTTTCCTTAGAATATATAGCCTCCTTCCCGTAGCTCTTCAATTACGGCTAAAATTTCATTATTGTGACCGTTATTACCAGCAGATCTCTCAGCTATAAGCAATCTCAATCTATCAACAAGTTCGTTCGGATCATCCCAATATCGATAGTCAGTATGGGTGTTTTTCTTAACTACCTTGAACTTGGGCAAAGAACCACCTTTAGAGCTAGATAATTTTTCCAATGGCAGGATAATGGTCTTAAATTTAGTGCTGTTTGATAACCGAATTTCACTATTTTTTTTATAATTTTTTCTATGAGCATTTGTTGAATCCAAAATTTGACCATAATATGTTAGCTCGTTTCTATTGATTTTAGTATAATTAGGATGCTTCGAAACGAGCAGATCCATTAACCCAGGAGTTTTAGGATATGTTTTACCATTTACTTCAATATGCTCATTTTTAAAATCAATAGTCGAGTCACCAATTTTAAATTGTTCATTTTCCCATCGAACACCATAAATTAGATCTAATAACGTTTTGTTATTATTCTTAACTTCAGTAAGATAACTATCAGTTACCGATGTATCAATAGTGTTAGCAACAGATTCTATATTATCCAAATTGTCAAGTCTTGCACTTTTAGCTTGAGGTTCACTACCTTGAATTTCGAGTTTTCTTTTAGCCTCGATTTTTACTTGTGGCTTTTTTTCAACCAAAGATACCAAATTATTCGTCGCTAGTTTTTGAAGAGGTTCGATGATTGGTTTGAACGTTTGATTAAAATCACTTTCAGCGGTAGACTTGTTGTACTTTATCAATTTATATTTACGTCTGATGTCTTCGCGAGCTTTTACAAGTTTGCTCAAAACTTCCTTTTCTCGTTCAATGTTGTCCATGTTGACGAAACAATGGTGAGCCCTTGAGTACTAAAAACTGGGGTTGTCAGATGTATTTATAGCAAAGCAATCGAAACCTCTGCGATATCGCCCATTATTTATGGGTCTGTCCTTGTCGATAACGAGGAACTCATAGTTTCCTTTACTCCAACACGATGAGCACAGCTTTTTAAATTGATCATAGGTCATGTCTGTAGTCACATGATCCGCGTATATATGTTTGATGTTGGTCTCATCTTGCCGAAATATTGTCAATAGGTTAACGTTATCTCGAACTAAATGTTTTGGAACGCGAGCATAAGATTGACAGAGATAGAAAGAATCTACATTTTTGTGCCTCCCCATACAGAAGAATGCCCTCACATTGTCTTGCCGTTCAGTGGAAATATCGTCGAATATAATCAAAGAGTTTGGGAGTGCATTTTCCGGCGAGATAACTTCATCGTGCTCCCCAAAAGGAAAGTACTGAATCCCTTCCAAGGGTTCCAAAAGGTTCTTAAGAAATTTATACTTGGGTTGGTATAGAGACTTTGAATAGATGTAGATATTCTCGAATCTCAAACCATTAGGATGGGTTATCAGCGTAAACAGACTGTTTGTTTTACCGCAGTTTGAGGGTCCGCAGAAAATTGCTCGTATAGTGCTGGGGAGTAAATTACCATGACGATTGGGTTTTTTCTCTTCAACGAAGTCAAAATTTTCTATTGGAAGCTTGCAAGATTGTTCAACAAAATCCATGTTTACCGACTGAGTTCAACAACTTGACTGCTCTTTTTATATAAATATAAGACTTTTTATACCCCCTTTATCAGTCATACTCTGACCTTAGGAGTGGTATGATTACATATAAAAATTGGTTCGGCCGAGGTTTGGTTAACAAGTTAATCAACAAATTACCTTTTGAACTTCACATCCCGGGCTACCAATACTGTGGTCCCGGTACGAAGCTTACCAAACGTCTTGCCAGAGGAGATCCAGGAATCAACCCTTTAGACGCTGCTTGTAAAGAGCACGACGTAGCTTACTCGCAAAATCGAGAAAACATTCAAGTAAGAAACGACGCCGACAGAGAACTTGCCAACAAAGCTTGGGAGCGAGTCAAATCGAAAGACGCTAGTTTTGGTGAAAAAGCTGCAGCCTACGCAGTAACAAACATAATGAAGGCTAAAACCAAGTTTGGGATGGGTTTGAAAAAGAGGCAGAAAAAGAAGAAGAAAATAACTTGGAGTAAAGTGAAAAAAGCTGCTTCGATCAAAGGAATCAAAAATAAAAAGGCCCGAGATGTTATTCGTCAGTCATTGAAAAAAGCTCGAGAAGTGGTGAAAAAGGCAGGTGGAAAGAGTCAAGTTCAAGTCGCCAGAGTATTACCGATCCCTACAAAAATGGGAGGTTATCTACCTTTTCTCGTGCCACTGTTTGCGGGATTGAGTGCTACAGGTGCCTTGGCTGAAGGAGCTGCAGGAGTAGCAAAAGCAATAAACAGTGCCAAAGCTGCACAACGACAGCTTGGAGAATCTCAACGACACAATAAGACCATGGAATCTATTGCAATGGGTAAAGGACTCTATCTAAGCCCCTACAGAAAAGGTTTGGGGTTGTACTTGAAACCTGGAATGGGGCTAAAAAAAAAAAAAAAGTTCGAAGAGTTGCCGAAGAAAGCATTAACTAATCTGGACCTACTGACGTTTGCTAAAAAATATAAAATTCCAAATTTTAGAGGAGTATTCATGAGAAATGCTTTACCAGATCGACCACACCACACAGAAAATGCAATTGTAAATTTAGATGACGTGAATGGACCTGGCACACATTGGGTAGCATATAAAAAACATGGAAAGGATGTAACATACTTTGACAGCTTTGGGGACTTGCAGCCTCCAATAGAACTCATGGTTTATCTTGGCGTGGACAGTATCAAGTACAATTACGAGAAATATCAAGATTATGATGGTTACAATTGCGGTCATCTTTGTTTAAAGTTTCTATGTAACGATATATAAGAAGCCACATAAACTATAAAACTCCATTATACAATGAACCAGCATGGATGATTCATTGACGCTAACATTGTCTGGGAGAACATCTGTTTTAGAGACATATTTCTTTCCACCTATCGAGCTATCAACTTCCAAAAATTACGTTCTTGGTTTAATCGAGCTCTTGACATTTAACGCGATTCCTAACATAGACGTTGGTCACAATAAGTTTTACGTCGATAACGAAGAAATTTCCTTTCCCACGGGCAGCTACGAGATTGAAGATATTGAAAAATACTTACAAAAAGAATTAAAGTCAAAAGATATCACTATATCATTAAAGCCGAATAACAACACTCTTCGTAGCGAGATCGAGTGCAGTCGCGAGATTGATTTTCAACCACAAGACTCCATTGGTCCAATTTTAGGATTTAAAAAACGGACAATTCCTGCGAACGTACATCAAAGTTCAGATTTACACGTGGACATTCTCAAGGTGAACGCTTTAAGAGTAGAGTGCAACATTACATCTGGAGCCTACATAAACGGTCAAAAAGTGCACACTATTCACGAGTTTTTTCCTGCAGTGCCACCAGGTTATAAAATTATTGAAATACCTTCGCAACCGATTTACTTACCTGTCACAGTAAACACTATAAATCACTTGGAACTACGTATTGTTGATCAAGACGGTCGATTAGTTAATTTTCAACAGGAAGTGATTACAATCAGATTACATTTAAAGTCGATGTAATTATGAGTATAGTATTCAATTCAAAAGGATATATAAGTAAACCAGTATGGCAACCAATTACCAGTCATCAACGAACCGTCAAACGGTCATCACGACGGCTAACAAACCAAAACGTTCAGTTTCTAAAAAGCCTAGGGCTAAAGGTTTTAAAAAAATAGTTTGCTTTTTCTTCTGCTGCTGCAATGGACGAGATTCTTAATATTCAGGCTCCAGTTGTTTTCGATGAGTCCATTTCTCATTGTGAGATACACGCTCATCAACCGTACAATATGAGTAACTACAACAACAGTGATGAAATCAGAATTTCCATTCAAAATCAAGACTTGTGTGTTCTACCGTCTCGAAGTTGTCTACATATTTGCGGTAAAATGGTTAAAGCCGATGGAGCTGCATTCAGTAATACTTGGCTAGTTAACAATGCTATTTGCCACCTCTTTGAGGAGATTCGATACGAGTTAAATGCAATTGAAATTGATAAGTGTAAAAATGTGGGGTTAACCACTTTAATAAAAAACTGGTTATCTATAACTCCAAGTCAAAAACATATTTTGAAAAACGCTGGGTGGATCGATGTTGAAGATGAAGCTGAAGTTGGTGCTGCAGGTCATTTCGATGTTTCAATTCCATTGAGCTTAATTTTTGGTTTTGCCGAGGACTATAAAAAGATTGTTGTCAACGCCAAACATGAACTCGTACTCATTCGTTCTAGAAATAACGTCAACGCTATTTATCAAACAAGTGCAGCTAATCCCCCTGTCTATGAAGAGTATACCATAACTTTATCAAAAATAGAATGGTTAATGCCTTACGTTACAGTTTCAGATCGACATAAAATTTCTCTCCTGAATCAGTTAAAAAAAAATATCATCATGAGCTTTCGAACTTGGGAGTTGTATGAGTATCCTGAACTCCCCGCTACCTCCAAGCATATTTGGACAGTCAAGACATCAAATCAACTAGAGAAGCCTCGTTTTGTCATACTGGGCTTTCAAACCAATCGAAAGAATAAAAACACTGCAAACTCAAGCCTATTTGATAATTGTAATCTAAGAAACGTTAAACTTTTTTTAAACTCACAGTATTATCCTTATAGTGATTTAAATTTAGACTTTACCACAGAACAGTACGCTTTGGCTTACGATATGTTTTCATCATTTCAATTAGCTTACTACAACAAAGATCCCAAACCTATTTTGGACAAAGAACAGTTCAAATCCTACATACCTTTGATTTGTATCGATTGTTCCAAGCAAAACGAGTCACTCAAAAGTGCTCCTGTTGACGTTCGAATCGAGCTTGACGCAAGAGCAAATTTCCCCGCGGGTACTGCTGCTTACTGTCTCATAATTCATGACCGTATGGTGGAGTACAACCCCATGAATGGTGATGTGAAAAAACTATAAAATCAAAGTGACAAACCAGATCTACTTCAGTCAGCATGGAGTACATCGTCGACATGCAAGGCTTTAGACAGCCTAGAAATGACTACATTCTCAAAGAACTTGCAATCATCCCCCTTAATGAGGACTCGGATCCCTTTGTTTTTCTTTTCAAACCACCTTTTTCTTTGAACATGCTTGATGTCGACTTGATCGAAGAAAATAATAATATTAAATGGTATCATCATGGCATTCCTTGGAAGTCCGGTGATATTCCCTACACTGAAGTTGGTAGAATAATTCGAGCGTGTCTAGGAGATTCCAAAAAAGTAATCGTGAAAGGACAAATAAGAAAAAAGTGGCTCCAAAGATTCAAATTCAATGTGCACGACATCAACGAAATGGGCTTCCCCGGATTGGATCCTCTTTACAAACAAAAACTACTGACGGTATGCCCGCACCACAATGGAGCCTACAAAACTGAGTGTGCTGTGAGAAACGTCAAACTCCTGAAGAAATTCTACAAGCAAAATACACCATCACTCGAGAGATCAATCAAGATTTTCAATCAGACGCGCCATCTGTCGTTCATGAAACCCGAGGACATTCGAGAGCTGCCAAAGGAATTCATCATCCAGAACGCAGCCTCCAGCATCGAGTTCGCGTTGGATAAACTACCCGAAAATTTAAAGTGTGATAATGATATTCTTTTGTACATTCGTTGCTATGTTCATAATTTATACTCAAGACCATATAAAAAAGATTGTATTGAATGCATGAAAAAATAAATTAGTTTAAACTTACTCACATGTTTTCTTATTTCTCAACACTGCTCGGTGGCACATAATAATGTTACAAGTAAAACCCAGCGCACGGGGTTCGTAAAGTATTTGTAAAAAACTCAGCGCAAGAGGTCGGTAAGGTAGAGGGATAACCCAGGTTCGGGGTCGGTAAAGTATAGGATAACCCAGCGCAAGGGGTCGGTAATACCACGATAACCCAGCGCAATACCACCGTCGGTAAGGTAGGAATCTTAGCCCAGACTCGAACCACTCGGTCGGTAAGGTAGATTCCTGTCTGCGCCAGAACGTACTCGTCTCTACTACTGAAATAATTCATCCATCCTTCGGCCATAAAAAGATTTTACTGTATAAACGCGGGGACTATTACTGAACGGTGTAATAATCTGATTGTTCAGAGCTGCGTAGCTTTTGGAGAAAAGAGGGACGCGTGGTTTAAGCAGCAGCTCGTGAGCCTTTTATCGTTTAGTCAAATAATAAATGAATATATAATCATAAAAAAAAAGAAATGAATAAATAAATAAATAAACAAATGAATGAATAGTAGAGACATCGTGAATTGTTATTATGGTTGGTATTGTGGGGAAGGAAGATGAAGGGGAAATTATATTATGAATTATCGAGTTTTTTATCAATTACCTTTGTTGCCGAACGAAGTATGACTGTTTTCTTATTTTTATTTAATCTCTTGTCATTTTATTTAAAAGCAATCTTTTTTTTTTTACTTTTATGCTCGAATATGTGCTAATGACGACTTTTGGTCCCTACACTGCTTTGCATTAGTCCATGGTCCAAATAGACCATGTGGAGTACGGGAAACCCAGGGTATGTGCCCCATTCGAGTTAATCGAAAGACCAGCGCTGAACCAGAGGCTCATGCGGAACTTGTCCCAAATATTGCCCCCAATCAGATAGTTTTGGTCGAGATAATCTTCGACCAGCGCTGAAATGTAAGCCCCCGGTAAAACCGACTCTAAAGCAGTTGAGGTGATCGTAGGGATCGATGTTACCGACGCAGCTAACGAAGAAAAAATTCTAAGTTGGTTGCGCCGAGGATCGAACCTAAGACCCCTCGAACGACGTTGTTTCAGAAGCGAGCACGCTAAAGGCCATCACAGGAACTCGCGCGATGCGAGAATTCGTGCATCTCGCATCGCGCGTCGCGCACTTGTCCTAACCTAACTTTACAGCTGAACTGCGCGATGCGCGATGCGAGATGCGCGAATTCTCGCATCGCGCGAGTTCCTGTGATGGCCTTAACCACTGACCCAACGAGAACCGCTCGAGAACAACATTGTCGAGAAACTTATCTAGAGTTTTAAGTTTCCTCGGTCGTGTGCACAATGATTAGAGGTTACTGGGGCAACATTCGTCCCTTATTCGAATGTTATTAATAAATTTACGTATGCGATATCGTTAGAAACCGATTTATTATAAACGTAGGGTTTGTTATTTTGATTCATTGTTTTCCCGAAAAGCGTTAAAATACCTCGTCTGTATTGTTAATTGATTTGATAATAAATAAATAAATAATTAAAGTTCAAACAAAACTTCAAACTTTCTTTTCCGAGTAAAATCTCCTTTGCCGTATCAGAACAATTCTAACCTCGTGGATCGCAAGTTATAACTTGAGTCCCTCCGATGCAGGCAAAAAGAACGGAATGTACTCCCTGCTCAATCAAACGATGCGCAGCTGGTCTACTCCATGCCCTTGTTTACGCTCGGGCTGCAACATGGCGTCCAGCTGCGTATCGGCCGCTAGCATGGGAGCACTATAACCGTTCTTTTGGCTTTTATTGGAGGGAAATCAAGTTAATTCTTGTGATAAACGACGTTAGAAAAGTGTATATATAACTCAGGACTCAAATGTACTGAGGAGGCCCACATGTTTGTAGCCCTCGACTTCGTCTCGGCCTGCAATGACAGTGGGCCTCCACGGCACACTTGCTTCCCTCGGGAATAATATACTATTGAATGGTGGTACGACTGGTAAGCATCCAACAACTCTTTGCATTTCGGTCTGTAAGTTTGCATTTGCTGACCGTTTTTGTTACTCCATTTGCTGGAGGCTCTTTTTCAGATTTTTTCCGGACAGTTTCCAAGCTCAAAACCCAAAAAATCTCGCTGGTGGCTCAAATTTTTACTGAGCTGGAGACCCGGAAAAAGTCTGTGCCTTTTTTTGGAGGTTAGAATATCAATCGTCCGCTCGCTCCCGAATTTCATGTTCAGCGATTACCTACACTGCTATCTTTGAATTCATCCAACTATACGTCCACGACTAAAAGATCTCACAGGACACCTAACTTACCGATCCAACGGGTACAACAGAGCGCTAGCCACCATGAGAGCATAACTGACTCGTCCAACAGTAATTCATCATCCTCATCGCCGAACCTTTTGCACCACAGTATTGCAGCATATTCAGGTGAGTCTTTTACGTGTCTCGTGCTTTGATTCGCATATCCCCACCACCACAAACGACCAAAAACCACCGTCTCTTGCAAACCGACAACGCAAGCCACTCCGGTCGATTTTTTCGCAGCTTACGCATAACTTTTCACCCTTGCACTCTACTAGATCAGTCCAATCACAAACCACGCCCACTTCACTTCTCATTAGCACCGTTGAAGAATCCTCTTCTTCTGGCCCGCCCACTGCGAATAGAAAACGTCAGGCCTCCTCGTCACCTGAACTCACACCTGTAGTTAGAAAAGCAGCGTTACAGGCGCACAGCACCGACATGGAGTCTGAGACTTATGCGAACCATGAACGTGCTTGTTTGGAATTATATTTTGAAGAGTGTGTTCGAAAACGTGTGTGGTTGCTATGTTTTTGTTTTGTCTTGTTTATTATTGTCTTGATGTTTTTATGTCATGTCTTTTAACCTTATAATATGAGAAAATAAAACTACTTGATTAAAATTTTGTATTATCAAATTATTCATCAATAAACATTGGTCCTTCGAGCCGGATAATTGATTTATCGCAAAGGAAACCTGCAATTTGTACAGTGCGGCTTTTCATATTGAGTTTGAAGGATACATCGAGTCTAAGGGTTGTAAGCTCAGCAACTTACACAAAAGTTTCTTGTCGCAGTTTCCGGAGGATTTAAGCAATCGGTTAGTTGTTTTTTCATACGGTGAATAATTATTGTTTTTTTTTTTTTTTAAGAAAATCGAATGAATGGACGGTATGTGAGGCTTAACCATGACGGAGCGCGTCGCTCTCGATAATGCGATCAGCGGTTTGACCAAGTAATAGAGTGCGTCGCTCTTAGTGTTCGGTTTTCATAAATATTTTCTCCAAGTCTCGCGTCACTCTCGGTAAACGGTGTACATAAAAAAAAAAAAAAAAAAATTACTGTGTTTTTTACGGCGGGCGGTGTACATGAAACATGAGAGTGCGTCACTCTTCGGTGCTGTCATAGTAAAATGGTGTACGTTTGCAGAGTGTGTCACTCTATTTGTGCAGTTGCACTGTTAAAGAAGGCTGCTGTGGTATTGAAGCAGCCACAAATTTGAGAGGGGACAGTCATATGTTAATCACTACGATATAAATTCGGTTTGAATCTTTGAATCGGTGGAATGGCGTGATTTTATTTTGGGCTTCTATACTGTCTAATACAGTCACAAATTTTCAGACATGGAATTAGTTCGGACTCAACTGGCTCTGCTTAAGGTCATCGAGCGCGCTGTGGATGACATCATGGACACACCTCCAAATAGATGGACTATTGGACGAGTCTCAAGCTACATGGACCTCATTGAAGGTTACTGGCGTCAGTTTTCGGACAATCGTGTTGGACTGCTACACCATGAGCAAGAAGTATTAGATTCTGAATACTTTTCGGAAGATTATTACACTTCTTGTGAGCGGAATTCATGGACGCTAAGAGTCATTTGTTCGACAAGCAAGAGTGCTTAAGCAGACCCAGCCAGATTAACTTGTCAGCTTCTTCTGAGTCTTCTGGTTGGACACGAAACGCGAATCTAAAGCCAATAGAGCTGCCTAATTTTACTGGTCTCCAGGAAGACTGGGAAGATTTTCGTGACCTTTTTACATTTTTGGTACATTCGCGGACCGATTTGAGTAATGCGCAGAAGATGTCCTACCTCAAAACTCATGTGCAAGGCGAAGCTGGAAGAGCTTTGGAGAAATTTCATGTCTCGGATCAGAATTATGTTTCAGCTTGGGGAATTCTTGAAGCACGTTACAATCAGTATCAAGTTCTTATTCAAGACCACCTGAAAGCATTGATTCGAATTCAGCCTCTCAAGGAAGAGTCAGCTACTGGCCTTCAGCTACTGGCCTTCAACTCCTTGCTGATGAGCTTTCCCGACACAGAAACCAGCTGAAGGCCCTCGATCGTCCGGTTAATCTGTGGAATGAGTGGTTTATCACTTTTGCTGCTGAAGCGATGGACCCCGTGACTCGACGTTTATGGGAGAAGGAAGCTAATGAGCACAACAGTAACCTTATTCGTAAGGATTCAGATTTTCCTAGTTTTGATGTTCTTGAACGCTTTCTTCAGCGTCAATGCCGTACATTGAGAGCCATCGGATGCAAGAGTGGAAAAGTTCAATCAAGCTTGACTTCTTCAACCGATCCAGAAAGAAATCGTTCTAGCCGATGCCTAGTCAACACCTATGTGACAACCTCTCATCATGTGTCCACCTGCGCACACTGTGAAGGTTTACATTACATTGGTCATTGATAAATTTCAGGCGCTGAGTTCTAGTGAACGTCGTGGCTTGATAACAAAAAAGGCCTGTGCTTTAATTGCCTCAAGGATGGACACATTTCAAGAAATTGCCCTTCTCAAAATCTGTGTCGTGAATGTAACGGGCAACACCATACACTCATACATGATGGTGCTGGAAAGCGTCGACGAGAAGAAGATTCAAAAGGTCTTCCAAATAAAATGAGAAGAATTCAGTCCTTTGCTACGATCACCTCGCAAAGACCAGAATCTAATACTCAAGTACAACATGATGAAGGCTCGTTATGACTGTCCATCATCCCAACGGCCATGATCGACATCAGAGATGCTGGTTTTAAAAGAGAGAGAGTCAGAGCCTTGATTGACCCATGTTATGAAACGTCTATTTTGAACCTGAGCCTGGCAAGACGATTTGGTGATGCCATCACGCACATAAATGTAAATATCGTGAGAGTCTCCGGTCGCTTTATGTTCTTCAAAAATCCGCACCAGTATTTACATTTATCCTCGTTGTCATGACCTTGATCAAACTCCGTGGAAGGTGGAGGTGTACGGTCTTCTTAACATTGGGATCACTACGCTTTGCAAAAACTGGCTGAGCACGTGAAAGACAGGTTTCAAACTGTATCGAACTGACTGATTCTTAGTCTGATTTGCCTAGAGGGATTGACGTCATTCTTGGAGCCAATGTGTATCAAAGGAATCTCGAGGTACTTTGCTAGCTCAAAGATCTGCTTTTATTTGGATCATCACTGGTCAAGCTCCAGTGGAAACAACGGATGATGTTCCCGATCAACTTTCTGTTTTTTGTACTGGAATGCGTGATGATGGTCTCGAAGATCTGTATAATCAAAAGTTGCTCAGATTGATTCAGAGATTCTGGGAAGTTTAAGAAGTGCCCAAATCATTGCGTCGTTCATCATCGGACATTGAATGTGAGAGAATCTTTTTGTCTAAACATTTCAGACTTTCATCTGCCCGCTATGTTGTCCCACTTCCATTGAGAGAAAGAGGCTTGTCAATGATTGGTGAGAGTCTTCCATATGCCTTGATATCATTGTCTGTGATGCATCGTAGAATGGAGAAGGATCAAGAATTGGGTTTGGAATATCGCAAGTTCATGCAGGCGTATTTAGAAAATAATCACATGAGACTTGTGACATCAGCTGAGCAGGCAGATGAAAGTATTGCTGTAAATTACATTCCGCATCATGGTATCTGGCAGTGAGGAGACAATGTTAGAAAATTTAGAACAGTTTTCAATGCTTCACGTCCAACTTCTACTGGATATAGTTTGAACGATGCGTTGCACGTTGGATCAAAACTTCAGATCAACCTTGTGGCCGTCCTCACCCGTTTCTGGCGACATCGATGGGAATTTTGCACGGATATTAAGATGATGTTTCGTCAGATTCTGGTGCTCTCAGATCACGTGCATCTTCAAACGATTGTTTGGAGTCCATCTTCGAGGGAGAAGATCAAGCATTACGCACTGCTTACTGTAACTTATGGAGAGAATTGCGCTCCTTATTTGTCCATTATCTTGTTCAACTGTGAAAAGAGGCCATTGAAGAAGAGACGTACGTTGATGACGTCCTCAGCGAAGCATCTGAAATTGATGATGCGAAAAGAAAGATTGAACAACTTATTCGTTTACTTAAGGCTGGCGGGTTTATTTGCTAAGAAATGGGTGTTAAACAATCCTGAAATCTTGAGGGACGTTTCAGTGGAGGATCACCTAAGATCGAATTGGCTTCAGTTCGATAAAGATGGACCAGTCAGTGAGCTTGGTATGAGTTGGGATCCAGTTCAGGACAATTTCCGGTTTCCAGTGTCTGCCAGTTTTAATGAGAAGCTCACCAAGAGGACACTTACATCAGAGATGGCACGGATATTCGATCCGGCTGGAAGGTTGGCTCCTGTGGTCTTGATTGCAAAGCTGGTCGTTCAAGATCTGTGGCGAGAAAAGCTTGACGGGGACTCAGAGTTACCTTCCCTGCTGACTCAGCGGTGGCGTAAGTTTCAGAACTCTTTGACTCATCTGGATCAGATCTGCATCCCGAGATGGATTGGTGAGACAAGAATTAGCTCAACTGATCTACATGTCTTCGCTGACGCTAGTCGTCGAGCAATAGCTGCAGTCGTGTACTCTCGAGTCAATGCCAATCAATTGGATGTGGAAACAAGTTTAATTGCCGCTAAAACCAAATTAGAGACCATCAGAAGTCTTCGCCCGAAGAAGAAGCCGCAGCCCCGTTCGACCATTCCTCGACTGGAATTGCGAGCCGCTCTGTTGTCAGCAAAGCTCTTGCGCTCAATCGCGAACAGCCTGGAAGTACATTTGGAAAAATGTCACGCTTGGAGTGACAACAGGATGGTTCTTTGGTGGTTGCACACGGATGGAACAACAGGAAGTGAGTATGTTGACAACTATGTTTCACACATTCACGAATTGGTTCCTGAAGTTACTTGGCATCATGTACCGACCAAAGAAAATCCAGCTGACATTGCATCCAGGGGCGCTGAAGTCCAACAGCTCGTCGAAGACTCTATGTGGTGGCATGCTCCCGCAGGGTTGAAATTGCACCCTGATGGCTGGCCTCGCACCAACCTTTCGAGCAAGCCTGCAGAAGTGAATATGCAAAACTCACAAGCTGCAGCAATCAATTGTTTCGTAACTCGCAGGATGGTTCCTGTCAGGGCAGCATTCATTGAACGTTTTTCAAAGCTTGACAAATTGCTCAGAGCCGTTGTTAATTTGAAACGATTGTATCGAAGACTAATCCAAGCAGAGACTCCAGCTCCTTTGTCTCCGATAACGGCAGACGAGCGTTATCAGGCATTGATGGCGTGTGTGTGCGTGTCAGTCAGCAGGACCATTATGGACCTGAGCTGGAAAAATTGAGGAATGGTCACTCAATTGTACGCAAATGCAAGGATGACATCCGAGATCTCACTCCGTTTTTGATTCTTCAGGAATAATGCGAGCTGGTGGTCGATTGGGAAATGCAACACTACCTGTCGATCAGAAGTTTCCGGTGATAATAAGTGGAAAAAGTCACTTGGCATATTTGATCATCCTCGGGGCTCATGAGTACAATTCGCATGCAGGGTTCCGTGGTACCTTTACAGAGGCAATTCAACTCGCATGAATCGTGGGAGGTGCTGGCAGAGTCCGAGCTTTTCTCAGAAGTTGTGTCAATTGCAAGAAAGAACGAAGACGTCCCATGCAACAATCAATGGGACTGCTGCCAGCTGTTCGCGTGAATCCAACTCCACCTTTCAGCAAGTGTGGAGTCGATTTTGCTGGTCCTTTTCAAATTCTTAGATCAGAAGGTAGGCACCCTGTTATGACGAAAGGGTCCATTGCCTTGTTTGTCTGCATGAGCACCAACCATCACTTTGAAACTGGCAAGTGATCTGTCTACCTCTAAGTTTTTAGCTGCGCTGGACAGGTTGAACAACAGGCGTGGACCTATTTCGGAAATATGGAGCGACAATGCATCAAATTTCAGAGGGGCTGACGTTGAATTGAAGAAGATGCTTCAAAATGCTGGCCCAAATTGGAAGATGATTGAAAACAAACTTTCGGAAAAGGGAATAATGTGGCATTTCATTACGCCTGGAGCTCCTTATTTTGGTGGACTTTAGGAAGCTGGAGTCAAGTCAGCGAAAAGTCATCTTAAGATGCTGATTGGAAATCGACGTCTTACATACGGAGAGTTTGCCACCTTGTTGACGCATGTTGAGCGTATATTGAACTCTAGACCACTTGGACCACTGTCTGGAGATCCTGAGGATATGTAAGTCTTGACACCAAGTCACTTGATGAACGGCAGAAGGTTGTCCGTCATCCCAAGACCTTCAGACACCACTGATTTTGTTGATCATCTTACTCACTGGAAATTGATGGATAGAATCAGGGATCACTTCTGGAAACGCTGGAGCCATGAGTATCTCAATACCCTCAGGCAGCAGACTAAACTTACTCCCGTCAAGCCGAACATCTCAGTGAACGATATGGTGGTAGTCATTGATCCATAGTCATTGGTGTCCTGGAAATTCATCCTGGTAAGGACAATCTTGTGCGAGTGGCTACAGTTCGTACGGCTTGCGGAACTTACTTGCAGAGCTTGAGCAAATTGGCACTATTACCGGTAAGACAGCCAGCGAGACAGGTCGACGCGAATACGAAATTCTCTGGATGAACTAGCCTTGGATTTTTGTTTCTAAATTGTCATTTTTTGAAGAAATTTTTAGTTTTTTCGTTCGACGAACAAGGCGGGCGGTATGTTTGGAATTATATTTTGAAGAGTGTGTTCGAGAACGTGTGTGGTTGCTATGTTTTTGTTTTGTCTTGTTTATTATTGTCTTGATGCTTTTATGTAATGTCTTTTAACCTAATAATATGAGAAAACAAAACTACTTGATTGAAATTTAGTATTATCAAATTATTCATTAATAAACAGGACTTTCATGGAGAATCCCAGCGTTTCCGCCAAACTTAAGCAAAACTTAAGCAAATGATGGCACTAATTAATAGCCGCCTCGATTTGCAAGATGCCCGCACACATCAACGCATAAGCACACTTGGAAAGAATGTTGATCTTTTAATAAAGAAATATGCAGAGCCGGACACCTGTGAGATCCGTTTTTCTGGTCTCCCTCCGACCGCCAAAAATAACTCCAGTGCTGCAGTCGCGAAAGTACTTCAGTTTGTACAGTGTCCTGAGGCCGTAAAATTTTTATACAAAGCCCGTGAATGGCAATTTAAACCTCACACTAGTCAGAAAACTCGCAATGCACAGCCTCCTAGCCAGAACCAAATCATTGCCCTTGTCGCGAAAGGGTATAGCCGGGTAAGATAGTCGAATCGGCCCCCAGCGCGAACCCCTACAATATATATATCATTCGAAAGGGCATGAAAAAAGAAAATTTTTGGCACCAACCAGAATTTTTTATACCCACTACTGCGCATGCGCGGACCAACATAGTGATTTTTCAACTTTGATTTTTATCTCGAAATCTAAGAGGGCTAGAAAAACGCGGTTTGCGGCAAAATTTTGTTTACAAAAAATGTAGTTCAACCATATTTTTTAAAATGATTTTTGGTGCCCAATTCAAATTGTCAAGGCTGTTTTTTGAATTTTTTTCCCTAAAAAATGCGATTAAAAAAAACGGTGATACATACCTCTCTAGAAAAAAATGGCATGTATTTTAAGAAAAAATAGCTTAACAAATTTTTTCAAATTTTTTGAAGTAGCGGAAGACACTTTTTAGGCCAAATTATTGAAATTTTTTATCTAAATTACCACCTAGCAGCTGCATACTGCATTAAAATATATATTAACATTTGTATCGCTGAACTACATTTTTTGTAAACAAAATTTTTCTGCAAACCGCGTTTTTCTAGGCCTCTTCGATTTCGAGATAAAAATCAAAGTTTAAAAATCACTATTTTGGACCGCGAATGTGCAGTAGTGGGTATAAACAATTCTGGTTGGTGCCAAAAATTTTCTTTTTTCATGCCCTTTCGAATGATATACATATTGTAGGGGTTCGCGCTGGGGGCCGATTCGACTATCTTACCCGGCTATACCCTTTACTTCCCCTGTGGTACGCAATGACGTCATGGCACACAAGAGTGCACTTCGCAACAAAACTGACGAGGACATTTTTGAGCAACTGATTAGTGAACTAGAACTAAGTCTGGTCAGTCGAGAACCTACTCACGATGTTACGTGGAGAGATGGGTCTACTCACCATTCATGCCTAGACCTTTTCATCGTGAGAAAACTCGAGAATGAGTGCAACTTCTCCAAATCTGATGACCCTTTTACTCCTGGTCACGATCGTATATTGTTGACCTACACCCTTCAACCCCCCGTATGCCCTCCAAAGCAGGTTTACTCTCGTAAATTGAAGGACATAAATCAGTCAGAACTTCATAAACTACTTTTCACAATGCTTCAAAACTCATCTGTTCACCTTGATTATGTGAACCTGTACCCTAACCGTTTTGCTCATACTTGTCTTCCATCTCACAAATCTCCTCCATTCATATGTCTGACTCTACCCAACCTACCTCTAGATAACGCCGTTTCCGTCTTCACTAACTTAATTCTTTCCTCATTTGATTCCATCTCGCCTTTAAAACTCATCACGCTTGATTCCTCGCGTAAACCGTGGGTGTCCAAACAGATTTTGAGCAAGATGAAGGCCCGTGACCGCCTATACTAAATTCACGCACTATTCATGCGAATTACAAAATCCTGCGTGACGAGGTAACCGCCGACCTTCGCAAGGCCAAAGCCGACTTTCTGCTTCTTAGAAAGACTTCCTCCTAGTCAAACCCCTCTGCTATGTGGCGGGAAATTAGAAAAGCTGGTGTTATCTCCTGAACCTATCCTTCTCTTCTTTCACTTTTCAATCATCATGATCTGAATAAACACTACGCTTCCATCTCACAATTCACCCAACCTCTAACCTCCACCCTTACCGAGAACCTCATCAACTATATTCCTGTCACACTTGAGGCTAAGTTCGAGTTTCACCCTATCATCGCCACCGACCTACTTGAAATACTTCACAATAATGAGTCCCCTCACAGGAATGGAGCCTGAATCCATTTCATCCACCATGCTACAACTAGCTTTTCCCTCAATACTCAGTTGCTGATATCTGTAATGAGTCACTTTCTTCAGGATTTTTCCCCGGTCACTGGAAAAGGTTGCTTATTACCCCACTTTCAAAAATCTCCCAGCCTCAATCGCCCTCAGACACCAGACCAATCACTCAACTAACGGAATTGTCAAAGCTTCTTGAAAGGGTCGTTCACAAGCAACTCTCTGAGTACCTCTAGTCCGCCAACAAACTCCATCCCCTCCAGACTGCAGTTCTTGGAATTACAGAGGACATACGAGCTGCCATATCCAGAAAGCAACTTACCGTACTCATATCCTTTGATTTGTCGAAGGCTTTTGCTACGGTCCCGCATCTTCGCCTACTTCAAAAACTCCGTGAGATAGGGTGCTCTGACCGAGTGATCCGGTTGTTCAGTAGTTATTTGACAGGAAGAGAACAGGCAGTTTGTTTCGAAGATGGCTCACATACAGAGTGGTTGAGTACCACAGCTGGAGTCCCTCAGGGCAGTGTCTTGGGCCCTCTTTTGTTTCTGATCTTCATCAATGACTTGCCCTGCTGCCTCAAACCTTCACGCCATCTTTGCTGATGACTCTGACATTTATATTCACATAGCACTTGCTGATCTCTTCCGTAAACTTCACTTGTTGTATGCGGATGCTCGGAGAGTTGCTTCTTGGGCTGATAAAAATGGCCTTCGCCTTTGTGTAGGCAAAACCTCTATTATGATCTTCGACCTAAGCTCGCCCTGATTAATTTCAACAACTTGCCACTGTTCACACTTGGAAACAGAACAATCCCCGTTTTGCTCTTCCCTCAGACGAATCGTCGTCTGCTGCGTAAGTAAACTATCCACTACTTTTTCGCTCCGCATAGCAGTCGCAATTTCTAATTCCCGCACATTTGCTTTGAGCGGTTTTCTATTACAGATTTTTCTCAAGACCTTCTGGCTCTCGTGCACACTGCGATTTTCGCCATAGCTCCATTAATTTTTGAGCTAGAGGTCTCGGAAAAATCTAGTCAGAATTCTGAGGTTAGGGTGACCAAGCGATTACCTGGATTCGCATTGCTATCGACACCGGCTTGCGCCTGCGCACCACGACCACCAGCCTATAAGCCACGCCCACCGCTCCAGCAGCCACCACTCGCTCTTGTGCGAACAACAGCACCACTATAGTCAGCTCGCAACAGTGTCTACGTCCGCGCGTCGTGCAGTGTGAGTGCGAAACAAAGTGTCGGGTGCCTGCGTAGCAGCAAATCAAACTATTTTCCCGCGCTTTTGTGTACTGCTGCTACTTAAAAGAGCGCGTACGCGCCGTCGCTCACTGTGCTTATACCGCTGCTTGCTACAGTAGGCCATTGCTGGCTGTACTGCTTCTCGCCATCAAAATCTATTGCTCGCTACACTGCTCCCCGCTTTTCGAACGCCATCACTCGCTATACCAGCTGCTCAGCACCGTTAAACGCTGTGCCTTGAATACTGTTGCACGCTGTAGACAGGCATATCCCTTTTTGAAATGTCCGGCAACAAAAGTGATGTATGTGCTACATGCAAGCAGCCAGCCCGGTCGAATGCAAAATTGCATACCTGTGATAACTGCTCACATCAATATCACTCAGTCTGTAATAAATTAGCTACAGTATCCATTGATGGTAAGCCTGCAAAAGCGTGTTCTAACTGCATTAAACAGTCAGCACCGAAGCTTAACACACTAAGTGAACGCAGTCGCACAACATCGAATGCTTCGAGCTCATCAAACACGTCCACTACTGAGCAATCGCACGACGACATGCTGAAAGCAATTCTCAGGGAGGTCACTGGACTCAAGACCTCCGTTACTGAACGATTTGATGGACTCAAGTTGGAGGTGAATGCACGCTTTGATGTTGTGGACAGCAGGCTTGCTGCTATACCTGCTCTTGCCGCTAGGGTGGACACTGCCGAGGTTGAGCTTGAGGAAATCAAGCGGGAAGTATCTAAGTTGAAGCAGCTAATGCTGAATCCAGCGAATTCAGCAAACACTCACTCTGACCCTGAACTCTTGGAAAAGGTACTTAACCTGGAGAAGAAAAATGCAGATTTATCCAAGAGTTGAGCTTCGGTGCAGAGGTCAAGGTCAAGGAATGGCACTGACATTGTGATTGGTGGCTTAGCTGTACCCACTGGAGCAAACCTAAAAGCTGTTGTGCTCTCTATACTCAGGTCGTTTCACCCTGACGTAGAATCTAGGGATATAATCACTACACGCCTGATGATCAGCAAATCAGCCGTGAATGCAGCCATAGATAAATCAGTGCCAAACACTGCCACTCATCAAGATGTCGCACCACGAGAACCATCCGTAACTATTAATGCATCTCGGCCTCCATCAATCTTGGCGACTTTGAGCTCACGTGCGCTTCTCCTGGAAATAATCCAGATCAAAATAAAATTCGGCAAATTACACACGTCAGCCATAGCCCAGCATCTTCCAGCAGGAGTAGATGCTACTTTGATTATACCTAGCCTGATCAATATCAATGAGTTCCTGCCAAAGGACATCTTCATTTTACATCGGTCTGTCCGTGAGAGAGCCAGACAGCCGAACTCTGACTTCACAAGCTTCGTTAGGAGTGGTCAAATCTTTGTTCGGAGGAAGAAGAGAGATGCTGCCACAGCGATCACGTCAAACGAGGACCTTCAACGTTTTTTAACTTAACAGGTATACTGCTTCATCTTCTCTCTCGTGGCAATAATTCATTTTCATCTTATCATTTCATACACATCAGTGAATCACACCAATCGCCTAAAGTTTATCTATCTCACTCTTCTTTATCATCTACATGTACCTCACGTCCTACCTTTCAGAGGCCGTTGCGGACGAAGGGGACTGAGCTGCGGGCTTGTTGTCTTAATGCAAACTCACTCCGCGGCCATATTGAGCAGCTCAGGCTCTTTCTCGCGTCGCAACCCTTGATGCATGTTATAGCCGTTACGGAATCTTGGCTGGGATCCCCAATTGAGGACTCGCTTGTAGCTTTGGATGGTTACGCTATGCTGAGACGCGACCGTAATATCCAGGGGGGCGGGGTGGCACTCTTTGTTCATAAGTTAAACACCTCTGCTCGTCTACTACAACTTGGACTAGCAAGCCCGGACATTCTGAGTATCTGTTTGCAGAGGTTTCTCCGAGAGGGAGTGACCCTATTTTTGTTGGTGTGGTGTATAGACCCCCGAAAGCTCCATTTCTTGCCGGCACAGATTTTATCCCTGCACTGCGCGATACCATGCATAACTATGGCACCAAGATTATTATGGGCGATTTAAACGCTGACCAACTTTCGGAAACGGACGCTGATGCGAGCTTTGTTCGTCGGTTTATTGAGGAAAATACCTTGTTTTCAGTACCCTTTTGAGCTACACACCACACCTCTCACTCGGATACCTGGCTTGATCTGGTTCTTGTTGATGCACTTCACACCCTGAATAGTCACTGGAAGACAGAAACACCTTTTATTGCAGAACATGACCTACTGACTGTTACCCTTGACGTACAAACCCCACAACCTTTAGTAAATGACTTTACTTACAGGGATTTTAAATCTGTTGACTCTGAGGCTTTGAATGAATTTTTATTTAAGTGTGACTGGTCAGTACTCACGGATAAGTCGAGTTCCCTTAGTGAGAGGTTGGATTGTTTATACGCTGACCTTGATGCTGCTCTTGATATTTTTGCCCCTCTGAAAACCCTCAAACAAAGGAAAAATCGCCATCCGTGGTTTACTCCATACCATCGTGGCTTAGTGACTGAAAGAGACAGACTCTACAGACGTTACCGACGCTCGAGACTTAACATTGAATTGTTTTTATACAGACAAGCCCGAGACTTTGCTCATGAGAAGATTGAATATGCAAGACTTGACTTCTATTGGCATAGGCTTAAGGACATCACTGATCCTCAACAGCTTTGGAAGGAACTAAGACATCTTGGTATCTGCTCCAAGGCTGACTCCGATCTGGGTTGTTTCTCGGTGGAAGATCTCAATGCTCACTTTGCCTCTGTTTCTTTTGATGATATGGCCCCAGATCTTTCTCTTTTTCTTAATGATTTGGGAAAAGAGGAAGATTTTGGAGGCTTTGCCTTTGCAGATGTGACTATGGACGACATAGCACGTGCTATCAGTCAGCCGACATCCCAGGCGGTGGGCATTGACTCTCTTCCTCAGAGCTTCATCCAATCAGCTTTTCCATCCATTGGTCCTTTCCTCTGCAAAATCTTTAATGTTCCCTTATCCACATCGACCTTTCCTGATCAATGGAAGAAGTCAATAGTGATCGCACTTAATAAAAAACCCTCTCCATCCTGTCTGAATGATTTTCGTCCTATTTCCCTGCTCAATTTTATGTCAAAGATCCTTGAGAGACTGGTCCATGATCAGATTTCTGCATTTATTGAATCTCAGGGTCTGATGGATGAACATCAAGCAGGATTTAGAGCGGGACATAGTACGCAGACGGCACTGTTGAAACTCACTGATGACATTCGGGTGGGTATGGACAAGCAAAGCCTTTGATTCGGTCTCACACGTTACACTGCTCAGGAAACTACGATCATTGGGATTTTCTCATGGGGTCTTGCGGTGGGTTGCTTCTTATCTGACTGGTCGCTCGCAGGCAGTAAGGGCAGAGGATGGCGGCTTTACTTCTTTCCGTCTCCTCAATAAGGGTGTGCCCCAGGGCTCTGTGCTGGGTCCTCTGCTCTTCCTTCTGTTTGTCATTGATATCGCCCAGGGTCTTGGCCCTGGTGTCTACCATGTGATTTATGCTGATCTTCAGATCTACGTGCGGGGCCGACTTGAGGACATACACGCCACTCTTAGAAGACTGAGCTGGGGTGCTGAGCACGTCGCTGACTGGGCTGCGACTAACTAGCTGGTATTGAATGCTAATAAGACTAAAGCTATGATTTTTGGGACTCCGTCCTATGTCAATGACTTTAATGAGTTGGGTATTCATGACCTGCAATTTGGTGGCTGCACAGTCCCGTTTGTACCTTCTGCGCGTAGTTTGGGGGTGGTACTGGATTCCAAACTGAACTGGAAGGACCATGTTAGATATATTTGTTGCAGAGCTAACTCTCTTTTGTACCGTCTTAACCACTTCACGCGCAGCACTACCCTTGAACTGCGTAAGCACCTTGTGAAGACCCTGCTCTTTCCTGTCGTTGACTATTGCTCGCTTGTGTACTGCAATATATCGGATGAGCAGGATCTCATTCTACAGCGTCTGCTCAATTGTGGAATCAGATACATCTTTGGGATTAGAAAGGGTGATCACGTCACATCTTATAGGCGTGAGCTTGGCTGGCTTCGAGTATCAGGCCGCAGGGATTATTTTGCTGCCTGCTTGCTCTATAGAATCCTGCACACAGGTACTCCGTCTTATCTGGCGAATTTTGTTGTTGAAAAGCTTACGTCCCTTAAGATTGGCTAATCCGCATGCACTTGATGCCTTGATTGTCCCCTCTTTCGGCACTAGGTCTCTGGAGCGATCCTTTCATATATTAGCTACCTACTCCTGGAATACCATACCCCCAAATATTCGCCAATCTACATCCTTCACTTCATTTAAACACCTCATAAAATCACACATCTTTAATTCCGAGGGAGAAGATTAAGTTTTTTCTACACTGTTGAACTCGAGATCTGTATGAAATGAAATGTTAGTTTGTTTGTTAGTTTGTGATTCTCGGAGTGAATACTGATGAGACTGATAATGTTACCCATGTTACTTTGATTGCTATTGTATACCATTATATTCATTTTATTATTTTTATTATTATTATTACTTATATTATTGTTATTTTATTTTATTCTATCTTATTTTATTATATTTTATTTTATTTTTTATTTTATATTGAAATTATATCTTAATGTAGAACTTTGTTATAATCTTATGTATTTTGTACAACAAATGTACATTTAATAAACACATCAAAATCAAATCAAATCAAATCAAGATTCTCGGCATAAAGTTAACTCCAAGCCTGAACTGGAACCCACAAGTGAGCGGCATCAGTCGCAAAATAAACTATGCACTATACTCACTAAGTTACTTTAAGAAGTCATTGACACGCTCTGTTCGTACTCACCTTGTCCAGGCCTTAGTACTGCCTTATTTTGACTATGGTGCCCCGATACTCTCATCGCTGAATGCTCGTCAATATAATAAAGTTCACACCCTTCATAACGCTATGCCTCGTAGAGATCATGTTTCTCCATATAGAATTGCATTAGGCTAGCTTTTATCAGCTTCACGTCGTCAATTTCTAGCCGTTTCTCTTGCCTACTCTGTCGTCAAGTCTGAACAACCCCACTATCTATTCACATGGTTTTGGTTTGCTCCTGGCCCTGACATCAAACGTTGTTCAAATCGACGTCGACGCCCACCTTTTGTTTTACCTTACACTAATTCTTCGTCACTCTACCGTTCGTTTACCCTCGAATCTACCTGGGCCCTAAACCAATACTCGGACATCTATTATGATAGCACCGCACACGATAGCTTTAAAATCCGTCTCCGAAACCGTTTGTTTGAGCAAGACTGCATTCAATGGGTTAATCGGGCCAATGCCTTGAGTCTCGATCCGGCCCCACCACAAGTACGCTTATGTCTTCAGTCTACCTTAGATAACCTGATCACTCAAGGATAACCACCCTCCCCTCTATTCGGATCATTATGCCTCACTTCTACCTACTCTGTTCTCCCCCTTTCTTCATAAGCACGTTACAACTCTAAGAAATAGAGAATCACCTTGAAATACTACGTAGATAATTTAACCAGGAAACAGTCCTTGGACCTATCATCATTAATGTATCACCAAATGAAAACTTACTTTATTAAAATTACCATGTACATTCTGTATATCATATGTATAATTTACTGGTGTGATAATAATGTGATACCCATATATTAATCTAAATTACTACTCTGTACAGCAAACACGAGCATGGCAGGGTCTCTCCCCTACGCTAGAAATAAAGAATAATAATATTATTCAACTTATCCTGGTTCATGTTACAAATTTTTGTTGTTTCTATTTTTCTTACTGCGTACTTTTCACAAATTTATCGGCGTTATTTTACTCACACCTTTTCCATAGATGACAAGGGTTTTCCTTACAAAAGGTTTAACCCATTAACGTCTGAAAGTCAAAAATTTTTTGGTCAACTTTGGGTTTAGGATAAACTTGGAAAATTGATCGGGAAACCCCCCTACCGACCATTTTCAAGGATGCTCTACAAGATCCCGTAGTTAAAAATACAGAAAAAATTGTTTTTCTATTGTTTATTAACAAATTTAAAAAAAAAAATCACTTTTTTTCATGCATTTTTTTTTTTAATCGAATTTTACGGAGGGTAGAAATTTTTTTTTTGCCGTGGGAAAGTTGATAAATCGGGGACATTAGGTTTCTAGTTTCAGAATATATTTTTTAATTTTCGATATGATTTTTTTTGACAAAATGGCGGTCTAAAAACTTAAGTATAACTTATCGTATAACGGCCAATAACAGAACTGGCAGTAAAATAAAAAGTTTTTCTTAGAAATAAATGAAAATTATTCATGAAATAGTATGTTGGATATGTTTTATGATAATTTTAGGCCAAAAACCGTAATGGTCCAAAAATAAAAATCGAATAATCGAAAAATAAAAAATACTCGATTTTTTAAAAATTTGTTAATAAACAATAGAAAAACAATTTTTTTTTGTATTTTTAACTACGGGATCTTGTAGAGCATCCTTGAAAATAGTCGGTAGGGGGGTTTTCCGATCAATTTTCCAAGTTTATCCTAAAAATTTTCAAACCCAAAGTTGACCAAAAAATTTTTGACTTTCAGGCGTTAATGGGTTAAGTTCCCTTTTACTTTAGAATCGACTCGCAAGGGTTTCGACTTACAAGGCCTGGGATACCTGGAACCGGGATTTTTACACATTTTTGGGAAAAGTAGTGTACCAATAGGATCGGGTTGTAATCAATGCTACAATGGGAAAGGGGGGAAAACGATTAAGCCAGGCTAGAAACGGTTTTGTCGCGCGCGCTGCTGCTGCCAAGAGCACCATACCACTAAAGCCTTTCCGGCATAGAGTTTAACCATTGTATCTCAAAAAATATTAATTTTTGTGTTTTAAAATTGTTTAAATATACGACTTTGTTAATTAAAATGTTCAAATTTACAGTATTTTGAACATTTTTAGTTTCTGCAGTTTTTTACAAAGCGAAATGAAAAATCTGTTGCTAAAGTAAGTTTTTTATAATTTATGTCAAATTTTGTTTACAGATTTCATTCGTCAGGCTTCCATCAACATTTATAATACAAAAATGGCTTCACATGTTAAACAAAATTAGGGTTGAGTGCGTTTTGATCGTTTTTTTCCGTTGCCTGCTGCGGTTTTTTGAGACGCGGCGAATTTTCGCCCACGTTTTCCATTAAAAGCTTTTGTTTTCAATCGAGGGGTCACCTTTTTTTTCTTTTTTTTCTGAATTTCAAATTCTTGAGATTGATCTGAGATTGAAACAGATTTACAAGAAATTCTCGTTTCATTCATAGGAATAAAGCAGTGGAAACTTCTTGATCCAGGCAAAGGTTTGGCTTTGTCAATACGTGGTTTCAAATATTTTGTGTGATTTTCATACTCGGCTTCAGTACTATAGATAAAAGTCATATTAGGTAGCGCTTCTTTGGCCCATTCGTAAAGAGATAACGGAGTAGTTAACTGATCACCAACAGGACGTTGTAGGCTAGCTTTGGTAGCTGATCTCTTAACTGTACCACCGATTCCGTCACATGGACTTTTGCCATGTGAAGTTGCAAAAAAATGCCACTCAGCTTTAATTTTGAAGTCTTTATAATGATGAGTAAGATTAATGAAATTTGATTTGTTCTTATTCTGTGAACCCACTCCATAACTAAAATATTTAATTTTGTTAATGAGTGTATGTTTTAACTTGAGCTGTTCAATAAACTTTTTTATAAATAAATTTACAGTGATAGCATCATGTTGCAAGCAATCAGAAATCACGACGTATGATTCGTGAAGTAACTGGTCATCTCTTTTATAATAAACCACTATGGGATGAAGCGTTGCTTGAGCATTACTCCAATGATAACTTTGGATTGCATCTTGAGTAACAAATGTAAAGTTTTCCGCAAAATCACCAAGTACTAAGAATTCTCCTGGTTCCAAATTCGCTTTAAGTTCACCCAAGTATTGGCTTTGTGACTTTGCAACGAAGTCGTGTAGTATAAGTTTTAATAATTCAACACAAAATTTTTCAATAAATTCATCAATACTATCTATTTGCGTTTCTAAATTAGAACGGTCTGTTGACGTCCACTTTTTGTAGGTCACAGTGTCAATAAAATTTTTATCAAATAACTCCCTTAAAACATTTTTTATGCAAGTTACTCCGGGGCAATTTGAACACTCATTTGAGTAACAAGAAAGAGTGGCAGGATTGCATACAATTTTTGGAAGAATTGATTCATAATCTTGTAAAAAAGAGATTTCATCATCGTTTTTTGTTAATTCTTTGAACTGAGCTCCAGCAATCATAAGTTTCACATTTTGGTGAATTTTGCAAACGCAAACAGAATGAGTGCCTTTGCCTCCAGCTAAAATACATTCCAATGGTCGAAGTTCAGCAAATTTAGAAAAACTTATTTTAATATCAGAGTTATTTTGTTTAAAAGCATAACACAGTTCTTTCAAATTTCCTAATAATAAACGCTTCTGCAAGTGCACTCGAACTCCATCTTTTTTTACCGACACATAATCTTTCTGACCAGGCATCACACGGCTGTAGTCATCATTATAATAAAATTGCTTTATCAAATTATCAGTAGCAGTGTCGAGCCTTTTACCGGGTCTCGGATTTGAAGTGGTACCAATGCCCTCTTCTTCATGTAATTTTTTTGCTTTTACCGCCATGTAATAGCTTACTGAGAAGCGTGATTTTAACTCAGAAGGACTCCAAGTAATTGGTGCCATAGTCAAATATTTAATTTTTTCTGATGATTTATTTGTTTGACTAATTTTAGATTCGATTTCATTAACAAGTGATTGTAAATCTTGTGGATCATCAGTTTGAAATTCAAAAATTTCTTTCAATTTTTCGTTGAATGCATTTTGAATTTCACGCACTTTAGACAGTCGATTTTTTTTTGTTTTACGATCATTTGCGCAAATTGGAGTAACTTTTAAAAGCTCAAGAATCTTATTTATTTCTAAAATTAAAGTTTCAGACACCATTTCTTTTTCAAAAAGCTCATCATCCGTGACTGGTTCAGCAACTTCATTTTCGTTTTCTAAATCATACTGAGTCGTTTGCATTTCTAAATTTTCGCTATTGTCGTCAGGGTTTGGTAAGTTCGTCAAACTTGAAACACTTAAAGAAACACCACGCTTGCCGTTCGTGAGATATATTCCACAAGTATTACAAACTAAAATATTATTCACACCATTTTTAACCAATCGAAGAGTAACGCCATATTTTTTATGATTCTTCATGTTAAAAGGGTTACTACAGCACGTACGACTTTTTTTACGAGCTTGCGAACTCATTTCAAAAACTGAAAAATTCACTGTTAAACTTAAAATTCAAAGATTTGCACGCTGAAACGTTTTAGTACTCAAGGTTAATCGCAAGGTTTTGTTTATCATCACCTATTTTAGTAAAGGCCCCCTATCGGTTGCATAATAAAGAAGAAATAAATATAAACAAAACACGAAACCGAGTATGGTGCTCTTGGCAGCAGCAGCGCGCGCGAGCTCCATTCTCGGTAACCTCAACTTCAAAAAATTATATCTCAGAAACTAAAAGACATACCATCATTTGGAAGGTCTTAAAATTTTCTTTATTAAATTTACTTTTAATTAAAAATATTTCAAAAAAAATAAAAAGGGTGCCCGGGGGTCAAATTTTGGCTGAAAAAAAAATTCCTTTTTTTTGGCATACATAATGGGAATTTTTTTTTTTTTTTAAATTTTTTCAGAAACTTTAGGTTTTTTCCGATCACCCACCAAATTTCATCAAAATCGATTAAAACCCCGAGAAGTTATGAGATTTCAAAAAACAAGCTTTTTTTTCTTTGCCAAATTTTCAAATGGCCGCCATTTTGAAAATAAGCGGATTTATGAAAAATCATTTTACCACGTTCATGTTTATGCCAAACACTAACTTTATGCTAATTTTCATCAAGATCGGAGATGTCACGTCAGATCGTTTTCGATCTCACGAAGAACGCCTCTTAATTCTTCTAATTTGAAATTGACATATTTTACTATGTCACAAAGTAAATTCAAAACTTCATAACTCTAGGAAGACCGAGTATTAACTCATCTTTTTTCTCCCTATTTGAGTTGATTTTAAAATTGATAAGAAGGAATTTTGCAGTGTTGACTTTAACTATTTAAGGATGTTTGGTACTTACGAAAAAATGCCGCCGTTTTGTCAATTTTATCGGATCAGTTAATGATTAATATCAAAATAATCATTGAATTTTTTGCCTTTTTTTGTTCGATTTAGTTTTAAAAAAAATCAAAGTATTTTTTTAAATACTTTAACCCAAATGCTTATGGAAATCAAGCAATTTTTTTCTTTGATCGTTTGTCACTCTTCGAAAAATACAGAGATCGTTAAAAGAATTATTGGGATTTGTAGATTTCAGCTCGAAGAAGATTTTAAGATTTTTTTTATAATACCTTTCTGACCATTTGAAAAAGATAACAAAGAAAAACAAGCGCACAGCGGTTAAATTCAATGCGCGTCTGAACAAGAAATGCTCTAACTTTTTTCTACTGCATTTTTTGATCTAAAAATTTTTACACAATATCTTGAGGTCTTAATTTTTAATGTGAAAAAGTTAACGTTTTTAAACTTTTGTCGCAGAGTCTTGTAAATTGAAAATTAGGTTATGTTTTCGTGATTTTTCCTAATCTTTTAAAATATTTTTAAACATAAAATTAATACTACATGAAAGTAGAGACTTTCAACTATGTTGTGTAAAATTTTCAAAATGATTCATTCATTAGGGTGAAAGTACTGATGACTTGAAAATAAAATCGTCTAGTCGGGCGCTGCGGTGCCCGTCCCCTCCCCTCTTTTCCCCTCACGAAAGTACCAAACATCCTTAATTATTCTGGGTGAGTTTGATTAGTTCATATGGGGTTTTTCAGGGTTTTTTTAAGATGGGATTATTTCTTAACTTCCCGACAGGCAATCGCAGAGCGGGCTAGAGTCTGGGCCCGTACGAGCTGCCCTCTTGCGAGTACGGGGCCCGGCTGGGCTCCCCAATTTGCTGCTATATATAGATATACAACTCTGTGCGTAGGACTTGCATGTGCTTGTTTACGTCACTCGTTATTGTAATCGGCTTGTGTTGACACTTGAATTAAATATTTTTAACCTTTAGAGTACCGGGATTTCAAGCAGAAAAAAACCATAAAAAAATGTATTTAAAAAGTATCTTATATAGTATATTAACCATCGGCAAGATGTCGACCATGGGTTGTTTCCGTATACGGAAACTCCGGCCCGTAACGTCACGCACCATATTGAGTATTTTTTGAAATCATAAAGTATGATTTTAATTACTTAAAACAAATTGACAAGGCAAAAAATAAGCATAATACGTCAAATTCAATCATAATTTAATAAGCTAAGGTTATTTAGAGCCTCCATAATCAGGTCGCCGATGACGAGTATACCCGGGGGTCATCTTCAGGGAAAAAGACTGATTTTTCTAGAAATTTATTTGATCAGTTTTTTTTTTTATAATCAGGGTGATAACTTCGACTTAGACGCATAATTTTCCGATGTAGGGTACTCAGAGCTCATTTCCGAGGAGCTAGACCCCCAGGTCATTCAAAACAAGCGTATTCGAGAGAAAAAAAAAAAAAAAAGATACAAAATGAAACAATTTGAAGACTTTTGGGACTGAGAACTTTTATACTCGAAAATACAAAAAAATAACGGACCTAAGTGGTAACCAGGTCGTTCAAACATTACTTCCCAGAAATTATTTTCAAAAATTTTAACTTTAAAAAATTACTTATTTTCCATTTGCAGTATACGGAAAACCCGGTACTCTAAAGGTTAACAAAGTCAAGTATTAATAATAAATTGTTGATTAAACATTTCAAAGGTAATTAATCGTATTTATAAGAAAAAATGTTTTAAGAAAATTAATGTTTGAGATTAGGAACTTAAATTTTGTTTGTTTGGTTTTTTTGTTTTTACTTTAGATGGATTCTGATGCTTGATAAGTTGTTATAATTAAATAAATTCTTTAATGAAATTTTTTGAATGAAGAAATAAGGTTAGACATGAAACATAAGTTACAATAGGATCTTACTCTTACCGATTTATACATATCAGTATCACTGATTAGTAATTATTGATTAGTATTTTTTTTTATTTAAGTTAATTTTTTGTAAATTAACCAAACAAACATGAAATATTTCAAAAGACAATCATAATATCCAAATGATCAGTAATGACAGGGATGGATTAGAGAATCTGCTCATGGGGACCAAGCACTCATTTCAGGTCAAAGAAAGTCGCAAACGGTCGACAGGGCGATAGTTTCAAGTCGGTAGCCGCCGAAAACGGGAGTCATAGACATGGTGACTGGTGCCCCCCACTTTATTTGGAAAGATTGACCGTCACAGTAACCGCGCAAGTTTGAAAGCTAAATAACAGAAACCGTTGCAAATAATTAATAAATAAATAAACGAATAAATAAATAAACCGCCAAGCTCTAAGCCCCAATAACGCTAGGGAGAGCGACAAAGAAATTATTTTTGATAAACTATTAACTAAACCGCCAAGCTCTAAACCCCCATAACGCTGGGGAGAATGGTGGATAAATAATTTTTTATAAACAATTAATTAAACCACCAAGCTCCAAATTCCCATTACGCTGGGGAGAGTGATAAATAAATAATTTTTTATAAACAATTGAATAAACTGACAAGATCTAAACCCCTATAACGCTAGGGGGAGCGATAAAAAAATTGTTTTTTATGAACAATTAAATAAACCAACAAGCTCTAAACCCCCATAAAGCTGGGGAGAGCGATAAATAAATTATTTTTTATGAACAATTAATTAAACCGCCAAGCTCTAAATTCCCATTACGCTGGGGAGAGCGATAAATCATTAATTTTTTATAAACAATTGAATAAACCGACAAGCTTTAAACCCCCATATCATTAGGGAGAGCGATAAGTAAATTATTTTTTATAAACAATTAATTAAACTGACAAGCTCTAAACCCCTATAACGCTGGGGGGAGCGATAAAAAAATTGTTTTTTATGAACAATTAAATAAACCAACAAGCTCTAAACCCCCATAAAGCTGGGGAGAGCGATAAATTAATCATTTTTTATAAACAATTAATTAAACTGACAAGCTCGAAACCCCCATAAAGCTGGGGAGAGCGATAAATTAATCATTTTTTATAAACAATTGAATAAACCGCCAAGCTCCAAATTCCCACAACGCTGGGGAGAGCGATAAATCTATAATTTTTTATAAACATTTTTATAAATAATTGTTTATAAAAAATTGATGAATCATCGCTCTCCCAAGCGCTATAGGGGGTTCAGAGCTTGTTGGTTAATTGATTGTTTATAAAATTAATTACTTATTTATAACTCCCCCCAGCGTTATGGGAATTTAGAGCTTGGCAGTTTAATTAATTGTTCATGAAAAATAATTTATTTATTAATCTCTCCAGCGTTATGGGGGTTTAGAGCTTGTCGATTTATTTATTTGTTTATAATAAATAATTCATTTATCGCTCTCCCCAGCGTTATTGGGGCTCAGAGTTCGTCGGTTTATTCAATTGTTTATAAAAAATAATTTATTTATCACTCTCCCCAGCTAATGGGGTTTAGAGCTTGGCTGTTTATTTAATTGATTATAAAAAATTATTTATTTATCCCCCCCCCCTCCCAGCGTTATGGGTGCTTAGAGCTTGGCGGTTTATATAATTGTTTATAAAAATTAATTCATTTGTCGCTCTCCCCAGCGCTATGTGGGATTAGAGCGTGGGGGTTCAATTAATTGTTTATAAAAAATAATTTATTTATCGCTCTCCCCAGAGTTATGGGGGTTTACAGCTTGGCGGTTTAGTTAATTGTTTATAAAAAATTATTTACCTATCACACTTCCCAGCGTTATGGGAACTGAGAGCTTGGTGGTTTAATTAATTGTTCATAAAAAATAATTTATTTATCGCTCTTTCCAGCGTTATGGGGGTTTAGAGCTTGTTGGTTTATTTAATTGTTTATAAAAAATTAATTGTTTATAACTCTCCCCAGCGTTATGGAAATTTAGAGCTTGGCCGTTCAATTAATTGTTCATAAAAAATAATCTATTTATCGCTCTCTCCAGCGTTATGGTGGTTTAGAGATTGTTGGTTTATTAAATTGTTTATAAAAAATTATTTTTTTATCGCTCTCCCCAGGCGTTGTGGGGGTTTAGAGCTTGGCAGTTTATTCAATTGTTTATAAAAAATTATTTATTCGCCCCTTTGAGCGATAAATAAATTATTCTTTATGAACAATTAATTGAACTGCCAAGCTCTAAATTTCCATAACGCTGGGGAGAGTTATAACCAAGTAATTTTTTATAAACAATAAAATAAACCAACAAGCTCAAAACCCCCATAACGCTGGAAAGAGCGATAAATAAATTATTTTTTATGAACAATTAATTAAACCGCCAAGCTCTCAGTTCCTATAACGCTGGGAAGAGTGATAAGTAAATAATTTTTTATAAACAATTAATTAAACCGCCAAGCTGTAAACCCCCAAAACTCTGGGGAGAGCGATAAATAAATTATTTTTTATAAACAATTAATTGAACCCCCAAGCTCTAATCCCACATAGCGCTGGGGAGAGCGACAAATGAATTAATTTTTATAAACAATTAATTAAGCCGCCAAGCTCTAAACTCCCATAACGCTGGTAGGGGAGGGATAAATAAATATTTTATATAAACAATTAAATAAACAGCCAAGCTCTAAACCCACATATCGCTGGGGAGAGTGATAAAAAAATTTTTTTTTATAAACAATTGAATAAACCGACGAACTCTGAGCCCCAATAACGCTGGGGAGAGCGATAAATGAATTTTTTTTTATAAACAAATAAATAAATCGACAAGCTCTAAGCCCCCATAACGCTGGAGAGAGCAATAAATAAATTATTTTTCATGAACAGTTAATTGAACTGCCAAGCTCTAAACCCCCATAACGCTGGGGAGAGCGATAAATAAATTATTTTTTATAAACAATTGAATAAACTGACAAGCTCTAAACCCCCATAACGCTGAAGAAAGCGATAAATAAATTATTTTTTATGAACAATTAATTAAACCGCCAACCTCTAAATTCCCATTACGCTAGGGAGAGCGATGAATCATTAATTTTTTATAAACAATTGAATAAACCAACAAGCTTTAAAGCCCATATCTTTGGGGAGAGCGATTAATAAATTATTTTTTATAAACAATTAATTAAACTGACAAGCTCTAAACCCCTATAACGCTGGGGGGAGCGATAAAAAAATTGTTTTTTATAAACAATTAAACCAACCAACAAGCTCTAAGCCTCCATAAAGCTGGGGAGAGCGATAAATGAATCAATTTTTATAAACAATGAAATAAACCAACAAGCTCTGAACCCTCATAACGATGGGGAGAGCGATAAATCATTAATTTTTTATAAACAATTGAATAACCGACAAGCTTTAAACCACCATATCACTGGGGAGAACGATAAATAAATTATTTTTTATAAACAATTAATTAAACTGACAAGCTCTAAACCCCTATAACGCTGGGGGGAGCGATAAAAAAATTGTTTTTTATGAACAATTAAACAAACCAACAAGCTCTAAACCCCCATAAAGCTGGGGAGAGCGATAAATTAATCATTTTTTATAAACAATTGAATAAACCGCCAAGCTCCAAATTCCCACAACGCTGGGGAGAGCGATAGATCTATAATTTTTTATAAACATTTTTATAAATAATTGTTTATAAAAAATTGATGAATCATCGCTCTCCCAAGCGCTACAGGGGGTTCAGAGCTTGTTGGTTAATTGATTGTTTATAAAAAATAATTTATTTATCACTCTCCTCAGCGATATGTGGGTTTAGAGCTTGGCTGTTTATTTAATTGTTTATAAAAAATTATTACTTATCCCCCCCCCCCTCCCAGCGTTATGGGGGCTTAGAGCTTGGCGGTTTATATAATTGTTTATAAAAATTAATTCATTTGTCGCTCTCCCCAGCGCTATGTGGGATTAGAGCTTGGGGGTTCAATTAATTGTTTATAAAAAATAATTTATTTATCGCTCTCCCCAGAGTTATAGGGGTTTACAGCTTGGCGGTTTAGTTAATTGTTCATAAAATAGTATATTATTCCCAGAGGGACTAAAGTTTGCAGTGGAGGCCCGCTGTCATTGCAGCCCGAGACGAAGTCGAGGGCTGCAAATACGTGGGCCTCCTCAGCAAACTTTAGTCTTGAGGGATATATGCACTTTTTTAAAGTCCGTTGATCACAAAAAATAACTTGATTTCCTCCGATTAAAGCCAAAAGAACGAAATGTACTCCCGAAGCGCCAGCGGCCGACACGCAGCCGGCCGCCATGTTGCGGCCCGAGCGCTAGCGAGGGCATGCAGTAGGCCGGGTGCGCGTTGGTCGATGGCGCAGGGAGTACATTTCGTTCTTTTGGCTTGCGTCGGAGGGAGACAAGTTATTACTTGTGATCAACGAGGTTAAAAAATTATTTACCTATCACACTTCCCAGCGTTATGGGAACTGAGAGCTTGGCGGTTTAATTAATTGTTCATAAGAAATAATTTATTTATCGCTCTTTCCAGCGTTATGGGGGTTTAGAGCTTGTTGGTTTATTTCATTGTTTATAAAAAATTACTTGTTTATAACTCTCCCCAGCGTTATGGAAATTTAGAGCTTGGCAGTTCAATTAATTGTTCATAAAAAATAATCTATTTATCGCTCTCTCCAGCGTTATGGGGGTTTAGGGATTGTTGGTTTATTAAATTGTTTATAAAAAATTAATTATTTATCGCTCTCCCCAGGCGTTGTGGGGGTTTAGAGCTTGGCGGTTTATTCAATTGTTTATAAAAAATTATTTATTCGCCCCTTCGGGCGATAAATAAATTATTTTTTATTAACAATTAATCGAACTGCCAAGCTCTAAATTCCCATAACGCTGGGGGGAGTTATAAATGAGTAATTTTTTATAAACAATCAATCAACCAACAAGCTCTGAACCCCCCATAGCGCTTGGGAGAGCGATGATTTATCAGTTTTTTATAAACAATTATTTATAAAAATGTTTATAAAAAATTATAGATTTATCGCTCTCCCCAGCGTTGTGGGGGTTTAGAGCTTGGCGGTTTATTTAATTGTTTATAAAAATAAGTATATTTATCACTCTCCTCAGCGTTATGGGGGTTTAGAGCTTGTCAGTTTAATTAATTGTTTATGAAAAATAATTTATTTATCGCTCTCCCCAGCGATATGGGGGTTTAAAGGTTGTCGGTTTATTCAATTGTTTATAAAAAATTAATGATTTATCGCTCTCCCCATCGTTATGGGGGTTTCGAACTTGTTGGTTTATTTAATTGTTTATAAAAAATGATTAATTTATCGCTCTCCCCAGCTTTATGGGGGTTTAGAGCTTGTTGGTTTATTTAATTGTTTATAAAAAACACTTTTTTTATCGCTCCCCCCAGCGTTATAGGGGTTTAGAGCTTGTCAGTTTAATTAATTGTTTATAAAAAATAATTTATTTATCGCTCTCCTCAGCGATATGGGGGTTTAATGCTTGTAGGTTTATTCAATTGTTTATAAAAAATTAATGATTTATCGCTCTCCCCAGCGTAGTGGGAATTTAGAGCTTGGCGGTTTAATTAATTGTTCATAAAAAATAATTTATTTATCGCTTTCTCCAGCGTTATGGGGGTTTAGAGCTTGTTGGTTTATTTAATTGTTCATAAAAATTAATTTATTTGTCCCCCTCCCCAGCGTTATGGGGGTTTAGAGCTTGTCAGTTTATTCAATTGTTTATATAAATAATTTATTTATCGCGCTCCCCAGGGCGGACACCTGGTGCACCTGGTGATACTTACGCCTTGGACATGATTTCTTCGGAAAGTTTTGACTCCAAATGGGCCAGGGTGGACACCTGGTGCAACTGGTATTAATTACGCCTTGGAGATGATTTTCCCAGGAAGTTTGGACTTCGGAGGGGTCAGGGTGGACACCTGGTGCACCTGGTGATACTCACAACTTTGAGATGTTTTTTCAGGAAATTTTAACTACGTAGGAGTCAGGGAAAATACTTGGTGTATCCGGTAATAACTACACTCTGAAGATGCTATCCTAATCGTCAACTTGATGATGTGAACCCACTTGGATCAAAACTTCCTGAGAAAATCATTTTCGAGGCGTAAGTATCACCAGGTTCACCCGGTGTCCGCCCTGACCCCTCCAGAGTCCTAACTTCCTGACGAAATCATCTTCAAGGCGTAAGTATCACTAGGTGCCCCGACTGTCCATACTGGCCCCTCCGGAGTTCAGACTTCCTGGAGAAATCATCTTCAAGGCGTAAGTATCACTAGGTGCACCAGGTGTTTGCCCTGACCCTCCGAAGTCAAAACTTCCTGGGGAAATCATCTCCAAGGCGTAAGTATTACCAGGTGCACCAGGTGTCCGCCCCGACTCCTCCGGAGTCCAAACTTCCTCCGAAATTTTTTTTTACCCTTCTGTTATAAAAACTTCTTGCGCGTATGCAGGTTACAAGCATAAACTGTTGTGCGTCGACTAGACTTGACTCGACTCGACTCGAGTTACTCGATATTGGATTCTCGACTCGAGTTTACAACCATGGTCTACGTCTCCCGTTTTCGGCGGCTACTGACTTGAAACTATCGCTCTGTCAACCGTTTGCGACTTTCTTTGACCTGAAATGAGTGCTTGGTCCTCATGAGCAGATTCTCGAATCCATCGCTGCGTAGCTTACTAGCCTCATGCTCGACGGCAGTTATTATTCGTCGTTGAACAAAAAAACAAAAACAAAAGTCGAAAAAAAGACTTTGTAGCGCACTTGTTGCTACTTTTTGCAAAGGCGCTACAAAGCCCCTTTTTTGATTTTTGTTTTTGTTTTTTTGTAGAACGCGGAATAGTGCTCCAAGCACGATGGGGTTGCCAGGCTCCAGCCGCGTTTCACCTCGTACACGCTGTGAACGGGCTGACCGTACGAGGCCAGGGCATAAGAGCGTGCAGCCAGACTTGAATTGCCTGTCGGATTACAGATGTAGCTTTTTAGTGAGAAATAAAATTAAAATCCCCTGATTGAATTTTAATTAGACTGTAAGACCGATATAAATACCTAATTATTGGTTAATTTAATACAGTCAATATAAAAATAAAAAAATTATTTTAGATTGTTAGTGGTCTATAATGAAGGAATAAAGGCATGAATTAATAAAATTGAAAAGGGAGAAAATAGATGAGTTAATACTCGATCTTCCTAGAATTATGAAGTCTTAAATTTATTTGTTTTGAATTTTTTACGTATACAAGCTCGGCTTTACGTTAAAAATTTTCAGTGTCATTTATTCACCTCATGAGATCTTAAGGGGAAGTCAGACGAGTTTCCCACTGTTCTTAATCAAAATTGAAAAAAAAAATTGAGGAGGTAAATTAAAAAAAAGGGCTCTGTAGCAGGGTAGCAACATTAAAAAGCTACATTTAAAAAAAAAAAAAAAATCATCAAAATTAGTTGAAAATCGGCTGAGAAATCTGCCGAACGGTAGTTATATTCCATTCTTCATAGAAATTATATTCCATACTTCATAAAAATTACCGTTCGGCAGATTTCTCACCCAATTTTCAACCGATTTTGATGGTTTTTTTTTTTTAAAAGGTACATTTCGAGTGTCGCTAGGGTGCTACAGAGCCCTTTTTTAAATTTACAGCCTCAATTTTTTTTCTCAATTTTAAGTTTCCCACCGTACTTAAGGTGGTTTTCTACCAGAGCTAGTCAAGTTCAAGACTAAAAAAAAATTATTTCACCAAATTAGTAAAAATTGTTTGTTAAAATTTAATTTTTAACTTTTTATGGCTTCTGAAATTATTTTCTACCAAAAAAACATTGGCAATCACAACAAAACATTTTTTAAAACTTTTAACCTCACCTTTGAATACCGCAGTTTCGGAGGTTATTCACGTGAAAATTATTTTCGTAAAATTATTGTAAAATTCTTAAAAGGTCAATTTTTTGCCGTTTCAAGGAATGAATTCTTCGATAGTAAAACTACATGTATGTGGTTTTTCAAAAGGATCTCTATTGTAAGAAGACAAATATCAATAATTTAGTACACTTTTTCAGCGTAGCGTCCGTACGCGTAATGAAAAAAATTCAATCTTTAATTTGCTGTAACTTTTAAACTATATGGTCAATTTTGATCAGACTTCGGAAAAATTTTTATTAATATCTAATAAACACCTCCAGAAAATTTGAGCTGATTCTCTATTGTCATGCATTTGGTAGAAAACCACCTTAATCAAAACTGAAAAAAAAAAAAAAAATTCCATACTTCATAAAAATTACCGTTCGACAGATTTCTCAGCCAATTTTCAACCGATTTTGATGGTCTTTTTTTTATAATGTAGCTTTTTGATGTCGCTACCCTGCTACAGAGCCCTTTTTTAATTTACCTCCTCAATTTTTTTTTTTTTTCTTCAATTTTGATTAAGTACGGTGGGAAACTCGCGAGCGAAACTGATCAGTTGTGGATTTCTTAATTTTTTAAAGTTGTGTTTAAAATTGAGAAGAAGAGATTTTGCAGTGTTGACTTTAATTATTCCGGGTGACTTGATTAGTTTATGTGGGGTTTTTTAGGGCTTTGATAAGATGGGATTATTTCTTACCTTGCAGATGTAGCTTTTGCGTGAGAAAAAAAAATTAAAATTCCCTAATTGAATTTCAATTAGACTGTAAGACTGATATAAACCTAATCACTGGTTAATTTAAGACAGTCAATTTAAAAATAAAAAAATTATTTTAGACAACTTTTTTTTTTGCATCTTCCCTATTATAAAAAAAATGTAGGCATTTAAAAATATAAAGAAATGCTCTGATATATTCTAAAAAAATTCACGTCAATGTTCTAAAAAATCACCTGATTTTTAATTTAATAAAATTATGGGTTTCAAAACCTTCCATTTGGGTATAATACAATTAGAAAACAGTTTTCTAACATTTCAACTTTAAAATTAATTAATTAATTAAACAGGGTGAACTAAACTAATATCAAAACCTGCTGACCTTGATTCCAAAATAAAAAGTTAACAAATACCAGAAAAATCAGTAGACATTCCAGAAAAATCACTTTTATCTAGAGCCACAGTGTTTGATATTGTACTTCGTATGCTATTCTGCTTTCCATTATTAATGTCCGAGGTATAAATGTAAGAATCCTGAAAATAAATAAAATTTTTTTATTCATGAGAGTTTATTTTTTTTTTTCAAAACAGTATTTAAAGATAGAGGCAATAATGGTAAAAAATTATTTTCTTTCCAAAATAAAACAATGTGTAAGTACATGATCATCAGTCTCATGAGTTGAGCTGGATCTGTCTCGTGATAAGTTGCTATCCGCAGATGATTCTGTACCCGACAACGCACTCGAGTTAGAGCAAAATGTTACTTGATTCTTTGTTGAGAGACAAGGGCTGTTCTCATCGACTTCAAAATAATTTGAATGATGAAAAGTAGATTCCAAGTGTCTAAAAATAATTTAATCAAGTTAAACAATGTTTTTTTGCGAATCGTATTATTTAACAGGTTTTTATAAATGGTATTCATAATTACAATTATTCTTAGCTCGAAAGAAAAAAGTAAAATAGATTGTACCGTACTGACCCACAAATAAGTCTAGGAAAAATTCGGGCTTAGACAATCTAAAGCATACCTTTATGACGCATTGTATACATACACACACACACACACACACACACACACACACACACACATATATATATATATACATATATGGGTCAAAATAATACTTTTTTAATCGTGCGTACGGGTCCACAGATTTTCTTGAAATTTTTTCTGCCTAAAGTACTCAATACAAGACTTTTGCCGCAAATTCAGGTCTCTATCTCATTTCTAGTGCGCGCAGCATCGATTCAAAGTTAGAAAAAAAGGTCTACAATTGGTCATTATTAGGTTATTTTTTGAAAAATTTTAACTTTTGTTAGAATTAAGATAGACACACCAGATTGGCGGCAAAATTTTTTTTAAACAAGTACTTTTCTACAAAAATATTTTTCTTCACGAGTCTGTTTTTTTTTCTCATACTGTCTCGGGAAAAGCAACTATAGACAACCTAACGCCCTCTAGGGTACATTTTTGTACATTAAATATATACTTAATTTTTTATTCAAAAAAACAAAAATTTTGCGATCTTACCGAAATCTGCACGATTTTTTTCCCCCAAAATACAGCTGTTTAAGGAGATAGTATGGTCAAACGAGCGAAAAAAAATGCTTTTTTTGACGATTTTTAAAATGAAATCAAGCAAACCAAGTTTATTGTAAAATATAGTACTTTATTAAGTAACATTTGAAGAAGCTTTTGTCCAATTTTGAGGTAAAAATATTAAGATTTGAGTCTCTGGCAGGCAATTTTCGGCGAGACCTTTCAAAAAAAGTTTTTTGCGGTGGCCACTCGTACTTGGCACTGGCTTATCCGAAACACAATTTGAAAGAAGATTAAGTTAAAGGATAAGTTTTTCTAGGTACTGACAGGGTGTTTCTTTTTTTTCAATTTTTACATTTTTACCAGCAGTTTAAAAATTTTTACCTCAAAATGACGCCATTTTAGGGCCGCCATTTTGTAAAAAATAAAAAATTTAAAAAAGTGGCTCGACAGTACCAGGTATTTGATGGATAAAAAGCGTGTACAAAATTTGGAAGTGATCGGTGCAATAGTTTTCGAGTTATCGTGGCCACCGATGTCAAATACTTATGTAGCTTCGAGAAAAACGCGTTTAAAATTAAAAAGCTCAGGCCCGCAGCGCTTGAAGGTCTTTGGATTAAAACTCTACTACGGCTCGAGTTTTGCTCCGATCGACCTGAAACTTTGACACAACATTCTTAAGAATATGTTGTGCTATTAGAAATTGTAAAAAAAAAAAATCGATTTTTTGAAAATGACTTGACCATACTATCCCCTTAACGTTATCAAAAACATCAAAAAACACGTTTTTTACGATTATTTCATGCTCTGTTGTGCGTGTTCGACCTCTTCTTTTTTTCTGAAATTTGGTGGAGGGACTTCTGAGAAATAACGATTGGAGCTTGTAACAAGCTCCAATCATAATTTGATTGCGGAGCACTTATTATCAGCGTATTTTGAGTAATATAAGATTTTGAAGGCAATCTAATTGGCCCTAGACACTCATTTTGATTACTCGAGAAGTTTGGTAACTATTTTTTTATCAAGTCTTAAAAGCAGCTGTAAGAATTTTCAATTTAAGAGGTTGTTGAGGCCTCTAAGAGATTTTAAGCCAAAGTTACGTCTATTTGAAGATAATGAAATGTTGGAATAGTCAAATTAAGATTGCGGGACTTGAGCTGATCTTGAACTTAAAAAAAAGTGTTTTATTTTTAGATCATAGTTTTTTTTTAACTCACAAGGGGAGTCCAGGGGTGTCAAGCACCTAACGTCACTAAATTTTGCAGGGTAGTTTGTATACATGTAACTAGCGCGCCCTCTGGCCCTTTCGCTACGCTCAAGAGGCCAGATGACTTGCCTGGCTACGATGCTTTTGCCCAAATTTTTTTTAAAGTCTCAGGTCTTGCGCAGCAAGCCTGGGACTTTAAAAAAATTTCAGGCTAGCTGCGCAAGACCTGAGACTTTAAAAAAAATTTGGGCAAAAACATCTCCGCCCTTGCATTGCTACGCTCCGCTACCGCTCCGCGCGATGAAAAGGAATGCACTGCCATGCTCCGCTATCGCTCCGCGCAATGCATAAAAGGCACGACTGACCGACACTCGCGCTTCGCGCTCGACAACCTTTTTTTTTTTTATTCTCGGACTAAAACTGTAGAATACCTATACAAACATTTTCCCGTTTACCCCTTTCAATTTTTCCATTAGATCGCGAGAAATGCTGCGCACAATTTTTTCATAGCGCTAGAATCGAGTAAAATGTGACTTTATCTAGTGTTGGTATGCGCCATTTGTACCCATGTGGTCTGATCATACTCAAAATGAAACTGGAACTATGGGACACCAAAACGAACATTTTCCCGTTCACTCCGTTTAATTTTGTCCATTGGATCGCGAGAAATCCTGTGCACAATTTTTTATTTAATAGCTATACAATTGAGTAAAATGTGACTGTATAAAGTGTTGGTATGCACCATTTGTACCCATGTGGTCCGATCATACTCAAAATAAAATTGGAACTATGGGACACCAAAACGAACATTTTCCCGTTCACTCCATTTAATTTTGTCCATTGGGTCGCGAGAAATCCTGTGCACAATTTTTTATTTAATAGCTATACAATTGAGTAAAATGTGACTGTATAAAGTGTTGGTATGCACCATTTGTACCCATGTGGTCCGATCATACTCAAAATAAAACTGGAACTATGGAACACCAAAACAAACATTTTCCCGTCCACCCCGTTCAATTTTATCCATTAGGTCGCGAGAAATCCTGTGCACAATTTTTAGTTGCATTTTTTGCTCTGCCGAAATTGTAAGGCCTTCCCGATCCCTTCGGGGTCGGTTGTGCCTAAAAATGAGAATCCTGCGTTCCTAGATCCTAACGCTTGGCCATGTTTTAGTACCATCGTTTTTTAAACCTTTTTTAAATGAATTTACGATAAAAACGCTAATAAAATTTAGTAAAATGATATTTACTCTGAGAGAAAGATAGGTAGAGATATTTGATTTTCGGTATTCAAAAGCTGAGGCAAAAATCTATCCGAAACACTGCTGATTCTTTTAATTTCTTTTATCATCAACGTTTATACAATAAAAAACATTTTGAGTTTTTGAGCAGTTTATCACTTTCTACGTCGCCCTCTGGTGGTCAGGGAAAGTGTCAAATTGTATTTTAAATTACACAATCAGAAAACTGAACTCAAGAGTTTTTCAACCATTTATAATTTTATACAGAATTTCATTTAACTAAAGATAGCAATAAAAAAAAAACTTATGTTTGCCCCATAACCGCCAAATAAAGTAGCGGTGCGCAAACCAATTTCAACTTTCTTGTGAGTCTGCAGTTTACACAGCAAAATCTACTATTTTTTTATCTTTGAGTGCTCATAACTTTGGTTCAAATAGGAATTTCCATATAAAATTATACATGGTTGAAAAATTCTTGAGTTCAGCTTTTTGATATTGTAATTTAAAATAAAATTTGACTCTTTTTCTGGCCACCAGAGGGCACCGTAGAAAGTGATAAACTGCTTAAAAACTCAAAATGTTTTTACTGTATAAACGTTGATAATAAAAGAATTTGAGAAAATCAGTAGTGTTTTGGATAGGTTTTTGCCTCGGCTTTTGAAGCCGAAAATCAAATATCTCAATTTTTCTCTCCGAGTCAATTTTTAAGTAAATGATATTTTATTAACGTTTTTATCGTAAATTCATTCAAAAAAGGTTTAAAAAACGATGGTACTGACAAATGGCTCAGCGCTACGATCTAGGAACGTGGGATTCTCATTTTTACATGTAAACAAACTATCCTGCAAAATTAGGTGACGATTCATGCTTAACACCCCTGGTCTCACCTTCTGAGTAAGACTTACCAACCTTTTTTTTATTAGTTTTGAAAGTAAAAATGAAACTAAGCATAAATCATTAATTTTTAGATAAAAAAAAAAAAAAAAAAAAAAACTATTTGTATTAAAGAAAGTTCAAAATTTATTTGAACTTCTCAAAAATAAAATATGTATGTTTTTTCGATTTTAAATAATTAATTTTAATTCTTATTAATTAATTTACATATTTAAAAAAAATTTTTCAGATAACCGATTGTAATATAAAATTTTATATGATTATCAAGAATTCGAGCTAATATCAAGACTAAACAAGGAGATAATTTGACCTTTGGAAACTGGGTTTTTATGAAACTTTTCACACAGCTTTCATTCATCATAAAAAAAACCCTTTAGTTTTCTTTTCCCAGAATGGGTGTTTTTTCACCTACTTCCCATACAGCCCTTGTGTTAAAAAGTAGACTGATTTCAATAAAAAGCCATTTTTGACCTCATTTTCTAAAAATCCCAACTTGAACTGTGAAACCTCGCTTTTTTTAAAATTTTGTCAAGTACTTTTGGAATGATTTTTTCCATGTAAAATCGAGGTTTTTAAGGCCAGTTTTTAGTCGGTTTGGGTTACAATATACATGGACAAAATCATTCAAAACAAATTTGTAATAATTTTTTCCAAAAGTACTTGAAAAAAAACCAAAAAAATTCGAGATTCCAGATATTTTCAAGAGTAATACGGTCCAAGTAGGAATTTTTCCGAAAACGAGATCAAAAACGGCTTTTCATTGGAGTCACGTTTCAAAACAGGGTGTTCGTAAACAGCCGTCGAAGTTTTTTTAAGAAAAAAAAAAAATCATTAAAATTTGATCAATTTAGTGGCGTTTTTGAAAATAGCAATTTCAAACTAGCTTTAATAATCTTTATTATTTTCTTTCTTTACAAATTAAAATTACAATAAAAGTTGTTCTTAATGACAAGCGCTTTTAGTTTAGAATGAAAGAGAGACGGTTGCCTAAGCAGTTTTTTAATTAACAATAACAAAAAAAAAATAAAGATAAAAGAGAGAAGCCAAAAAGAATGTCAGCATTTTATTCGTGATGTGATTGGTTGTAGAATAAAATTTAAAATTTTTATTTTTATTTTTAATTTTTCTATTACAATTCAATTAAAACATCTAGAGAATAGATTTGATAAAAAATAATTATGTAATCAAGTGTTCGAAATTATCCGATTAAAATCTTGAAAATAATAATAATTAGTAAATAAACAAAACCAATGAATCTATAACCACAAAAGTTTAAATGAACTCTGAACGTAGCGCAAAGATAAAGGGTATATATAACTTTTTAACCTCGTTGATCACAAGTAATAACTTGTCTCCCTCCGACGCAAGCCAAAAGAACGAAATGTACTCCCTGCGCCATCGACCAACGCGCACCCGGCCTACTGCATGCCCTCGCTAGCGCTCGGGCCGCAACATGGCGGCCGGCTGCGTGTCGGCCGCTGGCGCTTCGGGAGTACATTTCGTTCTTTTGGCTTTAATCGGAGGAAATCAAGTTATTTTTTGTGATCAACGGACTTTAAAAAAGTGCATATATCCCTCAAGACTAAAGTTTGATGAGGAGGCCCACGTATTTGCAGCCCTCAACTTCGTCTCGGGCTGCAATGACAGCGGGCCTCCACTGCAAACTTTAGTCCCTCTGGGAATAATATACTATACTGTAGATTAATTTAGATGAAGCTTCGATAAAATTTGTTTTAGATAATGTAATACAATTGCGTGCACTTGCGCGCTGAGAGAGATACCTGAAAATAATCTATCTCTGCAAATGTTCAAAATGTTACCTGTTTTTAAATGGAACCTTCATATACAATATATTTTTTGCAACTATTTTTTTATTTATTTAAAGCCTACCCAGATCATTTCTGATCCATACAGCTATATAAAAATTAAAAATTTATAACATACAAATAATTTTACAGATTGACAAAACAGATAATTTAGATTCTAACTGTTAATAATTCATTAAATTCACTTATTCTTGAAAAGAGTCGACGATCATCTCGTCTTCTTCTTCTTCGTCGTCGGGTAATACTTCTATTTTTCCTATTAGACCATGAATTCTGTTTAGAAGTTTTTCATCCACTTTGTCATCACACCAATACATACTTTCTAGGCTATCAACTGCCCTCTCAGGTTGGATATCAAACTCTTTCAATAGACTTTCCAGATCTTTATTTTTCCTGGCTGCGACTATCAGTTCAATGCAGCCAAAGTACGATAAATCGATCTTCTCTTCTATATGAGTCAATATTTCGATTTTCCAAGGAAGTAATTGGGTGTAGAGTTTTTTGAAGTCTTTAATACGATCTTTGTTCTCACCGAATATTTTGACAAGTTCCTCATCGGATACATTATCAGAAACGCTTGAGCTTGATTCTTGTTGTTGACTTCTTTCAAGGTCAACTGGAAGATCCTCTACACCCACATCAGATCTAAAATTTTTCCTAGGTTGCGCATCACTTGACGAATCTGATGAGTTTTTTGTTCTTTTATTAAACCTCAATGTCTGCCGATCAACAGTAGATTCCGAATTTAATTTTTCTTCTGATTTTACACTAACGACTAATTCATTCTGTTTTTGTTTTGATGGCGGCATGGTTTCAGATTTTTCCTCTGTACGAACACTGTCGATCGAGAAGGTAGCATCAGTGCGCGGCTGGTCAATACTGTTGTTTGTATCTTGAAAGATTTTCCTAATATGCCCTTCAAGACCACATAAACTGCATTGAATTTTATCTGATGAAATGTAAAAATGATAGACCATGTTTTCAACCGTGAATTTCAGAATCTCAGGCATCTTCTCAGCGTCTTCCTCATTGATGAAAATTTGGCGTCTGTGGCTGATGAGGTATTCGTATCCCGCATCAGCAATACCAGTTTTTATGGCGGTCACTTTTCCCAAAATCCTCACACCTCGATTTTCAATCTTATTGATGATTCGAAATCCACGGACAGACGTTTGAAATTATGTATTTCTTAGAAACCGGTCGATTGTTCAGCAATTTCAAAGTCACTGGCTGATTGTTGACAAACACTTGTTTTGTAGAATTAACGAGACTTTTAGCTGTCTCTGTTTTGTTCACGCACACGAACACTTGATTTTTGGAGATTTTCGAAATGGAAACCAAGCTTTGTGGGCCAATAATGCTGCTGATTGCGACTGCGTACTCTCTGATTGAAGTGTTTTCTAGCGCTTCCTTATGATGTCTTGATCTCTTGAGGGAAATTTTTCCATTTGTGCTACCTTGGAGTACGATGGGGCAGAACGGTCAGTTTAAGACAGCTGATTGGCATCTGCTGCTTCGGAATAAACGGTCGAGGGAGAGGTTACCGGAGTATCTTCACTCGTTAGAGGTGCTGCATTTTTTTGGAGTACAGCCTCCAATTTCTCAGTCTGCATCACTACAACCAATGGTGTGCCAATGGCACTCACTACGAAGGAATAAACGCGATGACGCACATTTGAGTATAACGGCTTCTCACAATGTTGACAAACACGTCCTACTCGGACAAGCGTTCGAAGGCGACTGTCTTTGCAACTAACTTCTCAAAGGATCTTTTTACAGTTACGTTAGCAATCACTAATAATTTTATAAAATATATACTGTGATACATAACCTTACATATTTTACGTGCGCATGCTCATATTTAAGTATGTTCTACAATTTAGAGCCATTACGATTACACGCTGCCACTGATAGGGGGAGCTCAATCCGCTTAGGACAAATACGATTCGTTTTGGACAAATACATTTAAAATTTAAGAAAATATATCTATATATATTTATAGATATATGTATACATTTGTATACAGATCTGTAATTTTATAAAATTGAGAGTTGTCACATATCGCTTTTATAGTGGAAGTTCCGAAATGACTTACAGTGGAACTTGCAGAAAAAGAGACTCATACACTGCAACTAAACGAGCTGTGAAAAAAGCCATTGAGAAGTCAATTGCATAAAAACACTTTTTTTATTTTACTAACCGCTTTAAGGATCTTTTCACAGCTTGTCTAGTGGCAGAATAAGGGCAAAAGTCAAAAAGTCGGCCACTTTTTCGTTGGGTCATGTCATGTAATTCCGCAGAAAAAAAGGTATTTAAAAAAGAGATATGATTCTCAAAATTTAACAGCTTCGAGGGTTTGGTGAACACAAGAAGCTGTTGAATTTTTAGAAAGGTATCTCATTTACAAGTACCTTTTTTTCGGTGGAATTACATGACATGACACAACGAAAAAGTGGTCGACTTTTTGACTTTTGCCCATAAGAGTTTTTTTTCTGTAGGTTTGAAAGTGCCAGATAAAGAATTATTTATTGGTAACTTTGCTGGTATATGTAGTAATACCGATGCTTAGACTACCGATGGCGCATGTGCACAATGATCACGCTTGACTCGACCCAGGGTTGGACACGATATTTTTTCTAAAGGCAAAAACGCTATGTTCAGAGCTTACAAGCCGAGACGCTGGTTCGGGCATCCGATATATAGGTATATAAGCGGACCGATTCCATTTAACCTCGAGAACATCTGCTGCGGACTGTAGAACTATTTTATTGTTTTTTCTTATGAAAATATATTTTTGCTTGTGGCTTTTTGTACGCGGGTTTTTTTTTATAAATAAATGACTCAATACATAATCCCCCAAGCTGCTACAACCCCATAACGCCGAGCTAGCTAGTTTTTTTTATGAATAAATAAATAAATACAAAATTCCCCAAGCTGCTACAACCCCATAACGCCGAGCTCGCGAGTTTTTTTTACAAATAAATAAATAAATAAAAAATCCCCCAAGCTGCTATAACCCCATAACGCCGAGCTCGCGAGTTTTGTATGAATAAATAAATGGAAAAAAATTCTCCCGAGCTCTTGCGAGTTTTTAAGAGATAAGCAAATTAAAATAATCCCCCAAGCTGCTACAACCCCATAACGCCAAGCTCGCGAGTTTTTTTAATAAATAAATAAATGAATACAAAATCCCCCAAGTTGCTACAACCCCATAACGCCGAGCGCGCGAGTTTTTTTTATAAATAAATAAATAAATAAAAAATCCCCCAAGCTTCTACAACCCCATAACGCCGAGCTCGCGAGTTTTGTATGAATAAATAAATGGAAAAAAATTCTCCCAAACTCTTGCAAGTTTTTAAGAGATAAGTAAATTAAAATAATCCTCCAAGCTGCTACAACCCCATAACGCCGAGCTCGCGAGTTTTTTTAATAAATAAATAAATGAATACAAAATCCCCCAAGCTGCTACAACCCCATAACGCCGAGCTCGCGAGTTTTGTATAAATAAATAAATTTAAATTAATAAATATCCCCCAAGCTTCAAACCCACAATACCCTGGGCTTCCGAGTTCAATTTTTGAATAAATAAATCATCCCTTAAGCTTAAAACCCACAATACCATGGGCGTCCAAGTTCAACTTTAAATAAATAAATGATCCCCCAAGCTTCAAACCCACAATACCCTGGGCTCCCAAGTTCAATTTTTGAATAAATAAATGATCCCCTAAGCTTTAAACCCACAATACACTGGGCGTCCGAGTTGAATTTTTAAATAAGCGAACGATCCCTCACGCTTCAAACCCACAATACCCTGGACGTCCGAATTCAACTTTAAATAAATAAATGATCCCCCAAACTTCAAACCCACAATACCCTGGGCTTCCAAATTCAATTTTTAAATAAGCGAACAATCCCCCAAGCTTCAAACTCACAATACCCTTGACGTCCGATTTCATTTTTAAATAAATAAATGATCCCCTAAGCTTTAAACCCACAATACCCTGGGCGTCCGAGTTGAATTTTTAAATAAGCGAACAATCCCCCAAGCTTCGAACCCACAATACCCTGGGCTTCCGAGTACAACTCATAAATAAATGAATGATCCCTTTAGCTTCAAACACCCAGAATCCCATGGGCGTCCGCGTTCAATTTTTGAATAAATAAATGATCCCCCAAGCTTCAAACCCACAATACCCTGGACGTCCGAATTCAACTTTAAATAAATAAATGATCCCCCAAGCTTCAAACCCACAATACCATGGGCGTCCCAAATCAATTTTTAAATAAATAAATGATCCCCTAAGCTTTAAACCCACAATACCCTTGGCGCCGAGTTGAATTTTTAAATAAGCGAACAATCCCCCAAGCTTCAAACCCACAATACCCTGGGCGTCCGAGTTTCATTTTTAAAAAAACAAACAACCCCCAAGCCTCAAATTCACAATACCCTGGCACCCGAATTATATTTTAAATAAATAAATGATCCATTCAAGCTTCAAACCCACAATACCCTGGGTAAATATTACTATTTATTAAAAATTGAACTCGGAAGCCGAGGGTATCGTGGGTTTGAAGCTTGGGGGATTGATTGTTGATTTAATTGAACTCGGACGCCCATGGTATTGTATGAAGCGTGGGGGATTGTTCACTTATTTAAAAGTTCAACTCGGACGCCCAGGGTATTGTGGGTTTAAAGCTTAGGGGATCATTTATTTATTTAAAAATGAAATCGGATGTCCAGGGTATTGTGGGTTTGAAGCTTGGGGGATTGTTCGCTTATTTAAAAATTCAACTCGGAAGCCCAGGGTATTGTGGGTTTTAAGCATGGGAGATCATTTATTTATTTAAAGTTGAACTTGGACGCCCAGGGTATTGTGGATTTGAGACTTGTTGGATAGTACTTTTTAGTTACCCTGGGCTTCCGAGTTCAATTTTTGAATAAATAAATGATCCCTTTAACTTCAAACCCACAATACCCTGGGCTTCCGAGTTCAATTTTTGAATAAATAAATGATCCCTTGAGCTTCAAACCGACAATACCCTGGGCGCCCGAGTTGAATTTTTAAATATGCGAACAATCCCCCACGCTTCAAACCCACAATACCCTGGGCTTCCGAGTTTCATTTTTAAAAAAACAAACAACCCCCAAGCCTCAAATTCACAATACCCTGGCACCCGAATTATATTTTAAATAAATAAATGATCCAATCAATCTTCAAACCCACAATACCCTGGGTAAATATTACTATTTATTAAAAATCTAACTCGGAAGCCCAGGGTATTGTGGGTTTGAAGTTTAAGGGATCATTTATTTATTCAAAAATTGAACTCGGAAGCCCAGGGTAACCAAAAAGTACTATCCAACAAGCCTCAAATCCACAATACCCTGGGCGTCCAAGTTCAAATTTAAATAAATAAATGATCCCCCAAGCTTAAAACCCACAATACCCTGGGCTGCCGAGTTCAATTTTTCAATAAATAAATGATCCCTTAAGCTTCAAACCCACGATACCTTCGGCTTCCGAGTTCAATTTTTAAGAAATAGTAATATTTACCCAGGGTATTGTGGGTTTGAAGCTTGAATGGATCATTTATTTATTTAAAATATAATTCGGGTGCCAGGGTATTGTGAATTTGAGGCTTGGGGGTTGTTTGTTTTTTTAAAAATTAAACTCGGACGCCCAGGGTATGGTGGGTTTGAAGCTTGGGGGATCACTTATCAATTTACAAATTGAACTCGGACGCCCATGGTATTGTGGGTTTGAAGCGTGGGGGATTGTTCGCTTATTTAAAAATTCAACTCGGACGCCCAGGGTATTGTAGGTTTGAAGCTTAAGGGATCATTTATTTACTGAAAAATTGTACTTGGACGCCCAGGATATTGTGGGTTTGAAGCGTGGGGGATTGTTCGCTTATTTAAAAATTCAACTCGGACGCCCAGGGTATTGTGGGTTTGAAGCTTAAGGGATCATTTATTTACTGAAAAATTGTACTTGGACGCCCAGGATATTGTGGGTTTGAAGCGTGGGGGATTGTTCGCTTATTTAAAAATTCAACTCGGACGCCCAGGGTATTGTGGGTTTGAAGCTTAAGGGATCATTTATTTATTTAAAGTTGAATTCGGACGTCCAGGGTATTGTGGGTTTGAGACTTGGGGGATTGTTTGTTTATTTAAAAATTAAACTCGGACGCCCAGGGTATTGTGGGTTTGAAGCTTGGGAGATCATTTATTTACTGAAAAATTGTACTTGGACGCCCAGGATATTGTGGGTTTGAAGCGTGGGGGATTGTTCGCTTATTTAAAAATTCAACTCGGAAGCCCAGAGTATTGTGGGTTTTAAGCTTGGGAGATCATTTATTTATTTAAAGTTGAAATCGAAAGCCCAGGGTATTGTGGGTTTGAAGCTTGGGGGATTGTTCGCTTATTTAAAAATTCAACTCGGACGCCCAGGGTATTGTGGGTTTGAAGTTAAAGGGATCATTTATTTTTTCAAAAATTGAACTCGGAAGCCCAGGGTAACTAAAAAGTACTATCCAACAAGTCTCAAATCCACAATACCCTGGGCGTCCAAGTTCAACTTTAAATAAATAAATGATCTCCCAAGCTTAAAATCCACAATACCCTGGGCTTCCGAGTTGAATTTTTAAAAAAGCGAACAATCCCCCAAGCTTCAAACCCATAATATCCTGGGCGTCCAAGTTCAATTTTTCAATAAATAAATGATCCCTTAAGCTTCAAACCCACAATACCCTGGGCGTCCGAGTTCAATTTTTAATAAATAGTAATATTTACCCAGGGTATTGTGGGTTTGAAGCTTGAATGGATCATTTATTTATTTAAAATATAATTCGGGTGCCAGGGTATTGTGAATTCAAGGCGGGGGGGTTGTTTGTTTTTTTAAAAATGAAACTCGGACGCCCAGGGTATTGTGGGTTAGAAGCTTGGGGGATTGTTCGCTTATTTAAAAATTCAACTCGGACGCCAAGGGTATTGTGGGTTTAAAGCTTAGGGGATCATTTATTTATTTAAAAATGAAATCGGACGTCCAGGGTATTGTGGGTTTGAAGCTTGGGGGATTGTTCGCTTATTTAAAAATTGAACTCGGAAGCCCAGGGTATTGTGGGTTTGAAGTTTGGGGGATCATTTATTTATTTAAAGTTGAATTCGGACGTCCAGGGTATTGTGGGTTTGAAGCTTGAGGGATTGTTCGCTTATTTAAAAATTCAACTCGGACGCCCAGTGTATTGTGGGTTTAAAGCTTAGAGGATCATTTATTTATTTAAAAATTGATTTGGGACGCCCATGGTATTGTGGGTTTGAAGCTTAAATTGATCATTTGTTTATTTAAATTTAAATATTTTATTTAAAATATGATTCGGGTCCCATGGTATTGTGAATTTGAGGCTTGGGGGGTTGTTTGTTTTTTTAAAAAATAAACTCGGACGCCCAGGGTATTGTAGGTTTGAAGCTTGGGGGATGACTTATTTATTTACAAATTGAACTCGGACGCCCGGGGTATTGTGGGTTTGAAGCTTGGGGGATTGTTTGTCTATTTAAAAATCAAACTCGGATGCCCCGGGTATTGTGGGTTTGAAGTTTGCGAGATCATTGATTTATTAAAAAATTGAAAGCGTACGCCCAGTGGATTCTGGGTTTGAAGCTAAAGGGATCATTTATTTATTGAAAAATTGAACTTGGACGCCCAGGATATTATGGGTTTGAAGCTTGGGGGATTGTTCGCTTATTTAAAAACTCAACTCGGACGCCCAGTGTATTGTGGGTTTAAAGCTTAGAGGATCATTTATTTATTTAAAAATTGATTTGGGACGCCCATGATATTGTTAGTTTGAAGCTTGGGGGATCATTTATTTATTTAAAGTTGAATTCGGACGTCCAGGGTATTGTGGGTTTGAGACTTGGGGGATTGTTTGTTTATTTAAAAATTCAACTCGGACGCTCAGGGTATTGTGGGTTTTAAGCTTGGGGGATCATTTATTTATTCAAAAATTGAACGCGGACGCCCAGGGGATTCTGGGTGGTTAAAGCTAAAGGGATCATTCATTTATTTATGAGTTGAACTCGGAAGCCCAGGGTATTGTGGGTTCGAAGCTTGTGGTATTGTTCGCTTATTTAAAAATTCAACTCGGACGCCCAGGGTATTGTGGGTTTAAAGCTTAGGGGATCATTTATTTATTTAAAAATGAAATCGGACGTCCAGGGTATTGTGGGTTTGAAGCTTGGGGGATTGTTCGCTTATTTAAAAATTCAACTCGGACGCCCAGGGTATTGTGGGTTCGAAGCTTGGGGGATCATTTATTTATTTAAAGTTGAATTCGGACGTCCAGGGTATTGTGGGTTTGAAGCTTGAGGGATTGTTCGCTTATTTAAAAATTCAACTCGGACGCCAAGGGTATTGTGGGTTTAAAGCTTAGGGGATCATTTATTTATTTAAAGTTGAATTCGGACGTCCAGGGTATTGTGGGTTTGAAGCTTGAGGGATTGTTCGCTTATTTAAAAATTCAACTCGGACGCCCAGTGTATTGTGGGTTTAAAGCTTAGAGGATCATTTATTTATTTAAAAATTGATTTGGGACGCCCATGATATTGTGGGTTTGAAGCTTGGGGGATCATTTATTTATTTAAAGTTGAATTCGGACGTCCAGGGTATTGTGGGTTTGAAGCTTGGGGGATTGTTTGTTTATTTAAAAATTCATTTCGGACGCTCAGGGTATTGTGGGTTTTAAGCTTGGGGGATCATTTATTTATTCAAAAATTGAACGCGGACGCCCAGGGGATTCTGGGTGTTTGAAGCTAAAGGGATCATTCATTTATTTATGAGTTGAACTCGGAAGCCCAGGGTATTGGGGGTTCGAAGCTTGGGGGATTGTTCGCTTATTTAAAAATTCAACTCGGACGCCCAGGGTATTGTGGGTTTAAAGCTTAGGGGATCATTTATTTATTTAAAAATGAAATCGGACGTCCAGGGTATTGTGGGTTTGAAGCTTGGGGGATTGTTCGCTTATTTAAAAATTGAACTTGGGAGCCCAGGGTATTGTGTGTTTGAAGCTTGGGGGATCATTTATTTATTTAAAGTTGAACTTGGACGCCCATGGTATTGTGGGTTTGAAGCTTAAGGGATGATTTATTTATTCAAAAATTGAACTCGGAAGCCCAGGGTATTGATGGTTTGAAGCTTGGGGGATATTTATTAATTTAAATTTATTTATTTATACAAAACTCGCGATCTTGGCGTTATGGGGTTGTAGCAGCTTGGGGGATTTTGTATTCATTTATTTATTTATTAAAAAACTCGCGAGCTCGGCGTTATGGGGTTGTAGCAGCTTGGAGGATTATTTTAATTTACTTATCTCTTAAAAACTCGCAAGAGTTTGGGAGAATTTTTTTCCATTTATTTATTCATACAAAACTCGCGAGCTCGGCGTTATGGGGTTGTAGCAGCTTGGGGGATTTTGTATTTATTCATTTATTCATAAAAAAAACTCGCGAACTCGGCGTTATGAGGTTGTAGCAGCTTGGGGGATTTTTTATTTATTTATTTATTTCTAAAAAAAACTCGCGCGCTCGGCGTTATGGGGTTGTAGCAGCTTGGGGGATTTTGTATTCATTTATTTATTTATTAAAAAAACTCGCGAGCTTGGCGTTATGGGGTTGTAGCAGCTTGGGGGATTATTTTAATTTACTTATCTCTTAAAAACTCGCAAGAGCTCGGGAGAATTTTTTTCTATTTATTTATTCATACAAAACTCGCGAGCTCGGCGTTATGGGGTTGTAGCAGCTTGGGGGATTTTTTATTTATTTATTTATTTGTAAAAAAAACTCGCGAGCTCGGCGTTATGGGGTTGTAGCAGCTTGGGGAATTTCGTATTTATTTATTTATTCATAAAAAAAACTAGCTAGCTCGGCGTTATGGGGTTGTAGCAGCTTGGGGGATTATGTATTGAGTCATTTATTTATAAAAAAAAACCCGCGTACAAAAAGCCACAAGCAAAAATATATTTTCATAAGAAAAAACAATAAAATAGTTCTACAGTCCGCAGCAGATGTTCTCGAGGTTAAATGGAATCGGTCCGCTTATATACCTATATATCGGATGCCCGAACCAGCGTCTCGGCTTGTAAGCTCTGAACATAGCGTTTTTGCCTTTAGAAAAAATATCGTGTCCAACCCTGACTCGACCGACTCGAGCGTTGAGGTTGCGATGAACAAGTGTGTCTGTTTGAGATTTACCGCCTTTTATTGCCACGTGATTGGTCATGCGAGCGACCCACGCCAGAGCTGCCCAGAGTGACCAGTTTCCGCCCTCACCAGTCTTGCTGCGACCGTGATGCCGCGACCACGCATCACGGGACTCAGCGCCGTCGTCGTAGATCGACCGCTTATCTACGACGATTCCACCTAGTTTCCCAGAGGTAGAGTGCCACCCGGTCAAAACGGCGTGACCACTCTCCTCTATTGTAAACCTTAGAAACCGAAAAATAAATTTATCACAAAAGTTAGAGTTCATTTAAATGCCAGTGTTAGTTATTTGAAGCCCAGTGATTCCTGCCTTCTCCTCGTCCCTTTTGACTCGCGTTAATTTTTCTATTCTCAAACATTTGGCATCCCTTGTGGGGAAAAGTTCCCCGGAAAAAGCGCGTCGCGAGTGAAAATAGAAGAGAAATGCATCGACGCCGCCAGTTTCATAACCGCAAACGGCAAAGACGCCTCGCCGGAGAGCCACGTGAAGCTTCGCGGCCATATTGGAAAAGGGGAGAAGTTTCGCCTACAGTACGAGCCACGGAGCAACAAAGACGCCCAACGGCCCGACCAAAAACTAAGACGACGGTGGATCGGAAGGCGACTCGGCAACACCACTTGCCATCAGCTGAAGACCATCGGCCTGCTACATCCCTGCCGCACTGCAGCCCCTCTGCAGTGGGAGAGAGAGGGAAGGCACCTCGACCATCTGACTCCGCTAATACGGTGGGTCCGCTCCAAGTCGCAAACTTGTGTTGCGCAATTTAATAATTTCAATTTTTTCTTGTATTTGTTTAGTCTTGGAACTGTGTGGGTAAAGTTAGCTGCATTGTTCTCCATTCTATTTTGCCTTTTTCTTAAATTTATTTATTTTTATCTTTCCGAAACAAATAGTCAGTTGACCCAATTCCTCAATAATTGAGTACAGCTGTTACTATTTTGGTAAACAATTGATTATTTTAGGGTCAAGTGACCAATAAAATTAGGAATAATTTTTTCAATTTTTACTTTGTTAATATTGAGCTCACCTGAAAACTTAATTTCATTTTATTTTGTTCCACCTTATCTGACATTATTGAATTTGCAGGTGAAACTACCTGTTAAACTGAGGTCCACGCTTACTGTCCAACCACATATGAGCAACCTTTGGCACCTGTGGGAGCAAGCGAAGGGACTTTCTTCACTAACTGGTAGTCCTCGAGTCCTTGTACAGCTGCAGCAGCACTCCCAGAGTTCTTCGATAGCCTTGGGTTCAAATTTACTGTTTCTTATGGTTGTTAGAGTCAGCGTTGGAATCAATTTTTTTCCAATCTTATTTAGTATAGTATAAGCTCAAATTATTTGCATTGTTGAAATAGTTACTGATTGTTTCATTTTTTCAATTATATATTTTTTCAAAAATTCTAATTGAATTTTTTATACATTTTAGGTTGTTTCAAGACAAATTTTCAAAAGATCAATCCAAGTGCCTAATAACCCTTGCCTACTCAACCCAATTAGAGTTGTTTAGGGATCTTGATTTCCTTTTTTTCTCTATAGTTTTTTTTATTGATCTATTTACCTTTTCTCTTCTACACTTAATTTTTGATTTTTTCACCAGCTTCATTTTTTCTAAACTTTAATTAAAGATTATGCTTAAGTTTTCTTCCAAAATCAGCCACCTGCCTGGCTTAGTTGTTTGTTATTTAACCCATTAAGTCCGAGGATTTTTTGAATTTTTGGTTGTGTTTGAGCTGGGAAATCTTAGGGAAAACTGTGAAAAATGTATACCTGAATACCCTATGACCCTATTTTCAAGTATGCCCTACACGATAGTATAGTTCAAAAAAGTCAAAAATTCGATTTTCATTTGTTTATAAACAAATTAAAAAAAAAAACAAGATTTTTTTTGCACTTTTTTTTTTTTAATCGAAAAATTGAGTGGTTAAAAAATTTTTTACACACTTTAGAATATCATCACGGGTGATCACGCATTTCAAAGTTTCCAAATCTTCTTGAAAATTGTAGCTGCGATTTTTGTAAACAAAATGGCGGCCAAAACACTGCGAAGAAAAAATTCGTAAAGCAGCCGAAGGCGGAACCAACATCGAAAAACTTATTTTGCTCAAAAATATTTATTGAAAAAGCATAAAAAGTCTTTGAAATGTTAATTGTTAATATTTTTATCATTTCAATTGCATATATGCGAGTATTGGGCCCAATAGGGAGGGACCCAAAAATAAACATTGAGAAATCGAAAAATAAAAAATACTAACTTACTCTACGTAAAATTATAAGAACAAAATATACTTGGTGTTTTTTTTATTGGGGCCACTATTTTTTCATAAAAATTCGTTGAAGTTGGGACTATCAACCAATTGAGTCCAAGGATTTTTTGAATTTTTGGTTGTGTTTGAGCTGGGAAATCTTGGGGAAATCTTGGGGAAAATGTATACCTGAATACCCTACCCCCCTATTTTCAAGTATGCCCTGAACGATGGTGTAGTTTAAAAAAGTCAAAAATTCGATTTTCATTTGTTTATAAACAAATTAAAAAAAAAAAACAAGATTTTTTTTGCACTTTTTTTTTCTAATCGAAAAATTGAGTGGTTAAAAAATTTTTTACACACTTTAGAATATCATCACGGGTGATCACGCATTTCAAAGTTTCCAAATCTTCTTGAAAATTGTAGCTGCGATTTTTGTAAACAAAATGGCGGCCAAAACACTGCGAAGAAAAAATTCGTAAAGCAGCCGAAGGCGGAACCAACATCGAAAAACTTATTTTGCTCAAAAATATTTATTGAAAAAGCATAAAAAGTCTTTGAAATGTTAATTGTTAATATTTTTATCATTTCAATTGCATATATGCGAGTATTGGGCCCAATAGGGAGGGACCCAAAAATAAACATTGAGAAATCGAAAAATAAAAAATACTAACTTACTCTACGTAAAATTATAAGAACAAAATATACTTGGTGTTTTTTTTATTGGGGCCACTATTTTTTCATAAAAATTCGTTGAAGTTGGGACTATCAACCAATTGAGTCCAAGGATTTTTTGAATTTTTGGTTGTGTTTGAGCTGGGAAATCTTGGGGAAATCTTGGGGAAAATGTATACCTGAATACCCTACCCCCCTATTTTCAAGTATGCCCTGCACGATGGTGTAGTTTAAAAAAGTCAAAAATTCGATTTTCATTTATTTATAAACAAATTAAAAAAAAAAAACAAGATTTTTTTTGCACTTTTTTTTTCTAATCGAAAAATTGAGTGGTTACAAAATTTTTTACACACTTTAGAATATCATCACGGGTGATCACGCATTTCAAAGTTTCCAAATCTTCTTGAAAATTGTAGCTGCGATTTTTCTAAACAAAGTGGCGGCCAAAAAACTACGACGTAAAAATTCGTAAAGCAGCCGAAGGCGGAACCAACATCGAAAAACTTATTTCGCTCAAAAACGAGGCCTTCAGATGTATTTATTTATTTATTTATTTATTTATGTTATTTATTTATTAGATTATTTGATTTTTCTGTTAAAAAAATAAATTAATAAATAAATACTTGAATTTTTATTTATTTCCTTTTTTTGTTATGCAGTGTCAAACTGAATACGAAATATATGTTCAATAAAAATAGCCTGCGTATTTTATAATTATTAGAAATACAATTTTGTTATGCAGAAGAAGAGAAAGTAAGAAAGAACAACGGATTCATTGATGCTGTTAAAGCTTTTGCCAGGTGTATACGACTATAGCTGAAAGGCATAGAGTCTGCTTCGTAATCACAAGTCCATGGGTTCAAATCCCGCTTAGAGCAAAAAGTATCTCAAATACAGAAAAAAATTGTAAATCCAAAAAAAAAAAAACAATTCGTCTTCCAATGACTTTAAATCTTTTTTTTTTTTTCTACTTTCAATTACACCTTTTTGAAAGGATATACTTCACCAAATATTGGTCTGAACTGAATAAAAAACTATAAGAAAAATTAACTTTTAGTAAAAAGCGATCAGACTAAAATTATCATAGATGCAGGCTAGAAAAAATTACAAGAAAATTTTGTTCAATTATATCCATAAATCAAATCTTTTATAAAGAAATATTTCATCAGATATAAAGAAAAATTGGCAGATTGAGAGTTGAAAAAAAAAAAAATTTTTTTATAGCCTAAGGATGAAATTTTTTTTTTCAATCACCACGAAGTCAACGCCTCTGAGAAATTTTTATTACGACTTTTACAGTTTACAACTGTATCTGCGCTTTTTCTGAATACTCGCCGTGAGCGGGATTCGAACAACGATCTAAGCATTGCTAAACTGGCTCTTTGCTGCTTTAGCCAACGGCCGTGTACAGATTTACAGATTTAGACTTCATTTATATGTAAAAATAATAAATTATGAATTTTCTGTAGCAATAATAGTCTTTACCAATCTCTCTCAATCAAAAATTATAAAAATGTATAGAAAATTTTTAAAAAGTAACAATAACTCGTCAAATTGTAAATTTCATCTCTTAGCCGTTACACTTATAAAATACAAAACATAACGTTGCCCAACACCTACCACGCGGAGGTTGATGAAACAAAGTGTCTTTTTTTTTTTTTTTTTTTTTTTATTACTTTTATACTTTTTTTGTGTTTTTCTAATTTTTTTTTTTTTTTTTTTTTTATCAATTTTTTTATAAAAATAATTTTTTAGTTCAACAATGAAACTTTCTTAGAAATTATGAAAACTTTTAGACTACAATAAATTTAATGATTATTTTTAGGAACGCAATTTTGACAAATAGATAAGCTGCACTTTTCACAGTACAAACGTGTCCTAATGGGACAGAAGCAACATTTTCTTAGTTTTTCTTTAGTCAAAATTTGGTGATTGCCTCTAGTAGACTTTTCCTTTGAAAGATAATGCTTGGAAATTGCCATCATAAAGTCAAGCGAACTTGATTTTTTAGTTTCCTTGCCGTGAACATAGTTCGAAAGAACAACTGCATTAGCTATTGACGCTTGAATAAGACGAATAAAAACGATCCACGTCCACTTTTTAGACCTTATGCAAGGCATAGCGTAGTTACAACGTCCATCATGAACGTCAACGCCACCCATATTTTTATTATAAAGTTGGAATGCATTAGGGAAAGCAATTTCTTCTTTTTCTTTTTTTTCTTTGCTCCTCCTTTTCGCTGTGTATGTGGGTGTGACACCAGCAGCAGTAGAAACCATCGACACTGGTTTAGAGTCCTGCAATGTAATGTAATTTATACCACTACTTTTTTCGTATTTCACTGCAACTGTACCTTTCGGTGACTTTTTAGGAATAACATTTTTTTCCTTTACACGATTTTCTCGGATAGTACCAGTCGAACGAACCCCTAAGTTTTTTAAATGTAAAACAAGATCAAAACTAGTAAATAAATTGTCCATGTATAAATGATAAAGAGGCAGTTTCCTAAAAGTTACGTTTGAAAAAAAGTGCTGAAGCAAACTCATAACAACACGAGTACCTAAAGAACATTTTTCAAGTTTATTGTCAGCTATTGCAGAGTTTTTACCACAGTACAAATCAAACTCAAGTAAATAGCCATCAGGAGTGCAAAGACCCCAAAATTTCAAGCCAAATCTAATGGGCTTCCCTTTTATGAATTGTTTCAGAATAGTTCTACCATAAAACTTGGCCATCATCTCGTCAACGGCCATTGCAGCTTGAAAATATCCAAATTGCTGGATGTTTTCCCTGAATAAATCAATAATTGTACGTACACGCCATCCAAAATCATTTTCATTTTCATCTGCAGGTTTAGAATATTTGATGTTTGATTTTATTTGCTGAAATTTATCGCGAGCCATAGCCGCTTTTACTGGCTCAAATGACAAAAAAGGATCATTTGACCAGTAGTGTTTGTAAGATTTTCGCGAATTGTAGGCTGATGCAATTAAAATACCTATAAAAACGTTAAGTTCACCCATCGTTAGTTCATACCCGTTTGCTCGAGTACACATAATTATGTGATTTTTTATACTATCTGAAAAAAAAGTTTCAAATAGTTCAACACAATTCATACTTTTTATTTTTTTTTTGTTAGCATCAGACATTTGGCAACTATTTTCAACGTTTTGTGGATAAATTTGTTCTCCCTCGACCCACTCATAAACGTATTTATCCTCCAAACGACTGTTATTGCTAACATAATTTTTTGATGCTTGAGAATAAGTTTTTTGTGAAGTTTTATCATTTTGAGAATCGTTTGTACAGTCGTCGCTTTCTTCAGCTCCTGAGCCTTCGCTTTCATCTCCAGAATAATTTGGATCAGGTATGCAATATCGTTCGTCATCTTCATCAGAACTGAAATATTCTGATTCAGAATCAGTATCAGGAGGTTTAGCTGGTCTAGGTCGCTTTGGTCGCATATTGAAAAGTTTGAAATTATTCAATCACTAAAAATTGAACAGATTTCAAAATTTTTTCAATTTATTTATTTATTTGTAGTCTGGACTAGCTTGAAATTCGCTAAAATTATCAGCCACAGTCTTTGAGCAGCTCCCCTGGTGGAACTTATCATCTGCCAGGGTAAAAATGTCATCAAACCAACCATTGTTTATATTCTTTTTTCACCTAATTTATTAGTATGTTGTTTAAACGTGACGCCACCTAGCGGACTCTTTTCGTTATGAAGCATGTTTACCCTAGCAGATGACAAGAATTTTCACCATTGTCATTTATAAAAAATGTTTTTTCATTTTTATTTTTTTTTTCGAAATAAATTATTATTTTTTATAAATATATAAATTATTGGAAATATCTGCAAACATTAAAAATATTCTGTTCATTTAGTTTTCTCTTCAATTAGTTTTTGCCCAACTAGAATGACTACATTCAAAATTTTATTAATTTTTACAAAAACATAATGTAATAAAATGTAAAAAAATAAAATATATTGTACGTTACATTTCTTGTATTTTTTTTTTATTTATGGCAATAATTTTGACTCTATGCCTTTCAGCTATACTCGTATACACCTGGCAAAAGCTTTAACAGCATCAATGAATCCGTTGTTCTTTCTTACTTTCTCTTCTTCTGCATAACAAAATTGTATTTCTAATAATTATAAAATACGCAGGTTATTTTTATTGAACATATATTTCGTATTCAGTTTGACACTGCATAACAAAAAAAGGAAATAAATAAAAATTCAAGTATTTATTTATTAATTTATTTTTTTAACAGAAAAATCAAATAATCTAATAAATAAATAACATAAATAAATAAATAAATAAATAAATACATCTGAAGGCCTCGTTTTTGAGCGAAATAAGTTTTTCGATGTTGGTTCCGCCTTCGGCTGCTTTACGAATTTTTACGTCGTAGTTTTTTGGCCGCCACTTTGTTTAGAAAAATCGCAGCTACAATTTTCAAGAAGATTTGGAAACTTTGAAATGCGTGATCACCCGTGATGATATTCTAAAGTGTGTAAAAAATTTTTTAACCACTCAATTTTTCGATTAGAAAAAAAAAGTGCAAAAAAAATCTTGTTTTTTTTTTTTAATTTGTTTATAAACAAATGAAAATCGAATTTTTGACTTTTTTAAACTACACCATCGTTCAGGGCATACTTGAAAATAGGGGGGTAGGGTATTCAGGTATACATTTTCCCCAAGATTTCCCCAAGATTTCCCAGCTCAAACACAACCAAAAATTCAAAAAATCCTTGGACTCAATTGGTTGATAGTCCCAACTTCAACGAATTTTTATGAAAAAATAGTGGCCCCAATAAAAAAAACACCAAGTATATTTTGTTCTTATAATTTTACGTAGAGTAAGTTAGTATTTTTTATTTTTCGATTTCTCAATGTTTATTTTTGGGTCCCTCCCTATTGGGCCCAATACTCGCATATATGCAATTGAAATGATAAAAATATTAACAATTAACATTTCAAAGACTTTTTATGCTTTTTCAATAAATATTTTTGAGCAAAATAAGTTTTTCGATGTTGGTTCCGCCTTCGGCTGCTTTACGAATTTTTTCTTCGCAGTGTTTTGGCCGCCATTTTGTTTACAAAAATCGCAGCTACAATTTTCAAGAAGATTTGGAAACTTTGAAATGCGTGATCACCCGTGATGATATTCTAAAGTGTGTAAAAAATTTTTTAACCACTCAATTTTTCGATTAAAAAAAAAAAAGTGCAAAAAAAATCTTGTTTTTTTTTTTAATTTGTTTATAAACAAATGAAAATCGAATTTTTGACTTTTTTGAACTATACCATCGTGTAGGGCATACTTGAAAATAGGGGGATAGGGTATTCAGGTATACATTTTTCACAGTTTTCCCTAAGATTTCCCAGCTCAAACACAACCAAAAATTCAAAAAATCCTCGGACTTAATGGGTTAAATTGTATTTCAGTTTAATATCTATTCCACCAATAATATTCATATGTTTGAATATTTTTTCAGTTTCCTTTATTTGAAGAATAATTGCCTCATCTTAAATTGTATTTCAGTTTAAATTCTATTCCACCAATAATATTCATATGTTTGAATATTTTTTCAGTTTCCTTTATTTAAAGAATAATTGCCTCATCTTAAATTGTATTTCAGTTTAAATTCTATTCCACCAATAATATTCATATGTTCGAATATTTTTTCAGTTTCTTTTATTTAAAGAATAATTGCCTCATCTTAATTGTATTTCAATTAAAGATTGTTCCACCACTGATATTCATAAGTTTGAATATTTTTTCCATTCTTTTTTTAAAGAATAATTGCCTCATCTTAATTGTATTTCAGTTAAAGATTGTTCCACCAGTGACATTCATAAGTTTGAATATTTTTCCATTCTTTCATTTAAAGAATAATTGTGTTTCAATTTACATTTTCACCACTCATGTTTTTTTTGCCTTGTCCAAATCGCCTCAAGTTTAGGAAACAAATTTAAATTGTGTTTCAATTTAAATTTTCCCAAGCCAAAAGATAGTTTTAACTTTTACCTATTGATTAATTATTTCAAATACCACCCTACCTTGCAAAATGAATAAACCAAATTCATTTGCGCAAATCCTTAGCAGGCAAGCTATAATCCGAAATCGAATCGTCACTCATTTCGAAATATTTAAGCGAAAAGGAGCCTTGATGATTCACGAGTTAGCAGAGAAGCGCATCCTGCGTCTCGAACAACTCTGGCAAGAGTTTATCCAAAATGATCAAAGTTTAAGAAACTGCCGGGATGTAGACCGTGGCCACGACTACTTCGTCAAAAACATATTCTACCATACGCAGGACACCTTTGATGACGTGTGGTGTGACTACATCCAATTTCTTAAAATTGAGCCACCTGTGACTCCCTTAGTCCAGGTTTTGATATCACCCATTGAGAACGAGCCACCTGAACCGCTTGAGTTTCAGGACCTGGCTAATTATTTTAAAATTCAGCTACCTGCGACACCTCAAGTCCAGGCCTCGGCTACTCATGTCGAAGTCCAGCCTCCTGATCTAATCCATGTTCAGACTCCGGCACCAATCTACGAATTCAAGTCCTTGATTAAGGCAGAGCCACCTGAACCACCTCAAGTTCGGGCTCCGGCTACCCCCTTCAAAATGGAATCACCTGAGACATCTCAAGTCCAGGGTCCAACGAACCTCTCCAAGAGCAAGCCATCTGCGGCTGTCCTGGCTCAGGCACCGGCTATCGCTTTCGAGAAACAGCCACCTGAATTACTTAGAGTTCAGGCTTCGGCTGCACCTTTCAAAATTCAGCCCCCTGCGACACACTTAGTCCAGGCTTCGGTTATACACTCCAAAATTCAGACACCGGCAACGTGTCTTAAAGCTCAGCCACCTGCGACAATTAAATTAATTAAAGTCCAGACGCTGGCTACCATGACAAAAGTACAGCCACCTGAACTAATCCAGCTTCAGGCACCGGCTATACTCTCAAAAATAAAGCCACCTGAACCACTCCAGGTTCAGGCCCCAATCACGATCTCAAGCGTTCAGCCACTTGAAGTTACTCAACTTCAGACCCTGGCTATATCATTATTTAACTGTTGGGTTTTCGACCCAGGAATTTTCCTTGGACAGAGCAATAGGCTCTTACCAAAATTGCCCAGTAAGCCTCTACGTTTGATCGTACGCTTACTAACCACCCTAGACTTAACCTACAATTATTTTTATATATTACTTAATGTTATTTTTATTTTTATTATGTTCACAGATATTATTAATCGACTACAGTCGATTAAGGCGGGCGGAATGTTTGAGATTTACCGCCTTTTATTGCCACGTGATTGGTCATGCGAGCGACCCACGCCAGAGCTGCCCAGAGTGACCAGTTTCCGCCCTCACCAGTCTTGCTGCGACCGTGATGCCGCGACCACGCATCACGGGACTCAGCGCCGTCGTCATAGATCGACCGCTTATCTACGACGATTCCACCTAGTTTCCCAGAGGTAGAGTGCCACCCGGTCAAAACGGCGTGACCACTCTCCTCTATTGTAAACCTTAGAAACCGAAAAATAAATTTATCACAAAAGTTAGAGTTCATTTAAATTCCAGTGTTAGTTATTTGAAGCCCAGTGATTCCTGCCTTCTCCTCGTCCCTTTTGACTCGCGTTAATTTTTCTATTCTCAAACAGTGTCCATGTTTTATTTCATAATTTTTGATATTGTTGACGTAACTGTAAAAAGATCCTCTGAGCCGTTAGTATAAAAAAAAAAATTCTCCATGAAGTTCCATTTAAAGACAGGTAGAAGTAGAGTTCAGCAGCAGACAGTCATTGTGGTGAGTGAGACCGCGAAGCGTTTTTAGGGAACCTTCATGAAAAGTACTATTTTTTTTAAGTTCAAGTTCAGCTTTAAGTCCCGCAATCTTAATTTACCTATTCCAACTTTTCATTACATTCAAATACGCGTAAGTTTGGCTTAAAATCTCTTAGAGGTCTCAACAACCTCCTAAATTGAAAATTCTTTCGGCTGTTTTCAAAAATTTAGATAAAAAAACAGTTACTAAACTTCTAGAGAAATCAAAACGAGTGTCTAGGGCTAATCTGATTGCCTTCAAAATCTTATATATTATTTAAAATACGCTGATAATAAGTGCTCCACAATCAAATAATGATTGGAGCTTGTAACAAGCTTCAATCATAATTTCTCAGAAGTCCCTCTATCTGAATTCTAACAAAAGTTAGAATTTTTCAAAATAGACCTTATAATAACCGAAATCATGGTTTTTTTTTTCTTCTAACTTTGAATCGATGCTGCATGCACTAGAAATGAGATAGAAACCTCTAGTTTGCGGCACAAGTCTTGTATTGAGTAGTACTTCAGGCAAAAAGAGTTTCAAGAAAATCCGTGGACCCCATTTGCATGATTTAAAAAAAGTAAAATTTATTTTGTTGATACTAATAATAAGGTATTTTTAAATTTCACACATTTTTAATCTTAAAAGTGTGCTCTTCAATTTATATTTTTATTTTTTCTCATCAAAATTTCAAAACAACCTGTCAAATGCCTATAATGGTATAAAATAGTAATGTATCAGAGTCGTATCCCAATGTTTTCAAAATACAAGTTAAGTTTCAAGCAAAATGACGGAAAAATTATTTCAATGTTGAAAGGTTTTTTACTCAAATCTCAAAATTTACAAATTTTATGAAAGAAACTCTTTTACTTTTCAACTCAAGCCTACACGGAGAAAGAGGTACATCATGAAACTTGGTGTTACAGCGCCATCGTTTTACATGATGCGTGGTGCAGCGTGATTCCAAGTCACACTTCGTATTTCCAAGTGCATGCACCATGTTTTCCAGTGCAAAATTTTTAGAGAGACAATTTCGATAGAGCAGACGACGGCACTCGGAACACCGACGTAACCAGTTTTTCAAAGTTTTACATTAAAATTTGTGTACGATTCTTACTTTGAAATGTTCTTGCTATCTTTCCTAACAAATTTATAAACTTCAATTATGATTTAGGACTTGATATTTATATTTATACGATTTTAAAGTTTCGAGGTTAGAGATTCAGCAGAACTTGAGTAACTGAGAAAAAAGCATGCGTCAAATGCGTACACTGGAAAACACCGTGCACACATTGTGTTTCATAGTGTGTCTCCTTCTCCGTGTATGGGAAAAGTGAGGCGCAGCTTATCTAAAAGAGCGACTTATTTATGGGTAAGTATGGAACTTGGGATTCGTAAAATCAATTTTGTTTTTATTAAGCATTTTTTATGAATAAAATTTGTTGTAAAATATTGTGTTTAATATAAAATTCTATTTAAATTACTTCGGTAAAGTTTTCGTTTTAAATGTATGTACTTGTTGACGATTGCGCCGCTTAATCTTATTATTATAAAGGTTTGAAATTGAATCTTTGGTCTGATTTCTTTTGCGTCTTTTTTGTGGATTTAATTTGTCACTTTTATGTTTATATGACTTCAACAATTTGCAGCTATCACTAAATACTGAATCAGTTGAGTCAGAGAATGTTTCATTTATTGCTCTTGCATGAATCGAATTTTTGTAGTTTCTTAAATTTACATGCTTTTTAATCTGTACAAAATTAAATTATTATTTTATTTTGAACTTTGAAAACTAAATTTATTGTTTAGTTTTTCAACTCTTCATTCTATTTTTTTTTTTTTTTTTTTTAATTTTACTGTACCTAATATAGACTCTCTAAGCGTAAATTGTCATGTGTATCACCAAAGCAGTATATTTCAATTTTCAAGGTTTCATAGTAAAGCATGAATCAAGATCTTTCAAGTAAGACCTAATATGTCCGATGTAATAAGTGCCTAATCCTTATGATTGTGATTTCGAAAAAAGGACAAATAGAAACTTATATTATTTATTTTTGAAATTTTAAACAAATATCATGCATCTTTTTGTGATAGCAAGCTTAAGTTTAATCACTATAAATGTTCAACACGTCAAAATAAATCATTTAAATAAAATGAAGAAACTCTATTTATAAATATATAGCTTTCTATTTTAAAAAAATTTTAATTTGATTAACTTAACATAAAAAAAATTAATAATGAAAAGCAAAAATTACTTATAAGATTTACTTCTGCCTTGAATGTTCCCTATAAAATTTAAATTTTACAAGGTGCTCCTATTGCGGAGAGGTTATCAGAAGAAGGATTGGCTTAAAAAATTTTTCTTTGTGCTGCTATAAATTGTATTGCTTTATATATTTAAATTTACATTGCTTTGTGCTTTGTAGTTTAAATCAAGTTGACGATGGTTGATACCAGCGATTTGACGGTTGCTGAACTAAAGCAAATGACGAGACAAAGAGTTACAAGCTACTTGAAACAAACCTGAATCAATACTTCGGATCAAAGAGGCAAACCAAATGAATCGTGGATCAAGGAGTTTCATGAGGAAAATAACCCGTTATTAAAGAAGGTTATTGAGGCTAATGATCGTTTGACAACCGAAAAAATTCTTTGGTAGAAGAACTCGAAAATTTGAAACAGACTCTTCAAGATTTACGTGCTGTTCAAGGAAATCAAGAAAATCTGTGAAGGTTAGGTCGTAATAATGAAATTGTTTCTGGTAGAACCAATGATTTTTTAGATTCTCATAACAATTTATCTGAGGAATCTCGACACTTGAATAATCATCACAGTAATTCTCTAAGCTAACCTCAAGATGCAAATACATTGTCGTAAACGGGAGATACACTGGATTCAACAAATGATGTTCAACAAGTCGTGACAAATGGTGTTCATCGAGCTTTTAGTAGTGGTATTCACGTGATTTTGACATCGGTATTCATCGTAACTCAAACATTGGTAAAATGTCTTCAAATCGAATTAACTGCAGTGGTGGATTACAACGTTCTCAATATGATTCTCAAAGCAATTTTTATCAATCTCAAAATAATTACAATAATGATTTTAAAATTGTGAATGTTGTGAGTGAATTATTGAATCGTTTCAGTGGACTGAGTGAGAGCTTTAAAAATTGGGAAAGCCGGGTTTAATTAATTATTGGAACTTATAAAATATCCTATGACATAGTTAGAATTTTGATCGGCAAAAAATTGAAAAGTAAAGCTCTTGCATGGTTTCATTCTAAGCCTGAATATCTTGAATTGAAAACTGACGATTTATTAAGTGCTTTAAAAAAAAATGTTTTTTAGAAAAGTTGATCATTTTAAATTGAGAGAAGTTTTTGGAAATTGTGTTTGGCAGAGAAATAAAAATTTTAGTGAGTATGTTCATCAGAAAATTATTTTAGCCAATAAAGTACGCATTGAAGAAGATCAATTGATTGATTGTTTGATTGAAGGCTTTCCAGATGAGAATTTGAGAGATCAAGCTAGAATGCAGAAATTTTTAACTGTAGAGTGACTATTAAATGCTTTTGATAAAATTTTATTGAAAAATAAAAAAAAATTTGTAAGTGAAAAATTTAAAGTAAGTAAAACTGGAATTGATGAGAAACCTTTTAAAAAAAGTGAGATTTAAACGCAAAGACGTTGTTACAATCATGGAGATTATGATCATTTGTCATTTGATTGTAAAAAAGAAAAGAGAGAGAAAGGTTCTTGTTTTAAGTGTTTTTCTACTGGATATATTAAGGATTGTCCACTGATTAAAAATCGTGAATTCTCGGAGATTTCTATTGTTGAGAATGATTTTGACGGGGATTAAATTTAGAAAGCTATCGAGCTTGAATTTGAAGAAGAAAATCATTTATGTACAATTGAAACTTTGTCTCTCTTAGATATGGTAGCCCAATCACATTCATAAAAGAAAAATTTGTTGATTCCGGATTAATTGAATGAGTCATCCAAGTGACCCACGCCAGAGCTGCCCGGAGCGACCAGTTTCCGCCCGCACCAGTCGTGCTGCAACCGTGATGCCGCAACCACGCGTCACCGGACTCAACCCATCGTCGTAGATCGCCCGCTTATCTACGACGAATTCACTCAACTTACCCAAGGCTGAGAGACTCCCGGCCTAAATGGTGAGCTCTCTCTCCTTATTTGTAAAAAGTGTATAATAAATAGTTAACTCAAGTTCAACATTAAACCTCAGTGTTGTGCTTTTTAACTACCCTCTTTTCACTTTCCCACTCCCTAGCGATAGCAGTAATTTATTTCTTATATTTAATACAGTACATTTAACTCAATTGCAAACATTTGGTCCTAACCGAGCCGGATGGACCACGCAACAAAAAGTGTAGTGCGAGATTAAGTGAGTGAAGCAGTGAAAAAATTAATAAAAATTTAGAAATACAGTGTCTGTCTTGCATTGTATTGCACGACAGAGTTCAAGAAAAAAATAACCGCAAACAAAGTTTCTGTCGTGTTGCGTCGTCCACGGCAGAATCCTAGAAAGAAAAAAAAAGAGATCGACTACATGCATTGCGTCGGTATTCGACCGACAGCCATCACCGAACGCAAAGGCAAGGACGCCGCAAACGCCAAAATTCAAGAGCGGGGCGGTCATCTTTAACAAGAGCAAATCACGAGGCAGCAACGCCGGAAAGAAGAAGGTGACGTCACGACCCACCAGCAGCTCAGCAGTAACAGCAGCGTGATACCCCCTCCCTACCACATTACAACGACGAGCCGTCGTAGGTCCCTCTACGCGTCGTGCGGACTGCAGCCGACAGTAGGAGTGAGAGAGACAACAGACAGTAGCGCTTCGTACATCGCACACTTGCAGCGCACGCAGACGGGCACATCGCCTGCCTTCAGCTGAACAGCGACACAACACATTCTGAGTGCATTCGCCGCTGGAGAATAATTTTGGTGTGTCAATTTCAATACTGTTTTTTTCCCTTTTTTTTATATCTAATAAGTTGAATTAAATTTCTTATTTTTATTAAGGTTACCAAAGCTGGAGGGTAAAGTTCTATTTTCAAGTTATAAAAATAACAGCATGTTTTCAGGCAAAGTTTTTTGTGACATTACTGTTATTTAGTTTTTGTTCAAAAACCTAAGATTTGCTTTTTATTTATTTTAATTTAAACTCATGAATTAATTCTCTAAAACAAGTTTTTGGTAATAATTTAAATTAATGAATTGCAAAATATTTTCATTTCTAAAGCAAATTGTTAACACATTGTCATATGTGTTGTTACTGGAAGACTAATTTGTACTGACTTTATAGGATTAGACCTGCAACTAGAATTATAACTAAAATGGTTGGTTCTGGCTCAGGACTCTTCAGCAACTTCAAAGTGGACTTTCATCACCATAAACTGATAGTCCAGCTTCCTGATGGTCCAGCCAATCTTCAAATTGTCCAGCTAGCAATCATTCATGCTTCGTTTACATTCTTGGTGTCAAGACGAGCACTCAATCTGGTAGTTTGTGGTTGCTTGAAAGACTCCCAAGTCTTCGATGGAACTACTTTACATGATTTGCTGTATCGTATACTATCTTTTAGTTTATTTTCACAATTTATAGAATTAGATTTTCATCACAATTTATTCAGTAGTTTTTCCATTTTTTCTGAAATTTGGTTTTTTTTTCAGGATTTGGTTTTAAGATAAAAATCAAATTCACCCCCTTATCATATTTTTCAAAGTCCAACTCAAACTTCATTTATCCTTTACACCCATGCTCACTTTAATTAACACTTGCGTAATTAATTCCATTTCAAGCTTTTAGTTAACATTCGCGTAACTAAAATCAGTTCCAAGTCTGATTCAGTTTAGTTAACCTTCGCTTAACTAAGGTTTCGTTTCAGGTAAGGTTCACCCCTTTCTAAATAAAGGTTACATTTTCACTTAATTTCATCCCAGTTAACACTTGTGTAGTCGAGGTTGCAAATTCCCATTCAAATTCACGTACATACTTTTTAAATTAGTTGACCCTCGTTCAACTGAAAATTCACTCTTTGGTTTAGCTGATCCTCGTTCAGCTAAAGACTCACTCTTTTTAAGTTTAGTTGACCCTCTTTCTACTAAAAAGACTCTTTTGGGCTAAGTTGACACCTAGTCAGCTTAAATACACGCTTTAGGTTTAGTTGACCCTCGATCAGCTAAAAATTCATCTTTCAATTTAGTTGGCATTCGCTTAACTAAAAATACTCAGAATTGGTTTGGTTGACGCTCAGTCGGCTAAAGCACACTCTTTGGATATTGTTGATAATTATTCAACTGCACCTCTTTAGAACTTCACATCAAATTCACCTTTCTTAATTCTCAGTTAAGACCCAACATTATGCACTGCCACGCATTGAGTCAAGCCATGCATAACTCAAACCATTTAGTTTTACTTGTACTTCACCAAGTAATTTTTCAAGTTTTAAACATGCAAGCTGCATTACAAGCAGTGCACTACCTTAAATAGAATTTCTAATCACTTTTACAATTTCATAGCCATGGATGCAGAAGACCTTACAATTCTTCACGCTGAAGTGCGATTACAGAGATTAGACCAGCAGTGGCAATGCTTTGCCCAACTCCACAAGGACATACGCCTGCTCACTGACTGCGATCTTAGTCTTGAATACTTTACCCAAGATATTTTTTATGAAGCTCAAGATGCCTATGATCGCAACAAATCAAGATACTTGTCATTTATTTCTAATCCAGATGCTAAGTTGTTTACATTTTTATTGGTCCAGCCTGATATCAAAATTACAACTAATCATTTACCAAAAGGTCAGGATGCACCTAACTCTTTAAGCATTTGCCCTCAAAGCTTACAAAGCCTAGAAACTATCCAGCATAATTCACATCCAAGTCAGATTCATACCAAGAAAAATGTTGATGTACTAATAATTTCAGGCGACGCTAGTCGTAACCCTCCTTCAGAATCTGAGGCTTTGAAATCAGATAAAGTACCAACAGAGAAAACTCAAGTCAGTTTTAGTTTTCGAACTAATCTGCCAAGTCACAGACACCGGCTATTTTCACTGTCACTCAGCCACCTGCGACAGTCCAAGTCCAGGCTTCGGCTAATAAACTCAAAACTCAGCCCCCTGTGACACCAATCGTCCAGTTTCTGGCTAAATCCTTTGAAATCCAGCCACCAAAGCCACCCAAGGCTCAGGCGCCAGCTAGATTTATCCAGCCACCTGAACAGACTCAAGTTCAAGTTTTGGCTGGTTGTTTTAAAATTCGCCCACCTGAACTAATCCAAGCTAAGGCTTCGGCTTTGAATTTGAAAAATCAGCCACCTGAGCAGATCCAAGTTCACGCACTGGCCAAACCCAAACTTCAGCTACCTGAGACGCTCCAAGTCCGGGTACCTGCCACCATTTCCATCCCCAAGCCACCTGAAATACTTCAACTTCAAGCATCGGCTAAAGGCTTTGAGAGGCAGCCAGGTACACTGTCTCCGGTCCAGACACTGGCTACACTATTTTTTAACCATTGGGTCTCCGACCCAGGAATATCCAAGCTAATTTTTGGCACAGGCCATTTTGTAAATGCTGGATGTTTCATTTACAAAGACCTTTCTCAGGTCTTATTTTCTAAATTCCACTTCAGAGCTCATCGCTTAGACATCAAAACCTTTACTTTATTTACTATTTAACTTCTCACCTTTACTTAATATTACCATTTTTGTTTATTATGTTCACAAGTTATATTATTAATCGACCGCAGCCGATGAAAGGGTGCGGAATGTTCAAGATTAACCGCTTCTTTTTCACCACAGAATTGATCATCCGAGTGACCCACGCCAGAGATGCCCGGAGCGACCAGTTTCCGCCCGCACCAGTCGTGTTGCAACCGTGATGCCGCAACCACGCGTCACGGGACTCAACCCGTCGTCGTAGATCGCCCGCTTATCTACGACGAATTCACCCAACTTATCTGAGGCTAAGAGACTCCCGGCCAAAACGGTGAGCTCTCTCTCCTCATTTGTATAAAGTGTATAATAAATAGTTAACTCAAGTTCAACATTAAACTTCAGTGTTGTGCTTTTCAACTACCCTCTTTTCACTTTCCCACTCCCTCGCGATAGCAGTAATTTATTCCTTATATTTAATACAGTCCATTCAACTTAATTTTAAACATAAGTCTTACATATAATTAGTACAAATTTTAAAAGAGTTTTATTTTTTTATAAGTTATTAGGTTGGGTGTATCAACTTTTACATAACTATCTGTATTTTGTACGTAACTAATTGTAAGAACTATGTAAGATTTATCTCCCCAAAATGTTAAATTTTGAAAATTCATCCCTAACAAATTGAATTAAATTATTGTTTTAAAATTGAACAAAAAAAAATTATAAGGTTATGTCTTGGTTCCGTCACCGTGTACTGTACACGATGCACGGTACTTTGTAGCCTTTTATCTAAAATACTATAATTTATCCCATAAGGAATCCCCACTTAAGTTTTAAGAGACACTAGTTTTAGCTTTTAATCCAGGAGCCCATCCACAATTACCCACTTAATTTCACATAAATTTAAAATAATTCTTATGAGCAGTCTGCCACGCACCGTGTACGTTTACATTTATCTCTCACTCCCTAATGTATATCAAAGTCATTATTGGTGCTATCTACATCTCTCAAAATGTCCAATACGATACAAATACTGACCTTGAACACACAGTAGTTATAGAAGATCTCAAAAACAAACACCTTGATAATCTATGCTTATTTGAAGATTATAACCTTTCTAACATAACTTGGTCTAACACAAACTCATTGAATTTTATTTTTTTATTTTTCTTTTATATTTATTTATTATAGCATATTTAATCCTTAAGGACCATTATGTTAACAAAAGAAATTTCAAATAAATAATCATACATGATACAAGAGTATATAAAACAAAAAATGTAAAGCCTAATAATTATTATAAATCATTCACATCGTAGTTATTTATCAGATGTTGTTTTTGTATTGTAGATCAACTTTGTATTGCCTAGGAGTGAATAAATAGGAAAGGTGACTTTGTATTGATGATCCAGGCACAAATAATAACAAGATGTAATTTGTTATTGGTTTTTATTATTGCACAACGTTTCAAGGGCAATGCCCTCCTCTTCAGGTGTCTAAATAAAAATTATAATATTTATATAAAAATTAATAAAATATAATTGAATAAAATGTATTTAAGGTACAAAATAAATTATTAAAGTGCAGTATAAAGATAATTAAGACGTACCAAACAATTAGATAAACATCACAATGACTAAGATATAAAATCGATGTAAATATATATATATACAAACTTATAAAGGTGTAGATACAAAATATTGACTAGCGGTTAAAAGTCGAACGATAATAGCATAACAATTAAGGTACAAATAGACTAAAGTTAGATCTGAAGTTAGTTACAAAAGAGATCATTCATACGCAATAAATTAAAGATATAACTATACGAATCACTCAACTCATATGCATTAGTTTTTATATTAATACTATCCTTATCACAGTTTATGAAAAAGGATTCTGAAATCAAACGTTTAAAATGTACAATCTCTCTATCAAAAACTTTAGGATTATCAAAATCAAAAGTATGTTTTAAATCGCGCATATGTATACTGACTTCAGACTGTTTCTTGTAACATCTAGAACGTTCATTCATGCGCACAGAAAGGCAACGACTAGTTTCACCTATGTAATTGGCTTTACAATCTTTACATTTTATAAGGTATACACAGCCCTTAGTATCTAGAATATCAGTATTATCTTTACCTTAAGTTATAAATTTATTGAGAGTATGACTAAGTTTAGGAACAACTTTCAAATTATATTTAAAACACATCTTCTGGAATTCACAATAGATTTTATCGTTAACAAAAGGAAGAGCTATAATATTTCTCACATGGTTATTCGTGCAATCAGTAGTATTATTTGTGTCATTATATTTAAGAAATTTAAGTCTGTGTTGTACGTATTTGTCGATAAATTTAGCAGGGTAGTTATTAGCAATAAGTAATTGTGAAACAGTATGGAGATTTTGGGAATGAAATTCAGGTGATGACAGTTTGAAAGCTCTATCGGTAAGATTGTAAATCATATTAATTTTTAAATTCTTAGGATGTGCCGAATTATAATTAAGAAACCGACCTGAAGAAGTAGGCTTGGTATACCAGTTATAAGTCAGTCTGTCATTAGTAATTTTAAATAAAACATCAAGAAAGCACAAACCCAAATCAGACTCAATTTCGTAAGTAAATTTAAGATTGTCATTGTAGTTGTTAAAGGTGTTAAGTAGAACTTCGATATCTTCTTTGTGGACACAAAGAAACGTATCGTCTACATAGCGAATGAAAAATAAAATACGGCAATTTGATTTTTTAAGTAAATCGAAGCAATAGTTTTCCAAGTCGGTCATTACTAATTCAGCGAAACAGGGGGATGCAGGTGAACCCATAGGGGTACCAAAAATTTGTCTATAAATCTTACTATTGAATTGGAAATAGGTGTTGTTAAGTAATATTTTAATACCTTCAATAATGTCAACGTAGGGTATCTTACAATTCTGATTAATACTATTAAATCTTCTATCTAAAGATTGAATGACCAATGATTGAGGAATACAAGTAAATAAGGAAGAAACATCTAAAGAAACAAGTTTATAGTCCTTAGGTATCTGAAGGTTTTTAATTTTATTGATAAGATCAAAACTATTGAGTACTGAAAAATTGGATTTAAAATGACATTTTTTTAATTCATACAAAATAATGTTAGCCAGAAAGTGGATGGAAGAGTTAATAGTAGAAATGATAGGTCTAAAAGGGATGCCTTCTTTATGTAATTTGGGTAAACAATACATTTTAGGTAAATCAGAATCAGCAAAGGTGAATGGATTGGAATTAGGTTTAGTTTTGTTCTTAAATTTTTTGTATAATAAATCTTGCTCGTTAAGTCTGTGTAAAAAAGTAGATACAGTATCATTCATAATATTGATGGGGAATTTTCTTCTATTTGGGAAGAGATCACTATTTTGATAAGTATTAGCATCTGTAAGTAATAACTCAGATTTCCTGATATACTCCGCCTTATCAATACAAACAGTCTTATTATCCCGATCTCAAATGGTGGCACGGCAACCGTGTCAGATCATCCGTTCCGGGCCCGTTTGCCGTGCGTGGCCCGTGCACGGCTTGTAACGCTAATCCGGACCCGGCACGGATGATTTGCCGTGCGAGTTGCCGTTTGATCAGATATGTATACATATTCTATATATATGCCATATATGTTGTCTACTGTATCATTCATAAAAAACAATTGTAAATTGCTAAAATTACATTTATAAATTTATGAATGTAATAATTAAAAATAAATTAAATTTGATATAATATGTATATTGTAAATATTTGTGTCAGTGTGTGAATATACCAGTGTGTAAACAGTCATAATTACACGGTGATATTCGTTGCAGTGTCGTTATTTCTAAAATAATACTATTATATTAAGTATAATTTAATAAAGTTAAAGGTATTAACCAAAATAATTTGTTTTAATAATAATTCTTGAATCTTGAAAAATATTTATTCATTGGTGTATGATTGTTGTATGACGAGTAACATAACCTCTACATTCGACTCATTTATATTAATCAGTATCAAAGCCTATAGGTAACAACATCTAAAATCAATGTCTCAATTGCAATTCAGGTTTTCAACGAATATTTTTCTTGTAAAACCAGATATACTGAGCTAATATTTATATAAAGTTTGTTCATATTCTGTGTGTATTATATTTAAAAGTTTTGACTATAAAACTTCTTCAAAATCAAAAGTACTCTCAGTTTAATAATGTAGAAAAATGAAAATCAATTCTGTATTAATTTATTTTTTATTAACTACCTGCCACTCTTACTTTGAAAAATAACTGTTTGTAATTAAAAATTTTTCAGGATGCACGCTGTATGGTATACATATATTTATACTGGTGGTATATAACTCATACTGTATTGGCTGTTTCAAATTTAATTTATTTTTAATTATTACATTCATGAATTTATGAATGTAATTTAAGCAATTTACAATTATTTTTTATGAATGATACAGCAGACAACATATATGGCGTCTATATAGAATGTGTATATATATCTGATCAAACGGCAACTCGCACGGCAAATCATCCGTGCCGGGTCCGGATTAGCGTTACATTCCACATCCGATCCGTGGCCCGGCAACACGGCAACCGGGCCCGGAACGGATCTTTGCCGTGCCGCCTTTTGAGATCGGGTACTTTTGTCGGAATTAATAAAAAGCAACTGAGGGTGATTGGCTATGAATTTTTTTGTTTCAGAAATTTTTTGATCCAGAAGTTTATGATGAATACTAACTCTCTGTTTACATTTCAAGTTATTGCTAATAGTACTATTAAATGAGAAGCGAATATTGTTTTTAGTTTCAACAGGAACATCAATATGTTGAAGAGTAGATTCAAGACTCTTAACAGTCAATAGTATATCATTCCTCTTAATCACAGGACTATGCACATTAAATTTGGGTCATAAAGATAAAACATCAATAACGGGTGTAGGAATGTTATGCTCTGTAAGATTAATGAATTTACTCTTAATGTTATTGCTGTTAGTGTCGTCAATGTCAATATTATGGTCAAAGAGGTTGGTATTATTATTATTATTATTATTACTGTCTATTTGAGGAGATGTCCTTTGGTCATAGCCATGTATATATGATAACTAGAACCATTCTAGATGTTACAAGAAACAGTCTGAAGTCAGTATACATATGCGCGATTTAAAACATACTTTTGATTTTGATAATCCTAAAGTTTTTGATAGAGAGATTGTACATTTTAAACGTTTGATTTCAGAATCCTTTTTCATAAACTGTGATAAGGATAGTATTAATATAAAAACTAATGCATATGAGTTGAGTGATTCGTATAGTTATATCTTTAATTTATTGCGTATAAATGATCTCTTTTGTAACTAACTTCAGATCTAACTTTAGTCTATTTGTACCTTAATTGTTATGCTATTATCGTTCGACTTTTAACCGCTAGTCAATATTTTGTATCTACACCTTTATAAGTTTGTATATATATATATATATATTTACATCGATTTTATATCTTAGTCATTGTGATGTTTATCTAATTGTTTGGTACGTCTTAATTATCTTTATACTGCACTTTAATAATTTATTTTGTACCTTAAATACATTTTATTCAATTATATTTTATTAATTTTTATATAAATATTATAATTTTTATTTAGACACCTGAAGAGGAGGGCATTGCCCTTGAAACGTTGTGCAATAATAAAAACTAATAACAAATTACATCTTGTTATTATTTGTGCCTAGATGTTGTTTTTAATGAAAGAGAACAACAACTTTTATACGATGGCTTCTCAAGTAATTGGCAGTTGACATCGTGACTTTGTAAGGCCATTCCTGAGTTCAGTCCTCTGGGTCTCGTAATTAGGACACACACTCCCAGACAATGTGATGGAGATCTTAAAAGGGGAGTCCGCCCTCGCAGCTAGGGTTACTGAAAGCGCCGATCTTAAATAAAGAACATCGTAGACTATAATGGCCAGATCTGCATCTGTTAATGGTGACAACATGATTTCTGGGTAGTTTAAGACCATAATACCAAGGTTTGGACTTCTCGGAGTAATAATTCAGGAAGTAATGATTGCCCGTGACAGTACCCTTTATCTATATCTTGGTACGAGTACGTTTAGAGATCATTTTTTTCAAAAGCTCCTTGAGATCTGTGAACGGTTTTTTGTCAACATCAACATTAGGTCTACAAGTCGCCTTTTTCGCAGCAGCGTCAGCACATTCATTACCGTTGATCATATCTTTACCGTTGATACCAATATGAGAGAGAATCCAGATAAATTTTATTTTTGACGAGATTGAAATAGTGTTATGAAATGTGCGGATTTCGATCTTCGGTCTTTCAAGGGCAGTAAATGCATTGAATGGGTCAGAAAAAATAATGTGCTCACTGATGACTGACAGCTTTCTTAAGAGCGTAGAGAAGAGCTCAAAATTATGAATTATAAGCCGAGGAAGTATTGTTGAGCTTCTTCATGACTAAATCACCAGAGGTAGGGCATACAAGAGCAAGGCCTACACCATGACCAGTCTTGCTACCATCCGTAAAGAGTTGCGTAGCTATTGCCTTAGAAATTTTCCTTTTAACAAGTAAGTTAGGGTTCTTTGCATTCCTTTGAGAGTCAATCCGAACTCTGTATCAACCTATATGGGGACAAAGATTAAGTTGAAGTCGTTCAAGAAGATTCCATAATTTTTATTCACTATAATTTGATCTGCCTAGGAAAGAAGAGTTTTGATACTTTCAAAAAAAAAGAGAGCTATTCATGAGGTTGTCTGAGGTAGTTCGTTGGAATTCAGTACGATACCTTTCAATAATGGAGTCGTTGAGATGGCTAGAATTGTAACTTGTTTTGGTTAAGTATCTATGGCACAGATAGGTCACTCGATCTTGAATAGTATGAAAATTAGGCTTAGCGACAAGGATGCCAATAGGGGTGCTGGTACAAAAGCCTAAAGCTACCCTAATCGACTCAAGTTGGATATCTTCTCACTTATCAATCAGCGTTTTTTGTTCAAGAAAGTAAACAAAATAGCGATAATCAATGATGGACCTAACGGAAGTCTTGTATAACCAGGGTCAGCTCCCCACTACGTCCCTCTGAGAAATCTAAGGATGTTCATAGCTTTCATGCATCTTGCATGCACTTGTTCAACCTGCTTACAAAAGCTCCCTTTGTGGTCAAAGATGACGCCCAAGAAACAAGTGCTCGCTGACGAGGGAATAATGGTGTTACCGCTCAGGGAGTTTGAAAGGATTTTTTTCTTTTTAACAATTTTAATCGTGTATTAAATATTTCATTTATTTCCAACTAAAAAACTTTACAACTGAGTTTTGTAATTTCTGGATTAACCGGAAAAGAGAAAAAAAAATATAAAAATTCGGACTTTCAAAAATAAAATTCGAGCCGAAAAGCAAAATCAAATCTTTTTTCGGGTAGCGAGGTTAATTAACAATAATAAACAAAAGCCGTCATCAAGGATATGTCGTGAGCCCCCCGCGGGCAACAGGTCCACGATTTGCGCTTGAATTGGTGCTCCTCGTCACCAGATTCCTCAGCTTATCGGTAGCCCTCTTGCAATACCAACGGAAGGACAGGTGGCCCCGGAATCTGGCCAATGATTCCGTGCGTACAGCCAACGCGAGAAGAGCCGCTATATCCTTAATTTTACCTCCTCATTCGCTCTCTCTCGATGGGAAACTCACGACACATCGAATATACACCACTCACATCGAATACACACATACACCACTACCATTAACACTCAGGTCTTCATGGTGTGTGTACACGCTTGAGGCATTAAAAAAAATAAAAAATAAACTCCTTAATAAACTAAATCCAGAAATTATTTTTACAATTTAGAAATTACAACATTACATTACAATTTGATAAATCATATTTTCTAATATCAAATACGATACGAGTAATAAAACAAAATTGTTTATTAAATAATAATAAAAAAAAATAAATAAAGAATCAGTCCGGTAAAAAGAATTGGTTCGGTAATATTTACCCCCCTGGTACAAAACTTTCGCGTTTTGTACTGATGAAAAACGTATCAGTTTACGAACAGGACGTTCTTGGGTAACCGTCTCGCGGAGAAAACCATTAGAAACTCTTATCTCCACGAACCGTACTATTCCCTCGTCATCGGGAAACGTGCGGATTATTACCCTCTTTCTCAATTCATTACGAGGAGAGTTATAATCCTCAATCAAAACCAGGTCGTTAACCCTGAGAGAAAGTAAAGTGGGAAAATATTCCCGCAACCACCTCCTCCAAAATGCATCTGCCAAATGCTGATCTAAGTGCCATTGTTTTCGCAAACACCTCTCACCCTCATTAAAGGATCGCAAACGAATCGTGCCCAAAAATGAATCTATCAGAAAATGATTCGGAGTTAAAGCCTCGGAACTTTGAGGGTCCGGAGAAACATGGGTCAAAAGACGCGAGTTCACGGAGTGTTCAACCTCGGCTAAGAACGTTCGGAGAGTCTCATCCGAGAAGGAGTGTCCCTTCAACAAATACACTAAACATTCCTTACGGATCTAACCTGTCTCTCCCGAACTCCCCCCATATGCGGTGCAGCTGGAGGATTGAACTTCCAGGTTAGGCTCTTTTTCAAAGCGAATTCCGACTTTTTTCCCCTGTTTATAATCCTCAAAGCTTTCTTCAGCTCTTTACTCACCCCGTGAAAGTTTGTCCCATTGTCGCTCCATAAAATATTCGGAAAACCCCTTTTAGCAGCCAACCTCTCGATTGCCATTATTGACGAATCCACGGACAAAGAATGCGCAGCATCTAAACTAATCGCCCTTGTGGTTAAGCAGGTAAATAAAATTCCCCAACGCTTTTACTAAACGCTATATGCCTAGAAAAAAGTGTGGAGGGAGCAGAATGAATGCAGTGATGACGATTGTATATAGATGGCGTATGTGTCAACTCTTTAATTTAAATCTTTGTGCTCTATAATTTCAAGAAAACAACAAGCTTAATGGCTTAGTGGTCAAGGTATAGGACTCTCATGCCAAGGGTCATGGGTTCGATCCTCGGACTCAAATTTTTTTTTTTTCCCGTTATTTTACATATGTATATTAGATAGATTTTTTAAAAAATATCTCATAATTATTCGGCCTTTTTTATTAATAATATAAAAAGAGAGTTAAAATTATAAATAGAATTGGGTTATTTGGTTTATTTAAATAATAAAAAGAGAAATGGGTTTTTTGGTTTTTTAAGCAATAAAAAGAAAGTTTAAAAGTGAAATAGAAATGGGTTATTTCGTTTTTTAATTATAATAAGAGAGTTACAAATGAAAATATAATTGGGTTATTTGGTTTATTTGAATAAAAAAAAGAGACATGGGTTATTTGGTTTTTTAAGCAATAAAAAAAAAGTTTAAAAGTGAAATAGAAATGGGTTATTTGGTTTTTTAATAATAATAAGAGAGTTACAAATAAAAATATAGTTATTTGGTTTATTTGAATAAAAAAAAGAAACATGGGTTATTTGGTTTTTTAAGCAATAAAAAAAGTTTAAAAGTAAAATAGAAATGGGTTATTTGGTTTTTTAATAATAATAAGAGAGTTACAAATAAAAACATAGTTATTTGGTTTATTTGAATAAAAAAAAGAGACATGGGTTATTTGGTTTTTTAAGCAATAAAAAAAAGTTTAAAAGTAAAATAGAAATGGGTTATTTGGTTTATTTAAATAATAATAATAATAAAATTGAGTTATTTTAAGGTATGCAAGTACACGCATTCATCTATTATCACGCGCGCCTCGATTGCCTTTGCAGTCCGCTCCCTCCGCACTATTTTCTAGGCATATAGCGTTAAGTGCCTGAGAAGCCATCTCCGCCTCCTCATTCACAAAATTGGCAATCAACTCAAGAGGAGTAAGATTTGGGTTCTCAGCCGCGGCGATTTTTGCATATTTAGCATAATCTCGAAGCATAGACTTTAAGAGTTTACTCGAAACCTCCTTCTTAAACTCGAGACTGGATAAATAACTGTCGCTCCCAAGAGATTTCACCGCGATAACAGTGCAATGCAATGAACAGTGCCCTAATTGCAACGCGAATTCTACTAAATTTACTCTCCCATAGTCCAGACCTGGCAATGATTTCGCGATTTTAACAATTTCCTCCAAAATATTATTTGAACTACCAAACCGAGACATCAAGGCATATATCCATAATCATAGTCGCACTACTACCCGCAACAAATAAAGTGCTAGTAATTCGACGAGCATCACCCCGCAAACAATTATCCAAGCGCAAAACGTTTTCCTGGTCTGAAAATTTGAATCTGAAGTTCAGAGGTCAAATCGTATGCTTTTTTCAAATTCATCCATTCAAGACAATTTTCCGAAAAAACTGGGAGTTTAACAGAACAAGATTGATTTACATAACGCGGATAAACTCCCGTCAACCCCCCTTAAAATGCAGCTGTAGCATTCTTGAGCGCAGTCGCTATACGACTCATTGCATCAGTAGAAAGAAAATTCGACCTCGCATGGTCTTATCTATGCTCAAAAGAGTTGGCGCCTCGGTCATCAAAAGTAGACTCACAGCAATACCCATCATAATCGTCACAACGAGTCGCCAACTCCTCTGAAAGCTGTACAGGTGTTCTATACAAATTATTACAAACTGTTTGACATGAATTTCTCGCATAACTATCATTAAATAAGTTCGTTCGATGACTCTCGAAGACATCTCGTGAAAATTGGTAGCTGCGATCGTAAGAAGTTGGTTCTGTATGATATGATCGCTGACTTGAACCAACTTCCGCAGTTTGAAAATGATTTTTTGCCATGCATGCGTGGAAAGTGCTTTGTTTTCGAACGCATTTTGGTTTGGAAACCGACCGATTGAACACGAAGAATTTAGAATTTATCTTCACGTTGCCCCTAGCAACGTGAAAAAAAGACTTTTTTTCACGCTCCGCAACCAATCAGCGTTCAGCATCAAAAAATCCGCACGCACATGAGAATCCAGTGACTAATCTTCTCGAATCGGCTAAAATTGACTTGGCAACACTGTACATCGTAACCAAAACAAGTTGAATCCCCAATATAATAACATGTGATTGCGCAATCTTTATTAAAAGTGAATTAATTCGATGCAAAAGTAAAACTAGATTGAATCAAAAAGTAAGTTATTTTGAATAAAAAAATAATAATAACAATTTATAGTAGTTTAATCACGAAAAATTTAATTTCTCAGTGAACAAAACAATGATGACTTCCGACTCAGATTCAGATGACGAAATGTACCAGTATTTAATTAAAAATTTAAACACAACGGTGGAACCTGCAAATACTCAAGAGCCTAATAATCAAATGTTTTCAAATGAAAACGAAGAAAATTTCGAAAAGAATCCTGAATGGGTTCCTAAAGACGAAGAAGAGAGGCTGATCGAGCCGAAAAAACTATCTAATTTAATCAGAAATATTAAATAAACTATTATAATCATCAAAATCTACATTATTATACGCAGCATCCGTATTTTTTGTCCGTCCGTCCGTCCGTCAGGGATCAACTTTAAAAATTTGATTACAACGCTCCTAATCATCGGATTTAAATCAAATTTGGTATACGGATATTTTCGAAGATGTATATTATGAATCTAACTTCAGTTTTTTTGTTTCTATTATTTTTTTTTTTAAATGACAAGCATTTCTATTTTATCGATTTTTGTCATCAGTTTTATTTTAAAAATTTAACATGGCTCTTCCAATACATCCGATTTTTTTAAAATTACGTATACGTATGTTTTCAAGGGTGTTGATTACAAATATCACTTTGAATTTTTAATTTGTCTTAAATAAAGTGCACTTAAATAAGTGAAATCATAATTCTCTCCTGTACGAAAATTTGTTTTCGATGTCTTTTGAGGGTCAAGATTACGAATCTGATTTTCAATTTTAAATTTGATGACTCTAATAAGGTCTATACTCAAATAAAGTTGATTTGAAATTTTTTCCCCATGCATCTGACTCGTAATAAGTTTTGTGTATTGGGATCTCTAATGCTCCTCATTTTGAATATGACCGTAGATTTTTATTTTACCCTAGATGAAGTTTACTTATATAAGGTAAAATTTTCCTTTGTTCTCAATCTATATTAGAACAATCAGAAATTTCGTATACACCTGTTTTCAAGGGTGCTGATTACAAGTATCACTTTGAACTTTTAATTTGCCTCAATATTTAAGTACACTTAGATAAGATGAAATTATAATTCGTGCCTAATACATTGTATTTGTTCGAAAATTTTTATTCTTTGGCTTTTGAGGGTCCAGATTATGAATCTGAACTTCAATTTGAATCTAATGACTCTTATAAGGTCCATACTCAAATAAAGTTAATTTGAAATTTTAGCTGCATAAATCGAACCGTAATAAGTTTTTTGTACTGGGATGTCTGAGGCTGCTCATTTTAGGTATGTATGTATCTATATTCGAATAAGCCCAGACATTTGGAAGACTTTTTTTGTTTTTTCATCAGTAATATGGTTGTAGATTTTTGTTTTGAAATATTTTTGATTAAAGTTAACTCCCTATTCTTCCCCACTACCTTCCCATTTCTCCCCACCGTTAATTCTTTACTTTTTAACCGTAAAACAAATCAATTTTTTAATAGTTTTTTTACTCAATACCTCCCCATTTCCTCCCCATTCTTCCCCACCCCTCTCCTTTCTTGGCTGATCCATTTTCGGCCCCACCCGCCCCACCCTCCTTACCCTCCCCACTCCACGGTAAAGAGTTTTAATCGCTTGTAAAAAGAACTTCAAAAAATAGTAGAAAAATACAATATGGTTAGAAAATAACAATTACAAAAAATTAAAAATTTCATTAAATTAAATAAATCTAAAAAATTTTTTTATATTCTATGTTCTGCTAGGAGATTCTCAAACATTTTTAAATTTTTACCTTTTTTTTATTCTTATTCTTATTCTTTTAATTTAAAAATTATTTAACATTTGTTGTTAAGCAAAACAAAAAAAAAGATTAAAGATAAACATAACCATTTAATTTAATATTGAACCCCTAGTATATCTCCCTATATTATAATCTGGTTTTTTTTTATGATCCTCAAAGTTGAGTCCTCAAAATTGAAAATCAATAAAAACATGGTCAAAAGACACGTAAAAAAGATACTTATGAGTCCTCAAAGTTGAGTCTATGACGGGAAAGTTGAGTCCTCAAAGTTGAGTCCTCCTTTTCTCAAAACGGTGTTTTTTAGATTCTCATATAATATTTACTATAGAAGCAGCTTGGTGTATAGAAAGATTTGAATTGTGTAAATGTAGTTATTCAGTACAACGTTGAGCAATTCATAAAAAAAATTAACAAAACATAATATATAAGAAAATGAAGAAGAAAAAAGTTAAAAAATTGGAAAGCAACTTTAACAGCTCGGTTTGAATTAAATAAAATTGATCTGTTAGAAATATTAAATACGCTTATATACCAAATTACTAAAGATTTCTTGATAGTAAAACTTTTGTTAGATAAAAAAATAAAAAAAATTTCAAACTATAGGTAGAATAAACGTTGTTTCTTCTAAAGATTCAGAGAGTTTTCACTTAAAACTAATATTAGATTAAGTAAAAGGTGATACTTCTCACGAATACTTGAGAAAATTATTTATAAACATATGGAGAAGGAGCTATTTAAATGGGTTTAATAGAAAATGATAAAAATGTAATGCCATTTTTGAAGAAGCTATAAATTATTTAACTCTGAAAAAATTACAAGAATTTTTTGGATTTTTTTGATTGTCTGAAAAAATTCCTAGTAATTTAATTTGGAATAAATATAAATTATATTTTATAAAAGATTTCAAAGATAATGCAGAAGATGGAGGTATAAATGAAATAAACAAATTTCTATCTAGCGAAGATTCTAATTTAAGTTATAAATATTTTGGTTTACCTTTTGGTTTAGCTTAGAAAATATTTCTAATATTTCTGAAAATTATGACTGCAAAATAAACTGAAAAGAAGAGTTGTTTGAAAAATTTAATAATTATCAAAAAAATATATTTAATACAATAACAAAAAGCAAAAATAATTTGTACTTTATAGATGGACCAGGTGGTACAGGTAAAACATTTTTTCCTTTTTGTCGTGTCGGCACCAGCTCCCCTTTTTAATATTAAAATAGTTTTCAGATAATTCTTAAATTATTTACAAATTATTTAATTATTAGTTAAATGAGATAAATTAATAAGTATAAGTAAGAGAGAGAGAGAGAGAGAGAGAGAGAATAAAAAGAAGAAAAACAGAGAGGGAGAGAAAAAGCGAACAGGAGCTGGGAAAAGAAGAGAGGGAGAAGACAAGAGAAACGCGTCAGCACGGGACGCCTGGCTGAGGGAAGGAAAAGCCAGCAGCGGACCCAAACAATAGAGCGTCACGGCAAGGAGGCTGGAGGCCATAAACAAACCCCCATTATCACCGGTCAGTGACATTGAGCCAATGAGGCATCAAAGAAACGGGTCCCATAATAGTTTAGGTGGACCGTACCTATAGGAGAAGGAATTCACACATGAGGAGTATTATAATAAATTAGGCCAAGGCCAAGCCCTCTTGGAAAAGGGGTCAAATCATTGGTTTTTCCCCCAGATTCGGACTTACATAAGAGGATCCATGATCCCCTCTACGGGGGTGGGTCCTCATATGCCAGGGTATAAATAGGGCTGTGAACGCGGGCCCAGCAGCTTGGTTATTCAGTCGCGATCCAGAACTCGACCCACGCACATCGTTCCGCGAGGAAGATCTCCACGACTTGACTCACGGGAGTTAGAGATTTTCAAATACTTGATATTTTTAAAAATAGATCGAGATCAACCTGAGTGACTATTTATAGTCTCATTTTAAGGGCATTTCTGAGTTTACGAATCAGTGCACCTAATTCGCGAGTTTTCGAATAAGTGTGAGGGTTAGTAAAAAAATTAGAGTTCTGGCAGTGACTATTTGATTTTGAAAGACTTTTAAAGAAACAGCAGCCTTTGTGTCCGACTAGAGAAAAGAGCCTGAAATCTCCTTCAGGACTGTGTAAGAACCACTGATTCACCACCTCAAGTAGCCCAGCGGGAATCTTCGGCTTTCAACACCGTGTGGGCTCCGCGCTGCGAGACCACGGTAGAGAGAGGCTTTCGTAATGGCCTGGAATTTCTACGTCGCGGACATCCCATACTCCATCCTTGGAGCCGACGTCCTTAGTCATTTCGATCTCCTCCCGTAATTGGAAACGCAAACGCCTGGTAGATAGCGTGACCCAGTTGTACGCCTCTGGGACTCTCCGCGAGCCTTCAGTTTTTGGCGTGAGCTCGGTAGACCCTGGCCACAAGTACTACCACATTCCCTCTAAGTTTCCTCGCGTTCTTGGCCTTGAGCCAACCGCTCTACTTCAGGAGTGTGGTGTCTTTCACCATATCAAAACCACCGGCCCCCCCGTGGCCCAACGCGCCCGTCCACTTTCTACTAAGAAACGAAAGTTTGCCATCGAGGAATTCAATCGTCTCGCCCAGGCTGGCATCCCCAGCCGTCCTCGACTGGAGTGCCATGTCCGTTGACGCGATTCAACTTCCGGCAGTTCAGTCTGTTATGGCAAGGATCGACGCGTTTCGTCTCCCCACGACGTTTTCCCTTGCTGAGCTTGCGGCTAGCCAAGCAGCTGACTAGCAACTTCGTGAGATCCTCGCTGACCCTCTGAAATTGATCAGGTTTACTCTCGGCGAGAACCACACGCCAATCTACTGTGACACGTTCGACTACTCCATCCGTCCGTGCGTTCCACCTCCTTTACGCAGAGAGATTTTCGATCTTTTCCACTCAAACTCGCACCCTAGTGCCAAAGTTTCCGTGAGGCTCATACGTAGGAGCTACATTTGGCCAGACATGTCCCGTGACATTTCTCTCTGGGCCAAGGCGTGCATCCCTTGCCAGCAAGCTAAGGTGACCCGCCACAACCGGTTCTTGCCCCAGAAATTCCCGGTCCCCGACGGCCGTTTCGCTCATGTCTATATCGACCTTGAAGGTCCCCTTGTCGACAGCCATGGCAACCTGTACGCCCTCACCATTGTCAACCGGTATTCACGGTGGCCCGAGGCTGTACCTATACCCGACATGGAGGCCCCGACTGTCGCCCGGGCATTCTTCGACACGTGGGTTTCCCGTTACGGAGCGCCCGAGATCTTGACCTCTGACCAGGTTTCGCAGTTCGAGTCGCAGCTCTTCTCGGCCCTTTTACAGCTGATCGGCTGCGAACGAATTTGCACCACGGCCTATCGACCTCAGCCGAACGGTTTGGTTGAGAGATCCCACCGGGACTTGAAGGCAGCGATAATGTGCTACGGGGACAACCCAGAATGGGCCCGGTTATTATCGTCCGTTCTTCTTGGCTTGCGTACCCGAGTGCGTTTAGACTTGGACGCGAGCCCGGCTGAATTTGTCTTCGGCACTGTCTTGCGCATTCCAGGCGAATTTTGCATTCCTGGTGACTACGAGCCCTACCGGAGATTTTTCCTCGAGGAATTCCGTGGCTTTATGAGAGAGGTGAAGCCCGTTCCCTCTGCACGGAAATATAACTACAAGCCGTACATCATCAAGGACATGGCCACGTGCACCCACGTGCACATGAGGTCTAAGCCTGTCAAACGCTCCCTTGAAAGACCCTACCACGGACCCTACAAGGTCATTCAACGTCTCTTGAACCTCGATTTTCTGATCGACGTGGGCGGCGAGCACGAAATCGTGAATGTCGAACGCCTCATTCCGGCTCACTTTATCCCGGACGGTTTCGCGGACGAGATTCTCGGCCCGGCAATCGATCCTATGCCAGTCAACCGTGTGGCTCATGCGGAGATCGAAAGCCCGCAGCCCATCGATGACCCTGTCCCGAGCGGACTTCCTTCGGGACCTACCCCGTTTCCGCCTGGTAGCCCCGCTCCGTCTGTTAATCACGCTCCAGCTTGCGATCAAGGTAAGCGAGGTAAGGTGTGGTGTATAGGCCCCCGCATGCCCCATTTGTCCTCGGGTCTGACTTTGTGTCCGACCTGCGTGATAATATGCATGATTATGGCACTAAGGTCATCCTTGGTGATTTTAATGCAGACCAGCTTTCGGACTCACCTGATGCGATTTTTGTGCGTGATTTTATTGATGAGAATTCTCTGTTTTCGGTCCCATTTGGGTCTACACATCACACCTCCCACTCGGATACTTGGCTTGACCTGGTTCTCGTTGACGCACTGGACACTGTGACTAGCTACTGGAAGACAGAGACACCTTTTATTGCGGGACATGACCTGATGACAGTCACCCTTGACATTCAAACCCCCCAAGTTTTGACGAATGACTTTACTTTCAGGGACTTCAAATCTGTTGATGCTAGAGCTTTAAATCAATTTTTGCTAGGGTGTGATTGGTCAGTATTCACGGATGAAACGCAGTCGCTTAGTGAGAGGGTGGGTTGCTTGTACTCTAACCTCAACGCTGCTCTTGATATTTTTGCTCCTCTGAAAACCCTCAAACAAAGAAAGAATCGTCATCCGTGGTTTACTGCATACCACCGTGACCTATTGACTGAAAGAGACAGACTCTACAGACGTTACCGACGCTCGAGACTCGATATTGAACTACTTTTATACAGGCAAGCGCGTGATTTTGCACATGAGAGGATTGAGTCTGCGAGACTCGACTTCTATTGGCAAAGGCTTAAGAACATCACTGATCCTCAACAGCTCTGGAAGGAACTAAGGCATCTTGGTATCTCTTCCAAAGCAGACTCCAATCTGGGTAGCTTCTCGGTGGAGGATCTCAATGCTCACTTTGCCTCTGTCTCTTTTGATAATATGGCACCAGATCTCTCTCTTTTTCTGAATAACTTGAAAAAAGAGACAGATCATGGTGGCTTTGCGTTTGTGGATGTGACGGTGGACGAGATAGCACGCGTTATGTGCCAGTCGACATCCCAGGCGGTGGGCATTGACTCCCTACCGCAGAGCTTTATTCAGTCAGCCTTTCCTTCCATTGGTCCTTTCATCTGCAATATTTTTAATACTTCCCTATCCACATCGACCTTTCCTGAGCAGTGGAAGAAGTCAATAGTGATCCCTCTCAATAAGACACCCTCTCCGTCTTGTCTAAATGATTTTCGTCCTATCTCCCTGCTCAGTTTTATGTCGAAGATCCTTGAGAGACTGGTCCATGACCAGATTACTGCCTTTGTTGAATCGCAGGGTTTGATGGACGATTATCAGGCGGGCTTCAGAGCAGGGCATAGCACACAGACAGCATTATTGAAACTCACGGAAGACATTTGGGTGGGTATGGACAGAAGACAAATGACCGCGCTGTTGCTTTTTGATTTTAGTAAAGCCTTCGATTCGGTCTCGCACGTAACGTTGCTCAGGAAGCTACAGTCCTTGGGTTTTTCGCATGGGGTTTTGAGATGGGTTGCCTCTTATCTGGTTGGCCGCTCGCAAGCAGTAAGGGCAGAGGACGGCAGTTTTACTTCTTTCCGCCCCCTTAATAAGGGCGTGCCCCAGGGCTCCGTGTTGGGTCCTCTGCTCTTCCTTCTGTTTGTTGTTGACATAGCTGTAGGCCTTGGCCCTGGTGTCTTTCATGTGATTTATGCGGATGACCTGCAGATTTACGTGCGGGGCCGACTTGAGGACATTAATGCCACTCTTGGAAGACTGAGCCGGGGTGCTGAACACATTGCTGACTGGGCTGCCACTAATCAGCTGGTGTTGAATGCTGGTAAGACCAAGGCAATGATTTTTGGGACCCCGTTCTATGTCAATGCCTTTAACGATTTGGGTATTCGAGACCTGCGGTTTGGTGGCTGCTCAGTCCCGTTTGTCCCCTCTGCGCGTAGTTTGGGGGTGGTGCTGGACTCTAAGCTGAACTGGAAAGACCATGTTCGGTATGTTTGTCGTAGAGCCAACTCTCTTTTGTACCGTCTTAACCATTTCAGACGCAGCACCACCTCTGAACTGCGTAAACACCTCGTGCAGACCTTGCTTTTTCCTATTATTGACTATTGTTCACTGGTGTACTGTAATATCTCGGGTGGGCAGGATCTCATACTACAGCGTTTGCTCAATCGTGGGATCAGGTACATCTTTGGGATTAGAAAGAGTGATCACGTTACACCCTACCGACGTGAGCTTGGCTGGCTTCGAGTAGCGAGCCGCAGGGATTATTTTGCTGCCTGCTTGCTCTATAGAATCCTTCTCACAGGTACTCCCTTCTATTTGGCGAATTTGTTTGTTGAGAAGCTCAGCTCACGTCCCTTGAGAATGGCGAACCCGCATGCACTTGATTCGTTGATTGTCCCCTTTGCTCGTACGGACTGTCTGAAACGATCTTTTCATATACTGGCTACTTACTCATGGAACACACTACCCCCTCATATACGCCAATCATCATCCCTGTCCAGTTTCAAACATCTCGTCAAAACACATATTTTTACTGCTGAGGGAGAAGACTGAGTCTGGTACGCCGTTGTTAAATTGTGTACCTGTTGCACATTCATCTAACTGTTACTAATGCTATTATTATTATTATTATGATTATTGTTTATTACTGTTATTGTTATTTTATATTATCTATCTATATTTACATACCTTTTATATACCTTTATTTTATTTATTTTATTTTATTTTATTTTATTTTATTTTGTAATTTTAATTTTATGTATAACTTTTTCACCTTGTGTATTTTGTACAACATAATGTACAATTAATAAAATCATCAAAATCAAATCAAAAATCAAATCTGTGCAGTGTCCAGAACTTTAATAGAAGTAAGATTATTTTTAAGGAAGTAGCTCGTGTAACGTTTTGTAATGGTTTGGTTTTTATAATAAATAGATTTTCATAGTAGTCTTTCAGGTTCTGTAGTTTCATTAATTAACCTCCTCTCAGTTATTCCAATCACCTACCCGGTCACACAAAAGGGTGAAGTAGAGCCAAATTAATAAAATAGATCTGTCCCAATTTCGGGACATGACATTTTGGAGGAAAATTAATAATTTTAGGTGGCGATTTTGGACAAATCCTTCCTGTAGTCAAAAGAGGCAATGAAAAAATTATTGTAGAAGATACGATTAAATACAGTAAATTGTGGAAAAATTTCAAAATTCTTAAACTCTCTGAAAATATGAGATGTAAAGATAAAATTTTTTCTAATTTATTACTAAAAATAGGAGAAGGTGAAATTGAAAATTTTAAAATACCTATGAAATGGAAAAGTAAAGATGTTTGCAATTCAATTTTTGGAGATATAAATGAAAATAATAATCTAAACAACGTTCTTTTAGCTCCAAAAAATGAAAATGTTGCAATGTTAAACAGAAAAGTATTAAACATATTAAATGGACCAAGTAAAACATATTACAGTATAGACATATTATATTTACGGAGTAGATCAAACTGATTCAAATATATGTTTAGATTATCCAATTGAATACTTAAATTCAGTAAATGACGGGCTTTCTACCCATGAACTAAAATTAAAAAAAAAATGCAGTGATAATGTTAATTAGAAATCTAAGTAAAAAAGATGGTCCATGCAATGGAACAAGATTGAAAATAACAAATGTATATGAACATAATATTGAAGATACAGGTGAAAAATAGGAAGAGTAGTATTTATTCCAAAAATAAAAATTTTGGAAAATAAAAATAAAAAATTTATTTTTATTTTATTTTATTTTTATTTTTATTCCAAAAATAAAAATAAAAATAAAAAATTCAAATTATCTATTTACAATTCACAGAAAACGGTTTCCAATTATTTGAGCTTTGGCAATGACAGTTAATAAATCTCAAGGACAAAGTTTTAATGAAGTAGGTTTGTATTTAAAAACAGAATTTTTTTCTCATGGACAATTATACGTTTCATTATCAACATCTAAAAGTTCTGATCTCTCTATATTATATTCCCGTTTTTTATTCTGATCCCATAAATTGGATTCTCCAAGTTGGATCTTCGAAAATCTGAAATTCTTAAAAACACGGTCAAAACACAGTTAAATATCGCACTTTTTTGATCCCCCAATTGGATCTTCGTCAAAAATATTGGATCCCCTTTTTTTCAAAATTTTTTACTGAAATATAGTATCTTTTATTATCAAAAAAATAAATAATTAATTTTAGTAATTTATAAATAATAATGAATTTCATTTGAAAATTTTTTATTTCAATTTGAAACAAACTTTTTTAAATCTAAACCTAACCTTTATACCAATGTTTACTTTTTGATATAAAACATTTACTTAGAAATTAAAATTTGTGCCGTACGAGAAATTTTTCCGGGTAATCAAGGGACACTTTAGTGGGCAGATTTGCGCAATCTCAAGCGAGCTGGTTAGATAAGCGAAATACGTTAGTTTAGTGAGAGCTAATCATTTCAGTCGGTTCTGGTTGGTAAGGTAGATGAGGTTGGTTAGGCGGAGGTTATGGGGGAGGAGCGTGGAAGGGGAGATGAGGTGGGAAGGGTTTGTTATTGCACTTAAAAATATTAATAGAGCTTTCTCAATATTTAAAGTTAGTGACTGAGTTGATAAATAAGGTGAGTAAGATTTGTTCGTAGATTGGGTGAGATAAGTTTGGGGGATCAAATATGGTATTTGAATTTAATCAAATTAGTGAGGTCAGTAGAAGATTGAATTAGGTCAGGTAGTTGAAGATAAAAAAGTAAGTATAGTTAGTAGGGTTCTTAATATGGGTGAGAATAGTAAATCATGTTAGATAAGGTGAGTGTGTGCAGAGGGTAGAGTGCAGGTAAGGTGGTTGTGGGCTGGTAGATCAGATATTAAAATTATAACTTTGGTTCTAATTTGAATTTTGATATAAAATCATATGTCATCAAAAGGTCTTGGGCTCAGCTTTCTAATGATGTCATTTTATGTCATTGAAATTTTTATTAAATACTTTTTATTGTCATGAGAGGGGGCTGAACAAGCCGTTTATCATTTTGAATCCAACTCTAGCCCTACAAAATCATAAATCAGCTTAAACGCAATTTCGCAAGATGTTACTATGCAGGAAGTAAGTTCATTTCATGAAGAATCTGTAAAAAGATTTGTGGATTATTTTCCCGAGCTGAATTCCAACCAATAGGAACGCTGCATTTGACATTTGGCGGAAGAGTGTGGCTAAAATTATTTCGATAATTTGTCGGTTATTTCCAATTCGAACGTTTTGAGTCGTATAGCAACTTGAATTGTTAGACTTACTTGAATCAGCTTTTGAGTTAGACCCGAGTCTCTGCGGTGTATACCTATATATGAGTACTAGGGGGGGTACCCCCTGCTCGCTCCGCTCGCCAACCCCCTAATTATAATTGATGAATATAAAAATTAATCGAAAAAATACGTAAGCTCTATGTTTGGTAAAATAATCAAAAGACTAAAGTGCTCAAAATCAATAAAAATTAGACACGAGAGTTCAGTTTGAACTTTACTTACTCATCATAACTTGATTCATAAAATCAGACTTATAGAGAAAAGTTTTTAATTATTTAGGCAAAATCATGAGGTATATAATTTTATTTCTTTTTTTAATAATTTTTAGTTAAAATCTATCCAGGGCTAAAATAGATCTAAAATTTACAAATGAAGATATAAATCAATTTTAAAATAGTTAGAGTGTTTATGTAAGGTACACACATAAATTTTTGATTACTCATAAGGAATATTTTAGTAAGCCCACTGGTATTTTGAACCATTTCATTAGATCTTACATACACACAAATATTTTTCAGAGCTCCTTTTGCTCATGGTGGGCATATTAATCAATTCATTTCATATTGATATTACAAATTTTATTATATTTGCCGGCTCACAATTGTCACTCACCTAATCACATTAACTATCTAACCTACTACTTCACTATCTCACCCATTTGGAGAACCCTACTAACCTTACTTAATCTTTCATCTTTAACCACCTGACCTATTTTAATCTTAGCCGCATTGCTGACCTTACTGATTTCACTTACTTCAAATACCGTAAATAACTCATCTCTCACTCTTTCTACCAACAAACTCTACTCACCTTATTCATTCTCAATCTGACTCATCTTAGATCTCTAGCTTATACTCCCCATCCTGAAAACTACTCTAGTAATTTACCGAATGGTAAAAAAACTCACGATTTTATCAAATTTCGCAAACTTGTACAAACAAACCTTGATTTTCTTCAAAAATTTTTTACAGATTCTTCATGAGATGAACGTATTTCCTATATAGTAAGAGCTTGCGCTTAAACCGATTAATGAGTAAAATGATAAACGGCTTTGTTCAGCACCCTCTCATGAGAGTCATGATAGCAAAAAGTATTTTCTGTACTCCGGCCGGGAAGTGGCAAAGACTGGCGTGCTCAGTATATAATATACCTAACCTAAACCTAGTTTAAATAATTGGAGAGCCAGCCTGATTTTGGTTCCAATATGACGACTGGATTTTCAGCTGGATATCAAAAAAGAAATTTTTTTGGTTAATATTGCTTAAAATCAAGTTATTAGTCATTTTTCAATTTGTCCTAGCTGGACAAATCCAGCTGGAAAATTAAAAAAAAAACTAAGATAAATTTTTTCAAAATCATTGAAAAATGAATAATAACTTGATTTCAAGCAATATTAACCAAAAAATTTCTTTTTTGAAATCCAGCTGGAAATTCAGCTGGAAATCCAGCCGTCATATTGGATCCGAAATCCAGCTGGAAATCCTGCTAGATTTAAGGGGTAGAGATCTCCCAAACTTTTTTCACCCAATCTACCGACGAATCCTACTCACCGTATTCATCAACTCAGTCACTAACTTTAAAGTTTTATATTTTTAAGTAAAATAACAAACTCTTCCTCACCTCATCTCCCCTTCCACCCTCCTCCTGCATAACCTCCACCTAACTAACCTTATCTACCTTACTAACCTGAATCGACTTAAATTATTAGCCCTCACTAAACCAACGTATCTTGCTAATCTAACCAGCTGGCTTGGGATTGCGCAAATCTGCCCACGTAAGTGTCCCTTGATTACCCGTAAAAATTTCTCGTACCACAGAAATTTTATTCCTAAGTAAATGTTTTTTATCAAAAAGTAAACATTGGTATAAAGTTAGGTATAGGTTTAAAAAAGTTTGTTTCAAATTAAAATTTGAACAAAAAATTTTTAAATGAAATTCATTATTAAAATATTAATTAAAATCCAATAATTATATATATATATATTTATATACCGATTTAAGATCAACCAACAATTGGATTTTAATTTATATTTTAATAATCACGAGCAACCAACACGAAGAAGAAATTCATTATTATTTATAAATTACTAAAATTAATTATTTATTTTTTTGACAATAAAAAATACAATATTTCAGTAAAAAAATTTTGAAAAAATGGGATCCAATTTAGGGGATCCAATACTTTCGACGAAGTTCCAATTTAGGGGATCCAATTTGGGGGATCAGAAAAGTGCGATATTTAACTGTGTTTTGACCGTGTTTTTAAGAATTTCAGATTTTCGAAGATCCAATTTAGGGGATCAGAATAAAAAACGGAAATATAATATAGGGAGATTCATAGGTATATTCATAGTAAACAAAGGGTAATAGAACTATTACCGCAAAAATGTAAAATACAGCATTTCTATGAGTTGAAATTCAGCTGGGGAAAATAATCCAGCCGAATACCCCTCGTGCTTCAAAATTTTAGATAATTTTCCTCCAGTTTTTTTGCACAGCAACTTGCGGGGCAAGTTTGACAAAAAATCACATGTGTAACAAAACACAGTCGGAAAATTATCGACAATTTTGAAGCACTAGGGGTATTACGACTGAAAATCGAGGCTTGCTTATACGAGATTGCGAAATTTGAAAATAATCGTGATTTATTTTTACTATTTCGCTAATCACTAGAGTAGTTTTCAGAGTGGGCAGTTTAAGCTAGAGATCCAAGATGAGGAAGGTCCAGAATGAATAAGGTGAGTAGGGTTTGTTGGGAGAGTGAGTAAGAGATGAGTTGGGGATTAAGTGCGGTATTTGAAGTAAGTGAAATTAGTAAGGTCTGTAATGTGGCTAAGATTAAAACATGTTATATTACTAAAGATGAAAAATTAAGTAGGGTTGGTAAGGTTATGAATCAAATTATGATGAGTAAGTAAAGAAACTGAACTCTCGTGTCTAACTTTTATTGATTCTGAGCACAAGTCTTTTTATTATTTTATTAAACATAGAGCTTACGTATTGTTTCGATTAATTTTTATAGTCATCAATTATAATTAGGGGGTTGGCAAGCGGAGCGAGCAGGGGGGTATCCCCCCTAGTATATATATATATACAGGCTGGGCCAAATTAATGTAACACCTCGATTATCTCGAAAACAAAGCACCAAGCGAAAAAATGTTTCAGACAAAAGTTGTTTGGTTTCGAGGGGGACATACGATGTTAACCTTGAGTTTGACCTTGAAGGTCATTTTCAAGGTTATCTGGAGGTCAAGTCGAGTTTTTTAAATGGAAATACCTATTTTTGAAACCAGATTCTGAAAGTTTATTGAATTCTGCGTGCAACCATATGCATCATGCTAGGGGTCAAAGGTCATTACAAGGTTAATACGAGGTCAAATATGAGAAAAAAACATTTTTTGTAAAATCGACTTTTTAAACGGTAAACACCTATTTTTAATACAAAATTTTGTGAGCTTATTAAACTCTGCGTTCAAATATATGTATCATGCTAGGGGTCAAAGATGAAAAGATTATCGAGTTCAAGGTATTTTATAGTCAACAATAAAAATAAGTTAAAACGCAGAAAAATACATTAGTTTTTTATTCAACACAAGAATAATGTTAAAATATCTTATTTTTTATAAACTTTGATGCTAATTAAACCTTTGTAATGTTATTATGAATTTAATAATTGCTCAAAGTTTCCACCTTGTTCTTGAATACAAAAGTGTAATCTTTTTTGAAAATTTCTGACTGTATGGAGTAATACATTCCGAGGAATTATGACCTTTGACCCCTAGCATGATACATATGGTTGAACGCAGAGTTTAATAAGCTCTCAGAATTTTGTATCAAAAATAGGTGTTTACCGTTTAAAAAGTCGATTTTACAAAAAAATAACGTTTTTTTCCCTATTTGACCTTGTATTAACTTTGAAATGAGCTTTGATCCCTAGCATGATACATATGGTTGAACGCAGAGTTTAATAAGCTCTCAAAATTTTGTATCAAAAAAAGGTGTTTACCGTTTAAAAAGTCAATTTTACAAAAAAATAACGTTTTTTTCCCTATTTGACCTTGTATTAACCTTGAAATGACCTTTGATCCCTAGCATGATGCATATGGTTGAACGCAGAGTTTAATAAGCTCTCAGAATTATGTATCGAAAATAGGTGTTTACCGTTTAAAAAGTCGATTTTACGACAAAATAATGTTTTTTTCTTATATTTGACCTCGTATTGACCTCGTATTAACCTTGGAATGACCTTTGACCCTTAGCATGATGCATATGGTTGAACGCAGAATCTAATAAACTTTCAGAATCTGGTATCAAAAATAGGTATTTCCATTTAAAAAACTCGACTTGAGCTCCAGATAACCTTGAAAATGACCTTCAAGGTCAAACTCAAGGTTAACATCGTATGTCCCCCTCGAAACCAAACCACTTTTGTCCAAAACATTTTTTTGCTTGGGGCTTTGTTCTCGAGATAATCGAGGTGTTACATTAATTTGGCCCACTCTGTACATAGCTTTTTTGGGAACAGCTTATTAAGTGTGTTCTGTATTGATTGTCTGCTGTATCGGTACCAAGGCATGAAAATTAAAAAACCAGGACATTTTTGAATAGGCTTTTTACTCTACTTTCGAACGCAACAAACCCCGTTGAAATCGGCCTATTCGTTTAGAGCGATCAATTTTTATTCAATTTGTTGGTTTACATTAAAAACAACTTTATTCATAGAAGACGCAAAAAAATTTTTTAGGACCAAAAAATTTGGGAGTCTTTCTTTTTTGGTGTCTAGAATCGGTAGAAAAAATTTCCGAAAATTTAAAAAAAGTCGGAGAAAATCCTGCTTTTTTAACGTGGATGGCCCCAATTATAAAAATAAATAAATAAAGAATTAGTCTGGTAAAAAGAATCGGTTCAGTAACAAATGGTAATATCGATGATCATACTTGTCTCCCCAGGTCTGACAGTGTATCGTCTTTTACAATTAAAATGAATAAAGACGGACTTCTCAGGTGATAGATCCAACCTAAGTTTTCTTAAGTTGGAAAAAATGATGGCAGCTGATTTCTCAAGAAACTTCTTATATCGCTCGAAACTACCATAGCTGCAGTATATCGCTGGGTCATCAGCAAACTGGGAAATAAATACGCTTTTTGGATCCTGACTACGTATATGAGCCACATAGATCATTTAATAAAAGTGGGCTGAGCACACCACTTTGAGGTAATCCCTCATAAGCAGTTCAGTAATCTCCTTCGAGAGTATCCGTAAATAGACATCCCACATACGAGGTATGGCTAACAAGAGCTAAGCAGACTTTAGGAAGCCCGAGATCTGCTAATTCCTTGTATGAGAATCTTCAAATGAAGCAAATGCACCATCTATGACCAAAAAGGATGCCAATAGGTGTTTATTCTTGTTGAACAAAGATTCATTCATATTGAAAGACAGATTTATCAGGTTGTCAACGGTGGAGTAGCCTTTACGAAAGCCTGTAAAAAAATTGGGAAAAACATCTTTCTCCTCAACCCAGACTTGAATTCTATTCTTTAACATTGTCTCGAACAATTTACAAGAGCAAAAGGTGAGGCTGATAAACCGCACTCCTGTTCCAGTGGATTTAGGAATAAAATGGATATAAGAATTTTTCCAGTCTTCAGGGTAAGAATTTCCAACATGCATTGAATTGAAGATATCCACAAGCTCAAGTTTATACTTAATTGGTAATTTGTCAAGAACGTAATAATCAATACCGCCCATGCCACATGAGGACCGTTTTTTCCTTGTTTCAAGTGCCATATTGAATTCTTTGAAATAGAAACACGAGCTAATAAAATAACTTTCCTCAGAACAACACGGATAGGACTCGGCCGGCTAAAACAGCCGGTAATCATACCGGGGAAAAAGTCGGGTAAACTTACACCCGAAAAATCGGCGTAAGGTTGCTGTTTTTTTATCGAAGTCTGTATATAGGTATACCGTGGCCGAGTGCTGCCAGCTGGGCTGTAGCGCTGGAGCTTGATGCAGGCAGGCCCATCCGCTTTTGAAAAAACGATGTTAATTTTTACCTGTTTGAAAAATCTCTTTGAATGTTCTTTAGGACTTAATAAACAACTTCCTTGCTTGAAGTTTTTTCAAATATGAATTTGTATGGGAATGGGTCAAAATATCCTGGCGACAAAATATCCACGACAAAACATCCGCGACAAATTATCCGGGCGACCAAAAATCAAACGACAAAACATCCGGATGACAAAATAACTGCGACTAAACATCCAATGTAAAAATATCTGCGACTAAACATCCAAAATCAAAATATCTGCGACATAATATCTGAAGTCAAAATAACTGTATAATATGGGAGCGGGACAAAACGTCAGATAATAGACACAAAAATTTTATTTTTTTAATATAACTATAACAAATCTTTATTTCAAACACTTTTATTATTACAACAAATTTAACTTTACAATTTTTTTTACAAACATTCTACAGTATATCATATAATTCAAGTGATCATATACAGTATATCATATAATTCAAGTTCGGGGGGAAATAGTTATTATGAAGTTTCTTTTGATTTTGAACAGTGAATTAATACAAACGTGAGAAAAAAATTGATTTTTAATAAAACACTAACGGGTTATTTTTTAAGAGAAGCAGCCCGAAGGGCCCCCGCAGAGGCGCGCCATAAAATTTAGTTCCAATCAAAATCTAGTTCGAATATTTTAATATAAAATAGTTCGAATTAATTGTCGTGGATATTTTGTCGTTGGACGTTTTGCCGCGGATGTTTTGTCGGAGATATTTAGTCGTCGGATTTTTGGTCGCCCGGATAATTTGTCGCGGATGTTTTGTCGCGGATATTTTGTCGCCTGGATGTTTCGTCGGTAACCCATTTGTATACTTACTTTTTTAAATCAAAGTTTTAGGTTTTAAACCGCTAAATTTTTTTTTTAAACGTTAATTACGTGGTTCTGAAATTTTTTATAAATATTTGAACAATTCCATTGGCATCGGAAAGGGTTCAAACACATAATGCTAAAATTTCATCAAAAAATATGGACTGGTTTCCGAGTTCTTGCGAGTTGAACTGAAAATGTAAGAAAATGCATAAATCGATAAAAATATAAGTTTTTACTCAACTCGCAAGAACTCGGAAACCAGTCGATATTTTTTGATGAAATTTCAGCATTATATGTTTGAACCCTTTCCAATGCCAATGGAATTGTTCAGATATTTTAAAAAAATTTCAGAACCACGTAATTAACGTTTAAAAAAAAAATTTAGCGGTTTAAAACCTAAAACTTTGATTTAAAAAAGTAAGTATAAAAATTCATATTTGAAAAAACTTCAAGCGAGGAAGTTGTTTATTAGTTCCTTAAGAACATTTCTGTAAAGTTTCAAAGAGATTCTTCAAACAGGTAAAAATTAACACCGTTTTTTAAAAAGCGGATGGGCCTGCCTGCATCAAGCTCCAGAGCTGCAGCCCAGCTGGCAGCACTCGGCCGCGGTATCTCCCTATATTATATTTCCGTTTTTGATTCTGATCCCCTAAATTGGATCCCCTAAATTGGATCCCCTAAATTGGATCTTCGAAAATCTGAAATTCTTAAAAACACGGTCAAAACACAGTTAAATATCGCACTTTTCTGATCCCCTAAATTGGATCCCCTAAATTGGATCTTCGTCGAAAGTATTGGATCCCCTCAGTTGGATCCCCTTTTTTTCAAAAATCCCCTTTTCAAAGATCCCTTTTAATTCTTCGTTGAAATCTCCCTATATTATAATCCGGTTTTTTTTTATTATCCTCAAAGTTGAGTCCTCAAAATTGAGTCCTCAAAATTGAAAATTCATTAAAACACGGTCAAAAGACAAGTAAAAACGATACTTATGAGTCCTCAAAGTTGAGTCCTCAAAGTTGAGTCTACGACGGAAAAGTTGAGTCCTCAAAGTTGAGTCCTCCTTTTCTCAAAACGATGTTTTTTAGATTCTCATGTAATATTTTCTATAGAAGCAGCTTGGTGTATAGAAAGATTTGAATTGTGTAAATGTAGTCATTCAGTACAACGTTTAGAAATTCATACAGAAAATCAACAAAACATAATATAGTTAAAAAATTAAATAGTTAAAAAATTGGAAAACAACTTTAGCAACTTGGTTTGAATTAAATAAAATTGATCTGTTAGAAATATTAAAAATGCCCATATACCAAATTACTATAGATTTCTAGATGATAAAACTTTTGTTAGATAGAAAAATTAAAAAAAATTTCAAACTATAGGTAGAATAAACGTTGTTTCTTCTAAAAATTTAGAGTTTTCACTTAAAATTAATATCAGATAAAGTAAAAGGTGGTACTTCTCACGAATACTTGAGAACTCATCATAAAATTATTTATAAACATATAGAGAAGGAGCTATTTAAATGGGTCTAATAGTAAATGATAAAAATGTATATGCCATTTTTGAAGAATCTATAAACTATTTAGAACCGAAAAAATTACAAGAATTTTTCGGATTATTTTTATTGTCTGAAAAAATTCCTGGTAATTTAATTTGGAATAAATATAAATTACATTTTATAAAAGATTTCAAAGATAATGCAGAAGATAGAGGTTTGAATGAAATAATCAAATTTCTATCTAGCGAAGATTCTAATTTAAGTTATAAATGTTTTGGTTTACCAGAACCATGCTTAGAAAATATTTCTAATATTTCTGAAAATTATGACTGCAAAATAAACTGAAAAGAAGAGAATGAAAAAATATTTGAAAAATTTAATAATGATCAAAAAATTAATAATTTTAGGTGACGATTTTAGACAAATCCTTCCTGTAGTCAAAAGAGGCAATGAAAAAATTATTGTAGAAGATACGATTAAATACAGTAAATTGTGGAAAAATTTCAAAATTCTTAAACTCACTGAAAATATGAGATGTAAAGATAAAAATTTTTCTAAATTATTACTAAAAATAGGAGAAATTGAAAATTTTAAAATACCTATGAAATGGAAAAATAAAGATGTTTGTTATTCAATTTTTGGAGATATAAATGAAAATGATAATTTAAACAAAGTTATTTTAGCTTCAAAAAATGAAAATGTGGCAATGTTAAACAGAAAAGTATTAAACATATTAAATGGACCAAGTAAAACATATTACAGTATAGACAAAGCCATTCATAAGGGAGTAGATCAAACTGATTCAAATATATTTTTAGATTATCCAATTGAATACTTAAATTCAGTAAATGACGGGCTTTCTACCCATGAACTAAAATTAAAAAAAAAATGCAGTGGTAATGTTAATTAGAAATCTAAGTAAAAAAGATGGTGTATGCAATGGAACTAGATTGAAAATAACAAATTTATATAAACATAATATTGAAGCTACATATGAAAAAACAGGAAAAATAGTACAGGTTGGTAAGGTAGATGAGGTTGGTTAGGCGGAGCGTGGAAGGGAAGGTGAGGTGGGAAGGGTTTGTTATTGCACTTAAAAATGTTAATAGAGCTTTTTCAAAATTTAAAGTACTTCAACAAAACTTTAAAGTTAGTGACTGAGTTGATGAATAAAGTGAATAAGATTTGTTCGTAGATTAGGTGAGATAAGTTTGGGGGATAAAATACGGTATTTGAAGTAAATCAAATTAGTGAGGTCAGTAATGTAGCTAAGATTGAATTAGGTCAGGTAGTTGAAGATAAAAAAGTAAGTATAGTTAGTAGGGTTCTTAATATGGGTGAGAATAGTAAATCGGGTTAGATAAGGCGAGTCTGTGCGGAGGGTAGAGTGTAGGTAAAGTGGTTGTGGGCTGGTAGATCAGATATTAAAATTATAACTTTGGCTCTAATTAGAATTTTCATATAAAATCATATATCATTAAAAAGGTCTTGAGCTCAGCAGCTTTCTAATTATGTCATTTTATGTCATTGAAATTTTTATTAAATCCTTTTTGTTGTCATGAGAGGGTGCTGAACAAAGCCGTTTATCGTTTTAAATCCAACCCTTCCCCTACAAAATCATAAATCGGCTTAAACGCAATTTTGCGAGCTGGTACTATGCAGGAAGTAAGTTCATCTCAAGAAGAATCTGTAAAAAAATTGTGTATGATCCAGCCGAATAACCCTTCGTGCTTCAAAATTTTAGATAATTTTCCTCCAGTTTTTTTGCACAGCAACGAGGGGGGCAAGTTTGACAGGTTAAAAATCACGAGCGCTTCGCGCTCGTGATTTTTTGTCAAACTTGCCCCGCAAAACACAGTCGGAAAATTATCGACAATTTTGAAGCACTAGGGGTATTAGGACTGAAAATCGAGGCTTGCTTATACGAGATTGCGAAATTTGAAAATAATCGTGATTTTTTTATTATTTCGCTAATTACTAGAGTAGTTTTCAGGGTGGGCAGTTTAAGCTAGAGATCTAAGATGAGTCAGGTCCAAAATGAATAAGGTGAGTAGGGTTTGTTGGTAGAGTGAGTGAGAGATGAGTTGGGGATTAAGTGCGGTATTTGAAGTAAGTGAAATTAGTAAGGTCTGTAATGTGGCTAAGATTAAAATATGTTAGGTGGTTAAAGATGAAAAATCAAGTAGGGTTGGTAAGGTTATGGATCTTTTGGTAACATAATTTGGTAAAATTATGATGAGTAAGTAAAGTTCAAACTGAACTCTCGTGTCTAATTTTTATTGGTTCTAAGCACTTAAGTCTTTTTATTATTTTACCAAACATAGAGCTTACGTATTGTTTAGATTAATTTTTATAGTTATCAATTATAATTAGGGGGTTGGCGAGCGGAGCGAGCAGGGGGGTACCCCCCCTAGTACCTATATATAGGCTTTGGGAAAAAAACAGCAACCTTACGCCGATTTTTCGGGCGTAAGTTTACCCGACTTTTTCCCCGGAATGATTACCGGCTGTTCTAGCCGGCCGAGTCCTATCCGTGAAGGATCGGGAGAAATAATCTGATCTGGATTCAATTCAATTCAATTAGGGCAGATTTTGTCAAGAGCAGATAATACTTTATCTCGATCTATAGATTCTCCGGTGAGTGAGATGGTTTAACTTTAACCCAACTGTTTTTCAAAAGCTTGGCTGTTCTCGAAACGTAGCTGGCGTCGATTTTAAAGTCTATCTTTTCTGCGAAGTTCCTGAAGTTGTGCCTTTTTTTCATCTTGAAGAGTTTTTTAGCAACTGCTGAGTGTTTTTTAAGTTCAATGCAGTCCAATGAGTCTTTTGTGAATTTTTATTTCTTGAGAACAGCAATTCTTAATCTTTTAGCTTTATCACATTCGTGATTTCACCAAGGAACAGGATTGCTATACTTCCTTGGGTGAACTTTTACTTTCTTAGGTGTAAAATTTATCATGGCATCAATACAGTGTTTTTAAAGATATCATACTTCTCAGCTCCAAATGCTTGCATATATTCAGCTGTCTGAAAAACAGGATATTTATCTTCCAACTCTTTATTGACTTGGTCCCAATTCATGCGAATAGATCTAAATTTGAAACTTTTCTTGTGATGGATGTATTTTTCCACATTAACTTAGATAGAAATTGGGTAATGATCTGACCGAATTGTGTCATCCCAAACTTGAACATTCATCGCGTTGGAGACATTCCAGCTAAAAAAACGAGATTCAAGTTTGAAGTTTCACCGTTTCTCGGGTCAATGCGTGTCTGGGAGTTTAATGATGGAGAAAGAGATCAGTATCCAAAAAGCTGTCAAGGAGATTACTTATATTAGTATTGTTATGAATGTGTTCGAATTTGGAACGTATCTGAATGTCGCGTCGTTGTCATGTATATATTCGAATGTTTATGTTGTTGTTCGTCTGTAAGTTTAGAAATTCGGTCGCGATGTTGTTGAATGATTGAGTTGTAAATAAAGTTGAGTTTGTGTTTTTAAAGTTGAAGTAGTTGTTTTATCTAATAATAACCTACGTGATTATTACATTTGGGAGTTGCGTCCGGGATAGAACTGAAGAAAAATGAGGGTCAAGTCGGAAAAAAGTTGGTTTTCCTCTCTGAAGATTTTCAAAATCAAGAAAATGGTGCAACGGAGCAGATTTCGTAAAATTCAAATGATTCACAGAGGAAGGATTTGGAGTCGACGAAACTAAAAGTCAAGGGCAAACCGTAAAATCCACGTCACGTCGATGGACCTAAAGTTCCCAGATAAGTTGTTTGAATGTTTTTACACTAACCTACCTACACATACAGACATTAACATTGAAAATACGGGGAATTTAAACTTTAGGGATGACACAGTGACTTGTAACTTCAAATGGGATTATGGTTGTAATGGTTGAGTTTGGTTAGTTGGTAGTACAGCGAGATGTGATCCATTTTATGATTATTGTATGATATCGGGCGTCCTGTTGTACGGTGTAGTTGGGTTGGCCGTATGCGACAGTGATAAGGTGATACAATGGGAGGTTACCCGTTGTACATGGGATTGTACAATAGGAGGTAACCCGTTGTATGGTGTAGATGGTGTACAATAGCGGTTCATTGGTACGGTGATTGAGTTATACAATAGTTGATGCCTTGTTGTATAATTATTGTACGGTGGTATACATCTCGTTGAACTTGGAACACGGAACACACAGATAGACTAAACATCAGACAATGACAAGATATAGAACGAAAAACAAGAGTATAGATCTCACAAATTTCGTTAATTTACAGGTATTTTTGAGCTGACTGATTCTGATTTGTGGTTTCAGGTTTTTGGCCCTGGTTCGTCCACCTTCTTGAAGTGCAGCTAGGAGAGCTACAACCTGTTTGGGAAGCACGTCGCATGAATGAACAGAAGGAAGAAGTTTGGAAAGATCGTGCTATCTTTGAATTGATCGATAATACAGAAAGAAAGACTTCTGAAACTGACTGCTCTTCTGAAGGTTTTTAGGCCAAGGTTTTTCCTTGAGCTCGGGACTTGGTATGATTTGTCGGAGCAGAGATAGAGAATGGATCCATGGAAAGTTATTCCCATCTCTATCCCAGATGAAAGAAAGATCTTTTAAAAGTTTCAGAAGTGTTTTGAATGAAAATGTTTGATCTGTATGATGTGACTGCATCCGGAAAGTATTGTTAATTAAGATCAATTTTTGTAAATAGTGATGAAATATTGTAAATAGTAGTTAAGTAGTATGAACAGTGGCAAGTTTATTGTGAAAGATATTTAGTTTGAAATATTGTAAATATGAGTACTTGGATATTTTTTTTTATTTGTCGAGGACGACAATTAAAGAAGGGAGGGAATAATGTTATGAATGTGTTCGAATTTGGAACGTATCTGAATGTCGCGTCGTTGTCATGTATATATTCGAATGTTTATGTTGTTGTTCGTCTGTAAGTTTAGAAATTCGGTCGCGATGTTGTTGAATGATTGAGTTGTAAATAAAGTTGAGTTTGTGTTTTTAAAGTTGAAGTAGTTGTTTTATCTAATAATAACCTACGTGATTATTACAGTATCTATATCCTGGCAATTCCTATACTGATGATGTGCATTAAAGTCTCCCACTAATATAGCATTTTGCGGGCACGAGATACTGTTGAATATGCTGTCCCATCCAGATCGGGGGAGAGTGTAACCCGGAGATCGATAGCAGGCAATGGCATACGAAGGACATTAGTAATTCTTACAGCAGCAATTTCAACTGTAGGATGAGAGCTGTGTAAATTAGCAATCTCATGGCCCATCCTGATGAGAAAAAGTATACCTGCTTCTTGAAAGATAGTTCGATCCATACGGAAAGTCATGAATCCAAATAGATGAAATTTGGGATTTTAATTAGATCAAGCCAAGATTCAAAACAGACTATAATATAAAAGTCCGTTGCAATTTTCAAAAGCTCTTCCTTCTTATCGCAGATGCTGCAAGGATTCCAATACAGTATCTTGACCCGGCTCTTTGTAGCAATTTTAAATCTGAGTCTGACTTTGAGTGGGAGTCAAACAAAGAAGAAGGGTCATCTTTCTGAAAAGCTTTCCTCATCCTAGTAATCTTATATTTTATTTCTCCGCCTTCAACTTTCCTATGGATGGTCTGAAGTAGTTTAATCAACTTTGGCACATTGCTAGTAAGGGAACATGCAATTTTCACCTTTTCTGCAGCTGGTTTCGAAAGGGAGCGGACAAGACCTAGTTTAACTAAATACCTAGTTTGATCGACTGAACTTGATTAACCCCGACAATTACTTAATTCTTGGTGGCGATTTTAAGGCAGGCCACAAAGCATGGGGTAACTCAGTTGATAAACGGAAAGGCATCTTGCTGTATAACTGGCTACAATCCAACAGCGTCACCTATCGTGCTAACGTAAGGATAACGAATAAACCATCGTTCCCCTTGGCTGGATCATACCTGGATCGACTCATTTACGACAACAGAACTAATTTCATGGACCCAATTGACGGCAAAGTACAATGCTATGACTGCGAAAGCGACCACATGGCGCTGATGACCACCGCTGATCTTGGTTTTTTGAACCAGCTTACCTACGTAGACCCATCGAGGGGAGTATGGGGAAAATAGAATTTGTATAGACTTTGGAATAATAATTTTTTTTTTCTTATTCTGGGGTAGTTAACCATTACATTAAAATTGATTTCAAGTAAAAAATTTGATTATTATGTTTTTTATTCAAAAATGTTTCATTGATCCCACTCAAAACGCTCTATTTGCCCAACCTTCCCCTAAGGTTGACCATTTTACCGAGTTGAGCTTGAGTATCCCGATGCGGCTAGTAGGGTCATCTGAGTCACAGAAAACAATATACAAGCTTTGCTCAAGAAATTCGCTCAATTTGGGTTCATTAAGAGGCGTCTTAAGAACATGAAGTAAACTAAGGAACATAAAAACGAGAATTCGGCAAAAATCACGTTAAAAAGTACGAAGTAGGAAAACAGAGAAAACGGTATAAAATAACTTAGAGTAAGAGGCGTGAGGTTTATTACATAATATGTGGTTGGGAACCCCCCTTGTAATGGGTCTTTACCCAAAAGCAAGGTTGCCAAAAAAAAAAAAAAAAGCCGAGACTTAAACGCGACCGGGATCTATTTTACCATGTATACGTTCATTTGCAAGTGCAAAATACATCACAACTTATAATTGTGAACGATACTGTTCCGTCGTGTACGGTTGACTCGCGTCATTTAAGGTTGAATCCATAAAATTCCTCTTCTTTTGTATCTGGACTGTGAACAGGGAAAATAAAGAAAAAGATAATGTTGAATTATGTGAATGTTCCGACATTATTTATATTATTATTTGAATACACGCGGTATGAGTGTCGTGTGCAAGACTGCTGTGCGCATGCATGTGTTTTAATGCTGCTGCCGAAGACCGACGGCGTAGCTAACTTCTCGTTCTAGTACTCGCGCGTACGGTCACGCGATGTAAGGCTTATCGAAGCCAAATATATTATTTTATCTAATAAACGTTAATAATTGTTTTTAACCATACTGACAAGGAGAGGTCACACCCTCCGGGTCACCGATCTTGACGAAACTTTGGGGATCGTTTTCTTATACCAAAAGATGAAGAAATCTACCAATCATCCCGTCTAATGGGCCTTTTATACCTAGTTCCTACATAGCTTATATCGTATTTTTAGCTCTTTTTGGGTTTTTTTGCGAATTTTCAAAAAATTCCTGTTCGTAGCCTATTGCACTTACAAAATTCTGCAACCCCGCATTTTTTTTGTTTTTTCATCTTCTTTTGAGAAAAAATATTTTTAAATCTAATTTTGAAGAAATAGTCCATGTAAAATTAAGGTAATCAAAAGCATTTTTTTACTGTTTTTTTGGTTTTATAAACTTAAACTGTACGTCGTCAGCCTTATCAAAATTATGTCTCAAAATATTTTTTCTAAAAAATTCATAAAAAAACAAAGAAAATGCGGGGTTGCAGAATTCTGTAAGTGCAATAGGCTTTGAGCAGGAATTTTTTGAAAATTGGCACAAATAACCACAAAAGTCGCACTAAAGTGTTAAAAGTGTCAAAACAAGCTGATTTTCAAAAAATTCCTGCTCAAAGCCTATTGCACTTACAGAATTCTGCAACCCCGCATTTTCTTTGTTTTTTTATGAATTTTTTAGAAAAAATATTTTGAGACATAATTTTGATAAGGCTGACGACGTACAGTTTAAGTTTATAAAACCAAAAAAACAGTAAAAAAATGCTTTTGATTACCTTAATTTTACATGGACTATTTCTTCAAAATTAGATTTAAAAATATTTTTTCTCAAAAGAAGATGAAAAAACAAAAAAAATGCGGGGTTGCAGAATTTTGTAAGTGCAATAGGCTACGAACAGGAATTTTTTGAAAATTCGCAAAAAAACCCAAAAAGAGCTAAAAATACGATATAAGCTATGTAGGAACTAGGTATAAAAGGCCCATTAGACGGGATGATTGGTAGATTTCTTCATCTTTTGGTATAAGAAAACGATCCCCAAAGTTTCGTCAAGATCGGTGACCCGGAGGGTGTGACCTCTCCTTGTGAGTCTTTTTTAACGATCTTCGATCCTTTATTTACAAAAGATAAAAGATAAAGTTTTACTCCAATTTGTTATAATCACCGCCATAAAAAAAAAAAAAAAACTACAAATTCAAAATATCACAAAAACTCTCAGAGGAGATCGCGCTGAGAGGAGAGAGAAATCGATCAACAGGCCACCACGGAGTCGACGCCATAGATCAGGTTGTCCTTTACCACCAGGATGTACTCGTCCAGGAGTCGTAGGTTGGTCTCCGGTAACACTAAGTCGTCCACCGAACAAAGAATATTCGAGGCAGGGGAAAACTAATCACGTGCGCGTAAAACAAAGGTCACGTAACTACTCGCGCGTGCACGCAGCAGTGTCAGGAAGTGCAGAGTTCGGCGGCGGCCGGAGCGGTGGTTCATCAAATTAATGGTAGTATTAGAAGAAATAGGTTTGAAATACCAATCAGTAAGGATAGTGTTATTGTTAATGGATAATGTAACATCCAGAAAGTTAATCTTGCCGTTCTCCTCCACCTCATGGGTAAATTGCAAATTCTTGTCATACGAGTTAAAAACGTTTAAAATTTTCTCCACATATCTTTTGTTAATACACATAATGGTGTCATCCACATAACGATAGTAAAATAAAGGGGCAATATTAAAATCTTTCAATTTCTTAAGACAAAAGGTCTCAAGGTCATCCAAAACCCTATTCGCAAAAATGGGGGAAATCGGAGATCCCATTGGGGTGCCTGAAACCTGGCGATAAGTCTTGCCATCAAAATTAAAATAAACGTTTTCAAAAAGAAGTCTGTTTAAATTATAAATACCACAAAAAGGAATCTTACTCTTGCTACGAATCTGGGTAAACCTTCTATCCAAGCTATCCGACACTTGTTTGAGAGTGACTTTTGTGAACAACGAAACAACGTCAAGTGAAATCAAAATATAATTCCTAGGTATATGTAAATTACTTATTTTATTCTTCAGATCAAAGCTATTGTAAATATGTGATTTAGGAAGGGAAATACATTCTCTAAATTTTTTCAATAAAATGGCAGATAAAAAATGAGTTGGAGAATTAATAGATGAAATTATTGGTCTGAAAGATAAATCTCGCTTGTGAATTTTCGGCAAACCATAGCATTTTGATAAAACTGTGTCTGTCTGTGTAAGTTGATATTTATGATATTTATAATCTAAATAGGAATTATTATTAAGATATTTCAATTCTTCATAAACACGAGACTGCAATTCTTCCAATGGGTCATTGTCAACAAGTTCATACGTATCAGTGTCACCTAACATTTCAGTCATTTTCTCTATGTAAACAAATTTATCCAAACAAACAGTAACGTTACCCTTATCTGACTTGGTAAAAAACACATTGTCGAGAATTCGATCAACAACAATATTGGTTTAACGGTCCTGGATCAGAGACGGACATACAACAAATTTCCTTTTTTCATCACGTCACGACCACCTACGGACGTAATACTACTAATACACTCAAAGAATGGAAACAACTAAAATTTAATCATCTATGCATTACACTTCAATTATCTTTTCTTCTCCGATGCGGAACACATGATATTTTACCTAACAACATTTCGAATTCAACAAAACAACTTGATAATATCTCTTGGCACAGTGATTCATGTAAGAAAAGTTTTGATGATTTCAAGTTTAAAATTTCAAAAAAATTACTTAATTGCTAGATGAGTGATATTTATTTTCACAAAAAATTTTTGAAAAGTGAGATTGAAAAAATCTATGTGAAAATACATACCTAAAATTTACCTTCAAACGAAAGAAGATTATTTTTTAAACCTGTTCAATTAAAATTGAAGAAAACTAGACATTTATTATCTAAGAGATATGATAAAAAATTTCATCACTTGTTACATCTTTTTCATCCATCTGATGATACTAATTCGAATAAAGAAAATATAATTTGTACATTTAGAAATTTAAGTTCCGTGGAAAAATAGTTTCGTTAGGTAGAAATTTTTCTTATAAAAATCAATCTTTTACCAAGAATGACATTACATGTACAGTAAAAAATTTAGAAATGAGTTTACAAAAGACTGACTATGATCATGAAAGCAAAGATGACGTTAGAAATAGAATAGTGCAGGCAATTAATCATTTTGATAATAGAAAAAACCATCTCTGTTTTTTTGAAAAAAGTTTAAATAGTGATATAAAATTGACTAGGCAATTTTTGAAAGATAATGACAATGTGTTTTTTACCAAGTCTGATAAGGGTAACGTTACTGTTTGTTTGGATAAATTTGTTTACATAGAGAAAATGACTGAAATGTTAGGTGACACTGATACGTATGAACTTGTTGACAATGACCCATTGGAAAAATTGCAGTCTCGTGTTTATGAAGAATTGAAATATCTTAATAATAATTCCTATTTAGATTATAAATATCATAAATATCAACTTACACAGATAGACACAGTTTTATCAAAATGCTATGGTTTGCCGAAAATTCACAAGCGAGATTTATCTTTGAGACCAATAATTTCATCTATTAATTCTCCAACTCATTTTTTATCTGCCATTTTATTGAAAAAATTTAGAGAATGTATTTCCCTTCCACATATTTACATACAAATCACATATTTACAATAGCTTTGATCTGAAGAATAAAATAAGTAATTTACATATATCTAGGAATTATATTTTTATTTCACTTGACGTTGTTTCGTTGTTCACAAAAGTCACTCTCGAACAAGTGTTGGATAGCTTGGATAGAAGGTTTACCCAGATTCGTAGCAAGAGTAAGATTCCTTTTTGTGGTATTTATAATTTAAACAGACTTCTTTTTGAAAACGTTTATTTTAATTTTGATGGCAAGACTTATCGCCAGGTTTCAGGCACCCCAATGGGATCTCCGATTTCACCCATTTTAGCGAATAGGGTTTTGGATGACCTTGAGACCTTTTGCCTTAAGAAATTGAAGAAAGATTTTAATATTGCCCCTTTATTTTACTATCGTTATGTGGATGACTCCATTATGTGTATTAACAAAAGATATGTGGAGAAAATTTTAAACGTTTTTAACTCGTTTGACAAGAATTTGCAATTTACCCATGAGGTGGAGGAGAACGGCAAGATTAACTTTCTGGATGTTACATTATCCATTAACAATAACACTATCCTTACTGATTGTTATTTAAAACCTATTTCTTCTAATACTACCATTAATTTTCACTCCAATCATTCAAAAAACCAAAAAATTAATATTATTTTCAATTTAGTTGACCGTGCAGTGAGATTGTCGGAGGATGAATTCCATAGTAAGAACATTGACTTGGTTAGGAAGATTTTGATTCAGAATGATTTCCCGAGAGAATTTTTTGAGAAATATGTTAGGAAGAGAATCTATTTGTCAAAGAATGGAGTGAATCCTGATATGCGTGACAGTCAAGTGGCTGAGAGAGTTAACTTAGTTTTACCTTATTATGAGCCTTTTTTCAAAAACTGTAGACGTTTCTTGAGAAAATCGAACTTTAGACTTATTCCGGGGATAAATAATAAATTGACAGATATTGTAAAATTAGGTAAAGACACTACTAAGACAGAGAATAAGACAGGTTTAATTTATAGATTTTCATGTAATAATTGTAATGTATCATATGTTGATCAAACAAAGAGAGCCTTGAAAAAAATAATGTCGGAACACGAGAAAAACATTGACCCGGAGTCAGTTGTTTACAAACATAAGTTAGATTTTAAAAACCATAATTTTAATTTTAATGACGTGAAAATTTTAGATACGGAACATAATTATAAAAAGCGGCTAGTTTCCGAAATGTTATTTATAAAAAGCTCTAAGAATACTATAAATAAAAGGGAAGATACACAGAAACTTAGTAGATCTTATAAACCTTTATTTGATAAATTGTCTGATTGAGAATGAATTATTTTGAAGCTCATCTATTATGTACTCAAAATTAAGATACGCCTATTTTCTCCTGAGTATAAATGTTCTGTATCTCTCACATTTTAACTCATTAGACGATTTGCTCGACTCGAGTAATAACTGATTACATAGGTAAACTTTTTGTTTCTATTTCTTTGTAATATTTATGTATATTAATATTAAATTTCAATTGTATTACGTTAAAATATATTTATAGCCTGAAGAGGTCCACAAACCAGGTAGACGAAACGTCGCAAATAAATTTTGAAAAAATTAAAAAAAATTTGCAAATTTGCATCTTTAATTTTTTTCTTTACCTCTCCACGGATCAAGTTGTGATTACAACAATGCATCAATATTTTGTACACTTACTTAGTTTTTGTTTCACATTAAAATGATGAAAAATCAAACATAATATTTTTCAAAATATTTAAATCTTTTTTAAATAATAGTGATCGTTTTACTTCAAGGTAGTTTCCTATAGTTTTCGTGTTTCTTAGATAAGTTTTCTAACTCAGCAAAGAGTTAGTTTTTTGAGTCCCCTGCATGTTGGTATTTTACATATCGCTGGTCCCAGGGAAGAAAAACCTTAGCCTAAAATCTGCCACGAATAAAGTTACGTAAGGCAACTGCCGGTGACTAAAATGTGTCTAAACCAATACATCAATCATTTTAATTTTTATAAGATTGAAAGAGAGTGAGCTGTGCTATGTTAGCTGCTAGGCCTGCAGAACGCCTACAACGATCACAACGATAGCACAGTGAAGAAATTTACTCACATGGTAGCAGCATTAGCGATGGTCCCTATCTCCGATGTGGAGTGCTATTTTACAGCCCTGAAGGCCGAGGCACCGGAGGAGTTAAGTGAGTTCATAGACTTCTTTGACCGGACATATGTAAATGGTAAGGTTACTCTAACCATTTTAATCAATTACTTAATCAATTTACACATCATTTTTGGTATAGGGAAACCGAGACAAGGCAGGCGCAAAGCAGTTGCACCCAGGTACAAAGTACATTTTTGGAATCACTATGACGCAATAGTATCTGGCGAGGCGAAGACGAATAACGAGTCCGAAGGATAGCATAACCTGTTTCATCTTTTGATGGAGAAAAACCACCCCGATGTTTATTCCTTCATAAAAGAAACGAAGAAGGAACAAGGAGACACAGAGATAGCCGTCGTCGAACTTTCTCTTGGTCAAAAGGTGAAGGCTGCCCCTAAGAGAAAGACTATGGAGACTATGAAAAAGTTGCAGCGAATCATACTAAATTATGAAAGTTATTTAAAGTTACAGTACCTGGAAGCGATCGGCGATACAATGTAGCACTTCTAACCTTTTTATATCCTTATATTTTGTTTTTATATTCTTATATTGTTTTTATTCCGTTGAATTTGTATAAATATATTTTGTATTTTTATAAGTACATTTGGATTTAATTATTACAAGTGTGTGTAAACGTATAAGATTCAATTCGGGGGATTTTCGGGGGATCCTCATCGGGGGAATAGTCATTCGGGGTAATAGTTACTCGGGGGAATAGTCATTCGGGGGAACGGACGTTCGGGGGATTCAATTCGGGGGAATGGTCGGGAGCCGTGCTATCGGTCTTTTGATAAACATGGGTAAAAAATTTTTTTCTCCACAACAGCCGAGAATAAAATGACTCTAAGTTTTCTGCTTATAAAAATCGCAAGGAGTCATTTTATTCCTGGCTAGTTTGTTGAAATTTTTTTTTTTATTATAATATAACATCGGTGTCATAGCAAAGTTCATTTTAAAAATTTTGGTCTCGAACTAAAATAATAAATAAAGTATTTTAGAGACATTTTATTGGCCAAAAGTACCTCCGTTGTAACTTTATTTGTGGTAGATTTTTGGCTAAGGTTTTTCTTCGCTGAGACCATCAATATATCCGCAAGCGAGGCTAATTCTTGAGATATTGAGCTCAGAAGTTTCAACTTATTTCTCGGGATTGCTATGACGAGTGTAAAAATTCAACCAAATTTGAAGGTTATTTTTGAATATTCAATTTTCTTAGGATATTTAAAAAAAAAAGCAGATTTTTTGATAGAGCAAGGTGTAAGAAATCATGAGAAACAAAGAAAATATAATAATATATAATATTATATAATATATAATATTATATAATATATAATATTATGCTATATATATATATATATAATATAGCAAGTGGTATTAACTTTTGAGGTAACGAATCATGAAAAACGCGTGATTTCAAAGGGGTTTGGAGCAGCACCGGCAGCGGCACCACGTGACGTCAGAGTGGGAGCAGCGAGTGTCTATTAAAGTATATTATTCCCGCGGGCGAGAGGGCTCGATTTGGCTTCCGAGAGGTTTGCGACCCAAGCCGAAGGCGAGGGTTGCAACGAGGAGGACAAATCGAACCCCCTGGCCTAAGGGAAATATACTATTTTTCGTTCTTCTAACCAAAAACAAGGGGCGAAGTTCCAATTTTGAGGTTAGAAGGGCGCAAAACTATATTTTAAGTTAGCTATACATACCATAGGTTTGTTTGTTACCACAACCTTAACTTTTATTTTTTGAAAAAGTACTTTTTTAATTTCTTTTTTTTGTATTTTTTTTTTATTTATCTTATTATAATTTAGACTTAAATAATTTTAAAATAATCTAAATTTTATTTACCTTTCTTAAAGGAAGAATTTTTCCAAAAAATTTTTGAATTACACTTTTTTCTTGCTTTTTTTTAAAATTCTTTTTTTCTCTTTTTATGAAAAGCTTATCTTCAGTATGTTTTAAATCATTAAAAGCTCCAATTCCAATGTTCACATCTCGTTCTGATTCACTTAAACCAGGAATTATCTCAATTGGCCACGATTCAGTTTCAGCCATTAAAGAGGAATCTGTTTTATTATTTGTATTTCCTAGATTTCTTTTAACTTTTTGACATTTTTTCCGCATGTAGAGATCAAAAAAGTACGTTTGATTAACACTGGTCGATGTCGAATCATCAGGTAAATTTTTTTTGAAAATCTAAAACCAGTTTCTATTATAAAAAAAAACTTGTGAAGTGATACTTTTAATAGTTTTGGCATTATGAAGTTACTTAAATCTACCAGCTTATTCACATATATCTACGAGCAAATCCACCAAATTCTGTTTTTTTTCTGTAATTTTATCCTTATTGAATTTTTAAAGCACATTTTTGAAATTTTGGCAAAAATTATTTAAAATAATAAGGAATAAAAAATGTAGCTTTAATCATCATAACAAATTGCCTGGAATAATTATTTAAACGATTAAATTATTACTTGTAAACAATAAAAATCCGACCATGCCAATCGATTTTTTATGAAAGAAATATTAAAATAGATAGTACTTTTTCAATGAAAAACTGAGTTTTTTTATAGTAATCATCTAAACAGCTTAAATTTTTCGTAATAGTCACACGTCACCGTATGAATAGGTTACATATAGTTATCTATTTTCAATGTATTTTAGTATAGGCAATAATAATGTATAGACGATAATATTCACTTACTCATGTTATTACAATAATCTACTAAGTAAATTATAAGTAAAGAGTAAAAGAAATTGATAAACATAAGTTCATAACTACGTCGTTAACTGCCTGCTGCTGAAAGACCGCAGACAGTGTCGACTGCCACCGGTTGAATTCGACGGTCGAAATAATAGAAAAACTCTTTTTTTTTAATAAATAAAGTTTTTTGCTTCAGGCAGCTGAACTTAAATGGCGATAGTTTGTCCTGGATTTTCATGAAACTTTGCACACAGCTTGTATTCATCATAAAAACAAGCCATTTAGTGTTCTTTTTCCAGAATGGGCCTTTTTTCGCCTACTTCCTATATAACCCTGTGTTAAAAAATAGGCTGTTTTCAATAAAAAGCCGTTTTTGGCCTCATTTTCCAAAAAACTCCTACTTGGACCGTATACGCACTTAAAAATATCTGGAACCTCGCATTTTTTTTCGTTTTTTTAAGTACTTTTGAAAAATTTTATCCATGAAAAATTAAGGTTTCCGAAGCCAATTTTTAGTCGATTTGAGTTACAGTATACTTGGACGAAATCATTCAAAAAATTTTTTTGATAATTTTTTTTCAAAAGAACTTAGAAAAACAAAAAAATGCGAGGCCCCAGATATTTCTAAGTGGAATACTGTCCATGTAGGAGTTATTTGAAAATGAGGCCAAAAACGACTTTTTGTTGGAAACAGATTACTTTTTAACACAGGGGTCATAAGGGAAGTAGGTGATAAGAGCCCATTCTGGAAAAAGAACACTGTAGGGCTTATTTTTATGATGAATAAAAGCTATGTGCAAAGTTTCATGAAAATCCAGGTCTTAAAGGACAGACCATCTCCTTGTTAGTTAAATAAAGTTATCTTTGATTGTTCACATTTAAGTTTAGAGATTTTTTTCAATCTGTAGATGTGTTGGCTTATTTACGAAAAATGCAGCCGTTTCGTCAATTTTGATCGGATGGATTTATGATTAATATCATTAAATTTTTTGCCTTTTTTTGTTTGATTAAGTTTTTTTTTAAAATTGAAGTATTTTTTAAAATAATTCAACCCAGAGTCTTATGGAAACCAAGCAATTTTTATTCTTTGATCGTAAGTCACTCGTTCAAACATGCAGAAATCATTAAAAGAATTATAAGGAACTATAGGTAACAGCTTGATGATGATTTAAAGATTGTTTTTATAATATCTTTCGGACTATTTTGAAAAGATAACTAATAGAAACAAGCGCGCAGCGATGAAATTCCTCTATATTTTCATGCGCATCTGAACAAGAAATGCTTTAACTTTTTTTCTACTGCATGTTTTGATCTATAAATTTGTACCCAATATCTTGAAGCCTTTATTTTTAATGTGAGAATGAAAAAGTGAACGTTTTGAAACTTTTGTCGCAAAGTTTTGTCAATTAATAAATAGATTATGTTTTCGTGATTTTTTCTAATTTTTCAAAATATTTTTTAAACGTAAGACTAATATTAAATGAAACTAGAGACTTTAAACTATGTTGTGATAAATTTTTAAAATTATTCATTCGTAAGGGATAGAGTACTGATAAGTTAAAAATAAAATCATCTAGCCGGGCGCTGTGGTACCGATCCAATCTGTTATGTGACATTTATAATGCACATACAGCATTATAAACACAAGTAGAATAGGTCAATGATACAGAAAACGATGATTCAGAAAATGCACGCGCTGCATTCTTGCCAGCGAGGCAACGCCCGGGCAAGACAGCAGCAGTGCTGGGAGTCTTAATTAGAGTTTAGTCGCGTTCAGACGAATTGATCCTTTGTCGGATCAATCGTTTCGTAAGTCTTGTTTTAAGCTAGCAGTAAGAACGACGAATTGCTCCTTTGTCGGAGAATTCGTCTCGCGCGCGTATCGTTGTAGAGTAATTAGTATTGCGACCGTTTTACTTTAACTAATAGTGTAATCAAATAAATTGTGTGTGAGTCTAGTAGTTCTAAAATAAACATAGTTATGAACGGGCCAGCGATCCTTCGTGGAATACGCTGTAGTTTCTATTGGTGTAGTTGTGTATAATTATTACCTAATAAATAAATAGTTAAGTTCAATCGCCTGTTTTACTCGTCGATTACCCTTCATTGGAGCAGAGTACCAGAGGCTTCGCATCAAATCTCAAGGTAAGGTTTCAATCCATAAAACTCCTCTATAGAATTTATCGTTAGGATTCCCTTTAGATTAGGCCCTTAACTTATTCCCGTCCATCAACACACGAGTGGGGACCGAGATCCCCCGGTAGCATTCCCTTCTGGGCTGCAAGAATCGGGAAAAACGTTAGGTGTTCGTATACACCTAACAAAACCATCCCCTCTTTCTCTCACAAAAGTACCAAATATGCTTAAAAAAAATTTTTACAAGAATTCACGCTAGAACTTCTAATTATAAAACGATGTAGGAAATGTTTTATTTAAGGAGCACATCATTCGGATTTGTCTTAAATTATTCAGTATGTAGTTTCAGACGAATGTACATTCATAGCATTTGAATGGTGCCTGAACCTGTAAAAAATTTAATAAATGAATTTTTCATTTTCATCAAAATCGTCTGGAAACTTTTTCAAAGTTTTGTGATTTCTCGAAAAATGCAGGAACTGATTGCAAAACATTCCTTGAACCCAGTGTAAATACGGCCATCAGTTTTAAATATGTAACAATGAATTCATAGTGGACGGTGTACGAAGATATTAAGCGTAATATTTATGAGTATCAACGTACAGCTTATTAGCCTGAAATTAATTGATAACGTTTTGAAAATTCGTAAAAGTAATGAATCGAAACTAGAAATCATATGCGAATCTTTTGCTCAAACTTTCGATTTTTAAAAATAATTTTAAAATGAATGAGGAGTAAAATGTTCATAGTAGAATTTAAAAAATTGTTTGTTGACATACACCGTAAAGTCTTAAAAAAGTTTCATTAAATTTCTTCAAGTATTTTGCATTATAATTTTTAGACATTACAAACAAAGTCTTAAAATTAGCTCAGCCATAGAGTTACTTGAAGTTTGATGTACAAAAAATTAAAATAGAGTAAAAAAAAATTATATTTTAGTAAGTAATCCAGGTACTCATAGCGAAGTTTTTAAATAAAAATTTGATGCCGTAAGTCTGAAAAGCGTGAAATTATAACCCTGAATACCGATAATTAAATTTTTTGACACCTGCGCCATCTGATAGTAGAAGTTGGAACCCGATAACCCAATAACCCAATAACCCAATGAATTGGGTTATTTAAATTTGCCAAGCTCGGAATTTGCCAAGCTCGGAATATGTCGAGCTAAGCTCCAAGCTGAGCTATTCCAGGCTCCGAGCTATCAAGCTAAGCTCCGAGCTGAGCTATGCCAGGCTCCGAGCTATCGAGCTGAGCTATGCCAGGCTCCAAGCTACCGAGCTAAGCTCCAAGCTCCCACGCTAGGTTCCGAGCTCCTAAGCTAGAATCCAAGCTTTGACGCCGGGCTCCGAGCCACGTTAGCATGGACACTCTGGAAGCCCAGGATGGTCCTCTCACCCTCGGTGAGAATATTGGGAACTTTTTAGCCTCTTTTAAGGGTTTGATTTGTTAGAAAAAGAGCATCAGTATGCCAGGAGAACATATCGCATCAGTAGTAAGCAACCGATCGGTAAGGCTTGCAACCTGTAACCTTTTGTTTTAGCTGTTCTCCTGATCGGATCTATTTTTTAAAGCCGAAGCTTTCTTTCAAACACTAATGCAATACTTATTAATTGATTTTTTCTTTCATAATTTTACTCAATTTAGAGTTTGGTTAGCGTTTAGCAGTCCCAAGAGTGCATAAACACGAGGTGGTGATACTAGTGCGCTTTGCATAAAAAGTATGAAATCTACCGTATGCATATAACCAAAGTAATCAGAAGTTACAATTAGTAGTAACTTTATTTAAAGTTGTTTAATTTGTTATATTAGAAAAAAGAAATTATCAGTTTTTTGAACTAACTAAATAACTTATTTCAAAGCATTTCTTCCACGCCAAATTTAGTAATACTTTTGATCGTACTCATATTCGAGCCTTTTTTTTTATAGACGAGTTTTTAATACACTGAGTTGAAAAAAAAAAAAAAAAAAAAAAAATCAGATACAAGAGAAAAAAATGATGATTAAATTTTAAATAGTAAGAACCGATGTTTTGATATTTTTCCATTATGCATTCCTAGTAAGTGATTAACATCGCAGCCGTTCCTATGGAGACGCGGTGGCTTCGCTACCACGCCTTTCAACTATACCTATATGTTTATTGGACATGCTTCAGCTCTGTATAAAGCGCGTCGGAGTTTCGGCTCCACGTTGCGGCGTTCACGCAAGATACAACCAAACAACCAGTACAAACCAAACAATCTCGTAATTAAATTTGGATTTTTTTTTTTATCACAGTATTATTTATTGAGCGTGAAAAAATGACACTAACGAAAAAAAATTATTTAAACGTTTCAGGGAATTTTTTTTTACCAGAAAGAGCGGTTGAAAAAAGTGTAAGATTTTTTTTGGTTTTCTCCTATTATAATAAGGCCCAGTGTTAAAAAATAAAAAAAAATTTAACGAATTTTTTCTCAAAAATAAGCATTGCAACCTTATGATGGGTCGAATATAATATAATGTTGTAGCTTTTTGTTTAAGGAATCACCTGGAATTTTTTGAGCAAATCAAACGGTTGAATCAAAATTGCGTAAGCTTCCTCAAGGCGCTTTGCTTTCACAGCAGAGAGTGAAAATCACTCACCATAAAAGCCCTACCGCGCTTTAAGATTGAAACGTGAACAAAATCAACTCTTTTATCATCATTTTTATTATTACCACAAGCACTGACAAAAGAAAGCACTTCAAAATCTACGAAGAAAAATTCGAGTAAAACACCATGATCCTTCTTTTGAAAACTTAATAAGTTAGGAAAAATTAAAATAAAAAGTCACTTCTCCTATTAAAATAAAAAGTGATTATCATTTTAAGAGTAAAAACTAGGTGTAGATGGATCAGTCGGTTAAGGCACACGTCTTATTCGGTTGAAACATTGTCATGGAATATAGGAAATTTGATAAAAAACTCACACTCTTCCAAAAACATGAAGAATTCAAGTTTAATAACTGTATTATTTTCACTAAATTTTGAAGAACTTTCGAATGAATAGATATTTTTTCATGCTATTGGTGTTATTTGTTTCTCAAAATTATAATAATCTGTATAAGATAGGGTGAAAAGTTTCACGCAGTTTGAAAAAATGAAAAATTTCGAGACTAAAAATGTATTACTTTCACTAAATTTTAAATAACTATTGATTTAACAAATTGTTTTCATGCGGTTTGCGATATTTCACTCATTGTTGTCTCAGAATCAAAATAGGATATAAAATTTGTTTGAAAAAAATATACAGAGCTCTGTATCTCAAAATATCTCAAAAGTTTTATTTTCAAAACTTCTTTTTTTACTAAATTTTTAATAAATTTTGAGCAAAAGAAAATTTTTATTAATGGTTCAGGTTTTTTTTTTTTCTTTTTGTCTTAAAACTTAAAAAGGCTATACAAAGATTGGGCAAAAGGTTTCACATGGTTGAAAAACCTCCAAAAATCAAAATTTAATACTGTAGTTTTTTTATTCAATTCTACCACGATACTCAAATAAAAATAACGATTTGCGCGAAACTTGGTGAAAAGGCTATATCATTAGTAACTCAGCTCATTTTTCAGAGCACTGAAATAAACGGAAAAAAAGAAATGATGAAATATAGTTTAACAAGTAATCATACGGAGAGTCACTGTTACTTTTTTTGAATTCAAATATCCAGACAGATAAATTTTCAGAAGGATTTTAGTAAAAGGAATTCAAGAAGTAAAAAAAATTCTGATCTACGATCCATGCTCGCTATCAGTCGCTATCTTACGCCTCGAGTATCAACAACTCTCGATGCAAATGTACAATTTCGGACACAATTTGAGTATCATATTTTATTCAACAAGATAATGTAGTTTGGTACTTTGATAAAAATGCGGCTGTTAATATACCCTATTATTCAACGCTGCGGTGAAAAGAAAAAGTATTACTTCTACCGCGTATTTTACACGTCAAAAAGTACCGATTACATGGTCGAGTTGAATAATGTATATTTATATCAATATCGATATATCGTGGTGTCGCTTTTGAGTCGGTGTTTTGGGTCGGTTTTTTCTGTCGTTTTTTACGGGTTCACCCCTCACATATAAAGCTTCGCTTCAATTGTATCTTTTCTAATGAGCGAGAACGAAAATTATTAAATGTAACTGATAAAATTCCAATATTTATATCTGAAATTACATGTAGACACTAGACATGTAATAGATCAAGGAATATGAAAATCGAGATTTCCGCAAAAACGACCTAACCCAGGGTTAGGTCGTTGTTGCATCCAACGCCTCACATTCAAGTTTTTAGCCCTTTTTTCATTTTTTTTCCTTACTTTAAAAAAAAAATTGAACAAATAAAAGAGCTATTTAGTTTTTCTTGGTGTCTCAAGTTGCCCTGATTGTTATGCTGCACCAGTGCAGTAATAAGAAATAAAAAAATTTTTAATAACTCACGAAAAGTATGAATGCTTTTCAAGCAATTTACAATATTTTTTTTTATTTTAGAAGCAGAGCCGCTCTAAGAGGAATTGTTATTTGTTAAAATTTTCATGAAAATAAAAAAATTAATAAAAAAATTCATGTAAAATATATTTTGAATTTTTTAGAGGTATCTTTAAGGTTGTATTTAATTGATTATTTTCCCAAGCTGAATTTCAAACAATAGAAATGCCGCCAAATTTGACATTTGGCGGAGGGGTGTGGGTAAAATTATTTCGATAATTTTTCGGTTATTTCCAATTAGTCGCATGGCAACTCGAATTGTTAGGCTTGTTCAATTCAAATTTTGGGTTAGACCTGCGTCACTGCGGTGTATACCTATATATACCTATGGATACTCATATATTGGACTCTACATATATGTAAACATTTGTAAACTCTGTAATTCAAACAATTGAAAATAATTGAATGTCAGTTGTTCCGCAAAAATGTAAAATACTGCATCATTTCTATGAGCTAAAATTCAGTTGGGGAAAATAATTCAGCCGAACAACCCTCGTAATTCAAAATTGTAGAAAATTTTCCTACAGTTTTTTGCACAGCAACTTGCGGGGCAAGTTTGACAAAAAATCACTCGCGCTTCATGCTCGTGATTTTTAACATGCCAAACTTGCCCGCCTCGTTGCTGTGCAACAAAAAACAGTCGGAAAATTATCGACAATTTTGAAGCACTAGGAGTATTACGACTGATCATTTAACTTAATCTAACTGAAATATGTTCTGAAGATTTTATCTGAACTAAAAAACGTGGATCAGAATTTTTTTTACTTCTTGAATTCCTTTTACTAAAATCTTTCTGAAAATTTATCTGTCTGGATATTTGAATTCAAAAAAAGTAACAGTGACTCTCCGTATGATTACTTGTTAAACTATATTTCATCATTTCTTTTTTTCCGTTTATTTCAGTGCTCTGAAAAATGAGCTGAGTTACTAACTAATTAGGATGTTCTGAAAAATTCAACGTTAGGCGTCGCTAGTGTAAACTTGACTCGGCTACCAGCAGTTTTGCATGGGAGCAGATGTATCAGTGTGTGTGTTCGTGTGGAATCTCTCACCGATACACACAGTCATACGTCAGCTCCCATGCAAAACTGCTGGGAGCCGAGTCAAGTTTACACTAGCGACGCCTAACGTCGAGTTTTTCAGAACATCCTAATGATATAGCCTTTTCACCAAGTTTCGCGCAAATCGTTATTTTTGTTTGAGTGTCGTGGTAGAATTGAATAAAAAAACTACAGTGTTAAATTTTGATTTTTGGAGGTTTTTCAACCATGTGAAACCTTTTGCCCAATCTTTATATAGCCTTTTTAAGTTTTAAGACAAAAAGAAAAAAAAAACCTAAACCATTAATAAAAATTTTCTTTTGCTCAAAATTTATTAAAAATTTAGTAAAAAAAGAAGTTTTGAAAATAAAACTTTTGAGATATTTTGAGATACAGAGCTCTGTATATTTTTTTCAAACAAATTTTATATCCTATTTTGATTCTGAGACAACAATGAGTGAAATATCGCAAACCGCATGAAAAAAATTTATTAAATCAATAGTTATTTAAAATTTAGTAAAAGTAATACATTTTTAGTCTCGAAATTTTTCATTTTTTCAAACTGCGTGAAACTTTTCACCCTATCTTATACAGATTATTATAATTTTGAGAAACAAATAACACCAATAGCATGAAAAAATATCTATTCATACACCGGGCCGAATCCCGGAGTACCTGAGGCCTTACCCGTCATTGGCGGTACATGGCGGGTGGACATTGTAAATCTGCCCTACTCGTGGGATCAAAATAGAGACTACAGGGAAAAAACAAAACGAGTCGATGGATACGGGCTCTGAACCGACCATCGACTCGGAGACTAACAACCTTGGGGGCTCTGAGCCCAAGGTCACCGAAACCCACTCCGGGACGGTCAGTAGACCGAAACCATTGAGTGGAGCGCAGCGAAGGAAAATCCTTCGGCAAAAGGCTAAGGAGGAGGGCAAACCACCTCCCAAGTTTCATGAGGGGACGAGGCAACGGAGGGGTCAGGAAGGGAAGCGGGCTAGTACTGCGTCCACTGACTCCGTCTTTGTATCGACACCCAGCATGGCTAAGAGGATGGCCTCCTCCAGCCTGGAAATACCCGAGAAGCAGGGGCTGCTTAAGCGACCTTAAGTGGACCGCAGATATGCTGCAGCTGCGTCTAACTCTCCCAGAGTGGCCCTCACTTGTGGGGACTACCTAGGAAGGGAGATGCCTGCCGATGTCTGCACGAAACTGCAGGAAGCAGTAGTCAGCAAGGTACTTGCTATCGAGGGGGAGGGGGCCTTTGTACCCCGGTTTCTGGACTCGTTCCCCAGAAAGGGCACGTTTGTCTTCGTCTGTGCAGACGAAGCCAGCAAGACCTGGCTGGAGAGCGAGGCCACGCTACTCGACCTAGGGCAACCAAACCTAAAGGCGAGGATAGTTTCACCAGAGGAGACTAAGATCACTAAGGTGATCACATGGCTTCCTCCGGGGGTTAAGACTGCCGAGGACCTCATCAAAGTGGTCCAAAGGCAGAACGGGTTGATCGAAGTGGGCGATCCTGAGTAGGGCTCCTGATGGATGCCTAATTCTGGGCAAAGAAGAGGAAATCCACTGAAGGCTGGAAAGCGTACAAAGACACGCTGAAGGCCTTCAAGAGGGAAATTGCGAAGGCAAAGAGAGAAAAATGGCGGGAATTCTGCACAGGCATGGAAAACCTGGCAGCCACTGCCAGGCTCGCTCGAATCCTGACCAGAGATAATAGCGCCCGTCTCCAATGTCTGAGAGACAGATCGGGCGCCTACACTGAATCGGAGGAAGACACATTGGAACTTCTCCTCAGCAGCAGCTACCCCGACTTCGTCAGGGTAGATAATGATACCCCGCCCACCATATCTGGAAGGAGGGGGACAGAGAATAAAGATTGGGACACGGCTGCCAAAGTCGTGAGTATGGAAAAGCTTAAATAGGCGATTGACTCCTTTGAACCGTATAAATCTGCGGGCCCTGACGGCATCTTTCCTAAGTTGCTACAGGAAGGAGGTGACAAGACTCTCAGGCTACTGTTAGGTATTCTGAGGGGCTGCATCACCACAGGGCATGTGCCAGCTTGCTGGAAGAAAACGCGGGTCTCATTTTTACCGAAACCTGGTAGGAGAAGCTACAACTCGGTGAAGGACTTCAGACCTATCAGTCTGACCTCTTTCCTAATGAAGACCTTGGAAAGACTGCTTGACAACTACATCAGGCAGAGTATACTGACAAACAGTCCCCTTCACCGAGCGCAGCATGCATATACTTGTGGAAAATCTACGGAATCTGCACTGCACTCAGTGGTCAATTACATTGAGGAGGCTTTTTATGCGAAGGAAACCGTAATCGGGGCCTTCGTTGACATCGAGGGTGCCTTTAACAGCACCAACAGAGCAACTATAGACAAAGCCTTGACTAAGCATGGTGTACCTTATACCATCAGAAGATGGATCAGGGGAATGCTTAGTGATAGGTGCATCTTTCGTGAGTGGAATGGCAAGACGATTAGGGGGACCATCAGCGAGGGATACCCGCAGGGTGAGGTCCTTTCACCACTCCTGTGGATCCTGGTCGCGGACGAACTACTGCGCTTGGTAGACGAACTCGGATTCTTCACCATCGCTTATGCAGACGACTTCGCTATACTTGTCAGGGGCAAGTTCGAAGAAGTCCTACCCGATCTTGTTCGGAGGGCGTTGGAGAGGATCTGCGAATGGTGCGAGGCTAAATCTCTGGCTGTCAACACTGATAAGTCGGAGATAGTCACGTTCACGAGGAAATACAAATGTAAGGTCAGTAAGAAAGTCTCCGTCAACGGGAAACAAATACCGTACGCGGGGGGTGTGAAATATCTGGGCGTATTCCTAGATAAGAAACTAAAGTGGGGACAACACCTGCAGACTCAATGCAGCAAAGTCCTAAACATATTCATGCAGTGTAGGTCAGCAATCAGGACTTCCTGGGGGCTAGAACCCCAGGTCGCCTTGTGGTTACACGAGGCGATTCTGAAACCGAAGCTTACCTATGCCCCGGTGGTATGGTGGAAAGTGACCGAAAATAAGACCTCGAGGCGTGTACTGGACCATGTTCAGGCTGTCGTCTTGAGGGGTATTTACGGGCTTAAACGAAGCACACCCACAGCCGCCATCAGAATGTTGCTGGATGTCCAAAGCCTAGACCTGGACATCAAACTGGTCGCGGCCAGAACAGCCTACAGACTGAAGTGCAGCGGGGAGTGGGTTGGAAATAGTAATGGGCATGCAACCATCCGAGGGAGAATGTTGAAGGGCGAGGTCTTTAACTCGACCCAAGACAGGATGGGTAAGACTCTACTGTTTGGGCAACGTTTCAAAACGAGGATACCAAACAGGGAGGAATGGAGCAACAACCAAGTGCTTGGGCACGGAGACATCTGGTTTACCGACGGATCCAAGACCAATGAAGGCACTGGCTATGGAATTTACGGACCTAGCCTTAGGGAATCCTACGGGCTCAGGGAATTTAACACGGTGTTCCAGGCCGAGATGGCTGCGATAAATACGTGCGCTAACAACCTCTCTTTGGGGAACGTCAGTAAGAGACGCATCTGCATCTGCACTGATAGCCAAGCCTCCATAGAGGCCTTGGAAAACCCAGTTACAACCTCACGGTTGGTTAGGGAGACTAAGAATACCCTTAACGCGCTGGCATGATCTAACCAAGTAGTTATTACCTGGATACCCGGACACTCCGGATTCAAGGGAAACGAAAGGGCAGATGAGCTTGCGAGGAGAGGGGCCTCAACAGATACACGGCCGGAGCATGGGGTGGGTGTACCGTTCTCAGAAGGCTACAATATCCTGGAGAAGTACTCGAAGAGGCAAAGATGGGAACTCTGGGAAGAATCCCAGAGCTACAGGTGGATCTAGGAACTTCTGGGAAGTTATATTACCGGTTGGGCCAAACTGATCACCAGGCTAGACAAACGAAGGGCTAAAGAGGTCATGGGCATTATGACCGGACACTGCAACCTTCGGTGCTACACACACAAAACGCAGGGGCATGGTAACCTCTGTAGATGGTGTGAATCAGAGGAAGAGACCCCGTGCCACTTCCTATGCAAATGCCCTAACCTGACAGACCACCGCCTGAAATGGTTGGGAACCGGGATCCTTGATCCTGAGAGCTTTTACGGAGTGAGTGTGGACAACATACTCGCATATTGCAGGGTGTTGGGACTCACGAACACTCCAGAGGTATAGCAAGGGGGACAGGGATACAATGGTGAAAACTAAGTGTGCCTAAGCTTAGCACCCGTATGCTGTGATTTAAAAATAATAATAATAATAATAATAGTAAAAAAAGAAGTTTAGAAAATAAAACTTTTGAGAAATTTTGAGATACAGAGCTCTGTAAATTGTTTTTAAACAAATTTTATATCCTATTTTGATTCTGAGACAACAATGAGTGAAATATCGCAAACCGCATGAAAAAAATTTATTTAATCAATAGTTATTTAAAATTTAGTGAAAGTAATACATTTTTAGTCTCGAAATTTTTAATTTTTTCAAACTGCGTGAAACTTTTCACCCTATCTTATACAGATTATTATAATTTTGAGAAACAAATAACACTAATAGCATGAAAAAATATCTATTCATTCGAAAGTTCTTCAAAATTTAGTAAAAATAATACAGTTATTAAACTTGAATTCTTCATGTTTTTTGAAGAGTGTGAGTTTTTTTATTAAATTTCCTATATTCCATGACAATGTTTCAACCGAATAAGACGTGTGCCTTAATCGACTGATCCATCTACAGCTAGTTTTTACTCTTAAAATGGTAATCACTTTTTATTTCAATAGGAGAAGTGACTTTTTATTTTAATTTTTCCTAACTTATTAAGTTTTCAAAAGAAGGATCATGGTGTTTTACTCGAATTTTTCTTCGTAGATTTTGAAGTGCTTTCTTTTGTCAGTGCTTGTGGTAATAATAAAAATGATGATAAAAGAGTTGATTTTGTTCACGTTTCAATCTTAAAGCGCGGTAGGGCTTTTATGGTGAGTGATTTTCACTCTCTGCTGTAAAAGCAAAGCGCCTTTGAGGAAGCTTACGCAATTTTGATTCAACCGTTTGATTTGCTCAAAAAATTCCGGCTGATTCCTTAAACAAAAAGCTACAACATTTAAATTCGACCCATCATAAGGTTGCAATGCTTATTTTTGAGAAAATATTCGTTAAATTTTTTTTTTTTAACACTGGGCCTTATTATAATAGGAGAAAACCGAAAAAAATCTTACACTTTTTTCAACCGCTCTTTCTGGTAAAAAAAAATTCCCTGAAACGTTTAAATAATTTTTTTTCGTTAATGTCATTTTTTCACGTTCAATAAATAATACTGTGATAAAAAAAAAAATCCTAATTTTAGATTGTTTGGTTTGTACTGGTTGTTTGGTTGTATCTTGCATGAACGCCGCAACATGGAGCCGAAACTCCGACGCGCTTTATACAGAGCTGAAGCATGTCCAATAAACATATAGGTATAGTTGAAAGGCGTGGTAGCGAGGCCACCGCGTCTCCATAGGAACAGCTGTGATGTTAATCACTTACTAGGAATGCATAATGGAAAAATATCAAAAATATCAAGGTTCTTACTATTTAAAATTTAATCATCATTTTTTTCGCTTGTATCTGATTTTTTTTTTTTTTTTTCAACCCAGTGTATTAAAAACTCGTCTATAAAAAAAAAGGCTCGAATATGAGTACGATCAAAAGTATTACTAAATTTGGCGTGGAAGAAATGCTTTGAAATAAGTTATTTAGTTAGTTCAAAAAACTGATAATTTCTTTTTTCTAATATAACAAATTAAACAACTTTAAATAAAGTTACTACTAATTGTAACTTCTGATTACTTTGGTTATATGCATACGGTAGATTTCATACTTTTTATGCAAAGCGCACTAGTATCACCACCTCGTGTTTATGCACTCTTGGGACTGCTAAACGCTAACCAAACTCTAAATTGAGTAAAATTATGAAAGAAAAAAATCAATTAATAAGTATAGCATTAGTGTTTGAAAGAAAGCTTCGGCTTTAAAAAATAGATCCGATCAGGAGAACAGCTAAAACAAAAGGTTACAGGTTGCAAGCCTTACCGATCGGTTGCTTACTACTGATGCGATATGTTCTCCTGGTATACTGATGCTCTTTTTCTAACAAATCAAACCCTTAAAGGAGGCTAAAAAGTTCCAAATATTCTCACCGAGGCTGAGAGGACCATCCTGGGCTTCCAGAGTGTCCATGCTAACGTGGCTTGGAGCCCGGCGTCAAAGCTTGGAGCCTAGCTTAGGAGCTCGGAACCTAGCGTGGGAGCTTGGAGCTTAGCTCGGTAGCTTGGAGCCTGGCATAGCTCAGCTCGATAGCTCGGAGCCTGGCATAGCTCAGCTTGATAGCTCGGAGCCTGGCATAGCTCAGCTCGGAGCTTAGCTTGATAGCTCGGAGCCTGGAATAGCTCAGCTTAGAGCTTAGCTCGACATATTCTGAGCTTGGCAAATTCCAAGCTTGGCAAATTCCGAGCTTGGCAAATTTAAATAAACCAATTCATTGGGTTATTGGGTTATTGGGTTATCGGGTTCCAACTTCTACTATCAGATGGCGCAGGAGTAAAAAAATTCAATTATCGGTATTCAGGGTTATATTTTCACGCTTTTCAGACTTACGGCATCAAATTTTCATTTAAAAACTTCGCTATGAGTAACTGGATTCCTTACTAAAACATAATTTTTTTTTACTCTATTTTAATTTTTTGTACATCAAACTTCAAGAAACTCTATGGCTGAGCTAATTTAAGACTTTGTTTGTAATGTCTAAAAATTATAATGCATAAAATACTTGAAGAAATTTAATGATAATTTTTTAAGACTTTACGGTGTATGTCAAAAAACAATTATTTAAATTCTAATATTAACATTTTACTCCTCATTCATTTTAAAATTATTTTTAAAAATCGAAAGTTTGAGCAAAAGATTCGCATATGATTTCTAGTTTCGATTCATTACTTTTACGAATTTTCAAAACGTCATCAATTAATTTCAGGCTAATAAGCTGTACGTTGATACTCATAAATATTACGCTTAATATCTTTGTACACCGTCCACTAAGAATTCACTGTAAGCCGAGATGCAGAGCTATCGGGCTAAGCTCCAAGCTATCGAGTAAAAGGATTGGGGCCCGGCTGTTTATACATTTTAAAACTAAATAATCAAAACAAGGAAAGAAAAAAAGGCCTACCAAAAAAAAATAAAAAAAATAATAATCAGTAAAAATAAACAAAAATATACCCATTAAAAACATTATATATAATAAAACAAAAAGAAGGTATAAAAAGTCCACCTCAATAAATAAAAATAAAAAAATACTACTTGAAAAAGAAGAAAAACAAAAATAATATTAATAATAAGTATTTATTAAGCAATCAAGGAGCATATTTAAAATGCTCGATTAGAATTAAATACGTCTACTTATTATCATCTAGTCTTTGTAACTTCAATAGTAGATGAAATTAAACTGGCACCCCCTAGCGGTATTCATGGAAGCTCAGTACAGCTGCTCAGCGATGCCAACGGATCCGATGAATGGAAAATATATATGTTGTATGCCGCCGCTCGGTTCGCTCCGGCAAGAGAGAGGGAATGGGGCAAGTTGAGGAACCTGTCTGCTAAATTATTTTTTGGCGATCAACATTAATAAGTTTTGTATTTTTGTAAAACCATTGAAGGAAAAGCATCAATCTAGTTAATCTCGCGAATAACTAAGTGCAAAAAATTCATAAAAACATTAATAAAAAGTTTGATGAAAAAAAAAAAAATAATAAATAGTTTGATTCTTACAAATCTAAAATAAAATGTAAAACTTATTATCAGCTAAAAAATTTTCTTAAATAAAAGTTAGTGAAAATATCGAAAAAAAACTAACAACCATTTGAAGGAGTGAGTGAAAATAGTTTTAAAAATGAGTACACTTTAACCTGTGCATCGAGGTTAGGTGTATGTAAGAATTATTATAGAAATGTTTATACAAGGATAAAGTGTATGCAGATTAAAGAAAAAATAAATGTTGTTAAAATTATTTTGCTTATTTTTTAATCATTGTTGTTTTTTAATTTATTACATTTGAATTAGATCTCTTAAACAATCATACTATTTCTGGTGAAAATAAAGTTCAAATAAATTCAGTTCAATTTTAAACAAGTAAATGATCCCCCAAGTTTAAAAATTAATAAATGTTGTTGAAATTATTTTGCTTATTTTTGAATCATTGTTGTTTTTTTATTTATTATATTGGAATTAAATCTCTTGAACAATAATACTATTTCTGGTGAAAATAAAGTTCAAAAAAATTCAGTTCAACTTTAAACAAATAAATTATCCCCCAAGCTTCAAACCCACCAAAGCCTGGGCGTCCGAATTTAATTTTTAAATAAACAAACAAGCCCTCAAGCTTCAAACCCACCAAACCCTGGGCGTCCGAGTTTAATTTTTAAATAAACAAACAATCCTTCAAGCCTCAAATCCACAATACCCTTGGCGTCCGAGTTCAATGTTTAAATAAACAAACAATCCCCCAATTTTCAAACCCACAATACCCTGGGCGTCCGAGTTCAGTGTTTCAATAAACAAACAATCCCCCAAGCTTCTAATCCACAATTCCCTGGGAACCCGAGTTCAATTTTTGAATAAACAAAGAATCACCCAAGCCTCAAACACACAATACCCTGGGCGTCCGAGTTCAATGTTTAAATAAACAAACAAACCCCCAAGTCTCAAACCCACAATACCCTGGGCGTCCGAGTTCAGTTTTTCAATAAACAAACAATCCCCCAAGCTTCAAATCCACAATACCCTGGGGGCCCGAGTTCAGTTTTTAAATGAACAAAGAATCACCCAAGCCTCAAACACACAATACCCTGGGCGTCCGAGTTCAATTTTAAAATAGATAAATGTTCCTCAAAGCTTTAAACTCACAGTACCCTGGACGTTCACGTTCAACTTTAAATGAATAAACGATCCCTCAAGCTTCAACCCACTATAAGCTGGGGGCCCGAGTTCAGTTTTTAAATAAACAAACAATCCCCCAAGCTTCAAACCCACAAAACCCTGGGCGTCCGAGTTTAATTTTTAAATAAATAAGTGATCATCCAAGCTTCAAACCCACAATACTCTGGGCGTCAGAATTCAATTTTTAAATAAACTAACAATCCCCTAAGCTCCAAACCCTTAATACCCAGGGCGTACGTGTTCAATTTTTAAATAAATAGATTGTCCCTTAAGCTTCAAACTCACCCTACCCTGGGAGTCCGAGTTCAATTTTTAAATAAATAAATGAACATCCAAGCTTCAAACACACAATACCCTGGGCGTCCGAGTTTAATTTAATAATAGATAAATATTCCTCAAAGCTTCAAACTCACAGTACCCTGGGCGTTCAAATTCAACTTTAAATGAATGAATGATCCCTTAAGCTTTAACCCACTATACCTTGGGAACCCGAGTTCAATTTTTAAATAAACAAACAATCCCCTAAGCTCCAAACCCACAATACTCAGGGCGTACGAGTTCAATTTTTAAATAAATAAATGATCCTCTAATTTTCAAACCCACAAGACCCTGAGCATCCGAGTTTAATTTTTGAATAAATAAATGATCCCCCAAGCTTTATACACACAATACCCTGGGCATCCGAGTTCAGTTTTTAAATAAACAAACAATCCCCCAAGCTTTAAACCCACAAAACCCTGGGCATCCGAGTTCAATTTTTAAATAAACAAACAATCCCATAAGCTCCAAACCCACAATACCCAGGGCGTACGAGTTCAATTTTTAAATAAATAAATGATCCTCCAATTTTCAAACCCACAAGACCCTGAGCGTCCGAGTTTAATTTTTGAATAAATAAATGATTCCCCAAGCTATATACCCACAATACCCTGGGCATCCGAGTTCAGTTTTTAAATAAACAAACAATCCCCCAAGCTTCAAACCCAGAAAACCCTGGGCGTCCGAGTTCAATTTTTAAATAAACAAACAATCACCCAAGCCTCAAGCACACAATACCCTGGGCGTTCGAGTTCAATTTTTAAATAAACAAACAATCCCCCAAATTTCAAACCCACAATAACCTGGGCGTCCGAGTTCAGTTTTTCAATAAACAAACAATCCCCCAAGCTTCAAATCCACAATACCCTGGGGGCCCGAGTTCAGTTTTTAAATGAACAAAGAATCACCCAAGCCTCAAACACACAATACCCTGGGCGTCCGAGTTCAATTTTAAAATAGATAAATGTTCCTCAAAGCTTTAAACTCACAGTACCCTGGACGTTCACGTTCAACTTTAAATGAATAAACGATCCCTCAAGCTTCAACCCACTATAAGCTGGGGGCCCGAGTTCAGTTTTTAAATAAACAAACAATCCCCCAAGCTTCAAACCCACAAAACCCTGGGCGTCCGAGTTTAATTTTTAAATAAATAAGTGATCATCCAAGCTTCAAACCCACAATACTCTGGGCGTCAGAATTCAATTTTTAAATAAACTAACAATCCCCTAAGCTCCAAACCCTTAATACCCAGGGCGTACGTGTTCAATTTTTAAATAAATAGATTGTCCCTTAAGCTTCAAACTCACCCTACCCTGGGAGTCCGAGTTCAATTTTTAAATAAATAAATGAACATCCAAGCTTCAAACACACAATACCCTGGGCGTCCGAGTTTAATTTAATAATAGATAAATATTCCTCAAAGCTTCAAACTCACAGTACCCTGGGCGTTCAAATTCAACTTTAAATGAATGAATGATCCCTTAAGCTTTAACCCACTATACCTTGGGAACCCGAGTTCAATTTTTAAATAAACAAACAATCCCCTAAGCTCCAAACCCACAATACTCAGGGCGTACGAGTTCAATTTTTAAATAAATAAATGATCCTCTAATTTTCAAACCCACAAGACCCTGAGCATCCGAGTTTAATTTTTGAATAAATAAATGATCCCCCAAGCTTTATACACACAATACCCTGGGCATCCGAGTTCAGTTTTTAAATAAACAAACAATCCCCCAAGCTTTAAACCCACAAAACCCTGGGCATCCGAGTTCAATTTTTAAATAAACAAACAATCCCATAAGCTCCAAACCCACAATACCCAGGGCGTACGAGTTCAATTTTTAAATAAATAAATGATCCTCCAATTTTCAAACCCACAAGACCCTGAGCGTCCGAGTTTAATTTTTGAATAAATAAATGATTCCCCAAGCTATATACCCACAATACCCTGGGCATCCGAGTTCAGTTTTTAAATAAACAAACAATCCCCCAAGCTTCAAACCCAGAAAACCCTGGGCGTCCGAGTTCAATTTTTAAATAAACAAACAATCACCCAAGCCTCAAGCACACAATACCCTGGGCGTTCGAGTTCAATTTTTAAATAAACAAACAATCCCCCAAATTTCAAACCCACAATAACCTGGGCGTCCGAGTTCAGTTTTTCAATAAACAAACAATCCCCCAAGCTTCAAATCCACAACACCCTAGGGGCCCGAGTTCAGTTTTTAAATAAACAAAGAATCACCCAAGCCTCAAACACACAATACCCTGGGCGTCCGAGTTCAATTTTATAATAGATAAATGTTCCTCAAAGCTTTAAACTCACAGTACCCTGGACGTTCACGTTCAACTTTAAATGAATAAACGATCCCTCAAGCTTCAACCCACTATAACCTGGGGGCCCGAGTTCAGTTTTTAAATAAACAAACAATCCCCCAAGCTTCAAACCCACAAAACCCTGGGCGTCCGAGTTTAATTTTTAAATAAAGAAGTGATCCCCCAAGCTTCAAACCAACAATACCCTGGGCGTCCGAGTTCAATTTTTAAATAAACAAACAATCACCCAAGCCTCAAGCACACAATACCCTGGGCGTTCGATTTCAATTTTTAAATAAACAAACAATCCCCCAAATTTCAAACCCACAAAACCCTGGGCGTCCGAGTTTAATTTTTAAATAAAGAAGTGATCCCCCAAGCTCCAAACCCACAATACCCAGGGCGTATGAGTTCAGTTTATTTAAATAAATAGATTGTCCCTTAAGCTTCAAACTCACCCTACCCTGGGAGTCCGAGTTCAATTTTTAAATAAATAAATGAACCTCCAAGCTTCAAACACACAATACCCTGGGCATCCTAATTTAATTTTTAAATAAACAAACAATTCCCCAAGCTTCAAACCCACAAAACTCTCGGCGTCCGAGTTTAATGTTTAAATAAACAAACAATCCTTCAAGCCTCAAATCCACAATACCCTTGGCGTCCGAGTTCAATGTTTAAATAAACAAACAATCCCCCACCCCTAAAATCCACAATACCCAGCGCGTTTGGGTTCAATTTTTAAATAAACAAACATTCCCCCAAATTTCAAACCCACAATACCCTGGGCGTCCGAGTTTAATTTAATAATAGATAAATATTCCTCAAAGCTTCAAACTCACAGTACCCTAAGTGTTCAAATTCAACTTTAAATGAATGAACGATCCCTTAAGCTTTAACCCACTATACCCTGGGGGCCCGAGTTTAATTTTTTAATAATTTTTTCAGGGTATTGTGTGTTTGAGGCTTGGGGGATTCTTTGTTAATTTAAAAATTGAACTTGGTTGCCCAGGGTATTGTGGGTTTGAAGCTTGGGAAATTGTTTGTTTATTCAATAACTGAACTTTGACGCCCAGGGTATTGTGGGTTTGAAGCTCGGAGGATCATTTATTTATTTGAAAATAGAACTCGAGCGCCCAGGGTATTGTGGGTTTGAAGCTTGGGGGATCATTAATTTATTTAAAAATTGAACTCGGACGCCCAGGGTTTTGTGGGTTTGAAGCTTGGGGGATTGTTTGTTTATTCAAAAACTGAACTCGTACGCCCTGGGTATTGTGGGTTTGGAGCTTAGGGGATTGTTTTTTTATTTAAAAATTGAACTTTGACGCTCAGGGTATTGTGTGTTTGAGGCTTGGGGGATTCTTTGTTTATTTAAAAATTGAACTTGGTTGCCCAGGGTATTGTGGGTTTGAAGCTTGGGAGATTGTTTGTTTATTCAAAAACTGAACTTTGACTTTGATATTTTCACTCACTTTTATTTAAGAAAATTTTTTAGCTAATAATAAGTTTTACATTTTATTTCAAATTTGTAAGAATCAAACTATTTATTTTTGTTTTTTTTTCATCAAACTTTTTATTAATAAAATGTTTTTATGAATTTTTTGCACTTAGTTATTCGCGAGATTAACTAGATTGATGCTTTTCCTTCAATGTTTTTACAAAAATACAAAACTTATTAATGTTGATCGCCAAAAAATAATTTAGCAGACAGGTTCCTCAACTTGCCCCATTCCCTCTCTCTTGCCGGAGCGTACCGAGCGGTGGCATACAACATATATATTTTCCATTTATCGGATCCGTTGGCATCGCTGCAGCTGCTATTACGTTGCGATACATGCCGCTAGGGCCTAGGGGGCGCGAGTTGAATTTCATCTACTATTGAAGTTACAAAGACTAGATGATATAAAGGAGACGTATTTAATTCTAATCGAGCATTTTAAATATGCTCCTTAATTGCTTAATAAATATATATATATACTAGGGGGTAACCCCCTGCTCGCTTCGCTCGCCTACCCACATAAAAATAGTTATAAAAAATATGGAGTTTTTTGATAGTTAATATTTAACATGTTTTTTGAGTTGAGTTTGTGTATTGAATAAAAGTTCAAACATGTTTAGGTAAAATTGTTGAATATGATTTAAATTGAAAAAAGAAAATTTTATTATGGTGAGTCAAAAAAAATAGTTATAAAAATTAAATAGTAAGTTAAAATACTCCTAGTACTTGAAAAATGTAAAATATAATATTTTTTAACCGTTTTGAAGTACTCCTTTAAAAAGGGCTTTTAAAATTACGACTCCTCTAGGAAAAGCGCCCTTCAAAGAGGTTAAATATAGAGTTTTTTGGCAGTTAAGGTGCTCGTACAGGAGAAGCTCCTATAATTTAAAATCAACTCCTCCGGGAGGAGCCCCTTAAAAAATCTTGAATAGAAGGTTTATTGACGTTTTGAGGTGCTCCTCCGGGAGGAGCTCTGGAAATTACGGCTCCTCCGGGAGGAGCCCCTTAAAATATGTTAAATATAAGGTTTTTTGAAGGTTTTGAGGTGCTCCTCTGGGAGGAGCTCTTTAAACTACGGCTCTTCCGGGAGGAGCCCACTTCAAACATAATAAATATAAGGTTTTTTGACGTTTTAAGGGGCTCCTCCGGGAGGAGCTCTGAAAATAACGGCTCCTCCGGGAGGAGCCCCTTAAAATATGTTGAATATAAGGTTTTTTGAAGGTTTTGAGGTGCTCCTCCGGGAGGAGCTCTTTTTTTTTTGGCTCCTCCCGGAGGAGCCCCTTAAAACATATTAAATATAAGGGTTTTTGACGTTTTAAGGTGCTCCTCCGGGAGGAGCTACTAAAATTGGCTCCTCCGGGAGGAGCTCTTAATTTTAAGATCTCCTCCCGGAGGAGCACCTCAAAACCTTTAGAAAACCTTATATTTAACATGTTTTAAGGGGCTCCTCCCGGAGGAGCCGTAATTTTCAGAGCTCCTCCCGGAGGAGCCAAAAAAAAAGAGCTCCTCCTGGATATAACTATATAATATAGGAAGATATATTTTTCTCTTTTTCTTTTTCAAGTAGTATTTTTTTTTTATATTTATTTATTATAGTGGACTTTTTACCTTCTTTTTGTTTTATTATAATTTTTTTAATGGGTATATTTCTGTTTATTTTTACTGATTTTTTTTTTTGGTAGGCCTTTTTTCTTTCCTTGTTTTAATTATATAGTTTTAAAATGTATAAACACCCGGGCTCCAATCTTTTGACTCGATAGCTTGGAGCTTAGCCCGATAGCTCGGCAACTCGGCCTAGAACTTCCGAGCTAGGCTACGAATGCCCAAGCTTGACAAATTTTGGCCGAGCTTAGAATGCCTAAGCTTGACAAATTTTGGCTGAGCTTAGAATGCCTTGAGCATCCTAAGCTTTGACAAAATATGTCATGAGCATTCTAAGCTTGGCACATTCAAGCTGAGCTACGAATGCTTCGAGCTGGGCCCAATGGCTCGAAGCCTAGCTCGACAACTTGTAGCTTAGCTCAATAGCTTAGCAGCTCGGCTTAGAACTTCCGAGCTATGCTACGAATGTTCGAGCTTGGAGCTTAGCCCGATAGCTCAGCAGCTCGGCTAAGAACTTCTAAGCTATGCTACGAATGTTCAAGCTTGGAGCTTAGCCCGATAGCTCGGCAGCTCGGCCTAGAACTTCCGAGCTAGGCTACGAATGCCCAAGCTTGACAAATTTTGGCCAAGCTTAGAATGCCTAAGCTTGACAAATTTTGGCCGAGCTTAGAATGCCTTGAGCATCCTAAGCTTTGACAAAATATGTCATGAGCATTCTAAGCTTGGCACATTCAAGCTGAGCTACGAATGCTTCGAGCTGGGCCCAATGGCTCGAAGCCTAGCTCGACAGCTTGTAGCTTAGCTCAATAGCTTAGCAGCTCGGCTTAGAACTTCCGAGCTATGCTACGAATGTTCGAGCTTGGAGCTTAGCCCGATAGCTCAGCAGCTCGGCTAAGAACTTCTAAGCTATGCTACGAATGTTCGAGCTTGGAGCTTAGCCCGATAGCTCAGCAGCGCGGCTTAGAACTTCCAAGCTATGCTACGAATGTTCGAGTTAGGAGCTTAGCCTGATAGCTCAGCAGCTCAGCTTAGAAATTTCCAGCTAGACTACAAATGTTCAAGTTTGACAAATTTCTTCGACGCTTATTATGTTCCAACTTGATAAGCTTCGGTGAGGCTTAGAATGCCCATGCTTGGCCTTTTTGAGCTGAGCAACGAATGCTTGTTAGGCACGTTCAATCTGAGCTACGATTACCCAAGCTTGACAAATTTCGGCTAGGCTTAGGGCCATCACAGGAATTCGGGCGAAATCGCTTGTCGACTGACGACCGTCGACCGATTCCCACCCAACCTCACAGCTGGATTGGACGATCGGCCAGCGGTCGACGAGCGATGCTGATTTCTTAAACTGACCGATCGCCCAGTTCAGCATTGAGGTCAGATGCGCAACGATCGATAGAGCATCGAGCGATTCGCCAGAGTTCCTGTGACGGCCTTTAGAATGCTCAAGCTTGTCACATTCGAGCTGGGCTACGAATGTTCAAGCTTGGCACATTCAAGCTAGCCTACGAATGCCCAAGATTGATAAATTCAAGCCAAAGCAGGCTAAGAAATCCTAAGCTTGGCGAATTTCAAAACTTGACTAAAAAAGCACGCACTTTTTGTTTTGTTTTTTATTATTATTATTATGTATTCTTTATGTCAAGTTTCTTTTTCTAAATGAGCTAAGAATTCTAAAAACTTATCTCGGAGGCTGATCACATGAGCCGTTTAGTTGAAAGCCTTATTTTAGAAAGCCGGAAGCCAAGCTTAGTAATTTCGATCATTGCCTAGAAACTTGAAAAATATATTGACTCTCAAATACTTCCAATAGCCAGGAATTGCTTGGTACTTTACTTTGTAGCTAATTGATGCTTAGAACCTTCAAGCTAAGCAAATTTTTCTCTTATCGTAATTTAAGCTCTATAAACTTAGATTATTCAAGTAAACGGATTATCTTATTCTAGTTTGGTAAAAAAACAGCATAAAAGTCAATTGTTCTTAGAACTATATAAAAATATCCTCGGACTCTCGAATATTTAAATGATTTACATATATCGCATACGAAGTAGACGAAAAAACATTGTAACATAAAAAACTTGGATACCAGTATTCAAATTCACTTAGATAAAATACCTCATGACTGGGAATGACATAATTTGACTAAATTATGAATGACTACCGTCTCTTGAAACTTAAAATTACTAATAATAATTTTAAACAAGTTATGATGTATAACAATTAGTAATTGAATCAACATTAAAAAAAAAAAACTTTAAACTAAGAAGTTAATTGAGATTTCTTAAATGGTACCAACTGGAAATTGCGAGGATCGAACCTTTTGCAAGTATTATAAAGTTAGTATCAAGTGACAGTGGAATCTGTTACATTTCTTACTCGATAAAATGGTTTTTTTTTTCTGACTTGTTTTTTAACTTAGTTTAATCAGACTTAAAGGTAACCATTTTTTATTTATCTTTCTTTAGTTGTATTTTCAAGTTTGTTCTGTGTGAAAATTTTTTCAAAGGTCCAATTTAGTTAATAATGAGCCAATAGATATTTTTGAAATTGTTAAAAATCATCCGGACGTTGGGTTCACTAATTTTTATACATTTAATTTGCTCGTTGGGTGCCTTATCAACTCTCCAACCTTTTTCTCGATTGTACGCGTCAAAAAAAATTTCATCTAAATTTCTTATTATTCGTTTTGTAATATTATAACTAGAACTATATGCAGTTTGATGTTTTAGAGTAGGCTTACTAAAGATAAAAAATTATTTACACTATAATTAATTGTCATTACAAAAATCTATCATTTTCGAGTTGGCCAGAAATATTCGTTAGGTTATTGGTAATTTCTTCTTACTCAACCATGTTGTGTTCTTATATAAAGACGAAGGACTGTTTTAATTTTTTAGTTTTTTACTCTATTAAAATTTTTTGCGAATGCAATATCTAGTTATTCAATGTTTGTTCATCTATTCTTGAAAATTATTTTGTTCTCATTAATTTTTCAATTTTAGATTTATCATGAAGTAACAAGACTTTCATAAAGTCATTGTTTGATAAAGTGAGAAGTCTGGCCCTGTGTGGTTCATTTAAATTCTTTGTTTTGAAGCATTGTTCTTGAATAATTACGCGTAGCCGAAAAATTATTTTTAAATGAAAAATTTTCGAAAGATGATTAAATACTCCATAGTGTCTTGATGAGCTGCTTGAACGTTTTTATTTGTATATCATCAATCGATTTTCCTTAGTACCTCAACTAAAAAATTTTAGTATGAATTTCTGTGTATACCGTCCACTATGAATTGACTATGATAATTCTTTATCAAAGTACAATTTCTGAAGCTATTTTTGAAGCTTAGCTAATAAGAACAGTATCTACATTTCTTTTTAAATTGCGAGAAAAACACATTTTTTTAAATCTATTTACCTGATTTTAACCGAACTTATTGAACACATCAAAATATTATTATGCCATATTGTATCAAGTAAATGAGTTTTATCAAAATCGTTTTAAATATATTATTAATTATGGAAAATTAGGGAAAAAAAGAGAAAAAAAATTTTAGAAAACTTAAAAACCTACATATTGGCATAAAACTTTTCAATAGCTTCTAAAATTACACTCACATCAGCTCGTGAATTTGGATCTAACACAAAACACTTATTCAACGCGAACTGCAAAAGAAGTGGAACTTTTTTAAAGCTTAGTCTAATCTTCTTGATCACTAAGTACTTCATACCTTCCAGCAAATTCGATCCCTCTGGTATTTCATCAAAGCTCCACGTAGGTTTTTCGTTGTATAATTCAACAATCACACAACCCTATGACCAAACATCGCCAGGAAGCTTAGTTGGTTTATTTTGAAGATTTTCGAGGGGCATGTAGGGTATAGTTTGTAACGAAGTTTCCTTCGTTACTTATTCGACTCTTCCTAAGGGGCATTTTAAAAAGTTGGTTAAGAATGTTTATTTATAAAATAAATTAATATTTCATTTACGCGGCGTTAATCAAGTGATAAAAAAAAGAAAAATGACAAGACAGAGACGTGAGCCAGAACAGCACAACAACAGCAGCACTGGCAGTTACAGTCGCCGCAGCACTGGTGCAGCCGAACGAGAAACAAGGAGCAGAAGAAGAGTGAGAGAGAGGACCGAGGGAGCAAGGCGAATGAGAGCGAAAGAGAGGAAGCGCGCGCGCCAGTCAGCCGTTCGAGAGAGAAAAGAAGATCGTCTTGCCGGCAACCAAGTGAACGCTGCCGCTGCCGCCGCTGCTAGGAGACTAGTTAGTTGACGCGTGCTGCACTAATTAGACGTATCGGTCATTACCAAAAAGTTTGGAAGTTTTGCTTGATTCTTGAGTTTTCAACGACTGGATTACTTTGGATTTCTTGACGCTTCGAAGATCATCGACAGGATTTCTTACGGATTTTCATCAGCTGCTGGACGAGTTCGAGCCTGCATCAAAACCAGGAACGCTGCAGTCAAGAATCACCGGAGAGCCGACCGAGGAACAACGAGAAAATCAAAATAATAAAGGTAATGAGAGGTTACAGTGACGAGTGACAGTGCCGTGAAAGAAAATTATAAAAGCTAAGATTTTCCCTTGCAGTGCCTCCTTTGAGATTTTGAATTTAGTGTGATAATAAAAAAAAAAGAGAATTAAAAAAATTAATGTAACTTAGGCTAATTTGAAGAATAATAAATTTATAATTTTGATATTTAAAAAAAGTGAATTATTTATTTTTTAAAATTGCCCTAGTTTTGCGCCAAGTAGTTTTTATAACCATTCCAAAGCCTCTCTTTTCCAAGTACTCTTTTCCAAAGTTATAATACGTCTTACAGTTTAATTCATACCCAATCATAGATTTACTAATACAAATCATTGGTATAGAACTTTGGTACGGTCTTTCTTACCATTGCATAGAGTCTAGAAACTATGGCGTTAAAAAACTAGACAGTCTTATTCCTCTTTTTTTAAATTTTTGTTATTAAATACTAATTAAGCAAACAGGTAAGAATAAGGCATCGGAAATAGTTTGGGTGCATATACTTATTTACAATATTTACAAAAAAAAGTCACAAAATAAATTTGTACTTATCAATTGATCGCTTAGCCATCAATATCTTTCTACATTCTTACGGTAGAGATCTTTAATGTATCTCTCATGGAGTAATTTATCGAATCTCCAATTTCCATTAATTTACCATTCAAATTTGGTGGATACAATATTATTTTTCCTCCCATATATTTAGCGCATCGTTAATAAATGCGATAAATTAATAAATTGTTAAACATGATAAATTATAGGTATGTTATTTACATCTTGCAAGTAATTATTAGTATCTAAATAAGTAAACGCTTCTGGTGGTGTATAATCTGTATTCAAAGTATTTGAATAATACAGTTGATTTGGATACACGCATGTAAAGATTAAACTATTTTCAGTAATTTCAGCCGTCTGCGCAAAATAATTTCTACATAATTTCTGTTGGGATTATTGTAGAGGTAGATCAAATTAGTGAAATACTTTGTGGTTAATTAATAGTATTTAATTATTATTTAATAGTAAGGTTACAAATTATCCGCATGCGAGCATCGTGCTCCACACCGGTCAGGTGCTAGTACAGTACTCGACTGGTCGCGTCGCGTCGCGTGACGTAGTTACGTGATGTGCTCTCGCTCACACATACACATATTCTATTCGTGTTCACCGTCGGTCGTCGAGACAATAGATGGTGACACGATTCTAATATTATAATATTTAGCTATATTTCAACACGCCTCTTTAAGTTTTTAATATTTGTTTTCTTTCTACATTTATTTCTTTATTTAATAATAGTTTGAATTTAATCGGTTTCAAAAAAAAATTTACAATAATTTCAGGGCTTTGCGATTTTTAATAAATTTATTTTTATCAAGACTTTTAGTCAGGATATCAGCAATATTATTCCGTGACTCTACCTTCAAAATATCTATAACTTTCTTTTCATAATTTTCGTTAACAAAATGGTATTGAACCCTTATGTGTTTAGAGTTCTTTGTAGAATTTCCAAATTTCGCGATTAACAAAAAACACCCGAATTATCTTCAAACATTTTTATTGGTTTTATAAATTTAATATCAAATGATTCACTTAAAAGATTTCTTATAAATAAAATTTCAGTCACTGCTTCGGACATAGCAGTATACTCCGCAAAGGTTGAACATTTTGTTTTCTCGATTTCCAAAATACAACATTGTTAAACAAACGTATTACAAATCCGGTAGTCGATCTTCTATCTATGCTATCGCCTGCATAGTCTGAATCTACCATACAATCTAAGTTTGCATTATTTTCCTTATCGGTGTAATTTAATTTTAAATCTTTAGTTTTAATAAGATATTTCAAAACTCTCATAGCGTATTTAAAATGTGTCTCACTGTAGCAGTTCTGAAATCGACTAAGATAATTCACGGCAAAAGAAATATCAGGTCTTGTACCTGAGCTAATATACAATAATTCACCAATCAAATTTCTATATTTTATTCTTTCGTCGATTTCAGAAGCTTGCTCTAGCTTAAAATAGGAGGAGATCCATAGGAGTGTCGTATAATTTTGCATTTTCTAACCTGTATTTTACAGATGAAGAGTCTATATATTTTGTTTGACTTAATGTCATTAAATTCCTCTCATCATTATAACTCACATCAATTCCTATATAATTACTGTTCTTTTCTTTGTGCTGTCTTACACGCAGTCATTTTCTTTTCTACTCTTTTCAAGGCCATTCTCTGTTGCTTTGTTTACCTCAACTGTACTCAAGCAAAACTCGTATTTATGGTTTGAATTAATATAATCAAATTCGTCAAGAGTTTTGACTAGGCGGTTTCTCACATTAATTAATTTTCTTTACACGGAAATTAATGCTGGCAATTCTCAATTCAACATATTCTCATATCTCAGTTTCTCTCTAATCAGTTATTATTCTCTCTCTCAAGCTCATTCTCAGCTCATTTGCATTAATTCATTAAATTCAACTTAACCTTCTGGATAGTTCTCTTAAGTATACTACACTGATTTATTTTATCTCATTTTACATTTCAACTGGACCTGGCTCAATAGTGATTCTCCATAATTTATAATTAAATTATTTTATACTTTGATGATTTGTCTTATTCTATTTTATAGTAATGAGCTCATGTTATCAACATCAAACTTATTAATCTGTCAATACACATTAACTACTTAAATTTCATACTTGTTGATTAATTATTAAGAGATTTAATAAAAGTTATTAAACTTGAACCTTTTTTTTGTAAATAATAATATATTTTTAGAAAATAAAATTCAAATAAACTTAACTAATGGTCTACTCAATTTATTTGACAACCCTCCCCTACCAGCTTTTAATTCGGCAAATAAAAATAAAATTAATGAAGCAGTAAACCCGCAACATTACTGATTTCACCCATGTCTTTCATAATAAATCTATTCATCAGTTTCGATTTACATAATCATTAAAACAATCGTACCAAACTCTAGAACTTTCTCTAAAACCATAAAGTGCCTTTTTCAGTTTGCATGCTCTATCTTTCCCCTTCCCAAAACCTTCTGGTTCGCGAATATAAACTTCTGACTTTACATTGCCATTTAGAAAGGCTGTTTCTACATCCATCTGATTAATAAATAAATTATTAGCGCAAGAATAACTTAAAAAAATTTTCAAGGTTTGCATTTTGCCTACTGGCGAATAAACATTCTCAATATAATTCTTTTGTTGAAAGCCTCTAGCAACTAAACGCGCTTTATATATATTATTATTTTTCTACGTGAAAATCCATTTCACATCAATAATTTTCTTATCTTTCGGCTTTTTTACAACAGTCCAAGTTTCATTTTTATTCAAACTTTTTATTTCATTTTCCATAGCTTTTTGCCATTCTAAAGATTCTATCGAGTTCAACGCCTCCTCAACTGTACTAGGTACATTTGCATCTGCATAATTTACATATATAAAATTAGTTACAGGATTTCCATATCTTTCAATAGGATTCTTTTTACGATTTGATTTCCTAACTGGCATTAAATTTTCATTCTGTTTAATTTTAATTTCATTCGTACTTTGCCTAGCTTCGTTCTGATTATTTCACTGTTTTCATCAATTTTAATTCTATTCTCATTATTAATTTCATTCCCGTTACCATTTTCAATTTCAATCCCACTATCATTACTTTCATTATCATTATTTTCACTCTCTAAGTCAAAATTTATAAAATTTCTTCTAGAATTTAAATTTTCATCAACATTATCATCCTTCCTTTCTAAACAAATTAATTCTGTCCTATCTTCAATAACTTGTACATATCTGGCATTTATAATTCTGCCTTTTATCAAAACTCTAAAACACTTATCATTATACCCCACTAAAACTCTTAATTGGCTTTTATCTTGCCACTTATTTTTTCTTGAAACTTCTGGTGTTCTCACAAATACTCTACTCCCATAAATTTTCAAATGTTTAACATTAGGCTTTTTCCCAAAAAATATCTGATAAGGTGATTTGTTTTCAATAGTGTTGGCCAATGTTCGATTCTTTAAATAAGCAACTTTTAAAGCAATTTTTAAAGAAATAAATAATCCCCAAAGCTTCAAACCCACAATACCCTGGGCACCCGAGTTCAATTTTTAAAGAAATAAATGATCCCCCAAGCTTCAAACCCAGAGTACCCTGGGCGTCCAAGCTCAATTTTGAAATAAATAAATGATCCCCAATGCTTCAAACCCATAGGACCCTGGGCCTCCAAGTTCAATTTTTAAAGAAATAAACGATCCCCCAAGCTTCAAACCCACAGTACCCTGGGCGTCCGAGTTTGATTTTAAAAAAAATAAATGAGCCATCAAGTTTCAAACCCATAGTGCCCTGGGCGTCCAAGTTCAATTTTTAAATAAATAAATGATCCCTCAAGCTTCAACCCCACAGTACCCTGGGCGCCCGAGTTCAATTTTTAAATAAACAAACAATCCCCCAAGCTTCCAACCCTCAGTACCCTGGGCGTCCGAGTTCAATTTTTAAAGAAATAAATGATCCCCCAAGCTTCCAACCCACAGTACCCTGGGCATCCGAGTTCAATTTTTAAATGGATAAATGATCCCCCAAGCTTCAAACCCAGAGTACCCTGGGCGTCCAAGCTCAATTTTGAAATAAATAAATGATCCCCCAAGATTCAAACCCATAATACCCTGGGTGCCCAAGTTCAATTTTTAAATAAACGAACAATCTCCCAAGCTTCAAACCCACAATACCCTGGGCGCGAGTTCAATTTTTAAATAAACAGAGAGTCCTCTAATCATTTATTGATTGTAATTTTTAAATCAGTAAGAAATCATTTATTTATTAATATTTTCAAATGAATTAATGATTTCTCAAGCTCTAAACACACGAGACCTTGGGCTTTCGAGTTGAATTTTTAACCCTTACTTGGCACACAAAAATTCAGAACTGAAACTCTAACAGTTTGTGGGCTCCTGTGAGACCCCGTGTGGCAAGTATAGGTTAAATCAACAAAATTAAAAAATTCAAATTTTTATTGAAAAATTAAACTTGGACGACCAGGATATTGTTTATTTGAAGCTTCGAGGATCATTTATTTGTTCAAAAATTGAATTCGGGCGCCCTGGGTATCGTGGGTTTGAAGCTTGGGGGATCATTTACTTATTTAAAAATTGAACTCGGACGCCCAGGGTATCGCAGATTTGAAGCTTGGGGGATCATTTATTTATTCAAGAATTAAACTCGGATGCCCAGGGTATCGTGGGGTCGAAGCTTGGGGGATCATTTATTTATTCAAAAATTGAATTCGGGTGCCCAGGGTATCGTGGAATTGAAACTTGGGAGATCATTTCTTTATTTATAAATTGAACTCGGACGCCCAGGGTATCGTGGGTTCGAAGCTTGGCGGATCATTTATTTATTCAAAAATTAAATTTGGGCGCCCAGGGTATCGTGGGTTCGAAGCTTGAGGAATCATTTATTTATTAAAAATTGAACTCGGACGACCAGGGTATTGTGGATATTAAGTTTGCGAGATCATTTATTTATTCAAAAATTGAATTCGGGAGACCAGGGTATTGTGGGTTTGAAGCTTGGGGGATCATTTATTTATTCAAGATTGAATTCGGGCGCCCAGGGTATTTTGGGTTTGAAGCTTGTGGAATCATTTATTTATTAAAAATTGAACTCGGACGACCAGGGTATTGTGGATTTGAAGCTTGAGGGATCATTTATTTATTAAAAAATTCAACTCGGATGTCCAGGGTATCGTGGGTTCGAAGCTTGAGGAATCATTTATTTATTAAAAACTGAACTCGGACGACCAGGGTATTGTGGATATGAAGCTTGGGAGATCATTTATTTATTCAAAAATTGAATTCGGGAGACCAGGGTATTGTGGGTTTGAAGCTTGGGGGATCATTTATTTATTCAAGATTGAATTCGGGCGCCCAGGGTATTTTGGGTTTGAAGCTTGTGGAATCATTTATTTATTAAAAATTGAACTCGGACGACCAGGGTATTGTGGCTTTGAAGCTTGAGGGATCATTTATTTATTAAAAAATTCAACTCGGATGTCCAGGGTATTGTGGGTTTGAAGCTTGGGGGATTGTTCGTGGGTACCTTACACTATCAGAAGGTGGATTAAGGGGATGCTTAGCAACAGGGACATCTTTAGTGAATGGAACGGCAAGATGGTTAGAGGACTAGTCAGCGAAGAATGACCACGGCCACGGGGGGGGGGGAGAGTTCTTTCATTGCTACTGTAAATCCTAGTAGCTGATGAACTACTACGCTTGCTCGATGAAATGGAAATCCTTTCCATCGTCTACGCGGACGATTTCGCCATACTTTTCAGGTGCTCCTAGACCTCATCCTTAGGGCATTGGAGAGAATTTGCAGATAGTGTGAGTCTAACTCTCTGTCCGTCAATTCAGACAAGACGGAGATAGTCGCGTTCACAAGGAAATACAAAAGTCAGGTTAACAAAGAAGTGTCCCATATGGGAAACGAAATCCGTATGCGAAGGGTGTGAAATATTTGGGCGTATACCTGGATAAGAAACTAAAATGAGGGTAAAACCTGCAAACTCAATGCTGCAAGGTCCTAAGCATATTTATGCAATGTAGGTCAGCAATCATGATATCTTGGGGGCTAGAACCCCAGGTCGTCTTATGGCTACATGAGGCGATACTGAAACCGAAACTGGTGTACGCTGCACTGCTAAGGTGGAATGTGACCGAAAATAAAACCTCCGGACGAATACTGGACCTCGTCCTGGCCGTTGTCCTGAGGGGCATTTACGAGCTTAAACGATGCACACCGCAAGTTTTACCAACGCAGCTGTCAGGATGTTGTTTGATGTACAAAGCTTAGGCATGGTCATCAGACTAACTGCAGCAAAGACACCCTATGGACTGAAATGCAGCGGCGAATGGGTAGAAAACGGTGGTGGGCATGCAACCATCCAGAGGGAAAGACTAAAAGGAGAGGTCTTCAACTCACCCCAAGACAAAATAAACATAACCACAATCTTCGGGCAGCATTTTAAAACGAAGATACCGAGCAGGCAGGAGTGGATCAACCAACCAACCAACAACCAACTACTTGGTCACGGATACATCTGGTTTACAGATGGATCCAAGACTAATGAAGTTACAGGGTATGAGATCTATGGACCTAAGCGTAGAGATGACCAATCCTACGGACTTAGGGAATACGCTTTTCCAGGCCAAAAAGGCTGCGATAAACACGTGCGCAAGTAACCTCGTACGGGGAAACGTCAGGAACAAGTCAATACGCATCTGCACTGACAGCCAGGCCTCCTTGGACGCCCTGGAAAATCCTGATACAACCTCACAAATAGCCAAAAAGGCTTAGGATATCCTTAACACGCTAGCAGAAACTAACCGAGTAGTTATCACCCGGATATCCCGGACACTCTAGGTATAAGGAAAACAAAAAGGCAGACGAGCTAGCGAAGAAAGGTGCCTCGACAGACCATACATCCAGAACACGGGGTAGGTGTAAATCCGACACGAGAAACCGCTTGCTTCCAAAGGCGTCACCAGCCTCGGAAACATGCCTATTCCTCACTCTCAACGCGCCGATCGTTTCCAACACTAGTGAAAGAAACGCCCGCATGCTTACGTTTCTTTCACAAGTGCTGGAAATGACCGGCTCGGCCGCATGCTATTCTAAGTAGCAGGTTCCACCACTGCTTACGAAAGAGAAGTCAAAAGAAGAAAGAGATTAGTGTATATAGATATGTACAAGTTTAAAATATCAAACTATACTATGTAAAATTTAACGACTTTAAAACCAATAAGAGTTCAAGTGTCAAATGTCACCCCCGCTATATGCGAGCGATATTGCCCGTAATTTATAGTAATTGATTATTCATCGAATTTGAAAAAGCACAGTCCTGTACAAGTAAGTGAACCTTGTCGTCAAACTTGACTTCGTCTTGTGCTGAAACATCAAACTCTCGTGGAAATGACGTGGTTCCCTTACTTGTACAGGAATATACTATTCTAATGGCTGCAATGTCTTGAAGGAGAAAGCCAGAAAGGAAAGATGGGAATTCTAGAAAGAATCTCAGAGCTATAGGTGGATCAAGGAATTACAGAGTGATCATATCACCAGCTGAGCCAAACAGATCACTGGACTCTATAAACGAAGGGCAAGAGACGCCATGGGCATAATGACCGGACACAGCAACCTTCGATGTTATACACACAAGACACATGGACTCTGGGATCCTTCATCCTGAGAGTTTTTACGAAGTTAGCGTGGACAACGTACTGGCCTATTGTAGGGTGACTCCGGACACATCAGCGAGGGGGATAGGGATACAATGGTGAAAACTAAGTATCCCTAAAATTTGCACCCTAAGCAAATCGTATTATAATAATAAAATAATAACTATTGATTAAAATAAGAAGCTGACCAATTTATAAAAAATTTAAATAATCTAAAACCAACTTTTTCATTATTTTTTAATGATATTTTAAGATTTTTCATAAACGTCACACCACATAGATCCTCTTAAAAGATACTTAAAATTTATGAATAACTACTTATGAAAAACTAAGATACTTTATGCGGTGTAACATCTTTGAAATATCTGTAAATTTCATCAATAAATCAAGGTAAAGTAGGAATTAGATTATTTTAGTTTATTAATCGATTGATCAACTTTGTTGCGGATTTACTGTTTCATTAATTTTATTTTTATTTGCCGAATTAAAAGCTGGTAGGGGAGGGTTGTCAAATAAATTGAGTAGACCATTAGTTAAGTTTATTTGAATTTTATTTTCTAAAAATATATTATTATTTACAAAAAAAAGGTTCAAGTTTAATAACTTTTATTAAATCTCTTAATAATTAATCAACAAGTATGAAATTTAAGTAGTTAATGTGTATTGACAGATTAATAAGTTTGATGTTGATAACATGAGCTCATCACTATAAAATAGAATAAGACAAATCATCAAAGTATAAAATAATTTAATTATAAATTATGGAGAATCACTATTGAGCCAGGTCCAGTTGAAATGTAAAATGAGATAAAATAAATCAGTGTAGTATACTTAAGAGAACTATCCAGAAGGTTAAGTTGAATTTAATGAATTAATGCAAATGAGCTGAGAATGAGCTTGAGAGAGAGAATAATAACTGATTAAAGAGAGAAACTGAGATATGAGAATATGTTGAATTGAGAATTGCCAGCATTAATTTCCGTGTAAAGAAACTTAACTAATTTGAGAAATCGCCTAGTCAAAACTCTTGACGAATTTGATTATATTAATTCAAACCATAAATACGAGTTTTGCTTGAGTACAGTTGAGGTAAACAAAGCAACAGAGAATGTTGAGAAAAGAGTAGAAAAGAAAATGGCTGCGTGTAAGACAGCACAAAGAAAAGAGAGAGAGAGCAAGAGAGTGCACAGTAATTTTATTGATTTTCTGGCTGTGAGAAGGACAATGTAAAAGCACCGGTAAATTATTGTTACCGGTTCTGAGCGAAATACCTGAAGATGCCACGCCGTGAAAGCTCTCCTTGCTGAGCAATAACCCAAGAATTGAATTGAGCCGAGCCGTTTGAGTTAATTGAAGATCACATGTCTCCCGAGTTGAGCCAACACCAAGTAGCTGATTCGTCGAGTTGACTGTACTGATGAGATGACTACGTTGAGGATGATGAGAAAGAGTCACGAGAAAGAACCAAGAGAAACCCGAGAAGTTTCACAAAATGGCGAGTGAAACCGTCTATTCACGAGCGTTGTCTTGAAGAGAGAGAGAGAGAGGCCCGAGCGTAACAGTCAAGTCATAAGTAAATGTAAACACTGATATTGATTTGAACTTAAATTATGAGAGTTTTCTTATTTACATTAAAAGGTATGAGCGTTGGTCGAGTAGCAGCAGAGAGTGGCCTTGAAAATAGAGAGAGATAACCCGATAGAGAGAGAGAGAGAGAGGGAGAGAGAGAAAATGGCCGAAATGGCTACGTGCTTGTGCACATTGAGATAGACGAAATCAGCACAGAGTCGTAAATTCTGTGCTAGAGAAAATGAAAAGTGAGAAGGGGCAAAGAAATGACTGTTCCTTGCACCTGAATACCTGGAGATGTTCGATGAGTGAGGATTGTCCTTGAACCAGACAAATTCTCCGTGGACCACCGGTGAAGAGTAGCTGGTACACGTGGTAATGGCGTGGCTCCGAGGTTGTTGATGATCACAGAATTACTGTCTGTGATCGTCCGGATGAGCTGGTGCACGGTGAAAAGGCAGGTTCCGGGACTACCTGGTGAAAAAGGCGATGAGAAGAGCCGTTGAGAAGAACCATGAAAAAGCCGGGAGAACTCTCTGCTGCACACACACATACTTGAGCACCAAAACCAGATGCCAGCACACGAGGCCTGTGGCAGCAGCAACGGCGACAGCGGTACTGCCCCGAACTACGGCGCGCGGGAGTGAGAATTGGGACTAAAGTCCCCGCCTGGACTCATAGATGGAGCCATGTAGTCTATCAATTTAAAGTTGAGCGAATGACCCGAAATATTTACGAGCGAATAGTGGTCCACTCCGTAACAAACTTCTTATTTTAAACTATAGTAAAAAAAAACCGAAAAATATTTTAATAAGTTAGCAGAAACTGCTTAAAAAAAATTTGTGTGAAATAACATAATAAATTATTGAGTTAATAAATATTAGCGTAATTAAAGTAACCGAAACCGAAATGAACAACTGTCATAATTAAGCCGTTATGTTCAAGCCCCGAAGGGGCGCAATTTAAATGTAATAGTTGCATGGTCTTTTTTAAAGTCATTGCGTTATCTTTTGGTAGTTCCGGGTTCGGATCCCGGTAGGAATTTTTTTTTTTTTTCTTTTTTCGTCGCTTTTTTTTTTTTTATTGTTTGCAGTAAAATTATTGGATAGAGAGCGTGTTTGGGTCAGTGGTTAGCGTGCTCGCTTCTGGAACAATGTCGTCTGAGGGGTTTTGGATTTGATCCTCAGCGCAACCAACTTAGAATTATTTTCTTCGTTGGTTTCGTTGGTAACATCGATCCCTACGTTCACCCCAACTGCTTTGGAGTCGGTTTTACCGAAGGCTTCATTTCAGCGCTGGTCGGAGGATATCTCGACTGGGGGCAATATTTTGGGCATAATTTCCCAATGAGCCACCGGGTTCAGCGCTGGTCTAATCTAAGACTATATGATTGAGGGCAATATTTGGGACAAGTTCTCCACGAGCCTGCCGGTTCAGCGCTGGTCTTTCGATTAACTCGAGTGGAGCATATACCCTATGGGTTTCTCGTACTCCACATGGTCTATTTGGACCTTGGGCTAATGCGAAGCAGTGTATGGAACAAGTCGTCAATTAGCACATATAGAGCATAAAAGTTCATTTCGGCTATTATTGTGATTATCACATCGTTGTTTTCTATTCAACGCATCAACTATAGATATATACCGGTTTTTGACTTGAAAAAATTGATTTTTTTGTGCGTCTTATACATGGGTAAATAAATTGAAAACCCCTTGTACCAGATAGTACACCCTTGTATCAGAGAAAAGACTTTACCTAGGTAGAAACTACTAACAAGGAGAGGTTACACCCTGCGGGTCATCGATCCTAACGAAATTTTGGGAACCGTTTTCTTATATCAAAAAATGAAGAAATTTATCAATAATGGGGCCTTGAAATCGATTTGCCATATAGCTCATATAGCATTTTTAGCACTTTTTCGATTTTTAAGCTAATTTTTCAAAAACTCCTCTTCAAAGCCTATTGCACTTACAGAATTCTGCAGCCTCGCATTCTATTTGTTTTTTCATTTACTTTCAAGGAATAAAATTCTCAAGATCACTTTTGATGAGTTTGACCCTGGGCTAAGAGGATTTCTAAAAGCATTTTTTAGGGTTTTTTGGATTTTTTAGACTTTAATTGCACATTAACAACTTTATCATAACAATGTCTCAGGAATTTTTGGAAAATTAGCTTGTTTAGACAATTTTAGAGTTTTTTGTGGTTTTATAGCTAATTTTCCAAAAATTCCTGTTCAAAGCCTACTGCACGTACAGAATTCTGCAACCTCGAATTCTTTTCGTTTTTTTATGAATTTTTGAGAAAAAATATTCTGAGACATCGTTTTGATAAAGTTGTTCATGTACAATGAAAGTTTAAAAAAGCCAAAAAACCCTAAAAAATGCTTTTAGAAATCCTCTTAGCCCAGGGTCAAACTCATCAAAAGTGATCTCAAGAATATTTTTCCTTGAAAGAAAATGAAAAAACAAAGAGAATGCGAGGTTACAGAATTCTGTAAAATCAATAGGCTTTGAAGAGGAATTTTTGAAAAATTAGCTAAAAAACCGAAAAACTGCTCAAAATGCCATATGAGCTATATGGCAAATCGATGACAGAAGTCATCCCCAAGGTGTATAACCTCCCCTTGCACTAGGTGTTTACCAGGACTTGAACGAAGTCAATATTTCCTGGTGAAGTCTTTCCAAAGGCGTAGTCACCGTCAAGTGCATCTGGTATCTATTCAAACTCGTCCGAGGTCAAAACTTCCCGGGGAAGTCATATCCAAGGTTGTATCACCTACACTTGCACCAGATACCTACTCAGACTCTTCCGAGGTCAAAACTTCCTAGGGGAAGTCTTTCTTAAGCCGTAATCGCCACCTTTTGGACCAGGTGTCTGCTCAGACTTTACCAGGGTTGAAACTATCTGGGAAAGTAATCCCGTATCTGCCACCCTTTGCTTCAGATGTTTCTCAAACTTCCCCTCTCAAAACTTCCTGAGGAAGTTATCCACAAGGCGTAATTGTTGGACCTTGGGACCTTGTGGCCATCCTGACCCAGGATGTTGAGCTTTAGTACCATGGGCAGTCGTTTCCAGGGTAAAAACCTTACAGCTAATACAAGAATAATTATTGATTTGTCAAAACGTTCGAGACTCAAAGCTATGCGTGGACTGTGGCTGTGTGCAGCTGCTGTGCTCACTTTACTTTACTTTACTTTACTTTAGTAAAGTTGAAAACTTTACTAAGCCTCACATCCCTGACTCAAACTCAACGAGTCGAGTTTTTGGTCGAGCAACACGAAAAGACGAGTACTCGCACACCCCTATGATGTACCAAGACTCCAGAACTTTAAGAACTTCGGACTTCACTTCGCTCAGCTCTCGGTTTTTGAAAATTGCCCTGGTGAAGATGGTGCATCAGTGTACTAATATATCATTATCTCCATAAAAAAAAAAAAAAAAATTAAGCCATTACTTGAACTTTTCAGAATTATTTCTTAGAAGCTAATAATTTTTTTTCCATAAAATGGCAGCCCATTTTACGAATATTCTTGTTTCTGTAGAACATGCTCATTAAAAAACCAGAGAAGGATCAGTGAACAAAAGGCCATACGTTACTATAGCAAAGTGATAATAGTAAATGGCAATCATAACTAAATGTGACTAAATTTTTAATATTATTATAAAATATTTAAAAAACGATTATTTAAGATTAAAAAAAAAAAAAAAACTTTGGATTAAAATAGGGTTATTTGAGTTGGGTTATTAGATTTAAGGTTAAACCTAGATTCAAGGCATACCTATAATGGGATTTGGGTAAGGTTATTGGATATAGTGTTAAACCTCGTCTCAAAGCGAACCTAGAAGGGCCGTTAATTTGAAGATTGAAGCTCTAGGAAAACCTAGGAGGGTTATGGGAATGGATTATTGGATTTAAATAGGGTTATTTGGTATTAAAAAACGTTTTTTCGAATTAAAAAAATAGTTACGTAAAACTTAAAAAGGGTAATTTTGAATTAAAATCAGGTTATTTGGAATTTTGAAAAGATTCAGTAGAATGAAAAAATTCACTACGAAATTGGTGGAGAGCACTATGATCGTCATGGCTTTGTGTCTCGCCACCAAAAAAATGGCATACCTGTACTGTAGCATCATCTCGCATAAATTGAGCTTCTATATCTTTGAATTTTGGTCTAGAAGGTGTGGTACAACCCTTTGACGGTTCGTGCTGGTAACCTACTGAATACATTTTTTCAGAGGATTGCTTTTAACCGATTATAGAAGAAAATTTTATACACAAAACTAACTGTAACTGTACTTTGATGAATTGTCACTATATTTCTTTTTTACTTCTTTTAATCTTACTTTGTCATTCGAATCTATGTTAATTTTTCTGCATTCCATTGTTATGACAGCTTGCGGAAATTTCATGCTAATTTTAGATTGTTCGGAATCTGATTCTGATGCTAAAGATAATGTTTTTAAAAAAGATGAGTCAATTTCAACGGTTGAAGAATCGCTGCAAAAAATATTTTAAATGAAACTGAACAGTTAATAAATTTTTGGACTTAATGTAAATTTGACAAGCAAAAAAATAATTTATCAAAGAACAATATTTTATTGGCTAATGTGACAGGTATTCTTTTTAGAAAATAAATATTGACACAGTTTTTTAACATTACATTAATAATTATTAAAAAGTTCAAAAAATCCCGTACACTAATTTATTTTCACAAAAACTCAGTATAGATAATTTTTACAAGGCTAATCGGGCCGATAAATCAAGGTAAATTATGAAGGGAAAAATACAGTTTTTAGATCGAATAATATTTAATACACTCGTACGCAACACTTGGCTGAATTACAAACAATTAGATAACAATAAAGATTCCCACAACTTGAAAAATTAATGATAAAACCGAAACGAAACCTGCATAATCTTTACGTACTGTTTCAATCTCTTACACACAAAATCTTTCAACCACCTTTTTCTATCCAGGGTGACGAACGATCAAAAAAATGCTAAACGACGATTGGTCTGCGAGCTCTCGGCCAACTTGAAGGTGGCTGAAAGTTGATTCATGAGACTCACGGCAGATATGCAATTAAAAAAGAAGAAAGAACTCTCTCTTTATTTTATATAAATTTATATGAATGTAAAGAAAATAATTATTATGGCTTTTCATATCGTTATTTAATTAACTTTAAATCTACCACGGTACCGGTAGAGCAGTCAGTCGTTGATAAATTACCGACAAAGTAATTGACCGTGCGCTAATTGACGTACGTATGCAGGATCAATTTTAATATTATAGAAGATAGAATTGATTGAAAGTGCTAAATTTTGTTCAGAAAGATTATATTTAATTTAAAAAATACCTGAAGTAAAAACTTTGAAAGTTGTTTTCTGTTTTTATTACTGGTAATGCTAGATTGTATTTCATTGTAAATTGTTTGAGAAATAGAAATTAACGCGAGCGAAAAGGGACGAGGAGAAGGCAGGAGATCACTGGGCTTCAAATAACTAACACTGGCATTTAATTATGAACTTTAACTTTTGTGGTAAATTTATTTATCGGTATCTAAGTTTACAATAGATGAGAGTGGTCACGCCGTTTTGACCGGGTGGCACTCTACCTCTGGGAAACTAGGTGGAATCGTCGTAGATAAGCGGTCGATCTACGACGACGGCGCTGAGTCCCGTGATGCGTGGTCGCGGCATCACGGTCGCAGCAAGACTGGTGAGGGCGGAAACTGGTCACTCTGGGCAGCTCTGGCGTGGGTCGCTCGCATGACCAATCACGTGGCAATAAAAGGCGGTAAATCTCAAACATTCCGCCCGCCTTAATCGACTGTAGTCGATTAATAATATCTGTGAACATAATAAAAATAAAAATAATATTAAGTAATATATAAAAATAATTGTAGGTTAAGTCTAGGGTGGTTAGTAAGCGTACGATCAAACGTACAGGCTTACTGGGCAATTTTGGTAAGAGCCTGATGCTCTGTCCAAGGAAAATTCCTGGGTCGAAAACCCAACAGTTAAATAATGATACAGCCAGGGTCTGAAGTTGAGTTACTTCAAGTGGCTGAACGCTTGAGATCGTGATTGGGGCCTGAACATGGAGTGGTTCAGCTGGCTCTATTTTTGAGAGTATAGCCGGTGCCTGAAGCTGGATTAGTTTAGGTGGCTGTACTTTTGTCATGGTAGCCAGCGTCTGGACTTTAATTAATTTAAATGTCGCAGGTGGCTGAGCTTTAAGACACGTTGCCGGTGTCTGAATTTTGGAGTGTATAACCGAAGCCTGGACTAAGTGTGTCGCAAGGGGCTGAATTTTGAAAGGTGTAGCCGAAGCCTGAACTCTAAGTAATTCAGGTGACTGTTTTTCGAAAGCACTAGCCGTTGCCTGAGCCAGGACAGCCGCAGGTGGCTTGCTCTTGGAGAGGTTCGTTGGACCCTGGACTTGAGATGTCTCAGGTGATTCCATTTTGAAGGGGGTCGCCGGAGCCCGAACTTGAGGTGGTTCAGGTGGCTGTGCCTTAATCAAGGACTTGAATTCGTAGATTGGTGCCGGAGTCTGAACATGGATTAGATCAGCAGGCTGGACTTCGACATGAGTAGCCGAGGCCTGGACTTGAGGTGTCGCAGGTAGCTGAATTTTAAAATAATTAGCCAGGTCCTGAAACTCAAGCGGTTCAGGTGGCTCGTTCTCAATAGGTGATATCAAAACCTGGACTAAGGGAGTCACAGGTGACTCAATTTTAAGAAATTGGATGTAGTCACCCCACACGTCATCAAAGGTGTCCTGCGTATGGTAGAACATGTCTTTGACGAAGTAGTCGTGGCCACGGTCTACATCCCGGCAGTTTCTTAAACTTTGATCATGTTGGATAAACTCTTGCCAGAGTTGTTCGAGACGCAGGATGCGCTTCTCTGCTAACTCGTGAATCATCAAGGCTCCTTTTCGCTTAAATATTTCGAAATGAGTGACGATTCGATTTTGGATTATAGCTTGCCTGCTAAGGATTTGCGCAAATGAATTTGGTTTATTCATTTTGCAAGGTAGGGTGGTATTTGAAATAATTAATCAATAGGTAAAAGTTAAAACTATCTTTTGGCTTGAGAAAATTTAAATTGAAACACAATTTAAATTTGTTTTCTAAACTTGAGGCGATTTGGACAAGGCAAAAAAAACATGAGTGGTGAAAATGTAAATTGAAACACAATTATTCTTTAAATAAAAAATTGAAAAATATTCAAACTTATGAATGTCACTGGTGGAACAATCTTTAATTGAAATACAATTAAGATGAGGCAATTATTCTTTAAATAAAAGAAACTGAAAAAACATTCAACCATATGAATGTTATTGGTGGAATAGAATTTAAACTGAAATACAATTTAAGATGAGGCAATTATTCTTTAAACAAAATAATGGAAAAAATATTCAAACTTATGAATATCAGTGGTAGGACAATCTTTAATTGAAATACAATTAATATGAGGCAATTATTCTTTAAATAAAAGAATGCTGAAAAATATTCAGACTTAATATTTAATAACAACTAATTCTTTGAATAAAAGAAAATTGAAAAATATTTAAACTTATGAATATTATTTGGTGGGAAAGAATTTGAACTGAAATACAATTTAACTAACAAACAACTAAGCCAGGCAGTTGGCTGATTTTGGAAGAAAACTTAAGCACAATCTTTAATGAAAGTTTAGAAAAAATGAAACAGGTGAAAAAATCAAAAATTAAGCGTAGAAGAGAAAAGGTAAATAGATCAATAAAAAAAAAACTATAGAGAAAAAAAAGGAAATCAAGATCCCTAAAACAACTCTAATTGAGTTGAGTAGGCAAGGGTTATTAGGCACTTGGATTGATCTTTTGAAAATTGGTCTTGAAACAACCTAAAATGTATAAAAAATTCAATTAGAATTTTTGAAAAAATATATAATTGAAAAAAATGAAACAATCAGTAACTATTTCAACAATGTAAATAATTTGAGCTTATACTATACTAAATAAGATTGGCAAAAAATTGATTCCAACGCTGACTCTAACAACCATAAGAAACAGTACATTTGAACCCAAGGTTATCGAAGAACTCTGGGAGTGCTGCTGCAGCTGTACGAGGGCTCGAGGACTACCAGTTGGTGAAGAAAGTCCCTTCGCTTGCTCCCACAGGTGCCAAGGTTGCTCAGATGTGGTTGGACAGTAAGCGTGGACCTCAGTTTAACAGGTAGTTTCACCTGCAAATTCAATAATGTCAAATAAGGTGGAACAAAATAAAATGAAATTAAGTTTTCAGGTGAGCTCAATATTAACAAAGTAAAAATTGAAAAAATTATTCCTAATTTTATTAGTCACTTGACCCTAAAATAATCAATTGTTTACCAAAATAGTAACAGCTGTACTCAATTATTGAGGAATTGGGTCAACTGACTATTTGTTTTGGAAAGATAAAAATAAATAAATTTAAGAAAAAGGCAAAATAGAATGGAGAACAATGCAGCTAACTTTACCCACACAGTTCCAAGGCTAAACAAATACAAGAAAAAATTGAAATTATTAAATTGCGCAACACAAGTTTGCGACTTGAAGCGGACCCACCGTATTAGCGGAGTCAGCTGGTCGAGGTGCCTTCTCTCTCTCTCCCACTGCAGAGGGGCTGCAGTGCGGCAGGGATGTAGCAGGCTGATGGTCTTCAGCTGATGGCAAGCGGTGTTACCGAGTCGCCTTCCGATCCACCGTCGTCTTAGTTTTTGGTCGGGCCGTTGGGCGTCTTTGTTGCTCCTTGGCTCGTGCTGTAGGCGAGACTCCTTCCCTTTTCCAATATGGCCGCGAAGCTTCACGTGGCTCTCCGGCGAGGCGTCTTTGCCGTTTGCGGTTATGAAACTGGCGGCGTCGATGCACTTCTCTTCTATTTTCACTCGCGACGCGCTTTTTCCGGGGAACTTTTCCCCACAAGGGATGCCAAATGTTTGAGAATAGAAAAATTAACGCGAGCGAAAAGGGACGAGGAGAAGGCAGGAGATCACTGGGCTTCAAATAACTAACACTGGCATTTAATTATGAACTTTAACTTTTGTGGTAAATTTATTTATCGGTATCTAAGTTTACAATAGAGGAGAGTGGTCACGCCGTTTTGACCGGGTGGCACTCTACCTCTGGGAAACTAGGTGGAATCGTCGTAGATAAGCGGTCGATCTACGACGACGGCGCTGAGTCCCGTGATGCGAGGTCGCGGCATCACGGTCGCAGCAAGACTGGTGAGGGCGGAAACTGGTCACTCTGGGCAGCTCTGGCGTGGGTCGCTCGCATGACCAATCACGTGGCAATAAAAGGCGGTAAATCTCAAACATAAATATTATGAATTGTGTAATTAAAAAAATCAAAATGACTGTTTTTATTACAGAAACCCAAATGAGTTTTTTCTTCAAAATTATTTCCAAATTATAAGTAGGAAAGTTGTACACCATTACAAAACAACATTTTTGGTTTTGAAAAACTCAAGTTTGATCAGTACTTTTTGTTTTGAATGATTTGTTGATTTTTAATTTGTTTGATTTGTAAAGTTTTGGACAATTGTTATAATTTGGAAGATTTCAACCAAGCTTATTGCGCAAATCATTTGGAAGTATCAATTTAATTATTTCTACTAAGTTTAATTTGTTCAGAATTTTTGGAACATACAGAAAGTAAGATCTGATGATGTTACAAAGGTTGCAAGGGCAATTAAGTTAACTTTGCGTATCGTACGAGAAAATTCTTTGAATAAAATCAATTCAGAACTTGTATACCGTTTAAAATCTATAAATTCTTTCAAAATTTTTGGAAGATCTTTTTGAGTGGTATCATTTTAAAGAAATGATTTATTCTAGTTCATAACAGTACGACTACACTGATTACGAAAATGTGTCGCGTTTTTTTAATGCGCTAAAAAGGGTTGCCCGCGATAAGGTGAGAACATTTTTTTCAACAAATTGTACCGCGACCGAAGTGACGAAAATGTTAGAATTGCGTTTTGGCAATAAATATGTGATAGCCAGAAAAATTATCGACTCTGATTCGGGAAACATAAAACTCATGAAACTTGCGAATAAACCAAAAATTTCTGTTAGTACAGCATCTTAGAAATGTTTTGACAAAATTTCAAGTAATTTTGAATTGATCTGCGGTTACAATGCTCACACTTGGGCAGAATTCGAGGATAATAACCGCATCAAGAAGGCTGAAAAAGAAGCTACCAGAGACAGCAAAGATGCTAGAATTCAAAGAAGAAGGGAAGAAAAGCATGCACAAGATCAAGAAGCTGAAGCAGAAGAGTTGCTTTATGGTGCAGGAATCGACGATTCATTCTAAGGTTAAAGCTTAAAAAACTTTTAACGCGTTTTTCTCAAAATTAGTCTTTTTCAAGTCGGTGAGGAAAATATCTCAACAACCGCTGCACCGATCGCTTCAAAAATTTGACTGCTTCTTTATTACATATTTTTTGAGGTAATAACACGAGGGTTTACAAAAATTTTTATTTTTGTGAATTTGGCAGCTACAACATAGCGGAATTTTTAGACAAAAAAAGACTTTTTATTCAAACAGCCATAAAATCATGAAAAAAAAACTCGTGTTATTACCAGGAAAAACTTATCTTTTAACTAAATCTCTTTTATTTTTTCATTTTAGATGATCCTGAAAAAAGGCGTTCCTCACGGCAAAAAAGTTTCCACCGGAGGCGTCTCCGGAAAGCCTTGGCATCGGCCTATTTTTTAATATTTCTACACCAAAAAATTACTAAAGATACTTCAAATATTGTTAAAATAGATAGTCATTAAATAAATTAATTACCTTTTACCGTTTGCACATGAAAAATACCCAAAAAATTGCTTTTTTTGCCCTCCAGGGTATACCCCCCCCCCCCCCCCCCCCTAAAGTTTTTAAATCTGACAGGATACATAAGTAGTCAAGATACAGTGCAAGGCATCGGATGATGTTGAAGTGCCAACGTTAAATGCAGCGGTTTGACCAAAAAAAATTTTTTTTTTTTTTAAATTTATGAAAATGATTAATTTCAGCATAAAATCAAGAATTTACCATGAAAATCATGATACACTACAGTAACTAAAAAACAGAAAACCGGCTTTGAAGCCGCACTTCTGAAGAGTAACAGCTTCGATTTTGTTCTAATTGAACTAGCTTGAAGACAATTCACTGATAAATAAGAACATGGTTAGCAGGACCTGCGGAGCAGACTATCTACGGACTACCGCAGCCCTTTTTTACTTAAAAAACGAAAAACAGGCTTTGAAGCTACACTACTCACAAGTAACAGCTTCGATTTCGTTTTAATTAAACGAGCTTGAAGATAATTTTGTGACAGGGGAAAATAGACCCACCATAGAAAATTGACCTGTGCCTACGCAGATGTACGAAGGAGACGCCAGGAGACGTCAAGCACGCACAAAGTTTGACCCACGTGCGTATATCGAGCACGGGCTCATGACGATTTCGGTTGTTTGTTTCGTTTAATTGGCTTAGAGAGAGTGAGAGAGCCGAGTTAGGCTAAAGACTCGGAGAGAAGAGCGGAGGGTACCCGACTCGCAGCGCGCCGGCCGAAAGAAGGTTCACAGAGAGAGCTACGCGAGACGCATCAGGAAAGAGACTTCATCCCAACGAGCTCCAGAGGAATCTTCGTCCACGCGGGCTGAGAGCAGCCCTCGTCGTATTCCATGCTCTGAGTTTTCTCGGGAAGGGCTACGTCCCTTATGGAAAAACCGGTGTAAACACCGAATTTTCAGTGTTAACACTGATTTTTCGGTGTAAACACTAGATTTTGAGTGTTAACACCGAAAGTTCGATGTTGACACTCAACTGTTGGGTGTTGACACCCACAATTGGGAGTTTACACCCAATAGGTTCAGTGTTAACACCAAAGTTAAGTGTTGACACTCAACTGTTGGGGGTTGACACCCACAATTGGGAGTTTAAACCCAAAAGGTTCAGTGTTAACACCAAAGTTAATCGTTGACACTCGACTGTTGGGTGTTGACACTCGCAATGGGAGTTTACACCCAATATGTTCAGCGTTAACACCGAAGTTAAGTGTTAACACTTAAGTTTTGGGTGTCAACACCCACACTATTGCGAGTTTATACATAAAAGGTTTAGTGCTAACACCAAAGTTAAGTGATAATAATTATGGGTATTACACCTAAAAGAATTAGTGTTTGCACCAAAGTTAAAAGTTAGTTGGAATGTTACACTCAAAATGGAATTTTGACGCTCAATCCGTTTTTAATAAAAAATTAATGAAGAATTCAATAGATGATGATATGCTTAATCAGTAGGATCAAAAATAAATACCATAACTGGAAATTCTTTATTATTGCACAGATATATCGTGAGTTCGTCGTGTACTATAAAGTAAGTACAAAACGTCTGAGACAGTTATTGAAATACAAAAAAATGAAATTAATTACTAAAAATTATTCCAGAACTCGAATAACTCATTAAATTTTTATCGTTAAACATTTAAGTTTTTTTTTTTAAAGTAATTTGTTCAAAATTCATTTTTTTATTTAGAAAATTACGTCCGAACTGAAATAATGAAAAAACCCTTGTAAAAAATACATGAACCTTTAAGTTAAGAACTAAAAGTATATATTCGGCCAAAGGAGCGGTAAAAATGATTATTTTAGAAAAAAATAGTAACAGACAAAAGAATGAAAATATTTGAAATTTTTTGAAACCAATCAATAGTAATGCAATTATGATAAAAATTATAATAATTTTTTAACATGCTTTTATTTAAAAAGTACTATATTTTGACGTACTTATTAAAAATTCACATCCAAAAATCACATCCAAAGAATAAGACCCGATTGCTCGGAGAAGACCTCCAGGTACCCCCGGCATCGGTAATCTGGATGTCCAAGACTGCACATTAACGTATCGACATTCAAACTTATACCGTCTGTAAAATTTTAGACCTCTAAGTCTCGTAGGCTCAAAACTATAGTGCTATTAGCAGATTAGGACATACGACGTTGATGACGCGATCGAAACTTTGTGAGTTAAAGGAAATCATGAGAATAAATATAATTAATAATAAAAAGTTCAAATCAATTTATCAAAAAAGAAATAAGGTGGTTTAATTGTTTTAATTTCTGCCAAAAAAAAAAATAAAAAAAATGAATTTTTATGAAAAACACCCGAATTTTGGGTGTTAACACTGAAATTTTTATTTTAATAATTGTTAATATAGTTTTTATAAACAAGTTCAAACTAATGTTTTTTAATCATATGCAAACTAAATAATCAAAAAAAGTTTGTTTCAATGTTTATATATTATTTTAAACATAGTATTATCAATCAAGAGCGTGGCTAAGTGGATAAAGTGGTCGGTAAATTTTCGTCAACTTGAAGATCGATGGTTCGAATCCCCATGAGGCCAATTTTTTTTTTTTTTCGGTTTAGTGTAACACTCCTTTGGGTGTTACACTCCATTGGGTGTAACACTCCATTTGAGTGTAACACCGCATTGGGTGTGCGAAATCACACCCAATGCGGTGTAGAAGTTCGGTGTTATTTTCAGTGTTATTTTTCGGTGTTTACACCGATTTTTTCCATAAGGGGTCTGAGCCCTTATCCCAATAGTAATTAATATTCAAGTTAGGGAAGTTACTTTTCCACGAGAGACGCGCGAGAGCGGTAATCTCCAGCGCCGCAGAGCTCAAGCCGGATCATCAGCCAGGTGGACTCCCATCGCAGCGATTACGAACGAGTTCCGAGGAGATGCCCGGTGCCAAGGTCGTCGGCCAGCAGTCTCATCACCAGCAGCCCGTCGCACCCGAGGACGACCAGAGCAGATCCTGTTCCCCAGCCACCCACGGGAGTCTCCAGCGCAAGGTGATCTCGTACGCTCTCGTTATACTCTCTCTCTTTTCGGGCTTATATCGTTAGATTCGAATCAAAATTCTTTTGATTTATATGGGATTTGGCCTTATCTGATTACAGGAGCGCGCTTGTCGGGAAAATCATCGATGGCCAAAGTCAACCGCGAGTTTGAGAAATTGAGTAGGAGTTAAATTTTGATTCATTCTTTCACATTTTTTACATGTTAACATTTACTAGTTTATTTAAGTATTCCATTCTTTTGAGTTGATCCTGGGTCAGCAGTTAAAGCCACGAATGTGCTTATTTAGTTAATTATATTCATTAATTTATTTAACTTGAAATCAATAATAATTATTTTATTTATTAAATTTTTTTGTTGGATTACTTAATTACCCGTGGAGCTGAATAAAACGGAATTTACTTTAACTGATTCTTTGTTTGTTTTATGAATAATTATTTTTTCTGTAGGGCTTTGAAATTGTACACTGCTACCCGGGGTAATAAAGTTAATTAAAAATAAATTTTTGAGTCTTTGTTTTCTTCTAATTACCTCCGTACTGACACACTTGGAGACGCAGACAGGAAAGCAGGTTGGAGTGAAAAAGGTTTGTACCTCAAATTGCGAATCGTGTCGAGTCGAAGTGAATGATATTTAGAAAATAGAGTCGTTATATTTTTTTTTACTTGTGGGATAGTTATCTTGTCCTCGTCTTGGCGTAGGAAACCAACCGTTAGCAGACAGGCTTACAAGGCTGTGGACTGAGTATTCGTCAGGGCTCCGTGAGAGGGAGGATTACATACAGACGTAGCCAGCGCAACACAGCCTTGTATAGCTCGAAGCTGACCACGAGGACAAGTAAAGAAAATTGTCCGCCACAAAGGTTCCAAATTATAAATTTAAACTTAAATTACTTAAGTGGGAACCTTTAAATTGAGTAATTAAATGAATAAAATACTTATATACTAAATGGGGTGGGAGAATTTTGTGTTTTTAATCTTTGAGTTTCAAAATTCTATGGTTCATATATCCAGAGTGTGCTACTTTGCTTACAGCTCAGCTCAAACGGTAGGCCACCTAGCGGATGAGACCCAAAACTACTCACTTTGTTTAGCATTCGTTATATCTTGACAGGCTTTTCAAGTATTTAAGTACATGTTAAACTAGAAAAAACATACTTGTTTTTTTAGGTTTTAAGTGTACTTGTAATTATTTGCTAGTATTAAATTTTTTATATTAACAAAAAATCCAAACAACAACGCGAGGCTTCATTATCCAAAATTTTGTTTTGTGAAGATTTAAATAAAAAAAAAAAAAAATTTTTAATATTCGTAAGTAAATAAATAAATAAATAAGTAAAATATTTAATTAAATTTATTTTAGTTAAGTAATTAAACTTTTATACTCAAGCCCCGAAGGGGCACAACTTAAATATTAGTTTTAAAAATTCCTATTCAAAGTTAATTTGTGGCCTACTGGTTAGAGTCACTGCTTTTTATTTTGCTGTCATAGGTTCAAATCTTTATGCTTCACGATTTATTTTTTTTTCTTTTTCTTTTTCAATGAGTTATTGTTAGTATCTGAGCTGTTTTATGTTCTTTTCGGACCTTTTGTTAAGTAGGTATTTAAAATTTTTTAATTAATGATTCGGTTGAATAATTTTTTAGTAATGTCTGTACGTTTCCTTTTTTTTTAATTGAAGAACTTTTTTCGAAGTTAAGCCTTAATTAACATTGCATTGAAAGAGTGAAAAATCTTAAAAAAAAAAAAAAGAAAAATTTATTTTAACGTATTTGAGGTAACTGAACCGAATTTCGGCTACCGAGGTGCAAATCACTGCTGCAGCTCGCAAGTGAATAAATAAATAAATAAATAAAAAGTGTTTACTTAAATTTATTTTAATTAAGTAATTAAAAATTCCTATTCAGAGTTAATTTGTGGCCTAGTGGTTAGAGTCACTGCATTTTATTTTGCTGTCATAGGTTCAAATCTCTATGCTTTACGATTTTTTTTTTTTTTCTTTTTCTTTTTCAATGAGTTTTTGTTAATACTAATACCATCCAGCGCGCTGCAAGTGCGCATAGGAAAAAAACAATGATTGTAACCTCAAAAGTTACTTTTCTAATATTTTAAAAACTGCTCTACCAATCAGCTCACGAATAAAATCTTACATTGAAAATCTCACCAAAATGGCGATCAGCTGCAAGCGCGCATAGGAAAAAAAATATAATTGTAACCTCGAAAGGCACTTTTCGAATATTTTAAAAACTTGTCCACCAATCAGTTCACGAATAAAATCTTACATTGAAAATCTCACTAAAATGGCGATATCTCTCTTTTATTAGGTATTTTCAACTATGACGTCATTTTCACTGGAGCCTATGCAATCGGCTCTTGGTGACGTATCACTGGAGCCTATGCAAACTGCTGTTGTGACGTCATAGTTGAAAATACCTAATAAAGGGAGATCTGAGCTGTATTATGTTCTTTCGAACCTTTTGTTAAGTAGGTATTTAAAATTTTTTATTATTTAATGCTTCGGTAGAATAATTTTTCAGTAAAGTCTGTACGTTTTCATTTTTTTTTATCGAAGAACTTCAAAACTAACCCAGACACTTTTGATTTCAATAAGTTAAGCCTAAAATAACATTGCATTTAGAAGAGTTAAAAGCTTTCAAAAAAAAAAAAAAAAAAAAGGAACAATTTTATTTCAACGTATTTGAGGTAACTGAACCAAATTTCGACTAACTGGGTGCATATCACAATTACAAACAATCGTTGAGCCAAAATACCACTGCATTATTTACTAAAACTTAATTTTGTTAAGAGTTGAAATTAAAAAAAAAAAAAAAAAAAAAAAAAGTTAATTTCAAGACGATGAAAGTGTCCCTATTGTAAAGTTATTCGTGGCAGATTTCGGCTAAAGTTTTTTTTCGCATGGGTAATAAAAATTTTTTTATGAAGTTTGATTATTTAACTAAGTTGTCAATTTTTGGGAGGGATATCTCGGGTTCTATTGATCGTAGTAAATTCAGGTTGGTGTCGTTTTTTGTTGTTGTAACCTCTACTTTATTCGTAGGACTTGATAATTATAAATATTTTGCTTAAACAAATCTTATATAGCTTGCAATTTTATTTTTGCACCAAAAGGAATTTAATTTCCAGCAAAAGACTAATAGTCAAAAGGAAAATAATTTTGTCACAAAAAGACCCTTTTTCTCAGTTATTCATGGAACATTTTATTACTCACTAACTCACAAAAAATGTCTTTTAGAATCAAGAGGAAAAATCCGCTTGAATTTTTCATTCAAAATGAAGAGTATTAGGCTTTTGCTCTTATGACGTCATTTTCACTGGAGCAAAAACACTGTCAATGCAATTGGCTCTTGTGACGTATCACTGGAGTCAAAACAAACATAATACAAACTGCTCTTGTGACGTCATAAGTGCAAAAGCCTAATATCCACTTGGCTCAATAATATTTTCTGTTGAACCGAGACGACGAAATTTTGAATCAAGATCAAAATAATCTTGAATTAAAACGAAATCATTTTAAAACCAAAGCATTGTTCTCTATAGAGTCAAATCCTCTAGAATGAATAAGATATCCAAATCACCCTGATGAACATGCACCACCTCTGCAATAATCAAACATTACATATCGAAGGTATTAAACTGCATAAAAAACATGCAGCAAGTTTTTCGTAAGTTATTGAAAAATAAAAAATAAAATTTGTGAATTTTAGAACTTTTATTAAATGTAAAAAAAAAGATTTCATACTACCTGCTAACATTCTAAACAAAAAAGTTAAATAATCAAACTTCATAAAAAAACTTCTATTACCCTTGCGAAAAAAAAAAAATAGCCGAAATCTGCCACGAATAACTTTACAATGGGGACACTTTCAGCATCTTGAAATTAACTCTTCTCAATGCAATGTTAATTTAGGCTTAACTTCGAAAAAAGTTCTTCAATTAAAAAAAAAGGAAACGTACAGACATTACTAAAAAATTATTCAACCGAATCATTAATTAAAAAATTTTAAATACCTACTTAACAAAAGGTCCGAAAAGAACATAAAACAGCTCAGATACTAACAATAACTCATTGAAAAAGAAAAAGAAAAAAAAATAAATCGTGAAGCATAGAGATTTGAACCTATGACAGCAAAATAAAAAGCAGTGACTCTCACCACTAGGCCACAAATTAACTTAGAATTAGTGTTTTTAAAACTCATATTTAAGTTGTGCACCTTCACGGCTTGATTATAATAGTTTAATTACTTAACTAAAATAAATTTAATTAAATTTTTTACTTATTTATTTATTTATTTATTTACGAATATTAAAAATTTTTTTTTTTTTTATTTAAATCTTCACAAAACAAAATTTTGGATAATGAAGCCTCGCGTTGTTGTTTGGATTTTTTGTTAATATAAAAATTTAATACTAGCAAATAATTACAAGTACATTTCAGACCTAAAAAACAAGTATGTTTTTTCTAGTTTAACATGTACTTAAATACTTGAAAAGCCTGTCAAGATTCAACGAATGCTAAACAAAGTGAGTAGTTTTGGGTCTCATCCGTGTGGGGTTCTACCGTTTATGAGACGTTAGAAATTAAGGGATATTTATATTATATTCGCAAGACTGAACCGGTGCACGTATGTGTCGCGGGTGTTAATGTTTTACCTAGGGATCGAGGGAGAAATGAATAATTTAGATAATAAAAAAAAATGCAATCGTCTAGAAATAAATAAATTAGAGTTTAATAAAAAAAGTGACAGTACTCACCCCAGTAACGTAGATTACTCGTAATATTAACTTCGCCACCAGATAAAAGGGAATTCAAATGAATAACCTTTTCGCGACAAGCGGTTGCTGTGCGTATTCAGCTATTATTTGAATTCAGAAAAAAAAAGTGACTCGAATTTAAATCCACTCTCTCTATCTTTTCGCTACACCAAGGGGGTGCGTAATCAATAGTAGAGAGTAAATTTATTATTAAGTTTACCGAAAAAAAGTAATAGTCTATTTTGTTCGGTGCGTTTTACTTAGTCTAGTGTGCGTATTCGCGACAACTACGACAAAAGTAAGTTTTCTACACGAAATAAGAGACAAGAGAGAAAAAAAAAGAACCGAAAAAAAAACTAAGTTCTTTTAAAATTTTATTTCAAAAGAGCAATCGGCAGAGATTCTATGTGCTTTGACAAACTCGAGGAAAAGAAAGATCCCGATCGCGGCCGCGCGGCTCTATTTATACCCGGGGAGACCCGACGTAAGACGGCCCCCCACCTACGAAATCAAAGGGCTACCGTAACTCTTCCCTCTGAGCCTCACCTAGGTCTAGCCAGGTCCTAGTGTGTGTGTGGGACTCGGAGTGGGAGAGTGCCCGTAGTGGGGCTAACTGCGCGAGGACGTCGGTTATCTTGACCGCGGTTTGTGACACTGTTTACCATGTCGATTTGGCGCGTGATTTCAAATATTTCGGGCTTAACTGAATTTAAAATTAATGTAAAATTTTTCAAAATTCATTAATGCAAGTTTGGTACCTTGCATCCGCTAGGTGGCCTACCGTTTGAGCTGAGCTGTAAGCAAAGTAGCACGCTCTGGAAATATGAACCGTAGAATTTTACGACTCATGTCGAGCGACTGAACGTCGCTCGTACAATTTTTGAGTGATTTGACTAAAATTAGAAAGTTCTTCTTTCCAATTATGATCAAATCGAATGCACAAAGATTAAAAACACAAAATTCCCCCTAATTAATTACTCAATTTAAAGGTTCCCACTTGAGTAATTTAAGTTTAAATTTATAATTCGGAACCTTGTTAACACTTTGTAGCAACGTTTTACTAAAAGGTTCTAGAAACGTTTCCAGAATAATATTTAATCACCTTTTAAAAATTATGGTTGACAAACTTCGTTGCCATAACGTTGCTGGAAGGTTTTCTTTGAAACTAAGAGCGGAGATTTACACGATTGTCACAACGTTTCTGCAACCTTTCAGCGAAAAAAACGTTGCCAAAACGTTCTGATAACTTTTTGTGCTATCTGGGGAGTAACAGCTTCGATTTTGTTCTAATTGTACAAGTTTGAAGATTATTCAATAATAAGTGAGAAAATGTCAGTAGGACTTGCGAAAAAGGCTAGCGTGGCCCTTTTTTATTTAAATAAGACGAATAACAGGCCTTGAAGCTTCAATTCTTGAGAGTAACTGTTTCAATTTAGTTCTAATTGAACGAGCTTGAAGATAGTACAATAATAAGTAAGAAAATGTCAGTAGGACTTACGGAGAAGATTCTTTAGGGATTACTGCGGCCCTATTAGAGTAAGAAAACGAAAAACCTGATACTTGTTAGTAGTGCAGCTTTAAAGCCGATCTCTCGTTTTTTTACTCTAAAAAGGCCGAAGTAATCCTTTGAGAGTCTTTTCCGCAGGTTTCACTTACCTTTTTCTTCTTCATTATTAAATTATCTTTGAGCTCGTTCGATTAGAACAAATTCGGAGCTGTTACTCGTCAGAAGTGCAGTTTCAAAGTCAATTTCCTTTTTTTTTTTTTGTAAAAATGGGGCAGCGGTAGTCCCTTGAGAGTTTTTTCCGCAGGTCCTACTGACCTTTTTCTTTCTTTTTTTTTAATTATTTGTTTATTAAAAATAACTTCCTCCCCGAAGGAGGGTACAAATTATGTGTGTGTATGTCGCTAATGTATTCTTCTATCTATAAAAGAGAGATAGCGCCATTTTGGTGAGATTTTTAATGTAAGATTTTATTCGTGAGCTGATTGGTGGAGCAATTTTTAAAATATTCGAAAAGTGCCTTGCGAGGTTACAATCATTGTTTTTTTCCTATGCGCGCTTACAGCGCGCTGAGTAGTACTAGTATGATTAAATAGTTCATTCGGACTAGGCACTTAATAGCAGAAGTCAGATCTTACAATATTTTCATCACAGATAACTTGCTGTCAAATCTCTATCCATCTCACCACTCAGAATATTGTATTTTATATTTGACGATACGTCAATAAATAATTTCAGTCTTACAATTACTATAATTACATGCATATACATAGTATTTTATCATACAAGTGCGTAAAATTGGTTTCCTCCTCGTGTGGCCGTTTTTGCACGAGCGAAGCGAGTGAAAAATGGTCACATGAGGAGGAAATCACTTTTACACACATGTACAATACAATATTTTATCGTACTAAGTGCGTAGAGCTCGATTTTACGTACGCCGCTTTTGGTTAGCGTGCGTAAAATTGAGTCTCTACGCACTTGTGCGATAAAATATATTACATATATATTCTCTGTCAAATATTTACTATATGGTGATCACAATCGATATCGGGGATCTCAGTCAGGTGATTGCCTAGCAACTGAGTCAAACTGCAGTGCAATTAAGGGGGTACTTTGACCTTTGGGTTTCAAAAAATTGATTCTTTTTTTTTTCATTTTTTTATAGCAAAATATCTTAGAAATGTTGTCACAAAATTTCAAGTCATTTAGTACGATACCCACAAAGTTGTAGAGTTTTTAGTGTTCGCATCGTAGAACCGAGTGAGAGCTTATCAGTATACAGCGCGAGCATGAGCAAAAGATGGACTATATCGCTCAACAGTAAAAAGAGGCTTTAGAGAATGAAATCGCTGCAAGGACTCTGCTTTATAGAGCTGGGATTGATGATTCCATTTAAGTAAGAAAAAAACAATATTTTCTCATTATTTTAAATTTGTAATCTTAAAGTGCGTTTTATTAAAGTCATCATTTTTTTTTCGGCGGACATCAGCATTTCAAAACTGTTGCACCGATGCTTACAAAACTTTCAACACTTATTCTACACATAAAGAACTAGAAGGTCAGGAGAGGAATTTTTAATTTAAGTTAGAAACAAAATGGCGGATTTTTACTGCAATACACTATACATTTGAAAAAAAAAATCCTCTCCCGACCTCCTGGAAAAATTTATTTTTAATCGATATCTCTTTGGATTTTTATTTTAGACGATCTTGTGCCAAGCTACGATGTCCACCGCAAATAAACTTTTTCCAAAGGCGTCTTGGACAGTCCTCTGTAATCAGCAGAGTTTTTAATATTTTTTAAAAAAAATTTTGAAGAAAGTTTTCCAAAAGCTACTTAATAATGTACAGAAAAAATTATTTAATAAAAGTGAACCGTTTCTTTTTTTTAAATCCTCAAAAATATCCCTTTTTTTAACCCAATAACCCAAAAGGTCAAAGTACTCTCTTAATAAACACAACAGGTAATAAGTATAAAATTCGTACACTCAGCATAAAATAAATATCGATTATTAACAATACAGAATAAGACAAAAACGCTACATTCATCAAAAGAATAAACGACGCGCTTTGGTGGGGCCAGGATAAATCACACAAAACAACAATAAAACAAACTACGCAAATATAGAGTCAATATTGTCTGACCCCCAACAGGTGCTCTACATAAATGTTCCGGGACTATTTAATGGTGTCACTGATCATGAGCCTTCTCATCATACGTGCATAAAACAAGCTGATGTTGAGAAGTCCCATGACCCGCTCGTTGCCTGGGTCCCAGCCGCCAAGGGCGCCGATGTCGAACGCTTCCAGTACGACCGGTTGCCCTGCCGTTGCAAGTTCTCAGCGAGTGGGCGGTACTTAGTAAGCTTCCCTGCTCTTGCTTCACAGAATCCCTCCATCGGGTTCTCGAAGGGCACGGCTACATCAACGATGTGATCTTTCTCTCGATCTCATTCCGGATCACCAGATCGGGCCATAGTCTGGCGAACTCCTCGTCGACGCCCCTGATGGCTCGATTTACCCGACTCCCCCAGGTACATTACTGGCTTGGCGAGCCTGTCCAGGATGGCATCGTGGCGTTTGGTACGGGCGTCGGAGTGAATGCCGCAGTGCTGGAGCACGTGAGGGAGTGTCTCGAGGTCACCACACTTCCTGAATTGCCTGCCCACTCCAGGAGCTTTCCAGCGGATGGTGACGTTTAAACATGCCACGCCCAAGCGAGCTCGGTGGACAAAGCACCAGTCAGCGAGGCAGGTGAAACTGCCAGTGCGAAGGAAGCGATTACTCACTGCACTCCGGCCGGTTACCTCTAGCACCTTGCCTTGATCTGGTTTGGCAAGGACTCTATCCTCGTAGTACCCAACCAGTGCGGTCCTTAGCTTCCGCACGATCTGTCCACGAGCCATGGGTGGAATGATGATATGTCGTCGTCATCTCTGTTTCCCGGACGACGGCACTCCAATGAGAGTTCGGCACGCTCGGCAGTCCATCTATATTTCAGACCCAAGGCAGAGGACATCCGTCTGGTCGCATTATTTTATTAAATTATCTTCGAGCTGGTTCAATTAGAAAAAATCGAAGCTGTTACTCTTAAGGAGTGAAACTTCAAAGTTAATTTTTCGTTTTTTTTAGTAAAAAAGGGCCACGGTAGTCTTTTGGGAGTCTTTTCCGCAGGTTTCACTGACCTTTTTCCTACTTGTTATTCAATTGTCCAATGAAACCAACGGAGATCACTGTTCAAAAATTGATTACTTTTGTTATAATTAATGGGTTTGAGGATCGATTAATAAAGTGTAGTATGGTTAGAATTAAAGGATTGATAATTTATTGTAAATTTAATTAACCCAGCAACTCTCAGTCGCGATCGAGCACTCGACCGAGTAAGACGTGTTTGTAAACACTGTCTCGTTCGCTTGTGTCTTTGTTTTTATACACAGCACAATTCGTTTGTGTGTTTAATGGTGATAAGGGTTATCGAATAAGCGCCAATAGCGCACCTGAATAGTGCAGTGATGCATACCACCACAATGGATCCTGCACTCCATAAAAATGCAATAATGAGTGAAGTTATTCCAGTGACCTCTCCCACAACCGTTCAATCTACTGGTGTAGCTGATGCTTCAGCTCAGCTTCGTCAGCCTCTTCGTAACAACACGTTACCGTACTCTAAAGTCATTAGATAAAATTCCCTCAAGAGAACAAGCTATAGTTATGGACGCATTGGAAAAAACGTCTATTCGTGAATATATTATTGCGATTGGGAGTTTAATTGGTCCCAAGAATTTAATATCTATTTCTAGAATTTACAACAACAGAGTGTGCGTGTGCGTAAACAGTATAGAAATCGCTAAGCATTTACTCAACGTGACGAAACAAGTGTTTATCAACAACATTCTCACAAGCATCAATTTCTTAGTGAAAAATCGACTTATAGCAAAAAGGTTTATTATTTTCAACGTCTACTCATGGATTGTGAATAAAATTATCATCGAGGCAATTAAAAATTGTGGAGTGAAAATTTTAGGTAAAGCTACAGCTATCCAAACTGGATTCATAGATGAAGGGTACGATCATTTAATTAGCCATCGTTGACAAATTTACATGGATAAAAAAGATGAGGGCAAGATGCCTGAAGAGTTGAAATTCACGATTGAGAACGTTAACTATAATTTCTACTTGTCATCTGAGAAAATCAAGTGCGGTAATTGTGGTGTAGAAGATCACATCAGGAAAGATTGCCGTAATTAACTGATAAATAACGTGGATTTGGAAAATATGGGTAAGGCAGAGAAGCAGTTGAATCATCAACTAGAACAACCTGGACAAAATTCGGAATCTGCAGTCGACCAGAAAAGCTCGTGGAAAAACAAAAGAGTGGAAGATTCTTCGGATGCATCTAATAGTGAGTTTCACCCTAGGAAAAACTCGAGAACTGAGGCAGAGGTAAAAAATTCTCTGGTGGACTTATCACAGACCCAATCCTCCGAAAACAAACCTTGTACCAGTAAATTTGATAGTGAACTCAAAAAATTATTCGGCGACGATGAGGACACCACAAAGATTTTAAGAAACTTCATAAGGTACTACGGCCCTGGGAGAAGGTTATGGATAATGAAGAGAATGATTACGAATTATCGTACTTGGGGTGTGTTAAACTTATAGTGGCAGTTCAGGAAGAAGATGTAGATTTGGAAAATTTACTGAATAATCAGTTTGATGTTGAGCCCGAAGAGGCAATTGAGTGCTTGGAATCTGCTTACACCGTGATTATACGTGATGGCAAGATGTTGGGAGGAAAGCTTATAGACAGGATTTCTAATCTTTGTGACAGGTTATCCTCCCTTATTCCAGATGAAGATTCAGAGGATGAGAAGAATGTTGACTCTTTAGAGGGCGCTTTGAATTCAAATCCAACTGAATAAACCAAATTACTGAACTGTTATGTTGAATTTTGAAATTGATTTTTTTTTATTACTGATAAACTTATGTAATGTAAACTGAATTTATTATAATTATTTTCTTCAAGCATAAAAATCTGTGTATGGTTAATGTAGTATATGTATTTGATTTGATTCAAATAAACCGCGCGCTGCGCCGAAGCACTGATGGCGGTCGAGTCGAGAGTCTCTCGCTGGAGGAAGCCAGAGCATCTACACGCAGCTCGATGGGGAATGTAGCGAAGAGGAAAATAAAGAGTTTTAAAATAAAATAAACCAAAAGTTTTAATGAGAAAACCTGTACACTACAGTTAATAAATGCAAATATTAAAAAAAAAAACGCAGCAACTCAAGCTGTACAAAAGTTTTACATCGAACGAACCTAGCGATATGATGGCTCGGCGACAACAAGGAAGAGCAAAGCACCGTCGACTCACATTATCAGTTCACATGATCAGTTCACACATGCGCATTGGTGCTTTTGCACGCGACACTTTTACCGCGAATATTTTAATCTCATTTTTTATTCATATCTCAAATATATTATTTTATTAGAAAATATTATGTCGGAATATTCACATATTCCAACATCTTTATTTTACACAACGTTTTGCTTCTTTTATACTATAGAAGCCTCTTCAGGTAAAAACTCAGAAAAATCTGATATCACAGTATACAGCAAAAGCTGTCAGTCAATAATAAGATTTTATAGTATTTTGAGATCTCTATCTTCTTCTGATCTAAAGTTTTCATTCATATCTGTGACTACTTCCAAATAAAAGTCTTCGAATTTAATGTTAATATCATCATCCAAATAAGTTTTTCTTTACTCTTCTGGCAATGTGACTTATATTTGTCTAGTTCGATGTCTTATTTTTAAAGAGTTTTTTATTCTACCAAATACTGGCAACTCGGTTCTTTATGTAGGTTTGTATTTGAATCTCATCTGTTGATGTTAGGCATAAAATTGTTGTTTTTCTATTAGCCACTGCCCTCATTCTAAATTAAAATCTTAATAATTCCATTTTGTCTTAATGTTCAAGATAGAATTAAGAACGAAATAAAATTATTTATATTACTAGGGCCCTAAAGTGCTGATTTTACAAACGCAAAAGATATGTTTTGAGTGCGTAAAATCGCCTATTATATTTCTGCTCGAGCAGCGTGCGTTTAGGTTTTAGCCGTAAAAAATAATCATAATGTCGCGCGCTTTGCATGAGTTAGCACCTAAATTTTTCACTCTGCTTAAATTAAGTCATAAAACATTTAAAATATATACCTAAAATTTTGTTATTGTTAAACCTATATTGAAATATTATTTTTTCATTTTATAAATCTTAGTTTGTCTTAAAAACTCGTTAATAGATTTATATTTCAATTTTTCGTTTTTCAATCTATCTTTGAGGTTAGAATTACTTCTCACTTCAGTGTTTGTGCTTGGCCTTTCTGTTTTATATCCAGTATGCCGACTTGTTTTTCATGTCAGAAAAGTTTTACGGATCCAATAGTGCTTATTGTTTGCTGTAAAGGATGCAATAATTATTTTCATGGAACTACTAAATGCACTGAGGCTACGGCTACTGAGATTAGATGTATGGAGACTAAATCTGCAAAATCCATGTTTTTCAAATGCAAATACTGTGTTGCTGAGAATACTCCTACTGAACTTTTTGACCTTAAATCTGCTTTTGTCGCATTAAGTGATAAATTTACCAAACTTTCTTCAAGTCAAAGTGTTCAAGGTGATACAGCAAACAATAAGCTTGATAAAATCTTGCAAGGTATTGAAACAAACTCAAACTTCATTAATAAATTAGATAAGAAGATGGATAATTTAAAATTGGACTTTGACAACAAACTTGAATCTCTGAAATCTGATGTACAAAACAACTTTGTTTCTAAATCAACTTTTGATGTAAATACAAGTGATATTCAAAATAAAATTAGTGATTTAGACTTGAAATTAAACAATAAAATTGATGAATTGGTCACTGGATTAAACAACTTGAAAATGTCTAACTCAAACTCAACTTCAAAATTAAATGAATTAAGTGATAAAATTAATACAAGTACTTCACTCGCAAACTCTAACAATAACTCCTCTTCTGGTGACAATAAGAATTCTTATAACAAAATTCATGAAATGATGATGGAATTTGAGGCTAGAAAAAGAAACAAAAATAATATCATTCTACATAATATTCCTGTATACAGTGGTGAAAATCAAATTGATCTTAATCGCAATAAGATTATTGATGCTTTATCTCATATTAAACTTAACAATACTGACTTGAAGACTGCTAAATTTTTTAGATTGAAATCTAGATTATCTGAGGAATCAAGTAGTATAAAATTGATTTGTGGTGATAGAAATGATGCTGTTGAAATATTAAAAAACTGGAGAAAAATTCAGAATGAGGTTAAAGTTAATGAAGACCATACTAGACAACAAAGATATCAATATAAAATTTTGAAAAAGCAAGCTGATGAATACAATTCCTTGCATCCAAATAATGATCAAAAAACTGTTATTTTTAAAAATGGGTCTCCTATTTTGGTTGCAAAGAAAATAAAACTAAATAATACTTCTGATATTTTAGACCTTTAAGAAATTTCAACATCATCAACTATTACATTATATTATCAAAATGTAAATGGTCTAAGGACCAAATTAGCTGAAATTAGAAACAATATCCATATTATTACACCTACACCTCAGATTATTATATTGACTGAAACATCTCTTCATTGTGGCATCAGTAATAGTGAACTTGGTCTGATAGGTTATGATGTTTACAGACTTGATAGACACACATATGCAAATTCACCTGCTGGTGGTGGTATACTGATAGCTATTTCAAATCTTATCTCCTCTAAATGTATTTCACTCCAGCCTGATCCAAACTCTTCAACTGAACAGTTATTTGTTGAAATAAATCATCAAAATTTTCATTTTATTCTTGGTGGTGTTTACATACCTCCTGCCAGTGAAACTCATATTTACACTCATCACTGTGATACTATTAATTATTTGAAATCAATTTATACTAGTCATGATTTCTTGATTGTTGGTGATTATAATCTTCCTGATACAACCTGGTCATCTGATTCTGTTTTATTGGCATCCTATAATGGTAACTCTAATTTAATTAGAAAAAATGTTGAAGCCACCCTTAACTTCTTCGATGGAGATGGTTTTTCTCAACTGTATCCTGTTCATAATCTGAAAGGTTATACTTTGGATCTTCTCTTCAGCTCAAACACTGGACATCATGAAATTATACCGTCTACTGATTCCTTGGTCAACATTGAAGAACGTAATCATTTTCCTATTTTTATTCAATTACCTACCAAATTGTTAAATACAGTTAAACTAAATCCATGTAAACTAAACTTTAGGAAGGCTGATTATGCCAGCATTGTAAATTCATTGAATGACATAAATTGGGATGATTGTTTATCCGATCTTGACATGGAAGGTGCTGCAAACAGATTTTATGAGATTTTGGATTGCTCGTGTGTTGGTAATATTCCTAGATCCAGGTCTGTTGATAATTCATATCCTGAGTGGTACTCGGATAAGCTTATTGAGCTTATTATTAGCAAAAAGAAATCTCATAAAATCTGGTTGCAAACTGGACATAATGATGATAAAATTTTATTTAAAAAACTTAGAGCTCAATGTATTCGGCAATCTAAATTAGATAGGGATTGTTATTTTGATAAAATTGGAGTAAGATCTGTTAAGAATATCAAGAATTTTTGGAATTATATTAATAAACTAAACAAATTGAATGAATATCCAAATTCTATGTTTCTTGATGGTAAATCAGCAAGTGATCCTGCTGGTATTACTGAACTTTTTGCTGAGCATTTTAAGTCAGTTTATTCTCTTGATGTTGAAAATGTTGGGAACATTTACCAGTCTGATGAATTTGTTGATACGTTTGAAATTAGTGATGATGATATACACCGGGCATTGAAAGATTTAAAGGGTAGTTTTTTAGTTTCGGCTGACGGCTATCCATCTTATTTTCTTAAAAATTGTAGTTCATCTCTTGTTAAGCCACTTAGACTGCTTTTTAATAAATCACTACAGACTGGTATTGTCCCTAACATTTGGAAAATCTCTTTTGTAACACCAATTTATAAAGCTGGAGATAGGAATGACATTAAAAATTACAGACCAATCTCTTTGTTGGGATCTGTGTCAAAACTTTTTGATTCAATTATGGCTAGTAAACTTACTGATCTTTTCATTTCTAAGATAACTAATGCCCAACATGGTTTTATTAGTGGTAAATCCACAGTGACCAATTTATTTCTTTATAGTAATTATATTCATGAATGTTTTTCAAATTCTATTCAAGTTGATTCAATATATTTAGATTTTCAAAAAGCGTTTGATAGAGTTGATATTAATATATTGTTGATGAAACTTTGTAATTTTGGATTTAATAACAAACTTTTATCATGGCTTTATTCTTATTTGAAGGATAGAATTCAAAGAGTGAAAGTTAAGGGCCATTTGTCTGAACCTGTTTTTGTTTCTTCAGGCGTCCCTCAGGGATCTCACTTGGGGCCTTTTTTATTCCTTCTCTTTATTAATGATATAGTTAATGATCTAACTTTTGCCAAAATTCTTATATTTGCTGATGGTGTCAAATTATTTTTTAATATAATAGATAATTCTGATTGTGTTAAACTGCAAAATGATCTCAACACTATTTTAAATTGGTCAATACAAAACAAGATTAATCTTAATATTAATAAATGCAAAATTATTTCTTTTTATAATACTAAGCAAAAAATAAATTATTGTTACTCAATTGGTGATACTTTATTAGATAGAGTTGAATATATTAATGATCTAGGTGTTATTTTTGATTGTAAGTTAAAATTTGAGACTCATATTAATGCTGTGATATCTAAGGCTTCTAGACTGTTAAATTTTATAATTAGATCTTCTAAAGAATTTAAGAAACCAGAAACTATTATTTCTTTATATAAATCTATTGTACTACCTCATATGTTATACTGTTCTCAAATATGGACTCCATATACTGAGACTCTTATAAATAGACTAGAACGTATTAACCATCGATTTTTGAGATATCTATCTTTTAAGAATGGTACTCCAATGAGTTTCCTAGATCACGATTATGAAAATATAGCTAATTTATTCAAAATTCCTAATATCAAGTCTCAACATTGCTATTACGACTTATATTTCGTCTATAAAGTATTAAATGGACTCTCATTAGAATCCGATTTGGTTGATTTGTTTCCTTATCGCTCGTTGAGATTTGATCTTAGAGGTGCGAGAGTTCTAATTGAGAGGAATTCAAAATCTTCTTTTGATTTCTTCTCATCTCTTAATAGATTACGTAGATGTTGGAATACCTCCCCAATAAATTTAAGAAATTGTGATAATAATTTAAGCGTATTTAAGAAACAATGCAAAGCTTTTACTTTTATATTTAATTAAATAGTAGGTTAATCCTACTTGTAAAGGACTTTATGTCCGTTGATGATGTTGTAAATAAATAAATAAATAAATAATAGTATGTCTGAGTATGCAGCTGCAGGGAGCCAATTGATTATAACTATAAACGGATTTCCTTGTGCAAAATAAAAAAGTGAAATGATAAAAAACTTTGAAAATTTTTGAGGATTATTAAAAAAATAATCTTCATAAGCACAGCACTTTTTAAAGTTTGTTTTCAAGTTGATTTCCACCAGCGAGTGAGGTTACTCTTGACCCGCCCTGTTCGGCTCTTCTTTACCTACAGAATCAGATTGACCGAGTCTTCATCATCGTGAATTGTAAACAGACTCTTGCATCAATTACTTAATTTAATATTGGAAGTTATGATTCGATATAAAATTATATTTCATAATCTCAACATATTTTTAAAGTTTTTTATCATTTCACTTTTTTTATTTGCACCTGCAGAGAACACTTTTTTAAATTATAATCACCTAGCTCACTGCCCGTATTCAGCAGTATGGCGAAAATCAAGTTCGAATTGCAAACTTTTAGAAGGGATTTGGATTTAGAAGGGAATAAAAAACTTTATTTTTTAAATAGTCTTAACAAATTTTTCAAGTTTTTTATCACTTCACTTTTTTTATTTACAATACCTGCAGAACATTTTTTTTTATTCAAATCCCTTAGCTCACCATACTGCTGCCCAGTGTTGGGAGCTTCACTTTAGGCTGAAGTTCAGTCAACTTCACGTCAGTTCAGTGAAGTGAAGTAGATGATAAAAGTAAACAGTTTGTTTTCAGTTGCAAGAAATAGTGATTAGAGGGTCTTGATTATCGTTAAAGAAGAAAGTTATAACCGGTGGCAGGGTTGGGCAGGTGCTCCACTTTGGTAAGATATCTTGTAAGTTACCATGGTGGATTAAGTGTTTTGGTGTTTTATGTCATCGGCGAGTCATATACATGGTGCCCCCCGCTTTATTTGGGAAAATTGACTGTCACAGTTAACGCGCAAGATTGAAAGCTGAATAACAGAAACTGTTGCAAATAATTAATCAATAAATAAATAAATAAATAAACCGACAAGCTTTAAACCCCCATAACGCTGGAGAGAGCGATAAATTGATTGTTTTTGATAAACAATTAAATAAACCACCAAGCTCTAAACCCCCATAACGCTGGGGAAAGCGATAAATCAATTATTTTTTATAAACAATTGAATAAACCGACAAGCTCTAAACCCTCGTGAAGCTGGAGAGAGCGATAAATAAATATTTTTTTATAAACAATTGAATAAACCACCAAGCTCAAAACCCCCATAACGCTGGGGAAAGCAATAAATCAATTATTTTTTATAAACAATTAAATAAACCGACGAGCTTGAAACCCTCATAACGCTGGGGAGAGCAATAAATAAATTATTTTTTATAAACAATTAAATAAACAGCCGAGCTCGAAACCATTATAACGCTGGGGAGAGCCATCAATAAAGTTTTTTTTATAAATAATTGAATAAAACGTCAAGCTCTAAACCCCCATATGGCTGGGGAAAGCGATAAATCAATTATTTTTTATAAACATTTGAATAAACCGACAAGCTCTAAACCTTCGTGAAGCTGGACAGAGCGATAAATAAATATTTTTTTATAAACAATTGAATAAACCACCAAGCTCGAAACCACCATAACGCTGGGAGGAGCGATAAATAATTAATTTTTTGTAAACAATTAAATAAACCGACGAGCTCGAAACCCCCATAACAATGGGGAAAGCAATAAATAAATTATTTTTTATAAACAATTAGATAAACAGCCGAGCTCTAAGCTCCAAAAACGCTGAAGAGAGAGATAAATGAATAATTTTTTATAAACAATTGAATAACCCGACAAGCTCTAAACCTTCGTGAAGCTGGAGAGAGCGATAAATAAATAATTTTTAATAAGCTATTAAATAAACCACCAAGCTCGAAACCCCCATAACGCTGTGGAGAGCGCTAAATAAATTATTCTTTATAAACAATTAAACAAAGCGCCAAGATCCAAGCCTCCATAACGCTGGGAAGAGCGATAAATATATTATTTTTTAAAAACAATTGAATAAACCGATAAGATCTAAACCACATAACGAAAGAGAGAGCGATAAATAAATAATTTTTCATAAACAATTGAATAAACCACCAAGCTCGAAACCCCCATAACGCTGAGGGAAGCGATCAATAAATAATTTTTTGGAAACAATTAAATAAACCGACGAGCTCGAAACCCCCATAACGCTGGAGAGAGCAATAAATAAATTATTTTTTATAAACAATTAGAAAAACAGCCGAGCTCTAAGCTCCAATAACGCTGAAAAGAGAGATTAATGAATAATTATTTATACCCAATTAATTAAACCAACAAGCTCTAAACCCCCATAACGCTGGGGAGAGCGCTAAATAAATTATTCTTTATAAACAATTAAATAAAGCGCCAAGCTCTAAGCCCCCATAACGCTAGGGAGAGCGATAAATATATTATTTTTTATGAACAATTGAATAAACCGACAAGCTCTAAACCTTCGTGAAGCTGGACAGAGCGATAAATAAATATTTTTTTATAAACAATTGAATAAACCACCAAGCTCGAAACCACCATAACGCTGGGAGGAGCGATAAATAATTAATTTTTTGTAAACAATTAAATAAACCGACGAGCTCGAAACCCCCATAACAATGGGGAAAGCAATAAATAAATTATTTTTTATAAACAATTAGATAAACAGCCGAGCTCTAAGCTCCAAAAACGCTGAAGAGAGAGATAAATGAATAATTTTTTATAAACAATTGAATAACCCGACAAGCTCTAAACCTTCGTGAAGCTGGAGAGAGCGATAAATAAATAATTTTTAATAAGCTATTAAATAAACCACCAAGCTCGAAACCCCCATAACGCTGTGGAGAGCGCTAAATAAATTATTCTTTATAAACAATTAAACAAAGCGCCAAGATCCAAGCCTCCATAACGCTGGGAAGAGCGATAAATATATTATTTTTTAAAAACAATTGAATAAACCGATAAGATCTAAACCACATAACGAAAGAGAGAGCGATAAATAAATAATTTTTCATAAACAATTGAATAAACCACCAAGCTCGAAACCCCCATAACGCTGAGGGAAGCGATCAATAAATAATTTTTTGGAAACAATTAAATAAACCGACGAGCTCGAAACCCCCATAACGCTGGAGAGAGCAATAAATAAATTATTTTTTATAAACAATTAGAAAAACAGCCGAGCTCTAAGCTCCAATAACGCTGAAAAGAGAGATTAATGAATAATTATTTATACCCAATTAATTAAACCAACAAGCTCTAAACCCCCATAACGCTGGGGAGAGCGCTAAATAAATTATTCTTTATAAACAATTAAATAAAGCGCCAAGCTTGAAACCCTCATATTGCTGGGGAGAGCGATAAATAAATAATTTTTTATACACAATTGAATAAACCAACAAGCTCTAAACCCCCATAACGCTGGGGAGAGCGCTAAATAAATTATTCTTTATAAACAATTAAATAAAGCGCCAAGCTCTAAGCCCCCATAACGCTAGGGAGAGCGATAAATATATTATTTTTTATGAACAATTGAATAAACCGACAAGCTCTAAACCTTCGTGAAGCTGGACAGAGCGATAAATAAATATTTTTTTATAAACAATTGAATAAACCACCAAGCTCGAAACCACCATAACGCTGGGAGGAGCGATAAATAATTAATTTTTTGTAAACAATTAAATAAACCGACGAGCTCGAAACCCCCATAACAATGGGGAAAGCAATAAATAAATTATTTTTTATAAACAATTAGATAAACAGCCGAGCTCTAAGCTCCAAAAACGCTGAAGAGAGAGATAAATGAATAATTTTTTATAAACAATTGAATAACCCGACAAGCTCTAAACCTTCGTGAAGCTGGAGAGAGCGATAAATAAATAATTTTTAATAAGCTATTAAATAAACCACCAAGCTCGAAACCCCCATAACGCTGTGGAGAGCGCTAAATAAATTATTCTTTATAAACAATTAAACAAAGCGCCAAGATCCAAGCCTCCATAACGCTGGGAAGAGCGATAAATATATTATTTTTTAAAAACAATTGAATAAACCGATAAGATCTAAACCACATAACGAAAGAGAGAGCGATAAATAAATAATTTTTCATAAACAATTGAATAAACCACCAAGCTCGAAACCCCCATAACGCTGAGGGAAGCGATCAATAAATAATTTTTTGGAAACAATTAAATAAACCGACGAGCTCGAAACCCCCATAACGCTGGAGAGAGCAATAAATAAATTATTTTTTATAAACAATTAGAAAAACAGCCGAGCTCTAAGCTCCAATAACGCTGAAAAGAGAGATTAATGAATAATTATTTATACCCAATTAATTAAACCAACAAGCTCTAAACCCCCATAACGCTGGGGAGAGCGCTAAATAAATTATTCTTTATAAACAATTAAATAAAGCGCCAAGCTCTAAGCCCCCATAACGCTAGGGAGAGCGATAAATATATTATTTTTTATGAACAATTGAATAAACCAATAAGGTCTCAACCCCCATAACGCTAGAGAGAGCGATAAATAAATAATTTTTTATAAGCAATTAAATAAACCACCAAGCTTGAAACCCTCATATTGCTGGGGAGAGCGATAAATAAATAATTTTTTATACACAATTGAATAAACCGACGAGCTCTAAACCCCTATAACGCTGGGTAGAATGATCGCTAAATAACTTTTTTTAAACAATTTTATAAACTGATGAGCTCTAAGCCCTCGCGACGAGGTTATTTAGGTTCAGACCTTGTCGGTTTATTTAATTGTTTGTAAAAAATAATTTATTTTTCGGTCTCCCCAGCAATATGGGGGTTTAGAGCTTGTCGGTTTAATTAATTGTTTACAAAAAATTATTTATTCATCGCTCCCCCCAGCGTTATGGGGGTTTAGACCTTATCGGTTTATTCAATTGTTTATAAAAAATAATTCATTTGTTGCTCTCCCCAGCGCTATGGGGGCTTAGAGCTTAGCGCTTTATTTGATTGTTTATAAAAAATAATTTATTTAGCGCTCTCCCCAGCGTTATGGGGGCTTAGAGCTTGTCGGTTTAATTAATTGTTTATAAAAAATTATTCATTTATCTCACTCTTCAGCGTTATTGGAGCTTAGAGCTCGGCTGTTTATCTAATTGTTTATAAAAAATAATTTTTTTATTGCTCTCCCCAGCGTCATGGGGTCTTCGAGCTCGTCGGCTTATTTAATTGTTTTCAAAAAATTATTTATTCATCGCTTCCCCCAGCGTTATGGGGGTTTTGACCTTATCGGTTTATCAATTGTTTACAAAAAATCATTCATTTGTTACTCTCCCCAGCGCTATGGGGGCTTGGAGCTTAGTGCTTTATTTGATTGTTTATATAGAATAATTTATTTAGCGCTCTCCCCAGCGTTATGGGGGTTTGGAGCTTGTCGGTTTAATTAATTGTTTATAAAAAATTATTCATTTATCTCTCTCTTCAGCGTTATTGGAGCTTAGAGCTCGGCTGTTTATCTAATTGTTTATAAAAAATAATTTATTTTTCGGTCTCCCCAGCGTTATGGGGGTTTCAAGCTGGTTGGTTTATTTAATTGTTTACAAAAAATTATTTTTTTATCGCTTCCCCCAGCGTTATGGGAGTTTCGAGCTTGGTGGTTTATTTAATTGTTTATAAAAAAATATTTATTTATCGCTCTCTCCAGCTCAACGAGGGTTTAGAGCTTGTAAGTTTATTCAAATGTTTATAAGAAATAATTGATTTATCGCTTTCCCCAGCCATATGGGGGTTTAAAGCTTGACGTTTTACTCAATTATTTATAAAAAATAATTTATTTATCGCTCTCCCCAGCGTAATAAGGGTTTCGAGCTTGGTGGTTTATTCAATTGTTTATAAAAAAATATTTTTTTATCGCTCTCTCCAGCTTCACGAGGGTTTAGAGCTTGTCAGTTTATTCAATTGTTTATAAAGAATAATTTATTTAGCGCTCTCCCCAGCGTTATGGGGGCTTAGAGCTTGTCGGTTTAATTAATTGTTTATAAAAAATTATCGATTTATCGCTCCCCCCAGCGTTATAGGGGTTTCGAGCTTGGTGGCTTATTCAATTGTTTATAAAAAATAATTGATTCGTCGCTTTCCCCAGCGTTATGGGGGTTTTGAGCTTGGTGGCTTAATCAATTGTTTATAAAAAAATATTTTTTTATCGCTCTTTCCAACTTCACGAGAGTTTAGAGCTTGTCGGTTTATTCTATTATTTTTAAAAAATAATTGATTCGTCGCTTTCCCCAGCGTTATGGGGGTTTTGAGCTTGGTGGCTTATTCAATTGTTTATAAAAAAATATTTTTTTATCGCCCTCTCCAACTTCACGAGAGTTTAGAGCTTGTCGGTTTATTCAATTGTTTATAAAAAATAATTGATTTGTCGCTTTCCCCAGCGTTATGGGGGCTTAGAGCTTGGCGCTTTATTTAATTGTTTATAAAGAATAATTTATATAGCGCTCTCCCCAGCGTTATCGGGGTTAAGCGCTTGTCGGTTTAATTAATTGTTCATGAAAAATTATTCTTTTATCTCTCTCTTCAGCGTTATTGGAGCTTAGAGCTAGGCTGTTTATCTAATTGTTTATAAAAAATAACTTATTTATTGCTCTCCCCAGCGTTATGGGGGTTTCGAGCTCGTTGGTTTATTTAATTGTTTATAAAAAATTATTGATTTATCGCTCCCCCCAGCGTTATGGGGGTTTAGAGCTTGTCGGTTTAATTAATTGTTTATAAAAAATTATTCATTTATCTCTCTCTTCAGCGCTATTGGAGCTTAGAGCTCGGCTGTTCATTTAATTGTTTATAAAAAATAATTTATTTATTGCTCTCCCCAGCGTTATGGGGGTTTCGAGCTTGTCGGTTTATTTAAATGTTTATAAAAAATTATTTATTTATCGCTTCCCCCAGCGTTATGGATGTTTCGAGCTTGGTGGTTTATTCAATTGTTTATAAAAAAATATTCATTTATCGCTCTCTCCAGCTTCAAGAGGGTTTAGAGCTTGTCGGTTTATTCAATTGTTTATAAAAAATAATTGATTTATCGCTTTCCCCAGCGTTATGGGGGCTTAGAGCTTGGTGGTTTATTCAATTGTTTATAAAAAATAATTTATTTATCGTTCTCCCCAGCATAATGGGAGTTTCGAGCTTGTTGGTTTATTTATTTATTTATTTATAGATTAATTATTTGCAACAGTTTCTGTTATTCAGCTTTAAATCTTGCGCGTTAACTGTGACGGTCAATTTTCCCAAATAAAGCGGGGGGCACCATATACATATATGACTCGCCGATGACATAAAACACCAAAACACTTAATCCACCATGGTAACTTACTAGGTATCTTACCAAAGTGGCGCACCTGCCCAATCCTGACGTCTGGGCGTCTGGACTCTGGACCAGCAAAAGAAAAATAAATCTACTTAAAAGGTCTTTTTACACTAAAATAATCAATGTCTAAGTTATATTAATAAATTTCCTCCCTACAACATATAATTATTACCTAGTAATACTATCATAGGCATAATTTTTTTTCTCTCTATCTTCTGCTAGTCCGGACGCCCAGACGTCCAGATCGTCCAGAAAACCTATTGTAGCGCCTCCCTTATAACTTTCTTTTTTAACGAAAATCAACACCCTCGAATCACTATTTCTTGCACATGAAAACAAACTTTTTACTTTTATCATCTACTTCACTTCACTGAACTGAAGTGATGTTGACTGAACTTCAGCCTAAAGTGAAGCTCCCAACACTGACTGCTGCCCGTACCCAGCTGCAGCTGTAGCATCTAGCAGACTAGAAAATGTAACTAGATTATTTTTCACGGCCAAAACCAAATTCTCATGTTGATATATATACCGAAACTACTCTCTATACTTATCACGCCTACTCTAACCTACCAAAATTAAAATCTAGCATAGTTGATCAATAAATTCATGTTTTTTAAGCATTTTGGGGCTTTTTGTAATATAAATTAGTATACATAATACGTGCGTAAATTGCATTGTTCACACACTTGTGCTATTGCACGCGTGCGTGAATGTCGCATTTTACGCACTTATTATATAATATACTATTTTAGTTTTAGTGCATTCTTCGATTGAACTCGGATTTACCGGCCACTTTTCTTTCACGGTTGAATTTTTATCGTCACGCTACGTCCAATAGGAGGTCGAGACTATCAGCAGCCTCGAGGGCATGGATACGATTTTCAATAAAATCGTAAATTTACTTGAAGGTTGGGATTCCCTTGGTATCTGCGAGTGAAGTCCCCTAGACTAGCCGTTTTTGGACTAAAATATAAATAAGAAGTTCGTCCCATAAGTCCACGGGTTTTTGTAGAGTATGGAAGGCTCGAATGGCCTATTTAAAAACGTCAATCGGCTGTTTAAACTCGGAAAGAGAGCTTTTTGAAATTCCCTTAGCAGAGAATAGCGGTCAGATGTGTTGAAACGAGATAATGCCGGGGTTATCGTAACGGTCTTTTAGATCTTTCCACTCGGCATGGTACCAAACACCCGTAAGGTTGGAATTTTAAATTATGCTGGCAGCTTTGTCATTTAAATAGGATTTTAAGTGAAAGAATTTCTTTACCTTTTCAAATTCTGTGGAGTTGTGGATCATGGATTTATAAATGTCTCAGAAGAACTCCCAGGGCAGTAAATTGTCATCAAATTTAGGAAGGTCAATATCCGGTAGCTTCAAGAACATTCTGGTTATCCTGGTCTGGGCAGGTTGAGTATTGCTTTGGAAAAAGGCCGATTAGGTCGATTGTGAGCGATATGATAAAAACGAAATTCAAATTTCAATGAAGATTTCGAAAGTGGTATGCATGAGTTTGACAGATTTTATTCTCTATCAAAACGAGTGAATCAATAGAGCGAGAAAAATCTGCACGTAATTATGCGTAATTTTAGAGCAAGAAAAAAATTAATTGGAACAATCTCACGATACAATGAGTATAATACTTGACCAAAACTTGAAAGGCAAAAGAGCAGCAGCACTGTCTTGTTCTAACGAAGTCCGTCGTTTGGCTGCTTGTTTTGACTTCACGCTCTGCTGCAGGGTAGCCTGGTAAAGTGTCTGCGTATGAATACACCAGCAAGAGTGGTAGAGAGTGATAGTGTAGGTAGGCCGGCCATATAGTAGCGCCAAGGTATAGCGGCAATATGGTGGCGCCCAAGTACACTGGCAAGATGGTGGTGCAATGTAAATAATTATTCCACCAAGTAGTTGCACTTAATGCACTCTTTTTCGCGCACTATATCATGCGCCGTCCTAGAGCGTGTGGAAACGCCGCTCGAGTTGCAAACGGTACTTTGCAAACTACTTTTCTTCACGTTGCCCCTAGTAATACACTTTTTCACGCTAGTAGCCCGAAAGTACAATTTTCGGGCTCGTACCTGAAACGAATATTGTACTTACTGACTACTAGCGTGAAAAATAGTATACAGCCCTTGGGAGTGCAAAAATGAGCTAACCTTTAGCAAACCTTTGATGACAATGATCAATTTGGGTTTGCTAAAGGCTAACTCATTTTTGACTCCCTCGGGACTGTAATATACTAAACTTAACTCAATAATAGTTTCTTTTTCATGTGAATGTTACACTTGATTTTGCGGAAAAATTTCAAAATAGCTACTTTTTTATCAGCCTAACTTGCTGACTTCGCACCGAGCAAACATCATCTTTTTTCTAAAGTTAAAAGAAAGCTTGTGTGTGTGTTACTTCCCTTTGATAAAAAATAAAAAATAAAAAAAAAAAATGAAAAAATAAAAAAACCATCAAAATACGACTTTTAAAACTGGGCACGTATTTTAATAAAAAATGATTATTTAAAACAAACATGCAAAATGTTTTTAAGTAAAAGGTAAATTGATAGAAAAATTGCTCTAATGTTCAAGAATAGATTTATTTTAATAATCTGTAAAGTTTTTTTAATTTTTTCCCAAAGTAGGGAAACTTTCTTTTGGAATACCCCTCAAATATATTGTAGGGATTTGTCTTTGAGGCCGATTCGACTATCTTACCTAGCTATAAACTTTATTTTCCTTTAAAGCGCTTACACAAAACAAACTAGTAATTTTTCAACTTTTATTAATATCTCAAAATTTAAAATAGCTGGAGAAACGTGATTTGAGGTAAAATTTTGTTCACAAGAAATGTTGTTTGGCTGTACATATCAATTTCAATTTTGACTGAATATGCGTCTATTAGGTAATAATTTATAGTGAAAATTCTAATAAATAAGCCAGAAAATTTATCGTGCGCGATCCCCATCGAAGAAAATAAGACAGCTAAATCTATAGAAAACTGACGGGCACAAAGTCTGCAGACTCAAAACGTCCGTGCAATATCCGACAAATTCTGGTTAAGTAAAAAATATCTATCAAATGTAAGTTTTTAATTTGCTCGACAGATTTCAAATTATCGTAAAGGTCGTAACTTGGATTTGGAAATGTAAAAACAGCAATTGAGAGAGAAAGAATTTCGCTTCCTAACTAGCATTTAACCTGTGGTTCCACGGATAGCTTAGTTGGTAAAGCATCCGACCGGCAATCGGGAGGTCCTAGGTTCAAATCCTGGTCCTGGAGTCGAATTCTGTTCTTTCTTGTTTTTAAACTCATCTTTCGTTATAAGATGATGAAATTTGAATAAAAAATCTTTTTTCTACATCCTTTCGATTTGAAAGGCAATCAAAAGTACCTATACTGTATACATATAGACAATCAATGATGATTGCTTGTGCTCTCCAAATCCAAGTTACGACCTTTACGATAAAAAATGTCTAGTTAATTCCAAAAATTGTCCTCCTTTTTAAGTAATCCATGTATACTTTAGGTAGGAAGGCACAGGGGCACTTTACCCTCCCCTTGCTTAACTGGGAATACCCTACGCAAGCAGTATCAAACGATAACTCCTTTAGTTACACAATTTCATTATATTATAAAAACAATAAACTATAAGACCAAACGTTTCTTAAAAGATTTTACTTCAAACATCATAGAGATTAACTGTGATTTATGACTTACATTTCTTCACTGATGTCAGTCAGATCTCCATAGTCAAGTGCTGACTTACAAATCGTGCAAAGCTTTCGCAAGTCATGAAAGCATTGTATGCAGTAAACACCAACACAACCGGGAGTAGGGCAGCGTATGTGCGGCTCTTTGCTTTGTTCCAAACCACAAATCAGGCATGCGTTCTTTAGCTTTATTGGCCATAGTCGATTCAAAATAGCACAAGTGGCCCAGATGCGTTGGCGTAACGATACTCTATCTATATTGTCTTTCAAAGTAAGGCCAAATTTTCGCCGCAATTGTCGCCGAGCGTATTTTAAAAAGGAACTACGGGATCTGTGAAAATTTTTTTTAATCTAAACGTTCAAGTTTAATAATTATGCAAGTATCCTAGTGTTTAAATTAATTATACATTAAAAAAATATATAAATTAAAAAAAAATTGCTGACAATAATGAAATATCCAAATTTTTTCGCTAGTAAAACTAAATATTTCAGTTAAACCTAAGAATATTAATTAATTTACCTGTGAATTCTTTAAAACAAATAAAACAATTAAATATTGACGATTAAATAAAAGTTTGTCCTCGAGTTTGTCTTTTCTAAAGGGAAACAGTTCAAACTTATTTTCGATACCTTAACACGTTGAGGGTTTTATATCATTTAATGATTTAGATTATAGCTTCTCCTACACCAAATCAGTTGAAACTATAGGGTCAGATGTTTTTTTGAACCCGTAACTGTTTTTCCGATCAACTCATTAACCAAGCCTACACAGAGATTTTTGTGTCCTACTTAATATACATGGAAAATAACAATTTAAGGGAGTTTTTCGTTTATTTTTCGAATACTAGACAAGAGTTCGGTAACAGTAGGCTGTTTGGGGAGCTTTCCTCTAAACTATTTGGGCGGGGAGGGGCGGGGGGGATGCACGCATGTACGTAAACCCTGGGTGCTGAGTTCAATAAATAAACTTCAATAATCAAAATAATCATTCCCCGAGCCACCCCAAAACCCTTGATTCCGAGTTCGATGAATAAACTAAATAATTATATCGCAAGCCTTAGATACTCGCAGCTAGTTTGCCCAAAAATGTGAAACAGCAGCAGACGATGCGAGCCGCTTACTGCTGGCCTGTCATGCTGCTCCTTCACCAATCAGAGCGTTGGTTCTTTACAAGAAGTAATAATAATAATTATTCTTAATTATTATTGTTTATGATTCGTTATCTCGAAAATATTCGTTAATACCGCTTGCTATATTTTTATTTGTTTCTCGTTATTACTTAAATTTTGCTCTACCAGAAAACTTGATTTTTTTTTTTTAAATATTCTAAGAAAATTGAATATACAATTCAAGAGTAACCTTCAAATTTGGACGAATTTTTACATTCGTCAGAGCAATCCCGTGTAATAAGTTGAAACTTCTCAGCTTAACCCTAAGATAAAAGGGAGATCCCAAAAAGAATGTCAGCATTTTATTCGTGATGTGATTGGTTGAAGAACAAAATTTAAAATTAGAATTTTAATTTTTATATTACAATTAAATTAAAACATTTAGAGAATAGATTTGATAAAAAAGAATTATTTGATCGAGTGTTCGAAATTATCCGATTAAAAGCATGAAAATAATAATTATTATATAGTATACAAACAAAACCAATGAATTTATAACCACGACAGTTTAAATGAACTCTGAACGTAGCGGCAAACGTAAAAGGTATATATAACTTATTGTAGGTGGAATTAGATGAAGCTTCGATAAAATTTGTTTTAGAATTTAGATAATAGATAATATTTTACAATTGCGCGCACTTGCGCGTTGAGAGAGACTAGTATCTCAAAAATTAGCTCCTCTCGGGGATACATGTAAAATACCTACGTGTAGAGGACTCTAAAAATTAACTTTTTCCCGAGTTAGAAAACTTTACTAAGAATCTCGAAAACTATAGCGAACCATCTTAGCTACTAATAATAAGTAAGCGGAACACATTTGACTTATGGACTTGTATCATTATATTTTAAATTGATTAAAAAATATTTTTGATAATTAATTATTGAGAAATGAAATTCTACGTATGTCTTAATAATTTTGTTTCTTAGTTAAATATTTTAAAAAATAAATAAATTATAAAAATATGATAATCTCCTTTGAAAAGATCATCAGGCAGCGATTACGCCCTGTAGATGACTCCCCCAAGGAGTTTGGACTTTGGTAAGAGAGGTGGGGTGGACACTTGGTGTGATAAGTACACTTTGCCGATGATTTCCCTAAGAAGTTTTGACACCTGAAGGGCCAGGGCGAGTGCGCGCAGCCATAAGTTAGTAGCCGAACTAAATGGAAGTTGTTAGCATAACCACAGTTGGGTGTATGAGCGCCTATTAGGTTTGCAAACAACCTAGGCTAAGCGCACAACTGACCTCCATGTGTAGTCCTGCGCGAACAGTCTCTCCTCGTTTATTAGCTGCCGTAACCTCATAGGCAGTGGCGGATTTAGGGATAGGCTGAGTAGGCTGTAGCCTAGGGTGGCGATTTTTGGGGGGCGGAAATTTTTAGATGGAAAGTTAACAATTTTTTGCAGAAAAAAATGATAAAAATTATTAGGCTTAAAACTTGTCTATCTAATCTTTGTTAAAAAAATAAAAAAAATAAAAATAAAAATAAAAATAAAAATAAAATAAAATAAAATAACTGATCAGTTATCCCCCGAGCTATAAACCCCCAAGACCCTGGGTGCTCGAGTTCTACAAAAAAACTGATCAGCTATCCCCCAAGCTCTGAACCCCCAAATACCCTGGGCGCACGAGTTCAACTAAAAAACTTATCGGCTATCCCCTAAGCTCTAAACCCTCGAATACCCTGTGCGCCCGAGTTCAACAAAAAAACTTATCGACTATGCCCCAAGCTTTGAACCCGAAAACCCTAGGCGCCCGAGTTCAACAAAGAAGCTGATAGGCTACCCCCCAAGCTCGAAGCCCCCAAAACCCTGGGCGTCCAAGTTCAACAAAAAAATGATTGGCTTCTCCCTCAAACTCCAAGCCCCCAAAACCATGAACGCCTGAGTTCAACAAAAAAACTAATCGGCTATGCCCCAAGCTTTGTACCCGAAAACCCTAGGCGCCCGAGTTCAACAAAGAAGCTGATAGGCTAACCCCCAAGCTCGAAGCCCCCAAGACCGTGAACGCCTGAGTTCAACAAAAAAACTTATCGGCTATCCTTCAAGCTCTAAACCCCCAAAACCCTGGGCATGGCGTTTAGTGAATAAGCTGATCAAGTATCCCCTAAGCTCTAAACCCCCAAAACCTTGGGCGCCCGAGTTCAACAAAAAAACTTATCGGCTATCCCTTAAGCTCTAAACCCCCAAAACCCTGGACGTGGAGTTCAGTGAATCAACTGATCAGCTATCCTCCAAGCTCTAAACCCCCAAAACCCTGGGCGCCTGAGTTCAACAAAAAAAATTGATCAGCTACCCCCGAAGCTCTAAGCCCCCGAAACCCTGTGAGCCCGAGTTCAATGAAAAAATTGATCAGCTATCCCCCAAGCTCTAAACCCCCGAAACCCTGGGCGCCCGAGTTTAACAAAGAAGCTGATAGGCTACCCTCCAAGCTCTAAGCCCCCAAAACGCTGGGCGCCTGAGTTCAACAAAAAAGCTTATCGGCTATCCCTCAAGCTCTAAACCCCTAAAACCCTGGGCGTGGAGTTCAGTGAATAAACTGATCAAGTATCCCCTAAGCTCTAAACCCCCAAAACCTTGTGCACCCGAGTTCAACAAAATAACTGATTAGTTTCTTTGTTGAACTCGGGCGCCCAGCGTTTTGGGGGTTTAGAGCTTGAGGAATAGCTGATCAGTTTTTTTATTGAACTTGACACCCAGGGTATTGGGGGTTTAGAGCTTGCGGTATAGCTGATCAGTTTATTTATTGAATTTGGGCGTCCAGGGTTTTGGGGGTTTAGAACTTGAGGGATAGCTGATCAGTTTTTTTATTGAACTTGACGCCCAGGGTTTTGGGGGTTAGAGCTTGGAGGATAGCAGATCAGTTTTTTTGTTGAACTCGAGTGCCCAGGGTTTTGGGGGCTTAGAGCATGGGGGATACATAGCTGATCAGTTTTTTTTTTGTTGAACTCGGGCGCCCAGGGTTTTTGAGGTTCAAGGCTTGGGCAATAGCTGATCAATGTTTTGCAAGAACTCGGGCGCCCAGGATTTTGGGGGTTTTAAGGCTTGGGGGATAATAGATCTCTTGTTTACTAAACCAGGCGCGCAGGGTTTTGGTGGGTTGAAGGCTTGGGGGATAATAGATCACTTGTTTATGAAACCAGCCGCCCAGAGTTTTGGGGGTTTAAGGCTTGGGGGATAATAGATTTATTGTTTATTAAACCAGGCGCCCAGGGTTTTGGTGGATAATAGTTCTCTTGTTTATTAAACCAGGCGCCCAGGGTTTTGGGAAGGTTTAAGGCTTGGGGGATAATAGATCACTTGTTTATTAAACCAGGCGCCCAGGGTTTTGGGGGGTTCAAGGCTTGGGGGATAGTAGATCACTTGTTTATTAAACCAGGCGTCCAGGGTTTTGGGGGTTTAAGGCTTGAGGGATAATACATCTTTTGTTTATCAAACCAGGCGCCCAGGGTTTTGTGGGTTGAAGACTTGAGGGATATTAGTATCTCAGGCACTATGTTGAGTGTGCCCCTTTTAAAATAAAAAATAATAATTTGTTAAATTTTTTTTTTTTTTCGGGTTTTGCCGCTTTCTTTCGAAGCTGCCGCTCCACGCTCTAGCGTGGCTAGCGTGGCGGCTAAGCTGCCTCTGAGTGTCTACCCTGACCGTCCAAAGTTAAAACTCCTTGAGTAAGCCATCTGTAGGACGTAGTCTCTGCCCGATGATGTTTTTAATAGAGATTTCGTAATTTTTTTATAATTCATTGATTCTTTTGTTAAAATATTTGGAAAAAGTTAAAGATTATTGATGTATACATGTAACGTGTGGCCATACAGCAGGGTACACTGATACACATGGTACAACATGATAGTCAATATGTCATAGAAGTTTTTTAATAATTAAATTAGGTACAGGGTGGATTATGTATGGAACATTGTGAATAACTCGAATGAAAAGCATTTTTTGTATAGCACATGCAATGGAAACGTTTTTTTTTTAATACAATTTTTCAATGGACGGGCCAGATGAATTAGGGCCCAGGCTCTTATCTTAGGCCCTACAGGCTTCTAGTCATTTTTTATAAATGGAAACCTTTATTTTTGACCTTACATTCGGAAAGAGCTGAAAATTTTACGTTTTCATAGGAGTCTAATAAAATTTTTCTGGACTTCATGTCATCATGTCCCTGGAAAAGGGCCCAAAATGTCTATTACAGTTTTATCTTGAATAACTAAAATATCTTGAATATCTAAAGTATCTTGAGTAACTAAAGTTTTTTTTTTATTATCACTCACCGAGAAAGAGATTTTTGAAACAAAATTTCCCAATAGATAGGCCAAAAAAATTTGGGCCCAGGCCCTTATCTTGGGACCTAAGGGCCTCAAACCAGTTTTTTAAATGGAAATTCTTGTTTTTGACCTCAGATTTAAAAAGAGCGGAAAATTTAACGTTCTCAATGAAGTTTAAAAAAAATTTTCTGGACTTATCTGGGCCTTGGAAAAGAGCCTTAATTGTCTATTATCGTTTTATCTTGGATAATGAGAAATTTTTTTTTTTTTTGATTATCACTCATAGAAGATAATATTTTTGAAACAAAATTTTCCTACATATGGGCCAGATGAAAGTAAGCCTTGGCCCTTATCTTGGGTCCTGGGGCCCGGCCGTCCATGTTAAAAAAGCAGGATTTTTTCCGACTTTTTTAAATTTTCTGAAATTTTTTGTACCGATTCTAGACACCAAAAAAGAAAAATTCCCAAATTTTTAGGGCCTAAACAATTTTTTTGTGTCTTCTATGAATAAAATTGTTTTTAATGTAAACCAACGAATTGAACAAAAATTGATCGCTCATTTTCATTATTTTTGCTGCCATTTCTAAACGAATGAGCCGATTTCAACGGGGTTTGTTGCATTCGAAAGAAGAGTAAAAAACCTATTCAAAAATGTCCTGGTTTTTTAATTTTCATGCCTTGGTACCGAAAGAGCAGACAAACAATACAGAACACACTTGATAAGCTGTTCCCAAAAAAGCTATATATTTTTTTTTTTTTTTTTTAATTTTTTAATTTGTTTTGGTGTATACTTTGATTATATATGTGTACATAACATTTTACGGTTTTGCGTTTGAAGCCGTTTTTATTGCGTATTTGTTAAAAAATTTAACCTTAAAAAAATCCCAAAATTAGGGTTAATCGATGTTTTGGCTTATTTATTCAACACATAATGCTTCATACACAATTTTAAACTACGTCAAGTTGTAGCTGAAGGCAAGAGCTGTTCAATGGTATAAGATTTTATACGGAAATTTTTATTTTGAGTAAAGTCATGAGCTTTTAAAGCAAGAAAAAATATCCACCCTATAATCTGCGAATCTCTAAAAACATATTTTGAAGTAAAAATTTTAATTGTTTCCCACTGCGATAAATGAAGACATCTTTAAATTGCTGTAACTAAAGAAACTGAACTTGATTTTAAGACGATACTCATGTTCTTTCCCTACAATTTAAGTCACTGAAATTACAGTTTCTTATTTTTATTTTTTAAATAAAATTAATACCTTATTTAATTGTTTTATTACATAATTTTACCGCTGATAAAAAATACGTATGCATGTTTTTGAATCGTTCAAATAATATTTAAAGAATTTTCAAAAATCATTGATTTATTCGTAAATTTTTCGATAATAACAGAGATTTGATCTTATAACAATGATCTATCACATATGAAATATAGTATAAGTTTATCTAAGACTAGCTCTTCTGAGCGCGCTGTAAGCGCGCATAGGAAAAAACAATAAGAGTAACCTCAAAATGCACTATTCGAATATTTTGAAAACTTCTTCACCAATCAGCTCACGAATAAAAATCTTACACTTACGCAAGATGGCGATAGCTCTCTTTTATAAAGGGATTAAAAATTCTAAGAATAAGATTGTGCGCGAAGCGCGCGCGCCACCTTTGTGACAAGTCACAAGATAGAAAATAGCAATAATAACACTTACAAAATTTTGGGAGAGTGAGTTAATTTTAGAAAATTGTTTGAATATTATTTGAACGATTCAAAAACATGCATACGTATTTTTTATTAGCGGTAAAATTATGTAATAAAACAATTAAATAAGGTTTTAATTTTATTAAAAAAAAATAAAAATAAAAAATTGTAATTTCAATGACTTAAATTGTAGGTAAAGAACATGAGTATCGTCTTAAAATCAAGTTCAGTTTCCTTAGTTTCAGCAATTTAAAGATGTCATCATTTACCGCAGTGGAAAACAATTAAAATTTTTACTTCAAAATATGTTTTTAGAGATTCGCAGATTATAGGGTGGATATTTTTTCTTGCTTTAAAAGCTCATGACTTTACTTAAAAAAAAAATTTCCGTTTAAAATCTTATACCATTGAATAGTTCTTGACTTCAGCTACAACTTGACGTAGTCTAAAATTGTGTATGAAGCATTATGTGTTGAATAAATAAGCCAAAACATCGATTAACCCTAATTTTGGGATTTTTTTAAGGTTAAATTTTTAACAAATACGCAATGAAAACGGCTGCAAACGCAAAACCGTAAAATGTTATGTATATACAATCAAAGTATACACCAAAAAAAATTAAAAAATTTCAAAAAAAAAAAAATAGCTTTTTTGGGAACAGCTTATTAAGTGTGTTCTGTATTATTTGTCTGCTATATCGGTACCAAGGCATGAAAATTAAAAAACCAGGACATTTTTGAAAAGGTTTTTTACTCTACTTTCGAACGCAACAAACCCCGTTGAAATCGGCTCGTTCGTTTAGAAATGGCAGCAAAAATAGTGAAAATGAGCGATTAATTTTTGTTCAATTCGTTGGTTTACATTAAAAACAATTTTATTCATAGAAGACGCAAAAAAATGCATGAGTGACACATGCGTGAACGGCGCTGCTTGTAGCAGTCGCAAAGAGTCGTCGGTAAGAGATACCACATGCATCGGGACGCACGTTATTCATTTGTAAACTAAACTACAATTATACTTATTAATAAATAATAGTTAATATAACGATCTACGAATTATTAATCCTCTGATACGAAAATCCCAACAGTAATACCTAGATTTTGAAAAATAATCGATTTAACGATCTTATAAGCTAAGTAACACCATGATTGAAAAAATCCATGTCTCGAAATCTACAAAGGGCAGTGGAGGAAAAGTGAGGCCCAAAGTTTGTTCCCAAAAAGCCACGCTTGCACGATAAGAGAAAAGAACCCTTCGAGCTACTTCCTCGCTCCCCAGCGGGAGGCAGCTTATCACGGTGTGACGTTTTGGGAACAAACTTTGGGCCCGACTTTTTCTAGTTTGTCCTTCAAAGTTTTCATGACCCTATGACTCAATTTTTCATCACATCTAATTTTTGACTATTTGCCCTTAAAACTGTGACGAATTTTGTCGTATTAACTGCGAGGACTTTAAAAACTAGAAACTACCCTTAGGCCATAAAGTTCCTCCAAGGATGTCTTTTCTTATTTTTTGACAACGTGACTTTTTGGGAACAAAGTTTAAGCCTCTCTTTTCTTCGATTGCCCTGACAGCTTTCAAAACTACTATCTTGATTTCTTTTTTAACCTGGTTTTTACTATTGGCTTTTGAAACTATTACAATTATGAAAACAATAAGTTGTCCCCCGCTACCTAGGAAGTACTCTGAAGGATTTTTTTCTCTCATTTTACAAGCCTAGCTTTAAATAAAAAAACTTTTAGCTTGAAATCCCCTCTATTGCTCTTTTCAGTTTTCAAGGACGTACAACTTAATTCTTATTTTCGAAGCCTTCTCTCACTACTTGCCCTTGAAACTGCTATGCGTTTTAAAAAACAGGTTGCATCACTTCGTTGAATGTACTTAGCAGTTTTTAAGACCGATAAACTGATAAGACCTCCGCAACCTCGAAAGTACTAGAACGGATTGTTTTGCTTTTTTATTGCCAGAGAGGCTTTCGGTTATTATCTATGGGCCTTACTTTTCCTAGATTGCTTTCTTAAGCTTACGAGATCGTTAAACCGATTATTTTTCAAAATCTAGGTATTACTATTCACCCTTTAAACAGCGATGTGTTTTAGAACACTAAGTTTACAAAGGTAAAGATGCCAATTATGATCACAATAATCGCCACATTTCAGCATTTTGAATTTTATTGAAAAAACAAAGCATGTTAGTGTAAATCTTTTTTTACATACTTGAATTTAAGATTCTTAGGAACTTAAATAAATTTTTTTCATACGAAAATTTTATTTATTTATTGAATAATTAATGTTTAAAGACAAGACCTTTTATGCCCCCTTTTTAAAGTCAAGGCCCCAGTTTATTAGACAACTTCAGCTTTGACCCCAGTTTATGGAACACTTTTACACGTAAAATCCTATCTGTGACTTAAGTACCCCAGTTGATGGAATGGAATCATCAAAATTCGAGGGTTTCATCACTCCCAAACACGAAAAAATTACAAATCTAACCTGAAAATTTGATAAGCCGTTCCATCAAGTGGAGTACGTAAGTCACTGACGAGATTTAACGTGTAAAAGTGTTCCATAAACTGGGTCCAAAGCTGAAGTTGTCTAGTAAACTAGGGTCAAAAGGTCTTGTCTTTAAACATTAATTATTCAATAAATAAATACAATTTTCATATAAAAAAATTTATTTAAGTTCCTAAGAACCTAAAATTGAAGTATGTAAAATAAGATTTAGTTTAACATGCTTTGTTTATTCAATAAAATTCAAAATGCTGAAATGTGGCGATTATTGTGATCATAATTGGCATCTTTACCTTACCGTTACTTAATGAGTATTTGAAAGGGTTGTTCTTCTATCCATTTGCTGGCATGGTTTGGATACAACCTTAGGGCATGACTATTTTTCGGTTGCCCTTTGCTACTTATGAGACCGTTGCTAGAGAATTTTTAGTAAGAAAGGAATAAGGTTTTAAAGCATAGTCTTAAGGTCTTTAGGGCCCTTAATGAAGTCATGGGCTAGCCAGGTTTCGGAACGTAAATTTTGTTTTTAAATTGTTTTTTTTTTGTGACTTAAAAAACACTCCTTTCTGATTTATTCAAGGTCACACGATAATAGTCATTATTTAACTCTACCATGTAATGGATATATTTTGACGTGTAAAATATGCGGTAGAAGTGACACTTTTAATCTTTATTTATTTTCACCGCAGCGTTGAATAATAGGGTACATTTACAGCTGCATTTTTATGAAAGTACCAAATTATATGATCTTGTTGAATAAAATATGATACTCTAATTGTTTCCAAAGTTGCACACTTACATCTCGAGTTGCTGATGCTCTCGTCTCTAGATAGCTCGCTATCGCTCGCTATCTTACGCCTAGAGTATCAACAACTCTCGATGTAAATGTACAACTTTACACACAAGTTGAGTAACATATCATTATTCAACTCGACCATATAATGGGTATATTTTGACGTGTAAAATACGTGGTAGAAGTGATACATTTAATTTTTATTTCTTTTCACCGTAGCGTTGTATAATATGGTACATTTACAGCTACATTTTTATCAAAGTACCAAATTACATGATCTTGTTAAATAAAATATGATACTCAAATCGTGTCCGAAGTTGTACACTTACTTCTAGAGTTGCTGATACTCTCGATGTAAATGTACAACTTCACACACAAGTTGAGTAACATATCATTTCAAGTCCTTCGCAGGGCCCCGAAAAGTAAAAAAAAAAAATTTTAAATGCCTACGAGAACATAAACTTCTATGAGAGCGTAAAATTTCGATCTTTCCTAATCTGAGGTCAAATATAGGGGTTTCTATTAATAAAAATTGGACTTGACGCCCTGAGGACCCAAGATAAGAGCCAAGGCTTACTTTCATCTGGCCCATACGTAGGAAAATTTTGTTTCAAAAATCTTTTCTTCTATGAGTGATAATGAAAAAAAAAAATTTCTCATTATCCAAGATAAAACGATAATAGACAATTAAGGCTCTTTACCAAGGCCCAGATAAGTCCAGAAAATTTTTTTTTCCGTACTCCGACCGGCTTGCTAATACTTTCCAGCGCCCGGTGTGAAATATACTATTAAACTCCCTTGAGAACGTTAAATTTTTCGCTCTTTCCGAATCCAAGGTCAAAAATAAGGGTTTCCACTTAAAATAATTGACTTGAGGCCCTTAGGGCCCAAGATAAGGGCCTGGGCCCAATTCTATCCGGCTCGTCTGTTGGAAAATTTTATTTGAAAAAAGTTTTCTGTTGCATATGCTTTACAAAAAATGCTTTTCTTTCGAGTTATTTACACCGTTTAATACATAATCCACACCGTGTATGATAATTTTATTGGAAGTGCCATGTTAAAGTTTTTTAAAATAAAACTGATGACAAAAATCTATAAAATAGAAATGCTTGTCTGCCTCGGAAAAGCTACATCAATGCTAGGATGAGCGTGAACAACGGGTGCTCCCCCTCGTTAACTGATGATGACTCTGAATCATCAGAGTCGTGCTCGCATGGTAGCGGTGAGCACGACGGAGACATGACAATCTGTGCGGGCGGAAATTGGCTCTCCGGGCAGCTCTGGCGTCGGTTGCTCGGATGACCAGTTGGGTTACGAATTGATGAGTGGTTATAAACATGTATATATGTCTTTAAAGTGGGTATAAAAGTTATACAGATCGATGTAGTTTTTTGAGTTTTTTCCGGGTATACATTTTGTTTTACTTGTAAGTTGAAATGGCATTAAGGGGGGAGTAGGGGTTAATTGGTTAAAAAAAGCACTTTTTCGACGATTTTTTGGGGCGACGTATAAACAAATGCATTTATTTAAACAATGACACATAATAGAGCAACATTTAAAGTAAATTTTGTCAAATTTTTGAATAAGAATATTCATAAATGAGCCTCTGACGTAACATTTTCGGAGGCGTCGAAAAAAAAGGTCATCCGCGGTGAACACTCCTGGGCTGCACTGAGTTACCTGAAATGAAATTAAATAATTTTTTTAGTTAAAGTAGGAGTTTTTCCCGACCCCTACGGAGAGTAATTATTTTTAAAATTTTTTTTCAAGATTTGGCAACAATTTAAAAAAAAAACCGGATTTTTCGCGGAAAATTGACGCCATTTTGTATCCGTAAAACCGAAAAAAAAAAAAAAAAAACTCTCCGTAGGGGCTGGGTATTTTATATAACAAGTAAATTTGTCAAATTTTAGAACGATCGGTTGAGTAGTCTTTAAATGGCAGCGTTCACCCACTTTGAATAAGTTAGTTTCGAGAAAAACGCGTTTTAAGTTTTCGAGGGGGAAAAATCATGAAAACATTTTTTTTTTACAACTTACACTGAATCGTCGATTCCAGCTGCATAACGGACATTCCCTGCTGCAGTTTCCTTGTCAAGGGCTTGTTTTGATTGCTGTCTAAGAAGTACTCGAGCTTCTTTCGTCTGCTGTTTGTGAGACACACCTGCCGCTCGGCCGTGCGACGAGCCGTGCGACCGAGCTGCAGCGCCCGGGCTTAGAGCTCTGTATCTTGGAAAGTTTTGCTCCGAATTACTTCTAATTTTGAGGGGACATTCATAAGACCCTATTCTTTACGAAAATGTAAAAAAAAAAATCGATTTTTTGAAAATGTCTAGCCCCTACTCCCCCCTTAATAAAGTCCAAAAACCATTTTTTTTTTTTTTTTTTTTTTTTTTTTTTTTTTTTTTTTTTTTAATGTTGAGGTCATGGACGTTTTAGATGTAGTAAAACTTTTTTTTCTGTAAAGTGCAACTAAAGTAAAAATTTTTGCGATCAACCTAGTTGTGATCAAATTACTAGATACCAAGTAGGTGCATTCACAGTGGCCGTGGACTTGAAAAATTTTGATAATTAAGTCAAGCTACCGTGTAGTCATCGGCTAATAGGAATATAGATTAAAATAATATTCCAAGGTAACCATAAAATTCGCAACACGTTGCGTCGGAATGTACACGACACGCATGAAAACGATGAAGAAATAAATCGAAAAGTCAATTACTTCTCGAACTCCTCTTCTTTTTTACTCAAAACTATTATATAGAGTTTGGTCTTACCGTGCCGCACCTAACAGTTTATGTTGCAGTAATCACAACTCGACTACCCGAACGAAGAAAAATTTTAGCCCAAAATCTGTCTCGAATAAAGTAACAACCGGAGCATTTTCGGTGAGAATTATGAATTTTGACTACGGAAATATTTGTGTAAATGACCTTTGTTACTCGGGGGTAGAATCCACGGGGTTGGAAAAATATTTCTCGACACACCAGCCTCGAATAAAATGAACCCTGCAACGTTTTATTAGCTAAATATTTTTACTTTTTTTATTCGCGGCAGATGCGTCGTGAAATTTTTTTTTCGCCCTCGTGGATCAACGCTTTGGTAGTTTAAGTCATTTTTACTTCTATTGCCGTAGGTTAAAATCATAAAAAAAGTTTTTGATGAGCTAAAAAAATCGAGCAAGCTGAGCCGTGAGCTTCGAACTAGCCGAAACGATTCTCGGTTGAGCCGATCTAACCGAGCAACTTAGGTAGACGTGGCATGGTTCAAACGAGAATCGTTTGGCGTTCTCGGTTTGCTCGGCTCGACCATGAACCATCTCGGCCGCCACGGCGTACTCGGCTCGACCAAGAACCGTCTCGTCTCGGCTTGCTCGGTACGGCGCGGCTCGACCGTGGCTTGTTCGGTGCGGCGCGGCTTGGCTCGTCCGCGGCTCGGCTCGGCTTGGCTCGTCCGCGGCTCGGCTCGGCTTGGCTCGACCGCGGCTCGGCTCGGCTTGGCTCGTCCGCGGCTCGGCTCGTCTTGGCTCGTCCGCGGCTCGGCTCGGCTTGACTCGTCCGCGACTCGGCTCGTCTTCGCTCGGCCGCCGCGGCATACTCGGTCACTCGGCTCGGCACGCCGCGGCATACTCGGTCTCTCGGCTCGGCTGCCGTGGCATACTCGGTCTTTCGGCTAGGATACCGTACGTAGTGATAATTACGCATTGGAGATGATTTGCCCGGGAAGTTTTGATTCCGGAGGGGTCAGGGCGGACACCTGGTGCACCTGGTGGTAATAACGCCTTGGAGATGATTTCCCCAGGTAGTTTTGACTCCGGAGGGGTCAGGGTGAACACCTGGTGCACCTGGTGGTAATTACGCCTTGGGGATGATTTCCCCAGGAAGTTTTGATTCCGGAGGGGTCAGGGCGGACACCTGGTGCACCTGGTGGTAATTACGCCTTGGAGATGATTTCCCCAGGAAGTTTTGATTCCGGAGGGGTCAGGGTGGACACCTGGTGCACCTGGTGGTAATTACGCCTTGGAGATGGTTTCCCCAGGAAGTTTTGACTCCAGAGAGGTCAGGGCGGACACCTGATGCACCTGGTGATAATTACGCCTTGGAGATGATTTCCCCAGGAAGTTTTGATTCCGGAGGGGTCAGGGAGGACACCTGGTGCACCTGGTGGTGATAACGCCTTGGAGATGATTTCCCCAGGAAGTTTTGATTCTGGAGGGGTTAGGGTGGACACCTGGTGCACCTGGTGGTAATTACGCCTTGGAGATGATTTCCACAAGAAGTTTTGACTCCGGAGGGTCAGGATAAATAGTTGGTGTGCTTGGTAATAACTACACTCCAAAGATGGTCTTATTACCGAACAGAAAAGAAAGCTCAACTGTACGACGGCCCTCGCTAGTTCCCCCGTAATTCTAGCCAGGTCCTATCAGGGCTCTGCAAGAATTGTAATGTGGCACTACTGCGAGCCTAGCAGGCAGACTTATTTTAGTAATATAATGATTTTTTTTTTATTATTTAGTTTTATCATAGTAATTAAATGAATTTTTTTCGTTATTAGTCCAGTCGGTGAAGCTGAAAAGATGCTTTATTTGACTAATACAAGGTAGAGGGTATTTTTTTGATTTTTTCGTTCTTTATGTTCTAATTAAGAACTTCCAAAAGTTCCCCCGCTCGGTTCGTTCCGCAACCCTTTTTTTTCGCCCGTTAAGACATAATCAACATTTTTCAAGTTTCAACATGAAATTTTTTGAATTAAACTGAACAAGATCATGAAAATCAGTACATGAATTAGTTTTTACATAATAAGCCAAAAAATGACTTATTTAAAAAAAACAAAGTCATTTTAATGAGTCAAAATCGTAAAAGACAGTCAAATGGTGGTATTTTTTAATAATAAATTATCAATAAGACGTAAATTTTATAGTATACATGAAAAAATCTAATCATGTTTAATTTGAAGCAAAGAACCTAAAAAACCAATAAAATACCCTCCATCTCGAATTTGCTAACCCAAAGTTCAACCGACTGGACTATATGTAGTTTTCTTATTAAATGGTTCTTCATAAATTATTTGATATTGAGATTATAATTATTTTCAAGTATTTAAAAAACCTCATGATATAAGAATTAAAAATGATCCACACACACACACACACACACACACACATATATATATATATATATATACTAGGGGGTACCCCCCTGCTCGCTTCGCTCGCCAACCCCCATAAAAATAGTTATAAAATATGGAGTTTTTTGATAGTTAATATTTAACATGTTTTTTGAGTTGAGTTTGTGTATTGAATGAAAGTTCAAACATGTTTAGGTAAAATTGTTGAATATGATTTAAATTGAAAAAAGAAAATTTTATTATGGGTGAGTCTAAAAAAATAGTTATAAAAATTAAATAGTAAGTTAAAATACTTCAAGTACTTGGAACATGTAAAATATAATATTTTTTAACCGTTTTGAAGTACTCCTTTAAAAAGGTCTTTTAAAATTACGACTCCTCTAGGAAAAGCGCCCTTCAAAGAGGTTAAATATGGAGTTTTTTGACAGTTAAGGTGCTCGTACAGGAGAAGCTCCTATAATTTAAAATCAACTCCTCCGGGAGGAGCCCCTTAAAACATGTTGAATATAAGGTTTATTGACGTTTTGAGGTGCTCCTCCGGGAGGAGCTCTGGAAATTACGGCTCCTCCGGGAGGAGCCCCTTAAAACATGTTAAATATAAGGTTTTTTGAAGGTTTTGAGGTGCTCCTCCGGGAGGAGCTCTTTAAACTACGGCTCCTCCGGGAGGAGCCCACTTCAAACATAATAAATATAAGGTTTTTTGACGTTTTAAGGGGCTCCTCCGGGAGGAGCTCTGAAAATAACGGCTTCTCCGGAAGGAGCCCCTTAAAATATGTTGAATATAAGGTTTTTTGAAGGTTTTGAGGTGCTCCTCTGGGAGGAGCTCTTTTTCTTTGGCTCCTCCCGGAGGAGCCCCTTAAAACATATTAAATATAAGGTTTTTTGAAGGTTTTGAGGTGCTCCTCCGGGAGGAGCTCTTTAAACTACGGCTCCTCCGGGAGGAGCCCACTTCAAACATAATAAATATAAGGTTTTTTGACGTTTTGAGGTGCTCCTCCGGGAGGAGCTCTGAAAATTACGGCTCCTCCGGGAGGAGCCCCTTAAAACATGTTAAATATAAGGTTTTTTGAAGGTTTTGAGGTGCTCCTCCGGGAGGAGCTCTGAAAATTACGGCTCCTCCGGGAGGAGCCCCTTAAAACATGTTAAATATAAGGTTTTTTGAAGGTTTTGAGGTGCTCCTCCGGGAGGAGCTCTTTTTTTTTGGCTCCTCCGGGAGGAGCCCCTTAAAACATGTTAAATATAAGGGTTTTTGACGTTTTAAGGTGCTCCTCCGGGAGGAGCTACTAAAATTGGCTCCTCCGGGAGGAGCTTTTAAAATTAAGAGCTCCTCCCGTAGGAGCACCTCAAAACTTTCAAAAAACCTTATATTTAACATGTTTTAAGGGGCTCCTCCCGGAGGAGCCGTAATTTTCAGAGCTCCTCCCGGAGGAGCCAAAAAAAAAAGAGCTCCTCCTGGATATAACTATATAATATAGGAAGATATATATATATATAAATGCATTTTTCAAAATTTTTAATATAAGCTAGGTGTACCTAATATGGCCCTATGCCTAGTATGCCCCCCCCCCCCTATTATTTTGAATATGCTTGATGGCATCTCTACAAGATAGGAAAAAATCATAAACAATGAATTATGAAGGTTTGAGTTGTTTAGAACATTTGAAAATTATATTTGCGCACGCCTTATAGCTAAAACTCGTTTCGTATATCTTCGTTATTATTTTACGTTGTAATTAAAAGGTCTACCAAAAGATTTAGACACACCTGACCAAAATTTTCATAAGTAACTTCGATTCGTTATTATTTCAGCTTTAAAACGCTATATTAGTTTTTGCTCAACTAGTTTTCTAACGGGTATTATTCTTAAATAACCTTTTATTCTGCAGTGTACCTAATATTTCCACCCGCGAATTAGTAGAAATACCGATATTAAGAGTCCTTAGTTTCATATTTACTTTTTAGAAAATCCTATCCTAATGTTATTTAAGAAAAATAAATTTAATTGTCTCAAATTTTTTTTATATTTTATAACTAAAAAAACATTCTAGCTAAAAAAATAAACTTTGATAAAAATTTAAAGTTGAATTCTTTCTACTGATTGCAAAGGTTTCAAAAAAATTGTAAAAAAGGCTCAATTTTTAAATAATGTGTCTTGGTCAATCCTCTGGCATTTCAAGCTTATTGATTAAAATCGAACGTGTAAGGTCTCATTTTAAAGCTCTTGAATTAACCTTTAAGATGAGACCTTACACGTCAAAAAATATTGATTTGTTTTGCCACAACGTCGATTCCCGCTTAGAGGGGGCATACTAGGTACAGGTACCTTACTTGCTTTGGTTAGGAAAAAAAGGAACATAATTTTGCATATGAATTATGAGGCGTCGGATAGAAAAACGACCTAAGTCGACTTAAGTCGTTTATCTGGAAATCGCTTTATTAGATTCAGCAGACCCAAATTAGTCAGACTATAACTTAAAAGTAATTTAAATAACACAAATTATAGCATAAACCATGAAGAGTTTAAGTAAAATGCAGCAAAAAAGTCGCGCGCGCTCAGCACTTGCTCACTGCTGATGATCAGCTGAGATAGTATCAACTTGGCGTGCTCGTGGGTATTTACGCTTGCTGTGATCATTGAACTTCTTATGAGTTAAAACTTTTGTTACAATGGTTCAGACAACTACTGAGACTTCTTCTAGCTCAAATATTAGTTCCAAAGGATAGAATAAACGTTTGAGACGTGATAATTATTGTTGACGTGATATAATTATTTCTATTATACTCAGTGTATTATTAATAAAAAAAATTGTTGATTGTTTAAATTTGTGTTGAAAAAAGAAAAAGTTTGTGTATTTTGTATTGTATGCATTAAAAATTACTGAAAAAAATTTTACGCTCACAAATTAGCATAAAATCCTGTCAAAAAACCCGTTTGATAGAAAAATGACCAAAGTGATAATGTTTATATTTAATCGTTTTAGTAAAAAACTTTAAACAAAAAATTTTTATTTTAACAGAATTGCACTATTGAATAGTGATATCTCATTGTAGTAATATATATTTTTTTCAGTAGTAATTTTTTTTTTGTGGCAAACAAGCGATTACAATCTTTAGATCGATTTTTCTCGCAACGACATTTTTTGCGTTAGGTCGTTTTTCCATCCGATGCCTCATATACCCTCAAATTTATGCGACAGGTTATTAAAAATTAAATAGTCAGTTAGTAAACATTCAGCATTTGAACCACAATCAACATTTTTCAAATGTATTAAAATAAATTATCTACATTATTATACGCAGCATCCGTATTTTTGTCCGTCCGTCCGTCCGTCCGGGATCAACTTTAAAAATTTGATTACAACGCTCCTAATCATCGGATTCAATTCAAATTTGGTTTACGGATATTTTCGAAGATGTAGATTATGAATCTAATTTCCGTTTTTTTGTTTATATTTTTTTTTTAAATGACAAGCATTTCTATTTCATAGATTTTTGTCATCAGTTTTATTTTAAAAATTTAACATGGTTCTTCCAATGCATCCGATATAAAAAAAATTAAGTATACGTATGTTTTCAAGGGTGCTGATTACAAATATCACTTTGAATTTTTAATTTGTCTTAAATAAAGTGCACTTAAATAAGGTGAAATCATAATTCTCTCCTAATATATTGGATTTGTACGAAAATTTGTTTTCGATGTCTTTTGAGGGTCAAGATTACGAATCTGATTTTCAATTTTAAATTTGATGACTCTAATAAGGTCTCTACTCAAATAAAGTTAATTTGAAATTTTTGCCCCATACATCTGACTCGTAATAAGTTTTGTTTATTGGGATCTCTAATGCTCCTCATTTTGAATATGACCGTAGTTTTTTATTTTACCCTGAATGAAGTTTACTTATATTAGGTAAAATTTTTCTTTGTTCTTAATCTATATTAGAACAATCAGAAATTTTGTATACACCTGTTTTCAGGGGGGCTGATTACAAGTATTACTTTGAATTTTTAATTTACCTCAATATTTAAGAACACTTAAATAAGGTGAAATTATAATTCGCACCTAATACATTGGATTTATTCGAAAATTTCTATTCTTTTGCTTTTGAGGGTCCAGATCATGAATCTGACCTTCAATTTGAATCTAATGACTCTAATAAGGTCTATAGTTAAATAAAGTTAATTTGAAATTTTTGCTCCATAAATCGAACCGTAATAAGTTTTTTGTACTGGGATGTCTAAGGTTGCTCATTTTGGCTATGTATGTATCTGTATTCGAATAAGCCCAGACATTTGGACGACTTGTTTTGTTTTTTTCATCAGTTATATGGTTGTAGATTTTTGTTTTAAAATATTTTAGATTAAATTTATACTCTAAATAAAGTTTAATCATTTACGTAATATCATAATATCATAATATTTGATATTATTGAATATATTTGTCTATGCGCAAGCGAGCGAAGCGAGCGAGCGTTTTATGCTAGTTAACATTTACTTAAATAAAATGCTTAAGAACATACATACTTATGACATATATAGGTATACTACAAGCAGGCGCAAAGTCGCGAATCAGGTGCTTGCAAAGATTCGTGGTTACGTCAGCTGATAGTTGATGCCGTACTATATATCAATATATGTATAACAATACTATAGTACTTTTACCTTTTCTTTTTTTCAAAAATCCTGCAACCGTAATTTTTTATTTAAAAAACCAACTACTAAGTTTCTTAGCTACTGGCTCATATTTTTTTTCTAAACTCTCTGCATATTTGAGTAGGTTAACGTAAAGCAACAAATATTTATTATTTCGTCTCGCCGGAAATGTCCTTCAATTATCACCAAATGTCCGCCCTGACCCCTCCAGAGTCAAAACTTCCTGGGGAAATCATCTCCAAGGCGTAATTATCACCAGACGCATCAGGTGTCCCCCCTGACCCCTCCGGAGTCAAAACTTCCTGGTGAAATCATCTCCAAGGCGTTATTACCACCAGGTGCACCAGGTGTCCTCCCTAACCCCTCCGGAATCAAAACTTCCTGGGGAAATCATCTCCAAGGCGTTATTACCACCAGGTGCACCAGGTGTCCTCCCTGACCGCTCCGGAATCAAAACTTCCTGGGGAAATCATCTCCAAGGCGTAATTACCACCAGGTGCATTAGGTTTCCACCCTGACCCCTCTGGAGTCAAAATTTCCTGGGGAAATCATCTCCAAGGCGTAATTACCACCAGGTGTGTCGGGTTTCCGCCCTGACCCCTCCGGAATCAAAACTTCCTGGGGAAATCATCCTCAAGGCGTAAGTAACACCAGGTGTCCTCCCTGACCCCTCCGGAATCAAAACTTCCTGGGGAAATCATCTCCAAGGCGTAAGTAACACCAGGTGTCCTCCCTGACCCCTCCGGAATCAAAACTTCCTGGGGAAATCATCTCCAAGGCGTAATTACCACCAGGTGCACCAGGTGTCCGCCCTGACCCCTCTGGAATTAAAACTTCCTGGGGAAATCATCTCCAAGGCGTAATTACCACCAGGTGCACCAGGTGTCCGCCCTGACCCCTCCGGAATCAAAACTTCCTGGGGAAATCATCTCCAAGGCGTAATTACCACCAGTTGCACCAGGTGTCCGCCCTGACCCCTCCGGAGTCAAAACTTCCTGGGGAAATCATCTCCAAGGCGTTATTACCACCAGGTGCACCAGGTGTCCGCCCTGACCCCTCCGGAATCAAAACTTCCTGGGCAAATCATCTCCAATGCGTAATTATCACTACGTACGGTATCCTAGCCGAAAGACCGAGTATGCCGCGGCAGCCGAGCCGAGAGACCGAGTATGCCGCGGCGCGCCGAGCCGAGTGACCGAGTATGCCGCGGTGCGCCGAGCCGAGTGACCGAGTATGCCACGGCGGCCGAGCCAAGCCGAGCCGAGCCGCGGTCGAGCCAAGACGAGCCGAGCCGCGGACGAGCCAAGCCGAGCCGAGCCGCGGACGAGCCAAGCCGAGCCGAGCTGCGGACGAGCCAAGACGAACCGAGCCGCGGCCGAGCCAAGCCGAGCCGAGCCGCGGTCGAGCCAAGACGAGCCGAGCCGCGGACGAGCCAAGCCGAGCCGAGCCGCGGACGAGCCAAGCCGAGCCGAGCCGCGGACGAGCCAAGCCGAGCCGAGCTGCGGACGAGCCAAGACGAACCGAGCCGCGGCCGAGCCAAGCCGCGCCGCACCGAACAAGCCGAGACGAGACGGTTCTTGGTCGAGCCGAGTACGCCGTGGCGGCCGAGATGGTTCATGGTCGAGCCGAGCAAACCGAGAACGCCAAACGATTCTCGTTTGAACCATGCCACGTCTACCTAAGTTGCTCGGTTAGATCGGCTCAACCGAGAATCGTTTCGGCTAGTTCGAAGCTCACGGCTCAGCTTGCTCGATTTTTTTAGCTCATCAAAAACTTTTTTTATGATTTTAACCTGCGGCAATAGAAGTAAAAATGACTTAAACTACCAAAGCGTTGATCCACGGGGGCGAAAAAAAAATTTCACGACGCATCTGCCGCGAATAAAAAAAGTAAAAATATTTAGCTAATAAAACGTTGCAGGGTTCATTTTATTCGAGGCTGGTGTGTCGAGAAATATTTTTCCAACCCCGTGGATTCTACCCCCGAGTAACAAAGGTCATTTACACAAATATTTCCGTAGTCAAAATTCATAATTCTCACCGAAAATGCTCCGGTTGTTACTTTATTCGAGACAGATTTTGGGCTAAAATTTTTCTTCGTTCGGGTAGTCGAGTTGTGATTACTGCAACATAAACTGTTAGGTGCGGCACGGTAAGACCAAACTCTATATAATAGTTTTGAGTAAAAAAGAAGAGGAGTTCGAGAAGTAATTGACTTTTCGATTTATTTCTTCATCGTTTTCATGCGTGTCGTGTACATTCCGACGCAACGTGTTGCGAATTTTATGGTTACCTTGGAATATTATTTTAATCTATATTCCTATTAGCCGATGACTACACGGTAGCTTGACTTAATTATCAAAATTTTTCAAGTCCACGGCCACTGTGAATGCACCTAGTTATAATTTTTTGAAAAAATCTTTCACTTTTCGAAGAGTGATTAAAAATAGGCAAAATTGATGTTTATTTTAATAATTTTTAAAATTTTTCTGAATTTTTATTATTGCAAGTGTTAATTTTAACTATAATACTAATGAAAAAAATAAAAAAAAAGAATGTGACCAGGAACTGAACCTTGGTCCTTAGGTTGCCTCTTCTTTGGATTTGTCTGGAACGCCTCACTATAACCACTCGGCTACCGTTTTGATTGACAATAATGGGTTTAAACGCGTATAAAAATTGAAAACCCCGTTGCAATCCTTAAAAAGACTTAAAATTTAATTTTTTAAAACTTATTAAAGTTATCTGTTAAATTTGAATAATCATTTTTTTGGGATATAAGTATCTTAATTTTTATTTGAATACGATTTTATAATATCAAAATGCAATTAATAAATAAAAATTTTTTTTTAATAATTTTTTTAAGCTTGACTGAAATGTTTATAGAAAGAAAAAAAAATTATTTTGACTTTAAATTTGAATTTATATCTTGGTCTCGATATATTATGAAACAATAATTTTATAAATAAGAATAAGCGTTTATTATTATTAATTTTTTTTATTACTATCAAAGTTATGCAATCAATATTTTGTTTTTAATTATCTATGCATAAAGGTTACCAAGTGATACTTACAATTTTTGGTTATGTTATTAAAAAGTTATCACTCTTTGTAAGAGTGATTTCAAACCTCGTGAACATAATCACTCATCAAAATCGAGTCATTTAATCACTCTTTGCTGAAGAGTGGTTTAAATCACTCTATAAAGTGTCATTTTGAACAAAGTATAACTCTAATAAGAGTGATTCAGCCAATCACTCCACAACTAGAGTGAAAAAATCACTCTTCCAGATTTAGAGAGAATAATGACCTTAAAAAAGAGATGGCCCACTATCCCCCTTCTCGAAAATACAGTGGTGTTTTTTATGTCTTCAAAACATACCAAATTTCAGAGATGCCTCGAGTCTGGTTTTCTAAAAAAAATAAAAAACTAACTAAAATTGTGATTAAAAGCACGATCGTATTTTTGAGATTTTTCTTTGAAAGTACCCTGAATGTGGACTATGCAAACACCTTGCACGAAGCGTGGATAGCTCTGTTTAAACATTGATCTATTGTCAAAACCACGCGCTTCATGCAGCACGCGTGCACTTGCAGTTCTGTTACGGCGTCGAGCAGCTGGCATTAAATTCAAATATTTTTGTTGTTTTTGTTTACATTCATTTAATGATGCAGCACGCACGTTTTCATTTTTTTTTTTTAACTTTTTGTTTATATCTTCCTTCCTTTTTGAATGATTACGATTAAGTTTATTCTACCGAAATATATATACATATTTTTTTGTAATAATTAATATTTGAATTCACACTTTATTTCAATATTACATATTTTGAGTTAGTATTATTTTCTACTTATTAAGGAAGTTACAATAAATAAATCTTGGGGCTTAGATACATAATTTTTATTTTATTCTTTTTCATTTATGATTATTATTTTGTGATTATCAAGCGCCCCCCCCCCCGGCCTTATTAAGCTAAGTCTAACATCGGAGTGTCACTGAGTGGATCTACGATGCTAGTCAAACCGACCATGACCTGACAAAAAGGGCTTACCTGCGAAAAAAGGTGTTTATTAGATGCATATTTTTTGAAATGATGAGTTATGGGCCTCAAAATATTTAATTTTTATAAAAATCAACCAGATTTAAAAAAAAATCATTAAAATAGCAAAAAATACGACAAAAATCACATATATGTCGCTTGGTACAACAGAAAATTTCAACCAACCGCGTCCGGACTTCGCGAACTTTCAAGTTAGGTATAAAGTCAAACTTCTATCGCTATTAGATGTCGATATTCGAAAATGACCCAAAAACGCCTCACCCTAGTATATACCATAGACTGATTATAAAATGTGAATAATTAATAAACACTCGTTCTAAAATGATAGAAGAAAAATATATATGGGTCATTCCAACATCTTTCAGCAAAACCGTGAGCACGAGTTCAACCGATTTTCCTAATTTTTTAGTATCTTAAAATATAACTATATTTAGGAGCTTTGCCAAAATTTAAACTTAAAATATGCCGTAGAACTCGAATGACAGCCATTTGAAATAAAAAAATAAGCCTTTTTTAGAGTTATTTCAAGCCTATTTTTTGTTCTAACTTCAAATACTCGCCAAAAATAGAGTTTTTATCCGATTTTTATGGTTGACCTAGCAAAATTTTTGTTTTTCAATAAGCTTTTTGAAAAAATTTTTGATCTTTTTAGAATAATTATTTTGATGCAAGTGCGGTTATAAACGCTGAAATTGATAAAATTTTCGATTTTGACGATTTTTAGAGATTTTCAAACAGCTGCCATTTAGTGAGGTTTGAATATATTTTTTTTTTGGTTGGTGGCTATCGATTTGTATGTTGAGCCCTTCAATTCTTTTCTTAAAGCGATTAAAAATCTTCAAAATTGTCAAAGTTACAACTATGTAAAGTTTTAAAAAAAATTCAAAAAAACGCAAAAAACGCGTTTTGGCTAATATTTAAATTGATGTAACAATGCATTTTTTGTATAGCGCATGTAATGTACAAGGTTCCTGAAATACAATTTACGATTTAGTGGGCCCTATGAAAACGGGTCCGACTCTCTTATCTTGGGCCCTTTGGACCCAAACTTCGTTTTTTTTCAAATGAGGACCCTTTTTCATAGGGCCCACCAAATTTGTAAATTGTATTTCAGGAAACTTGTACATTACATGCGCTATACAAAAAATGCATTGTTATCGAGTTAATCAGGGGTTCCGCGACTTTTTCTACACCCATATGTAATGATATTTGAGGATGTTTTTGATTTTTTCAGCCCCTGCTGTATGCACACGTGTGCATACTGCATGGTAATAAAGCCTCGGAGATTGTCTTCTTGGAAAATCATCTCCGAGGCGTTATTATCACCAGGTGAACCAGGTGTTCGTCCTGACCTTTCTGGAGTCAAAATTTCCTGGGAAAATCATCTCCGAGGCTTTATTACCACTAGGTACACCAGGTGTCTGTAGTGACCATTTGGAGTCAAAACTTCCTGGGGAAATCATCTCCGAGGCGTTCTTACTACTAGCTGCACCAGGTGTCCGTCCTGACCCCTCTGGGATCAAAACTTCCTGGGCAGATCATCTACAAGGCGTTATTATGACCAGGTGCACCAGGTGTCCGTCCTGACCCTTCTGAAGTCAAAACTTTCTGGGGAAGTCATCTCCGAGGTGTTATCATCACCAGGTGCACCTGGTGTCCACCCCGACTTCATAATGTTATAATATTTAGCAAACTTTAAAAAAATTTGCTCAAGTCCATTTTACGTGTGGCACACGTGTGGAATATACGTGTGGACCACACGTGTGCCACACGTATGGCACACGTGTGGCTATACAGCAGGGGCATTTATTCAAAAATAAGTCTTTTAAATCAAAAGTTATCGGAATAGGTAGCAATAAACATTTCTAAAAATTTTTAAAAAGCGTTTTTGGAGAAGCGAGTAGTGTTAAAAGATATTTTTTCCCCTCTTCTAAAGTCTGAATTTTCTTTAAAAAACGATAAAAATTACGAAAATGATGTGTATGAAACAGTATTAAAATAACCGAAAAAGTTTAACAGAAATATGAGACTTTGTTTTTAAAGCTATGAAGAGTTTTTCCTGAAAATTTAAGAAAAAAAAAAATTAAGAGAAAAAAGTTACATCAATTTAAATATTAGCCAAAACGCGTTTTTTGCGTTTTTTTGAATTTTTTTTAAAACTTTACATAGTTGTAACTTTGACAATTTTGAAGATTTTTAATCGCTTTAAGAAAAGAATTGAAGGGCTCAACATACAAATCGATAGCCACCAACCAAAAAAAAAATATATTCAAACCTCACTAAATGGCAGCTGTTTGAAAATCTCTAAAAATCGTCAAAATCGAAAATTTTATCAATTTCAGCGTTTATAACCGCACTTGCATCAAAATAATTATTCTAAAAAGTTCAAAAATTTTTTCAAAAAGCTTATTGAAAAACAAAAATTTTGCTAGGTCAACCATAAAAATCGGATAAAAACTCTATTTTTGGCGAGTATTTGAAGTTAGAACAAAAAATAGGCTTAAAATAACTCTAAAAAAGGCTTATTTTTTTATTTCAAATGGCTGTCATTCGAGTTCTACGGCATATTTTAAGTTTAAATTTTGGCAAAGCTCCTAAATATAGTTATATTTTAACATACTAAAAAATTAGGAAAGTCGGTTGACCTCGTGCTCACGGTTTTGCTGAAAGATGTTGGAATGACCCATATATATTTTTCTTCTATCATTTTAGAACGAGTGTTTATTAATTATTCACATTTTATAATCAGTCTATGGTGTATACGGCCAAAGAATAACTTTTGTTTAATTAATTAATTTTTCTTGAACCTATGAAGACACAATTCTGTTTTTTTTTTTTTTTTGTACCTTTTCTTTTTACACAGTGTTGAATGCAATGACTTTATTTTTACGTTAAACGAACGTAAAATATTTTTAACTGCAAACTTTATCATTATTGTCTTATTCAATTTTCATGTTATTTAAACATTTTAATTTTTGATTTTAAAAATTATTATGATATATTTAAAAAAATAAAATTATTAAATGATATTGTAAGTATAATGTCAATTTATTTTAAAATGAAATTAAGCATCTCATTTTTATTTTTTAATTAAAAAAATAATTAATCTTATTAACTTTCAATTATAGAAACATAATAATCTGGTTTTGCTTGGAAAAATATTGTATTTCAACAAATAAATATCCGAACAGACCTACTTTTAACGGACCAGCGCGTGAAATGGCCTGAAGGTAGCCGCAGAGTGCCAAAATACTCCCACAACACTTGAACATAGCCACTGGGTGCCCATAAAAATAAGTTGAAACCAACACTGCAAGCTTTTTAAGGATTGTGGCTAAAAGACCGAGGTTCAGACGACGCGATCCCTGGTGACTCGATCACAGAAGGGCCAAAAAAGAGAACCTCCTGTAGCCAAGTCAACTACCAGAATAGCGCCTAGTTTTTGAACGAAGAGTCGTTTTTATTTTTTGCCTTTTTCCTTCTTGTTTAGGGAATTTATCTATAAGCTCAGGTTTGCAGATCATTTTCCAAAAAAGAAGTTTTCCACCCCTCCCAGTTCAAGAATGCTCATAGTAAGCCGAAATTTTTGTTTCCATTTTATTCCTTTCCTATAAAACTTCCGGCTCGGGCATGGGTCTGAGCTAAAAAAACAGTCAACTTGAAAAAATTTATAACTAACTATCTGTGGCAGAACCAAGTCCTGCAGATGTCACACCCGATTAATGGACCGTCAAGTTAAACAATTGACTGTCAAGACAAAAAACATCTTAGTTTCAACCGATTATGTGCAGGGAAAATTCCGGCCAAATTGCAATTTATCCATTCAAAAAGATTGCCGATCACCTGAAATTTCTAACCGTAAATTTATGACTTAAAACAAAATAAATTTAACCCAAGAGCTGACATATGGTGTCCAGATTGAAAATATTACAAATACTAGTAGCACCCTAAACTTACTACAAGAATTTCATTTTCAATTGTGAATATATTGTAATAATGATTAAAAAATAACCTGATTATATGGTTGTATAACCAAACAGCTCTCTGTTTTGCTCTGTCAGGGTAATACGCGCCCAGCACAATGTGCCTTAGTCTCAATGCGTAGGGTTCAAAAAAAGCCATGATCCAACAGAGCAGAGACAGCAAGAATATCTGAGCATACGTGTCATAATTTGGTGGCATTGGTTCGGGGAGGCATGGAAGTGCGTCTACTTTGGATTCCTCGGCATCAGGTTCAAAGGCTCGAACTATACCACAAAATGTATCGGCCAAGAAACCTTCACCATAAACCTCAATTTGATTTGCGTAATTTGGTCGTTGGATTCTTTTGGCCTCTCTTATTCCATGATATCTAACCGAATAAAATATTCTTTAAACTCTTATTTACTAAGACAAAATCAATGCTGCTTATTAAACTTAAGGTAATTTTTGAACTGGATTTAAATAATCGTTAAGAATGCTACCTAATCCTATTTAATACCCAGTACAAACAATAATCGACGATCAAGTGAATGAATAATTTGGCACAAGTTAGGGAGAGAAATATAAAAGATTTTGATAACTTGATTCTCTCTGATTTAACGAGCATCACCGACGATAAAGCGATATATTTAGTACGCTCACGCTGATTCAGTGGAAAAATTGTCTCCTTGTCATCTAAAGTACGCTTTAGATCGATTTCACGTACGTATCTCGTGATGTAATGATTGTCGAATCGGTCATTAGTTAGCCACTTATGTCGGTAATAAGTTACTCTTGAATAAATTAAATTTCATAAATATTTATATAAATTTGAAAAAAGTAACTGCTTTTACCTTAAAAATAAAAATAAGAAAAAGAAACTGGTTAAAAAACCCACAGAACTAAAAATTGAAAATAATCGTTCGGATTTTTGTTTCAGCTCGATTGACATTAGTTGAGAAATGTCTCCCAAACTTTTGCTGCGGTTTGTTTCGATATGAAATGAATGGGAGAATTTTATTTTCACGTAAAATAAAGCCTTCACTTCTGCGACAAATATCCGTAACTCTGAAAATGATAAAAAAATTTTACAGATGTTTATGACAAAAATTCAAAAATTCAAAAACAAATAAAAAGAACTTAATTTTCAACAAACTTTTTTTGACCTCGACAATAATGGCGTTGGAAACGTAATCTACAGCTCCGCAAATAACATCGATGGGTTTAAGGACAGCGCATACGACGTTGGCCACGTAAGTGACAGTGCATATTTTTCCGATTTTTTCACCAAGGGTCTCCTTGCAGTCGTCTACTGCTTCTTCTAGGACGTTCTTGCAACGATCGTAAGGTGTTCCCAACTTTTTGTTACACACAGAAACTATGCTGCCAAGCCAGTCAAACACCGACTCTATAAATAGTACTATTAATATGATAAATTTATAAATTTTTGTTTCCAACTTGACAAGCAAGATAAACATATTCAGGCTAAACTTTAAAATTATTTTAATAAACGCATTTAGCTACAGCTTTTTACGAACTAAATTAGTTGATTCAATATGGAATCTCTGGGCAATAAACTTTATACTGCGGATAAGCAAAACAGACGCTGAAAATCTCATTTTAAAACTTTTATAAAGTTCTATATAATAAACGCGTCTGAATCCAATGAATCAAAATCCTTTAAAAAAAATGATAAATGATAAAGGCAATATCTCTTTTTCAGAGTAAGTGTTCGTGTCTGTGTGAATGCCATGCGCCAACTACATAGTTACTCTAATCTATAAATAGTACATTTATATTTTTTTTTGGTACTCAATAAAAAATCGAGTAAGTCATTTGAGTCACACGTTTTCCAATTTTTTAGCTACCTTCTACATTGTGTAGTGAAAGTATGTCAGTATGAATGTAGCGAACTTGCCAACTAATTTAAGCGGCCTTCGAACACGCTCAAAGCTTGACGTCGAACAACTAGTTGTATTTCTGGTGTCAAATCGAATCAAACAATAATTTTTAGTTGTAATTCTATAAAATATAGTGTAGCTCTGGAGCAGTCCATTGCGAAGGCTCTTAGAATAACTTGTGTATCGTTTCGCGGCGTTTTCGGTATCTTTGATAAGCCTTGGTGCCGATGCTGTATCCGTGGTATAAAATATTATTCCGTGACCGTGTAATTTTTTACTCCCTACAAAGAACATCCCTTAATATTACTTTAAAGTTTGACATGTACTCGCCTATTTCTTACACGCACTCATGTGCGAATAAAAAACATGGTCAATAGTAGTAGAGCAAAGAGAGTTCTAGGCCATGGCTCAGAACTCTCGGGAGTTCGTGACGTGGTCTAGTACTCTCGTACCTTTTTGGTCCCGTGCTCTCGCGACTTTTTTGAGTCAGAACTGTCATACCTTCAGTGCCGGATCAATGGGTAGGCAGAACAGGCATGTGCCTATAAGCCCCCACCACATGTACGAAATTTTTTTTTTTTTTTAATTTAATATTAGAATACATAATAAATATAATTCAAACAAAGTACCAAATTTTTTTTTATTGAATTTATTATGATCAGCACTAATTAATTATTTGATACTACTAGATGCCTTTTTTAAAAAGTGATGATCTCTTTTACAATGAATTTTGCCTAATCCAAGCTCTAAACCCCCAAAATCCTGGGCGCCCGAGTTCAACAAAAACACTTATCGGCTATCCCTCAAGCTCTAAGCCTCCAAATACCCTGGGAGCCCGAGTTCAACGAAAAAACTAATCAGCTATCTTCCAAGCTCTAAACCTCCAAAACCCTGAGCGCCCGCGATCAATAAAAAAAATTGATCAGCTCTAAACCCCCAAAACCCTGGAAGACCGAGTTCAATAAAAAAAAAACTGATCAGCTATCCCCCAAGCTCTAAGCCTCCCAAAACTCTGGTTACCGAGTTGAATAATTTTACAAGTCAAGCGTACTTTATATTTGTATATCAAGTCAATAAAACAGTGTTTTTTTTTTTTTTTTTTTTTTTTTTTTTTTTTTTTTTTTTTTTTTGTTCCACAAAAAGGTTGTGGTGTACTTTTATTTACATCACTTGAAAATATTACTAAATAATAAAAAAAAAATTTACACTTTTCTCGAAATGTGTCTTATTTGTAAAAGCATTTAATTGATAGTTAAAAAAAAAAAATTTGTTGATTATGTTGCAAACAAAGAGTCAAATGATAAGTAAAAACTTATATAGTGTTTTCCTACTCAACCACGCCATTTTGGAGTTAAAAATTTCAGACTTACAACTTTATGATATTATTGCACCAGTGCAGCGCAATCAGATATAGTTACAAAATTATTTATTTCATGCTTAAGTTAACTAAAATGCACTCATATTTTTGGAATAATTCAACTCGGGCTCCAAAAGTTTTTAGGGGGTTTGAAGCTTGGGGGATAGCTGATCAGTTTTTTCGTTGAACTCGGGCGCCCAGGGTTTAGAGCTTGGGGAATAGCCGATAAGCTTTTTTGTTGAACTCGGGCGTCCAGGGTTTAGGGGGTTTAGAGCTTGGGGGATAGCCGATAAGTTTTTTTGTTGAACTCGGGTGCCCAGGATTCAGGGGGTTTAGAGCTTGGATTAGGCAAAATTCATTGTAAAAGAGATCATCACTTTTTAAAAAAGGCATCTAGTAGTATCAAATAATTAATTAGTGCTGATCATAATAAATTCAATAAAAAAAAATTTGGTACTTTGTTTAAATTATATTTATTATGTATTCTAATATTAAATAAAAAAAAAAAAAAAAATTTCGTACATGTGGTGGGGGCTTATTGGTGGTGGGGGCCTATAGGCACATGCCTGTTCTGCCTACCCATTGATCCGGCACTGAAGGTAACGGTTCTTGGAACATAAATACCTTTGCGTCAGAATCAACATGCAATGAAATTATTGCATGTTGATTCTGACGCAAGTTCTTTGACAGCAAATTCATTTCCAGGTTGCAAAAATCCTTGCATGTCTACCGCGTACTCCATCATATATTTATTGGGCTGCAAATGCAGGTTGAGTCGTGTGTGTACCTGCCGATACCACTTAGAAAAAACTTATGTCAACTCAGTCCGATGACACTGTAATGTTTTGGAATGCGTGTATCATGAAGATTTAAAGACAAATCAGTTTCATCGACGTTGGATATACCAAATCGAATATTATAAACTCTGTTTTCGTTAATTATTTTCAAGAATTCTGAGACTGTTAGATCCACAAAATATCTCTCTTCGAAATTATCACAGAATTCTTTATGAGGTTCTGTACAATAGAATTTGGAACAAGTATCCCAATAACTATAAGCGTGAGTATGTTTTATGCATACTTTTCTGTTGAAACTTCCAAATATGAGAACGTAGAAAGTTATCTCAATTTTATTTTTTAATAAATTAACAATCCTCATAATTTCACTAATTTCTTGTTTGATCACAACTGTTTGTGTTTGTTGCTTCAAATGCACTAACCTTTGAATTGCTCTATGCAATGCTAAACCCTCCGATGATTTTTTGTATTCTAGATAATATTCGCAACTACACGGAAAAAAGTTTAGGCCGGCCACTGAAGAAAGGTGGCGCTACAGTCGTCCTACAGGATTAGGACGCGCATCGGCCTAGAGTAGGCCATATACGGCCTACGACGAAAAAATATTCACTTGCTGCGGTGGTCAGAAAAATAATATTTTTTTCAACTCATCAGAATTCTGGACTGAGTAAACGAATCGCTACATAATTTTGACACAATACTCCCAAAGATTAGTAGTTTCAAACAATGTAATTTAAAAACTGGGAAAATGTTCGGAAAATTTTTGAAAAGTTTCTAAAGTTTTCATTGATTTTTTCCTTAATTTTTCCAAGCCATTTCAAATTTTTTATTAATACTACATATAACTACTAATCTCAAGAAATATGATATCAAATAGGAATTAAGTTGTCGATTGCACCATGCGTGCGTGAGAATTTTTTAGGTTATCGCGGCATGCGAAGCATACCCACTGCAGAATAGTGCACGCATGCGGGAGCCTACGATTAGGACGTTCGGAGACCTAGTAGGCCGCTCACAGGCCTACGCTCGTTCCAGCACAGGCCAATCTGTTGGCTCGCGAACGATACACTTTTAGTTCGGCTGCTAGCCTACGGATGCGCTCAACGTCCTAAACTTTTTTCCGTGTAGGAACATTTCAACTGGTTTCTCTGCAACACTTAGAGACTACTTGACTCTTCGGCATCTTAAGGTACACTAAGCGATCTTTCTGACGTCTCCGCTGACAGGATTGTACTCGACTATTCGATCATGTATGATCAAGCAATAAGCAGTTGTGATTCCTGAAAAATTATCACTAGATTCAAATTCCAAACGAATATCAACTAGAGCGTTTTTCAGAGATTCGTTCTTTTTAGAGCAGTCCAGAACAATCAGTGGAATTTTCTTGACAAAATTCTCTTTGCTCAGCAATGGTTCTGATTCTTTACCGTAGTACGAATTCTGAAAATTGACATACATGACGTAAAGCATAGCATGCTGGTTCTGAATAATATCGAATATCAGATTACTGTAAGGATAATACTGAGAATAGGGTTGGCAACCGGTACTTTAAAAATATATTTTTTTTTAAAGTACTCGATTTTTAATGAATTTTAACATTTTTTTTGGAATTTTTAAATCAAAATTGAGCAAGAAGAAAATTAAGAAAAGTTTTTAAAACTCGGGTTGATGACGTCATTAACCCGAAATTCCATTAAAAGTATATCTATATATATTGGAATTTTAAAAAACTTAAACACTTTTAGTTCCTTTAATTTTAGTTTTAAAAAAAAAAAAAAAAAATACGTGTCGATTATTTTTTGATATTTTAACTAAATAAGCAAAAAAATATTATAAATTTCAAAAAGTGACCAACCCTATTGAGAAACAGTTTAGCATTTCTGATATTTCAATGATCAAATTAACTCAAGTTTTTGTCTTTTTGATTTTTACGATTGGTCTGAAATGCTAAAATAACGAAGCGGGGTTTTTCCAATTGATTGGATGTTTTCACTGTCCATACGTGTTTCAAAGTACTAGGAAGCATAGGATACTCAAATAGTTCCCAAGATCGGAAACTCGTGACCACAGGTTTACCCCTTTGTAGATGATTCAACATACTAATTTTATTTTCGTTGGAGAGAAACACGTACGGCATGAGCCATTCGATTTTAGATAATTCAATTTTCCAATTTTCCCATTTATCTGCTGCTCCCTCTTTATAAGATGATGATTTGATCGCATTTGACATCTGTATTGGATCTTCCAAGAATCAATTTATGTTTTGTAATGACCACAATCTTTCGATAATCCTCTGCAAAACCTAGAAGCATGCTGAATTTAAAACCAAACTTACTCAGGACAGACGTGGTCTCTTGACAGGTGGTAAGTCTTCAAGGTTGTAGAAGTCAAGGTCCAACGGGATGTACCGGAAGTCGTCGTCGTCTGGATACTCTGCTGCTGGAGGTTTGCTCGGTTGCTCGTCTTCTGTTCATCAGTGTGTTTTATTTATTTATTTATGTAACGAATGAAAATTTTAATAATTTATAGTTTAAAACGGTGTTTATTTGAAAAACTTTTTTCGAAAACTGAGTGGTTAAAAAAGCGAGTGTTAATGTATTATAGTTTTTTAGAATAAACTGAATTTGGCATAATAAATCCAACTGCTCTTATTATTAATTAATTTGCTTTTACATATTTAGTGGTCACTAAGTTTTTTTAGCTCATGAGAAATTAAAAATTAAAATTACAATAGTATATCAAAATGACAATTTTCAATAATATTTTTATTTTATTATATTTATTTTTATTAATTCTTTTTGCTTCAAACATAATAAAAAAATTCTAAATTTGTTAGCAAGATTAATTTTGTAAAAAGTTCAAGTCACAAAAACCAAAAATAAATAAAACCACTCAGTTTTCGAAAAAAGTTTTTCAAATAAACACCGTTTTAAACTATAAATCATTAAAATTTTCATTCGTTACATAAATAAATAAAACACTGATAAACACAACATAACCTCTAATTCCGGTGCCTCCATTGCCCCCTTACAAAAAATCAATTTCATACGGCCCTGGAATTTTCAGGTTGGAAAACATAAATCGACCGCCAAATTCAAACCACTGGACACAGTGTGGCCGTAGTCGTGATAGGCGACGGTCGTGTTTTTCGGGCTCCGGGAAAACACGTGTTCCAACTCAGTCTATTGCTAGAGTTCCTTCCGTTTTTGTATCTTGGCCTGTGCCAAGGGCTTTAGTGCTTTTGTAAAACTGCAATTATCAGTTTTCGCTTGTCAGAGCGAAAACTGAGTGCAGTTTCTTTTTCGTTGCGTGTTCGACTTGCCCAGCAAGGCAACGCGTAATTTCAAAATGGCTGACGCACCAGCTGCCTTTATTGTTGATGTTCAAGAGTACAGTGACGCCGCAGAGAAACGACCTAGTGATGAGCAGGCAGTGGTTTTTGACGTGGATAAGGACACTCCCCTAAGAGTCTACATTGAGGAACTAAACAAAAGCATCAATAATCCCAAGAGTTTTATATATGCAGCAAGAATTTCAGGCGAACGAGTATGTGTAGTTATGGAATAAAAAGAGCAAGCGAAATTTTTAGTAGAGACAATCAAAGTTCTGAAAGTGAATAACCAAGTATCGGAAATCAAATACTTTGTAGCTAAAAGTGTTAAAGTTATCATCTCTAATGCTCTTTACGGTATAACAAACTCTGCAATTAAAAAGTTTCTTGTGAAAAAATGCAGCATTCGTACTGCGTCGAGCGTGTCCGAACTGCGCACTAACATGGGGACGGAAAATGCCGATGTTTACTCAATAACCAGCTTCAGGAGAATTATATATATTCATCCTGAAGATGTCTCTAAACTGCCCACGCGTCCGGTTAAATTCGTCACTGCAAATACGACGCATAACGTCTTTTTTTTTAAACCGAATCCTCGAAATGTTTTATATGTGGAGCGAAAGATCATTATAAAGCTACTTGCCCTAAATTCATTACCGAAAGAGAGAGAGAGAAGACCGAACAGCGGGTTAAGATAGTAAACAAAGAGCAGCAAAGGTCAGGTGACGTAAACAATGGGGAAATAATTCCTTCGCAGAATGTAAACAACACGTTGATAAGTCTAAGTCAAAATCAAGAATCTTCCTTGCCTCCCCCACGACTGTCTGTGGGCTCGTACGCGGCAGCGCTGACAGCCCATACTTCAGAGCGGACTACACACGATCAGCTGATGTCATCTTTTCAAGACAAGCTGCCAAGCAAAAAACTAGCAATCTCTTCTCCGATCGTGAACGCGGTAAGTGACTCAGCTGGCCAAAAGAGAGGGCTCTCCTCGAGCGGGAGCGAGTCCTCGGCGGAAAATAAACTCAAGGACGTGGATCAAGAGAATGACAATGAATTTACGAAACCGAGTCCCCCGGAAAAGAGGTTAAACCATAAGAATATCAAAACATTGGAGGAAAAGGATGTAAAGGACAAAAACTATTCAGTGGGTTCACAGCTTGAGCCATCTCGGGATCACATCGCTGAGACCTTCAACAAACACAAACTTAGCTTCGAGAGTTTCATGGATCTTATAGTTTCTGTTATGGCAGCTGAGAAAACGGAAAAGAAAAACATGGCTCTGAAATTTACAAATGATTTTATCTCTCTTGGCAATCTTATACAAGAAATTCACGGGTTAGTAAGAGGAAAGTCAATCAAACAAAAACTGACCAGAGTCAGGGAAGCTCTAGAAATTCCCTCCGATACTCTGGTAGAGGACAGTGAATCCGATGCTTCACAGGCATCCGGCTTCGATAATATGGAGGAGTAAAGTTTAAGTGTAGTGTACTATCCACGTTAGTGGATAAGTAATCAAACTATTGACACTAAAAACTGTTTTTAATTTGAGTTACACAAAATATGTCAAGTGAAGTGCTTTGCAAAGACCTGAGACTAGTGTACTGGAATGGTCGTAGTGTAGTCAAAAAGAAAGAAGAAGTCAGGTTGTTGCTAAAAGACGCAGATGTGTTTATATGCGTCGAATCATGGCTGAAAGAGAAAGACAATTTCCAATTTCCTGGCTTCAAAACCTTCAGGAAAGATAGGGTCAATCGACAAGGAGGAGGTATTGTCATACTTCTCTGAAATCATCTGGCCTTTCTCGAGCTGGACAACGTTACAGCACCGGCGGAATCGGTGGAAATGGTGGTGCTCAGGATTACGAACATCACCCCTCAGGTCGATCTTTTGTGTTATTACAGGGTACCGGTTCATGAGTTGTCGCAGTTGCAGTGGGATGGTTTTTTCGAGAATTTAAACGTAGATAGGCATACTCTGTTGATTGGCGATTTCAATGCCCACCACCGCTACTGGAACTGTGACAACACTGACATCAATGGGGAAAGGCTTTTGCTGTCCATGGACAAATACGATTTTTTTTTGCATAACTATCAGTCAAAAACGCATGTTAATTTTAATAACTTTAAAGAATCTAACATAGACCTGGTTTTTTCCTCAATGAATTTGGCCGGCCTCATTGATGTCAGGGTTTCGGATGAAATCCTTGTCTTGGATCACTACCCTGTGAATGTAAATATTTCTGTGACTAAAACAATCTATCGAAAGAAGTCTTTTAACCTTAAGTCAAAAAGGACGGACTGGGGGCGTTTTAATAATGAGTTGGAAAGCACATACGATCGATTCCTCGATCGAGACTTCTCCGAAGCGACACCCTGTGCTAAGTATGTCTTCTTTATGGCGCTTGTTGTGAATGCTTTGCGTATGTGTACTCCGGTAAGGATGAATAAGCCGAGTGATAAGCATCGTAACCCCGTTCTTGGTGGGACTCAGACTGTGAGAGGCTTAAACGTCTCCGTAGGGCCGCGTACAAAAAATTTAAATTCTCTAGGACGATGGCTGATTTTATTTACTTTAAAAGGATAGCCGCATTAGCAAAAAGACTTTTTAGAACTAAAAAGAGAGAGAATTTCAAAAAATTTGCTGGCAGCTTTTCTTTTAATAACGGGATTAAATATGTATGGGACACGGTTAAAATACTCAAAAACAAGTGGGTCAATACAAGGCCTTCTCACACCTCTGAGAATAACCAGGACAACGCTAAAATTCAGGAAGCCCTCAACAAGTTGTGCCCGCCCTTTGTTCAGGCCGACCCGGACTGGATGCCACCAAGTGCTGCCAACGAATTTTTAAGCTCAGAGTTCACATTTTTGGAATTTAATGTAGCACTTGAAAGCAAAAACGATGGGTCGGCCTGTGGGATGGACGGGGTGGATCACAGTGTAATAAAGCGTCTCCCGATTAGATATAAACTGATTCTGGTCGATATATTTAACGAATTTTATAGCACGGGCACTTATCCGGTCGACTGGGGCATTTCATACGTTCACTTCATTAAGAAGGCGGATGGGGTGGGGGCGAGACCCATCAGTCTTATCAGCTGCATGTATAAGGTCTTTGAGACTATGGTGAAAAATAGAATGCATTGGTGGATGGAGCACAATGGTTTGCTTCCAAATTTTCAGTCGGGCTTCCGAAAGGGGCATTCTACGGTTGATAGTCTGGTGGGTCTCACAATCAACATAGAGGAGGCCTTTAGTGATGGCAAGGGTCTTCTGGGAGCCTTCCTGGACGTGGATAACGCCTTCTCTAGTGTCGATCCCCATACGCTTATAAATGTTCTGGCGAAATCAGGTGTACCCAAGAATGTACTGAGCTATGTTAAATTTTCTACTTCTATGAGGAGGGTTTACAGTGAGCTTACTGGGGAAAATTTCAGGTTGTCTTTTAAGGGTGTCCCCCAGGGAGGGGTGCTTAGCCCAACACTTTTCATCTTGTTTATGTCTGGCATTGGGAGTATACTTCCCAGGGGCGTGACCGTCTTGCAGTTCGCCGACGATATTGCTGTTTATACTAGACGCGGCTCTTTGAGGAATGCCAAAAAACTGTTGAGTAGAGCCATTAGCCTAATTTATGATTATTTGAAGGATATCGGTATGCAATTAAACCCATCTAAAACGATACTAGTCTATTTCAACAGGATTGGGGTTCGTCCGGGAGAGATTTCGATTGTTGTCAGAGGCACGGAAATCAAGAACAGCGAGGTGGTCAAGTTTCTGGGGATCCTTTTTGATTACAAACTCAACTTTGACATTCATGTCAAGCGAACTCAGATGAGATGTATGAAGGCTCTTAATATTGTAAAGTTTGTTCGGGGGATTTGGTGGGGAGCTGATCCGGACACTCTGATCACTCTTTATAAGAGCTTGGTTAGGTCCATCATTGACTACGGTTCAATGGTTTATTTTCCAGTCAGGAAGAGCGATCGGGGCAAACTCGAGTCCATTCAGAATACAGCCATTAGAATGATCCTAGGTCTCAGAAACAGCACCCCATTGAATCTCCTCCTGGCCGAGTCTAAGCTCGAAAGCCTGTCGGAAAGAGCCATTTATTTGGGCAATAAGTATATGATGAAGATGATGTCTAATTCTAACCTTTTTGTGAGCGACATTGTTGATAGGGTAGGCAGGAAGATGATACTTAGACAATACAGAAACAAATTCAATAGGAGGGTCATATTTACCTGTGTGCGAGAGGCGGCGGCCGCCATGGAGGGTGTCATTGTGTCTGGCAATTGGGGTCTGTTTTCGATTGATTACAAAAACTTGAAAAAAACATGAGTGACTGCCTAATGAACATAACCTAAACAATTGTATGGGATTTATCATATAATTGTGACCTATAATACTTTTTCCTTTTCTTATGAAAAATTAATTTTATTTATTGTTAAAAAAAAACTTTAATTACAAGAAAAATTAGTAATCATAAATAATTCATCATAAAAACTAATTTTTCATTAAAATTTAAAATTATTCGTAGTTGATTATGAAATAAAATATAATATCGATTAAAGTAATAAAAATTGAACATGAGAAGTTATCATTTCAGTAGTAAAATAATAAAAAATCCAATCGACACAAACATTATTTATAAATAAAAAAAATAATTTTTAGGCAGAAATTACGACAGAAGTATCGTATATATATATATATATATATAAAACTGATCTATTTAGATAATTTTCTACAGTAGCACAATAAAACTATATATTTATTAAATACGAATAACGTACGCAGCACTCTCAAAACATGTTAATATAACATTATGCACTCCACGACGCATGCAGAAAATTTTTCGTGGTACGGCAGATGAAGAATACTGTTTCTAGAGCTTCCCTGACTCTGGTCAGTTTTTGTTTGATTGACTTTCCTCTTACTAACCCGTGAATTTCTTGTATAAGATTGCCAAGAGAGATAAAATCATTTGTAAATTTCAGAGCCATGTTTTTCTTTTCCGTTTTCTCAGCTGCCATAACAGAAACTATAAGATCCATGAAACTCTCGAAGCTAAGTTTGTGTTTGTTGAAGGTCTCAGCGATGTGATCCCGAGATGGCTCAAGCTGTGAACCCACTGAATAGTTTTTGTCCTTTACATCCTTTTCCTCCAATGTTTTGATATTCTTATGGTTTAACCTCTTTTCCGGGGGACTCGGTTTCGTAAATTCATTGTCATTCTCTTGATCCACGTCCTTGAGTTTATTTTCCGCCGAGGACTCGCTCCCGCTCGAGGAGAGCCCTCTCTTTTGGCCAGCTGAGTCACTTACCGCGTTCACGATCGGAGAAGAGATTGCTAGTTTTTTGCTTGGCAGCTTGTCTTGAAAAGATGACATCAGCTGATCGTGTGTAGTCCGCTCTGAAGTATGGGCTGTCAGCGCTGCCGCGTACGAGCCCACAGACAGTCGTGGGGGAGGCAAGGAAGATTCTTGATTTTGACTTAGACTTATCAACGTGTTGTTTACATTCTGCGAAGGAATTATTTCCCCATTGTTTACGTCACCTGACCTTTGCTGCTCTTTGTTTACTATCTTAACCCGCTGTTCGGTCTTCTCTCTCTCTCTTTCGGTAATGAATTTAGGGCAAGTAGCTTTATAATGATCTTTCGCTCCACATATAAAACATTTCGAGGATTCGGTTTAAAAAAAAAGACGTTATGCGTCGTATTTGCAGTGACGAATTTAACCGGACGCGTGGGCAGTTTAGAGACATCTTCAGGATGAATATATATAATTCTCCTGAAGCTGGTTATTGAGTAAACATCGGCATTTTCCGTCCCCATGTTAGTGCGCAGTTCGGACACGCTCGACGCAGTACGAATGCTGCATTTTTTCACAAGAAACTTTTTAATTGCAGAGTTTGTTATACCGTAAAGAGCATTAGAGATGATAACTTTAACACTTTTAGCTACAAAGTATTTGATTTCCGATACTTGGTTATTCACTTTCAGAACTTTGATTGTCTCTACTAAAAATTTCGCTTGCTCTTTTTATTCCATAACTACACATACTCGTTCGCCTGAAATTCTTGCTGCATATATAAAACTCTTGGGATTATTGATGCTTTTGTTTAGTTCCTCAATGTAGACTCTTAGGGGAGTGTCCTTATCCACGTCAAAAACCACTGCCTGCTCATCACTAGGTCGTTTCTCTGCGGCGTCACTGTACTCTTGAACATCAACAATAAAGGCAGCTGGTGCGTCAGCCATTTTGAAATTACGCGTTGCCTTGCTGGGCAAGTCGAACACGCAACGAAAAAGAAACTGCACTCAGTTTTCGCTCTGACAAGCGAAAACTGATAATTGCAGTTTTACAAAAGCACTAAAGCCCTTGGCACAGGCCAAGATACAAAAACGGAAGGAACTCTAGCAATAGACTGAGTTGGAACACGTGTTTTCCCGGAGCCCGAAAAACACGACCGTCGCCTATCACGACTACGGCCACACTGTGTCCAGTGGTTTGAATTTGGCGGTCGATTTATGTTTTCCAACCTGAAAATTCCAGGGCCGTATGAAATTGATTTTTTGTAAGGGGGCAATGGAGGCACCGGAATTAGAGGTTATGTTGTGTTTATCAGTGTTTTATTTATTTATGTAACGAATGAAAATTTTAATGATTTATAGTTTAAAACGGTGTTTATTTGAAAAACTTTTTTCGAAAACTGAGTGGTTTTATTTATTTTTGGTTTTTGTGACTTGAACTTTTTACAAAATTAATCTTGCTAACAAATTTAGAATTTTTTTATTATGTTTGAAGCAAAAAGAATTAATAAAAATAAATATAATAAAATAAAAATATTATTGAAAATTGTCATTTTGATATACTATTGTAATTTTAATTTTTAATTTCTCATGAGCTAAAAAAACTTAGTGACCACTAAATATGTAAAAGCAAATTAATTAATAATAAGAGCAGTTGGATTTATTATGCCAAATTCAGTTTATTCTAAAAAACTATAATACATTAACACTCGCTTTTTTAACCACTCAGTTTTCGAAAAAAGTTTTTCAAATAAACACCGTTTTAAACTATAAATTATTAAAATTTTCATTCGTTACATAAATAAATAAATAAAACACACTGATGAACACAACATAACCTCTAATTCCGCTGCCTTCATTGCCCCCTTACAAAAAATCAATTTCATACGGCCCTGGAATTTTCAGGTTGGGAAACATAAATCGACGGCCAAATTCAAACCACTGAACAGATATGATGTCCGCCGAGTGTACATAATTCACCTGCTGCAAAAGATTCATTTAATTTTATTGAAACTCAATGTATTTGAATGATTTTTAATAGATTTGAATAGTTTGAATGGTCAGTCAAAAATTTTTTAATTGAAATCAATTGATTTCAATTCGAACTTTTTTTTTGACGACGTAATTTAATAAAATTGAATCGATTGCAATGGTGAGTTCAATCAAAATGAATTAATTTTAATAATTTATTTTATCAATAGAATTTAATTGTCACGACCGAATAAAATTCAATCGATTTTAATGGTTTTTTCAATGAAAATTAATTGATTTCAATAGTCTTTTATTCAATTAAATTCAATGATCGTAAATTTCATGAATGTCTAAAAAACCGAATCAATTTTAATGGTTTTTTCAATAAGATTCAATTGATTTCAATAGTTTTTTATTCAATGAAATTCAATGATCGTTAATTTCATGAATGTCTAAAAAACCGAATCAATTTTAATGGTTATTTTAATGGAAATCAATGGATTTTAATCAACTTTTGTTCAATGAAACTCAATAATCGTGAGTTTCATGAATGTTTATAAGATCCAATCGTTTTTAATGGTTATTCCAATGAAAACCAATGGATTTTGAAAGACTTTTATCCAATGAAATTCAATGATCGTGAATTTCATGAATGTCTAAAAAATCGAATCAATTTTAATGGTTATTTCAATGAAAATCAATGGATTTAAATCAACTTTTGAAAAAGTCAGATTTGAATGAATTTCAATGCACTTTCCGGTCAATAAGAATCAATGGTCGCAAACTTTATAGGCTTAATATAAATGAATCGATTTGAATGGTTGTTTCCAAGGATTTGGGTCGATTACGACTTGATGATTCTGCAAGGTCTTGAAAGGTTTCAATTATCAGTGAAATTTCTTTAAATCCATTCAAATCAATTTTAATGTACTTATTTTCGAAAAAAATAATGAGAATATAATCGCTTCAATGGGTTTCTTTGCAATGAGCTTAAACTTTTATAATTTCAAAATTATCTATTAAAATGAATTGTTTTAAATGAAAAGTTTTTGTATTCAGGACGTTCTTTCGTAGCGGTGGTGGTGGGGGGAGAGACTTATAGGTTAGGCACGGGAACAGCTGCCACGCGCTTAGAGTCTTCTCGGCCGCTGGATAAAATTATTTTATTCTTAACTAGTTAGTACTCAATATTTGATGAACAAAACTTTTTGAAATCTTAACACTGAATTACTGAAAACTTTTAGTTTCTGACAGTGTAAATCCAAAGTTGAAATCACTTTTTAAAAAATTAGGAAAAATCATCAAACATTTTACTGATTTTTTAATAACAAAACAATGCTGAAATTGTTTAAAAATCCATAAGAAATTTTCCAAAAACATAGCAATTTGTTCCTTAAGGCTTAAGGAATAACATATCCAAATTTCAAGATGATTTGCAACCTGGTTCAAAAACTACAGCAAAAAAAAAATAGCATGGTTTTTTCATAAGAGCCTGTGTTAAACCACCCGATTTAGAGCGATTTTAGCCCAACTTTGAATAAAATATCTCAATAACCGTGTTGGGAGTATTCTTAAAATTTGGATATGTTATTCCTTATACTTGAATTTATAGATTTTAATAGTTTTCAGACGATTCTTATGGATTTTAAAACGTGAAAGAACGTCCTTAACATTTATGAATTTCGTTCAAAATTCATAAAAAAAGAGTTGATAATAATGATGCATTTTTTTCTAAGTGATTTGACAGTCATAAATCGGTTGAGTCGAAATTAATGGATCTTTTCCAGTAGGGGGTCTATTGAAATCAGTTGATTTTTATTGACAGAAAAATTGATTGAAAATCGATTTTTTCTAAAGTATTTAATATTTTTTGAATAAAATAATTTTTTGAGCTTTAATAGAATTCAATTAAACAGAATAGTTCTTACTTCTTTCATCTTTGAGGAGAGGGGGGGGGGGGTAAACCCTGGAGGGCAATAAAAAAAAGCAAATTTTTCATGATTTTTCTTTAGCAAACGGCAAAAGTTATTTAATTTATTAATAGTGTACATAACATTTGAACTACTTTCTGTAATTTTTTTGAATAAATATATTAAAAAACAAGCCGATGCCAGTGCTTTTTCGGAGACGCCTTCGCTCGACGATTTTTTCCCGTGGTAAACGCCATTTTGTCCATAAACATCGGAAACAAAAATTTCATGAAGATTCTGTTAGAAGATAAATTTTTCCTGGTAATAACACGAGGATTTTTTTTTTCACTTTTTGACGATTTGGCGGCTGTTTGAAATCAAAGGTCGTTTTATCGACTAAAAATGTCACCTGCCAAATCGTCAAAAAGTGAAAAAAAAAAATCCTCGTGTTATTCATCAAATCAATCAATTAATTTTCATTGAAAAAACCATTAAAATCGATTGAATTTTATTCGGTCGTGACAATTAAATTCTATTGATAAAATAAATTATTAAAATTAATTCATTTTTATTGAACTCACCATTACAATCGATTCAATTTTATTAAATTACGTCGTCAAAAAAAAGGTCGAATTGAAATCAATTGATTTCAATTAAAAAATTTTTGACTGACCATTCAAACTATTCATTCTATTAAAAATCATTCAAATACATTGAGTTTCAATAAAATTCCCACTTTTCGCACTTGTGCGCGAGTGCCTGCAAACTTTGTCCTCTACAAAGAACGCCCGGGCCACCGTCTTCTCTTTCAACAGCCCAAGGGCTTTTAAATTTATTCTCTATCTTTAACTTTCCACTCTACCTTTAGTCTTATCTACCTTTTCTTTCACCACCTTTACTAGCTTCCTTTCACTGGTAGAGAATCTTCGGATTTACCGGCCGGGGAGGGTTTTAGTCGGTAGGCGCGTCCTGCAATTCTTCGCAGGCTCTGCGAATCCGACACTACCCGCATTGCGTGGGTGTCTTTAGAAGATTTCTCTCCCCGCCACACGTCGAAAAAAAAAAAAAAAAAAAATCAATCGAATTTTTTATTGTAGACAAACGACACAACCATTTAAATTAACTAATTTTTTAAATTTTATATGGAATTTACGGTAGCCAAATTCCATCAAAAAAGAAACCATTAATATTTATCGATTCTATTGACAAAACTGACAAATCGATGAATTATTGAAGGTCATGAAATTAACTGTGATTTCTATTGAGCAGAAAATTTATTGAAATCCATTCATATCTATTGAAAAAAAACCATTCAAATCGATTTGATCTTATAAGCTCATAAAATTCGCGACCATTGATTCCCATTGAGTTGCATTAATCCCCGAGCTATTTATCATTCTCTGTCGCGCCCTTCTTCCTTCATTAGTTGATTATTTTTTAGAGCTAAAAAATAGTAAAAATTTATGCAATTAGGGAAAAAAATACTTTTTTTTTTACTTTTTTTACATTTACAGAAATAGTTGAGGTGCTTAAAAATTTAAGTTAAACATTGTAACAGTGCTCGTCCGGGGAAAAACAACAACGATCCGCGTCGTCGGACCAGCAACTGTACGCATATAAAACTTCCGAGTACTCGCCATGGTTGCTGTGTTCAGTGAATTGAAGGTATTCACTGAACATTCAGTCGACTGACGACAACACATATATATATATATATATATATGCATATATATATATATACTCTGCGCTGTTGCCACGACTAGTCGCTGCAGATCAAATGACAATTCTAGAGAGTCTAATATGAAAATTAATAAATAAATAAATAATTTCCCAAGCTCTAAAACGAAAAAACTCGGACTATCACGGTTAAATAAATAAATAAATAAATAAATAAACAAATAAAACACAAAGTTTTAAACCAACAACATGCTGTGGTTTTTTAATTGAATTTTCTATAAAATAAATAAACAAAGAATACCCCAAGCTCTAAAACCTCGGAACAAAGGTCGTCAAAAATTAATTTATTGATAAATAAATAAATAAACAAATAAAACACGAAGTTTTAAACCAACAAAATGCTGAGATTTTTTAATTGAATTTTCTATAAAATAAATAAACAAATAATACCCCAAGCTCTAAAACGACAAAACCCAGACCATCAAAGATTAATTTATAAATAAATAAATAAATAAACAAATAAAACACGAAGTTTTAAACCAACAAAAGGCTGAGATTTTTTTATTGAATTTTCTATAAAATAAATAAACAAATAATACCCCAAGCTCTAAAACCTCAGAACAAAGGTTATAGTCAAAAATTAATTTATTGATAAATAAATAAATAAATAAAACACGAAGTTTTAAACTAACAAAATGCTGAGATTTTTTTATTGAATTTTCTATAAAATAAATAAACAAATATTACCCCAAGCTCTGAAACCTCGGAACGAAGCTCGTCAAAAATTAGTTTATTGATAAATAAATAAATAAATAAAACACGAAGTTTTAAACTAACAAAATGATGAGATTTTTTAATTGAATTATCTATAAAATAAATAAACAAATAATACCGCAAGCTCTAAAACCTCGGAACAAAGGTCGTCAAAAATTAATTTATTAATAAATGAATAAATAAACAAATAAAACTCGAAGTTTTATAACAACTAAATGCTGAGTTTTTTATTTAAATTTGTTGTAAAATAAATAAACATATGATAGTCTAAGCTTTTAGACCAGGGAACTAAGACAATCACTGTTAAGTTTATTAATAAACAAATAAATAAACAAATAAAACCCGACGCTTCAAACCGGGGAACTAAGACCGTCAAAAATTGATTTATTGATAAATAAATGAACAAACAAATAAAACCCGAAGTTTTATAACAAAAAAATGCTGAGTTTTCTATTTGAATTTTTTGTAAATTAGATAAACAAATAATACCCAAGCTCTAAAACCACTGAACTAAGACCACCAAGGATTAATTTATAAACAAATACATAAATAAATAAATAAATAAATAAATAAACAAATAAAACACGAAGTTTTAAACCAACAAAATGCTGAGGTTTTTTTTATTGAATTCACTATAAAATAAATAAACAAATAATGCCTCAAAGCTCCAAAACCACAGAGCACAGATTGTCAAAGATTAGTTTAAAAGAAAAAAATTAATAAAACATTAAAACCAGAGGCTTAAAAGCGACAAAACGTCCGATATTTTCAATTGAATTTGTTAATAAATAAGTAAGCAAATAATAGCTCAAGCTCTAAAACCTTGAAACCTTGAGCGCCCCATTGCAAAGATCACCGATGATATCATCGCTTTTCGCGATGATATCATCGCATTTTACGGTGATATAAACGGTGATGAAATATGCGATGATATCATCGCATACAGGTTTTACAAAAATTTCAAGAGTTCTGAAATGAAAAACTGGTTCCTTGAGCACCTGGTACAAACCAAGGTCAAGAATAAACATCTTCAGGAAGTGTTCCCCGTAACCGATGTCCGGCCGGGATCTCGGTTGCACCAGGTCGTCTACCAGGTTACCGAAACGACTTCTCCAGGAAGTTTTCCTCGCGAACGACTCCCGGGGGGTTATAGAGGAATTCGCTCGCACCAGGTCGTCTACCAGGTTACCGAAACGATTGTATATTATATGTTTATTTATTTTATAGAAAATTCAATTAAAAAACCTCAGCATTTTGTTGGTTTGAAACTTCGTGTTTTATTTGTATATTTATTTATTTATCAATAAATTAATTTTTGACGACCTTTGTTCCGAGGTTTTAGAGCTTGGGGTATTATTTGTTTATTTATTTTATAGATCATTCAATAAAAAAATCTCAGCATTTTGTTGGTTTAAAACTTCGTGTTTTATTTGTTTATTTATTTATTTATTTGTTAATTTAACCGTGATAGTCTGAGCTTTTATGTTTTAGGGCTTGAGGAATTATTTATTTATTTATTTATTTTCATATTAGACTCTCTAGAATTGTCATTTGATCTGCAGCGACTAGTCGTGGCAACAGCGCAGTATATATGGGTCAAAATAATACTTTTTTAAAAAACCGTCCGCACGAGGTTCACCGATTTTATTGCAATTTTTTTTGGCAAAAGTACTATTTAATAGAAGACTTTTGCCGCAAACTAGAGGTCTCTATCTTATTTCCGCTTGGTGCTAGATTTTTTCAAAGATTGAAAAATGGCCTATTTTTAAGCTGTTTTAAGCAATTTTAAGGTATTTTTTGAAAAATTCTAACTTTTGATCAAAATGAGATAGAAACCTCTAGTTTGCGGCAAAATTTTGTTCAAAATAAGTTCTTTTTTGTAAAAATATTTTGACAACATAGTTTGATTATTTTTATTATAATACAGTCCTACACAGATATTGCTATTTTTGCTCATTTGCAGGTATCTTCAAACGACCGTAGCTTTTTCTAGGCTAAATTTTTGTGCATATTAAAAAATTGTTAAATTTTTTTTATGAAAAAACAAAAATTTTGCGACCAACCGGAACCCTGTACGATCTTCCGCTTCCAAGATACAGCTGTTTAAAGTTTTCAAAAAACACAAAAAACGCGTTTTTTACGATTTTCACACGCATTTTTGAACAGTTTCGACCTTTTTTTTTCTCTCAAAAATATGTGGATTCTTCTCTTCATATGTTTTCAAACAAGCTCCCATAGTAATTGAAGTGCGGATTTGGGGTTTTAGTTGATTCCAAAGCATACACTTTTGACACATTTTGTGTGCTAAACTAGTGTTATTGTAACAATATACACGCTACATTTAACTTTTTCGTTCATTATAGATGTTTTGAAATTATTTTTTGGCTAAAAACTATTTAAATTCCAGTCAAAATTAGGTCGCATGCTATGAAAAATTGATACTCAACGAAATATTGATCTCAATATCAAAATGACATACTACTTTTATTCAGTTTTTTAGTTTTTTGATTCGTTAAAAATCTATGTTCAAATATTGTAAATAATATATCACTTGTTTATTTATTTTTTTCTATTTTTGAAATTACAAATAATTGATCATAGTTTATTAATTATTCTGATAAAACAATCATGGATTACTATTGCTTACTCTGAAAGAAATGATTCCAAATTTAAAATGTTATTTTTTGAATGCTATGAAGCATGCAACAATCTACCAATCTACATTCTACTTATAATTATATCCTCTTATGAAAAAGAGAACGAGAGATTCGATTAGAAAGTCGAGTCGATATATCGAATCGAAACTTGATCTTTGATTCTTGGAGCAAGAGCGCCCCCTTTTAGGCCTCTCAAAAGTGTGAACCAGCCAGACGCGCCAAATTTAAAATCTTCAGGCATGCTTGATTTAATTTTTTGTTTTTTTGTTTTTTTTTTAATTAATAAAGTGAGTAACGAAATTTAAATTTTTAATTTAATAGACAAATAAGCGGACAAGCTTACAACACCATAATCCTAGGCGTAGTGAATAACAAATAATTAACTTTTGTAATAAATAAATAAGCCGATAAGCTACAACTCCAAAATACTGGACGTACTTAGTAAAAATAATTAATTTTTTTTAATAAACAAATAAGGCGATGAGCTACAACCCCATAACATTGGGCATGGCTTAAAATTTTTTTTTATCCATGTCCAAGGTTATGGGGTGGTAAACTTGTTTTCTTAGTTGTTTATTTAAATATTTACATATTTTATATTCGCTGCACCCAATGCTATGGGGTTGTAGCTCATCGCTCATTTGTTTATAAAAGATTAATTATTTTTCATTCACTACGCCCAATGTTATGGGGTTGTGGCTCATCGGCTTATTTGTTTATTAAAAAAATTAAAATTTTTTTAGCAATACCCCAGGTTATGGAGTTGTTGCTTATCGGCTTCTTTGTTTATTAAAATAATTAATCATTTTTTCTAAGTACGCCCAGTGTTTTGGAGTGTAGCTCATCGGCTCATTTGTTTAATAAAAAAATTAATTTTTTTTCATTTGCTACGCCAACCGTCATGGGGCTCATCGGCTTATTTGTTTATTAAAAAATTTAATTATTTTTCATTCACTCTGCCCAGTGTTATGGGATTGTAGCTCATCACCTTATTTGTTTATTAAAAATATGAACATTTTTTTTAGACATGCCCAAAGTTAGGGGGTTGTAGCTTATCGCCTTATTGGTTTATTAAAAATATTATTATTTTTTATAGCCATGCCCAAGGTTATGGGGTTGTAGCTTATCGGCTTATTTGTTTATTAAAAAAAATTAATTATTTTTACTAAGTACGCCCAGTGTTTTGGAGTTGTAGCTTATCGGCTTATTTGTTTATTACAAAAGTTAATTATTAGTTATTCACTACACCTAGGGTTATGGGGTTGTAAGCTTGTCCACTTATTTGTCTATTAAAAATTTAAATTTCGTTACTCACTTTATTAATTAAAAAAAAAACAAAAAAACAAAAAATCAAATCAAGCATGCCTGAAGATTTTAAATTTGGCGCGTCTGGCTGGTTCACACTTTTGAGAGGCCTAAAAGGGGGCGCTCTTGCTCCAAGAATCAAAGATCAAGTTTCGATTCGATATATCGACTCGACTTTCTAATCGAATCTCTCATTCTCTTTTTCATAAGAGGATATAATTATAAGTAGAATGTAGATTGGTAGATAGTTGCATGCTTCATAGCATTCAAAAAATAACATTTTAAATTTGGAATCATTTCTTTCAGAGTAAGCAATAGTAATCCATGATTGTTTTATCAGAATAATTGATAAACTATGATCAATTATTTGTAATTTTAAAAATAGAAAAAAATAAATAAACAAGTGGTATATTATTTACAATATTTGAACATAGATTTTTAACGAATCAAAAAACTAAAAAACTGAATAAAAGTAGTATGTCATTTTGATATTGAGATCAATATTTCGTTGAGTATCAATTTTTCATAGCATGCGACCTAATTTTGACTGGAATTTAAATAGTTTTTAGTCAAAAAATAATTTCAAAACATCTATAATGAACGAAAAAGTTAAATGTAGCGTGTATATTGTTACAATAACACTAGTTTAGCACACAAAATGTGTCAAAAGTGTATGCTTTGGAATCAACTAAAACCCCAAATCCGCACTTCAATTACTATGGGAGCTTGTTTGAAAACATATGAAGAGAAGAATCCACATATTTTTGAGAGAAAAAAAAAGGTCGAAACTGTTCAAAAATGCGTGTGAAAATCGTAAAAAACGCGTTTTTTGTGTTTTTTGAAAACTTTAAACAGCTGTATCTTGGAAGCGGAAGATCGTACAGGGTTCCGGTTGGTCGCAAAATTTTTTTTTTTTTTCATAAAAAAAATTTAACAATTTTTTAATATGCACAAAAATTTAGCCTAGAAAAAGCTACGGTCGTTTGAAGATACCTGCAAATGAGCAAAAATAGCAATATCTGTGTAGGACTGTATTATAATAAAAATAACCAAACTATGTTGTCAAAATATTTTTACAAAAAAGAACTTATTTTGAACAAAATTTTGCCGCAAACTAGAGGTTTCTATCTCATTTTGATAAAAAGTTAGAATTTTTCAAAAAATACCTTAAAATTGCTTAAAACAGCTTAAAAATAGGCCATTTTTCAATCTTTGAAAAAATCTAGCACCAAGCAGAAATAAGATAGAGACCTCTAGTTTGCGGTAAAAGTCTTCTATTAAATAGTACTTTTGCCAAAAAATTGCAATAAAATCGATGAACCTCGTGCGGACGGTTTTTTAAAAAAGTATTTTTTTGACCCATATATATGTTGTCTCAAGTCAACTGAATGTTCAGTGAATACCTTCACTTCACTGAACTCAGCAACCATGGTACTCGCTCCTGAGTACTCCTGCAGCCGTTGCTAGTACCTGTAAATAATTAAACAGACATGCTTGAGGAGACGCGTACGCAGGCTAGCTGTCAAATGCCGGCAGTGGGCGGGGCTATTCCCCAAGCTAAAATCAAAATAAAATAAATTTCTGGAATCAATAAATTCCCTAAATGAGGAAAAGTCGAGCGGAGAAAAAAGTCTCGGTTTTTAATAAAGACTCCGGAACAACAATTAATTCTAACTCACAATTTATTAACAAAAAGAATAATAAAAATGATAGTACAAAAATTAATTGTCGCGATCCTAGAACTTAAAATCTAAAGTTCGGATGATCGCGCGAGTGGCCGAACAAAGAGAGTCGAATGTAAACAAAACAATCTGCCGGGCGACTACGCGCGCCAACTCGCAAGTTTCTACGTGTGAGTTCTGACAAGAATTCACGCGTAGAACCTTTCGGAAATAAATCCAGATAGGGAGAGAAAAATCGACAAGTTCTCTCCCTTACCGCGACACACTCCTTCACTCTATCTGCACTCGAACGCGGTTACACAAACCTTTACAGGCGCGGGTGGAGATCTCCAAGCGAAGACGGGTGGTCTACGAAAACCGCACCCACTCTTTTACAGCACTCATTCCTCGCGATGTCGTGTTTAACGAAAACCTCAACGTGACTCGCGATACAGTACTTTTTCTCTCTGACGTTGAAAGAAGATCGAGCGTCCGTGCTAACGTTCTACACACGACTGGCGCGCTTCCGTCCCATTCTACCCAGTCCGACCTCTAACGGTCGGTCCGTTCCGGAATGGTCCGCCAGCTGCTGAGCGTCAGCTGCTGGCCCACGTCCACACGGATAATCAATATCAATCGTGTGGACGGATATTTTCACCGACCATGACAACATTTAACCAAGTTAATTATTTAATAACTGATTTTTTAGTATCATATCCCTGCTGTAAAGCCACACGTATGCCACACGTGAAATGGACTTGAATTGGTTTTTTTTCTTTTGCTAAATATTTTGACGCCTATGCGGTCAGTGTGGACGACCGGTGAACTTAGTGATATTTATGCTTTGGAGATGATTTCCCCAGGAAGTTTTGACTCCGGAGGGATCAGGGTGAGCACCTGGTACACCTAGCGATACGTACGCCTTGGAGATGAATTTTCCAGGAAGTTTTGACTCCGGAGGGATTAGGGCGGACACCTGGTGTACTTGGAGATAGTTTCACATCGGAAATGATTTCCCCAGGACGTTTTGAAGTCAAAGGGGTCTAGACAGACACCTAGTGCACCGGGTAATACGAACGCCTTGGAGATGATTTTTTCAGGAAGTTTTGACTCCGGAGGGATCAGGGCGAGGACCTGGTGCACCTGGCAATACTTACGCCTAGAGAGGATTTCCCCGGGAAGTTTTAACTTCGGATGGGTCAGGGTGAACACCTGGTGCCCCTGGTGGTACGTACGCCTTGGAGATGTTTTCCCCAGGAAGTTTCGACTCCGGAGGGATCAGGGCGAGCACGTGGTGCACCTGGCGATACTTACGCCATACAGAGGATTTCCCCAGGAAGTTTCAACTTTAGATAGGTTAGGGTGGACAACTGGTGCCCCTCGTGATACGTATGCCTTGGAAATGATTTCCCCAGAAAGTTTTGACTCCGGAGGGATAATGGTGAGCACCTGGTGAGCCTGGCGATACGTACGCCTTGGAGATGATTTTCCCAGGAAGTTTTGACTCCGGAGGGATCAGGGCGAGAACCTGATGAACCTGGCAATACTTACGCCTAGAGAGGATTTCCCCGGGAAGTTTTGACTTCGGATGGGTCAGGGTGAACACCTGGTGCCCCTGGTGGTACGTACGCCTTGGAGATGATTTCCCCAGGAAGTTTCGACTCCGGAGGGATCAGGGCGAGCACGTGGTGCACCTGGCGATACTTACGCCATACAGAGGATTTCCCCAGGAAGTTTCAACTTAAGATAGGTCAAGGTGGACACCTGGTGAGCCTGGTGATACGTACACCTTGGAGATGATTCCCCCAGAAAGTATTGACTCCGGAGGGATCAGGGTGAGCACCTGGTGCACCTTGCGATACGTACGCCTTGGAGATGATTTTCCCAGGAAGTTTTGACTCCGGAGGGATCTGGGCGGACACCTGGTGTACTTGGAGATAGTTTCACATCGGAGATGATTTCCCCAGGACGTTCCGAAATCAAAGGGGGCAAGACGGACACCCAGTGCACCGGGTGAAACGATCGCCTTGGAGATGATATCCCAAGGAAGTTTTGACTCCGGAGGGATCAGGGCGAGGACCTGGTGCACCTGGCGATACTTACGCCTTAGAGAGGATTTCCCCAAAAAGTTTTTACTTCAGATGGGTCAGGCTGAACACCTGGTGCACCTGGCGATACTTACGCCTTAGAGAGGATTTCCCCAGGAAGTTTTGACTTCGGATGGGTCGGTGTGAACACTCGGTGCACCTGACGATACTTACGCCTTGGAGATGATTTCACCGAGAAGTTTCGACTCCAGAGGGATCAGGGTGAGCACCTGGTATACCTGGCAATACTTACGCTTTGGAGACGATTTCACCAGGAAGTTTCGAAACCAAAGGGGTCAAGATGGACACTCGGTGCTCCTGGCGATACTTACGCCATGGAAATTATTTTCCCAGGAAGTTTTGACTTCGGATGGACCAGGGTGAGCATTGGGAGTACTTGGAGATAGTTGCACATCGGAGATGATTTCCCCAGGAAGTTTCGAAATCGAAGGGGTCAAGATGGACACCCAGGAGGGATCAGGGCGAGGACCTGGTGCACCTGGCAATACTTACGCCATAAAGAGGGTTTCCCCAGGAAGTTTCGACTCCAGAGGGATCAGGGCGAGCACTTGGTGCACCTGACGATACTTACGCCTTGGAGATGATTTCACCAGGAAGTTTCGACTCCAGAGGGATCAGGATGAGCACCTGGTACACCTGGCGATACTCAAACCGTACAGAGGATTTCCCCAGGAAGGTTTGACTTCGGATGGGTCGGTGTGAACACTTGGTGCACCTGACGATACTTACGCCTTGGAGATGATTTCACCGAGAAGTTTCGACTCCAGAGGGATCAGGGCGAGCACCTGGTGCACCTGGCGATACTCACGCCATACAGAGGAATTCCACAGGAAGTTTCGACTTCGCATGGGTCAAGGTGAACACCTGTTGCCCCTGGTGATACGTACGCCTTGGAGATGATTTCACCGAGAAGTTTCGACTCCAGAGGGATCAGGGCGAGCACCTGGTGCACCTGGCGATACTTACGCCTTAGAGAGGATTTCCCCAGGAAGTTTTGACTTCGGATGGGTCGGTGTGAACACTCGGTGCACCTGACGATACTTACGCCTTGGAGATGATTTCACCGAGAAGTTTCGACTCCAGAGGGATCAGGGTGAGCACCTGGTATACCTGGCAATACTTACGCTTTGGAGACGATTTCACCAGGAAGTTTCGAAACCAAAGGGGTCAAGATGGACACTCGGTGCTCCTGGCGATACTTACGCCATGGAAATTATTTTCCCAGGAAGTTTTGACTTCGGATGGACCAGGGTGAGCATTTGGAGTACTTGGAGATAGTTGCACATCGGAGATGATTTCCCCAGGAAGTTTCGAAATCGAAGAGGTCAAGATGGACACCCAGTGCACCAGGTCATACAAACGCCTTGGAGATGGTTTCCCTAGGATATTTTCGCTCCGGAGGGATCAGGGCGAGGACCTGGTGCACCTGGCGATACTTACGCCTTAGAGAGGATTTCCCCAGTAAGTTTTGACTTCGGAGGGATCAGGGTGAGCACCTGGTGGGCCTGGCGATACGTACGCCTTGGAGATGATTTTCCCAGGAAGTTTTGACTCCGGAGGGATCAGGGTGAGCTCCTGGTGGGCCTGGCGATACGTACGCCTTGGAGATGATTTTCCCAGGAAGTTTTGACTCCGGAGGGATCAGGGCGAGGACCTGGTGCACCTGGCGATACGTACGCCTTGAAGTTGATTTCCCGAGAAAGTTTTGACTCCGGAGGGATCAGGGTGAGCACCTGGTGGGCCTGGCGATACGTACGCCTTGGAGATGATTTTCCCAGGAAGTTTTGACTCCGGAGGGATCTGGGCGGACACCTGGTGTACTTGGAGATAGTTTCACATCGGAGATGATTTCCTCAGGACATTTCGAAATCAAAGGGGGCAAGACGGACACCTAGTGCACCGGGTGATACGATCGCCTTGGAGATGATTTTCCCAGGAAGTTTTGACTCCGGAGGGATCAGGGTGAGCTCCTGGTGGGCCTGGCGATACGTACGCCTTGGAGATGATTTTCCCAGGAAGTTTTGACTCCGGAGGGATCAGGGTGAGGACCTGGTGCACCTGGCGATACATACGCCTTGGAGATGATTTCCCCAGAAAGTTTTGACTCCGGAGGGATCAGGGTGAGCACCTGGTGGGCCTGGCGATACGTACGCCTTGGAGATGATTTTCCCAGGAAGTTTTGACTCCGGAGGGATCTGGGCGGACACCTGGTGTACTTGGAGATAGTATCACATCGGAGATGATTTCCTCAGGACATTTCGAAATCAAAGGGGGCAAGACGGACACCTAGTGCACCGGGTGATACGATCGCCTTGGAGATGATATCTTAAGGAAGTTTTGACTCCGGAGGGATCAGGGTGAGCACCTGGTACACCTGGCGATACGTACGCCTTGGAGATGAATTTTCCAGGAAGTTTTGACTCCGGAGGGATCAGGGCGGACACCTGGTGTACTTGGAGATAGTTTCAAATCGGAAATGTTTTCCCCAGGACGTTTCGAAGTCAAAGGGGTCTAGACGGACACCTAGTTACCGGGTGATACGAACGCCTTGGAGATGATTTTTTCAGGAAGTTTTGACTCCGAAGGGATTAAGGCGAGGACCTGGTGCACCTGGCAATACTTACGCCTAGAGAGGATTTACCCGGGAAGTTTTGACTTCGGAGGGATCTGGGCGAGCACCTGGTGCACCTGGCGATACTTACGCCATAGAGAGGGTTTCCCCAGGAAGTTTCGACTTCAGATCGGTTCGGGTGGACACCTGGTGCCCCTCGCGATACGTAAGCCTTGGAGATGATTTCCCCAGGAAGTTTCGACTCCGGCGGGATCAGGGTGAGCACCTGGTGGGCCTGGCAATACGTACGCCTTGGAGATGATTTTCCCAGGAAGTTTTGACTCCGGAGGGATCTGGGCGAGCACCTGGTGCACCTGGCGATACTTACGCCATAGAGAGGGTTTCCCCAGGAAGTTTCGACTTCAGATCGGTTCGGGTGGACACCTGGTGCCCCTCGCGATACGTAAGCCTTGGAGATGATTTCCCCAGAAAGTTTTGACTCCGGAGGGATCAGGGTGAGCACCTGTTGGGCCTGGCGATACGTACGCCTTGGAGATGATTTTCCCAGGAAGTTTTGACTCCGGAGGGATCAGGGCGAGGACCTGGTGCACCTGGCGGTACTAACGCCTTAGAGAGGATTTCCCCAGAAAGATTTGACACCGGAGGGATCAGGGTGAGCACCTGGTACACCTGGCGATACGTACGCCTTGGAGATGAATTTTCCAGGAAGTTTTGACTCCGGAGGGATCAGGGCGGACACCTGGTGTACTTGGAGATAGTTTCACATCGGAAATGTTTTCCCCAGGACGTTTCGAAGTCAAAGGGGGCAAGACGGACACCTAGTGCACCGGGTGATACGATCGCCTTGGAGATGATATCCCAAGGAAGTTTTGACTCCGGAGGGATCAGGGTGAGCACCTGGTGGGCCTGGCGATACGTACGCCTTGGAGATGATTTTCCCAGGAAGTTTTGACTCCGGAGGGATCAGGGCGAGGACCTGGTGCACCTGGCGATACGTACGCCTTGGAGATGATTTCCCCAGAAAGTTTTGACTCCGGAGGGATCAGGGTGAGCACCTGGTGGGCCTGGCGATACGTACGCCTTGGAGATGATTTTCCCAGGAAGTTTTGATTCCGGAGGGATCTGGGCGGACACCTGGTGTACTTGGAGATAGTTTCACATCGGAGATGATTTTCCCAGGACGTTTCGAAATCAAAGGGGGCAAGACGGACACCTAGTGCACCGGGTGATACGATCGCCTTGGAGATGATATCCCAAGGAAGTTTTGACTCCGGAGGGATCAGGGCGAGGACCTGGTGCACCTGGCGATACTTACGCCTTAGAGAGGATTTCCCCAAAAAGTTTTTACTTCAGATGGGTCAGGCTGAACACCTGGTGCACCTGACGATACTTATGCCTTGGAGATGATTTCACCAGGAAGTTTCGACTCCAGAGGGATCAGGGCGAGCACCTGGTGCACCGGGTGATACGAAAGCATTGGGGATTATTTCCCCAGGAAGTTTTGACTCCGGAGGGATCAGGGTGAGAACCTGGTGAACCTGGCGATACTTACGCTTTGGAGACGATTTCACCAGAAAGTTTCGATACCAAAGGGGTCAAGATGGACACTTGGTGCTCCTGGCGATACTTACGCCATGGAAATTATTTTCCCAGGAAGTTTTTACTCCGGAGGGATCAGGGTGAGCATTTGAAGTACTTGGAGATAGTTGCACATCGGAGATGATTTCCCCAGGAAGTTTCGAAATCGAAGGGGTCAAGATGGACACCCATTGCACCAGGTCATACAAACGCCTTGGAGATGGTTTCCCCAGGATATTTTGGCTCCGGAGGGATCAGGGCGAGGACCTGGTGCACCTGGCGATACTTACGCCTTAGAGAGGATTTCCCCAGGAAGTTTTGACTTCGGATGGGTCGGTGTGAACACTTGGTGCACCTGACGATACTTACGCCTTGGAGAAAATTTCACCAGGAAGTTTCGACTCCACAGGGATCAGGGTGAGCACCTGGCGATACTCGAGCCATACAGAGGATTTCACCAGAAAGGTTCGACTTCACATGGGTCAAGGTGGACACCTGGTGAGCCTGGTGATACGTACACCTTGGAGATGATTTCCCCAGAAAGTATTGACTCCGGAGGGATCAGGGTGAGCACCTGGTGCACCTGGCGATATGTACGCCTTGGAGATAATTTTCCGAGGAAGTTATGACTCTGGAGGGATCAGGGCGGAAACATTGTGTACTTGGAGATAGTTTCACATCGGAAATGTTTTCCCCAGGACGTTTCGAAGTCAAAGGGGGCAAGACGGACACCTAGTGCACCGGGTGATACGATCGCCTTGGAGATGATATCCCAAGGAAGTTTTGACTCCGGAGGGATCAGGGTGAGCACCTGGTGGGCCTGGCGATACGTACGCCTTGGAGATGATTTTCCCAGGAAGTTTTGACTCCGGAGGGATCAGGGCGAGGACCTGGTGCACCTGGCGATACTCAAACCATACAGAGGATTTCCCCAGGAAGGTTCGACTTCGGATGGGTCGGTGTGAACACTTGGTGCACCTGACGATACTTACGCCTTGGAGATGATATCCCAAGGAAGTTTTGATTCCGGAGGCATCAGGGCGAGGACCTGGTGCACCTGGCGATACTTACGCCATTAAAAGGGTTTCCCCAGGAAGTTTCGACTCCAGAGGGATCAGGGCGAGCGGCTGGTGCACTTGGAGATAGTTGCGTATCGGAGTTGCTTTCCCCAGGAAGTTTCGAAATCAAAGGGGTCAAGATGGACACCTGGTATATTAAAAAATCGTCTTACAACAAATAGTGCAATTCTCCCGGATTTTTTTACGTCAAGATATTGATTATCAAGCATCTAAGTTGCACAAAATTTGCCGGATCGTTTGATCATCGAGTACTGCCCCAACGAGCTGCAAAGAGGGGTATGAAACGTTAAATAAAATCATTAAAAAAAACGAAGGATCGCAACAGTCCCTGATTTTTTTCGTCAAGGTATTGATTATCTTCTAAGTCGCACAAAATTAGCCGAGTAGTTTTCTTATCGGGAATAACCCCAACGAGCTGCAGACAGGGGGATGAAACGTTATATTAAATTGTAAAATGTAGAAAAAAAGGTTTGCAATTCTCTAAGCCCCGAATTCAACAAAATACTGATTCGCTATCTCCCATGCTCTAAACCCCGAAAACCCTGGGTGCCCGAGCGCAACAAAATACTGATTGGCTACCCCCCAAGCTCTAAGCCCCAAAAACCCTGGGCTCCCGAGTTCAACAGAATATTGATTGGCTACCTCCTAAGCTCTAAAGCCTCAAAACCCTGGGCTCCCGAGTTCAACGAAATTACTGATTAGCTACTCCCCAAGCTCCAAGCCTTCAAAACCCTGGGCACCCGAATCGAACGAAAAAACTGATCGCCTATCCCCCAAGCTCTAAGCTCCCAAAACCCTGGATACAGAGTGGAAAAATTTTACAAGTTGAAAGTACTCAATATTTGAATATCAAATCAATAAAATGTGTTTTTATTTTTTTTTTCATTCCACAAGAATGTTATGGTAAACTTTCATATACACTACTTAAAAAAATTACAATATAGCAAAAAAATTATATAAATTAAAAATATTAATAACCAATCAATAAACAAAAATTTTTACACTTTTAAGTGTGTCTTATTCGTTAAAACATTCAACTTATAGTTAATAAAAAAAATTGTTGATGACGTTGCAAAAAAAGAGTTAAACAATAAGTAAAAAACTGTTAGCTTTTTCTTAGTCAACCATGCCATTTAGGAGTTAAAATCTCAGACCTACAATTTCATAATGTATTTGAACCAGAGCAGCGTCATTAGGTTTACTAACAGAATTATTTATTTCATGCTTAAGTTAAGTAAAATGAACAAATATTTTAGAAATAATTCAACTCAGACTCCCAAGGTTTTTGAGGTTAAAACCTTGTGGGATAAATGATAGTTGATCAGTTTTTTTTTTCAACTCAGGCGCCAAGGGTTTTGTGGGCTCAAAGCTTGTAGGGTAGCCAATCAGTATTTTGTTGAGCTCTGGCGATCAGGGTTCGAGGGGCTTGGAGCTTGGGGGGGTAGCCCATCAGTTTTTTTCTTGAACTCGGGCACCCAGGGTTTTTGGGGGTTAGAGCTTGGGGGGTAGCCAATCAGTTTCTATGTTGAGCTCGGGCCCAGGGTTTTGGGGGCTTGGAGGTTGGGGGGTAGCCAATCAGTTTCTATGTTGAGCTCGGGCCCAGGGTTTTGGGGGCTTGGAGGTTGGGGGGTAGCAAATCAGTTTCTATGTTGATCTAGGGCACCCAGGGTTTTGGGAGCTTGGAGTTTGGAGGTTATCCAATCAGTATTTTGTTGAACTCGGGCGCCCAGGGTTTTGGGGGCTTAGAGCTTGGGGGGTAGCCAATCAGTTTCTGTGTTGAGCTCGGGCCCAGGGTTTTGGGGGCTTGGAGGTTGGGGGGTAGCAAATCAGTTTCTATGTTGAGCTAGGGCGCCCAGGGTTTTGGGGGCTTGGAGTTTGGAGGTTATCCAATCAGTATTTTGTTCAACTCGGGCACCCAGGGTTTTGGGGGCTTAGAGCTGGGGTGGTAGCCAATCAGTTTCTATGTTGAGCTCGGGCCCAGGGTTTTGGGGGCTTGGAGGTTGGGGGGTAGCAAATCAGTTTCTATGTTGAGCTAGGGCACCCAGGGTTTTGGGAGCTTGGAGCTTGGGGGGTAGCCAATCAGTATTTTGTTGAAATCAGGTGCCCAGGGTTCAAGGGCTTGGAGCTTGGGGGGTAGCCAGTCAGTTTTTTTCTTGAACTCGGGCACCCAGAGTTTTGGAGGCTTGGAGGTTGGGGGGTAGCCAATCAGTTTCTATGTTGAGCTAGGGCGCCCAGGGTTTTGGGAGCTTGGAGTTTGGAGGTTATCCAATCAGTATTTTGTTGAACTCGGGCGCCCAGGGTTTTGGGGGCTTAGAGCTTGAAGGGTAGCCAATCAGTTTCTATGTTGAGCTCGGGCCCAGGGTTTTGGGGGCTTGGAGGTTGGGGGGTAGCAAATCAGTTTCTATGTTGAGCTAGGGCACCCAGGGTTTTGGAAGCTTGGAGCTTGGGGGGTAGCCAATCAGTTTTTTGTTGAACTCGGGCACCCAGAGTTTTGGGGGCTTGGAGTTTGGAGGTTATCCAATCAGTATTTTGTTGAAATTGGTTACCCAGGGTTTTGGGGGGTAGCCAATCCATTTCTAAGCTGAGCGTGGGCGCCCAGGGTTTTGGGGGGCTTGGAGCTTGGGGGGTAGCCAATCAGTTTCTATGTTGAGCTCGGGCCCAGGGTTTTGGGGGCTTGGAGGTTGGGGGGTAGCCAATCAGTTTCTATGTTGAGCTCGGGCCCAGGGTTTTGGGGGCTTGGAGGTTGGGGGGTAGCAAATCAGTTTCTATGTTGATCTAGGGCACCCAGGGTTTTGGGAGCTTGGAGTTTGGAGGTTATCCAATCAGTATTTTGTTGAACTCGGGCGCCCAGGGTTTTGGGGGCTTAGAGCTTGGGGGGTAGCCAATCAGTTTCTGTGTTGAGCTCGGGCCCAGGGTTTTGGGGGCTTGGAGGTTGGGGGGTAGCAAATCAGTTTCTATGTTGAGCTAGGGCGCCCAGGGTTTTGGGGGCTTGGAGTTTGGAGGTTATCCAATCAGTATTTTGTTCAACTCGGGCACCCAGGGTTTTGGGGGCTTAGAGCTGGGGTGGTAGCCAATCAGTTTCTATGTTGAGCTCGGGCCCAGGGTTTTGGGGGCTTGGAGGTTGGGGGGTAGCAAATCAGTTTCTATGTTGAGCTAGGGCACCCAGGGTTTTGGGAGCTTGGAGCTTGGGGGGTAGCCAATCAGTATTTTGTTGAAATCAGGTGCCCAGGGTTCAAGGGCTTGGAGCTTGGGGGGTAGCCAGTCAGTTTTTTTCTTGAACTCGGGCACCCAGAGTTTTGGAGGCTTGGAGGTTGGGGGGTAGCCAATCAGTTTCTATGTTGAGCTAGGGCGCCCAGGGTTTTGGGAGCTTGGAGTTTGGAGGTTATCCAATCAGTATTTTGTTGAACTCGGGCGCCCAGGGTTTTGGGGGCTTAGAGCTTGAAGGGTAGCCAATCAGTTTCTATGTTGAGCTCGGGCCCAGGGTTTTGGGGGCTTGGAGGTTGGGGGGTAGCAAATCAGTTTCTATGTTGAGCTAGGGCACCCAGGGTTTTGGAAGCTTGGAGCTTGGGGGGTAGCCAATCAGTTTTTTGTTGAACTCGGGCACCCAGAGTTTTGGGGGCTTGGAGTTTGGAGGTTATCCAATCAGTATTTTGTTGAAATTGGTTACCCAGGGTTTTGGGGGGTAGCCAATCCATTTCTAAGCTGAGCGTGGGCGCCCAGGGTTTTGGGGGGCTTGGAGCTTGGGGGGTAGCCAATCAGTATTTTGTTGAACTCGGGCACCTAGGGTTTCAAGGGCTTGGAGCTTGGAGGGTAGCCAATCACTTTTTTTCTTGAACTCGGGCACCCAGGGTTTTGGGGGCTTGGAGTTTGGGGGTTATCCATCAGTATTTTGTTGAGCTCGGGCATCCAGGGTTTTTAAGGCCTGGAGCTTGGGGGGTAGCCAGACAGTTTTTTTCTTAAGCTCGGGCACCCAGGGTTTTGGGGGCTTGGAGTTTGGAGGTTATCCAATCAGTATTTGGTTGAACTGGGGCTCTCAGGGTTTTGTGGGCTGAAAGTTTGAGGGGTATCCGATCAGTTTCTATGTTGAGCTAGGGCGCTCAGGGTTTCGGGAGCTTGGAGCTTGAGGGGTGGCCAATCAGTTTCTATGTTGAGCTAGGGCGCCCGGGGTTTTGAGGGCATGGAGCTTGGGGGGGGGGGTAGCCAATCAGTTTCTATGTTGAGCAAGGGCAGCCAGGGTCTTGGGGGCTTGGAGCTTGGGGGGTAGCCAATCAGTTTCTATGTTGAGCTCGGGCCCAGGGTTTTGGGGGCTTGGAGGTTAGGGGGTAGCAAATCAGTTTCTATGTTGAGCTAGGGCGCCCAAGGTTTTGGGAGCTTGGAGCTTGGGGGGAAGCCAATCAGTTTCTATGTTGAACTCGGGCACCCAGGGTTTTAGGGGCTTGGAGTTTGGAGGTTATCCAATCAGTATTTTGTTGAACTCGGGCGCCCAGGGTTTTGGAGGCTTGGAGTTTAGAGGTTATTCAATCAGTATTTTGTTGAACTCAGGCACCCAGGGTTGTGTGGGCTTAAAGCTTGAGGGGTAGCCAATCAGTTTCTATGTTGAGCTAGGGCGCTCAGAGTGTCGGAAGCTTGGAGCTTGGGGGGTAACCAATCAGGTTTTTTCTTTAACTTTGGCACCCAGGTTTTTGGGGGCTTGGAGTTTGGTGGTTAACCAATCAGTATTTTGTTGAATTTGGGCGCCCAGGGTTTTGAGGGCTTAGAGCTTGGGGGTTAGCCAATCAGTTTCTATGTTGAGCTCAGGCGCCCAGGGTTTTTAGGGCTTAGAGTTTGGGGGATAGCCGATCAGTTTTTCTTATCAACTCGGGCGCCCAGGGTTTTGGGAGCTTAGAGCTTGGGGGGTAGCCAATCAGCATTTTGTTGAACTCGGGCACCTAGGGTTTCAAGGGCTTGGAGCTTGGGGGGGAGCCAATCACTTTTTTTCTTGAACTCGGGCACCCAGGGTTTTGGGGAATTAGAGTTTGGGAGTTATCCAATCAGTATTTTGTTGAGCTCGGGCACCCAGGGTTTTTAAGGCCTGGAGCTTGGGGGGTAGCCAGACAGTTTTTTTCTTGAACTCGGGCACCCAGGGTTTTGGGGGCTTAGAGTTTGGAGGTTATCCAATCAGTATTTGGTTGAACTGGGGCTCTCAGGGTTTTGTGGGCTGAAAGCTTGAGGGGTATCCGATCAGTTTCTATGTTGAGCTAGGGCGCTCAGGGTTTCGGGAACTTGGAGCTTGAGGGGTGGCCAATCAGTTTCTATGTTGCGCTAGGGCGCCCGGGGTTTTGGGGGCTTGGAGCTTGGGGGGGTAGCCAATCAGTTTCTATGTTGAGCTAGGGCGGCCAGGGTCTTGGAGGCTTGGAGGTTGGAGGGTGGCCGAACAGTTTCTATGTTGAGCTAGGGCACCCAGGGTGTTGAGAGCTTGGAGCTTGGGGGGTATACAATCAGTATTTTGTTGAACTCGGGCGCCTGGGGTTTCAAGGGCTTGGAGCTTGAGGGGTAGCCAATCAGTTTTTTTCTTGAACTTGGGCACCCAGGGTCTTGGGGGCTTGGAGTTTGGAGGTTATCCAATCATTGTTTTCTTGAACTCGGGCACCCAGGGTTTTGGGGGCTTGGAGTTTGGAGGTTATCCAATCAGTATTTTGTTGAACTCGGGCGCCCAGGGTTTTGGGAGATTAGAGCTTGGGGGGTAGCCAATCAGTTTCTATGTTGAGCTCGGGTGCCCAGGGTTTTGGGTGCTTGGAGCTTGGGGGGTAGCCAATCAGTTTCTATGTTGAGCTCAGGCACCCAGGGTTTTTAGGGCTTAGAGTTTGGGGGATAGCCGATCAGTTTTTCTTATCAATTCGGGCGCCTATGGTTTAGGGCTTAGAGCTTGGGGGGTAGCCAATCAGTTTTTTTCTTGAACTCGGGCACCCAGGGTTTTGGGAGCTTGGAGTTTGGAGGTTATCCAATCAGTATTTTGTTGAGCTCGGGCACCCAGGGTCTTGGGGGCTTGGAGTTTAGAGGTTATTCAATCAGTATTTTGTTGAACTCGGGTGCCCAGGGTTTTGGGGGCTTAGAGCTTGGGGGGTAGCCAATCAGTTTCTATGTTGAGATCGGGTGCCCAGGGTTATGGGTGCTTGGAGCTTGGGGGGTAGCCAATCAGTTATTTTCTTGAACTCGGGCACCCAGGGTTTCAAGGGCTGGGAGCTTGGGGGTTAGCCAATCAGTTTCTATGTTGAGCTCGGGTGCCCAGGGTTTTGGGTGCTTGAAGCTTGGGGGGTAGCGAGTCAGTTTTTTTCTTGAACTCAGGCACCCAGAGTTTTGGGGGCTTGGAGGTTGGGGGGTAGCCAATCAGTTTCTATGTTGAGTTAGGGCGCCCAGGGTTTTGGGAGCTTGGAGTTTGGAGGTTATCCAATCAGTATTTTGTTGAACTCGGGCACCCAGGGTTTTGGGGGCTTAGAGCTTGAAGGGTAGCCAATCAGTTTCTATGTTGAGCTCGGGCCCAGGGTTTTGGGGGCTTGGAGGTTGGGGGGTAGCAAATCAGTTTCTATGTTGAGCTAGGGCACCCAGGGTTTTGGAAGCTTGGAGCTTGGGGGGTAGCCAATCAGTTTTTTGTTGAACTCGGGCACCCAGAGTTTTGGGGGCTTGGAGTTTGGAGGTTATCCAATCAGTATTTTGTTGAAATTGGTTACCCAGGGTTTTAGGGGGTAGCCAATCCATTTCTAAGCTGAGCGTGGGCGCCCAGGGTTTTGGGGGGCTTGGAGCTTGGGGGGTAGCCAATCAGTATTTTGTTGAACTCGGGCACCTAGGGTTTCAAGGGCTTGGAGCTTGGAGGGTAGCCAATCACTTTTTTTCTTGAACTCGGGCACCCAGGGTTTTGGGGGCTTGGAGTTTGGGGGTTGTCCAATCAGTATTTTGTTGAGCTCGGGCATCCAGGGTTTTTAAGGCCTGGAGCTTGGGGGTAGCCAGACAGTTTTTTTCTTAAACTCGGGCACCCAGGGTTTTGGGGGCTTGGAGTTTGGAGGTTATCCAATCAGTATTTGGTTGAACTGGGGCTCTCAGGGTTTTGTGGGCTGAAAGTTTGAGGGGTATCCGATCAGTTTCTATGTTGAGCTAGGGCGCTCAGGGTTTCGGGAGCTTGGAGCTTGAGGGGTGGCCAATCAGTTTCTTTGTTGAGCTAGGGCGTTCGGGGTTTTGAGGGCATGGAGCTTGGGGGGGGGGGGGGGGGGTAGCCAATCAGTTTCTATGTTGAGCTAGGGCAGCCAGGGTCTTGGGGGCTTGGAGGTTGGAGGGTGGCCGAACAGTTTCTATGTTGAGCTAGGGCACCCAGGGTATTGAGAGCTTGGAGCTTGGGGGGTATACAATCAGTATTTTGTTGAAATCGGGCGCCTGGGGTTTCAAGGGCTTGGAGCTTGGGGGGTAGCCAATCAGTTTTTTTCTTGAACTCGGGCCCCCAGGGTTTTGGGGGCTTAGAGTTTGGAGGTTATCCAATCAGTATTTTGTTGAACTGGGGTGCCCAGGGTTTTGGGGGCTTAGAGCTTGGGGGGTAGCCAATCAGTTTCTATGTTGAGCTCGGGCGCCCAAGGTTTTGAGGGCTTGGAGGTTGGGGGTTATCCAATCAGTTTCTCTGTTGAGCTAGGGTGCCCAGGGTTTTAGGGGCTTGGAGGTTCGGGGGTAGCCAATCAGTTTCTATGTTGAGCTAGGGCGCCCAGGGTTTTGGGGGCTTGAAGCTTGGAGGGTAGCCAATCAGTATTTTGTTGAGCTCGGGCACCCAGGGTTTTGGGGGCTTGGAGTTTGGAGGTTATCTAATCAGTTTTTTGCTTGAACTCGGGCACCAAGGGTTTTGGGGGCTTGGAGTTTGGAGGTTATCCAATCAGTATTTTGTTGAACTCGGGCGCCCAGGGTTTTGGGGGCTTGGAGTTTGGAGGTTATCCAATCAGTATTTTGTTCAACTCGGGTGCCCAGGGTTTTAGGGGCTTAGAGCTGGGGTGGTAGCCAATCAGTTTCTAAGTTGAGCTAGGGAGCCCAGGGATTTGCGGGCTTGGAGGTTGGAGGGTAGCCAATAAGTTTCTATGTTGAGCTAGGGCACCCAGGGTGTTGAGGGCTTGAAGCTTGGGGGGTAGCCGATCAGTATTTTGTCGAACACGAACGCCTAGGGTTTCAAGGGCTTAGAGCTTGGGGGGTAGCCAATCAGTTTTTTTCTTGAACTCGGGCACCCAGGGTTTTGGGGGCTTGGAGTTTGGAGGTTATCCAATCAGTCTTTTGTTGAGCTCGGGCACCCAGGGTTTTTGGGGCTTGGAGCTTGGGGGGTAGCCAGACAGTTTTTCTCTTGAACTCAGGCACCCAGGGTTTTGGGGGCTTGGAGTTTGGGGATTATCCAATCAGTATTTCGCTGAACTCGGGCGCCCAGGGTTTTGGAGGCTTGGAGTTAGGAGGTTATTCAATCAGTATTTTGTTGAACTCAGGCACACAGGGTTTTGAGGGCTTAGAGCTTGGGGGGTAGCCAATCAGTTTCTATGTTGAGCTCGGGCCCAGGGTTTTGGAAGCTTGGAGGTTAGGGGGTAGCAAATCAGTTTCTATGTTGAACTCGGGCACCCAGGGTTTTAGGGGCTTGGAGTTTGGAGGTTATCCAATCAGTATTTTTTTGAACTCGGGCGCCCAGGGTTTTGGAGGCTTGGAGTTTGGAGGTTATTCAATCAGTATTTTGTTGAACTCGGGTACCCAGGGTTTTGGGAGCTTAGAGCTTGGGGGGTAGCCAATCAGTATTTTGTTGAACTTGGACACCCAGGTTTTTGTGGGCTCAGATCTTGCCGGGGTAGCTTATCAGTTTCTATGTTGATCCCAGGCGCCCAGGGTTTTTTGGGCTCAAAGCTTGGAGGGTAGCCAATCAGTATTTTAATGAGCTCGGGCGCCCAGGGTTTTAGGGGCTTGGTGCTTGGGAGGTAGCCAATCAGTTTTTTTCTTGAACTCGGGCACACAGGGTTTTGGAGGCTTGGAGTTTGGAGGTTATTCAATCAGTATTTTGTTGAATTCGGGTGCCCAGGGTTTTGGGGGCTTGGAGCTTGGGGGTTAGCCAATCAGTTTCTATGTTGAGCTCGGGCCCAGGGTTTTGGGGGCTTGGAGGTTGGGGGGTAGCAAATCAGTTTCTATGTTGAGCTAGGGCACCCAGGGTTTTGGGAGCTTGGAGCTTGGGGGGTAGCCAATCAGTATTTTGTTGAAATCAGGTGCCCAGGGTTCAAGGGCTTGGAGCTTGGGGGGTAGCCAGTCAGTTTTTTTCTTGAACTCGGGCACCCAGAGTTTTGGAGGCTTGGAGGTTGGGGGGTAGCCAATCAGTTTCTATGTTGAGCTAGGGCGCCCAGGGTTTTGGGAGCTTGGAGTTTGGAGGTTATCCAATCAGTATTTTGTTGAACTCGGGCGCCCAGGGTTTTGGGGGCTTAGAGCTTGAAGGGTAGCCAATCAGTTTCTATGTTGAGCTCGGGCCCAGGGTTTTGGGGGCTTGGAGGTTGGGGGGTAGCAAATCAGTTTCTATGTTGAGCTAGGGCACCCAGGGTTTTGGAAGCTTGGAGCTTGGGGGGTAGCCAATCAGTTTTTTGTTGAACTCGGGCACCCAGAGTTTTGGGGGCTTGGAGTTTGGAGGTTATCCAATCAGTATTTTGTTGAAATTGGTTACCCAGGGTTTTGGGGGGTAGCCAATCCATTTCTAAGCTGAGCGTGGGCGCCCAGGGTTTTGGGGGGCTTGGAGCTTGGGGGGTAGCCAATCAGTATTTTGTTGAACTCGGGCACCTAGGGTTTCAAGGGCTTGGAGCTTGGAGGGTAGCCAATCACTTTTTTTCTTGAACTCGGGCACCCAGGGTTTTGGGGGCTTGGAGTTTGGGGGTTATCCATCAGTATTTTGTTGAGCTCGGGCATCCAGGGTTTTTAAGGCCTGGAGCTTGGGGGGTAGCCAGACAGTTTTTTTCTTAAGCTCGGGCACCCAGGGTTTTGGGGGCTTGGAGTTTGGAGGTTATCCAATCAGTATTTGGTTGAACTGGGGCTCTCAGGGTTTTGTGGGCTGAAAGTTTGAGGGGTATCCGATCAGTTTCTATGTTGAGCTAGGGCGCTCAGGGTTTCGGGAGCTTGGAGCTTGAGGGGTGGCCAATCAGTTTCTATGTTGAGCTAGGGCGCCCGGGGTTTTGAGGGCATGGAGCTTGGGGGGGGGGGGGGGTAGCCAATCAGTTTCTATGTTGAGCAAGGGCAGCCAGGGTCTTGGGGGCTTGGAGGTTGGAGGGTGGCCGAACAGTTTCTATGTTGAGCTAGGGCACCAAGGGTATTGAGAGCTTGGAGCTTGGGGGGTATACAATCAGTATTTTGTTGAAATCGGGCGCCTGGGGTTTCAAAGGCTTGGAGGTTGGAGGGTGGCCGAACAGTTTCTATGTTGAGCTAGGGCACCCAGGGTATTGAGAGCTTGGAGCTTGGGGGGTATACAATCAGTATTTTGTTGAAATCGGGCGCCTGGGGTTTCAAGGGCTTGGAGCTTGGGGGGTAGCCAATCAGTTTTTTTCTTGAACTCGGGCACCCAGGGTTTTTGGGGCTTGGAGCTTTGGGGGTAGCCAGACAGTTTTTCTCTTGAACTCAGGCACCCAGGGTTTTGGAGGCTTGGAGTTTGGGGATTATCCAATCAGTATTTTGTTGAACTGGGGCGCCCAGGGTTTTGGGGGCTTAGAGCTTGGGGGGTAGCCAATCAGTTTCTATGTTGAGCTCGGGCGCCCAAGGTTTTGAGGGCTTGGAGGTTGGGGGTTATCCAATCAGTTTCTCTGTTGAGCTAGGGTGCCCAGGGTTTTAGGGGCTTGGAGGTTCGGGGGTAGCCAATCAGTTTCTATGTTGAGCTAGGGCGCCCAGGGTTTTGGGGGCTTGAAGCTTGGAGGGTAGCCAATCAGTATTTTGTTGAGCTCGGGCACCCAGGGTTTTGGGGGCTTGGAGTTTGGAGGTTATCTAATCAGTTTTTTGCTTGAACTCGGGCACCAAGGGTTTTGGGGGCTTGGAGTTTGGAGGTTATCCAATCAGTATTTTGTTAAACTCGGGCGCCCAGGGTTTTGGGGGCTTGGAGTTTGGAGGTTATCCAATCAGTATTTTGTTCGACTCGGGCGCCCAGGGTTTTAGGGGCTTAGAGCTGGGGTGGTAGCCAATCAGTTTCTAAGTTGAGCTAGGGAGCCCAGGGATTTGCGGGCTTGGAGGTTGGAGGGTAGCCAATAAGTTTCTATGTTGAGCTAGGGCACCCAGGGTGTTGAGAGCTTGGAGCTTGGGGGGTAGTCGATCAGTATTTTGTCGAACACGGGCGCCTAGGGTTTCAAGGGCTTAGAGCTTGGGGGGTAGACAATCAGTTTTTTTCTTGAACTCGGGCACCCAGGGTTTTGGGGGCTTGGAGTTTGGAGGTTATCCAATCAGTCTTTTGTTGAGCTCGGGCACCCAGGGTTTTTGGGGCTTGGAGCTTTGGGGGTAGCCAGACAGTTTTTCTCTTGAACTCAGGCACCCAGGGTTTTGGGGGCTTGGAGTTTGGGGATTATCCAATCAGTATTTCGCTGAACTCGGGCACCCAGGGTTTTGGGGGCTTGGAGTTTGGAGGTTATCTAATCAGTTTTTTGCTTGAACTCGGGCACCAAGGGTTTTGGGGGCTTGGAGTTTGGAGGTTATCCAATCAGTATTTTGTTGAACTCGGGCGCCCAGGGTTTTGGGGGCTTGGAGTTTGGAGGTTATCCAATCAGTATTTTGTTCGACTCGGGCGCCCAGGGTTTTAGGGGCTTAGAGCTGGGGTGGTAGCCAATCAGTTTCTAAGTTGAGCTAGGGAGCCCAGGGATTTGCGGGCTTGGAGGTTGGAGGGTAGCCAATAAGTTTCTATGTTGAGCTAGGGCACCCAGGGTGTTGAGAGCTTGGAGCTTGGGGGGTAGACAATCAGTTTTTTTCTTGAACTCGGGCACCCAGGGTTTTGGGGGCTTGGAGTTTGGAGGTTATCCAATCAGTCTTTTGTTGAGCTCGGGCACCCAGGGTTTTTGGGGCTTGGAGCTTTGGGGGTAGCCAGACAGTTTTTCTCTTGAACTCAGGCACCCAGGGTTTTGGGGGCTTGGAGTTTGGGGATTATCCAATCAGTATTTCGCTGAACTCGGGCGCCCAGGGTTTTGGAGGCTTGGAGTTAGGAGGTTATTCAATCAGTATTTTGTTGAACTCAGGCACACAGGGTTTTGAGGGCTTAGAGCTTGGGGGGTAGCCAATCAGTTTCTATGTTGAGCTCGGGCCCAGGGTTTTGGAAGCTTGAAGGTTAGGGGGTAGCAAATCAGTTTCTATGTTGAGCTAGGGCGCCCAGGGTTTTGGGAGCTTGGAGCTTGGGGGTAAGCCAATCAGTTTCTATGTTGAACTCGGGCACCCAGGGTTTTAGGGGCTTGGAGTTTGGAGGTTATCCAATCAGTATTTTTTTGAACTCGGGCGCCCAGGGTTTTGGAGGCTTGGAGTTTGGAGGGTAGCCAATCAGTATTTTGTTGAACTCGGGTACCCAGGGTTTTGTGGGCTTAAAGCTTGAGGGGTAGCCAATCAGTTTCTTTGTTGTGCTAGGGCGCTCAGAGTGTCGGAAGCTTGGAGCTGGGGGGGTAACCAATCAGGTTTTTTCTTTAACTTTGGCACCCGGGTTTTTGGGGGCTTGGAGTTTAGTGGTTAACCAATCAGTATTTTGTTGAATTTGGGCGCCCAGGGTTTTGAGGGCTTAGAGCTTGGGGGTTAGCCAATCAGTTTCTATGTTGAGCTCAGGTGCCCGGGGTTTTTAGGGCTTAGAGTTTTGGGGATAGCCGATCAGTTTTTCTTATCAACTCAGGCGCCCAGGGTTTTGGGAGCTTAGAGCTTGGGGGGTAGCCAATCAGTATTTTGTTGAACTCGGGCACCCAGGTTTTTGTGGGCTCAGATCTTGCGGGGTAGCTTATCAGTTTCTATGTTGATTCCAGGCGCCCAGGGTTTTTTGGGCTCAAAGCTTGGAGGGTAGCCAATCAATATTTTAATGAGCTCGGGCGCCCAGGGTTTTAGGGGCTTGGTGCTTGGGAGGTAGCCAATCAGTTTCTATGTTGAGATCGGGTGCCCAGGGTTATGGATGCTTGGAGCTTGGGGGGTAGCCAATCAGTTATTTTCTTGAACTCGGGCACCCAGGGTTTCAAGGGCTGGGAGCTTGGGGGTTAGCCAATCAGTTTCTATGTTGAGCTCGGGTGCCCAGGGTTTTGGGTGCTTGAAGCTTGGGGGGTAGCCAGTCAGTTTTTTTCTTGAACTCGGGCACCCAGAGTTTTGGGGGCTTGGAGGTTGGGGGGTAGCCATTCAGTTTCTATTTTGAGCTAGGGCGCCCAGGGTTTTGGGAGCTTGGAGTTTGGAGGTTATCCAATCAGTATTTTGTTGAACTCGGGCGCCCAGGGTTTTGGGGGCTTAGAGCTTGAAGGGTAGCCAATCAGTTTCTATGTTGAGCTCGGGCCCAGGGTTTTGGGGGCTTGGAGGTTGGGGGGTAGCAAATCAGTTTCTATGTTGAGCTAGGGCACCCAGGGTTTTGGAAGCTTGGAGCTTGGGGGGTAGCCAATCAGTTTTTTGTTGAACTCGGGCACCCAGAGTTTTGGGGGCTTGGAGTTTGGAGGTTATCCAATCAGTATTTTGTTGAAATTGGTTACCCAGGGTTTTAGGGGGTAGCCAATCCATTTCTAAGCTGAGCGTGGGCGCCCAGGGTTTTGGGGGGCTTGGAGCTTGGGGGGTAGCCAATCAGTATTTTGTTGAACTCGGGCACCTAGGGTTTCAAGGGCTTGGAGCTTGGAGGGTAGCCAATCACTTTTTTTCTTGAACTCGGGCACCCAGGGTTTTGGGGAATTAGAGTTTGGGAGTTATCCAATCAGTATTTTGTTGAGCTCGGGCACCCAGGGTTTTTAAGGCCTGGAGCTTGGGGGGTAGCCAGACAGTTTTTTTCTTGAACTCGGGTGCCCAGGGTTTTGGGGGCTTAGAGCTTGGGGGGTAGCCAATCAGTTTCTATGTTGAGATCGGGTGCCCAGGGTTATGGGTGCTTGGAGCTTGGGGGGTAGCCAATCAGTTATTTTCTTGAACTCGGGCACCCAGGGTTTCAAGGGCTGGGAGCTTGGGGGTTAGCCAATCAGTTTCTATGTTGAGCTCGGGTGCCCAGGGTTTTGGGTGCTTGAAGCTTGGGGGGTAGCGAGTCAGTTTTTTTCTTGAACTCAGGCACCCAGAGTTTTGGGGGGCTTGGAGCTTGGGGGGTAGCCAATCAGTATTTTGTTGAACTCGGGCACCTAGGGTTTCAAGGGCTTGGAGCTTGGAGGGTAGCCAATCACTTTTTTTCTTGAACTCGGGCACCCAGGGTTTTGGGGAATTAGAGTTTGGGAGTTATCCAATCAGTATTTTGTTGAGCTCGGGCACCCAGGGTTTTTAAGGCCTGGAGCTTGGGGGGTAGCCAGACAGTTTTTTTCTTGAACTCGGGTGCCCAGGGTTTTGGGGGCTTAGAGCTTGGGGGGTAGCCAATCAGTTTCTATGTTGAGATCGGGTGCCCAGGGTTATGGGTGCTTGGAGCTTGGGGGGTAGCCAATCAGTTATTTTCTTGAACTCGGGCACCCAGGGTTTCAAGGGCTGGGAGCTTGGGGGTTAGCCAATCAGTTTCTATGTTGAGCTCGGGTGCCCAGGGTTTTGGGTGCTTGAAGCTTGGGGGGTAGCGAGTCAGTTTTTTTCTTGAACTCAGGCACCCAGAGTTTTGGGGGCTTGGAGGTTGGGGGGTAGCCAATCAGTTTCTATGTTGAGTTAGGGCGCCCAGGGTTTTGGGAGCTTGGAGTTTGGAGGTTATCCAATCAGTATTTTGTTGAACTCGGGCGCCCAGGGTTTTGGGGGCTTAGAGCTTGAAGGGTAGCCAATCAGTTTCTATGTTGAGCTCAGGCGCCCAGGGTTTTTAGGGCTTAGAGTTTGGGGGATAGCCGATCAGTTTTTCTTATCAACTCGGGCGCCCAGGGTTTTGGGAGCTTAGAGCTTGGGGGGTAGCCAATCAGCATTTTGTTGAACTCGGGCACCTAGGGTTTCAAGGGCTTGGAGCTTGGGGGGGAGCCAATCACTTTTTTTCTTGAACTCGGGCACCCAGGGTTTTGGGGAATTAGAGTTTGGGAGTTATCCAATCAGTATTTTGTTGAGCTCGGGCACCCAGGGTTTTTAAGGCCTGGAGCTTGGGGGGTAGCCAGACAGTTTTTTTCTTGAACTCGGGCACCCAGGGTTTTGGGGGCTTAGAGTTTGGAGGTTATCCAATCAGTATTTGGTTGAACTGGGGCTCTCAGGGTTTTGTGGGCTGAAAGCTTGAGGGGTATCCGATCAGTTTCTATGTTGAGCTAGGGCGCTCAGGGTTTCGGGAACTTGGAGCTTGAGGGGTGGCCAATCAGTTTCTATGTTGCGCTAGGGCGCCCGGGGTTTTGGGGGCTTGGAGCTTGGGGGGGTAGCCAATCAGTTTCTATGTTGAGCTAGGGCGGCCAGGGTCTTGGAGGCTTGGAGGTTGGAGGGTGGCCGAACAGTTTCTATGTTGAGCTAGGGCACCCAGGGTGTTGAGAGCTTGGAGCTTGGGGGGTATACAATCAGTATTTTGTTGAACTCGGGCGCCTGGGGTTTCAAGGGCTTGGAGCTTGAGGGGTAGCCAATCAGTTTTTTTCTTGAACTTGGGCACCCAGGGTCTTGGGGGCTTGGAGTTTGGAGGTTATCCAATCATTGTTTTCTTGAACTCGGGCACCCAGGGTTTTGGGGGCTTGGAGTTTGGAGGTTATCCAATCAGTATTTTGTTGAACTCGGGCGCCCAGGGTTTTGGGAGATTAGAGCTTGGGGGGTAGCCAATCAGTTTCTATGTTGAGCTCGGGTGCCCAGGGTTTTGGGTGCTTGGAGCTTGGGGGGTAGCCAATCAGTTTCTATGTTGAGCTCAGGCACCCAGGGTTTTTAGGGCTTAGAGTTTGGGGGATAGCCGATCAGTTTTTCTTATCAATTCGGGCGCCTATGGTTTAGGGCTTAGAGCTTGGGGGGTAGCCAATCAGTTTTTTTCTTGAACTCGGGCACCCAGGGTTTTGGGAGCTTGGAGTTTGGAGGTTATCCAATCAGTATTTTGTTGAGCTCGGGCACCCAGGGTCTTGGGGGCTTGGAGTTTAGAGGTTATTCAATCAGTATTTTGTTGAACTCGGGTGCCCAGGGTTTTGGGGGCTTAGAGCTTGGGGGGTAGCCAATCAGTTTCTTTGTTGAGATCGGGTGCCCAGGGTTATGGGTGCTTGGAGCTTGGGGGGTAGCCAATCAGTTATTTTCTTGAACTCGGGCACCCAGGGTTTCAAGGGCTGGGAGCTTGGGGGTTAGCCAATCAGTTTCTATGTTGAGCTCGGGTGCCCAGGGTTTTGGGTGCTTGAAGCTTGGGGGGTAGCGAGTCAGTTTTTTTCTTGAACTCAGGCACCCAGAGTTTTGGGGGCTTGGAGGTTGGGGGGTAGCCAATCAGTTTCTATGTTGAGTTAGGGCGCCCAGGGTTTTGGGAGCTTGGAGTTTGGAGGTTATCCAATCAGTATTTTGTTGAACTCGGGCGCCCAGGGTTTTGGGGGCTTAGAGCTTGAAGGGTAGCCAATCAGTTTCTATGTTGAGCTCGGGCCCAGGGTTTTGGGGGCTTGGAGGTTGGGGGGTAGCAAATCAGTTTCTATGTTGAGCTAGGGCACCCAGGGTTTTGGAAGCTTGGAGCTTGGGGGGTAGCCAATCAGTTTTTTGTTGAACTCGGGCACCCAGAGTTTTGGGGGCTTGGAGTTTGGAGGTTATCCAATCAGTATTTTGTTGAAATTGGTTACCCAGGGTTTTAGGGGGTAGCCAATCCATTTCTAAGCTGAGCGTGGGCGCCCAGGGTTTTGGGGGGCTTGGAGCTTGGGGGGTAGCCAATCAGTATTTTGTTGAACTCGGGCACCTAGGGTTTCAAGGGCTTGGAGCTTGGAGGGTAGCCAATCACTTTTTTTCTTGAACTCGGGCACCCAGGGTTTTGGGGGCTTGGAGTTTGGGGGTTGTCCAATCAGTATTTTGTTGAGCTCGGGCATCCAGGGTTTTTAAGGCCTGGAGCTTGGGGGTAGCCAGACAGTTTTTTTCTTAAACTCGGGCACCCAGGGTTTTGGGGGCTTGGAGTTTGGAGGTTATCCAATCAGTATTTGGTTGAACTGGGGCTCTCAGGGTTTTGTGGGCTGAAAGTTTGAGGGGTATCCGATCAGTTTCTATGTTGAGCTAGGGCGCTCAGGGTTTCGGGAGCTTGGAGCTTGAGGGGTGGCCAATCAGTTTCTTTGTTGAGCTAGGGCGTTCGGGGTTTTGAGGGCATGGAGCTTGGGGGGGGGGGGGGGGTAGCCAATCAGTTTCTATGTTGAGCTAGGGCAGCCAGGGTCTTGGGGGCTTGGAGGTTGGAGGGTGGCCGAACAGTTTCTATGTTGAGCTAGGGCACCCAGGGTATTGAGAGCTTGGAGCTTGGGGGGTATACAATCAGTATTTTGTTGAAATCGGGCGCCTGGGGTTTCAAGGGCTTGGAGCTTGGGGGGTAGCCAATCAGTTTTTTTCTTGAACTCGGGCCCCCAGGGTTTTGGGGGCTTAGAGTTTGGAGGTTATCCAATCAGTATTTTGTTGAACTGGGGTGCCCAGGGTTTTGGGGGCTTAGAGCTTGGGGGGTAGCCAATCAGTTTCTATGTTGAGCTCGGGCGCCCAAGGTTTTGAGGGCTTGGAGGTTGGGGGTTATCCAATCAGTTTCTCTGTTGAGCTAGGGTGCCCAGGGTTTTAGGGGCTTGGAGGTTCGGGGGTAGCCAATCAGTTTCTATGTTGAGCTAGGGCGCCCAGGGTTTTGGGGGCTTGAAGCTTGGAGGGTAGCCAATCAGTATTTTGTTGAGCTCGGGCACCCAGGGTTTTGGGGGCTTGGAGTTTGGAGGTTATCTAATCAGTTTTTTGCTTGAACTCGGGCACCAAGGGTTTTGGGGGCTTGGAGTTTGGAGGTTATCCAATCAGTATTTTGTTGAACTCGGGCGCCCAGGGTTTTGGGGGCTTGGAGTTTGGAGGTTATCCAATCAGTATTTTGTTCAACTCGGGTGCCCAGGGTTTTAGGGGCTTAGAGCTGGGGTGGTAGCCAATCAGTTTCTAAGTTGAGCTAGGGAGCCCAGGGATTTGCGGGCTTGGAGGTTGGAGGGTAGCCAATAAGTTTCTATGTTGAGCTAGGGCACCCAGGGTGTTGAGGGCTTGAAGCTTGGGGGGTAGCCGATCAGTATTTTGTCGAACACGAACGCCTAGGGTTTCAAGGGCTTAGAGCTTGGGGGGTAGCCAATCAGTTTTTTTCTTGAACTCGGGCACCCAGGGTTTTGGGGGCTTGGAGTTTGGAGGTTATCCAATCAGTCTTTTGTTGAGCTCGGGCACCCAGGGTTTTTGGGGCTTGGAGCTTGGGGGGTAGCCAGACAGTTTTTCTCTTGAACTCAGGCACCCAGGGTTTTGGGGGCTTGGAGTTTGGGGATTATCCAATCAGTATTTCGCTGAACTCGGGCGCCCAGGGTTTTGGAGGCTTGGAGTTAGGAGGTTATTCAATCAGTATTTTGTTGAACTCAGGCACACAGGGTTTTGAGGGCTTAGAGCTTGGGGGGTAGCCAATCAGTTTCTATGTTGAGCTCGGGCCCAGGGTTTTGGAAGCTTGGAGGTTAGGGGGTAGCAAATCAGTTTCTATGTTGAACTCGGGCACCCAGGGTTTTAGGGGCTTGGAGTTTGGAGGTTATCCAATCAGTATTTTTTTGAACTCGGGCGCCCAGGGTTTTGGAGGCTTGGAGTTTGGAGGTTATTCAATCAGTATTTTGTTGAACTCGGGTACCCAGGGTTTTGGGAGCTTAGAGCTTGGGGGGTAGCCAATCAGTATTTTGTTGAACTTGGACACCCAGGTTTTTGTGGGCTCAGATCTTGCCGGGGTAGCTTATCAGTTTCTATGTTGATCCCAGGCGCCCAGGGTTTTTTGGGCTCAAAGCTTGGAGGGTAGCCAATCAGTATTTTAATGAGCTCGGGCGCCCAGGGTTTTAGGGGCTTGGTGCTTGGGAGGTAGCCAATCAATTTTTTTCTTGAACTCGGGCACACAGGGTTTTGGAGGCTTGGAGTTTGGAGGTTATTCAATCAGTATTTTGTTGAATTCGGGTGCCCAGGGTTTTGGGGGCTTGGAGCTTGGGGGTTAGCCAATCAGTTTCTATGTTGAGCTCGGGCCCAGGGTTTTGGGGGCTTGGAGGTTGGGGGGTAGCAAATCAGTTTCTATGTTGAGCTAGGGCACCCAGGGTTTTGGGAGCTTGGAGCTTGGGGGGTAGCCAATCAGTATTTTGTTGAAATCAGGTGCCCAGGGTTCAAGGGCTTGGAGCTTGGGGGGTAGCCAGTCAGTTTTTTTCTTGAACTCGGGCACCCAGAGTTTTGGAGGCTTGGAGGTTGGGGGGTAGCCAATCAGTTTCTATGTTGAGCTAGGGCGCCCAGGGTTTTGGGAGCTTGGAGTTTGGAGGTTATCCAATCAGTATTTTGTTGAACTCGGGCGCCCAGGGTTTTGGGGGCTTAGAGCTTGAAGGGTAGCCAATCAGTTTCTATGTTGAGCTCGGGCCCAGGGTTTTGGGGGCTTGGAGGTTGGGGGGTAGCAAATCAGTTTCTATGTTGAGCTAGGGCACCCAGGGTTTTGGAAGCTTGGAGCTTGGGGGGTAGCCAATCAGTTTTTTGTTGAACTCGGGCACCCAGAGTTTTGGGGGCTTGGAGTTTGGAGGTTATCCAATCAGTATTTTGTTGAAATTGGTTACCCAGGGTTTTGGGGGGTAGCCAATCCATTTCTAAGCTGAGCGTGGGCGCCCAGGGTTTTGGGGGGCTTGGAGCTTGGGGGGTAGCCAATCAGTATTTTGTTGAACTCGGGCACCTAGGGTTTCAAGGGCTTGGAGCTTGGAGGGTAGCCAATCACTTTTTTTCTTGAACTCGGGCACCCAGGGTTTTGGGGGCTTGGAGTTTGGGGGTTATCCATCAGTATTTTGTTGAGCTCGGGCATCCAGGGTTTTTAAGGCCTGGAGCTTGGGGGGTAGCCAGACAGTTTTTTTCTTAAGCTCGGGCACCCAGGGTTTTGGGGGCTTGGAGTTTGGAGGTTATCCAATCAGTATTTGGTTGAACTGGGGCTCTCAGGCTTTTGTGGGCTGAAAGTTTGAGGGGTATCCGATCAGTTTCTATGTTGAGCTAGGGCGCTCAGGGTTTCGGGAGCTTGGAGCTTGAGGGGTGGCCAATCAGTTTCTATGTTGAGCTAGGGCGCCCGGGGTTTTGAGGGCATGGAGCTTGGGGGGGGGGGGGGTAGCCAATCAGTTTCTATGTTGAGCAAGGGCAGCCAGGGTCTTGGGGGCTTGGAGGTTGGAGGGTGGCCGAACAGTTTCTATGTTGAGCTAGGGCACCAAGGGTATTGAGAGCTTGGAGCTTGGGGGGTATACAATCAGTATTTTGTTGAAATCGGGCGCCTGGGGTTTCAAAGGCTTGGAGGTTGGAGGGTGGCCGAACAGTTTCTATGTTGAGCTAGGGCACCCAGGGTATTGAGAGCTTGGAGCTTGGGGGGTATACAATCAGTATTTTGTTGAAATCGGGCGCCTGGGGTTTCAAGGGCTTGGAGCTTGGGGGGTAGCCAATCAGTTTTTTTCTTGAACTCGGGCACCCAGGGTTTTTGGGGCTTGGAGCTTTGGGGGTAGCCAGACAGTTTTTCTCTTGAACTCAGGCACCCAGGGTTTTGGAGGCTTGGAGTTTGGGGATTATCCAATCAGTATTTTGTTGAACTGGGGCGCCCAGGGTTTTGGGGGCTTAGAGCTTGGGGGGTAGCCAATCAGTTTCTATGTTGAGCTCGGGCGCCCAAGGTTTTGAGGGCTTGGAGGTTGGGGGTTATCCAATCAGTTTCTCTGTTGAGCTAGGGTGCCCAGGGTTTTAGGGGCTTGGAGGTTCGGGGGTAGCCAATCAGTTTCTATGTTGAGCTAGGGCGCCCAGGGTTTTGGGGGCTTGAAGCTTGGAGGGTAGCCAATCAGTATTTTGTTGAGCTCGGGCACCCAGGGTTTTGGGGGCTTGGAGTTTGGAGGTTATCTAATCAGTTTTTTGCTTGAACTCGGGCACCAAGGGTTTTGGGGGCTTGGAGTTTGGAGGTTATCCAATCAGTATTTTGTTAAACTCGGGCGCCCAGGGTTTTGGGGGCTTGGAGTTTGGAGGTTATCCAATCAGTATTTTGTTCGACTCGGGCGCCCAGGGTTTTAGGGGCTTAGAGCTGGGGTGGTAGCCAATCAGTTTCTAAGTTGAGCTAGGGAGCCCAGGGATTTGCGGGCTTGGAGGTTGGAGGGTAGCCAATAAGTTTCTATGTTGAGCTAGGGCACCCAGGGTGTTGAGAGCTTGGAGCTTGGGGGGTAGTCGATCAGTATTTTGTCGAACACGGGCGCCTAGGGTTTCAAGGGCTTAGAGCTTGGGGGGTAGACAATCAGTTTTTTTCTTGAACTCGGGCACCCAGGGTTTTGGGGGCTTGGAGTTTGGAGGTTATCCAATCAGTATTTTGTTTAGCTCGGGCACCCAGGGTTTTTGGGGCTTGGAGCTTTGGGGGTAGCCAGACAGTTTTTCTCTTGAACTCAGGCACCCAGGGTTTTGGGGGCTTGGAGTTTGGGGATTATCCAATCAGTATTTCGCTGAACTCGGGCACCCAGGGTTTTGGGGGCTTGGAGTTTGGAGGTTATCTAATCAGTTTTTTGCTTGAACTCGGGCACCAAGGGTTTTGGGGGCTTGGAGTTTGGAGGTTATCCAATCAGTATTTTGTTGAACTCGGGCGCCCAGGGTTTTGGGGGCTTGGAGTTTGGAGGTTATCCAATCAGTATTTTGTTCGACTCGGGCGCCCAGGGTTTTAGGGGCTTAGAGCTGGGGTGGTAGCCAATCAGTTTCTAAGTTGAGCTAGGGAGCCCAGGGATTTGCGGGCTTGGAGGTTGGAGGGTAGCCAATAAGTTTCTATGTTGAGCTAGGGCAACCAGGGTGTTGAGAGCTTGGAGCTTGGGGGGTAGACAATCAGTTTTTTTCTTGAACTCGGGCACCCAGGGTTTTGGGGGCTTGGAGTTTGGAGGTTATCCAATCAGTCTTTTGTTGAGCTCGGGCACCCAGGGTTTTTGGGGCTTGGAGCTTTGGGGGTAGCCAGACAGTTTTTCTCTTGAACTCAGGCACCCAGGGTTTTGGGGGCTTGGAGTTTGGGGATTATCCAATCAGTATTTCGCTGAACTCGGGCGCCCAGGGTTTTGGAGGCTTGGAGTTAGGAGGTTATTCAATCAGTATTTTGTTGAACTCAGGCACACAGGGTTTTGAGGGCTTAGAGCTTGGGGGGTAGCCAATCAGTTTCTATGTTGAGCTCGGGCCCAGGGTTTTGGAAGCTTGAAGGTTAGGGGGTAGCAAATCAGTTTCTATGTTGAGCTAGGGCGCCCAGGGTTTTGGGAGCTTGGAGCTTGGGGGTAAGCCAATCAGTTTCTATGTTGAACTCGGGCACCCAGGGTTTTAGGGGCTTGGAGTTTGGAGGTTATCCAATCAGTATTTTTTTGAACTCGGGCGCCCAGGGTTTTGGAGGCTTGGAGTTTGGAGGGTAGCCAATCAGTATTTTGTTGAACTCGGGTACCCAGGGTTTTGTGGGCTTAAAGCTTGAGGGGTAGCCAATCAGTTTCTTTGTTGTGCTAGGGCGCTCAGAGTGTCGGAAGCTTGGAGCTGGGGGGGTAACCAATCAGGTTTTTTCTTTAACTTTGGCACCCGGGTTTTTGGGGGCTTAGAGTTTAGTGGTTAACCAATCAGTATTTTGTTGAATTTGGGCGCCCAGGGTTTTGAGGGCTTAGAGCTTGGGGGTTAGCCAATCAGTTTCTATGTTGAGCTCAGGTGCCCGGGGTTTTTAGGGCTTAGAGTTTTGGGGATAGCCGATCAGTTTTTCTTATCAACTCAGGCGCCCAGGGTTTTGGGAGCTTAGAGCTTGGGGGGTAGCCAATCAGTATTTTGTTGAACTCGGGCACCCAGGTTTTTGTGGGCTCAGATCTTGCGGGGTAGCTTATCAGTTTCTATGTTGATTCCAGGCGCCCAGGGTTTTTTGGGCTCAAAGCTTGGAGGGTAGCCAATCAATATTTTAATGAGCTCGGGCGCCCAGGGTTTTAGGGGCTTGGTGCTTGGGAGGTAGCCAATCAGTTTCTATGTTGAGATCGGGTGCCCAGGGTTATGGATGCTTGGAGCTTGGGGGGTAGCCAATCAGTTATTTTCTTGAACTCGGGCACCCAGGGTTTCAAGGGCTGGGAGCTTGGGGGTTAGCCAATCAGTTTCTATGTTGAGCTCGGGTGCCCAGGGTTTTGGGTGCTTGAAGCTTGGGGGGTAGCCAGTCAGTTTTTTTCTTGAACTCGGGCACCCAGAGTTTTGGGGGCTTGGAGGTTGGGGGGTAGCCATTCAGTTTCTATTTTGAGCTAGGGCGCCCAGGGTTTTGGGAGCTTGGAGTTTGGAGGTTATCCAATCAGTATTTTGTTGAACTCGGGCGCCCAGGGTTTTGGGGGCTTAGAGCTTGAAGGGTAGCCAATCAGTTTCTATGTTGAGCTCGGGCCCAGGGTTTTGGGGGCTTGGAGGTTGGGGGGTAGCAAATCAGTTTCTATGTTGAGCTAGGGCACCCAGGGTTTTGGAAGCTTGGAGCTTGGGGGGTAGCCAATCAGTTTTTTGTTGAACTCGGGCACCCAGAGTTTTGGGGGCTTGGAGTTTGGAGGTTATCCAATCAGTATTTTGTTGAAATTGGTTACCCAGGGTTTTAGGGGGTAGCCAATCCATTTCTAAGCTGAGCGTGGGCGCCCAGGGTTTTGGGGGGCTTGGAGCTTGGGGGGTAGCCAATCAGTATTTTGTTGAACTCGGGCACCTAGGGTTTCAAGGGCTTGGAGCTTGGAGGGTAGCCAATCACTTTTTTTCTTGAACTCGGGCACCCAGGGTTTTGGGGGCTTGGAGTTTGGGGGTTGTCCAATCAGTATTTTGTTGAGCTCGGGCATCCAGGGTTTTTAAGGCCTGGAGCTTGGGGGTAGCCAGACAGTTTTTTTCTTAAACTCGGGCACCCAGGGTTTTGGGGGCTTGGAGTTTGGAGGTTATCCAATCAGTATTTGGTTGAACTGGGGCTCTCAGGGTTTTGTGGGCTGAAAGTTTGAGGGGTATCCGATCAGTTTCTATGTTGAGCTAGGGCGCTCAGGGTTTCGGGAGCTTGGAGCTTGAGGGGTGGCCAATCAGTTTCTTTGTTGAGCTAGGGCGTTCGGGGTTTTGAGGGCATGGAGCTTGGGGGGGGGGGGTAGCCAATCAGTTTCTATGTTGAGCTAGGGCAGCCAGGGTCTTGGGGGCTTGGAGGTTGGAGGGTGGCCGAACAGTTTCTATGTTGAGCTAGGGCACCCAGGGTATTGAGAGCTTGGAGCTTGGGGGGTATACAATCAGTATTTTGTTGAAATCGGGCGCCTGGGGTTTCAAGGGCTTGGAGCTTGGGGGGTAGCCAATCAGTTTTTTTCTTGAACTCGGGCCCCCAGGGTTTTGGGGGCTTAGAGTTTGGAGGTTATCCAATCAGTATTTTGTTGAACTGGGGTGCCCAGGGTTTTGGGGGCTTAGAGCTTGGGGGGTAGCCAATCAGTTTCTATGTTGAGCTCGGGCGCCCAAGGTTTTGAGGGCTTGGAGGTTGGGGGTTATCCAATCAGTTTCTCTGTTGAGCTAGGGTGCCCAGGGTTTTAGGGGCTTGGAGGTTCGGGGGTAGCCAATCAGTTTCTATGTTGAGCTAGGGCGCCCAGGGTTTTGGGGGCTTGAAGCTTGGAGGGTAGCCAATCAGTATTTTGTTGAGCTCGGGCACCCAGGGTTTTGGGGGCTTGGAGTTTGGAGGTTATCTAATCAGTTTTTTGCTTGAACTCGGGCACCAAGGGTTTTGGGGGCTTGGAGTTTGGAGGTTATCCAATCAGTATTTTGTTGAACTCGGGCGCCCAGGGTTTTGGGGGCTTGGAGTTTGGAGGTTATCCAATCAGTATTTTGTTCAACTCGGGTGCCCAGGGTTTTAGGGGCTTAGAGCTGGGGTGGTAGCCAATCAGTTTCTAAGTTGAGCTAGGGAGCCCAGGGATTTGCGGGCTTGGAGGTTGGAGGGTAGCCAATAAGTTTCTATGTTGAGCTAGGGCACCCAGGGTGTTGAGGGCTTGAAGCTTGGGGGGTAGCCGATCAGTATTTTGTCGAACACGAACGCCTAGGGTTTCAAGGGCTTAGAGCTTGGGGGGTAGCCAATCAGTTTTTTTCTTGAACTCGGGCACCCAGGGTTTTGGGGGCTTGGAGTTTGGAGGTTATCCAATCAGTCTTTTGTTGAGCTCGGGCACCCAGGGTTTTTGGGGCTTGGAGCTTGGGGGGTAGCCAGACAGTTTTTCTCTTGAACTCAGGCACCCAGGGTTTTGGGGGCTTGGAGTTTGGGGATTATCCAATCAGTATTTCGCTGAACTCGGGCGCCCAGGGTTTTGGAGGCTTGGAGTTAGGAGGTTATTCAATCAGTATTTTGTTGAACTCAGGCACACAGGGTTTTGAGGGCTTAGAGCTTGGGGGGTAGCCAATCAGTTTCTATGTTGAGCTCGGGCCCAGGGTTTTGGAAGCTTGGAGGTTAGGGGGTAGCAAATCAGTTTCTATGTTGAACTCGGGCACCCAGGGTTTTAGGGGCTTGGAGTTTGGAGGTTATCCAATCAGTATTTTTTTGAACTCGGGCGCCCAGGGTTTTGGAGGCTTGGAGTTTGGAGGTTATTCAATCAGTATTTTGTTGAACTCGGGTACCCAGGGTTTTGGGAGCTTAGAGCTTGGGGGGTAGCCAATCAGTATTTTGTTGAACTTGGACACCCAGGTTTTTGTGGGCTCAGATCTTGCCGGGGTAGCTTATCAGTTTCTATGTTGATCCCAGGCGCCAAGGGTTTTTTGGGCTCAAAGCTTGGAGGGTAGCCAATCAGTATTTTAATGAGCTCGGGCGCCCAGGGTTTTAGGGGCTTGGTGCTTGGGAGGTAGCCAATCAGTTTTTTTCTTGAACTCGGGCACACAGGGTTTTGGAGGCTTGGAGTTTGGAGGTTATTCAATCAGTATTTTGTTGAATTCGGGTGCCCAGGGTTTTGGGGGCTTGGAGCTTGGGGGTTAGCCAATCAGTTTCTATGTTGAGCTCGGGCCCAGGGTTTTGGGGGCTTGGAGGTTGGGGGGTAGCAAATCAGTTTCTATGTTGAGCTAGGGCACCCAGGGTTTTGGGAGCTTGGAGCTTGGGGGGTAGCCAATCAGTATTTTGTTGAAATCAGGTGCCCAGGGTTCAAGGGCTTGGAGCTTGGGGGGTAGCCAGTCAGTTTTTTTCTTGAACTCGGGCACCCAGAGTTTTGGAGGCTTGGAGGTTGGGGGGTAGCCAATCAGTTTCTATGTTGAGCTAGGGCGCCCAGGGTTTTGGGAGCTTGGAGTTTGGAGGTTATCCAATCAGTATTTTGTTGAACTCGGGCGCCCAGGGTTTTGGGGGCTTAGAGCTTGAAGGGTAGCCAATCAGTTTCTATGTTGAGCTCGGGCCCAGGGTTTTGGGGGCTTGGAGGTTGGGGGGTAGCAAATCAGTTTCTATGTTGAGCTAGGGCACCCAGGGTTTTGGAAGCTTGGAGCTTGGGGGGTAGCCAATCAGTTTTTTGTTGAACTCGGGCACCCAGAGTTTTGGGGGCTTGGAGTTTGGAGGTTATCCAATCAGTATTTTGTTGAAATTGGTTACCCAGGGTTTTGGGGGGTAGCCAATCCATTTCTAAGCTGAGCGTGGGCGCCCAGGGTTTTGGGGGGCTTGGAGCTTGGGGGGTAGCCAATCAGTATTTTGTTGAACTCGGGCACCTAGGGTTTCAAGGGCTTGGAGCTTGGAGGGTAGCCAATCACTTTTTTTCTTGAACTCGGGCACCCAGGGTTTTGGGGGCTTGGAGTTTGGGGGTTATCCATCAGTATTTTGTTGAGCTCGGGCATCCAGGGTTTTTAAGGCCTGGAGCTTGGGGGGTAGCCAGACAGTTTTTTTCTTAAGCTCGGGCACCCAGGGTTTTGGGGGCTTGGAGTTTGGAGGTTATCCAATCAGTATTTGGTTGAACTGGGGCTCTCAGGGTTTTGTGGGCTGAAAGTTTGAGGGGTATCCGATCAGTTTCTATGTTGAGCTAGGGCGCTCAGGGTTTCGGGAGCTTGGAGCTTGAGGGGTGGCCAATCAGTTTCTATGTTGAGCTAGGGCGCCCGGGGTTTTGAGGGCATGGAGCTTGGGGGGGGGGGGTAGCCAATCAGTTTCTATGTTGAGCAAGGGCAGCCAGGGTCTTGGGGGCTTGGAGGTTGGAGGGTGGCCGAACAGTTTCTATGTTGAGCTAGGGCACCAAGGGTATTGAGAGCTTGGAGCTTGGGGGGTATACAATCAGTATTTTGTTGAAATCGGGCGCCTGGGGTTTCAAGGGCTTGGAGGTTGGAGGGTGGCCGAACAGTTTCTATGTTGAGCTAGGGCACCCAGGGTATTGAGAGCTTGGAGCTTGGGGGGTATACAATCAGTATTTTGTTGAAATCGGGCGCCTGGGGTTTCAAGGGCTTGGAGCTTGGGGGGTAGCCAATCAGTTTTTTTCTTGAACTCGGGCACCCAGGGTTTTTGGGGCTTGGAGCTTTGGGGGTAGCCAGACAGTTTTTCTCTTGAACTCAGGCACCCAGGGTTTTGGAGGCTTGGAGTTTGGGGATTATCCAATCAGTATTTTGTTGAACTGGGGCGCCCAGGGTTTTGGGGGCTTAGAGCTTGGGGGGTAGCCAATCAGTTTCTATGTTGAGCTCGGGCGCCCAAGGTTTTGAGGGCTTGGAGGTTGGGGGTTATCCAATCAGTTTCTCTGTTGAGCTAGGGTGCCCAGGGTTTTAGGGGCTTGGAGGTTCGGGGGTAGCCAATCAGTTTCTATGTTGAGCTAGGGCGCCCAGGGTTTTGGGGGCTTGAAGCTTGGAGGGTAGCCAATCAGTATTTTGTTGAGCTCGGGCACCCAGGGTTTTGGGGGCTTGGAGTTTGGAGGTTATCTAATCAGTTTTTTGCTTGAACTCGGGCACCAAGGGTTTTGGGGGCTTGGAGTTTGGAGGTTATCCAATCAGTATTTTGTTAAACTCGGGCGCCCAGGGTTTTGGGGGCTTGGAGTTTGGAGGTTATCCAATCAGTATTTTGTTCGACTCGGGCGCCCAGGGTTTTAGGGGCTTAGAGCTGGGGTGGTAGCCAATCAGTTTCTAAGTTGAGCTAGGGAGCCCAGGGATTTGCGGGCTTGGAGGTTGGAGGGTAGCCAATAAGTTTCTATGTTGAGCTAGGGCACCCAGGGTGTTGAGAGCTTGGAGCTTGGGGGGTAGTCGATCAGTATTTTGTCGAACACGGGCGCCTAGGGTTTCAAGGGCTTAGAGCTTGGGGGGTAGACAATCAGTTTTTTTCTTGAACTCGGGCACCCAGGGTTTTGGGGGCTTGGAGTTTGGAGGTTATCCAATCAGTCTTTTGTTGAGCTCGGGCACCCAGGGTTTTTGGGGCTTGGAGCTTTGGGGGTAGCCAGACAGTTTTTCTCTTGAACTCAGGCACCCAGGGTTTTGGGGGCTTGGAGTTTGGGGATTATCCAATCAGTATTTCGCTGAACTCGGGCACCCAGGGTTTTGGGGGCTTGGAGTTTGGAGGTTATCTAATCAGTTTTTTGCTTGAACTCGGGCACCAAGGGTTTTGGGGGCTTGGAGTTTGGAGGTTATCCAATCAGTATTTTGTTGAACTCGGGCGCCCAGGGTTTTGGGGGCTTGGAGTTTGGAGGTTATCCAATCAGTATTTTGTTCGATTCGGGCGCCCAGGGTTTTAGGGGCTTAGAGCTGGGGTGGTAGCCAATCAGTTTCTAAGTTGAGCTAGGGAGCCCAGGGATTTGCGGGCTTGGAGGTTGGAGGGTAGCCAATAAGTTTCTATGTTGAGCTAGGGCACCCAGGGTGTTGAGAGCTTGGAGCTTGGGGGGTAGACAATCAGTTTTTTTCTTGAACTCGGGCACCCAGGGTTTTGGGGGCTTGGAGTTTGGAGGTTATCCAATCAGTCTTTTGTTGAGCTCGGGCACCCAGGGTTTTTGGGGCTTGGAGCTTTGGGGGTAGCCAGACAGTTTTTCTTTTGAACTCAGGCACCCAGGGTTTTGGGGGCTTGGAGTTTGGGGATTATCCAATCAGTATTTCGCTGAACTCGGGCGCCCAGGGTTTTGGAGGCTTGGAGTTAGGAGGTTATTCAATCAGTATTTTGTTGAACTCAGGCACACAGGGTTTTGAGGGCTTAGAGCTTGGGGGGTAGCCAATCAGTTTCTATGTTGAGCTCGGGCCCAGGGTTTTGGAAGCTTGAAGGTTAGGGGGTAGCAAATCAGTATTTTGTTGAGCTCGGGCACCCAGGGTTTTGGGGGCTTGGAGTTTGGAGGTTATCTAATCAGTTTTTTGCTTGAACTCGGGCACCAAGGGTTTTGGGGGCTTGGAGTTTGGAGGTTATCCAATCAGTATTTTGTTAAACTCGGGCGCCCAGGGTTTTGGGGGCTTGGAGTTTGGAGGTTATCCAATCAGTATTTTGTTCGACTCGGGCGCCCAGGGTTTTAGGGGCTTAGAGCTGGGGTGGTAGCCAATCAGTTTCTAAGTTGAGCTAGGGAGCCCAGGGATTTGCGGGCTTGGAGGTTGGAGGGTAGCCAATAAGTTTCTATGTTGAGCTAGGGCACCCAGGGTGTTGAGAGCTTGGAGCTTGGGGGGTAGTCGATCAGTATTTTGTCGAACACGGGCGCCTAGGGTTTCAAGGGCTTAGAGCTTGGGGGGTAGACAATCAGTTTTTTTCTTGAACTCGGGCACCCAGGGTTTTGGGGGCTTGGAGTTTGGAGGTTATCCAATCAGTCTTTTGTTGAGCTCGGGCACCCAGGGTTTTTGGGGCTTGGAGCTTTGGGGGTAGCCAGACAGTTTTTCTCTTGAACTCAGGCACCCAGGGTTTTGGGGGCTTGGAGTTTGGGGATTATCCAATCAGTATTTCGCTGAACTCGGGCACCCAGGGTTTTGGGGGCTTGGAGTTTGGAGGTTATCTAATCAGTTTTTTGCTTGAACTCGGGCACCAAGGGTTTTGGGGGCTTGGAGTTTGGAGGTTATCCAATCAGTATTTTGTTGAACTCGGGCGCCCAGGGTTTTGGGGGCTTGGAGTTTGGAGGTTATCCAATCAGTATTTTGTTCGACTCGGGCGCCCAGGGTTTTAGGGGCTTAGAGCTGGGGTGGTAGCCAATCAGTTTCTAAGTTGAGCTAGGGAGCCCAGGGATTTGCGGGCTTGGAGGTTGGAGGGTAGCCAATAAGTTTCTATGTTGAGCTAGGGCACCCAGGGTGTTGAGAGCTTGGAGCTTGGGGGGTAGACAATCAGTTTTTTTCTTGAACTCGGGCACCCAGGGTTTTGGGGGCTTGGAGTTTGGAGGTTATCCAATCAGTCTTTTGTTGAGCTCGGGCACCCAGGGTTTTTGGGGCTTGGAGCTTTGGGGGTAGCCAGACAGTTTTTCTTTTGAACTCAGGCACCCAGGGTTTTGGGGGCTTGGAGTTTGGGGATTATCCAATCAGTATTTCGCTGAACTCGGGCGCCCAGGGTTTTGGAGGCTTGGAGTTAGGAGGTTATTCAATCAGTATTTTGTTGAACTCAGGCACACAGGGTTTTGAGGGCTTAGAGCTTGGGGGGTAGCCAATCAGTTTCTATGTTGAGCTCGGGCCCAGGGTTTTGGAAGCTTGAAGGTTAGGGGGTAGCAAATCAGTTTCTATGTTGAGCTAGGGCGCCCAGGGTTTTGGGAGCTTGGAGCTTGGGGGTAAGCCAATCAGTTTCTATGTTGAACTCGGGCACCCAGGGTTTTAGGGGCTTGGAGTTTGGAGGTTATCCAATCAGTATTTTTTTGAACTCGGGCGCCCAGGGTTTTGGAGGCTTGGAGTTTGGAGGGTAGCCAATCAGTATTTTGTTGAACTCGGGTACCCAGGGTTTTGTGGGCTTAAAGCTTGAGGGGTAGCCAATCAGTTTCTTTGTTGTGCTAGGGCGCTCAGAGTGTCGGAAGCTTGGAGCTGGGGGGGTAACCAATCAGGTTTTTTCTTTAACTTTGGCACCCGGGTTTTTGGGGGCTTGGAGTTTAGTGGTTAACCAATCAGTATTTTGTTGAATTTGGGCGCCCAGGGTTTTGAGGGCTTAGAGCTTGGGGGTTAGCCAATCAGTTTCTATGTTGAGCTCAGGTGCCCGGGGTTTTTAGGGCTTAGAGTTTTGGGGATAGCCGATCAGTTTTTCTTATCAACTCAGGCGCCCAGGGTTTTGGGAGCTTAGAGCTTGGGGGGTAGCCAATCAGTATTTTGTTGAACTCGGGCACCCAGGTTTTTGTGGGCTCAGATCTTGCGGGGTAGCTTATCAGTTTCTATGTTGATTCCAGGCGCCCAGGGTTTTTTGGGCTCAAAGCTTGGAGGGTAGCCAATCAATATTTTAATGAGCTCGGGCGCCCAGGGTTTTAGGGGCTTGGTGCTTGGGAGGTAGCCAATCAGTTTCTATGTTGAGATCGGGTGCCCAGGGTTATGGATGCTTGGAGCTTGGGGGGTAGCCAATCAGTTATTTTCTTGAACTCGGGCACCCAGGGTTTCAAGGGCTGGGAGCTTGGGGGTTAGCCAATCAGTTTCTATGTTGAGCTCGGGTGCCCAGGGTTTTGGGTGCTTGAAGCTTGGGGGGTAGCCAGTCAGTTTTTTTCTTGAACTCGGGCACCCAGAGTTTTGGGGGCTTGGAGGTTGGGGGGTAGCCATTCAGTTTCTATTTTGAGCTAGGGCGCCCAGGGTTTTGGGAGCTTGGAGTTTGGAGGTTATCCAATCAGTATTTTGTTGAACTCGGGCGCCCAGGGTTTTGGGGGCTTAGAGCTTGAAGGGTAGCCAATCAGTTTCTATGTTGAGCTCGGGCCCAGGGTTTTGGGGGCTTGGAGGTTGGGGGGTAGCAAATCAGTTTCTATGTTGAGCTAGGGCACCCAGGGTTTTGGAAGCTTGGAGCTTGGGGGGTAGCCAATCAGTTTTTTGTTGAACTCGGGCACCCAGAGTTTTGGGGGCTTGGAGTTTGGAGGTTATCCAATCAGTATTTTGTTGAAATTGGTTACCCAGGGTTTTAGGGGGTAGCCAATCCATTTCTAAGCTGAGCGTGGGCGCCCAGGGTTTTGGGGGGCTTGGAGCTTGGGGGGTAGCCAATCAGTATTTTGTTGAACTCGGGCACCTAGGGTTTCAAGGGCTTGGAGCTTGGAGGGTAGCCAATCACTTTTTTTCTTGAACTCGGGCACCCAGGGTTTTGGGGGCTTGGAGTTTGGGGGTTGTCCAATCAGTATTTTGTTGAGCTCGGGCATCCAGGGTTTTTAAGGCCTGGAGCTTGGGGGTAGCCAGACAGTTTTTTTCTTAAACTCGGGCATCCAGGGTTTTGGGGGCTTGGAGTTTGGAGGTTATCCAATCAGTATTTGGTTGAACTGGGGCTCTCAGGGTTTTGTGGGCTGAAAGTTTGAGGGGTATCCGATCAGTTTCTATGTTGAGCTAGGGCGCTCAGGGTTTCGGGAGCTTGGAGCTTGAGGGGTGGCCAATCAGTTTCTATGTTGAGCTAGGGCGCCCGGGGTTTTGAGGGCATGGAGCTTGGGGGGGGGGGGGGGGTAGCCAATCAGTTTCTATGTTGAGCTAGGGCAGCCAGGGTCTTGGGGGCTTGGAGGTTGGAGGGTGGCCGAACAGTTTCTATGTTGAGCTAGGGCACCCAGGGTATTGAGAGCTTGGAGCTTGGGGGGTAGCCAATCAGTTTTTTTCTTGAACTCGGGCACCCAGGGTTTTGGGGGCTTAGAGTTTGGAGGTTATCCAATCAGTATTTTGTTGAACTGGGGTGCCCAGGGTTTTAGGGGCTTAGAGCTTGGGGGGTAGCCAATCAGTTTTATGTTGAGCTCGGGCGCCCAAGGTTTTGAGGGCTTGGAGGTTGGGGGTTATCCAATCAGTTTCTCTGTTGAGCTAGGGTGCCCAGGGTTTTAGGGGCTTGGAGGTTCGGGGGTAGCCAATCAGTTTCTATGTTGAGCTAGGGCGCCCAGGGTTTTGGGGGCTTGAAGCTTGGAGGGTAGCCAATCAGTATTTTGTTGAGCTCGGGCACCCAGGGTTTTGGGGGCTTGGAGTTTGGAGGTAATCTAATCAGTTTTTTGCTTGAACTCGGGCACCAAGGGTTTTGGGGGCTTGGAGTTTGGAGGTTATCCAATCAGTATTTTGTTGAACTCGGGCGCCCAGGGTTTTGGGGGCTTGGAGTTTGGAGGTTATCCAATCAGTATTTTGTTCAACTCGGGCGCCCAGGGTTTTAGGGGCTTAGAGCTGGGGTGGTAGCCAATCAGTTTCTAAGTTGAGCTAGGGAGCCCAGGGATTTGCGGGCTTGGAGGTTGGAGGGTAGCCAATAAGTTTCTATGTTGAGCTAGGGCACCCAGGGTGTTGAGGGCTTGGAGCTTGGGGGGTAGCCGATCAGTATTTTGTTGAACACGAACGCCTAGGGTTTCAAGGGCTTAGAGCTTGGGGGGTAGCCAATCAGTTTTTTTCTTGAACTCGGGCACCCAGGGTTTTGGGGGCTTGGAGTTTGGAGGTTATCCAATCAGTCTTTTGTTGAGCTCGGGCACCCAGGGTTTTTGGGGCTTGGAGCTTGGGGGGTAGCCAGACAGTTTTTCTCTTGAACTCAGGCACCCAGGGTTTTGGGGGCTTGGAGTTTGGGGATTATTCAATCAGTATTTTGTTGAACTCAGGCACACAGGGTTTTGAGGGCTTAGAGCTTGGGGGGTAGCCAATCGGTTTCTATGTTGAGCTCGGGCCCAGGGTTTTGGAAGCTTGGAGTTTGGAGGTTATCCAATCAGTATTTTGTTGAATTTGGGCGCCCAGGGTTTTGAGGGCTTAGAGCTTGGGGGTTAGCCAATCAGTTTCTATGTTGAGCTCAGGCGCCCAGGGTTTTGGGAGCTTAGAGCTTGGGGGGTAGCCAATCAGTATTTTGTTGAACTTGGGCACCCAGGTTTTTGTGGGCTCAGATCTTGCCGGGTAGCTTATCAGTTTCTATGTTGATCCCAGGCGCCCAGGGTTTTTTGGGCTCAAAGCTTGGAGGGTAGCCAATCAGTATTTTAATGAGCTCGGGCGCCCAGGGTTTAGGGGCTTGGTGCTTGGGAGGTAGCCAATCAGTTTCTATGTTGAGATCGGGTGCCCAGGGTTATGGGTGCTTGGAGCTTGGGGGGTAGCCAATCAGTTATTTTCTTGAACTCGGGCACCCAGGGTTTCAAGGGCTGGGAGCTTGGGGGTTAGCCAATCAGTTTCTATGTTGAGCTCGGGTGCCCAGGGTTTTGGGTGCTTGAAGCTTGGGGGGTAGCCAATCAGTTTCTATGTTGAGCTCAGGCGCCCAGGGTTTTTAGGGCTTAGAGTTTGGGGGATAGTCGACCAGTTTTTCTTATCAATTCGGGCGCCTATGGTTTAGGGCTTAGAGCTTGGGGGGTAGCCAATCAGTTTTTTTCTTGAACTCGGGCACCCAGGGTTTTGGAGGCTTGGAGTTTAGAGGTTCTCCAAACAGTATTTTGTTGAGCTCGGGCACCCAGGGTTTTTGGGGCTTGGAGCTTGGGGGGTAGCCAATCAGTTTATTTCTTGAACTCGGGCACACAGGGTTTTGGAGGCTTGGAGTTTGGAGGTTATTCAATCAGTATTTTGTTGAATTCGGGTGCCCAGGGTTTTGGGGGCTTGGAGCTTGGGGGTTAGCCAATCAGTTTCTATGTTGAGCTCAGGCGCCCAGGGTTTTTAGGGCTTAGAGTTTGGGGGATAGCCGATCAGTTTTTCTTATCAACTCAGGCGTCCATGGTTTTGAGGGCTTAGAGCTTGGGGGGTAGCCAATCAGTTTTTTTCTTGAACTCGGGCACTCAGGGTTTTGGGATCGTGGAGTTTGGGGATTATCCAATCAGTATTTTGTTGAACTCGGGCGCCCAGGGTTTTGGGGGCTTAGAGCTTGGGGGGTAGCCAATCAGTTTCAATGTTGAGCTCGGGCGCCCAGGGTTTTAAGGGCTTGGAGCTTGGGAGGTAGCCAATCAGTTTCTATGTTGAGCTCGGGTGCCCAGGGTTTTGGGGGCTTGGAGTTTGGAGGATATCCAATCAGTATTTTGTTGAACTCGGGCGCACAGGGTTTTGGGGGCTTAGAGCTTGGGGGATAGCCAATCAGTTTTTTTCTTGAACTCTGGCACCCAGGGTTTTGGGGGTTTGAAATTTGGGGGTTATCCAATCAGTATTTTGTTGAACTTGGGCGCCCAGGGTTTTGAGGGCTTAGAGCTTGGGGGGAAGCCAATCAGTTTTTTTCTTGAACTCGGGCGCCCAGGGTTTTGAGTGCTAGGAGCTTGGGGGATAGCCAATCAGTTTTTTGTTGAACTCGGGCGCCCAGGGTTTCAAGGGCTTGGAGCTTGGGGGGTAGCCAGTCAGTTTTTTTCTTGAACTCGGGCACCCAGGGTTTTGGGGGCTTGGAGTTTGGAGGTTATTCAATCAGTATTTTGTTGAACCTTGGCGCCCAGGGTTTTGGAGGCTTGGAGTTAGGAGGTTATTCAATCAGTATTTTGTTGAACTCAGGCGCACAGGGTTTTGGAGGCTTGGAGTTAGGAGGTTATTCAATCAGTATTTTGTTGAACACAGGCGCACAGGGTTTTGGGGGCTTGGAGCTTGGGGGGTAGCCAATCAGTTTCTATGTTGAGCTCGGGCCCAGGGTTTTGGGGGCTTGGAGGTTAGGGGGTAGCAAATCAGTTTCTATGTTGAGCTAGGGCGCCCAAGGTTTTGGGAGCTTGGAGCTTGGGGGGAAGCCAATCAGTTTCTATGTTGAACTCGGGCACCCAGGGTTTTAGGGGCTTGGAGTTTGGAGGTTATCCAATCAGTATTTTGTTGAACTCGGGCGCCCAGGGTTTTGGAGGCTTGGAGTTTAGAGGTTATTCAATCAGTATTTTGTTGAACTCAGGCACCCAGGGTTGTGTGGGCTTAAAGCTTGAGGGGTAGCCAATCAGTTTCTATGTTGAGCTAGGGCGCTCAGAGTGTCGGAAGCTTGGAGCTTGGGGGGTAACCAATCAGGTTTTTTCTTTAACTTTGGCACCCAGGTTTTTGGGGGCTTGGAGTTTGGTGGTTAACCAATCAGTATTTTGTTGAATTTGGGCGCCCAGGGTTTTGAGGGCTTAGAGCTTGGGGGTTAGCCAATCAGTTTCTATGTTGAGCTCAGGCGCCCAGGGTTTTTAGGGCTTAGAGTTTGGGGGATAGCCGATCAGTTTTTCTTATCAACTCGGGCGCCCAGGGTTTTGGGAGCTTAGAGCTTGGGGGGTAGCCAATCAGCATTTTGTTGAACTCGGGCACCTAGGGTTTCAAGGGCTTGGAGCTTGGGGGGGAGCCAATCACTTTTTTTCTTGAACTCGGGCACCCAGGGTTTTGGGGAATTAGAGTTTGGGAGTTATCCAATCAGTATTTTGTTGAGCTCGGGCACCCAGGGTTTTTAAGGCCTGGAGCTTGGGGGGTAGCCAGACAGTTTTTTTCTTGAACTCGGGCACCCAGGGTTTTGGGGGCTTAGAGTTTGGAGGTTATCCAATCAGTATTTGGTTGAACTGGGGCTCTCAGGGTTTTGTGGGCTGAAAGCTTGAGGGGTATCCGATCAGTTTCTATGTTGAGCTAGGGCGCTCAGGGTTTCGGGAACTTGGAGCTTGAGGGGTGGCCAATCAGTTTCTATGTTGCGCTAGGGCGCCCGGGGTTTTGGGGGCTTGGAGCTTGGGGGGGTAGCCAATCAGTTTCTATGTTGAGCTAGGGCGGCCAGGGTCTTGGAGGCTTGGAGGTTGGAGGGTGGCCGAACAGTTTCTATGTTGAGCTAGGGCACCCAGGGTGTTGAGAGCTTGGAGCTTGGGGGGTATACAATCAGTATTTTGTTGAACTCGGGCGCCTGGGGTTTCAAGGGCTTGGAGCTTGAGGGGTAGCCAATCAGTTTTTTTCTTGAACTTGGGCACCCAGGGTCTTGGGGGCTTGGAGTTTGGAGGTTATCCAATCATTGTTTTCTTGAACTCGGGCACCCAGGGTTTTGGGGGCTTGGAGTTTGGAGGTTATCCAATCAGTATTTTGTTGAACTCGGGCGCCCAGGGTTTTGGGAGATTAGAGCTTGGGGGGTAGCCAATCAGTTTCTATGTTGAGCTCGGGTGCCCAGGGTTTTGGGTGCTTGGAGCTTGGGGGGTAGCCAATCAGTTTCTATGTTGAGCTCAGGCACCCAGGGTTTTTAGGGCTTAGAGTTTGGGGGATAGCCGATCAGTTTTTCTTATCAATTCGGGCGCCTATGGTTTAGGGCTTAGAGCTTGGGGGGTAGCCAATCAGTTTTTTTCTTGAACTCGGGCACCCAGGGTTTTGGGAGCTTGGAGTTTGGAGGTTATCCAATCAGTATTTTGTTGAGCTCGGGCACCCAGGGTCTTGGGGGCTTGGAGTTTAGAGGTTATTCAATCAGTATTTTGTTGAACTCGGGTGCCCAGGGTTTTGGGGGCTTAGAGCTTGGGGGGTAGCCAATCAGTTTCTATGTTGAGATCGGGTGCCCAGGGTTATGGGTGCTTGGAGCTTGGGGGGTAGCCAATCAGTTATTTTCTTGAACTCGGGCACCCAGGGTTTCAAGGGCTGGGAGCTTGGGGGTTAGCCAATCAGTTTCTATGTTGAGCTCGGGTGCCCAGGGTTTTGGGTGCTTGAAGCTTGGGGGGTAGCGAGTCAGTTTTTTTCTTGAACTCAGGCACCCAGAGTTTTGGGGGCTTGGAGGTTGGGGGGTAGCCAATCAGTTTCTATGTTGAGTTAGGGCGCCCAGGGTTTTGGGAGCTTGGAGTTTGGAGGTTATCCAATCAGTATTTTGTTGAACTCGGGCGCCCAGGGTTTTGGGGGCTTAGAGCTTGAAGGGTAGCCAATCAGTTTCTATGTTGAGCTCGGGCCCAGGGTTTTGGGGGCTTGGAGGTTGGGGGGTAGCAAATCAGTTTCTATGTTGAGCTAGGGCACCCAGGGTTTTGGAAGCTTGGAGCTTGGGGGGTAGCCAATCAGTTTTTTGTTGAACTCGGGCACCCAGAGTTTTGGGGGCTTGGAGTTTGGAGGTTATCCAATCAGTATTTTGTTGAAATTGGTTACCCAGGGTTTTAGGGGGTAGCCAATCCATTTCTAAGCTGAGCGTGGGCGCCTAGGGTTTTGGGGGGCTTGGAGCTTGGGGGGTAGCCAATCAGTATTTTGTTGAACTCGGGCACCTAGGGTTTCAAGGGCTTGGAGCTTGGAGGGTAGCCAATCACTTTTTTTCTTGAACTCGGGCACCCAGGGTTTTGGGGGCTTGGAGTTTGGGGGTTGTCCAATCAGTATTTTGTTGAGCTCGGGCATCCAGGGTTTTTAAGGCCTGGAGCTTGGGGGTAGCCAGACAGTTTTTTTCTTAAACTCGGGCACCCAGGGTTTTGGGGGCTTGGAGTTTGGAGGTTATCCAATCAGTATTTGGTTGAACTGGGGCTCTCAGGGTTTTGTGGGCTGAAAGTTTGAGGGGTATCCGATCAGTTTCTATGTTGAGCTAGGGCGCTCAGGGTTTCGGGAGCTTGGAGCTTGAGGGGTGGCCAATCAGTTTCTTTGTTGAGCTAGGGCGTTCGGGGTTTTGAGGGCATGGAGCTTGGGGGGGGGGGGGGGTAGCCAATCAGTTTCTATGTTGAGCTAGGGCAGCCAGGGTCTTGGGGGCTTGGAGGTTGGAGGGTGGCCGAACAGTTTCTATGTTGAGCTAGGGCACCCAGGGTATTGAGAGCTTGGAGCTTGGGGGGTATACAATCAGTATTTTGTTGAAATCGGGCGCCTGGGGTTTCAAGAGCTTGGAGCTTGGGGGGTAGCCAATCAGTTTTTTTCTTGAACTCGGGCCCCCAGGGTTTTGGGGGCTTAGAGTTTGGAGGTTATCCAATCAGTATTTTGTTGAACTGGGGTGCCCAGGGTTTTGGGGGCTTAGAGCTTGGGGGGTAGCCAATCAGTTTCTATGTTGAGCTCGGGCGCCCAAGGTTTTGAGGGCTTGGAGGTTGGGGGTTATCCAATCAGTTTCTCTGTTGAGCTAGGGTGCCCAGGGTTTTAGGGGCTTGGAGGTTCGGGGGTAGCCAATCAGTTTCTATGTTGAGCTAGGGCGCCCAGGGTTTTGGGGGCTTGAAGCTTGGAGGGTAGCCAATCAGTATTTTGTTGAGCTCGGGCACCCAGGGTTTTGGGGGCTTGGAGTTTGGAGGTTATCTAATCAGTTTTTTGCTTGAACTCGGGCACCAAGGGTTTTGGGGGCTTGGAGTTTGGAGGTTATCCAATCAGTATTTTGTTGAACTCGGGCGCCCAGGGTTTTGGGGGCTTGGAGTTTGGAGGTTATCCAATCAGTATTTTGTTCAACTCGGGTGCCCAGGGTTTTAGGGGCTTAGAGCTGGGGTGGTAGCCAATCAGTTTCTAAGTTGAGCTAGGGAGCCCAGGGATTTGCGGGCTTGGAGGTTGGAGGGTAGCCAATAAGTTTCTATGTTGAGCTAGGGCACCCAGGGTGTTGAGGGCTTGAAGCTTGGGGGGTAGCCGATCAGTATTTTGTCGAACACGAACGCCTAGGGTTTCAAGGGCTTAGAGCTTGGGGGGTAGCCAATCAGTTTTTTTCTTGAACTCGGGCACCCAGGGTTTTGGGGGCTTGGAGTTTGGAGGTTATCCAATCAGTCTTTTGTTGAGCTCGGGCACCCAGGGTTTTTGGGGCTTGGAGCTTGGGGGGTAGCCAGACAGTTTTTCTCTTGAACTCAGGCACCCAGGGTTTTGGGGGCTTGGAGTTTGGGGATTATCCAATCAGTATTTCGCTGAACTCGGGCGCCCAGGGTTTTGGAGGCTTGGAGTTAGGAGGTTATTCAATCAGTATTTTGTTGAACTCAGGCACACAGGGTTTTGAGGGCTTAGAGCTTGGGGGGTAGCCAATCAGTTTCTATGTTGAGCTCGGGCCCAGGGTTTTGGAAGCTTGGAGGTTAGGGGGTAGCAAATCAGTTTCTATGTTGAACTCGGGCACCCAGGGTTTTAGGGGCTTGGAGTTTGGAGGTTATCCAATCAGTATTTTTTTGAACTCGGGCGCCCAGGGTTTTGGAGGCTTGGAGTTTGGAGGTTATTCAATCAGTATTTTGTTGAACTCGGGTACCCAGGGTTTTGGGAGCTTAGAGCTTGGGGGGTAGCCAATCAGTATTTTGTTGAACTTGGACACCCAGGTTTTTGTGGGCTCAGATCTTGCCGGGGTAGCTTATCAGTTTCTATGTTGATCCCAGGCGCCCAGGGTTTTTTGGGCTCAAAGCTTGGAGGGTAGCCAATCAGTATTTTAATGAGCTCGGGCGCCCAGGGTTTTAGGGGCTTGGTGCTTGGGAGGTAGCCAATCAGTTTTTTTCTTGAACTCGGGCACACAGGGTTTTGGAGGCTTGGAGTTTGGAGGTTATTCAATCAGTATTTTGTTGAATTCGGGTGCCCAGGGTTTTGGGGGCTTGGAGCTTGGGGGTTAGCCAATCAGTTTCTATGTTGAGCTCAGGCGCCCAGGGTTTTTAGGGCTTAGAGTTTGGGGGATAGCCGACCAGTTTTTCTTATCAACTTGGGTGCCCAGGGTTTTGAGGGCTTAGAGCTTGGGGGGAAGCCAATCAGTTTTTTTCTTGAACTCGGGCGCCCAGGGTTTTGAGTGCTAGGAGCTTGGGGGATAGCCAATCAGTTTTTTGTTGAACTCGGGCGCCCAGGGTTTCAAGGGCTTGGAGCTTGGGGGGTAGTCAGTCAGTTTTTTTCTTGAACTCGGGCACCCAGGGTTTTGGGAGCTTGGAGTTTGGAGGTTATTCAATCAGTATTTTGTTGAACCTTGGCGCCCAGGGTTTTGGAGGCTTGGAGTTAGGAGGTTATTCAATCAGTATTTCGTTGAACTCAGGCGCACAGGGTTTTGGAGGCTTGGAGTTAGGAGGTTATTCAATCAGTATTTTGTTGAACACAGGCGCACAGGGTTTTGGGGGCTTGGAGCTTGGGGGGTAGCCAATCAGTTTCTATGTTGAGCTCGGGCCCAGGGTTTTGGGGGCTTGGAGGTTAGGGGGTAGCAAATCAGTTTCTATGTTGAGCTAGGGCGCCCAAGGTTTTGGGAGCTTGGAGCTTGGGGGGAAGCCAATCAGTTTCTATGTTGAACTCGGGCACCCAGGGTTTTAGGGGCTTGGAGTTTGGAGGTTATCCAATCAGTATTTTGTTGAACTCGGGCGCCCAGGGTTTTGGAGGCTTGGAGTTTGGAGGTTATTCAATCAGTATTTTGTTGAACTCAGGCACCCAGGGTTTTGTGGGCTTAAAGCTTGAGGGGTAGCCAATCAGTTTCTATGTTGAGCTAGGGCGCTCAGAGTGTCGGAAGCTTGGAGCTTGGGGGGTAACCAATCAGGTTTTTTCTTTAACTTTGGCACCCAGGTTTTTGGGGGCTTGGAGTTTGGTGGTTAACCAATCAGTATTTTGTTGAATTTGGGCGCCCAGGGTTTTGAGGGCTTAGAGCTTGGGGGTTAGCCAATCAGTATTTGGTTGAACTGGGGCTCTCAGGGTTTTGTGGGCTGAAAGCTTGAGGGGTATCCGATCAGTTTCTATGTTGAGCTAGGGCGTTCAGGGTTTCGGGAACTTGGAGCTTGAGGGGTGGCCAATCAGTTTCTATGTTGCGCTAGGGCGCCCGGGGTTTTGGGGGCTTGGAGCTTGGGTGGGTAGCCAATCAGTTTCTATGTTGAGCTAGGGCGGCCAGGGTCTTGGAGGCTTGGAGGTTGGAGGGTGGCCGAACAGTTTCTATGTTGAGCTAGGGCACCCAGGGTGTTGAGAGCTTGGAGCTTGGGGGGTATACAATCAGTATTTTGTTGAACTCGTGCGCCTGGGGTTTCAAGGGCTTGGAGCTTGAGGGGTAGCCAATCAGTTTTTTTCTTGAACTTGGGCACCCAGGGTCTTGGGGGCTTGGAGTTTGGAGGTTATCCAATCATTTTTTTTCTTGAACTCGGGCACCCAGGGTTTTGGGGGCTTGGAGTTTGGAGGTTATCCAATCAGTATTTTGTTGAACTCGGGCGCCCAGGGTTTTGGGAGATTAGAGCTTGGGGGGTAGCCAATCAGTTTCTATGTTGAGCTCGGGTGCCCAGGGTTTTGGGTGCTTGGAGCTTGGGGGGTAGCCAATCAGTTTCTATGTTAAGCTCAGGCACCCAGGGTTTTTAGGGCTTAGAGTTTGGGGGATAGCCGACCAGTTTTTCTTATCAACTTGGGTGCCCAGGGTTTTGAGGGCTTAGAGCTTGGGGGGAAGCCAATCGGTTTTTTTCTTGAACTCGGGCACCCAGGGTTTTGGGGGCTTGGAGTTTGGAGGTTATCCAATCAGTATTTTGTTGAGCTCGGGCATCCAGGGTTTTGGGGGCTTGGAGTTTAGAGGTTATTCAATCAGTATTTTGTTGAACTCGGGTGCCCAGGGTTTTGGGGGCTTAGAGCTTGGGGGGTAGCCAATCAGTTTCTATGTTGAGCTCAGGCACCCAGGGTTTTTAGGGCTTAGAGTTTGGGGGATAGCCGATCAGTTTTTCTTATCAATTCGGGCGCCTATGGTTTAGGGCTTAGAGCTTGGGGCTAGCCAATCAGTTTTTTTCTTGAACTCGGGCACCCAGGGTTTTGGGGGCTTGGAGTTTGGAGGTTATCCAATCAGTATTTTGTTGAGCTCGGGCACCCAGGGTTTTAAGGGGTTTGGAGCTTGGGGGGTAGCCAATCAGTTTTTTTCTTGAACTCGGGCACACAGGGTTTTGGAGGCTTGGAGTTTAGAGGTTATTCAATCAGTATTTTGTTGAACTCGGGTGCCCAAGGTTTTGGGGGCTTAGAGCTTGGGGGGTAGCCAATCAGTTTCTATGTTGAGCTCGGGTGCCCAGGGTTTTGGGGGCTTGGAGTTTGGGGATTATCCAATCAGTATTTTGTTGAGCTCGGGTGCCCAGGGTTTCAAGGGCTTGGAGCTTGGGGGGTAGCCAGTCAGTTTTTTTCTTGAACTGGGGCGCCCAGGGTTTTGGGGGCTTAGAGCTTGGGGGGTAGCCAATCAGTTTCTATGTTGAGCTCGGGCCCAGGGTTTTGGGGGGTAGCCGATCCGTTTCTAAGCTGAGCGTGGGCACCCAGGGTTTTGGGGGGCTTGGAGCTTGGGGAGTAGCCAACCAGTTTTTTTCTTTAACTCGGGTACCCAGGGTTTTGGGGGCTTGGAGTTTGGGGGTTACCCAATCAGTATTTTGTTGAAATCGGGCACGCAGGTTTTTCGGGGCTCAGATCTTGGGGGGTAGCCAATCAGTTTCTATGTTGATCCCAGGCGCCCAGGGTTTTGTGGGCTCAAAGCTTGGAGGGTAGCCAATCAGTTTCTATGTTGAGCTAGGGCACTGAAGGTTTCGGGAGCTTTGAGCTTGAGGGGTATCCAATCAGTTCTTATGTTGAGCTAGGGCCCAGGGTTTTGGGGGCTTGGAGGTTGGGGGGTAGCCAATCAGTTTCTATGTTGAGCTAGGGCGCCCAGGGTTTTGGGAGCTTGGAGTTTGGGGGATAGCCGATCAGTTTTTCTTATCAACTCGGGCGCCCAGGGTTTTGAGGGCTTAGAGCTTGGAGGTTATCTAATCAGTATTTTGTTGAGCTTGGGCACCCAGGGTCTTGGGGGCTTGGAGTTTGGAGGTTATCCAATCAGTTTTTTTCTTGAACTCGGGCACCCAGGGTTTTGGGGGCTTGGAGTTTGGAGGTTAACCAATCAGTATTTTGTTGAACTCGGGAACCCAGGGTTTTTGGGGCTTGGAGTTTTGGGGTTATCCAATCAGTATTTTGTTGAACTCGGGCGCCCAGTGTTTTAAGGGCTTAGAGCTTGGGGAGTAGCCAATCAGTTTCTATGTTGAGCTTGGGCGCCCATGGTTTTGGGGGTTTGGAGGTTGGGGGTTATCTAATCAGTTTCTATGTTGAGCTAGGGCGCCCAGGGTTTTGAGGGCTTGGAGCTTGGGGGGTAGCCAATCAGTATTTTGTTGAACTCGGGCGCCCAGGGTTTCAAGGGCTTGTAGCTTGGGGGGTAGCCAGTCAGTTTTTTTCTTGAACTCGGGCACCCAGGGTTTTTGGGGCTTGGAGTTTTGGGGTTATCCAATCAGTATTTTGTTGAACTCGGGCGCCCAGTGTTTTAAGGGCTTAGAGCTTGGGGAGTAGCCAATCAGTTTCTATGTTGAGCTTGGGCGCCCATGGTTTTGGGGGTTTGGAGGTTGGGGGTTATCTAATCAGTTTCTATGTTGAGCTAGGGCGCCCAGTGTTCTGGGGGCTTGGAGCTTGGGGGGTAGCCAATCAGTATTTTGTTGAACTCGGTCGTCCAGGGTTTTGGGGGATAGCCAATCAGTTTCTATGTTAAGCGTGGGCGCCCAGGGTTTTGGGAGCTTAGAGCTTGGGAGGTAGCTAAGCAGAATTTTGTTTAACTCGGGCTCAGGGTTTTGTGGGCTTAAAGCTTGAGGGGTAGCCAATAAGTTTCTATGTTGAGCTAGGGCGCTCAGAGTTGCGGAGGCTTGGAGTTTGGGGGGTAGCCAATCAGTTTTTTTCTTGAACTCGGGCACCCAGGGTTTTGGGGGCTTGGAGTTTGGAGGTTAACCAATCAGTATTTTGTTGAACTCGGGAACCCAGGGTTTTTGGGGCTTGGAGTTTTGGGGTTATCCAATCAGTATTTTGTTGAACTCGGGCGCCCAGTGTTTTAAGGGCTTAGAGCTTGGGGAGTAGCCAATCAGTTTCTATGTTGAGCTTGGGCGCCCATGGTTTTGGGGGTTTGGAGGTTGGGGGTTATCTAATCAGTTTCTATGTTGAGCTAGGGCGCCCAGGGTTTTGAGGGCTTGGAGCTTGGGGGGTAGCCAATCAGTATTTTGTTGAACTCGGGCGCCCAGGGTTTCAAGGGCTTGTAGCTTGGGGGGTAGCCAGTCAGTTTTTTTCTTGAACTCGGGCACCCAGGGTTTTTGGGGCTTGGAGTTTTGGGGTTATCCAATCAGTATTTTGTTGAACTCGGGCGCCCAGTGTTTTAAGGGCTTAGAGCTTGGGGAGTAGCCAATCAGTTTCTATGTTGAGCTTGGGCGCCCATGGTTTTGGGGGTTTGGAGGTTGGGGGTTATCTAATCAGTTTCTATGTTGAGCTAGGGCGCCCAGTGTTCTGGGGGCTTGGAGCTTGGGGGGTAGCCAATCAGTATTTTGTTGAACTCGGTCGTCCAGGGTTTTGGGGGATAGCCAATCAGTTTCTATGTTAAGCGTGGGCGCCCAGGGTTTTGGGAGCTTAGAGCTTGGGAGGTAGCTAAGCAGAATTTTGTTTAACTCGGGCTCAGGGTTTTGTGGGCTTAAAGCTTGAGGGGTAGCCAATAAGTTTCTATGTTGAGCTAGGGCGCTCAGAGTTGCGGAGGCTTGGAGTTTGGGGGGTAGCCAATCAGTTTTTTTCTTGAACTCGGGCACCCAGGGTTTTGGGGGCTTGGAGTTTGGAGGTTAACCAATCAGTATTTTGTTGAACTCGGGCGCCCAGGGTTTTGGGGGCTTCGAGCTTGGGGGGTAGCCAATCAGTTTCTATGTTGAACTCGGGTGCCCATGGCTTTGGGGGCTTGGAGGTTGGGGGTTATCCAATCAGTTTCTAGGTTGAGCTAGGGCGCCCAGGGTTTTGAGGGCTTGGAGCTTGGGGGGTAGCCAATCAGTATTTTGTTGAACTCGGGCGCCCAGGGTTTCAAGGGCTTGGAGCTTGGGGGGTAGCCAGTCAGTTTTTTTCTTGAACTCGGGCACCCAGGGTTTTTGGGGCTTGGAGTTTTGGGGTTATCCAATCAGTATTTTGTTGAACTCGGGCGCCCAGTGTTTTGAGGGCTTAGAGCTTGGGAGGTAGCTAAGCAGAATTTTGTTTAACTCGGGCTCAGGGTTTTGTGGGCTTAAAGCTTGAGGGGTAGCCAATCAGTTTCTATGTTGAGCTAGGGCGCTCAGAGTGTCGGAAGCTTGGAGCTGGGGGGGGTAACCAATCAGGTTTTTTCTTCATCTTTGGCACCCAGGTTTTTGGGGGCTTGGAGTTTGGTGGTTAACCAATCAGTATTTTGTTGAATTTGGGCACCCAGGGTTTTGGGGGCTTGGAGTTAGGAGGTTATTCAATCAGTATTTTGTTGAACTCAGGTGCACAGGGTTTTGGGGGCTTAGAGCTTGGGGGATAGCCAATCAGTTTTTTCCTTGAACTCTGTCACCCAGGGTTTTGGGGGCTTGGAGCTTGGGGGGTAGCCAATCAGTATTTTGTTGAACTCGGGCACCCAGGGTTTCAAGGGCTTGGAGCTTGGGGGTTAGCCAATCAGTTTCTATGTTGAGCTCAGGCGCCCAGGGTTTTTAGGGCTTAGAGTTTGGGGGATAGCCGATCAGTTTTTCTTATCAACTCGGGTGCCCAGGGTTTTGGGGGCTAAGAGCTTGGAGGTTATCTAATCAGTATTTTGTTGAGCTTGGGCACCCAGGGTCTTGGGGGCTTGGAGTTTGGAGGTTATCCAATCAGTTTTTTTCTTGAACTCGGGCACCCAGGGTTTTGGGGGCTTGGAGTTTGGAGGTTATCCAATCAGTATTTTGTTGAACTCGGGTGCCCAGGTTTTTGGGGGCTTAGAGCTTGGGGGGTAGCCAATCAGTTTCTATGTCGAGCTCGGGTGCCCAGGGTTTTGGGTGCTTGGAGCTTGGGGGGTAGCCAATCAGTTTCTATGTTGAGCTCAGGCACCCAGGGTTTTTAGGGCTTAGAGTTTGGGGGAAAGCCGATCAGTTTTTCTTATCAATTCGGGCGCCTATGGTTTAGGGCTTAGAGCTTGGGGGGTAGCCAATCAGTTTTTTTCTTGAACTCGGGCACCCAGGGTTTTAGGGTCTTGGAGTTTGGAGGTTATCCAATCAGTATTTTGTTGAGCTCGGGCACCCAGGATTTTGGGGGCTTGGAGCTTGGGGGGTAGCCAATCAGTTTTTTTCTTGAACTCGGGCACACAGGGTTTTGGAGGCTTGGAGTTTAGAGGTTATTCAATCAGTATTTTGTTGAACTCGGGTGCCCAGGGTTTTGGGGGCTCAGAGCTCGGGGGGTAGCCAATCAGTTTCTATGTTGAGCTCGGGTGCCCAGGGTTTTGGGGGCTTGGAGTTTGGGGATTATCCAATCAGTATTTTGTTGAGCTCGGGTGCCCAGGGTTTTGGGTGCTTGGAGCTTGGGGGGCAGCCAATCAGGATTTGTTGAACTCTGTCGCCCAGGGTTTCAATGGCTTGGAGCTTGGGGGGTAGCCAGTCAGTTTTTTTCTTGAACTGGGGCGCCCAGGGTTTTGGGGGCTTAGAGCTTGGGGGGTAGCCAATCAGTTTCTATGTTGAGCTCGGGCCCAGGGTTTTGGGGGGTAGCCAATCCGTTTCTAAGCTGAGCGTGGGCGCCCAGGGTTTTGGGGGGCTTGGAACTTGGGGGGTAGCCAATCAGTTTTTTTCTTTAACTCGGGTACCCAGGGTTTTGGGGGCTTGGAGTTTGGGGGTTATCCAATCTGTATTTTGTTGAAATCGGGCACGCAGGTTTTTGGGGGCTCAGATCTTGGGGGGTAGCCAATCAGTTTCTATGTTGATCCCAGGCGCCCAGGGTTTTGTGGGCTCAAAGCTTGGAGGGTAGCCAATCAGTTTCTATGTTGAGCTAGGGCACTGAAGGTTTCGGGAGCTTTGAGCTTGAGGGGTATCCAATCAGTTCTTATGTTGAGCTATGGCCCAGGGTTTTGGGGGCTTGGAGGTTGGGGGGTAGCCAATCAGTTTCTATGTTGAGCTAGGGCGCCCAGGGTTTTGGGAGCTTGGAGTTTGGGGGATAGCCGATCAGTTTTTCTTATCAACTCGGGCGCCCAGGGTTTTGAGGGCTTAGAGCTTGGAAGTTATCTAATCAGTATTTTGTTGAGCTTGGGCACCCAGGGTCTTGGGGGCTTGGAGTTTGGAGGTTATCCAATCAGTTTTTTTCTTGAACTCGGGCACCCAGGGTTTTGGGGGCTTGGAGTTTGGAGGTTAACCAATCAGTATTTTGTTGAACTTGGGCGCCCAGGATTTTGGGGGCTTCGAGCTTGGGGGGTAGCCAATCAGTTTCTATGTTGAACTCGGGCGCCCATGGTTTTGGGGGCTTGGAGGTTGGGGTTTATCCAATCAGTTTCTATGTTGAGCTAGGGCGCCCAGGGTTTTGAGGGCTTGGAGCTTGGGGGGGGGGGGGGGGGGGGGTAGCCAATCAGTTTCTATGTTGAGCAAGGGCAGCCAGGGTCTTGGGAGCTTGGAGCTTGAGGGGTGGCCAATCAGTTTCTATGTTGAGCTAGGGCGCCCGGGGTTTTGAGGGCATGGAGCTTGGGGGGGGGGGGGTAGCCAATCAGTTTCTATGTTGAGCAAGGGCAGCCAGGGTCTTGGGGGCTTGGAGGTTGGAGGGTGGCCGAACAGTTTCTATGTTGAGCTAGGGCACCAAGGGTATTGAGAGCTTGGAGCTTGGGGGGTATACAATCAGTATTTTGTTGAAATCGGGCGCCTGGGGTTTCAAGGGCTTGGAGGTTGGAGGGTGGCCGAACAGTTTCTATGTTGAGCTAGGGCACCCAGGGTATTGAGAGCTTGGAGCTTGGGGGGTATACAATCAGTATTTTGTTGAAATCGGGCGCCTGGGGTTTCAAGGGCTTGGAGCTTGGGGGGTAGCCAATCAGTTTTTTTCTTGAACTCGGGCACCCAGGGTTTTTGGGGCTTGGAGCTTTGGGGGTAGCCAGACAGTTTTTCTCTTGAACTCAGGCACCCAGGGTTTTGGAGGCTTGGAGTTTGGGGATTATCCAATCAGTATTTTGTTGAACTGGGGCGCCCAGGGTTTTGGGGGCTTAGAGCTTGGGGGGTAGCCAATCAGTTTCTATGATGAGCTCGGGCGCCCAAGGTTTTGAGGGCTTGGAGGTTGGGGGTTATCCAATCAGTTTCTCTGTTGAGCTAGGGTGCCCAGGGTTTTAGGGGCTTGGAGGTTCGGGGGTAGCCAATCAGTTTCTATGTTGAGCTAGGGCGCCCAGGGTTTTGGGGGCTTGAAGCTTGGAGGGTAGCCAATCAGTATTTTGTTGAGCTCGGGCACCCAGGGTTTTGGGGGCTTGGAGTTTGGAGGTTATCTAATCAGTTTTTTGCTTGAACTCGGGCACCAAGGGTTTTGGGGGCTTGGAGTTTGGAGGTTATCCAATCAGTATTTTGTTAAACTCGGGCGCCCAGGGTTTTGGGGGCTTGGAGTTTGGAGGTTATCCAATCAGTATTTTGTTCGACTCGGGCGCCCAGGGTTTTAGGGGCTTAGAGCTGGGGTGGTAGCCAATCAGTTTCTAAGTTGAGCTAGGGAGCCCAGGGATTTGCGGGCTTGGAGGTTGGAGGGTAGCCAATAAGTTTCTATGTTGAGCTAGGGCACCCAGGGTGTTGAGAGCTTGGAGCTTGGGGGGTAGTCGATCAGTATTTTGTCGAACACGGGCGCCTAGGGTTTCAAGGGCTTAGAGCTTGGGGGGTAGACAATCAGTTTTTTTCTTGAACTCGGGCACCCAGGGTTTTGGGGGCTTGGAGTTTGGAGGTTATCCAATCAGTCTTTTGTTGAGCTCGGGCACCCAGGGTTTTTGGGGCTTGGAGCTTTGGGGGTAGCCAGACAGTTTTTCTCTTGAACTCAGGCACCCAGGGTTTTGGGGGCTTGGAGTTTGGGGATTATCCAATCAGTATTTCGCTGAACTCGGGCACCCAGGGTTTTGGGGGCTTGGAGTTTGGAGGTTATCTAATCAGTTTTTTGCTTGAACTCGGGCACCAAGGGTTTTGGGGGCTTGGAGTTTGGAGGTTATCCAATCAGTATTTTGTTGAACTCGGGCGCCCAGGGTTTTGGGGGCTTGGAGTTTGGAGGTTATCCAATCAGTATTTTGTTCGACTCGGGCGCCCAGGGTTTTAGGGGCTTAGAGCTGGGGTGGTAGCCAATCAGTTTCTAAGTTGAGCTAGGGAGCCCAGGGATTTGCGGGCTTGGAGGTTGGAGGGTAGCCAATAAGTTTCTATGTTGAGCTAGGGCACCCAGGGTGTTGAGAGCTTGGAGCTTGGGGGGTAGACAATCAGTTTTTTTCTTGAACTCGGGCACCCAGGGTTTTGGGGGCTTGGAGTTTGGAGGTTATCCAATCAGTCTTTTGTTGAGCTCGGGCACCCAGGGTTTTTGGGGCTTGGAGCTTTGGGGGTAGCCAGACAGTTTTTCTCTTGAACTCAGGCACCCAGGGTTTTGGGGGCTTGGAGTTTGGGGATTATCCAATCAGTATTTCGCTGAACTCGGGCGCCCAGGGTTTTGGAGGCTTGGAGTTAGGAGGTTATTCAATCAGTATTTTGTTGAACTCAGGCACACAGGGTTTTGAGGGCTTAGAGCTTGGGGGGTAGCCAATCAGTTTCTATGTTGAGCTCGGGCCCAGGGTTTTGGAAGCTTGAAGGTTAGGGGGTAGCAAATCAGTTTCTATGTTGAGCTAGGGCGCCCAGGGTTTTGGGAGCTTGGAGCTTGGGGGTAAGCCAATCAGTTTCTATGTTGAACTCGGGCACCCAGGGTTTTAGGGGCTTGGAGTTTGGAGGTTATCCAATCAGTATTTTTTTGAACTCGGGCGCCCAGGGTTTTGGAGGCTTGGAGTTTGGAGGGTAGCCAATCAGTATTTTGTTGAACTCGGGTACCCAGGGTTTTGTGGGCTTAAAGCTTGAGGGGTAGCCAATCAGTTTCTTTGTTGTGCTAGGGCGCTCAGAGTGTCGGAAGCTTGGAGCTGGGGGGGTAACCAATCAGGTTTTTTCTTTAACTTTGGCACCCGGGTTTTTGGGGGCTTGGAGTTTAGTGGTTAACCAATCAGTATTTTGTTGAATTTGGGCGCCCAGGGTTTTGAGGGCTTAGAGCTTGGGGGTTAGCCAATCAGTTTCTATGTTGAGCTCAGGTGCCCGGGGTTTTTAGGGCTTAGAGTTTTGGGGATAGCCGATCAGTTTTTCTTATCAACTCAGGCGCCCAGGGTTTTGGGAGCTTAGAGCTTGGGGGGTAGCCAATCAGTATTTTGTTGAACTCGGGCACCCAGGTTTTTGTGGGCTCAGATCTTGCGGGGTAGCTTATCAGTTTCTATGTTGATTCCAGGCGCCCAGGGTTTTTTGGGCTCAAAGCTTGGAGGGTAGCCAATCAATATTTTAATGAGCTCGGGCGCCCAGGGTTTTAGGGGCTTGGTGCTTGGGAGGTAGCCAATCAGTTTCTATGTTGAGATCGGGTGCCCAGGGTTATGGATGCTTGGAGCTTGGGGGGTAGCCAATCAGTTATTTTCTTGAACTCGGGCACCCAGGGTTTCAAGGGCTGGGAGCTTGGGGGTTAGCCAATCAGTTTCTATGTTGAGCTCGGGTGCCCAGGGTTTTGGGTGCTTGAAGCTTGGGGGGTAGCCAGTCAGTTTTTTTCTTGAACTCGGGCACCCAGAGTTTTGGGGGCTTGGAGGTTGGGGGGTAGCCATTCAGTTTCTATTTTGAGCTAGGGCGCCCAGGGTTTTGGGAGCTTGGAGTTTGGAGGTTATCCAATCAGTATTTTGTTGAACTCGGGCGCCCAGGGTTTTGGGGGCTTAGAGCTTGAAGGGTAGCCAATCAGTTTCTATGTTGAGCTCGGGCCCAGGGTTTTGGGGGCTTGGAGGTTGGGGGGTAGCAAATCAGTTTCTATGTTGAGCTAGGGCACCCAGGGTTTTGGAAGCTTGGAGCTTGGGGGGTAGCCAATCAGTTTTTTGTTGAACTCGGGCACCCAGAGTTTTGGGGGCTTGGAGTTTGGAGGTTATCCAATCAGTATTTTGTTGAAATTGGTTACCCAGGGTTTTAGGGGGTAGCCAATCCATTTCTAAGCTGAGCGTGGGCGCCCAGGGTTTTGGGGGGCTTGGAGCTTGGGGGGTAGCCAATCAGTATTTTGTTGAACTCGGGCACCTAGGGTTTCAAGGGCTTGGAGCTTGGAGGGTAGCCAATCACTTTTTTTCTTGAACTCGGGCACCCAGGGTTTTGGGGGCTTGGAGTTTGGGGGTTGTCCAATCAGTATTTTGTTGAGCTCGGGCATCCAGGGTTTTTAAGGCCTGGAGCTTGGGGGTAGCCAGACAGTTTTTTTCTTAAACTCGGGCATCCAGGGTTTTGGGGGCTTGGAGTTTGGAGGTTATCCAATCAGTATTTGGTTGAACTGGGGCTCTCAGGGTTTTGTGGGCTGAAAGTTTGAGGGGTATCCGATCAGTTTCTATGTTGAGCTAGGGCGCTCAGGGTTTCGGGAGCTTGGAGCTTGAGGGGTGGCCAATCAGTTTCTATGTTGAGCTAGGGCGCCCGGGGTTTTGAGGGCATGGAGCTTGGGGGGGGGGGGGTAGCCAATCAGTTTCTATGTTGAGCTAGGGCAGCCAGGGTCTTGGGGGCTTGGAGGTTGGAGGGTGGCCGAACAGTTTCTATGTTGAGCTAGGGCACCCAGGGTATTGAGAGCTTGGAGCTTGGGGGGTAGCCAATCAGTTTTTTTCTTGAACTCGGGCACCCAGGGTTTTGGGGGCTTAGAGTTTGGAGGTTATCCAATCAGTATTTTGTTGAACTGGGGTGCCCAGGGTTTTAGGGGCTTAGAGCTTGGGGGGTAGCCAATCAGTTTCTATGTTGAGCTCGGGCGCCCAAGGTTTTGAGGGCTTGGAGGTTGGGGGTTATCCAATCAGTTTCTCTGTTGAGCTAGGGTGCCCAGGGTTTTAGGGGCTTGTAGGTTCGGGGGTAGCCAATCAGTTTCTATGTTGAGCTAGGGCGCCCAGGGTTTTGGGGGCTTGAAGCTTGGAGGGTAGCCAATCAGTATTTTGTTGAGCTCGGGCACCCAGGGTTTTGGGGGCTTGGAGTTTGGAGGTAATCTAATCAGTTTTTTGCTTGAACTCGGAAACCAAGGGTTTTGGGGGCTTGGAGTTTGGAGGTTATCCAATCAGTATTTTGTTGAACTCGGGCGCCCAGGGTTTTGGGGGCTTGGAGTTTGGAGGTTATCCAATCAGTATTTTGTTCAACTCGGGCGCCCAGGGTTTTAGGGGCTTAGAGCTGGGGTGGTAGCCAATCAGTTTCTAAGTTGAGCTAGGGAGCCCAGGGATTTGCGGGCTTGGAGGTTGGAGGGTAGCCAATAAGTTTCTATGTTGAGCTAGGGCACCCAGGGTGTTGAGGGCTTGGAGCTTGGGGGGTAGCCGATCAGTATTTTGTTGAACACGAACGCCTAGGGTTTCAAGGGCTTAGAGCTTGGGGGGTAGCCAATCAGTTTTTTTCTTGAACTCGGGCACCCAGGGTTTTGGGGGCTTGGAGTTTGGAGGTTATCCAATCAGTCTTTTGTTGAGCTCGGGCACCCAGGGTTTTTGGGGCTTGGAGCTTGGGGGGTAGCCAGACAGTTTTTCTCTTGAACTCAGGCACCCAGGGTTTTGGGGGCTTGGAGTTTGGGGATTATTCAATCAGTATTTTGTTGAACTCAGGCACACAGGGTTTTGAGGGCTTAGAGCTTGGGGGGTAGCCAATCGGTTTCTATGTTGAGCTCGGGCCCAGGGTTTTGGAAGCTTGGAGTTTGGAGGTTATCCAATCAGTATTTTGTTGAATTTGGGCGCCCAGGGTTTTGAGGGCTTAGAGCTTGGGGGTTAGCCAATCAGTTTCTATGTTGAGCTCAGGCGCCCAGGGTTTTGGGAGCTTAGAGCTTGGGGGGTAGCCAATCAGTATTTTGTTGAACTTGGGCACCCAGGTTTTTGTGGGCTCAGATCTTGCCGGGTAGCTTATCAGTTTCTATGTTGATCCCAGGCGCCCAGGGTTTTTTGGGCTCAAAGCTTGGAGGGTAGCCAATCAGTATTTTAATGAGCTCGGGTACCCAGGGTTTAGGGGCTTGGTGCTTGGGAGGTAGCCAATCAGTTTCTATGTTGAGATCGGGTGCCCAGGGTTATGGGTGCTTGGAGCTTGGGGGGTAGCCAATCAGTTATTTTCTTGAACTCGGGCACCCAGGGTTTCAAGGGCTGGGAGCTTGGGGGTTAGCCAATCAGTTTCTATGTTGAGCTCGGGTGCCCAGGGTTTTGGGTGCTTGAAGCTTGGGGGGTAGCCAATCAGTTTCTATGTTGAGCTCAGGCGCCCAGGGTTTTTAGGGCTTAGAGTTTGGGGGATAGTCGACCAGTTTTTCTTATCAATTCGGGCGCCTATGGTTTAGGGCTTAGAGCTTGGGGGGTAGCCAATCAGTTTTTTTCTTGAACTCGGGCACCCAGGGTTTTGGAGGCTTGGAGTTTAGAGGTTCTCCAAACAGTATTTTGTTGAGCTCGGGCACCCAGGGTTTTTGGGGCTTGGAGCTTGGGGGGTAGCCAATCAGTTTATTTCTTGAACTCGGGCACACAGGGTTTTGGAGGCTTGGAGTTTGGAGGTTATTCAATCAGTATTTTGTTGAATTCGGGTGCCCAGGGTTTTGGGGGCTTGGAGCTTGGGGGTTAGCCAATCAGTTTCTATGTTGAGCTCAGGCGCCCAGGGTTTTTAGGGCTTAGAGTTTGGGGGATAGCCGATCAGTTTTTCTTATCAACTCAGGCGTCCATGGTTTTGAGGGCTTAGAGCTTGGGGGGTAGCCAATCAGTTTTTTTCTTGAACTCGGGCACTCAGGGTTTTGGGATCGTGGAGTTTGGGGATTATCCAATCAGTATTTTGTTGAACTCGGGCGCCCAGGGTTTTGGGGGCTTAGAGCTTGGGGGGTAGCCAATCAGTTTCAATGTTGAGCTCGGGCGCCCAGGGTTTTAAGGGCTTGGAGCTTGGGAGGTAGCCAATCAGTTTCTATGTTGAGCTCGGGTGCCCAGGGTTTTGGGGGCTTGGAGTTTGGAGGATATCCAATCAGTATTTTGTTGAACTCGGGCGCACAGGGTTTTGGGGGCTTAGAGCTTGGGGGATAGCCAATCAGTTTTTTTCTTGAACTCTGGCACCCAGGGTTTTGGGGGTTTGAAATTTGGGGGTTATCCAATCAGTATTTTGTTGAACTTGGGCGCCCAGGGTTTTGAGGGCTTAGAGCTTGGGGGGAAGCCAATCAGTTTTTTTCTTGAACTCGGGCGCCCAGGGTTTTGAGTGCTAGGAGCTTGGGGGATAGCCAATCAGTTTTTTGTTGAACTCGGGCGCCCAGGGTTTCAAGGGCTTGGAGCTTGGGGGGTAGCCAGTCAGTTTTTTTCTTGAACTCGGGCACCCAGGGTTTTGGGGGCTTGGAGTTTGGAGGTTATTCAATCAGTATTTTGTTGAACCTTGGCGCCCAGGGTTTTGGAGGCTTGGAGTTAGGAGGTTATTCAATCAGTATTTTGTTGAACACAGGCGCACAGGGTTTTGGGGGCTTGGAGCTTGGGGGGTAGCCAATCAGTTTCTATGTTGAGCTCGGGCCCAGGGTTTTGGGGGCTTGGAGGTTAGGGGGTAGCAAATCAGTTTCTATGTTGAGCTAGGGCGCCCAAGGTTTTGGGAGCTTGGAGCTTGGGGGGAAGCCAATCAGTTTCTATGTTGAACTCGGGCACCCAGGGTTTTAGGGGCTTGGAGTTTGGAGGTTATCCAATCAGTATTTTGTTGAACTCGGGCGCCCAGGGTTTTGGAGGCTTGGAGTTTAGAGGTTATTCAATCAGTATTTTGTTGAACTCAGGCACCCAGGGTTGTGTGGGCTTAAAGCTTGAGGGGTAGCCAATCAGTTTCTATGTTGAGCTAGGGCGCTCAGAGTGTCGGAAGCTTGGAGCTTGGGGGGTAACCAATCAGGTTTTTTCTTTAACTTTGGCACCCAGGTTTTTGGGGGCTTGGAGTTTGGTGGTTAACCAATCAGTATTTTGTTGAATTTGGGCGCCCAGGGTTTTGAGGGCTTAGAGCTTGGGGGTTAGCCAATCAGTTTCTATGTTGAGCTCAGGCGCCCAGGGTTTTTAGGGCTTAGAGTTTGGGGGATAGCCGATCAGTTTTTCTTATCAACTCGGGCGCCCAGGGTTTTGGGAGCTTAGAGCTTGGGGGGTAGCCAATCAGCATTTTGTTGAACTCGGGCACCTAGGGTTTCAAGGGCTTGGAGCTTGGGGGGGAGCCAATCACTTTTTTTCTTGAACTCGGGCACCCAGGGTTTTGGGGAATTAGAGTTTGGGAGTTATCCAATCAGTATTTTGTTGAGCTCGGGCACCCAGGGTTTTTAAGGCCTGGAGCTTGGGGGGTAGCCAGACAGTTTTTTTCTTGAACTCGGGCACCCAGGGTTTTGGGGGCTTAGAGTTTGGAGGTTATCCAATCAGTATTTGGTTGAACTGGGGCTCTCAGGGTTTTGTGGGCTGAAAGCTTGAGGGGTATCCGATCAGTTTCTATGTTGAGCTAGGGCGCTCAGGGTTTCGGGAACTTGGAGCTTGAGGGGTGGCCAATCAGTTTCTATGTTGCGCTAGGGCGCCCGGGGTTTTGGGGGCTTGGAGCTTGGGGGGGTAGCCAATCAGTTTCTATGTTGAGCTAGGGCGGCCAGGGTCTTGGAGGCTTGGAGGTTGGAGGGTGGCCGAACAGTTTCTATGTTGAGCTAGGGCACCCAGGGTGTTGAGAGCTTGGAGCTTGGGGGGTATACAATCAGTATTTTGTTGAACTCGGGCGCCTGGGGTTTCAAGGGCTTGGAGCTTGAGGGGTAGCCAATCAGTTTTTTTCTTGAACTTGGGCACCCAGGGTCTTGGGGGCTTGGAGTTTGGAGGTTATCCAATCATTGTTTTCTTGAACTCGGGCACCCAGGGTTTTGGGGGCTTGGAGTTTGGAGGTTATCCAATCAGTATTTTGTTGAACTCGGGCGCCCAGGGTTTTGGGAGATTAGAGCTTGGGGGGTAGCCAATCAGTTTCTATGTTGAGCTCGGGTGCCCAGGGTTTTGGGTGCTTGGAGCTTGGGGGGTAGCCAATCAGTTTCTATGTTGAGCTCAGGCACCCAGGGTTTTTAGGGCTTAGAGTTTGGGGGATAGCCGATCAGTTTTTCTTATCAATTCGGGCGCCTATGGTTTAGGGCTTAGAGCTTGGGGGGTAGCCAATCAGTTTTTTTCTTGAACTCGGGCACCCAGGGTTTTGGGAGCTTGGAGTTTGGAGGTTATCCAATCAGTATTTTGTTGAGCTCGGGCACCCAGGGTCTTGGGGGCTTGGAGTTTAGAGGTTATTCAATCAGTATTTTGTTGAACTCGGGTGCCCAGGGTTTTGGGGGCTTAGAGCTTGGGGGGTAGCCAATCAGTTTCTATGTTGAGATCGGGTGCCCAGGGTTATGGGTGCTTGGAGCTTGGGGGGTAGCCAATCAGTTATTTTCTTGAACTCGGGCACCCAGGGTTTCAAGGGCTGGGAGCTTGGGGGTTAGCCAATCAGTTTCTATGTTGAGCTCGGGTGCCCAGGGTTTTGGGTGCTTGAAGCTTGGGGGGTAGCGAGTCAGTTTTTTTCTTGAACTCAGGCACCCAGAGTTTTGGGGGCTTGGAGGTTGGGGGGTAGCCAATCAGTTTCTATGTTGAGTTAGGGCGCCCAGGGTTTTGGGAGCTTGGAGTTTGGAGGTTATCCAATCAGTATTTTGTTGAACTCGGGCGCCCAGGGTTTTGGGGGCTTAGAGCTTGAAGGGTAGCCAATCAGTTTCTATGTTGAGCTCGGGCCCAGGGTTTTGGGGGCTTGGAGGTTGGGGGGTAGCAAATCAGTTTCTATGTTGAGCTAGGGCACCCAGGGTTTTGGAAGCTTGGAGCTTGGGGGGTAGCCAATCAGTTTTTTGTTGAACTCGGGCACCCAGAGTTTTGGGGGCTTGGAGTTTGGAGGTTATCCAATCAGTATTTTGTTGAAATTGGTTACCCAGGGTTTTAGGGGGTAGCCAATCCATTTCTAAGCTGAGCGTGGGCGCCCAGGGTTTTGGGGGGCTTGGAGCTTGGGGGGTAGCCAATCAGTATTTTGTTGAGCTCGGGCATCCAGGGTTTTTAAGGCCTGGAGCTTGGGGGTAGCCAGACAGTTTTTTTCTTAAACTCGGGCACCCAGGGTTTTGGGGGCTTGGAGTTTGGAGGTTATCCAATCAGTATTTGGTTGAACTGGGGCTCTCAGGGTTTTGTGGGCTGAAAGTTTGAGGGGTATCCGATCAGTTTCTATGTTGAGCTAGGGCGCTCAGGGTTTCGGGAGCTTGGAGCTTGAGGGGTGGCCAATCAGTTTCTTTGTTGAGCTAGGGCGTTCGGGGTTTTGAGGGCATGGAGCTTGGGGGGGGGGGGTAGCCAATCAGTTTCTATGTTGAGCTAGGGCAGCCAGGGTCTTGGGGGCTTGGAGGTTGGAGGGTGGCCGAACAGTTTCTATGTTGAGCTAGGGCACCCAGGGTATTGAGAGCTTGGAGCTTGGGGGGTATACAATCAGTATTTTGTTGAAATCGGGCGCCTGGGGTTTCAAGGGCTTGGAGCTTGGGGGGTAGCCAATCAGTTTTTTTCTTGAACTCGGGCCCCCAGGGTTTTGGGGGCTTAGAGTTTGGAGGTTATCCAATCAGTATTTTGTTGAACTGGGGTGCCCAGGGTTTTGGGGGCTTAGAGCTTGGGGGGTAGCCAATCAGTTTCTATGTTGAGCTCGGGCGCCCAAGGTTTTGAGGACTTGGAGGTTGGGGGTTATCCAATCAGTTTCTCTGTTGAGCTAGGGTGCCCAGGGTTTTAGGGGCTTGGAGGTTCGGGGGTAGCCAATCAGTTTCTATGTTGAGCTAGGGCGCCCAGGGTTTTGGGGGCTTGAAGCTTGGAGGGTAGCCAATCAGTATTTTGTTGAGCTCGGGCACCCAGGGTTTTGGGGGCTTGGAGTTTGGAGGTTATCTAATCAGTTTTTTGCTTGAACTCGGGCACCAAGGGTTTTGGGGGCTTGGAGTTTGGAGGTTATCCAATCAGTATTTTGTTGAACTCGGGCGCCCAGGGTTTTGGGGGCTTGCAGTTTGGAGGTTATCCAATCAGTATTTTGTTCAACTCGGGTGCCCAGGGTTTTAGGGGCTTAGAGCTGGGGTGGTAGCCAATCAGTTTCTAAGTTGAGCTAGGGAGCCCAGGGATTTGCGGGCTTGGAGGTTGGAGGGTAGCCAATAAGTTTCTATGTTGAGCTAGGGCACCCAGGGTGTTGAGGGCTTGAAGCTTGGGGGGTAGCCGATCAGTATTTTGTCGAACACGAACGCCTAGGGTTTCAAGGGCTTAGAGCTTGGGGGGTAGCCAATCAGTTTTTTTCTTGAACTCGGGCACCCAGGGTTTTGGGGGCTTGGAGTTTGGAGGTTATCCAATCAGTCTTTTGTTGAGCTCGGGCACCCAGGGTTTTTGGGGCTTGGAGCTTGGGGGGTAGCCAGACAGTTTTTCTCTTGAACTCAGGCACCCAGGGTTTTGGGGGCTTGGAGTTTGGGGATTATCCAATCAGTATTTCGCTGAACTCGGGCGCCCAGGGTTTTGGAGGCTTGGAGTTAGGAGGTTATTCAATCAGTATTTTGTTGAACTCAGGCACACAGGGTTTTGAGGGCTTAGAGCTTGGGGGGTAGCCAATCAGTTTCTATGTTGAGCTCGGGCCCAGGGTTTTGGAAGCTTGGAGGTTAGGGGGTAGCAAATCAGTTTCTATGTTGAACTCGGGCACCCAGGGTTTTAGGGGCTTGGAGTTTGGAGGTTATCCAATCAGTATTTTTTTGAACTCGGGCGCCCAGGGTTTTGGAGGCTTGGAGTTTGGAGGTTATTCAATCAGTATTTTGTTGAACTCGGGTACCCAGGGTTTTGGGAGCTTAGAGCTTGGGGGGTAGCCAATCAGTATTTTGTTGAACTTGGACACCCAGGTTTTTGTGGGCTCAGATCTTGCCGGGGTAGCTTATCAGTTTCTATGTTGATCCCAGGCGCCCAGGGTTTTTTGGGCTCAAAGCTTGGAGGGTAGCCAATCAGTATTTTAATGAGCTCGGGCGCCCAGGGTTTTAGGGGCTTGGTGCTTGGGAGGTAGCCAATCAGTTTTTTTCTTGAACTCGGGCACACAGGGTTTTGGAGGCTTGGAGTTTGGAGGTTATTCAATCAGTATTTTGTTGAATTCGGGTGCCCAGGGTTTTGGGGGCTTGGAGCTTGGGGGTTAGCCAATCAGTTTCTATGTTGAGCTCAGGCGCCCAGGGTTTTTAGGGCTTAGAGTTTGGGGGATAGCCGACCAGTTTTTCTTATCAACTTGGGTGCCCAGGGTTTTGAGGGCTTAGAGCTTGGGGGGAAGCCAATCAGTTTTTTTCTTGAACTCGGGCGCCCAGGGTTTCAAGGGCTTGGAGCTTGGGGGGTAGTCAGTCAGTTTTTTTCTTGAACTCGGGCACCCAGGGTTTTGGGGGCTTGGAGTTTGGAGGTTATTCAATCAGTATTTTGTTGAACCTTGGCGCCCAAGGTTTTGGAGGCTTGGAGTTAGGAGGTTATTCAATCAGTATTTCGTTGAACTCAGGCGCACAGGGTTTTGGAGGCTTGGAGTTAGGAGGTTATTCAATCAGTATTTTGTTGAACACAGGCGCACAGGGTTTTGGGGGCTTGGAGCTTGGGGGGTAGCCAATCAGTTTCTATGTTGAGCTCGGGCCCAGGGTTTTGGGGGCTTGGAGGTTAGGGGGTAGCAAATCAGTTTCTATGTTGAGCTAGGGCGCCCAAGGTTTTGGGAGCTTGGAGCTTGGGGGGAAGCCAATCAGTTTCTATGTTGAACTCGGGCACCCAGGGTTTTAGGGGCTTGGAGTTTGGAGGTTATCCAATCAGTATTTTGTTGAACTCGGGCGCCCAGGGTTTTGGAGGCTTGGAGTTTGGAGGTTATTCAATCAGTATTTTGTTGAACTCAGGCACCCAGGGTTTTGTGGGCTTAAAGCTTGAGGGGTAGCCAATCAGTTTCTATGTTGAGCTAGGGCGCTCAGAGTGTCGGAAGCTTGGAGCTTGGGGGGTAACCAATCAGGTTTTTTCTTTAACTTTGGCACCCAGGTTTTTGGGGGCTTGGAGTTTGGTGGTTAACCAATCAGTATTTTGTTGAATTTGGGCGCCCAGGGTTTTGAGGGCTTAGAGCTTGGGGGTTAGCCAATCAGTATTTGGTTGAACTGGGGCTCTCAGGGTTTTGTGGGCTGAAAGCTTGAGGGGTATCCGATCAGTTTCTATGTTGAGCTAGGGCGTTCAGGGTTTCGGGAACTTGGAGCTTGAGGGGTGGCCAATCAGTTTCTATGTTGCGCTAGGGCGCCCGGGGTTTTGGGGGCTTGGAGCTTGGGTGGGTAGCCAATCAGTTTCTATGTTGAGCTAGGGCGGCCAGGGTCTTGGAGGCTTGGAGGTTGGAGGGTGGCCGAACAGTTTCTATGTTGAGCTAGGGCACCCAGGGTGTTGAGAGCTTGGAGCTTGGGGGGTATACAATCAGTATTTTGTTGAACTCGTGCGCCTGGGGTTTCAAGGGCTTGGAGCTTGAGGGGTAGCCAATCAGTTTTTTTCTTGAACTTGGGCACCCAGGGTCTTGGGGGCTTGGAGTTTGGAGGTTATCCAATCATTTTTTTTCTTGAACTCGGGCACCCAGGGTTTTGGGGGCTTGGAGTTTGGAGGTTATCCAATCAGTATTTTGTTGAACTCGGGCGCCCAGGGTTTTGGGAGATTAGAGCTTGGGGGGTAGCCAATCAGTTTCTATGTTGAGCTCGGGTGCCCAGGGTTTTGGGTGCTTGGAGCTTGGGGGGTAGCCAATCAGTTTCTATGTTAAGCTCAGGCACCCAGGGTTTTTAGGGCTTAGAGTTTGGGGGATAGCCGATCAGTTTATCTTATCAATTCGGGCGCCTATGGTTTAGGGCTTAGAGCTTGGGGGGTAGCCAATCGGTTTTTTTCTTGAACTCGGGCACCCAGGGTTTTGGGGGCTTGGAGTTTGGAGGTTATCCAATCAGTATTTTGTTGAGCTCGGGCATCCAGGGTTTTGGGGGCTTGGAGTTTAGAGGTTATTCAATCAGTATTTTGTTGAACTCGGGTGCCCAGGGTTTTGGGGGCTTAGAGCTTGGGGGGTAGCCAATCAGTTTCTATGTTGAGCTCAGGCACCCAGGGTTTTTAGGGCTTAGAGTTTGGGGGATAGCCGATCAGTTTTTCTTATCAATTCGGGCGCCTATGGTTTAGGGCTTAGAGCTTGGGGCTAGCCAATCAGTTTTTTTCTTGAACTCGGGCACCCAGGGTTTTGGGGGCTTGGAGTTTGGAGGTTATCCAATCAGTATTTTGTTGAGCTCGGGCACCCAGGGTTTTAAGGGGTTTGGAGCTTGGGGGGTAGCCAATCAGTTTTTTTCTTGAACTCGGGCACACAGGGTTTTGGAGGCTTGGAGTTTAGAGGTTATTCAATCAGTATTTTGTTGAACTCGGGTGCCCAAGGTTTTGGGGGCTTAGAGCTTGGGGGGTAGCCAATCAGTTTCTATGTTGAGCTCGGGTGCCCAGGGTTTTGGGGGCTTGGAGTTTGGGGATTATCCAATCAGTATTTTGTTGAGCTCGGGTGCCCAGGGTTTCAAGGGCTTGGAGCTTGGGGGGTAGCCAGTCAGTTTTTTTCTTGAACTGGGGCGCCCAGGGTTTTGGGGGCTTAGAGCTTGGGGGGTAGCCAATCAGTTTCTATGTTGAGCTCGGGCCCAGGGTTTTGGGGGGTAGCCGATCCGTTTCTAAGCTGAGCGTGGGCACCCAGGGTTTTGGGGGGCTTGGAGCTTGGGGAGTAGCCAACCAGTTTTTTTCTTTAACTCGGGTACCCAGGGTTTTGGGGGCTTGGAGTTTGGGGGTTACCCAATCAGTATTTTGTTGAAATCGGGCACGCAGGTTTTTCGGGGCTCAGATCTTGGGGGGTAGCCAATCAGTTTCTATGTTGATCCCAGGCGCCCAGGGTTTTGTGGGCTCAAAGCTTGGAGGGTAGCCAATCAGTTTCTATGTTGAGCTAGGGCACTGAAGGTTTCGGGAGCTTTGAGCTTGAGGGGTATCCAATCAGTTCTTATGTTGAGCTAGGGCCCAGGGTTTTGGGGGCTTGGAGGTTGGGGGGTAGCCAATAAGTTTCTATGTTGAGCTAGGGCGCCCAGGGTTTTGGGAGCTTGGAGTTTGGGGGATAGCCGATCAGTTTTTCTTATCAACTCGGGCGCCCAGGGTTTTGAGGGCTTAGAGCTTGGAGGTTATCTAATCAGTATTTTGTTGAGCTTGGGCACCCAGGGTCTTGGGGGCTTGGAGTTTGGAGGTTATCCAATCAGTTTTTTTCTTGAACTCGGGCACCCAGGGTTTTGGGGGCTTGGAGTTTGGAGGTTAACCAATCAGTATTTTGTTGAACTCGGGAACCCAGGGTTTTGGGGGCTTCGAGCTTGGGGGGTAGCTAATCAGTTTCTATGTTGAGCTAGGGCGCCCAGGGTTTTGAGGGCTTGGAGCTTGGGGGGTAGCCAATCAGTATTTTGTTGAACTCGGGCGCCCAGGGTTTCAAGGGCTTGTAGCTTGGGGGGTAGCCAGTCAGTTTTTTTCTTGAACTCGGGCACCCAGGGTTTTTGGGGCTTGGAGTTTTGGGGTTATCCAATCAGTATTTTGTTGAACTCGGGCGCCCAGTGTTTTAAGGGCTTAGAGCTTGGGGAGTAGCCAATCAGTTTCTATGTTGAGCTTGGGCGCCCATGGTTTTGGGGGTTTGGAGGTTGGGGGTTATCTAATCAGTTTCTATGTTGAGCTAGGGCGCCCAGTGTTCTGGGGGCTTGGAGCTTGGGGGGTAGCCAATCAGTATTTTGTTGAACTCGGGCGTCCAGGGTTTTGGGGGATAGCCAATCAGTTTCTATGTTAAGCGTGGGCGCCCAGGGTTTTGGGAGCTTAGAGCTTGGGAGGTAGCTAAGCAGAATTTTGTTTAACTCGGGCTCAGGGTTTTGTGGGCTTAAAGCTTGAGGGGTAGCCAATAAGTTTCTATGTTGAGCTAGGGCGCTCAGAGTTGCGGAGGCTTGGAGTTTGGGGGGTAGCCAATCAGTTTTTTTCTTGAACTCGGGCACCCAGGGTTTTGGGGGCTTGGAGTTTGGAGGTTAACCAATCAGTATTTTGTTGAACTCGGGCGCCCAGGGTTTTGGGGGCTTCGAGCTTGGGGGGTAGCCAATCAGTTTCTATGTTGAACTCGGGTGCCCATGGCTTTGGGGGCTTGGAGGTTGGGGGTTATCCAATCAGTTTCTAGGTTGAGCTAGGGCGCCCAGGGTTTTGAGGGCTTGGAGCTTGGGGGGTAGCCAATCAGTATTTTGTTGAACTCGGGCGCCCAGGGTTTCAAGGGCTTGGAGCTTGGGGGGTAGCCAGTCAGTTTTTTTCTTGAACTCGGGCACCCAGGGTTTTTGGGGCTTGGAGTTTTGGGGTTATCCAATCAGTATTTTGTTGAACTCGGGCGCCCAGTGTTTTGAGGGCTTAGAGCTTGGGAGGTAGCTAAGCAGAATTTTGTTTAACTCGGGCTCAGGGTTTTGTGGGCTTAAAGCTTGAGGGGTAGCCAATCAGTTTCTATGTTGAGCTAGGGCGCTCAGAGTGTCGGAAGCTTGGAGCTGGGGGGGGTAACCAATCAGGTTTTTTCTTCATCTTTGGCACCCAGGTTTTTGGGGGCTTGGAGTTTGGTGGTTAACCAATCAGTATTTTGTTGAATTTGGGCGCCCAGGGTTTTGAGGGCTTAGAGCTTGGGGGGTAGCCAATCAGTTTTCTTCTTGAACTCGGGCACCCAGGGTTTTGGGGGCTTGGAGTTAGGAGGTTATTCAATCAGTATTTTGTTGAACTCAGGTGCACAGGGTTTTGGGGGCTTAGAGCTTGGGGGATAGCCAATCAGTTTTTTCCTTGAACTCTGTCACCCAGGGTTTTGGGGGCTTGGAGCTTGGGGGGTAGCCAATCAGTATTTTGTTGAACTCGGGCACCCAGGGTTTCAAGGGCTTGGAGCTTGGGGGTTAGCCAATCAGTTTCTATGTTGAGCTCAGGTGCCCAGGGTTTTTAGGGCTTAGAGTTTGGGGGATAGCCGATCAGTTTTTCTTATCAACTCGGGTGCCCAGGGTTTTGGGGGCTAAGAGCTTGGAGGTTATCTAATCAGTATTTTGTTGAGCTTGGGCACCCAGGGTCTTGGGGGCTTGGAGTTTGGAGGTTATCCAATCAGTTTTTTTCTTGAACTCGGGCACCCAGGGTTTTGGGGGCTTGGAGTTTGGAGGTTATCCAATCAGTATTTTGTTGAACTCGGGTGCCCAGGTTTTTGGGGGCTTAGAGCTTGGGGGGTAGCCAATCAGTTTCTATGTCGAGCTCGGGTGCCCAGGGTTTTGGGTGCTTGGAGCTTGGGGGGTAGCCAATCAGTTTCTATGTTGAGCTCAGGCACCCAGGGTTTTTAGGGCTTAGAGTTTGGGGGAAAGCCGATCAGTTTTTCTTATCAATTCGGGCGCCTATGGTTTAGGGCTTAGAGCTTGGGGGGTAGCCAATCAGTTTTTTTTTTGAACTCGGGCACACAGGGTTTTGGAGGCTTGGAGTTTAGAGGTTATTCAATCAGTATTTTGTTGAACTCGGGTGCCCAGGGTTTTGGGGGCTTAGAGCTTGGGGGGGAGCCAATCAGTTTCTATGTTGAGCTCAGGCACCCAGGGTTTTTAGGGCTTAGAGTTTGGGGGATAGCCGATCAGTTTTTCTTATCAATTCGGGCGCCTATGGTTTAGGGCTTAGAGCTTGGGGGGTAGCCAATCAGTTTTTTTCTTGAACTCGGGCACCCAGGGTTTTAGGGTCTTGGAGTTTGGAGGTTATCCAATCAGTATTTTGTTGAGCTCGGGCACCCAGGATTTTGGGGGCTTGGAGCTTGGGGGGTAGCCAATCAGTTTTTTTCTTGAACTCGGGCACACAGGGTTTTGGAGGCTTGGAGTTTAGAGGTTATTCAATCAGTATTTTGTTGAACTCGGGTGCCCAGGGTTTTGGGGGCTCAGAGCTCGGGGGGTAGCCAATCAGTTTCTATGTTGAACTCGGGTGCCCAGGGTTTTGGGGGCTTGGAGTTTGGGGATTATCCAATCAGTATTTTGTTGAGCTCGGGTGCCCAGGGTTTTGGGTGCTTGGAGCTTGGGGGGCAGCCAATCAGGATTTGTTGAACTCTGTCGCCCAGGGTTTCAATGGCTTGGAGCTTGGGGGGTAGCCAGTCAGTTTTTTTCTTGAACTGGGGCGCCCAGGGTTTTGGGGGCTTAGAGCTTGGGGGGTAGCCAATCAGTTTCTATGTTGAGCTCGGGCCCAGGGTTTTGGGAGGTAGCCAATCCGTTTCTAAGCTGAGCGTGGGCGCCCAGGGTTTTGGGGGGCTTGGAACTTGGGGGGTAGCCAATCAGTTTTTTTCTTTAACTCGGGTACCCAGGGTTTTGGGGGCTTGGAGTTTGGGGGTTATCCAATCTGTATTTTGTTGAAATCGGGCACGCAGGTTTTTGGGGGCTCAGATCTTGGGGGGTAGCCAATCAGTTTCTATGTTGATCCCAGGCGCCCAGGGTTTTGTGGGCTCAAAGCTTGGAGGGTAGCCAATCAGTTTCTATGTTGAGCTAGGGCACTGAAGGTTTCGGGAGCTTTGAGCTTGAGGGCTATCCAATCAGTTCTTATGTTGAGCTATGGCCCAGGGTTTTGGGGGCTTGGAGGTTGGGGGGTAGCCAATCAGTTTCTATGTTGAGCTAGGGCGCCCAGGGTTTTGGGAGCTTGGAGTTTGGGGGATAGCCGATCAGTTTTTCTTATCAACTCGGGCGCCCAGGGTTTTGAGGGCTTAGAGCTTGGAAGTTATCTAATCAGTATTTTGTTGAGCTTGGGCACCCAGGGTCTTGGGGGCTTGGAGTTTGGAGGTTATCCAATCAGTTTTTTTCTTGAACTCGGGCACCCAGGGTTTTGGGGGCTTGGAGTTTGGAGGTTAACCAATCAGTATTTTGTTGAACTTGGGCGCCCAGGATTTTGGGGGCTTCGAGCTTGGGGGGTAGCCAATCAGTTTCTATGTTGAACTCGGGCGCCCATGGTTTTGGGGGCTTGGAGGTTGGGGTTTATCCAATCAGTTTCTATGTTGAGCTAGGGCGCCCAGGGTTTTGAGGGCTTGGAGCTTGGGGGGTAGCCAATCAGTATTTTGTTGAACTCGGGCGCCCAGGGTTTCAAGGGCTTGGAGCTTGGGGGTTAGCCAATCAGTTTCTATGTTGAGCTCAGGCGCCCAGGGTTTTTAGGGCTTAGAGTTTGGGGGATAGCCGATCAGTTTTTCTTATCAACTCGGGTGCCCAGGGTTTTGGGGGCTAAGAGCTTGGAGGTTATCTAATCAGTATTTTGTTGAGCTTGGGCACCCAGGGTCTTGGGGGTTTGGAGTTTGGAGGTTATCCAATCAGTTTTTTTCTTGAACTCGGGCACCCAGGGTTTTGGGGGCTTGGAGTTTGGAGGTTAACCAATCAGTATTTTGTTGAACTTGGGCGCCCAGGGTTTTGGGGGCTTCGAGCTTGGGGGGTAGCCAATCAGTTTCTATGTTGAACTCGGGCGCCCATGGTTTTGGGGGCTTGGAGGTTGGGGTTTATCCAATCAGTTTCTATGTTGAGCTAGGGCGCCCAGGGTTTTGAGGGCTTGGAGCTTGGGGGGTAGCCAATCAGTATTTTGTTGAACTCGGGCGCCCAGGGTTTCAAGGGCTTGGAGCTTGGGGGGTAGCCAGTCAGTTTTTTTCTTGAACTCGGGCACCCAGGGTTTTTGGGGCTTGGAGTTTTGGGGTTATCCAATCAGTATTTTGTTGAACTCGGGCGCCCAGTGTTTTGAGGGCTTAGAGCTTGGGGAGTAGCCAATCAGTTTCTATGTTTAGCTTGGGCGCCCATGGTTTTGGAGGCTTGGAGGTTGGGGGTTATCTAATCAGTTTCTATGTTGAGCTAGGGCGCCCAGTGTTTTGGGGGCTTGGAGCTTGGGGGGTAGCCAATCAGTATTTTGTTGAACTCGGGCATCCAGGGTTTTGGGGGGTAGCCAATCAGTTTCTATGTTAAGCGTGGGCGCCCAGGGTTTTGGGAGCTTAGAGCTTGGGAGGTAGCTAAGCAGAATTTTGTTTAACTCGGGCTCAGGGTTTTGTGGGCTTAAAGCTTGAGGGGTAGCCAATCAGTTTCTATGTTGAGCTAGGGCGCTCAGAGTTTCGGAAGCTTGGAGTTTGGGGGGTAGCCAATCAGTTTTTTTCTTGAACTCTGGCACCCAGGGTTTTGGGGGCTTGGAGTTTGGGGGTTATCCAAACAGTATTTTGTTGAACTTGGGCGCCCAGGGTTTTGAGGGCTTAGAGCTTGGGGGGGTAGCCAATCAGTTTCTATGTTGAGCTCGGGCGCCCAGGGTTTTTAGGGCTTAGAGTTGGGGGGATAGCCGATCAGTTTTTCTTATCAACTCGGGCGCCCAGGGTTTGGAGGGCTTAGAGCTTGGGGGATAGCCGATCAGTTTTTTTGTTCAACTTGGGCTCCCAGGGTTTTGTGGGCTTGGAGCTTGGGGGGTAGCCAATCAGTATTTTGTTGAATTCAGGCGCCCAGGGTTTTAGGGGCTTAGAGAATTGCAATCCTTTTTTTTTTTTTTTTTTAACCTTTTATAACTTTATCTAACGTTTCATCCCCCTCTCTGCAGCTCGTTGGAGTTGTTCCCGATGATAAAACGACCCGGAAAATTTTGTGCGACTTAGATGCTTGACAATCAATATCATGACGTAAAAAAATTCCAGGAGAATAGCACTACTTGTTTCCAGATGATTTTTTCATATTTTTATCGTTCACTTTTTAAAAGTTTTTTTGCAATAACAAATGGTTATAACAATTTTTTACAACAAACTGGGACTTTTTCACAAAGTACTCCACCAAACAAAGAAAACGGCTCCGGAATGTTAACTGCACTCCTAAAATTCTAGGGGATATTAATTTTTTGAAATGGACCTTCGATTTGGCCCTCTGTTGCACCGTCAACTACGAGTAAAACTTCCTGAGGAAATTGATCAGGTTACCTGGTACTTGACTTGGTGCTACCTGGGGAGAAATATACTATCCCACTTTCAGCCACGAGTCAAACTTCCTGGGGAAAACGTCCTGATTACCTGGTGGTCGACCTGGTGCTACCTGGGGTGAAATCTACTATCCAACCTTCAACTACGAGTAAAACTTCCTGGGGAAAACGTCCCGGTTACCTGGTGGTCGATCTGGTGCTATCTGGGGTAAGATCCACTATCCCACCGTCAACTACGAGTAAAACTTCCTGGGGAAATTGATCTAGTTATCTGGTACTCGACTGGGTGCTACCTGGGGTGAAATCTACTATCCCACCTTCAACTACGAGTAAAACTTCCTGGGGAAAACGTCCCTGTTACCCGGTAGTCGACCTGGTGCTACCTGAGGTGAAATCTACTATCCCACCGTCAACTGCGAGTGAAACTTCCTGGGGAAATCCTCTCTAAGGCATAATTATCACAAGGGGCACCAGGTGTCCGCCCTGACCCATTCGAAGTCGAAACTTTCTGGGGAAATCCTGTCTAAGGCTTAAGAATCACCAGGTGCACCAGGGGCTCGCCCTGATTCCTGGGAAACTTCCCGGGAAAATCATCTCCAAGGTGTACGTATCACCAGGGGCACCAGGCGTCCGCCCTGACCTATTCGAAGTCGAAACTTCCCCCCCCCCCCCCCCCCAAGCACCTCATCTGTTTCTGTAAATGTAAAAATGTAATAAAAAAAAAATATATTTTTTCCCTAATTGCATAAATTTTTACTAGTTTTTAGCTCTAAAAAACGATGATTTGAACAGCACTTAGATAAACATTGAGGTAAAGTACTAGCAATTCATTTTTAAATAAGCTTGTTAACAAACAACACTGACTATAATTTGAGTCTGCATCACGATAGAGCAACTCCTAATGTCTTATTTATATAATTCCACTTATATCATATTCTTATTCTTTGTTCCTTGTTCTTGTTACGAAGGCCTTGCTGTCAGTCCCCTCTACTGTGCGCGAGCATATGCGCGAATGGCCTTTTGTCTTACCACCGATCCTTACATTTGAAATTTTAGTATGTTTTACAGTCATAAAAAACACAACTTTTTCGGGTATTCCGGCGAAGGAGCATGAGGGGTTACCCTATGATTTAGGCCTCGGAAAGTCACCAAATAAAATTTTTTCCTCCCTCTAACCTCAAAATCGGACCTTCACCCCTTGTTTTCGGTATCACTGGAGGAAAAATATTTTTCAAAACATGGTCGAGAAGGGTTCTTTGGCAACCTCGTTGCACCCCTCGCCTTCGGCTCGGGTCACAAACCTCTCGGAGGCCAAATAAACCCTTCCCCGACCTGTTATGAAAAATACTATTTTTCCATCCGATGGTCGAAAGTACGAACCTTCTGATTCGATTTCTCAGTCGAAAGTTCAACTTTGCTGCATCGACGTTCTCTACTATACCGACGCAAAACCACGATGCAGAAAGAAATCACACGTCTAACCTCATCCCAGCTGAAAAAATCAGTACGGAAATCAGTACGGAGTATGCAGCTGCAGGTAGCCGATTGATTATAATTATAAACGGATTTCCTTGAGCAAAATAAAAAAAGTGAAATGATAAAAAACTTTGAAAATTTGTGAGGATTATTAAAAAAATAATCTTCATAAGCACAGCATTTTTAAAAGTTTGTTTTCGAGTTGATTTCCAGCAGCAAGTGAGGTTACTCTTGATCCGCCATGCTCGGCTTTTCTTTACCTTCCGAACCAGATCGTCATTCATTATCGTGAGTTGTAAACTGACTCTTGCATCAATTAATTACTTAATTTAATATTGGAAGTTATGATTCGATATAAAATTTATATTTCATAATCTCAATATATTTTTAAAGTTTTTTATCATTTCACTTTTTTTATTTACACCTGCAGAGAACACTTTTTTAAATTATAATCACCTAGCTCACTGCCCGTATGCAGCAGTATGGCGAAAATCAAGTTTGAATTGCAAACTTTTAGAAGGGATTTGCTAATAAACTTTTTTTTTTAAATAATCTTAACAAATTTTTTAAGTTTTTTATCACTTCACTTTTTTTATTTACAACACCTGCAGAACACTTTTTTTAATTCAAATCACCATACTGCTGCCCGTACCCAGCTCGGCAAAGCCGCCGCCAGCACGTGTGCGTGAGTGTCGCATTTTACGCAGTTATTATATAGGGTGTGCCTACACTAGATGCGTTTGATGCGTGCGTGTGGCGCGTGCGAACGATGCGTTGACTGTGAAAGGTTATGTTTTCTATTAGATTTTCTCAAAATACATTTATTATTGTTCAAAAAGTAAGTAAATTTCATCCCTTGACACTTAAAAAGTCATAGAAAGCTTTTTTCTTACCAAATAAATATTAAACATAACCTCGATTGGTCAACGCACCGTCCGCACGCGCCATACGCACGCAACAAACGCATCTAGTTTAGGCACACCCATAATAAACTATTTTTTCAAAAATTCATTACTAGGTCTCTAGTTGACCGATCGGAACCAGGTTTGGTAAGCTCTACGGTACCGGCAGCCACTCAAATGGACTCTATCCCCACTTTTTGACGCCGTGAATCTTGAACAGCTGACTTTGATGTATAGGGGAACAGGGGGTATTATAGGCTGGGTAGATAAGTTTGGCCTTTTTGTTTTCAACTCTTAGATAATTATTTTAAGCAAAATTTTTTCAAAAATGATAAAAATATGAATGTAGTTTTTCCCTAAATAGTTTTTACACCGAAAAAACACGCCTTAATTAAATAAACAAATTTAGGGCCAAAAAAAATCGCTGGCACTGATTTTTCAAACGTTGGGTGTAAAAAGTCTAAGACCTTAACGACTTTAAAATTTATAGTATCATAAAGTTTGGATTTTAAACTTTCTATTTATTACTTAATAATTGTGCTACGATGCTTTATTGATAATTAATTCAAGTTTGAAAACAGGTTCTCAAATGGGGCGTCAGAAGCTTTGGGCTGGGGGCATCAGTGGCCTTAGAAATCACGAAAATCGGTCGATTTTTTCAACAGCTGATCGAAATTATAACCTCAAAAAAAATCTGCCTTACCGACAACGATGAAATTTTTATTTTTTTTTCACACCAAACACAAGGCCACTGGTGCCCCACATACAAGCTTCTAATGCCCCCGCAAAGCTACTGATGCCCCTCAACAAATATCGTACTTGTTTGCTTTTATACAAAAAAATAGTAATGTTTTCGATAAAACTGACTGCTGAAATTGATTTCTAAGCCCTTTTACTGTCTAATTCTATTTTTACTTTTATTTGAACATTTACCAAAAAATTCAAAATAATTCCATTAGTTTAGGTGGCCACGCATACCCCCCCCCCTTCCTCTATAGTAATATAGATGGACAAGATTTAAGGCATCGAAAAGTAGGGGTAAAGTCCATTTGATTCGCTGGTGGTACCGTAGCACTTAGAGTTTTTACGTTACTCGCACGGTAAAATTCGGAGTTGAGGTAGCACGATAAATTCTCGAATCTGTTCCCTCCGTGCAGCTGTTAGCGTCGCGGTCGATGAGGATTTTCAGAGGTAGAGTGCCACCCAGCCAAAACGGCGTGACCACTCTCCTCTACCTGTAAATTACTAATCCGAGTAATGAATACCTAAAGTTAAACAGTTTCCTAGTTAATCTGAAAGTGTTTGTTTATTTAAGGCGAAGTCATAAGGGGTAATTTTTACAACAAATTGAAGATTCTGTAAAATTAAAAATGAAAATGGAGAAAAGGGCTCTGTAGCGCCTAAGCTACTACCTTAATCTATCTTTTAAGCCCAACCCGATAAAAATCGGATCAAAATTAACGGCAGAATCTGGGAAATCCTTCCTAAAATTCAATATCTATAGATATATAGCAAATGTTATTAAGATACAAAAATGTACAAAACTGTTTCCCATATTCTGACGTTAATTTTGATCCGATTTTGATGGGATTGGGCTTAAAAGATAGCTTAAGGAGTAGCTTGGGCGCTACAAAGCCTTTTTTTTTCATTTTCGTTTTAGTTTAATTTTAACTGATTTTTTACGCAAATTCTGAAACTTACGTATGACTACGCCTTAAGCACAAATGATATTTACCTTCTCCCAATCCTTTTGAGCTCGAGTTAGTTTGCTGCGTAGCGTTTTAATTGCGCTAATTTCCTAAACAGTGGGGTTGCATGTTCCCGAGCAGGGGAATCTCTCCCAACCCAAACCTAACCGAAAAGTCACTTAAAAAAAAAAAAAAAAAAAAAAAAAGTTTAAAAATAAGGGACTTATTTATGTAATAGAGAATTTCTTGTCAGTTAAAAGTCTGATTGATTTGAATTTTTGAAAAGACAATAATTAAGAGTCATGAATTTTTCGAGCTTATTGTGCAATAAAAATTTGATGAGAAATAACCCCATCAACAGTAGCCAAGATAAATAACTTACAAATACTGAGTACAAGTCTCTTTAAAGCAATGAGCACCCTTTTTATTCGTTTGACGACAGTTTTTACAGATTTGATTATTTTTGTCAGAAAATCTCGAAGTGAGTAAAATGGTTGTTTCACCATATTGATAACAGCTTTCACAGCCTCTTTCAGTTTTTCCTGAAATAAGATTAATACACTTAATTAATACAAAATTATTATTAACATAAAAAAGAAAGTACAAATTAATATATATATATATCTTCCTATATTATATAGTTATATCCAGGAGGAGCTCTTTTTTTTTTTGGCTCCTCCGGGAGGAGCTCTGAAAATTACGGCTCCTCCGGAAGGAGCCCCTTAAAACATGTTAAATATAAGGTTTTTTGAAGGTTTTGAGGTGCTCCTCCGGGAGGAGCTCTTAATTTTAAAAGCTCCTCCCGGAGGAGCCAATTTTAGTAGCTCCTCCCGGAGGAGCACCTCAAAACCTTCAAAAAACCTTATATTTAACATGTTTTAAGGGGCTCCTTCCGGAGGAGCCGTTATTTTCAGAGCTCCTCCCGGAGGAGCCCCTTAAAACGTCAAAAAACCTTATATTTATTATGTTTGAAGTGGGCTCCTCCCGGAGGAGCCGTAGTTTAAAGAGCTCCTCCCGGAGGAGCACCTCAAAACGTCAATAAACCTTATATTCAACATGTTTTAAGGGGCTCCTCCCGGAGGAGTTGATTTTAAATTATAGGAGCTTCTCCTGTACGAGCACCTTAACTGTCAAAAAACTCCATATTTAACCTCTTTGAAGGGCGCTTTTCCTAGAGGAGTCGTAATTTTAAAAGCCCTTCTTTAAAGGAGTACTTCAAAACGGTTAAAAAATATTATATTTTACATGTTCCAAGTACTTGAAGTATTTTAACTTACTATTTAATTTTTATAACTATTTTTTTAGACTCACCCATAATAAAATTTTCTTTTTTCAATTTAAATCATATTCAACAATTTTACCTAAACATGTTTGAACTTTCATTCAATACACAAACTCAACTCAAAAAACATGCTAAATATCAACTATCAAAAAACTCCATATTTTATAACTATTTTTATGGGGGTTGGCGAGCGAAGCGAGCAGGGGGGTACCCCCTGGTAATATATATATATATATAATATTAGAATTTTTAATTAGAAAATACTTGCTAATGCATTTAAAAAAAAAAAAAGGGAAACAAATTGGGAAATAGAAAAAAGCTGTTATGAAGAAAGGTGAAAATGTAATCTTGTACCGAGATCTCAGACATTTTCTCCACCTCGCTAAAAAGTAGAGACGAAGAAGAGTCGTCCTTCTTAAGCTATGAAGACAATGACTTCAGGCTTGAGTTAAAAATTCAGATGGAGTATCACGTCACAGCATGTTTTAACAGGGTAGTTGTTATGAATTTGTATATCTATAATTTCGTTTTCCCCATGGCAACTACCCGTTAAGGAGGTCCTAAACCCTCGAATGATAAAGTTCAAATTAAAGTTTGATGCTTCAAATAAGTTTTTTTAGTAAATAAAACTCTTCTGAATACATTCGTGTATTAAAAAATATGGGTTACCGAGAATTTTATCGAGGAAAAACAATTTGAAATTTTTCAATTTTTTCATGGTTGATCATGGAGGTTAAGAATTTTGTGCTCTTTAACAAAGAATTTCAATTATTTCCCGAAAAGTCTACCCTTACAAACTAGGGTTCAAAATGATCCTTAGAATTTTAATTTTCAATACCAGGAATAAAAACTATGAGTCACCAATCATTTGAAAAACACCGAAAAACACCCCAGCTGAAAAAATCCATATGGAAATCGGTAAGGAAACCCGTACGGGGACCCATAAGGGTTCCCATAAAGGACCCCATGCGGGTTTCTGATACTGATATTTGGTCAGGGTTTCCGTACGGGTTTTGATACGACCCGAGTAAACATTATGATTCGGCGTGACTTCGGCCCGAATTCGTATCCGAACTAGCCGAAGTGCTGCCGAATTCGGCCATAGTTCGGTGGGGGGCGCGGCGACGCTTTCGGCCCGAACTCGGCCGAAAACAAAACAGTGCAAAGCTGCTCAGCTAGCTGACGATAAACTTTATCGATGTGCATTTATACATTGATATTCTTATACAAAAACTGAATTTTTATATAAATAATTACTTCTAGAGCCCTGAGAGAAGTAATTATTTAGAAGCTATTCCTAAAATATTACAAAAGTTAGTTCTACTACACTAAATGCAATATTTTTTTGAGGTTATATTTGGCTCACTGGTATCAAAATTTTTTTAAATACGCTGAAAATTTAGCTTTTTATTCCTAAAAACATTTGATATTTTTAGAATGGGCCAGATTCTCTACAGAGAAAGAGAATTGATTTTAAATACACTACAGTGGAGCACATTTCACACCGGATAGTATCCACAGGTTTCATACCACAATCTAAAGTAGTTTATAAATAAAAAATGAAGGATTCATGCTGTTTCAAAACTGAAAATCTATTAGGATCATTTTACCACCTGTGTTATATTTATTTTGTCAGTTTTAGCTTTTTTGCTTAAGCCGTACTTAGTCTGCACCTTCCACTATATTGAAACTATGACTTACCCAAGTTGTTTTATGTATTTCACTTAAGATACAATAAAGTTAATAAAAATATTTTATGAAACATGCTCAAAATGATAATTATTTTTTTCTATACCAACAGTTTTCAATTATTTAGGTAAGTGTAAACAAAAAATAAAATCATTTAAAATTATTGACTAAAACCTATTAGATATAAATTAAGTATCTTTTGAAACATCAATTTTACTGTATCCTGTGTGAAAAACAAGAATCAAGTAACTTTTATATATATTAACTAAAAAGAATCAGTTGAAAGCATTGAAGTGTCTGTTTGGAAAAAATAAAAAAATGCAAAAAATTTGATAAGTTTCAGTTACATGATGTTGGGTGGTACAGACTAATTTAAGCAAAAAAAGCTAAAATTGACACAATAAATTCACCTAAAATAGTTTTGAGGGCTTATTCACTTTGAAATAGCATACATTTTTCATATTTTCTTTATAAAATACTTTAAGTTGTGGTATCGAGTACCTATGAATACTATCTTGAGTTAAATATGGTATATTTTTTGCTCATTATATAGTTTAAAATTTATTCTCTTGCTCTATAAAGCACCCGAATGAGTAAATTTGATCCAATGTTAGAAAGATTTGGGTGGCTAAATCTGACTGCTCCTTGACAAGCCAATATAAAACTTTTATTGTCATAAATATCTGACTTTTGTTTTACATTTTTTTTTTTTGATTAATTCTGAATGCAACTACATTATCAATTTTCTTTTCACACCTTCAACTACAATCATAATAAATTTTTATTTATACAGTTGGTTTATTATAAATAACAACTCACTTTTATTCTAAAAAGTTTTTTTTTTAATTCCACAAATTGATAACAAAGATTTAATTCATTGATAAAGTTTGATAAAAAATTATCTACTACATTTATTAGACCAAATTTTCTAGTAGTTTGTTTATAACTGAATAAAAAAATGAAGTTTTTAATTCATTGCAGTACTAAATTTGTTTATTAAATTTTACTTAGATGCCACCGAAAAAAAACTTTTTCATATTTTTTTTCAGCATTTTCAGTAGGATCAACTTGTTCATCAATTACCACAGTTTCACTTGGTTGACTTAATTCACAAAAACTTTCAACACTTCTAGGTTCCTGCTCATCTAAATAACTGCTATCAGACTCCTTTTTTAAACGTTTATTTTGATTTACTTTTTTTAAATTTAATCTTCTCTTTTCTGTAGAAAACATTTTGTGTTACAGATAGCTAAAACTTTTTTGTAAAATATTTACATCTCAAGTTTCAGCCAATTCTATGGATTATATTTACACTCACTAACAAAATTGTTTATTTATTTTAAATAGCAGAAGCAACATAATGTGCATACTTTATAATAACATAACCTTTAAATACCTACAGTAATCCATCGGCCGAGTTCGGACCGAGATCACTACCGCGCCCCCAACCGACCTCGGGCCGAGCTCGGCTGCCGAACTCGGCCCGAATTCGCGGCTTCGGCAGCCGCATTATAATGTTTACTCGGGGAGTTTCCACACAGTTTTTTTTTTTTTTATTACTTTTTTTTTATTTATTTAATATCATTATTACTCACTAATATTGTATTCTTCAATAGATTTATTACGATAGTAAAATTATTTAGAATAAATTTGTCAAAGAAAAAAATTTGGTTTGACTGGGATTCGAACCCACGACCCCAGGCATGACAGGCAGACACTCTACCACCTGAGCCATTGAGCTAGTATGCACCAAGACTTTAATTAAACTTCTTTAATATACAACTTATTGTTGGTTAAGCCCTTTAATTTAGATGAAGCTTCGACAAAATTTGTTTTAGATTTAGATAATGTAATACAATGGCTCGCGCTTGCGTGCTGAGAGAGACTAGTTAAAAATCAAATATAAAACAGTTGTTAAAGTAGTTTAATTTAAGTCTTGGTGCAAGCTAGCTCAATGGCTCAGGTGGTAGAGTGTCTGCCTGCCATGCCTAGGGTCGTGGGATCGAATCTCAGTCGAACAAAATTTTTTCTTCGATAATTTTATTCAAAATAATTTTATTATTAATAATCTTATAAAGAATAATATATCAATATCTAATAATAATATTAAATAAATTAAAAAATAGTGTGAAAATAAAATTAAAAGAAAAAAAAAACCCGTATGGAAACCCATACGGAAACCCTGACCAAATGTCAGTATCGGAAACCCGTATAAGGTCCTTTACGGGAACCCTTAAGGGTCCCCGTACGGATTTCCTTATGGATTTCCATATGGATTTTTTCAGCTGGGACTGGAAAAATTCCAATATAACCTCAAACTGCACAAGTCAAAACATGATTTTTTTTTCTCAAAATACTTATCTTTAACAAAAATACATTAAAAAGTTCTTAAAAAATCCTTTTTTAGCATAAAATGAATTCTTATCACATTGAAATAATCCATGTACCCTTTTAAATTTTATTCCGTAAATTCAAGCACTCAACTGATCCCACGGCCTTTAGGACTACCTTAAAATATTCTCTGTATCGCATAACCGCATACTTACACATTTGCGTCAGTTATACTTACCTTTTTTCCTATCTTCTACTGAATCAACAGACCAGCTGGTCTTTATTAGCAGTTGAACCTTAGAAAAAAAAACAAAAGAAAGAGTATTGGAAGTGAGTGGTATTTATAAAGCTTACTTGACCACAGGCGAGAGACTCAGACAGGACACCAATGTTATGAAGGGTGTTCTTAGCCGGTCCGGTCAGCGCCAGAATGAACGCATATGCCATCAATGCTTGACGACCACGCTTTGAAAAGAACTGAGGCATTAACAGGAACACGTAACACCTGACGACATAATGCATTTTTGTACTTTATGAATTTATCATTTACTCAAAAAAATAAATAAATAATAAGTAAATAAAAAAATAAAAAAAATAAACATTTCAGTAAGAGGCCAACTTCTGATCTTTGCAGAAAAAAACAGCTGATAACATTAGCAGTAAATTATTATTACTCTTTAATTGATTATATATTTCAGTAATCCGTATTAATCTTTAATTCAAATTAATGAAAATAAATATAAACATTATCTTGAAATTTTCAAATCAAGTGATTATGATATTCTTTACATAATCTTAAAAATTGTAGTTGAGAAATAATACTTTTCCTTCTATACACTTTCTGAGTCATTTAACATCAAAGTATTACTGTTATAATAGTATAGGACGGGTGCAGCATTGTCACCGGCGCGGTTTTAAAGACCCGAGTGTGTAGCGAAGCGGAGCACGAGGTCCTTAAAGAGCCCTGGTGCTGGTGCGGAGTTTTCGGTTGGTTTCTCCCATCCAGCGCCTCCCTGGGTTGCGGATAAGGGAACGCTCGTAGAGGGTACCGCGGAAATAAAATACCTGGGGTGGACAGAAAAACCAATCTAAGGGAAGGAAAACCAGTCATGGAAGACACGAAGCTCAAAACAAGACTATCCCAGGGAGTAACCAATCTCCCCAGTGGTTCCGATCCGGTGCAAGCCCGGGTGGCCGGCGTAGTCCCCATGGATTCTGGGGGGGGGGGGGGCAAGAACATGTTCAAGTGAAAGATCTTAACAAAGATGTGTTCCTTCAAGTACCAGCAATGAAGGAAAGAAGAGGAAGTGCATCGAGCAATGCCAGCACCGTAAGCGCCTTTAGCAATGACAAAGTCGAAGGTCAGAAAATCTGTGAAGAAGATTGTAGGAAGGCCCTCGAAGACAGGCAGGAAGAAAAGAGAATAGTGGAGGAAATGAAAGAACAGGTGCAACGGATGCTGGAGTCTTGTAGACGGCAGAAAAACGTCAACATGACAGTAAAGGATGCTTTGAAGGCAGTGGCAAAACTGACAGAGGCCATTTTAAAAAAGCACGACGAAGGTAACGAAAAGGGAGAACCATACCATAAAGGTATCGGTTGGGTTGAAGAGGCTAGGCAAGAGCGGGCGAAGATACGTCGAAAAATGCAAGGACAGTTGATGAGGGATGCGGTTCTTTCAGCTCGAAGCTTGAGGAAAAATAACGAGGGGGACTCCTTGCATCACCGAGTGAAGAAAAGAAAAAGGAACGACGCAAACATCTCTCCTAAATAGACTGCACATCAGGAACAAGGAAGGAAGAAAGAAGAAAAGGAAAACCGAAAAGAAGAAAGAAAGAAGAAGAAAAAGGAGAGCAAGGGGAAGGATGTCAGCAAAGCTTACACCCTGGTGATTAAGATTGGTGCTGGTCAGACTTACGCCGGAGTGCTGGCAAAGATGAAGGCAGAGATAGAGGCACTAGATGATATCACTGGTGTCTCCAAGACAAGTGAAGGAGATATACTCCTACGACTGGACGGCGGATCCGGACTAGAGGCTTTTAAGTCGAAGGTCGAAGAAGCCGTCCAAGGAGTGGGTAGCGTCCAAAAGCCTCGGAGTCAAATAACAACACTGTAGATCCGAGGGATCGACCCGATGGCAAGCAAGGAGGATGTGGAGACAGCTTTGATAAGCCACCGACACGACGCACAAGAGAGATGGAAAACAACCCTCTTTCCACCAGGAAAATGGGGTACAGGACCGGCGGTCATCGACCTCCCCGAGGAAGATGCAGTCAGCATCGAAAAGGCAGGAAGACTCAAGATTGGTTGGACCATATGCCGTGTTCGTAGGAGGGTGCGAGTAGTGCGATGCTACAAGTGCCTCGGGTACGGCCACATCAGGAAGCACTGCAAGGATGAAGAAACCAGGTCGGATTTCCGATGTGGAGAGATTGGACATAAGAAGACAGAGTGCATGAAAACACCACTCTGTTTTCTCTGCAGGAAGGAAGGGCACAAGGAGTGTGACCACGTCGTGCGAAGCGGATCCTGTGCGGTGCTCCAACGTAAGCTCGGAGCCATGAAGAAACTCCGTGCAACCGTTCAACTTTAGGAGCAAGGAAAGGATGGATACGGTCGCCCTCGTAGGAGGAGGCCGGACATGCCGCCCAGTTAAGAAGTAATGCTGAAGAAGCAGTTCCGGGCTGGGTGGGGGAAAAGGAGATGAGTGTTTAGTGGGTATTAAGGTCGGAGGTGCGTAAGTGCATTCACCAACTTCATTAAAAAAAAAAAAAAAAAAAAAAAAAAAGAGCCCTGGTGACGTGCTGCACCAGTGCTATATACAATTTTATAGTATGAGTAACCGAAAACACGCATCAAAGATTCGATTTTGAGGTTAAACTGACCAGGAGTACTATAAAAATTCATTTGTAACAGAAAATATTGTATTTTTTTCCAAAAAATTTTACAGCTACATCGTTTATGCCCTTAAATTTAGTTCTTCAATAATTATCAAGCTACTTCTTAATCTAGATAGTAGTTTTTTAGGTTCAAGTAAAGTGACGTTAAAGTGACCGTAAATTTGTATTAAGTATTTTCAACTATGACGTCATTTTCACTGGTATCAATGCAAACTGCTGTTGTGATGTCATAGTTGAAATAATCTTATTTATCCGCTCTAATCACTTGAAAACGGCTTATAAAAATGGCCATTGCTCGAATTTTGTGCACGTAAAAGTAATTTTACATACTTAAAAAAATGAAATAAAATAAAAAAGTTTAATAAACAAAAAAAAAAAAAACAAAAATTTTATTATAATTTTTTGAATAGTTAATTGAAGCTTATTTTAGAAATTACAGAAGTTGTGTATGTTTATATGAATTCAAAAATGTTGAATCCACGTTTTCATTCTTCCTTTAACGTTAACAGTTTTAAAGCTTTCCATTAAGAGTTATGCAAAACTAAAGTGAACAATAATCCAAGAGTCATATTGACGAATTGCTTAGATGATTAATTCATTATAATGAAATGTCAAAAGTTCATAAATAATTATTGATACTTTATTAAAGTTACTTTTTATCTAGTAAATATGTTATCCTAATGTAAATTAAGGTATATTTTTTAATAATTTACATTACCGTATTCGAAGAGAAAAAGCAAGACCAAGTGTAAGAACAATGCCAAGGATAAAACAAATCAACGTTGCTACGGTTAAGTTAAAATGCAATTGAAACACAAAAAAGAAAAAGAAAATATAGGTGAGAAATATTCCTCCAATTAAACCACAAACGCTCTTGAGGAAGTAATTTTCCATGGATCCATCGGTCTTGAACAAAACGTATTCTTTGTAGATCCATAAGTTACATGGTAAGATAAAGGAAAATAAATTCGACAATTTTGTTTTATATCTGAAATTGATATTTATCACAATTAAACAAATATAACTTAATAAAAATAAAAATTAGCTTTATATTTATTTCTAGAAAAAAATTTTCAATAGAAAGTCTCAAGTACCAACCGGTGTTTTAATCGTCGAACTTTTTGAAAAAACGTCATATGTGTGGTTCCTTTTTGATACAATTCAATAGAATGAAATTTTTCATCGTGATATCTTTTTCTAGCTTTATCCAGTTTACGTGCATTTAATACCAATTGAAAAAAAGCCATGGTTCTTTTATAAAATAAACATTAATATAGTAAAATATTTTGAAGTTTAGAAGATATTTTTATTGACAATGCTTGATAAAAATGTGAGGTTACAAGATAGTACATTAGTGTGCGAAAATTGAAAATTTTAATAAATATGAAGATCGAATGCGAATCGTTTTAAAAAAATTTCAATTGTATTATTGTTTCTATTATTATTTTAATGTTGCTTTGTAAGTCCTTAAAAAAGTTTAAATTCATGTAATTTTTGAAAGTAAAAAATTATTTATTGAGTTTGTTTAAAAGTTTGAATTCGTCTAATTTTTTTGAATAAAAAATTATTTATTGCATTTGTTTGAATTGAAAACAATATATATAAGTTTTTTCAATCAATTGAAACGGGATTTAAAAGTTGAAAAAATTTTTTTTACGTAAGTGAATTGTTACAATACTTTATTCAAATATAAACTGTTTTAATATTATATTTTACTAGATAAAAATAAAAATAATGTAATAAAAGTCTAAAAAATTTTGTGTAATTAGTCGACAAATTACACAACAATTTTAAGTCCAATATTATAATTTTACAACTATAAGTGCCCATAAATTTCGTTGTAGTAAGAATTGCTGTATGAAATTATACATGGTTTAAATAAAAGATCTTGAGTTTAACTTATGAATTGCTAAATAGCATGGTTTAAATTTTTATTTAAAGCTTTATAACGTCACCAGATAGCACTAACTAATCTACTAGTTAAAAAAAGATTTAAAAAATATGCTTTTCTTTAAAAATTTTTGAAAAACTGAAAAATGCACTAAAAAGTAAAAAATGAATTTTTAATTTTTTATATGGTTGTGTCTAAGTACCAATGGCTGTGTACCGAACACGGTACACGGTACACGGTAGGTTTTTACTTTAGATGCTATAATTTATCCCAAATAACCCTCTTAAGTTTAAAAAACTACTAGTTCTTACTTTAAATCCAATTGCCCATCCTAAATAACCCACTTAAATTCACAGGGGCGGCATTTTGTATTGAGTTAGGTAGGTTAAGTAAGTAAGTAGTAAGTTAGGGAGCAGAAGGTATATTACACGCGTATAAAAATAATTGGCGTGAAATTAAAAAAAAAAATTATGAAATTAAAAAAAAAAGAAAGTACCAGTAATAATTGTAAAATTAAAGCTTTTAGTATTAATAAAATAATTTTAATTTAAATATTTTTTTAGTTAAAAGTGAAAAGTTATAAAATTAAAGGTTTTGATAGCAGCTGGTAATCAAATCAGACGTCTGCACCAGTCTGCACTCTGCACGTTGTTGTGTTTTGGAGTTTGTCGGTCAGCTGTTGAAACTGAATAGAAAATGCAGATGAATGACGAAGATGAACGATTTCGTGTTCAACAAATAAATAAACGGAATCTTGAAAAAAGGTTGATGAGGGATTACTTTAACCCATTTCAAGAAAATCCAGAGGTTTTTCAAAGTTACTACAGGCAGTTCATAACATTTTTTTTTTTTACAATTGATTTGCATTAAACAAATAATATAATGCATGTTTAATACAAAAATGAACATGTGAATTGTGAATAAATTTTATTTATTTAAATTTGTGTATTCATGTAATTTTTCTAAAAATAGTGTAGAAAAAATGAAAAATTATCAGCATGGTTTTTATTTTTCCAGGATGTTTCCTGATGTTGCCCTCAGGCTCTGCAATCTCCTAAATCCTGATAATTTTTCATTCAAATTGTAAAAACTTTGAAAGATTTATGTAGTATGTGTTTTCTAATTTGCTAAATCTACTTTTTTCATAGTATGTTTTTTTCTCAAGTATTTTTTCTACACTATTTTTAGAAAAATTACATGAATACACAAATTTAAATAAATAAAATTTATTCACAACTCACATGTTCATTTTTGTATTAAACGTGCATTATATTATTTGTTTAATGCAAATCAATTGTAAAAAAAAAAAAAATGTCATGAACTGTCCTGTAGTAACTTTGAAAAACCTCTGGATTTTCTTGAAATGGGTTAAAGTAATCCCTCATCAACCTTTTTTCAAGATTCCGTTTATTTATTTGTTGAACACGAAATCGTTCTTCTTCGTCATTCATCTGCATTTTCTATTCAGTTTCAACAACTGACCGACAAACTCCAAAACACAACAACGTGCAGAGTGCAGACTGGTGCAGACGTCTGATTTGATTACCAGCTGCTATCAAAACCTTTAATTTTATAACTTTTCACTTTTAACTAAAAAAATATTTAAATTAAAATTATTTTATTAATACTAAAAGCTTTAATTTTACAATTATTACTGGTACTTTCTTTTTTTTTTAATTTCACGCCAATTATTTTTATACGCGTGTAATATACCTTCTGCTCCCTAACTTACTACTTACTTACTTAACCTACCTAACTCAATACAAAATGCCGCCCCAGAGTGTCTAAAGTAACTCTTATTTGGTACCGTGTACAGTGTACCGTGCACCGAATACGGTACACGGCGATGTTATACCTAGACACTTTCTTTTTATATTCAGACTGCTAAAACTTTTCAATAAAAAAACATTCAATATAAAATTAAGCAAACATACAGTTCGGTTGGAACTCAAAAAAGAAGCAATCGGCACCTGGATGAAATACTGCCATACATATTTTCCGCATTCAAACCTTAAAATCTAACCTTCACCACTTATTTTCGGAGCCTCTTGCGGGAAAATACATTTATTTCACTCCGACGTGCAATCCTCACTTTGCCCGTCTGTTTACAGTCAAATAAAGGACTGCTTTGCCCGACTGTTGAAACGCGCGAGCAATCCGCACTTTGCTCGTCTGTTTTCAAAACAGTCGAGCAAAGTGCAGATTGCTAGCTCGTTTCACATTTTGAAAACGCAGCCATCAGTGCAGTTTTTTTTTTTTTTTTTTTGAGTTTTGCTTATTCTGCAGAACAGATTTTAGCAGATACCATAACCTCCACTGAGGCGGGCAGTGGCTCGGTCCTCAGTGTGATCCTAAAATGCAGACTAGTCGGCGATATGGACCCTGCAAGTCTTGGGAGAAATCTGCGTCGCCTGATTACTCTGCGCACCCTTCTTTCACACAAGGCAGTCCAGGGTTGGACACGATATTTTTTCTAAAGGCAAAAACGCTATGTTCAGACCTTACAAGCCGAGACGCTGGTTCGGGCATCCGATATATAGGTATATAAGCGGACCGATTCCATTTAACCTCGAGAATATCTGCTGCGGACTGTAGAACTATTTTATTGTTATTTCTTATGAAAATATATTTTTGCTTGTGGCTTTTTGCACGCGGGTTTTTTTTATAAATAAATGACTCAATACATAATCCCCCGAGCTGCTACAACCCCATAACGCCGAGCTCGCTAGTTTTTTTTATGAATAAATAAATAAATACAAAATCCAAATTACTATACTTTTTAGAGTTTTAGTTAAATAATTATGAATTTGAAAAAAGTCTTATTTTGACTTCAATGTTTTTGAAAAATTTCTAGCTGTAAATTAAATAATAAATTTAAATTTTCATCTACATAAAATTTTTTTTATAAATTTAAGTAATAAAGCACATAAGAATGAAATTTTTTTTGAAATCGTCATTTAACGCCGTCATAAAAAAGTGTATTGTTACTTTTGTTGAAGTAAAAATAACATTTTCTCTGATCGACCTCGGACCAGTTGGAAAATTTGCCGTTCTCATGCCGTGAAGACCGTTTTTTTGCCGTGGACTTATTTTCCCAGACATGGTGTGGCCCGCTAACTTGCAAAATAGTTAGCGGGACACATGAAAAATCTATTTCCCGACGCGTACAAATTTTCTAAAAAGGCTCAGAATTCGCCGTGAATGAATTTCCCATCTCAACATATAAAAACTCGTATTTTCCGAATTTTCTTTTTTTTTCGCTGGTGTGGCTCGCTAACTTGATTTACCGATTTGACCTCTAAATAGGTTGATAACTTGAAATTAATCCATGCCGTGAATTCAGATTTTCCATCAATCTTAATTTTCCGGCCAAAACTGACGGAAATCAGAGTAAAAAAAATTTTAATTTGAAAGGAAAACTCCAGATGGCTCAAAACTTTTAAAAATAATGCGTAAAACTTTTATTTTATTTTTTTACCATAAAACGCCTTGCGCTGTTATAAAATTTTCCGAATTTTCCTAACTTGTAAGGAAGTAAGCAAGCCCCGATTAGAAAAAAAAATTTTTTTTATCTTGAAAAATTTGCCGTAAATTTATATTTCCCATCGAATCAAATTTTCCGACAAAAATTATCGATTTTCTGAGTTGAAAAAAAAGTGAACTGAAAAAATTACTCCAAATCGATGACATCTAGGTACAGATACGTCGATTTAAAACCTAAGCGCAGCATTTTTCAGTCATTTCCAAATTTGCTGTACGCAACGTTATGAAAACCGTTCTTAAACCGTACTTTCTGATTTACTAATTTTTCGAAAAGTTAGCAAGCCGCATTCCAAAAAATTAAATTCTTTATGGTTGCAAATTTTCCAAATAGTCACGGAATTCGTCTTTTTTTTCGATAAAATTATTAACCATCTAAATTTTTGAAACAACCTATTTCTCAAATTTTTTGTTTTGTTAGTGTAGCTTGCTTAACTTCAAGGTTTGACCTTGACAGAAGTTGATTACTCAAAAACTATTAAAGAAAAAATTTTCCGCCCACTATCTTCTAATTTTCCGTAAATTCATACCTTTTATCACAGTCAAATTTCTGACAAAAATAAACCGTTTTCTGAGTCGAAAAAAATTAAATCTTAAAAAAAAATTTTTAGTTTAGGGGTGCCACGAGATGAGACGAAAAATTAGTCAGTCTTGACTCGAGTCTAGCCAAATCAAAAATTACCAGTCTTGCCCTCGTCTTCGTCTTGTCTCATCTTTCTCGCTGACATTGAAAGATGACTACCAGTCCTTATATTAAACAACTTCGTGTTGTTACGAATCTTTTAATGAAAAAAATTTTTATAATACAAATTAATATTTTAAATCATTTATCGAGATCGTTTTTTTAAACCAAATGATGAACGAAAATTAGGCTCAAGTATCCAAATTAGGTTCAGTTACCTGACTCCATTTGCTTTTAAAATCAATAATCTTTTTTTTTTCAAGCTTTTCTGTGGTAAACTTGATTTAACAAGAATGATGAAATAGTGTAAAAATGAATGACTTCCTCACGTGTGCTGAAGTAAAGGTTGAGATTTTATTTACTAGCTCAGTCCAGGGGCGCAACAACTCCTTCCAGTTAGGGGGTGTCCTGAAGTCCACCCCCCCCGCCTTCAATAAAATTGTCGTTTAAAAAAAAAAAGCTGAGTTTAATAAATAAACTGATCAGCTATCCTCCAAGCTCTAGACCCCAAAAACCCTAGGCGCCCGAGTTCAACAAAAAAAAAACTGATCAGCCATCCCCTAACTCTAGACCCCAAAAACCCTGGGCATCGAGTTCAATAAAAAAAACTGATCAGTTATCCCTCAAGCTCTAAGCTTCCCAAAACTCTAGTTACCGAGTGGAATAACTTTACAAATTCCATCATCAAATTATAAACAAAACTTTATTTTACATTCAGGGCGTGGCATTTTTTAAGGTAGTTCCGAAGCGTATATATAGCTAACCTAAAATATAGTTATAGACGCTCGTTGCCCCCACTCTGACGCCACGCGCCGCCGTCGCCACCGCTGCTCGAAATCATGCTAAAATCATGCATTTTTCATTCATTTTGATTGTATATCTCATAAGTTAATATCGCTTGCTATGTTTATCTTTATACGATACGATTTCTAAGATCTTGCCCTACAAGAAAACCTGTTTTTAAAAAATATTTTAAGAAAATTGAGTTTGCAATGAGAGAATAACCTTCAAAATAAATATGAATTCACCCGCTCAGCATAGGAATCCCATGTAAAAAATTGAAACTTCTGAGCCCAATATCTCAAAATTAAGTGTGGCTTGGGGTTTTAAGAAAAATACCAGCGTGTACAGGACTCAAAAATCTACCTCTGTGCAAAATTCTAGAGATTTTTTAAGAAACTCAATTTTTTTGGGAACTACCTTAAGTATTTATTAATTTTTAATACAAATTTCTGCAACAAATGATACTAATATACCGTTCCACTTCTGGTACGACGTAGTTGCAACTTCAAACTCGACGTGCAATATCCACGTTCCACTATTGGTATATGCATTCCACTTTTAGTCATGACTTTAATGCTTAATTTAAATTAAAATAAATGCTATTATTGCCCAGTTTTTACAGGAATTTTTTTCTACGGCTCTATTAATAAGTTAAAAAAAAAAAATTATGACCGTAAGATATTTTTTTATATTGAATTGAACAATTTAAAAACAGCTGTTGTAAATTTGAATCAGTTCAGCTTTCAGATTGACGCGAGATGTAAAAATTCATTATTTTTGAAGATTTTTTTCGAAGCAACTAAGTCAAAAAACAGTTTTGAAATGATTACTACCTATAGATGAAACATCCAGGATTACCAAATGATTTTTTTTTTATAAAAAAGCTATTATAACTTTTATAAACCGTTCCACGATTGGGCTATTTTTGACCCCGTTCCACTATTGGGTGTTTTACCTTAGGTATATGCCGCGGCCGAGTGCTGCCAGCTGGGCTGTAGCGCTGGAGCTAGATGCAGGCAGAGGTGTGTAGTGAAGTGAAGAGTGAACTAAAGTCGAAACGACTTCACTTCACTTGAGTTGGAAGTTGCGCATAGCGTGACGCTGTGCGCTGTGTGTATAAACATACGTAAAGTGGACTTGAACAATTTTTTTCTTTGCTTAATATTTTGACATCCCTAAAGTCAGGGTGAACACCTGGTTCATATGATGTTGGCTTCGCTTTGGAGATGATTTCCTCAGGAAGTTTTGACCCAGGAAGGGTCAGGATGGACTCCTGGTACCCTTGGTGAAAGTTACGCTTTGAGAACGATTTCTCCAGGAAGTTTTGACTCGGAGAAGGTCAGGAAACACACCTGGTGCCCTTGGTGATATTTACACCTTGAAGATGATTTCCCCTGGAAGATTTGACTCCGGAAGAATCAGGGTGGACTCCTGGTGCAACTGATATTAATTACGCCTAGGAGTTGATTTCCCCAGGAAGTTTGGACTTCGGGAGGGTCAGGGCGGACACCTGGTGCACCTGGTGATACTGATGCCTTGGAGATGATTTCCCCAGAAAGTTTTGACTTCGGAGGGTCAGGGCGAACACCTGGTGCACCTGGTGATACTTATGCCTTAGAGATCATTTCCTCAGGAAGTTTTGACTAAAAAAGGGCGAGGATGGATACCTGGTGCAACTGGTATTAATTACGCCTTGGAGATGATTTCCCCAGGAAGTTTGGGCTTCGGAAGGGTCAAGGCGAACACCTGGTGCACCTGGTGATACTTACGACTTGGAGATGATTTCCCCAGGAAGTTTGGACTTCGGAAGGGTCAAGGCGAACACCTGGTGCACCTGGTGATGCTTACGACTTGGAGATGATTTCCCCAGGAAGTTTGGACTCCGGAGAGGCCAGGGTGGACACTCGGTGCACCTCGTGATACTTGCGCCTTGGAGATGATTTCCCCAGGAAGTTTGGACTCCGGAGAGGCCAGGGTGGACACTCGGTGCACCTCGTGATACTTGCGCCTTGGAGATGATTTTCCCAGGAAATTAAGACTCCAAAAGGGCAAGGATGGACATCTGGTACAATTGGTATTCATAACGACTTGGAGATGATTTCCCCAAGAAGTTAGGACTCTGGGTGGGTCAGGGTGTACACCAGGAATACCTGGTGATACTTATGCCTCGAAAATGATTTTCCCAGGAAGTTTTGATCCCAGCGGGTTCACATCATCAAGTTTACTATTAGGATAGCTTCTTCAGAGTGTAGTTATTACAGGGCACACCAAGTATTTTCCCAGACCCTTACGGAGTCAAAACTTCCTGGGGAAATGATCTCTAAGGCATTATTAATACCAGTTGCACCGGGTGTCTATCCTGGCACCTTCCTAGTCAAAACTCCCTGGGAAAAACAGTCCTCAAAGTGTAAGTATCACCAAATGCACCAGGAGTACACCCTGACACTTAAGGAGTCAAAACTTCCTGGGGTTATCATCCTCACCGGGTGTCCTTTTTGGCCCCTTCCGAGTCAAGACTTCCTGGGGAAATCGTCCTCAAAGCGTAACTATCACCAAGGGCACCAGGAGTCCACCCTGACCCTTCCGGAGTCAAAATTTCCTGGGGAAAAATCATCTTCAAGGTGTAAATATCACCAAGGGCACCGGGTGTCTTTCCCTACCTTTCTCGAGTCAAAACTTCCTGGAGAAATCGTCCTCAAAGCGTAACTATCAACAAGGGTACCAGGAGTCTACCCTGACCCTTCCTGGGTCAAAACATCCTGGGAAAATCATCTCCACAGCGAAGCTATTATCAAGTGAACCAGGTGTTCACCATGACTTTATAGATGTCAAAATATTAAGCAAAGAAAAAAACTGTTCAAGTCCATTTTACTTATATATATATATATATATATATATACAGCGCACAGCGTCACGCTATGCGCAACTCCCAACTCAAGTGAAGTGAAGTCGTTTCGACTTTAGTTCACTCTTCACTTCACTACACACCTCTGGATGCAGGCAGATCCATCCGCTTTTTCAAAAACGCTGTCAATTTTTATTAGTTTGAACAATTTCTTTCAAACTTTTCAGAAATGTTCTTTAAAACCTAATGGAAAACTTCTTCGCTGGAAGTTTTTTCAAATATGAACTTTTATGCTTACTTTTTTAATCTAAAGTTTTTGGTTATAAACTGCTTACGGGTCTGTCCGTATGTGACGGGTGTTACATCGTACACAGTTTTTCAAATATTTATGAACATAGAATACTAAAAAAAAAAAAAAATTGATACTAAAGGGAAGTACTTTTTTTTTAGAAAATTTTCATGTCATCCAAAAATTTTTCACATCTTTCATTTTTCTAAAAATTTAATGCAAAGTCCGTTCCGGGCGTTACTGAAAACAGAAGTGGTTCTGATGTTACCAGTAAGAATACAAGAACTCAGCGAATTATGAAATGATGCAGTTCTGAAAAAAATTCATGTTAAAGTTAAGTCTTGAAACTTTTACGCTCATATAAAAGTTTTTGTATTTTTCATTTTTTTTACTTAATAAAAATTTATCTTTATGTTCCGGGTGTTACACGAATTTGTTCCGGGTGTTACGCGTACGAATAAATTTCTTGTAGAACACTGAAAAAATGATTTCTGATAGTTATTTGATACTATTAAATTAAAAATCATCTATTGACAAACTCTGAAGCAATTTATTTAAGAAAAAATCTTTATTTTTTGAAGATTTTACATTTTTAACGGGTGTATAGTATAAACATTGTTATATAATACTACTTAAATTAAAATCTTTGATAATATAAGATCTAATAGTCAAATTGATCACCATGAATATATTTTTTAATATTTTATCTCATTTAATTCAACGGAATCTTTTTTTAAAAGTAATTTTTCTTTTTTCGTCTTTTTTTATCTCTGATTCTTTCTTTATAGTCTGGGCGCCGCGCCGTAGGGGTTTTCGTGACCCGATAGCGGTCAGCGATCCACCCAGGCTTAAAAGATGTATTTTGACCTCCTAATGAAGAATTTCGAGGGTGGACGGAAAAATTTGTTTACAATTATTTAAACAAATAACAAAGTAAAAAAGTCATTTTTTCGATGAAAAAAAATTTTTTTTAAATTTTTCAGGTAAAAATAAGTTGACAATTTAAGCGGACTTTTATTTGTAAAGTCAATAGTTTTCGAGAAAAAAATCATCAAAGTTTAAAAAAACCGTGCATCTGTAGAAAATCAGTCGAGCCTACCATTGCGGCCGGAGTATAAGTTTTTTAAAACTTTGATGATTTTTTTCTCGAAAACTATTGACTTTACGAAAAAAAGTCCAGTTACATTTTCGACTTATTTTTAGCTGAAAAATATTAAAAAAAAAAATTTTTCATCGTAAACATGAGTTCAAAAGATTGAACGGAGGCAAAAAGACCAATGCTCTAAAATACGTTTAAAAGTAAAAAAAAAAAAAAAAAAAGATATCTGTATTGTTTCTTTTTAATGCTTTAGTAATATTATACTTTTTTCTGCTTAAATAATGTATTAATTCTGAAAGATTCAAGTGCACTTTAACAGCGACGTCTGTGACATGTAACACCCGGAACGCATTTTTTCGGAAAGAGGAGTCTCAAAAATTTTTTCTACAGTAGGGGGGGATTAGTTATCTTAAGATAGCTTTGTAAACAAGAAGCTGAGTAAAAATATTAAAAACTCAAGTCACTATACAAACAATACCCTTTTTTAGCGTTCCGGGTGTTACAGAGAAATAAGAATCTTTAACACAGCACAAAATTTTCTGTGATTACCGAAACAAATTGAAACTTTGCTGGGAGCTCAATCATACTACATTCTAAAGAGTGAAACATAATTTATAAATCTTTGTTGATATCGAACGATTTACAGTGCTACCAACTTTGCACTAGAATCACACAAGTCAGGCCGGTGGTGTTCATAGATTCATCAACAGGCTAAAAAATTTTAAATTAAAAAAAAAAGTGGTAGAACCAGTATAGTTCCAGAAACTACATATAATTTCTGACCAGAAAAAACGGTTTATATATTTTTTTTTCATAATTTAATTTTTTACTCTGAGGTTCGTTTTTATACGGACAGACCCTTACTTTTATTTTTAAATGTTAATTACTCGGTTCTGAAATTTTTTAAAAATATTTGAACAACTCCGTTGGTAGCGGTAAGGGTTCAAGAATATGAAGCTAAAATTTCGTCAAAAAATATTAAGTGGTTTTCGAGTTATCGCGATTTGAACTTAAAATGCGAAAAATGCGTAAATTGAGAAAAATTCAAGTTTTGGCTCAACACGCGATAACTCGAAAACCACTTAATATTTTTTGACGAGATTTTAGCGTTATATTCTTGAACCCTTACCGCTGCCAACGGAGTTGTTCAAATATTTTTAAAAAATTTCAGAACCGAGTAATTAACATTTAAAAATAAAAGTAAGCAGTTTATAACCAAAAACTTTAGATTAAAAAAGTAAGCATAAAAGTTCATATTTGAAAAAACTTCCAGTGAAGAAGTTTTCCATTAGGTCCTAAAGAACATTTTTGAAAAGTTTGAAAGAAATTGTTCAAACAAATAAAAATTGACAGCGTTTTTGAAAAAGCGAATGGATCTGCCTGCATCAAACTCCAGCGCTACAGCCCAGCTGGCAGCACTCGGCCGCGGCATATACCTATATAGGCTTTGGAAAAAATCAGAAACCTTCCGCCGATTTTTCGGGCGTAACTTCACCCGACTTTTTTCTCGGTATGCCTTACCGGCCGCTTCTTTCCGCCGAGTTCTTTGCGTGTAACAATTGCAACTATAATTTAAATTTTCTATCTGCACAATTTATAATTGTGCCGTCCAAACGAAAAACTATGATATCTGCAGTCTGAGTCAATTTCTGAAATATTAAAATTTAAATTTTATTTCTAATCAAAAATAAAAAGAAAAACAAATAAATTTATTAAATCAATAAAGAATTATTTTCCGAAAATTTTATATAAATATTCAAACTTGTTATTGCAGAAATCAAAGCCAGCGGTAGCTGGCTTGGGAGAATTTCCAAAAAAAAAATAGCCACTACCGCACTTTATTTACAGGAACTAAAGTTCCCGTAACCTCACTTATAATTATATTTCAATGATTTTTTAATTATTTTTGAGTAATCACTTCTTAAAATTACTTAAAAGCTTCTACTTTTTAATAACTTTGATTATGCTGTTCATTTCAGCGGCCTAAACTTATTAAATATTTATTTAAAATTTACATTTTCGAAAACAGCCTAAAAAAATTCTCCGCACTTTTCACCCGTTCGATTTTTAAAAAATTTTGGCATTTCAGACGGATTCTTATAGATGGCGGGAGAGCGCTAGCATCGCAAAAATTTAAATTTAAATATCTTTATTGTCTTTCAGCTGATACATTATGTATACTCTAGGCTATATCGACAGAACGCAATTACATGTTTTTATCACTCGATCAGTTACATTATTATCGCATATGTAGGATGGATCGGCATCCCCTCACTCTTCTGAGTATTTCAGGTTGCGTTTCACTTTCCCCTGTGGAAAAAATTTCAGAAAAAATTTCCCGGAGTGGGACGCGAACCCGCGACCCTCGGGACGAAGTTGTTTCAGCCAGCCATTTAGTCAACTGAGCTAATCTTATTTAGTTTAATTTATTTATTATTGATTGATCTAATTAAAAAACTTATTATAAATTTGAATGCATATTTTTATAAGAGGGCACTAAGAGAATTTTTTTTTTTTTTCGTAAAACTTGCCTTGTACCATAACCAACGATAACGAATTCTAAAGGTGTATACATCTTTATTTTAGAGAAACAGAATTAAAATGATCATAATGAGTAAAAAATTTTATATTTGTATTTATAATAACAAAAATAAGTGATATTTTGCAAGATTTAACCCATTCATTTGGTGTAAAATAAAATTATTCGATTATACTTATAAACTTATAATAACAACTTCGTGGACAGAGCTTATGAAGCAGAACTGTAATTTTTTGTAATCAGATTTTCTATTAATTTGTTAACAAACCTTAAATCTAAAAATCTTTTGAATGATATCACTACTTTTTGTTAAATGTAAAAGTAAGAAAAAACTCTCCCAAGATTGTTTACCTTGGCAAGGTTTTTTTGGGGGATTTATGTATAATGGTATTGATGGAAAACTGATTGAATGGTTTGCATCTTATTCAACCAATAGGGATAATAGAGTAAAGGTTAAACGTCTATCTGATTGCCTTAATGCCTTATTTGGGGTCCCGCAAGGATCCCGTTTGGGCCCTTTTTTCTTTATTTCATATTTAAATGATTCGACCTCTGGACTTGAATTTGTTGAAATATTAATTTTTGCTGATGATGTTAAATTTTTCTTTATAGCATTAGTAGGCAGGTACTCGATTTTACGCACACCTGGAAATTGAAAAACTCGCCCTACGCACCAATGCTATAAAATATTGTATGCAACGGGTCTAGCTCATCACCAGGGCTTCTAAAAGTCAACGATTAAAGAAAAACATCTTATTTCAGAATCACTTTTCTTCAACAGTTATGATGACACTTTGAATAGGAAGGAAGACTCCCAACTCGTTAATCGTGCTTACAAAACTTTCATGAAGTCATTTTCTGACTAAATGTGAACTATACATAAGCCCCCCCCCCCTCCTTCCCTTTTGCTTTCCTAATTACATTTTCACACACAATAAGATACTCTTATTTTTCATTTTATGTTCAACTCTTGACCGAGACCGATAAAATTATCGTGTTCAATGTACAATATTTTATTTAAACTTTGTAAGATTATTATCCATATTTGTAATACTTTTAATTTGTACTGTATATCTGATATTTACTTTTAATAAAATTAAAGCCTGAAAAGGTCCACTATCACATTGACGAAACGTTGCTGTAAATAGAAAAAAAAAGTTTTTTATTGCCCGTTAAAATCCTAATGTAATTACCTTACTTCTTAAAGTCACTCGTGCTACGCTTCGCTTCGCACTCAGTGCCTTTAAAACCGCCCTGGCGACGATACTGCACCCGCTGCATAATATACTATTAAAATTTTGAATGTAATAGATTGTAATAAATTAAAAAGGGATCTTGATAAAATTGTCAAGTGGTTTTAAAAATCTAGAATTGAATAAATATGTTTAAGTAAACTTATTTCGTTTAGGAATTCACGACTGAATATTGAATTTGATTATAAGACGACTGGTGTGGATGTTGAAAGAGTACAATTTATTTAAGATTTAGGTTTTTATGAAAAACTTGATTTTAAATTGCTACTTGATGCTGTTTTAAAAAGCCTGAGACGTTTTTATATTTATACAAAACTTTAGTATTTCTTATTTTGTTATACTGTTCACCTATCTGGACACCTAGTTATAGAGTTAATTTATCATATTTATTATATGAAGAAGATTGATCACAAATTTTGAAGATACTTGCCTTTTGAAGATGGAATTCCAATGAATAAAATAATGTTATAGCTAGGAAATGTTCTGCTGGATCTATAAAGTCATTACACGATCTAAATGATTACATTCTTACTTTTAAAGCTATTGATGGATTGATATCTGTTCAGGATGATACGAATGCTTTGTTTACATTTATAATGTAAAATACCCATTCTTTTGGCTTTCATCGGAGGGACTCAAGTTATTACTTGCGATGCACGAGGTTAAAAAAACTTTTATGAAATAATTCTGCAATTTTAGCTACAGTTATGTTATGGTACTTAAAGTACACCAGCCGGACACCATATCGTTCCGAGGTTTGAACTGCCGCTCGAATTATGACCGTCAGCCCAAAATTTTTTTAGTACCAACCTCGCATCAGTGCACTGAAAAAATTATCTTGCTCAAAATGAGGTTAGAGAGCCAATGTAAATGATAGACATTAATCTTCTATAAAATTTTAGTTTTGAATAAACACTACGTAATTTTTTCAAACCATTGATTTCGAATAACAGAAATTCAAAATGTAAAGAGCAATTTAACATTGCTCAAGATAATTTGGAGGATGCTAGCAGTTTATTTCGAATTATCGGAGCTCGCGTTAAAAAAAAAAAAAAAAAAAAAAAAAAAAAAAAAAAAAAAAAAAAAAAAAAAAATGAAAATTTGAATAAAGTTTACGATTGCGCCGAAATCGCGATTACTAGCAAGTTTGTTTACAGTAGCTGTTCTCTTGTGAGCTCCGCATTCCGCAATCCGCACTTGGTCGCTCCGCAGCTGTAAAAGACTCGGTGTCTTGGTATTTGGTGAGAGCTTGAAGTGCGCGCGCAGCCTCGGTGTACCTAACATCAGCTGAGGCCTAAGGCCTGCAGACCGCGACTCGGCGACTCCCGCGCGCGAGCTAGTATCGTCGATGGATGGCTGGCCTTCGGCCGCAGTTCGTAGTTACTGCACGAATAAAGGATCAACGTCACTGCTGATAACGTCAAGAGTGCGAGCATCGACCGAGTGATAACGTAGATTTGTCTGTTTGCATGCGTGGGTGTTATTTAAGTGCGTTTGCTTCAAAAGTGCTTTAGCGTTGTATTTTAACAGGTGCTAAGAATTCAACCAACAAAAGGCTGTGTTGCAAGTATAATGTGCCGCTGCTGGTCCACCGATCCTGCTCCTGACACATTATCCTGTTGCTGCTGCGGCGTACGCGCGGGGACCGATACTTTGCCGTGAGAATCCAAGACCATGACCACGAGGGAGCTCTACGTCAAGGTTATCTATTCTTTTTTATCAGTGAATTAGTCATATGATCATTCAATAACTTTTTAATTTTAACCCTTTTAACTTCTGTAACTCTAGTTTGCATACTTACTGCTGCATCACCTTTGTCATACTGTTTGCAGCTACAGGGCGAATACGTACTTAAGCTTTTTCCCTTCTTGCGCGTTTGCGCTTTCTCTTTTTAAATTCGCGTTGTTTATGTAAGATTTTGACTGTGATGATTTTGATTCTACATTATGTTTGCGTCGTTTTCGAGCAGATATCCATTCTTCAAGTTTTGAGCTAATCCTTATTTATTTTTCAAATTAATTCACATTCAGCTTATTAACAAGAAAACTCGTTCGTTATGAAACCGAAATGGACTTCTTCAGTTTAATTTGAATATATGATTTTTTTGATCATTTCAAATGAATTTTACATAAAAAAGCAGGTGATTTTTTTTTTTTTTTTTTAATATGACTTATATAAAAACTGGATTGGTCATTTTTATTACTTTATAGAGCTTTTCCTTAAAGCGCGTAACATTACATTACGAGTATAATGCATACTTAAATATTAGTCGTACACTGCGCTATGGAATTTTAAAATTGTGTTTATTACCAAGCCTTTTGTTTTCAAACATTTGATCTCGCTGATATGAAACTGTGTGTACTTTTTTCCATAAAATTTTATGCGTTTGAGCAAAAAGTAATGAATATATTCGATTTCTTATCTCCTCTACAAAAACCATTCTTATTTTTTTTTTAATTCACTTATCAATAGATTTGCCATTAAGAAATTAAATTTTAGCACAATTTACCCCTACTGTACTTGAAATGACCCCCCCCCCCCCTCATTTAGAGTATATCTTTGTATTAAGTACTTCAATTTATGAAAAATTAAAACTAAAAAAAAAAATACTTCAGTATAAACTTATAAAATAACTTTAAAGCGTTTTTGAATAAACTCTATTAACATAAATAAAATTGGACAAAATTATCTCAATAACAGGTTGAACCTCGCATTTTATTAATTTTTCGTCAGATTTTGCTAAGAATTAACTCAAATTTTCTTAAATTTGTTAAAATATATACTCTATTTTTTTTTTTTTTTTTTTTTTTTTTAACGCCTACCTAGCCTTGCGGCCCATGCAGCATACGCAACAATGATATAAATACTCTAATGAATATAAATGTTAATGAAAAGTATGAAAAAAATGGGGAGTCCATATTTGATACATGATTTTTTCATTAGTCGAAATACTAAGTTTTAGTGAATCATATTAGCATGTCCTCTCTTAAAAAAGCTAACCGAATCAGCAAAGCCGACGTTGTATTGATTGAGACAAATCTAAAGATTCATGCAGTTAATATAATTTTTGCATGCACTTTACTATCAAGATGTTATGCCGTAAATTTGATAGCTTTTTTAAACTAAAAAATACTTTAAGTTTGTGTAAAAAAAGATCTTTTGAAGGTATGCAGCATCATTAAAAAGAACAGAACTTATAATCTAGTTCATGCTACTAGGCTGGTATTACCGGGATTTTTGAAGTCGTCAACTTCGATTATTTTTTATTAGTAAAAATTTCTACATATATTAAACTTTTTTCTTTTTGAACGTATCTTTAAATTTTTATATAAAAAAAAAAAATTTTCATTGTTTCTAAGTTGATAATTGAACAGTTCGGTGCTTGGTTCGGTGCAATAATCGGCTAGGCGCTCAAAATTGGCTCAGGCAGCGCCAGCCGGTTCCTTTTACTATAATAGGAATGCTGTTTTGAGAATCTACGGAAATATTCTTCGAAGCCTCATGAAAAACTTTCATTTCAATTCTTGACTTTTATACTTACTTTTTAATCCAAAGCTTTAGGTTAGAATTTGCCAAATTTCTTTTTTTTTTAAGTCAATTGCATTGCTTATCAACTTTAAAAATACTTGGACCGTTTTATTAGCAGCGGAAAAAATTTAAGAATGTAGTCCTAAAATTTCATAAAGAAAAAATTCAGTGGTTTTTGAGTTTTTGGGGTTTGAACTAAAAATTCGTAGGATATACAAAATTTAAGTTTTTGCTTCAACTCGCAAGAACTCGAGAACCTCTGAATTTTTTTTTATGAAATTTTAGGACTGCATTTTTGAACTTGTTCCGCTGCTAATAAAACGGTCCAGAGATTTTTTAAGTATTTATAAGGCCTGGAATTAACTTTAAGAAACAAAAATTTGGCAAATTCTAATTTAAAACTTGATGTTAATAAATAAATAAATAAATAAATAAATAAATAAATTTAAGTATTTATAGGTGCACAGTACACACCCATACAGCACAGACTAAACCAAATGCAGACGCCACAGACCTCGGTTAAGACTAACTAACATCAACAAGCCTAAGGTTAAAGAAAGTTTAAGAGGAAATTTGAAAATTTAAAATTAAAAGAAAGTTAAAACAATGTATAGAAGAATAATTTATATCCATTTCCGGTGATGCATCAAATAAAAATTTAATTTAAAAAATTTATGAGCCTAATCTAATTATTATTGAAGTATTTATTATAACTTTAAATTCTTAAAAAATTAAAATAGCGATAATACATTTTAACATCTAATTTTTAACATTGATTTAAGACTAAATTTTTAAAAAAATTTATATTTTCGAAGTTGTGATTCAATTTTTGAGAGAAATTTTGCGTGATTGAAATCTTTATTCAATACCTCCGGACTAAAACTTTAATTTATCACGTGGTATTTAATTTAAACTTATTCCTACTATTATGATTGCACCTTATCTATTTAGATAACTAGACATGAGTGCACACCAGCCGAACACCATATCGTTCCGAGGTTCGAACTGCCGCTCGAAATATGACCGTCAGCCTAAAATTTTTTTAGTACCAACCTCGCATCACGAATGCACTAAAAAAATTATCTTGCTCAAAATGAGGTTAGAAAGCCAATGTAAATGATAGACACTGATTTCTATTTTTTACTTCTCAAGCTAAATTATTAAAAAATTAATTAAGGTACCTGTACCTAATATGGCCCCCCTAAGCGAGAATCGACGTTGTGGCCAATCAAATCAATATTTTTTGACGTGTAAGGTCTCATTTTAAAGGTTAATTCAAGAACTTTAAAATGAGACTTTACGCGTTCTATTTTGATCAATGAGCTTGAAATGCCAGAGGATTTACCAAAACACGTTTTTTTAAGACACCAAAAATTTGTGTACCTAATATGGCTCCCTTGAAGTTATTTATTAATTGTGATTTGTTCCTATTTTTTAAATCAATCAGGATATAAGATTTTAAAAACTTCAAAATTGTTATTATTTTAAAAATGATTTATTTAAAAATTGAGCCTTTTGTACAATGTTTTTGAAAGCTTTGCAACCGGTAGAAAAATTTCAGCTTTAAGTTTTGGTCAAAGTTTTTTTTTTGAGCTAGAATGCTTTTTTAGTTATAAAATTAAAAAAAGCTTTGAAATAATTAAATTTATTTTTCTTAAATAACATTAAGATAGGATTTTCTAAAAAGTAAACATGAAACTAAGGACTCTTAGTATCGGTATTTCTACTAATTCGTGGGGGGCCATATTAGGTACACTGCATAATAAAAAGTTATTTAAGAATAAAACCCGTTAGAAAACGAGTTGAACAAAAACTAAGGTCGCGTTTTAAAGCTGAAACAATAACGAATCGAAGCTACTTAATCAAATTTTGATCAGGTGCGTCTAAATATTTTGGCAGACCACTTAATTACAACGTAAAATAATAACGGAGGTATACGAAACGAGTTTTAACTATTAGGCGTGCGCAAAAATAATTTTAAAATGTTCTAAACAACTGAAAACTTCATAATTCAGTGTTTTTGACTTCTTCCTACCTTGCAGAGATGCCGCATACCTAGCATATTCAAAACAACAGGGCCATATTAGGCACACTTACCTTATTATTGATTGATTGAGTTTGAGTTTCCTTGATCCATTTAATAGTATATTATTCCCGCAGGCGAGATGGTTCGATTTGGCCTCCGAGAGGTTTGCGACCCGAGCCGAAGGCGAGGGTTGCAACGAGGAGGCTAAATCGAACCCTCGAGCCTAAGGGAAATATACTATTTTTCGTCCTTCTAACCGAAAACATGGGGCGAAGTTCCGATTTTGAGGTTAGAGGGACGAAAAGTAAAATTAAAAGAAAAATAAAAAGCGTAAATTTTTTTAATTTTAATTTTGATACGAGTCAATAAAATTAAACAAATAAAAAAACTAACTAGAATAGCTAAATATTTTTTAACTAAAGTCGTTGCTATTGTGACGTCCCGGACGTCTTATACTTTATGTCTCACTTTATGTGAATATTCTAGTTAGTTTTTTTATTAATTTTATTGATTCGTACAAAAATAAAAATTAAAAAAATTTACGCTTTTTATTTTTCTTTTGATTTTACTTTAAATGCTTGGATCAAGGAAACTCAAACTCAATCAATCAATAATAATTAATTTTTTAATAATTTAGCTTGAGAAGTAAATAAAAGTTTTTAAAAAACATGCTTTTCTCTAAAAAGTTTTGAGAAATTATTTTAAAAAACGTAGAAAATAAAATTTTAATACTGCTAGATTCTTTCAAAGTACTTCAAAAGATTTAATATAAATAGAACAAACAAAATTTCGTGATGACTCTAAACAAAAGCATGGGGCTCTATAGATGACTTAATCTTAAGGCGTACGGCTGTGTTTCATCAAGTGCCTCATGCTTTTGTTTAGAGTCATCGCGAAATTTTGTTTGTTCTATTTATATTAAATCTTTTGAAGTACTTTGAAAGAATTTAGCAGTATTAAAATTTTATTTTCTACTTTTTAGTACGTTTTTTAAAATAATTTCTCAAAACTTTTTAGAGAAAAGCATGTTTTTTAAAAACTTTTTTTTTTATTTATTTTTTATTTTCTACTTTTTAGTCTTGAAAAGAATATTTTAAGAGTAAAATTTTAATTCTAACTATTGTTGAAAGTTTGGTTATTATTGAAATTTTCATTATCCTTTTTACAATTATAATATGTGAAAAATTTTTTTTTATTCAAATATATTGATAACTACCAAATTAGAACTCCTGCAGAACTCTTAAGTTTTGCAGAATTTGGCCCGAAACTCTCGAAGATGACTTCCAGGTTCCCCGGGTACACCCGTCATCGGCGACCTGGGTACCTAGGTTTAAATTGCATCGATAAATACTCTATAACACCTCTTCAAGTCATCCTTGCAAAATTTGGCCCAAACTCTCGAAGATGACCTCCAGGTTCCCCAGGTACACCCGTCATTGGTGACCTGGCTGTCCAGGTTCAAACTTCTTCCTCATATGCTCTAAAACACCCCCGAACTCTATCCAAAGTCATACCCCAAGAATTCGACCCGAACTCTCGGAGATGACCCCCAGGTACCCCGGGTACCCCCATCATCGGCGACCTGGGTACCTCGGTTCAAATTGCCTCGATAAATACTCTATAACTTCCCTCAAAGTCATTACCGAAGAATTTATCGCTAATTCTCGGAGATGATCCCCCAGGTACCCCCGTCATCGGCGACCTGGAGGTCCAGGTCGAGAAGTGACTACGGATTCATGTATTGTCTTCCAAACCTGGACCCTCTGCAAAATTTCAGACCTCTAGGTCTCATAGGCTCAAAGTTATAGAGCTTGGCAGTTTTGGACGTACGACGACGACAAAACATTGTGAGTTAAAGAAAAGCATGTAAAAAAAGAAATCAGTGTCTATCATTTACATTGGCTCTCTAACCTCATTTTGAGCAAGATAATTTTTTTAGTGCATTCGTGATGCGAGGTTGGTACTAAAAAAATTTTAGGCTGACGGTCATATTTCGAGCGGCAGTTCGAACCTCGGAACGATATGGTGTTCGGCTGGTGTACACTCATGTCTAGTTATCTAAATAGATAAGGTGCAATCATAATAGTAGGAATAAGTTTAAATTAAATACCACGTGATAAATGAAAGCTTTAGTCCGGAGTTTAAGACCACCAAGACAACATACTTTAAAACAGATCAATGAACTTTGCTGGACCAGGATTTCTAGTCTGTAAATTCTGTTAGAAAATATATTACCAAAGTCAGACCTCTTTTATTGAAATAACTTTGTATTCACTGATTCAGATTTCCAAACTTAAAATATCGTATCTAATAATGAAACCCTCATTACATGCTTTAAAGAGTATAGTCATATTTACTTTTAAAAAAGTATTTTCACTGATGGGTCATTCCAGGCCAAAGTGAACCTATGGCGCAAAGTGGGTTATCTCGATATATTTTTAAGATTTGAAAATTTTATAAAATTAACTATGGCATTTTTTAAAAAACGTGTGAAGACTATGTTTTGAGCCCAAATTAATTTGATTATTTTCCCGAGCTAAATTTCAACCAATATAAACGCCGCATTTTACATGAGACGGAGGGGTGTTGGTAAAATTATTTCAATAAAAGAATTGATTCTTTCCTGGTTATTTTTCAATGATTTTCCAATCTCATTTAACCGACTTTGGTGCTTTTACAGCACCTGTAAAACACTATCCTTAAAATTTTCAAAAATTTGCATGATTATTTTCCCGAGCTGAATTTCAACGAATAGGAACGCCGTATTTGATATTTGGCGGAGGAGTGTGGGTAAAATTATTTCGATATTTCCAATTAGTGTGGGTGAAATTATTTTTTGGTTATTTCCAATTAGTTGCATAGCAACGCAAATTGTTAATCTTATTCGATTTAACTTTTGCGTTAGACCCGAATCACTGTGGTGTACTGGTGTGTGTGTGTGTGTGTGTGTGTGTATATACCTATGAATACTCTTATGTAGGTATACACCGCCCTGACTCGGGTTAGCCCGGGTCTGGGTGCATACCGACTGAGCACAATCGGATTATAAAGTTGGTTAATAAACAAACCGTCTGAGCACACTTTTAAGATCTTCGTGTTCGACCATCTGAGCACACTGTGTGGACCCCACCCCTCATACAAGATAGGTTTAAATAAATTATGAACGTTGAAAGTTTAAAATTAAAAAGGTATATTATAAACAATTCAATATTTACATTAGCGTTTACGTCAATACAAGTCATAAGATACATAACATTATCAGCATGAACTTTAAAATTAAAATACTGTACTTTAAACACTTTAATATTTACATTAGTATCAACGTCAATACAAGTCATAAGTTTCATAATATTATTATTAGCATGAACTTTAAAATTAAAATACTGTACTACAAACACTTCAATATTATTTGCTGTAGTACTTCAATAGTACTTGCGGTAATGATGTGAAGATCTTTCCACAAAAGTGTAACGATCAATTTTTCCTGTTTGGTACTCATACAGATTGCACTCTAACTTCGCTTTTTTCACCAGAAAGTCGGCACGGTAAATTTCTCGCGTTTGTTTAGCGGCACTTCTCATCAATACAAATACCTCGTGTTGCTTCCGCATCAATATTTCAGAAAACGCAAATATGTTAGGATGCGAATCAAAAAATTCAGTACCAAATTTAGCGTTGAATGACTCGCAAGCATTTGTTGTTCGTTCAGACTGTAAGCTATTTGATGCCCACATGGTGGGGGGAAACAAAGCATTTGGATTTATGTAGTAGTCCAATAAATAATCACAGAATGGTATTAGTTCTGGTGGCGCCATCGCCATCAGGTCATCAACGAAGGACTCTTCAACATCTGAAGGGTCCAACAGAGACAGGCCAAAGCACCATTTTAGCTTCGACCCCGGTGCAGACATCGACGTATAACTTAGTAAATTTATCAAATTTCAATATGTATTCTATGCTCAGTCAGCGTGGCAAGGATTTGCGAGTAATCGAAAATTTCAAATACAGAAGATTCAGGAAAACTCGACAAGGACGAATTTTGAGCCGAAATGGTTAATGTGGGTGGAGCAATGGACTGTGCTCAGTCGGTCAGGGCAGTTGCTAATTATGTGTGCTCAGTCGGTACAATTTTTAATCCGATTATGCTCAGTCGGTCTGCACCGCAAAATTCGTCCTTGTCGAGTTTTCCTGAATCTTCTGTATTTGAAATTTTCGATTACTCGCAAATCCTTGCCACGCTGACTGAGCATAGAATACATATTGAAATTTGATAAATTTACTAAGTTATACGTCGATGTCTGCACCGGGGTCGAAGCTAAAATGGTGCTTTGGCCTGTCTCTGTTGGACCCTTCAGATGTTGAAGAGTCCTTCGTTGATGACCTGATGGCGATGGCGCCACCAGAACTAATACCATTCTGTGATTATTTATTGGACTACTACATAAATCCAAATGCTTTGTTTCCCCCCACCATGTGGGCATCAAATAGCTTACAGTCTGAACGAACAACAAATGCTTGCGAGTCATTCAACGCTAAATTTGGTACTGAATTTTTTGATTCGCATCCTAACATATTTGCGTTTTCTGAAATATTGATGCGGAAGCAACACGAGGTATTTGTATTGATGAGAAGTGCCGCTAAACAAACGCTGTGGACTGTGCTCAGTCGGTCAGGGCAGTTGCTAATTATGTGTGCTCAGTCGGTACAATTTTTAATCCGATTATGCTCAGTCGGTCTGCACCGCCGGGTCTAACGGAAAAAATTGAATCGAACAGGTCAATTAGTAAACAAATAGTAACCTCTGTAATTCAAAGAATTATGAATAAAAAGTCTGTTGTTACGCAAAAATGTGAAATATTGCGTTTCTATGGGTTGAAATTCAACTTGGGAAAATAATCCAGCCGAATACAGCACTCAGGGTATTACGACTGAAAATTTTTGTTATTCTCTGAAATACTCAATCTTTAAAATTTAGAAATTTTGATCATCGAGTTTTTTTCACTTATCTCAATGAAAAAATTTAAAATAAATATTTTATAACTTCCTGATCAGAAAGATTGTCAGGGCGCTAGCTAGGGCCTCGTTAATTGCCCCGAGAGCATAGTAGGGCCCTCGTTAGAATTGTAACGGGGCATTCACGAGGCGCGACTTAGGGCCTAATAAGGTTCAGTTGAAATGGTATTTTTGGCATTTAGACCCGAGGTTATAACTAATTCCAAATGTATAAACAACAACTTGGACAATAAACTCTTGATAGTTTAATTTTATTTATTCACGTAATAATTCTGAAAAAATCGAAAAATTCATTGTTTAAAAAAGGTGAAATGAAAAATGTCACTAAGATGCTAAATAGTTTTTTTACTAAAACCACTACTACTTTTAAATCAAACTTTTTTTCACGGAATTTGAATATATTTTTAGTTTTATTTTTAAAATCACTTTTTCTGTAACAAACACTTACTATAAATATATTAAACTTAAAATCACAATGTTTACATGACACATAACCTCTAAAACAAGTTATTTTCGTTATATTCTATGACTGTCAGTGTTGTTTAGAGAGTTAGCTAAAAATTTTTGTTTAATTCTTTAAATTCATTATCCCCACTAAAGTTTTAATTTTTCAATTTCATTTTCTTAAAAAAAACTATCCACCTGTGTCCAATTTTCAAGTCAATTACTGCATACGTTTGTAGCAAATGAGCTATCTAGCGAGGCCCGAAACAGCGCCTTGGCTTCGCCCCGTTACAAAACGAGCTAGGGCCTCCGAAGGCTACCTTACGAGGCCCTCATTCGCTCCCCAATAGCCTTCTGATCGGGTTATAACGTACAAATCCTACCAAATTTTATCGAAAAAAAAAAAAAAAAATTAATTGATAAAATGATTTTTACACTTGTCTACTTTTTACTAAAAGTGTTAAAAAATGGTGTAAATTGAACATTTAAAAAAAAAAAAACTCATGAAATGAAGAACTGGACTGTAAGAACAGTGATTGATAAAGTCAGATCGAATTTTAAACTTTTTTTGATGAAGTTATCAGCAGTTTATCGCACGTGTCGCTCCGGTCACAGCTATGTGTCCTACCGGTAATTCTAGTCTTTGATTTTTTTCTTAAAATTCATCATTGTTTTTGAAAAAGCAATCATTGGACCTTAGGATTTAGGATTTAGCCTTTAGCATGGTATTTTTTATACATTTTTAACTCTTAACAATAAGTACACTTTTCTCCAATGTTTAGAGCAAAAAAAAATCAATTCTACACTGGGAAAAATGTGCTCGAGTTACGGCTCAAAAATGAAGAGGTTATGTCTCCACGCCGCGCTCAGTAAGTGCTTCATATGTGAGCCGAATTTGACGCACGCGCTGCGATCGGCTGCGATTTGGTATTTGGTACTACGTAGTGGTGCAAATTTTCAACACCGTGCGCCATATTTGTTGCACCGTGGAGAAGAAACGATCCACCTTGTCGATTCCATTACGGCGCTACGGGTGGCTCGATTACGGATCACATTTTTCCCAGTGTATGCCACCGGTCACGGCTCCTATTTTGTTGAATATCTCATTGAAAATTTAGAATAATCTAAAAAGTCAAGAGTGAAAATTAATCTAGGCGTTAACAGCTTACTAATTATCATAATTAGTGGTAAATATTTTTTTTACTTGGTTTAAATTTACTTGAAAGGTGTACAAATGTCCCACCGGTCACAATGGAATGACCCTTTATGATGTTTTAAGCTTAAATTTTGTTTTTATTTCAAAAAATTTGATTTTCAAATTTGCATAAAACAGAATTTTTCATTTTTTTTCTAAATTTGATCATAGTATGAAATTTTGGCTCAATCGAAAAAAGAGAAAATATGTATTGAATATTTTTCAAAGTAATATAGTTTGACATATTTCAAATCCAACTGATTTGGAAAATGTGACCCTGTGAGCCCGCATAAATCTAGAAATAATCGGTCTAATTTTACCAAGTTAGCGTTTGAAGCAAGTTTTTAAGGTTCGAATCGATTCTGAGAGTTTTTTTGCTTGTTATTCAAACTAAATAAAGTGCAAGTTTTCAGTTTTTACACATTAAACTTGAGTCTTATTTATTTTCATATTATTATTTTATGATCTGGAATGATGTTCGGGGGTTCAATTGAGATATAATTGATAGAGGCATAGAAAATTGTAGATGTTAGTTTCGCGAATGCGAGTTTATTTTATAAAAAATATCATGAAATTTATTTGGCAAAAAATTTTTCCAAGCCAAAATGTGAAAAATGCGTGTAAAATGGTGACTAAAAAATTTTTTTTAAAGAATATTGTATAGTTATTTAGTGCACCTTAGCTCAGTTTAGCTAAATTCAATTTATTTATTTATTTTTTTTTTTTAATAAATAAAATACGAGAGTAGTCCTGGTAACTTAAGATCTGAGTTTCCGTGGCCAAGGAACGCATCATTGAATGGTGTACATTTACCGATTTTAGGAGAATAACATATAGCTCAGTGATATCAGTTTACGATACCTGGTAAATTTACATCGATGAACGAGGTAATTTTACTGCATTTTTTACAGTGTAGTCGGGAGACATTCGATTTTAGTTTAAAGCATTTGGTCTCTCTATCCGCGCTCTCTGTGGAGCACCGGACGTGACACATACGGTGGGTGTGTCTACTCTTGCTTTCTCACTCTTAATGGCCACTCGGGCAGCGCAGCTGAGCAGAAGACTGCATATACGCAATCCCCCAAACTCTTATTTTTACTGTTCGGGCCCAGTAAAAGGTTAAGACAGTATTTTTTAAATATATGATTGATTAATAATTTAAATCCACACTTTTTAAGATTGTGGAAACAAATGTAAAAGCTGACAACTTTATGGAAACGTTTAAAAAATTAGATTTACCTAGAAAAACGTAAGAAAACGCTGTTTCTGGGTCTAAACTTTAATAGAAAAAAAGTCATGACCAAAAAACGTAAAATTTGATTTTTTTGAAATTGTTACCAAAAACATGTACGCGTATATTGGCGCGTAACTCGAACGATTTTTAATCGATGTACACTGGGAAAAAATTGAGTTGCAGCGCCCCATTTGTCCGGTACTACTGTTCGCAACAGTTTGGGAAAAATATTTCTCGTGGTGGGGAATATATGGCCCACCCCGAGAAATATTTCTCTCGCCTCTTACGGCAGACCCGACAAATTGTTTTCGCTGCGTTTCTTCCATATGTGGGCAGAATATTACCCGTAGCAGTCAGCAGTAGCGTCCCCTACTTTTGGGACAGCTGACTCTCAACTTTTTCCCAGTGTACACTGGGAAAAATGTGATCCGTAATCGAGCCACCCGTAGCGCCGTAATGGAATCGACAAGGTGGATCGTTTCTTTTCCACGGTGCAACAAATATGGCGCACGGTGTTGAAAATTTGCACCACTACGTAATACCAAATCGCAGCCGATCGCAGCGCGTGCGTCAAATTCGACTCACATATGAAGCAGTTACTGAGCGCGGCGTAGAGACATAACCTCTTCATTTTTGAGCCGTAACTCGAGCACATTTTTCCCAGTGTAGTTTAAACTGCAAGGGTTTGTTTATTACTGTAACGGAGGGTCTTAAGCTTGACTAGAGGTCTGTAACTGCATTAGGAAGAAAGTTATGGACCGAAAAAGCAACAGAAGATTTTGCGTATTTTTAACTTTTGTAATTACAGTTGAGTACGCATATGTAGTTCATATCTAAAAAAGTTTTTAGCCGATATATTCTAAACTTCGCAAGATTATTAGATATTTTTTAAAGATGGTTTGAAGCCTAACTGTGGGTCTATAACTTTAATAGAAAGAAAGTTATGACCAAAAACGTGAAATTGGATTTTTCGAAACTTTTACCAAAACCATGTAAGCTCTATGTTCGTATTACATTATCAAAGTGACTAGGTACCAGTGCCGTGTACCTAGCACGGTGCACGGTAGACGGGACACGGTACACGAGATCATATTTCGCATAAGCTTTTTTATGCACGGTACACGGTACACGGTACACGCAGAGAGCTTTTGTGTACACGGTACACGCTGCTCTTTTATCAGAGCCTTGGTACACTGTACACGGTACACGTCGCATTGATCGTAGCGATGGAGCACGGTACACGGTACACGTTATACGTCGCATTGTTCTTGGTAATGAGATTCGGTGCACTGTACACGGTACACGGTACACGTGGAATTGTTCTTGGTAAAGATATTCGGTGCACGGTACACTGTACACGTCGAATTGTTCTTGGTAAAGAGATTCGGTGCACCGTACACGGTACACTGTACACGTCGCATTGATCTTGGCAATGTGACTTGGTGCACGGTACATGGTACACGGTACACGTCACATTGATCTTGGCAGTGTGACTTGGTGCATGATACACGGTACACGGTACACGGTACACGTCGCATTGATCTTGGCAGTGTGACTTGGTGCACGGTACATGGTACACGGTAAACGTCACATTGATCTTGGCAGTGTAACTTGGTGCACGGTAGACGGTACACGTTACACGTCGCATTGTTCTTGATAAAGAGACTCGGTGCACGGTACACGGTACAAGGCGCATTGATCTTGGCAGTGCGACTCGGTGCACTGTACACCGCGCACGATACACGTCGCATTGATCTTGGCTGCGTGACTTGGTGCACTGTACACGTTGCATTGATCTTGGCAGTGTCACTTGGTGCACGGTACACGGTACACGTCATTTTTATTTAAATTTCTTTTACGTCACTGCGTACACGGTACATGGTACACACCGTACTTGAGTAAATTTGCTTTACGTCAATGCGTACACGGTACACGCTGCACTGTACAGGAACAGGGTACACGTCGTTGTTATTTATATTTCTTTTACGCCACAGAGTACACGGTATACGGCGCACCGTACACGCTACACGCAGTACTTATGTAAATTTCCTTTAAGTCAATGCGTACATGGTATACGGCACACGGTGCACCGCACACAGTACACGTCGTTTTATTTAATGTTCTTCTACGTCACTGCGTAAATGGTACACGGTACACGGCGCAACGTACAAGGTACACGCAGTATTTTTTTCAGTTTCCATCACGTTAACAGCGTACATGGTACACGGTACACGTCGCACCGCACACGGTACATGTCGTTTGTATTTAAATTTCTTGTGCGTCACAGCGTACACGGTACACGGTACAAGACGCTCCGTACACGGAACACGCCGCATTTATTTCAATTTCTATCCCTTCACAGCGTTCATGGTACACGCTATATTTATTTCAGTTTCCATCATGGCAGAGCGTGCATGGTACATGGTACACCAGTTGACTAGCGAGGTGGCATCAGTACACGATACACAGAAAACTAACTATTGGTTTAACTCGCAATTAGATGGGTTAACAGAGGGAGGGTTATTGGTTGGACTTGTTGTTAGATGGGTGAGAAGAGGGAGGGTTATTGGTTGACTCGCTATGAGATGGGTGAAAAGAGGGAGGGTTATTGGTTAAATTCGCTGTTAAGTGGATGAAAAGAGGGAGGGTTATTGGTTGAACTCGCTGTTAGATGGGTGAAAAGAGGGAGAGTTATTGGTTCAACTCACTATTAGATGGGTTATCAGATGGAGGGTTATTGGTTGAACTTGCTGTTAGATGCGTGAAAAGAGGGAGGGTTATTGGTTGAACTCGCTATGAGATGGATGAAAAGATGGAGGGTTATTGGTTTAACTCGCTTTTAGATGCGTAAAAGAAATTCAAATACAAACGACGTGTACCGTGTATGGTGTACCGTGTACCGTGTACGCAGTGACTTGATGGAATATTAATTAAATATAGCGTGTACCGTGTACGGTGCACCGTGTACCGTGTACGCAGTGACGTAAAATAAATTCAAATACAAATGACGTGTACCGTGTACGGTGCGCCGTGCATCGTATACCGTGTACGTATTGACGTAAACAAAATTTACATAAGTACAGCGTGTACCGTGTAAAGTGCGCAGTGTACCGTGTACCGTGTACGCAGTCCGTAAAAGAAATTCAAATATAAACAACTTTTACCGTGTACCGTGTATCGTGTACCGTGTACTGTGTGACATGAAAAAAATTCAAAAAAGACAGCGTGTACCATGTACGGTGTACCGTATACCATGTATCGTGTACCGTGTACTATGTAACAAAAAAATTTAAATAAAGACAGCGTGTACCGTGTGCGGTGTACCGTTTACCGTGTACCGTGTACCAAAAAGCTCTTTAAGCAAAGCTTTCGTTCACGTGTACCGTGTACCGTGCGCTGTGTACCGTGCGGAGTACACGGCACTGGCCCCTAGTCTCAACCTTACATTATATAGGAGTAAGGTGAGCAAAACTGAGCAAAATGAAGAGCAGCGAGGAGCAGCCAAAATATGTATGTATGAAAATATAAGGAAAATAAGGTTTTCATAAGAAAATATGAGCAAATTCGCCAAACTTTTATTTATTTTCAGTGAGCACTGACCGGGCCCATTAAAAAGGTTAAAACAATATTTTTTAAATATATATAATTGATTGGTTTCAGGCAATCTTTTTACGTATTTTTAACTGACGCAGGTATTTATACTGGGTTCAAGGAATGTTTTGCAATCGGTCAAAATATTGTGCTTGCATTTTTTACTTTGATATTTTGGGTAAAAAAGGCATATTTTTGAGGATTTTTAAAAAAGAAACGGTTCACTTTTATTAAATAATTTTTCCGTACGCCGACCGGGAAGCATTACAGGCAGTAGCACTTCCCGGACTCGTCGTACGGAAAAAACATTTCACATGACACTGGAAAAGAATTAGCAAATCCCTAGCAAACCCAAATTGACGCCCGTGCCGAAGACTCGAGCGTCAAGGGTTTGCCAGGGCTTGCTAATACTTTCCAGCGCCCAGTGTGAAATATACTATTTACTGTACATTATTAAGTACAGTAGAACCTCGCGCATTGTCCTTTCGTCGGGACCGAGGACCTCGCGCATTGTCCCTGTCGGCATCTTTGATCTTTGGACAATGTCCGAGGTTTTGCAGGGACAATGCGCGAGGTCCTACTGTAGCTTTTGGAGAACTTTCTGTAAAATTTTTATTAAAAAATATTAAAAACTCGGCTGATTACAAAGGACTTTCCAAGACTCCTTTAGAAAAAGTTCATTTGAAAACTTCTTTTTTAAATAAGAGTTTTAAAGACGATCAGAGATGAGACGGTGACCATGCTAGATGGTTTGTGACAGATATAGTCAATAATTTCCAAAATAACATTTGTAATAATTTTTTTATCACCTGTTTGTAATTGTAAATACGAATTTTTTACATTATTTTTCAAAAGATTCTGATTTTATATTTTTATTTTGTGTTCCGTTTGATTATATATTGATTAAATATATATAAATTAAATTTAACACAAAAATAAAAATTTGTACATGGTATGGACTCTTAAATCAAAAGTTGTTAATGCAGATATACAAAACAATATTTTTCGATTTTGAAAATTCTATACAAGAACAGGCAGATTAGTTACAGTTATTTCATACAGAAAATTTTTTATTAAAGACGTAAGTTGGGGGTTGACGAGCGGAGCGAACGCCCCCCCCCCCCAGTCTTATTATATGGTCATCTAAATATTTTTGTAATGTATGTAATACAATTCGAGTATACGCGTCGTTGGCTCAGTCGGCTAATGCTTATAGCTGATACAACGCGCGGCACCGAGTGTCACCGGATCGATTCCCCGCGCGCTCGAATTTTCCTTACTTAGTGTTCCGTCGGGTCGCTTGGTCTGCTTGGTTCCTATGGTCTGCAAGTACGGTGTAACACGGAACTGGATCTTTCCTGGGAGTCTGGTTAGGCAAGAAAGCGTGCTCATTGTATCCTATGAGTCTATATCGAGGGCGTGGTGAAGAGATCCGAGACCAGTACCAAATCACTGTACCAATTACTGAACCACTGCACCATACAATCCTAATTCTTTGATCGAATATTGGCTCACTTGGAAGATAACAGGGGATGGCCACCGATAGGTGGACCATTGTTCGTCAAAAAATTGTTCTGATCACAGTTGAAAAGGTAAAAAGACATTTCACCCACTATCAAGAATCATTCACCATCAAGAACTTATGGAACTTGGACAGCCTCTTCGCCCTACCAGATGAAGAATCAATGACTTAATAATGTATTGTAATGTACCAAACTCTGTTTAAATAAATCTCTGTACAGATTTAAAATTAATAATAATAAAAAAAAAAAAAAATTGAGTATGTTTATTGCTAAATAACTTATGATAGTTTTCTTGATAACTACATAAATATATCAACACAGTAAGAAGACACGAAGAAGCGTTACGTATGTTGCAGAAAGCAGGAATAAGTGTAACAGCGTGCAATGATTGACCTATACAGAGGTTTCTTCTTTCTCATAACTAAAATCAATACTCACCCTCAGATACCAGCATAGGGAATGCAGGTGCTACTTTGCTTTCTTTCATTCAAATCTTTGCAAACTTTTAATCAATTTCTACATTAAACTCGGATAAGGTTCAGTTTTTTATTCGAATTTATATCCAATACCAGAGCCCTAAATTATTATTCTCGTTATTTAAGTATGTGTAGCATACAGAAACTTACAAGGAGATCGTTTGTCCTTTGGGACCTGGATTTTCATGAAATTTTGCACAAAGCTTTTATTCATCATAAAAATAAGCCCTGCAGTGTTCTTTTTCCAGAATCGGGCTTTTTTCACCTACTTCCCATATAACCCCTGCACGGAGAAGGAGATACACTATGAAACACAATGTGTGCACGGTGTTTTCCAGTGTACGCATTTGACGCATGCTTTTTTCTCGGTTACTCAAGTTCTGCTGAATCTCTAACCTCGAAACTTTAAAATCGTATAAATATAAATATCAAGTTCGAAATCATAATTGAAGTTTATAAATTTGTTAGGAAAGATAGCAAGAACATTTGAAAGTAAGAATCGTACACAATTTTTAGTGTAAAACTTTGAAAAACTGGTTACGTGGGTGTTCCGAGTGCCATCGTCTGCTCTATCGAAATTGTCTCTCTAAAAATTTTGCACTGGAAAATACGGTGCACGCACTTGGAAATACGAAGTGTGACTTGGAATCACGCTGCACCACGCATCATGTAAAACGATGGCGCTGTACACCAAGTTTCATGATGTATCTCTTTCTCCGTGTGTGTTAAAAAGTAGGCTGTTTCTAATAAAAAGTCATTTTTGGCCTCATTTTTAAATAATCATTTTTAAATAATTCCTACATGGACCGCATTGCGCTTAAATATATCGTTGGCCCTTACGAAAAGAAACACCTGCCAAAAAATCCGGTTAAACAGTAACAGTACCAGTTTTTAAAGAAAAACGTAACAAGTTTTTTTTTTACGAGAAAACTGTAACAAGTTAACAATTTTCCGAGATAACTGTAACAACAAAATAATCGGCCAATATATTAGCCAGTTTTTCAAGAAAAATGAAACAAGTTCTTTTTTGACAAGAAAACTGTAACAAGTTAACAATTTTCCGAGATAACTGTAATAACAAAAAAATCGGCCAATATATGAGCAACATTTTTCCGAGAAAAGAGAAATTAGTATATTTTTTCCGTGATAATAATAACGATCAATAAAAAGAGGAAATTTCCGAGAGTAAAGTAACGGGTGCACTTTTTACGGGTAAAGTGTAACGTTGGGATAATTGACGATTAAGATATTGTTTTTCCAGGTAAAAAGTAACAAGACCATTGCCAACTTATTTGAAACAGACTAAGGGAGCTTTTCCCGAGGAAATCGTAACGTTAAGAACTTTTTTCCGAGTAAAGTGTAACGTTGATTGAATCATCGAATATAAAAATATTTTTTAAAGGAAAATTTACAATATCCATGCCAACTTACTCAAATCTGAGAAGAGAGATTTTTCCAAGAAAATCGTAACGTTGGGACTTTTTTCCGGGTGAAATGTAATGTTGAAGTTATCAACGATTAAGGTATTTATTTTCCAAGTTAGAATTTACAATATCTATGCCAACTTACTTAAACCAGATTTGTGAGCTTTTCCCGAGGAAAACGTAACGTTAAAACTTTTTTCTGGGTAAACTGTAATGTTGAAGTTATCAACGATTAAGGTATTTTTTTCCAAGTTAGAATTTACAATATCTATGCCAACTTACTTAAACCAGATTTGGGAGCTTTTCCTGAGGAAAACGTAACGTTAAAACTTTTTTCCGGCTAAACTGTAATGTTGATTAAATCATCGGATATAAAAATATTTTTTAAAGGAAAATTTGCAATATCCATGCCAACTTACTCAAATCTGAGAAGAGAGATTTTTCCGAGGAAATCGTAACGTTGGGACTTTTATCCGGGTAAAATGTAACGTTTAGGAAATCATCAAATACAAAGATATTTTTTAAAGGAAAATTAGCAATATCCATGCCAACTTACTTAAACCATATTTGGGAGCTTTTCCCAAAGAAAACGTATCGTTTAAACTTTTTTCCGGGTAAACTGTAATGTTGAAGTTATCAACGATTAAGGTATTTATTTTCCAAGTTATAATTTACAATATCCATCCAAACTTACTTAAACCAGATTTGGGAGCTTTTCCCGTGGAAAACGTAACGTTAAAACTTTTTCCCGGGTAAACTGTAATGTTGAAGTTGTCAACTTTACGATTACCTCGGAAAAAGCTCTTTAACTTGCTTCAAATAAATTGTCATAGATATTGTAGATTCTAACTTGGAAAAATAATACCTTAATCGTTGACAACTTCAACATTACAGTTTACCCGGAAAAAAGTTTTAACGTTACGTTTTCCTCGGGAAAAGCTCCCAAATCTGGTTTGAATAAGTTGGCATAGATATTGTAAATTCTAGCTTGGTAGAATAATACCTTAATCGTTGATAACTTCAACATTACAGTTTAGCCGGAAAAAAGTTTTAACGTTACGTTTTCCTCGGGAAAAGCTCCCAAATCTGGTTTGAATAAGTTGGCATAGATATTGTAAATTCTAACTTGGTAAAATAATACCTTAATCGTTGATAACTTCAACATTACAGTTTACCCGGAAAAAAGTTTTAACGTTACGTTTTCCTCGGGAAATCTGGTTTGAATAAGTTGGCATAGATATTGTAGATTCTAACTTGGAAAAATAATACCTTAATCGTTGACAACTTCAACATTACAGTTTACCCGGAAAAAAGTTTTAACGTTCCGTTTTCCTCGGGAAATCTGGTTTGAATAAGTTGGCATGGATATTGTCAATTCTAACCTGGAAAATAATACCTTAATCGTTGATAACTTCAACATTACAGTTTACCCGGGAAAAAGTTCTCAACGTTACGATTTCCTCGGGAAAAGCTCTCTGGTCTGATCTAAATAAGTTGGAATTGCTATTGTAAGTTTTGACTCAAAAATATATAAATTTAATCGTCGATAACTTCAACATTACAGTTTACCCGGAAAAAAGTTTTAACGTTACGTTTCCCTCGGGAAAAGCTCCCTGGCCTGCTTAAAATAAGTTGTCATTGTTCTTATTGCATTTTACCTGGAAAAATATTATTTTAATCGTTGATTACCGATACGTTACACTTTACCTGGAATAATTTGTGCAGATTACTTTTTTCCCGGGATATATTTTCGTCTTGAGTGAATGTAATTGTTTTCCCGGATAAAAACACACTGGTTACACTTTCCTCGGGGAATGTTGTCTTCCGACCCACAGCAAGTTTAACATGACAGTTTTCTCGGAAAAATTATACATCATGGCAGTTTTCTTGAAAAAAATCGCAACGTTACATTAATCGTGTAAAATTTTTTTTTTGTTATTCTTTCACCGGAGAACACGTTATGGGACTTTTTTCACGGATAAATTTTACATCATGACAATTTCCTTGGAAAAAATTGCAACGTTACATTAATCGCGTAAAATTTTTTTTTTGTTATTCTTTCCCCGGAAAATCACATAATGGTACTTTTTTCTCGGATTCTCGGTCTCAGGTGTTTGATTTCGTACGGGTCAACGATATCTGGGACCTCGAATTTTTTTCATTCTTCTAAGTACTTTTGAAAAAAAATAATTAAAAAATTTTTTGATTGATTCTGTCCATATCGTTGACACGTACGAAAAGAAACACCTGAGACCGAGAATCCGTGAAAAAAGTACCATTACATGATTTTCCGGGGAAAGAATAACAAAAAAAAAATTTTACGCGATTAATGTAACGTTGCAATTTTTTCCAAGTAAATTGTCATGATGTAAAATTTATCCGTGAAAAAAGTACCATTACGTGATTTTCCGAGGAAAGAATAACAAAAAAAAAATTTTACGCGATTAATGTAACATTGCAATTTTTTCCAAGAAAATTGTCATGATTTAAAACTTATCCGTGAAAAAAGTACCATTACGTGATTTATCGGGGAAAGAATAACAAAGAAAAAATTTTGCGCGATAAATGTAACGTTGCAATTTTTTCCAAGAAAACTGTGATAATGTATAATTTTTCGAGAAAAGTGTCATGTTAAGTGGCTGCGGGTCGGAAGACAATATTCCCCGAGGAAAGTGTAACCAGTGTGCTTTTATCCGGGAAAACAATTACGTTTATTCAAGACGAAAATATATCCCGGGAAAAAAGTAGCCTGCACAACTTATTCCAGGTAAAGTGTAACGTATTGGTGATCAACGATTAAAATAATAGTTTTCCAGGTAAAAAGCAACAAGAACAGTGACAACTTATTTTAAGCAGGCCAGGGAGCTTTTCCCGAGGGAAACGTAACGTTAAAACTTTTTTCCGGGTAAACTGTAATGTTGAAGTTATCGACGATTAAATTTATATATTTTTGAGTCAAAACTTACAATAGCAATTCCGACTTATTTAGATCAGACCAGAGAGCTTTTCCCGAGGAAATCGTAACGTTGACAACTTTTTCCCGGGTAAACTGTAATGTTGAAGTTATCGACGATTAAAGTATTATTTTCCTAGTTAGAATTTACAATATCTATGTCAATTTATTTGAAGCAGGTTAAAGAGCTTTTTCCGAGGTAATCGTAACGTTGACAACTTTTTTCCGGGTGAAATGTAACGTTTAGGAAATCATCGAATATAAAGATATTTTTTAAAGGAAAATTTACAATATCCATGACAACTCACTCAAACCAGAGAAAGGAGATTTTTCCGAGGAAAACGTAACGTTAAAACTTTTTTCCGGCTAAACTGTAATGTTGAAGTTATCGACGATTAAATTTATATATTTTTAAGTCAAAACTTACAATAGCAATTCCAACCTATTTAGACCAGACCAGAGAGCTTTTCCCGAGGAAATCGTAAAGTTGACAACTTTTTACCGGGTAAAATGTAATGTTGAAGTTATCGACGATTAAGGTATTATTTTCGAAGTTAGAATTTACAATATCTATGTCAATTTATTTGAAGCAGGTTAAAGAGCTTTTTCCGAGGTAATCGTAACGTTGACAACTTTTTTCCGGGTGAAATGTAACGTTTATGAAATCATCGAATATAAAGATATTTTTTTAAAGAAAATTTACAATATCCATGCCAACTTACTTAAACCAGGGAAAGGAGAGTTTTTCGAGGGAAACGAAACGTTAAAACTTTTTTCCGAGTAAACTGTAATGTTGAAGTTATCTACGATTAAGGTATTTTTTTCCAAGTTAGAATTAACAATATCTATGCCAACTTATTCAAACCAGATTTGGGAGCTTTTTCTGAGGAAAACGTAACGTCGAAACTTTTTTCCGGGAAAACTGTAATGTTGAAGTTATCAACGATTAAGGTATTATTTTTCCAAGTTAGAATTTACAATATCTATGTCAATTTATTTGAAGCAGGTTAAAGAGCTTTTTCCGAGGTAATCGTAACGTTGACAACTTTTTTCCGGGTGAAATGTAACGTTTAGGAAATCATCGAATATAAAGATATTTTTTAAAGGAAAATTTACAATATCCATGACAACTCACTCAAACCAGAGAAAGGAGATTTTTCCGAGGAAAACGTAACGTTAAAACTTTTTTCTGGCTAAACTGTAATGTTGAAGTTATCGACGATTAAATTTATATATTTTTAAGTCAAAACTTACAATAGCAATTCCAACCTATTTAGACCAGACCAGAGAGCTTTTCCCGAGGAAATCGTAAAGTTGACAACTTTTTACCGGGTAAAATGTAATGTTGAAGTTATCGACGATTAAGGTATTATTTTCGAAGTTAGAATTTACAATATCTATGTCAATTTATTTGAAGCAGGTTAAAGAGCTTTTTCCGAGGTAATCGTAACGTTGACAACTTTTTTCCGGGTGAAATGTAACGTTTATGAAATCATCGAATATAAAGATATTTTTTTAAAGAAAATTTACAATATCCATGCCAACTTACTTAAACCAGGGAAAGGAGAGTTTTTCGAGGGAAACGAAACGTTAAAACTTTTTTCCGAGTAAACTGTAATGTTGAAGTTATCTACGATTAAGGTATTTTTTTCCAAGTTAGAATTAACAATATCTATGCCAACTTATTCAAACCAGATTTGGGAGCTTTTTCCGAGGAAAACGTAACGTCGAAACTTTTTTCCGGGAAAACTGTAATGTTGAAGTTATCAACGATTAAGGTATTATTTTTCCAAGTTAGAATTTACAATATCTATGCCAACTTATTCAAACCAGATCTGGGAGCTTTTTCCGAGGAAAACTTAACGTTAAAACTTTTTTCCTGGTAAACTGTAATGTTGAAGTTGTCACCGATTAAGGTATAATTTTTCCAAGTTAGAATTTACAATACCTATGCCAACTTATTTAAACCAGACTTGGGAGCTTTTTCTGAAGTGATCGTAACGTTGAGACTTTTTTCCAGGTAAAATGTTACGTTGGGGCAATTTTCGAGTATGGTAATATATTGTTTGGTCAAAACTTACAGTAGCAATCCCAAATTAATTAAAATATACAAGGAAGCTTTCCCAAAGTAAATCTTAACGTTGATGTTTTTTCCGAGTAAATTGTAACATTGAGTCAATAAAAAATAAAAATAAAATTTTTCTAAATAAAAATTTTCAATCTCCATGTCAACTTGTTAAAGGCGGACCTGAGAGTTTTTCTCAAGGAAATCGTAACGATGAGATGTTTTTCTGGGCTAACTCTAACTATAATCAAACGCTTCTTGCAGGGTTTGAGTAAATTATTTGTGGTCATAACTTTAAAATAAGCCCGAGAAAATTCGACCTATGAAAATTGTAAGAATTTCGCTATTTATAAAATAAGTTTCTCTACTTTAGAAAATTTTGAAATATAATAGAAGATGATAAATTTTATGAAGGAAAAAATTGATTATGGTAGAAACAAAAAATGATCGATAAAAGAAATAAAAATCAGAATAAACAGATTAGTATATTATTTAACTAGGCAGCTAATCACATGTTTGTTAACCTTGGCTTCGCCTCGGACGACAACTTCATGTGATTTTAGGCCTTCCCATTCAGCTGCCTAGTTGAGTATACTATTTTTCGACGGCGCCGGGAAGTGCTACTGACGACTGTAGCGGAAGCGGCTGGGAAGTAGAGCTTCCCGGCCGAAGTACGGAAAAAACTATTTTTTAACTTTCAGATTTAGTTTATTGGATCAAGACCAAATAGTTTTCTCAATGTATGTCTAGAAAATAAATGGTTGATATTTTTGGAAAGTTTTGTTGATTTTTGTTTATTTTATTATCAAGCCTGTGAATAGACTGAGAAAAAATAGTTACCTGCGTTTTTTGTCGTCAACTAAAATTGTTAATTCTTATTTGAAGAAAATTTTTACACTGTATCATAGGTTTATTTATAACTTTCAGTCTTTAGTCCATTTTTTTTTGAGCTTATAAAAATATTTATCCTTTTTTCTTTTTTAAATTAATTAATCTGATAAAATCATTAATTCATTACACTGTGATTTTTAAACTATTTAAAAATATAATCTTCAGGGAGAAAAATAATTAAGTAGAAGACATTTTGATTATGAATGAAATTCTGACTTGAAAAGATATAACTTTATTATTGATCAACTCAACGTTACATTTTACCCGGAAAAAAGTCTCAACGTGACGATTTCCTCGGGAAAAGCTCTCTGGTCTGGTCTAAATAAGTTGAAATTGCTATTGTAAGTTTTGACTTAAAAATATATAAATTTAATCGTTTATCACTTCAATCTTACACTTTACCCGGAAAAAAGTCTTAACGTTACGATTTCCTCGGAAAAAGCTCTCTGGTCTGCTTTAAAGAAGTTAGCATTGATATTGTAGATTCTCACATAGAAAAATATTATTTTAATCGTTAATCACCTAAACGTTACATTTCACCCGGAAAAAGTTTTAACGTTACGTTTTCCTCGGGAAAGGCTCCCAAGTCTGGTTTAAGTAAGTTGGCATCGATATTGTAAATTCTAACTTGGAAAAAAAATACCTTAATCGTTGATAACTTCAACATTACAGTTTAGCCGGAAAAAAGTTTTAACGTTACGTTTTCCTCGGGAAAAGCTCCCAAATCTGGTTTGAATAAGTTGGCATAGATATTGTAAATTCTAACTTGGTAAAATAATACCTTAATCGTTGATAACTTCAACATTACAGTTTACCCGGAAAAAAGTTTTAACGTTACGTTTTCCTCGGGAAATCTGGTTTGAATAAGTTGGCATAGATATTGTAGATTCTAACTTGGAAAAATAATACCTTAATCGTTGACAACTTCAACATTACAGTTTACCCGGAAAAAAGTTTTAACGTTACGTTTTCCTCGGGAAAAGCTCCCAAATCTGGTTTGAATAAGTTGGCATAGATATTGTAAATTCTAACTTGGAAAAAAAATACCTTAATCGTTGATAACTTCAACATTACAGTTTACTCGGAAAAAAGTTTTAACGTTACGTTTTCCTCGGGAAAAGCTCCAAAATCTGGTTTAAGTAAGTTGGCATAGATATTGTAAATTCTAACTTGGAAAAAAATACCTTAATCGTTGATAACTTCAACATTACAGTTTAGCCGGAAAAAAGTTCTAACGTTACGTTTTCCTCGGGAAAAGCTCCCAAATCTGGTTTGAATAAGTTGGCATACATATTGTAAATTCTAACTTGGAAAAAAAATATCTTAATCGTTGATAACTTCAACATTACAGTTTACCCGGAAAAAAGTTCTTAACGTTACGATTTCCTCGGGAAAAGCTCCCTTAGTCTGTTTCAAATAAGTTGGCAATGGTCTTGTTACTTTTTACCTGGAAAAACAATATCTTAATCGTCAATTACCCCAATGGTACACTTTACCCGTAAAAAGTGCACCCGTTACTTTACTCTTGGAAATTTCCCCTTTTTACTGATCGTTATTATTATCACGGAAAAAATATACTAATTACTCTTTTCTCGGAAAAACGTGGCTCATATATTGGCCGATTTTGTTGTTGTTATAGTTATCGCGGAAAATTGTTAACTTGTTACAGTTTTCTTGTAAATAAAGAACTTGTTACATTTTTCTTGAAAAACTGGTACTGTTACTGTTTTTTTTTTTTTCTTTTTTCCGGATTTTCTGGCAGGTGTTTTTTTTCGTAAGGGCCAACGATTTGAACTTAGTTACACATTTCTTTTTTCATTTTAGATTTTAAATCTCAGTGGGGTAAAATATTCGAATAAGCCCTCATGCAAATCCTTTTATTTATCATTCAAAACAACATAAAAAAGAAAATTTTTATCGCAAACCACAGCTCTCTATTTCCTCCCTTGAAACGTTAGGGTCTAAAATAGTGATTTTTCAACTTTTATTTCTACAATATTTTTTACGACTTTTACAGCAGATAATATTTTCAAAACTTAGCTCCGGTCACAGCGTTTACTTGAGTTTTACGTTTACGCATTTGCATGAAATTTTCAGCTTCTACATTTGTTTCTACAATTTGAAAAAATGTGTATCTAAATTATTGATCAATCATATATTTAAAAAATATTGTCTTCCCCTTTTTACTAGGACCCGACAGTAAAAATAAAGGTTTGGTGGATTTGCTCCTATGATAATTCTGGCGTAAAAAGGGAGAAAATTGTGGAATCCACATGAATAAATATGTATCGGCTCAGAGGTTATTAAAAATTAAAGAATTTTTTTTAAAAAGGTATGAGGTTAAAGAATATTTTCAGAATTCAAATTTAGAAAGGGTGCAGATTATTAAAGTTTCGCGTTTTACGATAAAAAGATCAATCGAATATAATTGCTTGAAAAAAATTTAATACTGTTTACACTATGCAGTCAGGTAGGAAAATATTAAGAAAAATGATGTAGTACGATGCTACAATTGCCAACGTGGGCCGTACCTCACAAAACTGCGAGCTTGGTTATCGTTGGGGAAAATGCAACGATTCCCATGGTCCAGGTGAGTGTAAAATTAAAAAGAGGGAGATAAATAGTAAAAATGATATTCACTGTGTGAATTGTAAGGACTGTGGTCATCCAGCCTCTTACAGGGGATGCCTAACATTGAAAAAAATTCGCGACCGATTGAAAGAAAAAATGCAGAAAGCTAGAGAGCAAAATTTTGAGAAAATTTCGAAAATAGGGAAAAAATAACCGCCAGATTTATCTTTTTCTGATGCAGTACGAAACGCACACCTGAAGAATTTCAACAGTAAGATTGACGGCTTAAATGTCAATTTTAATACCAAATGTGTTTTCGGTTTGGATGAACAAAATAATTCACTTTTCAGTCGTAATACCGAGTGCTACAAAATTGTCGATAATTTTCCGACTGTTTTGTTGCACAGCAACGGGGGCGGGGGGGGGGGGGGCAAGTTTGGCAGGTTAAAAATTACGAACGCGAAGAGCGAGTGATTTTTTGTCAAACTTGCCCCGTGAGTTGCTGTGCAAAAAAACTGGAGGAAAATTTTGAAACACAAGGGGTATTTGGCTGGATTATTTTCTCTAGTTGAATTTCAACCCATGGAAACGCAATTCTGTACAACAGACTTTTTATTTTTAATTCTTTGAATTACAGAGGTTACTATTTGTTTACGAATAGACCTGTTCGATTCATTTTTTTCCCTTACACCTGGGCTAACCTGAGTCAGTGCGGTGTATACCTATATGTATATGAGTATTCATTAGTATACATAGGTACACACTGCAGTGACTCAGGTCAAACCCAAAAATTGAATCGAATAAGTCTAACAATTTGAGTTGCTATGCGACTAATTGGAAAAAACCGAAAAATAATTTTACCCACACTAATTGGAAATATCGAAACAATTTTACCCACACTCCTCCACCAAATATCAAATACAGCGTTCCTATTGGTTGAAATTCAGATCAGGAAATTATCATGCAAATTTTTCAAAATTTTAAGAATAGTGTTTTACAGGTGCTGGAAAAGCAGCAAAGTCAGTTAAGGTAGTTGTCAAGTAAACCCAATTTACCCCAGTTTTTTTGTGATTGATACTAAAATGTTCCTCTTGAAACAAAGAATAAGATGACGTAAAATTTAGATAGGCAAGCGGGGCTAAATTTTGAGAAAAATGAGTTCAAAGTTTTTAAAATTTACACGTGCGGCATAGAAATCGGGCTCGCCGACGGTATTTTTTTTCACATTTTGATAAATGTTAAATCGATTGCTAAAAATTTGAGATCCGGAAATTTATTGACTTTTCTACAGTAGAGAAACCCTGATATTGTTTTATTGTCAGAAACTTGGCTGAAAGAGATTCACAAGATTATGTTCAAAGATTATATATTCGTAAGAGATGGCAAGATAACCGAGACTTCGCGGGAAGGAACGGGTATTCTTGTTAGAAACATGATTCATGTATAAACTTGACTGACATAAAATCGGAACTAAAGCAAGAATTTTCAATCTCAATCAATTAATACTGGTCTGATAAAATGAAAACAATTCCCGTAAACCCTAGTATGCAGTGTGGCCGCAGCTTTGCGAGGCGACGGTCGTGATTTTCGGCGCTCCGTGTGACCACGAGTACCAATTTTCCCGGAGATCTATTCTTTTTTTTTTTTTTATCAACATCTTGGCTAGTGCCAAGGCTGTTGAAGTTTAGTTTCGGTTTAATAGTCAGTTTTCGCTTGTTAGAGGGAAAACTGAGTGCTTTTTTCCGCCTAGCCAACGCCTCATTCAAAATGGCTGTCACACCAGCTGTACGCACAGTGAACGTGAGAGAATACACCGACCCTTCTGAAGTACGACCTAGCGACGATCAAGCCATCGTTTTCGATGTCGACAGGGAAACACCTCTGAGAGTTTATATTGAGGAGTTGGATAAGTTTATTAAAAGTCCGAAAAGAATTTTTGATCAAAATGAGATAGAAACCTCTAGTTTGCGGAAAAATTTTGTTCAAAATAAGTTCTATTTTGTAAAAATATTTTGACAGCATAGTTTGGTTATTTTTATCATAATACAGTCCTACACAGATATTGCTATTTTTGCTCATTTGCAGATATCTTCAAACGACCGTAGCTTTTTCTAGGCTAAATTTTTGTGCATATTAAAAAATTGTTAAATTTTTTTTATGAAAAAACAAAAATTTTGCGACCAACCGGAACCCTGTACGATCTTCCGCTTCCAAGATACAGCTGTTTAAAGTTATCAAAAAACACAAAAAACGCGTATTTTACGACTTTCACACGCATTTTTGAACGGTTTCGACCTTTTTTTTTCTCTCAAAAATATGTGGAATCTTCTCTTCATATGTTCCCAAACAAGCTCCCATAGTATTTGTTATGCGGATTTGGGGTTTTAGTTGATTCCAAAGCATACACTTTTGACACACTTTATGTGCTAAGGTAGTGTTTTTTTAACAATATACACGCTACATTTAACTTTTTCGTTCATTATAGATGTTTTGAAATTATTTTTTGACTAAAAACTATTTAAATTCCAGCCAAAATTAGGTCGCCTGCTATGAAAAAATTGATACTCAACGAAATATTGATCTCAATATCAAAATGATATACTACCTAGTTTTATTCAGTTTTTTTAGTTTTTTGATTCGTTAAAAATCTATGTTCAAATATTGTAAATAATATACCACTTGTCTATTTATTTTTTTCTATTTTTGAAATTACAAATAATTGATCATAGTTTATAAATTATTCTGATAAAACAATCATGGATTACTATTGCTTACTCTGAAAAAAATGAGTCCAAATTAAAAATGTTATTTTTTGAATGCTATGAAGCATAAAACAATCTACCAATCTACATTCTACTTATAATTATATCCACTTATGAAAAAGAGAATGAGAGATTCGATTAGAAAGTCGAGTCGATATATCGAATCGAAACTTGATCTTTGATTCTTGGAGCAAGAGCGCCCCCTTTCAGGCCTCTCAAAAGTGTGAACCAGCCAGACGCGCCAAATTTAAAATCTTCAGGCATGCTTGATTTGAATTTTTAGTTTTTGGGTTTTTTTTTTTAAATTAATTATAGTAAATAACGAAATTTAAATTTTTAATAGATAAATAAGCGGACAAGCTTACAACCCCATAACCCTAGGCGTAGTGAATAACAAATAATTAACTTTTGTAATAAACAAATAAGCCGATAAGCTACAACTCCAAAATACTGGGTGTACTTAGTAAAATTAATTAATTTTTTTTAATAAACAAATAAGCCGATAAGCTACAACCCCATAACATTGGGCATGGCTGAAAAAAATGTAAATATTTTTAATAAACAAATAAGGCGATGAGCTACAACCTCATAACCTTGGGCATGGCTAAAAAAAATGTTCATATTTTTAATAAACAAATAAGCCGATGAGCCACAACCCCATAACATTGGGCGTAGTGAATGAAAAATAATTAATTTTTTTAATCAACAAATGAGCCGATGAGCTACAACCCCATATCCTGGGGTGTGCCTAAAAAAAATTTTAATTTTTTTAATAAACAAATAAGCCGATGAGCCACAACCCCATTACATTGGGTGTAGCGAATATAAAATATGTGAATATTTAAATAAACAACTGAGCAAACAAGTTTACCACCCCATAACTTTGGACGTGGAAAAAAAAAAATTTTTGAGCCATGCCCAATGTTATGGGGTTGTAGCTAATCGGCTTGGTTGTTTATTAAAAAATTTAATTATTTCTCTTTCACTCCGCCCATCGTTATGGGGTTGTAGCTCATCGCCTTATTTGTTTATTAAAAATATGAACATTTTTTTTAGCCATGCCCAAGGTTATGAGGTTGTAGCTCATCGCCTTATTTGTTTATTAAAAATATTTACATTTTTTTCAGCCATGCCCAATGTTATGGGGTTGTAGCTTATCGGCTTATTTGTTTATAAAAAAAAATTAATTATTTTTACTAAGTACGCCCAGTGTTTTGGAGTTGTAGCTTATCGGCTTATTTGTTTATTACAAAAGTTATTTATTTGTTATTCACTACGCCTAGGGTTATGGGGTTTTTGACAGCATAGTTTGGTTATTTTTATCATAATACAGTCCTACACAGATATTGCTATTTTTGCTCATTTGCAGATATCTTCAAACGACCGTAGCTTTTTCTAGGCTAAATTTTTGTGCATATTAAAAAATTGTTAAATTTTTTTTATGAAAAAACAAAAATTTTGCGACCAACCGGAACCCTGTACGATCTTCCGCTTCCAAGATACAGCTGTTTAAAGTTATCAAAAAACACAAAAAACGCGTATTTTACGACTTTCACACGCATTTTTGAACGGTTTCGACCTTTTTTTTTCTCTCAAAAATATGTGGAATCTTCTCTTCATATGTTCCCAAACAAGCTCCCATAGTATTTGTTATGCGGATTTGGGGTTTTAGTTGATTCCAAAGCATACACTTTTGACACACTTTATGTGCTAAGGTAGTGTTTTTTTAACAATATACACGCTACATTTAACTTTTTCGTTCATTATAGATGTTTTGAAATTATTTTTTGACTAAAAACTATTTAAATTCCAGCCAAAATTAGGTCGCCTGCTATGAAAAAATTGATACTCAACGAAATATTGATCTCAATATCAAAATGATATACTACCTAGTTTTATTCAGTTTTTTTAGTTTTTTGATTCGTTAAAAATCTATGTTCAAATATTGTAAATAATATACCACTTGTCTATTTATTTTTTTCTATTTTTGAAATTACAAATAATTGATTATAGTTTATAAATTATTCTGATAAAACAATCATGGATTACTATTGCTTACTCTGAAAAAAATGAGTCCAAATTAAAAATGTTATTTTTTGAATGCTATGAAGCATAAAACAATCTACCAATCTACATTCTACTTATAATTATATCCACTTATGTGATCACAAGCAACTCTGTAGACAGAGGTCACTGCTTGTTAGTCGGTGACTTCATCTCACACAACGAAGCTTGGAATTGCACACACACGGACGCTGATGGCACTTATTTGCTAGACAGCGCTGAACAATTCAGTTTGTTCCTGCATAACTACGACACATATACACATTTCAACGAGTCAAGTGGAAGCTGGTCCAACATTGATCTATTCTTCTCTACGCTCAATATCGCCTCTTACACACACGTCTCAGTTTCTAATGATACTATGGGCTCTGACCACTGTCCAATTACTGCTATAATCGACGTCCAGAGACAAATCTATCATAAAAAATCTTTTCGGATTCAGTCTAAGCGCACTAACTGGTATCAAGTCACTGAAATACTTAACAACGAGTACAATGACTTCCTCTCTTTTCAATATGAACAGTTGACACCAGTTGAGCGCTATGAATATTTCACTAAGAAAATCACTAACGCAGTTTCAAGTTCAACACCTAAGAGGAGAAACGTGAACCCCAACAAACATCAGAATCCGATTTCCTGGTGGGATGCAGAGTGTGACCGATATAAAAGACGTTGCCAGGCTGCTTACAAGAGATGGGAGTCTACCAGAGCTGAAGAAGATCAAGCGGTCTATAAGAAGATTAGGACTGAAGCAAGAAAATTATTCAGGAAGAAGAAGAGGGAATGTTTCCGGGAGTTTGCAGAAACGATAGACTTCAACAGGGATTCTACGTATACGTGGAATATGACTAAAATTTTCAAAAACAAATGGGTAAAGACAAAGAGTCGCAGCAAGTCTAACCACAGTCAACACACACTCAGGATTGAGGAATCCTTGAGACAGATCTGCGAGCAAACCGTCCCCAGCAACCCAGAGTGGCTGCCACCCTCCCAAGAAAGTACTTTTTTTGATGACCTTTTTTCATACTCTGAATTTAACATGGCACTTGCTTCGAGAGGTGACAAATCTGCACCTGGCACCGACGGAATCAATTTCCAAATATTACATCACCTACCCTTCAAAGTAGTACCACTTACTACTATTAGACATTCTGAACAGCATGTACTCAAATAACTGTTACCCTGACAGCTGGAGAACCACATATATCCACTTTGTCGAGAAACCAAATAACAAAGGTCTCAGGCTTCTGGCCTTAACATCATGTATATGTAAAGTATTCGAGCTGATGATGTCATACAGGCTCAGATGGTGGGTAGAGACTAAAAATCTCCTTCCACGCGACCAGACAGGATTCCGGAAAGGCTACTCGTGCGCCGATAATCTGACTATCTTTAAGATGGACATAGACGAGGCCCTAAAGAATAATAAGCACGTACTTGCGGTATATTTGGACATCAGTAATGCGACATCCTTCTTGGCAAATTGGCTGATATGGGCTGTTCAACGAAGGTTCTACAATTCGTTAAGTTTTTATTATATAAGCGCCTAGTACACACCGAAATTAACCTTGAGGAACCTAAGCTATGCCACAAAGGTGTACCGCAAGGAGGCGTACTTAGTCCTCTAAGTACTTAGTCACCAGTTTCTTGTGCCAACCGAACATTGCAGTGTTGAACTTGATATATATTTACCTTAAGAAGTGTGAAATAAAAATTTGAACCATTGAACTGAGATTTATATTTTTTTATAATGTGGCTCTTGTGCGAGGGCCATTTTAACATTATTATTATAATTATTCCTTTTTTTTTTTTTTTTTTTTACTTATTTTATAATTTATTTTATTCTTGTACATTTTATAGCTATTGATCTATAATAGTTAATAAAGCTTTAATAAGAAAAAAAAAAAAAAAAAAAAAAAAAAAAAAAAAAAAAAAAAAAAAAAAACCCTAGTAAGGTAAAGATGCCAATTATGATCACATAAATCGCTACTTTTCAGCATTTTGAATTTTATTGAAAAAACAAAGCATGTTAGAGTAAATCTTTTTTTACATACTTAAATATTAGGTTCTTAGGAACTTAAATAAATTTTTTTTGTACGAAAGTTGTATTTATTTATTGAATAATTAATGTTCAAAGACAAGACCTTTTGACCCCAGTTTATTAGACAACTTCAGTTTTGGCCCCAGTTTATGGAACACTTTTACACGTAAAATCTCGTCTGTGACTTAAGTACCCCAGTTGATGGAACGGCTTATCTGATTCTCAGATTAGATTTGTAATTTTTTCGTGTTTGGGAGTGATGAAACCCTCGAATTTTGACGATTCCATTCCATCAACCGGGGTACTTAAGTCACATACGGGATTTTACGTGTAAAAGTGTTCCATAAACTGGGGCCAAAGCTGAAGTTGTCTAATAAACTGGGGCCTTGACTTTAAAAAGGGGCATAAAAGGTCTTGACTTTAAACATTAATTATTCAATAAATAAATACAATTTTTAGATATAAAAAAAATTTATTGGAGTTCCTAAGAACCTAATATTTAAGTATGTAAAAAAATATTTACTCTAACATGCTTTGTTTTTTCAATAAAATTCAAAATGCTGAAAAGTAGCAATTTATGTGATCATAATTGGCATCTTTACCTTATGTTGCGTCAAGTTAATAGTATTTTTCTCCTAAGACAGATGGTCTCAGCCCTAACTTTGAAAATACCTCCAGAAAAGCACTCTTTATTGGACCCTGCTGTATAGCCACACGTATATTCCACACGTGTGCCACACGTAAAATGGACTTGAGCAAATTTTTTTAAAGTTTGCTAAATATTATAACATTATGAAGTCAAGGTAGACACCAGGTGCACCTGGTGATGATAACGCCTCGGAGATTTGACTTCAGAAGGGTCAGGACGGACACCTGGTGCACCTCGTCATAATAACGCCTTGTAGATGATTTCCCCAGGAAGTTTGGACTCCGGAGGAGCCAGGGCAGACACCTCGTGCACCTGGTGATACTTACGCCTCGGAGATGATTTCCCCAGGAAGTTTTGACTCCGGAGGGACCGGGGCGGACACCTGGTGCACCTGGTGGTAATTACGCCTTGGAGATGATTTTCCCAGGAAGTTTTGATCCCAGAGGAATCAGGACGGACACCTGGTGCACCTAGTGGTGATAAAGCCTCGGAGATGATTTCCCCAGGAAGTTTTGACTCCAGAAAGGTCACTACTGACACCTGATGCACCAGGTGATGATGACGCCTCGGTGATGATTTCCCCAGGAAGTTTTGACTCCAGAGGGGTCAGGATGAACACCTGGTGCACCTGGTGATGATAACGCCTCGGAGATGACTTCCCCAGGAAGTTTTTGCTTCAGAAGGGTCAGGACGGACACCTGGTGCACCTGGTCATAATAACGCCTTGTAGATGATTTCCCCAGGAAGTTTTGATCCCAAAGGGGTCTGGACGGACACCTGATGCAGCTGGTGGTAAGAACGCCTCGGAGATGATTTCGCCGGGAAGTTTTGACTCCAGAAGGGTCACTACAGACACCTGGCGCACCTGGTGATGATGACGCCTCGGTGATGACTTCCCCAGGAAGTTTTGACTCCAGAAGGGTCACTACAGACACCTGGTGCCCCTGGTGGTAATAAAGCCTCGGAGATTGTTTTCTGGGGAAATCATCTCCGAGGCGTAATCATCACCAGGTGCACCAGGTGTCCATCCTGACCCCCCTGAGGTCAAAACTTCCTGGGGAAATCATCTCTGAGGCGTTATTATCACCAGGTGAACCAGGTGTTCTTCCTGACCTTTCTGGAGTCAAAACTTCCTGGGGAAATCATCTCCGAGGCTTTATTACCACCCGGTGCACCAGGTGTTCGTCCTGACCCCTCTGGAGTCAAAACTTCTTGGGGAAATCATCTCCGAGGCGTTCTTACCACCAGCTGCATCAGGTGTCCGTCCAGACCCCTTTGGGATCAAAACTTCCTGGGGAAATCATCTACAAGGCGTTATTATGACGAGGTGCACCAGGTGTCCGTCCTGACCCTTCTGAAGTCAAAACTTCCTGGGGAAGTCATCTCCGAGGCGTTATCATCACCAGGTGCACCTGGTTTTCGTCCTGACCCCTCTGGAGTCAAAACTTCTTGGGGAAATCATCTCCAAGGCGTTATTACCACCAGGTACACCAGGTGTCTGTAGTGACCCTTTTGGAGTCAAAACTTCCTGGGGAAATCACCTCCGAGGCGTTCTTACCACTAGCTGCACCCTGTGTCCGTCCTGACCCCTCTGGGATCAGAACTTCCTGGGGAAATCATCTGCAAGGCGTTATTATGACGAGGTGCACCAGGTGTCCATCCTGACCCTTGTGAAGTCAAAACTTCCTGGGGAAGTCATCTCCGAGGCGTTGTCATCACCTGGTGCACCTGGTGTCCACCCTGACTTCATAATGTTATAATATTTAGCAAACTTTAAAAAAATTTGCTCAAGTCCATTTTACGTGTGGCACACGTGTGGCTATACAGCAGGAGAGGAAACAAACATTAATTTGTCCGAAGTCGAGTCAGATAGAAAGGGGAGAGTTATAATTTCCGATGCTAGGCAAAAATTAAACGTTATAGGCACTGAGACTAATAGCCTAAAGAGAGAGAGATTGAATTTGACCGCGAACATAGTAAAACTATTACAACATTTTTGAAAGAAAATCCTTAAAATCACCCCCAATAGCTTGATGATGATTTTCAATATTTTACCAGTTACGTGAGACTTTAAAATTTTTTTAATAAATTAAATAATCAAAAGCCCTCAGGTTTTGATCAAATACCAAACATTGTTTTAAAGAGTTTACCTGCAAAAATAATTTGGTATTATACGATAATATTTAACAATGCTCTAAACAATATGTACTTTCCAAAAAAATGGAAGAGAGCGAAGGTGATACCACTTACAAAGAAAGGAAAGTATTGCTCTGTACCATCAAATGTAAGACCTATCATTCTCTTACTAAATATTAGTAAAGTTTTTGAAGTTTTGATTAATATACCTTTAACATCCTTTTGTTAAGAAAATAATATTGTACCGGAAAATCAATTTGAAAATCAAATCAAAATCAAGTACAAACATTCCACAATACAAGCGATAAACAAACTTACATCTGACATTTTTTGGGCTCTTAATGCGAGAAAAAGAGTGGGAGCTTCTCTTATTGATCTTGAAGAAGCCTTGGAAGGCACAGTAAGTTCACCAATACTTTTTAACATTTTTAATAGTAATATTTTGAATCTTTTTAAATTGAACGCATTAAATATTAAATTTTCTGTTGCATTTGATGATGATTTGATGACATACACTATCAGTCGAAAAACTAAAATAATTAGAGAAAAGTTAGAAAAACTTTTCAACAGAAATTAAACTTTTTATTATAATTGAAAATTGAAAATTAATGTCAATAAAAATGAGACAATACTTTTTAGACAAAATTTATCAGACATCAGCAATAGAGAGACGAGAAAGTATAAAACTTTTTCGATCAAAGACAACGATGGTGAAACTATCCCATATAAAAAATGCGTTAAATATTTAGGTGTCAAGATTGACGAATAAATCATTTTTATGTGGTTAAATGGTTTGTTAGTAGTGTAATTTAAAAAAATTTAGTTACTCTGAGAATGCATATCTCGGTTCGATTATTTTAGATCGTACAATACATGTATGTGCGCTTATATCTATTGTAAAGTAATTTTAAGTGTAAATTTAAATTTAAAATTTTATTAATTAATTATAAGTTATTATATTCAGGCCACGCGCTGACTTATTAAAGTCATAGTGGCGATTTTTGCATTCATGCAAAATTATGTATTTACGGTTTTATGTATACATATCACTTATACATCTGAATAAAGTTATTATTATTAAATACATATTAGGCAAAAATTTTTTTTAGGATTTGATTCTATTAAAAAAAGTATCGATTCTTTGGAATCTAGTTTAAAAAAAAAGAATCATCAAAATAATCGATTTTTCAAAGAAAGAATCGAATCGATTTATAAGAATCGGTAAGAATCGAACATCCCTAGTGTATAGCCGTTAAAAAGTTTCACGAATGTTAGGCGATTTCATGCGTCTCTAATCATCCAGCAACCTTGTGCAACGTCTGGGAAAAAATTCCCTGTTATAGCTGGGCCGCAGTATGTAGCTTTCACTTTTTACCTCTCTTCCTATTTTATCTTCCCATACAATTAGCCTGATGCTCTATTTCCTCGAAGTCATTGTCTTGAGTGTGCAGTTATTGTTGTTGTTGTTGTTGTTGTTGTTGTTGCAGGTGGTGGTGAATTAATTCTCTTATTGTCTTTGGATGCGCAACCCTGCAATGCACCGTCGCCCGCCCGCTGCGTTACGCACTTGTGTGGTTAAAAAATACTCGTGGGAAACTGCAGTTAGTTACTCACTGGATGTAAACTTACTGCTGTTTTGCGAATTTCACTATCCCTGAAAAAAATTTTACTATGTACATTTGCATGATTTGTTTTGACAGTTTTATGATATCTGAAATTTTTTACTGAATTTTCGTGAGAAAAACTATTATTATTATTATTATTATTATTATTATTATTATTATTATTTTATTATATATACGCATAGCGTACCTTTTATGCGGCATTCAGCTCACTTGGACACTAAAATAATTTACAAATTAAATTGGTCATTTTTATTGAGTTTTAGCTTACAAGTAAACATAAAATTATTCATTATTCAAAAATTAATCAAAAATCAGCAAAAAATAAAAGTTTGAAATTAAAAAGATTCGCCAATTCTTAGAAAATTTTTAAACTCTATTAAATCATAATTCGTTTCTTCAAGTTTATTATTTATTTCCGAGTACAGGGTGTCACCATACTGTAATAAGATTAGGAGAAATTTTTTTTTTAATTTATCATAGTAATTCAGTCCTAAAGACCAATTGTAGTAGTGCGATGCTGAAAGTTAACGGTTCTGTGCTATATGATTGTAAAAGTCGAAAAAAATAACATTGTAATAATGTTTATTTATAGTATAGATAATAGTTATGAACTATTCATAAATTAATTACCTATTAAACGATAAAAGAAAATGGAATTATAATATTGGGAGTATTATTGATTTTCATAGCAACTATAAGCAGCCTAAGGAAACAAAAGGATTTAGAACAGTAATGGCATATTTTTTTATTTTTTTTTATTTTTTTTATTTCTTAAAAAAATTAATTTTTCATATTAAGTTGGAAAATCAATGAATTACGTATCGTTAATTGTTCTATAAAAATTTTTTGAATATAAAAAAAATCATAAAGACTGTACAAAGTTGATTTAAAAATCAAGACACTTTTTTTATGTATCCTCCGAAGTCACTTCTATTTGCTCCGTGCATGATACAGGCAACAATCACGGTGGTAGTTTTTGTAATTATTGTCACCAATTTTCGCCATATGATTTGCATTCGGTTGAAGTGAGGAGCGACGACTTGCGACAACTTCTTACAGGAACGTTCGGCTGTGCAGTTTGCATAATAAATATTTAAAACAAAAATTTTTGAAAAAAACATTTTGAAAACACGCCTTTAAAATTATAAACTGGATTTTCTCGAGAGAGACTCGATTTTGACTTTTGAGGATAAAAATGTAAGGTTCTTTTTCTTTATTAGACCTTATTTTTATTGAATTTTAAATTTGAAAACTCGATTTTGAGGATCCAAAAAAGCAGCTGACTAAGTGCACATAGCTCTTAGCATTTACGGAAAGAATGGTGCACTTAAAAAATGATTGCTTTAGGGAGCTTCGAAAATAGTATTTGAAAAATTTTAGGGCCGGGAGTCATCGAATTTTTATGGGTTTGTTTAACGACGCGTACTTGTCGCTCACGTACTGACCTAACTCGAAGGCCTTTTTTACTTTTTCATCTTTCGTGGAGAAAAATATACGAGCTGGGAAACTCGATGGAATTGTAATACTTGTCCCACCATTTTCTTAATCTTAAAAAAATGTCCAAATGCGCCCATTGTATTATATCCAGTTGCGCACGAGAATTAGGGGGGCGGACTTACTCCTAGTACGAAAGAGGATTAAATTAAACATGAAATTTATTTCTCTAGTGTATAAAAAATGTATTGGTTCATAAAATAAAATATGTACATCTCAGTGCGCACGGTATTTACATATTTAGCGAATGTAAGATGTAAGATACACTTAAATGTATAATCTAAATATGAAATAACTTTTATAACAATTTAAAAATGGTATTTACATTTGTCACGGTATTTAAATGATCGTTATTATTACACATTCATTATTAGTACACGCGAACAAAATATTGAACAAAACAATTACATGTTTGTCAACAGAGCAGAATTTACATATTTAGCGAATATAACATATATTTATATGTATAATTGAAATATGAAATAACTTTCAGTCCAACCTAATTTTTATGAGCCTGCCTTTACGAAATTTATAATTTTCATAGACGCGCAAGCTTTTGCACTTCTCACTAAGCATACCATACATGGTTGCGCGTTACTACGACCACAGTCTGCGTACTGCAACGATACGTGCCTTGCGAGCTGCTTGTTGGCATCGAAAAATGCTTTGTTTATAAACAAAACCAGATGAGCACACAAAATAAAGTAATGAACTATTTATAAACAATTGTAGATGGGTATAACAGACGATAATTTAAAGGGTAAAAATTTAAAGTTCGATTTTTTTTTTTTACAGTAGGTGGATATGACTCCACCTACTTTTTCTCGGGCGCAATTGGTAGTTTTTTTAATCGGATGAGCGCAATCGGCAGTATGCCCTAATACATGCTCCTGTTGAAAAAATTAGTAACCATCATTACTTTCTGGATATCTGTTACTGAAATTTCGATGCCGTACACCGATTTATAGGTGAAAGACTAAATTAATTCTAAGGTTGTACATTGTCGGTAAAGAAGCAACTCTTGTTGAGGTAATACATTAATAACTACACTGGATACTGAGTAATTAATTTCCTATTTTTTGTCTTTTATAAATTTTCTGTTAGGAAAAAATATGACAAATAATTTTTTAAAACAAAAATAATAAAAATTCGAAAACGATCGTTGTGTTGCTAGTAGATGCCACCAATGAATGCCACACCACTGTTTCTCGGAACGAGAGGATTTGGTGCGTTGCACTGATTTTTCTAAACATGGAAGACTTTTTACAGTGATTCCTTCTTTTTTTGTTCAATCTCACGAGCGTCTAATATCACACCAATATTAGGCTTTTTAATAAGCAGTCGATTTTGATAATCTCTTATTTGCTGGTTACAAAAAATTACTGATTCTGTTAGCTTGTCGTGAAAAATTGTTAAAATTTTTTGTGTATTCAATCTCATTAATCATAAAATTTAATCAACCTCGATAGAAGTAACTACAAAAAAGTTAAAAGTTGAAAAGACATGCGTAACTTTTTTAGCTGTGGGTATAAATGCTGTGGTTATAGCACATATTTTTACACCAACTTTAGAGTAGGTATAAGAGTGGTGGACAAAAAGTCGGCCCACTTTGCGTCCAGCAGCATAGCTAAGAGACTAAATACTTTTGAATCATGACGTGTTCGATTAAATGTTGTTTTTTACAAGTACGACAGTTGTTTTTATGTTATTTAAATAATGTTTGTGAATACAGCAGGTCAAATAGGCTGAGAACCCTGCTGTAATCGTGTCCGTCAAAAAAAATTATGTTCAATCAACTTTTTCTATAAGTTTTTTACAAAATACGGAGTGGGACCGACATAACGCCATAATTCCGGATGCGTTTTATGATACCTTTACATATGAGGAAAAAATCATGTAATTTATTTTTTATAAATACCAACGTTTGTTGGTGAAATTTTGATGTTATTGGAAAAAAAGTAACCATGGGACACGGGACCGACAACGTTTTTCGTGGTTTTTTTTATGAATATCTCAGAAACTATTTCATTTATCGTCCTTAAACTCTACAGTAATTTAGTTTAAGTCACGTGAAGTCAGTATAAATTTTAGTTATAATGAAATTTAGCATTACTTACATTTGAGGGACTTGGGACACGAGCTGGCCAACTTTTTGACTTTTACCCATTCATGGGTCAAACTAATACTATTCGGCAAATCGGCCCGCACCGATTTTTCTGAAATTTTTTTCGTCTAAGTACTATTCAATAGTACTGCTTTTGCCACAAAATAAAAGTCTCTATCTCCATTTCTGCTTGGCGCTAGATTTTTTTAAAGATTAAAAAATGGCCTATTTTTAAGCTATTTTAAGGTATTTTTCAAAAAATTCTAACTTTTAATAAAAATGAGATATAAACCTCTAGTTTGCGGCAAATTTTTGTTTGAAACAGGTTTTTTTTAAGAAAAATATTTTCATTTATTTACAATTTTGTTTTTAATATTCTTTTAAAGCCTCATACGTAAATGCTACTTTTACTCGATTGGTAGACACTCTTTCCAAAACGAAATTTCCAATGAAAGAAATTTCCAAAGGACGAAGTTTCCAAAATATTTTTTTTCCAAAACCTTAATTTCCAAAAAGAAAAGTTTCCAATGAATTTATCCAAAAATATATATTACTTACCTACGGACAGTTGGTTATCGAATAAAATAGTAAAAGTATTTTTATGTTTTGTTTACTGTGAAAATTGTATTTTATATGTCGATGGTCCCAGCGAAAAAAAACCTTAGCCCAAACTCTGCCACGAAGTTACAATTAGTCGACTTTCGGTTTCTAAAATGTATCTAAAATACTTTATTGATTATTTTAACTTTTGTAAGTTAAGGGAAAGTCAGTTTTACTATCAGTCCCTTGATATGTTATAATAAAAAAAATTGTACCAACCACGAATAAAATGACTCTAAGTTTTCAGCTTATAAAAAACGTGAGGATTCATTTTATTCGCGGCAGGTGTGTAGAAATATTTTTTTTTATTATAATATATGACTCGATATATGAATGGTATTGTAGCAAGTGTCATTTTAAAATTTTTTCCGCAAGCTAAAATCATGAATAAAGTGATTTAGAGACATTTTAGTAACTAAAAGCCGACTCATTGTTACTTTAATCGTGGCAGCTTTGGGCTAGGGTTTTTCTTCGCTAAAACCATCGATGTATATTATGTATTTTTGGAATAAATTGGAAACTTTTTATTTTGGAAACTAAGATTTTGGAAAAAAATTTTTTTGGAAACTTTGTCCTTTGGAAATTTTGTTTTGGAAAGATTGTCCCCCTACCCTTTTACTCTTTTTTCGGCCATATTTGAACGACTGTAGCTCACTATAGTTTTAATTTTTTCACATATTAAAAGATTGCTTTTTTTTCTTAATTCTACATAAAAAAACTAAAATCTTGCGACCTCACAGTACTTTATACGATCTTCCGTTTCCAAGATACAGCTCTTCAGAGTTCTCCAAAAATGCAAAATACGCCGTTTTTGCTATTTATGTAAGCGCGCAAATGTTCGACTCATCTCTTTTGGCTAAAAGTTGGTGAAAACACTCTTCAATTTTAACTGATCAAGGTCCATACATTATTTTATTACACATTGGGTATATTTTTTTTTTTTTTTATTTCAGAGAAGTTACATTTTACGCACTTTTCTAATAAATTAGGTACACTTATGCCCAAGCTGATTATATGGCTTTTCAGATATTTTTTTTTTAGTTCTACTTGTGTTTTTCAGCCGTTTTTCTGTTTAAATTTTTAAATATAGATACACTGAGAGAAGGATTTGGTTCACGCAACCAAATTTGGTTGTGTGAACCAAGATTTGGTTATTTTTGGTTTTTCCCAAGCTTTGGTTCTTGCGACCAATGATTTGGTTACAGGAACCAAATGTATAGATCACAGTCATGACAAACAGTTCGCTGTTATAACCTCAAAAAATTTTTTGCGGTAATTCAGAAAATTACGAACTCACGAAAAATTTATTAAAATGATCGGTGCTATATTAGATTGAAAACGATTAGTAATTTGATTTAACTTCGTAGAGAAAAATAATTTTATTGTCAAGAGAAAACTCATATTTAAATAAACTTAATTAATATTCTTCGAAATTTATTGCTGAAATTTGAAATTAAAATATATTCTTATACAAGAATAAAGATAACTGATTTAAGCAAATTATTACAACAATAAACAATAAAATAATACAATAATAAATAAAATTTGTTTTTAAAATAAAAAATAAAAGCTCGATTTTTACGCCTGGAGTGTGGACCAAACATTTGGTTCCCACAACCAAATTATCCGATTTCTTTTCAACCAAATATATTTGGTTCCTTGAACCAAATCCTTCTCTCAGTGTACCAATATTTTCATTTAAACAGGTTTTGGTAATTTAAAAATGTTTGGGAGTCGCAATTCTGGCTGTTTGAAGTTAAATTAATGATTAAGTACTTTATAAATGAAGTTTTTAATCATATTTTCTCGAAAATGATTTAAATTTCATAGTAGTGGCAGTATGAAAAAGATTAAATTTAAGGTTTATCCAACGTCAAATTTAGTTAATTTAAATATATTTTTTATTGATTTCTTTATGTTTTGAAGATCCTACAATTGCACATGAGAGATTTACTTGAGCCTTTTTTTTTTAAAGGTTTTTTCATTATTCTTTTTTTTATCTGCTATGTCCGATGAGAATAGTTTTACTTTAATAAGTGTCAACTAGTTCAAAACAGTGATTTTCTCTGGTATTTGGTGCTGGCTTCGAGGAATCAAATCGGTCTTTTAGATTTTCACCTCTTTTTTCAACTTGATTTTCAGGAACGTAATGATAACTGCAGGTCGATAAAAACATTTATTATGATAAATTAAAAACTAAAAATTAAATATGTAATCAAAGTTCATGATTCACACCTCACGTTTGAGTCAGTTTCTTTCAAATATTTAAACATGTGCTCTGCAGTCATAATTTTCGTTCCTTGCAAAGATGCAATTCTTGCGATACGTTTAGCAGCTGTTCTTATACCATCACAAGAGCTTTTGCCATGTGATGTGATGAAGAAATAGTGTGACTTTACCTTTAAACAAAAATCTTTCTCGTGATGGCAAGTATTGATAAAATGATTTCTGCGTTAAATTAATAAATTAGTTCAGTTATACCTTATACAATTAAATATTAACTAATTTTATACTATAATTACTTATAATAGAAATTTGAATTTACCTATTTTTGAATTGTGTAGGAATACCATCAGAAAAATACATTAAACTTTTTATAAAAAAAATCTTGCCTTATAATTTCTTCAATAGTTGGTTATATTAATGCATGTATGTACAGAATATGCACGTCGTTCAGAGCTGAGAGATCACGTTAAATGACTGGTTTTTTACAGTGTTCGTTATTTGAGGCGTTGTATGCAACAAGGGTCTAACCTCAAAAAAGTGAAATTGAGAAAAATGAGAACTTTAAATGCGGGTTCAAGTTTTTCTTTAAAATCAAGAAAATATTCTGTAGTTTTTTTTGTTAAAATAATGAAATATTACTATTTAAGATCATACTTGACTACTAAAAAGAGTTAGCGATCTCGATTATCTATTGAGCTAGCTGCAGATGCAAGCAGATCTTTATGTTAAAGATCCGGCCTTACAGCAGATAATTTCAATTTAAAATTTTAGTGAAAATTACAGACGGATACATGATGGGTTCCCAGTTTTCCAGCAAATATACATTGCGGAGGTTGTCAACTTGCAAAAAAGGCTAAATAAGGAATGTTTTTACATTACAATAAAAAGAAGGTTTTAAGTCTAACTAGGGGACTGTAACTTTTAGAACTAAAGTCATGGACCGAAAATGCAACAATTTTTGACTTTTGTAATACAGTTGGATGTGTTCACGCATAGCTCTAGAATTTTTCAACTTATATTTATTAACTTCGCGAGATTGTTAGGTATATTTGAAGGAAAGTTTCTAGCAACTGGAGGTCTATAACTTTATTAGAAAAAAAGTTATTACCAAAAATTGTGAAATTTGATTTTTCGAAATTCTTACCAAAACCACTGACACGTCTGCTCGAGAGTTGGCGAAAGACTTTTTTTTACTGGCACCTTCGCGAAAAATTAAAAAAGTTGATTATCCAGACGCTATATGGAACCTTTGACATACATCATCTTGAAACGTTCTTAAATTTTTATGATAATTTTCGGTACGAACTTATAAAATTATTGGAAAATTTGGTGTATAATGTTCGTGAGCATACTTTATTTTCATAAATTTTATATTTGGTCTGTACGTCTGTGCATTTTCATTCCTTTTCTATATTTTCCGAAAATTTGTTTTATTATACGTCCAATCTGGTCCAGCAGCATAGTAGAACCGAGTTCTGCAGTAAAAATATTGCGAATAAGCATGAAATGCAATCGATTTTTTATATACGAGTGCATGTTTTTTTTTTTTATTAACTTTTATGATATTGCATGTGAAGCTGCAGAGGGCGTGCTAGTCATTTTATAATTATTTTTAAAAGTCGAACGACTGAAAGACTTTTTTTTTTTAATTTATCTTGACTTTCGATTCACTGCTTTTAGGATTAATTTCAAGCTACTCAGCAGTAACTTGTTACCAAACAATATTATGCTTAACTTCTTTATCATAAGCAAAAGTCAAAAAGTCGGCCATACTTCCTTCACGTCTGTCCTGTAATTTAGCACAGAAAAAAGGTACTTGAGATATGATTATAAAAATTCAACAGCTTCTATTTTTAGACTAAAATTGCTGGGACCTACACAATCTCAAAACGTTTAAAGACCCCGCTTATACGAGTGCTAGAAGCCACATAAAAGCAACGTTTGTATGCCCGAAGGGTATACAAATCTCAAACTCGAAAGTTGAAATCGTTTACAACAGATTTTATCTCAAATTTTCGAAATCTGTTGTTGGGCTCCTCAAACAACCTCGGGCTCCGGTTCGTTCCACTCTTGGGTGGTTAAGCCGCTCTGGTAACGAGGCTGCACCTGTATCAAAAAACACTTAAATAAATAGTTCTATAGAGGTTTGAAGAATAGTTAAATGTTCATATTTTGTTTAATTAAAGATGAATGTAGTAGCCACCTTACATTTCAATGGGGCGCCATAGGCAATGGTGGTGCCTTCCAACGACAAATTTTTTTAACTATCCTCATAGAAAAAAAATTGTCTGATTTGGTCAAAAATACGTCAAACGCTGTCTCTATCAACTTAAAGGTGATTTTTAACATTTAAATACAGCAAAGAAATTATGAATTTAAAAAATTCTAAACACTGTAAAAAAATTTTTGTTTATATATCTGATGGTTGATTCTCTCTTTATATAAGTTGAAAAACACGAATAAATATAACCAAGCCAACTGGAGGTGGTCGTCAAGTACACGCCCCCCTCAAATCGAGATGGATTCGGCCTATTGTAGAATGACTATACAATTCGTACAATACATGCGCTGCTATCAGCCTATCACAAGTAAGTAGATTGCGCGTAGTCTTAGAAGGAAGCTTAGCAGCCGGCGCTCAGCGTAGCCGTGTGCCGTCGAGGAATTAAGGATACCGTTATGTGGAAGGACTGGGTCTTGCAGCCATTGTACACTTGTATATGTGAGATTTGAATTAGATTTTTTTCGGCTTCCTAATATTAGGTCCAGACACTTGATACTATTCTGCGAAGATTTTTTTTAGCGTCTTGTTTATTTAACCTTAATACTTGAACATAATCAAAGACTTTTTTTCTTTTCAATAAATTTGAAAAGAGTCTTTCTCTTTGAAATCTCTTTTAAAAGAGAATATTCAAAAAACCAAGCTTTAAATATTATAGTGGAAAACAAAAATTCTACGCGAGCTCGAGCCTCTGTAATTTTTATCTTCGATTCTTCATAGTTGTTGTCAAAGGATTCTATGAAGTACACTAGTATAAGAGTAGTATGTAAACGAGTGCGCACTCGTACCCTCTGAGGGGGTACGAGTGCGCACTCGTACCTTTTAGAAGGGCCCGGTGCGCACTCGTACCTTTTAGAAGGGGCCGGTGCACGATCGTACCTTTGGAAGGACGGTGCTCTCTCGTGATTTTGGAAACGGCCGCTCTCTCGTGATTTTTGGAACGCTCTCCCCCGCTGCACACTCCTTGGACGCTCTCTTCCCCCACTGTTGCGCACTCCTTGCTGGCGACCACCGCTGTACCCCCCCCCCCCCCCGCTACGCGCTCCTTGGACGCTTTCTCCCGCTGCTGTACTGCTCTATAGAATCCTGCACACAGGTACTCCGTCTTATCTGGCGAATTTTTTTGTTGAAAAGCTCAGCTCACGTCCATTAAGGTTGGCTAATCCGCATGCACTTGATGCCTTGATTGTCCCCTCTTTCCGCACTAGATCTCTGGAGCGATCCTTCCATGTATCAACTACCTACTCCTGGAATACCATACCCCCAAATATTCGCCAATCTACATCCTTCACTTCATTCAAACACCTCATCAAATCGCACATCTTTATTACCGAGGGAGAAGATTAAGTTTTTCTACACTGTTAAACTCAAGATCTGTATGGAATAAATGTTAGTTTGTGATTCTCGGAGTGAATTCTAATACTGTTGAGACTGATAATGTTACCCTTGTTACTTTAATTTATAGATTGTATAGTATACCATTATATTCATTTATTACTTTTATTACTTTCATTGTTTTTCATTTTCATTGTTATTATTATTACTTATATTATTGTTATTTTATTCTATCTTATTTTATTTTATTATATTTTATTTCATTTTCATTTTCATTTTTATTTTATTTTATATTTATATTGAAATTATATCCTAATGTTGAACTTTGTGTATAATCTTATGTATTTTGTACAACATAATGTACATTTAATAAACGCATCAAAATCAAAATCTCCCCCGCTACGCGCTCCATGGACGCTCTCTCCCGCTGCTGTACGCTCCCCCGCTACGCGCTCCATGGACGCTCTCTTTCGCTGCTGTACGCTCCCTCGCTACGCGCTCCTTGGACGCTCTTCCTGCGCTGTGTCCTCCAGCCATGCAGCTGCGCGCTCCTTGCTTGCGAACGCACCCTGTTGTGGCGCTGACGCCTCCGTGTGTGCCTGAACCACCAACCTTTGCCCGCGTTGTCCCTGCTGCCGAACGCACCCTGCTGCAGCGCTGGAAAAAAAGTGGCTCCGGGTGGGCTTGAACCACCAACCTTTCGGTTAGCGTGCAAGCCAATAACGCCACGGAGGCTTATAGCAAAATTTTTCAACACTCATAATTTCATAGTTGTAATTCATAGAACAGTCATGATTTTATAATTGTAATTCATGATTTCATGGATGCAATTCATGATTTCATAGTTGTAATTTATGATTTCATGGATGCAATTCATGATTTCATAGTTGTACTTCATGAAACAGTCATGATTTCATGAGTGCAATTCATGATTTCATAGTTGTAATTTATGATTTCATGGATGCAATTCATGATTTCTAAGTTGTCATTCATGAAAAAGTCGTGATTTCATGAATGCAATTCATGATCTCATAGTTATAGTTCATGAAACACTCATGATTTCATGGATCTGAATCATGAATTCATAGAAGTCATTCATGAATGAGTCATGATTTTATGAATGTGTTTCATGAAACAGTCATGATTTCGTAAATGTCATTGATGAAATAGTTAGAAGTTAATAAAGTTAGTTTTTTAGAAAAGTGACTTTGATCAGCTTTAATATAGTACTTGGAAGTTTTTTAAGAAAAAATTAATTTTATAAAAAATATAAAGTAATTGATACTTGTTATTTTAATTTAATATTGATTGAATCAAAGTAAGGATTTTAAAAATAAAAACAGTTATGTTGAAGTACAGAAATTTTATTAATACAGACGTACCCCTGTGGTAGAAAACCTAAACATTTTTATAGTATTTTAATGTCACATTTCGTGACTTTGTTGTGTCAAACGCTTGATTATCGAAATAAGTCAGCCTGTGTTTAACGAACCAGCTCCGGAGGCGGCGACCCGAAAAAGGTAATTTTTATAGTCATATCTCACTAAACATAAAAACAGTCATATCTCGACAACTATAACAAAGAGTTACATCTCTTTAAATATAAAAAGTAATTTGTAAGAGTCATATCTCGACAACTCCTACAAAGAGTTACATCTCTTCAAATATAAAAAGTAATTTGTAAACTAACTTCTCAAGTATACCTTGTTTAATCCATACTTAATAGTCTTTTATTTTAAACACCTAGACTAATAATATTTGAAATAGTTATGTTCTCTTGAAGACATAACAACTTCATGGGCATAAAATTCCATAATAGACGTATCTATTTTTTGCATCTCGGGTGAAACTTTTTTTTGGCATTTTTCCAACATTTTGTAGAACCATGAAAAATGTTCGGTACTTAAGCTGAAAATAGGTTCTCTAATTTGGAGTAGGAGTTAGATTAAGTTGAGAGGCTTGAATTTAAATCAAACAAAGATTGTCTATGAATAAAAAGATTATTGAGTTAAAAACATTTTTAACAAAGGACCATTTTTGGGTCATTTTTTTAACAACATTCTTGTAGCATCAATTATAGTTATATAATCTTATTCTTACACATCAGAAATGTTCGCTTTTCTACCAGGGATATGGTATTGCATAACTTTTATTTTTATACAATGAGTACTCATACCATTTTTCTTACGTCTCCAGATATAGGATAATATTAAATGAAAATTGCAACTTTAGATTATGCGGATATACCTTTATTTATACTACTTATGACATAACTTACAAGATGGTAAATGCTTTCAGTATCATGTTTTTAACCTCAACAAATTTAAAACACTTTTTTTAGATACTTGGATGTTAAAGTCGAAGTTTAATTTTTATTTATAAATTCAATTTTTCCATTACCCAAATACTTGATGAATAGTTTTGATTTAGCAGCTTCAATTTTTAGGTATGTATACAGACCTCGTTCTACATTGAATATATTTTGAAATTCTTGAGGCATTAAGACTTGTTGGCTTCTGTTAATCGTGATCGTTACTCTTAAACCGTTAATTGTTTTTAGATTTCGTACAGAAGTCACTTTGTACATCTCTTCTGCATTCCATTCTTTAGGAACGAAAACTGTACCATTAACGGTGTTTAAGAAGGAAAAATTGAATATTTTCTGCAATGTTAAATGAATAAAAATTATTATTTTTTAATCAATGAGAATTATTTCAAGAATCAAGTCAAAAAATTAACTAGTTTTTTTTTCTTTGATGTAGTAATTTTCTTTACCATTTTGAAAAATGTTGTCCCTGTAAACTTTCCGAGTTAAATAATCTCAGTTCAAACATTTTGTTACTTATATACGATTTTCCTCTTCCATCTTACTTCTATAACATTGTAACGGAAATAACGTCAGATAGAATGTTCTAGAAGAAATTCAACTAATCCTAGCAAGTAAATTTAATCATGCAGAAGCATCTAGAATGAATATCAATTGTTATTAACGGATGTTACGCCAGATTGAATGTTCTTGAAAAAAAAAATTCAACTCATATTCAAAGGTATTAGAAGAATTTAGAACAAATTTAGAACAATGTTTCAGAAGATAATTTCAAAAATGTTGATCTCTTCAAATATAACAATAGATTGAGATTTTACAGTGCAGTTCTTGGAAAATTTAACGACTAAAAATCAATGCTTTCTGAAAAGCGTGAGTTTTTTATTGTTTATTGTTGTAATAATTTGCTTAAATCAGTTACCTTTATTCTTGTTAAATGAAGAAAAATATATTTTAATTTCAAATTTCAGCAATAAATTTCGAAAAATTAATTAAGTTTATTTAAATATGAGTTTTCTCTTGACAACAAAATTATTTTTCTCTACACTAAGAGAAGAGTTGTTCAAATTTGGTTCATGCAACCAAATTTGGTTGTGTGAACCAAATCTTCTGGCAGTAGAAACCAGGTTTGGTTGGGTGAACCAAATTTGGTTGTGTGAACCAAATCCTTCTCTCAGTGTACGAAGTTAAATCAAATTACTAATCGTTTTCAATCTAATATAGCACCGATCATTTCAATAAATTTTTCGTGAGTTCGTAATTTACTGAATTACCGCAAAAAAATTTTTGAGGTTATAACAGCGAACTGTTTGACATGACTGTGATCTATACATTTGGTTCCTGTAACCAAATCATTGGTCGCATGAACCATAGCTTGGGAGAAACCAAAAATAACCAAATCTTGGTTCACACAACCAAATTTGGTTGCGAGAACCATATCCTTCTCTCAGTGTGGTTAAGCATGTTGTCACCTATTGAGTTTTTCATTTTAAGGTTGTTGGGTCGGTGCGAGAGAGAAAGAGATACTAGTGCGAGTCGAACGGAGAGATTCTCGGCGCTCTCTGTCTCTCTCGCACTCCTGGCACAACATAGCACCTAACCTAAGATTTTAGTGTTTGATTATTTTTTTCTCAGCTCATAAGGTCCACTGGTAATTGCTTTTAGTTGATAAGTGTTTCAAAAAATTTTTTCTTTTACCCTGAATTTTTTCATTAAAATATACTTGTCAGGTCCTATTAAACTTTCAAGAAAACAGTGATTCCCATAAGCTTACGTGTTAAACAAATTTGGCAATATCTTTTCTCCCAAGGTTCATTTTGCCCTAAAAATTTAGTGGCATCAATAAGAAGCAATTACCTACAAAATGAGTACTTTTTTGTAAGAATCTACTTGTCAGATCATGGACCGACCCAACAACCTTAAACTTGGTTATTAGTAAACAATAAATGTATAGCTTTGTAAAATTCGGCGGCGCGCATATGCACGCTGACTCTACTCTTAATAACTATAATTTAAACCAACTTTTTAATTTAAACAATTGAAGTCGAGTCATATCACTATGTTCTTTTCTTTTTTGAGAAACTTAAAAACAGAAATTCTTTGGAAAAATCAGGTTTTAGGAAAAATGAATTTGGGGGGACCGGATTGGGGAAAGAATCCTACAACCCTAATCTTTTGATTTCAAAAGAGCTTTTAGATGTTAAAACAATTTTATCAAATCTTTAAAATAAACACCCGCAAGAAATGCAGAAGAAGTATGAAAGTCTACTGGGTACTATTCTCCAGGAAGTTTTTACTCGGAAGAGGTCAACAACGACTTTAAACTTTAAAATTTCCATATATTTTAAAGAAAAATAAGGTAAGTGTGCCTAATATGGCCCCTTGCCTAATATGCCCCCCCCCCCTGTTATTTTGAATATGCTCGATATGTGGCATCTCTACAAGGTAGGAAGAAGTCAAAAACACTGAATTATGAAGTTTTCAGTTGTTTAGAACATTTTAAAATTATTTTTGCGCACGCCGAATAGCTAAAACTCGTTTTGTATACCTCCGTTATTATTTTACGTTGTAATTAAATGGTCTGCCAAAAGATTTAGACGCATCTGACCAAAATTTGAATAAGTAGCTTCGATTCGTTATTGTTTCAGCTTTAAAACGCGACCTTAGTTTTTGTTCAACTCGTTTTCTAACGGGTTTTATTCTTAAATAACTTATTATTCTCCAGTGTTCCTAATATGGCCCCCCGCGAATTAGTAGAAATACCGATATTAAGAGTCCTTAGTTTCATGTTTACTTTTTGGAAAATCCTATCCTAATATTATTTAAGAAAAATAAATTTAATTGTTTCAAACCTTTTTTTAATTTTATAACTAAAAAAGCATTCTAGCTCAAAAATCAAACTTTGATAAAAATTTAAAGTTGTAATTTTTCTACTGGTTGCAAAGCTTTCAAAAAAATTGTAAAAAAGGCTCAATTTTTAAATAAAATATTTTTAAAATGTTAAAAATTTTGAAGTTTTTTTTAATCTCATATTCTGATTGATTTAAAAAATCGCAATGAATAAAATACTTCAGGGGGGAGAGGGGGGCCATATTAGGACACAAATTTTATGTGTCTTAAAAAACCGTGTTTTGGTAAATCCTCTGGCATTTGAAGCTCATTGATCAAAACCAAACGTGTAAGGTCTCATTTTAAAGCTCTTAAATTAAGCTTTAAAATGAGACCTTACCCGTCAAAAAATAGTGATTTGATTCGCCACAACGTCGATTCTCGCTTAGGGGGGCCATATTAGGTACAGGTACCTTATATGGATCTAAAAAAAGGTTTTGAAACCTTTCTAGTTTGCTTCGACCCAAACTATATGGAAGTGGTATTTTCTTATACAAAATAAGAAAGTTAAAAATTTCTTCATTGCGTGATGAAGAAGTGTTCAACTTCTTTCCCGTGTATAACATTCTATTTTTCACTACTTAATGTTGAATGCACATACGTCTATTTATTATAATTATCTGCTTGACCAAATTCAACTGATCGAGCCGAGCGTGGCCATGTTTTTAAGTTTAAAGAAGTTATTTATACAAATTAATTATTGTTTATTGGCTGTTTGTAGGCACGGGCTCGTAGCGCGAGTATATGGCTGGCCTAAAGCAGCCTACAATACATAGTCAGCAAATTATATTTCAAGACCTATTAAAATAATGAATATTCACACTCGCAAACATGGCCTGAAAGTTATTGCTTGCCACCAAGTATGCTAGATTCTCTCCATAGAAGAACTTATTTTAATTCACTGATTTCAACTTTATTTATTAGCCGCATATCGTAAGGGTTTCAAACCTTAAAAACTTCAAAACATCAGCATTTAAAAAATTAGCACTCAGAAGCAGTATCGCATACTCACATAAACACACTCGACCTGACTTTCGCATTAAGACAGTTGTCAAGTTACATTCACTCTCAAAAGTTAGTCCGTCGAACACAAACGCAACTTACGTATCCATGTACGCGCACACATGCAGCGAAGTGCTCCAAACTCGCACACGGACGAAGATTTTTTGACTTTGAATTAAAATATCTCGAAAATTAGTCCCGCTTGGTCAAATGTGTTAGCGAAGAAGTTGTTTAGAATTGAATCAGCTGTAACATACCGAAATTTGGAAAAAACTGGGGCATTTTTGAGGTTATGGCTGATCGAAATATGAAAAAAAATACAGCCGGCGAGCCCGATTTCTATGCCGCACGTGTAAATTTTAAAAACTTTGAACTCATTTTTCTCAAAAGTTAGCCCCGCTTGCCTACCTAAATTTTACGTCAGCTTATTCTTTGTTTCAAGAGGAATATTTTAGTATCAATCACAAAAAAACTGGGGCAAACTGAGTTTACTTGACAACTACTTTAAACATGCCGTGGAGACAGTTTGCATGCGTTAGTCGGTAGACACTTCTATTATTAAAATTTTTGAGTACTAAGACATTGCCCATGGTGGCGTATTAGCATAATTCTCTTTAAAATTTGTTTACAAAAAGTTTAGAGATGAAAAAACATGTTAAACAAAAACGAGTATGATAGGATTTCATCCCTGTACTCGATAAAATAAAGAATAATAAAACAATAAAGAATAAAGAATAACAATAAAGAATAATAAAACTCAATGTATGGGGGTTTTCAATGATGCTGATTACGAATTTGATCTTAATTTTTTAACATTATCTTGATAAAGCCCACTTATTTAAAGTGAAAAATTATATTTTATTGTAATGGCCCTTTCTCGACCGTAATAAACCGTCATTGTGTTATCACGGACTTTGAAGCGCTTTAAAAATATTTAAAACAGGAGAAAAAAAATCGTCACACATTTTAAATTCGGCGAAAGCTTCCTTTTTGAAAGACATTTTGAATGATGTATAATATGTAAGGGTTTCGATCGAATCCTTTTTGTCCCACTCAACTTAGGCTTGTAATTATATTAATTTTAAATCGCCATTTTCATAAAACATCAAACATTTTCAAGGCTCTAACGGCAATATTAGAAAAAGGGAAAAAAATTTTTTGGTGGCAAAGCATCTTTTTTATCTTAAGGGGAGGTTCTGGTGGATTTTTTTCAAAAAATCGAAATTTTTTTTTTTCCTTTTTTGAGTAGTAAATACTTCTAAAAATGTAGTAAAATTGATTTCATAGGCCTCCGAGGTCGAAAACCGGTTTAAAATAGAGAAAGAGCAGATGCAGCGTTCGAGCGCTCCGAAACAGCAGCTGCCCCGCCGTGCGGCGTCGACCCGTCTTAGTACTCCACGGTCCCGCCTATTGTATTATAGGGCCCCCTCCTTTTTCAGAAGGTCTGTGTAGGTCTCAACCTAGTTTAGGAGAGCAGTATACACTCTCTTCTTGTTGGAGTCGGATCAAAATTAACGATACACCATGAGTGACAAGAAACTTGGAGTTGCAAATAGTGGTGGAAATCGAAGACCGAATCATGGAAGTAAAAGAAGAACTTTTCACGGCAATCGATTCTCATCTGATGCAGATTTAGAATATACAAGCACAGCAGCAAAAAAAATAAAAGAAAGTGGTCCAGATTTTGAGGTTATTGAGTATCCATCGTCAGTTTACTGTTTCATACATTTGCCAATTTGCAAAAATTGCAAAAATAAAGTTATTTTTGGTCAAAGTAATATGAAAGGTTTAGGATTTGAGTTACAAGTTTCGTGTAAATGTAAAAGTAGTGAAAAAGTTCCTTCGTCACCAAAAATATCTGCTGGCTACGAAATAAATCGAAGACTAATATATGTACTTCGTTTACTAGGAGTCGGATTCAATGGTTTTAAAAATTTTTGTGGCCTTATGGATATTTCAAGTACAAGTTTAAGTATTTCTGGTTACTATGACTGCATAAAACAGATTCATCTTGCAGTAAGTGCAGTTTGTGAAGTTGTTTTGAAAAAAGCAGCTAAAGAGGAGCTGGAGCAGAATCTTGGTGTGCTTATCAAAAGGCTGCAGCTGAAGATAAATTAAAAGATTATGAGCACCCACCAGCGTTTGATGAAGAGACACAACAAGTATTAAAAAATATCTACGAGGATTTAACATCTGATGATCTTCTAGAAAGATGTTTGGGTGCAAATACCCAAAACAACAATGAAAGCTTCAATGCTTGCGTGTGGAGCATTGCTCCAAAACACATGTTTGCAGGGAAGAATGTTATTGAAATTGCTGCATACAGTGCTGCTTGCATATTCAACGAAGGACTTGCACCTATTTTAAAAATTATGGAGACCATGGGCGTGAAACTTGGTTCAAACTCAATCGCACATGCTCGAAACGTAAACGAAAGACGCATTTGTCGCGCTGAGTACCAAACTTCTACAACTTCCAAGGAATATAGAACAGCTGCTAGGAATGCCAGGATAATGGAAAATGATATGTTTGAGCAAGAAGAAGGAGTTATGTATGGAGCTGGCATCGCTGATTAAAAGTAAGTCCCTGTTTTTTATGATTTTAACAAAAAAAAAAACTTAAAACGATTTTTCTCAAAACTGCATTTTTTGACCTTAGGGAAGTGATAAAAAAAAAACTATTGCATGAATCAACTCAAAATTTTCACAGCATATTCCTCTATTATGTCGCTATGGCAGGAACTAGAAAAAAAAAAAAAAAAAAAATTTTTACCGAAGTTATAAACAATTGAAGTTGCAAAAATATTGCAAAAAAATTTACACGGCCGCCATTTTGTTTTTTTTACTCTTAAATTACTCGTTCTAGTTCCTGCCATAGCCAAATCTATACAGATTCAGAAAATGTTTGATTTTTTGATTTCAGGCTCATCATTCGGGAGTTATCACTTCCCTGACCGAAAAAGAGGACAATTTTGAGGCCATCATTAGGCAACGAAAAAAAAAAAAAAAAAAAAAAAAAATTTTTTTCAATTGTTTTATATTTATTCTTTAAGGTGTAAAAAATTTGGATGTCTCATATTATTTTTACTATGAAATAAAAATCTTAGAAAAAAAAAAAAAAAAAAAAGTCAATCCACCAGAACCTCCCCTTAAACAAAAAAGGAGAGCTGAAAGCAAGTATCGGGGCAGTTAGAGAAATAAGGGACACCTTAGTACCCAATGTGACCACAATGACGTTTTTTTATGATTGTTTTCATTTCCAAGAATATTTTTAGAATAATGAAAATCATATTATTTATAAATGATAATTTAAATGCGTGGTTGAACGCGGCACGAGATCGAGACGTCCGGCACGGTCGGACGTAGGATCACTCTGGAGAGGCCGTGGTGTAAGCCGGACGGCACTTTTATTTCGCTCGCAATTTTCGTTATTGATCACTGTCATTGATCGGGAAAATTGCACCGAGCTTACTAGTTAGAAATAAGTCGCGTGTGTGTGTTGCAGAAGTGGGCACTATTCGGACGCTAAGAATTTCGAATAAAATAATCGTTTCATTCGAAAATTTATTCGACGAATAAAATTTCGAATATTTTTAAAATTTTGTTTTATTTTTATTTTTAGGCCTTCTTAGGCGCATCAGAAGTATTACTTCCCATAATTAAGATCAATTAAACATATTTAAATAATTGAAATTAATTTGCATAAATTATTTGTCAATAAAAATTTAAATGATCGCAGACTGAAATTTTTTTTCAGGCTTGCATCTTACGATGACCTTTCCGATTGGATCGGTAGTTGCTTAAAAACATGCAGAAGGTTCCATGTTACACACTGAATTTTTAATTGATCTGATTATATATCATTTCTGAGTGATTATTGAAATAATATCTAAAAGTAAATCATACTTTACATTAATTTTAAACGACGTTAACACTTTGTAATGTACTTGATGCTGCGAGTCTCCAGATATTTTTAATAGTGATTGATTTTTTTATTTCTTAATACAAATACTTACACTATGTAATAATACACGGCCAAGAAAAGTTTTGAACAGTGTGTTGAATTTTAAAATGGTACAGTTAGCGGACATCTTAACTGTCCCAAGTTTGAATTTGCCGCAGAAAAATGATGGCCGCTAAAGTCGCAGTTTTTGTGGCCTACCAACCCAGCGAGGGGAAAAAAAATTTTCTCAAACAGAAGCGTAAGTAAGGTTAGAAGACACATGAGTTTACAAACAAGGTGTTTATCATTTATAAAATGCATTTTTTTTAAATTAATCGATACCGCTCACACGTGATATTTAAATGATTGGTGATCTTGAAAATTCACTCAATTTTTTCTATTTTATTTCATGAAAAATAAATTTCAAAATAAATTTTACAAGAATTTAGGAAATTAAAAATTTATAAACAGCTAGTTAAAAAATAAAAAATTAGATAAAATTACCTTTCTAATTACACTCGAACTTCACTTTAACACCAAGATCACCAATCATTTAAATATCACGTGTGAGCGGTATCGATTAATTTAAAAAAAATGCATTTTATAAATGATAAACACCTTGTTTGTAAACTCATGTGTCTTCTAACCTTACTTACGCTTCTGTTTGAGAAAATTATTTTCCCCTTGCTGGGTTGGTAGGCCACAATAATTGCGACTTTAGCGGCCATCATTTTTCTGCGGCAAATTCAAACTTGGGACAGTTAAGATGTCCGCTAACTGTACAAATAACAATAAGTAAAAAAAAAAATTTACAGAATAATTTTATCCGTTTATTTATTTACATAAAATACACATCTTTATTTCACGTTACTCGTCTTTGCATACATTAAGAACTCTGATGATTAGCAATTTTTCATTTATATCGTGATCGTGGTTCACTTCAAAACTTGAATGCTCTTTATATAAAAAGTCGACTGGTTCTGATGAGGAAATACATGAATTATGTTTTCGAAACATTTTATTTACAGATATGGTGTTTTTTAAATCACTAAAATCATTTTTTCTTTTACCAGACCAAAATTCTATAGATTCAGACTCACAAATTGCTCTTTTTGTTATGTCATCTCTATTCAAAATTTGAATCAAATTCTGAATCTATAGAATTTTGGTCTGGTAAAAGAAAAAATGATTTTAGTGATTTAAAAAACACCATATCTGTAAATAAAATGTTTCAAAAACATAATTCATGTATTTCCTCATCAGAACCAGTCGACTTTTTATATAAAGAGCATTCAAGTTTTGAAGTGAACCACGATCACGATATAAATGAAAAATTGCTAATCATCAGAGTTCTTAATGTATGCAAAGACGAGTAACGTGAAATAAAGATGTGTATTTTATGTAAATAAATAAACGGATAAAATTATTCTGTAAATTTTTTTTTTTACTTATTGTTATTTGTACCATTTTAAAATTCAACACACTGTTCAAAACTTTTCTTGGCCGTGTATTATTACATAGTGTAAGTATTTGTATTAAGAAATAAAAAAATCAATCACTATTAAAAATATCTGGAGACTCGCAGCATCAAGTACATTACAAAGTGTTAACGTCGTTTAAAATTAATGTAAAGTATGATTTACTTTTAGATATTATTTCAATAATCACTCAGAAATGATATATAATCAGATCAATTAAAAATTCAGTGTGTAACATGGAACCATCTGCATGTTTTTAAGCAACTACCGATCCAATCGGAAAGGTCATCGTAAGATGCAAGCCTGAAAAAAAATTTCAGTCTACGATCATTTAAATTTTTATTGACAAATAATTTATGCAAATTAATTTCAATTATTTAAATATGTTTAATTGATCTTAATTATGGGAAGTAATACTTCTGATGCGCCTAAGAAGGCCTAAAAATAAAAATAAAACAAAGTTTTAAAAATATTCGAAATTTTATTCGTCGAATAAATTTTCGAATAACGGAAGTATTCGAAAATTTATTCGACGAATAAAATTTCGAATACTTCCGGTTTTTTATACAGTTGAGTTAGAAAAGTTCTAAAACGGATTTATCCATAAAAATCCGGTCGAAAAATTCATTTTTTTAAAAATTTATTCGAAATTCTTAGCGTCCGAATAGTGCCCACCTCTGCTTCTAAGTATGTTAAATGAATTTTTACCACTTTATTTTTCAATTTAAAAAAAATGCATAAAAATCTTGATTTTTTTTTAAATTTGTTAATTAACAATTGAAAATCGAATTTTTGAGTTTTTGAGTTTTTGAGAGAATTTCATCGTGTAGGGTATACTTGAAAGGGGGGGGGGGGTACGGTATTTATATATTGATTTTCCAAGGTTTCTTAGCTAAAACAAAGAAAAAAAATTCTAAACCCTGCGACTCAATGGGTTAATGCAGTATAAGTAAAAGTAATAATACTCATAGAATATACACTCGAAAATCAGATCGAACGAGTGACTTTTTATTAATCAATCCTTTTTTGAAAAAGGCTGTAAATATTAGTCCTGCCACTTATTCGGTCAGTAATTTCTTGGTCTAGCCCTTCAAGGGTTTTATACGTATTGGTCAAAAATTGTAAGTCGATTATATCCTCACAAGGTTCATCCACGTGGTTACGACACCTCGTTGTGAGGATAGTTATTTGATCCCCTTTCATGAATTTGAATCAGTTTTTCGGTGTCTACAGCGATGATCACTTTCCAGTCGGCTCTCCGAAGACTGACTACCCTACCCCTACCTTGTCGTACTAGAGGCCAGGGTTGGTTCGGAATTGGGTAAGGTTATAACCTTTTCTACGCTGCAAATGCAAGGTGGCACAGTCACCCTCATAGCGAATACAAGCAGAGTTCTTAAATAAGAAATCTTCGTGGAAAATATTGAAGATTAAATTTAGAAAATACAAAATTCTTAAGGAAGCTTAAAACTGATGATTTTATTTCTTTTAAATTTTAGGGAGCTCGAGTATGGGTACCCCACACGGAGAAAGTATGGGAGTCGGCTGTACTTTTGGAGGATTACAAGCCTCTGCAAAAGAGCCTCCAGGTTTTAACCGAAGAGTCCCAGCAGACGAAGAACTTAGAGATTAAGACCGATTTGAATTTACCACCTCTGCGAAATCCAGACATTCTCATCGGTGAGAACAACTTGACATCCTTGTCATTTCTGCATGAACCGGGCGTAATTTACAATCTGCAGATACGATTTCAACGCCGCAGCATATACACTTATTGTGGTATTGTCTTAGTTGCCTTCAATCCTTATAACGAGCTTCCAATTTACGGTAACGACACCATTTGGGCGTACAGAGGTCAGTCTATGGGTGACCTTGAGCCCCATATATTTGCCGTGGCTGAAGAGGCTTACACCAAGCTTGAAAGGTAAGTCGTGTGTAATAATAAAATTAAAATATAATATTCGGACCTGATTTTATTCCAGTTTTTTATTTATTTATTTTTTTAATTACTTCTTTGATTATATATACTTACGTACTTTTTAAAAAGTATTCTTTTTTCTCTTTAAAAAATAAGATTTTCTCTTCTATATTCAAGAATATTCAGATTTTTTAAGGGACAAAAAATTTGAATGAAATAAAGCTTTAATAATATAAAATATATGGTAATATTTAATAATATATAAATAAAAATCTTTTACCTGCTTCATTGTTTAGTTCAATGTAGATTATATTATGTATAGAAATTTCTTTTATTTTACTTTTTTGATTATAACATCTATCTTCAAATCGAATCCTTAAAAAATTTAAATGAAATGAAGGAAATGAATATTTCGAAAAATTGCGGGAATCCCTTTTTTTAAATAGGAACTCCTATTTTCGACCACGCCTCAAGAAAGAGCGGATAACTTTACAGTTTTTATGAATAAAAAAAAAAAAAAAATTTGAGCCGCTCTAAGGCCAATTAAGGCTCAATTATCTCTGCAGCGTTATTCGCGGAAAAAAACCATTTTTTGTGTAGTACATGCGTAGGAAAGTCTGTTGCTTTAAAATTTCCAACAAAATCATTTAAAAAAAATTTCGTAGCAACCAAGGCCTTTGGTTGCGAAGTCCACTTCACTTTTTTCAAATCGAAATCTGTACTTTCGACGCGGGATTTAGAAAGAGCGTAAAATTTTACGATATTTGTAAATTTTTAAAGAAATTTCTTTATCTTCAAAAGACCCAATATTAGCCACTTTTCTCTTGCAGCTTTATTGATGGAAAAAAAAATTTTTTTGTGTCAACCAAAACAGATTATAACATAAGTTATAATGATACGATTCAGTTTTGAGATAATGGCTGTTACAGATTAAAATTGTGTAACTTGTATACAGTGTATTTAAAAAATGTATAACATTATACAGGTTGTGTATTATGGAATAGTGTAAATAACTACAAAAAACATTTTAGCTTATTTAGTAGAAAAATAGTTTTTTTTAATTATTGCCACCATTCTGTAAATAATCCACATCTTGTGTGGGTGATAAAATATAATATTTAATGAGTGCTAATGATCATACAATAAAGAATAAAATTAAAATATACTGTTTGGATTGCCTGTAAGAATGATATACAAAGCATTTCAAATTATCTTTGAAGATTTTAAATAATTGCAAAAATATACAAACAATTTTCAATGATTTGAAATTTTAATAATTTTAATAATTTATACTTAAAGTTAATATAATAAGATGTCTAAAAAAATTTAAAAATTGTAAAACATCCTAAATAGTTATTAACAATTTTTAGTTAACATGTAAAATGCGTTTTAAAACTATTATGGATGAATTGAGGAGTTGAATAGAAAAAAAGGATCGAAGCGGGTTTAAGAATCATAAAAATATTAAATTATCAACTGTTGTATATGTTCAGAATATAAATAAGAACGAATTAATAAATTATTTGAATTTGATTTGGTTTATTTAATCAATTTTGTTTAGCCGCTTTACCATTTTTTTACCGCTTGGTATCCAGTTGATTGATAGACAAAAAATAAGGTTACAATATTGAAAACAATAAAAAATCGATACAACAAAGTATACTCTCACTCTTTCGCATTCTACTTTTCTCGAATCCGACACGGGAAACGTACCGATTCTCGTGTAATATACTCAAAGGAGTCGGTCATTTTCCCGTATAATTCGAATGGAACATGAAACTAAATGAGAAACGCGTTTCCAGTTCAGTTTTTAGTTCACACTTCAAATTCCACTGGTCTAAAACACAGAAATTTGAACTGAACTGAATTAATGTACCGCATGAAATAGCACGTAATATACTTTAAGCATTGGTCACCTAACCGTCATCGTTACATCATGTAAACATGAAGATACCCTTATGGAAAAAACCGGTGTAAACACCGAATTTTCAGTGTTAACATTGATTTTTCGGTGTAAACACTAGATTTTGAGTGTTAACACCGAAAGTTCGGTGTTGACACTCAACTGTTGAGTGTTGACACCCACAATTGGGAGTTTACACCCAATAGGTTCAGTGTTAACACCAAAGTTAAGTGTTGACACTCAACTGTTGGGGGTTGACACCCACAATTGGGAGTTTAAACCCAAAAGGTTCAATGTTAACACCAAAGTTAAGCGTTGACACTCGACTGTTGGGTGTTGACACTCGCAATGGGAGTTTACACCCAATATGTTCAGCGTTAACACCGAAGTTAAGTGTTAACACTTAAGTTTTGGGTGTCAACACCCACACTATTGCGAGTTTATACATAAAAGGTTTAGTGCTAACACCAAAGTTAAGTTATAATAATTATGGGTATTACACCTAAAATAATTAGTGTTTACACCAAAGTTAAAAGTTAGTTGGAATGTTACACTCAAAATGGAATTTTGACGCTCAATCCGTTTTTAATAAAAAATTAATGAAGAATTCAATAGATGATGATATGCTTAATCACTAGGATCAAAAATAAATACCATAACTGGAAATTCTTTATTATTGCACAGATATATCGTGAGTTCGTCGTGTACTATAAAGTAAGTACAAAACGTCTGAGACAGTAATTGAAATACAAAAAAATGAAATTAATTACTAAAAATTATTCCAGAATTTGAATAACTCATTAAATTTTTATCGTTAAACATTTAAGTTTTTTTTTTTAAAGTAATTTGTTCAAAATTCATTTTTTTATTTAGAAAATTACGTCCGAACTGAAATAATGAAAAAACCCTTGTAAAAAATACATGAACCTTTAAGTTAAGAACTAAAAGTATATATTCGGCCAAAGGAGCGGTAAAAATGATTATTTTAGAAAAAAATAGTAACAGACAAAAAAATGAAAATATTTGAAATTTTTTGAAACCAATCAATAGTAATGCAATTATGACAAAAATAATAATAATTTTTTAACATGCTTTTATTTAAAAAGTACTATATTTTGACGTACTTATTAAAAATTCACATCCAAAAATCACATCCAAAGAATAAGACCCGATTGCTCGGAGAAGACCCCCAGGTACCCCCGGCATCGGTAACCTGGATGGCCAAGACTGCACATTAACGTATCGACATTCAAACTTATACCATCTATAAAATTTTAGACCTCTGAGTCTCGTAGGCTCAAAACTATGGTGCTATTAGCAGATTAGGACATACGACGTTGATGACGCGATCGAAACTTTGTGAGTTAAAGGAAATCATGAGAATAAATATAATTAATAATAAAAAGTTCAAATCAATTTATCAAAAAAGAAATAAGGTGGTTTAATTGTTTTAATTTCTGCCAAAAAAAAAATAAAAAAATGAATTTTTATGAAAAACACCCGAATTTTGGGTGTTAACACTGAAATTTTTATTTTAATAATTGTTAATATAGTTTTTATAAACAAGTTCAAACTAATGTTTTTTAATCATATGCAAACTAAATAATCAAAAAAAGTTTGTTTCAATGTTTATATATTATTTTAAACATAGTATTATCAATCAAGAGCGTGGCTAAGTGGATAAAGTGGTCGGTAAATTTTCGTCAACTTGAAGATCGATGGTTCGAATCCCCATGAGGCCAATTTTTTTTTTTTTCGGTTTAGTGTAACACTCCTTTGGGTGTAACACTCCATTTGAGTGTAACACCGCATTGAGTGTGCGAAATCACACCCAATGCGGTGTAGAAGTTCGGTGTTATTTTCAGTGTTATTTTTCGGTGTTTACACCGATTTTTTCCATAAGGGTAACCTTAAAATTAGGGGGGGGGGGGGGAGTATATATGGGGGTATGGTGATGTTGTTCGAGTTTTCTATATACCTAACAAAAGTGACAATCCTTTCATTAACCTGGAATCAAAATTTTTACTTTGATCTGTGTTTATAAAGGAACACCAAATCTGACAATAACTTCATTCACAAGAACCATTGTAATAGTTTTCGCTAGCATATTAGAATGAGGAAACACTTCAACTCACTAACAAGGAGAGGACCAGATATTTAGGTCATGAATTTGGCTAAAACTTGATATGTGGGCTCCAAATATGCCAAAAAGAAACCTCCAAGTGTCACTTTCTCTGAATGGGCCTTTTAAAATCATTATTTAGTCTCGATTAATTCTTGTAAAGGTTTTTTAAATGAAGCTTACTGTGACAAAACTAATGAAGAATGTATATTAGAAAAATGCGATGAATGCAAAAAAATTTTCTCCATCCGATGGTCGAAAGTACGCACCTTCTGATTCGATTTCTCAGTCGAAAGTTCAACTTTGTTGCATCGACGCTCTTCACTATTCCGATGCAAAACAACGGTGCAGAAAGAAATCACACGGCTAACCTCATGCAGCAGCGCGTGCCGCTTGGGGTACAGAGCAAAGCAGCTATGCTGTAGCGTTTAACTTTTTGTAGATATTTAAAGTTGAAATTGATAATTTTATAGAAAAAATATATTTAGCGACCATCAAAATAAAATTTCCGCAGTATATCACGAATAATGTGTGTGTGTGCGTGTGCGTGTACGTTACGGGTGCCGATACTGATGCTTTGACTTTTGTTGCTCGTATCTTCGGACCTAAGCAAAATCCAAAATAATTTTGATGCAACAAATCAAAACAAGATCTAGGGTCGATAGAAAGAAATGCGTGTGTCCATATAAATACGTGCGTGTTAAATGGTACCGATGCTGATGTTTTGATCCCAAACCTCATGCCTTGGCGAGTACTTGAGGTTATAAGCAACAAATCTAAGTTAGCTATCTTGGCGTTCAATTTCTTTCATATGTGCATGCGTGTGTCTTAGGACTCGTAATACTTATAATTTTTATATCATGTTTTGATGGCTGCTGCGCCGTCCTACAGCACTCGCTCCGCTCGTGCCGTAAATACGGCAGCAGCCATCAAACTATGAAAATAAACAAAAGCATCAGCTCTCAAGCGATGCAGAAAGAAAAACATGGCCGCGCTTATCTCGATCAGCTGAAGTTTAGTCAAACTGTTCATTTTAATAAATTAACGTACTTTCGACCTCAAATGGAGAAAAATAGTATGCAACACTCGGACAGATAGTTGAACAGTGCTGTACTGCGCGATGTATGCCCTCGGCTTCGCCTCGGGCATTTATCGTGCAGTGCAGCAATGTTCAACTTTCTGCCCTTGTATTGCAATATACTATGACATTCATGACTTCGTTAAGATAAAAGCAAGACAAAGTGCCTTGGAAAAGATAAAGGAACTGCTTGATTTGTATCATTTCGAAAGAAAATAGCAGCTGCATTAACATTTAACTCTGATGAAACTGTTTTTAAAATAACTAAATCACTCGTCAAAGGAACAGAAAAAATCCTGCCTAAATAAAAAATTGTAAGTGAAGAACGTTTACTCAGATTCATCAGAAAGTTAACTATAGCACCATGCTGATCCTCTTCTATTGCAAAATGTTTGAAACAAAAACAAGACTTCCCTAATGCAATTTCAAAATCAAAACGTTCAAGAAAAGTAAAAAAATCTGCTATATATGTGTTTGGAGTGGCTATTGAGTGCAGTTAAGGAGTAGTAAAAAGAGAACTTTGTGAGTGGTATTTAAGGTGTTGTTTATTAAATGACTGGTATAGAACTGAAGCTCTTACGATGAGCCGCGGGCGCGCTCACTGGCGGCTTATATTATATGCCGCGTTCGCACTTTCATATCTGCATACACCACAAAATCATTTACTCAACATTTTATTTTTGTTTAAAAAGCGGTAAATGAACGAAAAGTTTAAAAAAATACATCTACAAGTTTTTTATATCAATAACTAAATACTGGATTCTACAGTTTTTGCTTTTACTTGGTGAAGATCCATGGTCAAATTAATTAATGAAACAACTTTTCGACTTTCATAAATTGTTTTATTAACTATAGTTAATATAAATATCTCATTACAGCCGTTTTGGAATACAATGTCATCTTCAGATGAGTATGTACAATTGATATTTAGAATAAACAATCTAACACAGGTATAGTCGTAAATAATAAATCTTCATACCCATTCTAACATACAATGGCTGCTTTTCATAGTTATATTCATTGAATAATAAACGTTCCTTTGTCAGAAAATGCGAAATGCATCAGAAAGTAACTTGTTAAATCAACGAATCAAATTTATCTAGGAATGGTAAAGAAACATAACAATAATTATTTAATCACAAAATATTTTTATCGGTTTGACAGTCTAACCACACGTCATTAAATGATCCTTACTTAAAATCACCCCCAAAGAACCTAAAATATCGATTAGTAATCAATATTACAAAACCTACAATATGTGCAACTTCTGAGTTTTGTAACAAAGGAACATCTAATGATCCTCCGCAGCACCACCTTCGAAGCAACTTCAGAAATCTGTAAAGAAACCTGAAAAAAATTATTATATTCCCTATCGATCCTCAGCTAAATCCATTAAAATTAGCAGTGAAAATTCAATACCACTGCTTTCTCATTACTGACGGGACATTTAATCGGTGATGTTGAAAAAGAGTTGAAAAGCACATCAAAAAACTGGCTAGCTTTCGTTGCAGTGAAGTTACGCAAACATTGACCTGCTAACCTCTCATGCGACTCGTGGGTGATGCCTGGGCATTTAAATAGCACTAAAAAACTTCTGCTGCCATAAAATCAGAAGAAAAACAGTGGCGACAAAATAGGTTTTAAAAACAATTGAAAAAATTGAAATTTGGAAAAATAGAATCAGTTCCTTAAAGTTCAGATGTTTAGAAAGTTAATAAGCCAATTAGTTTATCGAAACAATAAACAAAAAATCTTGAACTCAATTTAACTTTTACGTAGAATCCCTCATTTTTGCGTAGAACTCCAGAGAGGCTCCGATCAATTCCAAAAAAATACCCCAAAATCGTAAAGTTTTCCGCTTACTCCGAATTTGGGGTCAAAAATCGGGATTCCTATTTGAAAAGTCAGATTTAAGGCTCTGTGCCCAATTTTTTTGTGCGCATCTAATTAGCCCCAAAAAAATTAAGAAGCTGTGGTCTCCTCATTTTTTTTCGATTCAGGCCTTTCCAAGCGAGTTATTTAGAAGGATCTTTTGAAATAAGTCACCCTGTGTATGCGTGCATGTGTGCGCTTGTATGTGTACACAATTTTTAAGTATAATTAAGTTACACTTACTACACAAAAATTTTTCAGGGAAAATCATGATCAATCCATTATTGTGTCTGGTGAGTCGGGTGCTGGAAAAACGGTCTCTGCCAAGTACGCTATGCGTTACTTTGCGACTGTTGGAGGTTCGTTGAAGGAAACTCAGGTAGAGAAGAAAGTCCTTGCCTCTTCTCCCATCATGGAGGCCATCGGAAATGCCAAAACTACTAGAAACGACAACTCTTCCAGGTTTGGAAAATTCATTGAGATACAATTCAACAAAAACTACAACATTATCGGAGCCAGCATGAGAACTTATCTTCTAGAAAAGTCGAGAGTTGTTTTCCAGGTTGTCTAATTAAATTACTAAATTGAAGTCCCGTATTATTATGTGATTGTAACAATCTATTTGATCTGCTTGTAGGCCAGTGGAGAGCGAAATTATCACATATTTTATCAGATGTGTTCAGCGAACAAGCGTTTGCAAAAGCTTTATCTCGACTACCCGCAAAAGTTTCACTACCTTAACCAGGGTAACAGTCTAGAGATCGAGAGCGTTGACGACCTCGAGCGGTTTGACGAAACCACGACTGCGTTAACAATGCTCGGTTTTACTTCCGAACAGCAAAATGATGTGTTCAAAATTCTTGCAGCCATACTGCACTTAGGAAACGTTTCCGTCGAGGGTTCGGGAGGCAGTGACACCGAGACCTGCTGTATCTCTGTATTATTACTATAATTTTTCAATCTTTTTTTTTTTAACTATACACTTTTTATTAATTTTTTTGATGAATTAATTTATATAGACAACAGACAACCATTTGCTGATAATGACGGAGCTCCTTGGTTTAGATTTAAGGGCCATGCTTAAGTGGTTAGCCCACCGAAAAATTACGTCGATGCGAGAGGTTATTTTGAAACCAATGAATGTGGAGCAGGCGTTGGGTGCGAGAGACGCTTTGGCCAAACACATGTACGCTGAGCTCTTCAACTGGATCGTGTCTCACATAAACGCATCTCTACAGTCACCCTCCAAAGCTCAGTGCTTTATTGGTGTTTTGGATATCTATGGTTTCGAAACTTTTGAAATAAACTCGTTTGAGCAGTTCTGCATTAATTATGCCAATGAAAAGTTGCAGCAACAATTCAATCAACACGTATTCAAATTGGAGCAAGAAGAGTATCTCAAAGAGGAAATCGAATGGACTTTTATCGATTTTTATGACAATCAGCCCTGTATTGATTTGATTGAAACTAAATTGGGTATTTTGGATCTACTAGACGAGGAGTGCAAAGTAAGTCAAAAGAAATAATTTAAGCTTTGTCTGAAGCCTCTTTTTATTAAAATTACGTTATTTTGCAGATGCCTAAAGGATCAGACAGTTCATGGGCGGAAAAATTATACTCAAAATGTAGTAAATCAAAACATTTTGACAAAGCACGATTTGGAACTTCGGCTTTTCTCATTCACCACTTTGCAGATTTAGTTCAATATGAGACCGATGGATTTTTAGAAAAAAATAGAGACACAATTTTCGAAGAACAAATTGAAGTCTTACGAAACAGTGAAGTAAGAAATACACAATTAACAATGATTATATTGAACCCAGACCTTATTCTAAAAGTACCGAAAATATGGGACCGATAGTTACAAAAAAAATTTCTGCAATAATTTAAGTTAAAATTAATTCAAAAAGATAAATTTTCTTAATTAATTAATTAAGATAAAAGGACTGCCTGTCCTATATATGTATAGACGGAGGCGTAGTATTCAGACTTTGCTTAGAGAGATAAGTTTCAAAACTCTGTCAGTCTTTCTTGAAGCTCAGTCTTGGGTAAAGTATTTTTTTTTAAACTTAAAACAAAATTAAATTTAAAACAAAAAGTTTTATACAACATATTATGAAATAGCTACCGTGTACCATGTACGGTACACGGCGATGGTACCTAGACACAACCTAAAAATATCCGGGAACACGAAAAACCAAGCAGGTACCCTATCTGTATCTTGGGTACCCTTTCGTGTATCCGGGTACTTGGTTTTCATTACCCGGCTACCCGAATAGCCAGACAAGCGAATCTTGGATACCCGGGTAAACGGAACAACTGCTTTTAAGTAGCTCATGTCTATTCACAAATTTACTTTTTGGTAATTTTTTATACTCAAAAAATTCACTTGAATGTTTTTTAATATTATCTTGCATCTCGGTGAGTTGATTCTAAAATTTTTTGGTAAACCAACGAGTAAGTTTACACTTCCTAGTAGTACTTGATTATTAAAAAATGATAAGTTTGAATTTCTATGTACACCGTTCACTATGAATTGACTGTTAGAATAAGGTCTGATCGAACGTTAATTTTTACAAAGTAACATTAAATAAAATTTATCTTTTCAAACAGAACTCTTTGTTAAGAAAATTATTTTCCAATAAAGATCTAAAGCATTCTATGACCAACACTAGGGTAAAAGTTTCGGCACAAAAGCAGACTTCTTCGACCCCAGCAAAAAATAAAAAAACGGTTGGTTTTCAGATTACTTTCTTTAAATCGACTCAAAAATCAATTTGATTTTAATAACTAAAAATGTGACAATAAAATGAAAAATCACATATTCTAGGTAGGCTCTCAGTTTCGTGAGTCCCTAAACCTGCTGATGTCAACTTTGAATGCAACTACACCTCACTACGTACGATGTATAAAACCAAACGATACTAAAGAATCCTTTGAGTACAATCCGGTAAGAGCTGTCCAACAGCTACGAGCTTGCGGTGTTCTTGAAACAATACGAATATCTGCAGCGGGTTTTCCGAGTCAACGTACATATGCTGATTTTTTCCAACGGTATAGATGTCTTTGTAGGTTCAAAGATATAAAAAAAGATAACCTCAAGGAGACGTGCAGAAGTATGCTTGAAATATACATAAAGGTAAGCGTAACCCCAAAACTTTCTATCTGGCTGAAAATTTTTTTCAGCTTGCGAGAATATCGTTTTTGAATATTATTTTTAAGAATAATTTAATTGACAATTTGAACTAAATTCAATATTTATGGACGCTTTTTTTTTAATTTCTCGTTTTTTGCCCTACCTACTAACCCCATTTATTATATTTAAGATCAAGCCCATAGTTTTTTTTTTATCCTAAAATTAAAAAGGTAAAGAGCGCTGATTTTTTAAACTAGTGCCTTCTCAAAAATTTTATCTAGGATTTTTCTCAAATTTTAGTATGCTTTTTAATAGAAAAAAAAGGTAAATTTCAAACTTTTTAAGATTGTAAATTTCAGTAAATTTTTCAATATTTCTGATATTTTTATACCTATTGGTCTACACTTGTCGGAGAATTGACATTATCACACAGCGTTCCTCGTAAATTCTTTGAGAAAAAATTTAAAGTTTAGGAACAAAACCATCGGTTTATTATTTATTATAAAAAATGTTTATTATATTTATTATAAAAAAAGAAAATAAATCTCAGATTTAAGCTCAAAAGTTTTCAAGTAGCGCGTGGAACATGCGTTTTTTGAACCAAAGAATACAATTTTACAATAAGATTGTTTTTAAAATTAGAAAATTTTTCCATTATTTGATCGAAGCTACTTGTTTATCCTATTGTGGATTATATATAATAGAATTATTTCTTGCTGAAAATACTTTTTTAAAACAGAACTTTAATTCCAAGCTGGTCGCAAAAGAAAAGAATCTCTGCTGGATTGAATTTAATTGTTAATTATTCCATAAGTTTAGAAAAATGAATCGGTTGGAATGGGTTTTTTCAATAGAAATAAATAAATTTCGATATTCTCTCTGCTGGACGGAATATAATTGTTAAAAATTTTACTATTCAAAAATTTCATTTGAACTTACTTTTTTGATTCTTTTGTCCTGAAGCGGTAAAATCTCATGCAAACTGCAAAGCATCCGAAAAAACATGCCAAATAAATATTGTACAATGGCTAGTATTGATAGCCCATTTCAGCATAAAGCTAGAACTTTTTAACAAGTGCGCACTTGAATAAAAGTCGGCTTTTTTTTTATTACAAAAACATACTATAATTTTATCAAAGTCAGAGATACAGTTTTTGAAAAGGTGCAAGTTTAAAAACATCAGCACTGTTTAGTTTTTCATTTTAGGGTAAAATTATGAACTTGGGTCTTAAAAATAATAATTGTGTTAGTTTTTTTTTTTTTTTTTTTTTTTTTTTCACATAGAGGCACATTTTTTATCAAAAACTTCCAAGACTTGAAAAAAAAGTTCGTACTCAGGACTCGAGTTTCTTAAAACGTCAAAAAACTGAAAAAATTTTCTGCCGGAAAAAAAGTTTCAGGGCAGCTAGATGCTACAATTGGATGAACCATAAGAAACCAATTCTGAAGTTTACTTTTAACGCAGCCCTCACACTAGTAAAAATCATTTGAAATTTTAGGACAGTGACAAATTCAAATTCGGTAAAACAAAGGTTCTCTTTCGAGCTGGCCAGGTAGCTTATCTTGAAAAACTACGAGCAGACAAGCAGCGTGATGCTTGTCTCATGATTCAAAAGTCGGTTCGTTGTTGGATAGCGAAATCGTGCTACGGAAAAATTCGTCATGCAATTTTGGGACTGCAGCGTCATAGCAGGGGGTGCTTAGCACGAAGACGAGCCCAGGACATTCGTGAACAACGAGCTGTCATTAAAATACAAGCTTGGGTTAAAAGGTGGCTGCTTAGTAAAAAGTACAGAAAAATCAGAAATACAATTCTGGGATTGCAAAGACTAAGCAGAGGTGTGCTTGCAAGGATCAAGTTTGCCAGGATGAAAGACGAGGCAGCAGTGGTTAAAATACAAAGGTATTTAAAAAAAAAAGTTTTTATTTAAAAGGATCATGCTTTTGATAATTTAGATTAATTTTTGGGGACCTCAAAACCATGGGAATTATGTATCCCTGAACCCTTTTTAATATATTTAAGGTGGTTTTCTACCAGAGCTAGTAAAGTTCAAGACTAAAAAAAAATTATTTCACCAAATTACTAACAATTGGTTATTAAAATTTATTTTTTAACTTTTTATGGCTTCTGAAATTATTTTCTACCAAAAAAATATTGACAATCACAACAAAACATTTTTTTAAACTTTTAACCTCACCTTTGAATACCGCAGTTTTGGAGGTTATTCACGTGAAAATTATTTTTGAAAAATTACTGTAAAATTTGTAAAAGGTCAATTTTTTGCAGTTTGAAGAAACGAATTCTTTGATAGTGAAACTATATGTATGCGGTTTTTCTAAAGGATCTCTATTGTAAGAAGATAAATATTAATAATTTAGTACACTTTTTCAGCGTAGCGGCCATACACGTAATGAAAAAAATTCAATCTTTAACTTGCTGTAACTTTCAAACTATATGGTCAATTTTGATCAGACTTCGTAGAAATGTTTATTAATATCTAATAAATACTTCCATAAAATTTGAGCTGATTCTCTTTTGTCATGCATTTGGTAGAAAACCACCTTAAGGATATTTGCCACTACAATTGAGCTATGGGAAGCAGGGAAGGTCCGCTCAGCGCAGTACCTGGATGGGCAGTTTTATTTTTAACGCGTCAGTACTCTGGCCCTAATCAATGAATCATTTTGAAAACTTTACACGACATAGTTGAAAATCTCTTATTTTATTTACTACTAGCAGATGCCCGCGTCTTCTACTACGAGTTTTATATGCAAGATTGTTTTTTTTTTAAGTTTCGTTGAGTTCATAATCCAACTTGAAAGATATTATTTCTTACAAAATTAATACTGTATTTTTATGTGATAAGTTCACCCTGGAGATGATTTTCCCAGGAAGTTTTGACTCCGGATAGGTCAGGGTAAGCATCTGGTACACCTGGTAAAAAGTTCATCTTGGAGACGATTTCCCTAGAAAGTTTTAACTACGGAGGAGTCAGAGTAGTCACCTGGTGACAAGTACACCGGCCCTGGAGATAATTTCTTCAGGAAGTTTTGACCTCAGAGGGGTCATGGCAGACACCTGGTGATAAGTTTACCCTGGAGATGATTTCCTCTGAAAGTTTTGATTCCGTGGGGGTCAAGGCAGACACCTAGTGCACCTGGTGATAAGTTCAGCGTGGAGACGATTTCTCCAGGAAGTTCTAACTCCAGAAGGATCAGAGTAGACACCTGGTACACCTGGTGTTAAGTAAACCCTAGAGACGATTTCCCCAAGAAGTTTTGACTCTGGATGGGCAGACATCTGATGTATCTAGTGATAAGTTCACACTAGCTATCTGCCCTGCCCAATTCAGAGTCAAAACTTCCCGAAAAAATCTTCTTCAGGGTGCACTTGTCAGGTGTACCAGGTGTCTGCCCTGACCCCTTTAGGCGGACCCCCATAAGATCATAGGTTCAATAATTTAAACAAATACTTCAACTTTTTGAGAAACTAAACAGATAAAAAAAAGAGAAATATCCTACAATTATTTTGAAATGAATTACGTAAAGATCCGATTAATTAACACATTGAGTGTGTTTTTTGAAATTGGTAAGCACATCATGTTTAATTTTGTATGACCTGTAATAGAAATTTACTGACCCCACACTCAATATAAAAAGCGGTTCTAGCGTACGATCTAACACCCCGATTTCTTTTTTGAAGCAAACTATTTTAATTCACTCGCCGTACTATAAAAACTAAAATTAAAAAATAAAATTTTTAGGTATGCACGAGGTTACCTTGCTCGTCAAAATTACAAGCGAATATTGGAAAACATCGTGATCGTTCAGTCTTGTATACGTAAGTTCCTTGCCAAGAGGAAATTAAAGCGTCTCAAGGCTGAGGCACGCAGTGTTGAGCACGTCAAGTCATTAAACAAGGGACTTGAAATGAAAATTATCAATCTCCAACATAAGATCAATGAATTAGTAAGAAAAAATAAATCTTATGGCATTATACTTTTCGCCTTATCTTCAAGATCTTTTCATTTATTTGCTTGATTGTTAATAACTTTGCAATTCATTTTTTACTCTATTATCTGCTTTCAATGATTTTTTCTGTTTTATTTGGTATGGAACATGTTGATCGATTTAATATGCTTGTTAATGTAGGTAAAGTTTAATTTCTTTTATTTTAAAAGGATATTTAATGATCTCACCTTTGCATTAAAATAAAACTTGGGTATTAAAAACGATTCTAACTAACGTTTACTAACATTTTCAGATGTTTATATGTAAAAAATCACTAAACTTTCGTGAATGAAAAAATTTTTTCATCGAACAGCCTGACACTTATATTGAATCAGTATTTTTTTTTTTATAGGTGTAACTCTTTAAAAAGGTCTAATAATCTTTTTACCTTAATTCAGGACGTTTATTCTTAAAACTAGAAGATGATGTACCTACCGTATATTCCATCGTATTAGGCTTTTGCTCTTATGACGTCATTTTCACTGGAGCAAAAACACTGTCAATGCAATTGGCTCTTGTGACGTATCACTGGAGTCAAAACAAACATAATACAAACTGCTCTTGTGACGTCATAAGTGCAAAAGCCTAATAAGAACTTGCTGTGAAAACAGGAGGGGGGGGGGTCTTTATACGCCGATTGAGATTTTTTGAAATTTGTTTTAAAGCGCAGTCTTAAAGGTGTAAAAAATCAATAATGCTGTTTATGAATAAAACAACTCATTCATCGTTAATATTATACACGGAAAAAAATTGATTGGTACAAGCCATAAACCAGATAATTCAGATGCGGACTGAACCTTTTGATCTTCAGACCGGATGAACCAGACTGGCGGACGGAATTGGCTTCAGACGCATTGAAGCGATATTCGTCTGGAGTCTTATGCCTTGCACTCAGTACGTCTGCATGCATTTGAAATCAATCCCTACGGCCAGACTGGTTCATCCGGTCTGAAGATCGAATGCTTTAGTCCGTACCTAAACAGGTTTATACCGTCGGACTTTTATACTGGACTGTCCGGTCAATTTTTTTCCATGCAGAAACAAAGAAATTAACACATTTGTTCACGTAATAAATTTTCAGAAATATCTCGCATATATTGGTTTAAATATTTATGGTCAGTATTTGTGTCATAATCATCATCACATTCACTGCATATACTTAGCGTAACTTTGGATTAGACCGACCCAACCCACGAGTGAAGCTCTTAATTTCATAGCTTTAATAAAAAGTGGTTCAGTCGTTGAAAATCCAGGGGGTCATGATACGCTGAATATACGGTATTCAAAATGTTGCTTCCTCAATTATTTGATTCGTTTTAATGTTTTCATTTAAAAAGTTATTTTCAAATGAACTAAAATAACTAGATCTTTGTATTATATTTACTCACACTCTTTGTTTGTTTCAATTAACTCTTATAACCTCTAGTCAAATTGATTTTAACAACAATCACTTAATATATTATAATCTATTAATAGTTTGGTTACATAAGATCTAAAAGTAGTTATAATACATTATTATTACACTAAAATTTGTTTAACTCTCTCAAAAAAAGGCTAACTTAAGAGAGAGTTGATTGAAGGTAAGGCATGTTTATATCACAAAATTGAAGAACATTCTGACTGCTTTTCTAAAGAAAAAATCATTTTGTACATTGTCCAGGCGAAAGAGAATCAGTCTTACAAGACTATACAGTTGGAAATGGGGGAGATGAAAACTAAACTTGAGAGCTACAAAGCTCTTGAAATTGAGAATAAAAAATTAAACAAATTGATCTTAAAAAAAGATGAAGAAATAAAAAATTATCAAAAGCAATTTGAGGAAGAACAAAATGAAAAACTCGAATTACTTCAGGTATGCAAAGATCCTCGTTCATAAAAAAAAAAAAAAAGTTTAAAACAAGCGAATTTTTCTTTGAGTACAGGTCAACAACCACAATTCAAGTCAGAAACAAGCAGAAAACGAACTACTCAAGGATGAGAACGAGAAACTTCGGGCCGAGTTGGCACGATCTCAAGAACAAGCACGAACGAGTAACGTTGATGAGGACTATAAGTTACGAATAGAACGCGAAAAAGCTCTACTACTTATGGAGCAGGATCAAGACCGAGGTGCTTACCAGCATCTTTTGAGAGAATTTACCGAGCTTGAACAGAAAAACGAGTACTTGGAACAAAAACTCGCTGCATTAATTCCAGGTCATTCGAGGTCATTGAGTAATGCTTCGTCCAGTGGTAGTGCTGGTCACAATGTTATCGCTGAGTTCTCCAATGACGATCAGAATATTGTAAGTTCGCAGTTAAGTTACAGACACGATTAAGGATGTTCACACCTTTTTAGGTTTGAGCAAGCGTATATAGGAGAATCGGAGTCAATTAGCGAGTCAAAAACCTTTGGAGACTACGTTGACTGCTAACTTAGTGCCGCATAGTATAACTATATACATGAGTTTTTTGCAGTTTTTGGTTTATTTTTTTCAATGGCTTTTAACCTACATTTTTTTGACTTGATCGATACCTTGCGCGTTAAACTAATTAATCAAATTTTTTCTCACTTTTTTGCATTTTTCAGCCAATAATTACTGATTTTTCGAATCGCATGCTCGACTTCCATAATAGCACGTGTTAACTTCAAACTGAAATATTTCCAAAATGACTTTTAACATCCATAAAAAAAAAACTTAATCAATGTAAATTTCAAAGAATCATGTGTCCAAATTTCATCAAGTACTGTGCATTTGGGCAAAGGTATGAACATCTTTAAAAAAAAAAAAAAATTTTTTAGTACATCTAAATTGAACCGTACAAATTGGATCGTCGGAAATTTTATTATTAAAAAATATTTTACAAGGACTTTGGCTATGGGTCGGTACGATCGACAGCGTCATCGAGTGCACCACACTCGCGAGTGGAAACAATCGACTGGAATCAGCAAAGCCGATCAGGCAGTCCAAGTCATAATATTGGAAATGCAATCATAGAGCAACAAAACGGTCCGAATTATTCGTCTGTCGATGTTGGTCTCATCCTAAAGCTTCAACAAAAACTCAAAGACGTTGAAAAGGAGAAGGGGCGGTTAGTTAGGATGGTCGAAAACCTGGAGCACGATTGTTTTGATGAATTTAGAATGCAAGATACTTTTAGGGTTGGTTACTATTAAATTTTTTCGATTTGATTATACAATAGTTAATATCGATTAATACCTGGAGTATTGGCAATTACCTTGAATTTTAATCTTGATTATTATATTAAATTTTATATGTTTCTTTTTAATATAGTTGCAGGAGTTAGAAATTGAAAATGCTCAACTGAAAAAAGATCTTGGATCATTAAGAAAGAGTGTTGTAGAATCTAATTCAACGTCAGCTTCAAAAACTCTCTTCGGTAAGTCGGAAAATTTAAGATGAATATTAAACTTAAAAATAAAATACCCTAATCAATTCTCAGATAAATTACTGTATATTCTGGCGTATAACGACTCCCTGAAAAACCTAAAAACCGACTCTAAAAACAGGGGGGGGGGGGGGTCGTTATACGCCGATTGAGATTTTTTGAAAATTTTTTTTTAAACATACAGGTAGTCTAAAAAGTGTAAAAATAGGCTGTTTATGAATAAAACAATTCTTTTATTGTTAATCTTGCAGAAACAAAAAAAATTATCATCAAATTCACTACATACAGTTAGCACAGCTTTAGAATAAACTGATATCACCCACCGGTGACGCTATTAATAAAATAGCTTTAACAAAAGGTGGGTCAGTCGTTGAAAATGCAGGGGGTTGTTATACGCCAAAAGGCTTAAAATCCAAATTTTTGATCAAAAATTAAGGGGGGTCATTTTACGCCGGAATATACGGTAATAGAATTTTTTTAATTTAAATTTTTCTTTATCTTCAAATTTATAAGTTAAAAAATGATAATGGTAACCTCAATACTTATTTGAAATTTGTAAATCTTTAAGTATCAATAACACTCATTTACACACTGCCTCGATAAAACAAGTTTTTGTAAAATTTTTTTTTTCGTAATTTTTCAAGATCAATTTGAAGTTCTTCAAGAAGAATTAGAACGAAGACGCGAAGAGTGTATTCAGTTACATAGCGTCTTAGTGGATCACACTCGGCAGATGAAGAATACTAGTATCAACTACGGTCGTGACGTAGACATAGTCAATGAGGACGGAGAACTCATACTTGCTTTTGAAGCTCAAAAGAAAATTAACAGGTTTTAAATTATTTTAATTAAATTGTCGACTTCAAATCGGCTCTATAGCTTATTAAAACGTAATAAAAAAAATTGTTCCGAGAATAGAATTTTATTTTATAGGCAACTTGAAGACGAACTCCAAGGAAAAGAGCAGGAATGGAAGACTCAACGGGAAGAGTGGCGAGCGGAAATCGACAGACTACAAGAGGAGTTTCAAAGACAACAAAAACTTATATATGTAAATTTGAGTAAGTCACCTCAGACACAAACAGAAGCTTTCATGCAATATGAAATAACCAGATTGACGTCTGAAAATTTGGTAAGCTACACTAGATCAGAAATTTTTTTTTTTCTATTTAGTAATAAATAAACTTTTTAAATAACTCTATCATTTATTAATCATAGAATCTACAAGAAAAATACGACAAAGCGGCGGAAGATAATAGACAAATAAAAAAACAAATAAAAATACTCCAAAAGCGGCTAAAAGATGCTGGCCGTAAGTTAAAATTTGGTTTTATATATTTTTTTTAATTTACTATTATTACATTATAACGAAAAATTCAATTGTTAATTTTTTTAATGCTCACAAAGATGAAGTAATTAAGACTATGGGGCGCTGGCCACGGCCACGGCCACGTGTGAATAAACGTAGCGATGGTGAGGCATAATTCTCAAATTCGAGCTCAAATTGTTACAGTTTTATTTTTTTTATTTGAGTAAAATTTTTTGAGTTACATTATGAATCTCAATAACAATAATCAATGCCATTTGTTTGTTTTAACAATCATGCAATAAAATAAACTGAAATAATAGAGAAAAAAGTTATTTTAAACCATCGAGATAGTTTATAAAAATATAACTGATATTATTATTTAAGACTCTACTGACAGTATTACATTAAATTAAATTAATTAAATGAGTTTAACAGTGATTTCCGTTAATCTTATTCAATTAAAATAACTAATATTTTTTTTGCAGTTCCAGAAAATCTAAATTTGACCAATGGTTACGGAGAAGCGTCGTCTACAGCTCGCACGAATAATGAAAATTCGCGGATCATGCCAGTGGTTCGAAAAAAAGAGCGTGATTATGAAGGGATGTTCGAATTCAAAAAGGGAGATGTCAGTGTTATAATGCGAAATCTTGTTTATGGTAAATTTCTTTTAATTAAATATTAGTTTTTTTCAACAATTTTATTATCAGATAATGTCATAATGAAAAAATTTCAGAGCTAAATCCACGCACTGCAATAACCTTATTACCTGGTTTGCCGGCTTATATATTGTTTATGTGTATTCGCCACACTGATTTTATAAATGATGAAGAAAGAGTCTGTGAACTTTTGAAGGCCTATTTAGACACTGTCAAAAGGGCAATCAAACGTCAAGACGACTTCGAGAATGGTGCACTATGGCTCAGTAACACTCTTCGTCTTTTACACAACATTAAACAGTACTCTGGTGACAAACCCTATCAAGTCGGTTAGTGCTTCCTTCAATAATATTGAAAAAATTAAACAAAATAATACAATATATGATATTGATAAAAATACATCAAATAAAAATTTCTTTAAAAAAAATTATTTTTCTAGAAAATACGCCACGTCAAAATGATCAATGCTTGCGAAATTTCGATCTAAGTGAATACAAATTGATCCTGAATAATTTGAGTATCTCACTATTCAATCAAATAATGTCTCAGTTAAAGGAACGAGTTCATCCATTAACTGTGCCAGCTCTGCTTGAGCACGAAGCAATCACTGGTATAAACAGCACACTGCGCGCCTCAATTGCCCAGGATCCTAAGACCACACAGCAAAAGTTAGACGCCCTGCTCGATGTACTTCAACAAGTTAACAAGCAACTTCAATATCACGGTATCGATACTGATGTCAAGGTTCAGTTGTTTAAACAGTTGTTTTACTTTATGTGCGCTAGCGCACTTAATAATTTACTGTTAAGAAATGAGTTGTGCCATTGGTCCAAGGGAATGCAAATCAGGTTCGTTTAAAATTTTATTATTTTTATTAATTGTATAAATTATTATTATTATTATTATTTATTTTTTTAAATTAGATATTAGGTAACGGATCCCGATTCTGTGAGCACCCCAATTCTGCGGTTTTTAAAGTTGACGATTAAATGATGTGAAAAGTGTAAGAGAACTCTAAATAGTTTTGAAAACTTGATTATTATATCCAAAGAGGGTTATTTTTGGTAAAAAACAGTCGTTTATAACAATAATTTCTCTAATAGATATTTACACCTGCAGAATTAGAGACCAGGCAAATCTAATGCGCGCGAGTCTAACTCTGCAGAAACATAACTTAAAAATCCCAGCGATGCGTCCCAGAATTGGGGCCACAGAATTAGGAGAACACAACGCAGAATTAGGATACACTTTTTTTATTTTTCTCTTAACTATTAAAAATTGATTATATATATTTTAAGCTTCTGCAACGGCTTTTTTGTTTTAAAAGAGTTATTACAAAAAATTTTGCATTAGTTCAAACTTCTGACAACCAAAAAATCAGAATTGAAATCCGTTACCCTAATAAAAAGATGTTTTATTCATTTTTATTTCAAATTTAATAACTGCGTCGACAAAGAATTTATTTTAGTATTTTACATATTTCTTATTTTATTTTTGAGCCCCATCCCACAAATGCGAATTCACTTGTGAAGTGGTTTTTACAATATATATGTTACGGCTAAAGTCCCATTTTGGCTGAAGCTAACTTTAGCCGAAAGGACTGAATAAAGTCAACTTTAGCCGGCCAAAGCAGCTTTAGCCGAGGCCTGTCGGCTAAAGCAATGAGAAAAAATAGAAACATTTATTTATTTGCAAAAAAAAGAATTCATTAATAATTATATTTTGAAAATAATTGGTTGAACCCCCAAACCTTTTCTTGCATTTTTTTTTTTTTTTTTTTTTTTTTTTTTTTTTTTTGTAAGGAATACAGAATTTGAGAAATAATAAAATGGCTTCTTGGATGAAAATTTAATGGTAATTGCAAAAAAGTATAAACTTAGGTAGTATAAACTTAACACTTTGGTACTGCATCTAAATCGTTGTGTACCGTTTCAATTTTTTTTTTTTTTTTATATGTATTGTAATAATTGATTTTGACGTTTTGTTGTACCTAACATTAACCTCCATATGAAATAAATTTATATTTTCCACGAATAATTACTTAAACTTTTAAATTTAAAAAAATACATATATATATATTATTAAAAATTTTTTTTTAACAAATTCAAAATTTTTAGACACAATTTGAGCCATCTTGAACAATGGGCTCGGGTGGAAAAGCTCCAGACAGCAACGGATGCTTTAAAACCTATTATTCAAGCAGCTCAATTATTGCAAGCTCGTAAACAATTAGACGAAGATGTAAACTCTGTGTGCGAAGTGTGCAGCGAGCTTACTGGTAATCAGATTATTAAGATTCTCAACCTTTACACACCTGCTGATGAGTACGAAGCTCGGGTGCCCATGTCATTCATCAAAAAAGTTCAGACAAAGCTTCAGGAGCGGCAAGAAAATAATGAACAGGTACAGTTTATCAACATTCTTAGACTAATTTATTTCAAAGTACTTTGACCATATGATTTTATACCAAAAAATATTTCCACATTTTTTAAATCATAACTAATCATAAATTTATATTCGATTATTTAATTTTGTTTTGAACAAATTCTAGTTCAAATTCACAAATATAAAAATAACACAAGAAAATTGTGGTTCAATTAAATTTTTTTCGCATTCTAACCTCAAAACCGGATCTTTGACCATTATTTTCAGTCTTTAAGCTGAAATATATTATTTTTCAATTAGAGCATGTATTACAAGTGCAAGTCGTTAAAAAAAACCATAAAAATTACATGACTCCTAGCTCTTGTTTCCACTTGAAAAGGTGGGCGTTGCATTCGGAGAATCCTCTATTCTTCTCAAAGCACCCTAATACAAGCCCTATTGAAAAAAGTGTGGTACCTAACGTGAGTCAGAAGTTCTACATGGCCAGCACACTGCACATTAAACTCTCGACGGCCGTGTATAACTTCTCACTCATGCTGGGTCTATACTATTTCGAAACCAGTGCGCAACGTCACTAAGGCTCTTTGAAGAAGCTCGGTCTGCGGTTCGCTTTTCCCTCGATCATCGAGTTCGAAACGCACCGGTGACTCTTGCGCAGCTGTATCGAAAAGCACTATCATGAACTGATATCCCTGTTGAATGTCCACACGTGTGAGCCACACGTGTGTCACATGTGTGGCACACGTAAAATTATTTTCAAGTAGATGATTATAAAAGGAAATAAAATATGGATATAGTTAATTATTTAATGATTTTATAGCATCTTATTTCATAAATAATCAAAAAATTGGTTTTTTTACATGCTTTTCTTCAACTCACATTGTTTCGTCGTCGTACGTTCAAAACTGCCAAGCTTTAGAACTTAGAGCCTGTAAGACCTGGAGCTCTGAAATTTTGCAGAGGGTCTAGGTTCGGATGACAATACATGAATCCGTAGACACATATCGACCTGGACCTTCAGGTCACCGATGACGGGGGTACCTGGGAGGGGGGGTCATCTCCGAGAATTTGGGCTAAATTCTTCGGGGATGACTTTGAGGAAAGTTCTAGAGTATTTATCGAGGCAATTTGAACCTAAGTACTAAGGTCACCGATGATGGGGGTACCCGGGTTACCTGGGGGTCATCTCCGAGAATTCGGGTCGAATTCTTGGGGTATGACTAAGGATAGAGTTCGGGGGTGTTTTAGAGCATATGAGGAAGAAGTTTGAACCTGGAGAGCCAGGTCGACGATGACGGATGTACCTAGAGAACCTGGAGGTCATCTTCGAGATTCAGGGACAAGTTCTGCGGAAATGACTTTAAGAGGTGTTATAGAGTATTTATCGAGTTGTAGCTGATTTTACATTCCCATTGTTTTTTTTTTAGCTTTTATTCTTAAAAAAAAGTTTTTCAAAACTTTTTTATTTATTTTTTATTTTCTACTTTTTAGTCTTAGCTTAATGTATGGAATTTATATAAATTGACAGAAAAATGAAAAGAATATTTTTAGTGTAAAATTTTCAATCTAATTAATGTTTAAAATTTGGTTATTATTGAAATTTTTTTCATCCTTTTTACAATTATAATATTTGAAAACATTTTTTTTATTCAAATATATTGATAACTACCAAATTAGAACCCCTGCAGAATTCTTCAAGTCATCCTTGCAAAATTTGGCCCAAATTCTCGAAGATGACCTCCAGCTTCCCCAGGTTCACCCGTCATCGGCGACCTGGCTGTCCAGGTTCAAACTTCTTTCTCATATGCTCTCAAACACCCCCGAACTCTATCCAAAGTCATACTCCGAGAATTCGACCGAACTCTCGGAGATGACCCCCAGGTACCCCGGACACCCCCATCATCGGTGACGTGGGTACTTAGGTTCAAATAACCTCGATAAATACTCCAGACCTTCTCTCAAAGTCATCCCCGAAGAATTTAGCCCAAATTCTCGGAGATGACCCCCCAGGTACCCCCGTCATCGGCAACCTGGAGGTCCAGGTCGAGAAGTGACTACGGATTAATGTATTGTCGTCCAAACTTAGACCCTCTACAAAATTTCAGACCTCTAGCTCTTATAGGCTCCAAGTTATAGAGCTTGGCAGTTTTGAACATACGACGACGACGACGACGAAAAACCACAGCGAGAAAAGCATGTAAAAAAACCAATTTTTTAATTATTTATGACATAAGAGGCAATAAAATCATTAAATAATTAACTATATCCATATTTTATTTCCTTTTATAATCATCTACTTGATAATAATTTTACGTGTGCCACACATGTGACACACGTGTGCTACACGTGTGGACATTCAACAGGGATACTTATTCAATATAATTAAAATACTTTAATTAATTAAAAACTATCAAAAATATTTTTATATTTCAGTTACTTATGGATCTCAAATATTCATATCCTGTGAAATTCTCCTTCAACCCTTCCAATATACGATTAGAAGACATTGAAGTTCCGGAAATACTTAAATTGCCTATGCTCAAAAAAGTCTAAAAATTTTAGAGAATTTATAGTTTATAAAGGTTATATTAATAACCAGTTTAATATTTTTATTTTATTAGCATAATTAAAGCCACTTTAATTCTTTGCAAACTCAACTGTAAATACAATGTAGTGGCTATACATGTACATTACTGGTTTACGCAATAAAAAAGTTTTAGGATGCATATAAAATAAAAACAAATGAAAAAAAGTGATAATATTCACAATTTTTTAAAATTTATATTCTGGATACTTTGAAATGATCTGTTGTATAATGAACAATTTTAAATTTGCAATTAATTTAAAACAAAAATGATAAACAAGTCGTTTATGCCGCGCAAGATGAATATTTACTTTTTCATTGTAGTAGCTCTGTCTCGAAGTTTTTCAGACCAATTTTTGAGGACGAAAAATTCACTTAATGTCGCACTGCAACAGTAAGAGATCAGCTGTTTTCTAATACTTAACCTCATAATGTAGAAAGTACGAATAGCTGATCTCCCTACTGACGCAGTGCGACAGAAAGTGAGTCTTCATCGTAAACAGTTCTAAAGAACGTCTCAAGAGCGCTTGTACAATAAAAAGTATTGTTGATAACATGAGACAAAAACGTATTCGGACTCGAGCAAAATGTTTACAGCACTCGGTTTCAGCTGGTGCTGTAAATATTCGCTTTCGTCCGAATAAATGTTTTTCGTCTCTTGTTCAAAAGTACTATTTTAACTATAATAAAAGAAAAAGCAGTAAATAACAAATTTAGTACAGGATTTTAGAGAAGAACATTGCAGTATATAGATAATTTTTAAAGGAGTTTATCTCAAAGAAATTGTATTAGAAATATATAAACTAATTATCAAACACCATTAAAAATCAAAAGTTAAATATCAACACAAAAACTGATTAAAATTTATTAATCTTTCAAAATAAATTAATTGTTATAAGTTTAAAAAAACAAAATTCAGTGTAAACTGAATTACTTATAAATTTTTTTAATTTTATTTTATTATGAATTATTAAAAAAATTTGACTTTGAAATTTTTACAAAAAAAATTGTAATTAAAGAAGTTGACTTTATTCATTCTATCAATATTGAAAAAAAAGCACATGTATGAATCATGGAACAAATACTATGTAATTAATTTTTCTAATTTAAAAGCAAATATAACAAGTGTTTATTAAAAAATTATCAGCGCTGTAAGTATGTGGATTTCAATTTTTAACAAGAAAGTTTAAAGGCAAATAATATTGTACTGAAAAAATCAATTAAAATAGAAAAATTTAATAAAATACGAATTCATAAAAAATCAGTTTAGTTAAAGTTTGCATGAAAATTAGTTTTTCAGATTTATCATTCATTTATTGTAATGTTGACAAAAATGAGAAATGAACGGAATTGTAAAATAATATTTATTCTTGTCAGAAAAATTATTTAAACCTAAATTTTTTTCAAGGTCACTAAGGAAATTAACTATTAATCTTGTACAAAGTATGTAAATACAAAGAATGAATGCTATAAAAATATCAAAAGTATTTTAGCAGGGCTGTAAGATTGTATATTTTTTAATACAAAATATGATAAAAGTTCAAATAAAAGTTGTTCGTAAAACGAAGACTACATATTATATTAAGCTTTTATTAAATTATATTTTATGGAAATTTAAATGAAAAAAAAAAAATTACACAAATTTCTTTGATATTTCTTTTTAATAAAACATTTATATTATTTTCGTGTTATTTTATTTTTATTTCACAGAATTGCAATCATACATTATCACCTTAACCGATAAGGAAATTTCTAAATCTAATTTAAATTTATAATGAAATACGGGAAGACGAAAAATTTCAAATTCAAAATTCTGCTATTTCTACTATATTTAGAAGAAAAATTTTAATTCTCCCTGTACGGTCAAAAATAATTTTCATGCCAATTTCCTGGTTTCCAAAATATGAACTCTTGAGTGATGGGTAAACGCTAACAATCGTATATACCTATATCGATCAGCTATGATTCTGGTCCAGACAAGGTGAAAACAACGATGGCACCAGGCGCGCAACAACGGGGGGGGGGGGGGCAGAGGTGTCAGGACACCCCCTGGGCTAGTAGACGACACCCTCTAAAGTTTCTTGGGGGTGTCCACGGAATTTGAAATCTCAAGCCTTAAACCTCCAAAACCCTGGGCGCCCGAGTTAAACAAAAAAACTAATCAGCTATCCCTCAAGCTCTGAATCCCCAAATACAGTGGGCGCACAGTGAACGGATCCGAAAATCGTTGGAAAGAATCTATTTAAATGAAGGAAAATAAAGCTAGAGAGATGTGGTCAACGACAATCAAAAGCTAATTTAATAACAATCATAGGAAAAATATAAAAATTATAGGTTTTCCATTCCTAACCTGAAAAAAATGCAGAAAAAAAAAATCACGAATGTGTAATTTTCGTCCAAAATCTGAAAAGAACGAATACGATTGTAAAATCAATTTTTTTTTAGTTTATGGCAAAAATAAATGATTTTATAAACATTTCTTCTACTGTTTTTAATTAAACATGTTTAAATCGTAATTATCGATAAAACAAACTATTTTTTAAACATAAAATTCATGTAACTTCATAAAATATACTATGTAATTAAAATATATTACGTGAAAAATGTAAAAAATCATACAACCCCATAACTGAATTCGTCAGACTTCTACAACCCAATAATCGAAATTATCAGGCTCTTACAACCCTATAACTGAATTCGTCAGACTTCTACAACCCAATAACCGAATTCATCAGGCTCTTACAACCCTATAACTGAATTCGTCAGACTTCTACAACCCAATAACCGAATTAATCAGGCTCTTCCAACTCCATAACGAAATTCGTCAATTTCCTACAACCCTATAAACTTAATTCATCAACCTTCAATCCTTCAAACATACAACTCCATAACCAAATTGATCAGATTCTTACAACTCCATAACCAAATTGATCAGACTCCTACAACCTATAACTGAGTTCGTCAAATACCCACAATCCTATAACTATGTTCGTCAAACTCCTACACAACCCCATAATAGAATTTGTCATACTTCTACAACCCTAACTTCGAAATCATCAGACTTCTATAACCTATAAAAGAATTCATTAGACTTCTACAACCCCATAACCGAATAAATAAAGCTTCTGAAACCAATAAGCAAACTTGTTAGACTTCTACACACTCATAACTAAATTCTTTAGACTTCTATTTATTCTTCAAGCCTACAACTCCTTAACCGAATTCGTGAGACTTTTACAACCCATAATTAAATTCATGAGACTTCTGCATATTCCTTAAGCCTAAGACCCCATAACCAGGACTTCTAAAACTCCATATCTTTATTCGTTAGATTTCTCAAGTCTACAACCCCGTTAACTGAAATAGTTTTAATTTTACAACCATATTCATCAAGCCCCTACAATCTTGCAATCAAATTTATCAGACTTCTACAACCCCATACTTGAACTTGTCGTATTTGTAGAACCTAACGGATTTCCCTTTACTTCTACAACCCCATAACCGAACTCATCTGACAAAATAAATTGATTAAAATCAACAAAATGCGTAAAGAATTATCAATGATCCAAATCATTGGTTTTTGGACTTATGGTAAAAAAAAAAAAAAAAAAAAAAAAATGATAAAAATGAGCCTTATGATCATTTTATGAATCTTTGGGATCTTTAAAAATGATTATAAGGATCATTTTGTGATACTCACAAATTCATCGGATCATTCCAAAAATTTCACAATCTTTTAAAATAATTCGTACAATTATCAACTAGGATCAAAACTTTGTTTTCCATGTATTATCTTTCTAAAATAATTGTTCATTGCTATTATCTTTTAAATACATTTTTACTGCGTAAACTTTATAATTAGAATCGGCAATAAATGGAAGTTTTCTATCATTGGAATTTTTTTTGTCTACCGAAAGAAAATTTATTTTCTCTCTATGTAAAATATATTCGGCAATTGAAATTTCGATTGTTGGAAGTTTTCAATACTTGGAAACATTTCAAAAATTCTTAAGGACAATTTTTAACCACTTTAATTCGAAGTGATTTAGCTTGTCCTTACCATCTTTTGTTACGAAAAGTATGGCATACTCGGAAATTATTGAACTTGTGGACGCGTTAAATCTGATAAAGAAGATGATTGTAAAAATATAATCGAAATAAATTGTAGAAATAAAACGAATTAGGTTATAGAGTTTTTAGCTTGAGGAATAGAAGGTTGGTGAATTCAGGCATGTAATTGGAGTTTGCTGAGTCGAGTTATAAAGTTGTTGAAGTCTGATCAATTCGGTTAGGGGCCATCCATTAATGATGTCACGTTTTTATGATATAGTCTGCTAACACTGTAGCGCTACGAGACTATACCAAATTAGTGTGACATCATTAATGGATGACTCCTTATAGAGTTGCGGGAGTATAAAAAATTCAATTATGAGGTTGTAGGCTTGAAGAATGGATTGTTGTTGGATTTGTTATCACTTATAGGGTTGTAGAATATTGACGGACTCAGTTATGGGGTTGTAGAATTCTGACGAATTTGGTTATGGGTTTGCAGACTTTAGGAATAGAAGTCAAATAGGACTTCTAAAACCCCATAGCTTAATTCGTTAGACTTCTATGTATTCCTCAATCCTACAACCCTGTTGAATGGATTTGTCATAATTTTACAACCCTATAGAAATTTTTGATATGCTCCTATAACCCCGCAATCAAATTCATCAGACTTTGATAACCCTATACTTGATTTTGTAATACTTCTACAACCAAGCAGAATTAGTTGAACTTCTGCAACCCCATGACCGAATTCTTTGAACTCTAACAACCCTATAGCCGAATTTATCAGACTCTTACAACCCGTCTAGCTCCTGCAATCTCATAATTAACTTTATATGCCTTTGCAACCCCATAACTAGATTCGTTAGACCTTTACAACTACATATCCAAATTCATCAAGCTCCTATAACTCCATAACTGAAATCGTCAAACACCCACAACCCTATAATCATATTCATCAGATTCCTGCACAACCCCATCATAGAATTTGTCTGACTTCTTCAACCCTATACTCAAACTTATCTAACTTCTACAACCTATATAAGAATTCGTCAGACTTCTACAACCCCATAACTGAATTAGCCGAATTCCTTTAACTCCATAACCGAATTCATCAGCTTTTTATTCCTCAAACTTGCAATCCCATTACCATTTTGATCAGGCTCTTACAACCTCATAACTTAATTGATCAGATTCCTACAACTACATAACTGAATTTGTTAAACGCTCAAAATCTTATAACCAAATACGTCCTTTATATGTAATTCTCAAGCCTATAATCCCATAAATGAATTCGTCAGAACTATATAACCCTAGAAGTATATTGGTCACATTTTCATTAAGTCTAAAAATCTATGATTTGGTGGATCATTGATAATTCTTGTTACACAGCAAATAATTATAAAAAAAAAGTTGAATGAATTCCACGATAAAGTGCAAAAAGAATGCAATAGTAATACAAAGTGCACAACAATCAAAATGACATGAGACATCGTTGTTTTACGAATTTTGTTGTTATCAATCAATTTTTTTTTTGTCAGATGAGTTCGGTTATGGGGTTGTAGAAATAAAAGGAATTCTGTTAGGTTCTACAAGTACGATAAGTACAAGTATAGGGTTGTAAAAGTCTGATAAAGGGTATAGCCTGTTAAGGGGGGGGTAAAGTGCCCCCAGAGCAAACCCCTACAATATATATATCATTCGAAAGGTCTTAAAAAAAGAAAATTTTTGACGCCAACTAGAAATTTTTATCTCATATACTGCGCATGCGCGGTTAAAAATAGTGATTTTTCAACTTTTATTTATATCTCCAAACCTATATAAGATAAAAAAACGAGGTCGGCGGCAAAATTTTGTTTGAAAAAAATGTAGTTCGAAAAATTTTTTTTTTTAATTTTAGGTCAAAAAACGGAATTTTTACGGCGATTTTAAAACTTAAAATGCCCATTAATAAAAACCTGTAATGGCTGCAGTGCTAAAAAAAATTTTTTTATACGTATTTTGATGAAATTTTTTCACTTGAATTTTTTCAGATTTTTTCAGAGGGTGGAAAGCACTTAAAAAATTAAAAAACCGATTTTTTAAACGCTTTTTCGCTTTTTAATTGGTTTAAATCAAGTTATAAATTATAAAACTATTACAACTTCTTTTGTTTTACAAATTTACATATCACAGTACCATAGGTTATATTAAATTATCATTTAGAGCCTTAAAAAGGGCAAAAAAGCGATTTTTTAAACGCTTTTTCGCTTTTTTGTTACCATAAATTGAATTTAAAATTATAAAACCGATACAAAAACTTATTTTTTGTTAAATTACATACTAATTTACAGTTAAAAAAATTAAAACATTATTTTTAACTTAAAAAAGCCCGAAAAATCGATTTTTTCAACACTTTTTCGCTTTCTCGATACCTTAACTTAAATTTAAAATTATAAAACTGATACAAAAACTTATTTTTTGTTAAATTACATACTAATTTACAGTTAAAAAAATTAAAACATTTGTTTGGGCTAAAAAAAGGTCGAAAAAGCGATTTTTTGAACACTTTTTGGCTATTACGAAATAACCAATCGGTCATAACAACTTAGAAAATTTTATAAGAGTCACGTTTTACAATAATATAAACTAAGCAGCCATAAAAATAATTATAGCACATCTATGTGCCTTATAAAGGTCGAAAAAGTGATTTTTCGAACACTTTTGGACAGTTCTGAGCTTAAAAATTACTATCATACAATTTAAACTTATCTAAAGTCTACTTGTTTACAATAATACAGGAAAATAAGTTGTTACAACAGTTATCTCACACTTATTTGCCTTAAAAAAGCCAAAAATCATTTTTTGGGTGTTTTTTTAACAATATGAACTTACATACTGTTCACACGCACTCAAAAATTATTTTAAAACTACTATTTTATAGTAATACAAGTTAAAAATCAATTAAATCAAATTAAAATCAAAAACAATCTAACTAAATTTATTCAATCATCATCATCACTATCTTCATCTATAATAGGCATCGTGTCGTCTTCGACGAAAAGTTCTGATAATATTTGTGATGGACTCAGCTGTTTCGACTTGAATCTTCCACAGGACAAATAGTAAATTACTGCGGCGACGTGTGAACAACATCCAATTGTTCGTAGCCCATTAGCACACTCGCAGCACCACCGTTTGATCCCTGCGCAACCAACTGTTTCAGGACTGTACTCTATGTAACAATTGTAAGTCTTCGATTTTATGTGTCTGGACTGTACTTGTATTCTGATGATTTTTTCAGATTCTTTGAGATATTTCAAATGAAGAACACCATTTATATCAAGCATCTCTGCCAAATAGGAAACAGCTTGTTTTAATTGATATCCACCAGTAAAAAAGATTTTCAGATCTTTTTCGGTCATTTCTGGAAAATCACTTAAGTCAGTTGATGTTAGATCGCTGAAGGTAACTTTCTTTCTGCTCCAGCCTCCATTTTCTGCTTCTTGATGTAATGTATTTTCTATTTGAGATTGAAGTTTCATACGATCAACAATTTCATCGGTCATGCCAACATCAGAGTGAAATCGCTTCCCAAAAAAGTTGTTCAAAAAGCATGCTATTCTAACAAAGTGCTTTGCATTGTGTAAAGATTTATTATCAAATTGGTGATGAAGAAGTTTATATTTTTGACCAATTACTCCATGTATCGCTTCCACTGACCATCGGATTTTTGTTACAAACCTTGAATGATTAGCCTCTTCTCGAGTCAGCTGGTTTCTTTTACCTTTAAGAGAAGGCATCAAAACTTTGTAACCTTTATCCTGTAGGTACTGAACTACATCACGAAATCCTCTATCAAGAACAAAAACGTCGTTTTCTTGTAACAAATCCGAAAATTCTTGGTTTGTCTCTAGTAAGTGTTTTAAAATCTGCGCATCATTCATATGTGCTTCAAAAGGACCTAGAACATCAATGACATGACCATCTGGCATACAGATTGTAAAAGGCTTTGCTAAATGACAGTTTTTTTGTCCTGTATAAGATTTTCTTTGATAATCGTTGTTTGCGCTTTTTTGATGCCGAAGGTAAGTACCATCACCAATTATCATTAACTGATTATCATTTAAATCATGCAATTTCTTAGCGATGGATGTGATATGATTTGTAACGAGCTCTTGTCTAGTTAGTGAATTGATACCAAATCTACTGGGTAAGACATCAACTTTAAACGACTGAATAACAGATTCCACAAAATTAGAAATTTGTTGCGACCACTGAATCCCTAGAATGGCTGCTATCATGCTATTCGAATTACCACTTCTTAATTTTAGTAAAAACACTACTAACGCCTGAGTAACATCTCTATTGTGTGAGGCTCTCATGCCTGTCAGCATTCCACGAAGTTGAATTAACTGCTCCCAGTTAAGACCAGTAAACACAATTAAGCTTTTTTCAGGCATTGAAAAGTCAGAAACTCGATAAAAAATATCTCTATCAACTCGTGCAGAAAAATTTTCCAGTAGTTTTTTTAGTTCAGAAACTTCTATTACACTAGAGTTAAAATGAATACGTAAGTGCCTGAGCTCATCTTCATAAAAAAGTTTTTTGACACTTAAATGGGACTTGCAAGTTCGATTGCCTGTAAATATTTTAAAAATTATAAATGATTTTAAAAATTTAAAAATGATTGCTACCGTATATATTTGAAGGTAAGCCTTTTTTACTTTTTTTAAAGGTCAAAAGTTGGGGTTGTATTCGAATGCGGCTTATCTTCAAGCACATACAATAAGTTAAAAAATAATCTAGGGTACCTTTTGGAATGAATATTTGCGTTTTACAGTAGGCTTGAGAGCGAGCATGGAAAGAAATTGTAACTAAATTGTTGGCTGTACAACCACAAAGGCAGCAGTACTTGTGAGTGGCAACAGTTCTGTTGATCGGCATTTCTACTGTTTCGGGCTTTTCTCGTTCAGGTTCGAACTGCACTGGTGGATCCAGCGATGACTGGGACGATTGAGACTCTGAAGTTGTTTGTGAAAAAATTTCAGTTAAGGCTGAAACTGCATCGTTGAGACTTTGCGAAAATTGTGGCTGTTCTTCCAGCTTAGGTTTTTTGTTAGTTTTATATAGTCTCAGTTTAGAAGAGCACTTCAAACACAAAAAACAACCAACGGTTCCAACTCTAAATACGAATTCACCTATTTCTACTGTTTCATACAACCAATCAGTAATTTCAGCTGCTTCTTCTTGTGTATTGATAATTTTTTTTTCATTTGCTCTTAATTTACGCTCATTTATATTACATTTCAAACATCTTGAATCATCCTGTTTAAGTTCTTCTTGTTCCTGTTTCTGCTCTTCTAAATCCATATTTTCAATTTTTTGAAGAAATCTTTATATTCAGACCTATTAAAATAAATATTAAGTAAAGCAATAATTAAAAAAAATTTGTTTAAAAATTTTTAATTTTAGTAACCTATGAGAAATAATAAGTTTGTTGACTTAAGCTGCTTTTTAAAATTATCCAGATTGCGTCAGTTTCAGAAAATCAGAGTTCAGATGCTGCCACAAAAACAGTTTCAATATGAATTAGCTCAGACATCTCTGTATCATGTTTTCATAACATGCATAGCTGCGGATATAAAATTTTTATTAATGTGGGTTTTTTAAAAATAAATTCAGATATTACAAAAAAAAAAATAAATAAATAATAGTATAAAAAATTATGCCAAAGCGTATTACATATTTTAAAATAAGTATGCGGTTAAAAATTCATTATTTTAAACACAATTTAATTTTGAACAAAAAACCATAATTTTGATTTTTAGTTTTATTAAGTTATGAAAACTTTTTCAAATAAATTCAGAAAAATTTAACTTTTTAATAAACTAAATAACATATGATATCATAATGATTATATTAAATTATTTGCACAGCGATAAAAGCTGTTTTCAAGAACCTGAATTATGATCTTTAATGATTATAAGCTATCATTTTTTGCATATCATGTTTCAATCTATAAAATAATTTCAAAAATAACTCAACCAAAAAAGTTTATGCTTCACACAACTGCAATGAGTATTGGAAAGTTTTTGTAAAACTTTCATTTCATTTTATAAAATATAATAATTCCAGCAGTTGATACAAATAAACAGAAATTCCAAATAATTGTGCTATGGTAGTAATGAAAAATTTTCAAGGAAAGTCTAAGTGACATGTGGAGGGAAAATCGTACCAAACTCTGGGTTATGTAATCTCATCTTAAATGATAATGCTTTGCTCAATATTCATAAGTTTCAAACTATACCATCCTTAAGTGACTTATGATTTGGATCATAAATAGAGATATTTTTAACCACAATCAACCAATCACTTAATATTAACTTTCCAGCACTATTTTTTTTATATCAAACATAGTTTTTATTAAAAATTGACCTAGAATTCATTCACCAGTAATCCTGACTACTCAAACAACCTTCTTTTTCACTTATTTTTAATAATATCTTCAACTTCTTAGATTCTTGTTCAATTTTACTCTAAGATAAAGTTCTATGAAAAAACAGTTTGGTACATATTGCCTTCCACACGTCATAGACTTTCCTTGGCTGTTTATTTTCACAATTTTTACATAAATAAAATTAAAAACTTATTTGATCTGTACACACAACTTTCAGGCTTATTTCAATACTTCTATAACTATCTCAAACAAAGTTTTTGAATCATTTCAAGAATTACAAATGTTAAAGATTGAAGTAATAAAAAAAACCAAACTTAGTGTACCTACACCTTCAGAATTCAAGCCTAACTATACATTTTTACCAGCAACAGACTCTTTAATTGCAGCACGAACCAAGAACAAAAACAGTTTAATTTTATTTTAAAAAACTCGTGTCCGAGTAAACGTATGTACGTGTATGTACAAATAACGCGTATCAAATCACAATAAGTACTAACTCTGACTTAATCGTTATTTTTAAAAAAACTCAGCAAAAACATAAAAAAAATCAGCAGTCGTCCGAGTCCCAACTCCCGAGAACGACGACATTCGAGGGAATAAAGCTGTGGCTGAGTGTGGCAGGTGGCTACGGTGTTAGTACCTTTGCGCTAACTAACGGTAGAAAACTGAACTCTTAGGTTTAAAATTTAATTTTAATTCTGAACTTTTTATAATTTTTTCATTGATTACTGAAAAAAAAAAAATTGTAATGAGCTAATTTTTAAAATAATTGATAAAAAAATTAAATTATTCGTAAGATCTTTCGGACGTACACACGTTCAGGCAACACATATATTTTCAGTTGGTTTCTTGAAAAATACTTAAATATAAGTTAAAAATTGACAAAAAATTATTTTTCCTAATCGTTAGTAAGTTTATAATCGTATAAGATTTTTAACAGATGAAGTAAGGTGAGATAAGATTTGAGAGATAAAACCGTCTGGAGCAGAAGCCAGAAACATGAGTTTTTAAAACTCGTAAGTCGTAAGTCATTTTTTAAAATAATTAAAAGTGGTCGTCGTTGTTTTATCATTAGCTTTTTTTATTTTTTCTACCACAGTATGTATTATCATAAATACTGAAGACAGCAAAAACAGCACTAGTTGAACAAAGAGGAAATTATTGTGTACAGTATTTAAGATTATCAAAATGAAGCATATGAAAACATAACCTATCGTGACTATAAAAATTATGTTGTTGTGATTAAAATTAACTTAAAGTACATAAAATTCCTAGTTAAAAATACGGAAACTTATTGAAAAATTGTAGTTTAACACATACATTAATTAATTATTATTAATTATTATTATTAATTTAATCCATTAATTTCATCAATAAAATTCAAGATTTTCGAGCTTAAAAAATTTAAATAGTGCCAAATTTTTTGGTATCAAATGCTTGAAAAAAAAAATATTTTTATATTTGAAGTTATATTGTACAATGTGATGGTCAAAGTTTACTAAAATACTTTTACAACATGCGAGCAGCACCTGGCACATTGGAAGCTTCAAAAAACCTACTTTATTTCAAAACTGGCCTCAATCATTTTTGCTGATACTTACTCTTATATCCATCACATTTATATTTGAAGGTAAAGTATAAACAGTAAACTAGTTTTGAAAAATTAAACTTTAACCCATACACACAATTTCATCAATTGAATAAAAAAATTTTAAACTTTAAAAAGTAAACAAGTACCTTTTTTACAGTCTCTTTTTTACACATTTTTAGGTTTTGGACTTACATTCTGGAATGCGATTCAATAAAATATCTTTACACCTGATATGCGAACTGCACCTGACCTTGGAAGCTTCAAAAAAATAACTCCATCTTGAATGATTAATTCTTTGCTAATTAAATTTTTTTCATTTACAATATTTTTTATAAGGATAATTAAAATAAATTTTTTTTATTTTTAATAGGTAAAATTTTGAATCAATGCAAAAAACTACAACTTGTGAAAATTGACTTCAGTCTACTTAGCTGTATCATCAACCTACTAGAAGAAACACTTGTTCTTGCTTTGAACTCGCTGAACAGAAAATTAAAATCCTTTGGTAACAGAAGAAAAAAAACGCAAATTGGTTTTAAAAAAAATGTTTTATCTGGGCGGGTTATCAAGAAAAATTATGTATTTATTTAGACTGCTTTGACTGAGAGATACATACATATTTTAAAAGGCTCAAATAATTTTTCAAGTTAATTTTTGTCCAAAAAGTTACCTTCTTGTATTTTTAAGACAGTAAGGCATGTACTGATAACTATTCTAACAACTTTGTTACAAGCTTGTATCATTGTGAAATAGTAGCTTTTAAATAATTTTTGAGTTTGAAATTGTCAGAAAGTAACTTTTTTGTCTTTTTAAAATAGCAGGGCTATGCAATAATTATTCGCGTAACTTCTTAACTCTTATTAGTATAAAATAGTAGTTTTAAAATAATTTTTGAGTGCGTGTGAACAGTATGTAAGTTCATATTGTTAAAAAAACACCCAAAAAATGATTTTTGGCTTTTTTAAGGCAAATAAGTGTGAGATAACTGTTGTAACAACTTATTTTCCTGTATTATTGTAAACAAGTAGACTTTAGATAAGTTTAAATTGTATGATAGTAATTTTTAAGCTCAGAACTGTCCAAAAGTGTTCGAAAAATCACTTTTTCGACCTTTATAAGGCACATAGATGTGCTATAATTATTTTTATGGCTGCTTAGTTTATATTATTGTAAAACGTGACTCTTATAAAATTTTCTAAGTTGTTATGACCGATTGGTTATTTCGTAATAGCCAAAAAGTGTTCAAAAAATCGCTTTTTCGACCTTTTTTTAGCCCAAACAAATGTTTTAATTTTTTTAACTGTAAATTAGTATGTAATTTAACAAAAAATAAGTTTTTGTATCAGTTTTATAATTTTAAATTTAAGTTAAGGTATCGAGAAAGCGAAAAAGTGTTGAAAAAATCGATTTTTCGGGCTTTTTTAAGTTAAAAATAATGTTTTAATTTTTTTAACTGTAAATTAGTATGTAATTTAACAAAAAATAAGTTTTTGTATCGGTTTTATAATTTTAAATTCAATTTATGGTAACAAAAAAGCGAAAAAGCGTTTAAAAAATCGCTTTTTTGCCCTTTTTAAGGCTCTAAATGATAATTTAATATAACCTATGGTACTGTGATATGTAAATTTGTAAAACAAAAGAAGTTGTAATAGTTTTATAATTTATAACTTGATTTAAACCAATTAAAAAGCGAAAAAGCGTTTAAAAAATCGGTTTTTTAATTTTTTAAGTGCTTTCCACCCTCTGAAAAAATCTGAAAAAATTCAAGTGAAAAAATTTCATCAAAATACGTATAAAAAAATTTTTTTTAGCACTGCAGCCATTACAGGTTTTTATTAATGGGCATTTTAAGTTTTAAAATCGCCGTAAAAATTCCGTTTTTTGACCTAAAATTAAAAAAAAAAATTTTTCGAACTACATTTTTTTCAAACAAAATTTTGCCGCCGACCTCGTTTTTTTATCTTATATAGGTTTGGAGATATAAATAAAAGTTGAAAAATCACTATTTTTAACCGCGCATGCGCAGTATATGAGATAAAAATTTCTAGTTGGCGTCAAAAATTTTCTTTTTTTAAGACCTTTCGAATGATATATATATTGTAGGGGTTTGCTCTGGGGGCACTTTACCCCCCCTTAACAGGCTATACCCTTTGGTTGCAGGGTTGTAGGAGCTTGATGAATATGGTTGTAGAATTTAAACGATTTCAGTTAACGGGGTTGTAGACTTGAGGAATACTTAGAAATCTAACGAATTAAGATATGGAGTTTTAGAAGTCCTGGTTATAGGGTTTTAGGCTTAAGGAATATGCAGAAGTCTCATGAATTTAATTATGGGTTGTAAAAGTCTGACGAATTCGGTTAAGGAGTTGTAGGCTTGAAGAATAAATAGAAGTCTAAAGAATTTAGTTATGAGTGTGTAGAAGTCTAACAAGTTTGCTTATTGGTTTCAGAAGCTTTATTTATTCGGTTATGGAGTTGTAGAAGTCTAATGAATTCTTTTATAGGTTATGGAAGTCTGATGATTTCGAAGTTAGGGTTGTAGAAGTATGACAAATTCTATTATGGAGTAGTGTAGGAGTTTGACGAATATGGTTATAGAGTTGTAAGTATTTGACGAATTCAGTTATGGATTGTAGGAGTCTAATCAATTCGGTTATGGGGTTGTAAGAATCTGATCAATTTGGTTGTGGAGTTGTATGTTTAAAGGATAGAAGGTTGATGAATTAAGTTATAGGGTTGTAGGAAATTGACGAATTTGGTAATGAAGTTGGAAGAGCCTGATGAATTCGGTTATTGGGTTGTAGAAGTCTGACGAATTCAGTTATAGGGTTGTAAGAGCCTGATGATTTCGGTTATTGGGTTGTAGAAGTCTGACGAATTCAGTTATGGAGTTGTATGATTTTTCATCATTTTTTACATAATATATTTTAATTACATAGTATATTTTATGAAGTTACATGAATTTTATGTTTAAAAAATATTTTGTTTTATCGATAATTACGATTTAAACATGTTTAATTAAAATCAGTAGAAGAAATGTTTATAAAATCATTTATTTTTGCCATAAACTAAAAAAAAAATTGATTTTACAATCGTATTCGTTCTTTTCAGATTTTGGACGAAAATTACACATTAGTGATTTTTTTCAGGTTAGGAATGGAAAACCTATAACTTTTATATTTTTCCTATGATTGTTATTAAATTAGCTTTTGATTGTCGTTGACCGCTTCTCTCTAGCTTTATTTTCCTTCATTTAAATAGATTCTTTCCAACGATTTTCGGATCCGTTCACTGTGGGGCGCCCGAGTTCAACAAAAAAACTAATCAGCTATCCCCCAAGCTCTAAACCCTCAAAACCCTGGACATCGAGTTCAATAAAAAAAAAACTGATCATTTATCCCCCAAGCTCTAAGCCCCTTAAACCCTGGGCGCCCGAGATCAACGAAAAAACTGATCGGCTATCCCCCAAGCTCTAAACCTCCTAAAACTCTGGTTACCGAGTGGAATAATTTTAGAAGTTAAGCTCGAAGTTAAGCGTACTTTATATAGTTGAATATCAAGTCCATAAAAAAGTGTTTTTTTTCTTTGTTCCACAATAAGGTTGTGGATTTTATTTTCTAGTTAGAAAAAAAAATTTGTTGATAATTTTTTTTGTTGCAACAAAAAAAATTTCGTTCAATTGAACTCGGGTGCCCAGGGATTCTGGGGGGTTTGGAGCTTGGGGTATAGCTGATCAGTTTTTTTTATTGAACACAAAGTCTCGCCGCTGTCTTAAGGAAGGGCTGATTTGTCTCCGCAAAACGACCGACTGCCTGCTGGAGGAGACTGAGTTGCGTCCATATGAATTGCCGGTTTCACGCGAGGTTTCACGCACGCAACTCAGTCTCGTCCAGTAGTCAGTCAGTCGTTTCTCAGAGAGAATCAGTCCTTCCTAAGACAGAGGCGGGACGTGCGGCCGAAAACGCAACTATTTCTACCTTAACCTTTTCAGTGTTGGGGGAAAGCTGATAAGTTTTTTTGTGGTTGTGTCTAGGTACCATCGCCGTGTACCGTTTCACGGTGCACGGTGCACGGCGCACGGTGCACCGGCGCTATACCTAATGAGCTTTTATGTACACGGTACACGGTGCACTGTGTACAGAGGAGCTTTTTGGTGCACGGTGCACGGCGGAAACCAGGGAAAAGTTTTTGTTTTGCTATTGTTTCGTACACGGTGCACCGTACACCGCGTACGGTTCAAAAAATGTTTTTTTTTATATCTTTGCGTACACCGTATACTGTACGGTACACGGTACACGATGCACCGTGCACGGGTGAAAATATTTTTTATATCTTTGCGTACACCGTACACCAGACAACGCGCCATGCTCGGTACACGGTACACGATGCACTGTGTACGATGCACATTGATTCTTCTAGGATGGATTCAGAATCGCAATCGTTAAATCCGCAGTCGTTGTATTTTTTTTTGCACGTATCAGTCTTTTTGCAATAACAAAATGAACAGCACGGTATACTAGCTGCAACTCAAAAGCTTTTTATAAAAAATTGATTAATTTTGTGAATATTCTATTTAAATTTTTAATACAGATTTTCAAGAAATTTTTTTATATATTTATATATGTTCAACGGTATAAAATAAAAAAGAAAATTATTAATTAAAAATTAAAAAATTTTTTTATTTAACGAACCTATATAAAAAAAAAAAAAAAAAAAAAAATATCAATCGTGGCGGGAATGGAACTCCGATCTCCCTGGTCAGAGGTAAGACCTCTAACTATTCCACCAAGACGCATATGACATATGATGGAGTCTTGAGTGTATATAAAGTATGATGAAAATATACAAATTGTTGTTTAATTGTTGCTATTGTAATTTTGAGCACGAAAACCCTGGTTAATTCGAAAGAGGACATCGAAATACGTCTTTTAAACCAGGGTTGCCGTCGTGGCGCGAACTTGCACGTAAAACCTTCTATATGGCGGCTAGACTAGTATCAAAACCCGTTCGGAAACCCTGACCAAGTATCAGTATCAGAAACCCGTATGGGGTCCTTTACGGAATTCCTTATGGGCCCCCGTACGGATTTCCATATGGATTTTTTCAGCTGGGTTGTATTTCTCCTGGTGTAACCAAGAAAATACATATCATGGCTTTATTTGATTTTTTATGAACTTTTCAACTATACTAGAAATTACTCAGCGCGTACGGACCCTTATTTATTGCTTTTGCAAAAGAAATTTTTGTTAAATAAAATAAAAAATTCTAACTGTATCAGTTTTTAAGCGCGCATAGGAAAAAAACAAAAATAGTAACCTCAAATGCACTTTTCGAATATTTTAAAAACTTCTTGACCAATCAGCTCACGAATAAATTGTTTACGCAAGATGGCGATAGCTCTATTTTATAAAGGGATATACTTACAAGTTATTTTCAAAACCTATTAATTATTCTACAATTCTGACAACTTTATCATATAAAAATTCTCGTTATACACCACGAATTATACCCCAAGCCACAAAAGATATTTACGAATTATGACTATTCAACTTTTCATAATCATTTTCACCAAGAATACTTATGATTTTTTAAATTGAATTGGAAAGCTTTTTTTTCCTTTAACGCTGTAGGGGAGAGCGGGGTAATTCGGACGGTTTCACACGGCCACTTTAAATACAGTACTGCTCAAAAGTTTAGCACAACCCCTAATTTTATATTATACATATATGAAATTTGAGTTTACGCTCAACCGTGGCAACTCAAATCGTTGCGTCAAAGTCTTAAGAGTGCTGCCTACCGCGCGGAGAGCGCTGCCTAACGTTGTATTACGGGCGCGTGGAAAAAGTTCCTGACGAAATACGCTTTCAATAACGATATAATCATTACCAAAAAAATCTCAAAAAATAATTAAAATTATTCTACACTTGCCTTACTATCTGGTTTTCCCGAAAAGTTTTTCTAAATGCTTGAAAACAATGATTGAAAATCTCGATAAAATCGGCGTCTGCTGCGCATGTTAATGCCGATGACAAAGAATTACTTACGGCGAATTATTCCTTCACTTGATGAAAAAACCAGATAGTAAGGGACTTGTAGGCTGAAATAAAGAATTTTTTGGTATTTTTTTCGTAACAATTGGTGGATTCTAGCGGCCACAGTTAGTCAGGAACTATTTCAGCCGGCTGGTTGTTGTGATTTTAGTCTTTCGGGATAAAACAGAGCGGATATCTAGTTCACCGCCCGACCGTAGATGGCGTCGATGCAAAAATTCAAGGGCATACATATTTTTGTGAGTTGCTGGGGCCCCGAGGCTTAGCGACAGCTGTTACGGTGTGAGTTCCGACTGCATGGCAGCAGGGCTCTCGATTCCGTGATAGTCCGAAACAAAGTGAAGTTGGCACCGCAAGGTTAGGTCGTGCAGTGTGCGTTCGAACAGCCATGCACGAGAATTGAAATTTAAGATGTGCGAAATGATTAATAACAACGAGAGAAATTAATAAAATAATAATAATTGAAAAATAAATAAAACAACAAGTTTACAAACTCATGAACGTGGGTTGAAAAGTTTAGACGCCAAACTTGAGAACTAAAAAACTCGGGGCATCAAAAAATTAGAAAAAAATTAATAAACAATTAGTTACCTCTCAAGCTCGACAACCCGATAACGCTGGGCACCCTAGTTTTAATATTAAAAAATAGATAAACAATAAACAAACTCCCAAGCTCAACAACCCAAAAACGCTGGGCAGCAGAGTATTATAGAGTTGAAAAATTAGGAAAAAATTAATAAACAAATTACCCCCCAAACTCAAACAACTAAATAAAGCTGGGCTACTGAGTTTTGATTGAAAAAATTAATAAATATATTAGCCCTCAAGCTCGACAACCAAATAACGAAGGGCACCCGAGTTTTTTTATTAAAAAATAGACAAATAAATAAACAAACTCCTAAGATCAACAACCCAAAAACGCTGGACACCCGAGTTCAGATTTGAAAAAATAGGATAAATTAATAAACAAATTACCCCACAAGCTCAACAACCCAATAACGCTAGGCACCCGTGTTTTGATTTAAAAAATTAGGAAAAAATTAATTTACAAATTCCCCCGCAAGCTCAGCAACCCAAAAACGCTGGGCACCCAATTTTTTTTTTTTTTTTAAATAGATGAACAAATAAACAAACTCCCAAGCTCTACAACCCAAAATGCTGGGCAGCAAAGTATTATAGAGTTGAAAAATTAGGAAAAAATTAATAAACAAATTACCCCCCAAACTCAAACAACTAAATAACGCTGGGCTACTGAGTTTTGATTGAAAAAATTAATAAATATATTAGCCCTCAAGCTCGACAACCAAATAACGAAGGGCACCCGAGGTTTTTTATTTAACAATTGATAAACAAGTAAACAAACTCCCAAGCTCAACAACCCAAAAAAGCTGGGCAGCAGAGTATTATAGAGTTGAAAAATTAGAAAAAAATTAATGAAAAAATTACCTCCCAAGCTCAAACAACCAAATAACGTTGAGCTACTGAGTATTGATTGAAAAAATTGGGACAAAATTAATAAGTAAATTAGCCCCAAGCACAAAAAAAAAACTTATCGGCTATCCCCCAAGCTCTGAATCCTCAAATACCCTGGGCGGCCGAGTTCACCAAAAAAACTGATCAGCTATCCCCCAAGCTCTAAACCCCCAAAACCCTGGGTTCCCGAGTTTTACAAAAAAACTTATCGGCTATCCCCCAAGCTCTGAATCCTCAAATACGCTGGGCGTCAGAGTTCAACAAAATAACTCATCGGCTATCCCTCAAGCCGATACGTTTTAAGGATAGCCGATAAGTTTTTTTGTAAAACTCGGGCATCCAGGGTATTTGGGGGGGATAACTGATCAGTTTTTTTGTTGAACTCGGACGCCCAGGGTATTTGGGGGTTTAGAGCTCGGGGGATAGCCGATAAGTTTTTTTGTTGAACTCGGGCGCTCAGGGTTTTGGGGGTTTAGAGCTTGGGGGATAGCCGATCAGTTTTTTTATTGATCTCGGACGCCCAGGGTATTTGGGGATTCAGAGCTTGGGGGATAACTGATTAGTTTTTGTGTTGAGCTCAGGCGCCCAGGGCGCTTAGGCATTTTGAGGTTTAAGGCTTGGGATTTAGGATTGTACAATTTCGTTAACACCCCCTTAAAATACTATGGGGTGTCAGGAAAAAAATAGATCAGGACACATCCTAGCTTACATTAGTTGTTGCCCCCCTGTGTATAACAAATTTGGACAAAATCTGTGGGCTAGATCCATTTGGTAGGGAACCTCCTTAGAGGAAATGCCAGAATCTGAGAAAATACTCAGAAAAAGTGTTGAAAAATGGTTAATTTTTGGTGCCTTTTAAAATTCATTGATACATTAAAAAACTTGAGTGCCCTACGTTATTGGGTTGTTGAGCTTCGAAGTTTGATTAATTGATTATATATTTTTTTTGTAAAAAAACTCGGGCAGCCAGTGTTATTTGGTTGTTGAGCTGGGAGTTTGTTTATTGTTTATATATTTTTTTTAATGAAATTCGGGTGCCCTTCGTTATTGGGTTTCTAAGCTAGAGAGGTAATTTGTTTATTAATTTATTTCTAATTTTTTAAATCTAAACATGGGTCCAGCATTATTGGGTTCTTGATCTTGGGAGTTTGTTTATTTGTTCGTCTATTTTTTAATAAAAAAAATTGGGTGCCCAGCGTTTTTGGGTTGCTGAGCTTGCGGGGGAATTTGTAAATTAATTTTTTCCTAATTTTTTAAATCAAAACACGGGTGCCTAGCGTTATTGGGTTGTTGAGCTTGTGGGGTAATTTGTTTATTAATTTATCCTATTTTTTCAAATCTGAACTTGGGTGTCCAGCGTTTTTGGGTTGTTGATCTTAGGAGTTTGTTTATTTATTTGTCTATTTTTTAATAAAAAAACTCGGGTGCCCTTCGTTATTTGGTTGTCGAGCTTGAGGGCTAATATATTTATTAATTTTTTCAATCAAAACTCAGTAGCCCAGCGTTATTTAGTTGTTTGAGTTTGGGGGGTAATTTGTTTATTAATTTTTTCCTAATTTTTCAACTCTATAATACTCTGCTGCCCAGCGTTTTTGGGTTGTTGAGCTTGGGAGTTTGTTTATTGTTTATCTATTTTTTAATATTAAAACTGGGGTGCCCAGCGTTATCGGGTTGTCGAGCTTGAGAGGTAACTAATTGTTTATTAATTTTTTTCTAATTTTTTGATGCCCCGAGTTTTTTAGTTCTCAAGTTTGGCGTCTAAACTTTTCAACCCACGTTCATGAGTTTGTAAACTTGTTGTTTTATTTATTTTTCAATTATTATTATTTTATTAATTTCTGTCGTTGTTATTAATCATTTCGCACATCTTAAATTTCAATTCTCGTGCATGGCTGTTCGAACGCACACTGCACGACCTAACCTTGCGGTGCCAACTTCACTTTGTTTCGGATTATCAGGGTGAAATTACATTTTTTGGCCAGCCAAAGCTCAAGTGGCCGCGAGAACTTTCAAAACTCAATTTTTAATTTTATAAAAATATATTTTTTTAATTAATTAAAGGCAAAAATCAGTCATTAAATGTTTTAATATTCGTAAATCGTAATAAATAGACTTAAGTAATGTCTTGTGTTACAGAAATAAAAAATTAGTATTGGAATGATTGAGCTGGGAATCCCAGTAAATTAACCTGAGATAATCTTGGTTTTAGGTTACGTTGCTGAAATTACAATATTAGCGAGATTAGCGTGAATATTTACTCTGCATCATGCATAATCATTTAATTACTGTTTGTGTTTAACTTAAAAAACCATTTTTTTCTTTGACAGTAATTAAAAATTTTTTTTTTAATTAATTAAAGGTCAGCCAAGGTGACTCCCATGTAATTTCACTCTCACGGAATCGAGAGCCCTGCATGGCAGGATGTTTGGCAAACGCTCGCTCCGCAGCGATTCACCAACTCGGCTGTTAGGCACTCCCCAGTCCCCACTCGGGCTTATTTTCTCAGTCGGAGATCGTCGATGTACTTTTATGTATGTACATTATACATGCCTAAAAATCACTAAACCATGATTTTTTTAACCAACCAATGCACCGCAAAAAAATCGTAAATAGATTAAAAAAAACAGTTTATAAAATAATTTTTTTTTTTAGCTCCAATCTTTTGTTGATTTCATACAACAATTTTTGTATGTCAAAAGCCATGAAAATTACGAATTCAAAACCAAAAGAAATTATATATTTTGTAATCAGTAAGAAACCGATATTTACGCTCATTTAGTACCTTGGAACGTTTTGGATTTATGAAACCGATACAAATCATACATCTTCCTAAAGGTATTGAAAAAAGGAATTTTTTTGCTACTACCGAAACCCTGTATCTACAAAAATGCTCTAGCACAGTTAGAAAAACCAATTGAATGAACATCGCTCTTTACAGCTAACTTAAAATTTTTTTATTTGTTAAAACTATACGAATCATAGATCGTTAGATAGTTAATGAAAAAAGAAAATTTTCTGCGAGAGCCACACCTCGATAACTTCAAAATTGCCTTTACGCGATTCAAAAAACCGACTAAATATCAGTTTCCAATCCGGGAGTATGTATTAGCTTTTTTGTGGAACGGAGATGGTTTCAATTGATTATACTTGGACAAATCATATGTTTTCAGAAAGGTATCGAAAAAAGAAAATTTTCTGCGTGAACCACACCTCGATAACTTAAAAATTGCCTTTACGCGATTCAAAACCAACTAAAAAATCAATTTCGAATCCGTGAAAACTAGCTTTTTTGCGGAACGAAGATAGTTTCAATCGAATAAACCTGGACAAATCATATGTTTTCTGAAAGGTATTAAAAAAAAGAAGTATTTTGCTCAAACCGCGCCTTGATAACTTAAATTGCCTTTACGCGATTGAAAATACCAACTAAAAAATCAGTTTCCAATCGGTGAAAACTAGCTTTTTTGTGGAACGGAGATGGTTTTAATCGATTAAACCTGGACAGATTATATATTTTCTGAAAGGTATTGAAAAAAAGAAGTATTTTGCTCAAACCGCGCCTTGATAACTTAAATTGCCTTTACGCAATTGAAAAAACCAACTAAAAAATCAGTTTCCAATCCGTGAAAACTAGCTTTTTTGTGGAACGGAGATGGTTTTAATCGATTAAACCTAGACAAATCATATGTTTTCTGAAAGGTATTGAAATCAGAAAGAATTCTACGTGAACCGTACCTCGATAACTTAAAAATTGCATTTACGCGATTCAAAAAACCAACTAAAAAATCAGTTTCCAATCCGTGAAAACTAGCTTTTTTGTGGAACGGAGATGGTTTTAATCGATTAAACCTGGACAAATCATATGTTTTCTGAAAGGTATTGAAATCAGAAAGAATTCTACGTGAACCGTACCTCGATAACTTAAAAATTGCATTTACGCGATTCAAAAAACCAACTAAAAAATCAGTTTCCAATCCGTGAAAACTAGCTTTTTTGTGGAACGGAGATGGTTTTAATCGATTAAACCTGGACAAATCATATGTTTTCTGAAAGGTATTAAAATCAGAAAGAATTCTACGTGAACCGTACCTCGATAACTTCAAAATTGCCTTTACGCGATTCAAAAAACCAACTAAAAAATCAGTTTCCAATCCAGGAGTATGTATTAGCTTTTTTGTGGAACGGAGATGGTTTCAATTAGATATACTTGGACAAATCATATGTTTTCTGAAAGGTATTGAAATCAGAAAAATTTCTGCGTGAACCAAACCTTAAAAACTTCAAAACTGTCTTTACGCGATTGAAAAAACCAACTAAAAAATCAATTTCGAAACCGTGAAACCTAGCTTTTTTGCGGAACGAAGATAGTTTCAATCGAATAAACCTGGACAAATCATATGTTTTCCGAAAGGTATCGAAGAAAGGAAGTTTTCTGCGTGAACCACACCTCGATAACTTAAAAATTGCCTTTGCGCGATTCAAAACCAACTAAAAAATCAGTTTCCAATCCGTGAAAACTAGCTTTTTTGTGGAACGGAGATGGTTTTAATCGATTAAACCTGGACAGATTATATATTTTCTGAAAGGTATTGAAAAAAAGAAGTATTTTGCTCAAACCGCGCCTTGATAACTTAAATTGCCTTTACGCAATTGAAAAAACCAACTAAAAAATCAGTTTCCAATCCGTGAAAACTAGCTTTTTTGTGGAACGGAGATGGTTTTAATCGATTAAACCTAGACAAATCATGTGTTTTCTGAAAGGTATTGAAATCAGAAAGAATTCTACGTGAACCGTACCTCGATAACTTAAAAATTGCATTTACGCGATTCAAAAAACCAACTAAAAAATCAGTTTCCAATCCGTGAAAACTAGCTTTTTTGTGGAACGGAGATGGTTTTAATCGATTAAACCTGGACAAATCATATGTTTTCTGAAAGGTATTGAAATCAGAAAGAATTCTACGTGAACCGTACCTCGATAACTTAAAAATTGCATTTACGCGATTCAAAAAACCAACTAAAAAATCAGTTTCCAATCCGTGAAAACTAGCTTTTTTGTGGAACGGAGATGGTTTTAATCGATTAAACCTGGACAAATCATATGTTTTCTGAAAGGTATTGAAATCAGAAAAATTTCTGCGTGAACCAAACCTTGAGAACTTCAAAACTGTCTTTACGCGATTGAAAAAACCAACTAAAAAATCAATTTCGAAACCGTGAAAACTAGCTTTTTTGCGGAACGAAGATAGTTTCAATCGAATAAACCTGGACGAATCATATGTTTTCCGAAAGGTATCGAAGAAAGGAAGTTTTCTGCGTGAACCACACCTCGATAACTTAAAAATTGCCTTTACGCGATTCAAAACCAACTAAAAAATCAGTTTCCAATCCGTGAAAACTAGCTTTTTTGTGGGACGGAGATGGTTTTAATCGATTAAACCTGGACAAATCATATGTTTTCTGAAAGGTATTGAAATCAGAAAGAATTCTACGTGAACCGTACCTCGATAACTTCAAAATTGCCTTTACGCGATTCAAAAAACAAACTAAAAAATCAGTTTCCAATCCAGGAGTATGTATTAGCTTTTTTGTGGAACGGAGATGGTTTCAATTAGATATACTTGGACAAATCATATGTTTTCCGAAAGGTATCGAAAAAAGAAAATTTTCTGCGTGAACCACACCTTGATAACTTCAATTTTGCCTTTACGCGATTCAAAAAACCAACTGAAAAATCAGTTTCCAATCCAGGAGTATGTATTAGCTTTTTTGTGGAACGGAGATGGTTTCAATTAGATATACTTGGACAAATCATATGTTTTCCGAAAGGTATCGAAAAAAGAAAAATTTCTGCGTGAACCACACCTCGATAACTTAAAAATTGCCTTTACGCGATTCAAAACCAACTAAAAAATCAGTTTCCAATCCGTGAAAACTAGCTTTTTTGTGGAACGGAGATGGTTTTAATCGATTAAACCTGGACAGATCATATGTTTTCTGAAAGGTATTGAAATCAGAAAGAATTCTACGTGAACCGTACCTCGATAACTTCAAAATTGCCTTTACGCGATTTAAAAAACAAACTAAAAAATCAGTTCCAATCCAGGAGCATGTATTAGCTTTTTTGTGGAACGGAGATGGTTTCAATTAATTATCCTTTCACAAATCATATGTTTTCCGAAAGGTATCGAAAAGAGAAAATTTTCTGCGTGAACCGTACCTCGATAACTTCAAAATTGCCTTTACGCGATTCAAAAAACCAACTAAAAAATCAGTTTCCAATCCAGGAGTATGTATTAGCTTTTTTGTGGAACGGAGACGGTTTCAACTAATTATCCTTTCACAAATCATATGTTTTCCGAAAGGTATTGAAGTCAGGAAGAATTCTACGTGAACCGTACCTCGATAACTTCAAAATTGCCTTTACGCGATTCAAAAAACCAACTAAAAAATCTATTTCCAATCCAGGAGTATGTATTAGCTTTTTTGTGGAACGGAGATGGTTTTAAACTAATTATCCTTTCACAAATCATATATTTTCCGAAAGGTATCGAAAAAAGAAAATTTTCTGCGTGAACCACACCTTGATAACTTAAATTTTTCCTTTACGCGATTCAAAAAACCAACTAAAAAATCAGTTTCCAATCCAGGAGTATGTATTAGCTTTTTTGTGGAACGGAGATGGTTTCAATTAGATATACTTGGACAAATCATATGTTTTCCGAAAGGTATCGAAAAAAGAAAAATTTCTGCGTGAACCACACCTCGAGAACTTCAAAACTGCCTTTACGCGATTGAAAAAACCAACTAAAAAATCAATTTCGAAACCGTGAAAATAAGCTTTTTTGTGGAACGAGGATGGTTTTAATTGATTATACCTGGACAAATCATATATTTTTTGTAAGGTATAGGAATAAGGAAGAATTATGCGTGAACTACACCTCGATAACTTCAAAATTGCCTTTACGCGATTCAAAAAACCGACTAAATATCAGTTTCCAATCCAGGAGTATGTATAAGCTTTTTTGTGGAACGGAGATGGTTTCAATTAATTATACTTGGACATATCATATGTTTTCCGAAAGGTAACGAAAAAAGGAAGTTTTCTGTGTGAACCACACCTTGATAACTTCAAAATGCCTTTACGCGATTCAAAAAACCAACTAAAAAATCAGTTTCCAATCCAGGAGTATGTATTAGCTTTTTTGTTGAACGGAGATGGTTTCAATTAATTATACTTGGACATATCATATGTTTTCAGAAAGGTATCGAAAAAAGAAAGTTTTCTGCGTGAACTGCACCTCGAAAACTTAAAAATTGCCTTCACGCGATTCAAAAAACCAACTAAAAAATCAGTTTCCAATCCAGGAGTATGTATTTGCTTTTTTGTGGAACGGAGATGGTTTTAATCGATTAAACCTGGACAGATTATATGTTTTCTGCAAGGTATTGAAAAAAAGAAGTATTTTGCTCAAACCGCGCCTTGATAACTTAAATAGCCTTTACGTGATTGAAAAAACCAACTAAAAAATCAGTTTCCAATCCGTGAAAAATAGCTTATTTGTGGAACAGAGATGGTTTTAATCGATTAAACCTGGACAAATCATATGTTTTCTGAAAGGTATTGAAATCAGGAAGAATTCTACGTGAACCGTACCTCGATAACTTCAAAATTGCCTTTACGCGATTCAAAAAACCAACTAAAAAATCAGTTTCCGATCCAGGAGTATGTATTAGCTTTTTTGTGGAACGGAGATGGTTTCAATTAATTATACTTTCACAAATCAAATGTTTTCCAAATGGTATCGAATAAAGAAAATTTTCTGCGTGAACCACAACTTGATAACTTCAAAACTGCCTTCACGCGATTTGAAACCAACTAAAAAATCAGTTTCCAATCCGTGAAAATTAGCTTTTTTGTGGAACAGAGATGGTTTTAATCGATTAAACCTGGACAAATCATATGTTTTCCGAAAGGTATCGAAAAAAGAAAGTTTTCTGCGTGAACTGCACCTCGATAACTTAAAAATTGACTTTATGCGATTCAAAACACCAACTAAAAAATTAGTTTCCAATCCGTGAAAATAAGCTTTTTTGTGGAACGAGGATGGTTTTAATTGATTATACCTGGACAAATCATATGTTTTCTGAAAGGTATAGAAATAAGGAAGAATTATGCGTGAACTACACCTCGATAACTTCAAAATTGCCTTTACGCGATTCAAAAAACCGACTAAATATCAGTTTCCAATCCAGGAGTATGTATAAGCTTTTTTGTGGAACGGAGATGGTTTCCATTGATTATACTTGGACAAATCATATGTTTTCCGAAAGGTAACGAAAAAAGGAAGTTTTCTGTGTGAACCACCCCTTGATAACTTCAAAATGCCTTTACGCGATTCAAAAAACCAACTAAAAAATCAGTTGCCAATCCAGGAGTATGTATTAGCTTTTTTGTTGAACGGAGATGGTTTCAATTAATTATACTTGGACAAATCATATGTTTTCAGAAAGGTATCGAAAAAAGAAAATTTTCTGCGTGAACCACACCTCGTTAACTTAAAAATTGCCTTTACGCGATTCAAAAAACCAACTAAAAAATCTATTTCCAATCCGTGAAAACTAGCTTTTTTGCGGAACGATGATAGTTTCAATCGAATAAACCTGGACAAATCATATGTTTTCCAAAAAGTATCGAAAAAAGAAAGTTTTCTGCGTGAACTGCACCTCGATAACTTAAAAATTGCCTTTGCGCGATTCAAAAAACCAACTAAAAAATCAGTTTCCAATCCAGGAGTATGTATTAGCTTTTTTGTGGAACGGAGACGGTTTCAACTAATTATCCTTTCACAAATCAAATGTTTGCCGAAAGGTATCGAAAATAGAAAATTTTCTGCGTGAACCACACCTTGACAACTTCAAAACTGCCTTCACGCGATTCGAAACCAACTAAAAAATCAGTTTCCAATCCGTGAAAATTAGCTTTTTTGTGGAACGGAGATGGTTTTAAATGATTAAACCTAGACAAATCATATGTTTTCCGAAAGGTATCGAAAAAAGAAAGTTTTCTGCGTGAACTGCACCTCGATAACTTAAAAATTGCATTTACGCGATTCAAAAAACCAACTAAAAAATCAGTTTTGAATCCGTGAAAATAAGCTTTTTTGTGGAACGAGGATGGTTTCAATTGATAAAACCTGGACAAATCTTATGTTTTCTGAAAGGTATAGAAATAAGGAAGAATTATGCGTGAACCGCACCACGGTATTTCCGAAATTGCCCTTGCGTGGTTCAAAAAACCAGCTGAAAATTCAGTTGTTAATCCTTAAGAAATCGCCTCCTATGCTACCTGAAGATGTTTGAATTTGCTCAACTTAGAAGATCATATATAGTTAAAAAGACACTGAAATAATGAAGCCGAGCTAAGCGCGTGATTTCTCAACTACTGAAAAGTGAATAATTAGCAACTGGTTTTTCGAACCGCTTGAAGGCAATTTCAAAGATACAGCAGTCCGGTTCACGCAGAAAACTTCTTTTTTTCAATATCTTTCCGAAAATACATCATTTGTTCAGGTTTTATCAACTAAAACCATTTCCGTTCCAGAAAAAAGCTAATTTTCATGGATTGGAAACTGATTTTTTAGTTGGTTTTTTGAATCGCGTAAAGGCAATTTTTAAGTTATCAAGGTGCGGTTCACGTAGAGTTCTTCCTTGTTACAATAGCTTTCAGAAATTATATAATTTGTCCAGGTTTAATCGATTAAAACCATCTCCGTTCCACAAAAAAGCTAATTTTCACGGATTAGAAACTGATTTTTTAGTTGGTTTCGAATCGCGTATAGGCAGTTTTGAAGTTATCAAGGTGTGGTTCGCGCAGAAATTTTTCTTTTTACGATACCTTTCGGAAAACATATGATTTGTCCAAGTATAATCAATTGAAAGCATCTCCGTTCCACATAAAAGCTAATACATACTCCTGGATTGGAAACTGATTTTTGAGTTGGTTTTTTGAATCGCGTAAAGGCAATTTTGAAGTTATCGAGGTGCGGTTCACGTAGAATTCTTCCTTATTTCAATACCTTTCATAAAACATACGATTTGTCCAGGTTTAATCGATTAAAACCATCTCCGTTCCACAAAAAAGCTAATTTTCACGGATTGGAAACTGATTTTTTTGTTGGTTTTTTGAATCGCGTAAAGGCAATTTTTAAGTTATCAAGGTGCGGTTTGAGCAAAAAACTTCTTTTTTTCTATACCTTTCAGTAAACATATAATTTGTCCAGGTTTAATCGATTAAAACTATATCCGTTCCGCGAAAAGCTAATTTTCACGGATTGGAAACTGATTTTTTAGTTGGTTTTTTGAATCGCGTAAAGGCAATTTTTAAGTTATCGAGGTCCGGTTCACGCAGAAAACTTTCTTTCTTCGATACCTTTCGGAAAACATATGATTTGTCCAGGTTTATTTGATTGAAACTATCTCCGTTCTGCAAAAAAGCTAGTTTTCACGGATTGGAAATTGATTTTTTAGTTGGTTTCGAATCGCGTAAAGGCTATTATGAAGTAATCGAGGTTCAGTGAAAACTTTCTTTTTTCGATACCTTTCGGAAAACATATGATTTGTCCAAGTATAATCAATTGAAACCATCTCCGTTCCACAAAAAAGCTAATACATACTCCTGGATTGGAAACTGATTTTTGAGTTGGTTTTTTGAATCGCGTAAAGGCAATTTTGAAGTTATCAAGGTGCGGTTCACGTAGAATTCTTCCTTTTTTCAATACCTTTCAGAAAACATATAATTTGTCCAGGTTTGATCGATTAAAACCATCTCCGTTCCACAAAAAAGCTAATTTTCACGGATTCGAAACTGATTTTTTAGTTGGTTTTTTGAATCGCGTGAAGGCAGTTTTGAAGTTATCAAGGTGTGGTTCACGCAGAAAATTTTCTTTTCACGATACCTTTCGGAAAACATATGATTTGTCCAAGTATAATCAATTGAAACCATCTCCGTTCCACAAAAAAGCTAATACATACTCCTGGATTGGTAACTGATTTTTTAGTTGGTTTTTTGAATCGCGTAAAGGCAATTTTTAAGTTATCGAGGTGCGGTTCACGTAGAATTCTTCCTTATTTTAATACCTTTCAGAAAACATATGATTTGTCCAGGTTTAATCGATTAAAACCATCTCCGTTCCACAAAAAAGCTAATTTTCACGGATTGGAAACTGATTTTTTAGTTGGTTTTTTGAATCGCGTAAAGGCAATTTTTAAGTTATCAAGGTGCGGTTTGAGCAAAAAACTTTTTTTTTCAATACCTTTCATTATATAATTTGTCCAGGTTTAATCGATTAAAACCATCTCCGTTCCGCGAAAAGCTATTTTTCACGGATTGGAAACTGATTTTTTAGTTGGTTTTTTGAATCGCATGAAGTCTTTTTTGTAGTTATCGAGACGTGGTTCACGCAGAAAACTTCCTTTTTTCGATACCTTTCGGAAAACATATGATTTCGGTAGGTTAAATCAATTAAAATCATCTCCGTTCCGCAAAAAAGCTAGTTCTCACGGATTGGAAACTGATTTTTTTGTATTTTTTTTTTCAATCGCGTAAAGGCAATTTTGAAGTAATCGAGGTTCAGAGAAAACTTTCTGTTTTCAATGTCTTTCCGAAATTATATGTTTTGTCGAGGTTTAATCAATTGAAACCATTTCCGTTCCGCAAAAATGCGATTTCTCACGGATTGGAAACTGATTTTTTAGTTGGTTTTTTGAACCACGCGATGGAAATTTGAAAGTTATCGATGCGGGGTTCACGCAGAAAACTTCCTTTTTTCAATACCTTTTTAATGATATATGATTTTTGCATGTTCATTTTATTAAAAATATCTTCGGTCACCAAAATATAGTTCATAAATTTTATTGCTCCTGACATAAAAAAATTATTTTATGAAAATCTTTTACAAATGTATAATAGTTTGGAGCTAAAAAAATAAAAGTATCGAGTAAATGTAGAATAGAAAAAAAAAATCTTGCTATAAGTAAAAGAAATCGGAGCACGTTTGGTTTGTCGTGATCGGAGCAGCTGGCACGGCACCAAGGCCCAGTTCGTGACAAGAACACGGAGACAGCCGAAGCCGTCCGATCTCGAGTCTAAAAATAGCTTTGCGTCGTTCGGCCCAACGCCGAAAGCCAATACGGAATATAACCGGTAAATTGCCGATAGTGTTTTAACCAAATTAGAATAATTTATCATGATTGTTGCTAAATTGTAACTGAATTGAAACATCAAAATAGCTATAAGCCTTCAGTTTTTTTGTATAGAGTATTATTTTATCAGTACGTACTAATTTATTATCACATCCACACGACAAAGAAGTGTAAAAAAAAAAAATTAAAATTAAATAATTATTATTGATGCCCTAAATATTTTCATGTACTACTTCGAAAATAATTTTTCACTTGAATTAAAAATTTCTTGGAGCCCCAAGGTCCAAGCCCTCAGCCGATGCTTTCAGCGAGCGCCGCACACTGTTCTGTGAAAAGGTGCCAATTCTCAAAAATCTGCGATAGCTCAATTTTGATCGCAGAATTACCATTTTGGTCAATTTTTCTTCCTTAGGTCAAAAGGAATCGAGATCCGTTTCCCCCATGTATCAGGTAAACTATTATAGGGTAGTTTCAGCAGGTTTTTAGGGGATGAAATGGAAAAAAACCAGAAAAAGCATGGTTTTACGATGATTTTCATAACTTGTCGGACAGAAAAAATTATTATTGGTTATTTTTTTTTAACAAATCAATTGTTCTAGGGTAATACTACATTATTTTCTAAAAACTACCCCTAAAAAGTTAATTCGGGGGTGGAAAAAGGGTTAATTTTAAAAATAATCGCTTGCAGTCTTTGAACATTTTTTAAAGATAAAAAACGTTATACTCGTCATTATTTTACGTGAACTTGTCTAGTAAAAGTTTTTCTACAATTTTTTTTTGCAACCAACAACCCTTATTAGGGGGTGTTTTTTGTTTTTTTTCTAATATTTAGTCAGAAACAGTAAACCTGAAATAAAACTATGCAGATCTTTGAAAAATAAATGTTAAAACTATGACTTTACGAAATCGTTCATGTTTTGTGATTTTACATTTATAAAAACTACCCCTAAAAAATTAATTCGGGGGTAAAAATTTGAAGAAATTCTTAAGGAAATAACATGGCTACATATTTTTTTCAAGAGTTCAATTATATTCTAATGTTTGATTGGATACTCGAACTAATTTTTCTGTTAAAAATTTTTTCATTCCAATTATAACATATTTCATATAATTTTTACCAGTCTTTTGTATTAAATTGTCTTTGAAGAAGGGTATAAGAGTATTAAGTTTTTTTTTATAATATTAACAAAAATTGTAGAACAACTTTTACTTGACAAGTTCACGTAAAATAATGACGAGTATAACGTTTTTTTATCTTTAAAAAATGTTCAAAGACAGCAAGCGATTATTTTTAAAATCAACCCTTTTTCCACCCCCGAATTAATTTTTTAGGGGTAGTTTTTATAAATGTAAAATCACAAAACATGAACGATTTCGTAAAGTCATAGTTTTAACATTTATTTTTCAAAGGTCTGCATAGTTTTATTTCAGGTTTACTGTTTCTGACTAAATATTAGAAGAAAAAAACAAAAAACACCCCCTAATAAGGGTTGTTAGTTGCAAAAAAAATTGTAGAAAAACTTTTACTAGACAAGTTCACGTAGAATAATGACGAGTATAACGTTTTTTTATCTTTGAAAAATGTTCAAAGACAGCAAGCGATTATTTTTAAAATCAACCCTTTTTCCACCCCCGAATTAATTTTTTAGGGGTAGTTTTTATAAATGTAAAATCACAAAACATGAACGATTTCGTAAAGTCATAGTTTCAACATTTATTTTTCAAAGATCTGCATAGTTTTATTTCAGGTTTACTGTTTCTGACTAAATATTAGAAAAAAAAACAAAAAACACCCCCTAATGAGGGTTGTTAGTTGCAAAAAAAATTGTAGAACAACTTTTACTAGACAAGTTCACGTAAAATAATGACGAGTATAACGTTTTTTTATCTTTAAAAAATGTTCAAAGACAGCAAGCGATTATTTTTAAAATTAACCCTTTTTCCACCCCCGAATTAATTCTTTAGGGGTAGTTTTTATAAATGTAAAATCACAAAACATGAACGATTTCGTAAAGTCATAGTTTTAACATTTATTTTTCAAAGATCTGCATAGTTTTATTTCAGGTTTACTGTTTCTGACTAAATATTAGAAAAAAAAACAAAAAACACCCCCTAATGAGGGTTGTTAGTTGCAAAAAAAATTGTAGAAAAACTTTTACTAGACAAGTTCACGTAAAATAATGACGAGTATAACGTTTTTTATCTTTAAAAAATGTTCAAAGACTGCAAGCGATTTTTTTTTAAATTAACCCTTTTTCCACCCCCGAATTAACTTTTTAGGGGTAGTTTTTAGAAAATAATGTAGTATTACCCTAGAACAATTGATTTGTTAAAAAAAAATAACCAATAATAATTTTTTCTATCCGATAAGTTATGAAAATCATCGTAAAACCATGCTTTTTCTGGTTTTTTTCCATTTCATCCCCTAAAAACCTGCTGAAACTACCCTATAATAGTTTACCTGATACATGGGGGAAACGGATCTCGATTCCTTTTGACCTAAGGAAGAAAAATTGACCAAAATGGTAATTCTGCGATCAAAATTGAGCTATCGCAGATTTTTGAGAATTGGTACCTTTTCACAGAACAGTGTGCGCCGGCCCTGCGTGCCGGTATAGTAGATCGATTATTTTTTTTTTTCGGCCGTTTGTTTAATTGACGGTGCCACGGTCAATTCGGAAGTCTCTCCGAGGTAGGCAGCACGGGTCTACGACAAAATATCATGGCGACAAAATATCCGCGACAAAATATCCAGGTGACAAAATGTCCAACGACAAAATACCCAACGACGAAATACCCGCGACAAAATAACCGCGACAAAACATCCAACGACAAAATACCCGCGACAAAATAACCGCGACAAAAAATCCAATGACCCAATCCGCGACATAATAACCCTTACAAACATCCCTTATAACAGAGAAAAAAAAAAAATTTATTCGAACTAGATTTTGATTGGAACTAAATTTTATGGCGCGCCTCTGGGGAGGCCCTTCGGGCCCCACGGCGCGCATTGTTTTAAAAAATAACCCGTTAGTGTTTTATTAAAAATCAATTTTTTTACGTAGTAGGAAAGCAGGAAAAATAATAAATTTTATTTTTTACAACAACCCAATGGTAATTTAACCTCAAAATTTTACCATTCCTCTTTTCAGAATCAGTTTGAACTTTCGCTTTGCACTTTAATTTAGAGTAAGAATTGCACCACCAATTAACTACATGCTCTGTTCTTGAATGCACCCCATAAATAAAATTATTATATAGTAGTTGACGTTGGCTTTTTTGGCTTAATATAAATTCTAGACCCATTATTTTTAATGTCAATATTATAAACTGAACGGTACAAACATTAAATACATACCAACCATATTCTAATCAAAAGAAACTTCATAATAACTATTTCACCCCGAACTAAATTTTAAATATGAAAAGGAGTGGGAGTATTTTGGAAATAGTATAGAGAAAAAGAAGCGGGAATTTTTGAAAATTTTAAATAGGTAAATAAGTAGGTATTTTTTGATTTTTTGCTGCAGTTATTTTGTCGTTAGGATATTTTGTCGTGGGTATTTTGTCATTCGGATAAAATTTCGCGGTTATTTTGTCATTTGGATGATTTGTCGTTGGAAATTTTGTCACCTGGATATTTTGTCGTGGATATTTTGTGGCGAATATTTTGTCGCCATGATATTTTGATACCATGATGTCCCGCACCCAGGCAGCACTCTTAAACTTTTTTTTTCACTCAAGGAACACATTAATTTGAAAGAAAAAATTTTATTACTCTTATATTTAATCTAAAAATGAATGTTCATTCGGGTCTGTCCGTATGTCACGGGTGTTACATCGTAAACAGTTTTTTGAATATTTATGTACGTAAAATTATTAAAAAAAATAATAATAATATGATTATACTAAAGGGAAGTACTTTTTTTTTAGAAAATTTTGATGTCATTCAAAATTTTTTTACATTTTTCATTTTCTTAAAAATTTAATGCTAAGTCCGTCACGGGCGTTACTGAAAACAGAAGTGATTCTGATACTACTCCCAAAGAGACAATAACTCAGTAAATTAAGAAACGGGGTAGTTCTGGAAAAAATCCATGTTAACCCATTAAGTCCGAGGATTTTTTGAATTTTTGGTTGTGTTTGAGCTGGGAAATCTTAGGGAAAACTGTGAAAAATGTATACCTGAATACCCTATCCCCCTATTTTCAAGTATGCCCTACACGATGGTATAGTTCAAAAAAGTCAAAAATTCGATTTTCATTTGTTTATAAACAAATTAAAAAAAAAAACAAGATTTTTTTTGCACTTTTTTTTTTTAATCGAAAAATTGAGTGGTTAAAAAATTTTTTACACACTTTAGAATATCATCACGGGTGATCACGCATTTCAAAGTTTCCAAACCTTCTTGAAAATTGTAGCTGCGATTTTTGTAAACAAAATGGCGGCCAAAACACTGCGAAGAAAAAATTCGTAAAGCAGCCGAAGGCGGAACCAACATCGAAAAACTTATTTTGCTCAAAAATATTTATTGAAAAAGCATAAAAAGTCTTTGAAATGTTAATTGTTAATATTTTTATCATTTCAATTGCATATATGCGAGTATTGGGCCCAATAGGGAGGGACCCAAAAATAAACATTGAGAAATCGAAAAATAAAAAATACTAACTTATTCTACGTAAAATTATAAGAACAAAATATACTTGGTGTTTTTTTTATTGGGGCCACTATTTTTTCATAAAAATTCGTTGAAGTTGGGACTATCAACCAATTGAGTCCAAGGATTTTTTGAATTTTTGGTTGTGTTTGAGCTGGGAAATCTTGGGGAAATCTTGGGGAAAATGTATACCTGAATACCCTACCCCCCTATTTTCAAGTATGCCCTGCACGATGGTGTAGTTTAAAAAAGTCAAAAATTCGATTTTCATTTGTTTATAAACAAATTAAAAAAAAAAAACAAGATTTTTTTTGCACTTTTTTTTTCTAATCGAAAAATTGAGTGGTTAAAAAATTTTTTACACACTTTAGAATATCATCACGGGTGATCACGCATTTCAAAGTTTCCAAATCTTCTTGAAAATTGTAGCTGCGATTTTTCTAAACAAAGTGGCGGCCAAAAAACTACGACGTAAAAATTCGTAAAGCAGCCGAAGGCGGAACCAACATCGAAAAACTTATTTCGCTCAAAAACGAGGCCTTCAGATGTATTTATTTATTTATTTATTTATTTATGTTATTTATTTATTAGATTATTTGATTTTTCTGTTAAAAAAATAAATTAATAAATAAATACTTGAATTTTTATTTATTTCCTTTTTTTGTTATGCAGTGTCAAACTGAATACGAAATATATGTTCAATAAAAATAGCCTGCGTATTTTATAATTATTAGAAATACAATTTTGTTATGCAGAAGAAGAGAAAGTAAGAAAGAACAACGGATTCATTGATGCTGTTAAAGCTTTTGCCAGGTGTATACGACTATAGCTGAAAGGCATAGAGTCTGCTTCGTAATCACAAGTCCATGGGTTCAAATCCCGCTTAGAGCAAAAAGTATCTCAAATACAGAAAAAAATTGTAAATCCAAAAAAAAAAAAAAAAATTCGTCTTCCAATGACTTTAAATCTTTTTTTTTTTTTCTACTTTCAAATACACCTTTTTGAAAGGATATACTTCACCAAATATTGGTCTGAACTGAATAAAAAACTATAAGAAAAATTAACTTTTAGTAAAAAGCGATCAGACTAAAATTATCATAGATGCAGGCTAGAAAAAATTACAAGAAAATTTTGTTCAATTATATCCATAAATCAAATCTTTTATAAAGAAATATTTCATCAGATATAAAGAAAAATTGGCAGATTGAGAGTTGAAAAAAAAAAAAATTTTTTTATAGCCTAAGGATGAAATTTTTTTTTTCAATCACCACGAAGTCAACGCCTCTGAGAAATTTTTATTACGACTTTTACAGTTTACAACTGTATCTGCGCTTTTTCTGAATACTCGCCGTGAGCGGGATTCGAACAACGATCTAAGCATTGCTAAACTGGCTCTTTGCTGCTTTAGCCAACGGCCGTGTACAGATTTACAGATTTAGACTTCATTTATATGTAAAAATAATAAATTATGAATTTTCTGTAGCAATAATAGTCTTTACCAATCTCTCTCAATCAAAAATTATAAAAATGTATAGAAAATTTTTAAAAAGTAACAATAACTCGTCAAATTGTAAATTTCATCTCTTAGCCGTTACACTTATAAAATACAAAACATAACGTTGCCCAACACCTACCACGCGGAGGTTGATGAAACAAAGTGTCTTTTTTTTTTTTTTTTTTTTATTACTTTTATACTTTTTTTGTGTTTTTCTAATTTTTTTTTTTTTTTTTTTTTTTATCAATTTTTTTATAAAAATAATTTTTTAGTTCAACAATGAAACTTTCTTAGAAATTATGAAAACTTTTAGACTACAATAAATTTAATGATTATTTTTAGGAACGCAATTTTGACAAATAGATAAGCTGCACTTTTCACAGTACAAACGTGTCCTAATGGGACAGAAGCAACATTTTCTTAGTTTTTCTTTAGTCAAAATTTGGTGATTGCCTCTAGTAGACTTTTCCTTTGAAAGATAATGCTTGGAAATTGCCATCATAAAGTCAAGCGAACTTGATTTTTTAGTTTCCTTGCCGTGAACATAGTTCGAAAGAACAACTGCATTAGCTATTGACGCTTGAATAAGACGAATAAAAACGATCCACGTCCACTTTTTAGACCTTATGCAAGGCATAGCGTAGTTACAACGTCCATCATGAACGTCAACGCCACCCATATTTTTATTATAAAGTTGGAATGCATTAGGGAAAGCAATTTCTTCTTTTTCTTTTTTTTCTTTGCTCCTCCTTTTCGCTGTGTATGTGGGTGTGACACCAGCAGCAGTAGAAACCATCGACACTGGTTTAGAGTCCTGCAATGTAATGTAATTTATACCACTACTTTTTTCGTATTTCACTGCAACTGTACCTTTCGGTGACTTTTTAGGAATAACATTTTTTTCCTTTACACGATTTTCTCGGATAGTACCAGTCGAACGAACCCCTAAGTTTTTTAAATGTAAAACAAGATCAAAACTAGTAAATAAATTGTCCATGTATAAATGATAAAGAGCCAGTTTCCTAAAAGTTACGTTTGAAAAAAAGTGCTGAAGCAAACTCATAACAACACGAGTACCTAAAGAACATTTTTCAAGTTTATTGTCAGCTATTGCAGAGTTTTTACCACAGTACAAATCAAACTCAAGTAAATAGCCATCAGGAGTGCAAAGACCCCAAAATTTCAAGCCAAATCTAATGGGCTTCCCTTTTATGAATTGTTTCAGAATAGTTCTACCATAAAACTTGGCCATCATCTCGTCAACGGCCATTGCAGCTTGAAAATATCCAAATTGCTGGATGTTTTCCCTGAATAAATCAATAATTGTACGTACACGCCATCCAAAATCATTTTCATTTTCATCTGCAGGTTTAGAATATTTGATGTTTGATTTTATTTGCTGAAATTTATCACGAGCCATAGCCGCTTTTACTGGCTCAAATGACAAAAAAGGATCATTTGACCAATAGTGTTTGTAAGATTTTCGCGAATTGTAGGCTGATGCAATTAAAATACCTATAAAAACGTTAAGTTCACCCATCGTTAGTTCATACCCGTTTGCTCGAGTACACATGATTATGTGATTTTATACTATCTGAAAAAAAAGTTTCAAATAGTTCAACACAATTCATACTTTTTATTTTTTTTTTGTTAGCATCAGACATTTGGCAACTATTTTCAACGTTTTGTGGATAAATTTGTTCTCCCTCGACCCACTCATAAACGTATTTATCCTCCAAACGACTGTTATTGCTAACATAATTTTTTGATGCTTGAGAATAAGTTTTTTGTGAAGTTTTATCATTTTGAGAATCGTTTGTACAGTCGTCGCTTTCTTCAGCTCCTGAGCCTTCGCTTTCATCTCCAGAATAATTTGGATCAGGTATGCAATATCGTTCGTCATCTTCATCAGAACTGAAATATTCTGATTCAGAATCAGTATCAGGAGGTTTAGCTGGTCTAGGTCGCTTTGGTCGCATATTGAAAAGTTTGAAATTATTCAATCACTAAAAATTGAACAGATTTCAAAATTTTTTCAATTTATTTATTTATTTGTAGTCTGGACTAGCTTGAAATTCGCTAAAATTATCAGCCACAGTCTTTGAGCAGCTCCCCTGGTGGAACTTATCATCTGCCAGGGTAAAAATGTCATCAAACCAACCATTGTATATATTCTTTTTTCACCTAATTTATTAGTATGTTGTTTAAACGTGACGCCACCTAGCGGACTCTTTTCGTTATGAAGCATGTTTACCCTAGCAGATGATAAGAATTTTCACCATTGTCATTTATAAAAAATGTTTTTTCATTTTTATTTTTTTTTTCGAAATAAATTATTATTTTTTATAAATATATAAATTATTGGAAATATCTGCAAACATTAAAAATATTCTGTTCATTTAGTTTTCTCTTCAATTAGTTTTTGCCCAACTAGAATGACTACATTCAAAATTTTATTAATTTTTACAAAAACATAATGTAATAAAATGTAAAAAAATAAAATATATTGTACGTTACATTTCTTGTATTTTTTTTTTATTTATGGCAATAATTTTGAGTTTTTAATTTTCGTAAGCAAGGTTCGAACCCATGAAGTGGGGATTATGAAGCAGACTCTATGCCTTTCAGCTATACTCGTATACACCTGGCAAAAGCTTTAACAGCATCAATGAATCCGTTGTTCTTTCTTACTTTCTCTTCTTCTGCATAACAAAATTGTATTTCTAATAATTATAAAATACGCAGGCTATTTTTATTGAACATATATTTCGTATTCAGTTTGACACTGCATAACAAAAAAAGGAAATAAATAAAAATTCAAGTATTTATTTATTAATTTATTTTTTTAACAGAAAAATCAAATAATCTAATAAATAAATAACATAAATAAATAAATAAATAAATAAATACATCTGAAGGCCTCGTTTTTGAGCGAAATAAGTTTTTCGATGTTGGTTCCGCCTTCGGCTGCTTTACGAATTTTTACGTCGTAGTTTTTTGGCCGCCACTTTGTTTAGAAAAATCGCAGCTACAATTTTCAAGAAGATTTGGAAACTTTGAAATGCGTGATCACCCGTGATGATATTCTAAAGTGTGTAAAAAATTTTTTAACCACTCAATTTTTCGATTAGAAAAAAAAAGTGCAAAAAAAATCTTGTTTTTTTTTTTTAATTTGTTTATAAACAAATGAAAATCGAATTTTTGACTTTTTTAAACTACACCATCGTGCAGGGCATACTTGAAAATAGGGGGGTAGGGTATTCAGGTATACATTTTCCCCAAGATTTCCCCAAGATTTCCCAGCTCAAACACAACCAAAAATTCAAAAAATCCTTGGACTCAATTGGTTGATAGTCCCAACTTCAACGAATTTTTATGAAAAAATAGTGGCCCCAATAAAAAAAACACCAAGTATATTTTGTTCTTATAATTTTACGTAGAATAAGTTAGTATTTTTTATTTTTCGATTTCTCAATGTTTATTTTTGGGTCCCTCCCTATTGGGCCCAATACTCGCATATATGCAATTGAAATGATAAAAATATTAACAATTAACATTTCAAAGACTTTTTATGCTTTTTCAATAAATATTTTTGAGCAAAATAAGTTTTTCGATGTTGGTTCCGCCTTCGGCTGCTTTACGAATTTTTTCTTCGCAGTGTTTTGGCCGCCATTTTGTTTACAAAAATCGCAGCTACAATTTTCAAGAAGATTTGGAAACTTTGAAATGCGTGATCACCCGTGATGATATTCTAAAGTGTGTAAAAAATTTTTTAACCACTCAATTTTTCGATTAAAAAAAAAAAGTGCAAAAAAAATCTTGTTTTTTTTTTTAATTTGTTTATAAACAAATGAAAATCGAATTTTTGACTTTTTTGAACTATACCATCGTGTAGGGCATACTTGAAAATAGGGGGATAGGGTATTCAGGTATACATTTTTCACAGTTTTCCCTAAGATTTCCCAGCTCAAACACAACCAAAAATTCAAAAAATCCTCGGACTTAATGGGTTAAAGTTAAGTCTTTGAACTTTTACACTCATATACAGCAATTCTATTCGTTACGTACGTTTCATTTTGACTCTTATAAGATGTTATATCTCAAAGACCGAAATCCAAAATTTTTATTTTTTTAATTAGAGATGAAGTTTATCGTGCATTTATTTACCACCTAAAAATTAAAAACAATCGGACAAGTTGTAGAAAAATTAGAATTGAAAAAGTGGCCGTTACGTACGTTTCAAAATTCGGAACACATTTTTAAAGAGCCTTATTATGTCATAGTTTTTAGGAAAACTAATTGTCTCTAACTATCAGAACTTTGCGGGTTCATTTTTAAAATGCGAAACTATATCTATATTGAATCCTGAATAAAAATAATCTATCAATTGTGAATTATTGCAAATTATCTTGCGTTACGTACGTTTCACGCTTTTGTTACATGCGTTTCACGTCAACTTCAAGTTAAAAAATTTTAATGAAAATATGAAATATTTTTTGAAAAATGTCTTTTCTTACAACTTTCAAGTATGCTCTATAACTTGTGATAGCAAAAGTTATTAAATAATTAAATTTTAAAATATTAATTAATAGAAGAAAAAATGGCCTTTTTTAAACGTTTTTCCAAAATTTTTCTGGCAAATAAAGTTTTTTTAAGAAAAAATTTTTTTTTCACCGATGAAAATTGGATTAGCTGTTGTCTAAGTGTTTTAACTTTATAAATCATATTTACTTTTATTTAAATGATTTATTTTTACAAAATGGCATCAAAAAAACTGATTTTACGAGAATTCCTCTTTAACGTGGAATTGCTCTGTAAAGGTTTTTGGATTTTTCATTTTCTCTATTTAATAAAAATCTATCTTTATGTCACGGGTGTTACACGTATTTGTCACGGGTGTCACGTGCACGGAGAAGGAGACACACTATGAAACACAATGCATGCACGGTGTTTTCCATTGTACGCAGTTGACGCATGCTTTTTTCTCGGTTACTCAAGTTCTGCCGAATCTCTAACCTCGAAACTTTTAAAGCGTATAAATATAAATATCAAGTTTGTAATCATCATTGAAGTTTATAAATTTGTTAGGAAAGATAGCAAGAACATTTCAAAGTAAGAATCGTACACAATTTTAAGAGTAAAACTTTGAAAAACTGGATACATGGGTGTTCTGAGCGCCGTCGTCTGCTCTTTCGAAATTATCTCTCTAAAAATTTTGCACTCAAAAACACGGTGCATGCACTTGGCAATACGACTGTAACTTGGAATCACGCTGTACCACGCATCGTCTAAAACGGTGGCGCTGTACACCAAGTTTTATGGTGTACCTCCTTCTCAGTGTGTATGAAAAACATTCAATAGTTTTTGTAAAAAAAATTTTTAACTTCATTCGACATTACTAACATTAAGAATGACTACCCGACTCTTTCTCTCAGTAATTTATTTTAGCTAAATACTTGAATTTGTACGATTTTTTGCATGTTTAAAAAGACGTTTTTTGAGTATTTTTACCCCACTTTTTAAGGGGTAAACTAAAAAGTACAAATATAAAAGAACATAAAAAACTTTTTAAAACAAAAGTAGAGTTAAAAAATAGCTTTTATCAGTATCTTATATCTCCAGTTAAATAAAAATTCAATTTTAAAAAAGTTATCACAAATATTCATTTTTGAGCCGAGGTTCACTTTTACGCGGACTGACCCATTCATATTTTTATTAGAAAAGTTATTTTTTGAAAAACAGCAAATTTCAGCCATTTTTTTATTTTAGGGGCTTTTTTGAAATTTATTATAAACAGCCTACTACATAAATTATTTTTTTTCATGTTTTTTCAATGTTCAAGTTGGACGAAAAAAAATTTCAAATTTATATATTTAAAATTATTCGAACCACAGAGAAAAAATGTAAATTTTTAGTCACTTATAAATAACTCTTTTTTAGTAATTTTACTGAGTTTTATGCCGAAATCTGTTATTTTTTTTTAAATATCATGGAAAAGTAATTATATAATAACACATATTTATTGTATTTTCAATTATATTATTTGAAATCACTCAAAAAACTTACAAGATTTTGTAAACAGTTGCAATTTTTATACTAATAACAATAGTTTTTGAAAAAGAAAAAAAAAGACGTCAATGTTTTTATTAAACTATTTAAACTCAAAGACCAAACTAACATTGGTAATTATATACACAACTTAATCACTTTTTTATCACTTATGATGTTATTTTTAAGATATTCTAGTTTTTTGTAGCTCCTCTTTTCGCTTCATAGTAAGCAATGGCTCTACAGACCATTGACTTTGCGAGGTTTGAGCAATAAGTTTGACTTAAGGATGTTTGGTACTTTCGTGAGGGGAAAAGAGGGGAGGGGACGGGCACCGCAGCACCCGACTAGACGATTTTATTTTCAACTCATCAGTACTTTGACCCTAATGAAAGAATCATTATGAAAATTTTACACAACAAAGTTGAAAGCCTCTTCTTTCATGTAGTATTAATTTTATGATTGAAGAATATTTTAAAAAATTAGGAAAAATCACGAAAACATAACCTATTTTTCAATTTACAAAACTCTGCGACAAAAGTTTAAAAACGTTAACTTTTTTAATCTCACATTAAAAATTAAGACCTAAAGTCATTGTGTACAAATTTTTAGATCAAATTATGCAGTAGAAAAAAAGTTAGAGCATTTCTTGTTCAGACGTGCATTGAATGTAACCGCTGCACGCTTGTTTTTCTTTGTTATCTTTTTCAAATGGTCGGAAAGGTATTATAAAAAAAATCTTAAAATCTTCTTCGAGCTGAAATCTACAAATCCCAATAATTCTTTTAATGATCTCTGTATTTTTGGAAGAGTGACAAACGATCAAAGAAAGAAATTGCTTGATTTCCTTAAGAGTTTGGGTTAAAGTATTTAAAAAAATACTTTGCTTTTTTTAAAAACTGTAACAGCTACCGCGTCGATTAAATTCGAATTCGGCGCTAACTGTTATGGAACGCAGATGCGGATCGGTAAGTCAGGTGATGACGAGATCTACCGATCAGCATTACTCTAATCTCGGCGCTTGGCGCGATCACACGTGTGTCAGAGAGCGAATGTACTTATTTACTTTTTTGTGTTGTTAGATAACTTTATTGAGGTTGTGTTAGATAAAGTTATCAGTGAGAAGTTGTATAGATTTTCCTGTGATCCAGTTGCCATTGGATCGGAGCGGGGAAGGCAAACCTCTCACGGGAAGTCAGCGTGCGGCCTTGGAAGGCATTGTCGTCTTGTATGAAGCCATTCGGGCTAATAGTAATTATTATTATTGTTTAATCAAGCGAAGGTGCACCTGCTAGAAAAGTAAGTCCGCGTAGCGGTTAATCTTTGAGTATTTGTTCGTGTGATAGTTAGAGTCAGAGTGTGTGCGAAGTACAGGAAGTACTTAGATTTTTGTATCGGAGTTAGTCCAAGCCTTTGTTCTTTTGGCGCGCTGCAGCAAGCAGGCGTGCGCGAGTGTGTGTGTGTGTCGGTGTGTTGATAGCGACCACAACACAGACGACGAACTTTATTTTTGTAGAATCAATTTTCGTCGACTTAAGATTTCGAGTCATTCGGGTTGGATTGTTTGTAAACAATCAGATAGAATTAATTTGGAATATTATGTAAATTTTTGATTCATTTGTTTTTATTGTTAATTAAAATTATTAAAATTTACATTTTATCATTAATTTAATTAACCCGTGTTCCTGCGATCGGTCCACGTAAACTCACGCCACTACCGACGAAGGAGAGCAGCCGCGCCGCGTAATAAAAACATTAGTTCGCGTACGCGTCTTCCCCCCTCTTTTCAGGTATTGAAGAAAAATCGACGGATTGTCGTGTGCACAGAAAGTGCATTTTGTCATCAGGCCGGAGGAGTGCGGACGACGATCGCCGCGGGTTCTCGTGTTCAATCACGATCCTCCGAGGAATTAAATTCCTTAATTCGAGCCCTATGACAATTGGCGCCCAACAACGTGTAGGTAGTTAATCGAGACGGAAGTCTGTTTGTGTGAGTGATCGCAGGTGTGCGCTGACCGGCGGGGGTTCAAGGTCGGTCGGCAGAGTTAATCTTAGGATAAAGACAAAGGCAGAGTAGCAAGTCGAGGAATTTTTTTTTCCTGTTAATTGCTCGGTGGAGTGCGAGTGCTTGCTGGATTTTAGTTAAAATCGTTAATTTATTATTTTTTCTTTTCTCGGGTTTGAGAGTTTTGCAACTCGAAGTTGAATTCATTTATTGGATATTTCGAGCTGCGTTTTTCGATTTTGACTTGTTTTTTTTTTTGTTTTTTTTTTTTTTTTTTTTTGTGAGCAAGTACTCCACCAAGCAGAACCTATACGTGACAGTAGCGAGAGTAAAGCGCTGAATAATATTAATTTATTGTATGATTATTGTAAAATATTATTTTACTCGCAGGCTGTTATCGACTAACGATCGGTAACAACTGTAACTTATATTTCTAAGTTGAAAAATCGGGTTTTGACACTTGTAGTTGATTCTATATTGGCTTCAACGGGTAATTCGTTTTTTTTTAGCCAATCGGGAGTTTTTGTTAAAACCAAGCGTGGTTGGTGGACTTTTTGGTCATTTCGGATTATTGCTGTTGAGATCAGTGAATCGATTTTGTTTGTTTTTTTTTTTTTTTTGTTTTCTTACTTAACTCAGAAATATAATTGAAATTTTGTTATCTATTTCAGGATTGCGAGATATATATTTTGTGAAAAATATTAATAAATTAGAGTGTGTTGAAACTGTCACGTGGGTTAGGGTACTGTTTTCTTTGTAAGCTAGGTGACATCGGACGCAGTTATGATTCAGGAACTTACAAAGGAAGACTTGGTCTTTTCGTGGATCATGGCCGAAGGGGCAGATGTCGTGTCAGAGGCTTTGAATGAGCTTGAGCTCAAGCCTGAAGGTACGCTGATCGATAAAAGTGGTAGGCTGCTGAAATGGCTGTTAGGCAATTATTCAGCGGAAGACTTTCTTGCAACCGAGTCTGAAGAGGCAGACGAGGTTAAAATTAAGCGTGAAAGTCTAAGAGCCACCTACATAGCGACAACAATGTGGGAGAAGTCTGGATCGACAATAATCGATCCAAACTACACCACAAGCGGCACACACCCCTTTGCTGTCCTCATGGACGAAGAAATAGTCCGAGAGGCAGCTTCAAGACTCCAGGAGGAATACTCGGGCATTCAGGAGCATGATCGAAACCCGGAACGGGGGAATTTGTCTGAGCATGGACAACCGGACCGGGAGGACGACATTAACGCCGAGGTGCTCAAAGCCATAACAGCGGTGGCAGAAGAGCTTAAGGCGTTGAAAAGGTCAAATGAGGATACCGAGGCAAGATTGGCAGCAATGGAGGCTGATAGGTATCGCCAGCCAGATCGGAACCGAGGACCGGGGGGCCCGGTTTCCTCGACAATCAGACCGGAAATGCAAAACTCGCTAAATGACTGCAGTATGTCGACTGACGGTCAATTACCGCACGCTAGAGTCAACTTCGGTGAGACATCAGTGCGAGACGCGAGAGATAGTTCCAGCCCTATAGTCGCGAGACTGGACAGGGTACAAAAACTGGAACAACAAATTAAGGCCTTGCAAGCCGAACTCGAACAGTTGAGAAGCCATGGGCAGACGGCCGATTTAGCCACTCAGGAGTCAATCCAGGCTCAAGGCAACCCGATGAAGCCAATCGACGTTGGCATAATTGTTCGAAGATGGAATATTAGATTCAACGGCGATAGTGAATCTAGTATGGAACAATTTTTATTGCAGATAGAGGAATACAATAAACTCGCTGGTTTGACCGGTTCTCAATTGCTGGATGCATTACCAATGATGCTAACCGGTGTAGCAGCTACGTGGTTCCGTAACGTGCGAGACACGATCAACTCATGGGAGAACTTTTGTCAAGAAGCCCGTGAGTGGTACGGAGTTGGAGACTACCAGCAGACCGCAAGGATGGAAGCAACAACCCGGACTCAAGGTGAAAACGAGCCGGTGCGAACCTACTTGACATGCTTGCAGTCTTATTTGCTAAAAATTAGACCGATACCGACTGAGAGAGAACAAATTGACTTCATGTTAACGAACATGTTACCTCGATTACGCAGGCAGATCAGGCGTGAAGAGGTTAAGTCAATTAAAGGCTTATTGAGCCAAGCGGTCGAGATCGAAAGAATTACCAATATGGAATTGGTGTATAAGCCACCTCCATCACCGTCTACGTCAGTATGGCCTAATCTGGCTTATAGAGATGATAGAGCTAATAGAATACCGAAAGTTAATATAGCCGCAACGGCTGTGGAAGGCAGGTCTGCCGAGACTTCGGTTATTAGCCGTCTCGAGACTGTGCTTAACAAACTCGAGACTAATTGTATGTCGTTTGGAAAGCCTACGGATCCAAGGCACCAAGGTTCATACAAGGCCAGAAGGACCAAAGCAAGACGTAAGTCGACGGATGACGAAGAGGCTAGAAGCTCATCTCCAGGATCGAGTAAGAGTGATGGAAGTAAGGGAAGTCCTGGCAAAGGTTCTCCAGTTAAGTGCTGGGAATGCGGGAAAAGAGGACATATAAGGTTTAGTTGTCCTGAACGGCCGGAAAACGAACAACCGGCGGAGTAGAAAGTCATAAATTCTACTCCGCCAAAGTTGCGGCCGAGCCATCACTCGGAGATGGCACCCAAGCTTGTCCAGTTGGTCAGATAAATACTGAGCAAGCTAGTAAACATGAGATGGCAGCAGGTATCTGGAAAATTCAATTGTGGGTTATTAAGAAATTTAAAGATACAGCTGTGGTTATGACCGAATTAACGAAGTCAAGGTTAATCGGTCAGGCCGACAAGTGTTTGCTGAGGAAGAATCTGACTGATGCAGCCATAAGCTATCTGGTCAGAGAGCTGGACGGCTGGAGATTGAATGAGGTTTTAAGTCAAGAAAAACCTAGAAAATTTTTAAGGTTAGGAGTCGTGGATGACGGGCTTGGCGATTGTAAGCCCAACGACTTGATTAACCAGACAGTCGGTAATTACAGTATCTGGCTGGAAACTTGGATCGCAAAACTGGAGCAAGAACCGTCGGAAGAGGAAATTCAACCACCGAGGGATGCGTCCGAAAATCCTGACACTCGCAAGTGTCAGGTAGCGTGCGATCGGGTGTTATGGGGATTGTTTTAATCTGGGCCCTGTGACGATATGGGAATTGATGTAATCCCTACTTAAATAAGCTGCGTTCTTGGGATTGTCGAGGTAACGAATCCCGGATACGTCACCTCTGGGAGGGGACTGTAACAGCTACCGCGTCGATTAAATTCGAATTCGGCGCTAACTGTTATGGAACGCAGATGCGGATCGGTAAGTCAGGTGATGACGAGATCTACCGATCAGCATTACTCTAATCTCGGCGCTTGGCGCGATCACACGTGTGTCAGAGAGCGAATGTACTTATTTACTTTTTTGTGTTGTTAGATAACTTTATTGAGGTTGTGTTAGATAAAGTTATCAGTGAGAAGTTGTATAGATTTTCCTGTGATCCAGTTGCCATTGGATCGGAGCGGGGAAGGCAAACCTCTCACGGGAAGTCAGCGTGCGGCCTTGGAAGGCATTGTCGTCTTGTATGAAGCCATTCGGGCTAATAGTAATTATTATTATTGTTTAATCAAGCGAAGGTGCACCTGCTAGAAAAGTAAGTCCGCGTAGCGGTTAATCTTTGAGTATTTGTTCGTGTGATAGTTAGAGTCAGAGTGTGTGCGAAGTACAGGAAGTACTTAGATTTTTGTATCGGAGTTAGTCCAAGCCTTTGTTCTTTTGGCGCGCTGCAGCAAGCAGGCGTGCGCGAGTGTGTGTGTGTGTCGGTGTGTTGATAGCGACCACAACACAGACGACGAACTTTATTTTTGTAGAATCAATTTTCGTCGACTTAAGATTTCGAGTCATTCGGGTTGGATTGTTTGTAAACAATCAGATAGAATTAATTTGGAATATTATGTAAATTTTTGATTCATTTGTTTTTATTGTTAATTAAAATTATTAAAATTTACATTTTATCATTAATTTAATTAACCCGTGTTCCTGCGATCGGTCCACGTAAACTCACGCCACTACCGACGAAGGAGAGCAGCCGCGCCGCGTAATAAAAACATTAGTTCGCGTACGCGTCTTCCCCCCTCTTTTCAGGTATTGAAGAAAAATCGACGGATTGTCGTGTGCACAGAAAGTGCATTTTGTCATCAGGCCGGAGGAGTGCGGACGACGATCGCCGCGGGTTCTCGTGTTCAATCACGATCCTCCTGATCAAACTGATTTTTCATGCCTTTTTTTAAATTATTTTCTTCAATAAAACTTTCACTTGACATTTTTAAACTAAATTTGTTGAAAAACTTTGAAAATATTACGTTTATAAAAAATTTCTACACTCTATTAAATTAATCACGTAAAATAACAAAATGATTATAATGATCGTAAAAAATATAATTTAAATAAAATTCAAAAAAATTGAAAGTGTTTGTTCCAAATAAACTGTATTATTTTCTTGACGAAAAAAAAGAAATATTCGTTTCACTAATTTTTGATAATCGATCAATGCATCAAGAAAATTATAATCAATTTTAATTGGAAGAAAATGTAATTTTTCAAAAAGTTGAGTGAAGAAGAAGAGGGCGTTGGTGAAGCTTAATCTTTTGAAGCTTAATCTTTGAAGTTTAATTTTTCTGGTGTAGTACAGTTTTATAGTTTCAAACAATTGAAGGATGAATACTGTATACCAAAGTTATCATGAAAATAGTTATTTGCGCAATCAAATTGTGATTTATGAATAAGTCTCGTTTCTTGTATATGAATAAGTTTAATTTCTTCCTGTGATGAAAAAAAATAAGAGGAAAGTTGCTGCTTATAATCGCTTACACGGCAAGCCGTACACAACAGCAAAAGGTGGCAAAAAGCCAGCAAAGAAAATCCCAAGTCAGGTAAGAAAGTCAATCTCATAGTAATAATATAAAAGTTATTCATTAAAATGTTTCCTTAATTTAATTTTGTTGAATCAGTTGTATTTTTTTATTCGAAACTTAAAAATTGGACTCTTCCCTTTATTCACAGACTATCGTGATTCAATTAAAAAATTTTTTGTGCTCTAATATTTACAAATAATAACAAATAAAATAAATGTATGACTTTAATACAAACTTGTATTAAGTTACTAGAAGCAAACAAAAATAAATATCTGATTTTCTTAAAAAACTAAATATTCAAATGTCTCACTTTTGAACTATTATTTTTTTTAGAATGCATATTGGGTTAATTTATTAACCATTTGTAATGTATTAATTAGACGAAATTTTTTATTCGTTCTTAACTTTACTAGCATAATTTACTTGTTTTTATTTTATTCATTTCAATCGTTTGTTTTTTCACAAATCGGGCTTTGCATTTTCAAAAGTTTTTCAGCTGCCCGTAAGAGGGTAGCAGCAGTTTAACTATACAATCTAAGCAGTATCCACCGCAGCAGAAGGGAAAAAAATTCGCGATTCAATGCCCATAGTTCGTTACGATGTTGAACTTTCTTTTCGTATTAAAAATGTACTTAGGGCTGAATCGTTTTTTAACTCAACCTTTTTTGGTTAAATAGTTTTTCTTGCATTCAAATTATTCTTCGCAGTAAAATGTAATTAAAAGTTACGCTAAAGTCTTTCATAAAAGAATAAGATTACCTGTTTTCTATTTTTTTTGAGTGCGTAATTTTATTTAAACTTATTAGTTATTAAACGGAAAGTTTTGTTTAGCTTTAAAAGTAATTTAATTTGAATCAACAAAGATTAATTTTCATTCGTCAGATTGTTACATTGTTTCCAATTTTATAACCGTTAAAAATATTTACAAACAGTTAATTAGATAATTTTTATTATTTTAGGTTTCATGTAGATGTTATTTCGCATGTGGATCTCTGTCCTTAAAATACAGGCGGAAACTTTTTTAAGATTATCGGAAACTTGTAAATAGAATTGAGCAGTGTAACTATTTACTAGGTCTTATTCATGTTAAAGCAGTAGGGCGACGGCAACACGGAAAATATGATGATCCGGATAATAGCAGAAGACAAGCAACAGTTATGTACTTCATTCCTGATGGTGAAAGCGAACATATATCCGTGTGTATGAAAACTTTTTGTGATACGTTTGGCTGTACTCAAGATGAATTAAAACCACTCATTAAAAGAAAAAAAGAAGGAATAAGTGTCCACGTGAACTTACGCGGTGGTCGTAGAAATTTTAAATTCACAGATAATGACGAAGCTCTTATTCAGCAACATGTAAACTCAATACCTCGAGAAGTGAGCCACTATAGTAGAGAAAAATCGAGTAAAGAGTATCTTAGTGAAGATTTAAATTTCAGTAGGCTTTTAGTGTCTTTTAAAATTCTTCATCCTAACAGCCGTGTAAACTATAAATTTTACGTAAAAATTTTCAAGAAATATTTTCCGAAGCTATCTTTTCGAAAACCTAGAGTAGATACATGTAAAACATGTGATTCTCTGAAAATGAAAATGAAAAGCAGCAATAAAAGAATTGCCGATAAGGCCAGGATTGACTTGGATTCCCATCATCGCTTGGTTGAGCATGCGTTTCGTATGCATAAAACTGATGTTCAATCATCTTCGAGGCCTGGTAGTAAAATTTGTGTTATAGCTATTGACATGCAAAAAGTATTTCCTTTACCAACTTCAACTCACACTAATATGTACTACAGCCGCCAACTTTCTGCTTTTAATTTTGGTATTCATTTGTTTAACACAAGCGATGCAATCATGTGCTTATGGCACGAAGGAGAAGCATCTCGGGGTGGTAATGAGATGGCTTCTTGCTTGTTTAGAATAATTAATAATTCTGTGTCACCGCTCAATAACATGAAAAATCTATGCATTTGGAGTGATAACTGCTGCGGTCAAATTAAAAATAGAATGATGATTTTCTTGTACTTATATTTGATTGTCATTGGTGTATTTGAGACTATTGAACACAAATTTTTACCTGTTGGACATACGTTCTCAGCCATTGACCGTGATTTTGGGCTCATAGAAAAAAGAAAGAAAGTTTCAAAATGTCAAGTTATGGAAGATGTAGCCAAGGTTATTGAAGAGGCTCGCCCAAATAACCCTTTCAAAACTTTTCGTATGGAATCAAATAAATTTCTAGATTTTGAAAAAGCTGGTGACCAACTTATCACGACAAGAAATTTGAAAATTTCTGAAGCAGCCTGGCTGAAAATAAGCAAAAACGAGTTTGGGAAAATCTTTGTCAAATCTGATTTTTCTGATTCTAATTTTAAATCAGTGAATGTACTTAAAAAAGGTATAACTAAAGTTGACTTCAGAAATTCAGTGTTTGATGGACTGATACCACCTGGTATTTCCGAGTTGAAAAAACGAGATCTCCTTGCAATGCTTGAATTTATTGAACCAGAAAATAGACCTTTTTATGAAAAAATTTGTTCTGAATAGTTATTAATAGTTATTATCAAGGAAAAGCTTGCTTTCATGGTCATTCAGAATAAATATAAATATAAATAAAAATCTATGCTTTTGAAACATATTTTCATTTTAAAAATTGTATGTATAAATTTAATTGATTAGTTCTTGTAATTGAAGATTTCAAATAAAATTAGTTTTATTATGTTATCTCTTAAGAATGTAAAAAATATATTAATATAAAATATGAATGTCCAATGTAGTAAATATATTTTTTTCTGTACAATATTAGTTTTTATCAATTTTTCTTTGAATAAAACAATTTGGACAACTTGTAACAAACAAATCAATAAAAATTACAACTACTTTTAAATAATACATAAATGATTTTATTTTTTTTGTAAATCTTTAATTTTACCGATTGTTTACTTTTTTTTCAAAGGTGAAATAGTTTAATGAAGCTTGAATCTAATATTTACATTATAATTGTTTTTACGATCATTATAATCATTCTGTTATTTTACGTGATTAATTTAATAGAGTGTAGAAATTTTTTATAAACGTAATATTTTCAAAGTTTTTCAACAAATTTAGTTTAAAAATGTCAAGTGAAAGTTTTATTGAAGAAAATAATTTTAAAAAAGGCATGAAAAATCAGGTTTAGTTGTTCATTTCTGAAGAAAAAATTCAAACGTAAAATTAATGGTACTTACGGGGTTTTGAATTTCTAAAGGTGTTGAACTTACGGTGTTTTGAATTTCTAAGGGTCTCGTACTTACGGTGGTTTGCTTACAAATTTTTTATTATAAACATTCATAATTTTAATGCGACTACCATAACTAGCCAAAAAAGCTTGAATTGTATGATCTGACAAAGCCCTATAGTTGTTTCCATGATAAAATTATTCATCCGAGTTTTACCAGGCTTTTTATAATTTTTTTTTAACTACCTGAAATGGTACTTACGGTGCTATTTCATTTGAGTTTTGTGTGAGTTTCAAGTAGCTAGTTCAACTACAATTGGCTACAATGATTAGAGTTAATCAATTGAAGCAACAAAATACCTTGAAGCTAATGCAAAAATACAAGAGTAGCAAAACACAAATATATTTTGTTTTGTAAAACGAAAACAATATCAGGACTGATTGGTTGTCTGGAAGCCCTAGTTTGAAAAAAAAGAAACATAAAATTGACAGAACATGAAGAGATCATCAAACAAGTTTTGGACTGGTATGTTTGTATTAGAGCCAAAAATTTTCCTCTCAGTAGACGTGTTAAAAGAATCCGACGCGGAGTCTAATTGTAAAACTCGTAAAAAGAACTCGGACGAAAGTAAAATTGCATCTACTCCTGAAGCTTTTTTTCGGCATTGAGTGGGAAATAAGTCCGCTCATAATTTGAATCTATATGCCCGATAAATTTATTCATTTAATCAATTAAAACGTTGTTCCCGTAATTGTTGTTAAAATTTGTTAATAAAAAATTATCTGACAACTTTTGACATTTCTAACCTCGATATTCTGGGATTCAAGGAGGTAATCACACATTGAAAAACGGAGCTTGTAAGGTATTTCGGTAAGAAGCACCGTGCAGCTGCTCGTTGGTAAGTACGAGGAAGAATGGACACGGACGCCCTCGAAAGAGATGGCTGGAAACGTTGCCCAGTTACGAAATAATGTTCCAGGCTGGGCGAAGTAAAGGAGAGTAATATTTGGAGGGTATTGGAAGAAAGTCATAGTCCCATACACCGGATGCTGTATGGGACATCATCTCATCGACACCAGAAGGTGCGTAAACGCATTCGCCAACTCCTCAAAAAAAAAAAAATAATAATAATAATAAAAATGAATAAAAAAAAAAATAATAATAATAATAAATAATGTTAAAATTAGTGGCTTAAAGAACATTTATTAATTTATATTTGTTACAGAATAATATAATTATAGAAACCGACATTCTGACGTCTCGATAGTGGTCTACCGAGTGGCGTACACGTTACAACTTAACGCCTGTATAAATACTCTTTCTTAAAGTACGACTAAGCATTTACACTCATATACATAGTTCAATGCTCGGAGGAATTTGTCCTGTCAGCATTTCATCATTCAATCGTACAAACATAAATTTGCTCTTATTTCAACACACCTCCTCAAATTTATGATTTACAAATTTTTCTTTCCAATTATTCGTAATTCGTTCCGGAATTTTTCAAACTTATTGCGTCCGAGCGCTTTAGTTAATACGTCAGCGATATTATTTTCTGACTCTACTTTTACAATTTTAATCACACCTTTCTCATAACATTCATTTACAAAGTGATAATGTATTTCTATGTATTTTGAATTTTTAGTTAAATTACCAAATTTTGCAATAGCTATCGCTCCAGAATTATCTTCATACACATTAATCGGTTTTTCGAACACAACACTAAAATCTTTCAATAGATTTTTCACCACTTTTATTTCACTCACTGCTTCTGATAAAGCCACATATTCAGCTGCTGTCGAAGATTTAGTTACACTTCCTTGTTTTCTTGATTTCCAATAAATCACATTTCCAAACAATCTTACAATATAACCAGTAGTAGATTTTCTATCTACCTTATCACCAGCCCAGTCAGCATCAACAAAGCAGTCTAACACGTCAGCATTTAAATTTCTTTCATACGTTAATTTAAGATTTCTTGTCAAATATAAGTACTTCAAAATTCTCAACGCGTATTTATAATGAGTTTCATCATAGCTATTTTGAAATCTACTCAAATAATTCACGGCATAACTTATATCAATTCTCGTACTCGTGCTAATAAATAATAATGCACCGATCAAGTTTCTATATTTTACGTTATTTGATGCTGGCTGTGCAGGTTCTACACTTAAATTTTGTTCCATAGGTGTATTATACAATTTCGCATTTACAATATTATATTTTCTGGCCAATGACTCTATATAGTCACTTTGGTCCAGTGTCATATTACATTTTTCATAATCATAATTAATGTTTATTCCCAAATAAGTGCTCACTTCACCCAAATCTTTCATAGAAAACTTATTTGATAATTTATTTTTAATTTGTTCAATCCTTCCCTTATTTTTTCCACAAATTAATAAGTCATCAACAAATAATATTAAATAAATTTTTTCATTCTTTTCACACTTTACATATAAACAATAGTCACTCTCGCTTCGTTGAAATCCTAGTTCCTTCATAAAATCATCAAAACATTCATACCAAGTTCTCGGGCTCTCTCTCAACCCGTATAATGCTTTAATTAATTAAACTCTATTTGAACCGTCTTGATAACCCATTGGTTGTTTTACAAATACTTCTGACTTTACGAAACCATTTAAAAAAGCTGTTTCTACATCCATCTGGATAATCAATAAATTATTTTGGCAACAAAAGGATAATAATAATTTCAATGTTTGAATTCTAGCTACTGGTGAATACAAATCTTTCCGTACTTCAGTTTGTTGGAAGCCTCTAACTACAAGTCTAGCTTTTTTTCGGTTATGGGATTTTTTTGTGAATACCCATTTTAAATCTAGAATCTTCTTATCTCTAGGTCTATCTACTAATTTCCACGTTTAATTTTTCATCAAACTATTCATTTCCCTATCCATAGCTTCTTTCCATAAATCATTTTCCTCGCACTCTACTGCCTCCTCGTAGGTAGAAGGGCTATCTGCGCTAACTACATTTACATAAACGTAATTTGAATCTCTATTTATCCCATACCAATCTGGTTTTTTTCTTGCTCTTTGCGGCCTATCTAAACGATTTTCATTTAACTCAACATTATCATGGTTACTCTCTTCTTCAGCAGAATCTACCTTTTCCCTACCCTCGTTGGATTCAGAGTTTTGAATTTCATGACTTAAAGTTTCATCATCCTCGTAATCACTGTTATCATTGCCTCTAAAACCAATCAAATTTTCATCATTTTCAACTATATCAACATGTCTGGCTCTAACTATTTTACCGTTTAACAAAACTCTGTATCCAACGTGGTCGTAACCAAGTAAGATCCCTAAATCGGCCTTTCTACCCCATTTGGTATTTCTTTTATTTTCGGGAACTCTCACAAAAACTTTACTGCCATATAAACGTAAATTTTTCAAATTAGGTTTCTTCCCGAGGAAAATTTCATAAGATGTCTTATTTTCAATCGTATTTGCAATAGTTCTATTTTTTAAATAAGCTGCGGTTTTAACTACCTCCGGCCAGTATCTACGATTCACGTTTGCTTCAAAAAATAAACATCTCGCGGAATCCATAATCGTCCTATTATATCTTTCCACCGTCCCATTTAATTCATGCACGTTAGGAGGACACGGTTCAAGTAAAATCCCTTTTTCTTTTATTAAATTGTAAATATCGCGATTTAAATATTCTCTTCCATTATCACATCTTAACTTTTTAATTCTTTTCCCGGTAAGATTTTCAACTTTATTAATATAATCCACGAAACAATTAAAAACATCCGACTTTAATTTTATTGTGTAAATCAATGCACATTTACTATAATCGTCAATGAAAGTTAAAAAATATTTTGAATCATCATAACCCGTTGTATTATGCGGCCCATTTAGATCTGTATGTACCAACTCTAAAATCTCGGTGGCTCTACTTCTATTATTTTCGAAAGATAAATTATGCATTTTATTCTGTATGCACGTCCCACACTTCAAATTTACTGACTCTAATTTTTCTGGTAACCCATCGACCAATTTATTCTTACACATTTCCTCCAAATATTTAAAATTTACGTGACCGAAAATTCTATGAAACCTTTCTTTCTGTGTCATGTTTTTGTTAATTTTCTCCGACGAATAACACACTCTCACATCAAAATAACTACTTATTTTATACAACCCATTTTCTTTGCAAGCTACTGCAATTAAAGTATTATTACTATTATATATTTTCGACGTATTTCCGACAGACATTATTTTATTTTCATTCGTAATTTTCGCAAAACTCAACAAATTTTTATCCATCTCAGCTACATAAAATACATTGGATATTTTTATTTTATGCTTAATCCCGTTCACTTCAAAATAAGTTAAAATTTTACCAACTTTCGTGCCTTTCAAAATTCTACCGTCACCAACCTTGACATTAATTGGCTTTTTCAAAACTATAGATTCACAAAAATAGGATTCATCATTAATAATGTGGTCTGAGCAACCACTGTCTAATATCCAATCTATTTTATTTGTATCACAATTATATATATCAACAACATGATTATCGAATTTATCACCGTCTGTTAAATGCGCAAAAAAAGAGTTTTTCACCTGATCATCCGTACTGTCGTTTTCGGTGTTACTATACCTCGCGTTGTGTTGAATTGCTCCATCGTTGCGGGGCTGCCAGTTCCTGCCTCTGCGATTTGAGTGTTGTCGACTACCTCTGCCGCCGCGACCTTGAAACTGCTGAGACTGCGGCCGTTGTTGCTGTTTCTGCTGTGGTGCTTCTTGTGCACCTCCTTGCCAAAATGTATTGTTGTTTTTGGTCCACTTGTTTCTACAATTTCTCTTCAAGTGTCCGGGCTTACCACACCCATAGCATGTGAATTTATTTGAACTTTCTGCTTGAAATGCACTACACTTTTTCTTGTTTGATTCACTCAAGTTTCGGGTTTCCCACATGCTTATTTTATTTTTTAAGAACTCACAATTTCTATCCTCTGTTGATAGAGCATCTACCAGATCTCCAATGTAGCTTAAGGATTCTGGCAAAGTTCTCAGCATGTAATTTAATTTTTCTGCCTCGGTGACTTTTCCTCCAGCATTTTTTAAGTCATTTATAGTCTTCTCAAAATCACAGAAAAATGTACTTGAATTATCATAATTTTTTAATTTCATCTGATTGAGTTTGTTTCTTACACAGATTTGCATTGCTGTAGATTCTTTTAGATACATTTTGTCAAACTTCTGCATTATTTTCCGAGTAGATTTTCTCTCTTCTTCGCTCAAAAATTCTAATTGTTCGTTGCTTATACTGCAATAAATGTAGTTTATTGCTTTCTCGTTCATGTCGGACCAATTTTCTTGTGAATCTGATGTCAAAGCCTCTCGAACTGCTGGTTCTGCACACTTTTTTGTTTTCAAGTATTGGAGTATCCTTATTTTCCAAATGCTATAATTCCTTCCATCAAAGATATGGAGTCTTGCGTCTTCGTTTTGCGACATAGTTAGCTCTTTAATTAGTTTATCTTTATGTTCCAAATTAGCACTATGACGGTTTTGAATTTCTTCAATTTGAATTTTTCCTACTTTTCTTAAATCACTTTCATGTACGTCAGCATACACTGCTTCTATTTGATATTTTTGCAGAATATCTATTATTTCACCCCTTGACTTTGTCGCTACAGTATTTTCTTCCTTTGTGCCTTTACAAAGTCTTTTTAGTTCATCTGTATTGAAATATTGCAAGATTTTTCTAGGTGGAAATTTACTTAAAGTTTTTATTAAATCTTCCTTTGGCACTAAATTTATACCTGCCAAGCTTAATTCATTCAATCGCTGATTTTCTTTTTCTAATAGGCTCATTTAAAATTCTTTCCAAACCTCTTCACGTTCGAAGTAACGTGGTATCTCAGTTTCACTTGAGAACACTTTAAAATAGTCACTTTTCCGTTTTCAAAAACTACGCGCTCTTGCTACCATGTTAAAATTAGTGGCTTAAAGAACATTTATTAATTTATATTTGTTACAGAATAATATAATTATAGAAACCGACATTCTGACGTCTCGATAGCGGTCTGCCGAGTGGCGTACACGTTACAACTTAACGCCTGTATAAATACTCTTTCTTAAAGTACGACTAAGCATTTACACTCATATACATAGTTCAATGCTCGGAGGAATTTCTCCTGTCAGCATTTCATCATTCAATCGTACAAACATAAATTTGCTCTTATTTCAACAATAATAAAGCAAGCGGTGACAACTCAACTTATAAGAACCAAATCAAAGTCATAAACCGTTTAGTTTTATTGTTGTTCCATTTTCGAATAACTCATCAATAACTACAGAATCTTTCGTGAGGTTTGAGTGTTTTACTAATGAGGATCCGAGATCTCTGGTCGAAACGTCGGATTAACACCTTTTTGATGTTTTCATTCAATTGATTGTATATACACTAATATGAATAATCCAAATTTATTGAATGTTTTACGATTTTTTTTTTGTTTTTTTTATTCGAATAGGCTGTTAGTATGACTTCTATTTATTAATAAAAAGATAAAATTTGTAAAACTCAAGCCGTTAAAAATAGTATACTATGCAACGGGTGCAGTGTCGTCACCAGGGCGGTTTTAAAAGCACCGAATGCGAAGCGAAGCGTAGTACGAGTGATTTTAATAAGCCCTGGTGACGTGCTGCACCCGTTGCATTCTATATTTTATCACACGAATTGCGTGGAGGCTTGATTTTGCGTACGCCGCCTAAAGTTTGGTTAGGGCTAGCGTAGTGATGCAAAATGACGCCTTTTTTCAAAATCGGTCCCGTCACTGGTCATTTGGACGGTCTTACGACCGTCTTGGGACCGTCGCAAAAAGCTGGCATTTTTGTATGCCAGAATGACGGTCCTTAATTTTTTCGTTCCGTCCCAATGACGAGACGTCCCGGGACGGTCATTTTGCATCTAGATAGATGATGGAGTAAAATTATTTATTTAATAAAATTTGATTTTTAAATATTAAATTAAAAATACGTATTGGTTTTAAATAAATAACTTAATTGCATCAGTATGAAACAAATTTGGTTGCAAAAAAAAGTTATTAATAATTGTTAAATATTTGGATTTGATGTAATAAAAAACTTTTTTTCAATAACTTACGAAAAATTATACATGTAGTTTTTCAATTAAAGTTAATTTTTTGATATTTAATGAGTTTAGTGCGCTAATGCAGCATCTCTGTTAGGGCGCTGTATGAAAACGCCGAGGGTGTAGAAATTAGTAGCCCGATGGTCTCTAAAAAGCTTTTTTAAATAAATTTTGAATGGAAACTTTTTTTTTTTTAATCAAATTGTAACAAGATCAGAAGACTCTCTTTTTAGGTTAAAAATCTAGGTTAAACTTTTTTAGAGATATTTCAAAGTTGGATTTTCAACTAAATGCAAATTTTTAAAAAGCAAACCTGCATATAATAATCGCAGTAGAAGACGCGGGTTCCACCAGTTGTACATAAAATAACTATAAACATGACTTCTTTTTTTAAATTCTTTTAGATATTACAGACACTCAAAATGACTGGTGAAAAATACTAATCAAATTAAACAAAAAATTTTTTTAGTTTAAAAAATAATGAACTAAAATGATACAATGATAAAAATCAATACCACGCGTAGCATGGTATTTAAATCCTAGTTTTTTTTTTTTTTTTTTATGATTTCAACCTATATGTGGATCCGTGGGTTAAAAGTTTTTCAGGTTCTATAGGTGTCGCTAAAGGCGCCAGCAGCATCAACGGGGTTTCATTAGTTTGCTCAAGATACGGTTCGAGGTAGGACCTCAGTCATCAGAAATAAATGTGTAACACGCTTAGTATTTTCACTGATCTGTATGTTGAAGTTTAGGGAAGAAGAGATATGAATACCGAGGGATTTTATTGAGTTGGAGTAAGGGAGGGAAGCGAATCAAAGTCAATCATGGAGAGGTAGGATTCGCTTGCAAGGATGGTAAGTGTGGTTTTGCTATAAGGTTTAAGGTTAAAGTGATTAGCAGAGACCCAGGAGCAACTGATTGAGCGTCACTATTTTTTATTTCTTTTTCACGGATTCTCCTCCGTTAGGTGATGTACCCGTAGAGCGTCACTATTCGGACATCCGATGAATAGCTATAGATATACAAATTGGTATAATTTGCAGCAACTGTCTCTCTCGCCCTCGTGCAAGAGAGAGAATTTTGATATAACTTGTAGAGCGCCTTCTGTTGGGGCTTGGACAAGCAAATAAAAGAGAGCGAGAAAGTGGAGGAGTTGAGCGAAGGAAGCGTGAACGTAATGGTTGGAGTCATCGGCGAAGATATCTCATAGTAAATAGAAAATGAAAAGTCGGAGGTCATTTATGAAAAGGATAAAAAGGAGAGAACCAAGGACGCTGCTTTTAGGTACACCACTGGTTGTTGGGAGCCAAGATTCGTGCTGTCCGTTATCAAGACGGAGTTTATGAGCTTGGGGATGCAGGGGAGAATAGAGGCTGCAACCGTAGCGAACTCTTCAAAGGTGAGTTTATTGTCGCCGATGACCTTGTATTAATAAGACTTGAAGGATCGGACGTTAGCCTCCCACAAGCCGCCAAAGTTGGGTGCCCAAGGTGGAATGTAAGACCATTCAACACGATCCTCCGCAATTGCCGCAGCGACTTCCCGACTGAATTGAGAGGTTTCTTCGAATAACTGCGCAAGATCCTCGTCAGCGCCCTTGAAGTTCGTGCCGTTATCGGAGTACATCTTCTGAGGAAGTCCCCGGCGAGCCATGAAACGTGTAAAGCTGCCAAGAAGGCCAGTGAGGTTAAGTCCGAGACGACCTCGATGTGCACTGCTCGCACCACCATACATACAAAGATCGTGACGCATCCCTTGACAGATTTCTGACCTCTTTCTCAGTGATGAATTCGAGAAAGCGGGCATGGGGACATAGCGGTTACTTCAGACCGTAGAAGCTCGACCAAGAGGTTATTTCAGATTGCTAGGGGTTCTGTGTGCTAAGGTTAAAGAACATTCGAATGTTTTTAAAAATATTAAATTTATTACAAAATTTATATTGCGAAATTTATACGATTGATTCATTTAAGTTTTTTTCATAAATAAATATTTAACCATTCCCCCAAGCTGTAAAACTCAAGAACCCTGAGCGTTCGAATTATTTCAATAAATAAAAAAATTAATGAATGATTCCTCCCACCACTAAACCCACGAAAGTTTGTGTGAACGAATTTAATTTTTTACCAAATAAATAATCCACCAAGCACTAAACCTTAAAAACCCTAGGAATACAAGTTCAATTTATTAATTTACAAATGATCCCCCAAGAACTAAACCCAAGAAACCCTGGGTGTCAAAGTTTCATTTTTAACTCAATAAATAATCCCCCAAGCAATAAACCTTGAAAACCCTGGGAAGGCAAGTTTATTTTTTAATAAACAAATGATCTCCCAATCACTAAACCCACGAAACTCTGGGTGTCTGAGTTTAATTTTTAACTAAATAAATAATCCCCAAGCTATACCAACGAAACCTCGGGCGTCTAAATTTCATTTCTAACTCAATAAATCATCTCTTAAGCACTATACCAACAAAACTCTGGGCGTCCGAGTTTGATTTTTAACTAAATAAATAATCCCCCAAGCACTAAACCCACAAAACTCTGGGCGTGCAAGTTTAATTTTGAACTAAATAAATAATACCCCAAGCCCTGAACCTTGGGAACCCTGGGAATACAAGTTTAATTTTTAACTAAATAAATAATCCCCCAAGCACTATACCCACGAAACTCTGGGCGTGCAAGTTTGATTTTGAACTAAATAAATAATACCCAAGCCCTGAACCTTGGAAACCCTGGTAATGCAAGTTTAATTTTTAAATAAATAAATGATCCGTCAAGCTCTAAACCCACAAAACCCTGGGCGTGCAAGTTGAATTTTGAACTAATTAAATAATACCCCAAGCCCTGATTCTTGGAAACCCTGGGAATGCAAGTTTAATTTTTGAATAAATAAATGATCCGCCAAGCTCTAAACCCACGAAACCCTGGGCTTCCGAGTTCAATTTTTAAATAACTGAATGATCTCCCAAGCTTCAAACCCACAATACCTAGGCCGAGTTGAATTTTTAAATGAACAAACAATCCCACAAACTCTAAGCTCACAATGCCGTGGGCTCCTGAGTTAAATTTTTGAATAAACAAATAATCTCCCAAGCTTTAAAAATAAGATACCCTGGGATTCCAGATTCAATTTTTGAATAAATGAACGATTTCACAAACTTCAAACCCACATTACCCTAGGTGCTATAGTTCAAATGTGAAATAAACGAACAAACCCCCAAGCTCTGAACTCATGAAACCCTGGGCTCCTGAATTCAATTTTTAAATACATAAATGATCTGCCTAGCTCTAAGCCCACGAAACCCTAGGCTTCTGAGTTCAATTTTTAAATAATTAAATGATCCCCCAAGCTTCAAACCCACAATGCCCTGGGCTTCCGAGTTCAATTTTTAAATGAACAAACAATCCCCCAAGCTTTAAACCCACAATGCCCTGGGCTCTTGAGTAAAATTTTTGAATTAACAAATAATCTCTCATGCTTTAAAAACACGATACCCTAGGATTCCAGATTCAATTTTTGAATAAATAAATATCCCCCAAGCTTCAAACCCACAATGCCCTGGGCTCCTGAGTTAAATTTTTGAATAAATGAACGATCTCACAAACTTCAAACCCACAATACCCTGGGCTCCTAAATTCAATTTTTAAATACATAAATAATCTGCCAAGCTCTAAGCCCACGAAACCCTAGGCTTCTGAGTTAAATTTTTAAATAATTAAATGATCCCCCAAGCTTCAAACCCACAATGCCCTGGGCGCTAGAGTTCAATTCGTCGGTTTAGAGTAAGAACCTGCTATCTCTGCGGGCCAGAGCAAGAACTTGCTATCTCGGCGGGCCAGAGCAAGAACCTACTATCTCACACAGACAGAAAAAATACGAGAATTTATCGTGCTACTCAACTCCGAATTTTACCGTGCGAATAACGAAAAAACTCTAAGCGCTACGGTACGGCCCGCCAATCAAATGGACTCTCCCCCCACTAATCGACGCCTTAAATATTGCCCATCTATATTACTATATATATCGAAGTCAGCTGATCAAAATTCACGGCGTCAAAAAGTGGGGGGAGAGTCCATTTGATTGGCTGGCCGTACCGTAGCGCTTAGAGTTTTTTCGTTACTCGCACGGTAAAATTCGGAGTTGAGTAGCACAATAAAACTACGTAACAAACTCCAGAGTTTCTGGAGTTCTTTCCACGATAAATTCTCGTATTTTTTCTGTCCGTGCAGGGGCCGGAGCAAGAACCTGCTATCTCCGGACTCAAAGGCTACTATTTCACGGGCTCATTTAAAAAATGGCACCAAAATTTTTTTTTTTTTATTGAAGCGTACCAGAGTAATAATACAAGTGTAGAAGCTACGCTTCAGAAAAGAAAAAAAATGTTGATGCTTTTTTTTAAATGGGCCCGTGAAAGAGTAGCCTTTAACTCCGGGCCCCTGAGATAGCGGGTTCTTGCTCCAGCCCCTGAGATAGTCGGTTCTTGCTCTGGCCCATCGAGATAGCAGGTTCTTGCTCTGGCCCGATGGGATAATAGGTTCTTACTCTAAACCGACGAATTGTGAAATAAACGAACAAACCCCCAAGCTCTAAACTCATGAAACCCTCGGCTACCGAATTTAATTTTGAAATACATAAATGATCACCCATGCTTCAAACCCACAATATCCTGGGCTTCCGAGTTCAATTTTTAAATAAATAAATATCCCGCAAGCTTCAAACCCACGATGCTCTGGGCTCCTGAGTTAAATTTTTAAATAAATAAATATCCCCCAAGCTTCAAACCCACGATGCCCTGGGCTCCTGAGTTAAATTTTTGAATAAATGAACGATATCACAAACTTCAAACCCACAATACCTTGGGCACCTGAGTTCAATTTTGAAATGAACGAACAAACTCTCAAGCTCTAAACTCACGAAACCCTGGGCTCCCGAATTCAATTTTTTAATAAATAAATGATCCACCAAGCTCTAAACCCACGAAACCCTGGGCTTTTGAGTTCAATTTTTAAATAAGTGGGTTTGAAGCTTGGGGGATCATTTATTTATTCAAAAATTGAACTCGGACGCCTAGGGCATTATGGGTTTGGAGCTTGGAGGATTATTTGTTCATTTAAAAATTGATATCGGGCGCCCAGGGTATTGTTAGTATGAAGCTTGGGTGATCATTCAATTATTTAAAAATTGAACTCAGAACCCCAGGGTTTCGTAGGTTTGGAGCTTGGGGGATTGTTTATTCGTTTAAAACGTGAACTCGGGTGCCCAGGGCATTGTGGGTTTGGAGCTCGGAGTAGTATTTGTTTACTTAGAAATTGAACTCGGACGCCCAAGGCATTGTGTGTTTGAAGCTTTGGAGAATATTTATTTATTCAAAAATTGAACTCGGCAGCCAAGGGTATTCTGAGTTTGAATCATTTTTAGGAAATGAATAAATAAACTCTTTTAAAAGAGTAATTAAATCTTCACTTTATTATTGTGTAAAAATGTTTGGAAAAACCGTTACATATGTTTCACCACACAGTGGCTTCTTCAGACGGTAATCATTCAACTGATTGATAATTAGTTTTGTGAGAGAATAAATACAAGGTACATCGTCGTTAACATTGTTTTGATTATCTCCCAACTCCCCCCCCCCCCTTTTTATATTTGTAAACGAAACCTACAATATTAGTCACTTTATGTATTTATGTTCAATTATGTATTAGTATATCTGTGAAAGCTGTAAGTGTGTGTATGATGTTAACGACGATGTACCTTGTATTTATTCTCTCACAAAACTCATTATCAATCAGTTGAATGATTACCGACTGAAGAAGCCACTGTGTGGTGAAACATATGTAAAAGTTTTTCCAAATATTTTTAAACAATAATAAACTGAAGATTTAACTACTCTATAAAAAGAGTTTATTTATTTATTCCCTAAAAATGTTATTTAATCTTCATCAAGTAGAAGCTACCACTATTCAAGATTTGAATCATTTAAAAATTGAACTTGAAAGCCCAGGGCATTGTGGGTTTGAAGCTTGGGGGGTCATTTATTTATTCAAAAATTGAATTTGAAAGCCCAGGGCATTGTGGGTTTGAAGCTTGGGGGATCATTTATTTATTCAAAAACTGAACTCGGAAGCCCAGGGTTTCGTGGGTTTGAAGCTTGGGGGATTATTTGTTCATTTAAAAATTCAATTCAGAAGCCCAGGGTTTTGTGGGTTTAGAGCTTGTGGGATTGTTTGCTCATTTAAAAATTCAAGTGTATTGTGGGTTTGAAGCTTGGGGGATCATTTAGTTATTTAAAAATTAAACTTGCATTCCCAGGGTTTCCAAGGTTTATTGCTTGAAAGATTATTTATTTAGTTAAAAATTAAACTCGGACGCCCAGGGTTTAGTGCTTAGGGGATCCTTCGTTTATTAAAAAATCAAACTTCCACACCCAGGGTTTCGTGGATTTGGTGCTTGGGGGATCATTAGTTTATTAAAAAATTAAACTTGCATTCCCAGGATTTTCAAGGTTCAGTGCTTGGGGAATTATTTATTTGGTAAAAAATTAAACTCGTTCACACAAACTTTCGTGGGTTCAGTGGTGAGGAATCATTCATTAATTTTTTTATTTATTTTAATAATTCAACGCTCAGCGTTTTTGAGTTGTATAGCTTGGGGGAATGGTTAAATATTTATTTATAAAAAGAACTTAAATGAATCAATCGTACAAATTTTGTAATCAACTCAGTATTTTTAAAAACATTCAAATGTTCTTCAACCTTAGCACACAGAACCCCTAGCAATCTGAAATAACCTCCTGATCTCAAATGGTGGCACGGCAACCGTGTCAGATCATCCGTTCAGGGCCCGTTTGCCGTGCGTGGCCCGTGCACGGCTTGTAACGCTAATCCGGACCCAGCATGGATGATTTGCCGTGCGAGTTGCCGTTTGATCAGATATGTATTCATATTCTATATATACGCCATATATGTTGTCTGCTGTATCATTCATAAAAAACAATTGTAAATTGCTTAAATTACATTTATAAATTTATGAATGTAATAATTAAAAATAAATTAAATTTGAAACAGACAATACAGTCGTGCGAGTTGCCATGTGATATAATATGTACATTGTAAATATTTGTGTCAGTGTGTGAATATACCAGTGTGTAAACAGTCATAATTACACGGTGATATTCGTTACAGTGTCGTTATTTCTAAAATAATACTATTATATTAAGTATGAGTTAATAAAGTTAAAGGTATCAACCAAAATAATTTTTTTTAATAATAATTCTTGAATCTTGAAAAATATTTATTCATTGGTGTATGATTGTTGTATGACGAGTAACATAACCTCTACATTCGACTCATTTATATTAATCAGTATTAAAGCCTAGGTAACAACATTTAAAATCAATGTCTCAATTGCAATTCAGGTTTTTGTCGTGTCGGCACCAGCTCCCTTTTTTAATATTAAAATAGTTTTCAGCTAATTTTTAAATTATTTACAAATGATTCAATTATTAGTTAAATAAGATAAATTAGTAAGTATAAGTAAGAGAGAGAGAGAATAAAAAGAAGAAAAACAGAGAGAGAGAGAGAGAGGAAAAGCGAACAGGAGCTGGGAAAAAGAAGAGAGGGAGAGGACAAAAGAAACAACGCGGGACGCCTGGCTGAGTGAAGGAAAAGCCAGCAGCGGACCCCAACAATAGAGCGTCACGGCAAGGAGGCGGGAGGCCATAAACAATCCCCCGTGACCGCCGGTCAGTGACATTGACCCAATGAGGCCTCAAGGAATCGGGTCCCATAATATTTTAGGCGGACTTTACTTGTAGGAGAGGGAGTCCACACATGAGGAATATTATAATAAATTAGGCCAAGGCCAAGCCCTCGTGGAAAAGAGGCCAAATCATTGGTTTTCCCCCAGATTCGGGCACACATGGGAGGGTCCATGATCCCCTCTACGGGGGTGGGTCCTCATGCGTAGGGGTATAAATAGGGTCGCGAACGCGAGCCCGGGAGCTTGGTTAATTCAGTCGCGTACCAGAACTCGTCCCGCGCACATCGTTCCGCGAGGAAGATCTCCACGACCGGACTCACGAGAGTTAGAGATTTCAAGGTCTCGATACTTTTATAAAAATAGATCGAGATCAACCTGAGTGACTATTTATAGTCTCGTTTTAAGGGCAATTCTGAGAGTACTAATCAGAGCACCTAATTCGCGAGTTTCGGATAAGTGCGAGTTAAAATAAAAATTAGAGCTCCGGTAGTGACGATTATATTTTGAAAGACTTTTAAGGAAACAACAGCCTTTGTGACCGACTAGAGAAAAGTACCGGGAAGTTCCTTCAGGACTGTGCAGAACCACCGATTCACCACCTCAAGCAGCCCAGCGGGAGTCTTCAGTCTACAACAATTGGGTGTTTTTCGTCGTTCGGAAGATGAGCATTTTCAAGTCGTCCACCGACTCTCAAGCAGCCTTGACTGTTCAGGTATGGGGATGGACGTCGGATTGTGCTGGCAGACGACAAAATTTTACCATGCTGCAGTGCCTGGATTTCAGGGAGAAAATGATGTCGTTGTACTGCCTTGCACAAGTACAGATTCCCTGCTTCAAGTTCAGCAACGTTTAAAAAACTACTCCGCCGTTGACCCTTTGGCAATTTGCTGTTCAAGCGCCAACGATGAATGTAAGCCAAGCTCCGGACCATTCTTCTCACTGACGAAATTCCTCGTGTCCACTCGAAAATTGGTGATTTCTGAACGACGAAAACAGTTATCTCCTTCACCTCGAGGTCGGTCGAACATGCGCCAGTCGTAGTAGTAGGTCAGTCCGTCGATGGAGCTCTGAGCCACTCCAGACCTGACCACCAGATGGGTGACTCCTAGAGCTGCGCCGGAGAAACGCCCCTGGACGCTAAGTCCGCGGGATTGTCAGCAGAGGGGACGTGTTGCCAAATTGCATGCGGCAGTGAAGTTGAAATTTCACTGACCCTGTTTGCCACGAACGTCTTCCAGTTGGTAGGATGGCCACTGAGCCATGCCAAGACGATCTTCGAATCCGACCAGCAAAATACCTGCCTTGGCTGCCTTTCGAGGATTGAAGTGACGTAGACTGTCAACCGGGACAACAGCAAGGCGCCGCACAGCTCGATTCGGGGTAGGTTGACTTCCTTCAATGGAGCAACCTTAGCTCTAGATGTGAGCAACTTCGAGACGAAACCTCGACCTGTATCGACGAAGATGTAAATAGCAGCCGCGTAGGCACGTTCCGAGGCGTCGCAGAAGCCATGCAGATACCAGGTCGAATTTTCGTAAGTCCCAGTCCATTGTGGTATTCTCACAGCTTCGACATCGGGCAAATTTTCCTTAAACTTGAGCCACAAGGTACGAACGTCTTCAGGGACCGGCTCGTCCCATCCTAGCTTGAGCAACCACAACTTTTGCATAAGGATCCTGCCACTAATTATGACCGGAGACAGGAACCCAATTGGGTCGAACAGTTTGGCAACGTCTGACATGGTGATTCTCTTAGTAACGTGTTCTTGGGCCGTGGTGTCGGAAATTTTAAAGCAAAACACGTCTTCGGCAGCGATTCAACGGAGACCCAATGTTGACACGGGCTCCTCCGACTGCACAGATATTTTCACTTCGTGATTGACGCATTTTATGTCCTGTATCGCCTCCGGCTGATTAGATGCCCATTTGCTGACCTCCATACCCGTGGATGCCAATAAGCTCAAGAGTTCATCCCTCACTTTCTTGATTTCATCCAAGGTGTCACCCCCGGGGTAAAAATCGTCCGCGTATCGATTTTTGCGCAGAGCTTTCGCTCCACGTGGGTATTTTTTCTTACCATCCTTCGCCAATAGGAGCAGGCACGCGTTTGACTGAAACGGTGCAGGTGACTCTCCAAAGGTCACAGTCAGCAGCCTAAGAATTTATTCTGGCTCATCGCAAGAATTTTGCCACATTATCCTTTGCCAATTCTGATCGGACTCGTGCATCAGGATTTGCCGAAACATCTTGACGATGTCAAAGGTGATAACGATCTTCCAAAAACACCATCGAAGTATTATAGTATTCACGTCTTCCTGAAGTTTCGGCCCAGCATGCAAAAAGGAATTGAGTGAGCGACCGTTTGAATAAGGCTGCGAAGCGTTGAATACGACTCTAGTCTTGTCAGAGTCCCTCTTGTAGACACCATGATGGAGAATGTAACAGCATTGTGTATCGTCGACGTCCTCGCTGTCCACCAGCTGCATGTGTCCGAGGTCGAGGTACTCGCTCATGAAGGCTCGGTATGCCTCAGCCATCTTAGAATCCTTTCTGCACTTCTTGTGTAAATTTTTCAGACAGGCCTGAGCGATTGATCTTGAGTTTGGTAGGTCAGGCGTCTCCGTGAAGGGCAACCTAACCACAAACCAACCGTATTCGTCCCTCGAGTAGGTGTCGAGAAAGTGATTATAGCAGGTTTCGTCCATCGGCGACAAAGATGAATAATTAGGTATCTCGTCGAGTTCCCACAGTCTTGTCAGTGCGGCAGCCAAGCGTTGATTATCAGAGTCGCTCGTGTTGACATGAAGTACTCTGGAACGAGCTGGACTCGAGCGTGAGTTTCCACTACCAGCACCAAGAATTACCCAACCAAATACAGTTTGCAGAGCCAACGGTTGATTCAGTTGACCTTTGCGAATGTTTTCCAGCAGCGCAACCTCTGAGCCCGACATTGCATCGATCCGGCCAGGACGATTAAAATCGGGATCGGCCAAGGTCAAGTCCTGTATGTGGTTCCAACCATCCGTAGAAATCAGCTGACTTGGGGAGTTGACCGCAACCTTTTCCAAAATATATGCATTTAACGGATATGTAAACTCTGGCTCAAGGTCAGTTGTAAGCACAGCTATGACCTTCGATTTGGCAGTCATGGAGCGGCTTCCACCGAGACCGCACGGAAAGCAGCATTCGGCTGCTCTGTGGTGCAACCGGCACCGTTGGCGCGGCGCGACCTCCGCGCTGCGGCTCGGTGAATCTTCACTCCAAATTTCGGTGAAGATTCACCGAGCCGCACTATTTGCGAGCGCGCTGATTCGCACGCGCAAGATCCTTGTTTTGCCGTCGGCTCTGGTGATCTAATGCTTTCAATTTATAAATGCAATTAAAAGTTTTAATTAATTTCCTAACAATATTGATACATATGGTATATAGATAAAAATGGAAATTGAGGGCCTGGATTCACAAACTGCCTTAGCGCTCGAGACGCTCGAGATCGGGCTCAGGCAGGCTGATCCGTAACAACAAAAATGCTGTCACTTTTTACCTATTCAAGATATCGCTTTGAAACTTTCCTGAAATATTCATCGAAGCCTAATCAAAAACTTCTCTGCTGGATGTTTTTTCAAATATAAGTTTTTATACTCTTTTTTTTAATCCAAAGTTTTAGGTTAGAAACTGTGAGTTTTTGATTTTTAATAGTTAATTACTCGGCTCTGAAATACTTTAAAAATATCTGGACCATTCTGTTGGCAGCGGAAAGAGTTCAACAATATGCTGCTAAAATTTCATTAAAAAATATTCAGTCATTTACGAGTTCTCTCGAGTTGAACAAAAAAGTTAAAATTTTCTCGATACACGCATTTTTTGTTCAACTCGCAAGAACTCGTAAATGACTGAATATTTTTTAATGAAATTTAGCAGCATATTGTTGAACTCTTTCCGCTGCCAACAGAGCGGTCCAGATATTTTTAAAGTATTTCAGAGCCGAGTAATTAACTATTAAAAATCAAAAACTCACAGTTTCTAACCTAAAAATTTGGATTAAAGAAAAGAGTATAAAAACTTATATTTCAAAAAACATCCAGCGGAGAAGCGAGGGGCGGCCGACTTGATTTAAAGATTTAACGATTTAAAGCGATTTAAATGTGATTTAAATCATTAAATCTATTTTTTATATTTTTAAGCTAATTAAACTTTAAATAGTCCTGGGTGACCTTCCAAAAGATTATCCTGATGTTTAGAGTACCTGATGTGGTGCCGAGGTTGACCTGGTGGACACGGGTGCACCAGGTCGACAAAACTTAGTTAGTACATCGTCTCCAGGAAGAATCACAAAAAATCGAAACTTAGTGAAGGAAAAAGCGTACCTGATGTGGTGCCGAGGTTGACCTGGTGGACACGGATGCACCAGGTCGACAAAACTTAGTTAGTACATCGTCTCCAGGGAGAATCACAAAAAATCGAAACTTTGTGAAGGAAAAAGTGTACCTGATGTGGTGCCGAGGTTGACCTGGAAGACCCAGATGCACCAGGTCGTCAAAACTTAGTTAGTACATAGTCTCCAGGAAGTTTCACAATAAATCGAAACTTTGTAAAGGAAAAAGCGTACCTGATGTGGTGCCGAGGTCGACCTGGCAGACCCGGATGCGACAGGTCGACAAAACTTAGTTAGTACATCGTCTCCAGGGAGAATCACAAAAAATCGAAACTTTGTGAAGGAAAAAGTGTACCTGATGTGGTGCCGAGGTTGACCTGGAAGACCCAGATGCACCAGGTCGTCAAAACTTAGTTAGTACATCGTCTCCAGGGAGAATCACAAAAAATCGAAATATTGTACAGGAAAAAGCGAACCTGATGAGGTGCCGAGGTTGACCTGGACGACCCGGATGCACCACGTCGACAAAACTTAGTAAGTACATCGTCTCCAGGGAGTATCAAAAAACATCGAAACTTTGTAAAGAAAAAAGCGTACCTGATGAGGTGCCGAGGTTGACCTGGACGACCCGGATGCACCACGTCGACAAAACTTAGTAAGTACATCGTCTCCAGGGAGTATCACAAAAAATCGAAACTTTGTAAAGAAAAAGCGTACCTGATGAGGTGCCAAGGTTGAACTGGAAGGCCCGGATGCACCAGGTCGTCAAAACTTAGTAAGTACATCGTCTCCAGGGAGTATCAAAAAACATCGAAACCTTGTAAAGAAAAAAGCGTACCTGATGAGGTACCGAGGTTGACCTGGCAGACCCGGATGCGACAGGTCGTCAAATCTTAGTTAGTACATCGTATCCAAGGAGAATCACAAAAAATCGGAACTTAGTGAAGGAAAAAGCGTACCTGATGTGGTGCCGAGGTTGACCTGGTGGACACGAATTAAAGTAATTCTAAACAGCTTGTGAAAGTCAGAGAACTATTCAAGTGCGATTCAGATGCGATTTAAATGCGATTTAAGCGTGATTTAACTGTGATTTAAACATGATTTAAATCGCTACGTGTAGCTCTAAATACTTTTTGAACAGGTGAAATGTTTTTAAGTTTGTTTAGTAATAAATTAATTTTCAACTTTAATCGAGATATTCAACCTTTTTTTTTTAATTAATACTTTTTCTTAATGTTAAAGTAATTGTAAACAGCTTATAAAAGTCAGAGAACGATTCAAGTGCTATTTAACTGCGATTTAAACCTGATTTAAATCGCTACGTGTAGCTCTCACTTGAACAGACATTTTTGAACAGATAAAATTTTTATTAAGTTTAAAAAAAAAATCAATATTATTTTTTGACTTTAATCAAGATAATAAACCTTGTTTTTGTTCAACGAATACTTTTTTTACAGTTGAAGTAATTTTAAAGAGCTTCTGAAAAGGTTACAGAACGATTTAAGTGCGATTCAGATGCGATTTAGATGCGATTCAGATGCGATTTGAATGCGATTTAAGAGTGATTTAACTGTGATTTAAACCTGATTTAAATCGCTACGTGTAGCTCTAACTTGAACGAATACTTTTTGAACAGATGAAATTTTTTTTAATTTAAAAACAAAAAAAAAATATTAATTTTTGACTTTAATCAAGATATTAAACCTTTTTTTTGTTCAACAAATATTTTTTTTACTGTTGAAGTTATTTCAAAGAGCTTCTGAAAAGGTTACAGAACGATTTGAGTGCGATTCAGATGCGATTTAGATGCGATTTAAATGCGATTTAAGAGTGATTTAACTGTGATTTAAACCTGATTTAAATCGCTACGTGTAGCTCTATTTTGAAACAATACTTTTTGAACAGATGAAATTTTTTTAAGTTAAAAAAAAAAAAAAAAATATTAATTTTTGACTTTAATCAAGATAATAAACCTTTTTTTTGTTCAACAAATATTTTTTCTACTGTTGAAGTAATTTCAAAGAGCTTCTGAAAAGGTTAGAGAACGATTTTAGTGCGATTGAGATGCGATTTAGATGCGATTTAAATGCGATTTAAGAGTGATTTAACTGTGATTTAAGAGTGATTTAACTGTGATTAAAACCTGATTTAAATCGCTACGTGTAGCTCTAACTTGAACGAATACTTTTTGAACAGATAAAATTTTTATTAAGTTTAAAAAAAAAATCAATATTATTTTTTGACTTTAATCAAGATAATAAACCTTGTTTTTGTTCAACGATACTTTTTTTACAGTTAAAGTAATTTCAAAGAGCTTCTGAAAAGGTTAGAGAACGATTTAAGTGCGATTCAGATGCGATTTAGATGCGATTCAGATGCGATTTAAGAGTGATTTAACTGTGATTTAAACCTGATTTAAATCGCTACGTGTAGCTCTCACTTGAACAGATATTTTTGAACAGATAACATTTTTATTAAGTTTAAAAAAAAAATCAATATTATTTTTTGACTTTAATCAAGATAATAAACCTTGTTTTTGTTCAACGAATACTTCTTTTACAGTTAAAGTAATTTCAAAGAGCTTCTGAAAAGGTTAGAGAACGATTTAAGTGCGATTCAAATGCGATTTAGATGCGATTCAGATGCGATTTAGATGCGATTTAAGAGTGATTAAACTGTGATTTAGGAGTGATTTAACTGTGATTTAAGAGTGATTTAACTGTGATTTAAACCTGATTTAAATTGCTACGTGAATCTCTAACTTGAACGAATACTCTTTGAACAGATGAAATTTTTTTTAATTTAAAAAAAATAATAATAATAATAATTTTTGACTTTAATCAAGATAATCAACCTTTTTTTTGTTCAACGAATATTTTTTCTACTGTTGAAGTAATTTCAAAGAGCTTCTGAAAAGGTTACAGAACGATTTAAGTGCGATTCAGATGCGATTTAAGAGTGATTTAACTGTGATTTAAACCTGATTTAAATCGCTACGTGTAGCTCTCATTTAAACGAATACTTTTTGAACAGATGAAATTTTTTTAAGTTTAAAAAAAAAAAAAAAAATATTAATTTTTGACTTTAATCAAGATAATAAACCTTTTTTTCGTTCAACGAATATTTTTTCTACTGTTGAAGTAATTTCAAAGAGCTTCTGAAAAGGTTAGAGAACGATTTAAGTGCGATTGAGATGCGATTTAAGAGTGATTTAACTGTGATTTAAGAGTGATTTAACTGTGATTTAAACCTGATTTAAATCGCTACGAGTAGCTCTATTTTGAAACAATACTTTTTGAACAGATGAAATTTTTTTAAGTTTGTTAAATGAAAAATTAATTTTCAACTTTAGTCGAGATATTCAACTGTTTTTTTTCAACCAATACTTTTTCTTACTGTTAAAGTAATTCTAAACAGCTTGTGAAAAGGTTACAGAAAGATTTTAGTGCGATTCAGATGCGATTTAGATGCGATTCAGATGCGATTTAAATGCGATTCAAGCGTGATTTAACTGTGATTTAAGACTGATTTAGACGTGATTTAAACCTGATTTAAATCGCTACGTGTAGCTCTAACTTGAACGAATACTTTTTGAACAGATGAAATTTTTTTTAATTAAAAAAAAAAAAAAAAAAATTATAAATTTTTGACTTTAATTGAGATATTCGACCTTTTTTTCAACCAATACTTTTTCTTACTGTTAAACTAATTCTGAACAGCTTCAGAAAAGGTTACAGAACGATTTGAGTGCGATTCAGATGCGATTTAGATGCGATTCAGATGCGATTTAAATGCGATTCAAGCGTGATTTAACTGCGATTTAAGACTGATTTAGACGTGATTTAAACCTGATTTAAATCGCTACGTGTAGCTCTAACTTGAACGAATACTTTTTGAACAGATGAAAATTTTTTTAATTTAAAAAAAAAAAAAAAAAATTATAAATTTTTGACTTTAATCGAGATATTCGACCTTTTTTTCAACCAATACTTTTTCTTACTGTTAAACTAATTCTAAACAGCTTCTGAAAAGGTTACAGAACGATTTGAGTGCGATTCAGATGCGATTCAGATGCGATTTAGATGCGATTGAAGAGTGATTTAACTGTGATTTAAGAGTGATTTAACTGCGGATTAAGAGTGATTTAACTGTGATTTAAACCTGATTTAAATCGCTACATGTAGCTCTATTTTGAAACAATACTTTTTGGACAGATGAAATTTTTTTAAGTTTGTTAAATAAAAAATTAATTTTCAACTTTAGTCGAGATATTCAACTGTTTTTTTTCAACCAATACTTTTTCTTACTGTTAAAGTAATTCTAAACAGCTTGTGAAAAGGTTACAGAAAGATTTTAGTGCGATTCAGATGCGATTTAGATGCGATTCAGATGCGATTTAAATGCGATTCAAGCGTGATTTAACTGTGATTTAAGACTGATTTAACCGTGATTTAAACCTGATTTAAATCGCTACGTGTAGCTCTAACTTGAACGAATAATTTTTGAACAGATGAAATTTTTTTTAATTAAAAAAAAAAAAAAAAAAATTATAAATTTTTGACTTTAATCGAGATATTCAACTGTTTTTTTTCAACCAATACTTTTTCTTACTGTTAAAGTAATTCTGAACAGCTTCAGAAAAGGTTACAGAACGATTTGAGTGCGATTCAGATGCGATTTAGATGCGATTCAGATGCGATTTAAATGCGATTCAAGCGTGATTTAACTGTGATTTAAGACTGATTTAGACGTGATTTAAACCTGATTTAAATCGCTACGTGTAGCTCTAACTTGAACGAATACTTTTTGAACAGATGAAATTTTTTTAAAATTAAAAAAAAAAAAAAAAATATTAATATTTGACTTTAATCACGATATTAAACCTTTTTTTTGTTCAACGAATATTTTTTTTACTGTTGAAGTAATTTCAAAGAGCTTCTGAAAAGGTTACAGAACGATTTGAGTGCGATTCAGATGCGATTTAGATGCGACTTAGATGCGATTTAAATGCGATTTAAGAGTGATTTAACTGTGATTTAGGAGTGATTTAACTGTGATTTAAACATGATTTAAATCGCTACGTGTAGCTCGAACTTGAACAAATAATTTTTGAACAGATAAAACTTTTATTAAGTTTAAAAAAAATTAATATTATTTTTTGACTTTAATCAAGATAAGAAACCTTGTTTTTGTTCAACGAATATTTTTTCTGCTGTTAAAGTAATTTCAAAGAGCTTCTGAAAAGGTTACAGAGCGATTTGAGTGCGATTCAGATGCGATTTAGATGCGATTTAAATGCGATTTAAATGCGATTTAAGAGTGATTTAACTGTGATTTAAAAGTGATTTAACTGTGATTTAAACCTGATTTAAATCGCTACGAGTAGCTCTATTTTGAAACAATACTTTTTGAACAGGTGAAATTTTTTTAAGTTTGTTAAATGAAAAATTAATTTTCAACTTTAGTCGAGATATTCAACTGTTTTTTTTCAACCAATACTTTTTCTTACTGTTAAAGTAATTCTAAACAGCTTGTGAAAAGGTAACTGTGATTTAAGACTGATTTAACCGTGATTTAAAACTGATTTAAATCGCTACGAGTAGCTCTAACTTGAACGAATACTTTTTGAAAAGATGAAATTTTTTTTAATTTAAAAAAAAAAAAAAATTATCAATTTTTGACTTTAATCGAGATATTCGACCTTTTTTTCAACCAATACTTTTTCTTACTGTTAAAGTAATTCTAAACAGCTTCTGAAAAGGTTACAGAACGATTTGAGTGCGATTCAGATGCGATTTAGATGCGATTTAAATGCGATTCAAGCGTGATTTAACTGTGATTTAAACCTGATTTAAATCGCTGCGTGTAGCTCTATTTTGAAACAATACTTTTTAAACAGATGAAATTTTTTTAAGTTTGTTAAACGAAAAATTAATTTTCAACTTTAGTCGAGATATTAAACTGTTTTTTTTCAACCAATACTTTTTCTTACTGTTAAAGTAATTCTAAACAGCTTGTGAAAAGTTTACAGAAACATTTTAGTGCGATTCAGATGCGATTTAGATGCGATTCAGATGCGATTTAAATGCGATTCAAGCGTGATTTAACTGTGATTCAAGACTGATTTAACCGTGATTTAAACCTGATTTAAATCGCTACGTGTAGCTCTAACTTGAACGAATACTTTTTGAACAGATGAAATTTTTTTTAATTAAAAAAAAAAAAAAACAATAGTAATTTTTGACTTTAATCAAGATATTAAACCTTTTTTTTTCAACGAATATTTTTTTTACTGTTAAAGTCATTTTAAAGAGCTTCTGAAAGGGTTAGAGAACGATTTAAGTGCGATTGAGATGCGATTTAAATGCGATTTGAGCGTGATTTATTTTTGATTTAAACATGATTTAAATCGCTACGTGTAGCTTTCACTTGAACAGATACTTTTTGAACAGCTGATATCCGTGTAAAGAAATTAATTTTATTTTCAATATGGACTCTTTTTTTCTGCTCAATCAAGTCCAAACGGCGTCTAAAGAGGTCGTAATAATCACCTAGTGCAGTTGGTATCCTTATTTCCTGTATAAGTCATCTTCAGCGCGTCCACGCCGTAAGGTGCAACAAATGTCCGATCTTACACCACTGGAGCTATAACTTCTTGTCGAAATCATCTCCAGGTCAAAATAACCGACCTGGTCCACCAGGTATCCTAACCAGCCCCTTCGGAGTCAAAACTTTAAAGAGAAAAATTCCTCCAGGTCAAAACAACTGACTTGCTGCACCAGGTAACCTAACCGGTTCCTCCGGAGTCAAAACTTCCAGGAGAAATCATCTCCAGGTCGTGATAGCCGACCTGGTGCACCAGGTATCCTAACCGGCTCCATTGGGGTCAAAACTTCCAGTAGAAATCATCTTCACGTCGGAATAACCGACCTGGTGCACCAGGTATCCTAACCGGCTCTTTTGGGGTCAAAACTTCCAGGAGAAATCATCTCCAGGTCGTGATAGCCAATTTGGTGCACCAGGTATTCTAACCGGTTCCTCCGGGGTCAAAACTTCCAAGAGAAATCATCTCCCGGTCGTAATAGCCGACCTGGTTCACCAGGTATCCTAACCGGCTCCATTGGGGTCAAAATTTCCAGGAGAAATCATCTCCAGGTCGTGATAGCCGACCTGGTGCACCAGGTGTCCTAACCGGCTCCATTGGGGTCAAAACTTCCAGGAGAAATCATCTCCAGGTCGTGATAGCCGACCTGGTGTACCAGGTATCCTAACCGGCTCCTCTGGGGTCAAAACTTCCAGGAGAAATCATCTACAGGTCGTGATAGCCAATTTGGTGCACCATTTATTCTAACAGGTTCCTCCGGAGTCAAAACTTCCAGGAAAAATCATCTCCAGGTCGTAATAGCCGATCTGGTGCACCAGGTATCCTAACCGGCTCCATTGGGGTCAAAACTTCCAGGAGAAATCATCTCCAGGTCGTGATAGCCGACCTGGTGCACCAGGTATCCTAACCGGCTCCATTGGGGTCAAAACTTCCAGGAGAAATCATCTCCAGGTCGTGATAGCCGACCTGGTGCACCAGGTATGCTAACCGGCTCCATTGGGGTCAAAACTTCCAGGAGAAATCATCTCCAGGTCGTGATAGCAGACCTGGTGCACCAGGTATCCTAACCGGCTCCTTTGGGGTCAAAACTTCCAGGAGAAATCATCTCCAGGTCGTGATAGCCGACCTGGTGCACCAGGTATCCTAACCGGCTCTTTTGGGGTCAAAACTTCCAGGAGAAATCATCTCCAGGTCGTAATAGCCGACCTGGGGCACCAGGTATGCTAACCGGCCCCATTGGAGACAAAACTTTCAGTAGAAATCATCTTCACGTCGTGATAGCCGACCTGGTGCACCAGGTATCCTAACCGACTCCTTTGGGGTCAAAACTTCCAGGAGATATCATCTCCAGGTCGTAATAGCCGACCTGGGGCACCAGGTATGCTAACCGGCCCCTTTGGAGACAAAACTTTCAGTAGAAATCATCTTCACGTCGTGATAGCCGACCTGGTGCACCAGGTATCCTAACCCGCTCCTTTGGGGTCAAAACTTCCAGGAGAAATCATCTCCAGGTCGTGATAGCCGACCTGGTGTACCAGGTATCCTAACCGGCTCCTCTGGGGTCAAAACTTCCAGGAGAAATCATCTACAGGTCGTGATAGCCAATTTGGTGCACCATTTATTCTAACCGTTTCCTCTGGAGTCAAAACTTCCAGGAAAAATCATCTCCAGGTCGTAATAGCCGATCTGGTGCACCAGGTATCCTAACCGGCTCCATTGGGGTCAAAACTTCCAGGAGAAATCATCTCCAGGTCGTGATAGCCGACCTGGTGCACCAGGTATCCTAACCGGCTTCATTGGGGTCAAAACTTCCAGGAGAAATCATCTCCAGGTCGTGATAGCCGACCTGGTGCACCAGGTATCCTAACCGGCTCCATTGGGGTCAAAACTTCCAGGAGAAATCATCTCCAGGTCGTGATAGCCGACCTGGTGCACCAGGTATCCTAACCGGCTCCTTTGGGGTCAAAACTTCCAGGAGAAATCATCTCCAGGTCGTAATAGCCGACCTGGGGCACCAGGTATGCTAACCGGCCCCTTTGGAGACAAAACTTTCAGTAGAAATCATCTTCACGTCGTGATAGCCGACCTGGTGCACCAGGTATCCTAACCGGCTCCATTGGGGTCAAAACTTCCAGGAGAAATCATCTCCAGGTCGTGATAGCCGACCTGGAGCACCAGGTATCCTAACCGGCTCCTTTGGGGTCAAAACTTCCAGGAGAAATCATCTCCAGGTCGTGATAGCCGACCTGGTGTACCAGGTATCCTAACCGGCTCCTCTGGGGTCAAAACTTCCAGGAGAAATCATCTACAGGTCGTGATAGCCAATTTGGTGCACCATTTATTCTAACCGGTTCCTCCGGAGTCAAAACTTCCAGGAAAAATCATCTCCAGGTCGTAATAGCCGATCTGGTGCACCAGGTATCCTAACCGGCTCCTTTGGAGACAAAACTTTCAGTAGAAATCATCTTCACGTCGTGATAGCCGACCTGGTGCACCAGGTATCCTAACCGACTCCTTTGGGGTCAAAACTTCCAGGAGAAATCATCTCCAGGTCGTAATAGCCGACTTGGGGCACCAGGTATGCTAACCGGCCCCTTTGGAGACAAAACTTTCAGTAGAAATCATCTCCAGGTCGTGATAGCCGACCTGGTGTACCAGGTATCCTAACCGGCTCCTCTGGGGTCAAAACTTCCAGGAGAAATCATCTACAGGTCGTGATAGCCAATTTGGTGCACCATTTATTCTAACCGGTTCCTCCGGAGTCAAAACTTCCAGGAAAAATCATCTCCAGGTCGTAATAGCCGATCTGGTGCACCAGGTATCCTAACCGGCTCCATTGGGGTCAAAACTTCCAGGAGAAATCATCTCCAGGTCGTGATAGCCGACCTGGTGCACCAGGTATCCTAACCGGCTCCATTGGGGTCAAAACTTCCAGGAGAAATCATCTCCAGGTCGTGATAGCCGACCTGGTGCACCAGGTATCCTAACCGGCTCCATTGGGGTCAAAACTTCCAGGAGAAATCATCTCCAGGTCGTGATAGCCGACCTGGTGCACCAGGTATCCTAACCGGCTCCTTTGGGGTCAACTTCCAGGAGAAATCATCTCCAGGTCGTGATAGCCGACCTGGTGCACCAGGTATCCTAACCGGCTCCATTGGGGTCAAAACTTCCAGGAGAAATCATCTCCAGGTCGTGATAGCCGACCTGGTGCACCAGGTATCCTAACCGGCTCCTTTGGGGTCAAAACTTCCAGGAGAAATCATCTCCAGGTCGTAATAGCCGACCTGGGGCACCAGGTATGCTAACCGGCCCCTTTGGAGACAAAACTTTCAGTAGAAATCATCTTCACGTCGTGATAGCCACCTGGTGCACCAGGTATCCTAACCGACTCCTTTGGGGTCAAAACTTCCAGGAGAAATCATCTCCAGGTCGTAATAGCCGACCTGGGGCACCAGGTATGCTAACCGGCCCCTTTGGAGACAAAACTTTCAGTAGAAATCATCTTCACGTCGTGATAGCCGACCTGGTGCACCAGGTATCCTAACCGGCTCCTTTGGGGTCAAAACTTCCAGGAGAAATCATCTCCAGGTCGTAATAGCCGACCTGGGGCACCAGGTATCCTAACCGGCCCCTTTGGAGACAAAACTTTCAGTAGAAATCATCTTCACGTCGTAATAGCCGACCTGGTGCCCCAGGTATCCTAACCGGCCCCTAAGGAGTCAAAACTTCCAGGAGAAATCATCTCCAGGTCGTGATAGCCGACCTGGGGCACCAGGTATCCTAACCGGCCCCTTTGAGGACAACACTTCCAGTAGAAATCATCTTCACGTCGGAATAACCGTCCTGGCGCATCAGGTATCCTAACCGGCCCCTTCGGAGCGAAAAACTTCCAGGAGAAATCATCTCCAGGTCGTAATAGCCGACCTGGTGCACCAGGTATCCTACCCCTTGGTCCGCCCTGAGCCCCTTGAAAGCTGAACTTTCATAAGAAATCATTTTGATAACGATTTTTTGGTCTTTTTACAATAATAACTCTTGTAGGGTTAAACTTCCTGGTGAAATCATCTCCAGGGCGTAATGTCCACTAAGAGTAACGGGTGAACCAGGTATTTACCCTGAGCTACCTGGGGTAATTTTTTCTTATATATCATCTCCAGGCCGTTGTATAAATAAATTAATTTTGAATATTAAAATATTTTAAATATACTGTGATTTAAAGCGATTTAGCGATTTAAAGCGATTTAAACGTGATTTAAATCAGTTAAATCAAGTCGGCCGCCCCTCGCGGAGAAGTATTTGATTAGGCTCCGATGAATATTTCTGGAAAGTTTCAAAGCGATATCTTGAATAGGTAAAAAATGACAGCATTTTTATTGTTACGGATCAGCCTGCCTGAGCCCGATCTCGAGCGTCTCGAGCGCTAAGGCAGTTTGTGAATCCAGGCCCTCAATTTTCATTTTTATCTATATACCATATGTATAAATATTGTTAGAAAATTAATTAAAACTTTTAATTGCTTTTATAAATTGAAAGCATCAGATCACCAGAGCCGACGGGAGATCCAAAGCAAGGATCTTGCGCGTGCGAATCAGCGCGCTCGCAAATAGTGCGGCTCGGTGAATCTTCAGCGAAATTTGGAGTGAAGATTCTCCGAGCCGCAGCGCGGAGGTCGCGCCGCGCCAACCGTGCAGGTTGCACCACAGAGCAGCCGAATGCTGCTTTCCGTGCGGTACATGAGACGTGTGTGAGACTTCTTCGAAGAGCCAGTGCTTTTGCGACGTGCTCGGTTATGAAAGAGTCTTCGGCACAGGTGTCCAGCAGTACTCTAGCCCGGATAGATCGGCCATCGGTGCCTCGAATAGTGACGACTGCAGTCGACAATATAGCCTTGCGATATGGTTCACAGGTTTCCGGCGAGCTGGCGCGATGATCAACCGTAGATACGAGAACTTGAGGTGTCTTGATGATGGCCGGAGCTGATGTAGTCGACGGAGAAGTAGAATTTGCCAAACTCGCCGACTCATGAAGTTTGGTATGGTGTTTCTCGCCACACAAAAAGCAGCTGCGAGTAGAGGTGCAAGCCTCGCGGGTGTGGGCTCTTAAGCAATTCTCTCAACTTATTAAGAAGAATGTGAGACTTTCTTTGATCCATGGTGGCCTTGTTGAACTGCTCACAATAGGCCAGGAAGTGATTCTCTTTGCAGTAGGAACAGGTAGTTGTCCGTCTGTTTTTCCCCGCATCCTTTGTTGTGGTGACGTGTACGGCTGAGGATTTCTTGCCAGTCTTCTGATTTGCTCGGAGTTTAGGGCCCAACGGGGCTGCAGAGTTTTCCTTCTTTGACTAGGTTCTTGAATTGGCCAGCTCCAAGGAATGGATGCGCTGCTGCATAAATTTTTTCAAGTCAGCGTACTTAGGGAAGTCGCCGAGCTTCTCTGCATCCACAAATTTTAAGGGGGGGGGGGGGGGGGTCTACCCTTGAGGGCCAAAAAAAAGCAAGTTTTTGTGAATTTTTATTTTAAAAACGGCAAAATTTATTAAAGTCAACTATTGCCTACATAATAAAGTAACATTTCAAATATCTTCTCAAATTTTTTCATGTAAACGCCTCCGTCTTACGTTTTTTTGCGGTGAGGAATGCCATTTTGTTCCAGATCATTTAAAATCAATTTTGAAGGAAGATTCTGTTAGAAGACAAGTTTATCTTGGTAGAGGATTTTTTTTTTTAATTTTTGACGATTTTGCAGTGATTTGAAACAAAGTCGTTTTTTCTGCAAAAAAATTCGCCATTTTGTCGGTGTCACGACCGTAAAAATTGAAATTTTTCAAAAATCCTCATGTTAATACCTGGAAAAGTATGTAATAAAGACGTGGTTAAAATTTTAGAACGATCGGTGCAGAGGTTACGAAGATATTTTCCTCACCGACTTTGAAAATACTAGTTTTGAGAAAAACGTGTTTAAAGTTTTGAACAACGCTCGGAGCAGGTTAAAAGACGTCGCACGAGAAAGGCTGTAACTTAATGAGATCAACTCAGAATGACTCAAAATTTTAACACAACATTCTTGAGATGTTGTACTATCAGGAAAAAAAATCGATTTTTTGAAACTGTCTAGGGTAGTCCCCCCCCCCCCCCCCCTCCAACCAATCTAGTCGGGTACTGTCAGCCACTCGACAGGTGATGATGTAAGTAAATATGTCGTCCCATTGTTCCGTCGGTCGACCAAGGCTCTGCAGAAAATAGCGCAGAGGCTTATTGTCGTACTTCTCCGTCAAGGCCTTCCACGCGTTGTCAAAGTTTTCAGCAACCATTCTAATGCCCTGAACCGTAGTTAAGGCCTCACAAGTCAAGCTGCCCAAGAGTCGTCTGAACTTGATAATCGGAGGCATCGCGGTGTCGTTGACAACCAAGGCTGTAATCTGCTCCTTGTAGGAGTCCCATTCTCTCTGTACTCCAGAGAAGACGGGTAATTTGATAAATTCGAGCGGCGCCGAGGGTTGCGTAGAGACTCTCGGAGTTGTCTGCGTGTTGTTTACCGGTGCGGTTGAATTCAACAGCTGTTGAGGCGGAGGCAGTGACGCAAGGTCAGCCATGCGCTTCAAGTACCAAACTCTAGCCGCTATGTATTTGCTTGATATTTGGCCAAACCATTTCTCTTTGAAGTACGGGTTGTTGGCGTAGTTTTTGGCGTCTCGCTGGACTAATATATCGTTGTCCCTGAATGACTTCCAGTAGTCATCCAGGAGACCCAATCTAATCTCCAACTCAAAAATCGTGAACGTCTGTGCTGCATCATTTTCTACGACGGCAGCCTGCATGACTAAAATGCACTCAGCTAGACGCTTTTGATCAATAAGTGATTCTTCGATCGTAGTCATAACTGTGGGTTAAGTGCACAAGTACTACCAGCAGTTTGGTGCGCGTGCCGTGTAGCGCTACCTTTGTTGTTATTGCGAGAGTTGTTTTACCCAAAAATGTTTGTGAGCCGTCGGCGTAAACACTACTGAGCGTCGGCATGCAAGAATTCGCTCCGTCGGTAATAAGAGGGGCGCCCTCTCTACGGACGCCTGATAGCTGCAGAAAAAACCGTTGGAGATCAAGGCTCGACTTGAACTTAAGAAAATGTCCGACTTGTCGATTTTTTGACGATTGATGACTCTCCAGGGTCTTGACCTTCCTAGTTTGAAGGTACTTTGTGCGATCAGACAAGCACTGGTCTTTCCACCTGCGTGGAAGTCGTGGACTTCTTAGCAGCTGCATTCACTAGCGAAGGCAAGTTGAGAGAAAAAACGATCGCTCAGATTCACTGCTGTTGATGCATGTTTATCACACTTCTCTCACTCACTCTCTGACGACTAAGCACACACGAAACTCGCTCGATGAACATCCATTCGGCTAGCAAGGACCAAAAAATGTGCGCGCGGTTGGGTCAAGTAGGCAGTGGACTGTAAACTCGATGATGCCGGCCGCACACACTGTCTTGAATGCACTGGCTCGATGATGGAGGAGTAGAGCGGGAATAAATGAGCTTTAAACACAGCAGTTTTTTATTTACTTTAGATTTTTTAATCAACTTTAATATTTATCAAGTACAATTAGTTTCAGGCGTTTTTATTTTAGCTTGGACCGAGATACTGCAAAGCGTGCAGCTCGGCTCGTGGAAGCTGTTCTAACTAACGAACCGAATCCCACGTCGCTCACACGGGGAAGTCGGCGCGCGCGGTTAATCCTAAGACGCGCGAAATATTCGGTTACAAAACGGCCCGAACAGATGGTAAGCGAGGGAGGTTAGGTAGGATAGATGGGATGTCAGTGAGGTCTTGAGGTAAGAGAGGTGCTGATGATTGGGAAACAGATGCATAGTGGGAATTTAAAGAAGAGCTATCAAAGATGAATAGGGGGATAGTTTAGGTGGTGCTATAATGCCGGTTTTACGGATAATGCGCCATTTAACAGCGTGATCGGGGTGTTTTCGATAATATCCTTTATTATATTAATAAGTTTGGCTCTTTTTTTTGTTTTCCGTCGTCGTCATAGTAAAGTCGTCTTTCTTTTTTTAAGAAAAGGGACTTTCATGTATTCGATTGGTTTGAAATTTGGTATGTATATGTTTTCAATGCGTTAGATTACGAATTTAATATCCATTTTTCAATTTGACCCTAAGTAAACACGATACTAAGACTGCATTGGACTTGTTTTAGGTCAAATTTGGAAAAGTTATTTTGATTTATCGGTTCTCTTTGAAATTTTGTAATCGTTGGTTTTTGAGGTCGCTAATTATGAATCCGACCTTACTTTTTGAATTTGACCTATGTAAGGTCTAATTAATTAAAGTGAAAAATTATTTTTTAACAGTTTTTTGTTGAACTAAGTGTAGGAGGGTTATGAGGTTGCTGTTTACAAATCCGAGCTTACTTTTTAAATTTGACCTATGTAAAGTTAACTCAACCCTTTGAGTCCCAGGTGACCATGGTGTAGTCGATCGGTTCTTTAATCGGGAAATAAGTGATTTTTATGAAAACCATAAATGATTTGGTGTTTTCATGAAAGACTTATTTTTTAAGAATCAAAGAAAAAAAGTCCGATTATTAAAATTTTTTGTAAAAAATTAAATATGTTCACTCAAAGTTGATCAAAGTCATGCTATCGACTATAGAGATTTAAATTATTAATTTTCATTAAATGTTAGTATGATCTTCATAGACGGTATCTGACACGACTTTTTAACTCAACATAGTAGCCGAGTACTCAATAATGGTCGAAATGCTCAATAATGACTGAATCAGTGACAAATAATCAAATATTATATCGGTCGAAACCTATAGAGTTTTTGGCATCCAATAATGGTGGCGCCATCTTTATTTATGACAAAAATTGGCCTGATCATGTACTCAACTACTATGTTGAGTCAAAAAGTCGTGTCAGATACCATCTATGAAGATCATATTTAATGAAAATTAATAATTTAAATCTCTATAGGCGATAGCATGACTTTGATCAACTTTGAGTGAACATATTTAATTTTTTTCAAAAAATATTAGTAATCGGATTTCGGATTCTTAAAAAATAAGTCTTTCCACGCATGAAAACACCAAATCATTTATGGTTTTCATAAAAGTAACTTATTTCCCGATTAAAGAACCGATCGAGTATACCATGGTCGCCTGGGACTTAAAAAGTTAATTAAAGTTAAAAATTATTTTAAAAAATTTTTTTGTTGAATTAAGTGTAGGAGTGCTTTTGAGGTCGCGATTATGAATCCGACCTTACTTTTCGAATTTGACCTAAAATAAGCATGATATTTAAGTTTTACATTCAAATTAATATTGAATTCAACCGAGCAAGCGTGTTAGCGCAGCGAGGTATAGATGCTAGTTCTTAAGGAGTTTTCCAGCCGATCGAGGTCATTAGTTATCTGATTTCGAATCGATCGATATTGGTTGAAAATGCGGATGGATTTGGATCTGGTGGCACGCTTGTAGAGTTAGTCACGGATTTCCATCTTATTGTGAATTAGTTAAGATGACTTTGTATTGATGATTCGGGCATTGGTTTTTTAAATAATTAAAAATCTAGTGAATATTAGTTCACCTAGAGTATTCCCTTAATTTTTAAATAAATGAAAAAATTGAGAAGAAAAAAATTGTCCCAGGTGAGATTCGAACACACGACCTCCTGCATTCCGGGCAGTCGCTCTACCACTGAGCTACCGGGCGATTGTGTGTTCATACTCTTCTAGTCAAATTTATTTTCTACTCAATTAAAAACCCGATTCCCCGTACCCACCCATTTTACCCATTGCGACCTACCTCTCAATCAGGGTCGATATTACTTATGTAAGTATATTCATACTCAACTTTGTATTGCCCAACGAATTTCAAATTAGTTAAGATGACTTTGTATTGATGATTCGGGCATTGGTTTTTTAAATAATTAAAAATCTAGTGAATATTAGTTCACCTAGAGTATTCCCTTAATTTTTAAATATATGAAAAAATTGAGAAGAAAAAAATGGTCCCAGGTGAGATTCGAACACACGACCTCCTGCATTCCGGGCAGTCGCTCTACCACTGAGCTACCGGGCGATTGTGTGTTCATACTCTTCTAGTCAAATTTATTTTCTACTCAATTAAAAACCCGATTCCCCGTACCCACCCATTTTACCCATTGCGACCTACCTCTCAATCAGGGTCGATATTACTTATGTAAGTATATTCATACTCAACTTTGTATTGCCCAACGAATTTCAAATTAGTTAAGATTACTTTGTATTGATGATTCGGGCATTGGTTTTTTAAATAATTGAAAATCTAGTGAATATTAGTTCACCTAGAGTATTCCCTTAATTTTTAAATAAATGAAAAAATTGAGAAGAAAAAAATGGTCCCAGGTGAGATTCGAACACACGACCTCCTGCATTCCGGGCAGTCGCTCTACCACTGAGCTACCGGGCGATTGTGTGTTCATACTCTTCTAGTCAAATTTATTTTCTACTCAATTAAAAACCCGATTCCCCGTACCTACCCATTTTACCCATTGCGACCTACCTCTCAATCAGGGTCGATATTACTTATGTAAGTATATTGATACTCAACTTTGTATTGCCCAACGAATTTCAAATTAGTTAAGATTACTTTGTATTGATGATTCGGGCATTGGTTTTTTAAATAATATTATAATTTTAACTGCCCGGAATGTAGGAGGTCGTGTGTTCGAATCTCACCTGGGACAATTTTTTTCTTCTCAATTTTTCCATTTATTTAAAAATTAAGGGAATACTCTAGGTAAACTAATATTCACTAGATTTTTAATTATTTAAAAAACCAATGCCCGAATCATCAATACAAAGTAATCTTAACTAATTTGAAATTCGTTGGGCAATACAAAGTTGAGTATGAATATACTTACATAAGTAATATCGACCCTGATTGAGAGGTAGGTCGCAATGGGTAAAATGGGTGGGTACGGGGAATCGGGTTTTTAATTGAGTAGAAAATAAATTTGACTAGAAGAGTATGAACAATCGCCCGGTAGCTCAGTGGTAGAGCGACTGCCCAGAATGCAGGAGGTCGTGTGTTCGAATCTCACCTGGGACAATTTTTTTCTTCTCAATTTTTTCATTTATTTAAAAATTAAGGGAATACTCTAGGTGAACTAATATTCACTAGATTTTTAATTATTTAAAAAACCAATGCCCGAATCATCAATACAAAGTCATCTTAACTAATTTGAAATTCGTTGGGCAATACAAAGTTGAGTATGATTATTGTGAATTGCTGGGGTGATGGAGGGCTTTCAGAGGGATTTTTTCTTAAGGGGTTTGGGTGGAACAAGGGTGTCAAAAGCAGCAAGCGTAATTCTAGTCAGATTGAGAGAAGGAGATTATTTTGTCTATCGAGCGAGTGATGAAGAGGTCTCAACAGGTGTGGTGGGGGGAGCCGTCATGTCATAAGAGGTGGTGAGTAGGCTTCCTATTTACAAAGAATAGGCAGTGTTCTTCTATTAGGTTGAGTAGAGAGGTAGATGAGAAACTGACGGTGGACATGTCTACATTAGGTCACCTGTTATGATAACATTCTCATATTTATGGAGTAGCGGGGAGAGAGTCAAAAATAAATAGGAAGGGACAGTTTCAGGAGGGCGGTATATGACAGAGAGAAGTAGTTTAGTAGATTTGAAGTTATAATGTCGATAATGAGAAATTCAAGTTGTGCTTGATATGGTCTTGGTGTAGGGGACGAGATGGTTGCGAATGTAGAGGGCTTAACACCTCCACCGGGTTTGCCGACTCGGTCACGATGAAGAAGGATGAACTTGGGTATGTCGTACATGTGTGTAGGGCATGGTTGCTGTGTTCAGTGAAGTGAAGGTATTCACTGAACATTCAGTCGACTTAAGACAACATATATATATACTGCGCTGTTGCCACGACTAGTCGCTGCAGATCAAATGACAATTCTAGAGAGTCTAATATGAAAATTAATAAATAAATAAATAATTCCTCAAGCTCTAAAACAAAAAAACTCAGACTATCACGGTTAAATTAATAAATAAATAAATAAATAAATAAACAAATAAAACACGAAGTTTGTGACAGTCCGCGATCGTAATTAAATCGTCGGTAACGATTTAGGATTTGGCGCGAGTCACGTGACTGTCGAACGCAGCTCAGAGCGGACCTCTGAGGTGGTAGAGCGGGAATCGGGAAGCCACTCGTAGTTTTCGTGTCCAAGTGTTCGCACGTACATGGAACTTAACTCGTCTCGGTTCGACGGCTAACCGGACTCCTCGGGAGTGGAATGTCGTCGAAGAGAGAGTTGGCAGAGACAGAAGGTGCGGGATCGATGGTCATCGCCCGGGAAGCATTCTTCTGTCTAGACGAGTCAACCGGCTTTTGGAAGCCGTGGACGTCGGGGAACCCGACCGACATCCGGCAGACACGCAAAGATCTGGAGATCGATTCATGGCAGATCTTGAAGCAGCTTACTCGTTACGAAAGTCAAGACAATGATTGACATTCGCGTCGCGCGTTGTTGTAGAGCCGTAGTGTGAGAGTGTGGTGTTATTTGTGAAGTTGTCATTTCACGTCATCGCCTGGACCGCTTTCCGACGGCTACTCGGCGACTCGAGTATGGTAGATATTGCGGCTGGTCGGCATCGTAGCCTGGCATTTTGTTTAGCCTGACGGCTTGGTATGAGGTGCACCTTAGCGACTCCGTAAGTTAATTGTAAATGTGCGAATGAGTGTGAATGCGTGTGAGTGTCCTTAGTACACTGTTATTGTCATAATCTTTGTTTTTCTCTTGCGCGCGTTAGCTGCCGATAGCAGCAGGAATTTGTGTGCGCGCCCAACGATTTAGAGAACATTAAAGATTCTTTTGTTTACTGGTTTAAACGACACCGAGTCGTAATTCGGAATTGGTATTATAGGTTTAGATTTGTTTTATTAAATTATTAAATTGTTAATTTAATTTTTATTGACTAAACCTAGTGTTCCTGCGAATCGATCCTGTTTTAATACCCGCACCCACTACCGATGAACGAACTAGCCGACCGCGTCGCGAAGTATACTAATATTCGCGGACGCGATTTCCTCATTTTATTATTTCAGGTCGACGAGTTGCAGTTCGACGAGTGCTTGGATCAGCACTAAGTACAGGTGATAAGGATTTAGTACGCACCGTGGGTAATTGTATCGGCTCATACAAACCCTTAAATCCACCCCTGTTACAAGTTTTAAACCAACAACATGCTGTGGTTTTTTTATTGAATTTTCTATGAAATAAATAAACAAATAATACCCCAAGCTCTAAAACCTCGGAACAAAGGTCGTCAAAAATTAATTTATTGATAAATAAATAAATAAACAAATAAAACACGAAGTTTTAAACCAACAAAATGCTGAGATTTTTGTATTGAATGTTCTATAAAATAAATAAACAAATAATACCCCAAGCTCTAAAACGACAAAACCCAGACCATCAAAGATTAATTTATAAATAAATAAATAAACATTTAAAACACGAAGTTTGAAACCACACGGAGAGAAGAGTCGGAGATCCGTTTACGAAATTGGGACCTAACCGGGTTGTCTTTGTGAAGCGCAATCGGGCTTCGAACTAGTTCGCAATCAGATTGCGAACTGCGCGAAGCCCGATATCGAACAGGCGAACGTAATCTGGGAGTGTCGCCCCAAGAGGGCGCCGCTTCGTTTACGATCTCAGTTCGACATCGGGCCTCTCGCCCGAGTTCGCAATCAGATTGCGAACTCGTTCGAAGCCCGATCGCGCTTAACTAAACACAAGCAGGCTATGTTCCAATTTCGTAAACGGATCTCCGACTCTTCTCTCCGTGCAACAAAATGCTGAGATTTTTTAATTGAATTTTCTATAAAATAAATAAACAAATAATACCCCAAGCTCTAAAACGACAAAACCCAGACCATCAAAGATTAATTTATAAATAAATAAATAAGTAAACAAATATAACACGAAATTTTTGAGAAATTCAAGTTGTGCTTGATATGGTCTTGGTGTAGGGGACGAGATGGTTGCGAATGTAGAGGGCTTAACACCTCCACCGGGTTTGCCGACTCGGTCACGATGAAGAAGGATGAACTTGGGTATGTCGTACATGTGTGTAGGGCATGGTTGCTGTGTTCAGTGAAGTGAAGGTATTCACTGAACATTCAGTCGACTTAAGACAACATATATATATACTGCGCTGTTGCCACGACTAGTCGCTGCAGATCAAATGACAATTCTAGAGAGTCTAATATGAAAATTAATAAATAAATAAATAATTCCTCAAGCTCTAAAACATAAAAACTCAGACTATCACGGTTAAATTAATAAATAAATAAATAAATAAATACACAAATAAAACACGAAGTTTTAAACCAACAAAATGCTGAGATTTTTTAATTGAATTTTCTATAAAATAAATAAACAAATAATACCCCAAGCTCTAAAACCTCGGAACAAAGGTCATCAAAAATTAATTTATTGATAAATAAAAAAATAAACAAATAAAACACGGAGTTTTAAACCAACAAAATGCTGAGATTTTTTAATTGAATTTTCTATAAAATAAATAAACAAATAATACCCCAAGCTCTAAAATCTCGGAACAAAGGTCGTCAAAAATTAATTTATTGTTAAAAAAATAAATAAACAAATAAAACACGAAGTTTTAAACCAACAAAATGCTGAGATTTTTTTATTGAATGTTCTATAAAATAAATAAACAAATAATACCCCAAGCTCTGAAACGACAAAACCCAGACGATCAAAGATTAATTTAGAAATAAATAAATAATTAAACAAATAAAACACGAAATTTTTAACGAACAAAAAGCTGAGATTTTTTAATTGAATTTTCTATAAAATAAATAAACAAATAATACCCCAAGCTCTAAAACCTCGGAACAAAGGTCGTCAAAAATTAATTTATTGTTAAAAAAATAAATAAACAAATAAAACACGAAGTTTTAAACCAACAAAATGCTGAGATTTTTTTATTGAATGTTCTATAAAATAAATAAACAAATAATACCCCAAGCTCTGAAACGACAAAACCCAGACGATCAAAGATTAATTTAAAAATAAATAAATAATTAAACAAATAAAACACGAAATTTTTAACGAACAAAAAGCTGAGATTTTTTAATTGAGTTTTCTATAAAATAAATAAACAAATAATACCCAAAGCTCTAAAACCTCGGAACAAAGGTCGTCAAAAATTAATTTATTGTTAAAAAAATAAATAAACAAATAAAACACGAAGTTTTAAACCAACAAAATGCTGAGATTTTTTTATTGAATGTTCTATAAAATAAATAAACAAATAATACCCCAAGCTTTAAAACGACAAAACTCAGACGATCAAAAATAAATTTAGAAATAAATAAATAAATAAACAAATAAAACACGAAGTTTTAAACCAACAAAATGCTGAGATTGTTTTATTGAATGTTCTATAAAATAAATAAACAAATAATACCCCAAGCTCTAAAACGACAAAACCCAGACCATCAAAGATTAATTTATAAATAAATAAATAAACATTTAAAACACGAAGTTTGAAACCAACAAAATGCTGAGATTTTTTTATTGAATTTTCTATAAAATAAATAAACAAATAATACTCCAAGCTCTAAAACGACAAAACCCAGACCATCAATCATTAATTTATAAATAAATAAACAAATAAAACACGAAGTTTTAAACCAACAAAATGTTGAGGTTTTTTTATTGAATTTTCTTTAAAATAAATAAACAAATAATACCCCAAGCTCTAAAACCTCGGAACAAAGGTCATCAAAAATTAATTCATTAATAAATAAATTAATAAACAAATAAAACCTAAAGTTTTAAACCAATAAAATGCTTAGGTTTTTTAATTTAATTTGTTGTTAAATAAATAAACAAATAATATTCTAAGGTTTTTAACCAGGGAACTAAGCCTGTCAAAAATTAATTTATTAATAAATAAGTGAATAAACAAATAAAACCCTAAGCTTCAAAACAACAAAACACTAGCTTTCTTGAAGGTGAATTGAATTTGTTGTAAAATAATTAAACAAATAATACTCCAAGCTCTAAAACTAAGACCGTCAAAAATTAATTTAGTAATGAATAAATGAATTAACAACTAAAACCTAAAGCTTTTGAACTAAACGCTGGGTTTTTTAAATGAATTAATTTAATCTAACGCTCAAGGTTTCAAGGTTTTAGAGCTTGAGCTATTATTTGCTTACTTATTTATTAACAAATTCAATTAAAAATATCGGACGTTTCGTCGTTTTTAAGCTTCTGGTTTTATTGTTTTATTAATTTTTTTTTTTAAACTAATCTTTGACAAGCTGTGCTCCGTGGTTTTGGAGCTTTGAGGCATTATTTGTTTATTTATTTTATAGTAAATCCAATAAAAAAACCTCAGCATTTTTTTGGTTTAAAACTTCGTGTTTTATTTGTTTATTTATTTATTTATTTGTTTATAAATTAATCCTTGGTGGTCTTAGTTCAGTGGTTTTAGAGCTTGGGTATTATTTGTTTATTTAATATACAAAAAATTCAAATAGAAAACTCAGCATTTTTTTGTTATAAAACTTCGGGTTTTATTTGTTTGTTCATTTATTTATAATAAATCAAGTTCCCCGGTTTGAAGCGTCGGGTTTAATTTGTTTATTTATTTGTTTATTAATAAACTTAACTGTGATTGTCTTAGTTCCCTGGTCTAAAAGCTTAGACTATCATATGTTTATTTATTTTACAACAAATTTAAATAGAAAACTCAGCATTTAGTTGTTATAAAACTTCGAGTTTTATTTGTTTATTTATTCATTTATTAATAAATTAATTTTTGACGACCTTTGTTCCGAGGTTTTAGAGCTCGGGGTAATAATTAATTATTTATTTTATAGAAAATTCAATTAAATAATCTTAGCATTTTGTTAGTTTAAAACTTCATGTTTTATTTGTTTACTTATTTATTTATTTATAAATTAATCTTTGATGGTCTGGGATTTGTCGTTTTAGAGCTTGGGGTATTATTTGTTTATTTATTTTATAGAAAATTCAATTAAAAAATCTCAGCATTTTGTTAGTTTAAAACTTCGTGTTTTATTTATTTATTTATTTATCAATAAATTAATTTTTGACAACCTTGGTTCCGAGGTTTTAGAGCTTGGGGTAATATTTGTTTATTTATTATATAGAAAATTCAATAAAAAAATCTCAGCCTTTTGTTGGTTTAAAACTTCGTGTTTTATTTGTTTATTTATTTATCAATAAATGAATTTTTGACGACCTTTGTTCCGAGGTTTTAGAGCTTGGGGTATTATTTGTTTATTTATTTTATAGAAAATTCAATTAAAAAATCTCAGCATTTTGTTGGTTAAAAATTTCGTGTTATATTTGTTTACTTATTTATTTATTTATAAATTAATCTTTGATGGTCTGGGTTTTGTCGTTTTAGAGCTTGGGGTATTATTTGTTCATTTATTTTATAGAAAATTCAATTAAAAAATCTCAGCATTTTGTTGCACGGAGAGAAGAGTCGGAGATCCGTTTACGAAATTGGAACATAGCCTGCTTGTGTTTAGTTAAGCGCGATCGGGCTTCGAACGAGTTCGCAATCTGATTGCGAACTCGGGCGAGAGGCCCGATGTCGAACTGAGATCGTAAACGAAGCGGCGCCCTCTTGGGGCGACACTCCCAGATTACGTTCGCCTGTTCGATATCGGGCTTCGCGCAGTTCGCAATCTGATTGCGAACTAGTTCGAAGCCCGATTGCGCTTCACAAAGACAACCCGGTTAGGTCCCAATTTCGTAAACGGATCTCCGACTCTTCTCTCCGTGTGGTTTCAAACTTCGTGTTTTATATGTTTATTTATTTATTTATAAATTAATCTTTGATGGTCTGGGTTTTGTCGTTTTAGAGCTTGGGGTAATATTTAATTATTTATTTTATAGAAAATTCAATTAAAAAATCTCAGCATTTTGTTAGTTCAAAACTTCGTGTTTTATTTGTTTACTTATTTATTTATTTATAAATTAATCTTTGATGGTCTGGGTTTTGTCGTTTTAGAGCTTGGGGTATTATTTGTTTATTTATTTTATAGAAAATTCAATTAAAAAATCTTTGCATTTTGTTGGTTTAAAACTTCGTGTTTTATTTGTTTATTTATTTATTTATTTATTTATTTATTTATTTATTTAACCGTGATAGTCTGAGTTTTTTTGTTTTAGAGCTTGAGGAATTATTTATTTATTTATTAATTTTTATATTAGGCTCTCTAGAATTGTCATTTGATCTGCAGGGACTAGTCGTGGCAACAGCGCAGTATATATATGTTGTCTTAAGTCGACTGAATGTTCAGTGAATACCTTCACTTCACTGAACACAGCAACCATGGTATAGGGGTGTTTGGTTCAAAGTGTGATTCGGTGAGCACAATGATATAGTATTTTTCTACAGAAATCTGGAGTCTAAGCTCTGTGAAGTAAGCAGAAAGATGACTAATATTTACGTGAGCAATATGAAGATGATGGATGTGTTTGATGGACGGTGAGATGGTGGTGAGGGGTGTTGGGGAGGGATTAAGAGTGGGCGTTGCGAATTGCTTGTGCCTCATAAAGATGAGTGATTTGAAGGAAAGTCAAATGAATCGTGGTTTTCGAGGTCCATTAAGTAGTCTAGCCGCCATATAGAAGGTTTTACGTGCAAGTTCGCGCCACGACGGCAACCCTGGTTTAAAAGACGTATTTCGATGTCCTCTTTCGAATTAACCAAGGTTGCCGTGCTCAAAATTACAATAACAACAATTAAACAACAATTTGTATATTTTCATCATACTATATATACACGCAAGACCCCTTTATATGTCGTATGCGTCTTGGTGAAATGGTTAGAGGTCTTACCTCTGACCCGGGAGACCGGGGTTCCATTCCCACTACGATTGATTTTTTTTTTTTTTTTTTAGGTTCGTTAAATAAAAAAAATTTTTAATTTTTATTTAATAATTTTCGTTTTTATTTTATACCGTTGAACATATGTACAATAATTATAATTCTTGAAAATCAGTATTTAAAAGCAAACAACTCTTAATTTAACTAAAATTACGTAAACAATGAAAAACTCTGTATTTGACAAAAATAAACAATAATTTTTAATCCGACATTGATTCTTCTAGGATGGATTCAGAATCGCAATCGTTGTATTTGTTTTTGCACGTATTAGTCTTTTTGCAATAACAAAATGAACAGCACTATATACTAGCTGCAACTCAAAAGCTTTTTTTAAAAAATTGATTAATTTTGTGAATATTTTATTTAAATTTTTAATACATATTTTCAAGAAATTATTTTATATATTTATATATGTTCAACGGTATAAAATAAAAAAGAAAATTATTAAATAAAAATTAAAATTTTTTTTATTTAACAAACCTAAAAAAAAAAAAAAAAAAAAAAAAAATCAATCGTGGTGGGAATGGAACCCCGGTCTCCCGGGTCAGAGGTAAGATCTCTAACCATTCCACTAAGACGTATATGACGTATGATGGGGTCTTGCGTGTATATAAAGTATGATGAAAATATACAAACTGTTGTTTAATTGTTGTTATTGTAATTTTGAGCACGGCAACCCTGGTTAATTCGAAAGAGGACATTGAAATACGTCTTTTAAACCAGGGTTGCCGTCGTGGCGCGAACTTGCACGTAAAACCTTCTATATGGCGGCTAGACTAAAGGTGGAGATGGAGAGGGGCTGTTTGGAGCGGGATAAATCAAGCTCGGTGAAGATGTCCAACGATTCACCGTTTTGCGTACCTACCAAGAATAGCTTGTTTCCGCGGGTCATGGGGCCAGGAAGTAGAAATTTAAGGCGGGCTTTTTGGAAAGTTTGTAATAGAATGGTTTTGAAAAGGCGTTCATATAGATGGGGCGGTTTTCGCCGTAGCCAAAAATTTGAACGTCAGTGACGTCGATTAGCCTGGATTCATGTGTCATAACGAAATCACGAGTTTCGGGGCTAGAGAATTTGGATGGAGGGGTGAGTGGACGGGGAGAAGGGTTGTGTTGACGCTGGGATGATTTGTAGTTCCAGGGGCGGGCAATGAGGATACAGTAATGCCTCACTATTCGCGGTTAATTCGTTCCACAAAAGTACCACGAATACCGAAACCGCGAATACGAAGACACCAGTCCTATGGTAAAAGAGAGATTATTTATGTGGTCTCTTTTACACAGTGTAACTGCGATCTGCAACACTGACGCTGGGCAGCTGATGTGTGTTGTGGCAGAAGAGCAGACTGCAGTGCCATGGCAGAATAGGGAGCGTATGCCAGCGGTTGCGGTGCTCAGGGGAGCCAACAGCGCCGTTGAAAAACTCTCTTGTGCTGAGTTGATCCCAAAAGAGAGAGAGAGAGAGAGAGAGAAAGAGAGAAACACGCAACCGTTACTTCCTGGGTGAATCATTCTCCCTGGAGGTCTGAAAGAGTCCAGCGAGGCTCGCAGCTACGGATTCCTGACGGTCGTGATCTGGGTCACTCGCCGCGTGACGAGGACATTTTTTATTTTACTTTTATTACGGCTGCTTGTGTATACAATATAGCTAGAGTATAGTAGGTATTGGCATCTAGTAGGAGGAGAAATTGTAGGCCCTTGCATGCAAAATCCCATAGAGTAATTTTAGTTCGAGAAGTTTCCACCAAATTTTTGTAAGTTGGTTTTTACTCCGGGCGCTGAGGCCGATTTTGTACAATTTTTAGGTCCCCGGAATTTTACAGCTCATATCTATGTTTATTGGCCACCTGAACACGAATATTTAGGTTAGAAATCCCAAAAGTTGTTCAAAAATTTGTTATTAAGAATTTTCATAAACAATTTAAAAAAAAAAAAAAAAATTTCGTAATCTTAGGCCAAAATAAATAGTTTTTGCGTGCAAAATCGTTGAAAGTGGAAAAAACGCTTTTTCGGTCATTTGTGGTTATTTGTTACTAAAAACGTAAGCAATTTTTTTTTTATTCTAAAGTGCTAAAAGTCATTATAATACATCGAACTTTAATTGTGAACAAAAAAAATGAGTCATGTTTACTTAAACATCACATTTTTATTCATTTAAAATTGTCATTACTGCAGACGTGCCAGTCGTTCTTTCTCGGCTGGCGCTCGACGCGATGCGGCACTTGATCCGACCACGACATCTTTGTTATTAAGTTAAAACGAAGTCCATAAAGTTCAAGAAATTTATTTTGTTTTGTTTATGTAAATTGAAAATGTTGATTTAAATTTGTTTAAATATAATATTCATTTTATAATAATTTAAAATCCAGAGAAAGAACGACTGGCACGTCTGCAGTAATGACAATTTTAAATGAATAAAAAAGAGATGTTTAAGTAAACATGACTCATTTTTTTTGTTCACAATTAAAGTTCGATGTATTATAATGACTTTTAGCACTTTAGAATAAAAAAAAATTGCTTACGTTTTTAGTAACAAATAATCACAAATGGCCGAAAAAGCGTTTTTTCCATTTTCAACGATTTTGCACGCAAAAACTATTTATTTTGACCTAAGATTACGAAATTTTTTTTTTTTTTTTTTTTTTTTTTTTAAATAGCACATTTTTTAAATTGTTTATTAAAATTCTTAATAACAAATTTTTGAACTACTTTTGGGATTTCTAACCTAAATATTCGTGTCCAGGTGGCCAATAAACATAGATATCAGCTGTAAAATTCCGGGGACCTAAAAATTGTACAAAATCGGCCTCAGCGCCCGGAGTATTTACGGTTGCTCATGCTAGATGCCAATAGTGTGATAGGTAGTAAGTTAAGTATAGAAGCTACACTATAAAACAATTATAATTCAATTTTATTCATAGAAGATTTATTTAGTTGCTTATGATTAATAATTATTGTTTAAGTTTTTTTAATTGCCGTTTTGTAAAGAAAGCTTGTTTGAAACGTAGCTGCAAAAACAGTAGCAAAAAGTGCAATTTTGTTGAGTGAATGCTTATGTATTGTTAGTTTTTTTTTTTTTTTTTTTTTTTTTTTTTTTTTGACAAAACATGACCATGTATTTAATAAGAATTAGATTAAATGCATTTCAGAAAAAAAAATAATGATAGTAAATGATTAAAATGTTAATAAAAAAGTAACTTAAAAATTAAACAAACTAAAAACTGACACAAAATATTTCATTTGAATTTGTAACAACTTCTGATGGTAAACTTAGAAAAAACGTAATTTATTAATAATCACTTGGATCCACTGGTGAACGGATATCGTCGATTTTTAAAATCATCTTGACTAACTGTGTTGCCAATAAAATTTGTTGAGTCTTGCTTTTAAGTGATTCTATCACGTTTTGTACTTTCATGTCTGAAATTAAAAAAAAATCATTACAATTAAATAAAATTAAAAAATGTTTTTTTATCTAAGGGATTTCCTGAATTTTTGGCAAGATTACAGAATTTTAGAAAGAATATATTAGATGAAATGAAGAATAAAAGAATAAATTCTGCCTCCTTTTATTAATTTCTTAAAAACATCCTTAAATTGAATGTTCATTTAAAATTACGATTTCTTTGGCTTTAAATTATGGTTTCTAACTTTATTAGAGTGAATTAAATTTTTAGAAAGTTGAAACCACCATCGCCTAAATGGTAGAAATTTTTCAGTAAACTTTGGGTTGAAAAATGTTTACGATACACTTGAAAAATTAATCGGAAAATTCCCATTCCGTCTATTTTGAGAATACTCTACAAGATCCTGTAGTTTAAAATACCAAAAAAATTCCAATCCAAATTTACAGAGGATAGAAATTTTATTTCTTTACCATCGGAAAGTTGATAAATTGAGGACGTTGCATATGAAGTTTTCAAATTTCTTTAAAACTATTATTGCGATTTTTATTGACAAAATTGTGGCCAAGAAATTTGAACATAAATTAACGCACTGCGGCCAATGACAGAACCGACATTAAAAAAACGAGTTTATTTTAAAACTGAATACAATTTGAGGATAAAAAAGTAGGTAATATTTGGTTTATGATTATATTTCCAATATTAAAACTGTGAGATTCGAAATATTAGTCCCATTATACCGACAGGGTCCGAAATACAAATAGAGTTATCGAAAAATTAAAAAGAACACAATATTATACTCAAAATTTTAAGAGTAAAGTATACTTGGCGTTTTTTTTTGGTACACCGTTTTTGTATAAAAATTCATTGAAGTTGGACCAGTCATTGATATCAGTTTTGCCATTGACCTCAGTGCAATAATCGAGGCAATAATTTATGTTTTATTGGCCGCCATTTCGTCAAAAAAATCGCAACAATAATTTTAAAAAAGATTCGAAAACGTCAAATCTAACATCCTCAATTCATCAACTTTCCGACGGCAAAAAAAAATTTTCCACCCTCCGTAAATTTTTATTGAAAAAAAAATACATAACAAAATGTGTTGAGTATGTTATAATGATTTTCCGAAATTCTGAAAATTTTCAAAAGGCCATACGAAAATTTCACTTAAAAAAAAAAAAACTTTTTTTTTTTAAATCTGTAACATCCGTGGGTTCCAACCGATTTGGATGAAAATTTAATGGTGATTGCAAAAATTTTGCAACTGAAAATTAATTTTTATCCCAAATTACTCTTACTTCACTTATTATGGACCCTTGCATTTAAAATATAAAGTATCGATAATTGGTTCAAAACTATCGAGAACTTAATTTATGAAAATCAAGCCTTAAAAACGTCTCCTTCCTATCAAAAGCGCGATGTTGTGGTGTCTGCTAGTATTAAAAAGTTGACTCGTTAAGGTAGTTGTCAAGTGAACCCAGTTTGCCCCAGTTTTTTTGTGATTGACACTAAAATGCTCCTCTTAAAACAAAGAATAAGATGACGTAAAATTTAGGTAGGCAAGCGGGGCTAAATTTTAAGAGTTTTAAGAATTTTAAGTTCAAAGTTTTTAAAATTTACACGTGCGGCATAGTAATCGGGCTCGCCGACGGTATTTTTTTCACATTTTGATCAGCCATAACCTCAAAAATGCCCCAGTTTTTTCAAAATTTCAGTATGTTACAGCTGATTAAATTCTAAACAACTTTCTCGCTCACATTTGACCAAGCGGAACTAATTTTCGAGATATTTTAATCCAAAGTCGAAAAATCTTCGTTTGTGTGCAATAGGACGGGGCTTAATTTTTTTTTATTTCTTTTTTGATGAGCGCAGGGTAAAAATCGCTTCTTTACACCTAAAAAGTCATGCTCATGCCGAAAAAAAAATTTTCAAACCCTTTTTTAACGTGCCTCAAGGCCCCTGAAGTTTCCCATGGGATTTGCACGTAAAAAACGGGTCAAAATGTTTATTGTTCAAAAACAAGATGAAAATTTAAAATTTTTTACATCAATACTATATAGATCGATGTATTTTTTCGCCCTGAATCGAATGGCAGCATTGTTTTTTGAAGATTCCTTGATTTTTAAAAACTACAGGCAAAAAAGTGCGAAATAACATGAATAATCGTTAAAAAAACGGGTTTTTCGAATAAAAATTGTAGAGATAATGGAATTTTTTTTCTTTTAACATCATATTTCCATGTATTTTTTCCCCAGAAACCTAGTGGCAGTATTACTTTTAAAGGGTTCCTGAATTTTGAAACATTACAAGCAAAAAAGTGCGAAATAATAAGAAAAATCGTAAAAAAAACGTGTTTTGCGAATAGAAATTATAGATGTAATGAAATTTTTTTCTCGTAACAACTCATTTTCATTAATTTTTACCCTCCAAAACCAGTATAATTATTATTTTCACTCAATTCTGTCAAAAAAATTTTATTATAAAAAATCAAAGAAATAATGTAAAAATATCGTAAAAAAAAATCTAATTTTGCATTAAAAAAAGAAAAAGATTTCTACCCAAAATGAATTTTTTTAAATCTTTTTCTATAAATTTGTATCTTTTCATTAAAAATTAATTAATAAAATAAAAAGTAGCTTTCATTTCGAAATTGAATAATAATATTTAACTTGTAGTTTTTAAACAAAACACAGATTCACTATATTTTCTTCCTTCCTGAAATCAAGAAAGTCCTAAATTAAATTAGATGTAAAATTGAAAAAAAATATGTATTGAACCCAAAATAAAATATGAATTAAATAATTTTAATTAGAAAACGAAATAATTTTTTTTATTATTGTTTAATTAAAATCGTTTGTTAAAATCCCTTATTTTTAATATTTACATTGTAAATATTGAAAAAAAAATATGTATTGAACCCAAAATAAAAGATGAATTAAATAATTTTAATTAGGAAATGAAATGATTTTTATTATTATTGTTTAATTAAAATCAATTGTTTAAAATCCCTTATTTTTAATATTTACAATGTAAATATATGTAATGTATTTTATTTTGGGTTCAATACATATTTTTTTTCAATTTTACATTTAATTTAATTTAGGACTTTCTTGATTTCAGGAAGGAAGAAAATATAGTGAATCTGTGTTTTGTTTAAAAACTACAAGTTAAATATTATTATTCAATCTCGAAATGAAAGCTACTTTTTATTTTATCAATTAATTTTTAATGAAAAGATATAAATTTATAGAAAAAGATTTAAAAAAATTCATTTTGGGTAGAAATCTTTTTTTAATGCAAAATTATTTGATTTTTTATAATAAAATTTTTTTGACAGAATTGAGTGAAAATAATAATTATACTGGTTTTGGAGGGTAAAAATTAATGAAAATGAGTTGTTACGAGAAAAAAATTTCATTACATCTATAATTTCTATTCGCAAAACACGTTTTTTTTACGATTTTTCTTATTATTTCGCACTTTTTTGCTTGTAATGTTTCAAAATTCAGGAACCCTTTAAAAGTAATACTGCCACTAGGTTTCTGGGGAAAAAATACATGGAAATATGATGTTAAAAGAAAAAAAATTCCATTATCTCTACAATTTTTATTCGAAAAACCCGTTTTTTTAACGATTATTCATGTTATTTCGCACTTTTTTGCCTGTAGTTTTTAAAAATCAAGGAATCTTCAAAAAACAATGCTGCCATTCGATTCAGGGCGAAAAAATACATCGATCTATATAGTTTTGATGTAAAAAATTTTAAATTTTCATCTTGTTTTTGAACAATAAACATTTTGACCCGTTTTTTACGTGCAAATCCCATGGGAAACTTCAGGGGCCTTGAGGCACGTTAAAAAAGGGTTTGAAAATTTTTTATAAAGAAGCGATTTTTACCCTGCGCTCATCAAAAAAGAAATAAAAAAAAATTAAGCCCCGTCCTAGTGTGCAAGTTAGAGCACGCCGCTGCATGTGTGCGCGTACACAGATACGTAAGTTGCGTAAGTGTGCGACGGACTAACTTTTGAGAGTGACTGTAACTTGACAACTACCTTAAGGTAGTTACAACTCATGTACACGGACAGAAAAAAAACAGTAATTTACTGTGGTAAGCTAACACGAAAAAGTCGTGTGTTAACCTTACGCAGAAAAAATCCTAAGCGCTACTGTAGCCGAGCCAATCAAAATCACTCTGGTCACACCTGATTGCCTGATTGGTTCGGCTACAGTAGCGCTTAGGATTTTTTCTGCGTAAGGTTAACACACGATTTTTTCGTGTTAGCTTACCACAGTAAATTCCTGTTTTTTTTTCTGTCCGTGTATATAGGTAACCTAAAATATAGTTATAGACGCTCGTGGCCCCCACTCCGACGCCACCAACGGCGCAGCACCAAATCGTAGAGAAATCACACATTTTTCATTCTTTTCGATTCATTATCTCAGAAATTAATATCGCTTCCTACATTTATTTTTGTACCTCACGATTTTTTAGATCTTGCCCTAAAAGGAAATCTGTTTTTTTTTTAAATATTTTAAGAAATTTGAGTTTGCAAACCGAGAATAACCTTTAAAATTGTACGAATTATTATGCTCAGCATAAGAATACCGTATAAAAAATTGAAACTTCTGAACTCAACATCTCAAAATAAAGTATGGCTTGAGAGTATAGGAAAAATACCAGCGTGTAGAGGACACAAAAAAACTATACCTGTGCAAAGTTATACAGATTTTTTAAGAAACTCAATTTTTTGGTAACTACCTTAAAGTTGTTTCTTAAATTTTTTTTCGTAATTGTTTTCAAACTATCTATTATTGGAGTTGAAAATAAATATAAAAAAAAAAAAAAAAAAAAAAAAACATTTAAAAAATGAAAGAAGTGTCTGGTTTGCGAATAATTTAGAAGAAAAAACTTATAACCTCAACAAGCGTTAACTTCCTTACCGACAGCGCTCATTGCATATGAACCTGAAAAAATGTTGCCTTGCATCCCAAAATCGGTGCATGGCATTAAAAAATCAGTGCTCAGACCTGAAAAAATGGTGTCAGTCACTCAGATTTTTTGTGCTATCTGAAGAACTACTTTTTGACCACCAACGACTTTCCGTGAATGGGAATTTTTTCGATGAATTTTTCAAGTTCATCATAAACATTTTTTAACCCAAAATTTAACGACAAATTTCTGCCATTCAGGCGTTAATGGGTTGAACATGAATATAATACGCTATTGAATTGGTAATGCAATAAGATACGTGATTGAGCTATTAATTTAACGTTGCTTTATCTGAAACTGTCGTGTGGATCTGTTTGAATTACTTTTTGACGTATTTATTAATTTTTTCAAAACTTTTAGGCATAAAGATTATAAACTTCTTTGCAATGCATCAAAGCGATTTTTTCTGCATAATTTTTCTACTTTTTTTTTTTTTTTTTTTTTTAAAGTCCAAGAATTAAAAATAATTAAAACGGGATTCTTAGATGCATACCACAATTTTAGATAAAGCAATGTTAAACTGATAGCTCAATGTATATTTCATTGCACTATCGATTTAATAAGTATTATATTGCACATGCATTTCAATAATGAAATTTATTGCACAGATTAGTTAAATTGACCTTATTGCTGACGACATTATTTTTAATAATCTATGTTGAAATCGAAATTTGAGAGTACTGAACAGGTTACAATAAAATTATTTTGAGTGTACACTTAGAATATCGTTGGAATTACTCTTTGGATACAACAAAAAATTATTTTTGAAATTTCCCTGAAAAATGTATAACCAAAAAATAATTAATATAGTGTAATAAACGTATTAGCCGGAATTAAATCCTACACTCAATAAAAAATAAAATTAAATTAAAAAAATATTCAAGAACATATCTTTTCATTAAGATGCCCAAAATGCAAATAAAGAAAATTTTTAAATAAAAAATTATTAAGATAAGGCTTAGGTTATTAAAACTTCTGTGACAAGCAGTGAATATTCAACACTACTTACCACAAGTACCACGATTCATACAATCAATGCCATAACTGTGGTTATTTTCCGCTATCTGCTTTGCTTTCACTTCTGAAACAGCATCGACTGGCGATAATCCACTGTTTTCAGCAAGAGCCATTGGTATAGCTTCAAGTGCATCTCCAAAAGCTCGGTATGCATATTGTTCAATTGACCCGACCTTATCTGCATTGATATGACATGCTAGAGCACAAGCAATTTCAGAGGCTCCACCACCGTAAACAATTTTTTCATTGGCCACTAAATTTCGAACTGTGCAGAGAGCATCGTGCATTGATCGCTTGGCTTCTTCAATAATCTTGAAAAAAAATAATAATAATAATAATAATAGAAACGTTCTTATTTTTTTCTATCTTAAACATTTTATAACTATAACAAGCTTGTAATCTCTGGGTTCAAATATTTTATAAAAATGAAATAAAAATTTATGTGACGGGCGGATGGACAAAAAATAAGAATACTGCGTATATAGTGGATTATTACAATTTTTAAGAAAACGCTTATGTAACTGGATACTTATCAATTATGTTTAAAGATTAAAAATTTAATTATTAAACTAAAAATTTATAGGGTAAGTTGAGGCGTTTGTACGAGGGGGAGGGGGGGGGGGGGTATTAGTGCGAATCCAAATGATTATTTATTATTGAAGTTTAGAAAAATTTTTCAAAAGTTAAAAAAAAAATACTCAAAAAATATGTTTTTTATAGGCGAACGTGATAGACACCTCAATTTTTTCTTAAAATCAATCATGATTTAATTAGAAATAATACCCATATTTTAGGCTCACACAAACAGCCTAGCATACAGTGATGACTGATGGCTGTTAATGCGACTAGCCTAACCCCAAATACGTTCTCTTTGGATCGCACCAACAGCCGAGCGCTCGCACAAGGACCCTTACTTTTTTTTATTTTAAAGGAACATTTTTGTTTTTAAAAAACAAATATTAAATGTTGTTAAAAAAAGAAACTGCTTCTAAATAGTTTGAAATTTAATTTAAAAAATAAAAAATAAAAGTTTGAATATATTAAATAGTTTTTTTTTACAAGCATTTGGAGTTTGGAGTACCCTGGTTGTACCCCAACTTACCTTATGTATTACTTTTGTAAAAAGTCTGGTCAGTTAAAAATGTTGATACCACTGAAATTTTCCTTACTTGCAAAAAATCGATTTATTTCATGTGATTAACTTACCATTTTGTTACTTCCACGAATAAAAATTGTTACAGCACGAGAGTTTTTACATTCTTCAATAACCAGCATTCTGTCTTTAGTTGTACCAAATGTCATTTCTTTGACAACTCCAGCATATCCAAGTTTTTCTGGTGTCAGTTCTTCAAAACGAGGAACGATTCGCCCTCCAGTTGCAATCGCTATTAACTAAAAATTTATATATATTTTTTAAAAGCATTAAATTTTTATATTCAACTCTTTTATTTTAATAACTCCAATATTTAACAATATTAGCCCTCAGATCTCATAATCATTGATCATTAAAGCCACTGTAAAGGATCATCTTATAACAATAGCACTTAAAAATTTTTCTTAATTCAAGAAAACTTAAAATACTTATTAAATAATACAGAGCAAAAATTATTAAGATACTATTATCACATGAAAATCGTTTACCCTTTTCTGTTGCGCTTTGTCCTCATTGGGCAAGAAAAACAACTTAATTTTATTGATTTTTATGTCTTTAAAATACTTGCTTCAATTTCTGGACCTCCAACCCACCTAACAGCAGGTAGTTTGTTCTGATGAAGAAGATGGTTAGCTTCATCATCAAAGCCCCACTGACAGATGGCTAAATTAGCTCCAGCCTCTTTAACTTTGGAAACCATTTCAATAAATTTTTCTCTTTCATAATTTCTCAAAGCTTTATAATCTTCAACCGAAGTTACATCAAGCTTATGCTTTGTTTTTGGCTTAGGGGGTTCAAATGGGCATGTTAGAATAGCAAGCTTCACATCTTTTAATACCTACAATAAAATTTAAGCAAAATAATTTAACTACAAGAGATTTTCAACTACTAAAAATCTTACTTTAGGCATTTGAGGATGACTGAAATCTTTATCGATAATAACACCACGAACTAGCATAGTGTCATCAAGTCGGCCACCAACTTTTCCTTCTACTTTTATAAGTTCAAAGTTAACATCACGTGTTTCTAAGTCCGCCACTGCCATGACTGCATTTACAGCAATTTCTGCCATTTTCTTATGACATTTATTTACACTGAGAAACAAAAAAAAAATAATAAATTTTTTAAGCTATGTATTTATTAAAACAAGAAATTTATATAAAACTCATTCTTTATATAGTACAACTTAATCAGTTTGAAATTTTTAAAGATTTGAATTCATATCTACAAGTAAAAATTAAACTGTAAAATTTCAATACTTTAGGTCTTTTAGTCTTCTCTGTGAAACACAATGTCACAAATAATAATGATAATAATAATAATAATAATAATAAAATATTTATTTCAACAGTAATCACAAGCACATTATTTAACTTATTTTTTTAAATCAAAAGTTATTAATAAATAATGACTTGGTCAAATCATATATGTTTAATCTTACATTTTGGATCCTAGAGTAGTCATTGCAACCTTAATTAAAGGCTCGAGGTTGTTTGGATTTACTGGAAACTTTTCAGCAATCTGATTTAAAACATCAGTGGCACACTTTGCAGCTTGTTCAAATCCATCAGCTATTCTGATTGGATGAATACCTTTATCTAGTAATATTTCTGCTTGCTCCAGAAGAGCTCCAGCAAGAACAACAACACCAGTTGTCCCATCACCGATTTCATCATCTTGTGATTGAGAGAGTTGAACCATTAACTTAGCTATTTCATGATCTACATCCATTTGCTTAAGAATTGTAGCACCATCATTTGTAACGGTAATATCACCATCGCTACTGACCATAAGCTTATCTAAGCCTTTGGGTCCTAAGGATGTCTTTAGGATACTAGCAATGTTACGAGCTGCTGTGATATGAGACTAAAAAATAGGTTTAAAGATTTTACAATAAAGAATTTCATTTAAATAAAATATTATTTTAAAATTATTAGCATAAAAAACATGAAAAACAATACAAACATTGATTTGTAAAAATACACACCTACTGGTGTTACCCAAAATTACCATTTATGGTCAAGAGTTCTAAATTTTTAAATAAATAAAACAAAAAACCTTGATAAAATTTATAAAAAGTATCAATGCTTCTATTAATATTTCTAAAATTCTAATGTTTCAGATGAAACTAAATATATTAAACAGAAACCTGTAAACAAATATCTATTTGACAATTAAAAAATGTCAGTTTTAAATAACGAAGCAGCCATTTTTTTCAATCACGTGTTCATAGCCTAACATTATAAAAGTACCATTTAAACACACAAAATAGTACATTAAAAAAATATATATTGAAATAAAATATTTTAATTTAGTATGAAAAACTGAAAAATATTTTAAACGCTTCACCAATAACTAAAATTTAAGTTTGAAAATTTTAAAATAGGTTACACACACCTTGACTGCATCGTGACCGGTGAGTCTTTTCTGTTTGTCCTGATCTCTTAAAATTATGAAAGGACGTCCAAATTCGTCGAAAGCGATCGAACCAGGTATTGCCGTCATTTTTTTGCTTTAATTACTGAGTTTTATTAGTATGAGTTTACGATAAAATTTACTCGAATATCTTCCACGAGGTTTCACAGAAACTCTATGGCAATGGCAGCCATGTTAAAAAACGCTCCTGAATGAGAGACCAGTGAGAGACTCGAGATTCGAGAGTCGCGAGTCGAGAATAGTGGGTCTGCCGGAAACTCGCTGGAAGGGTGCACTAAAACTAATATAAAATATTCAAAAATCACTATATTGAACTAGAAAAATTCATTTAAAATAATAATATGTATATAATTCTTACTCGACCGACACATTAAATTAAAAGAGTTATAGTTAATAAAAGTTAAAACATATAATTTCATTAAGTAATCACAATTTAAATTTATAAGTTATAATTTAATCCAGTATCAAAATTTTTTTTTCTCGTTTTATTAAAATTCAATTTTTTTAATGCGTTGATTGAGTAAGTGCATTATTATTTTTAAGTTTAGTAGATGATTTTTGAATATTTTATTTTAGTTCTACTGCTCTGCAACAAATCACACAATTAGAGTAAAACTCGTCGATTTCAAGATTTTTGATTTTAGTGCATCCTTTAGTTTATATTAGTGATCTAAAATTAAAATAAACTATTGATTAATTAAATCATTGGAGTGTAACTTGTCGTTATTCTATTTCTTGATTTTATTTTACATATTGCTAGTATTATTAAATTGAAATAAGTCCAGACTAACTATCTTGCGATAAGCAATAATATAGAGAATTTTTTTCTTATGATTCCACCCACATAGTATTTCGCACGCAGTATAATAGGCATCATACGCGTCTAGTGCACATTATAAAAAATTGGGAATCGGTCTATACCGAGCCCACGCAGTAGGCAAAAAGAGTCTTTTACACTGTGACGGTGTGACCGAGCCCGCGAGCCGCATTGGCAGCATGGTGAAATAAAGTTAAAAGGTGTGGACTATGGAGCTTCTAAGCTTCATAAGGCTTTTTACCAAGCAGACGATTTTTCATAACCCTTTTCTCGCTTATGATGAAAAATTGATTTTTTTGGTAGTATTATCGAGGAAATAATTAAAATTTGTTTGTTGATTAAATCTTGAAAATCATCAGATAAAAACAAAAATTGTTAAAAAAAAATTTGAAAAGTTTAAAAGATTAAATGATGTGTATAACGTTTTTAGCTTGGGGTAGAATGCCTGGGGTACAACAAAGATTATAACTTGTGCTTTTAAGAAGGAACAAAATGAATTTTTCTTTAATAAAGTATCTAGAAATACATAATAATTCATAGAAATCCAAAATATTAAGTAAATAAAATCAAAAAGTTCAAAAAATTAAATAAAACCATAGAATATCGTTTTGTGTACCCCAAGCTAAATTGACGTCGTCTGTTTATTAAAAAGCCTTATAGTGTGGACATAAGGAGAACCAGTTTTCGTTCACGTCTGCGCATGTAGAGTGGGGGGTGACAGTGTGAAGTCCGTCGCCCGAGAGCGGCGTGAATATGTGTGTGTGTGTGTAAAGCAAAAACGACTACGAGGCAGCCAACGGTACCCCTGCCGCCACCTCTTGGTTGCTGCTTGTACCACTTTGCGGTTGTAAGTTACTACTGCTGCTGGCAGACTCGGCGGTCCGCGGCTCCGATGGCCTTGCCGCTGGAGCTTTTATCAATTTTCAACTCCGCAACTCGTGAATGATCGAATGACGAGTTGCAAGTAGTTGGTTTAAATATTTTATAAGAGATTAGGGAATGGGTAAGCCGTTTTGGAGGATGTAAGATTTAACACTGAGATACTCTAAGATTGAATACTGTTTAAGTTCGGTGTTTAATAAAATTCTTATTGTAGTATATAGTTACAAGTTTTACACTTAAGCCGAACTATTATATGTACTAGGCTTGATCTTTTGGAAAAAGGAGTGACTCTGGTCAATACAAACCAACAAGTCAGAGTATAAAAGAGAACGGATATAAACACGGTAATAATGAATTGAATGCCTCGAATAGAATTTTAATAGTCAAGAATCAATTAATAATGGTCAGTTAATTAATAATCAGTTAATGAATAAAATAATAATGCCTGCCTAAACCCAGCGCTGGCCCTTTTATAGGCTCTCGTGCGCCTCCCCTTCCAGATCAATCCAATCCAGATTTAGCCCCCCTGTGCCTCCAAATTCCCCTATTTTGGTATTATCCACTAATCAGCCCATTCAAATTCACGCGACTTGCCCCAGTTTATACTGGCGACATCTTTTATTGGCACCTGTATCCCCCAATCATATTCATCTCTGAATCTTCCCACCGAAAAATGACTTACAGCGTTTCAGTTATTGGTGCAAGTTGCAAAAGCACCTTAAGTGCAACTCGTGACCGGTGACGACGTTCAGTTCGTCACAACAGACCGTCAGCCATGATGGATTTTAAACTTACGCGGGATTCAGATTAAAAGCTTTGGAACCCGAAAACTCTGGACATCCAAGTTTTTTTAATTAACAATTGAATGAATAAATGATCCCCCAAACACTAAAACCCAAAAACGCTGGGCATCCTATTTTTTTATTAAACAAAGTAAAAAATTAACAAATTAACCCATGCTGAGCGTTTCAGTTATTTTATTAAAATATTAAATAAATAAATTATTCCTTAAACTGTATAACCCAATTACTCTGGGAGTCCTAGTTGTTTATAAAACAAAGTAATAAATAAAGAAATTATCGCCCAAGCTCTCAAACGCACAAACGCTGGGGGTCCAAGTTTTTTATTAAACAAAGTAAAAGCTCAATAAATTAACCCCAAACTTTAAATCCCAATAATTTATTTATTTATGTAGAAACAAAAAAAAAAAAAAAAAAAAAAAATTAACAAACTCTTGAACTCGATAAATCTAGGTGGCTGGAGTGCTGTAATTAAGTTAAATATTTAACAAATATATTATTGAGTAAATAAACAAACACCCTATTTCTACAACCCTAAAATTCTGGTCACTGAAACTCTTCAAAAAAGGTTTCCCCCAAGCTCTTAAAGCTCGAGAACCCTGGACACAGAGTTTAAGTAATAAATTAATTGTTTGATAAGTAAATAATTAATAAATAAATAAATACTGAAACAAATAAACAAATACTTATCCCTTCAAACCCAATAACTCTGGGCTGAAAAAATTTTTTTACTATTTTTCACCCAAGCTCCTGATACACCAAAATCTTGAGATAAAATAAAAAAATTTTTAAAAGTAATAAATAAATTAATTAATCCCAAGCTCTACAACTCAAAAACGCTGGGAGTCCGAGTTTTCTTATTAAACAAAGTAAAAGATAAACAAATTAACCCCAAACTCTAAAACCCAATAATTTATTTATTTATTTAGTGAAAAAAAACGCTGGGCGTCCGTGTTTTTGATTAAATAAAGTAATAAATACTCGAATAAATAAATGAAGCATCAAGCTTATAACCCAATTACGCTGGGCATTTGGGCCTCAAGCATACGATTTTTTTTTTTTAAAGTAATAAATAAATTATCCCGCAAGCTTTACAACCCAACAATGCTGGGCATACGAGTATTTTTTTACAATTAAATTAATTAATTATCCCACAAGCTTTACAGCCAATAACGCTGGGCGTCCGAGGTTATTTTATAAAACAATTATTACTTTTTTTAATAAATAAATGAATTATCCTTCAAGATCTTAAACCCAAAAACGCTGGGCATCCAAGCTTTTTATTAAAAAAAGTAATAATTGTTTCATAAAAAAACTCGGACACCCAGCGTTATTGGGTTTAAGATCTTGAAGGATAATTTATTTATTTAATTGTAAAAAAAAACTCGTATGCCCAGCATTGTTGGGTTGTAGAGCTTGCGGGATAATTTATTTATTACTTTAGAAAAAAAAATGTATGCTGGAGATCCGAGTTTTTTATTAAACAAAGTAATAAACAAACAAATTTAAATGCCTAGCGTAATTGGGTTGTAAGCTTGATGCTTCATTTATTTATTCGAGTATTTATTACTTTATTTAATCAAAAACTCGGACGTCCAGCGTTTTTGGGTTTTTTTTTTTTTTTTTTTTTTTTCACTAAATAAATAAATAAATTATTGGGTTTTAGAGTTTGGGGTTAATTTGTTTAATAAGAAAACTCGGACTCCCAGCGTTTTTGAGTTGTAGAGCTTGGGATTAATTAATTTATTTATTACTTTTAAAAATTTTTTTATTTTATCTCAAGATTTTGGTGTATCAGGAGCTTGGGTGAAAAATAGTAAAAAAATTTTTTCAGCCCAGAGTTATTGGGTTTGAAGGGATAAGTATTTGTTTATTTGTTTCAGTATTTATTTATTTATTAATTATTTACTTATCAAACAATTAATTTATTACTTAAACTCTGTGTCCAGGGTTCTCGAGGTTTAAGAGCTTGGGGGAAACCTTTTTTTCAGTGACCAGAATTCTATGGTTGTAGAAATTGGGTGTTTGTTTATTTATTCAATAATTTATTTGTTAAATATTTATCTTAATTACAGCACTCCAGCCACCTAGATTTATCGAGTTCAAGAGTCTGTTAATTAAAAATTTTTTAACCGTTTAGGGTTACTAAGTTGATGAAGTCTGGTATTTGTTTATTTTTTAAATTGCTTATTAAATAATAAATTATTTTTTGTCTTGGATCTAGGACTTTGGGAATTTAAGAACTTTAAGGATTATTAAGGATCCTTAAGTGGGAGTCAATTATTTGTTTTAATTTAATAGTTTGTTCATTGAAAAATTTATTTATTTACTGCACTCGGCCCTCTGGTTTTGGGGGTTTAAGGGCTTAGGAGTTAATTATTAAAAGTTTTTTTCGGTTTACGTATCTCAAAAATAATAAAAATGTTTTTTGTGGTTTAAATTACACGCGCTTATTGAAATCAACATGGCTCCCGGTTTGTCACACGCTCATTGGCTTAAATTTGGGAGGTGCGCATGGCCACACCTTTTAACTTTATTTCACCATGATTGGCAGTATCTGTAGGGTAGGGTGGGGTAATAGTAACGGTTTGTGGATAGCCTTACCTTTAGACAACTATAAAATAAAAAATGTTACGATAACCGATGAAAAATAAATTTTTTTCGCTACGTTAACAACTGAAGAATACGTATAAAAATTATTATTTGTGTACATACATCGCAAGTAATAAAAAAAATTGAAAAAGTGCACCAACTTTCAAGCTTAGAAAAATGGGGTAATAGTAACGAATTGCCAGGGGTAATAGCAACGTTTCGAAATGGAAGAATAAGCCACAGGGTTTATTTTATTTTTATTGATAGTATAAAATAACCCTTTCCAATCTTTAAAATTGCGTTTTACTTAAAAAATAATGAAATTAATAATTTTGGACATGAATTGTGAAATTTTTTATTTCTTTTTTTTTTATCAATCAACAAGCAGTGTAATTTAAAAATACTTACTTAATAAAATTTTATAATTACTATATTTTAAAGAATATAAAATATATTGTATTTGCGAGCCATTATACTATTTACTAACTATTAATTAGCTTAAAAACTAAACTTAAAACTAAGCACTCAGTGGAATGGCTACATTGTAGGTAAGTACCATTTAGGTTAGGTGCTTCGAAAACAGAGGCTGAAATTCGTTACTGTTACCCCCGAAAAGCGTTCCTGTTACCCCCGTTCATTTTTTTTTTTCAATCGTTATTTATTATAAAATGGATAAAAATTTTGTTAAAACTCTTGAATAAATATAAAGTTTGAAGTTTAAACTTTTGTGCAGATCAACTAGATCACGCATTTTTGATAACTATTGCGTATTTTTTTTTAAATGAAAGCAGTCAAAAAAATGGATTTTTAACCGAAAAAGTGAAGCTGGATTTAGATGATTTTTATTTAACATTTGTGACAGTCATTTTTTTGGATTCAAAAACGCGCTAGGTCACCTACTTTTGTTACAAATTTTTTTTTTTTTTTTAATTTGATAAATTTGCACAGAAAATCAATAATGTTTCTGTTACCCCACTGTTACTATTACCCCACCCTACCCTATAGCTACCAGGCTGCGAGCTGCGAGGGGAGAGTGAAAATCAATGTAGGGATCACTTCAACGGTTCAGATGTTTTTGAAATGCCATTAAAGACGTATAATAAACTATCAAGGGTCAAAAATTAACAGTTTCTAACCTAACAACCCTTGCAGAAAATATCTTTGTGAATTTTTGCGAATCTTTGTGAAATTTTGTGAATCTACATGAATTTTTATGAATCATTGTGAATTTTTGTGAATATTTGTGAATCTTTGTGAATTATTGCACGAATTTGGAATTTTTTGTTAAAGATTCACAAAGATTCCTAAATATTCACGAACATTCGGGAAAATTCACAAAGATTCTCATTAAATATTAATGTTACGATTTAGCTTATACTTTTTTTATAAATGGTATAGCCGGGTAAGATAGTCGAATCGGCCCCCAGCGCGAACCCCTACAATATATATATCATTCGAAAGGGCATGAAAGAAGAAAGTTTTTGGCGCCAACCAGAATTTTTTATTCCCTAAACTGCGCATGCGCCGGGTGAAATAGTGATTTTTCAACTATAATTTTTATCTCGAAATCTAAGAGGGCTAGAAAAACGCGGTTTGCGGTAAAATTTTGTTTACAAAAAATGTAGTTCAGCCATATTTTTTAAAATTATTTTTGGCGCCAAATTCTGGCTGAAAAAATGCGATTAAAAAAAAAAAAAACGGTGATACATATCTCTCTGGAAAAAAAATGTCATGTATTTTGAAAAAAAAATAGCTTTAAAAATTTTTTCAAATTTTTTGAAATGGTAGAAGACACTTTTTAGGCCAAATTATTAAAATTTTTTATCTAAATCGCCACCTAGCGGCTGCATATTGCGTAAAAATATAATAATATTTATATCGCTGAACTACATTTTTTGTAAACAAAATTTTGCCACAAACCGCGTTTTTCTAGCCCTCTTAGATTTCGAGATAAAAATTATAGTTGAAAAATCACTATTTCGCCCCGCGCATGCGCAGTTTAGGGAATAAAAAATTGCGGTTTGCGCCAAAAGCTTCCTTTTTTCAAGACCTTTCAAATAATATGTATATTGTAGGGGTTTCTGCAAAAAAAATTTTAATACTTCCAACGAGACCAGTTCACGAGCCAGTTCAATCATGTTCATCACTAAAAAATCTTATAAATTAGTTATTTTCAATCTAGGTCAGCTAGGCCAAATTTTTTTATGCAGAAACCCCTACAATATATATATCATTTGAAATGTCTTGAAAAAAGGAAGCTTTTGGCTCAAACCGCAATTTTTTATTCCCTAAACTGCGCATGCTCGGGGCGAAATAGTAATCCCCGAGAACTCGACTCAAATTTTCTTCGAGGCGACTTTGGTGGAGACAAAATATCCGAAGGAAAAAACCACACGACAAAATAAACGTAAATAAAATATCCTAACGACAAAATATCCGACACTTCCATACAACACTATTTTTATTAATTCTTTTAAAATTATGAATATATTCTTTATGTAACAGCATTGGTTTACCTTTTTGACTAATTACAAATTGTAAAGTCATCTTTAACTAAACAATAAATTTTACAAGACAAACCAAACGAAATAACATTAACTTACGAAGGAGTACAAGCAACTAAACAGCTGCTTTGATACTGAATTACTTAATGATAAGTGCGCAACCTAATCACAACAAACTAAGAATGTAAACAATGAACTCGACGAAAATTCCTCTACTTGAATTGTTTACAAATCACAAGTAGCATGCTATAACATTACTTTTAATTTATGGAAGTTTTAATTAAATTAAAATGTGAATTATTCTATTTTCGGATATTTTGTCCTTGGATATTATTTTTAACAGATATTTTGTCCCCGGATATTTTTTTTCGGATATTTTGTCAGGTTACCCTTTGGTGGTCGTTACACCTTTAACGTTAAAACTTTATATTTATGAAACCAAGCAATGAAATTCAAGTTCAAGGGACTAGCTAATATTTTTCATCACAGCATTGAAAACAAAAAATTCAAAATAAATTAAAATTTACTGTACGATTTATTATATTGTATCCACCAAGATCATTTTTGATGATAGCAGGTTGTTGAGTGATAACATTTGGATTTTTCTTTTTTAAGTACTAAAATTTTATTACGTATATATCTTCTAAAGTTTTTAATTAGAGAATGAAGCATGATCCCAAAATTAAGTTGCTCTTAAATTTAAGATCAAGCGAATAGCTGACTTTTCCCATCAAAGCGTTGAAAATTAGAGATAATTAAAATTAAAATGAATAAAAATTTGCTATTGATATGTAAAACTTCAAGTTACTTTTAAAAGATTTAAAATTTTTTGCTGCTGATGTATTTCAAATTTGTTTAATACTTTTAAAAAGTTTATTTGCATAAGTAAAGTTTGCAGTTAAAAACAGATGCTAAAAAGTGGTAAGAACTGAATTTAAGCTGCTTATAATTTTTTTATACTTGACAGATTAGTATAAAATTTTTTCCTATACTTTTTGTATTGAAACCACCAGATTTTCAAGAAAAAAAAATAATTTTTATGATTTTATTTTATTTTTTTTACTTATTTATAGTCGCAACTTTTATACTCCATATGTGCTAATTGACGACTTGTTCCCTACACTGCTTCGCATTAGCCCATGCATGGTTCAAATAGACCATGTGGAGTACTGAAAACCCAGGGTATATGCCCCATTCGAGTTAAACAAAAGACCAGCGCTGAACCGGCAAGTTCATGGGGAATTTGTCCCAAATATTGACCCCAATCAGATAGTCTTGGATCAGACCAGCGCTGAACCGGGTTGGGCTCATTGGAAAATTATGCCCCAAATATTTCCCCCGGTCGAGATAATCTCCGACCAGCGCTGAAATGAAAGCCCCCGGTGATAAAACCGACTCCAAATCAGTCAGGGTGAACGTAGGGATCGATGTTACCGACGCAACTAACGAAGAAAAAATTCTAAGTGAGTTGCATCGAGAATCGAACCCAAAACCCTTCGAACAACGTTGTTTCAGAAGCGAGCACGCTAATCACTGACCCAACGATCGCATCTAAATTTTTATGATTACTGATTACTTTTAATTTTCGAAATCCTCAACTTGGCTTTTAAATTAAATAAAACCTACATTTATCTGTGACAAATAATCAATTAAAATTAAATTTTTTAATTATTCTTGTTAAGCCAATATTACGTTCATTTATAACTATGCGATTGTTGAAATTTAAAACAGGATCAGATATTTAAAGTGCATCAGTTAAAAGAGATTCAAAGAGGTATCTTATTCTAGGTATCTTTCTATTTCCTTATTATCTAAAATAAGGACTATGAGAAACTAATGAGACTATGAGACAAACTAATGGATAAAATTTGTAATAATTAAATTTATTTTTAAACAATAAAAATGAATAAAATTAAAACGATTTCATTTTTAACAAATTCTAAAAAAATCTAATGAGGTAAATGTAAACAGTTGATTAACTCAACAATTTTCATTTGATAAAATTATTATCAGATCAGTTTTTGGTGATGCATCTCCCCCAGGGCAACTGAAGGTTACGGTAAAACCAAAAAGAATAAGTAACTATGAAATGCGTTATTTCAAATAAATTATAAAAAATAAAGTTCTATAAATTTTATTTAATTAAGAAAATTTATAACTGGAAAAAACTTGCATGAAATCTTAACTTCATATTTAAGAACAAAATATTAGAATGACAACAAAATAAAAAATTGTTAGTTTTATTACAGTAAATATAATAACTATCATTATAAGTATACATTTTCATATACATCAATTATAAAAAATTAAACATACAATTTTGTACGTTTAGAATTAAAACAGTGCTATCACATCTATTGCTGAACAGTACGAATAACATTGCGAAAGTTTTAAACTAATGATGAAACTAATATATTACACAATAGATAGTTCACAAATAGATTGCATCTTCCTTTACAGATAAAATTAAGTTATTTTTATTTATTTTTGCCTGTTACAAATCGACTAGGGCTAAGAAATTTTTTTTTTCAGTAGCATATTATATAATTTTTAAAGTTTGATTTGATTTAAAATTTATATCAAAGATGAAGAAAAAGTCATACAGGTACATACCGTCAGCACTAATGGCAGAGTGCATTAAAAAAAAATTGGTAATAATAGTGAATTAGTCTGGTTGGGAAGTGTTGATTTAGCCTCCGAAGAATTTGCGAGCCAAGCTTAACACGGAAAGTAGATTCTAGCAGATTTGGCTTATCACTTTATAAGGTACGCTAGTGACTTTAACAGAGCCTGTCAGTCAGTGCAAAAAAAACTTGAGCAGAAATTTCTAAATTCGCTTCAATAAAGTTTTTTGTGTACAAAGTTTTTTGATAAAAATTTATACTGGTTATCTTTTTTCTTTTAGTCTCAATCGGCGCGCTAGCACGCTAAATTTTTAATCTTGAAAGTAAATAAATGATAACTTTTACTTTCAGTTTCAAAAAAGGATGCGTTAAAAGAAAATTTTTTTCTTGCATTTTCTCGATTAACCTGTAAGGGTCTGTCCGTATATATGTCTGATGTCACGGGTGTTACAGTGATTCTGACACTACTGCCTAAGAGAAAAGAACTCAGTGAATCATGAAACGGTGTAGTTAGCTGGAAAAAATCTATGTTAAAGTTAAGTCTTTGAACTTTCATGCTCATGTAAAACGTTTTTGGATTTTTTATTTTCTCTATTTAATAAAAATCTAAATCTAAGATTTATAAAATACATTAGTTAAGAAAATTTTAAGTACAAGTTGCTTCATTACAAGCATTGGTTCCTTCACGAGTTTGATTTAGATATGATAATAAAAATCAGCATAAATGGAGTGCGCGCGTGAAATCGAACTTGCTTGCTTAGAATAAAAGGATTTCACAGTATTGGAATTTTACAATTTTTAATATGTTGCACACGGAAAAAATAAAATCCTTGCAGCGTAGCTGAATTCAGCAATATGACGATGCGAACAGTTAACGACGCTCCAACGCAGACTTTTCATCGTGGCGAGGCAAAGTCTGCGTTGGAGCGACGTAAAGTTAGCTATAGCGTGCCTTCCTTACCAACAGCTGTAGCAGAGCTCGACTCACGCTTGACGCTTGTTTACTTGTGTACTTACTCTCTGCTATCGCGGGTTTACGGCAGCATAACTATAAAAAAATGTCTTTATTGATAGTTGTAATTAATTTAAGTATTTTTTATATCAGTATTTTTATCACCCGCGATAGCAGAGAGTAAGTACACAAGTAAACAAGCGTCAAGCGTGAGTCGAGCTCTGCTACAGCTGTTGGTAAGGAAGTCACGCTATAGCTAACTTTACGTCGCTCCAACGCAGACTTTGCCTCGCCACGATGAAAAGTCTGCGTTGGAGCGTCGTTAACTGTTCGCATCGTCATGTCGCTGAATTCAGCTACGCTGCAAGGATTTTATTTTTTCCGTGCATGGATAAAGAAAAATAGCTGTTTAGCTTGCGATTCGATTGTGTTCATAAACTTTACTACCAAACAGAAGCAGGTTGTGCAATTTTTGCTAAAGTTTTTTATAGCACTGACTGCTAAACACGCTGCGCTAAAGTCACTTTCGCATTTACTACTAAATTGTTCACAATAATTGCTTAAGTCTACCCAGCTGAAAAAATCCATATGGAAATCCGTAAGGAAACCCGTAAGGGGACCCATAAGGGTTCCCGTAAAGGACCCCATACGGGTTTCCGATACTGATATTTGGTGAGGGTTTCCGTACGGGTTTTTTTTTTTTTTTTCTTTTAATTTTATTTTCACACTATTTTTTTATTAATTTAATTTAATATTATTATTAGATATTGATATATTATTCTTTTTTTTTTTTTTTTTTTTTTATACTTATTTATAGTCGCGACTTTTTATGCTCCGTATGGGCTTATTGACGACTTTGTCCCTACACTGCTTCGCATTAGCCCATGGCCCATATGGACCATGTGGAGTACGGGAAACCCAGGGTATGTGCCTCATTCGAGTTAATCGTAAGACCAGCGCTGAACCGGCAGGCTCATTGGGACTTTTTATCCCACATATCGCCCCCAATCAGATAGTCTTGGATTAGACCAGTGCCGAAGCGAGTTTAGCTCATTGGGAAATTATGCCCCAAATATTGCCCCCAGTCGAGATAAACTTACGACCAGCGCTGAAATGATGGCCCCCGGTAAAACCGACTCCAAAGCAGTCGGGGTGAACGTAGGGATTGACATAACCGACGCAACGAACGAAGAAAATAATTCCAAGTTAGTTGCGCGAAGAATCGAACCCAAGACCCCTCGAACGACGTTGTTTCAGAAGCGAGCACGCTAACCACTGACCCAACGACCGCTCTAATATATTATTCTTTATAAGATTTAATTATTAATAATAAAATTATTTTGAATAAAATTATCGAAGAAAAAAATTTTGTTTGACTGAGATTCGAACCCACGACCCCAGGCATGGCAGGCAGACACTCTACCAACTGAGCCATTGAGCTAGCTTGCTCGAAGACTTTAATTGAACTACTTTAACAACTGTTTTATATTTGATTTTTAACTAGTCTCTCTCAGCGCGCAAACACGAGCAATTGTATTACATTATCTAAATCTAAAACAAATTTTGTCGAAGCTTCATCTAAATTAAAGGGCTTAACCGACAATAAGTTGTATATTAAAGGAGTTTAATTGAGGTCTTGATGCATGCTAGCTCAATGTCTCAGGTGGTTACAGTGTCTGCCTGCCATGCCTGGGGTCGTGGGTTCGAATCTCAGTCGGACAAAATTTTTTTCTTCGATAATTTTATTACTAATAATTAAATCTTATAAAGAATAATATAGCAATATCTAATAATAATATTAAATAAATAAAAAAATAGTGTGAAAATAAAATTAAAAGAAAAAAAAAAAAAAAAAAAAACCCGTATGGAAACCCGTACGGAAACCCTGACCAAATATCAGTATCGGAAACCCGTATGGGATCCTTTACAGGAACCCTTATGGGTCCCCGTACGGGTCTCCTTACGGATTTCTATATGGATTTTTTCAGGTGGGTACCCTGTGTGAAAGCGAGGCATGCAACGTGGAAGTCAAAGAACCCTTGCGATCAAGTTTGAGATACTGTTTTTCCATCTAACAACCGGAAAAAAGAGGGCGATGGTCCGACTTTGAGGTTGGAGGACGGAAAAAAAGTTTTTGATGATCCAGTAATTTGTTGGTTGTTCGTGTATCAAATAAAATGTAAGGAGTGATGGTTGGTCCAACGAACGAAGTAAAAAAATTTTTTTTTATTAAAAATTTTTTATTATATGCTGACGTTTCTTCATTGTTTTATGACATCTTTAGGGCTAGTACAATGATCACATTATTATAAAATTATCAATGTTTTGTTAACTTAAAAATATATGTAGTCACCTTAAGGTTTTAATAGCAAGCGGTATTTCCTAGGAATACACGCTCGTATGTGACTCCCACGATCGAACATGTTCAAATATATGCTTATTCGGGCTCCAATCAATTTTAGGTGCTTTATGAGTGTTGTTTTCTGAACAAATGGCAGCAAGTTCAGTCATAAACTGTGTTGCCGCGTTCTAACCTCAAAGCCTGGCAAGTGGCACCTTGGTCGTTTTCATCTTTGAGTAAGTTTTTTGACGATCCGATAGGTCGACTGCAAAACAGACCAAATATCGGAAAACAGACCAAATAACGGAAAATATTTGGTCTGAAAAACAGACCATACATACACCTGTTATTTGGTCAGAAAACAGCACGAATAAAGCACCGATAATTGGTTGGTGACCGAATAAACTATTACTACTGATTTTTTCATAATGATCTGCTATATCAGGTTTATATAAAAGAAAAAACGTTTACTCACTTTAAGAATATGTGCTAAAAACAAAAATTTTGTAATTGTAAGATCTTAAAATTTAGTTCGTCAATCTGCATTTTTTTAATCATTATAATATACAGTACAAAAACTATTTTCTTAAAATTTTAGGAATATTGACCTCAGAAAAAAACCTCGTAAGCCCCTTTCAAAAACAGAAAAAATCTATGCATTCATGTAAATAAAAAAATAAAAATGTAAATAGCTCAATTGAAGAGTTGGATTTCTTTTTTTTAACTTTTTAGATCAGATTTTTACAGGACTGTCATTAATGTTAGTAACTTATATTTTAATTATAAACACAAAATTTATATGATTTTGAATCAAGTTATTCCAACCAACTTAATTTTATTTAAAAAATTGTAAAACAAAATTAATGTGCGAAAACAGCTACACATACAATTTTTTTTAAATCAAATTCAATACTCTTTTACATTTGTAAAAAAATTTTAAAAGAGTAAATCTTACTTTCTCTTTTTTATTTGATTACAACGAAAAATTTAATCGATCGAATGAAGTAATTTATTTAAAAAAATCACAAATATTAAATTAATTTTTAACAACTGATTAATTTTTTAAAATTAGTAGTTTTTAAAATTAAAATCTTTTTAAAGCTACTGTTACTTTGCAAATATATACAATTTAAATACTACACAATCTTATTTGTATAACCTATCGCAGATAGAAACGTGTTATAAACAGTATAAAATGGACAATTTTTTTAGCTTCTTTTTATTTTTAATTTAAAAAGGTAATCTATTTACTTTAATTTCATAAAAATCCGTACTTTCCCTTTCTAAATCTTATTTCATTTTTTAAAATTTTAAAAATTCATCAATTCTTTCTTACTATATACCAGCTGACACAGGAGTACAAATGATTGACGATTAAGAAAGTGATAAAGTTTCTATAACAAGGCAGAGAGATAGATATTACAAAAAAAGTATAATGTAAATAATTTTTTTTCTCGTATTTTTTTTACCTTTTAAAGTATGAAATATATTTAGAATAGAGCTTAAAGATAGTTATTTTACACAATTTTTTTTACCAGATCATTAGTTACTAATATCTTCATTTTTATTTTTATTTTTGTTTGTTTTTTTTTTTTTTGCATTCTTGCAGTTTATAAGTACGCAAGAGAGTTTAACGTTCAGTCTTTGCTTACTGATTAGAAATTTTCCAATTTTTACTCGTTCTTTTCTTTAAGGAATTCATTTTTGAAAAGTCCGGTGCATGAAATATCTGGCACTCGATTTAAAATGTTGTAATCTTCATTCAACGCGCGATACTATTAATCCTCGCCTTGTCAACCAAACCCTAGAAATAAAACAAAATAAAATAAGTTGACCATGAACAAAATACTCATTACTACTTTCATTTTCTCAATGTTTTGAGGTAAATAAATGTAACATAAAAAAGAAAAAAAAAAAAGGAATTAAAAATCATTTTGAATACACAAGTTTGAAGCATATATAGGCACCGATACGAGTGCGTGTGCTTCAGTTCTTTGGTAGCTCTGGTGCACTACACTCAATATCAATTAGTTTTAACATTGCATACTTGGAAATTTTTTAATTTTTTTATCAAGTTCTAAAATGATTTAAATTAAATAAAGAAATGTTTGACTCTTCTAGAATTGTTGCACAAATTTTTTTTTACTTTTTCATGTATCACTTTTACAGCTGAAATAATTTGTTCTAAAAAGTTTGAACTAAATAAATGCATGAAAATAGAGAATTAGCTTAAATTTTTTAGAGTTGTTTATTAGATATTATTAAACATTTTTACGAAGTATGATCAAAATCGGCCTTTTAGTTTACTAGAAATTACTCAGCGCGCACGGACCCTTATTTATTGCTTTAAGTGCTAAAACCGCAATGTTAAAAATTTAGGTAGGTAGATGATTGTGAAGTATCAACTATCAAGGAGGCACTTTCAACACAACTCAAATCTAAAAGATCAAATGATTGTCTCGAATACAATTAAAAACTAACTATTTAATACATAAAGTAATGCTGTTGAAAGTGAAATAATAATTGAAGTAATAATTGAAGTAAGACACTCCGATTGAATCAACTAACCAATACACAAAGTGAAGCAGACCAAAACATTCGAACTTATAACCAACAAATTGAGAAACAAAAAACACAGCATCACAATTGAATGTGAAATATTTCAAATTATTAAATAATGATGATCCATCAAATTTGAGAAAGCACAGTCCTGTACAAGTAAGGAAAACTTGTCGTTCCCACTCGAGTTGAATTTTTCGGCACTCGACTTCGTCTCGTGCTGAAATATTCGTATCTCGTGGAAACGACTCGTTTCCCTTACTTGTACAGGAATATACTATTCCTCACTCCAAGGAAAGGAAGTGGAATGATGGAAAAGCTACGTCGAAGAAAGAAGCGTAGGAGCAGAAGAAAAGAAGAAGAAGAAGAGCAAGTCGGAAAGACTCAAAAGAAGAACGACGCTACAGCCTGCTTAGCACTTTAGTGGTCGAGAAACGGATGAATACGGACATCCTCAAAAGAGGGGGCCGGAAACGCCGCTCAACCTGAGAACAATCCCAGGTTCATGTCTGGGTCAGGGACATGGGTGTTCAGTGAACACTGTTTACTATTTAGTGGGTATTAGAAGAAATGCTGTTCGGAGTAAAGGACCCAGCAGAATGGCCCTCGGTCAAATTGGTTTAAACCAATGCATTTTAGTCGTTCATAATTAGTAGATCTAAAATATCCATGGGCATTTAAGCTGTAATATGAGCCGGCAATATCGAAAAAAATATTTAGTTTGCTCTGGCGATCCCTAAATTCTAAAAAGTTCTGAAAACTGATAAAAACGCGAAAAAATGCACATGTTTACGATATTAATTTTTTTTTTTTTTTTTCTATATTATTTTATACTTTTATTTTTTTATTTACTATTTCTTTTCTAACAGCCTCTGAATTCTGAAAAATTCTTAAAACTGCTGAAATACGCGAAAAAAGCATATTTTTATTATAAAATAACACAACAAAAAGGGTCTGAGCGAATATGCAGAAAGCAAATAACATTAAACTTCTTTTTCATCAGATTTGAAAATATGAGACAAAAAAACTCGGCAAATCTGCTGAAAATAAATAAAATGCTTTAATACTGCCAAATATTGTGAAAAAAAATTTTTTTTGTAGACAGGAAAAATCGAAAACTGAAAAACTGGTTTTTAGCGTTTTTCCCGGAAATTTTGAGGTTGTGTGAAAAATTTGTAAGAACAAAAGTTATAGATTTTTTAACTATCTACAACTTCTACAAACTTTCTTGATAGGACGTGTAGTTTTCCTAAAAAACGCAAAAAAACATTTTCCACCCCTAAAAATCCACACCCTACATTAGAATTAGAAACCAATATTGTGGTTCCTTCATTTTTTTCCTGCAATTAGTATCATATGTACACCAGCCGGACACCATATCGTTCCGAGGTTTGAATTAGGCGCTCGATATATGACCGTCATCCCAAAGTTTTTGCAAAAGTGCCAACCTTTGGGACGGCCCGTCCACCGTGGCACGGGTAAAAAATTGTTTTTCATAAAGTAGGGTTAGAGAGTCGATGTCAATGATCAACGTCCGAAATAAATCAATGTCGATCATTGACATCATCTACCTAACCATACTTTTTTGTTGAATAACTATTATTACGTAATTATAATTGTTTTTAATATTTTACTTTCATTTTGAGAGAAGGTTTTTGTAAATGGATAAAATTTTAAAAATAATTTATATTAGATTTTTTAAATACGGCACACATTCAAAACAAGTAGACCGCAGCGATCAATCATTAATTTTTTCAATAAAAAGCTTGACAAGTCTGAAATAAATCTATGTTGATCATTGACATCGACTCTCTAACCCTACTTTATGAAAAATAATTTTTTACCCGTCCCAAAGGTTGGCACTTTAGCAAAAACTTTGGGTTGACGGTCAAATTTCGAGGGCATAATTCAAACCTCGGAACGATATGGTGTCCGGCTGGTGTACAACCGTTTTCCATAGTCAGAACATTGACCGTAATTTTCACACCCAAATGTTAAAAGTATACTGTAACAAATACTATTTGGCAAATAGCAATAGCTCGAGGTAGATTAGGTTTAGGATATCGCTACGCGCGCGCCAACTCTAGCTTGCGGTACCGTCCAGAAACACACGCCCGTATATAACTCCCATAATCGAACATGTTCAAATAAATACTATATTATTGTTATTATTACTTTTATTTTTATTACTATTATTATTATTACTATTAATATTACTTAAAGAAGACATTTTTAATAATGAATTGATTATCTACTCAAGTATACACAATTAAACTGCTATTTATTCGCTATGGAGGGCTGAAGGGAGGGGATAGCGCATTCGATCTTAGAGCTCATGGTGGCGAAAAAGTGAACTAAGTGAAGAACATTCACGCGCGACTAACATACTCAACCTTTAATTTATTTTAAAACAGTTGAAAGAAAATTATAAAAATAGCTACGTTAAATTAATTTATGAAAAATTTGGTACATTTATCATCAGTCAAATGCATTTTTGAGTCTCTCAAACTATATAATCACGCAGAGCAAAAAAGTGTTATTTGTAGCTTAACTATTTGATTTAATCTAATAAAAACTGATAAATAAGCAAAATATTTTATTAATGATTTGTTTTAAGTTAAGTTTTAGACGATTATATTATTTTTTCTTCCACCGATGTATTTTGTTAAGAGCAACATAACCCTAAAAACTCACACTTATTAGAGAAACTTATTAAAAATAATGTTTTTTATTCATTGGAACAGCTTGATAACTTTGAAAATTACTATAATATTTATGAAAAAATTACTTTGCATCAACATATTGGACGTAGAGTTTTTTTAAATTTTTTATTTTGATAGTCCGATCCCTTATATTTACATAGGATCGGTTATTTCAGGTTCTTCACTTAGTTCCGATCTAGGGGGCGCTTTAAGTTTTCACATACCGAATAGAAAAAATCTAACTTCGAAAACCGATCTAACCAAGAAATGATACACATTATGATGAAATGATTTCAATCACCGCAGCTTTTAAAGCTGGAGGCACAAAAGCACACGTATACGCAAAGGCGCCCGTGATTTATTATTATTATTTTTTTTTTTTGTGAAGGTCAACACACGCACGCAGACGCACAGACAAAGTTTTGTCAGGATTAAAAAAAATATATTTGTCATTTCCAGTACATTAATTTAAAAGCTCTTGTTTAAATTGATTCTAGTTTATTATGAAAACTCACCCTATTCCAGTGCCTATTAAAATTGAAAGTATGTTGGTCAAAAAGAGGGTGTAGAGAACCTCTTTAGAAAATAGACCGTTTTTTCCAACTTTTGCAGTTCTTATGCTGTATGTTTTTCTCCTTCCCAATCCTAGAGATTGTTTCAGTTTTAAATCCCTGAAAAATGTATAAGATTCATTAAAAACTATTAAGTAAAGAAAAAAATTTGTAAATAATTCTTGTCAAGTGTCCTCGTGAGCATATGACGGGTTTTATTAATAAATTATTAATTATATATTAATATGAATAAATTCTCATGCCTTTTTATCAGCTGTGGCTATGTTCAGTTCAGTTTATAGTATTTTTCATAACACGATCGGGCAAAGGTTAGTTTGGCCTCCAAGAGGTTTTGCGACCCGAGCCGAAAGGCAAGGGTCGCAACGAGGTGGCCAAAGAACCCTTCTCGACCATGATATGAAAAATATTTTTACTCCAGAGATACTAAAAGCAAGAGGCGAAGATCTGATTTTGAGGTCATACATTTAATTTAATTTCAATTGACGACTTGATTTTATTTTTATTTATTGGTTTTTTCATAACAATTTTTTTAAAATATTGATACATAATAATTGAGATGGGGTCTTACTTAGGTACAATCGGATCCGTTTTCAGATTCCACTCGGAAAGCCAGTCTTTGTCAAAATTGGCGTCCTGAAAAATAAAGGAAACAGCCTCACATTAATTAGATATTAAGGTGGTTTTCTACCAGAGCTAGTCAAGTTCAAAACTAAGTAAAAATTATTTCACCAAATTAGTAAAAATTGTTTATTAAAATTTAATTTTTAACTTTTTATGGCTTCTAAAATTATTTTCTACCAAAAAAATATTGACAATCACAACAAAACATTTTTTTTAAGTTTTAACCTCACCTTTGAATACCGCAGTTTTGGAGGTTACTCACGTGAAAATTATTTTTGTATAATTTGTAAAAGGTCAATTTTTTGCAGTTTCAAGGAATAAATTCTTCGATAGTGAAACTATATGTATGTGGTTTTTCTAAAGGATCTCTATTGTAAAAAGACAAATATCAATCATTTAATACCATTTTTCAGCGTAGCGTCCATGCGCGTAATGAAAAAAATTAAATCTTTAACTTGCTGTAACTTTTAAACTATATGGTCAATTTTGATCAGACTTCGGAAAAATGTTTATTAATATCTAATAAACACCTCCAGAAAATTTGAGCTGATTGTCTATTGTCACGCATTTGGTAGAAAACCACCTTAAGCAATAAACTCTAACAAAAATATTGAAAGTATTTAGGTATAAAATGCACATCAAAGGACCTCTTGCAAAATCGCCAAAATCTGATCCTCACCAAACCAACTGAAACTTCAGGTTTAGGTGTCTTTTAGGATCCATTTTAACATCCCGTTTAAAATACATGGGGAACCATAGTTTTAAGTTTTTTGCATTTTAAAAAAAAGGGGACGACACAGTTCTGGTTTTTGGATATGTTTTAGAGGCATCAAAGGCGCATCTTTTTCACCTATTTTAATGAGGGGGCAATCGTGGGCCACCCCCCATTATTGACCATTGAAAGTAGTAACAAAATTTTTTTTTTTTTTTTTTTTTTTCAAAATTTCATTGTGAGTGTCCAAATGACTCGTTTGAAATGATTACGGTCTCATTTTTTTTGTCTTGAGTTTTAATTTACGGAAATTTTTTTTTTTAAATGATTAAGTTTATTTTTATTGTCTCTATGTCTGCTTCTTAGCAAACCCTCTAGGTCTGGTAGTCTTGAACCTAATTGTCTTGTAGTCTTGAACCTGCTCTGAAGTCACGTTCATGATCACGTGACTTCAGAGATTATCTTAAGGGAGGTTTTGTAACTACCTACACATATATGAGCAAAAAAAAGCGAATCTATATCTAGTTTCAAAATAGGAAAATTCACTTTTATGGTTAATAAGTCAAAAGATGATTAAAAACCCAATAATTTATATTTATAAGTCCATAAATAAATTACATCCAACAATATTCGGTATGAACTGATTTTTAATTTTAAATTCAGTTAAATTCTTTTCCTAAACTAAATTTTTGTAACTATCCGAAATGAGCGTTTGTAATTGCCCGTTTGAATTTGTAACTACCCATTTCGGTACCCTTAGAGTAACCTCTGCGTGACATTAATCTAAATTAGTTTGAAAATTGAATAAATAATATTAAATTATCGCGTGAGCTAACATTTTTAATTTTACTACTGAGTAATTACATTAATAATATAAACTGTTGAATAAAAATATTTTTTTTAAACATGCAAGTTCCCTATTAAAAGTAAAAAAATTAATATAAGATGAGCTGAAATAGATACAAACCTTGTGGGATGTGTAATTAATGTAAATTCCTTTGAGCTCATCCTCGGTAGACAATTCTGTGTTAGGACTGTTGGGAGGACTTTTAGGACTGAAAATGAAGATATATATTAGTTAATATACAACTCAATAATAGTGAAATTGAAAAATGAATTAAGTCAAACGTTTTAATCGGATGATTTTAATTTAGAAGTCTGATAGTAGAAGATTACAGTAATTGAATAATCACCGGTAAATTTAAATAAAGTGGTTTTTGTAAAAAATAATTAAGTGCTGCAGCTCGTAATGACTCACGATAAGATGGATCGGCCCACTTTCCAGGTTCCGCTACCCTGCTAGGTACAATAAAACACACAGACACCACGCGCATCGTTACTCACGGATCTATTTAAGGGGAAGTCAGGCGAGGGTCCAATGGTAGTTAGTTAAAATTAAAAAAAAAAAAAAATCGAGGGGGTAAATTCAAAAAAAGGGTCTGTAGAAGGATAGCGACATTGAAAAGCTACATTTTAAAAAAAACTGCATCAAAATTCGTTGAAAACTGGCCGAGAAAAACGCAGAACGGTAATTTGGTATTTTTTTTCGTCGGCCGCATCAGCCGTGACAGCAGACGCCACTGCTGCTACAATGCGTTGCTGTGCGTGAGACCGCGCTTACGTAATTCTAACCAACAAATTTCTAATCATGCAATCAAAAAGTAACAAATTTGTTGTAACCCACGTTTTTGTTGTATTAATGTTTTTATAAGTAATTTCAAACAATTGCAAAGTGAGAGCCAAGAGCTTAGAATCTTCAAAGCTGGTAGGACAAGATTTCAATAATCCTTAGTCAGGTTTGAAATGTATGAACTAAGCCAGCCAATTACATACTTGAGGTGATAAACACTGATAAAGTTTTTTATTGACACAGTCTCTGAGGGTATATTAGAGTCAAGATCTTAGAAACTTCAAAGCGAGTAACAAGTTTTAAACAATTTTTAGTCATTTTAGAAATTCTAAATTTTATAAATAGTTTAAAAATATTTTTTTTCTACTTTTTCAATTGATTTATTTATCAAGAATTCTTTTTTAATTTTAGAATTTTATAACTCTTGAATACTTGTTTTACTTCAATACTTATAATTATTGAAAACTTGTCTTACTCGCTTGAAGATTTTAATCTTTTGATTCTTAGCACAGAGACTAAATTAAACAGATCTTGAAAGGTTTGTAATTAAATTTATTTTTAAGAACCCCATCGCACAAAGTTTATTATTGCCATAAAATCTTTAAAATTTACTCGGCTGACAGAAAAGGTAAAATATAATTTTTTTTTGTGTAAAGTGAACCATGCCTGTGAACGTCATTTGCTCTTGCTGGGAGACCTAAGACTTACTTTATCCTACTTGATAACTAAAAATTGAAAAAGTAGCTGCAGTTAAAACTCTCTTGAACTAATGAAATTTTATCAAATGAATTGACTTCAAACTTTGGAAAAGTTCAGATGTCAATGACCATGGGCATAGTTTGGTTGTCATTATATTACACTTGCCTCCAAAGGTAATTGCATTGATAGTCAGCCAAGTAAATCTTAAAAAAGATGTAAAAAACTTTGTAACTGTTAGTAGAGCTTAGGGAAATAAACCCAATCACATCTTATTCTAAATTTGTTTAATTTTGTCTCTGTGGTTATATGAGATTCAAGGACTTCAAAGCAAGAGGGACAAGTTGTCAATAATTTTTGGTAATTTTTGAAATTTGTTGACCCTAAGCCGTTACATTAGAGGTGATAAAGTTTGTCATTAACATAGTCACTGAGGTTATGTTAAACTCAAGACCTTAAAATTTTTAAAGCAAGACAAGTTTTCAATAGCTTTTATACATTTTTGAAAATTTAAATTTTACAAATGATGAAAAAATATTAGCTTTATACTTTTTTTAGTTGATTTATATTCAAGAATCTTTTATGGTTTTAAAAATGACTTATAACTATTGAAAACTTGTCTTACTTGCTTTGAAGATTCTAAACTTTTGATTCTTGTATATGACTTATAGAGACAAAATTAAACAGATCTTGAAAAAATTTAATCTGGTTCATTTTTATGAGCTACATACAAAGTTTATTATTGTCATAAAATCTTAAGATTTTCTTGGCTGACAATAAAGGTGTACTACACCGAAAAAATAATATGCGTGGAGCTGCGCACTAATTTACTGCGTAGAATCTACGCCTGACTCGCTTGCGCAGAACTGCGCAAGCGATCCAGCCGTAGAATTTCCTCTGCAGTGTATACCTATATATAATCGCCGTTTGTTCTAGCGACTCTAAATAAGGAAGAGAATAATGAATAATCGTCGAGAATGTTTTTGTTTATTTATTTAAAGTTTTTTATCATTCTTAGTAAGTGTTTTAGGTCTTAACAGAGTAATGAAATAGAAAAATTAAATTAAGTTCAAGTTAACCGGCGTAAGAAAACTAGGATGCAAAAAAAAATTAATTTTTCAATCAACTATATAATTATGAAATGAAGTTTAAAGTTTATACTTACTTTAAATTAAACAGAATTAACAACACAAAACGTATAAACAAAAAAACCTTTGGCCATGTGTGTCTCGCATGGGCCGACCGAGTTAAGTATACTATATATACAGCTATTGTATATATAGGTATACACTGCAGAGGGAATTCTACGGCTGGATCGCTTGCGCAGTTCTGCGCAAGCGAGTCAGGCGTAGATTCACGCACTGGCACCAGGCGTAGATTCTACGCAGTACTACTGCGTAGCTCCACGCATATTATTTTTTCGGTGTATGATTTTTTTTTGTGCAAGGCAACCATGCCTGTGAGCATTGACATTTGCTCTTGCTGGGAGACCTACAACTTACTTTACATTCGAACTGTTCCAAAGCGTTAAGTCAATTCATTTGATAAGATCTCATTAGTTCAAGAAAGTTCTGATTGCATGAGTGATTGCAGCTACTGTTCCAATTTTTAGTTATCAAGTAGGCTAAAGTAAGTGGTCTCCCAGCAAGAGCAAATGTCAATGTTCACAGGCATGGTTAACTTTACACAAAAACAATCATAGTTCAGCTTTATTGTCAGCCAAGTAAATCTTAAAGAATTTGTAGAAATAATAAACTTTGTGTTAGTGAAGCTTATAAAAATAAACCTGATTACAACTCTTTCAAGATTTGTTTAATTTTATGACTGTGTCTTGTTTTTTTTTTTTTTTTTATACAGATATTGATAAAACAACTATTTTATTGAAATATTTCTTGTATTTGAAATTTTTATAATTCAAGAGACCTACATGAAGAAAATTATTGAAATTTTTACGTACTGAAGCAAATCAAGAGTAAATATTGAAGAAATATGAATTGATTATAATGCAACTGAAGAGTTTTATTTAAGAAGAAAATTTTTTCATAAAATTAGTGATTTAAGAAATAATGTATGATTCTTTTTTTCAATTGACACATTTTCAGCCTTGTATTGAGTGTAATGAATAAGTAATTTTGAGTTTCAGCTTATTTCATTATTTTGATTTTTCATCACATATATATTTGATTTTGCAAGATAATTTTTACTACGAATTTGATTTATTGAGGAGAGGTAGCTGAGGAGTAAGCCCTAAGGTAGTCATAAAGTTTTACAAACTTATAGGTTAGACGCGCATAGCCACGCACAGCAACAGCGGCAGACGACGACATGGCTGCCGCGATTGACGAAAAAAAATCTTCAACTGCCATTCTGCGTTTTACTCAGTGAAATTTTTAATCAATTTTCATGATTTTTTTTTTAAATTACAGCTTTTTAATTTCTCTACCCTGCTACAGAGCTTTTTTTTTTAAATATTTTCTTAATTAAAATCTATTCATCAAAAAAACTCGCCTGACTTCCCTTTAAAGATTCGCGATAATTTTTATGTTTCTAATGCTAAAGAAGCGCAAATAAGTACTCAAAAAATTTTCTTAAATGCGGTTTCAAACTAACTGGGCATAAAAAAAATTGCAAAAAACTCTTATTTTTAAATGCAAACTATGTAATTTCTATCCACGCGAGTTACAATCATTTGGCCGACATGAGAATTTTATCATACTTTACCCTAAAATTTTTATTTTTATTTTTCTAATAAAGCACCCATACATTAGGCTTTAAGTAAAGTTTCAAAAAAACTTACAAAAAATTAGAGAAAAATTAAATTAATATTTAAACAAATTATAATTAAACAAGGATTATGAATAAACCTGTCATGAGGGGTGTCCCGTCGCGATGAAGCGAGCGAGTGCCGAGCGGAAGAGTGAGTCGAATCTCGTTGCGCATCCCTCAAAAGTCGCAGATACTCTTCGCCACCACTGCCGAAGGGCAGTGGCGTCACGCGGTCACCAGCTGATGGGCATACCACCCAGGACTCTGAAAATTTAAATATCATTATCATAGTCATTTTTTTAAATATTAAATTAACATTATAGTAGAGACTTTCTTTCTCGAAACTACTAGTTACTACAAAAAAAATTAAACGTATTATGCCCATTCTACACTGGCGGCTGAGCCGCAGCTCAAGCTCGAAGTGGCTTAAGCAATTAATTGTTACAACTCGCTTGCAAATAGTTGTACTAGCCTGTCTTTCGAGATTAAGTTAAAAAACTACATTTTTTATCTTAAATTCCAAAAACAAATGTAGTTCACTAGTATGGAAAAGCGATACAACAATTTAAAGCTTAATCCACTTCGTGCTTAAACCGTGGCTCAGCCGCCAGTGTAGAATGGGCATTAGGGAAATTAAACTATATTATAATTCAAAGGATAGAATACAATAAAAAAAAATAATAAAATTCTCACGTTTCATAAGATAGCTCTTCCATACAGATGCCGAATAATCAGGTGACTCACAATCGTATCGATCTCCTTTAAATCAAGGAAGTTATAATTAAAATAAAATATTAAACTTTTTTATCAACCATTCATGCACTTACTAGGATGCAATACTTTTATAAGGACAACGAAAAGGAATAGTTAGGATGCTGAGGAATCACATTCAACGGAATTTATTTTTTTTTTCATGGAAGAACTAACTTAGTCAAATAGTAGTTTAGCTGTATAAAAAGAATCGCATATGCCCATCCTACACTGACGGCTGAGCCGCGGCTTAAGCCTCGAGTGGCTTAAGCTTTGAATTGTTATATCGCACTCCCATATTAGTAAAATATATTTTTTTTCGTATTTTAAGATAAAGAATACAATTTTTTAACCTAATCTCCGAGCTAATCTCAATAGTACAACTGTTTGGGAAAAAGTTATAACAATTTAAAGCTTAAGCCACTCGTGGCCTAAGCCGCGGCTCAGCCGCAGTGTAGGATGGGCAATAAATTTACATGTAGGAATAAACTTTTTTCACCTTATATTTAATGAGCATAGGATAGAAATCCTAAAACTACTTTAATGTTTTCTACGAGTTTTCTACAATGCTGTTTCAAGAATACCTTAAAGTTGATAATATAGGGGAGGTAAATTGGGGGCGCTGTTGCACGTAAACAGCCTACAAAAATTTGGTGACGACTAATCGAACTCATGTTTTTACATGGGATTTTGCATGCAAGAGCCTACAATTTCTTATCCTGCGAGATGCCAAATCTCCCTATATTATATTTCCGTTTTTTATTCTGATCCCCTAAATTGGATCTTCGAAAATCTGAAATTCTTAAAAACACGGTCGAAACACAGTTAAAAATCGCACTTTCCTGATCCCCCAAATTGGATCCCCTAAATTGGATCCCCTTTTTTCAAAATTTTTTACTGAAATATTGTATCTTTTATTGTCAAAAAAATAAGTAATTAATTTTAGTAATTTATAAATAATAATGAATTTCTTCTTCGTTGTGTTGGTTGCTCGTGATTATGAAAATATAAATTAAAATCCAATTGTTGGTTGATCTTAAATCGGTATATAAATAAATATAAATAATTATTGCATTTTAATTTATATTTTAATAATGAATTTCATTCAAAAATTTTTTGTTCAAATTTCAATTTGAAACAAACTTTTTTAAACCTATACCTAACTTTATACCAATGATTACTTTTTGATAAAAAACATTTACTTAGGAATAAAAATTTTTGCGGTACGAGAAATTTTTACTGGTAATCAAAGGACACTTAAGTGGGCAGATTTGCGAAATCCCAAGCCAGCTGGTTAGATAAGCGAGATACGTTAGTTTAGTGAGAGCTAATAATTTAAGTCGATTCAGGTTAGTAAGGTAGATAAAGTTGGTTAGGCGGAGGTTATGCGGGAGGAGGGTGGAAGGGGAGATGAGGTGAGGAAGGGTTTGTTATTTTACTTAAAAATATTAATAGAACTTTTTCAAAATTTAAAGTACTTCAACAACACTTTAAAGTTAGTAACTGAGTTGATGAATACGGTGAGTAGGATTCGTTGGTAGATTGGGTGAAATAAGTTTGGGAGATCCCTACCCCTTAAATCCAGCTGGATTAAAAAAAAAAATTTTTTGGTTAATATTGCTTAAAATCAAGTTATTATTCATTTTTCAATTTGTACAGCTGGATTTCTAGCTGGACAAATCCAGCTGGAAAATTAAAAAAAAAACTAAGATAAATTTTTTCAAAATCATTGAAAAATTCTCGGAAAAATTAATAATAACTTGATTTCAAGCAATATTGATTTTAACCAAAAAATTTCTTTTTTGAAATCCAGCTGGAAATCCAGCCGTCATGCGCCTCGGCCGAAAATCACATGTAATTTGAGACATTTCTTGTTTTCGTAGCCACGTGTGGTATAGGTACTACTATTTTTCTGCTCGACGCATTTTCTGGCCGCTGAGCGCGCCAGTCTTTGCTACTTCCCGGCCGGAGTGCAGAAAATACTTTTTGTTGTCATGACTCTCATGAGAGGGTGCTGAACAAAGCCGTTTATCAATTAATCGGTTTATCTATAATATTAATCGGCAACTTCGCAAGCTCTTACTATATAGGAAATACGTTCATCTCATGAAGAATCTGTAAAAAAATTTTGAAGAAAATCAAGGTTCGTTTGTACGAGTTTGCGAAATTTGAAAAAAATCGTGATTTTTTTTACTATTCGGAAAATTACTAGAGTAGTTTTCAGGATTAGGTTAGTGACAATTGTGGGCCGTCAAATATAATAAAGTTTGTAATATCGATATGAAATGAATTTATTTAATATGCCCACCATAAGCAAAAGAAGCTCTAAAAAATATTTTTGTGTGTGTAAGTTCTAATGAAATGGTTCAAAATACCTGTCGGCTTACTCAAATATTCCTTATGAGTCATCAAAAATTTATGTACACCTTACATGAACACTCTAACTATTTTAAAATTGATTTTTCGTCCCTCTAACCTCCAAATCGGAACTTTGCCCCTTATTTTCGGTTAGAAGGACGAAAAATAGTATATTTCCCTTAGGCTCGAGGGTTCGATTTAGCCTCCTCGTTGCAACCCTCGCCTTAGGCTCGGGTCGCAAATCTCTCGGAGGCCAAATCGAACCATCTCGCCTGCGGGAATAATCTACTATATCTTCATTTGTCAATTTTTGATCTATTTCAGCCCTGGATAGATTATTACTAAAAATTATTAAAAAAAGAAATAAAATTCTATATTTCATGATTTTGCCTAAATAATTAAAAACTTTTCTCTATAAGTCTGATTTTATGAATCAAGTTATGATGAGTAAGTAAAGTTCAAACTGAACTCTCGTGTCTAATTTTTATTGATTTTGAGCACTTTAGTCTTTTGATTATTTTACCAGAGCTTAAGTATTGTATCGATTAATTTTTATATTCAGCAGGGGGGTACCCTCGCTAGTTAATTATAAACTCGCCTTCTCGGGAGTCACTATAATACGCGGCTCTTTCAAAGGCATAAAAGGTTCCCCGTAATTTGGTACTCTCTAAAACTGTTCGAGTGAATTTTCACTCCAAGCGCAAGTAAAAAGTGAGCCAGTCCGTTTCGAGTGAAAACCCACTATAGCATCGAGTGAATTTCGATCACTCGAAGAAGAGTGACTTTTAATTTTACAAAAACTACCAAAAACATTAACAAATTTTTCAACTATTGAGATTTTTAGTAATTGTAAATGATTATTTTGAACTTATTATTCAAGAAAAAAAAAGGAAAAATAAAAAAAAAAAATTTATCCGGGATTTGAACTTACGTCATTGAGCGAGGTGGCCGTAATATTTTAACCGCTCGGCTATTCGACTTACGTTTAATTAGATGCTTTAAGCAGGTATAAAAATTGTTTACCTTACAAAAACTTAAATAAAATTTCAAATTGCTAAGAATTTATAAAGTTTTTTTTAACTTAACACTTCATTATTTTTATGATTCAATTAAAAAGGACACGGATAAATCAACAAAAACATAATTAAGTGTTAAAAAAATTTTTTTTTAGGAATAATTTAATAAACATCACAAATTTTTGTTAAAAATTTTTTTTTTTATCATTTTACTGAAAAAATTTACAAAAAATAAATTGATTAAATGGAAACAAAATTATACAGAAACTGTCACATAAATAAATTAACGAAACAATGGCATGATTAATTTACAAATGATTTTATAATCATTTGTTAATTAATTGTTACAACTAATTAATGATTCAATGAGTTTAATTATTTTCCATGACTCGATATTTAATTATCAAAGATATTTCTAATAAATTATTATTTTTTTAGTTTTTTATTTCAATAAGCTACCAAAACAAATATAATTGTTTATTAATTAATTTATTAAAAAATTTGTTTGATGCTTAACTTATTCATTTTTAGTCATTTTTAGCTTATTGACCGCAAAAAATTTTTTTAATAAAAAATGATAAACAATAATTTAATTTTGAATAATAAAAAATTCGGCGATTATAATTAAAAACTCTGACATTATATCGAAAATAAATGATAGATATACAGTAAGTTTACAAATCTCGAGAAATCCACTCTAAGAATGAGTGAAATTAGATGATTGTAGGTTATGTTATCTTATTCACTCTTAAGATTGAGTGATTTTTTCACTCTTTTCTCAAGAGTGGCCTAAACCACTTTATTAAGAGTGAAAAATGACTCTATTAGAGTGATCAGGGCAATTTAAGGAAATCACTATTTCTTCGAGTGAATTTTTCGCTCGAACAGTTTTAGAGAGTAAGTAAAAAATTGGGAAATTTTCAATTTATAACTAGCTTCTATACCTCTTTGCACTAACGCACTAAATTTTAAAAATAAAATTTGTAACGGAGCAACGCGCATGAGACCCGCGGAGCCCGTAGCGGTGCTCAACTCGCCCTCCCAATCCCGCAGAACTTCAGGGCCGAGGCCAGAAAGACTAGAGGGTTTAAGAGTTGGAAGAATGGCGTCTGGGACAAGAGGCACACCGCCCGTGGCGACACCCACGTATACCCTGACGCAAGAGCAGTTCCAAACGCTTTTGGGCCGGAGAGACGCTCCCGCTCCCTCAGCAAGCCTGTACGAGTCTCAGATCAAGTTTCACGGAAACAAGGACCGTACCGCGGTGAAAACCTTTGTATCCAGAATCAAAGTGTACAAGGAAACCCACCGCATCGACGACGCAGACGCGCTCACAGCACTTCCCTTGCTGCTAGAGGACGACGCAGCTACGTGGTGGGAAGGTGCTAAGGCCGAGCTGACCTCGTGGGAGGCGGCCCTGACGGCCATCGACAAGGCCTTTGCACCGCCGTTGCCTAACTACGTAACACTCCTCGAGTGCCTGGAGAGCAAACAAGGAGCCGACGAACCAACAGAGACCTTTGTCGCCAAAAAACGGGCCTTGTTGGCAAGTACCTCGCACCAAATCTCGGAGCCGTTTCAACTCGACCTGATTTACGGGTTACTCTCGCTGCACATCAGAAAGAAGATAACCCGAACTCAGGTAAACACTTTTGAAGACCTGGTCAAGGAAGCGCGACACCAGGAGAAACTGGAAGCTGAGATTAGGCTAACTATGAAGTACACGCAGAGCGCTACGTCGAAAATTGCATGGGCCGAGCGCCCGGCAAATTCGACAAAGCCGCGCTCGAAGCCGCACATACCACCGACTGCACCCGCCGAAGACGCGCCCACCGCGACTCCTGGTGCAGCTGAGGAGCGCACCAAGAAAAGATGCACTCACTGCAGGCGCTATGGACACACCTATGACGAGTGCAGAACCAGGAAGAAGCAGATCGAAACGGAGGTCACCCAGCGTGTCTCCAATCAACTGCAGGAGAAAAACAGGCTCGCGTGCTATGGCTGTGGTGCTCCGGGTGTGGTACGTGCAAAGTGTACAGTGTGCAATCCAAGGCAAGAAATCGCGGCAGTGGAACAAGAAAGTGAGTTCTGTGCCCTCAACTCCTCAACGGACGGGCGCGGCACCCGTCCGCTTGTGAACGTCAGGATCGTAGGGGTACCTGATCAAGCGTACCTCGACACTGGTGCTAAATCTAGTGTAGCCAGTTACACGCTCCTGCAAGTTTTTAAAGAAAAAAGGCTCGTCCCAAAGGCCGTCCCGATGCAGATACGATTGGCCGATGGTGTGTGCAGAGCAAGCCAGGTCAACGTTTACGCCACCGAGTTGGAGTTAGGCGGACGGCAGAGGACGATCAACTTCATCGACTTACCTGGAGCAAAAGGAAATTCCACGCTTCTCGGCATCGATGCCATGGAGGAGCTGGGTATCGTGGTCAACGCCCCACAAAGATCATGGTACTTCGTGGATCGCCCAGATGAACATCACGACTACGCGCAAAGAAACAGCCCGGCCCAGTCACCAATGCACCTTTCTTTGAACTCTGTTGCTCCTAAAGGGCCGTTAAATTACACACCTCCGCCAAGACCCGACTGGTTAGCGCGGAGCGACTCATTTACCGAGATGAGCAAAGAGCAGTTCGACGCAATGTTCGACGCCGCCTGCGAACACGCGGAGGCAGCAATAAAGGCGCGTGTGGCCCACAAAGAGAAGGAGAGAGAGAAAGAAGAGGCCTCAGCCGAGATCCTGCAGCTCGATGGCTACGAGACTGACTTTGCAACCGATGTCGAAATGGACATTGGCATGGTGGACATAAGGCTGAGAGTCGACGAAGGAACCACTCTCTCTGGGACCGAGCGTGACCAGCTCAACGCGCTTCTCGATGAGTTCGCGGACTTATTCGCGGAGATTGGCCCACCGACCCAACATGCCGAGCACTGCATTAATACCGGCGACAGCCCCCCTGTAGCTACGCCGCCGTACCGACTTTCACCGGCCAGGAGAGAGGCACTTCGGCGGGCAGTCGACGAGATGCTGGAGCTAGGTGTCATCGAAGAGTGCGAGTCACCCTGGGCCGCTCAGGCAGTGCTGGTTCCCAAAAAAGGAAGCTCCGATCTGCGCTGCTGCATTGATTTTCGCATGGCTAACGCTATCACCACACCCGACACTTACCCGATGCCTAGGATAGACGACCTCCTGCACGCCACGAAACAGGCGCAGTTCGTGTCTACCCTTGATATGAGATCCGGTTATAGGCAAATACCGATCCGAAAGAGCGATAGAAAAAAGACAGCGTTCGTGACTCCGTTCGGACAATTCTGTTTCCTCGTCATGGCGATGGGTTTGCGGAACGCAGCGGCCACCTTCCAAAGACTGGCCGACCGGATAAAAGCAATACTTAAAGGGAGGAGATTGCTCGCCTTCATCGACGATATGGCGATGCTCTCGACGACCTTCCTAGAACGCCTCGACGACCTGAGGGAACTGTTCGAAGTACTGAGACATTTTCAATTACGATTGAACCGTAACAAGTGCTTTTTCGGGCGCCAAGAGGTAAAGTACCTCGGTCACTTGGTCACACCCGGTGGCCTTCTACCAGACCCCGAAAAAGTTCTTGCCATATTGGAAATGGCACCTCCCAAGAACGTGAAAGAAATTAACCCATTACCGCCCATGGAAAAATTAAAAGTGATATCAAAAAACTAACTGTTGGAAAACCTGTCTCATGAAAAAATAGTAGATACGTTTTTTTTCTTTTTTCAATTTTCATTGTTTAAACATTATTTATTTAAACAAATTCGTAAAAAAATTTAAATTTTTATAAACTAATAACGGCATTCGATTCTTTGACCAATAATAAGGCGAAAGTCATAGTTTTATAGTGGTGAGCTCCGAGGCGCTGCACCGAAGATACACTCTTACGAGTCAGAGCTCACCACTATAAAACCATATTTTTACATGTTTGAGCGCTCGTAGCAAATGATCTAAGCGTCTGATCAAAAAATTACTTGGATGACTTTCGCCTTATTTTTGGTCAAAGAATCGAATGCCATTATTAGTTTATAAAAATTTAAATTTTTTTACGAATTTGTTTAAATAAATAATGTTTAAACAATGAAAATTGAAAAAAGAAAAAATATGTATCTCCTATTTTTTCATGAGACAGGTTTTCCAACAGTTAGTTTTTTTATATCACTTTTGATTTTTCCATGGGCGGTAATGGGTTAAATCATTTCTCATGACCTGCTCTTGGTTCCGGCGCTTCATCGCAAACTTCGCAAAAATCGCCGAGCCGCTCAGCCGCCTGACGAAGATGAACGCAACGTGGGAATGGGGTGCAGCGCAGCAACAGGCATTTGGCACTTTGAAGCAGCAGCTGGCGCAGCCCCCGATTCTACAACAAGCAGACCCAGAGCGGCCGTACATACTGCACACCGACGCCAGCGGATGGGCTCTCGGAGCAGCGCTTCTCCAGGGCGAGAGACATGACTTACACCCGGTAGATTACGCCAGCCGTCTGCTGACTAAGAGTGAAGTAAATTACAGTGTCAGTGAACGGGAAGCATTGGGCGTGGTCTGGGCAGTTAACAAGTTCCGCAGCTACATTGAAGGCGCCAAGGTGACGGTCAGAACGGACCACCAACCGCTTCGATGGCTGATGACCCTGAAGACACCAACTGGCCGCCTCGCTAGATGGGCGCTGCTGCTACAACCATTCAACTTGGACATCGAGTACCTACCAGGGCGGGTCAACGCCCTCGCCGATCTGCTGTCACGGCCCAATGGCACAAGCCAGGAAGGAACGCAAGAGCACCTCGAGACGGCCGACCCCGCACTAGCCGATGTTTGCGGGGTAAGCATTGATCTACCGCAACGTTCCGCGGCCGACACACAAGCAGCTCAACTACAGGACCCTGAGTTGAAAACAATCATCGAGGCGTTCGAGCAAAGTGCCACGCGAGAGGACTTCATGCGATACACTTCCCGCGGCTACATAATGTCTGGCGGGGTGTTGTATAAGTACGCTCACGAGAAGGGGGAGGACCCACAGCTCGTCGTGCCCGCCCATGAGAGTCAAGCCATACTGCACGCCTATCATGACGACCCCACTGCTGGTCACTACGGCGTCGAGCGCACCACCGAGAGAATCGCGGCCAAGTACTTCTGGATTGGAATGCGGCGACAAATCACCGAACACGTCGCGCGCTGCGTCGAATGTCAACGATATAAGGTGAGCAACCTCAAACCTGCCGGACTGCTGCAGACTCCGGTCATGCAGCGCCGATTCGAAGTGATTTCAGTCGACCTGTCTGGACCTCTGCCGGCCAGCCCAGAAGGGCACCGCTGGGTGCTCATAGTCGAGGACACTGCAACGAGATGGGTCGAACTCTTTGCACTGGTGCAAGCAACCGCAGAGGCGTGCGCGGCAGTGCTGCTGGACGAGATCGTATTACGTTATGGCTGTTTCAGAAGGTTGATAAGCGACAACGGCGTTCAGTTCATCAGTGCAGTCATGCAAAAGATGGCTTGCTGCTTTGGTATTAGTCACTCTTTTGTGCCGCTCTACCACCCGGCAGCCAATCCAGTAGAACGAAAAAACCGAGACCTGAAGACACAGTTGGCCATCCTGGTTGGCAACGAACACACCACCTGGCCGCAAAAGCTGCCGAGTATTCGTTTTGCTATGAACTGGGCAAAATGCACCAGCACCGGATATTCGGCAGCATACCTCAGCTTCGCCCGGGAGCTGCGTTCACCGGACGAAGCCCACCGAGACTTGAGAAGTGTAATCGAGTCCGAAAACTTCATCGCCGAGATCATCCCTAAGCTGAAAACTATGGCAGAGACTCTAAAGTTGGCAAGCGAGGTGCAAGAACGCGAGCAAGACAGACGAAAAGAAGCTGCCGACCGCCGACGACGACCCGATCCTGTGTACCAGGTGGGAGACTTGGTCCTGGTTACCTCCCACACCCTCAGCAACGCGGCCAAAGAGAAGACCAGCAAGTTCAGCCCACGACGTGACGGGCCGTACAAAGTCTCGCGCATCGTCGGACCAGTCAGCTACGAGGTCACACACGTCACTGGAGAGGGTGCCCCAATAGGGGTGTTCCATACATCCGCCCTCACACCATACAAGGAATCGACCACCGAGGCAGCTCCAGTCAACCCAATCAGGAGAAGAGGTCGACCAAGGAAGACAACGCCAGAGGCGGAAGAGACGCCTCGCCGGCGGGGACGCCCACGTAAGCATTAAACTGTGTACAGAACTCCTCGTCGGGACGACGTCAAGTTCTGAGGGGGGGTCTGTAACGGAGCAACGCACATGAGACCCGCGGAGCCCGTAGCGGTGCTCAACTCGCCCCCCCAATCCCGCCAAACTTCAGGATAGGGGGAGAAGAAGGAGCTCGCTTCGGGACCGCTAGCGCTGCCCCGTAAGAGGATTTACGAAATAGGGTAAGGCAAAATATATACGAGACGCGCGCGGACCTGGAAGAAGCCTCTCCCAGCCCCGAGCCGTCAGCAGGACGATGGGAACTTCGGACGGCGCCCCCCACCATAGATCCCAGCGGTCCAGCCCGCGCCTTGGGTTGGCGCGGGGCAAGCCCCTCAGAGGGGATAAAGAGGCTCGCTTTCCCGGAAATCGGGCATTAGACTTTCTGCTGCTCTTCGGAAAACTCAGACGCGCTCCCGTGGCTACTTTTCCGCCGAGCTACCGCAGAAGAAGACTTTGGGCTACCGGCCAGTCAGAGCAGCGTGCTCCTGACGCTATCTGTCTTCCCCCTGGCTATCCCCCTGTAACTTGGAAGTGACTCGAGCGGCGCGCACGCGCGCCATCAAGCGCTTCTAGCATCAACATCAGCTCCGCACTCTTGCTACGCTCGTGTAGAACCTTTCGGCCGTGCTGTCACGCCTTAGGTATCACCCGGAACAAGAATAATTCCGTCCTGGCTAGCAGGAAGCCGTTAACTGAGCTACTCGACGTGCTGTCACGTCTCTAGCTAAGTTAATTCACGCTTCGCCGAAAGCTGACGTAGGAGTGAAACAAACTATTGCACTGTAAAGCATATTGATCGTAAAACTCTGTACTCAGTCGATTTAATAAATGTACCCATTCTTATTACCTACTGTGCCCGCAATATCTAGTCTTATCTGAGGAACCCCAAATAATCCCCATCCCGACGTTACAAATTTAGATTTTTATAAATCAAAATTAATTTAAACTTCGTTAAGAATTTTTATTTTTCTAAAACGCTGTCAATTTTTACTTGTTTAAACCATAATTCTTTCAAACTTTTCAGAAATATTCTTCAGGACCAAATGAAAAACTTCCTCGCTGGAAGTTTTTTCAAGTATGAACTTTTAAACATATTTCCCTCGATATTTCCTCGCATATTTCTTAGCTTATATTATGTTATAAACTGCTAACTTTTGTTTTTAAATGTTAATTACACGGTTCTGAAAATTTTTAAAAATATCTGAACAACTCCATTAGCAGCGGATCGAGTTCAAGAATATAAAATTAAAATTTTATCAAAAAATATTAAGTGGTTTTCGAGTTCTTGCGATTTGAACTCAAAATGCGAAAAAATGCGTAAATCGAGAAAAATTCAAGTTATTGCACCACTCAATATTTATAATTGTATTAATATACAAGTAAACAATAGAAAACATTCAATATAAATATTTTGTGTGTGAATCAAAATATTAAACTTTTTTATCAACTGCTCAATATCATCTTGTGAGATATTCGTTTAATCGATTGTCGAGTTAAATAAATAAACTCGAACCTACATTGCCACCTAGCTACCGCATTCTGCGTTAAAATAAAAAAATGTATAGATCAGTGAAGTACATTTTTGTAAACAAAATTTTTTCGCAAACCACGTTTCTCTAGCGTTTATTCTTTTTCTTCCTAAACGTATTGGCACCAAATTTAATTGTACGACCATCAACAGTCGATTTTATAGGTTAAAACCTGGCTAAACTATCAACAGTCGGATTTTCTTGATTTGATCGGACCCTCAATCACGTCATAGTGTTGTTATTGGTGAAATAAAAGGGTAGAAAAGAGAGAAAAAAAGGAAAAAACTATGACTATTTTAAGATACGGAAAGGAAAAAAATTTTAATAGAAAAGGTTAAGAAAAAAATAAAAGACTATTTTAGCAAAAACGGCAACACGTTAGATCGCGACGTGTATATCAAAGCCCGAATCCTCTAGCGTTTATAGGTTTTGAGATATACCGCCTACCGCGCATGCGCAGTAGGGGGATTAAAAAATGGCAGTTGGCGCTGAATGTTTCCTATTCTTCATAGTTTCCTATTTATGCCCTTTCGAAAGATATACTAGGCGGTTCCCCCTGCTCGTTCCGCTCGCTAACCCCTCAGAATTTTGTGCTTACCCCTGTGTCTACACTTGTAGCTACCCTTGTATCTACCATTGTTTCTACTCTTGTAGCTATCCTTGTATTTTCTCTTCTGCCTATCTTTGTTCATACTCGTGTGCATACCCTCGAAACTTTATGACTATCACTGTACCTACTCTCATGCATCCCATTACTCGTATCCTCGTGCTTACCATTTAATTGTAACATAACTACTGTTCCTTTAGTTTTGCTCACCTTTGCGACTTCCTTGGTTTCTATCCTTGTACTTTCCACTTTTTCTACCTAGGATCCTACCGATTAACTTTTTCTTGTTTTTACATCTGTTTGTACTTCTATGCTTACTCTGTTGCTACATTTTTTTCTACTTAACATTTAACCCTGAACCTATCATCTTGCTTACTATTGTATCCGATCCTGTGCCAACTCTTGTACCTACTCACTTGCCCACTTCAAGTTGAAAAGTCACTATCTTGGACCACGCATACGCAGTGTACTGCACTATAGTAAAAAATTTCCAATTGGCGCTAAAAATTTTCCTTTTTTTATGCCCTTTCGAATGATATATTGTTATGAATACTGCGTGTTCAGATTTAGAACGTTTAAATATCGCGCAGGTTGTCATGTATCTATTCGAATGTTTGTGTTGTATAGTTAAATTTGAGGTTTGGTCGCGATTTATCTGAGTGTTTGTTTGTAAATGTAAATAAAGATGTGTTCATGTTTTTAATTGTTTAAAGTTATGTAACTCGCTTAAAGGCGAGTGAGGAGTAATTTCAGGAGGGATGAAACAAGTGAGGAGTAGAAAATGAAGCATATAAAGTATATAATATATAGGGAGATATACTAGGTGGCCCATTTTAAATGTTGCACCCAAATAACTCGCTTGGGAAGTCCCCAATCGAAAAAAATTTCATACTGGCTATACTGGTTACTACATCGATTTTTGATTGAATTTCTTGTAAAATTATAAATTCATTTATAATGCATTAATACACTGAGAGAAAGCATCAGTGAATGTTACTGAATCATTCTGTAAAAAGTAGTGTAAAATATTAGGATGACTGTTAATACATATGAGGTAACTATTAATGCATGAGATCCTAAGGTGCGGTAGCACTTTAACGGCGAGTTGGTTTTTAAACACCGACTCCCGTAAAAGCGTACCGCTTTATATACTTTAAATTTTCTGTTTTAGGATATGTCGTTCACTATAAAACAATATTAGGACGATTATTTTTCTTTTATTTAATATCCCTTAATTAATTACTTTTTTATGATGCTACTTTGACGGATCAAAGAAATTTACTTTGTTAGATAGATTCAGACAGATAAAAACCACTCGCCGTTTTTTGTAATACGCTATCAATTTTACCTGAACGGAAAAAAACCCTTGCAGCGTAGCTGAATTCAGCGATGGTGCAATGCAAGCGGCTGGCCATGCTCCAACGCAAACTTTACTATGTGACAACGCAAAGTCTGCGTTAAAGCGTCGCAAAGTTAGCAATAGCGTGCCTTCCTTACCAACAGCGGCGGTCACTCGAAATCTCTCATGGCTGATAGCATGCTATCGCAGATTCACAGGCTGACATGGAAACGTTAATAACAAAAAAAATTTTCTTTGATTTTTTAATTGATACTAAGTAATTTTTTACTGATGACTAAAGGTCTAAAAAAAAATTCTACATGCTGTTAGCAAGAAATATAAATGTTTATAGCTAAAAAAATTTTTTTTAATCAGTACTGAGTTATTTTATACAGACTGTTGAATTTTTTTTTTTTTTTAATTAATTATCCTCATCACACAAGCATGTGTAAATATCTGCCAGCAGACAACAAGCATCAAGGGTGAGTCGAGATTTACTACAGCTGTCGGTAAGGAAGGCACGCTACCGTTAACTTTGCTTCGCTCCAACGCAGACTTTGCGATGCCTCATAGTAAAGATTGCGTTGGAGCGTATCGTTTGCATTGCACCATCGCTAAATTTAGCTACGCTGCAAGGGTTTTTTTTTACCGAGTAAGTATGCTTTCAATTTGTCAGTATGGGGACCTTTAAAAATGAGCGGCACTAGAGGGCGCTACTGGCAATAGCCTCCTCTCCCAGCAGTTCGGCATGAAGCAAATGTTTGAGTGTGTGTGTAGTCTCACGCATGTGCACACAAACAAACGACTGCTGCACGCCAAACTGCTGGGAGAGGAGGCTGTTGCCAGTAGCGCCCTCCAGTGCCGCTCATTTCTAAAGGTCCCCATAAGATATATTTTATTTTTACGAGTTGCAGATTCTGTTGAATTTATTTAAAAACTAATTTTGATGCACTGATCACGAAAATCTAGGTAAAAATTATACTTTACAATTGCGAAGCGAGTGTTATTGTGCAGCGTGGCACATGCGCAGTAGTCGCAGCTGACAGCTGATCAGTACAACCGAAATCTAACCTGAAAATTTGATAAACCGTTCTATCAACTGGGGTACGTTAGTCACAGACGGGATTTTATGTGTAAAAGTGTTCCATAAACTGGGGCCAAAGCTGAAGTTGTCTAATAAACTGGGGTCAAAAGGTCTTGTCTTTAAACATTAATTATTCAATAAATAAATACAATTTTCATATAAAAAAAATTTATTTAAGTTCCTAAGAACCTAAAATTTAAGTATGTAAAATAAGATTTAGTTTAACATGCTTTGTTTTTTCAATAAAATTCAAAATGCTGAAAAGTAGCGATTTTTGTGATCATAAGTGGGATCTTTACCTTATTAAACATTTTTACGAAATCTGTTCAAAATTGACTATTTAGTTTAAAAGTTATAACAAGTTAGAGTTTGAATTGTTTCCATTACGTGAATGGCCGCGATGTTGAAAAAGTGTAAAAAACTATTGATATTAGTCTTTCGACGATACAGATCCTTTAGAAAAACCACACACGTATAGCATAACTATCGAAAGTTTCATTGCTTTAAACTGCAAAAAACTGACCTTCGAGAAATTTTTGTAATGATTTTACAAAAATCGTTTTGACTTGTATAACCTCCAAAACTGCGGTATTCAATGGAGAGTCGAAATTTGAAGAAAAATGCTTTGATGTGATAGCTAATGTTTTTATGGTAGAGATAAGAATTTCCGAAGTCATAAAAAGTTAAAAATTAAATTTTAATAAGCAATTTTTAGTAATTTGGAAGATTAATTTTTTTTTTAAGTCTTGGGCTTGACTAGCTCCGGTAGGAAACCACCTTAAAAAGTTGCCAAAAAAAAAAAAAAAATGAAAAAAAAAAAAAAATTACAAGTACGAATAATGATGATTATGATGAGATCCTTTCCAATCCAACTTATAAGTACGAATTTTTGCAGAACGATTTGCCTCATCAATTTTGCAAAAGGAAAAATCATCTAATTCCTATAAGTATGAGAACATGTGCTAAAAACGATAATTTTGTAATTGTCACATCTCGAAATTTAAGTCGTCAGCCTGCAATTTTTTTTTTTAATTTTAAAAATATTGACCTCATAGAAAGGTCACGCGAGCCTTCTTAAATACAGCAAAACGAATTTAAAAAATAATAATAGCAATGATAGTAACGACTAACGAGACTCAGTTAACAAGGAAATATGGAGAAAGAAAGCATATAAAGTTTATTACTTCTAGATATGGTAAATAAAACAGAAGTGTTCCGAGCCAACGCGCTGCTCTGTAAAAAAAAGAGGGAGAGAGATAAATTTTTAAACGACATTAAAGTTTCTTATAAAAGTACAATTTTTATTGATTACACGAAAAATCAACTTATGTCGTAAAACGTTTCAATTCAGTACACATACATCATTTATCTTTCTCAATTTTTCGAAACGTCATAAATCATTTTTCAAACGTTTTGTGTATCTTTTATAGATGGATTATTATGTTCATACTGTGTCTAATAACATTAAAAAAAAAAAAAAATAGCTATAACCTCGTTGATACTTCATAATAAATTAAAAATAAATTTATATCATTTCTGAATCTTTTTGATTGGTTTATTAACAATTAACTCGATCTATAAATAGTTTGGAATTTTTCGCAAAGCCGTTCATGGGTAGCTCGAGTAGCTTTGAGCGGAAACTGTTGATGTTGGTGTTGTTGGTGTTGATTTTTTTGAGTCGAAAAATTTTATTTTTTTTAATTTAGAAAATATTTTAGCTAGCGTGGATTCGTTTTCTGAGATGTTATAGAGTATTTTTAAGCATTATTTTAATAAAAAAAATTAAAATACTCTATAACATCTCAGAAGTACTCCCTTAAAATTTCAGAGCATTGTCTCAAGTCGTTTAAGAGTTATAAATTATTTTAGAGAAGTAAGTATAAGGCGCGCTCGTTAACTTTAAATGCGTTTTTCTCATAACTGCACTTTTCAAACTAGCCCACATTCTCATTAGGAAACTAATTAACCGATTTAACTGAAATTTGGCAGAAACTTTTTTTTAAATATTCGCAATAGTGAGAACCTTATTTGAAAAAAATTGTTTTTAACCCTTTATTTTAAAATACTTTTGTTTAAAAAAATAGTCATTTTTTTTCTTTTTCTTATAATTTTGTCAAAAAAAATTTTTTTTTCCAGAACTAAAAAAAAAATTTACTAACAACTTCCTTTTTTATTTTTTTGATTCAGATAAACAGAAAATGCGTGAAAGTGTGGGCCGAAAAAAAAGACGTCTCGCGCGAATCGATGCTGCGCCGTCATTTTGGATGAAAAAAAAAAAAAAAAAATTTTTGTTGTCAAAACATGTATTTATCTTAGTGTCAAACTGCATTATTTTAAAATAAATTTTACTGCAAATAACAAATCATTGAAAAAACAGCTGTTTTACACCAGAACCTCCCCTTAAGGTGGTTTTCTACCAAATGAATGACAATAGAGAATGAGCTCAAATTTTCTGGAGGTGTTTATTAGATATTAATAAACATTTCTACGAAGTCTGATCAAAATTGACCATACAGTTTAAAAGTTACAGCAAGTTAAAGATTGAATTTTTTTCATTACGCGTATGGACGCTACGCTGAAAAAGTGTACTAAATTATTGATATTTGTCTTGTTACATGGGTCTGAAGTTCGTAACGTTGCTCGCAACGAAAATGTGAAATATTTCCCCACAGCCTTTAAAAGTGATTCCGCATGATTTTATTGAATATAATGGAAGAAAATCTTTAAAAAAAAATCCTTAAAAAATTTTGGAGTCAATACCTAAAAGGGAACCACCCTTACGTAAGGGCTAAAAGTTTTAAAATGTTCTCTAAAGGATACATTATTGATCCCACGTGTTTTTATCACGGGGAATGGAGAAAAGTAATAAAATAAAATTGTTAAAAAAATTTTAACTTGATACATGAAAGGGAATCACCCTTACGTAAGGGCTCAAAGTTGAAAAAAGTTCTCTAAAATATCCATTAACAATTCCGCGTGTTTTTAATCCGGGATTTGGCGAAAAGTATCTATTATAATAAAGTGGTAAAAAAATTTTGAACTTGATAACTAAAAGGGAACCAATCTTATACGCAAGGGCTAGGAGCTACGAAATTTCTCCAAAAGACTCCATGATTGATTCCGCGTATTTTTTTTCATGAAAAATCCAAAAAAGTATTTAATTAGAAACTCGATTAGAAACGTAAAAAAATTTGGGAGACAATCCCTACAACGGAACCACCCTTACATAAGGGCTAAAAGTTACGAAAATTTTTTTGAAGATCCCATGATGGATTTTGCGTAGTTTTAACAATAAAAAAGATTAAAAACAAAAACAAAAATTCACAAATTTTTTCTAAGTAATATTGTACAGGGAACCGTATTCGAGACCACCCTTACGTAAGGGCTAGAATCTCGAAATCTCTCTAGAGACTCCTTGATTGATTCCGCGTATTTTTTTTATGAAAAATCCAAAAAAGTATTTAATTAAAAACGTAAAAAAATTTGGGAGACAATCCCTACAACGGAACCACCTTTACATAAGGGCTAAAAGTTACGAAATTTTTTTTAAATCTTTTTTATTGTTAAACTGCGCAAAATCCATCATGGGATCTTCAAAAAAATTTTCGTAACTTTAGAGAGATTTCGAGACTCCTAACCCTTACGTAAGTGTGGTCTCGAGTTCGGTTCCCTGTACAATATTACTTAGAAAAAATTTGTGAATTTTTGTTTTTAATCTTTTTTATTGTTAAAACTACGCAAAATCCATCATGGGATCTTCAAAAAAATTTTCGTAACTTTTAGCCCTTATGTAAGGGTGGGTCCGTTGTAGGGATGGTCTCCCAAATTTTTTTACGTTTTTAATCGAGTTTCTAATTACTTCTAAATACTTTTTTGGATTTTTCATGAAAAAAAATACGCGGAATCAATCATGGGGAGTCTTTTGGAGAAATTTCGTAGCTCCTAGCCCTTACGTAAGGTTGGTTCTTTTTTAGTTATTAAGTTCAAAATTTATTAACCTCTTTATTATAATACTTTTCGCCAAATCCCGGAATAAAAACACGCGGAATTGTTAATGAATCTTTTAGAGAACTTTTTTTAACTTTGAGCCCTTACGTAAGGGTGATTCCCTTTCATGTATCAAGTTAAAAATTTTTTTAACAATTTTATTTTATTACTTTTCTCCATTCTCCGTGATAAAAACACGTGGGATCAATAATGGAGTATTTAGAGAACATTTTAAAACTTTTAGCCCTTACGTAAGGGTGGTTCCCTTTTAGGTATTGACTCCAAAATTTTTAGAGGGTTTTTTTTTTAAAGATTTTCTTCCATTATATTCGATAAAATCATGCGGAATCACTTTTAAAGGCTGTGGGGAAATATTTCACATTTTCGTTGCGAGCAACGTTACGAACTTCATACCCATCTTGTTACAATAGAGATCCTTTAGAAAAACCTCATACGTACACGGAGAGAAAAAATACAGAAATTTACTGTGTTAAGCTAACACGTAAATTTTCTGCGAGCGCCACACATAAAAATCGTGTGTTAGCTTTACGCAGAAAAAATCTTAAGCGGCACTGTAGCGGAACCAATCAGGTGCGACCGGAGTGATTTTGATTGGCTCCAATACAGTGCGCTTAAGATTTTTTCTGCGTAAAGCTAACACACGATTTTTATGTGTGACGCTCGCAGAAAATTTACGTGCTTTAGCAGCACACAAGTTTCTCGTGTCCTCCACAGTAAATTTCTGTATTTTTTCTCTCCGTGTATAGTTTCACTATCGAAGAATTCATTTCTTGAAACTGCAAAAAATTGACCTTTTACAAATTTTACAGTGATTTTACAAAAATAATTTTCACGTGAATAACCTCCAAAACTGCGGTATTCAAAAGTGAGGTTAAAAGTTTAAAAAAATGTTTTGTTGTGATTGTCAATGTTTTTTTGGTAGAAAATAATTTCAGAAGCCATAAAAAGTTAAAAAATAAATTTTGATAACCAATTGTTAGTAATTTGGTGCAATAATTTTTTTTTAGTCTTGAACTTGACTAGCTCTGGTAGAAAACCACCTTAAAAATTAAATTTTATAAGTTTTTAAAAACCATATCAAAATTATTACAAAGACTAGCACGAATGCATCGAACGTATCAATTTGAGTAAGACTGACTACTGATAAGATTGATTAAGATGATTTATTATCAATTAAACAATGCAGAGCGTCTACCTATCTTTCGATCTTAAAAAAGACAGGCACCAATAATTCTCAGAACACTTTGTGCGTTACTGTGAATAAAAAAGAAATAAAATTACAAGCTTAAAGCCATTAGCTAAAAGAGATTATATTCTTTTCAAAAATATGATTTGAAATAAATAAAATTCTATAAATATCAGGTGTCAGTATTTCGAAGTTTTCTGGATCGATGAAGAGAAAATACCGTGATCACCGTAAACCCTCAGGCAGCGATGGCATAAAACAGGACGCAAGCGGCGCAACAGTCGAGACGCACTATACATGTACAATAGTGTACAATACAACGTTACTTAAAAAAAAAAAAAAAACAAAAACATAATATTACCTCCATTAAATTGATAAAGCAAAAATTAAACGATTGATGATATTGAGTTAGATTATTAATCGTAGAAAAAAAAAAAAAAAAAAAAAAAAAGAGTACTATAGAGCAGGCCGCAAAATGTCAGAAAAGAAACAAAAGACAGCTGTTCGCTGTTGCTACTTGCTAGTCTCTCCTCCACATACACACTCACACATCAAAACGCAGCGCACAACGTAAACATAGCGCTTCCGCGGGAGCGATAGTAGCGATACGACGCAAAAACCCGCTAGATACTGCTGTACCCTATTTACTTTATTAATTTTACAGGTTCTATGAGGTGATAGGGTCCTCAACAACGAGGGGCAGGGGTTGATAAATGTCAAGCACAAGGAGCTACTCGCGAAATGGCTGTCCGAGACGCCATAGTGCAGCTATACCTCATAAGCAACGTTACACACCGTATGTATGTGACGTGTGGGCTTAACTCTTTCTACCGACAGCTGTTTAAATCATGCGCACGTTATATCCAGTAAAAAGGGTTCAAAAAATATAAAACTCACCTCCTAAAGTCTCCTCGGACGGAAACTTGGCCGGCGTTGACGACATCTCGTCCAGCAGATCTTCTCCCGCGAGAGGCGAGGAGCTTGTATTGCGTCCTACCTTTTCTAAGAAGAACCGCTTACGCTACTGCAGGAACAATAAGGAGTGCACAACCAGCAACAGCGGCAGCCGCGCCTGCCTTTAATACCGCCCCCACTGTTATTGTAGGAGCGCGCGTGCCCTTGTAGGTATCACAACAAGAAATCAGCTGCCTAAGCTAACCGAGTCTTGTATTTAAAAAAAAAAGGTTCGTCTGTCTGTGTACAATCTTTCGAGACACTCTTGCGCAAAAGTCAAGAGCTTGTAAATAAAAAGGTGACGATCCTTCTTAAAATGGCGAAGAATAAACAAAACAAAACACTGGAGAACGAAGACTTATTACTTTTAAATTCATAAGTCTCACTGCGACCCGAAAACCAAATATACTTCGGATGTACGAGCTCTCGGAGATAAATTTCAAATAAAACTTTAATTTCTCGCGAATAGTATGGAGAGGGTATTTAATAACCGTTTCTCTCGTCCGACTCCGACGAGCACCAACGAGAGAGTGAGAGAGTGAGGTTCAGCCGACAGCTCACAGCGACAGCCGGCTGCATGCAGCAGAAGCGTAGAGTCAGTCAGCAGTGCTTTGTTTTGACTTTTGAGCCGCAGCGCGCTGGCGGCTGGCTGCTGTCCAGCCCATGGGCTGCTTGCGTGCATCGAACGCCGAATCCGAAACCAAACGTCAACAAACTGCATGATGACTGTCGAGTTGCACTCACACTTTGATAGCTTTATCATGCACGCTAGCTCAAGCACACAGATACGGTACTGGATTACTACGCACTACCTAAGTGTCAGGCTGAGTATTTCTTTGGGTGGCTTACCTATTTCCCCTTCGCGAATTGTGATGCCCTTGCTGGACCACTTTTACCTTAAACATTATATCAAGTACTTACATATACATGCGTAGCGGGACATTTAAATGACGGCCGCGGCTATTCGAACACAATTTACGATAAGCTTTTTATTCTTTACTTTTTAAAAACCACTGCTCTTATCATTAAAAAAAAAAAAAAAACATGTAACCCTTTGCCATGTTGCTATTTAAGTAATAAGTAAACTAATGCACTCTGTTAACGTCTATTTAAATTTTTTTGACCTTATTTTCAATCAAATTTCTACTTACGACCACTCAGATTTGATCGATTCAGTGACATTAATAATTTTTAGTAACTATTGTTTCAAATATAATTGTGTTTCTTGATTATGTGGACTTTTTTAAATGATAAGTTGTATCTCTTTAAAACAAAAGACAAACAAAGAAAGAGCTAAAAAAATATAACATCAACACAAAGCCACATCTACGTTATTAATAAAACTTGAGTGCATCTTTGTACAAAAATCATCGGTTCAATGCGTGTGTTCAAGGTTAAGAGGATTTTTCCTCGTTCAATGATGAACAAAGCGTGGATTCAGACGATTTGCATTTGTGGTTCGAAAAAAAATAACAAACAAGGAAATTTTTTTTTTTTAAATAAGTAAACCAAAATAAACACCCTCTTTTTATCTGTTTTCTAAACGATTAAAAATAGTTATTCGTTTTTCACTTTATTCTTGTGGTTCAATTTTAAATTATTCTTTCTGAGAAATTTATAAAATAATGCAACAAAATTAAAAAAAAATTGCTTTAAAAAATTTTTTTTAAGGAAAAAAAATCGAATTTAAATTCAAAATAAAATGAAAAATTGTAAGTTTAATAAACTTGAAAATCGCGCGTTGAAAAGATTACCGTCACTGTAAAAACTGTTCACCGTCGTCAATCCAAACGAGCTTGCGCAAAGGAACAAACTTAAATATGTAATGATGTTGATTGTCGAACGAAAACTGTGGATGACCAGTGTTGGAAAAAGAAATTTGTAAAATCAAAAAATTTGTTTTTAAAAACTATTATAATCAAATATGAGAAAATTAAAATAATCAAAATAAGACTATAATTAAAATATGTAAATCCCCAAAGTCGGGTTGACCGTCACGACTCGCAGCATTGCGAAAGTTGAAAGTAGTTGGAAAAAACCTACTGCGTGTTGGTTCCGCAAAAGTCGAGCGACCGGAGTGGAGTTAAGACTTTAGGCTGCATACAGGGAGGGGAGAACACCACAGAAAAATAAAATCGCCGAAAGAAGAAAGGAAAAGAGCCAGTTTCGTTACCAAGCCGTGTTAGTTGAGTCCGAACTCTAAAGAAACGCCAGCCTAGCCAACCAGCATCCGCGGCGTAATAACTAAGACAGTCCCGAGCAGTTAAAGCAGCACTGCCGTCGTCGTCGAAAACTCCCACGTAAGCAATATTTTGCCGAATTTTAGGGTACGCCATTTAAATAACTCGCGCTCCCTTCGCGGTTCACCTTAATTGAATCTGCACTCGAGTACGTACAAATTCCAAAGCAGCACCAGCTTTGAAGAAACTAGTTCATACCCTGGCCGAGGCTTCTAATTGCAACGATTTAAAGTGGTGAGTTCTATACCATTTTATTCTGAAGCTTAGCTATCCGGGAGTTGGAAGACCGCATAATAATTATAAGCACCGAGCAGGCTCATTTAGAATTTCGATGTTTAACTCGAGGCGCATGTACCTAACACGGTCACCATCACCCATCTGTGTAATACGTAATTGTGTGTGTGTGTGTGTGTTTTTTTTTTTCTGGAGCTCCACAGACCACTCGTTGTGCTACATAAGGACGCATCAGCTGCAGTGTGTGTATACGGTTCTGAGTTGTTTTTTTTCATTATTTAAAACGTACTGGTTTATTTTTTATCTCTTCCAAATTAAAGTTTGGCTTAATTTTACACCACTCCTACAGTTACATTTTTCCGTCTTGCCTCTCAGGGCTTCAGAGTTCGGGTTTCTGATTTTTAAGCTGATCTATTGTAGCCAGTGGAGGAAAAAGACGCGCCAGCTACACTAATTCGCGAAAAAAAGAGATAGGGGTAGAGAAATCGAGCGTCAACCAAAGCCTTCAAAAACAAGACGAGTAAATACCAAAGCCGTCGACATTTTGTAGCGGCGACGCGAAATTTATCGTATGTCACTTACACGCTCTTACGGTCTCCAATCCAACACAATATACATTTATATACACAATACAAGTTGTTTTGCGCACGCAAAATTGGAGTATTTAAAATTATTGTTTGTTTACGGGCCATTTTTATACTATTTCTCGCTTTTATAAATCAAAACTTACTTATAATTTTAAGAGACTCTCGGTTTTACTCAGGGTGCAATGACGTACTTTTATTATTTTATTTACTAACTTGTAAGAAAAATTATAATAATGCAAGTGTTAATTTGTTTTTGGGACAAGCAAATTCTTGAAAATTATTCATTTTTGATAACTCAAGTAAATAGATTTTTACAATTAACTGTGACAAAATTAAATAGTCAGACCTTAAAAAAATTACTTTTAAAAATTGAATTAAATTTGATAATCATAACAAAAAATAGAACTTTTAAAACAAAAACATCAAAAAAAATTTTCAATAAATATGTAATAAAAAAAAATTTATCCTGGCTATTATTTGGTTGTAAATATAATTAATTTAAAAATATCTTATTTCAAAAGTGTAAAGTGATAAAAGAATATCAGATCATAAGTATTTTATAAAAAAAAGAGTAACGAGTTCAGAAGTATGAGCATAGGATATCATTATTTGAAAAAATTACGCGTGGCAATGTGTGACGCGGGCTTCTTAAATTTAAAAATTTTAAACATGAATTTATAGGCCGTGCACCCTCACTTAAAACTTCTCTCTCAAAATTGCCAGTTTTTTTTTTTACATCAGTTGTTTCAACTACCTTATTATTTGGTGCTTTTTTTCTTTTTTAATTTGAAAAATTTAATTGAAAACTACAACATACGCATTACACCGCTAGAAATCTCAGAAATACAATACTGGAGTATTATTGACTGATATTTAGCTGCAGCTGTTATATTAATACGACAAATAACCGTGAGTCCAAGTAAGCATCGAAATTTTTTTATTAATTTGATGCATAGAGCTTACAAAAATAACCGATTCAAGAGTTTTTTTTATGATGTATTTATTATTATTAATAACCTCACAAATTTTTTTTATCACAACTTTTTAATGAAATTGCCCATCGAAACCAAATATTAAATTAGCAAATAAGTAAATTATAATTCAAACATCAAAGTTTTTCTTAATTTATTGTCTACAAAATTTCACAGCGTGCAAAGTAGTGCATTTGTATTTGTATTTGCATTTACCTAAAAGGTTATAAACATTTATCTACTAGTCTCAAATATAAAGGTTTTATTTATTATAATAAAATATTACGTGTTACGTGATAACAAGTGATGTTAGATATTATGTCGTTTATGTTAAAGTGGGCCTATCTAACACCGCAGCTGATAAATAAAAAATATTGAAAAGTATATTCTACTTTATATAATTAATGTAAAGTCACTTCTGTATCTACCGGTAACTCGTAAGATAATAGAATAATATGTACTTAACGTAAAAAAACCTGAACAACCTTAAGTGCTGCTGTAATTTAACTTAAAATTTGACTAAGTATTTACGTTGAAATTAAAATTTTTCAGTTTTTAATGGAGATGATGAATAATAAATCAACAAAGCGTGGTAATAATCATTGAGCGCGCGGGCAGGTGGACGTTGGTGCGGTGTCGTCTCGACTTTAACTGACAGCTGATACTTGCAGATCCATGCATTTTTTTAGCAGCTCAAATTGTATTTTTATTTTTTTTTCAAAGTAACAACAGGTCTTTTCGAAATTCCTACATACCTGGTATGTGTATATTATCATTACATGCGTTTAGAGTGCAATAAGTACGTGCACGCATTAAAAACTTGGTTGCCTCTTGCAGCCAATGATTCCTCAAGGATCTTGTAAACGATCGTGCCAAAAGAGAGAGGACACCAAGGTTGCTGACCAGACGCAACCTTCGATGCTTCGCTGCACTTTTCTCTTTTTCTCTCTCTTCTTTTCGCATAGTTTAAAAGCCAATGCTCTTTGCATACCTTTAAACGGCCCTTTTCCGGCTTAAGAAACTTGGTGCACCGACACCTACCTTTGTTGGACCAAGCCTCTCTTCAGCTAATTATTTTGGTCAGAGAATGATGAATTTTTTTACAAATTTTATTATTCGCTTATTTTTAAAATCATTATCAATAATAATTTTAGACCTAAAAAAAAAAAAAAAAAATCAAAATTTAATTTCTTAATCAATTGAAAGTTTTATATTGATGACCTATGTGTTAAGTAACTGGAACTCAAAAAAATAGATAAGCTTTTCTTAATTTTCTTAAGTCATCAATAAATTGCAGAAGTTTAAAAATTGTATTAACTTCACGAACTCTATTTGTTTAAAAATCAGGGTGCGACTACATGGACAGTTTTTTCAGCCAAAATTGAACGGTAATTTGAATTTAAAAAATTATAAACCCTCCAAATTCAATAAGAAAAATTTTTTTCAATGTTAAAAATTTATAAAATATTATTTTAAAGAGCTTCCACAATTTTTCAATACTTATTGTTCTTTTTTACAAAAATTATATCAATTTTTTAAAAGCCAAATTCAAATTACCGCTCAATTTTGGCTAAAAAAACTGTCCATGTAGTCGCAGCCTCAGTTATACATCAGAAATATTAATAATAGTTAATATTTTTTCTATGACTTATCTAACAATTTTTTAAGCTATTGACTTGTATATAAGTAAAGAGTGGCTTCATAACAATGTCACTTATTTTTAACTTTCCTATGTCCGCAAATTAAAAAAAAAAAAAATGAGTTAACTGAATTTATTTATTTAATTTTAAATTCCAGTAACAAAATTTAAGCGACCAGTAGCGAAAGAGACCAATAATGATTTATTAAGGAGAAATTTTTTTTTTAGCTATTTACTTATAATTCTGGCATGAAAATGAAGATCCCAACTGGTGGTTCAGGTAATGGATATTATGGACACGAAAGCCCAATAATTGGGTACATCGAGACAGTAGAATCGGACAATGAAGAGTCATCAAATGGTGAAGACGACTTTTCAGAATACATGTGGATGGAGAACGAAGAAGAATTTGACAAACAGGTAAAATCGTGTTTTCCTTGATTGAGTTTTTATATTCGTTCTCATGATAAAAAATATTATATTCAACTAATACTTCGGTCAGTCTCCTCCGAAGAGTCAGACTGATTAAAACATACTTTCTTAGAAAAAAAAATGAAGTAATTTAGTAGATTGCATACCTAGGTCAGCAAAATAAGAAATGTCTCAGAACATATGTGTGTTCTGAGGCTCTGTTAATTGCCGCCGAGGTATGTATACTAATTTTTTGTTCGACGTAGTCAGAAAGTGGCATCTTCGTTTTACGCCGCGGCCCAAAATGCCGCTTTCTGGCCGGAGGACAAAAATAGTATATTACGCTAGTAGCCCGAAAGTACAATTTTCGCGCTCGTACCGGAAACGAATATTGTATTTTCTGACTACTAGCGTGAAAAATAGTATACAGCCCTTGGGAGTGCAAAAATGAGCTAACCTTTAGCAAACCTTTGATGACAATGATCAATTTGGGTTTGCTAAAGGCTAACTCATATTTGACTCCCTCGGGACTGTAATATACTATTACATATTAATACAAGATATCTACATCGGTTTTACAGTCGAATTAGTGCAGATATCTCGTAGTCCATTCTTGTGGGACAGTCAATATAAAGATTTTTAAAACTAATTTTTACATCTTTTACATTTTATCTTTATCAAAAGTTTTCGGATTGTAAGGGCACTTTTTTCTAATTTTCCAGTTTAAAATAAATTCTGATATTAAAACCAACTTTTCTATAAAATATGATGCATAAAGTAAGATTTATATGAATAATTGAAGGTTCTTCAGCAATTAGAAGAAGAAGAGTTAATGGAGGAATGTCTGGAAGCAATGTTAGAAGAAGAAAGGCAACATCAAAGAAATCAAACTTCCAGTGCTTGGTGCCATGCTGCCAACGCAGAAAACAATGGTGCAGAACTTTGTCAACAATTGAACAGCCTGCGAGTTCATGATAACATTGCTCAACAAGTTAGTCAATATTTTTTATATTAAATTGATTTAAAAAATTAATCTACTTCAATATAAAATAATTATCTACGTTTGCTTCCATTTTTAGTTAAACATTTCCATAATATCTTGTAGAATCGTTTTTGCATGGAGTTTTAAACTGATTTTATCACAAAATTCATTACTCTGTTTTCATCAATAAACAAAAATCATGTATTTATGATGATTTTTGATATTGAACCCTTGCGGGTAAATTTTATCAAATAAAAAAATTTTGAAAAAAATTAAATTTTTTTTCAGAGTACATTAAACCCTAATGCAGCGGAGTTTGTTCCATCGTGTAAAGAAAAAACAATTCCTGAAATCAACGCTAAGTCATCTTAGAGGCCAATTTTAGTTCTCATTTTTGAAAATCATAATAAATCGACGAACCTGTAAATGCCGGAAATTTTTTTCCATCATTAACTTGCGGTTAAATTATTACTTCAGTGAAAAATGCTAGATATTGCGAGTCAATAATGACAGATCATGAACGTAAAATTAATTACATTATAAAAAGCGCAGAGTAGTTGTAGAAAAATCTGGTTTTAATGCCGTATGATTTTTTAGAAGTATTGATTGTCCAAAAAAGTAAATAAGAAAGCACGTGTTTTATATCTTTACAAAATTCAATACAAAGTTTTTATCATAAATTGATAAAATGAGCAAGTACATAAGATAGTTTTTAATAAGCCTCCTGCATTCCTGAAATATATCTATAGTTAGTTTGAATTCAAGTGTACATTAAGATTATTATTCAGTAATTAAAATGTAAATGTACTTAAAAAAATTTAGCAGGAGTAAATTCGATTTAAAATTTTATTTATTAAAAAACAATGTTATTATTATTATTATCATTATTATTATTTTGCCTTTCTTATGAGCCTCGCTTTTTACTAGTCCTGTCATTGAGCATTATCTCAAAGACATCTCAATTTACTTGACTAAACGATATTTTAATTACTTTTTCTTTTTATTAATGTAAAAATATCATTTCTCAGCTCAAAGTAAGGCGCAAAACAACACGTGCAACAAAAACATGAAAAAATAGTCAAGAATAACTATCATTTAAAAAAGTGATAAAAATATTAAAAAATTATAAAAAAATATGTGTATAATAAACTCAACTATTTATATATTTATTAACGTATCAAATATTTGAACATGTAAAAATTAAAATGATTAAAAAAATTTATATTTTTTAAGCCACAATGTCTTAATCTAAATGCAAAATTGTATTTTATGGTGTTAATTAAATTAATTTATTTTTAAGTTGAAATAAATTAAGAAAATAAGGATGTATTCGAAGATCTGTGCTCACCAGAATCACTGATGATTCTAATTTTGATTCTTTTTCAAAATTTTAAGTATTTCGCATCTCTAAACTATACCTTTGAAAGAAATATCATTAAAATAATGATTTTTTTAGATGTTCATTCGAAATGAAGTTGATATTTTATTGATTGTATTGATTTACATCTGTGATTCTGAAGTGTATAGTCCCTTGGATGTATTATTTAGATATCTAATCAAGAATTTCATTAAACTGGTGAAGAACTTTTTCTTACGCTAAAAGTCTGTAAATACTGACTATTAGCGCAACCAAGAGGAAAGAGTAATTACATGAATTTTTTAATTTTTTAACTAAAAAAAAAAAAATTAAATTAAGATTTGAGAAGGTACAGACTTTTAGAATTTCAAAAATTTTCAGATATACTTACCATGTAAATTAGAATTGATAACGTCAAGAATCTTCATATTAAAAAAGATTATTCATTCGATAATCCTGATAAAAAAATTATTCAAACAATCTAAAAATTTTAATGAAAAGTATTTCTAAAAAGTCTTAGTCTTCCCGAAGAAGCATTTTTACGAGTTACTACCCAGCTAGTTAATTTTAATGTAATACTATTTAATAATATTTATGTACATTTATAGGAGAGAAATAAATATCTTTTTTTTTTTAAAGAAATGGTAAAAAAAAATATCTGTTTCGAACATTGTTATAACCGATTAAAATTTCTTAATTGACTAGATTGAACTTAAATCACTTGTTATCATATAATTTGCAAAAAAATTTATGCGATCGCAGCTACATCTTCTTATGTATCAAACATTTTTTGTCGAGATCACGCAAAAGTCTTTCTTTATTCATCAATACTTAACAGTGCTTAGTAAAAGAATTTTCAGCAATTCCTTTTTTCATTACCGACCGCTTTATTTTCAGTTTGCATACCCATTATTATTATTATTTTTTTTTAAATAGTGTAGTTTACTCAATCTAAACTGAAAATTTAATAGTTTTAAAGATGAAAAAAAAACGAATATAAATTTGTGTTTAAATAAAATCAGTGAAAAAGTAGATTTAGTTAAATGTTTCTTATATTGTTTGCAAATAGTAAAAAAGAGCTACTATAAAAAAATAATATGAATTAAAATTTGTTTGAATATTTTTAATTTCGTTAATATTTGGTAGAGCCGGAGTTAAAAAAAAAAAAATTCGACTAATACAATTAGAAAAAGTAAATTTGTATAATTTTTCAATCAATTTTGCTGGTTAAGCTAGTTAGTTTGTTTGAAGAGTCTGTTGCAGTTAAATACTCCAGTAAGGTCACTGAGAGATTAAAAAAAAAATTTATTCTGTTTATTAAATAATACAAACTTACTTTAACTAACAATTACGAAATCAAATGTACTTTAGTTTCGAATTTTTCTATCACCATTATTCAAAAATGTGCTGTGATTAAAAACTTTAGCGACTAATTGAGGCAGCCGATGCAACAACCAGGTGAGCGCTCGACATCGTCTTAGACAGACCAACCGGCTATTTTGAAAAATTTGTTATTATTTACCTATCAAGAATTTAAAATTTATTATTTTAAAACTTTACAGAAATATCCTTCGAAACTTAATGAAAAACTTCCTCGCTAACAGTTTTTTCCACTCTTAATTTCTATGCTTACTTTTTTAATCGAAAGTTTAAGGTTAAAAAATGTTAATTTTTGATTTTGAATAGTTTTCTACTTAGGATTGTAGCGCTTCAAAAATATCTGGATAATTCTATTAGCAGCAAAAAAGGTTCATGAATATGGTCCCAAAATTTCATATAAAAATATTCCGTAGTTCTCGAGTTCTTGCGAGTTAAACAAAAAATTCATGTAATGAACAAAATTTAAGTTTTTTACGGAATATTTGTACATGAAATTTTGGGACCATATTCGTGAACCTGCTGCTAATAGAATGATCTAGATATTTTTGAAGTGCTACAATGTTTAGTAGAAAACTATTCCAAATCAAAAATTGAAAATTTTCAACCTAAAACTTTGGATTAAAAAAGTAAGCATAAAAATTAAGAGTTGAAAAAACTGTTAGCGAGGAAGTTTTTCATTTAGTTTCAAAGAATATTTCTGTAAAGTTTTAAAATAGTAACAACTTTTTCAAAACAGCCGGTCGGCCTGCCTGAGCCGATCTCGAGCGCTCACCTGGTTGTTGCATCTGCTGCCTCAATTGTACAAAAGGCTTTTGTATTCTAAAAATTGTAATATTTTTATGTCTTACGTATGTTTGTACTATTTGTTTCTTGCTAGACTATTTATTTATTTTGTGACTAAAAATGTAAGCTGAAAAAAATTCAAAAATTATTTTCAACTATGGTTAGAAGTGTACTTGCGTAATATTATTCTCCTCTGAGTGTATGCAAGTAAAAATTGTACGCCCAATATTGCCTAATTATAAGCGTAAATACCAGGTGTCATATTTTTTTTAGTTAAAATACGCGATTAATTCATATAGGTATGCAGAACTCGGCTTCTTAAATTTTTGCTTATGAAGAATCACAGAATAGGGTTGTCAACTTTTAAAAATTTGTAATATTGTATTGCTTAATTGGTTAGAGCATCAAAAAATAATCCTTTTTTCGAAAAAACAAAAACTGAAGAAACTGCAAGCTTTAAAATTTTTTTTTAATTTTAACATAACGTAATTCTGGTACAATGGCATAGTCGTATCGTAATTTCAAAAAATTTTCTGAATTTTTTCTTGTTAAATTGTGATTTGAAAATTAAAAAAAAAAAAAAAAAAAATCGTGAAATTCATTAAAAATCGTGTACTTTCAGAAAAAAATATTTAGGGTAGGTGTAGGTTGCCAACCCTAAACTTATGCATGAATAATTTTCATATAAATTAAAATATTATATAGCAAACAAATTTAAGTATTTAACAAAGGTGTAAAGTATATCACTTTATATTTATTTATTCAAAATACAGTTTTTAGGTAAGTTACAAAAAAAAAATCGAAAAATAAAAAAACGTGTAGTAAAACAAAAAAAAAGTGTGTAGTTGTTTCCAAATTCTTTTCACGAATGAAAAAATTGCTTAACAACGATCAACAACAGTTTTTTTATGTCATTTTCTGATGAATGTGTAAGAGCAGATAATCTTAGATATGAAAAAAGAAAAAAAAAATATAGGGTATGGGGCTGCATTACTGCGGTTCGCTCGTTCAGGATAGCTTCAGTATTAAATAAAAATTACTTGGTAAAAATTACTAGGTAGCAAAAAATAAGTATTATTTTATTAGGAAATTGAATTTTAAACTCTTAGCTTCAAGTTGAAAAAAAAAAAAAAAAAAAAGGAAAAAGAGGCTTTACGGTGAGCTGTTCACTTTACTGTGGTCGAATTGCAGCGTCTGCAATTTCTTAGGTATAAGATGCCGCAGTAGGATAGAAACGACCAATCTGGAGCAGTTGCATGTATTACGGTGGCGTTTCATATTTTTAAGCAACATAATTTAAATAAACAATCGTTTTTTTATTCTGAGAGGACAAAAGTCTTATAATATAAAATCGAACTAAAAATATATTTTTTCAGTATTATCTTAGGAATATAATTAATAGCACTTGATTTTAAAAAAATCCGCAATTAATAGGCCCCCGCAGTAAAAGGTCCCCTTACCGTATTTACTTAAAAAATTAACAGAGAAAATGTTAGGAACAAAAAAATTTACCATCTCTGTAAAATCTTATTTATTTTTGACCTCCAACAATACAATGCAGTAAACAGCAGATTTTCACTTAGTAAATTCAAATTTTTTAATTTATTCTCACAGTAATACTTTTTTATCATATTCTATCGGAAATCATGCCTTAAGTTATCCTTAATTGATTCATAAATGCAATAAATTTTAGCATTTCAATGCATATTTATACATATAATTTAATTAAGAAATAACTATTTTAGTTCTAAAATTTTTGCTTGCAAAATTTGAAATAATATTTCTTATATAATAAACTTACGTACAATAGCTTTTTTTTATAAATTATTTTCATAAAATAAAAATCTTTAAACTAAACGTTTTTTGACTCGAAAAAAATAATACAAATTTTTTATTTAATAAACCTATCTACATGATTTGTCAAAATTTTATTCGGTTTACAAAATAAATGAGTTATCAGTTAATAGTTCCGACAAAAAAAAAAATTTTTAGACCAATGGTAAGAATATTAACTTCAATAGTATTTTACACACCTAACCGAGTCCAAAATTAGCTAGCCGTTAGCAAACCCAAATTACGCCCGAGCCGAAGGCGAGGGTGCCAAGGGTTTGCTAGGAGTTAGCTCATTTTTGCACTCCCTCGTGTGTAGTATATTTTTTAACAGGAGGCAAGGAAAGTGCAAACTTCCTGCTCGGTATAAGGAGGAAAGTTTGCACTTTCTGCGTCGTGTATTAAAAAATAATTATCAAGAGACTGATACATTGAATCTTCAATATTACAAAAGTTTCATTTTTGTTTAAAAGTCTTATCAACTATAAAATATTTAAAAACTAAAAAAAAATTTAAGTTTGAATATTCATAAAAAATTTTATTCAATATCTTACCATTAAATATGAAAAAGTTAATAATGAGTTCATCGTTCATGGTGAAGAATAACTTGGATTTGTCTGAAAATTGTTTTAAGCATCTAAATATGCTTACTTAAGCATGATTTTTATAAAAAATTCATTTGTAAAATCGTCCTTAATCTACGAACGCATTGTCTGGTAAGAAAAGTTATTAATTATTTTTCATAGATAAGTCTTAATAAAATCAGATTTTATCATTTTAATTTTTAAGCCATTAAAATTTATGTAAGTATATTCAAACATAAATTTATAAATATTCTTACATTAAAATTCATTCAGTAGCCTACCTATGTAATTAGATAAAATACGTTATTTATGTAACTGAAAATAAATTAAGATTTCATCTTTTAATTGTATATATATTTTTAAACCCTTATACCCAGATAAGCCCATACCAAAAAAATTAACGACTGACAATGACCTCTAGGATCACGGTTAAAAGTTTTTTAAAAAGCTTTCTGTGCTCACCAATTAATTGTCCGGATTGAGGAAGCAGGCGCGTGCTGTGCAGATCCGCCGGTGCGCGCCTGGTTTCTCGATCCGGCCCCTGGTGCCAAACGAGGACATCTACCACTTAAAATAGAAAAAATAAAAAATATATCGACTTAAAATGATAAAATATAAAAAAAATTATAATTTAAAAAAAAATAACATCAAATTTATTCAAGACTTATTTTAAATTTAATGAAAAATTAACCATCTTTTTTTTTTTTTTCTTCAATTTTTGCACTTAGTTTCAGGCGAAAAATAATTTAGGAAGTTTAAAATATGGCAAAGGCTTGTATTTCAGAATACGGAAACGAGTCAAAAACTTTCAGAAGCGATCTTAGAGGTCAGTCGTTATTTTTTATGTAACTACCCACCCAAGGATTCCAATGGAAAATAACAATATTTCTACTAATTATTCCAATACTTTGAAATCCTACGGTATTTTTAAATTAATTTAATTTGACTTTAAAAAAAAATTTAAATGTAAGCAATTATTATGCACTGCGTTTAAATACCAATATTTCTTTGATGGTAGCCGTATCATTTAATATAAAAGTAATTAAAAAATAATAGTTACAGATACAAACTATTAATTTATATACAATTCATTTAGTAATCAATACTTAATGATTGGCAGTCTCTTTTACAAAAAAAATTCAGTAATGCCAATTAATTATGATTTTTTTTTTTCATGGTGGATTAACAAAAAATAAAATTAATGTTTAATGTAAAAATTTAATACTTAATACGGATTTGATGTATTTTCAAATATTTTTCTGTATGTACAGAAACTGAAATATTTTTGTCTACAAATCCTTTACATACTTTAAATTACAATTTTTTGACTTTAATAGTTAAAAAAAAACTTTCAATCAAACAATATTTTATTTACGAGTGTGTTCATTCGTTTAATAGACTTTACAGTTTGACATTTCAAAACGAGGCTCCGGAAAAATAAATGTTCAAATTTATAATTTTCTTACTCACACATAAAGTTTACCCTAATTTTATTGTTGTCCTCAAGTTTCAAGTCAGTTGAAAGTTTTTGAAAAATTGAGACGAAAAAAAAAAAAAAGTTGTTTTGGAATTACAAAGAAAAAAGAATGACTTTTTGAGGAGCTTTATTCATCGAACGTTTTCCGAAAAACAATGAATCATCTAGATTTAAAAATCAGCAGATGATTTTGAAAGATCTCAAGATAGATGCCCTCATTATTAAAAAAAGAAAAAAAGTTATGGTTTTTAATTTTTATAACTTTTATGGTGTTCTAGACATTACATACCGTTGTTTCTGACATCACCGAGTCAATTTTGAAATAAAAATTTTTAATGAAAATTTTCAAAGTCTTATTGAATTTATTATTATTTTTTTTTCGGATAAACGCAGTTTTTATTGAGTAAAATACTACTATCTTCATCAAAAATAATGATAATAATTTAAGTTAAACAAATCTTTTCATTGATTGTCTTACTAATAATTTAAGTCATTGCTTTAACTTTTTCAGTATTGGTTCTTAGAAATTAATTAATTTTTTTCACAAAATTGCAGCCATTTTAAGAAAATTCCTGTTTCTGGTGAAAACGCTCTTATATTATTAATAATTTATTTATTATTATTATTATTTTTTTTCTTATTCAAATAGTAATTTTTTACGTTCGACAAAACTATAAAATTATATTTGTAGGTTTGAAAAGATTATTTGTAACCATGTTTATGATTTTTTTCAATGTGTTTAAAATAAATTTTGATGGATAAGTAAATAACTCAAATTAAAAATACTTATTGGCTGAAATATAAAAGTATAATTAAGTTACAATGATTAAAAAAAAATTTTAGGCGTCTATACTTATGAAGATGTTTTTAAAAATACCCAAACATTTTCAAAGTACAGTCATATTCTGGTCCGAGGGAATTAAAAAAATTCTCTCAAAAAGTTTGACAATCAAAAATATGTCGAAGTAAAAAAATAATCCTTAACGTAAACGTAATTGCTTAAATACTTTTTACTAAATACTTTAAAAAATTACGGTGAAAGTAACTAAACATTCTCGGTAGGGCTCTGGAATTCAGATAATGCATGAATTGGATTCTGTACTTTCTTCTGGGAGCCCTTGCGTACTTTAGCTCGTACTTCTTCGGGCCGCTCTGGGCGTACAAGCGGCTTCTTTTCTGGAGCTTTCATCTTCCAGACAACTATTGGAGACTAAAAAATTCATGTAAAATAATTATTATTCATGATATTCAGATATTTTCATTAAATTTAACTTAACCTAATCTACTATTGTCTGGTTCCATTTCAAATCGTACAATGCTTCCGGAACTTTTCTCCGAATCTGCTGAAAAATTTTTTTCAGGTTCTACATCATATTTTAAGAGATGCGTGTCTCAGAAATTTTTTTTTTTAGTCTTTTTTTTAATGTCCCAAGCTACAGAAGTTTTCGCTAAAAAAAGAGACTTCAATCTTTAAATGGCCCTAAATTGGAGTAGATTCAACCTTTTTGGACGCCTTTTTTAAAAAATTGTTTCAATATTTTTCAAACCGCATTTACTCGAAAATGTCTTCGATGTTTTTAAAATTTGTATATATTATATGTTTTTGTGGTTCAAAGTAGCTAACTTTTAAACCCAGTCACAATATGCAAATTTTCGTTATTGATTTTTAACAAAATTTTTCAATTTTTATCGTCTTTTTTTCTTTCTTTATAATTTTAGTCGCTACTTCTGCTAGAGTCAGTGATTAATAAGTGCGGCCCGCGTAATTTTTATTTAATATAAATTGAAATTTTGGTTAAAAGCTTTTGAATTATATATATTAATGTATAAAAACTACCTTTAGCACTTGCAAAACGAATTATTTAATTATTTTTTACATTTTTTTACTCATTGTAAAAATTGAAAAATTTTGTTAATAATCAATAACCAAAATTTGCATATTGCGACTAGGCTTAAAAGTTAGCTGCTTTAAACCACAAAAGCATAGAAAATTTTTAAAAACATCGAAAATACACTTTCGAGTAAATGCGGTTTGGATAATATTCGTATTTTTTTAGTTTTTTAATTTTAGAATAAAATTAAAGGCTCAGACAAAAAAACTAATACATACATGGGTCAAAAAATAGAGCAAGAAACGAAGAATTAAAAGCCTCCAAAAAAGGTTGAATTTACTCTGAGTTACGGCCATTTAAAGAGATTGAAGTCTTTTCTTTTAGCGAAAACTTCTGTAGCTTGGGAAAAAAAAAAAAACCTTAAAATATGATGTTGAACCTGGAAGGTTTTTTTAAGCAGATTCGGAAAAAAGTTCCGAGAGTGTTAAAGATTTGAAATGGAACCGGCCTAATATTTATCTGTATTTTAAATATTTTATTGAAAAAATTGAAGGACATCAGGTCTGTATCCACAGCAGTAATTTTTTTATTAATATGAGGAAACAATTTTGCATATATATTATAAATCTTCTAAACGATTCAAGAACTAGATTGTCAGAATTATATTTTTGAAACTAGAACCAAGATATGATGTCTCATTAGGTGAATATGTTTTTAAAACAATTGAAAGCATAAAAAACAACTTTTTTTCATATACTTACATACTGTTTATTCCAGACAACAGTTAGCAAGCGATAAAGAAATTGGCAATTAGCATAATTTAGATCTAAGGGGTTTTATATTGATTTGACAACGTTAAACTTTAGTACAATTTCTTAAATTACAATACCAAGATAAAAAAACATTTTTTTTTTAAACTCGTGCTTGTGTATATATGTAGTTATCTACTTTTTATTTTTTTACTGCTTCATAAAATGAATTAATAAGCTTTGAATTAAAATATACTAAAGCCAGAAAAAACTTGCAGGAAGTGACAAATTTTATAAAAATTGTAAATTTTAATTTTTTAATTGTTTCTACCGGAGAAATTTATCGGTAATTACTTACAACAAACTGTAATAAAAAATTCTGTTTGATTGATCTAATAAATTTTATGAATATCAACACTCAGAAAAATCTCTAAGCGTCAAACAGAACTTAAAATAACCTATAAAACCCTAGTATATTTCGGTATATTTCGGTATATTTTCCATGCTGCTTAACATTTAACTGTTGGATTAGACTTTTCTGTGTTTAACTTAATTAAGTTTATAAAATACCTCAACTCAGTGAATCTTTTGAATTCAGAAGCAATGTATCAACTTAACGCAGATACTAATAAAGCGAATAGAGTCCAACTGTGTATGATAATTACAACATACGTTAATTATTCGTGTGATAATTTGTGTGAAAAAGCATTAGAGAAACGCGTGTCAATCAAATTTAAACGCTAGTTGTGACTTTCGAGTCAGTATCGGTCACTTCAAGGTGATAAAATTATGTAAAATATTATTTGTGCAATTACTCTATAATGTATTATTGAGATCTAAATCGGTTTTTGTGCTGTTTTAATTATACCAGTGAAACAGAATAAGTAATAGATAAATTGTATGATACGGGTAAGTAGAGTAGGAAAGGCTCTCGCGGCAACTGTTTCTCGCTTTCATTGTCTTCAATAGGCTACAAAAATTTCAAGTTCAAAATTTTTATTGGTTTTGATTAAAAACAAAGTAGTATTTGATCTTCAATATTCACAAATCAACATATTTTTATTTCTTTAAAAAATTACAAAAATAAACTCGACGTTCCAATGCAATAAAATCAATTCTAACCGATCACTGCAATAACCTACGGTATTAAATCGCTACTAGAATAAGATACGTTATTGAGCCGTAAATTTAACGTTGCTTTATCTAAAATTGAGTTACGCATATACTTATCACTTTTGATAAGTATATGCATAATTCAAAACAATTTTTGACTTTTCTAAATCACTTTTTAAATTATTCAATAACTTTTAAAAACTTTTAAGGTGCCATTTCATGGGCGAGAATACCGAGCGATATTAGCGAGCGAGAATAGGAGAGCGATATTACAAAAAATATATATAGGTATATTTGGCATGTAGAAGCAGACGATTTTAACGGTTTCAGTTAATATGGTAAAAAAGTAGACCGGGGTTCTACTTTTTTACCATAATTCGTAAAATTGAGGAAAGTTGTAAATCTTTAATAAATAACAACAATCGAGTATAAATACACCTTGGTCGTTCTCTATGTAGGAAAAATTGATTTCATTTATTTCTATACAGATTTGCATTAATTAAATTATAAATATATCAAAAATTTTCAATCACTTCAAACTAAAAAGTTTTTTTTATACGTAAATTTCAAGATCCATCTTCAATAAAAAAAATGTTGTCAACTACCTGACATTGGATAAAAATAATCAGTTTTGTAAACAATAAAACCACCTGAGAATATTTCTAAGTAGAGGTTATAAAAGACTCTTACAAACTTTTTAAAGTTATGAAAAATTTTTAAATAAAATCTAAAAACTTTACTGCAGGGTATGCAAGAAACAATATACCTATATATATTTTTTGTAATATCGCTCTCCTATTCTCGCTCGCTAATATCGCTCGGTATTCTCGCCCATGAAATGGCACCTTAAGGTATAAGTTGAAGTAGTTCACTCAAACTAACAAGGGTCTTAAAATTTTGTAAATTAAATTCTGCATAAATATGGCCGTGTAAACCTTAGAGGTTTGAGTACGCCTAAATAAAAAAATAAAAATAAAATTCTGCATAAATAAAATAAAATAAAAAAATGAAATAATAATAGGGAGTGGTAGCGCGAGACTAGGTCAAGTTGTCAAGCGGGGTAGGTTGACATTTTTTGAATAACTTTTGTTCTAATCAAATTAGTTTGACCTCTTCTAGTCGTCCAGTTTTATCATCCGCACTTTTTGATCTTTGAAAAGTTCAGCTAGATCAAGTCATCTTTCCAAAAAATGAGTTTTTAATTTTTGATACACTTAAAATAACTTTCGAATTAAAAAAAAAATGCCATGAAAAATTATTATTAGCCAAGTTACAATCATTCTAATTACGGCAAAACATTCAGGAGCATTCGCTGATGATTTCAGACAAAAATTTCGTTGATATATTTATTTTAACAATAAAAAATTTTTTTTTAATATTTTTTGCTGCTTGGGAGCAGGTTGGCATTTTTTCAGTGTTTTAAAAAATAAGTTTACCCAACCATACTGGTTTCTTTTCTGCTTAGTTTTATTCAAAGTTACTTAGCCTACCCCAGTCTCCCCTACTAGTTTTTGAGATATTGATGTTCAAACATGGCACGATTACGGATAAAATTCGGCCAAAACGTTAAATTTTAGAAGACTGTAAAGTGAACAATATTTATGAAGGTCCAAAAAAAAAACATGTTATCTTTTGCGTTATGAGAAAGCAAATTAAAAAATAGGGCAAGCGGTGCTAACTTTGGAGAAAAATAGAAATTACTCCTAAAACCAAATTAAAAATAGTAGAGTTACCATACTATAACTTTTAAAACTCTGTTATTTCGAGTATATTTTTGTGACAGACAATTTATTTGAACAAATAACAAGGTAAAACACCCAATTGCGGGCCCTCTTGGACCCAATTTTTTGAGACTCGGCCTCACAGGTACTCCTATTGTGGACTATGCAAATCTCATTGCGAAGACATTGAGTACCCCGGTTAATGTTCCGTAGATTCGAAAAAATGACTAGCGGACCATTAACCGGGGTATCCAAAGCTTTTGCACTGGGATTTGCATGGTCTACAATAGCGGTACCTGTGAGGTCGAGTCTCAAAAAACTGGGTCCAAGAGGGTCTACAATTGAGTGTTTTACCTTAGATAGGTTGCGAAACTATTTTAATGTAGATATCCTGGTTTTATTATTAAGTAGCATTAAAATGCTTGAAATATCTGTGGGTCAGGTTGAGAATCAGTGACATGAGTGAACTACCATCATCAACTTCATTGCAAACACTATGAAAGATTTTCTGATAATTTTTAGCTGGTTAGCTACTTCTCAGACTTTTTTTTATTTAAAAATTTTGATAAATAGGTAAAGCAACGTTAAATAAATAGCTCAATAACGTATCTAATTGCACTTGCATTTCAATAGTGTTTTTTATGCAACAACCTATGTTATTGCCCTGATTGGTTAGAGTTGACCTTATTGCATTGAACCGTCGAACTGAATTAATTAAAACACTGAGAAAATTAACAAGAATTTATCACCAAACAAGTACAAATAATTTAATTTAAAAAAAAAAAAAAAAAAAAAAAAAAACAGCTAACTAGTTTTTAATGAATAAAGGCTTGAATAAATAGGTAAGTTATTAAAAATTTCTCGAAATATCGAAATAAGGTAGTTATCAATAAAAATAAGTAAATAATTTAAATTTATTGAATTGCTTGAAATTGCTTTATATAATTAATATACTGCGCAAAACAAAATTAAAAAAAATAATAATAAAAGAAATGTAACTAAAATGATAGGAACGAAATATTTTAGCTACAAAAAAATTGTATTTTGTTTAAAACTAAATTTTTAATTTTATACTCTTATAGAAATTTATACTTACAGTGACAGTTGATTGTCTAGGATACTTCGTACTGGCAACATAGGATGCTTTTACAGTTAGTACGACGGCGTTCATAAGATTCTTTGCAGCTTGAATGAGCGACGTAGCGCTATCCAATCCGGATACGATTAATTCTCCACTGATATTTTGTACATCCGCCTTTACCTTACTAGTGATATTCATTTGATGACAATAAAGAGCAATTCGTTGTAAGTATGCGAGCAGGTCCTTCTTGGTTGAGCTCTCAGGACACTGATCAGCTATCTGTCGGGTCAGCTTATCTAGTTTTGTTCCGTATTCAGATATCTTTTTGGCTGCATTAATAACATCCATCGTAGTTTTAAGAGGACCACGACCGCGAGTAAAATCCGTCATTTCCATCATGATCATACACATATGCTTTGCAAGGACAATTATATCGTTACCAGCATCGTCCCATTTGGCGACCTCACGATCAAACTTTAATTTCTCGCTTCTGAAGAATTCTACCTGTTGCAAGATCTTTTGCTTGTCTTCTTCAGGCATCTTACGCATGGCTTCACGGGCTGTTGTAATTCCACTAATTTCTGGATATTCATCAACTCCATGCTCGCCAGTTTGAGCGCTTGATTTACTACGAGTTTCAAGAGTGTAGTGTTCGTCTAACTCAATATCTTCTGGATCTAAATCTTCATCAGCCTGTAAAATTTTTTTATTTATTTATTTATTTAATATGTACACAGGCGTAAGCCTAGTTAGTTATAATTAATTATATTCCCCAGTTACTTATAATTGTTTTTTTTTAATTATTTCCATTTAAAAGTTTAATATTTTAAGTGAGTAATAAAAAAAAGTAAAAAAAAATAGTTACCCTGTTCATGAGAACAGCACGTCTTATTTCTCTGACCCCATCATAAACAAGCCTGGATGCATCAATAAAATCATTTTCATCCACATCTTTAGGTGGTGTACTTCCTAGAGCATCAACAGCAACTTCGACTCTTTGCGCAAATTTGGGCATAACCTGCTCTCTTAATACCTTCACTGCTTCCAAAACTCTCTTGGTGTAAATGCAAGGTTCATAATTATCCATTTCCGCTTGTACTACATTACAAACTCTTGCCGATCTACCTCTTATTGCTCCGGCAGTTCTATCAAGAGTGTCAGCATCGCCTTCTTGAAGTGCTAGCACACATTTATTCACGTCTTCAAGAATGTGGTTTTCGGAGACCGCGAGGAAGTCATCGATTGTCGTTATATCATCTACTGCTTCGGTTAACACGCGTACTTGATTTTCCCAAGCTTGGCGGAACACCTCCATGTTATCTTGCGCCACCTTAGAGCGAGAACGCGCGGCCAAAACGCGTGCTGCATTGATCACTTGTGGGCAAAGATTTTCTATTTGAGCTGCTGCATAACGAACCATTTTCACACCGTCTTCATTACCAGACATGCTACAAACCAAGTTGGCGACCTGTGAAAAAAATTTTTTTTTATGTAACTCCTGACATTTTTTTTATAAGTTCTCGAAAATTTTTTATTTAGGAATTTGATCAAATAAATTTGAAATATATACTGAAGATAAAAAATTCTTCTTACCTCAACTAATTTATTGGCATGTTCAGTAAAAACAAGAGCGTACTCTTCAACCTCCTTGTCTTTGCCATTTCGAGCTGCCTCAATCAGAACCAACAAGGGTACACTAGTCTCTAGGAAACTGTCAGACACGTGATCAACGACAGCTTTGCGAAGTTGTCTTCGCAAGTCTCGGGTCTTTCTGCACATATGATCGATTGCTCGTTCGAGTCCTTCTGATTGTTCTTTAACTCCCATCTAAATAAATACAAAATCTTATTAAATTAGCTGCATTAAAAATTTATGTATAATTTAACAACCAACATAATCGACAGCTTTCTAGAATTAGGCTTTTTGCAGTTAATAGGTGTTTGTGTAAGGTACATACTTCCAAGATATTTTTATTTTAAAACTAATAATAAAATATTTTAGGTTTTCATTAAGTAAAAAATGATAAAAACCGATTTTTTAAATTAATTTATTTTTTTTTATAACTAATAAATACCTCATTGTTTGAGATGTGACTGAAGAAAGGTAATAATGTATGATTTTACGAGTACTAACTAAAGAGAGTCTTTTTATTTACCCAAAAAACGTACAGTAGACATATGTTCACTGAACTTACGTCGAATTTTCCGAACCTACGTTCATTTTTTTTTTTCGTCCCTCTTTATAAATAAAAAACTATTGGACGCACAAATTACTTTCTGAACGTACGCTGTACGTACGCTAAAGTTTAATAAATTTTATTTTTTAATAACACTCCAAATAACTCTTCTAAGTTTACGTGGGCATTAATTTTAACCTTAACTCCAATACCCTACTTTAGTTTAAAAGGACACTAGTTTATATTTTAGATTCAATAACCTTTCCCAGATAATCTACGTTGGTTTACGTGAGCCTTAGTTTTCGCCAGAAATCCAATTACCTTTTTCAAAAAACCCTGCTATTTTATGGGAGCAATATGTATTTTAGGGTAAAAAAGGCATATTTTTGAGAATTTTTAAAACAGAAATGGTTTACTTTTATTTAATAATTTTCTTTGCACTCTATTAAGCATATTTTAGGAAACATTCTGTAATTTTTTGATTGAGAAATATTAAAAACAAAGCCGTTGACAGAGGATTCTCGGAGAGTCCTTCGGAAGAAGTTATATTGCATTGGTGGACATCGCAGCGTGGCATAAAATCGTCTAAAATAAAAATCCAAAGAGATTTCGATTAATGAGTGAAAAAAAAGTTCCTCTCTTGACCTCTCCTAAAACTATATGTGTAGAGTTAATGTGGGAAGTTTTAAAGCGATTGGGTGCAATAGTTTTTAAATGTCGATGTCCGCCACAAAAAATGATGGTTTGAGAAAAACACATTTAAAGTTTCTACACAAGCTAGAACTGCGCGCTTGTTGCGTTCTCTAAAAATACTATAACTTACGGATTTTTTTCTAAATTACTTGAAATTTTTAGACACCATTTCTGAAACATTTTATTTATATAGAAAAATGAAAAGAAAAAAATCTATTTTATGAACTCCTTAAGTCAAAGTACCCCCTGGTAAGACTGGTTTTCGCCATAATTCCAATAACTCTCTTCCGTTTACAAGGAGACTAGTTAATATTTTGAATCCAATAACTACAGTTCAGGTAAACAAAGAGAATTATTTGGGAAGAGTTATTGAATCTAAGTAAAAAAACCTGTCTCTATGTAGACTACGGTGCAAGTTAGTTACCGAAATGTCGTTGTACTCAGTGCCACTCTTCAAAAGTTAGTTTAGGACCAAAAAATAACTTTTTTATTAAAATAATTACAAGATATTTACATCGATCTTACAGTCTAACCATAAATGAGGATCATTAGATGATCATTACTTAAAATCACCCCTGAAGAACCTAAAATATCGATTGGTAAAACCAATATACAAAACCCAGAAGTTGCTCATACATAAACATAGTAAGTTTATTTAGAATTTTATTATAAACTAAATTGATAATACTGAACGTACATGCAGCGAAAGTACGTTCAATAAGTTGTATGTACTTCTAAAGTATGAATTAAAAAAAATTAAATTAACGTAAGTTAAAAAAATTGGACGTACGTTCAGATTCTCCCGAAGGTACGCTCAGTGAACATACTTTTTATAATATGGCAAATAGAGAAACTCTAAAATTAATATTAAAATACATAATCGTCTATTTTTGAAATTATCAAGGGGTAAATAGTAGATTACATACCAACGCCAGCAGAATAAGAAATGTCTCAGAACACATGTAATTGTCAGCCGAGACGAAGCCTAGGTTCTGAGGCTTTCTTAATTGCTGCCCGAGGTGTGTATACTATTTTTCTGTTCGGCGGATCCCAAAAGCGGCATCTTCGTTTTACCCCGCGGCCCAAAAATGCCGCTTTCTGGCCACAGGACAGAAAAAAATTGTTCGAGTGTATTTTATAGGATGTTTAATGTGAAAGTTTATTCAAAGCACACAATCAAGCAAAAATAATATCATCTTAATTAGTAAGTGCAATGTAAAAATACAAAAAAAATTTATAGTTCATCAAATACACACTATAAAAACGGTAAATATGATAAAGATTAATCAAACATGGACATGATAAAAAATTATTAAGATATTAAGAGAAAGAGAATAATTTACAGACATTTCAATGAACATTTTTTGAAACATCACACCAATTCGATAAAAATATTAAACTTTAATTTTGATTTCTGATAATTTTATATAATTTTCAAACTGATTATTCAAGTTGAAAAAAAAAAAAAAAAAAAAAAAAAAAAAAAAAAAAAAAAAAAAAAAAAATTTATAGTACTCCTGGTCACTCTAACCTCAAAATCAAATCTTTGATGCGTGTTTTCGGTTACTCGTACTATAAAATAGTATATAGCACTGGTGCAGCACGTCACCAGGGCTCTTTAAGGACCTCGTGCTCCGCTTCGCTACGCACTCGGGTCCTTAAAACCGCCCTGGTGACGATGCTGCACCCGTACTATAATATACTATGAAATTTATTTACTTTCAAAGAAAATAATTTTGCCCATGACTGATATCAAACTGCATATTTTATAGTAAGCTACAAATAAGAAAAAAAAAAAAAATGCTAATGCAGGTAACATACAGGGTTATTTAAAATATTTACCCTTTTACCAGCCCGAGCAAGTTGCAACTGCCCTCATTGAACAAAAACAAATTACATTGTCAATAAAATAATACATTGTCAATAAGGAGTTAATTTGATATAAATTTTTTTATGAAAACAGCGATGATAATTCTATTGGATATAATTTTTTATTCAAACAATGAATATAAAATCTTAAAACATATTTTGGTTATTTTTTCTTTTTTTGAATATTTAAATTATTTTATTATGTGCTCCTAAAAAATTTCATACTTGAGAAGCGAAATCGATTTTCTTGCCCGCATGTAATCTTCACGTCTGAGAGCCAGTGGAGCCGAACCGTAGGTGTGAGATCATACGAGGGTGAGAAACCGCGCCCTAGCAGTACGAACAATTTTTTTTTAAGTGCATACAAACGCAAAATCAGTAGCGAAATATAAGACTTTGCGGGCGAAAGCGTGAATATAATGTTCTCGATCAAGCGCGACGAAAAGGAAAATTTTGTCAACTGCGCCAGAACATGCCAAAACTGTGCAATTGTAAAATTTTTCGGTTCCCGATGCGACACCGAGAACTTTTTTCTAGGTTTGAAGCCAAGAAGTTGATAGGTGAACAGCGCGATTTTTGAGATTAAAGACCGTAAAAAAGTTGTCCGGGCTTAAAATCGAATTTAAAATTTTTTTAAAATACCTGAATTAATTTTGACTATTACAATAGTTAATTTATAAAATTACAATTATAATTTGACTTTAAAATATATAAGTCACGTATTTTTAGAAAAATATTTTCATTATTCAATATTTTAAAAATTTTTTAAATTTTTAAATACTTATATATTTGAAGAAAAAAACCTGAGTAGTATAAATAAATTGCTATATTTAAAAAGCAGTTTCAAATAAAAAGTGACTTACGTTGTTCATGTACTCGCTCAATAAATCTTGCAATGCCTGTCTGACAGCGTTACACTCGGCGACAATACGTTCGCGACGTTCATCCCGAGTGCACGAAGAGTCCGCCATGAGAGCTGCACCACTGATGATACTTTCCAGAAGGGCCTCCAAGTCAGGTCGAATGCGTACCTCGTTGTACGCCAGGGGTGACATTACCATACGTTCATCAAAATCGTCGAGGGCAGCAGCCAGCTCACCTGGGCCGTCGTACGGGTGTTGATTATCACCTGGAGTTTTACCTTGAGCAACATCGTTTATTGTGTTTACAGCTTCACACACCTGAACAGAAATTTTTTTTTTTTTTCGGTCAGTAACACGACTGAATTTACTTATATGATTATACATCTGAAAATTATATAAAACGCTTGGTTTGTCTGCGTGTTTGTTTGAGAATCGGGGTTGGTTCCATAACAAATGAATCTTTTTACATGCGGTTTTGTCATTACCTTTCGAATTACTCGAAAATTAAAATAAGCTATATAAGATTCAGAGCGAAAAAATTTACTGAGCTCAAAAAACTTGTAAATTTTAAATTCGAAGACTGTATTTTTTTCATTAAATTTTGAATTACTTTTATACAAATAAATATTTTTTCATGCGGCTTGCGTTTTTTTTTCAGAATTAAAATCAACCATATTAGATTGGGCAAAAAATTTCACACGTTCAAAAAGTTTCACAAAATTCGGATAAAAAAACATAAATTTTTTCATTCAATTTGTATAACTTTTGAACAAAATAATGTTTATTTTATTTTATTGACGTTATTTACTTTATTTTTAGTCTAGAATTAAAGTAGGCTATTTTATAATAAGCGATAAAATTCATTGAGTTAAATAAACTTGAAAAATTTAAATTCAAAAAATAAATTTTTTTAATTAAAATTTAATATTACCTTTGAACAAATTAGTATTTTTTTTATACGATTTGCATTACTTTTTTCAGTTTTTTTTTTCATAATCAAAATAGATCTTTAAAATAAAATTTAAAGTCGTTTACAGATTCTATCAATGGAAACCCACCAAAACGTCAGACGACAAAATAACAAATAACAAAATAACAAAATTTAAAATTACTAGAAGTTACTTAGAATTTGTATTATTTATTAAAATAAATGACGATTTCAATTAATCGTTAATCTTCCAAATAAAAGATCTATGATAAAACATCCGCGACAAAATCTCAGGAGACAAAATATCCGAATGTTATTTGATAATTTTGTTTAACGTATGTATATTATTTTGACTTTGATATAATTCATAATTATTCAAAAATCTAAATTATATAAACTGAGATCAAGTTTTTAAAATTTAATAAATCATAATTAACACTTGTTTAAAGTACTAGAATTTTCATTGCATGAATAAAATCAATTTAATGATATTTTTCATAATCTTACAGCAACTAAAAAAAAGTTAATCATAATAAATATAATAAACCTGTTTCAAAACGTAGTCACGGTTAGCTTTAGCAGCGGCCAATTCAGGATGTCGCACATAAACCTTGGATGCGGTAAGCAACATTGTTGAATGTTTTTTTAGAACAGCACGAGCAGCAGCTAAGTCGTCACGCAACTGAGGATCTTTCAGTTCTTGTTGTCGTTTAGCTGCTTGGTTCATTAATTCTGAAGCATTTCTACCAAACTGTTTAATATTTTCCAAAAGTTCTCCTTGTGATGAAGCATTTTTAAGTTTTTTTAAATCGTCTTCAACAACATGAAGAGATTTCAGAAGTAAATGTACATCAACCATGTCTGCTAGAATGAGTAATCGTGTTACAGCTGAGAGGAGATTTCTAGCTGCTCGAACCATGTTTCCTCTTTTCAAAGAAGAGCATGGATCTTCCGAGAACTCTCTGTAAGATTTTTTATAATTGAGTTAACCTTTTTATTTTTATTTAATTTGTTTATATATACTGTTAAATAATTGAAAATTACTTTTTTTTTAATAATTTTCTAATTTTTTTCATTCCAATAACCCATGCCAAATAACCCTCCTAGGTTTAGTTGGATCTAGCTGCAAATTAAATCCAATAACCCTCCTAGCTTTTACCCTCATTCCAATAACCCTTCTAGATTCACTTAATTATTGCTTTTACCTTAAATCACCTTTTTAATTTTACTTCAATACTACCTTTTACCTTAAATCCCATGCCCATCCCAAGTAACCCTTGGTTTTTTTATCTAGACACTGTCTTCTATTTTTCAATTAGTTACTAATTGGAAAGGAAAAAGTTATAAGATTTTTGGAAAAAGCTACTATCTAGGAGGGTTATTTGGGATGGACTATTGGATTTAAGTTAAAAGCTAGATCCAAGTAAACCTAGGAGGGTTATTTGGGTTGGATTATTGGATTTAAGATTAAAGCTAGATCCAAGTAAACCTAGAAAGGTTATTTGGTTTGGGTTATTGGATTTAAGTTAAAAGCTTAATCCAAGTAAACCTAGAAGTGTTATTTGATTTGGGTTATTATTGGGTAAAAGCTAGAACCAAGTAGACCTAGGAGGGTTATTTGGGATGGATTATATCATTATTGTTTTATTGTACAAAAACTGTTTTTGTACAAAAACTTTTCCTGGTGATAAATATTCTACAAAAGTCACTAGATCTTTTTTGTACAAAAAAGTTTTTGTATACAAAATCACCTGTTTAGCCACGTCCATATCAAATAACCATCAATAAACATTAATGTTTTCCATGTAATAAATAACAAGAATTGTAACAAATCATTTAAGCGTAGAAACAAATATTATGAATTGAATTAAACTAGCAATCATGTAAACAGTTTACAATCCACATAATGATAATGAATTCTTTCTAATCAAGTAAATAGTAATAAAAAGTATCTAAAAGTATTGAAAATTTACATTTTATTTATAAAAGGTATACATGACATATTTATTTGAAAAAACTTTTTTTTTAATAAATAAATTGATGAGCAAAGTTTAAATTTTTACCTTGCAGCTATACTCATGGCTGAACCAGTTTTTCTGACTTCTTCAACAGCGCTCAACATTTCAGCAGTAATATCTGGATTTTCATATGCAATTTGTTCACCCTTTTCAATGAAATTTAAAGTTGCTTTTTCAACTGCTGCTACTAAAGCACTGGCTCTTTTCGATTTCCCTTTTTTCTTCTTGCTAGGACCCTTTGTGTTGACAAGTGTTGTTACTTGCAGTACAAGTGGTTCTAAAGTTTTTTCCACCGACATAGTACGTATTTCCAAATTCTTGGGATCCCATTTTAGAGTAATTGGCCCAAAGTGGTCAGACATTTTTAATTCTGTCACTTTTTATTCTAAAAATAATATAATTTATTAAAGAAAACTTGATGAAGGTATGATTTTAAAACAAGAAAACCATTAAAAAATTAAAAATTTTTTAAATTAGTATTAAACAAAAATTTTCGCGTTTTTATAAGTAGTAATTTTTTTTTTTTTTTTACATATAAATGATGGCAAGAAAATTTTTTTCATCAATTCAATGTCTTAAATTTGAAAAGTTTGACTCACAAAGAGGTATGTGTTTAAATAAAACTTAACTGAAAGTAAAATTTTTTATTTGTTTATAATTCATAATTTATTAAATAATTAAATAATTTAAGCATGAGTAAATGCTTGGAGTATGTATATAAGTTGATTATTTGAAGAAAAAGGTAACTTATTAATCAAACTATTCACGGAACCAGTGACTCATGGTGATGATTTGTCGCTAGCCCGTACCCCAATGATATAGGTAGGTAGGTAGGTAGGTGCACATTGAAAATTCCACGACTCAAGCCTCGCCCTTGTTTTATGGTATAAAAATAAATGAAGTGAAAAAAGACAAAAAAATTGCACGGTTAAAGTAAAAGTAAAACGTTTAAAATAAGAACGAAAAGCGTATGAATCAGCAATTATAAAAACTGTTTCTGAAAATCAAAAACATCGTTCGATGGGAATGTCTGCCGTTCTCCGAGGATTGAACGCGAACGGTCGGTATCCTCTACCATACAACGAGAATCACCAACACCACACTAACTTGCTGTCTGTAGTACACACCTTCATGAAACACAATATTGGAGTCTAAAAAACAGCTCCACCGCAGGAATATTGTTTCTTCTTTAAAAAAAAAGTTAGACGAAAAAATACGTAGAAGAAGGTAAAGAAATGATAGACTTTGGGACTTAAAAACGAAAGTTTATTGGGATATGTATATGAATCGCGCGTTCTGAACCGTTCTCTCACCGCAACTCACGATTGCACTTTGCTTTACGCCACAACACTAGACTGAAATATATAGTTTACTGTCTATTTGAAGTTGAAACTGGAGTCTGGACACTTCACAGCGCTGCGCCGCTGCCACTGCACTGCGATTTGCGATACTGCTCAAATGCTTGCTGCTGTGTGTCCTGTCGAGTGTCGAACTGTCGACTCCTGTGGTGAGAGCTGCAGGGCGCAGGCCTGTGCTGTGGTGACTGAGGTTGCCCGTTGCTCGTTGCTGAGGTGACTGCCCAAGTCCGAACTCCGAAGTTCCGAGCCTCGCATGTCCAGCCCCGTCAGAGGGCGCTCTGCAAGTTTTATCAATTTCACTTGTAATTTGTATATCTGTAGCTATTGCTTGACAGTGTATACTGTATATAGGTATCACTCAGTATCAGTAGGTATGTGTACACTTTACTAGGGATCCCTAGAACCCTAGGATCCTAGACTTTACAAAGAACTAGCTCACTCTGTGCAGTATTTTGAACTTAAAAACTCCGAAGCCTTAATCTATTCGCTGGGTTTCGGAGAATGTCCGATGCGAATAAACTCTCTTTCTCAAATCCGCAAGTGGAAAAGGCCGGCTTCCATGCATGTGTACAACCAAGGAACCGAGCCTTTTCTACCACAGTTCAGAACCACTCTGAACTCGCGTGGAAAATGGTATATTACCTAACATGTGTGAGAAGTTCTACATGGCCAGTAGAACTTCTGACTCTAGTTTACTTTTTTCAATAGGGCATGTATTAGGCTCATAAAAACAGTTGCTACAACTAATATTTTTTTATTTCCTTTAAAAAGATATTTTTTTTAATAAAAAAACAATAAATAATTTTTTTTAGAGAAATTTTATTATTAATTACAAATATTTAAGTTACAATTTATCAATATGAAATATAAATAAAAATTTTTTTTTTTTTTTACAAATTCAAGAAAAATATATAAAATTACCCTAGTTCAACAGTTATTTTTACAAGCATTTATGTATAATTACAAACATTAACATTAAATATTTATTAATTTGTCAATTTCATAGAATAATTCAATATTTTTAAGTGTACAAAAGTGATCACTGCAAGTTTTGGGCACCATTGCAAAATGATTGTAAATTCATTAAAAATTTTTCATAGAATTAAATAACAAAAAAAAAATCAATTTACAAAACTGACAAATTTTTAATTTGATACCCCTAAAATCATTTTACGGTTTTAAAATTATTTTATACAATTTGTTTTTTCACAAAAAAATATTTTTTTTGTAATAACTTAATTCTTCAATACTATCTTTGATATCCCCCAGTGCTCTGTGATTACCAGTTTTACGCTGTTTTTTTCTTTCTATTTTTTTATTCCATCTTCTAAAAAAATAAAACAAAATTTTGTTCAAAAAAATATCTAAATAAATTATATATAATAAAAATGATTGTTGATTACTTTGCTAATTCATTAATTGAAGACACATCAATTACTTCGTCACCTAAATATGCAAATACTCGAGGCATATACTTTTGTAAGAATGCTCGATCCATGTACAAACAACTACCTGCTAAAGGACAAGCATTGTATTGAATATACCTTTTGAAAAATTTTATAAGTTCTTCTTCAGCCATTTCTTCATTGAAAGGAGATTTTCTTGAAGCATCAATTAAACCACTCTGACATATACATTTATTTAATTATTTATTATTTTTTCATAAAATATACATAATTCAAATTCTTACTTTGTTATGCTGCTCTTGACACCATGGTATCATACTTTTGAATACAGCCTCTGATTGATGAATAACTATCTCAAAATCATCACTTATTATATTCAACTGGTCATCTGTGATTATACTGGCCACTTCCAATATTCGATCTTCTGTTACATTTAATCCAGTCATCTATAAAATAAAGAAATGGAACTTGTATGATGAAATTCTAGATTAGTTTAAAGAAATCAAATTTACAAACTTCTAAATCAATCCATACTATCCGATCTTTACTTGGTATTGCTGGACTAGCTGTAAAAATAAAAACAGCTATTAAATAATAAGTAGAAAAATTTAAAAATAATTCAATAAAAAAAATCACAGACCCATTTTTGTTTTATATAACGTTTTACACTTGTAAATATTATATTTGATGAGTCTGTTTATTTGCTGAAAGTATTTGCTCATCATATGTAAAGTTGTATTGTTTTTAAACTATTAACCAAAACGTAGTAATGTTAAAAGCATTAATTCGTTTATTTTTAATAAAATGTAAAAAAAAAAATTTTCCAATACTTTTTCATTTTAAAAAAAAATATGCACCAAAGTAAGTAGTTAGTAACCGCGATTTACATTAGATACGTGCGGAGAGAAATTCAGAGATCGTGGATCAGATTGATGGAACTAAATAACCTTAATTCTTACCGACCGCACAAGTAGTAAGTACTACGATTATTCGTTAGATGCCACTCTGTGTCCTAGAATTGATCTTTCTCTTTCAACAGTTTTAACAGAGTTAAAGGTAGCTTGTAGGGTGCACCATGTTCTGCAGACTGCCAAGAGCCCATGAGTGTAGTTAGTTTTAGCTCTACGGCCTCTACGCACCTCTCGACAGCGAAGGTACGGACGTGAACGTGAAGTCTGCGGAGGATTTTTAAAGTTTGGACTTTTGGGTTAGTACCTGAAGCATAGATAGCCGACTTCTGGAAGTTCTCATGCGCCTGCCGTAATAAACAAACGGCCTGCCGTTGAGTGTGCGTCGTGCTCGTGGCTTGCACTACTGTTCAAGTGGTGGGTGTGCATTGTTTTTTAAATAACGCCCTGAAGACAACCCGAAGTGATGTTTGTGTCAACGTACCGAGTAGCGCGTGCAGGTGACAATATTATTGGCAAGTGAAACGATACAATTGTTAGTTCTTAGAAAAAAAAAAAAAAATAATAAAGAGTTGATAATAAAGTAAATAAAAAATAAATATAAATAAGTGTCCAAGAACAAAGTGAACGACCACACTCGGTGACTAAAGAAGTCTTCACGACAAGGAGTAGAGCTAGTAGGCACTAGTAAGTGCATCTACATAAATATGCATCAATATTAGTAGGCGAAGGGTCGGCGACTTCGTGTGCTGTAGCTAGGCAGTCGGTCCCCTACCCCCACCCTCATCGCTGCTGTTGCTTATCTCTCGTCAGAGAGAAAGAGAGAGAGACAGATAGAGATAGAGTGCGTTAAACTGTCCGCGCGTGGCACGTCCGGCAATATGGTCAATAATATCCTGGTGTTATCCTGCGTCCTTTATTTCCTGGGCACAAGCAACTTTTTCTGTTTACGAAGCAGCTACAACTAAATGTGAGTAAAACAACATTTTTGATGGTGTCAGGAGTGCCGTTTACATTAACTCTCCCTCGCGATTGTGTAGGCGTGCGAGATTGTTAGGCAAAGTTTTTAGGCTCAAAACCTACTACAACTATCGTGTGATGTATCTCGTATCATTTACATTTAAAAAAAAATGCTGCAGGGAAAAAATTTGGATGAAAAAAATTATCGCTTCAGGGGGTCGGTGGCCTAGAGGGTGAGCGACCGTGAGTGGGTGAAGTAGTTACACGGTATATGGGTGGATTCCGAGACTGTTCTTTGTGTGCAAGCGTTTGGTATTTTGAAGCTTGTAATACTTTTCGTTAAGTTATTATAAATTTCATCAATGCATCGCGGTTGTATGTACAAAATCACAAAAGAAAAAAAATAAAAATTTTTTGGGTTGAAAAATATTTTCTCTCTAAAACTACAATAAAAGATTAAATGATGGCGAAAAAAAATTTATTTTCTGTATTACCAGCAATTGGGGAAATTTATTATTTTATGTATCATGGCCGTTGGTGTCGTTGACAATTATTTTATAGAAGAGACTGGTTGTTTCTTCTTCGTGAAGTAAAAAAATACTTTGTTTTAACATAATTTTTTTTTTTTTACTACAGCTGAACCATGTCCTAGCTAATAATTATAGCAATTATGTTTTAATAAAGTAGTTGGTTTTTTATGTCTTGGAGAGTAAATTAACAATGCTTACTGCAATGCTTGTGGTGAAGTCGGGTTGACTCTATTGAATCAATTTATGACAATTTAGTTCTGATTCACAAGCCCTAATGTATGTACACAAACTAATTTTAATGTTAGGTATTCGTTTTTGATATTTTTTTTATGTAAACTTATTAAAGCTTCAAAAAACAATTATTGCTAAAAATTTCCACTTTATAAAGAACGCGTTTAAAAAAAATGCGTTCTTCTTCGTTAGCAGCTATATTGTAGTCGAATTCGACACCTTCTACGCTGCGTACTCAGGTACACCTTGTTCATTTTTTCATACTCACGATCGCTCAACCGAGCTCAACATATCAGTTTAAAATATTTCTTCTTTTTTCATTATAAGTACGATAAATTTTTGCTTGGATTTTAAATTCTTTTTTATTACTCACTTAAGCAATTAGCAACAAAAAAAATTTTTTTTTCACCAATAAGAAAAAATATATATAATAAGTATCTTACCCGTACTTTTAAATTAAAAAAAAAAATAATAATAATAATAATAATAAAATAATGAATAAATAAATATTTAAAAGCGCATCCAGACCGACAACGAATGAGTACAGTGAGCTATATTAAATACTAAATCATTAATCAGAGCCGCGGTGGCTCGTGGGTTCCAGCCCGGGTCTCGTCAATTTTTCGAGTGTTTTTTTCATGCCGTAAAATTGTAAGGATCGAAAAACCGCGGTTCAGGTGAGGTAGGATGCCCTATATATACTGATTTCCAATCGTTGGTCATCTTAAAAAAGGCCGATCAAATTCTCTCCGAAAACATTGACCAGCGGCGAGTCCGTATCGGAGGAATAAAATCGACTGATACCACATAGCTAAAACAGTGTTTAGGGCTGCCTAACTTATACCGGGTAACTAGAGTTTCCAGATCTGCAGTTGCCGGTTGACCCTGGTAGGGTTAAAAAATCAAACCAAAAAAACCACAAAAGCTTACGAAAATCGCCAAAGTCGACCACATTCAAGCTTCGCTCTAGAGATTTGCTCACATGGGGTTAATAACTTAATTAGGTAGATTTTTGGGAGGTCCGCACAAATGTGGTGAACACCTCCCTTCCTCGTTGTCCAGTGTCAACAACGATTGGCCTCAGGGTGTCAATTAGGAAAAACCAAACTAACTAAACTACGAAATCATAAATTAAAAAGAAGGCAGCTATAGATGAAGTTGAAGCTACCCACCTGACAGTTTACCCGCCGGTCATTTTCGGTCATATTACATGATCAGCGTGATCACGAAAAAAAAGTGACTCGATTGTTTTTTAAATGCGGCGGAGAAGGAGGTTACGTGCTCGAAAAGAACGTCGACGTTATTTTTAGGCTATAAATTTGAAATATAGTAAGAGAAAAACAATTAATTTTGAAATCAAATATTAAATTTAGAGAGTTACAAAAACATTTAGAAAGTATTAAAAAATGAATCTATCATTTTCTATAATTTATAAATAAAAAAAAGAAATATTTAAAACTTGTAACACTAAAAAAATGGGACTATTTAATTTAAAAATTAAATCTTTGATGCTCTGGCACTTCAAAGAATTGAGTTTGAAAAATTTTGAATGACATTTATTAAATTTTTCTGATGGAATTTAATAAAATAACTAATTTTTGTTGATGTGTAAAAATTTTCCTCGCATAGAATCTCGTTTTGAATTAAGAAAATATGTTCCTTGTTAAGAAAAAACCTTAATCTTGAAGGGACACATCATAGTTTTTACTTGGATAGCCCTTAAAGCCGAGTTGAATTAAAAAAGTCAGATATTTTCACGTCTCAAAAACGTTTCACGCATAAAAATTTTGTTTTAATTTGGGAAAATGTATTCCTTATGAAAGGACGGACCGATCAAGACCTTAATCTCGAAGGTACACATCCTAATTTTTATTTGGGAAGCCCTTCAACTATAGTTAAATTGAAAAAATCAAATATTTTCCCGTCTAAATAATTTTTTACGCATAGAACCTTGTTTGAAATTACAAATATGTATTCCTTATTGAAGGATGGACCAATCAAGACCTTAATCTCGAAGGTACACATCCTAATTTTCATTTGGGAAACCTTTAAAGTCGAGTTAAATTGAAAGAATCAAATATTTCCACGTCTCAAAAATTTTTCACGCATAGTAACTTGATTTAAATTACAAATATGTATTCCTAATCGAAAGACGGACCGATCGAGACCTTCATCTCGAAGGGCCAAATCCTAGTTTTTATATGGTAAGCCCTTAAAGTAGGTATAGATTGAAAAAATCAGATAATTTCAAGCCTTAAAAATTAATTACAAATGGAATATCTTATTAAATTTATAAAAATCATTCCTTTTGAAAGGACGGACCGATCAAGTCCTTAATCTCAAAGGTACACATCATAGTTTTTATTTGGGAAGCTCTTAAAATCGAGTTAAACTAAAAAATCAGATTTCCTCGTCATCTGATTTTTTCAATTTGACTCGAGTAAAGGTCTTGATCGTTCCCTTATAAAATTTGAAAACTATGATGTGTCCCTTCGAGATTAAAGTCTTGATCGGTCTCTCCTTTGATCAGGAATGAATTTTTGTTATTCAAAACGATTTTATGCGTTAAAACTTTTTGATATGGAAAATATTTGATTTTTTCAATTTATACCTACTTTAAGGGCTTCCCAAATAAAAACTACGATGTGTCCCTTCGAGATTAAGGTCTTCATCGATACCTGCTTGGATGAGGAATGAATTTTTGTTATTTAAAACAAGGTTTTATGCGTGAAAATTATTTAATACTTAAAAATATCTGATTTGTTTAATTTAAACCTACTTTAAGGGCTTCCCAAATAAAAACTATGATGTGTCCCTTCGAGATTAAGGTCTTCATCGATACTTCTTTAGATGAGGAATAAATTTTTGTAATTTAAAACCAGATTCTATGCGTGAAAACTTTTTGAGAGTTGAAAGTATCTGATTTTTTCAATTTATGCCTACTCTAAGGGCTTCCCAAATAAAAACTATGATGTGTCCTTTCGAGATTAAGGTCTTGAACGGTCCGTCCTTGGATGAGGAATAAATTTATGTTATTTAAAACCAGATTCTATGCGTGAAAACTTTTTAAGACCTGAAAATATCTGATTTTTTCAATTTATACCTACTTTAAGAGCTTCCCAAATAAAAACTATGATGTGTCCCTTCGAGATTTAGACTTTGATCTATCACTACTTTGATAAGGAATAAATTTTTGTTATTTAAAACCAACACATCCTAGTTTTTATTTGGGAAGCCCTTAAACTCGATTTAAATTGAAAAAATTGAATATTTTGCAATCTCAAAAATGTTTCACACATAGAACCTAGTTTTAAATAGCAAAAATTTATTCCTCATTGAAGGAGGGACCGATCAAGACCTTAATCTCAAAGGGACACATCCTAGTTTTTTTTTGGGAAGCCCTTAAAGTAGGTATAAATGAAACAGGTCTTCATCGATACCTGCTTGGATGAGGAATGAATTTTTGTTATTTAAAACAAGGTTTTATGCGTGAAAATTATTTAATACTTAAAAATATCTGATTTGTTTAATTTAAACCTACTTTAAGGGCTTCCCAAATAAAAACTATAATGTGTCCCTTCGAGATTAAGGTCTTCATCGATACTTCTTTAGATGAGGAATAAATTTTTGTAATTTAAAACCAGATTCTATGCGTGAAAACTTTTTGAGAGTTGAAAGTATCTGATTTTTTCAATTTATGCCTACTCTAAGGGCTTCCCAAATAAAAACTATGATGTGTCCTTTCGAGATTAAGGTCTTGAACGGTCCGTCCTTGGATGAGGAATAAATTTATGTTATTTAAAACCAGATTCTATGCGTGAAAACTTTTTAAGACCTGAAAATATCTGATTTTTTCAATTTATACCTACTTTAAAAGCTTCCCAAATAAAAACTATGATGTGTCCCTTCGAGATTTAGACTTTGATCTATCACTACTTTGATAAGGAATAAATTTTTGTTATTTAAAACCAACACATCCTAGTTTTTATTTGGGAAGCCCTTAAACTCGATTTAAATTGAAAAAATAGGATATTTTTCAGTCTCAAAAATTTTTCACACATAGAACCTTCTTTTGATTAAAAAAAATTAATTCTTTATCAAAGGAGGGACCGATCAAGACCGTAACCTCAAAGGTAAACAGCCTAGTTTTCATTAAGGAAGCCCTTAAAGTAGGTATAAGTTGAAAAAATTAGATATTTTCTCGTCTCAAAAAGTTTACAGGCATAGAACCTCTTAATAAATTAAGAAAATTTATTGTGAATAAATTTTTGTTATTAAAAACAAGGTTATAAACATCGAAAATTTTTGTGTCGCGAAAACGTCAGATTTTTTCAATTTATTCCTACTTTAAGGGCTTACTAAATAAAAACTAGGATGTGTCACTCCGAGATTAAGGTCTTGATCGTTCCGTCCTTTGATAAGGAATTAATTTTTTCTATCCAAAACATGGACTTATAAAGGCTTCCAAAATAAAAACTAGGATGTGTACCTTTGAGGTTTAGGACTTTATCGGTCCTTCCTTTAATGAGGAATAAATTTTTGCTTATTAAAACAAGGTTCTATGTGTGAAAAATTTTTGAGACTGGAAAATATCCGATTAATTTAATTTAACTTGACTTTAAGGACTTCCCAAATAAAAACTAGGATGTGTCTCTTCGAGATTAGGGTCTTGATCGGTCCGTCCTTCGATAAGGAATACATTTATGTAATTTCAAACAAGGTTCTATGTGTGAAAAATTTTCGAGACTGCAAAATATCCAACTTTTTCAATTTAACTCGACTTTAAGGACTTCCCAAATAAAAACTAGGATGTGTCCCTTCGAGATCAAGGTCTTGATTGGTCCCTCCTTCAATAAGGAGTATAGTTTTGTTATTTAAAACAAGGTTCTATGCGTGAATACGTTTTGAGACTGGAAAATATCTGATTTTTTCAACTTGTACCTACTTTAAGGGCTTACTATATAAAAACTAGGATGTGTCCCTCCGAGATTAAGGTCTTGATTGGTCCATCCATTGATGAGGAGTTAATTTTTGTAATTCAAAACAAGGTTCTATGTTTAAAAAATTTTTGAGACAGCAAAATATCCGATTTTTTTAATTTAAGTCAACTTTAAGGGCTTCCCAAATAAAAACTAGGATGTTTTCCTTCGAGATTAAGGTTTTGATCGGTTTTTCTTTTAATAAGGAACATATTTTCTTAATTTAAAAAGAGATTCTAAGCATGGAAAATCAAAAAAAAAAAATCCTTAACAAAAATCAGTTTCATACTCTTAGTCTTTTATTTGATTCTGTTAGAAAAATCTAATAAATGTCATTCAAAATTTTTCAAACTCAATTCTTTGAAGTGCCGAGCATCAAAGATTTAATTTTTAAATCAAATAGTCCTTTTTTTTTAGTGTTACAAGTTTTAAATTTTTCTTTTTTTTATTTATAAATTATAGAAAATGATAGATTCATTTTTAATACTTTCTAAATGTTTTTATAATTCTCTAAATTTAATATTTGATTTCAAAATTCATTGTTTTTCTCTTACTATATTCCAAATTTATAGCCTAAAAATAACATCGACGTTCTTTTCGAGCACGTAACCTCTTTCTCCGCCGCATTTAAAAAACAATCGACTCACTTTTTTTTCGTGATCACGCTGATCATGTAATATGACCGAAAATGACCGGCGGGTAAACTGTCAGGTGGGTAGCTTCAACTTCATCAGCTATAGTGTCACTCTAGTACTCAGATGCGCATATATTTAGCCTTCAATGTGCATTTTACAGAATATATCTATAGTATCCGCTCGTAAAAAGTCTATAGTAAGATACGCAAGTTTTTGCCCAGAATAGACAATGCAGAGTTATGTATATTTTATATATGTATATAGAATTTACAGAGAATTCAAAGAATCAATCGAGTCTTCTGGTCATGTTATTTTTTTTATCTCATACGCAATTGCGATGTGTATTTTTTCATCTAAATCTAACAGAAGAAAATTATGACGAATTAAATATTCTTTTATTTTCCCTAGCAGTAATATCCTTTAAACGTTCAAAATTTATAATTATTGTAGGAACTGGAAGGTAGTGTGCCGTTCTGGTTCGATATTTATTAATTCAGAGAGCGAAAATAAAGTAAAAAGATGTCTAAAACTAGGTAAATTTAATTAAATAAACTCTGGTACATTAGCTTTATCTGCACGTGGATCGGCTGAAGGTCGCTTGCAGATTAAAAGAGCCCTGCAAAGGCCTCACGCAGCGGGAGCGGTCCCCTCCCCTCTTCTCTCAGTCAAGCTTTGGGATTTTTTTCCGTTTTCCCGAGACACACACATACTTACAATCCCACATTCAGCCTTTCTGACGATCAGGTGGCCTCAGCTGATCACTAATCACTATCAGAACTTTTTTCTTCACTAAACTACTGAACGAGAGAGAAAAAAGAGAAAAAAAACAAAACCAAATTTCACTTGCACTGACCAACCCACTCGTCGTATGTTACAATAAAAATTTAGTTTACTCACACATTCTCTCACTATATTACATACTGCTAGAATTTATTCCCTAGCTTTTGTTCATGCTTACTCACACCAATTGCAAACTGTTGCGGTAAAAATCACTCAATTTTCATCTCGGCTTCTCTACCAATTCATCCAAACTATTCATTTGTTCCTGAAACCCACAACTCACAATGTCACTGTTTATAGTCATTTATGTTTTAACACCGTCTTCTTCCAAGCTCTCGATCCCTTCGCTTATGCTGTGCTGCTCGTTTTCGAGGCATTCCTTGAGGTCTTGTCCAGGTTTCTTTCACAATTCGACCTGCTCTGTAGGCTCATTCTCGATAACCAATTGCTCGTACTTGCGTCTCTGCTGCTGATTAGGCGGTTTCATCTGCCACTCGGTCATATCCTGACCTTCTGGCTGTGTACCCCTCTGCTTACTCTGCTTCTCGATGTTGATTGACGGAACCTGTTCAGTAATTTTTTCCACCATACTCTGTAGAACTTTTATCGTAGTAACAGCCTCTCTATTTTCAGTGGGTTTCATACTTTCGGCTTTCTTACATTGCAAGTTGCAACGCAAACTTCTAGCTCTGCATCTCTAGCTCAAACTTATGCAACCTTGCCTCAAGCATGTTGTTTTTGGCAGTTTGTTCTTCCAACTCCTGCCGCAATTCACAAACATCAGTGACACTGATTCAGTGTCTAGCAATTTTATTTGGCTTTTCCAAAGACCGGTAATTTTTTGCTCGACCTCGTAACAAGCTTCTACCAACTTTTTATCGAACTGCTTCTTAAGCTTTGCCAACTGCTGCTCGGCGATGGCACTTTCATCTACATGTAGTAGTGGCTCCACAATTGCTAGATCGGGACCAAGTGTGATCTTTTCCACGTCTCGAAGTGGATCACTAATCAGCACTTTTTCCTTCGTTGACTCTTCTGGAACTCCAGCTCGTGATTAAATAGTCTCAAATCTCCCCGCGTCGGCCAAGTCTTTTCATTCGGGGCGCGTACTGCAGGAGCAACTTATCCTTTCTGGGTCGTTCCATGCGTAGTCTCTCGATGATCTTATAAGTGTCAACTCACTGCTTGAAGGCTTTCTCGATACCTGCCTTCAAATCATCCCATGTTTTGATTTGTACTTACCGGCCAACCATTCTTTTGCTGCACCTGTGAGTACTCGTTTCACTGCAAAAAACGTCTCTTTCAGGGTCCATTGATTGGTTGTCGCTGCTTCTTCAATACTCTCAGTCCATGTCGTCATTGGTTGGATTTCATCAAGGCCTGAAAACTCGTTCAGTGCATCGGCCTCATCTCTGAAAGAAACTCGCGACTTTCTTCACGTGGTCTGATCACCTGTATGAGTTGAATCAACCAAACAGGTGGTGCACCGCTACAGCTGTTATATGAGAATATAGACGCGGACTCTTGCCGTTGGCTCAACCTCGCCAACTGCTCACGCAAATCTCAAACCTTCTCTTCAGCTTTCTCTTTCTTGGTCTCCGTCAAGGCTGCTGCCTCCACGGCCTTTTAAACTCGGTGTTTCTGGCTGCTCCCTCGTCATGGTATCACTCAGCACCTTTAACCGTCGTACAGGCAAAAAACGCGTTTGACGTCGTACAGGAGCTACGCCTCGGGCTGTACGTTGAGGGACCCACCGAAGGTACTTCTGGCAACCAGATATTGCTTTTCTTCTCTGGGATTTTTCCGTTTAGCGCGTCCGGGCTTGGCTCGATTTTTTTTTCTCTTCTCTTCTTTTTCCGGATGGATTTTGGAGCACCCTTTTCTCGTTAACCTCGCGAGTCTCTTTGCAAACTTCGATCTTAATTCATTGAGCCTGTCATCAAAAAATCAAAGCCCGAACTCAGCAATCTTTGGGTCGTTCGCTGAAATCGTATCGTAGATTGCCACCGGTACTCATCGACGAGACGTTGAGCTCTCACAATGACACAAATCAGCCTCTCGTTGACCGCAAATTTTTCGTTACTGTTGCTAATCTCGTGACCACCTCAGCCTAGCGGCAGACTCTAACCAACCAAGATTTTAACCAGTTCAATCGAGTCATTTGAAAGCTTGCGATTGAATTTTGAGAAAATAAATTCCGTGGTTTTTGAAGGTCATAAAAAGTGGGTGGCCCACGATTGCCCTTCACCAAAGCAGGTGGAAAAGATGCGTTTTTGGTGCTTCTAAAGGAGACTAAAATATATAAAAAATCCAGATGTGTCATCCTCATTTTTTTTAACGCAAAAACTACCTAAAACAATGGTTCTCCATTTATTTTAAATGGGGCATAAAAGTCTCTGTGTAGCGGCAGTAAATGCATTGACCAAAAAACAACTACAGGACGTTAACGAGAATGTTGAAAGAGATCCTAAAATACACCTAACCCCGAAGTTTCAACCGATTCAGTGAAAATCAGATCCCAGCGAATTTGCAAGAGGTCCTTTGAATTAACTTTTTTGCGTGGATTTAACGGTCTTAAAATCATTAGAAAGTCTCCGACTTTTTGACTTTTGACCATATATGGATCGGTCACTAATCAGACATTTCATATATACACCCGGTACTACCTGGACATTTTGGCATTATCCGGACAGTCAGGATAAAACCTCGGATAAAACATGACATTTCAAAATCAAAAAAACTTGAGTTTCAGGCAAAACCAAGATGGGTTATTTTGAATGACTTCTTTTATAAAAGTTATTTTGGATGGGGTGCGAAAACCTAGGAAAAATATTTATTGATGGGTTATTTTGGGGGAAAAAAAAATATGGGTTATTTTGGTTTTTTTGAATACGTGGGAGGATTGCGCGTGATTTGCGCTTAAGTGGGGATGATTATTACTCTAGAAATTTTTCCCGTGGTAGGCAGACCCTACGTATATGTATGTGTGTGTGTGTGCGCGTGTGTGTATTCATCTTACTTTTGAGCTTGACTGCTGTAGATCGGGCTTACATACCTAAAAATATAGCGATACTTTTTCAAACTCTTGATATCAGTGGTTGGAACATTAAGTTCACTTTCATTCATCGATTCAGTCTTCAAGTGTAGCTAAAGAATCATTCAAATATAAAACAGTGCAAAATCTTTGTAACAAACATCTAACAAAAAGTCTAGTGTGGTTGCCATTCGCGTCGCGTGTGCGTATGGGGTGAGCCAGCGCACGCCCGACATCCTGGCGCCTCTTGTTTTTCAAATTTTATTCTTTCCTTTTTGCCTTCCTGCCAGCATGCACCCTTGCAGGCTTTATTAGCTACATTGAAGCTTTTCGGTATAACTGAGTAAATTCCACTATGACTCGTTGCAGTTTGCGTAGGATGTAGCTGTGCGAAAACTAACACACATGCACATGACAAAATAAAAAAGGAAGAAGAGAAGCAGCTGAGTAAGTTATAGATGTATAAGTAAAACTAAGCGCGTTGTTCATTCGTTAGGGTAGTTGGACTATTGATTTTTTCGTCCCGGGTGCTGCAGCCAGCATGTGCCCCCCCCCCCCCCACCCACCCCCTCGAGTGAGCCCTTTTCGAATTATAGAGACCATATCTCAACCGCACCATGTAGCCTCTGCAGTGTAAAGCTATAGTCTCGGTTTTCACTAATGTGGCCACGGATTTTTTTCTCTTATTGTTATTATTAGCTGAACCAGCAGTCCATCTCTCTGCTTAATCCGGCTTAATCGGTCTGAATCATATACAACTCGATAACTCATTATCGTTAAAGTCATCACAGAACGGATGTATGCCACCTCGTTGATTACTGATTTATTTTGATACTGCTACAGTATTATTTATTTTATTCAACTCGATCATGTAATCGGTACTTTTTGACGTGTAAAATACGCGGTAGAAGTGGTACTTTTATATCTTGTTTTCTTTTCACTGCAGCGTTGAATAAGCTCGCTATTTTACGCCTCGACTATCAATAACTCTCGATGTAAATGTACAACTTCACACACAAGTTGAGTAACGTATCATTTCACGTAAATTTTCCCTTTTTAAACTCAAGTGATGAAAACACATCGAAAACCGAGTCGAAAACATATTTTATTAAAAATGGAAACTAAAATGTTTTTACTGAAAAAAAAAAAAAAAAATAATAATAATAATAATAATAATGAAGAAATGAAAAACGCACCCGTTATGGGAAGGTTCTTAGAAGCGTACCTTCAAGTCGTTTTATGCAAGGAATAGTTTTAAATTGAATCTATAATTATTATACTCAATTTTCTGTATAAGTTCGACGTCGACACATCATCGAATACGTGTATTTACATGCAAAACATCTGTTTTCAAACAAACATCCTGATTAAGTTTTCACCGATTAATTTTTACAATCTGGTGCACCCGGGTATACCCGGGGACTTGCAGGTCTACCTGGCTAAGACAATAACAAGCAATGGTGATTTGCTGAATGAATCTTTCACTCTTAGTAAACGTGCGCCCAGTAGCTTGCCGAACAGCCGAATGAATCCAAATGTCGCTTGACAATTTCTGATGTCGGTGACCATCACTTAATTATTTCATTTCAGTTCGGCCGCGGCCGGCCGGTTAGCGTAGGTAATTTAAGGAGTACTAACTTATGTACAGAAACCACGCTTCAACATTTATAATAATAATTATTCAAAGATTTTTTGAATCATTTTTAAATGACAGTAGACTCCATATGAGTTCTTCTTATATTGATGTTGAAAAAAAAAAGTTTTTTTTAATTTTGCCTATGTATTAATAAAATAAATTTTGGTCATTACTATTCTGAATTAAATTTTTAATTTTTTAGTTATTCTATTTATCCTGAAATGAATTTTAATCTTCATCAGATAAAGACTTCAATGGTTGAAAATTTTTTGAAATTAAATATTCTTGATTATTATTTAAACTATTAATCGGTATATGAAAATGAAGTGTCATCATATGTGATCAATAAAAAACATTAGTTTCAAACTTTTAGTAACTTAAATTTGAGTAAAGTACATTCTCGTTAGGTAATTGGTTTATGTCGAGGTTTATGTATAGTATGTTCAAGGAGGAAAAAATTTAGCCTTGTGGTGAGAATTTTTTCACCGCAACATAGTTCACAAAGCTGCGTAGTAAAATTTTTAGAAAAAAAAAAATATATAAAATTAAAATATGTATTTTTGTTTTTGTGTGTAATAGTCACTAATAACACAAGTGGTAACGGTCGTTACCCTTAAAAAAAAAAAAAAAAAAAAAAAAAAGCAGAGGTCGATAACTGCTGGTTTATTTCATCGACATTATTGAGAGGTGAAAACTCTTTTCTCCTTCTGACCCACTCGGTTACCTTTCAGCGATGTTTCATCAAATCAGTTTGAACTCGAAGCTACTTTGAAATGTGCATGTTTAAATTCGCATGAACTGAGGAATAATGCTTTAAAAGCTGTTGTTACAACAAATTTCTATCTTTATCTTATTAGCTTATTCAAAGTATGATAGAAGCTAGAGTCTGTTAGTAATAGTTTCACCTCGAGAGCTTATTTATCATCTACATGTGTGCCTGTGTCTATGACCCCTGAATGAGCTTTTTCTTTTTTGTTCTCAATGAAACTGTATTCATCCTAAATATAGCATCTTTTCGGCCACGTACAAGCCTTAAACTTGGGGGAGGAGAAGAAGAAAAAAAAGAGAAGGAAGAGGCCTCCCGCATGGCTGCTGCCGTTTATTTTGTATCCGTGATATCACAAAATACTCATGCACGTCGACCACGTCGACGACGACAACGTGTCTTAAAATTTTTCATTAAGGTTTTTGGGCCGGTTCATGATGTGACAAGCAGATTCTAACAAATAAGTACTCATTTTGAATGTAATTATGGTAATCACTGTTTTATTAAAAGTTTAATAGTATAAGTATATTGTAACGAAAAAATTCAGGGTAAAAGAAAAAATTCTTGAAACACTTACTAATTAAAAAAAAATTACCGGTGGACTTTATAGCTAAGAAAAAAATCATCAAACACTAAAATCTTAGGTTAGGTGCTATGTTGTGCCTAAAGTCTCAGAAAAGCCTCATTACGGCCGTTTCGATATACAATGTCATCTTCAGATGAGTATATACAATACTTGATGGAATTATTCCTAATTAAAAATTCAATTGTTTTATCTTTTTATTCATCCTAATCCTCAGTTTTTCCGACTAAGTAGATGAGAGGTGTTTTGTAAAAAATAAATGACTGAAATAACTCAGATCCCAAAAATTTTAGGATGATTCTAAAATATTGTATTTTGATTTATATCAGAGATTTCAAATTATTGATCAATTAAGCTAACACAGTGTACTTGCTACATCTAAATATTCGATAATATATAGCATCTACAAAGGTAAAATTAATTACATTTTTTTAAATTTAATCAATTTACTTGATTAGTTTGATGAAGTTTTGATTAAAACTGTAATTCCAATTTATATTTATCATCTTAAATCATCTTTAAAATGTGTGGGTTCTGAATCAATGAATCCATACTGAAAAAAAACAGTTTATCTTTGGTCACTAACATTGTCTCTTGCAAAAGCACTTGCTACCAAGCTAAATGAAGAATAGTTGTAAACATAATACACAAAATTTTAAGCATTATTTAAATCACTAGAAATTACTCAGCGCGCAAGCGCGCACTGACCCTTATTTATTGCTTTTGCAAAAGAAATTTTTGTTAAATAAAATAAACAATTCTAACTCCATCAGTTTTTAAGCGCGCAAGCGCGCATAGGAAAAAAACAAAAATAGTAACCTCAAATGCACTTTTCGAATATTTTAAAAACTTCTTCACCAATCAGCTCACAAATAAATTGTTTACGCAAGATGGCGATAGCTCTCTTTTATAAAGGGACTAGGACCTCTCAGCGTGCTGCAAGCCCACATGAAAAAAACAACAACAATTGTAACTTTAAATTTCACTTTTCGAATATTTTAAAAGCTTCTCCACCAATCAGCTCACGAATTAAAAGATTACGCAAGATGGCAATAGCTCTATTTTATAATGTGAAGACTAGCTTCTGTCAGCGCGCTGCAAGCGCGCATAGGAAAAAACAACTGTCATCTCAAACTGCATTTTTCGAATACATTAAAAACTTCTTCACCAATCAGCTCACGAATAAGAAAATTAACGCAAAATGGCGATAGCTCTCATTTGTAATGGGACTAGCTCCTCTCAACGCGATGCAAGCGCGCATAGGAAAAAACAATTGTAACCTCAAATTGCACATTTCGAATATTTTAAAAACTTCTCCACCAATCGCTCACGAATAAAAAGTTTATGCAAGATGGTGATAGCTCTCAGAGAGAGAGAGAGAGAGAGATCCTCGAAATTATAGTAATTTATGTACTAACTACGACGCGGGGTAAATTTTCTTTTTTTAATGTATTCGGAATTGATCAAAAATTAGACTTCATTTTCCTATCAACAGTGTTATACACAGTCGCATCTTTCAACTTTATTCGCCATATAAGAATAAGAATAAGGACGTCAATTTTGTCATTCATTTCATCTATTTTACAGAGATAAAATACAATAAAATGATACACATTGATCTTTTACATTGGAATTACGCGTTGTTCTGTGGATGCACTGTATGAATAGCTTTATATACAATCAATGTTGAGATCAATGCTTAAATAATTGAATCACTTATGAAAAATAACTTTATTTTATTATTTCGAATAATCAATTTAAGAAACAATTAAGAATAACATTAAGTTAACCCTTAAAGTACACACGGGGTGTAAAATACCCCACATAACTGTCAGTGTGGCAGTTCTGGATTTGGGTGTGTACTTTAAGGGTTAACAGACATAGTTATTAAAATTACAACCAACCAGTCACTCATTATGTCATTAAATATATGATAAAAATTTCATGCTTGTGCCTGGAGTATATTATAAGTTATATCTTATAGTATGTCTGTCGTCATTTTTTTGAAATTTTTTCTTGTCCCAATCCCAACTGAAATGGTTCAGAGTATTTTCACCAATAAGAAGTAGCAGTTAAAGTCTAGTCGATTTGATAAAAGTAAGAAAAACTAAAAAAATTGCTTTGCTCTGACCTGAGCCAACCTACTGTAGTAGAACGTGAATTTCGATTTTGCGCTCTAAAAAGTGTCTTTGCGCCGCCGACCTGGCCAGACTCTTTTTTTACCTTCCACGGCCTTTGTTAAGCTTTTTATTTTTTTTTATCTTTTGTTACCGCAAGTTGTAACGTAGAAAAATGTGGGAGCGAAGGTGCAAAGTGCGCGCCAAGCTGAGAGTGCTATATTTATTGTATTAATACGCCTATTTATACTAGGGGAAAATTAATAATTACTATAATTAATTTATTTAAAAAAAAAAAAAAAAAAAAATTCTAATCAATTCAATTTTAATAACCTCAGAATTTATGAAAAAAAATAAAAAAACGACCTTTTTTATTTTATATTTATTTACATAAATACAAACTTCAACCTTCGATTTTTCTACTGTAAAAGTTAAAAAAATTTTCTAGTGCCTATCATCTAATTAATACAAGTCTTCTACAATTTCCTTTATAATATTAATAAGTTTTGCTTTTTTTTTTTTTCCGTCGTCATCATCGTAAAGTCATCTTTCTTTTTTTTAAAATAGGGACTTTCATGTATTCGGTTGGTTTGAAAGGGTATAGCCGGGTAAGATAGTCGAATCGGCCCCCACGGTGAACCCTTACAATATATATATCATTCGAAAGGGCATAAAAAAAGAAAATTTTTGGCGCAAACCGCAGCTCACTATTCCCAATAGAGGGACCCTAGGGTTTAACCTCGGGTCTAACATAGTGGTTTTTCAACTTTAATTTTTATCTCAGAACCTATTAGGGCTAGAGACATGCGGTTTGCGGCAAAATTAAAAAAAAAAAATGTAGTTCACCTATATTTTTTATAATATTTTTGGCGCCAAATTTAAACCGTTTGGGCCATTTTTCGAATTTTTCCCTTTATAAAAGAGAGCTATCGCCATCTTGCGTAAGATTTTTATTCGTGAGCTGATTGGTGAACAAGTTTTTAAAATATTCGAAAAGTGCATTTTGAGGTTACTCTTATTGTTTTTTCCTATGCGCGCTTGAAGCGCGCTCAGAAGAGCTAGTTTACCTTAAATTTGCAATTAAAAAAAATTGAAGACAAACACTTCGCTAGAAAAAAAATATGTGATGTATTTTAACGAAAACTAACCGCTCTGATTTTTTCAGATTTTTAAAAAGGGTGGAAGGCACTTTTCTGACCGATTTATTAAAACTTTTTACATAAAAAGCCGTCTAGCGTGCGCATATTTAGTCAAAATTTTTTTTTTAGAAAATTTTGCCACAAACCGCATTTTTCTAGCTATTTTAGGTTATGAGGTATTAATCTTCTTCTTCTTCTTTCTTTTATTGGCACCAATATATATATATACTGTACGGCCATCAACAGTCGATAATGAGATATTAATAAAAGTTCAAAAATCACTATTTGGCTCCGCGCATACGCAGTTGAGGGAAAAAAATTTGCGGTTTTCGCCAAAAATTTCCTTTTTTAAAGACTTTTCGATTGATATATATATATTGTAGGGGTTTCTGCGAAAAAGTTTTTTAAGAATCATCCCAGGGCCAATTTATAACCTAAAAATCCTAAAGGTTAATACAACCCTATAAATAACTAAGCTAGATAAAGGAGTCAAAATTTTTGACAGATAAGAGATAAAGTTATAAGCGGGAGTGCGTTTGTGTGCTATTATAAGACTCACATGTACACGAGTTATAACTACTTAAACCAGTCGGCGCTCATGTGTGTTGGTTATAACTCGTGTACATGTGAGTCTTATAACCGCGCACAACCGCTTATAACTTTATCTGTGTCCTAACCTTAAGGAGGTTACTACCTTACTGCACTAGTCAAGTCGAAGTTAGGCTAGTTCGCTCAGTTGGAGTAAGAGGTAATGTGTAGCAAAGCGTGATCAGCTGTTTCGCGCGCTAAACCTAGCAGGCTTACTTTGAACTTACATCAGTGAAAAATAGTCGATAGTTAGATCAAGAATTATGAAAAACTACTTTTATTATGAATCAAAAAGTGTGATGAATACTCATTAACTATGAATTTCACGTTTAAAAAGACTTTTGAAAGATTTTAAGCGAAGACCTCTACCATAGCAGACAGCTGCGCGCGCAACAGCTGAAGAGACATGTTGCTGATAAAATCGGGATTTTCGTAGTTTTTAGTAATTGCTGTATTTTTTTCTTTGCAAATAACCCATGAAATTTTATGAGAAAAACATAATTGTATTCAGTGAATACTGCTTCCTACTAGTGATTTTTTTTATTAAAAACTCCCTAATAGAAATGTTTTAAAACATTAGTCAAAGTGTAAAAAATGTGATTTTCCCATAAGCCACCGTGTCATAAGAGACAAAAATTGATTTATTTGTATTTCGTAAAATATCCCATGAATTGCTTCAAAAATTAAGCTGTGAACTTATATCTTATTTATGAAAATTTCTGTGAGGTTTCATTAAAATCCCCCTTGTAATTCATTTTGGGTAGTAACCTCCTTAAGGAGGTTCCCTACCATCTACGTAAGTCAAATGTGTATTTGACTACAGTAGTCGTCTGCTAATTGGCTCAGCTACTTTCTAACCTCTTTATGAGCCAATGAGAAGTCATATTTACAAGAATATAAAATCAATTGTTTATAATTATTGCTACAGGCTCCTAATGAATGTTTTGAAACAAGTATAATCAAAGTCTAATTTTTTCCGATTTTTGTGCGTAGTTACATTAAAATCTGTGGGCTAGAAATTAAGTATTTGCTGTTTTAGTAAATTTCCCATTAGAACCCATGCAAATTTGTGAAATTTGAAATGTTTATAACTTTTTTCACAAGCTCCTCAGGGCTTTGAAATTTTAGCTGAGCTATTTTTATACTAAAAACTATGTGTTCATTTAATTTGGACAAAATCTGTGGGCTAGATCTATTTGGTAGGGAACCTCCTTAATTGAAGTCTCAAAAATTACTAGATCATAACATTTTTAAAAAATAAGTAAAAAATGTATTTTTATTTTTCCTTTTTTCAGAGTTTAGATAGGTTTTTAATTGGAAGGATGATGATGGCTGTTGCAACGATGATCGTGGATCGATCTTGGTGTGCTGCTAATCTCGGACAAACTTTTCAGATAAATTTTGCAACTCAGCGCGTATTTTACAACTAGATTATTCTCTCTGAATGAGTAAGTCCTGTAATTAACTTATTTCTAGATAATATTTTAATTTTTTAAAAATAATACCCCGATTTGTGCAGTCCTTATTAGGATGTTCTGAAAAAGTCAACGTTAGGCGTCGCTAGTGTAAACTTGACTCGGCTTCCAGCAGTTTTGCATGGGAGCAGATGTATCAGTGTGTGTGTTCGTGTGGAATCTCTCACCGATACACACAGTCATACGTCAGCTCCCATGCAAAACTGCTCGGAGCCGAGTCAAGTTTACACTAGCGACGCCTAACGTCGAGTTTTTCAGAACATCCTAATTGTTTTATGTCAGGATTATAAAATATCGATGCTAGAGCAAGGTGAAAAAATTAATAAAGTATATAGTAATTCGTTATTAGAGTCAAATTTCTAAACAAATTATTACGCCGACAAATTAATGCCACAGCCTACTTATTTAATGACGAATTATGTGGGTACAATTTTATTGTGTACTCACTGAAAATGAATTAGTAAAAATTTTACTAATATAATAAGTAAACCAAATTTTACTTACGAATTAGTAATTTTTTTACTAATGTTCCAGTAAAAAGTTGTCTTTACGAAAGAATTAGTAAAATTTTACTTATTCGACAGTAAAAAAACTGTTCTAACCTACAAAATGTTTTGATCAACGTCAACGAATAAAAAATTTTTAAAAATATAAACTTTGCAAAATGAAAATATTGATAATATGTGATATCTTGATAATCTTTGTGATGATAAAATAATTTTCCTAATCTGAGCAAAAGCTTAAAACAAAGGTAAATATATAATTAACTATTTTAATAATAAAAATATTAGAATTTTTGAAAATTTAATAAATTACTTGAAACTGTTTAAATAGACTCGTAAAATGGTCATACAAACTTAAGTCTATTTTATAAAACGTTAAATCTAATTTAACAAATAATACTAAATTCAGTAACCGTTTAAAACGTTGAAATATTTATAATTATTGTTAAACTAATTTTATTGTTCTACTTTATAACTTGCTCAGATATCAGTTGTACATAATCAAATAAAATTAGCAAACAAGAAATTATTTAATTAACTAAAAAGGTTACTAATTCCAAAAGTTAAAGTTAAATAAACAATACAAATTTATCATGTTAAAAATCGAACAGTCGAATAATTTGAAATCAATTGTTCGATCAAATTGAATCATCTTTTAAGACCTTATAGTTGAATAAAAAAATAAATATTTTTACTATAAATTATTATTTTTTAAGTCCTCTAGATAAGTCTGCGAGAAGGTTTTTTTAAAAGAAATTGTTTTTGATGACAGCGCTTGTCAAAACTATGGTAAAAATAAAGTACGAGTCATAAACTAATATTATATCCTATTGTACATATAAAGGATATCTTTTAATTTTAAGTTAAAATTAGATTCCCGGGGTAAATAGGTTTTATACCAGCTTTAACACAATATTTCCATAAGAAATGATGGCCGAGTGGTTAAAGTGCTACTACTAGATTTTGTTTTATTTTTTTGATCCCAAAGGTTCCAGGTTCAAGTCCTGGTTGGAATTTTTTTTTTTTTTTTAATTTTTTTTATATTAATTATTTAAATTATTACTAATAATGTAGTAAAAACATTTTTTTATCTGAGTTATTTAAATAAATACTTAAATAACTAAATAAAAAACTTTTTACTAATGAATTAGTAAAACTTAATTTTTACTAATTCAATAAGTACCCGGTCACTAAACTTTAGTGGGATAATTCCAACCTATTGAATTAGTGACCGGTTACTATGTTTTAGTAAAATTTTACTAATTCGTTTTCAGTGAGTAGCTCTCCCGTCGGTAGTCGCGGCACGATCTGTATGAAAGTAATTTATAATAAGCTACAACTGCTACCTCCTCTCTACGTGATATAATGAAGATAAAATTATGGAACATAACGTTTACGCGTGCTCTTGAATTTACTCATCCATGCGTTCATCAGAGCGCTACGTCATTCGCATATCGTCATACATTTCCTGCTCTAAAAAGTAGCGGATATTCCTCGGGATATTCACTCTTTCTCTTATAATCATTTTTTTCTTTTTTTTTTCTCTTTTATGACTTGAATATATCCTCAGTGACGTTAACAGGCTGATGACGTTGTGGATTTAATTATAATAATAACAACTGTGCTTAAAAATTTTTTCACAAGGAAGCTATGATTTCTTGTTTCTAACTCGGTTGTTGTAATTAAAAGAAAAAAAAAAAAAATCTTTCGTTTAAATATTATTTTAATTCAATCCTTTATAAAACAAACCAATAGCATCAGCTAGGATTTCAAGCTGTTAAAAAAAAATTATTCATGATTTAAAAATAAAAAAAAATTCTTTTTAAACACCAGTAGACAAATAATAAGTTTACTAAAGCTTTTTAATAATTTTATCTTGTAGTTTGACTGAAAAAATCGAGGAAAAATCTATAAACGATCTGTGGTATCGGGTACTTGCGCCTTATTAATGAATAAATAGATCAACTATCGTAAGTGTGATTGAAAGGGAGGTAAATCAATTATTTAGAAATATCGATCGCGGTCTAAGTTTGGTGTAAACTGGACCAACTCGCTCGTGCTCACCAACGCGCTCAGGTGTAACTGTTCGAAATCTGTTTTCCAACTATGCTCAAATGCATGGAAATAATATCTCAAGAAAAAATAATTTAATAGATTCGGGCGCGCTTGGATTTACATTAAAATTCTTTAAAATTTGACCTGAAAATTTTCAAACTTTCCTTCAATTTTTACGTAAGGCATAATTTTTTTTCTTTTTTTAATCATGCGGAAATTGGTTGCGATACCTTTTTGATATTCATTCAGCTGTGTAATTAAATTCGCTAGGGATTTTTTTTTTTATTCAATAATATCTTACTGCTAGAGCCAAAAATACTTAGAGACTAAAAAACTTTTCAATAAGATAAAAATTACATAAAAACTTGGTAATTTTTTATCAATTGATAAATCATACTTACTAAAAGATAACTCAAACTTTCAGAAGCATCAGGCACCTCATCCCAGGGCGAGTTATCGCTCGGTCGCGTGACTTCCTCTTCCTCGTTGTATCAGTTGGTGCATCAGACAAGGTAGACTGTCCTTGGAGAATTTCTTAACCCTAGCATGTGCCCTCGACCACAGCTACTCGGAACTATGAAGCGCCAGAATGTCAGCCTGCATGTACTTCCAACTTTTAAAGTTTAGATTCTTCCTCCTCAGGGGTTGAGTGAAATCACCCATCGAGGGGTTCGACTAACACTGTTTAGGCAGTATTTTCCGGATCATCAGGCATCAAGCAGATCGTTTCAGCTAAGACAACTACATACCAAGATGGGAACGTGCTGCAGTAAACGGCAAGAGCCGCAGCCCATTGGTAATTTTGTTTTATTTTATATTATAATTTATATTTCTTGAGTATATCCAAAAAATTTTGAAATAGAAATCATTAATATTAATTAACTAGTTAATACGTTAATTACGACCTTTTCGAACAAAGAAGAGGAAAAGTGTAATCAATTTTGTAATAAATAACTGTAGCTGCAGTTTTTAATAAAACGTCGAGTGAAGCAGACGTTCTCAAATTTTAACTACGAGATATTAATCGATATCAATTTTTAATAAATCCTGATGATGGCTGACCGATCATAGCCGAAACGTCGGAATTTTAACAAACATGTGCGGGAAGGCTTTATTACACCTTTGCTCTCCTTTTTCCGAAAAGTTGTGACCAAGATTTTTTTTAGGTAATAAATAAGAACACACGTATAGTTAAAATTAATATTTATTACAAAAGTTCTCTAATCTTGTACACTAATATTTATTTTAACACAGAACTCAGGTAACCGTTATTAAAGGCCGATCGGGCAGATAATTTAAAGTTTAACGTAAAAAGAAAACTACTACTTTTAAGCTAACTTTTACTAGACACACAACATTCACGGCTAAACAAAATTATAATAAATCCATCGAAGAAAACAACTTACAGTTTCACTGATACACTTTTAATAAGACGAAGCTCAAAAGGCTTTTGACGATGCAACTTCCTGTGTCTTAAACTGTACGGGTTATTTGCATCCCCAAAATCTAACCCCTATTTCTTTCTCTTCTCACTCATGTTTCCAGAGTTTTTCGATTTCGCGAAGGATACTTTAATACCGTGTATCACGTTTCATTAACTTAGACTCAAATTATTATTTTCAAAAGTATAAGCTTTGTTTCGAACGTGGTGACGGATAGAAAAAGAGTGTCTCCCCTTGTGCGGTTTGAAAACGAGTAGACCGCCGGCTAGCGTCTCGGGAGGCATGGTGGGATTACACTCTGCACACGGGTGCAGTGTCTGTCGCATCTAAGTTACGAAAATCGTGGGATGCTCGTGTACAAGCTCTGCTCCACTGCCGCGTTTGATTAACTCGCGAAAATAATGAGAGAGACAAATAATTTATCAATAAAATAAGAAACTACTTAATAGTAATAGGTAAAAGTAAATTACTCGTCATTCTTACTGCCCGGTGAATCAATCACTCCCAGGGGCTCATACTTATTTATAGCATTAAAAGAATATTATAACAATATTGAGAATTAAAATTTATTTCGGGCTTTTCTTGGGACTTTGTAATTTTTTAATCCCTCAGCAACATAGATAACTTGCACACGCTAAGTTAACAACTCTCTTTTCCCTTTATAAAAGAGAGGTAGCGCCATTTTGGCGAGATTTTCAATGTAAGATTTTATTCGTGAGCTGATTGGTGGACAAGTTTTTAAAATATTCGAAAAGTGCCTTTTGAGGTTACAATTATTGTTTTTTTCTTATGCATGCTTGCAGCGCGCTGAGTAATACTAGTTTTTTAAAAATAACGCTAACAATCACGAAATTAACATCCAAACAAAGAATCGACGATCGACTGTAGGCCAACCAAGAATCTCGACCAAATTAAATCGAAAAATAGAAAGAATCATTCTCTTATATAATTAAGGTATACCTTAATTATATAAGACTACTATAGTAGTTCCGCGATGTATAGCACATACATGGGAAAACACATGCAAAATGCAAACAACTCAAACACTATCTGAATTTTTATTATGTTGTAAATAAACATCTGATCTTTCAAAATATCACTAAAATACAGGTATCCATGCTTTTTTTCGAGATAATTGAGTTCAAAAAATGTTAAATTTTACAGGTTAGGTATTACTATATATTGTGATTTGGTAAATTTCTAACTCAATTATCTCGGAAAAGAAGCATGGATACCTGTATTTTTTAAGTGATATTTAGAAAGATCAAGTGTTTTTTTACAACATATTTTAATTTCAGAATTAGTTTAAGTTGTGCACTGAGGCGGAACTACTACCTTAAATACGTACACTTATTGAAAATAAAAGAGATTTTCTTTCTTTCTTTCTAATTCAAATTCATAACATCACGTGTGACGAGGATTCTTTTAAGAAAATAAACATAGTTACAATTTTTAAAACTACATTAATATTTTGATAATTTTACAAGGCTAATCAGGCTGATAAATCAAGATAAATTTTAAAGGAAAAATACAATTTTTAGATAGAACCAGATTTGACACTCACACACGCACAATGCTCGGTTCAATTAATTAATAATTAACAATTTCATAACTTACAAAATTAACTATAAACCCAAACAAGACCTCTTAAATCCTTACAATCTTAAAGTTCTCTTTCAATCTCTCACACACGAAATCTTTCAACCTCTTTCTTCTATCCAGGACAACGAACAATCAAAAAATGACAAACGATGATTGGTCTGCGAGCGCTCGGCCGACTCGAATGTGGCTAAATGTTGATCCACGAGACTCTCGGCAGATATGCAACTAGAAAACAAGGAAGAATCACTTTTTTATTTTATATTAGTTCGTATGCAATAAAGGAGAAATTTTCTTTCTTTATCGCTGATTCAAAAATTGACGTATTTAACTACGTCACAATGGTCGTAATTAACTTATTAATTTATATCTTTATAAGAAAACGTCTCAGAAATTTAGAAGAGTTATTTGGCATGGATTATTGGACTTAAGGTTAAACCTAGGGTCTCCGTAAAGCTAAGAGGGTATTCAAGATGGGTTTTTGGATTTTAAATTAAACCTAGAGTCTACTCTAGGAAAGTTTTTTGGAATGGGTTACTCTATTCAACATTGAACCTAGTGTTCCCGTAAGTTTTGCATGGTTATGGGATGAATTATTGGATTTATGGTAAAAAAAAGTGTCTGTGTAAGCCTAGAAAGGATACTTGGGATTAGTTATTGAATTTAAGATTAAAACGAGTATCCATGCAAGTCTAAAAGGGTTATTACGGATGGGTTATTGGACTTAAGGTTAAACCTAGTTTCCTGGAAAAACTAGGAGGGTTATTTGGGAAAGGTTTTTTGATTTATAATAAAAACAAGTTGTGTAAGGCTAGAACGGTTATTTGGGGTGGGTTATTTGATTTAAGGTTGAAACTAGTTTCCAAGCAAATCTAAGAGGGTTATTTGGCATGGGTTATGGACTTAAGGTCAAACTTAGTGTTTTAATTAATAATCACTGCTGAAACCCCTCTTCTTTTTCTTTTTTAGATATTTCTATGGGGGACCTAGTAGTCATTTTTTAAATAACATAACAAAACTGATTACTGGATTTCCAATAAAAATATCTAAAAAAGAGAAGAGTTCCAGCAGTGATTTCTAATTGAGAGTTGGGCTTGAGTTACCAAACTCTACTAGCTACTCGAAGATCCTTTGCGTCTTTGAGCTCGCGCTGGAACACAGCGCAAGATCCACTTCCTACCACATGATCACACTCTTTATGTCCTTACTTCTTGCAAAGGAAGCAGAATGGTGTTTTTTAACATCCTGCTTTCTTGTGTCCAGTCTTGCCACAACGTAAATAACAAAACGATCTGGTCTCTTCTTTCTTGCAGTCACTCTCTATGTGTCCATATCCCAGACACTTGTAACATTGCACCATGCCTATCCTTCGACGGGCACTGTATTCGGTCCATCTGATTTTTACTTTCCTTGCCTCCTCGGTGCTGGACGCATTTTCCTTGCAGAGGTTTACTACTAACAGCCCTGTCCCCTACTTTCCTGGTGGAAAGAGGATTGTTTTCCATCTGTCTTGCAAGTCATGTCGATGGCTTATCAAGGCCATCTCCACGTCCTCCTTGCTTGCCGGGTCCATCCCTCTAATTTCCAGCGTTGTCGTTCCACGCCGGATCTTTTCGATGTTGCCTAGTCCTTGGACGGGTTCTTTGACTTTCGACAAAAACTTCTCCAGATCGGATCCGCTGTCGATTCGCAGGACTATGCCTTCCTTGTTAATCTTATTAATCCCGGTTGATGATGGCTTTCTCGTAGTCTGGTGCTTTGATTTTCTGCTTCATCTTTGCCAGTGTTTCAACGTATGTCTGGTCTAAGCGGACCCGCACAATCAAAGTGCTGACTTTGCTGCTCCTTTTCTTGATATTCCTATTCTTCCTGTCCTTCTGACACTTCTTCCCATTTGCTCTCTCTTTAGCGTTCTTCGCCGTATTTTTTGGCGACGCAATACTCGCCATCTGGCCTTTCATCTTTCGAAAAATATTTATCTTTGTTTGCATTGCCTTTTCAGTATAGACGAGACCTTGTTGATAAGTAACCTTTTCTTCTTTCATCACTTCATGCTTTCTCAGCGCTACCTCGGTGCTTTCCCTTGTTTTCTTGAGTGCGTCCTTTACTAACATGTTTACGTTCTTCTGTATTCGACATGATTCCAACATATTTTCGACCTCAGTCCTATCATCATCATCATCACCATCATCATCATCATCATCACCATCATCATCATCATCATCATTATTATTATTATTATTATTATTATTATTATTATTATTATTATTATTATTGCAGGCTACAAAAAAGCTGAGATCGGACTGAACTCAAAACACAGTAATGGTGGCTCCCTGGACCGGTATACGGCCGACCCAAACCAGCAACAGCAGTTACAGCAGCAACAGCTTCAGCAGCGAGGTGTCCAGGCCCGAGCGGACATAATAAGGCCCCGGCCAACGCCCTGTAAGCAACAGCAACAACTCCAGCAACAGCAGCTTGTGCACGTCCTTGCGGCGGCCGCTGCTGGGGCGCCGGGCATACACCATCACCATCACTTCCAACACCACCTACATGCGCATCAACCCCCTACGCGCATGCCCGGCGTCAACGCGGCGGCCAATCATCACAATATTAATACCTCCAACACTGCATGTTTGTATTTTGTTGTTGTTTTTGTTACTATTGATTACTTTTTTTTTTTCTTCGTACCAAGTCGAGTAAATAAAAAAGTACCGATTGTTGAATTTAACTATCTAAAAAATTTTCTTTAGCTAAACTCGACTACTCATTTCTTTAAAAGTTAGATTTCAAAGTTGAGTCTTTTTAGTACTGAAGTATTTTCTTCCCATAAGACTCTAAATGAGCGAATTTTCCGTAAAATGAGATTAAGACTTCTGTGATTCATAAATTTTTACTACACATCTATTCACTTGTTAATAAGGTGCAATTTTTCGAAAAATGGGAAAAAACCCAATGCATGGGATATTTTAGACATATTTAGAGATTTAAAGCCGTTGCACGAGAAAAATAAAACTTTTCATGGAATAAAAAATAACTAAACGGTAAATTCTTTGTTAAATAGCACAAAATTCTTAACCTCCATTATCGGCCATGAAAAAATTGAAAAATTTCAAAGTTGTTTTTCCTTGATAAAATTCTCGGTGACCAATATTTTTTATTGCACGAATGTATTCAGGAGAGTTTTATTTGCTTAAAAAAACTTATTTGAACTTTATCATTGGAGGGCTAGGACCTTCTGAAAGTTAAAATCTGCTTCAATATGTGTTTTTTTTTTTTTTTTTTTTTTTTTTTTTTACTGTATAGAGTACAAGATCAGATAAGACCAAAATATACGAATGTGAGAAACTAAAAAAAAAATGTTGATGGCCAAGTTGGATTTCCAGCTGCCATATTGACACGGAAATCCAGTTAGAATTTCAGCTTAATATCCAGCGATTATTTCTATATTTCTTGCTGGATTTTCAGCCAGATTTTAGGGTAGGGTTTATACTTCATAAAAATATTACAGTCATCACACATGTATATTTGATTTTGTTCATGAACTTTATTATGATAAATTCGTTAGAAACTTTCATTTCAGAAGATTTAGTTATACTTATTACAAGGAGAGCATAATTTAGCACTCACTGCTGGTATACGGTCATTTTTCCGCATCTGTTTTTCCACAGGACATTTTTTCGCCCAGACAACATTCCGTACAGTTTTACAAAAAGAATTTTAATTTTTCTATTTAGTTCAATGAAAATATTATTAAAAATCATTCAAAAATAATTCAGTTTGACACGAAAATAAGAGATTAAATAAATACATTTTGAGCCACATTTTTTAAGTATTTAACCACCGTTTCGTCTTCGGAATGCTCTTGAAATGACTCGAAATAAGGTTGCTTTAACTCTTTTCCCAGAACTTAGTTCAGCAATCATGCTCTCACAGTCTGCCTGCTCTATCTGGAACTCTTTTTAGAGCAAATATAGGTCTGGGTGAGTTTTTCCAACGACAATGTTGAACCTACTGTGCCACCCTTGACTAAGCATTTCAATAAAATGTTCATGCGGAACAATGGTCTTGCGGAAAACATTTATGCGGAAAAATGTCCCACGGAAAAAAAGATGCGGAAAAATGACCCTCACTGCTAAACACATTAGCAGTAGGTACGAAAGTGACTAACGGAGAGTGTTTATCAGTCAGCGCTAAATAGTGTATTACTTAACTAGCCAGCTGGAATGGAAAGTGTTTCAGATCACGTGAAATTGTCGTCCGAGGCGAATCCGAGGGTGACAAACATCTGATCTGAGGCCTTCCCTTTCAGTTGCCAAGTTGAGTATACTATTTTTCCGCATGATGGCGCCGGGAAGCGCTACTGACTGTAGCGGCTGTGGCAGGGAAATAGCGCTTCCCGGCCGAAGTGAGGAAAAAACTTTAGTAGTCACTGCTAAAGACGCTTTAATCAAGTTTTTTGTTAAATAATGTGTTTTTCGATAAAAACTGATACTAATTATGCTTATTCTTTCAATAATAAGATAAAAAAAAATATTTCAAAATGTGAAACAATATCAATTTCAAATGGTTTTTTGCTCAAAAATTTAATAAATTCTTTTAAAGATCATTCCGTCGAAAACTAAATAAACAATTACACCGTACTTTTGGAAGTAATTTTTTTGTTTTATGTTGCTAATTAAACATTTTTTAAATAATTTATAAACTTTATACTTGATGAAAATGGTGCAAAAATAAAAAAAAGTAGCTGCCAAGTGAGTGATTTGATTTTGTACATAACCTTCATTACCGTATAGACAGCCTCTAAAGCGTGTTTAGTAGTGACTGCTAAGTTTTTAGCACTGACTGCTAAACACGCCCTGCTATATCACTTTCGCACTCACTGCTAAAGTCTTTAGCATTGAGTGCTAAATTATGCTTTTCGTGTACAAGTCTTTTTTAATTGATGCTTTTGGAGATGTTTTTTGACAATCCTTCTTCCTCCTCTCAATGGAACGTAGATTTTCTCTCACAAAAATTTTTTGTCACAAAAATTTTAAAAAATATACAATTATCCAATGTACACCAGACGGACATCGAATCGTTTCCCCTTTCAAAATTGCCACTCGGAAAAAATGGCTGCCGTCCTACAGGTTAGGAAGGGAGGTCAGCCATTTTTTTTTAGCGCTAATTCAAAAAGGGGAAACGATTCGATGTCCGTTTGGTGTACTTACAAAAAGTCCACAAAAAATTTCAACGTAGTTTGTAGACAGTCCCCTATTCAAAAAATTATTGGGATGTTCAGGGTTGCACGGTTGGTAACTTTCTATCACATTCATAGTCTCCATGAAGTAACTGCCAACCCATACTTCAGGTATCCCGCCCTGATCCCTCGGAATTGAAAACTTTCTGGGCAAGTCTTCTCCAAAGCGTAATCGGATGTTCACCCTGACCCCTCAGAAGTTGTAACTTTTTAGGGAAGTCGTTACATGAAATTATATTGTTACGATAAGAACTGTATTTGAAACGACTAATCACACGCATTGCCACAAAAAGAAAAATCTAACCCTTCTCTCTAGAGTTGGCTTTGTCGTCTAAGGCACGTATCTTACAAGGAGATGACTAGGCCTTTGGGTCATCGATTTTAATGAAACTATGTTTTCTGGTATCGAATGATGAGCGAAACCATCATTATTTGCTCTGAATGTGCCTTTCTACCAGTTTGCCACGCAAATATAAGCAATTTTTACGAGTTTTTTCATTTTTTAGCCAGTTTTCCAAAAATTTGTGGTCATAGCCTTTTGCACTCACAGAGATAGGGGACTTCGCATTTTTTTTTTGTCTTTTTATGAACTTTAAAGGAAAAATATTTTCATATCTTAACTTGAAAAGTTTGAATCAAAATTATTTTTATTTCAAAACTCAAAAAATGCTAAAAAGTACTTCGAGTAACATAAATTATTCATCTTAAATTTTTTGAATTAAGATTTGAAAATATTTTTCCGTTTAAGTTCATAAAAAGACGAAAACAATGCGAAGTACCGCATCTCTGTAAATGCAATAGGATTTGACTAAAGTATAAAACTTTTATATCTTATTTCAATCTTCAAGATAAAACAGGTTTGATGTTTGATAACTAATTTTAAGTAACTTTTTATTTCGCAACTTGTTATCTTAAATAGTAGTAATTTTTTTAAACATGGGACATTCACAAATTATATCATGCTTTTTTTTCAATTTTTAATTTTCTCTTTTCTTCGAGTCACAATTGGCCATATAAAATAGTATTCCATTGTCGTTATGAGTCCATCAATTAAAAAAAAAAAAAAAACAAAAAAAAACAAATTTTTGCCTCTCTTTTGGAGCGTTGCATAATTTATGGATTGTCCTTTGCAGAAGCTTATATTATTTAATTATTTTTTAATCAATAAAATACATAGCTGTATTGCATTTTTCATGTTATTAGACACGTTAGGCAAAAGCTTTATAATTTGTTTATGCTTAAAAATCATTTTTTTTATGTGTACTTTATTTACTTACTAGGGGGGGGGGGGGGGGGGGGGCTAGGGGTGCCCCCCGCCGATCGTCACCAAATTTTGTGAGGATGTTTGTTTATAAAAAGAAAAAATCTAGGTTCCTGAGTCCTAACGCTCAGCCGTTTTTGAGGTACGTTTGTCTTAAGATTCATTTTTTTGTAAAATGTGTAAAAAAAGCGTTTTAAACAAATGTTATAACCCACTCTTCAAAACACTGTAGTTTCATTTAGAAACATGATACAGACCTCTAATTGGGGGCAAAATTTTTGTCTTCTTGAGCAGAAATGATATAAAATTTAGACTATAGGAATTCCTATAGTAACCTAGATTTTTTCTTTTTATAGATAAACAAACATCCTCACAAAATTTGGTGACAATTGGCGGGGGGCAACCCTGGTCCCCCCCTTGTTAGTTCAATTTTTCTAAATTAATTATTTATTTCGATAGTTATTTTTAGAAAACTTGAAAATTTGTTTTTAAATATAATTGCATATTTTTTATTGATTAATATTTCTCAATGTAAGATCAATGTTTTTATTCTATTGACTTATTATTATCTTTTTTTTTCAATTGTTTGAAAATTATTGCAACCAAACACTGTCATTTGTTTTATAATTGATAGTAAGGAAGCTTAAATTTCAATTAATATTATTAATCCTGTTAATATATTTCTTTGAAATTCCCCACGTTGTTGCTAGCTATATTTAAGTGTAAAAATATAAAATAAATTTTCAACTGAAAAATTTAATAGAAGTTACTGAAATAAAAACACATATTTATAATAAAGCAAAATTAGCTACCGAAGAGAAAGTAATGTTTGAGTCATTTATTGCTTTAAAATTCTGAGTTTAGTATTGACATTAATAAACTAAATAATTCTTCTAAAAACTTTCATACTCATGAGTAAAGGGCAAAAAGTCATTCACTTTTAGATAGAGCATTATGGAAAAAAAAGTTTTTCTACTATAAAATTAATTTTTTTTTTAAGTTAGTAGGATGTATACAAGTACTTGAAAAAATATCAACAGTGATCAATATCGATTGTTATTACCGGTATAATTTCATTAATAATAAATATTTTTGGCTTAATTCAAAGATACTGTAAAATAATGATGTTGAACGTTAAAATAATGCCTGTTTACACGTAAAATAATAAAATTTACTAATTAAATTATAATATAACATTTATAAAAATTTTAAAATGTTTAAAAATATTTTTCCTTTGCTTATCTCAATCTCTAGTGTCGCTGTTGTGCACTTGAATCACGTTTTTTTAAAGCCTTTTTTATCTTATTTCGTTGTAAAATTAGTGAATTTATTTAACGGTGAAGCTAAATACCCGTCATGTGTAAAAAATTTGTACGTTTGTTTTAACTTATGAACTAAGGTGTGCTTAATATGGACATATCAACTGAGAATGGATTCAGTGGCTCACCAAATTATTACTTTTGTACGTTCAAGGTCTCATTTTAAAGAGTTTTTAAAGGAGATCTTGGCCGTATGTTTTCAATTAGTTGGGGCCAAAGTACCATTGAATTCACTAAAACGTAATTTTTTGAGATACTAAAAATTAGTGTACCTAATACGTCCACCTTCTCAGCTATGACTTTTATTTTGATCTATTGATTAATTTCAGGCCCTGTAATAATTTTTACTCAAAATTAATGAAAATAAACAAAAATTCTGTGACTACATAGTCATTAATGAATTAGATAAATCTTTGTATTGACTGTCCTACAACAAATAATCACAAAATATTTTTCAACCCACCGCGCAGAAAGTTCAAACTTTATGATTTGTCCCAAACAGGGAGTTTGAACTTTCCTTGCCTTGTGTTGGACAAAACATTACACACCGGGCGCTGGAAAAGTATTAGCTAGCCCTAGCAAAGCCAAATTGACGCCCGAGCCGAAGGCAAGGGTGTCTAGGGTACTATATATCGGTCTCACACTCTAACCACATATGCGGATCATTAGATGATCCTTATTTAAAATCACCCCCGAAGAACGTAAAATATCGATTAGTAATCAATATTACAAAACTTTGGATTTTTGTCAAATTAAATCAAAATCAATTTAAATACAACTTTTTTCCTTTATATAGAGTGCAAATTTATTTATAATTTTAATATTCATCATTTTATTGTAAGAAAACCCTTGAATATTTGCCGATATAACGGAATTTTAGCAATCGAAGGTGAGAATTATGGACTTCCGTGGATGTACAAGTGGCATATGAATAAAGGATTGGTATTGTAATAACCGTGAAAGTTGTTATTAAATAAAAACAAAGACTTTAACTATTTAAAACAATAAACTAAATTTTATTCATAAATTAAAACAACTCATTCGATATAATTCATCTCTACGAACATTCACTTAATATGAACTTTTGAATATATATTACAAACGCGCGATATTCAAAATTTTTAAATTCAAACGCACAGAATTCATAACATCATTCCCTTCTGTCTTCAATTGTCGTCCTCAACTGAGGAAGTCCAAAATTAGCTAGCCCTTAGCAAACTCAAATTGAAGCCCGAGCTGGTGCCAAGGGTTTGCTAAGGGCTAGCTAATTTTTATTTCAGCACGAGGCAAGAAAAGTTCAAACTCCCTGCTTGAGAAAGCAGGAAATTTTGCACGTTTTTGCGCCGTGTGTTGAAAAATTATTCACAATTACAATATATTTACCATGAATCTATACTTATCCCTGCTTCAATACATTATACCAAGTCCAATGCTTAATGAAAAATCATGGTTCTAAAAACCTTGAGAAGAGCAGCTAGTTAAAGAAATTCCAATTCTACTAGTCCTATTAGATCAAAGACTCGTTCGTTTTATCTTATTGTTTTGCCAATTTTCTTTCTTAAGGTGATTTTCTACCAGAGTTAGTCAGTTCAAGACTAACAAAAAATGATTTCACCAAATTATTAACAATTAATTACTTAAATTTATTTTTTAACTTTTTATGGCTTCTGAAATTATTTTCTACCAAAAAAACATTGACAATCACAACAAAACATTTTTTTTTAACTCTTAACCTCACCTTTGAATACCGCAGTTTTGTAGGTTATTCACGTGAAAATTATTTTTGTAAAAATTGTAAAAGATCAATTTTTTGCAGTTTCAAGAAATGAATTCTTTGATAGTGAAACTATATGTATGTGGTTTTTCTACAGGATCTCTGTTGTAAGAAGATAAATATCAATAATTTAGTACACTTTTTCAGCGTAGCGGCCATACGCGTAATAAAAAAAACTCTATCTTTAACTTGCTGCAACTTTTAAACTATAGGGTCAATTTTGATCAGACTTCGCAGAAATGTTTATTAATATCTAATAAACACCTCCAGAAAATTTGAAGTGATTCACTATTGTCATGCATTTGGTAGAAAAACACCTTAAGTTGCCAAATATCAAAACCCAGCATCTCTCAATCTAGCGACTCCCTTAAAACCACAATAATGGTTGAAAGTTGTCTTCATAAATCGTCCTTATTGTTTAAAGGAAGATTTTTTCTAACCTCTACTTCTAACGTAGTTCTCACTTCCCCAAATGTAATAACCACCAAGGTTATTATTAAATGAAAACAAAAACTTTGACTTTCTAAAACTAAAAATTAAACTTTAACTCATTTGATAAAATCACATCGGAACCTCGAAGTTAGAGCTGCGTTAAATTTCCAAAATTTTCTTTTTATTCTGGTGTGTGTGACCCTTAATGTTTTTCGAATTTTTTATAGCATGTTCAGAGACCCTAAAGATTTAATATTTAATATTTTTTTTACCGATGTTGCGTAAAAATTTTGTTTATTTCAAGATCTTTCAGAAAATTTATCGATTCATATCGTTGATATGATCACTTTACATCGTTGAAAACAGTTTTTAGGATAAAAAACGCAAAAAATCAGGCTTTTCGTTAGAAACCATCCTTCAAAAATCAACTTAACGTTTGACAAAAATTAAACAAAAAATATTTTTAGATTTTTTCAGAAAGTTAGCATTAAAAAAATGCTAACTTTCTTATTTTATTTTATTTTTTTTTAATTTTTTTATAATAAAAAAATAAAGCTATAGCCGGGTAAGATACTTGAAATTGCCCCCATTGTAAACTCTCACAATGTATAATGTCATTCAGAAAGCCATTTTTACCCTAAAAACCGTTTTCAACGTTATAAAGTGATTGTATCAGGGGCGCTACTACGTTTTTACCCCGGGTATGGATAACCCAATAACCCCCATCCCGAAAATCAAACCCTCAACCCGAAAAACTGGTCGGCTATCCCCCAAGCTCTAAAGCCCCAAATACCCTGGGCGCCCGAGTTCAATAAAAAAACTGATCAGCTATCCCCCAAGTTCTAAACCCCCAAAACCCTGGGCGTCCGAGTTCAACAAAAAAACTGATCAGCTATCTCCCAAGCTCTAAGCCCTCAAAACCCTGGGCGCTCAAGTTCAACAAAATAGTATATTATTCACCGAGGGACTAAAGTGTGCCGGGGAGGCCCGCTGTGGTTGCAGCCCGAGCCGAAGGCGAGGGCTGCAATTAGCGGGCCTCCCCGGCACATTATTAGTTCCGAGTGATATATACACTTTTTTAATCACGTATCGCAAGATTTAACTTGATTTCCTCCGATCAAAGCCAAAAAAACGGCGAGGTTGCTCCCTGCGCATAGCAACCAGCGCGCATCTCACAGCAGATCAGTGTGTGTCTCCCCGAGCCGCAGGCGAGGGGAGACAGCTGATCTGCTGTGCGCGCTGGTCGATTGCGCAGGGAGCCCCCGCCGTTCTTTTGGCTCTCATCGGAGGGACTCAAGTTATTACTTGCGATGCACGAGGTTAAAAAAACTGATTAGCTATTCCCCAAGCTCTGAACCCCCAAAACCTTGGGCGTTCGAGTTCAACAAAAAAATGATCAACTATCATTTATCCCCTAAGCTTTTAACCCCAAAGACCTTGATAGCCCGAGTTGAATTATTCAAAAAATATGAGTACATTTTAGTTAAGTTAGCATGAAATAAATAATTCCGTAAGTATACCTAATTACGCTGTACTTGTGCGAATATATCATGAAATTTTTAACTCCAAAATGGCGTGGTTGACTAGGAAAACGCTATAAGTTTTAACTTATTGTTTAACTCTTTGTTTGCAAGTTTATCAACAATTTTTTTTTAACAATCAATTAAATGCTTTTACGAATGAGACACATTTTGAGAGAAGTGTAAAATTTTTAGTTGGTTTATTGGTTATTTTTAATTTATTTTTTTTATATTATTTTTTTGTTATTTTGTAATATTTTCAAGTGATGTAAATAAAAGTACACCACAACGTTTTTGTGGAATGAAAAAGAAAAATACTTTTTTATTGACTTGATATACAACAATAAAGTACGCTTAACTTGTAAAATTATTCCATTCGGTAACCAAAATTTTGAAAGGTTTAGAGCTTGGGGGATAGCCGGTAAGTTTTTTTGTTGAACTCGGGTGCCCAGAGTATTTGGGGATTTAGAGCTTGAGGGATAGCTGATAAGTTTTTTGTTGGACTCGGACGCCCAGCGTTTTGGGGGTCAAGAGCTTGGGGGATAGCTGATATGTTTTTTTGTTGAACTCGACGCCCAGGGTTTTGAGGGCTTACAGCTTGAGGGATAGCTGATCAGTTTATTTATTTAACTCGACACCCAGTGTTTTGAGGGTTAAGAGCTTGGGGGATAGCTGATCAGTTTTTTCGTTGACCTCAGGCGCCCAGGGTTTTGGGTTATTAGATTATCTAAATTTTGCCGGGTGTGGATTTCCATACCGGGAACTTTTCGGGTATGGATGCTTCCATACCCACTGTATGGGAAGTAGCGCCTCTGGATTGTATCGATAAGTTTTCTGAAAAATCTTGAAATAAACAAAATTTTTACACTGAGAGAAGGATTTGGTTCAAGGAACCAAATATATTTGGTTGAAAAGAAATCGGATAATTTGGTTGTGGGAACCAAATGTTTGGTCCACACTCCACGCGTAAAAATCGAGCTTTTATTTTTTATTTTAAAAACAAATTTTATTTATTATTGTATTATTTTTTTGTTTATTGTTGTAATAATTTGCTTAAGTCAGTTACCTTTATTCTTGTTAAATGTATAAGAATATATTTTAATTTCAAATTTCAGCAATAAATTTCGAAGAATTAATTAAGTTTATTTAAATATGAGTTTTCTCTTGACAACAAAATTAGTTTTCCCTACGAAGTTAAATCAAATTACTAATCGTTTTCAATCTAATATAGCACCGATCATTTTAATAAATTTTTCGTGAGTTCGTAATTTTCTGAATTACCGCAAAAAATTTTTTGAGGTTATAACAGCGAACTGTTTGACATGACTGTGATCAATATTTGGTTCCTGGAACCAAATCATTGGTCGCATGAACCAAAGCTTGGGAGAAACCAAAAATAACCAAATCTTGGTTCACACAAGTACACAACCAAATTAGGTTACGTGAACCAAATCCTTCTCTCAGTGTACGTAACATCGGTAGAAAAATATTAAATGTCAAGGAAACAGTACCTAAGTAAAGTTAAAAAGGCCCTTTTTTAACCTTCAAAGCCCATTCTCAAAACATGCTCTAAATAATTCGAAAAAAATGAGGGGTCATATAATCATAATCTTATAATCTTTAAGGAAATCCACAAGCACCTAAAAAAAAAGAAAAATTTCGAAATTCAGCGCAGCCCTACTTAAAGTTCATCTCTACAAACAACAATATAAACGATACATACAAATTCAAATATACACATGACAACCGTCCGAGTTCCGATTGTGTCCGACATTCAAACGTTCTAAATTCGAACACACAGCATTCATAACAGTATTTTTTAATAATTTAGGTTAGTTTAATTGAAAAGTACTATTCGATAATTCAAGTTTTTAAGAATTGAATAATGCCTAAGTATTTTTATGTACTTAATTTTTACCTTCGATTTAGATAGATAAGGTAAGTTTACCTATCTCGGCTAGCTATCCTATTCCTGAAAACCACATAAGGCCTGCACATCAAAAAAGCATGAAGCACAGGCGCCTGTGCGTGTGCGTGTGCTTTCATGCTTTTGTTGTTCTGGTGATTAAAATCAGGTAAGGGGTATCATTCGTTGGTTAAAAATTGGTTCATGAGCTTACATTTTTCCACTAAATTAATATTTAAAGAAATGATGTTTAGTCTATTTGCTAAAATAAAAATTAAATTCATTTTGTAATAATACTCTTTTTTTCCAAGCAGAATTTTTAGATTTCTTTAGATTTTTAGATTTTTATTTTTTTCGACTTTTAAGAAATTTATCATTTTTTTTACATAAATTTAACAATAAATATATTTTTTCCAAGCAGAACTTTTAGATTTCTTTAGATTTTTTAGATTTTTATTTTTTTCGACTTTTACGAAATTTATCATTTTTTTTACATAAATTTAACAATAAATATATTTAACTTCGTAAAAAAAATCTTTTAGCAATTATAATTTATAAATATAATATAAAAATATATTTTTTCTAACGAAGTCGAAGATGCAGGTACCCGCTAGTACAAATATAAGTTATAGCATGACTATTTCAACTGTCCTCAAATTATCACATAAAGCTTGTGTGTACTTTTTCAAATCATTTAATTTTCATATTTTTAAAGATTTATTACTACAGAGAATCATTAAAAAAATAGAGAAGAATTACTACAGAGAATCATTAAAAAAATATATTCATTTATTTTTAACTTTATTTAAATCATAATAAAAGCTTATTAAGTAACTGCTACTTTAGTTATTTTAAGCACTAGTCCTTCAAACTTTTTTTTCAAGGGAAAATGTCAACTTTTAGCTGAGCAAGAAATCTCTCGTTTTGAAAAAATTTTTAAGTAATTGTAATATTAGTAATTTTAGATAATTGTGGTAATCCTTGATAAGGATCCATCTTGTGATCATAAAAAATAATCCTTGATACGATTCCAAAAATCTCTACAATCCTCCGAAAATGTTGCTTCGGATTATTTAAAAATTCTTTTTAATACTTAAAATCTATTATAACAATAAGATTCAATGCAATAAAAAAAGCTTTGAGCAGAAAAGTACTTTAATAAAGCGTATTTGCTTTAATTTTGTATTTTAGAGCTAGAAATCATTTTTATTGAGTTTTTAGTTGTTTATACTGACTTATTTGTTGAATTTTTCACAACTAATTACGATTTGATTTAGCCAGGCCGATGAAGAAAATTTTCAACGGATTTTCGCAAGATATCGACAATCAGAAACTAAAAATTTAAATTAAGTCCGAATTTGAGTTGATTTTTTTTATTAAATTAGTAAAAAATAATGCACCGATTTATTTTTTCGTATAAGGAACACTACACAGCGATAAAATTCTGCTTGATAAAAAAGAGTATTATTCAAAAATGAATTTAATTTTGATTTTAGCAACTTGACAAAATATCATATTTAAACATGCGATGAGTTACTGTTTTTATTTCTCTTCACAAGACTATACATTTATATTTTACCAAACAATTTATTTTTAATAATTATTTGATTTTTTACTTAACTAGGTACACCCTTTAAATATTAATTAGGTGAAAAATGTAAGTTCATGAACCGATTTTTAACCAACGAATGGTATCCCTAACATGATTTTAATCACCGGAGCAACAAAAGCATGAAAGCATACGCACACGCACAGGCGCCTATGCCTCATGCTTTTTTTGGTGCAGGCTTATACAATCAGGGGTCTGGTAAGAAACCGGTAACTTACCGAGTAAGTTACCACTGGTAAGCAAATTTTATAATTATGTTATTGTATGTCTTTGGGCCCCATGGAAACAGCGCGGAATTATTAGGTATAAGGCAGTTAGCGGCAATAGAGACACTGAATTTATTTTTTAAAATTTGAGGTTGAGACAGGTGACGGACATAAAATTTTGATGTGTTTTTTGCTAGTATCTCATAAAATAATTAAGCTAGCCGATTGAAATGAGGATGTTACCTAGATTTTTTTATTAAAATGTGATGAATATAACTTTATGAATATATCTAGGGTAAGTTGGGAGAACGGACAGAGCACTTCGAACTTCAATTGCTTATAAAAAGAAAGCTATTTAATATATTGAATTTTTTTTTTTTTTAATTTAAGTTCAAACTCTTCAAAGGCAATTTGTTTTTTTAACGACTTCTAAAATTTGTTTTTTTCAGCCGCAATAACAGCCATCACCGTATGTTATGCTGTTTGTGCAAGCCCAAAAGTAACGGTATTATTTTTAATTAAATCATGATTGATTTTATGAAAAAATTGAGGTGGCTATCACGTTCGTCTATAAAAAACATATTTTTAGTATTTTTTTTAACTCTTTTTAAGGTTTTCTTGACTTTAAAAAAAAAAAAAAATCATTGTGGTTCGCACAAACATCCCACCTTGCATACACGCCCCAAGTTACCCTACTTATATAACTTTTTTTGTTCCATCGTCTAAGAGACTGCGGACGCTGATTTGACTGACTTTTTTTCCCTTTACTCTTATACTTTACAAAAAACGACCATACATTCTTTTTTTTTTTTTTTTTTTTTTTACACAAAAACCAAAAATTTGTCAGTTTGTTCTTATCCAGTGTATTTTCTTTAATTTGACTAATAAACCGTTAAAAAATTATTCTCGAATTAACCATTTAATGGGGAAGATGCATATAAAAATTATTTGGTTTATTTGACTTTTACAAATAGTATATCAAAAAATAATCGACTCGTATTCTTCTTTTTGAAAAAAAATGAAAATTGGAGGAGTTATACATAGGCTTTGGCAATTACCAAAATAATCATATCTTCCTATATTATATAGTTATATCCAGGAGGAGCTCTTTTTTTTTTGGCTCCTCCGGGAGGAGCTCTGAAAATTACGGCTCCTCCGGGAGGAGCCAAAAAAAAAAGAGCTCCTCCCGGAGGAGCACCTCAAAACCTTCAAAAAACCTTATATTCAACATATTGTAAGGGGCTCCTCCCAGAGGAGCCGTAATTTCCAGAGCTCCTCCCGGAGGAGCACCTCAAAACGTCAATAAATCTTATATTCAACATGTTTTAAGGGGCTCGTCCCGGAGGAGTTGATTTTAAATTATAGGAGCTTCTCCTGTACGAGCACCTTAACTGTCAAAAAACTCCATATTTAACCTCTTTGAAGGGCGCTTTTCCTAGAGGAGTCGTAATTTTAAAAGCCCTTTTTAAAGGAGTACTTCAAAACGGTTAAAAAATATTATATTTAACATGTTTCAAGTACTTGAAGTATTTTAACTTACTATTTATTTTTATAACTATTGTTTTAGACTCACCATAATATAAAATTTTCTTTTTTCAATTTAAATTATATTCAACAATTTTACCTAAACATGTTTGAACTTTTATTCAATACACAAACTCAACTCAAAAAACATGTTAAATATTAACTGTCAAAAAACTCCATATTTTATAACTATTTTTATGGGGGTTGGCGAGCGAAGCGAGCAGGGGGGTACCCCCTAGTATATATATATATATATATATACTTCCAATGCAAAATGGTACTGATGACGTCACGAGTACCAATTTTCAAAAAATTATATCTCCGGTAATATTTATGGAAAAATCTTAAAATGTATTTAAAATCGAGTACTTATGCATCTTCCCTATTAAAGAATAAAAATAGTTTGATGAAAAATTAAAATTAACAAAATTTCTTTACAGCTCACTCGCAACGAATGAACAAGATTGTAGTAGCCCTTTACAATTACACTGCACGAGAAAGCACCGATGTTAGCTTTGTCAAGGGCGATCGTATGGAAGTGCTTGATGATTCCGAAAAAGATTGGTGGAAAGTGCTGCACTTGAGTACCCTTCACGAAGGGCTAATACCTTGGAACTTTGTAGCTGTTGAGCGTTCTGTTGAGAGTGAAGAGTAATTATAAATTTCTTACTCATTTGATTCATTTAATTGTATTATTATTATTTATTTAGTTTTTTTTTTTTTTTTTTTTTTTTTTTCATCAATGCGTTTACGCCGTGTACACTGACTAAGGACATCTAGTATGTGGAATTCAAAAGTTTTCTTCCACACGAATAGAAAAAATGAGTGAAAATTACAGAACCCGCTGTAAAAATTTTGATACTAAATTTAAGTTCGAATTAATGAATATTTCGCGAATCAAATAATTATGTTTATAAGAATGAAAATCAAGAAACGAAAGGATGATTTGACTCATGAATTTTAAGAATTTTTTTGTAAATGTTGCGAAAAATCTTAAATTATTTTTACCGTATTCTAACCGCAAAATCGATTTTTTTCGGATTTTTATACAAAATATATTTTTTTAAATTAGAAATATTTAATTAAATTACTGGAGATCATTAAAAAATTTTAAACTTTGTGCTTGAATCTTGATAATTTTAATTAGCTTTGGCAATGATGGTATAGAAAATACTAGAGCTAGGCATGATTAAGAGTACCGATATGAACACCATGAATAATGGAAAAAATATTTACGCAAATATTTTTTACTCTACGTAATTGATTAATTTGAAACAATTTCTAAAATAATCATAAACAAAAAGCCATTGCAATAATTATGTAGCAATGATTTAATAAGAAAAAAAAAAAAAAAAAAAAAAACCAAAGAACTGCATATTGTTTTTAAAACTTATAATTTTTAATAGGGAAGATGCGCACTTTCTAATTATATTTTTTTCTGAAAGTTCTCGATTTTTAATGAATTTTAAGATTTTTTTCATAATTTTTCTATCAATATTACCACACTGAGAGATGGATTTGGTTCACGCAACCAAATTTGGTTGTGTGAACCAAGATTTGGTTATTTTTGGTTTCTCCCAAGCTTTGTTTCATGCGACCAATGATTTGGTTACAGGAACCAAATGTATAGATCACAGTCATGTCAAACAGTTCGCTGTTATAACCTCAAAAAAATTTTTGCGGTAATTCAGAAAATTACGAACTTACGAAAAATTTATTAAAATGATCGGTGCTATATTAGATTGAAAACGATTAGTAATTTGATTTAACTTCGTAGAGAAAAATAATTTTGTTGTAAAGAGAAAACTCATATTTAAATAAACTTAATTAATTATCGAAATTTATTGCTGAAATTTGAAATTAAAATATATTCTTATACATTTAACAAGAATAAAGGTAACTGATTCAAGCAAATTATTACAACAATAAACAATAAAATAATGCAATAATAAATAAAATTTGTTTTTAAAATAAAAAATAAAAGCTCGATTTTTACGCGTGGAGTGTGGACCAAACATTTGGTTCCCACAACCAAATTATCCGATTTCTTTTCAACCAAATATATTTGGTTCCTTGAACCAAATCCTTCTCTCAGTGCAGATATAATTTTTTAAAAATTGGTACTCTTGACGTCATCAGTACCATTTTACATTGAAAGTATGTATATATATATATATATATCTTCCTATATTATATAGTTATATCCAGGAGGAGCTCTTTTTTTTTTTGGCTCCTCCGGGAGGAGCTCTGAAAATTACGGCTCCTCCGGGAGGAGCCCCTTAAAACATGTTAAATATAAGGTTTTTTGAAGGTTTTGAGGTGCTCCTCCGGGAGGAGCTCTTAATTTTAATAGCTCCTCCCGGAGGAGCCAATTTTAGTAGCTCCTCCCGGAGGAGCACCTTAAAACGTCAAAAACCCTTATATTTAACATGTTTTAAGGGGCTCCTCCCGGAGGAGCCAAAAAAAAAAGAGCTCCTCCCGGAGGAGCACCTCAAAACCTTCAAAAAACCTTATATTTAACATTTTTTAAGGGGCTCCTCCCGGAGGAGCCGTAATTTTCAGAGCTCCTCCCGGAGGAGCCCCTTAAAACGTCAAAAAACCTTATATTTATTATGTTTGAAGTGGGCTCCTCCCGGAGGAGCCGTAGTTTAAAGAGCTCCTCCCGGAGGAGCACCTCAAAACCTTCAAAAAACCTTATATTTAACATGTTTTAAGGGGCTCCTCCCGGAGGAGCCGTAATTTTCAGAGCTCCTCCCGGAGGAGCACCTCAAAACGTCAAAAAACCTTATATTTTTTATGTTTGAAGTGGGCTCCTCCCGGAGGAGCCGTAGTTTAAAGAGCTCCTCCCGGAGGAGCACCTCAAAACCTTCAAAAAACCTTATATTTAATATGTTTTAAGGGGCTCCTCCGGGGGGAGCCAAAAAAAAAGAGCTCCTCCCAGAGGAGCACCTCAAAACCTTCAAAAAACCTTATATTCAACATATTTTAAGGGGCTCCTTCCGGAGAAGCCGTTATTTTCAGAGCTCCTCCCGGAGGAGCCCCTTAAAACGTCAAAAAACCTTATATTTATTATGTTTGAAGTGGGCTCCTCCCGGAGGAGCCGTAGTTTAAAGAGCTCCTCCCGGAGGAGCACCTCAAAACCTTCAAAAAACCTTATATTTAACATGTTTTAAGGGGCTCCTTCCGGAGAAGCCGTTATTTTCAGAGCTCCTCCCGGAGGAGCCCCTTAAAACGTCAAAAAACCTTATATTTATTATGTTTGAAGTGGGCTCCTCCCGGAGGAGCCGTAGTTTAAAGAGCTCCTCCCGGAGGAGCACCTCAAAACCTTCAAAAAACCTTATATTTAACATGTTTTAAGGGGCTCCTCCCGGAGGAGCCGTAATTTCCAGAGCTCCTCCCGGAGGAGCACCTCAAAACGTCAATAAACCTTATATTCAACATGTTTTAAGGGGCTCCTCCCGGAGGAGTTGATTTTAAATTATAGGAGCTTCTCCTGTACGAGCACCTTAACTGTCAAAAAACTCCATATTTAACCTCTTTGAAGGGCGCTTTTCCTAGAGGAGTCGTAATTTTAAAAGCCCTTTTTTAAAGGAGTACTTCAAAACGGTTAAAAAATATTATATTTTACATGTTCCAAGTACTTGAAGTATTTTAACTTACTATTTAATTTTTATAACTATTTTTTTAGACTCACCCATAATAAAATTTTCTTTTTTCAATTTAAATCATATTCAACAATTTTACCTAAACATGTTTGAACTTTCATTCAATACACAAACTCAACTCAAAAAACATGTTAAATATTAACTATCAAAAAACTCCATATTTAATACTATTTTTATGGGGGTTGGCGAGCGAAGCGAGCAGGGGGGTACCCCCTAGTATATATATATATATATATATATATGTGATTATTTCGGAAACTTCCAGTCTATAACTCCTTCAATTTTCATTTTTATTCAAAAAGAAAAAATACGTTTCGATTATTTTCCGATACACTATCGAATAAAGTCAAACTAAATAATTTTTTTATGCATCTTCCCTATTGTTCAAAATTTAAAAGTCATGATCTTTTTTTTCTTAATTTCCATGTTTATTTCGCTTACTAAAAATTCATTACCTCAAAATTAAATTCAGTATCTTCAAAATTTTTACAGCAAGTTCTGTAATTTTTACGGAGTATTCTGTATAAATTAAAGCATCTAACCTGATAATTCCCAAATTGGTCAAATGTACCACCGGTATACAAAAGTTCTGTAATTTTTCTTACTCAACTTTTCTATCCATATACTACCCATTTCCTTAACGTCGCCGAGCCCGGAAATGATTCTTTAATATTACTTTTTGGCTGGGCGTTGTTTTCAGCACCCTCTTTCACGGGCGTCCGTTTCTATTCTTCTTCTACAAATGAGCGGCTGAACAGCGATCATTATTATTGTTATCATTTGTTATAAACATTATAAGATCAATAAGTCGTATTTTAATAAAAATTAATCAGTTCATATACAAATCAGTTGACCACCACAATTTGAATTAATAATTGAAGAATAAAACATTCGAAAAGATACTATAAATTCTCTTACGCTTATTTGAACACAATATTTTTTTTTGAAAATTTATCTTTGATAATCTTGCAAATATCTTGGTTCTCGACTCACTGTAAAAATTCAAAACAATTATTTAATAAAAAGTTTTTATTTTTTATCTATTTCAAAATGAATTATAAACATTTTTTAATGCAACCACGATTTTTTATTTTATAAATAAACATAAACATAAAATCACTAAAATTTGGAGGTTGTAATAAACATCCAAAGAGTAATTAGCTGCTATTATTAATATTTTAGATAATATTTTTACTTAACGTACAATTATAAATCATTTTTCAATACATTTTTCTAACTTAATTTAAAATTCTAATAAAAAATTATTAAATTTTCAAATTTCCACCAAAACTTTTTTACATAACGTATAATACTGGTTAACCTTATTTTCTCTTAACCTTGGACTTGGTAACGTTAGTTATCCTTAACCTTCGTAACCTTCACCGAAAAAATAATATGCGTGGAGCTACGCAGTAGTACTGCGTAGAATCTACGCCTGGTGCCAGTGCGTGAATCTACGCAGAACTGCGCAAGCGATCCAGCCGTAGAATTCCCGCTGGGCGCTGCAGTGTATACCTATATACAATAGCTGTATCGGCCCGTGCGAGACAAGGCCTGCACATCAAAAAAAGCACGAAGCACAGGCGCCTGTGCGTGTGCGTGTGCTTTCTTACTTTTGTTGCTCCGATGTTTAAAATCAGGTTAGGGGTATCATTCGTTGGTTAAAAATCGGTCCATGAACTTACATTTTTCCACTAAATTATTATTTTAAGAAATAATGTTTTGTCAAGTTGCTAAAATCAAAATTAATTTCATTTTTGAATGAGACTTTGTTTTTATCAAGCAGAATTTTTAGATTTTTTAGGATTTTTAGTTTTTTTGACCGTTACGAAATTTATTATTTTTTATTACGTAAATTCAACAACAATATATTTAACTTCGTGAAATAAATCTTTTAGCAAATATAATTTCTATTGAGTAAAAATATTTCTTTTCTAGCACATCACATAAAGCTTATGTGTAATTTTTAAAATCTTTAATTTTCATATTTTTATAGATTAATTACTACAGAGAATCAAACAAATCTATTCATTTATTTTTAACTTTATTTAAATCATCATCCAACAGTAAAATTTGAATTAAGTAATATAATTAAAAGCTTATTAAGTAACCGCTAGTTCAACTATTTTAAACTAGTCTTTCAAATTTTTTTTTCAAGGGAAAATGTCAACTTTTAGCTGAGCAAGAAATCTCTCGTTTTGAAAAAATTTTTAAGTAACTGTGGTATGAGTAATTTTAAATAATTGTGGCAACCCTTGAGAAAGATCCATCTGACGTGGTCATAAAAATAATCCTTGATACAATTCCAAAAATCTCCACAATCCTCCAAAAATGATGCTTCGGATTGTCTAAAAATTCTTTTTGATACTTATAAAATCCATTATAACAATAAGATTCAATGTAATAAGAAAAACTTTTTGCAGTAGAGTACCTTATTAAAGCGTATTAATTGCTGTGATCGAGTATACTGAAGCTAGAAATCATTTTTATCGAGTATTTAGTGGTTTTTCTTACTTATTTATTGAATTTTTTACAACTCATTACTATTTGATGCAACCAGGCCAATAAAAAAGTAAAAGTCTTGCTAGATTTTTTAGGTAAAAATTAAGCTTTAAAACTATTTTTATACGTAAGTCAAAAATTTTCAACATCTTTCGCAAGATATCGACAATTAGAAACTAAAAATTTAAGTAAAGTCTGAATTTAAGTTGAGTATTTTTATTTAGTTAGAAACTAAAAATCTAAATTAAGTCTGAATTTAAGTTGAGTTTTTTTTTAATATAATTAGTAAAAAATAATACACCGATTTATTTTTTCGTATAATGAACACAGATAAAATTTTGCTTGCTAAAAAAGAGTATTATTCAAAAATGAATTTAATTTTGATTTTAGCAACTTAAAAAAACATCATACATAAATTTGAAATGAGTAACAATTTTTAATCTCTTCACAAGAGTATGTATTATTTATTTTTCACTAAACAATTAAATTTTTAATAATCATTTGATTTTTTACTAAACTATATACATCCTTTAAAAATTAATTAAGTGAAAAAATTCAAGTTCATGAATCGATTTTTAACCAACGAATGATACCCCTTACCTGATTTTAATCTTTGGAGCAACAAAAGCACGAAACCACACGCACACGCAGGCGCCTGTGCTTCGTGCTTTTTTTGATGTGCAGGCCTACACACATGGCCAAAGGTTTTTTTGTTTATACGTTTTGTGTTGTTAATTCTGTTTAATTTAAATTAAGTATAAAAGTAAGTAAATAGTGTGTGCTTGTTGTTTATAACCTAAAAAGCACGAACATGAATTTCATCACTGATCCCACAAATCATGGTTTGTTTTTTTTCCTATTGCTTAAATTTGTATTAACATTTGTTTCAAAAATAACAAATTTTCAATGAATACAGTTTTTCGAAAAAAAAGAATGTATTTTTAATAACCTACTAAACAAATTTATTATACAAATAAAAAAAATTTAGTAAAATTGGCTTTTATAAGAAAACTCTAAACTTCATTTCATAATTATATAGTTGATTGAAAAATTAATTTTTTTTTGCATCCTAGTTTTCTTACGCCGGTTAACTTAAACTTAATTTAATTTTTCTATTTCATTACTCTGTTTAGACCTAAAATACTTACTAAGAATGAATAAAAACTATAAATAAATAAACAAAAACATTCTCGACGATTATTCATTATTCTCTTCCTTATTTAGAGTCGCTAGAGCAAACGGCGATTATATATAGGTATACACTGCAGAGGGAATTCTACGGCTGGATCGCTTGCGCAGTTCTGCGCAAGCGAGTCAGGCGTAGAATTGGCACCAGGCGTAGATTCTATGCAGTAAATTAGTGCGCAGCTCCACGCATATTTTTTTTTCGGTGTTCATATAGATTCGCATCCCTGACAAAATATTGTTTCCTAAATTATCTAAATAATTTTTTAAAAATCACAAAAAATTCTTTGTATCGATATCCCCTTGCCTCAGTATCTCGATATTTGATTAAATTCCTAAAAAAAAATTTTAATTTAATTATGATTCTTTAAAAGGTTAGAAAACACCTGTTGAGGGAGTGAGCAGTAATTCTTTCAAAGTTTTTTTAATGAAAAGTTTTAACAGTATCATGATTTATTTAAATAATTTCCTTGGAATTCAAAATTTATTTTTTATTTTCGAGTGCATTTTTTTAGTTTTGACAAATTAAAAAAAAAAAATAATAATAATATTTTTAAAAATTATTTTTTTTTAATTATATAAATTATAATTTCAAGTTCTTTGTGATTTTTTAAGAAGATTTTTAAAAACACTGATTTCATTTTTACTTTAAATAAAAAATAATTCTCTTCATCAACTTTTTAGCTGGTTTTTTGAAAATGTATCTCGTAAAGAGGCTGGAAAACTGTTGCTTGTGGATGAGAATCCTCGGGGCACTTTTCTAGTTCGCCCGAGTGAACACAATCCACGGGGATATAGTCTATCTGTTAAAGACTGGGAGGAAGGTCGAGGACATCATGTTAAACACTACAAAATCAAGCCTCTCGACAATGGAGGTTTTTTTATCGCCACAAATCAAACTTTTCCAACTTTGCCTGCCCTCGTTATGGCTTATAGCAGTAAGCATTTTTTGAAATAATTTATATTTGAATATGTTCTTATACATTGACAAAAATAATTCAATATCAACTTTTAATGATCACAGAAAATGCACTGGGCTTGTGTCATGTACTCTCCAAACCTTGTCCGAAACCACAACCAGATATGTGGGACTTGGGGCCAGAACTACGTGATAAATGGGAAATTAATCGCAATGAAATACAGCTAATCCGAAAACTTGGACACGGTAATTTTGGTGAAGTTTACTATGGTAAATGGCGCAACAAGATTGAGGTTGCCGTAAAAACTTTGAGGCCAGGTACTATGTCGACAGAAGCATTCTTACAGGTAAAATGATAATTTCTACTTTTCTAGCAATAGTTTTCTGCAAAAAAATTATAACTCTGCACTGATGAAATCAAATAAAATTCAACTAGATAAAATAATAACAAATAAATAAAACTTAATGAACATATTCCGCGTGGTATACCTCAGCGAAGTAAATCGAAATTATGGGGATGCTTAGTCAGAAAATCGCGGCATTGGGGGGCGCCACTGGCAATAGCCTCCTCTCCCAGCAGTTTGGCATGGAGCATCAGTGTGGCCGATCCCGGCCCCAGGGGTACCGCGAAATTTGAAAATCTTCCGGCGCAGATCAGGCAAACAAAAAACTCAATAACGCTGGGCGCCCAGCTTTTTTTATAAACTAATAATTCAATAAATAAAATACCTCCTAAATTTACAACCCAATAACGCTGGGCGTCCAAGTTTTTTGTAAATAAAAAAATTAATAAACAAATTAACCCCCAAGCTATACAACCCAATAACGCTGAGCGTCCGAGTTTTTTATGTACAATAAAAATTAATAAACAATTAACCTCCAAGCTAAACAACCCAATAACGCTGGGCGTCCGAGTTTTTTATAAACAAATAAATTAATAAACAAATTAACCCCCAAGCTATACAACTCAATATCGCTGGGCGTCCGAGTTTTTTATAAACAAATAAATTAATAAACAAATTAACCCCCAAGCTATACAACCCAATAACGCTGAGCGTCCGAGTTTTTTATGTACAAAAAAATTAATAAACAATTAACCTCCAAGCTAAACAACCCAATAACGCTGGGCGTCCGAGTTTTTTATAAACAAATAAATTAATAAACAAATTAACCCCCAAGCTATACAACTCAATATCGCTGGGCGTCCGAGTTTTTTATAAACAAATAAATTAATAAACGAATTAACCCCCAAGCTATACAACCCAATAACGCTGAGCATTCGAGTTTTTCATAAATAAATAAATTAATAAACAAATTAACCCCCAAGCTGTACAAGTCAATAACGCTGGGCGTCCAAGTTTTTTATAAACAAATTAACCCCCAAGCTATACAACCCAATAACGCTGGGCGTCCGAGTTTTTTATAAACAAATAAATTAATAAACAATTAACCTCCAACCTAAACAACTCAATAACGCTGGGCGTCCGAGTTTTTTATGTACAAAAAAATTAATAAACAATTAACCTCCGAGCTAAACAACCCAATAACGCTGGGCATCCAAGTTTTTTATAAATAAAAAAACTAATAAAAAAATTATCCCCCAAACTATACAACCCAATAACAATGGGTCCGAGTTTTTTATAATTAAATTAATTAATGAACAATTAACCCCCAAGCTATACAACCCAATAACGCTGGGAGTCCCAGTTTTTTATAAACAAATAAATTAATAAACAAAGTAACCCCCAAGCTATACAACCCAATAACGCTGGACGTCCGAGTTTTTTATGTACAAAAAAATTAATAAACAATTAATCTCCAAGCTATACAACTCGATAACGCTGGGCGTCCGAGTTTTTTATGAAAAAAAAAATTAATAAACAAATTAACCCGCCAAGCTTTACAACCCAATAACGCTGGGCGTCCGCGTTTTTTTATCAATAAAAAAACTAATTAAAAAATTAACCCCCAAACTATATAACGCAATAACGCTGGACGTCCTAGTTTTTTTATCAATTAAAAAACTAATAAACAAATTATCTTCCAAGCTGTACGACCCAATAACGCTGGGCATCCTAGTTTTTTTATCAATAAAAAAACTAATTAAAAAATTAACCCCCAAACTATATAACGCAATAACGCTGGACGTCCTAGTTTTTTTATCAATTAAAAAACTAATAAACAAATTAACCTCCAAGCTATACAACCCAATAAAGCTGGGCGTCTGTTTTTTTTTTTTTTGTTGTCAACGGTAATTTAATCCTGGACGTATCAACTGCAGTTTTTCTGAATGTTAAGGATAAGTGCCTTGTGATAGTTTATTAAATTATTAATTTGTTTATAAAGAACCCCAAATTTTTCACTAAGTTTAACGATTAAGCATGTTCATTCATTGAATTATTAAATTAATTTTAAAAAGTTCTGTACTCCCAACGTTATTGGCTTGTAAAGCTCGAGGGATGATTTGTTTAATAGTTTTTTTATTAATAAACAAATGAGGACGCCCAGCGTTACTGGGCTGTAAAGCTTCGGGATAATTTCTTTACTAATTTTTGTGTTTTCAAAAAACTTGGACGCCCAGCGTTATTGGGTTGTGAAGTTGGGGGGATAATTTTTTAATTAGTTTTTTTATTGATAAAAAAAACTAGGACGTCCAGCGTTATTGGGTTATTGAACCTGGGGGTTAATTGTTTATTAATGTTTTTTTATAAAAAACTCGGACGCCCAGCGTTATTGGGTTGTATAGCTTGGGGGTTAATTTGTTTATTAATTTATTTGTTTATAAAAAACTCGAATGCCCACCGTTATTGGGTAATTGTATAGCTTGGGGGTTAATTTGTTTATTAATTTATTTGTTTATAAAAAACTCGAATGCCCAGCGTTATTGGGTTGTATAACTTGGGGGTTAATTTGTTTATTAATTTATTTGTTTGTAAAAAACTCGAATGCCCAGAGTTATTGGGTTATTTAGCTTGGTGGTTAACCGAGAATTTGTTCATTAATTTATTTGTTTATAAAAAACTCGGACGCCCAGCGTTATTGGGTTGTATAGCTTGGGGGTTAATTTGGTTATTAATTTTTTTTTTTTTTAAACTCGAATGCCCACCGTTATTGGGTAATTGTATAGCTTGGGTGTTAATTTGTTTATTAATTTATTTGTTTATAAAAAACTCGAATGCCCAGCGTTATTGGGTTGTATAGCTTGGGGGTTAATTTGTTTATTAATTTATTTGTTTATAAAAAACTCGAATGCCCAGCGTTATTGGGTTGAATAGTTTCGGGGATAATGTGTTTATTAATTTTATTATTGATAAAAAAACTAGGACGTCCAGCGTTATTGAGTTATTGAACCTGGGAGTTAATTGTTTATTAATGTTTTTTTATAAAAAACTCGGATGCCTAGCGTTATTGGGTTGTATAGCTTGGGGGTTAATTTGTTTATTAATTTATTTGTTTATAAAAAACTCAGACGCCCAGCGTTATTGGTTTGTTTTGCTTCGAGGTTAATTGTTTATTAATTTATTTGTACATAAAAAACTGGGACGCCCAGCGTTATTGGGTTGTATAGCTTGGGGGTTACTTGTTCATTAATTAATTTATTTATAAAAAACTCGAACCCATCGTTATTGGATTGTATAGTTTGGGGGATAATTTTTTTATTAGTTTTTTTATTTATAAAAAACTCGGATTCCCAGCGTTATTGGGTTGTTTTGCTTGGAGGTCAATTGTTTATTAATTTTTTTGTACATAAAAAACTCGGACGCTCAGCGTTATTGAGTTGTATAGCTTGGGGGTTAATTTGTTTATTAATTTATTTGTTTATAAAAAACTCGGATGCCCAGCGTTTTTTGGGTGTTTAGCTTGGAGGTTAATTGTTTATTAATTTTTTTGTACATAAAAAACTCGGTCGCTCAGCGTTATTGGGTTGTATAGCTTGGGGGTTAACTTGTTTATTAATTTGTTTATTTACAATAAACTTGGACGCCCAGCGTTATTGGGTTGTAAATTTAGGAGGTATTTTATTTATTGAATTATTAGTTTATAAAAAAAGCTGGGCGCCCAGCGTAATTGAGTTTTTTGTTTGCCTGATCGGTGCCGGAAGATTTTCAAATTTCGCGGTACCCCTGGGGCCGGGATCGGCCACAGCGTTGGTATCGATATTCTGCTCAGGGGACTAAGCTATAAGTTCAGGGCATACTTTTCGACTAAGCATTAGGTTCAGGTTGTTCGGTGGGCTAGTACAGGAATCCCACAAGTTTGACAACCCAATAACGCTGGGTACAGCGATAAATAAATTATTTTTTATAAACAAATAACTAACCAGCAAGCTTCAAACCCCCGTAACGCTGGAAAAAGGATAAATGAATAATTTTTTATAAACAAATAATCAACCGACGAGCTTTAAACCCCCATAACGCTGGAAAAATTGATAAATAAATTATTTTTTATAAACAAATAACTAACCAGCAAGCTTTAAACCCCCATAACGCTGAAAAATAAGATAAATAAAATATTTTTTTTAAACAAATAACTAACCAGCATGGTTGAAACCCCTGTAACGCTGGGATATAGATAAATAAATTGTTTTTATAAACAAATAAGTAACCAGCAAGCTTGAAACTCCTGTAACGCTGGAAAAATAGTTAAATAAATATTTTTTTATAAACAATTAAATAAACCGACAAGCTCTAAACCCCGTAACGCTGGGGAGAGCGATAAGTACATAATTTTTTATAAACAATTAAATAAACCAACAAGCTCTAAAACCCCAAAACGCTGGGGAGAGCGATACATAAATTATTTTTTATAATAATATTTGATAAATTAATATTTTTAGAGCTTGGTTTTTTATTTAATTGTTTATAAGAAATAATTTATTTATCGCTTTCCCCAGCATTATGGGAGTTTAGAGCTTGTCGGTTTATTTGATTGTTTATAAAAAATTATGTATTTATCGCTCTCCCCAGCGTTATGGGGGTTTAGAGATTGGCAGTTTAATTAATTGTTTATAAAAAATTATGTATTTATCGCTCTCCCCATTGTTTTGGGGGCTTAGAGCTTGGCGGTTTATTTAATTGTTTATAAAAAATTATGTACACGGAGGGAACAGATGCAAGAATCTGCCGTGTGGAGGAACACGGTAAAGTTTCGTGTTAAGGTAGCGCGTAAAGTTACTGTAAGCGTCACGTCAGAATACCGTGTGTTTGCAATAGCGTAGAATTACCGTGAGCCTTACGAAAAAACTTTGAGGCGCTACGGTACCGCCAAATTAAGCTCCGCCCACTTTCTCGCATTGAGTTTACGATACGCGGAATGAAAATTAATGAAAATTTTAAGCGTCTTTAATGAAATTATTCAAAAGATTACAATTTTTAATTAGACTAATAAGTTTATGATAATGCGTAATGGATCAAACCGTAGTAGCTTGGATGCACTTGAGTTAAGGGAGTGTAGGTTTTGGGTTCATTTTCACAATCATCCATTTTTATTGCAACTTATAGTTATTAATATTAAAAAGCAAAAACATGCAGCTGTAGAAAATAAATTAGTATTGTTATCAAGTTTCTAACCTATAAATCATCATTTAATCAATTACAATCACATTACTTTAACTGCTAATATAATTTATGAAACTAACCTTTTCACGAAGTCCTTTTTTTTATGACACTGAGATTTCTTTCAATCACGCAATAAACACATGGATTTTTACAAAAATTTACTTGATAAAGGGTACGTGTAAAGTTTTAATGAAAAATTCGACCACGTGCAAAAGTGGGCGGAGCCTAATTTGGCGGTACCGTAGCGCCTCAAAGTTTTTTCGTAAGGCTCACGGTAATTCTACGCTATTGCAAACACACGGTATTCTGACGTGACGCTTACAGTAACTTTACGCGCAACCTTAACACGAAACTTTACCGTGTCCCTCCACACAGCAGATTCTCGCATCTGTTCCCTCCGTGTATTTATCGCTCTCCCCATTGTTTTGGGGGCTTAGAGCTTGGCGGTTTATTTAATTATTTAAAAAAAATAATTTATTTATCACTCTCCCCAGCGTTATTGGGGTTTAGAGCTTGTCAGTTTATTTAATTGTTTATAAAAAATTATGTATTTATCTCTCTCCCCAGCGTTATGGGGGTTTAGAGCTTGGCGGTTTAATTAATTGTTTATAAAAATTATGTATTCATCGCACTCCCCAGCGTTATGGGGGTTTAGAGCTTGGCGGTCTAATTAATTGTTTATAAAAAATTATGTATTTATCACTCTCCCCAGTGTTATTGAGGCTTAAAGCTTGGCGGTTTATTTAATTGTTTATAAAAAATTATGTATTTATCGCTCTCCCAATTGTTTTGGGGGCTTAGAGCTTGGTGGTTTATTTAATTATTTAAAAAAAATAATTTATTTATCGCTCTCCCCAGCATTATTGGGGTTTAGAGCTTGACGGTTTAATTAATTGTTTCTAAAAAATTATGTATTTATCGCTCTCCCCAGCGTTATTGGGGCTTAAAGCTTGGCGGTTTATTTAATTGTTTATAAAAAATTATGTATTTATCTCTCTCCCTAGCGTTATTGGGGTTTAAAGCTTGTTAGTTTATTTAATTGTTTATAAAAAATTATGTATTTATCTCTCTCCCCAGCGTTATTGGGGTTTAGAGCTTGTCAGTTTATTTAATTGTTTATAAAAAATTATGTATTTATCGCTCTCCCCAGCGTTACGGGGTTTAGAGCTCGTCGGTTTATTTAATTGTTTATAAAAAAATATTTATTAATCTATTTTTCCAGCGTTACAGGAGTTTGAAGCTTGCTGGTTACTTATTTGTTTATAAAAAATAATTTATTTATCTATATCCCAGCGTTACAGGGGTTTAAAGATGCTGGTTAGTTATTTGTTTATAAAAAATAATTTATTCATCTATTTTTCCATCGTTATGGGGGTTTAAAGCTTACTGGTTAGTTATTTGTTTATAAAAAATAATTTATTTATCGCTGTACCCAGCGTTATTGGGTTATCAAACTTGTGGGCTTCCTGTACTAGCCCACCGAACAACCTGAACCTAATGCTTAGTCGAAAAGTATGCCCTGAACTTATAGCTTAGTCCCCTGAGCAGAATATCGATACCAACGCTGATCGGCCACACTGTGGAGCATATGTTGATGTGTACACATGCGTGAGACGATACACACACTCAAACATCTGCTCCATGCCAAACTGCTTTATTACTCAGGTCATTATTGGCTATGTGTGGTTTAGGTGAACTAAAAAAAAAAAAAATTCAGTAAATAAAGCGGCACGCTTTCATGGGAGTCGGTAAAAAAACCAACTCGCCGTTAAAGTGCTAGCGCACTTTAAGATTTTCCCGTTGGTGCATGAATGAGAAAATAGTAATGCACATGAGTATTTATTTTTTTTTCAAAATCAATAATTTGAGAAAAAATTAAAGTCGTTGTAATTTTTATTTTTTACAGGAAGCGGCAATAATGAAACAATTCCGACACCGACATCTCGTTGCCTTGTATGCTGTTTGTTCTAAAGAAGAACCCATCTATATTGTCCAAGAATACATGTGCAATGGAAGTCTGTTGGACTTTTTACGCACTGGTGATGGAAAATATATGCAGTTTGAGGATCTTATATACATAGCTGCCCAAGTTGCTTCAGGCATGGAACATCTTGAAAGCAAACAGCTTATTCATAGGGATTTAGCCGCGCGTAACGTCCTTATTGGTGAAAAAAATAAGGCAAAAATCTGTGATTTCGGTCTAGCTAGGGTCATTGAAGACGATGAATATTGTCCAAAACAAGGCAGCCGGTTTCCCGTTAAATGGACTGCTCCGGAAGCGATTGTATACGGACGATTTAGTATTAAGAGTGATGTCTGGTCCTATGGAATTTTGCTCATGGAGCTTTTCACTTATGGTCAGGTTCCATATCCAGGTAAATAAAAATTTCTATTATAAAAACTGCTAATTTTTTTTTACAATTGGTATCAATTAAATAAAAACAAGAATTCAATGACTATATCGGTCTCACCTGTTAGACTGTAAGACCGATATAAATGTCTTGTGATTACTTCTTGTTAATAAAATAATTTTTTTTTTTTTTTTTTAATTTTTTTTTTAATTTTTTATAGGTATGCACGGCCGTGAGGTGATCGAACAGGTAAATAACGGATATCGAATGCCAAAATCCGCCAGTCATCCACTGCCCGATAGCATATACCGATTAATGCTCCAATGTTGGGATGCCACACCGGAAAAACGACCAACTTTCGAGTTCCTCAACCATTACTTCGAATCGTTTAATGTAACCAGCGAAATACCGTATTTAGAGCCACCGACAGACTGATACATGGCCCACCATGCGCAGGGGGGCCATCATCACTTAGTGCCACACCATGCTCACTATCATCCGCATAATATGAACTGTGCCATGGAATTTTATGGTATTTACTGCTAAATACGTAACGGATCTGGCACTATATAAAACTGCCAAACTTTTCTGCGACTGACTTTTTACTTAAGGAGTTTTTATAGTAATTTAGTGTCAGATTTCAACCTCTATTTTTTATTTTGAATCTCATTCTAAACAATTGTTAAATTTTTTTTTTTTTTAATTTAATTTTCTCTCGTTTTAGTTTTTGTATGTATTATATGTGTTCTATTAGTGAGCTTTGGTTAATTTAATTAACCCGGTAAATCATCTAATAACAATTTAAAAATATTTTTTGGCAACTAACATGGTTAATGATAAACTTTATGTGCCATAATTGCATTTTTACGAACTGTGGATGTATAATTTAGAAATTCACTACAGAAAATGTGTTTCATTACACAAATTTTAAAAACGAAAAATGATATATCACGGAATGAAGTCGTAAAATTTACAAAAAATTAACATTTTTTAAATAAATCTTTGTAATTTTGTGTTTAGGGAAAATAAAAATTAACAATAGAAGATAAAAAAAAAAGTATGTATAACATGTAGGGATTATTAAAAAATTTTAATTGCTTTGCACGTAAGGGAACGTTCACAAACCACGTGGCCCAAATAGGGGGGAGGGGGGGCGATTAAAAGGCTACGAAAGGTTACGTGGGGGGTAGGGCTGTTGATTCAGAAAAGCACGTGGTTTTCAAAGTGCATGAATCGATGTTTTGATTCATAATATTTTACTGTCAAACGTTAAAGTCGGCTATCCCCCAAGCTTCAAACCCCCAAGACCCTGGGCGCCCGAATTCAACAAAAAAACTGGTCGGATATCTCCCAAGCTCTAAACCCCCAAGACCCTGGTCGCCCGAGTTAAATTATTCCAAAAATATGAGTGCATTTTAATTAACGAAATAAATAATTTTGTAACGGTACCTAACTACGTTGAACTGTTGCAATTATATCATGAAGTTGTAAGTCTGAAATTTTGAACTCCAAAATGGGGTGGTTGATTAGGGAAACGCTATAAATTTTTACTTATTGGTGAACTCTTCGTTTGCAACATTATCAACAAATTTTTTTTTTAACTATAAATTAAATGCTTCTAAGAAGCAGACACATTTCGAGAAAAGTTTAAAAATTTTTGTTTGTTTATTAGTTATTTTTTATTTTTATTTTTATTTTTTTATCTTTTTATTATTTTGTAATATTTCCAAGTGATGTATATTAAAGTACACCACAACCTTTTTGTGGAACAAAAAAAAACACTTTTTTATGGACTTGATATTCAAATATAAAGTACGCTTTAATTATAAAATTATTTCACTCGGTAACCAGAGTTTCGTGAGGTTTAGAGCTTGGGAGATAGCTGATCAGTTTTTTTATTGAACTTGGGTTTCCAGCGAGGGACTATGCTCTCCAGAATCATTGATGATTCTTTTGATTCTTTTGTGATTCTTTCTTGATTCTTTTGGAAAATTTACCATATTTTGAGCCTTGGATCCAATTTCAATTGATATTTTGTTAAAAATAATATTTTTCGAAGATTTTTACTTGAAATGACATTGATATTTTATTGATTAAATATTGATTTTCATGGGGTTTTGGGGGATTCAGAGCTTAAGAGATAACTGATCAGTTTTTTCTTTGAACTTGAGTTCAATAAATAAACTGATCAGCTATCCCCCACGTCTTGAACTCCCCAAACCCTGGCCGCCCGAGGTCAACGAAAAGACTGATCAGTTATCCCCCAAACTCTAAACCTCCCAAAACTCTGGTTACCAACTGATCAGTCTTTTCGTTGACCTCGCGCCTCCAGGGTTTTGGGGGTTCAAGACTTGGGGGATAACTGATAAGTTTTTTTGTTGAACTCGGGCACCCAGGGTTTTGGGGGCTTAGAGCTTGGGGGATAGCTGATCAGTTTATTTATTGAACTCGACGCCTAGGGTTTTGGGGGTTCAAGGCTTGGGGGATAGCTGATCAGTTTATTTATTGAACTCGACGCCTAGGGTTTTGGGGGTTCAAGGCTTGGGGGATAGCTGATCAGATTATTCATTAAACTCTACGCCCAGTGTTTTGGGGGTTTAGAGCTTGGGGGATAATTAACCAGTCTATTTATTGAACTCATCGTTTTTTTTTTTTTTTCTCAACGTCAGTTTTATTGGGGGGGGGGGGGGGGGGTAGACCTCAGGACACCCCCTAGCTGAAAGGAGTTGTTGCGCCCCTGGTATTAAATCATTAAATTATAACTTAAAAAATAATGTCTTTAAAAAACTAATAGTATTCATATTTACAATTTGAAATCGTAAAAAAAACCACGTGACTATAGGGGAGGGGGGGTCGAAAAATTGATAAAAATACTACGCTGATCTTCATGGGAGGGAGGGCCCTTCAAAATCTTCGGAAAAATGACCACGTGGTTTATGAACGTTCCCTAATTGACACTAAAATTAAGATAATATTACCGTATTTACCCAATTCTAAGACGCATTCAAATTTAAGGTGCACTTTCAAATGAGAAAATGAAAATACAATTGGTCAAAAAAGTGCAAGTTAATCAAACAAACCAGTCTTATTTTGTAAGAGCCCTAAAAAATAGAGCATTAAAAAACAAGAATATAACAATAAATAATTTATATAAAGTGTTATATTGATAAATACAACTATCAAACACTTAATATAAATTACTGATAATTCGTTAAAGTAAAATTAAGTATTGAAAATTTTAATTATTCTTCTACCTTCGTTAATTACATTTTCCGGTAATTATACTCTCACTGCCCAAATTCAGTAATTCTTACTCATTGAAGATGTTTAGAAAAGGGGGCGTTGCTGCAAGAAGCTCCCTCGCGGCCCTGCTACAGGTTAAACAGAGAAAGAGATAATATCATTTGATCTTTGTTTAACCTGTTGGGTAGCACGGCCGAGTCCCTTGCAACAGCAGCTCCGGTAAAATTTTTTTCTAAACATCATAATTACCCTGGTTTTAAGTCGCACCCCACTTTTTGAAATGCTAAAATAAAAATAAAAATTTCAACGTGGATTCGGGTATATACGGTAGTTTCTGTGCAAAAACGTAACACCATGGAACCGGTTACCATTTACATATAAAAAAAAAACAAAGAAAAAAAAAACAAAAAATTTAATTTTATGATGCGTTGTGATGATCAAACAAAATTTAAAGCTAAAAGTTTTTTTTAAATATTTAAATCTGATAACGTAAAATAATCGAAAAATCAATGTATACTAAGTTAGGAAAAACAATCAATAGTTTACTCTCCAAATGGATACTTTATGACTTTTCTTATTTCCAAAATTGCTCCGATGCTTGCTCTCACGTCCCCTCTTTATTGTTTAGAATAAAAAATGAACTTTAGCACCAAAAAATTTTTTTCCTCTTTTTTTAATATAGCCTTTAACTTTTATGAAGAGTACGTTTTGAAACTAATATAATCACAGGCAAAGTTTAGTGGGATATAAAGAATTCATTCTAAACCCTTACATAATATACATATGAGGCATTGAAAGCAATAAGCGCCTAACCCGGGTTTGGCTCTTTTTGCCGAAAACTTGATTTTTAAAATTCTCGACTAATTTTACGTTAGTACCTGCTAGTTTAGATATACAGTAGGACCTCGCGCATTGTTCACCCATCGAGACCGAGTACCTCGAGAATTGTCCATGGTGGCTCCTTTGATTTTTGGACAATGTCCTAGGTTTGGAAAATGCGCTAGGTCCTACTATAAATATTGAAATTTTATCAGAATATTATAATAATTTTTGGGCAAGCACTACAGCAGAAACAGAGAAATGCAAGCCTAGTCGATCAGTTGATGCATGTACTCATTGTGGTAAAGGCGTAATTATTTATAGAAACTGTGAAAATTTTTATTTTAGATACACTTTTATTGCTAAGAATAATTATTTTCATAACCTAGAGTTCAACTACCTCTAATGTAAAGAAATAACATGATAAAAATCCCTGATAATAGAAAAATCGTCAAAAAATTTAGATATTTTACACTTGAAATAACCGTATTTTCCAAATTTATGTCATTTTCTTCGACTTTCATTAATTTTTTTGAAAAATATTATTTCATCGCAAAAATACCGATTTTCGCTTAACAGGCCTAATTCTAAACAGATTTTTTAGTTTAAAGCACCGAGTGTCCCGTGACATAGGTTAGTATTTACGCCACTAACAGCATTCGCTTCAGTCGTGGGCTTACTTCGCATTAGGGATGGGCGATTATTAAAAAAATCGACGATTATTCAACATCGATTAAAAAATTTAATCGATTTTTGTTAAATCGATTAATTGTAAAATATTAATCGTAATCAAAAAAATCGATTATTATAAAATAATTTTTAAAAATTAATATAAGATTAAATTGTAAATGTAAGTAATGTAAATCTTTAATATTTTTGCTTATCTTGATTATAGAGCGTGTGATCAATTAAAAAAAAAAACAATTTTTAAAGATTTTTTTATTAAAAATAATTATTCATCAATTTTATTATTGCCAATTCTCTTTTGAATTACTCGTCCATGATCAATTAAAGAATCAAAATTTTTTTAAACTAAAAAAAGTTTAAAAATTTCTACAAAATACGTATTTTTTGAATTTTTAGAATAAAAGTTTCTAAAAACCGATTCCAATTAAAAAAAAAATTAGCATCGATTAATCGGTCTCAAAAATAATCGATTAATCGATTAAAATTAATCGGTTCACCGATTAATCGGCCATAATCGCCCATCCCTTCTTCGCATTTTCTGCTGTCATAAATAGCCAACCCTATAGCGTTGATTTGTGGCTCAGAAACAAACTTATACGAGACTTGTGTCCTAAATGGGCAATCCTATACGGCATTTTATCACCCTCGCTTCTCTCAGGTGCTTAATTCAACTCTGTGCGGTAATTGCTCATTTGGGCCACTCGTATCGTAATGTACTATTTTGATGCCATGATCTAAGATCTGATGATGGGAATCCCAAATTCGGTAAAGGGTTTTTTTTTGAAAGACCTTTCCAATGGTACATATTTTGTTAGGATTCCGAATGTATCCTTCATATTTCACTGAACTTTTTCCTGTAATTATATTAGTTTCAAAACGTACTTTTCATAAAACTTCAAGGCTCTTGCGGCAATATTAAAAAAGAGGAAACAAATTTTTTTTTTGTGGCAAAGTTTCTTTCTCATCATGAGCAAAAAAGTGGAGGGGAGATAAATAAAAGGGAAATAAGAATTATTTTAATAGATACTGTAACATAAAGAATTATACAAATCTGTTTAACAAATTCTTGTGAAAAATAATACGTAATTCAATCATTAAGCCTGCACATCAAAAAAGGCATGGATCACAGGCATCAGTGCTTTGGCGGCTTTGTTGATTGAAATCAGGATATAAGTATTATTCATTGGTTAAAAGAGGGTGTTTTAAATTAGATTTTTTCTAAGTGAAATTATTGATTTTTTAAGCCCTTTAGAGTGAATAAATTAATTAAGTAAGGGTCTTTGAGGTCTAAGCCATTATGTTATCAATGATAACATTTATTATTATTATTTTTATAATTACCAAGGGTTAGCGTGCCTGAAAAATAGAGTTTTTTCATTTTATTCCAACCGCGGCCGAATAAGGCTTTTTCATAAACAAACTTTAAAGTGGATTGAAAATCATCGTCGACACCTAACACTTTGTGTCGAGTGAAGATTTTCAATCAACTTTAAAGTAAAAACAACATGAATCTTTTCTCAATGAAGTTTTCAAAATCATAAAATATTATGATAAGATTAGAAAATAACTGAGACAAAAAATTAAAAAGGTCATAACATAAAAAAAAAAAAACTGGCAAATATTGTTTTGGCTATTCCATCTTCTACTAGTGTCATATGTTTCTGAAAAAGCCTTATAGTGTAGCTATGGTAGGGAGTAATAACGTCCGTATTCGATTTGAAAATGCATGTCTACAGAATTGAATTGCTATTTAAAGATAAAAAATCTAATTTAACCTGATTTCAATCATCAGAGCCACCAAAGCGTTGAACTCGTACTTACTCATGCTTTTTTTGATGTGCAGATCTAATCAGTACTTAAACATTTATATTTTTTACTGTGATTTAAAACTGCTAAGATGTATACTTTTAAAAAAATCCAAAACTCAATACTTGATTTTTCATTTAACAAAATTTTAATAACTCACTGATTACTACTAAATCATGCTAATTTATAACTTTTGTATTAAAAAAACTTGACTTTAATACTTTGCAAAAGAACAAAATTTTAACTTGATAACTGTACAAATAACTTACCATGACAATGCCATGATTCAGTGGAGAAAAAAATCCAAAAACTGAATAATTTATATATATACATATGAAAATTTCATACAACGGAAACCTACATAGGTTTTAGTTTAAAAAAACGTTAGTTAAAACACGTATATAATTATAATTAATCACATAATTGATTCAAGGATTCACCAATGTATAAATTTTGAGAGTCTCAAAAATTTTAGGTAAGGGAGAAGTCGTACATGTAAATTATCCTAAATATTACGCGAAATGCAATTGTGACTTTTTTAGTATAATCATGTTGTTTCAATACTAAAATAAAAAAATCCTTTTAGAAGACGTACTTCATTTTTTTTTAAATTGGTTAATATTTTATGTTTCAAATCAGAAAACGTTAAGCATGGATTTTTTCAAACGATTTTTCTTAAAGAAATAATGTGTATTATACCAACATTTTTACGAGTTTTGATAGTATTAAATAATATTTTTTATCTATAGTGCTACTTTGGGTACAAAAAAAAGAATCTAGACATTTTCTACAAAACAAACATTGAATTTTTAATGATCACTGTTAGTAATTGGTAAAAAATAAAATAAAATATCTATATAGAGCTAAGTAAAATTTTTATAATTTTCTATAAATAATTTAGTACTATATTTAATTATACAAAATTTATCATTAAAAAATTTATAAAACAACTTTTGACAAGTTAAAAATCAACTTAAAAGTTTGATACTTTCTATTTTTCGTGAGCAAAATGCGTTTTAAAGTATTTAAATATATTTCTTGCTACGAGACTTCATGCAGTGATATTAAGCTCAAGAGTTTCTTAAACAAGCTATATGCAAAGCAACAAGTTAAAAGAATCTGTTTTAATTGCTCAAAAGTATAATTTTGGAAATTCAAAAATAAGTCGTCTATTGACTTCAAAATACTAAGTATTAAATTATTTCCGAACGCTGAATTTTATAGTTTGACATGAGTAACTTCTATGGTATTGATAATTATTTTTCATTAGAAAAAGTCTTAGAACATTCAGATTATTGTGTGCAAAACATCAAATCATACAGACACATATGCATGAACATGTATTTACTTACTTTTTGTTTTACTCGGGACCAAAATTAGTTAATGGTACATTTATTTCAAAATATGATTTCTTTTTCTTCTTGATGCCGGCGCTAATTCTATATAACAAATTTAAGGGCCACTCAGAAATTTTTTATTTATTGAACCTATTTGTAACAATCTCATGCGTAAAAATTATACTTAAAGTAATATATTATTATACAAGTGCGTTAAAATGATTTTCTCCTTGTGTATAATTACTTTCACGTGTACCATAGCCTCGGCTCATTAGTGCGATAGTTTTTTTTTTTTTTAATTTTTTAAAACTAAAATTAGATAAAGTTTTTTTGAATTAAATAAAATGAAATTTCCGACGAAAAACCAGATTAAACGAAAATTTTTTAAATATGAATTTAAAATATAATGAATTCTTTTCTTTTAATTCGTATACATACAATAAAAAATTCGGCAATAAATAATTTTTAAACGTGTTGTCTAGCATTATAAATATTTTTTTCCACACTTATTTGAAATAAAGTATTTATATCCAGATAAGATAGTCAAAATTAATTCTACGGCAAACCTTTGCAACATTGATATTAATCCTTAAAGATATAATGAAATTTTTGAAACAAATCGCTAATATATATTCCACTCAAGGGCGATTTCCTCCTTAACACCCACATGACAAAATATTGTGCTGTTTCAACCTTTATTTTTTCATAGAACCTCTTAGGGATATAGAAATGTTGTTTGCAGCGTAATTTTGTTTGAAAAAAATTTAATTTGACTATAGGGTAAGTTAGGGTGTTTGTGCGAACGGACAGGGCACTTAGTGCCGAACTTCAAATGCTTGTAAAAAAAAAACTATTCAATACATTCAAATTTTTTTTTTTTTTTTTTAAATTAAAGTTCAAACTCTTTAGAAGCAATTTTTTTTTTTAGCGACATCTAAAATTTGTTTTTTAAAGACAAAAAAGTCCCTTCAAAATTGTGCGAGTGCTTGGCTGTTAGTGCGATCCAAAGAGAACGTGTTTGAACTTGGGTTAGTTCCTACACTAACAGCCATCACTGTATGTTAGGCTGTTTGTGCGAGCCTTAATTTTTAATTAAATCATGATTGATTTTATAAAAAAATTGAGGTGGCTATCACGTTCGTCCATAAAAACATTTTTAAGTATTTTTTTTAAGGTTTTCTTGACTTCTGCAATAAAAAATTATTATGGTTCGCACAAACATTCCACCTCGCACACACGCCCCAAGTTACCATAAGTATTTATTTAAAATTATTTTTATCACCAAATTCAAATGGTTCGAGCGTGCGCCCGTGTGTTCGCGTCCATGATTTTCTGTGAAGGCCATTTTGACTATCTTACCCCGCTTTGATTTTTTGTAATGTTTTCATACTTTTACAATTAATTATCAATCAAGTGATTGATAATTTTTTTTTTTTTAATTTAGTGATTGAAAACAACTTAAATATATTAGACTTGTATAAATTATAAGTAATAGTACTTCCAATGTGTATTAGTCTTTGTATGATATTCTTTTCCTAATTCAATTTGTTCAAATTTTCTTTTTTTAATTTTTTCAAAAAAAAGTTGTGTGAACTTCAGTGTTACGCCAAAAAAATATATACATATACGATGTAGGAACGATAGTGTTGTAGAATAAAAGAGTTAGAGTTAAAATCATTGTTTGGTCTATAAAATTGATTGCATGAAATAAATTCAAAAACTTTCTGAGTAAATTAACTACTTTTTTTGTAAATGTTGATTAAATAATTTTTTATCTCAATGCTCTCATCATAATAGTATATTATGCAACGGGTTGCAGTATCGTCGCCAGGGCGGTTTTAAAGGCCCCGAGTGCGAAGCGAAGCGTAGCACGAGTGACTTTAAGACGCCCTGGTGACGTGCTGCACCCGTTGCATATACTATTTTATACCACTGGTGCGTAGGGCGAGTTTTTAAATTTCGAAGCGTGCGTAAAATCGAGTACCTACGCACTAGTGGTATAAAAGTATTTTGCATCGCAGTCATTGGGATGAGCGATTTGTGAGTATAAACATCTTCAAAATTAATTAATGAAAGCATGGGTGCGTTTTTTTATTCCGAGTCTCGCTCGGTTCTCGCGATTCTCTCGTTCCGTTCGTCTCGATCAAAAAGATTCTTTCGGTTATCTCTCTAGGTTATCCTAGTCAATGGCATTCAAATTTTAAAACTGCAGTATTGGTCATGTTTTAAATATTTTGAATTTAATTTCTATAACAATTTGAAAGTTGTAAATTATTTTGATATTTTGAAAAATCGATCGTAGTTTACCCATAAAGTATTTATTCATGCACATTGTTTTATTAAAAAAAAAAAAAATCAGATAACTGATTTATACACTATTTTTTATTAAAAGTAAAACCGAATAACCCATCAATTATTTATTTATACAAAATTTTTTTATTTGAACAAATAAAAAAACACCAAATAACCCATCATGTATTTATTTATTAACCGTATATTATTGGAAAAAAATACCAAATGACTTATTTATTATTAGAGAAACAGTAAACCTTCCCATTGTCTACTTATTGTAAACATAAACAAGGAACCATTTGATTGTCTAATGGTAATCGAAATTTTTGAATTTAAAACATTTTAAATTTTCAAATTTTTTAAAATTATTTGTTATTTTTTCCGAAGATTTTATTTAAGGGACTTTTTCGTGACACCCGATTCAAGGATAATAATAACTTAATCAATTCTTCCATTTACCAATTTATTTATTTTTCTTGAACGTTTCTTTTTCTTTTACCTGGTGCACCAGGTACCTTTTTCTAGCTAAGTTAGGTCGTAATGAGACAAAACTTCCTGGGGAAGTCGCCCCGGACGAGTGTTCAGCGACCTGGTGCACCAGCATTGGTCTTCGATTTCATGCGCATCATTTTTTCTGCCACACGTGTGGGGTAACAACAGGGACTGGATACAACCTAAATAAAAGTAAATTTTTTTTTAATAATTCAATTTATGATTAAAAAAATAAATTTTATACAAAATAATTTACAACTTTCAAATTGTCATATAAATTAAATTCAAAACATTTAAAACTGACCTGCTGCAGTTTTAAAATTTGAATGCCATTGACTAGGATAACCTAGAGAGATAATCGAAAGAATCTTTTTGATCGAGACGAACGGAACGAGAGAATCGCGAGAACCGAGCGAGACTCGGAATAAAAAAACGCACCCCATAGTTCAACGTTGAAGTACCAGAGTTTCGAACACTGCGCTCGTATCCTAAACGACACCTTCAAAATTTTAAATGCCTTCGAATATACATAAGGTTGCACAGTTTATCACACCAAGTCAATAATCATTCTTCAAAATGCCTTCGATGACAAAAATACTTCTAATATTTAGAATGTAGAAATTTATTCATGTGAAAGTAATTACTTTTATAACAAAAATTAAATTTTTTCACGTCCACTGCAAAATATTTATTCTTTACACTTATTTTTTTCAATTTCTACACCCTGAAGGTATTGTATTTTACTGGTAAATATCACAATATTACGTAATCTTTAAAAAATCGCAGTTCTGTCCCAGAGCTATATCTACGGTATATTATAACTACTTATGCTCTTGAAACTTAGGTGCAAAACAAGTCGAAATTATTTTAATAAAAAAAGTATATCGACCATTTTATATAATAAAACACTTGATTAAACTGAGTCTTTTTTCCTGAACAACTTAGATAAGTTTAGCATTCCATAGGAAGCAAATATAATAAATTAAAAAAAAATAATAAAAAAAGAGATGACAACTATTTTTGCTCGAGCCAAATACACTAGAAAATTACATGAATTATTAGTAATATTTTTACGAAAACTGTGTGATAAATGTTTAAAGATTGTTAAAGAGCTCCAACATTTTCATATTCTTTCCTTTTTGAGAAACTCGCTTTCAATAAATAAATTGTTGCATAGGTTTACTATGTCGATTTCTTTCTTCGGCTTTTTTGAGCACAAACTATAAATACAGCAATCGATTATTCTATAAAAATATCCAATTTAGGATATGTTGAAATTCCGAGTTAAGATCGATTAATTTATTTGTAATGTTAGTTTGGACTAAAATTTTTATTAAAATTTTACAAAATGTGTTGGCTCTTTTAATTATTAAAATTGGTAAATTTAATTTCCAAGTAATAACACTGTTTAATCGATTTTTGGTGGATTTATTTGATTAAAAAACTTTTTATAATTCATGTTAAAAAAATCAAATTATTTTATTTCAACTCAGTTTCAACTAAAATATACCATAGAATTATGAAAAAACTTAAAATAGAATATTAGAAATTAAGAAATACGTTAATCCATCCCATAAAGTGGTAGCTTTAAAAAAAAGAAAAAAAAAAAAAAAAAAAAAAAGAAAATAAGATGCACTTTTGATGTCTATTTTTACCTATTCAAGTTTCATTTACTCTGAACTTTAAAAATAAATGCGAATGTGTATAATAAAGCAATACATTTAAAATAGCAACGCAGCATTTATTTGTTAAAAAAATTTTTTTACGTTGTAAAATTTTTACCAAATTTTTTTAAATGTAATTTATATCCAAATGGATTTAAGCAAAAAGAAAAAAAAAAGATAAATTTTGAGTTTATTTGTTCATTTGTGATTATTTTTACTGAAGTAATGCTGCTAAAAATGCATTAGTGTTTTACATTTTGTACTTAATAATTTTAATACATCATATGTATACTTCGAAAAAAATCATAAATTTGCAAAAAAGTAAATAGATTTTCACATGTAGTGTAAAATAATACTTATCTTTTATAATATTATTAATATTTTACTATTGTACTATTATAATAATTTGTCCAAATAGCATTTTGTAAATTTTTTTCATGCAAGGACCTGGAAATCGATTTGAACAAAAAAAAAAAACAATAGATTAAACCGAAATAAAATAATAGTAATAAGAAGTAAAAAGTATATTAGTTAAAGAAATGTAAAACAAGACATATTTAAATAAAGAGTTATTGAAGTTAACTTTACAACAAATATTTTATTTGTATAATGTTTATTAACTCAATTGAAAATGAAACAAACAAATTTAAAAGGTAAAAAACTTATCGTTTTTCAACAAAAACTAAATGACTGTTGAAAGTTTAGAAATTAACAAAACTCGTACAATGTCAATCACTTAATGAAAATAAAAATACTTTTGCATATTGTTAACTGCGCTCTACGTATTTTGCGATGTTTTTTTAAAATAAAAGATTAAAAATCAAATTTACAGCTATTACATCGAAAAATAAAAACTACTGAAGTTGAAAATAGTAAACGATCGAATCTTTTACAACAACGTCCGACCCATCGAAAAAGTGTAAAATACAGTGTTACCATTTATTTGCTCTGTGCGTTTGATGATAAAATGAATGAGTATATATAATTGTAAAGTTAATAATTAAAGTCTTTTTTTTATTTTATCCGAACATTTCACTTTTTTCATTGCAATGATAGAAAGTAATTTGAAACATCCATGGACGTTTTCTATTTCAATTATTTCTCGCTCTATGATGAAATAATCGATATGATTCTTCAATAAGCGATATTAAAAATTGTCGCATTACTCATGTGAATGAATAACTAGATAAAATTACGGCCCTCGAGGTAGATGCCCTCGAACTTTTGAAAGATTGCACTGCATATAGTCATTACTTATTCATAAAAATACTCATGTTATAAAAAAAAATACTACTGAACGCTGTCTTTTATTGTGGTAATAGTGTGTCCCACATATTGTTGATTGCCTTTTTGTATTTCTTTTTCATTGAGTACATCTGGGCAAATCTTTATTTTTAATTACCGTGTATGTGAAATTAAAAACTTGAATGGAAAGTTCGAGACTAATTGAATGATCGATTTTATTTATTCACTATAAGACTATACTATACTTTGCTATTATTAATATTGTAAAGAACCTACTCAACATATTGGATTAGGGTTTAATTAATAAGATTTATATGCTGTCGTCATTGTTAATGTACCAAAGTTCTTTTATGTAATAGAAATTTATTATTATTTTGTAATATTAATCTTATCATCAAACCCCCATATGAAGATAAATATATTATGTATCATAAATACGAAAAGTTTTATTCTTATTCAATAAACCATTTTTTAATTTCTTTCCACTAAAAAAATTATACCATGATTTTTTGAACAAAAAATATTGGTCTAATTAACTGTCATATATATTACAATAATATTTAAAAAATAATCAAGTTTATCAATAAGATATAATGCAATTTAATATAATATAAATTCATAATACTTAACAAGAATTGATAATTAAATAAAAAAAATTATAAATAATAATAAAAAAATAAAAAGAAAATTATGAATAAAACTATCTATGTATTTATAATTTTTTTGAACCATCTAAATTTTTAAAAGTTAAATTTTGGTTTTAAAGTTGAAAAATCATTTAGCCTACTTTTTGTAGACTTATTGATAGCTTATTGATACCTTATTGATAGCTGCCTGCAGAAATTTCAACTAAAATATATTATTATTATTTTATAATCATAGATTTTTTTCATTTATATAAAATTTTCATAGTTGCTACTAAAATAAACTTGAATAAACTTTAAATTATAGTTTATTAATGAAAAAGGGGTCTTTAGAATTGGAATTGAAGAAAAGGATCAAATCAAGGAAAATTTTAGTACAGATAATTGAATTTAAAAATTTTATTTTCACTGCTTCTTATATTGAATATATATATACACATGATTTTTAGAAAACAAATATTATATATATAAGTGATAAAATCGATAAAAATTCTATAAAAAAAAAAAATCGAAAAATTTTATGTATGAATTTTTTTGTAAACAACTAACATGTAAAGAATTTTAAGATTACTATTCTTTGCATGAAAACAAATTTTATTTGATCGTTTCACCACACAACATATTTACATTTTTTCTTTACCTTTTGTTTATTTTTTTATTTTTTTTTTTTTTTTTTTTTAGACCAGCTAACGAATATTTTTTTTAATTTGATTTAATGAAAAAAGAAATTTAAGATTTATTAATTAATAATAAAGAATAAATACACTCTTCATAACTCTATGAAACCATGTTTTAACCAATTTCATTAAAAAAAAAAAAAAAGTTAATGATTAGTTAACATTAAAAGGGCACATTTGATAGAAAAAACAAAACCTGTTTACTACTTTTAAACTTAATTCAACTGTAATTTTGAAAAAAAAAATCTAAACCCACTAACAAAGAATTTTTCTTCCTTGAACTTAATTAGCACCTTGAGAGATTAACGGTAGGTAAGACTTTATTTATAAACTAAAAATAACCATAATTCGTTTCTTGTTTTTGTTTAGTTTAGTGCTTGAACGTAAAAAATATTTAATGATAAAAGATTTTACGTTAATTTAACTTTCAAAAGGTTTACATTAGTTTTTTGATATTATTTATTTTACTTTTTTTAAAAAGTTATAATTCTGGTCTATAAAAAGAGCACTAGGGTATTCAAAACAAAGAGTATAAACTTATTTTATCGAACTTTAACACTTGCAATCATTCTAGTTTTATTATTAAAATAGTGAAATAGTAACGACTAAACTCTGTGACTTTTTTATCAATGATTTACAAAAGTCCAATTTTTAAATTTCAAAATCGCTGGCAGTGAATTTCTGATAAATATTGCTAGTAAAATATTTTAAATAATAATGAAATGTTTCAACTGTTTCTTTTTTTTTTTTTTTTTTGGATGATTAGTCATAAATTTTTCAAATTTATACATATTACTATTTGTTCACTAATTTTTTTCATCTTTTACTTAACAAAAAGAAAGAATAAAAATTTTTCATAATTATAGTGTAACCAGCAATAAATTCAGATTTCACTGAATCATTGAATTAAAATATTAAAAGCATTCATTCTAATACTCGTTTTTTCTTCTAGCTACATCTTAAAATAAAAAAAGAACCTTTCATCTTCTAACATTCCGTCTTTCAAATATACATCATTTCAGCCATGTGCGACATTTTTTTCGGAATATGCACAAACTCCTCAAAGTAGCTTGCGAGTTCGTCGATAGTAACATCACACGGAGGCGGTGATATTCGCGCTTGTACCGAACACGTATTAGGCGGTTGTTGACCGTTTGTAGATGTGGCAGGCGTGTCGGATGTAGAACTCTTTAGACTGCTAGGCATAGTATTACTTCGAACACGCTGGAAACTACTAGACTCATACGATATACTTGCATCATCCTTGGCATGCTTCAAAGTTTGACTCAAGTTTAAGGATTTAAAGTCTTTTGTGACCGAACCGTGGCCAAAGGTTTTTGTTTTGCTGTAAAAAAAATTTTCTTGTTTTAATTTTAAGCCTTTTAAAGCATTGATAAGTAAAGTGTACATAAATTTATGGAAGTATTTGAGTATGGATAGCCAAAATAGGTTGTAACTTTTAATGCTTTCGCTTCAGCTGTTGGCGATCGGGCCTCACTCTATGTGCAATGCGATTGCACACAGAGTGAGGCCCGATTGCCACTGGTTGCTTTTCCTAAAGTTTTTGGCAATCAGGCCTCACTCTGTGTGTAATCGGATTACATACTGAGTGAGACCTGATCTCCAACAGCTGAATCGAGCGCACTACAACCGATTTTGACTTTAAGATTTTGACTTTTAGGTACTTTAAGTTCTATAGTTGTATAAAAATGCTTCACAGAGGAACTAAAATCAACAATTTGAAAATGATTTAATGCCTAATGTTCATGAACCAAAACAATCTAATTTTACATGTTACAAATATTTTTTATTCTTAGAAAAATCTTTGAGAATCATTATGCTTGGTCGCAGAAATTTTCAGATCATAATTTTTTTGTATTAGTTTAAAAAGAAAGAGCCTTATGAATCTAAGAGAGTTTAACATAAAAAAATTGTAAATAATTACTTAAAAAAAAACATTACTTTTAATATTTGATGAGAATTACTCACCAAGAAATACTGAGTTTACAAGCTTCTTCAAGAAGCGTGCTTGCAGTGTTATCACTCAGACAACTAGCGGGTTCAGAGCTTTGTAATTTGAGTATAGCTTCACGGATGATTGAGTTTTTTTTTGATTTTTCAAACACTGCAATAGTCTTTTTTCTGTTTGGCTTTTGTATCCTAGTGTTTGTCGTTACTTTTACACCTGGAGAGGTGTTAATGTCATTTGATAACTGGTGGTGGTTGTACGAAAGTCGGCTCGGCAAAGATTTCCGTCGTTGATGACTGGTTGAACTTGGATTATCACGAAGCTTACGAAATGGATTTGACAGCCTCGATTTATCACTAGGTGATGATCTGAAAATCAAAAAGTGAACTTCAACTTCAGGCTTTTTATAGAAGCCAAAAAAAAAAACTGGCAAAAGATAATGTTAGTAAGATTATACACTTTTTTTATGAATCAATTAAAAAAAAATTTTAATTGTTGTAGAAGTTTTTGATTCTTTTCTCAAATTTTTAATTAAACATAAGAAATCAATCACTGAAGTATAACTAAAGTTTATTTCTTTTAACAATTTTTATTAATCAATATTTTGAACCTAAATAAACAAATATATGGGTCTGTCTCTATGTCACGGGTATTACATCGTACACAATTTTTCGAATATGGGTCTGTCCGTATAAAAACGAACCTCAGAGTAAAAAATTAAATTATGAAAAAAAAATATATGAACCGTTTTTTCTGGTCAGAAATTATATGTAGTTTCTGGAACTATACTGGTTCTACCACTTTTTTTTTTAATTTAAAATTTTTTAGCCTGTTGATGAATCTATGAACACCACCGGCCTGACTTGTGTGATTCTAGTGCAAAGTTGATAGCGATTGTAAATCGTTCGATATCAACAAAGATTTATAACTTATGTTTCACTCTTTAGAATGCAGTGTGATTGAGCTCTCAGCAAAGTTTCAATTTGTTTCGGTAATTACAGAAAATTTTGTGCTGTGGTAAAGATTCTTATTTCTCTGTAACACCCGGAACGCTAAAAAAGGGTATTGTTTGTATAGTGACTTGAGTTTTTAATATTTTTACTCAGCTTCTTGTTTACAAAGCTATCTTAAGATAACTAATCCCCCCCTACTGTAGAAAAAATTTTTGAGACTCCTCTTTCCGAAAAAATGCGTTCCGGGTGTTACATGTCACGGACGTCGCTGTTAAAGTGCACTTGAATCTTTCAGAATTAATACATTATTTAAGCAGAAAAAAGTATAATATTACTAAAGCATTAAAAAGAAACAATACAGATATCTTTTTTTTTTTTTTTTTTTTTCACTTTTAAACGTATTTTAGAGCATTGGTCTTTTTGCCTCCGTTCAATCTTTTGGACTCATGTTTTCGATGAAAAAAATTTTTTTTTAATATTTTTCAGCTAAAAATAAGTCGAAAATGTAAGTGGACTTTTTTTCGTAAAGTCAATAGTTTTGGAGAAAAAAATCATCAAAGTTTTAAAAAACTTATACTCCGGCCGCCATGGTAGGCTCGACTGATTTTCTACAGATGCACGGTTTTTTTAAACTTGGATGATTTTTTTCTCGAAAACTATTATATTATAGACTTTACAAATAAAAGTCCGCTTACATTTTCAACTCATTTTTAGCTGACAAAAAAAAAAAAAATTTTTTTCATCGAAAAAATGACTTTTTTACTTTGTTATTTGTTTAAATAATTGTAAACAAATTTTTCCGTCCACCCTTGAAATTCTTCATTAGGAAGTCAAAATATATCTTTTAAGCCTGGGAGGATCGCTGACCGCTATCGGATCACGAAAACCCCTACGGCGCCCAGACTATAAAGAAAGAATCAGAGATAAAAAAAGACGAAAAAAGAAAAAATTACTTTTAAAAAAAGATTCCGTTGAATTAAATGAGATAAAATATTAAAAAATATATTCATGGTGAACAATTTGACTATTAGATCTTATATTATCAAAGATTTTAATTTAAGTAGTATTATATAACAATGTTTATATTATACACCCGTTAAAAATGTAAAATCTTCAAAAAATATTTTTTCTTAAATAAACTGCTTCAGAGTTTTTCAATAGATGATTTTTAATTTAATAGTATCAAATATGTATCAGAAATCATTTTTTCAGTGTTCTACAAGAAATTTATTCGTACGCGTAACACCCGGAACATAAAGATAAATTTTTATTAAGTAAAAAAAATGAAAAATACAAAAACTTTTATATGAGCGTAAAAGTTTCAAGACTTAACTTTAACATGAATTTTTTTCAGAACTGCATCATTTCATAATTCGCTGAGTTCTTGTATTCTTACCGGTAACATCAGAACCACTTCTGTTTTCAGTAACGCCCGGAACGGACTTCGCATTAAATTTTTAGAAAAATGAAAGATGTGAAAAATTTTTGAATGACATGAAAATTTTCTAAAAAAAAAGTACTTCCCTTTAGTATCAATTTTTTTTTTTTTTTTAGTATTCTATGTTCATAAATATTTGAAAAACTGTGTACGATGTAACACCCGTCACATACGGACAGACCCATATATATGTAAGTAAAAATATTAAAAAAAAAAAAAAAAAATGATCTTACAAAGGGAAGTACTTTTTTTAGAAAATTTTGATGTTCAAAAATTTTTTACATTTTTCATTTTTCTAAAAATTTAATTTACAGTCCCTCACAGGCGTTACTGAAAACAGAAGTGATTCTGATACTACTGCCTAAGAAACAAGGACTCAGCGAATTGTGAAACGATTCGGTTCTGGGAAAAATCTATGTTAAAGTTAAGTCACTGAACTTTTATGCTCATATAAACGTTTTTGGATTTTTCATTTCTTTATTTAATAAAAATCTATGTTTATGTCATGAGTGTTACACGTATTTGTCAGGGTTGTTACGTGTACGAATACATCCAATAGTTTCTACAAAAAATTTTTTTAACTTCATTCGACATTACTAACATTTAGAATGACTACCCAACTCTTTCTTTCATTAATTAATTTTAGCTAAGCAGTTGAATTTGTATGATTTTTTCATCTTAATGAAGAGGTTTTTTGAGTATTTTTACCCCAGTTTTTAAAGGGTAAACTAAAAAGCTCAAACACTAAAAAAAACTTTCTAAAACAAAATTAGAGTTAAAAAATAGCTTTCACTACTATCTTTTATCTACAGTTATAAATTTAAATAAAAATTCAATTTAAAAAAATTTATTACAAATATTCGTTTTTGAGCCAAGGTTCACTTTTACGCGGACTGACCTATATAAGAGTAAAAAATTTTTAGTATCAAAAACACTAATAATAAAAAAAGAATAAATAAAAAATCTGACTTAAACTTTCAGATACTACAGTCGAAGAACTAATATTTTGCTATTGATTTTTTAAAAGTCTTTCTATTATCAAGAAAAAAATCCAATGCATGCATAAAAATTTCTCACAATACACTTCAAACTTAATGCAATCATAGGTTTTTGGCAACAAATTCAAAGCTATTTTTATAAATAAGAACAATAAAAGTTAAAAATGCTTATTTGTTGCAAAACATAAAGTTGAGTTAGTTGAACTAAAAAACTCTTCACACAAATTTGGCCTTGTAATTACATTTAAAAATAAATATATTCTATGCTTATAATTCTATAAAATCTTTTTTCAATAGTCTCCTTAAATCTTTAACCAAAAATTAAAAAACCTTAAGTTTCAGTTATTAGACATAAATTCAAGAAAACTGAAATATTTGGTCTTGCCCCTGATGATCCACAATCCAACAATTATTCATGAATAATGGAGGGCTACTACAATTTCAATCATGAAATATTTAGTTTTTATTGCATTTGTATTAAACTGGTCTTTTAAAAAATAATTTAAAAAAATTTTTTAATATAAAGGAAGTGTCTAAAAGTAACTAGAATTATCATAGTAAACTACTATAAACTATTTGCGTTAAAAGTCATTGCCATTCTAGTTTGAGCTTGAGTTCTACTTTCAGTCAAAATAAATAAAAATAAATTAGTTTAAGAAAGACTTTAAATTGAATTATTATAAAATTAAAAATCAATTTTTTGGTAAAGTCAAGTTGGTAAAGCAGCATGTTTAAACTTGTATGTAAAGAAAGCAATTATAAATATCTTACAAAGTTTATTAATGTGCTATATCAGACACAAAAAGAAGTTAAAAAAAAAAAAAAAAAACTTTTGTTTTAACTTTTTTATATTCTTTTAAATAAATATCTCGAGCCATCTATGATATATTATAAACAATGGTATTCGTGAAGACCGAGGCAAAAACACCATGAAAAAAAAAGATTACAAATTTTCGAAAAACCAAAATAAATCGTTCTGTAGCTGACTCATCCTCCAACAAAAAAGACACTTTTTCAAGGTCAAGCAAGACTTACCGAAGGCAGCAGGACCTGGATTGTCGCCTCTGGTCGATCTCTAACTTCTCGAGGCTGGCAGGCAACAATTCTTCGTCAGCCATCCTGTCTTAGGAGGATCAGAGTTTTTCTCTGTATAATAATGATGTCCCGATTATGGGAAATGAGAAAAGATCACAGGCGAGCTTCCGCATCGAATTCTTGGTTGTTTGAACCTACTGTTTATTTCTGGTTTTTCACTTAATTGATCAGATGTGACAGAGATGTGATGTGTAGTAGAAAAAAAGTTCATTCACTAAGAAAAATAACATCCAAACAAGTTCTTAGATCAAAATGATAAACTTGTTTCCAGGTTAGAATTTTCATGAAAAAATCTTTAATTACCGAAATTTTCCATCTTGAATGCAAATTTTCTCTAAGCTATTTCTAAATAACTCCCTATTTTAGAAGAATTCATTCGAACAATCCGTAAACACGTCACACAAGGATAAGTTCACAGTGTCATCTGCAGCATCCTCGTCACAAATTCTTATATATAAGTAATAATTCCAAGATTACACTATGTTTTTGTAGGTAACGTCAGTGAATGAGAGATCAACTTTTACATTGACTGTTCGAGATAAGGCGTAGTAAATAAACAGATCTGCCATCTTGGACAGCCTACTGGTGGATGGTACGACGAATTTTCCGGAAACGATGACGAAAAGTGTTAAGGCAGTGGCAGTGCTGTGCTGTGCAGTGTGTATATAGTTATATACGTAGGTACATATATTCAGTATTTAGTGAGCAGTAAGCTGCAGCTATACATACATGTATGCGTAAAACTGCAATAGTGTTGTTGTATATTTGTCCCCTACGCTCAAGACTCAAGTCACGTTTGGTTTGCGCCGTGCCCGTATGGCGCGAGTTGCGACTACTAGCACCAAAAAAATTTAAATTAAGTGGTGAGTTTTGGAACTATGAGTTTTACTATGGAGCTCGCTTAATATATGACGTGATGACCCATGATATGGGCCACAATTTTCATGGCTTATGTGAATTCTATTCTTCACAAGCTGTGATTTATATTTTATTTACACTCTTAAGGAAGTATATTGTCTGTTAATGTTATGACTTGGCACTTTGGCAGACTTGAAGACTTCATGATTCTTAAAGTGGCGATTTTAACCTAGGGTCACAACATTGAGAGAATCACTTTGAAGTTCGATTTTATAATTTTAAAAGTATTTCATGTTTTAATATTCTAAATGAACACATATTTTTACGTTTAAGTTTTTTGGATCTATTGCATCTGATTTTTTCGTCTGCTTGAACAATTAAAGAAAATTTAATAGTTCATTCAATCAACGGTACTATTTATCTACTTGTTAATATTTTATAAATTTTCTTAACATTATTTTTATAAAACCCTAATTCAATTTTTGCTAAATATTGATTTTTAATTTACAAAATTTTTTTTTAATTCACGAGAAAAACTTTAGTTTACTTATATCACGCTTATTTAATTTCATAATGATGTCCAAATACCTTGAAACAGCAGTACGTAGCAGAAGGAGCCGGTTTAACAAAGCTCGATATCCATTTCGGCTATCGATCTTTTTTCGACATTACATGATGTGTTTTCAAAATTCTCATGATCATAATCTTTGAAAATGATTTCAATAATAAAAGTGTTTTCTTTTTATAATAATGAATTTTAATGTGCAATGATAAAAATTTGAGGTTACTAAATTGTATATATAATGGAGTGGAGAGCAAGACCTACTGTTTACTCAAAAATATTGTTGGGTAATGTGATTTCATTAAGCTTGTAATCAAGAAAAACTTCTTTAATTATTGGCTTTTACTAGCTTTAGGTTTTGGGCTTGTTCATAGGTGGCATGTTTCAACATTATTTGAAAATGAAAGACACTTTTCTCATCTTTCAGATATAGAGAGGGAAATGTCTTTTAGAACAGAAATGGTAACTTTTAACACTATTTGAAAAAAAATTTATCAAATTTTTTTATAAAAATTTTGTATTCATCAATTCTCAGGGATTGTATTATTATTACTTCAAAACTATTGCAGAGTCAGAAAGTTTTTCTGAAGGAATGCATAAAATACACCATGACAATCTTTCGCAGTACCCTAGTACAATAAATGCTGAAAGTAAATATAATTTGGGTCCTGAGGTAATTTGAAAATTTAAAAACAACTTTTTAAAATAATACAACTTATATTTACAAAAAAAAATTAATTTACTTAGTTTCATTTTGTTTTCAAACAACTTAGTACACTCAAAAGTTGTTATAGTTAAAAACTCATAATTTTTCAACTGATTGAAAACTGTGTTTATTCTAGATTAATATTGGTATGTTCTATCATTTGATGAAATACTTGGGACTTTTATCAAAACCTACTTGCTGGCAGGTAATAAAAAATTATAATAAAAAAACTAAAAATTCATTAATTCTTTTTTTACTTTTATTTGTAATATTATTGGATCTTTTAAACAGATTGAAAGAGGTAGTGGTATGTTGCCAATCAAAAGTTGTGAAGGTTTAGGAGTACCAATATATTTCTACCTAGAGTTTGTATGGTTATGTTCAGTAGTTACTGGATCAACAATTTTTTTTCTATCTGCCAACCTAAGTGAATCAATATTAGGAGGTGTAGTGGCCACTGCCTCATTTTTTTTTAATCATGTCGAATGTACCAGAGTACAATGGACACCGCCATTACGGGAAAGCTTTGCTTATCCAGCTCTTTTACTTCAAATATTTATGATATCAGAAATTCTGAAAAAAAAAAAAAAACCTAGATTAACTTCTGCAAATGTGGTTTGTATAAATTTTTAATTTTTTTTAACTTTGAAATTAACATGTAACAAATTTTCTTTATTTTTTTATTTTGATTCGTCAAGGAACAATAAGCCCTTTACAAATAAATTTTATTCTTCACATTCTCACAATAAATATTATTTACAATAATAAATAAATATATTGACAAATAAATATTTAAATCATAAAGTATAAAGTACATAATATATGTGTTATATGTATTTATATATTTTATGGTATATTATACCATAAAAATCAGACATTCACTTTATAATTAAATTCAGTTCAAAATATAATTTCTGTTGTCTGTTTAAACTAAATGTTCTTTTAATTTAAAATTTTCTTTATAAGTTTGATTTATAAGTGAAAAATAAGTATAATTTAGAGTTGTAATATTTTAATAATTTTTTTAGTAAGCATCAAAAATATTATAATTAATAATTTTACTTTTGAAAAGCTTATACTTTATGTTTCAGGATTTGATAATACTTATTGGATTTTGTTTATTCAGCTGGCAGTTTTCTCAATTTGTATTTCTTACTCAAACAATTGCCTTGCTTATTCTCAAATGGTTGCAAATAGTTGATCGGAAGTTTTACTTTTTTTACTGTTCAGTTCACTTATTAGCTATTTCTTTAGTAACATTATTGACTTACAATATTTTGTTGATAAACTCATTGTATCTAGCACTACTTATTGTAAGCTGTTGTTTATCAGAAATAAGTCATTTTTCATCAAGTAATTTAGACTTTAAAATAGTGACACTCTTGGAAATTACTTTTACTCTGGTTTTAAGTAAACTATGGAAGTTTTATTTTATCAATAGTTCAGATGTTGAACATATCTTAAATATTTTGAAATCAAAGATTTCAAGTTATAAAGATTTTCATACTATGCTTTATACATGTTCACCAGAATTTGATTTTTTAAAATTAAATTCTTATGAAACCCTAGTAAAAACTTTTCTCTTACCAACTGTAATTTTTGCTGGATTTTTAGTTTGTTACTATTGGTATAGGAATTCAATTTCACAAGGTTTTCCAAATTGCATAGAACCACATGTAGCATATAATATTTTACAAACTGGAGCTTTTGTTATAATGGCAGTATTTTTTATGAGATTAAAACTTTTTATGACACCACATTTGTGTATTCTTGCGGGATTGGTATGCAGTAAACGATACTTAGAAAAAATTGGATTAAAAAATAAAGTAATTCAAGTTACTTTAACTGTGATTTTGCTTAGTATAATGTCTTATCATGGAATGCAGCAACTAATTAAAGAACGTTCATTTGTTGGTAAGATAAATGAAATGATTGGTGAATCTAAGCATTTTATTCATAATAAATGATAATTATGACTTTATACAGGTGAATACAGCAATTTTGACCAAGAAGAATTGCTTGAGTGGATATCAGCTAAAACTCCAAATACTGCTGCTTTTGCTGGAAAAATATCTCTTATGGCTAATATTATGTTATCAACAAAACGTCCAATTGTTAATAATCCATTTTATGAAAGTAAAGAAATGCGGTAAGTTTAATATTAATTCTCTTAGGTTTATGTCCGGAATTATTGGACACTGACCGTCCATGTTATAGATACTTCGCACCCTATAATTTATTATAAAATTGTATTTGATGTCCTAAAAAAAGTTTCAAAATTTAGTTTATTTATCGTATTTTACGGTTAAAAAAAATTTAAAAATGACTTTAAGTTTATTTCCTTACGCAAAAAAATGTTTATGTGGCGCTTTTCAAGATTGAAAAACTGGCGTTACGCGTCCGTGAAATTTAGCTGCTGTCGCCTCGAGGTAGGCTTTTCATTCGACAATTACGCCCTATACATCAAACTATTTAAAAATTATTTTGACTGAAAGTCTACGCCTTAAAGTAGTCCCTACTAATTGCTGTTTTATTTCATTGATTTTCATTCTTAATTAAGGTGCGTATTTAACTCATACAAACAAGCACAGTGACCCCTTCATCCCACATTTTTGATAGAGGCAAGCTACGTATTTCTAGCTTCGTCCTGGATTTTCGCGCACTTTAGATTGGCTATTTTAACCCTTTAAAGCCTGTAATGACAAACTTCTTTTTTTTCGATTTCCAACTGTTGAATCGTACAAAAAAAATAAAAAAATGAATAAGAAAATTTTCTATTTATCTTACATCAATGCTTGCAGTAGCGGACTGCTGCCTGTAGTTCTTGAATACGTAAAAGTACTGGAGGTGCATTTTTTATTAGTTTTACGCGAATTAAACAATTTATTGATAATAATTAATCGATAAAAAAATGATTAAATATCGTTGTCCCTACATTTCTTCGAAAACCTTTAAGTTTTTGCTATATTTTTTCCAGAATTACGTTAGAACATACGACCCCCTGAAAACGTGTCCAATAATCCCGGAGATATATTTTAAATTAATACATAACAAATCAATTGTTACACAAGCAAGTGTAAAATAAAATGCATACATTTACTTGATCATTTTATATTTTTTTCACCATTTAATGATAACTCAAAAAAAATTTGAAACTCTTGACAATTTCAGAGATAGAACTATGAAGGTATACGAAATATTTAGTAGAAAATCTGTAATTGAAGTTCACGATACGTTAAGAAAACTGCACGTAGATTATATTGTAATAGAAGAATCTTATTGTTACGGGTTGGGATACTGGTAAAAATTTATATTTTTTAATTATAAAAAAAAAATTAAAAAAATAACTATGAACCTTTTTTTATTAAATGATTTATTATTTTTACTTATTCTAGGAAACCAGGCTGCAAAATGTTGGAATTGTGGGATACAATAGACAATGGGAAAGCAAAAAATGAACATGAATTACCGGTATGCCCAATTCTTTTTCGTGGAAATCCTCACCCTTTTCGTAGAGTATTTGAGAATCGCAGTTACGTCGTTTTGCAATTAAATTTTACCAAGTATCTTGAATATAAGCCAAAGACTATTCTATATTAAGAACAATTTTAATGTGCCTATTTAAAAATTTTATAAAATGATAAAGGTGATTAAAATTTTGCAATAAAATTGTATTTTTATAATAAAATTTATTAAAAATTTTAAATTTAAGACTATTTTTAAAATTATTTTATTTTATTAATGTCAAAGTAAGATCATTGGAACATTAAACGGAATATTTTCTGATAATTTTATATATTTTTTTAACATTGAAATTATATATTCTTACATTATGTATACACTGAACAAAGACGACGGAATAGATTTTGACTCAAATGCGCCAGACTCTATGTCAAATACTAGTGTGTCTTTGTGAGTAAGAAGCGAGATTTTAGCGAAAGACTCTGCATTTATGTACACTGGCCGGACATCATATCGTTCCGAGGTTTGAATTGGCGCTCGAAATGTGACCGTCAGAATCAATTTTTTTTTAATGCCAACCTTCGTCCCACGCGTGCAAAAAAATTTCTCTCACCTGATGAGGTTAAGTTTACTAACGTTTTGCGCGCTTGGGACGAAGGTTGATACCAAAAAAAATTGGTTCTGATGGTCACATTTTGTACGCACTTCAAACTTCCTCTCTCAATTGGAAGTCCTCGGCGTCTTGCTCGTCGGTCTCTCCAACCTTGTTCTTGCTTGTCGTCCTCCTGCTAGCTGGACTCTCCGCAGATCGATCGTGGTGGTGAACCCAAGAACCTTGGAAAGTTGACAAGGTTCGCAAAGTTGAGCCCATCGTGTGACGCATATGCCCATCTCCAAGGCATAATTATCACCAAGTGCAGCAGTTATCCGTCTCGACCCCGCCGGATTCGAAACTTCCTGGGGAAATCATCTCCAAGACGTACCTATCAACAAGTGCAGCAGGTGTCCGTCATGACCCCTCCGAAGTCGTAACTTCCTGGGAAAATCGTCTCCAAAGTGTCTACAGGTTCTCCAATTATCTACAGGTGCTCCAGGTGACCGCTTTGACCCCTCCGGAGTTAATCCTTCCTGAGGAAATCATCTTCAAGGCGTAACTATCACCAAGAGCACCAGGTGTCCGCCCTGACCTCGTAGGTGTCAAAACATTTAGCAAAACAATAAAAATTATTCAAGAACTTTTCACGTGTGTCACACGTGTGGCTTTACACCAGGGGGATTTTACCGATAAAAGCGAAGAATCCACCGAGGATTTCACCGCAAAAAGCGAGGAATTCACCGATGAATTCATCGCTGATTTCACCGAGGATACTTACAATGTAGAAAGACTACCTTCTATACTAAAGAATACCTCAGTTTGCCTCACTAATTAAAATTTTTTTCCCATAAAACTGATTTTATGAATCAAATCATGACAAGTAGGTACAGTTTGAACTGAGTTCTCATGTCTCATTTTTATGAATTTTGAGCACTTTAGTCTTTTGATTATGTAGGGGTAGTGGGTATAATAAATAAAGGTAGACACAGTATTAGGTAAAAGTAAGGTTTATTCAGTTACTCGGGCACCCAGACTTTCGGGACGTTCTTAAATCTACGACTTACTCGCGCAGGCGACGCGGACGGAATGCCCCAAATCCTAATGGCGGGCAGATAGCAAGGACTCGCAAGTCCCGTAATAGAGGGAGCTGCGGAGCGGCTTCCTCTATGCTTACAGAATAGTACGAGACTCGAGAGTCAATGAGTAGCTGTTGACGCTATAAGTCTAACACTCCCTCCCGTCAACAGCCTACTCATTATTAATCCAGAATAATCGCAAAATGAAAAAACAATCCAGTTTTTATTATTAAAGTATAAGCAATTCTGACATAAACAGCAATAATCATCACAAAATATACACATAAATAAACAGAAAGAAAGTTAGGCAAGCTTAGGCATGCGCACCGTTGTACAAGGACCTGTAACATAAGAAAATCATCCGAACAACTCATCAAACAGACTTTAAGTTCAACGGTCAGTATTGTTTACTTCAGTCCAGATAACGTTATAAACCTTATCTCAGTTTTTCTCCTTCAATCATTATGTCTTTCTTTCTATCTCCAATCAATAAATACCACTGCAGTGATTATAGTTCTAACAGTTTCAGCATACGAATTAGTAATTTGTTTTCATCTGAGAAAATTCACAATTTCACAGCAAAATTCTCAATCTAAGTTTTCCGACCAGTACCAACCAACGGTCCGTCCTGAATTTGATTCAACATTTCAATCAGTTGGTTTCTCAATTAGTTGAGTAAGTTCACAGACTTTGTCCAATTGGTCATCGTTCAGTAAATATTCAATCCACATTTTTTTTACCAGCATCCAGGCGAAAATCTTACTGTCAGTAGAATTTGTCAGTAGAATCTGAAGTATTAATTCAAAATTCAGTTTCCTTCCGGTTCAGGTCTAATCATAATTATTTTTCGTAGTGCATTTTCTCAATCACCAAGCAGTGCAGTCATGAATAAAATATTTTTCAGCTTTATCGTACCATTCTTGTACGTAGCTTCACCCGCAGCCTTGAAAATAAATACTACTCAACTGATTTTAAAATAAATGTTTCAAGTAATAGACGTAATTAATTTCAGTTTCAACCAATCCTCAAGTCATAAAACAGTTTCTCATTCGTCTATAAAGCTCACTGTTATCTACTAGAATCCCTGAAAACATCACCAAAATAATAAAAGCTTAGAGCTAAGTTCACATTTTTCCACACTCAGAAATAAGTTCTGCAGTATCATCTCACAAAATATCAGGGCTCTAGCAGTTTTAGAATTTCAGGCTTGCAATTCATTCTCCTTTAATCTATAAAAATTCATAGATAAGAGAATATAATAATTCACAGACTCTTTCAGTTTTAATGTCGTCCCTAAATCCAGTAATATCCAGCACAGTATTGTTCATAAACAAATTCATATCTTTTCAGTCGGTATCTTCCAGTGTATAAAGTCTTTGTTCAAGTAAATTTATACATGCCGTTATACGTCCAGTTACATCAATAAGGATCCTACAAATCCGTCATTTTCGTCCACCGTGAAAGTACGATTCAAAGATGCAGTTTTAACTATCAGTTGCAATAAAAATAAGAAAATGGAATTTTCGGTTTAACCCGTGGATTTGTACTTCAACAAGTCCAAAACTCTGTCAACATATCCATGGCCTCAATGAATCAGTTTAAGTTCAGTATTTGATTTCAGTCATGGCCGCACAATTTAATTCTTCGTCCTCGCAGTTTTAAAATTCCGGGCAGAAACTCTCCCTCCGTTTCCGAGTTTCCCAATAATCGAATTAATTAATCGAAATTTTTCAGAGAGTAAAATCCATCTGTAGATGTCTAACACGATGATTAACTCTCGAATCTTCACGAGCTGTCCGTTCATCAATTCTGCCGAAATTCGATTTAATTTAGAAAATTAACAAACGCAACTTTCCATCTTCCGTTCGATTAAAATCATAATCGAAATTTGGTTCTAGATTTTCACACTTGAAAATATAATGATAAGTCCAGTCTCACAAGTTACCGGATTTAATTTTCGTACGGTTCAAATCGAGGTTTAAATCATAATAAAAATCGGGCTTATCAGTTTCACACTTACAAGTATAACGATAAGTTCAGTTTCATCTCATGACGACCATTACTAATGCGGTCAGTCAGTAACATTTCCGAAGTAAGTTTAATCACATCTAGACTTTCAACCTTTTAATCACAACAAACTTGCCCGCCATATGTAGTCTTCAGAGCCTATTGCTGCTACCTCACAAACAATAGAAAATCATCAAAAGTCATTTTGTCCGGTCATGATTTGATGATTCGTCAAACAAGTCATCGGACTCATCGCTCACTCATTACAGTCTAGAATACAATTTCCTAACAGTTTTGTCGAATTGTCAACAATAAACATAATTTGAATCCCAAAAGATCAAGCAATCACTAACAATTCGCTCACAACACAGTGGTAAGAGAATAGACATTGATCATCTTACTGGCACTCAGCGTTCGTCATTCAGTTTAGCACAAGTAAAGTTAACGCCGCACTGCAAGCGTAAACGTACTATTACATCAGATAATTTTGACAGTTGAATTTATATTTTTGGTTACCAACCAAAATTCAAATTGTTCCCGTTCAGTTTTACCACTCTCAAAATTCGAACAGCTTAAATCGTTCCATCGATTGATAACGAATTTCATTCCTTACAGTTTCCTTCAGTCTGATCTCAGTCAGAGTCTGAATATTTTATTTCATTACAGTTTTAACATTCTACAATGACAATTTTCAGTACCGTAAACGAAAACTTAAATAAATACTTCACGGTTTCCTTCAATCATGGTTACACAATTTCGAAGGATTTATTTAGCTAAACTTCACAGTTACTACTCAAACTGAGTAAACTTCATTTTATTACATCACTCAAAATATACTTCTATTATTTCAGTCGGTCTCATTATTAAGAATTCTCCAATGAATCAATAATCAATGCAGTATTACTTTAAATTTGCTTCGAGGTACAACACTCAAGCAACACAGGACCAAGTCCTCCTACTCCTCAGAGAAGTTTCAGTTTTCAGTCAATTTTTGAAAGTCAACAAGCAATAATTATCAGCATAAGCAACGAACTCATGCTTGGATGTACACTCATCAGCTACACTCTGAATGAGAACTGTCGGTTTAGTCCCTCCGTTTTCGGGCTGAAATGAAAATTCTGTAAAGATCACAGATAATCTTTCAAACTGTCACTTTCAAAACATCCAAATTCTCATAATTAGATTCATCCTGCCACGCAAGTGTAACTTGCTCTTACAGTAAATACCTACCCGATTACCAAACAAAGAGAGAATCTTTTGTATCTTCAGCGAAGAATTTTCGGTTTGACTTGTCAGTTTTCAAACTCAAATAAACCAGGTTTACTGAGATAGATTATTAAAGTGGATATCCGTGACCTCCTACGAAGTCACCACTTTCTAGAAAATTCTGGCATTTTAACTTCAAAGCATTCGATCGGTCACCTCTGTGAGTAATTCTCTATCAAAATCACAAACCCGACTCAGCTGTGAATCAAATATTTCCCTGTAAAATTAATATATGCAGTGAGTCGAAGACTCAATACAGTAAAAATTTCAAAGGACAGATTAATGAATAATAAATTATTCATCAATCAACAACATCCACCTCTTCTGTTTTCTGTCAAAACTTACTTTAACTCACCGGTTTGCAAAATCAAAATCAACTTGGTCTAATCATTACAAAAATAGAGCCAATTCAGCAACTAGCATAAAATTCAAAAACGAGCAATCCATAAATAAACAACGTTCAATATAATAGGCCTACTTGACTTTAAATAAAAATCCCAAACAGTCTTTCCTTCCTTCCTTTCCCTTTTTTTTTTTTTTTTTTTTTTTTTTGATGGGCAGTCAAGTCATACAAAGCATTAGTCGAAAATACACTCAACTGTCTACATTCCGTGTTAGAGTGAATTTTTTTTTTTTTTTTTTTTCAACTTAATTTTTCATATAATTATTCAAATTTCCACTCATAAAAACACCTTTCTGTACAACCATCCGTATCGCATCTCGGTATAATAAAGTCAAGTAATCAACATATAACTACGTCCAGTATTAAGTTTGTATTAAATATCGGTCGGGATAAATGAGTTTTATACTAGTGCTATCAATTCGCCATAAAATCATTAAAGCAGTCAGTCTAATCCATTTGATCATGATTTTCAACCAATCTCAACCTTCCGTTACGAATTTTAATTTCAAAGTAACTCACATGAATTACTTATAAAATCGACAGAAATTACAAAATTCAACAGCTATCGACAGTCAATGATCCCTTAGCGTTAATTAACCAATCGAAAATTCACTGATTTTTCACGTCCTACGGCATTTGAAATAACAGTCTAATCAATCCTTCCGTGAGTTCAACAGAGGCAATTTTAATAGATTAAATTTCACTGCAATTTTGACAATAAAATAATCTTTCTTCGGTTAGCGTTCAGTTCATTTATGTAACAAAATCTCTCAGTTTAGAAAGAAGATTGGCTCCTGTTTCAACTCTAGAATTTCGGTCGGCTTTTCAGATTAAGAATTTAACACGTTCGCGGTTTACCTGAAAATTAGACACCTTATAATTTTCAGCTTCGTTGTTTGTGGACTTTATTCACACGGTCAGACGTTCACACGTTCAGAACAAACGGTCACGTAGTCAAACAATGACTGGGCGACGCTAGCGTCTATCTTACCTCCTTCAGTTTATTAATAACTTTCCAGTAAAGCGTTTCAGCGTTTCAGCGTTTAAATTGAGGGCCTTTTAAACTCTTTGATAAAAGAGGAGTTGAAACGGCCTAAATATCTTCAAGTATTATAGTAGGTCAGACACTTTCCGTTTTTCGTGCGGGTTACGGTCTAATCAGAAAAATAAATATTAAATAATTGCTGTCAGTCGATATTAAATGATTACCGTCAGTTAATATCAAATAAATACTGCCCGTTAATATTAATTATTTACTGTCAGTTCACGGCACCTCAGGTTTTTATCTTCTGGATTTAATGATTCTGGTTTGACCAAAAATCATTCTTCCCTTTCATTTACTTTCAAATATATTCAATAAATTTTGAATGTCAGTCGCTCGAATTTCCAAAGCTTTCCGTCCGGTTTCTTTCCGTATTTTCAAGATTGCAGTTAAAACCTTTACTTCAAGGTCACTGAAACTTTCACGACTTTTCTAAGGGGAATTTTCCACTCATTCAGTTGAATACCCATACACGCACCATCAACGCACTGCGCTGAATGCTACGTGCACAAGTGACTTTTACGTCATAAGTGACACACCGACCAATTCAACTGAAGATAAGGAAATGCACTGAAACGAGCAGACCATACCAAATGCAAGCTATCAAGTGCTAGCAAGTACGTGTACCACCGAACTTCAAGTTTGCACACGCATTCACTCACGTACATGCAGTACCACAACGAACTTCGTGTAAATACTACATTCCGTACCAGAAGATAAGGTGTCAATTTGAATTTATTGATTTGTACCAAAAAGTCAGCCGACTCATTCCGAGCGTCCACACACATACACAACAACAGAGCGCGAACTTCAACGATGCTGCCACACAAGTGCGATTGCGCGTCCAGGAATTGTCATAAACCAAACGAACAAGTATGCCACACAACCAGTACCCTGACTATTTGATTCAATAAATCCAAACTATTTTATTTTATAATTCAAATTTATTTTTACAAGGCCTTGATATAAAAATTGGAGTTCGACATGTCGTATTTTCATTCCATCCCGTTCCGTTTACACTTGCTAAAATCGCTATCAGCTGATGCAGTCAACGTTGACTCAATAAACGAGATAACTCCAAAATCTCAGTTTATTCCGTTTATTCCGACCTTACGGCAGTCCGTGTTTTAGTTTAAACAATTTCAATCCAGATCAGCAGTTTCATTTTGATCAGCTGTAATTTATTTCAAGTCATCAATTTTTCACTCACACTTTCTAACAAAGCAAATTAATCAAAATATGATTTCAATCAAAAACCTTCCGTTGCCAGTAACCTAGAAATGGCATAGTTTTAAGTCACAACAAAAATAATTTTTATTCACTTAACTTAAATTTCATTCCGTAACTTGAGTTTATTTTTATCGTTACGCAACAAATAGAAATTACAATTCCGGGTACTAGTACATAAGAACTTAGCGGTGTACAACTAAAATCAAAAACACAAAGATATTTGTATACATATATATTCACATTCAGTATTTACATTCGTGATCACCGTAAGAAACACTCAATGTATGATTATCGTTCCGTTTGTGCACACATACATATGAAGTATTATCACAGTAAATAAATTTGATTTCAAAAACATTCAGTAAAACACGATATTGTTCGGAGTCAAGTTCCGAGCCACGGATTGTCACCCGTGCATGTACAAATACATGACGCTCGCGTGAACTAGCCCGAAGCAAAAACCGAGCGGTGACAAGAAAGTGTACGGTTGTCGATCAGCCGGCATCTGCAGTGCGGCTGCAAGCACAGCGCTCTCTGGGACCAGGCGGCGCGCGCATCCATCAGCACGAAGCAGATAGATACAAAGAGAAAGAGGGAGAGAGAGAGAGAGAGAGAACACCTACGCGTCTTTTCTTTCTTCCCGGCAAGACGCCAAATACCGCTTTAACAGCGTGAATCAACTTGCAAGTACTGCACCGGCTGACTTTTCTCCCTCCTTTCTTATGCATCCACAACTCGGTCAGTTTATTCAGAAGCAATAATCCAGCTTTCAGTTTGTTCAATAACTACAGTTCAGCCTTCGTTCACTTGATTAAAATTCCTTCTTTCATCTCTATCTTCCGCCATAGTCGTTCTTAATAATCGGCCCGTTTTAGCAATCACTCGTTGCAGCGGTCGGTTATGAATTTCATTACCCCTTCTCGCACACTTCCATCACATACTAAATTAGTCATCTCACCTGCGCTCAGTTGGCTTGCATTTCAGCCATGAGCTAAACCGTTGGTAAATTAAAACAAAACTCACACCTTCGAAGATTATTGCGCGAATGTCGCTCAGCAGTACCGACAGCCATTTTGATCTTCCGTCGATTCCGTCCTCGCACGCCCGTAAAATACAAACTCGGTCGGCGTCTTCTTGTCTCTCATGTGCAGGACACGACAAGTATCAAAATTTCACAAAAGCAATCAATCTCCCCCGTAAACAATAATAAAATTCAGAATCACAGTCACTGCACACTCAAAGTAAAACTGCCGCGAGATCAAGCACCGACCGTTAAAACAAAGGCAAGATGGCTGCCGCGCGAAGAATCTTCACCGGACCGAAAACCGAAAACTTTTCCTGAATTACTGTGTCTTAATTCGCGCACTGGAAGCGATGATCCGGGTCCATAACCTGTTGGGGTAGTGGGTATAATAAATAAAGGTAGACACAGTATTAGGTAAAAGTAAGGTTTATTCAGTTACTCGAGCACACAGACTTTCGGGACGTTCTTAAATCTACGACCTAGCCGCGCGGGCAACGCGGACGAAATGCCCCAAATCCTAATGGCGGGCAGATAGCAAGGACTCGCAAGTCCTGTAATAGAGGGAGCTGCGGAGCGGCTTCCTCTATGCTTACAGAATAGTACGAGAGTCAACGAGTAGCTGTTGACTCTAACAGATTATTTGAATGTATGACATTGCGCCCAAACGTCAAAGCGCCCACCAATCAGAGCGGCCCGTTCCGAAAACGCGCCCACCAATGAGAGAGCCCAGTTAGTTTGAAAGCGCAAGCGTCTCCAGCCATGCCAAGGCTTGTCCAGAGCATAAAAGCGCTCACGTATGATGACTGAATCACAAAATAACTTTTGCTTTAACCCTTTTTCTTGAAAATTATAAATTTTTCTTTTATTTATTTATTATTATTTTTTTTTTTTGTTTTTTTTTTATTTTTTTTTTATTTTTTTAATTCAAACTTTACATAAAGTCTATAAAGTATATCACTAAATCATTTAATAATTATCTTTATTTTTTTTATTATTCCCGTGGAGGCTGCCTACGACAAATTTTTTTTCATCGTATTATTCAAGCGCATAGAGGCTGCATTGCGTGCTGCTAGGCTTGGCGCTAGATATATATGTATATATAAACATATTATACTAATCAAAATAAATCAAGACAATTGACTTTCGTCTTGCTCTTGCTTAGCAGTGCGTGTGTTACCTGTTATAGTACGGCGAGCTTGGTGAATTATTTCAACCCGCGGCTTAACCTTAAAAGACCCAAGAATTTCTTCCCCCCCCCCTTTGTTTTTGTTTTTTTTTTTTTTTTTTTTTTACGATCAGCTGACTGACGCCTGCACGTGAACAGGGCTCTCGATTCCGTGATAATCCGAAACAAAGTGAAGTTGGCACCGCAAGGTTAGGTCGTGCAGTGTGCGTTCGAACAGCCACGCACAAGAATTGAAATTTTAGATGTGCGAAATGATTAATAACAATGACAGAAATTAATAAAATAATAATAATTGAAAAATATATAAAACAACAAGTTTATAAACTCATGAACATGGGTTGAAAAGTTTAGACTCCAAACTTGAGAACTAAAAAACTCGGGGCATCAAAAAATTAGGAAAAAATTAATAAACAAGTTACCTCTCAAGCTCAACAACCCGATAACGCTGGGCACCCGAGTTTTAATATTAAAAAACAGACGAACAAATAAACAAACTCCCAAGATCAACAACCCAAAAACGCTGGGGAGCAGAGTATTATAGAGTTGAAAAATTAGGGAAAAATTAATAAACAAATTACCCCCCAAACTCAAACAACCAAATAACGCTGGGCTACTGAGTTTAGATTGAAAAAATTAATAAATAAATTAGCCCTCAAGCTCGACAACCAAATAACGAAGGGCACCCGAGTTTTTTTATTAAAAAATAGACAAACAAATCAACAAACTCCTAAGATCAACAACCCAAAAACGCTGGACACCCGAGTTCAGATTTGAAAAAAAGGATAAACTAATAAACAAATCACCCCACAAGCTCAACAACCCAGTAACGCTAGGCATCCGTGTTTTGATTTAAAAAATTAGGAAAAAATTAATTTACAAACTCCCCCCCAAGCTCAGCAACCCAAAAACGCTGGGAACCCAATTTTTTTTATTAAAAAATAGACGAAAAAATAAGTAAACTCCCAAGATCAACAACCCAAAAACGCTGGGCACTCAAGTTTTTTTATTAGAAAATAGACAAACAAATAATCAAACACCCAAGCTCAACAACCCAATAATGCTGGACCGTGTTTAGATTTAAAAAATGAGAAATAAATTAATAAACAAATTACCTCTCTAGCTTAGAAACCCAATAACGAAGGGAACCCGAATTTCATTAAAAAAAATATATAAACAATAAACAAACTCCCAGCTCAACAACCAAATAACACTGGCTGCCCGAGTTTTTTTACAAAAAAAATATATAATCAAATAATCAAACTTCCAAGCTCAACAACCCAATAACGCTGGGCACCCAATTTTTTTTAATTAAAAAATAGACGAACAAATAAACAAACTCCCAAGCTCAACAACCCAAAAACGCTGGGCAGCAGAGTATTATAAAGTAAAAAAATTAAATTAGAAAAAAATTAATGAAAAAAATACCCCCCAAACTCAAACAACCAAATAACGTTGAGCTACTGAGTATTGATTGAAAAAATTGAGACAAAATTAATAAGTAAATTAGCCCCAAGCTAAAAAAAAAACTTATCAGCTATCCCCCAAGCTCTGAATCCCCAAATACCCTGGGAGTCCGAGTTCAACAAAAAAACTTATCGGCTATCCCCCAAGCTCTGAACCCTCAAATACTCTGGGCGTCCGGGTTCACCAAAAAAAACTTATCGCCTATCCCCCAAGCTCTAAGCCCCCAAAACCCTGGGTTCCCGAGTTTTATAAAAAAACTTATCGGCTATCCCCCAAGCTCTGAATCCTCAAATACCCTGGGCATCCGGGTTCACCAAAAAAAACTTATCGGCTATCCCCCAAGCTCTGAATCCTCAAATACCCTGGGCGTCCGAGTTCAACAAAAAAACTTATCGGCTATCCCCCAAGCTCTGAACCCTCAAATACTCTGGGCATCCGGGTTCACCAAAAAAAACTTATCGGCTATCCCCCAAGCTCTGAATCCTCAAATACTCTGGGCGGCCGAGTTTAACAAAAAGACTTATCAGCTATCCCCCAAGCTCTGAATCCTCAAATACCCTGGGCGTCCGAGTACAACAAAAAAACTTATCGGCTATCCCCCAAGCCCTGAGTCCTCAAATACTCTGGGCGTCCGAGTTCAACAAAAAAAACTTATCGGCTATCCCCCAAGCTCTGAACCCTCAAATACTCTGGGTGTCCGGGTTCACCAAAAAAAACTTATCGGCTATCCCCCAAGCTCTAAACCCCCAAAACCCTGGGTTCCCGAGTTTTACAAAAAAACTTATCGGCTATCCCCCAAGCTCTGAATCCTCAAAACCCTGGGTTCCCGAGTTTTACAAAAAAACTTATCGGCTATCCCCCAAGCTCTGAACCCTCAAATACTCTGGGCGTCCGGGTTCACCAAAAAAAACTTATCGCCTATCCCCCAAGCTCTAAGCCCCCAAAACCCTGGGTTCCCGAGTTTTATAAAAAAACTTATCGGCTATCCCCCAAGCTCTGAATCCTCAAATACCCTGGGCGGCCGAGTTTAACAAAAAGACTTATCGGCTATCCCCCAAGCTCTGAATCCTCAAATACCCTGGGCGTCCGAGTTCAACAAAAAAACTTATCGGCTATCCCCCAAGCTCTGAACCCTCAAATACTCTGGGCATCCGGGTTCACCAAAAAAAACTTATCGGCTATCCCCCAAGCTCTGAATCCTCAAATACTCTGGGCGGCCGAGTTTAACAAAAAGACTTATCAGCTATCCCCCAAGCTCTGAATCCTCAAATACCCTGGGCGTCCGAGTTCAACAAAAAAACTTATCGGCTATCCCCCAAGCCCTGAGTCCTCAAATACTCTGGGCGTCCGAGTTCAACAAAAAAAACTTATCGGCTATCCCCCAAGCTCTGAATCCTCAAAACCCTGGGTTCCCGAGTTTTACAAAAAAACTTATCGGCTATCCCCCAAGCTCTGAACCCTCAAATACTCTGGGCGTCCGGGTTCACCAAAAAAAACTTATCGGCTATCCCCCAAGCTCTAAACCCCCAAAACCCTGGGTTCCCGAGTTTTACAAAAAAACTTATCGGCTATCCCCCAAGCTCTGAATCCTCAAATACCCTGGGCGGCCGAGTTTAACAAAAAGACTTATCAGCTATCCCCCAAGCTCTGAATCATGAACATGGGTTGAAAAGTTTAGACTCCAAACTTGAGAACTAAAAAACTCGGGGCATCAAAAAATTAGGAAAAAATTAATAAACAAGTTACCTCTCAAGCTCAACAACCCGATAACGCTGGGCACCCGAGTTTTAATATTAAAAAACAGACGAACAAATAAACAAACTCCCAAGATCATCAACCCAAAAACGCTGGGGAGCAGAGTATTATAGAGTTGAAAAATTAGGAAAAAATTAATAAACATATTACCCCCCAAACTCAAACAACCAAATAACGCTGGGCTACTGAGTTTAGATTGAAAAAATTAATAAATAAATTAGCCCTCAAGCTCGACAACCAAATAACGAAGGGCACCCGAGTTTTTTTATTAAAAAATAGATAAACAAATCAACAAACTCCTAAGATCAACAACCCAAAAACGCTGGACACCCGAGTTCAGATTTGAAAAAAAGGATAAATTAATAAACAAATCACCCCACAAGCTCAACAACCCAATAACGCTAGGCACCCGTGTTTTGATTTAAAAAATTAGGAAAAAATTAATTTACAAATCCCCCCCCAAGCTCAGCAACCCAAAAACGCTGGGCACCCGAGTTCAGATTTAAAAAAATAGGATAAATTAATTAACAAATTACCCCCCAAGCTCAACAATTCAATAACGCTAGGCATCCGTGTTTTGATTTAAAAAATTAGGAAAAAATTAATTTACAAACTCCCCTCCCAAGATCAACAACCCAAAAACGCTGGGCACTCAAGTTTTTTTATTAGAAAATAGACAAACAAATAATCAAACACCTAAGCTCAACAACCCAATAATGCTGGACCCTGTTTAGATTTAAAAAATTAGAAATAAATTAATAAACAAATTACCTCTCTAGCTTAGAAACCCAATAACGAAGGGCACCCAAATTTCATTAAAAAAAATATATAAACAATAAACAAACTCCCAGCTCAACAACCAAATAACGCTGGCTGCTCGAGTTTTTTTACAAAAAAAATATATAATCAAATAATCAAACTTCCAAGCTCAACAACCCAATAACGTAGGGCACTCAAGTTTTTTAATGTATCAATGAATTTTAAAAGGCACCAAAAATTAACAATTTTTCATCACTTTTTCTGAGTATTTTCTCAGATTCTGGCATTTCCTCTAAGGAGGTTCCCTACCAAATGGATCTAGCCCACAGATTTTGTCCAAATTTGTTATACACAGGGGCGCAACAACCAATGTAAGCTAGGATGTGACCTGATCAATTTTTTTCCTGACACCCCCTAGTATTTTAAGGGGGTGTCAACGAAATTGTACAATCCTAAATTCCAAGCTTTAAACCTCAAAATGCCTAAGCGCCCTGGGCGCCTGAGCTCAACACAAAAACTAATCAGTTATCCCCCAAGCTCTGAATCCCCAAGTACCCTGCACTGGGAAAAAATTGGGCACGACTCTCCCCACGTGTCGGGCATGGGGATCCCCTACGCGCAAACGTTCCTCGAGCAGCAGTTTGTATACCTATATATTTTTAGCAATCACCGAGTATCTTGGCGTAGTCGTCTAACCTCAAAATTGGATGCTTATCCTCATTATATCGGTTATATGTGTGCCAAAATATGTTATTTCACTGGTGATATGTCTTGTGCTTTACAAGTCTTTCGAGCCTTGAGATTGTCCTGAAGGAAAAATAGCACTATCTCAACAATTTATGAAAACATTACGCTAAGCGGTCGTCGACGCAAAGTTTCTGTGGGGATCGTGATCCCCGCATATGGGTTTCGCTGTCCCCACAGCGTCGTGTATCCCCATGCACGACACGTGAGGAGAGTCGTCCCCAATTTTTCCCCGTGTGGGCACCCGCGTTCAACAAAAACTGATTGGCTATCCCCCAAGCTCTAAACCCTCAAAACCCTGGGTTCCCGAGTTTTACAAAAAAACTTATCGGCTATCCCCCAAGCTCTAAATCCCCAAATACCCTGGGCGTCCGAGTTCAATAAAAAAACTGATCAGTTATCCCCCCCAAATACCCTGGATGCCCGAGTTTTACAAAAAAACTTATCGGCTATCCTTAAAACTTATCGGCTTGGGGGATAGCCGATGAGTTATTTTGTTGAACTCCGATGCCCAGGGTATTTGAGGGTTCAGAGCTTGGGGGATAGCCGATAAGTTTTTTTGTAAAACTCGGGAACCCAGGGTATTTGAGGGTTCAGAGCTTGGGGGATAGCCGATAAGTTTTTTTTGGTGAACCCAGACGCCCAGAGTATTTGAGGACTCAGGGCTTGGGGGATAGCCGATAAGTTTTTTTGTTGAACTCGGACGCCGATGGTATTTGAGGATTCAGAGCTTGGGGGATAGCTGATAAGTCTTTTTGTTAAACTCGGCCGCCCAGAGTATTTGAGGATTCAGAGCTTGGGGGATAGCCGATAAGTTTTTTTTGGTGAACCCGGATGCCCAGAGTATTTGAGGGTTCAGAGCTTGGGGGATAGCCGATAAGTTTTTTTGTTGAACTCGGACGCCCAGGGTATTTGAGGATTCAGAGCTTGGGGGATAGCCGATAAGTCTTTTTGTTAAACTCGGCCGCCCAGGGTATTTGAGGATTCAGAGCTTGGGGGATAGCCGATAAGTTTTTTTATAAAACTCGGGAACCCAGGGTTTTGGGGGCTTAGAGCTTGGGGGATAGGCGATAAGTTTTTTTTGGTGAACCCGGACGCCCAGAGTATTTGAGGGTTCAGAGCTTGGGGGATAGCCGATAAGTTTTTTTGTAAAACTCGGGAACCCAGGGTTTTGAGGATTCAGAGCTTGGGGGATAGCCGATAAGTTTTTTTGTAAAACTCGGGAACCCAGGGTTTTGGGGGTTTAGAGCTTGGGGGATAGCCGATAAGTTTTTTTTGGTGAACCCGGACACCCAGAGTATTTGAGGGTTCAGAGCTTGGGGGATAGCCGATAAGTTTTTTTGTTGAACTCGGACTCCCAGGGTATTTGGGGATTCAGAGCTTGGGGGATAGCTGATAAGTTTTTTTTTTAGCTTGGGGCTAATTTACTTATTAATTTTGTCTCAATTTTTTCAATCAATACTCAGTAGCTCAACGTTATTTGGTTGTTTGAGTTTGGGGGGTATTTTTTTCATTAATTTTTTTCTAATTTAATTTTTTTACTTTATAATACTCTGCTGCCCAGCGTTTTTGGGTTGTTGAGCTTGGGAGTTTGTTTATTTGTTCGTCTATTTTTTAATTAAAAAAAATTGGGTGCCCAGCGTTATTGGGTTGTTGAGCTTGGAAGTTTGATTATTTGATTATATATTTTTTTTGTAAAAAAACTCGGGCAGCCAGTGTTATTTGGTTGTTGAGCTGGGAGTTTGTTTATTGTTTATATATTTTTTTTAATGAAATTCGGGTTCCCTTCGTTATTGGGTTTCTAAGCTAGAGAGGTAATTTGTTTATTAATTTATTTCTCATTTTTTAAATCTAAACAGGGTCCAGCATTATTGGGTTGTTGATCTTGGGTGTTTGATTATTTGTTTGTCTATTTTCTAATAAAAAAACTTGAGTGCCCAGCGTTTTTGGGTTGTTGATCTTGGGAGTTTACTTATTTTTTCGTCTATTTTTTAATAAAAAAAATTGGGTTCCCAGCGTTTTTGGGTTGCTGAGCTTGGGGGGGGAGTTTGTAAATTAATTTTTTCCTAATTTTTTAAATCAAAACACGGATGCCTAGCGTTATTGGGTTGTTGAGCTTGTGGGGAAATTTGTTTATTAATTTATCCTATTTTTCAAATCTGAACTCGGGTGTCCAGCGTTTTTGGGTTGTTGATCTTAGGAGTTTGTTGATTTGTTTGTCTATTTTTTAATAAAAAAACTCGGGTGCCCTTCGTTATTTGGTTGTCGAGCTTGAGGGCTAATTTATTTATTAATTTTTTCAATCTAAACTCAGTAGCCCAGCGTTATTTGGTTGTTTGAGTTTGGGGGGTAATTTGTTTATTAATTTTTCCCTAATTTTTCAACTCTATAATACTCTGCTCCCCAGCGTTTTTGGGTTGTTGATCTTGGGAGTTTGTTTATTGTTTATCTATTTTTTAATATTAAAACTCGGGTGTCCAGCGTTATCGGGTTGTTGAGCTTGAGAGGTAACTTGTTTATTAATTTTTTCCTAATTTTTTGATGCCCCGAGTTTTTTAGTTCTCAAGTTTGGAGTCTAAACTTTTCAACCCATGTTCATGAGTTTATAAACTTGTTGTTTTATATATTTTTCAATTATTATTATTTTATTAATTTCTGTCGTTGTTATTAATCATTTCGCACATCTAAAATTTTAATTCTTGTGCGTGGCTGTTCGAACGCACACTGCACGACCTAACCTTGCGGTGCCAACTTCACTTTGTTTCGGATTATCACGGAATCGAGAGCCCTGTTCACGTGCAGGCGTCAGTCAGCTGATCGTAAAAAAAAAAAAAAAAAAAAACAAAAACAAAGGGGGGGGAAGAAATTCTTGGGTCTTTTAAGGTTAAGCCGCGGGTTGAAATAATTCACCAAGCTCGCCGTACTATAACAGGTAACACACGCACTGCTAAGCAAGAGCAAGACGAAAGTCAATTGTCTTGATTTATTTTGATTAGTATAATATGTTTATATATACATATATATCTAGCGCCAAGCCTAGCAGCACGCAATGCAGCCTCTATGCGCTTGAATAGTACGATGAAAAAAAATTTGTCGTAGGCAGCCTCCACGGGAATAATAAAAAAAATAAAGCTAATTATTAAATGATATAATGATATACTTTATAGACTTTATGTAAAGTTTGAATTAAAAAAAATAAAAAAAAATAAAAAAAAAAACAAAAAAAAATAAAAAATAATAAATAAATAAAAGAAAAATTTATAATTTTCATGAAAAAGGGTTAAGGCGAAAGTTATTTTGTGATTCAGTCATCATACGTGAGCGCTTTTATGCTCTGGACAAGCCTTGGCATGTGCTGGAGACGCTTGCGCTTTCAAACTAACTGAGCTCTCCCATTGGTGGGCGCGTTTACGGAACGGGCCGCTCTGATTGGTGGGCGCTTTGACGTTTGGGCGCAATGTCATACATTCGATTATTTAATAACTAACCGTGGAACTTACTTATTACTATTTTGATCTTGTGCTTCAAATGTTTACTTAAGATTTTTTTTTTATTATCATTTAATAATATTATAGTCATCAATTAAAATTAGGGGGTTGGCGAGCGCAGCGAGCTGGGGAAAACCCTCTAGATAATATTGTATAAGGTAGGTGTATCTAGTATGGCCCCCCCTAAGCGAAAATCAACGTTGTGGCGAATCAAACCAATATTTTTTGACGTGTAAGGTATTATTTTAAAGGTTAATTCAAGAGCTTTAAAATGAGACCTAATGCGTTCGATTTTGATCAATGAGCTTGAAATGCCAGAGGATTTACCAAAACATGTTTTTTTTAAGACACCAAAAATTTGTGTACCTATTATGGTTATTTATTATTTGCGATTTTTTCCTATTTTTTAAAGCAATCAGGATAAAACTTCAAAATTTTTATTATTTTAAAAATGATTTATTTAAAAATTGAGCCTTTTTTACAATTTTTTTGAAAGCTTTGCAACCAGTAGAAAATTACAACTTTAAATTTTTATCAAAGTTTGTTTTTTGAGCTAGAATGTTTTTTAGTTATAAAATGAAAAAAAAGCTTTGAAACAATAAAATTTGTTATTCTTAAATAACATTAGGATAGGATTTTCTAATAAGGACTCTTAGGAAATACACTTTAAAATATCAGTATTCCTACTAATTCGCGGGGGGCCATATTAGGTACACTGCAGAATAAAAAGTTATTTAAGAATAAAACCCGTTATAAAACGAGTTGAACAAAAACTAAAATCGCGTTTTAAAGCTGAAACAATAACGAATCAAAGTTACTTATGAAAATTTTGGTCAGGTGTGTCTTAATCTTTTGGCAGACCATTTAATTACAACGTAAAATAATAAATAAGGTATACGAAACGAGTTTGAGCTATAATTCGTGCGCAAAAATAATTTGCAAATGTTCTAAACAACTCAAAACTTCATTATTTAGTGTTTTTGACTTCTTCGTACCTTGTAGAGATGCCGCATATCAAGCATATTTAAAATAACAGGGGGGGCCATATTAGGTACACCTACCTTATTATTTGTTGCGAAAAAATTTTTTCCTCCTCTCGTTACGAAAGTACGTCTACCACTGACTTGTTTAAGGCTGGCACAGGTAACTTTTACTGACTGTTTTGCTAATTTCGTGCTTTGAATGACTGCGTGTTTCTCAAATGCCGCTCTCGCTGTGTGTATGTCTGATGCAGACGGCGTGTTGTATCTAACCTCAAAACGTGACGCACTAACGCTCAACTGCAATAACAAATTCCCCTTAATTAGATTATCAACCCCATTAAATTGTTAAAATAACAACAACAACAAAAATGAGTAACGTTGTTTCATGATCTGCAAACTGAACCTAGAGACAAGGAAGATGTACTTGTAAGTTTATATCCTTGCGGCTTTTGTTTGTACCTTCGTGACATTTGCCTTTGTGATTTAGCTGTTATCGGTAAATTGGGAGGAGGGGAGCCTGTTTCTCCATTCTCTGCCTTATTTCTTTTCTGTTTATAGGTGCTCCTATTGAGCTTTTGGCGTAGTCGCTCCAGTTGTTCATTACGTCTAGGGTAATAACCGAGATTGGGGGGAGGGGGGGGGCAATGGGCGCTCAAGGGGCCGCTGCAGGGATGGAGAGGCTATTACATCGGAGGACGTTAGCGTCGAGAGATTTCAGACCCAAGCTGGGAACAGCTACGCAAGGGATGCTCCCCCCCCTCCCCATGTTGTTACTATATATGACCACAGGGCGGACCAGTATCTCGTCAAGGCCATCACTCTGGAGCAAGGTCAAGTGACTTACCGACAGTTAGGGGCGGTTAAGGTCTTCTTCAAAGGCTCCAGGCCAGGCTTCATCAGTATAGCCTCTGTTTTCTTCTCCTGTCGTGATTTCGTCCAGCCTATGACACGTTGCTATAATTGCCAAAGGTTTGACCATGGTTCCTCATCCTGCCGAGGCAGCCCGAGATGTTGCAGCTGCGGAGGGGCCCACGGCACCAGATTATATGAGAGTGAGAAGATTCTTTGCTGCGATACTTAGGCCCACACGAGGCCTCATCCAGAGATTGTATATACTTCGGCTCTCACAGTGAGGTCAACGCAGTAAAGGCAATGCTGAGGGTTGGTCAAGCAGAGGCCATCCATAAAGTCCAACAGAGATTCGTCAACGTGCACGGGCCAGCGAGAGGTAAAGGATACTTCGCCAATCCATACTACCCCAGGCGGGCAGATTTTGATGACTTAAATTCTCCTACTCACAGCCAAGTGATTCACCAACCCAATAACCAGCCAGATAGCACATCATTACCGGGCGAGAACCTACCTCCATTCAGAACTACTACTCTTCTTGTGGTCGCCGGAGACAGAACATGATCTCGGCTTGGACGAACCCATGTAAGACTTCTAATTCCTAAAGTACATGCAGAAGTCGCTATGTTTAATTCAGTGGCCAAGTTTACATGGGGATCACACCCAGAGACTTTGCTTATGATATACAAATGGTGGCCGGACCCAAGATTGATTGGGGAAGTTTCCTTTACTGCTCTGCTAACTCTGAAGTTAAACATAAATTACAGGTTCTTCAAAACTCAGCTTTACACGAAGCTTTGGCATGTCTATCAACCACTCCCATTAATGTCCTGCACCACTTGGCTGGCATTCCGACATTGGACGTAAGACAGAGATACACCTCCGCCAGGCCATTATCAGATGGTCGGCCAGCTCTTCTAACGGAATATTGCCTAAGAACCAGTACATCCGGGAATTTCTGGATAAACCCGATTGGGCGATCTGCACTCGCTTGAGGAAGTTTGGCAGCTTGTACTGCACATGGCTCCGATTCAGTGGAACAGTTGGGAGATCGCTCAGATCCAAGTGTTTACCCACATACTCTATACCTTATTTTGCTCTATACACAGATATTGTGGATGTGGATCTTGGCAGGGCAGTACAAACGGCTGAAGACAGAGTGGGTTTTTTCGAACAATACTTGGACAACCTCAGGAGTCCCACAACTCAATTCGTTTTTACAGATGGGTCGAAGAACCCCAGGAGGAGGAAATCTGGAGCTGGAGTGTACGTGGATCATTCTGGTACATCGTTGTCTTATGGGTTGGATCCAGATTCGTTCATATTCAGTTGAGAGAGCTTTGCCTTACCCCATGCCTTGTTATATACGCTTTCGGTGAAAGGCCCTGATCTGCTTACATTCATATTGAAATGGATCAGTACTTATGTACAATTGAAATGAAAGATAAATTGAAGATAAAAAAACCACATTAATGTTACAGGAAACTTTAACAGGATTCATTGAAAACTCGACGCCTTAAATATTGGCTGTCTTGGAAGAAAAAAGGGTGCGCAGAGTTACATCAGGCGACGCAGATTTTTTACATTGCCCGCAAGGTCCATAGCGCCGACTATTAAGATAGGTTATAAGATCACACTGAGGATTGAGCTACAGCCCGGCTCAGTGGAGGTTATGGTATCTGCTAAAATCTGTTCTGCAGAATAAGCAAAATCAAATAAAAAAATTTGTTTCCACTTTCATATTTTAGTAATTATTTATTATATCGTATGGCACGGAAATATTACCTCCCTAGTGTAGTAATATACTATGACTAAATTAATAATTTTTAGGATTTTTTAGTTCTTAAGGAGGTTCCCTACCATCTACGTAAGTCAAATGTGTATTTGACTACAGTAGTCGTCTGCTCATTGGCTCAGCTACTTTCTAACCTCTGTATGAGCCAATGAGAAGTCATATTTACAAGAATATAAAATCAATTGTTTATAATTATTGCTACAGGCTCCTAATTAATGTTTTGAAACAAGTATAATCAAAGTCTGATTTTTTCCGATTTTTGTGCGTATTTACATTAAAATCTGTGGGCTGGAAATTAAGTATTTACTGTTTTGGTAAATTTCCCATTAGAACCCATGCAAATTTGTGAAATTTGAAATGTTTATAACTTTTTTCACAAGCTCCTCAGGGCTTTGAAATTTTAGCTGAGCTATTTTTATACTAAAAACTATGTGTTCATTTAATTTGGACAAAATCTGTGGGCTAGATCTATTTGGTAGGGAACCTCCTTAATTGGTTATTGGATGATTCTTAAAAAACTTTTCGCAAAAACCCCTACAATATATATAAGGTAGGTGTACCTAATATGGCCCTGTGCCTAATATGCCCCCCCCCCCTCTGTTATTTTGAATATGCTCGATATTTTTAGTTGTTTCGAACATTTTAAAATTATTTTCGCGCACGTCTTATAGCTAAAACTCATTTCGTGTACCTTCGTTATTATTTTACAATGTGATTAAATGGTCTGCCAAAATATTTAGACACACCTGACCAAAATTTTCATAAGTAGCTTCGATTTGTTATTGTTTCAGCTTTAAAATGCGATTTTAGTTTTTGTTCAACTAGTTTTCTAATGGGTTTTATTCTTAGATAACTTTTTATACTGCAGTGTACCTAATATGGCCCCCCGCGAATTAGTAGAAATACCGATATTAAGAGTCCTTACTTTCATATTTACTTTTTAGAAAATCCTATCGTAATGTTATAAAAAAAAAATTTAATTATTTCAAAGCTTTTTTTTATTTTACAACTAAAAAAACATTCTAGCTCAAAAAATAAGCTTTGATAAAAATTTAAAGTTGAAATTTTTCTACTGGTTGCAAAGCTTTCAAAAAAATTGTAAAAAAGGCTCAATTTTTAAATAAATAATTTTTTAAATAATGAAAATTTTGAAGTTTTTGTAATCTCATATCCTGATTGATTTAAAAAATAGGAACAAATCGCAATTAATAAATAACTTCAAGGGGGCCATATTAGATACACAAATTTTAGGTGTCTTAAAAAAGCGTGTTTTGGTAAATCCTCTGGCATTTCAAGCTCATTGATCAAAATCGAACGCGTAAGATCTCATTTTAAAGCTCTTAAATTAACCTTTAAAATGAGACCTTACACGTCAAAAAATATTGATTTGATTCGCCACAACGTCAATTCTCGCTTAAGCGGGCCATACTAGGTACAGGTACCTTATATATCAATAAAAAGGAAATTCTTCAAAAACGCGCGGAGCAAAATAGTGATTTTTCAACTCTTATGAATATCTCAAAACCTAAGATGGCTAGAGAAACACGATTTGCAGCAAAATTTTGGGGTGAATTGTTACCATTTGGAGTGTGGGGAAGTTACCACACTCAACGATGTAAGTTTACCTCGCTGAGCAATGTTCTCGATTTTAACACCGATGCGATTTTGTATTGAGCGATGTAAATTTATTAAAACGGTTTTTACAGTGCTTGCTAGGTTATGTTTAGAAAACACGATGCGCGGCAATGATAAAAAGCCATGCGCAACAAAGTGAAAAACCATGGCTTGTGACAAAATGTTATAGAGCCATGGTTTTTTCCCACGCCTCCAACCAATGAGATTATATCATTAAACTCCATAAATAGTATACTAGCAAACCCAAATTGACGCCCGAACCGAAAGAGAGGGTTTGCTAAGGGTTGGCTCATACTTTTGCAGCGTTGCTTGTAATGTTTTTTTTTCATCTCTCAGGAGCTAAACTATAAATTCCGCTCCTTGTTGGTGAAAAAGACATATTTTTCCCTCCGTGCGGTAAAGAAGTTTCACTTAAAAATATAACATATTGTCTTTAATAATATGTCTTACAATAATAATAAATTTATATATGAAAAAGAAACAAAAGCTCATTACAGAAGCGGATATGGTTTATGGAGCTATCTAATGGTCAATATGTGGTACGCAAGCATAGAGGTATATTAGTACCTCTGTGTACGTAAGCCGCAGTCGCACTGCTTTATGAGAGTTGAGAGTTTGAGCCGCGCCGCGTGTGTACCTTCACTTCGCGTGCGCCGCTGACCCAAATATGAAACCCCCGTAGAGCTAGCACCCGTCAGTCCGTCCCCAGCTGCGGGCTTGGCTACGTCGGTCGTAAGCGCGCGCCTACCGCGATGGGGACTCGTCAACAGTGCCGGTCTTTTTAACTTGTCAGCATCCTCTAGTACTAACTTAAAGTGTGTGTTTGTGTCTAATACTTTTATTATTATTATTTTTTAGTATTTTCATCTAGCTTCTTACTACTAATTTTAAATTGTTTAGCTTTTTCGGTTGCTTTGGCTGTGCAGTGAAATTATTTCTTTGATATCTATCAATTGTTACAGTTGCATTATTTATTTTATGAGCTAGTCTTTTGGATTATGAAGTTATGAACAAATAATAACATTCATGGTACTCAAATAATTTATCTTGCAATTAAAACTTTTAAATTTAAAGTGTTCAGAAAAAATTTGAATGTTCTAAAGAAAAAAATGAATGAATGACATTTAAGGAATGATAAAATTACAAATCGTGAATATATATAAACAATAATGCAGAAACCAGATTATTATAAAAAGAATTTTATGGCTTGTAAATTCATTTATTATTAAATAAACTCGTGTCAATAAATTTAGCTATAAAAAATTCAAGTGAAAAATTATAATTTCTCAATGATTGGTGAAAAAATTTGCGCGCATTCTTTTGTAGCTATTAACATTGTGCATTTTAGTGGGTAATTCTTCATTTCGTGCGAGAATATGTTGGTACCGCTTATTTAATTATTATCTCACAAACGGTAAAACTGCAACTTTTTCCAAGATGCAGTTTATGTGTCGAAAATATATTTTATACACAATAGTGTTATTACAATAAAAATTTGAACACATACATATCGTATTGTAATTTTTCAGGTTTAATTTGGAAAATTGTCTCATATTATCTGATTTTTTTTATTTTAGTTTTTTTTTTTTTTTTAATATTCGAAGAATTTGAAATAAAAACAGTTTATTAACAGTTCAATCATTGATTTAATAACCTGTCATTGTAGAGCCTATAATTTGGTTTATAGATATAAACATTTTCAAATGAATTTCATATAAAAATATGAAAAAGTTATTCCTATTCCATTCGATCGGTAAATTTGTGAACTATCTGATAATTGAAATTAAATTTTTCAATCTTTTAAAATCATGATCTTAAAGAAGCTACACAGACAAATGCAACCGATTCAGTTGTTTTAAAAAAGGAAAAATAAAATGAAATACTTTCAAATTGATTGAAGTGTTACCAAGTAAATGATTATAATTTTGTGCACAGGAAAACTATTAAAAATGTAATGCTTTAAACGACAAAGAATTTTATGAAAACTTCTGAAGAAGAGGATAAGCTAAGAACAGCTGTAACAGAGGTTTGAAAAAAAGAAACCAGAGTCGTGTCGATCAAGTTTGCGGATGAACCGTAAGAAGAAAACGAGCAAGTGCTGATGCTGTAGGAGACACGGAGGAGGAACAGGAAAAGTCGGGTCAACGTAAAATATCTCTCTGAGGCTACAAAATTAAATAGATTATCCTGGAAGTCACAAAAGCACCCCGGTTTTACTATACCCATGTCGACAAAGTACGTCGTGGCTTCGTGCCTTAGATTACTCTATGGAGGATTGACACTTACGGCTATGTTCATCCAGATGATACTTGTTCATTAGCTTTCTCAAAGTTAGTTTTTTTTTTCAATCATTTCCTTAAAAATTTTTATTTAATTAATATATTTTCAGCTTCAAAACTATCCCGGTGATTATGCTGCTCCTGTAGTCTGTACTATAAAACTGCCATTAGCAAAAGAGTCCGTAACTTCATAAACGTTAGAAATTTAGATTTTTAATTTTTTAAATAAATTTTTTCTTCTTTTTTTAATTTTATTTACCAAAAAGACACAATAACATTTATTTGAAATAAAATAGCTAGTTTATGAAAGTTATAATATCATAACCTATGAGACCGAATCTCACATTTATTTTTCCTATAACGATTTTATAAAATTTTTTAACAAGTATTTTTAAAGATGGATATAAAATGTATAAAAATTAATTAGTCATTTATTCTTTATATTGATTTGATAGAGTTGAAAATTTAGAAGATTTCAAAAAACTTTAAACGCAAAATACTCGAAAAGTGACAGATAAAAGTTGTTAATCATGGCTTTTTCTTGCCCCGGGGCGAAAAATTTCAAATTTAACAATTGTTCAGCAACGAATTTAGCACATAAATTTTCACCCTCGTGACATAAACAATCGTTTGCGATTCGAACGCTTGGCCCTAGGTACGGAACATACATTACCGATCCATCATTTATCACAGAACACATTAAAATCTTATTCAATATATTCTGCCCGACTTGTCACACTCCAATTAAGAACGATGAATTAGAAGAAGGAGGTAGAAATAAGAAAATAATAAAAAAGATCACACTGGGGAGTACATAACAGTTAGGTCGGTTTTATAGACAGGTTTAAAAGCTCCAAGTCTGGAAATTAAAAACCGATCTGCTCAGATAAATTAGGAAAGGGGAGATTGGAAAAAACGAAGACCAAAATTTTTTGTGGCTCGGAACAAGTGCTCGGAGGCCACCGCGCTGGCTCCAGAAATTTAGAGGATCGAAGGATAAAGTTTTGTAAAAGTTTATAATCGGTAAAAATAATAAAATTGAGTTCGACGCTTGGGACGAGGTGTGGCCTGCGCACGACAATAATGTCTGCTGCTTGCGCAGGAGTTAGGGCAGTGACCTGCTCCAGCTGCTACCGGTCGCGGTCATCATCGTTGCAGGTACAATGGAAACTTTTGTTTTCCTTCGGATACTTTTCTTAGATTTTTTTTTATCTTAACTTTATTTTCAATCACAATTTCAGCCTAATTTTTACAAATTAGGTAAATTGAATCCTGAACTTGTTTTTTTGTTTTTTTTTTTTTTTTTTTTTGAAAGTTAAATTTTAGTGCTAAAAACTCAAGAAAAAAAGAAAAAAACATCAGATCATTTTTGTTATAAAATAATTTCTCAGTTTTTAATTTGAAATTTAGAATTTATAATTTGTAACTTTTGATAGTCGAAACTTTCTCCGATGTGGTTCCAAAAATAAAGTTTGGTTTAGCTATGTCTTTACAAGTTCGAATTAAAAAATTTAACCGCTCATAAAATTTTTCTAATATTAAAAATTTTGAAAAAGACCGAAATAAAAAAAAACAAAACAAAAATAATAAAAAATGCCAAAAGTTCACAGGACCATTATAAACCTCGGTTCAATATGCGTATGAGATATTCACCGTGATGTTTAATCAAACTGAAACATACTAAACATAGTAGAGCATTTTTCTAGGAAAAAGATAAAATGTTCAACTTTCTAATCGTAAGTACACGCGAGCGTCCAGATAACTGTAAATTTTTTTCGGCCTACAGACTCTGCGAAGTGTCCCTTTTCTTTTTCACCCTCGTATTTGTATTTTAAAAATCCCAACTTTTTTTCTCATTCAAATTAGCATAATCACTCATGAAATTAATGGAGAAAGGTTGATTGAAAAATCTTGGCAGGTGTGCATCAGAGTTATAACAATCGATTATAATCAGCAGAGCAGGCAAGCATTGTTGTAGTTCCAACAATAACCAGGAAAAAAATCCGTTGGATTAATTAGTTTGCATCGCGGGGAGCTCATCAGTACGCGTATCTGTCGTGTTAAAGTGCGCTCACGCATGTGCACGTTACTAAGTGCACCTCCGACGCTGCGAGAAGATGCATCCTGGTATTTTATATCCTCGCGCGAGCCTTGTTTAATCACATATGAATTAACCCACGTTTTCCCATGACGAGCGCTTGCGACCTATACATACTCAGACCGCTTTGTTTGTATCATTCATTTTTCCTGATCTTTCGCACGTGAAAGCCAAGAAATTATATTGGTTGCCGTGGTTTTTTAATACTTTCATCGTGAAGTTATTTTTTATTCTTACTATAGGTGCATTCTTGAAGTTGAAAGCTATTTTCTGTTTCAAAGTATAAAACAAGTTAGCAAATTTATGAATTCTGTTATCAATATTTTTTTCTTTTATGCTGTCACGCATACTTTCCTACATAATTTATTTATTTTATGAAACAACTTCAATAAAATTAGGTATCACGACAGCTCGTCAAGCGACAAATCGTCGAGCGACAAAAGAACAAACAAACATTACAAAAATAAATACTAATTGCAGTTAACTCATAACTTTTGTAGCATTTTTATGTAAGTTTCTTTATTACGATCCATAGTGACAACATGAACTAACGGATTTAAATGATCCTTATAACGACCATGTATTCTGTACAGCTGCGATCAAATACATATATTGGTGACCGAATCAAATGTGCCGTCACCTTGCCAAACTTTGCATTTTTTTAAAAATTTTAGATTCTTGACTGTTGAATACAAGTGTACGATTGTTGTTTTCATTAACATCATGTAGCAAAAAAAGTTCATCGCGCAAAGTTTTGCTATACATCTCAGACACGACGAAATCGTTTACATTTATCGGTAGTGCAGGTCCACCAAAAGTCTTTACACGCTGTCTTTGAATGTTTCCACACAAAGATTTATTTAATGGTAGCAGATGTACTAGCGGATACTTTACTCGTACATCTTGAAAAGATATTCATACTTGACTCAGCAGACTTCTTAGATATGTTTTTAATCTTACTTTTTACTTTTAGAGCCTTAATATCACTTTTCTCACTAACATGACTATCAATGATGGGTAAATCGATATTAATCACTTTTCGATTTTTTTATCCAATTTTGTAGCAATTTTTGCTTTGCAATTATTTTTATCACATATACATCACACCTCCAACGACTATAATCTTTTCCTCTAAAGTAGTCTCTATAAATAAAGTTACTACACATTATTTTTTTTTTTTTCTCTTTGACTTATAACATAGCTTAAAGCCATGATGATAAAGTAAGCTCACAGACTAAGAGACGATTTCAGACTAACCGAAAATCGCGAACAGAAAAAAAAAACATCTGATTCAAACTGAACTTTGCGATGTTTGTAAATAGAATAAAAGTAAACATTAAATGTTTCAGACTAAATTAAAATTGAACAGAAAATTTAAACCTTATAAAAATTGAATATTGACACAATAACTTAAAATTATGTCACTTGACGATTTGTTGTTTGACGAGTTGTCGCTTGACGATTTGTCATTGATCAGTGATCGAAGATTTATCTTTACATGACGTTGTTAAGCTAGACTTAAAGTATATAAATATCAACAACAATAAAAATATTTATTTATAACTTATTCCTTGAACCTCAAATGTGTCACTTTTCATGATTTTTACCACTTTAAAATCAAATTTACTCAAAAACTATCAAGTTTTGAAAAAAATTTGTAAGAACATTTTTTGTTGCTTCCAAGCAAAAAAATACGATTAAATTAATTTTGACTCAAAAAAGTTAATTGAAAATAATTTGTTTAAATATAAAATTGTTTATTTACAAAGTTTGGCCTACCACGCCACCAACATGAACTTATGAAATAAGGGGGGTCTTTTGAACATATAGGCGTGGATAAAGTTTGTAGGAAAGTATTTACCACTCACCCAGCTTATAGCCCCCGATTAACGATACTCTCATTCTTCTTCTCAGTCGCATTCGCTAACGAATACACAGTTACCGACTTTCTTACTCTTATATAGCATTGCAACCTTTCTAACCCGTGAACTCTTATACTTGCTTACTTGCATACGTGTTACACTCACACTTGCACCACTAACACCTAAGGACTACACTTCTTACAATATTTACAATTTTTTATTTTCAATATTCAAACTCACTAAGTTCTTTGTTCAGTGTCTACACGGTAACTAGTCATATTTTGTACCCAGATTTTTAATGATTTCTTGATAAACTTGGGTGAGTCTTTAAAGTTTTCAGGTGATTTGGTAGATCATTGAAGTAGTTAACAGCTATGTAGAAAAGCACAAAAAATGAAATAAAATAAAATTAAAAACTAAAAATGCTTGGTGATAAATAGTTTAGCTCATCAAAATGAAAGTTTTATGATTCTAAATAGCAAATTTATTGATCAGAAAAACATAGATGATGCGTATTTATACTCCATAAAATTGATTCAAGTGGTAATCAGAGTGTACCATATGATCCATGCTTTTTGAGATAAGTAGACTTTGAGTAATGCAAATGCAACTTGAAGTAATGCAAATTCGGGTTAGGTCCCAACCATTTGATTTATAATGATTTTGTTATTGACGACCTAATTTCATGTTAATAATTTGATTGATATGAAACTTGATGAATTATTGCTAAGAATATACAAGACAAATTTAACTCGTTTCCTCGGATACGATTCCCAGGTACCCCCGTCGTCATAAGCGGCCTGGTTGTCTAGGTCAAAATCAAGCATAAATTATTGTGTATTGTCTTCTGGCTCTGAGGTCTTTACAAAATTTTATAATGAATGAAGATGAGTTAACGAAAAAGCATGCAATATAAAGTGTATTGTGACGTTTTTAAACCAATGTAAATATTTGATATGACTGATTTATTGTGATTTTTTGGTGAGTTTGTTACGCACAGTATCTCGATAATTTGTTTGACTTTTGCATTTGCTCCATGGAAAAAAGTGGTTTTTAATACCTCTGTTCTTATTTTTATGGGTGAAAATCAATACATTTAATGCTTTACCAATAAAAGGGGATGCATCCGATCGAAATAATAATTTGTAGGATCGATTCCCTAACCTTTCACCTTTCAATCCCGTTTTTATTTTCTAGAAAACTTAACAGCATAATACAAATTTTCACTTTACATCAACCCTAGTGTACCTAATATGACCACGCTCTTTAAGTTGAAATGTATACTCGGTATGTTGGCACTAAATGATCAAAACGACTCGATTACTTTTATATATGAACAAGTAATATAGCTAGGGAGTACATCTTAGGACATATTCAGCAAAATTTATTTCATAAAGTTAATTTTATAACCTTTTTAACTTTATTTTGATACAAAAATTTTTAGTTAGTTGGTAAAACTCACAAAAAAAGTGTATATAGACACAGAATTTTTGTCTTTTTTCATTAATTTTTAGTCTTAACATTATTTCAGGACCTTAAACAAACTATTAGATCAAAATGAACGACTTAGCTGAAGAGGTACATTAATTTTTGGTATCTCAAAAATTAAGTTTTAGTAAATTTTACAGTTCTTTGGCCTAACTGATTTAAATCAAAAGTCTCATTTGAAAACTCTTGGATTAAGTTTTAAAATGAGAATTTAAAAAATATTATTTTGGTGAGCCACAGCATCCATTCTTGGTTAGCATGGCCATATTAGGCACACCTACCTTATAATAGAAATAAAAAACATATTTATTGTTTGTGCTTATTACTTTGTATAAAAAAATTATTTAAAAGTTAACTTTTTAAAAAAAAAATTAGTTAATTACTGATCGATTTTTCATTTTGTATAATATTGTAACTGTAAAAATTAGAATTTTCAAGAAATTTTGAAGTTTGGTATCAATTAAACATTTTTAAAAATAAATTTTACTTTCCAATATAAATTTTTTTTTTTTTTTAATAAAAAGGGTGCTCCGGGGTCGAATTTTACCTTTAAAAATTATTTTCATTTTTTTTGCATAAAAAATTCGAATTTTTTTTATAAAAATAAATTTTTCATAAAATCTATATTTTGCTCCGTCCACCCACCAAATTTCATTAAAATCGATTAAAACCCTAAGAAGTTAAGAGTATTCAAAAAATAAACTATTGTTTTCTTCGTCAAATTTTCATACGGTCGCTATTTTGAAAATTAGCGGATTTTCCAAAAATAATTTTACTACATTCATGTATACTGTATATGCCATACACTAACTTTATTCAAAATTTCATCAAGATCGGAGATAGGGCTGTTCGAGACGAGACGATACGAGACTTTTATCCGGTCTCGGTGTCGGTCTCGAAAAATTTTACCGGTCTCGTTCTCGGTCTCGGTATAGTCTCGGTATCGGTCTCAAAGTCTCGGTATCGGTCGTGATAATTTTATTAATCTGAAAGCTAAATTAAAAAATTGTTTAAATAAATAAATAACTGTTTTTATCAAACTAGTCTCAATCGGCATGCAAGTGCTGAATTTTTAATAAGAGCCATCAAATTTTTAATCCTGAAAATAAATAAACAATAATTTTTATTTTTAGTTTCAAAAAAATTAATTCATCACATATTTTTTGCAACCTGGAACTAAGTTCTGTTCGATATTTTTTTTGTTAGAACTCTCAGTTTATTTTATAGAATTCTACAAAGAAATATTTTCTATTTATTGAAACAAAGTATTCAGTTATCCAAAAAACGATGGCAAAACAATTCTTAATAACAAAGAATTCAACATTTCAACTTTAACAGTTATTCAAATTTTGAACATTTACGACCATTCACATCGATCATAAATCGAGGACATTCGACCGAAAGTGATATTGTTTCTGATAATATCTCTAAGAACGAATGTTGCTGTGTTGAAAAAGGTTCTTATTAACCGATATTACTAACCGAGACCGAGACTCTCGGCTGCTCAGTCTCGTCTCGGTCTCAGACCGATATCGAGACCGAGACCGAGAAAAGTCTCGAGTCTCGAACAGCCCTAATCGGAGATGTCACTTCAGATCGGTTTCGATCTCAAGAAGAACGCCTCAATATTATGCTTATAAGACACGTGGATCCCAAATCTGAAAACTTATAGTTTATAACTTGACATTCATATTTAATGGATTTTTAAACACTCACTTGAAAGCTTTTTTTACAGTTACAGACTTAATGCAATGGTCATTCATATGGATCGGTTGAAGATCATAGATTTTTTTTATAACTACTACGCAATGCCTATTTTCTAAGACAGCAGCTTCGAAGATGCCTTTCTTTAATGCATGCATTTGCAAGCATCGGATAAATTAATGCCTGCAGTCTTAAATTATTATCAAACGTAACGCCATTTTACCGTTTGATAATTAAGACGCTCATCTAAAATTTTTTTGACTTGAATCAACCGTTACTGTCATTATTCAACCATGAGTAAATTTTTTTATGCAAACAGGTGTTCACAAATTTGATTTCTTTAATACTTTATTTAAGTTTTTGAAATAGAAAATTTTGAAAAAGCCTTAGCTAATGAGATAGTAAAAAAAGTTGCTCAAAATTTATTCACTGAAATATTTTTTACCAAATTAAAATCTAATCTGCGATTTGCGTACCCCAATTAATGGTCCGAGTTGACGATTTTATCCACACCAAGCAACGAGTCGAAGGAAAAATTTTCAAAACCCAACCTCACATTCTGAGTCTTCGGACCATTAATTGGGGTACGGAAATCGTAGATGGGATTTCACGTGCAAAAAAGGACCATTAATAGGGGTCAGCTATGAAGCGGTCTCATTAATTGGGGTCCAAAAAGTTTTGACTTTAAAAATGAATTATTCAATAAATAAATAAAAATTTGAAATGAAAAAAATTGATTTTTATTCCTAAGACCTTTAAAATAAAGCGTGTAAGAAAAATTTGACACTCGGATGCGAAGTTTTTACAGTAAAATTCATAATGTGAAAAATCGTAATTTTTACGGACCACATTCGGGTACTTCACCTTACTCCAAAGAAGTATGATAAATCAACTTCATCATTTATGTATATTCGCAGTTTTAATTTCTTTTGTTTGTTCATGCCGTTTGAGATGACTAGGTCGACGACGATATCGATTTAATTGAAGACGAAGAGGATTATTTTGTACACGGAATTGATAAGTTTGCCAGTCATGTTGATTCGCTATTTCAAGTGGGCGCTACATTTATCACTTTCAAATGTATTCATTGGGTTTTAATTTCATTTTTATTTTATTTTTTTAAATTTAACTTACTGCTTCTCATCCTTTAAAATTTTGTATGTTTTCATTTATTGTGAAACTCTGATGATTTGTAATTTAGTGAATATTGATAATGTGATTATTGACTGACTAAACCAGAATTTACTCTGACTAAAATCTGTGATAAAAATGTAACTAGCTTCAAAAGGAAGTCAAACTAGACTTCGAAACGTCGCAATTTATATGATTAAATAAATTTTAAAACAAATTTTGACTTGGAAAATCCAGAGAGTAATTTATTAGTAACCTTATCATTTTTTAAATTGTTTATCCAAATGGTGCTTTGCACATTAGATATTTAATAAAAACCTTCATAAATTTACTGCTGCGAATCACATGGTTCCGAAAGATGTACCGCTGGAACTTCAAAATTTAGCAACTTCTTATAGCTTGAATGCATTTCAAATTGGTCTAAACTATGTAGGATTTTCTAATTAAATTTTCTATAAAGCTAGATGGATTATTGAAAAAACCATCATTCAAGTGGGTTTTCGGGGGCAAGACCTTGGTTGCGATTATAATAAAAAAACAACACAATTAATTTTTTTTCCTTTGGTAACGGTTCGTCTATCTGTGTAGACTTCTTCAGACCTTTATTGAATAATTATAAAAACACATATACAAATTTATTTATTTACAATAGACTCAACAATGAGCACATTACTAATTTTTTCCGTAGTTAAATTTGTTTCGAGGCTTCCGTCATTCAATTTCGTCAGAATTGTAAAAATTGATAATGTCTAACTCAGGTCGCACAGATGAACTAGAAAGTTAAAAATTTCTTGCTAATAATAATTGAAATGTTTAAATCTTATGTTATGTATTTATTTCGTTTGTTACGATGAATACAAGTAACTCAGCTCATAAATTTGCTTTTTACACTTGCATCTTTACAGTATTCCTTTTTCAACTCCAAAAAAAACTTTGGCTTCGCCTCACTTAAAGTATATGTGAATTACTTTTTTAAAGCAGTCTCAGATGGTTTTATACGATGTAATTTAAAAAACCATAAAAGTTTGAAACACAATCTTTGAAGTAAATTGAGACATAACAAAAAGATTTAAAAATGAATACTTATATTACAGATACATAGCTCTTGGCTTGTAGATTAATTTTCACCATCAACCGTTTAATTATTCCAAATTTTAAGGTAGTTATTCGCAAAAAGACGTAATAGGAAAGTGGTTTTATTTTCTGCTTCTAATTTTCAAATATTTTGCTAACTATAAAAAGATATTAATAACAAAAAAAATAGTTTGAAACTCAGGATCTAGACTTTGATGAGCACTAATCAATATTTCAGGAATGAAAATTGATTTTAAAAGGAAAATCGAGTAATATAGAAAAAAAGCGTGACGGGTAAGGCACCGATTTGTGACGGGTGGGACACGTGCGTTAAATTGCTAATAATATTATCAAAAAACCTTACTGAAGTATCCAACAGCTGCAATTATTAATCTTTCGATTTTATGAAACAGTTTAGACTAAAATGTTGAATTATCGGTATTATTAAAATAATAATAATATCTAATTTTATTTTATTTTATTTTTATTATTTTATTATTATTATTTTTTTTTTAAGACGTATCCTACAGAGTTAATTATTCTTTACCATCAACATTATGGATTGGAACTTATCCATTTGTTTCAAATAATTCCAGTAACAGAGATCAAAAGAATAATAATTGTGCGTAGGTAAAGACAAAGTAAAATTAGAATGTATGTATTTAATTTTTCTAGTGGACTTGAATTTACTTTTTATTAGTTTTTTAACGTGGCCGACTTAACGTCTTTGTATCTCTTTTTTAATTAAAAAATACGATATGATTTTTGATTCAATACTTTCCTTTCATTTTGTTTCAGTAAGGCAATGTGAAAATGAAGTTTCTCAAATTCTTCCGTGGTTGGGATAACAGTTCCGAAAAAAGAATAAGTTACAATTATTCGTAAAATAGTTCGAGAAGCGTGAGACTCGACGCTTTCGCTAAAAAAAAGACGCTTTGATCCACGGCCGCGTGTCACTTAATATCTCTCCGTGTAGTATAGGAGCACCACACCACAATGACTCGACCGACGCATAGACGTCGCAGCGTGAGAAAATTCAGGCGAGGCGTAGCACTGCAGCTTTTTATGATTTTCTTTCAATACATTCTCTCGATTCTTTGTCGTAAGAAATTTCATTTATAAAACTGTTGTTTTAACTAAAGCGTTTATATTTATTGTTATTTTATTTTTTTTACCAACGGTTGAACTCGATGTCAGACATACACTCGCGCAAGCTGTATTTAGTTCGAAGTGTATCAACGCACGCACAGCTCGACACAGAGAGCTGATAAATTTTTACTTAATTGATTATAGGATTATTGGGTAAGGGCATTAATAATTCATGAGGCTTTTATAAACTATATATATTTTTACACCACCATCATCATTTCGCGCTGCTGTGTATCGCCTCGAAGCCAGTTTTAATTCGTAAATAAACTTGCTCATAGTTCGCTTGCTCCCTCACGTTTGTAAAAGTATTTACTTACTTATTATTTGCGTGTGTAATAAAACTGCTAGGCTCGAGTTAACAGTATTTCACACATGTGTGGGGTCGCGGGTGCGTAAAATACTATTGAGCCTGCTTTTTTCCCAAAAGACTGGGTTGAATTATTTCAAAAAATACTTTGATTTTTTTTAGAACCAAATCGGACAGAAAATCCAATGATTACTTTGATTTTAATTATAAATCGGTCCTCGAGTGTGTTTCTGGTGAATACCAAACATCCTCAATTCATTTTATTGAATGTCTAAAAATTCACTAAATTCCGCGTTGATAAAAAGCCCCATAAATAAATTGAGCCATAAATTTTACACTCATTTAGTGGGTGGTATTGTGTTACTCTGTAACCAAGAATTAAAATACCTTCGACGCATGAATATTAAACCCTGCAAGTTTAGAACTTTCACTTTTAAAAAAGGGATCTTGATGACGTAATACGTACAACTTTGAGAACGAAAGCCGAAGGATGAAAATTCAAGTTGGCGTATAAGCTAATTAAACCTTAGAGCATTGAAATCTCCGAGCAGTGTACGATTCCTCGGTGCAGGTACGCACGCAATTCACCGTGGCTTCGCGGCTCGCTCTTTTCGAAAAGGAAAGAAACTCTAGTGCACAAGTGCAGTGTATGATGTTGCAGGGAGAGGCGGCTCAGCGGAATTTAGGTAAATGTGCCGTGCCGATTAATGCGGTTTGGTTTACATGCTACACCGCGAGGCTGCGCATAAGTCATATCGCCGATTACCTATTGCATCGCTCTTGTGAGAGGAGCGGAATACACCCGATCCTTATCACTTTTAGTATACTACACCAGACTCTATTAATCATTTTTAATTTTTATCACACCACTCTTTACAATTCAGCTAATGATTTTGTTAAAAACTATTTGATATTTCTGGTGGAAACGTGACATTTTGACTGAGAACACCCGCGAATTTTGAAATAATTTTTGGTAATAATGACGGTTTTTGTTCTGCCAAGTTGCAAGTGGAGAACAAAGGTCAAAGTTGTTTATATTGGTTCATGCACCATCTAATTTGAGTTTAGTTCTAGTTATAATAGAACTTATTTTTTAAATAGGGTAAAGAGACCAATTATTTCAGGAGTCTGATTACCGCATTTTTTAAATCAATCAATATTAATAATGTTTCTAAAATAATGAAAAAAAAAAATTCTTGTTCAGTTGATTGTTTATTTAGTTTATGTTGCTTAAAAATATGAGACGCCACCGCTATAATACATGCACTCGGTACTAATTTCAGTCATGGTACAAATATTTCAGGGGTTTCAAAATTAAATAAAGAAAACGACGTTGAAAAAGGTCTTTATTGCTGCAAAGTGGGAAAAAAATCTTGTGGCTAACTCGAAGAATGTATAGTATTTATTTAAACATGTCGATAATGGGGGTCATATACGGGCGTGCCATTTCCAGCATGCGGTATTACCTAGGAATACACGCTCGTATGTGACTCCCACGATCGAACATGTTTAAATATATGCTTTTTCGGGCTCCGATCAATTTTAGGTGCTTTATGTGTGTTGTTTTCTGAACAAATGACAGTAAGTACAGTCATAAACTGTGTTGCCGCGTTCTAACCTCAAAGCCTGGCACCATGGTCGTTTTCATCTTTAAGTAAGTTTTTTGACGATCCGATAGGTGGCGACTGCAGAACAGACCAAATAACGGAAAATATTTGGTCTGAAAAACAGACCATATATACACCTGTTATTTGGTCAGAAAACAGCACGAATAAGGCACCGATAATTGGTTGGTTACCGAAAAATATTATATTACTACACTGGTACACTATCTTCACCACGGTGATTTTGAGACACCGAGGCGGAGCAGAACGGAGACAGAAATTTTCGAAGAAGCCCTGGAGACGTGGTGCATCCGTGTAGTAATGTATTCACGCATGATAACCGAAAATAAGAAAAAAAGTTTAGATTTTCAGGTTAGAATGCGGGAAAGAAAATTAATACGTTTCGTTCATGCAAATCTTTATGAATTATGCATATTCTTATAGAACTTTTTAAAAAATGTGAAAGATCTTGTAAATAAAATATGAGAGTGCATCGAAAAAGTTACCGAAAAATATCTAGAGAAAATAGAGAAAGCCTCGGGGAAAGCTTCGGAATATAACTATAAATGCTTCGTGAAAATTTTTTCATGCATTAATAAAATTAATAATTATATGAATGATGATCATTGATTCATGTTTTATCATTATTAGTTTTTTGCAGTATTTTTCAAAATTTTTAATTTAGCATATTATTATAGAATTACACACAGAAAAGTCTGAAATATAACAGTCAAGTCAGCCACCCTGTTAATCAACGTAATATTTTTATCAATTTGTAGATTACTAATTGTGACTTAAATTAATTAGGATATTTTTTTTACTTCTCTTTTGGTAATTAATTTTAAAAACAAACGTATCAAACACTTATTCGATTATTTGGGCAATTGCCATGGGAACAACATTAACACAGATACACGAATTCATTACAAGGACTGTTAAAATATACTATAAGGAGTATCGGATTGATGTCACCCTTCGAATCAAAATAGACCAAGTTCATTAAAAAACAGTCTGATTTTTTTTTTGTGCGAAATTTCATCGAAATTTGTGGACTAGAAATTAAGGCACTGCGGTTTAAGTAAATTTCCCATAAAAGCCCTTATTAATTTGTGAAATTGAAAATGTTTATAATTTTTTTTTCACAAGTATCTTAAGGCATTGAAATTTCAACTAAGCTGTTATTCATACTAAAAACTATGCGTATTTTTAATTTAGACAAAATTTGTGGGCTTGATCCATGTGGTAGGGAACCATCTTAAAAGCATAAAAAACATAAAAAATTTTTTAATGTTCAGTTTAATAAATTCATTAGTAAAAAATGTTCAGGATCTCGGGTCGCCTAAATGTACATTTCACATGATACGGCCGTTCTCCCACGTGAATTTCCTTCAATAGAGCTAAAAATTTTTTTGTAGTCAATTTTGATCTTTATAAAAGTAGCCCTTCTAAAAAAATTGTCCAATACTTCACGGACAGAAAAAAAACAGGAATTTACTGTGGTAAGCTAACACAAAAAAATCGTGTGTTAACCTTACGCAGAAAAAATCCTAAGCGCTACTGTAGCCGAACCAATCAGGCAATCAGGTGTGACCAGAGTGATTTTGATTGGCTCTCTTACAGTAGCGCTTAGGATTTTTTCTGCGTAAGGTTAACACACGATTTTTTCGTGTTAGCTTACCACAGTAAATTCCTGTTTTTTTTTCTGTCCGTGTTGAATTATTAATAAAATAATTTTATCAGACAATAGTTTACCAAATTAATCCAAAACTATAATGGCACTTAAAACATGGTAAGATTTTTTAATGACTACGAAGTTTACAGATTTAACCATGTCTTATTTAAAATAAAAAGTTATAGTAATAGGTAGATTTAAGGAAAGTGAAAAAATGTTGACAAAAAGTAAACTCCACAGTATGATTCCATGGTCGGTTATGAAGGCTCGTTAACCGTAACTGTAATAATTGCGTCGTAGCTGCTACGGTCACATAACAGGTGCAACTTCCTTCGCCATTCTAAATCCCCGTCTGCCATCGCGACGCTGCTTTGTTTTGGCCAAAAACGTGTGTTTATTTTTCTTTTATAGCTTCACGGACAGAAAAAAAACAGGAATTTACTGTGTTAAGCTAACACGTAAATTTTCTGCGAGCGCCACACATAAAAATCGTGTGTTAGCTTTACGCAGAAAAAATCTTAAGCGGCACTGTAGCGGAACCAATCAGGTGCGACCGGAGTGATTTTGATTGGCTCCAATACAGTGCGCTTAAGATTTTTTCTGCTTAAAGCTAACACACGATTTTTATGTGTGGCGCTCGCAGAAAATTTACGTGCTTTAGCAGCACACAAGTTTCTCGTGTCCTCCACAGTAAATTTCTGTATTTTTTCTGTCCGTGTTGATATGCTTTTTTAAATTCTCGAACAAACGGCATTTTCGAGTACCTATACTACCGCATTTCGGTTTATGAAGCATTCGAGCGATTTTGTCCGCACCTAGGAGTTTAATAACAGCTAATGACCGCTAGAGAATTTTTATTTATTTATTTATTTTTTTTTTTTCACAGTATGGTAAGAAACTTGTTTTTGCTCTGTATACCTTTGCCGTATGGTAGCTTATATTATTAATTCACTCCAACCCTAGTTCAACCTCTTTTGAGATCACCAATTTATAGATTACTAATTGTGGCTTAATTAAATTAATTAGAATATTTTTTTGTTTCTCTTTTGGTAATTTGGTAACAAACGTGTCAAACACTCATTCAATTGGGCACAAAAGTTAGCTAAAAAATTGACAGCTCAACAACGTTTTTAACTCAAATTATCGAGTTGTTTTCAATTTGTTAATTGAGTATGCTTTCTTAACTTTTTTTTTTTTTTTTTTTTTTTTTTAATGAAATTCCATACCCAGAACAATAATGTAAGCCATTTTCCATATCATAAGGATAATAAGTGTGTAATGATAAAATAGAAACTTTTTTCTAACTCATCAGCTCAAATTGATACTAAAAGCTAACGCAGCTGAAGTGGTATGAAAGAAAAAAGAACTTCCGGTGTTTCCCGGAAATATTGATGCCTTATCGTGAGCAACTCTTTTGTTCAAAATATAAATTACGAGATGCACATTGAGAATGCGATACATCAATTAACTTCGAGATTAACTTTATCACACCGCCAATGATGTTGATAATTATCGACTTGATTCGATAATTTAGTCTGAAACAGTTTTTCTTGAATTGGTACTGTGATTTAAATTTTCCTTGAACATAATTATAATTTCTATAGATTAAAAAAATATAATAAATGAAAATAAAAACAATTAAAATTATTGTTACAGTAATGCGGAGCGAGGTCGGTGAATGGCTGGCAACGTGCGTCGGCTCGCCGATTTGCATCCTGCTTCTGTCCTGGTCGCTGCTTATTTATCAGAGCCAGCCGTCGGCAAGCAAGCGGCGCATCGACGTCTTCGCTGTGGCCATACTTGCCCAAAGTCTTCTGCACCAGCTTGGACTCCTCTTATTTGCCATACTCACCCTCGTACACCCGGCCAATCACTTTGGAGGTTATTGTTTTATTTTTTTTAATTATCTGTTATTCGACTGAATTGGATCGTTGCTTTGTTTATTATTATTATTATTATTATTTTTTTTTGTGGAGTTGATGAATGCATTTACGCATCGTCAGGTGTCTAAAGACCCCTGGTGTGTCGGACTCAGAGTTTCCGCAAATACCCACCAAAAATATGTCTATCAAGCTGGCGTATCCACTTCAAAGTGCCGCATCCTGACCAGGAGGAAAATTTTTTGCTAATTTTTTAAATTTTTTGCTAATTTTTTAAATTTTTTGCTAATTTTTTAAATTAGCAAAAAATTTTCTTCCTGGTCAGGACGCGGCACTTTGAAGTGGATACGCCAGCTTGATAGACATACCAAAAATACCCGTCTCCTTTACCCCCACCCTGCTTCTTTAGCATTACTTCTTGACTAGGCGGCATATCCGGTCTCCTCTTACGAGGAGGTTCGTTTCTATCTTTCTACTCGGTCCTAGCTACGGGCTACTGCCCGGTGCCCCTTCGCGGCGTTTCGCGCACGTTGGAACACCGTACAGGCTCCGTTCCCAGCCATTTGATCACTTTTTGCGGTCACTTCTTTCCTGCATAGAAAACACTGCGAAGGTTTCTTGTACTCCACCTACCGTGTCCCTTCTTTCCACATTGGTAGCAATTGTCCGATCTGTCCTCTTTCTTTTTGCAATCCCGTCCAAAGTATAGTACAGTACCGTTACCCCGAAAATATTGGAAAAGTGTCGAAAATTAAATCAGAAACTTTGACTATGGGAAACCTTAATACTAATGGTGTTAATTGCGGGAAAAGTTGTGTTTCCAAGAAAGGGTGTAAAAAATCGCGAGGGGGTAGATTTTAGGGGGTCCATAACTCAATGATTTGTAGCATTGTACTACACACACCCTTGCAGACGGTCCATTCTATTCTCAGTCTTACTCTTTCAAATCTGGTGGCATCGTCTTCAGGGAGGTCTATTACCGCGAGTCCTATTTTCCTTTTATTCGGAGGAAAGAGGCATACCTTCGATCACCCTTGAGGATCGTGTAGGTGGCTTATTAGGGCCGGCTCCACGTCGCCCTTGCTCGCCATTCGGTCAATCCTCGAATCTCAAACGTTAGTCTCCCTCTTTGAGTCTTCTCCATCCTTCCAACTCTCTCCATCATTGTAACTCCTTGTACGGTTTTCTCGACCCTGGTCTTGAAATTTTCCAAGTCGGGCCCGTCTTTCGGCTACAAGAGGATATCTTCCTTCTCCGTTTTTCAAACTCTGGTGACAATCGCTCTATCAGCCGACATTTGAATTTCCTTCCTCATCTTCGCTAGCGCGCCTGCGTAGGTCTGATTTTGACCAACCCTAAATAACAAGGTGCTGCATCCCTGCTCAAAAAATCCATTGGATTCCATTAAAAAATTCAATGGTGCCCAATGGATCTAAATCTATGGAATTTAATGAATTTAAATTTCTATTTTAATGGATTTCAATGGACTTTAATGAGCAATTTGATAAGCAAGCACTGAAATCAATAGAAACAAATGGAAACTGATGAATTGATATTGTTTTTTTTTTAAGGACTTCAATGGACATTGATAAGAATTTTAATTGTTATTTCAATTGAATTTAATAAAAAGTAAAAAAACATAAACGTTATAACAAAACCAAAAATTGTTATAGAATTTTTAAAACACAAAAATTTGTTATTAAACAAAATTGAAGTCACAAACTTATACTTAAAAAAAACTTACAACTATTTTATAATTTTCGAATTATAATGATAACTTTTACTGATACTATACACTATTAAATAAGAGCAAGCGCCATGTTGCGTAAACTTTTCATTCGTGAGCTGATTGGTGGAGACGGTTTTTTAAAATATTCGAAAAGTGCAATTTAAGGTTACAATTGTTGTTTTTTTCCCATGCGCGCTTGCAGCGCGCTCAAGGGTCCTAGTTACTATAAGTAATAAAACCTGATTTAATATATAGGATTTTAAAGAGAGAACTGGCTTAATTAAAAATAGTGTCAACTGAATTTTTAATTATAACAAGTAAAGAAATGCTACCAAATAATTTTTTTTTCTCTAGATAATATATAAAAAAATTTTTTAATTCAAACCGTAAAGAAAATTTAGTTCTAATTAAGAAATTATTTAATTTTATCAAATATTAATTATTAAATTATTAATTTAATTGGATAGTAAAGGGTCATCTCTAGGGTCTGAGTTTTTTCTACTTCGTCTTCATCTCCTGAAGAGTAGCCATCACAGCAAAATTCATCCTCATGATTACTTGCTTCATCGTTTCCTGCTATTTCATTATCTTCGTTATTTTAAAATTTTTTAAGATCTATAATTGCTTCAAATTGTTCTTGTTTAATTTTTCGATTCAAAATTTCATCATTATCAGAATTGACATAATCAGAAATTTCAATATGTTCAAAGCAAGTGTCTTCTAATTGGTCAACGTTCGTTAGTCTCTTTGACTATTTCTTCACTGTCAACTTTTGTCGGATTTGCAGAAGTCGTATCTAAACCCTTATTCTCATTCTGTGTTTGTAAAGGGTGTTGAAATGGTTCCAACGCTTCTTTGATATTTGATACTTTTTCTGTAGGGGCACATTCTTTAACTTTTTTCGGCTTGGCCCTTTTCTTTAATGTAGAAGTTTTTGTCGATACGTGACAATCAAAATCCTGTAAGTTTGAGAAGTAGTCGATATTATCTTCGCCTACCAACTCTGCGTAATTAGTCTTTAACCAATGACTATACCATGATATATATCTCTCTTGCTTTCCCCTGCCTGTCTTTGTTTTTTCTTTTCTTTCTTTCCTTTCGTCCTTTCCTCGGCGAGGCTGTTTTGTCACCCCCTTTCCTCTTCGTTTTAGGTTGTGCGACGGGTTTTTCTCTCTCCACCATCCTTTCCTGCCCTGCCTTCATTGCGAGAATCGCGTCCTTCATTAACCTACCTGGTATAATTCGACGGGTCCTGAAACGTTATTGTTTGCCTACCATTTCTCGAACCACCTGAAAAATGTAAGTTCACATTCTCTTTCTGCTGATTTTTCCCTGGGAACTTGGGAGTCCCTATAGTAAATTCTTCTTCTCTCGTCAGCAAACCGGTTAATAGGTGGGAGGGGCTAAGGCCGGTGGTTTCTCTAAGGCCGGAGCCCACATCTTCGTACCGTAGAGCTGGATGGAATGCGTGGTAGCCATCAAGAGCCTTTGCTAACTTGGATTAAGTCCACTAACGTTGGCTATTAGGAAACTGAATTTCTTAACCCACCCCATGGCTCGGTTCGTGATCTCACTAATGTATCCTGTGAAACAGTTTCGTATCCAAAGTCAACCTTCAGATGACCGTTGTCATGATCACAACTTGCACCGATCCTACGTCCATCGGGACGATCGTGTCCATTTTCATGCATTTTATCAAAATGACTATCTCGGTGTTCTGCAGTGCTAGCTCTAGGCTATGGAACAGCATCCATTCGCATATCATCGCCATTACTTCTTGCAGTATGACTCTAGCTTTGTCTAAATCTCGTGCCTCGATGACAACTGCAGCGACATCTGCGTAGGTGGCGAGAAAAGCACCCGAGCTTATAGAGTTGTACACATACATTAAAATAGAGTTATATACAGTTTTCCAGAACGACGGGTCGAGCTCTGCGCAATGCCCGCCACAATCCTCCTGTATTTCTTACCGTCTTTGGTCTCATAGACCAGAGTCCTATCAGTGAAATAATCCTTAAAAACCCGCATCAGGTGATCCGGAATTCTGAACTCATCTTTTAACGAGTCAAAGATGTCCGACCACCAAGCAGAGTTAATCGCGTTCTTCACTTCAAGGGTCGTTAAAACAACTATCGTTCTGATCGCATGTCGAGGCAATTGGGTCCGCGACAACACGAACTGCTTTGATTGACGAGAAGCATGATTAAAGCCCTTCTGTATCTTCAAGATGCCTTCTGCAAGCCGTGACTTATGGAGAAGCTCGAAGACCTTCGCTGGTGTGCCCATCAGACTCAAGGGCCTATAAGAAGACGGCGAGTCGGGATCGACTCCCTTATTTTTTGGGAGGAGAACGAGCCTCGCAATCTTCCAGCTGTCACAAAAAGTGCCACATCTCAGGCAGGGATCGAGGAAGATCCCCATCCTCTTGCGCGCCGCTAATCTTATGAGTTCACTGGGTATGCCGTCCGGTTCTAGGGCTTTGCCGGGTTTCAGGGAGGAAACTGCCCTTAGCAACTCTTCCTCTGTAAATTCCAGCATATCAGACAAAATTTCCTCGTCACACGTGCCCACCCTCGTCTCGTGTGCCGGAAATAGCCCATCGACTATTCTATGCATAGACTCGGCGTCTCGTACCTCCAGTGAACTTCTCCCACGTAATTTGCCGGTTACCAATTTATAACCGGTACCTTATGGGTTCTCTAGCAACGGAGTTTACTAGCCTTAATCTCATTGGTTAAGGCTTTCCTTAATAGTTTATAGACCTTCCAAAGGGCTTCCTGCACCCATTTATCAGGGTTTTTCATCCTTCGCGTCTTCCTCCAATGCAGCTCCGTGATCTTTGCACTCCACCAGTACGCGGGGCATCGATGCAATCGTTTTTTCGTCCGTGGCATTGACTGTTCGCATCGGCTCACCAAGATTTCATTTGTCTAACCAGCGAAATGGTTCGCTCTGACTCTACCTACCCGTACGGCCTCTGGAACTAATTCGGAGGGTGCTGACGCCTCCTATATCTTTACTTTGAACGTCCAGTTTCTTCAAATTTCAGTGTGGGTATTGCCCCGCCATTCTGTTAATTTATACATATCGCGACTCATGTGACTTTGATCCCATCCAGCATCTCCTGGATCTCTTTATTCATGCTTGACAGGAGATTCCTCCGCTCGTCACATGTGACCAGGGCCACATCTATCTCCTCCAGATTCTTCGTTAGAGCCCACAGAAATTGTTTCGCTTCTTCTTAATCTTCTCCTATTTTTAAATATCGGACATGATTTTTTTCCGTTGTTAAATTTTTTAAATTTTTAAACGGAAAATCACACAACCAGCTTGTTTGGTGGCCATTTTTTTCTAGCTAATATTTTTCAATTGTAAAGAATAAAATCTTATCAGCAAAAAATTATTAAAAACCCCTAAAAATGTTGCAAAAATATTTTTTGGTTTAAAAAAAAAAAAAATGAAAAAATCCAACTTTATATCTTTGATTAATCCTGCTTTGGCCTTGTTGTAAATAAAGGATCGAGGATCGTGAAATAATGGTTCAGTGTGGTTAAAATATTTATTAAAGTTTATTGAATAAAATAGTTATACTTGGCTTCGATAAGCCTTACATCGCGTGGCCGTACGCGCGAGTACCAGCACGGAGGAAGAAGTAGCTGTACGGAAGAAGATAAGCCGTCGGTCTAAGTTTTCAGCAGCTTCAGAACACACGCATGCGCACAGCAGTCTTGCACACGACACTCACACCGCGTGTACTCAAATAGGTAATAGTATAAATAATGTCGGAATATTCACATAATTCAACAGGCCTAACTGATTGAAATTAATCATGTTAATTCGAGTACATAACATGTTACCTTAATTACTGCTCATTCTTCGTGTACAGTGGCTAGCTAATTAGGCGAAAAAATTTCAATAAAAATATTGATTGTATTAATTTTTCAGAATTCTGCTCAAGCCTTGTGTGGATTCTCAACTCGACAAGCATCCTACAGGAGCTGAGTCTGACGTCGATCTCGGTGTTTGCGACCCTGACCGTTCGCGACGATGGTCCAAATGTAAAGAAACACCACATAAAGTATCACTTGGCTAGCTTAGGCGTCATAAGCGCCTGCATTGGGGTAACCGGGGTCCTGAATTTCGAGCCAGATGGTTGCGTCTTCCTTGCTCAAGACATCTCGCCTAAGTACGGCCTGTACTTCAACGGTCTCAGGAGCATACTCGCAGTTATAACGCTGCTAAGGTGAGAAAATTTTTGAGCCTCGAGTTTTATTTTAAAAAACTACTCGAACGTAATTTTAATATATGTCCTTTTAGTCTGCTGGCGGCGCTGGCCAGGTACACCTGTCAGTCCTCCCCCAAAGCCGAACTCTTAAAGAGCGTTTCTGACCTGTCGGAGGCAAGCTCAAAAAACTCGTCCTCGGGAGCGTTCGACTGCCAGCACCATCATCTCTGGGGCGATCAGCACCAACAGCAACAGCAACAGCAGCACTCACAGCAACCCTCGAGTGGGGCGTCGTACACCAGCGCTGGCTCAACCGACAGCCGGAAGGCTTGGCTCGGCAAGCGCCACTGCCGGGACACGGAATCCGGACACGTGCACGTCGTCGACGAAGCGACAGGCTGGAGCACCATCTACACAATACTATTCGTCTGCTACGGGTTCAATCATCTACCAATGCTCGTGAGTTATTTTTAATGGGCTATTTTTATAAATTCTCTACTTTGGCAGGTCGCATTTTAAGTCTAACAAATGATTGTTTCTACTTTTTGCAGTTAGTAGTAAAAGTAAACTCCTTTTAGAACGAGATTTTTCTCAAAATTAATACATAGATGCAAATAATTTTTTAAAAACAATTGTAATTAAATTTAACGTTTCTTACGATTAATATCGCATATACATATAGTGCAATGATGGCTTCGAAAAAATTAAACAGATTCTGAAATAAATATTTGCTTGAAAAAAAAAAAAAAGAATCTTATCACTCAAAGGTGGCAGGTAAAAATATTTTTGGCGCAGAAAGTGCAAACTTTTCTCCTTGTTCCAAGCAGGGAGCAAGCTTTGCACTTTCCTTGCCTCGGGCTAAAAAATTTAATACATACGAGGGAGTGCAAAATAAGCTTTGAGTTTGCTAAGGGCTAGCTAATTTTGAACTCTCTCAGGTGCGTAAAATACTATTGGCAAATATTTTATAATTGACATAATTATGCCCTAACACGCGCCTCGAGTGCTATTTAATAATTGTAATATTCTCTTTGAATTTCGCAAAAAGAATTTTGTAATCTCTCGTCGCGATTGTTTGCCGATGAAATAGAATCGCACACCTAATTCAGTGTTACAATACAATCAAACCTTAACCGATTTCTGCACAATTCGAAAGACTTAAAATTGTGAAAATGAATAAAAACCGTTTCTTACTAAAATGTTTTAATTAATTTGATTATACATAAATATAATTTTAGAGAACTTGGTTTTTATTTATTAATTTTTTTTATTAGCTCTTATTTGTTTGATCACGAATGGTTTGACGTCTCCTCGAGGAAAGTCTAGTTAAAATTCACATTAATTTAGAAGTAAAGCTAAGTACCTATAAAAAAAAGAAAAAGGCATTGCTGTTCGGCTTAGGGAAATCGAGAGAGCAGCGGATATTCATGCCATGCCGGAAGCTGATTGTGCGACGCTATACCGTCGCTTCCGGACGCTCGTTAGGTCCTGCTGACATGCTAACGGGTTGTGTGTGGATGCACACTTTGTGAAAGTTTTCTTCGTGGCAAAGTTTCATTTTATTTATATTTTTTAAATTTTTCATCTCTAGAATAACTTACATTGAAGATTGTGTATGAAATACTGGTTCAAAAAAGCGTTGAACCAAGTATTGCAAACAGTTACGCAAGTATTTACTGCACTTTAATTTAAAAATGGAAGAAAGCATTGTTGATTATTAATTTGAATTTTGATCGCACTTCTCTTGTTTGATCTAGCGCTTGATCGCCTATAAAGTTAAAATTGAGTTGTCAAATGAAATAACTGGGGGTCAGACAATTGTTTAAAAATACAACACAATTTACAAGACTCAGGTGAAGATGGTTGAGGAGATTTGACATAAAAATAAAACAAATTATTATTTTAAATTAAATAAAAAATTTCTTTTTTTATTTCTTAGCGTGCTTGTTTTATTTTTTCTTAATTGCGAGTGGGAAATTTTTAATGTCAATGTGTAAGACAATAAAAAAAGGTTTCAAGTTTGTGAGAGATTTTTTACGGAAGTCGAGGTTGCTCTTTTGAAATAAAGAAAATAATGGGTGTGCGAATCGACAATGCCATGACGATGTCTTAACGCTAGTTTATTCCTTCCTTATTTAGAGGCTGTTGCTGCTGCTGCTCCTCGCGGTGCAAGTATTGTTTGGATTTTACTTTTGTATTCTTTGTACCGATCAATATGTATGTATGTGTGTACTGTGTTAGGCAACAAATTTTAAATAATCCAATATCTCAGTCTATAGATTTTAAATTTAATTTAAATCAATTTCAAATTTCTTTCTTGAATATCCAATAGCTATAGAGGATTTCTCTGTTAATTCGAATTATTTGCAGTTGTGGCCGGTTATTGCTATTTTAAAGATTTTTTTTCTTTGCTCATATAATAAAACAGATGTAAGGTGGCTAAATACGTCGAAGACACAGGAGAAGAGAATGTAAGAGAAAGAATGTGAGTTGAATTTTCCAAGGCATCGCTTACTTTCAGCAAAAGCTGCTTTCCAAGAGTCTCGTTCGGCAAAAAAATCTCGTCATCATAAAAATCGAGAGGAGAGAATAAGATTCCTCCTGCGCGAGCGCACGCAGAAAAAAGGTGCGCGTTGCGAAACCAAATAATTTCTCGTTTCTTGTTACACTACGTAGTATGCGAAATGCGGACGATCTCGATTCCTGTCACAGAGTAAAAGCTACGACCCTGATTTCGATGGATCGTGGTCGATTTCTTCGATCCTTTGTTCTTTTACGTACAGGTATGCTGTACTTAAATAGTTTTAAAACTTTCATTTTTTATTTTCTTGTCAACTTACCACCTAAAATCGGAGCGCGAGCGCTCCCTTAGTTTAGTCATATTTTTTCGAACATAGCAAACCTGCTTCAAGAATGTGCCCTGCTCAAGTGGCAATGTAATGAATTATGTATTTAAGCTGCCTGATTATTTTATTAGATAGTGCGTTACTATTTTTAAAAAACAATGAAAGTTCACTCTAAAATTTAATGATTACAAATGACTATTAAATCATATTTTAAATAATTTTTCAAACTCTAAAAAAAATTAAATCGTATTTTTTCGAACATAATAAACCTGCTTCAAGACAGTGCCCCACATCAAGTGGTAATGTAACGAATTATGTACCTTATGCTGCCTGATTATTTTATTCACGGTAAAATTTAATGATAACACTTGACCATTGAATTATATGAATCCCGTACATAATCTACGAAGACAAAATATCACGACAAAAGCTACGAAAAAAAATCTACGAATCTCTAAATCTACGAAGACAAAATCTACAATCGAAATGAAATAAATCAAAAAATAGGAAAAATAAAAAATAAAAAATGAAAAAATCAAAATATAATGAATAATAAAAAAAAAATAAATAAATAAAAATCATAGGATTTTAAAAATAAAGTAAATACATATGTATAAATAACATCATCATCATCATGTTGATTGTGACTGAATCACTATTGAATTATAAGAATTCAAGGTAATTTAGTATATATTCCCTTTTAACAGAAAAAAAAAAAAAAAAAATTATTCGAACTAGATTTTGGTTGGAACTAAATTTTATGGCGCGCCTCTTCAGGCCCCACGGCGCGTATTGTTTTAAAAAATAACCCGTTAGTGTTTTATTAAAAATTAAATTGTGACTGAATCACTATTGAATTATAAGAATTTAAGGTAATTTAGTAGATTTCGTACTCGTAGATTTTTTTTTCGTAGATTTTGTCCTCGTAGATTTTTTTTCGTAGATTTTGTTGGGTTACCAAATTATATAATTAAATAATTTTTCAGTCTTAAAAAAAAAAAAAAAAAAAATTTGAAGAAAGAGTTTACAGTGACCCACATAAGAGAGCCTCAATATTCAGCGTCCCACAAAGAATTACCATACGGCCAAAGTATAGGTTCGTAAGTAGTAAAGTCATAAAAGCGGCTCATGAATTACAAATGACGCGAGACGACAGTAATTTTAATTCGAAATCGCAACTGTGAAATCCATCGCAATCGACGCACCCACAACATTGTGCAGTTATTATATAGACGGAAGTTTTTACGTTGTAAATATGTACGTAGTACCAGTCCAAACTGAGTTTTATGCTTATCTTTGTTACGATTGATCATGACAACTTGAGCTTTTTCTAATTTAACGTCTGTCGAATTAAATCGTTTACTGTTTTTAACTCTTAAATATTTTTTTTAAACACGTATACCTGGAGACAAAAGAACTCCATTTTTTATTAAATTATATACACTCGATCAAGTCCCTTCTCTGACCAATAACAGTTATACAAGAATCAAAGAGAAAAGTTTATTGCAAAGGTGCAGGGAGATTTTCTTTCCTTATATATATTGTTAATTCTTTCTTATATTTCTTTCTTATATACATATATTTATATTTCTATTTCAACTGAGCTCAATCGGTGCGCAAGCGCGCTCAATTTTTAATCTTGAAAGTAAATAAACGATAATTTTTACTTTCATTTAAAAAAAATGAAGTTAAAAAAAATTTTTAACACTAAATTTATCATAACTTGTTTGCAACCTGCAACTAAGTTCAGTTCGATATTTTTGTTACAGCTTAAAAAGTTGTTTTTAAAATAGTAAAGATTCTCATTTTATTTTAAATAATTCTACAAAGAAATTTAGTCCGTTTATTGAAACAAAGTATTCAATTATTCAAAAAATTATTGCAAAAAATTCTTAATAACAAAGTATTTAATATTTCAACTTAAACGCAATTCAAATTTTGAATTGAACGTTCTCAACCAATAAAATCAATTATAAAACGAAGACATTCGAATATGCTTCATCATCATAAAGAGGGGATCAGTTATAATTAGAGTGTCTAAATTTCTGCTTTTTATCATTCATGGATAACCACTATAAAATTTTTTTTTTTATTTTCATAATTAATTTACATAAAATCAAATGACATCTCATATTATTCCAATTTTTGTAGATTAAGACTTTAAAATAGTATAAAAAATGAGTTATTAGGTCAAGAAGTATTCTGCCGTTAGCTTTTTTATTTCGCGTATGATTCTGCAAGATGAAATTATCGTGGATATTAGGGCGAGAAACATGTAACTTTTACAATAACCGTCACGCATGGAATAAACCTTTTCTATTAATAATTGCGAGTGAAACAAACAATTTTTTCATAATCAAGATAGATCGGCGCGAAACTAGATTTTACTCTTTAACTATAACGTTTATAACCTCACATCTGATTGAAATGATGTATTACTGCATATTTATTATAACTAGTACCACTCAGCGCGCTGCAAGCGCGCATAGGAAAATAACAATCATTGTAACCTCAAAAGGTATTTTTCGAATATTTTAAAAACTGCTCCACCAATCAGCTCACGAATAAAATCTTACATTGAAAATCTCACCAAAATGGCGATATCTCTCATTTATAGATAGATATCACGATCCAGCCGGAATTTTAGCCCAGTGGCCGGGCTTTTTCTCGCCCGAGGGAGGAAAATGACAATTCTTACAACTTTTTCTATGATAAATAACTCATAGTATATGATGAATATAACAATAAGAAAATAATTTTTGTTTAAAATGAAAAAAAAAATCTGATTTAAAATTGCTTTTTTACTTATATAAACAAGTATAATATTCCAATAATGCACTTAGTTTTTTTCTTATTGTTTGTTTTAAACTCATCGAACCACTCTATTACACCAGCCAAATAGCTAATGTAAAAGGATTTTTTGTTCATTAAAGCTGAAATATCTAAAAAAGCTGTTAATTTCTAGCTAGTAGAAGTAATAAACACGTGAAACTGTTGGTTATGGAAAGGTTTAACTTTACGTGCCTAATGAGTATAAATGAAAATGTGTTAAAATCGCACAGTATTACAAAAAAAAAAAATTTTTTCTCTTCTTTTGACAACCTCGTCTGTGGGTAAACTATCCATTACTATGGGGATTTCAACTAAAACCTTCAATTTGTGTGATTAACCCAAAAGATGTTTTATGCAGTTGTCTCTATTTTCGTTGCGTTCATACTTTTTAACGTGGCTTTTTCCCACACTTGGCTTTGTGGGATTCACTGATACCGAGACGATACTCAAACCTAGTATTGGGGACCAATACGATACTCCGACTAAAACATACCGATGAATATTGTAAGGAATTGGTTGTATCGGTTGAATAAATATTATATCTCCCTATATTATATTTCCGTTTTTATTCTGATCCCCCAAATAGGGTTGGCAACTTTTTGAAATTTATAATATTTTTTTGCTTATTTAGTTAAAATATCAAAAAATAATCGACACGTATTTTTTCTTTTTAAAAAAAAACTAAAATTAAAGGAACTACAAGTGTTTAAATTTTTTAAAATTTCAATATCTATAGATATACTTTTAATGGAATTTCGGGTTAATGACGTCATCAACCCGTAGTTTTAAAAACTTTTCTTAATTTTCTTCTTGCTTAATTTTGATTTAAAAATTATAAAAAAAATGTTAAAATTCATTAAAAATCGAGTACTTTTAAAAAAATATATTTTTAAAGCACCGGTTGCCAACCCTATTGGATCCCCTAAATTGGATCTTCGAAAATCTGAAATTCTTAAAAACACGGTCAAAGCACAGTTAAATATCGCACTTTTTCGATCCCCCAAATTGGACCCCCTAAATTGGATCTTCGTCGAAATATTGGATCTCCTAAGTTGGATCCCCCTTTTCAAAATTTTTTACTGAAATATTGTATTTTTTACTGTCAAAAAAAAAAATAATTAATTTTAGTAATTTATAAATAATAATGAATTTCTTCTTCGTTGTGTTGTTTGCTCGTGATTATGAAAATATAAATTAAAATCCAATTGTTGGTTGATCTTAAATCGTTATATAAATATATATAAATAATTATTGGATTTTAATTTATATTTTAATAATGAATTTCATTTAAAAATTTTTTGTTCAAATTTTAATTTGAAACAATTTTTTTTAAACCTATACCTAACTTTATACCAATGTTTACTTTTTGATAAAAAACATTTACTTAGGAATAAAAATTTGTGCGGTACGAGAAATTTTTACGGGTAATCAAGGGACACTTAAGTGGGCAGATTTGCGCAATCCCAAGCCAGCTGGCCAGCGAGATAAGGTGAGTGACCCTATATAAAGGATCATTTAAGGGTTTGCCTTCATATTAAAATGGAATAAAAATTATAGCAAATGTCTAAACCTATCTCAATTCATGTTATTGTCTACTTCAGAACCTAAACTAAGTAGGAAAAATCATACTATATAAAAATTAATTAGAAAACATTGATTTTTTTAAATTAAAAAAAAAAAATTTTTGTCCCCATTTGGGATTACTGAAAATTTGCGTGAACCTTAAAAGGGATCATTTGGACCCTATTTGGGATCACTTATTCATTACATATTTTTACTTGATAAACAAACATAGAATATACATAAGCCTTGATTTTATGCTTTAAATGTGTATTTTATTATATTCTTAACCAAAAAGATTGATAAACACTGATAAATGAAAAATAAAATAACAATCAGTCAACATAACCCATAGGTTAGGTTATCCACTTTTTCACTCAAGTAGAAAATTATTGAAATTTGTAGATTTACAATGGTTAAACTTATAGCTATATTGATTACAATATCTATGTTTGCCATATAATTTACAACATATTCCTGATTTTTAAAGTGGGATGAGACGGATGAACTGCATTCATAAACCTATGTTTTATCGATGAAAAATTTGTCGAAGGGCTCAAAATTGATCTACTTTATATGAAATTCAGTAAAAATACTATCCACTTATATTTTTTAATTATAAAGTGAAATTCAAGTTCTTTATGAACTGATTTCTTAATTTTCATACAATGTAATAAGTAATTTTATAATTAAAATGAACAATTTTCATAAAACTTGACTTACCGGTAAGTCTTTTGTATGGTTTTTGTAAAAATCTATCCTTAGTAAAAAAAAGTACTTTATCTAGACAATTTGTTATAGCTTCATAACATTTTCTCTAATTACTCAAAACATTTTTTAAAAGTATTTTTAATAAAAGAAAAAATCTCTAAGCACAAGAATTTTCAGATTTCGTTGACATATATTAGTTTAAAAAGCTGTAATTTGAAAAACTTATTACAGTTTACTAGTTTCATCCTTTTATTAAATTATTAGGTTTAGATTATAAGTGTAGATGTACATGTGATTATGTGTAACAACACATTTGATAAGTTAACAAGCTCAATTTTCATTGATCCTATTTGGGGTCAGCAGCTGATCCTAAAAGCGTGCACACCTTAAGATGAAATTTTTTTTTTTCATCACTAAAATAATACAAAAAACAAATAAATAATGAGTAATGATATATTATACACCAATGAAAACATGTTAATTTTTCATTTAGAAATCAAAAATTATGTAAACAAAAACTTAACACAGCTTGTTGAGCTTAAAACCGAGTAAATTTTTGTTGGCTATGTTGCTAAGCGTTGGCCGGTTTGGAGCGTCTGCCGATTACGTGCTTCACTTTTTGAATTTCTGATAAAGTTTGGTTTTGTTTATAGCGATAAAAAAATTATTAAAATTAAGTATAACATGTAAAGATTCTTACAGTAATTTTTAACTAGGCATTTTTTTGAAAAATATTTCATTTACAAACAAAAGTGCTTATTTTGATCCCAAATGGGGGGCCGATCCCAAAAGGGGTCACTCACCTTACGTTAGTTTAGTGAGAGCTAATAATTTAAGTCGTGTAAATAATTATAATAATATAGGGAGATATAGGGAGATATTATAATCTGGTTTTTTTTTTAATGATCCTCAAAATTGAAAATCAATAAAAACACGGTCAAAAGACACGTAAAAAAGATACTTATGAGTCCTCAAAGTTGAGTCTACGACGGGAAAGTTGAGTCCTCAAAGTTGAGTCCTCCTTTTCTCAAAACGGTGTTTTTTAGATTCTCATGTAATATTTTCTATAGAAGCAGCTTGGTGTATAGAAAGATTTGAATTGTGTAAATGTAGTCATTCAATACAAAGTTTAGCAATTCATACAGAAAATCAACAAAACATAATATATAAAGAAAATGAAGAAGAAAAAAGCAGAATTTTCGCTTTCATAATTTGATGTTGTAAAAATGCCTGCAGCAGTTTATAAAATTTTTCATTCAAAAATGAGATATGTTCTACAGTTAAATCATAAAATCTATTTTATTCATTTAGTTCTTAATTTATCGATAAAAACAAAATAACAAATTAAACTCCAAAGCAAGTCAAATCAAATGATTGCACTCAATAAATCTACTGACGTATATATAAAAAATAAATTTCTTTTGGTAAAAGAATATTCAATACTAAATCTCTGCAAGTAGTCTAAATACTACAGCATCTACTCAACGAAAAGCAGATATTTAGTTTTCTTAATTATCTTTTAGTATCTTGTTTTTTTGAAAAATTTATGAATTTAAATTTGCTTTAAGGGAAGATTTTAGTAAAAAAAAAAAAAAAAAAAAAAAAAAAAAAACACTTTTCTAGTTTTTACTTTGGATGGTTTTTAACAACTTATTCGAGAACAAAATTCAAAATTGATTATTTGACCCAATGACTAAAAAATCCTACTTTGGAAAACAGTATTTCTTTCCTTTAAAGTTATTTTTTTCATTTAAAAAATATATTTTCAAGCATCTTTTTAACTTTACGATTGAACCCAAGTTAAGGATGTTTGGTACTTTCGTGAGGGGACGGGTACCGCAGCGCCCGAATAGATGATTTTATTTTTAACTCTTCATTACTCTGGCCCTAATTCATGAATCATTTTAAAAAATTTACACAGCATAAAAGTCTCTAGTTTCATTTAGTATTAGTTATATTAAAAAATACTTTAATTTTTGAAAAAACTATATCGACAAAAAAAAAAAAGGCAAAAAATTCAATGATTACTTTGATTTTAACCATAAATCGATCCGATCAAAATTGACAAAATGGATGCATTTTTTCGTAAGTACCAAACACCCTACCGAACTTCAGCAAGCTTGCCATATGGTTTTTGGAAACTCAGTCAACTCAACAAGTCGCAAACGCATTGGAATAAAGTGCGCGATATGGTAGAGTAGTCAACCCTTTCTTTTTCGGTCTGCCATCAGTCGACTTTACTCCTCTTATCCGGAGTCGCGGCTGATCTACGTTTTTGGAGAGAATTTAGTTGGCTTTTTAAGGACGTAAGGCTTCGAAAAAGTGATACAGGGTATCTTAACTCACCTAACTCACGATTGATTCAGTCTCGGAAATTTTAACGCGTGAGAAAACAGTCGAAAAAATTCCCGCGGCTTGGACCCGACCACGACCCCAAAGTTGGGAGTCGACTGCTCTGAGCCCTGAGTAACCGCGGCTCCTGATATTTCAAATTAAAGCTATTGCAACACCTATATTTTGAAATTTCACTAATGACAATAATAAATTTGTAAAAAAAAAAATCAGAAAATACCAAATATCTCCATAAATGAAAAAATTCCCAGCCATGGAGAAAGTGCTCAACGTTCCGCACTGGCCGTTAATTGAAAGGAAAAGGAGCAAGCCTTACGTGTTGAAAGAAAAATTGCCATCCTGGTGCAATACCTGTGCTGTGTATATATCGGTCGTTAAACATCAGCATCTGTTTGTTCGAAAAACTCATTGCGAGTATGAAAAAAAATTTTTTGGCCATTGAAGACAAGTTGCATACATTCGTGAATTAGACTTCAGTTACTCTACATATCACATAAGGCGATATAATACGGTCCAGTTTAGAAAGCACTTTACGACCATGCATACGAGTACTAAGCGTTCCAAATCTTGTATTTTTCTTTCGTTTAAAATTAACTATTAATTATCAACAATTTTCGTAATTTGATCAATTAATTATCGGTATTGGGTGTTTGAGTTTAAATAAAAAAATATGTTAAAGAATTAAATTATGTCATTTAGAAAAATTAAAACCAAAAGCAATTAATTTAAAAGTTGTGTTTTAAAAATACTCAACTCCTTAACGCTCAATTCCAATCATAACATGCCTTATTTTATTTGTAAATACTATTCAACACTTTTTTCAAATTTAAGTTTTATAAATTTTTTTTGGCTATTACCATCATAAATTTAAAACAGTATAATTAGAGTAAATACAAAAAATAAATAAAAAACTTTTTTTGAAAACATTAGCTGTTTGAATTTTTACATAAAAAACCCAGAGAAAGTTACAAAAAAATAGGAAACTAAAATAAAATAAGAAAGAAAAATTAAGAAAAAATTCAAAACAAGACTGACGACTGCCGTAAAAAATTGACCAATAAAAGACGATAAGTCTTTCAGCGCAACAATGGGAAAACGATCCGGTTTTTGCATAATAGAAAGTGAATCAACCGATACGATTAATCAACTTGTGCGCCGGCAGCTGCGTGCTAATATTACGCGTACAAGTATACGGGCTACAGTGAAAATTATTCATCTCTCGGTACTCAATAGGCACGTATTTTCATAATTCTTTTTTTTTTTTTTTTTTTAATGCACGAGAGCCACGTGAAAGTACGCATGCGAACTTCATGAATTATTAGATTTAAATTTATTCACTTATCGCATGAGGCACGAGTTTGCTGTAAAATTAAAATTGTTGGCGGCTTTCTTTATGAATCAATAATTCATTTATTTTATTATTATTTTTTTTTTAACTCATTTACAGAGAAATTTTTTGGGAAAATAGGAAACCTAGAGACTTTGAAATTAGCTTTTTGAGTGCAAGGTTCTTAGGTTTGGTTTTAATTGTAATGATAGTCATGTTAACCTTCTCAAACTAAAAAAATATCAGCCAGCAACATATATAAATTAAAAAGGTTTTCTGGGATGTCTGCGTGGAAAATCTCAAGAGTATAAATATGTAATTAATCTTTTTTCGATTTACAATGTTTTTGAAATAATTGCCGATTGTTATCGGAAAGTAAAAGAGGTACCCAAAGTAACGGGTAGCGATAATTGCGCAACGCAACTATTGAAACTTATTATATTTATTGGACTCTTTTTATTAATAATTTAAGGCTGCAAAAGAAAATTTAAAAATTCATTTTTTCTCTAAAAATTGTTAAAAAAAAAAAATAATAAATAAACAGAATTAAAAAAGCAAATTAACCGTTGTTTTTAAACATCGGCGGCATCTGGTACAGTCAGCATTGTCGCGGGTGTATGTGAGTATAAACTTAGACTTTAAAATGTGACGGTGGTGAATTAACGCGATTTCATTCACCAATTAAGAGCACACACATTCGAGCAGAAAACTTAAAGTGTTATATATATATATATATACTCGGTAAGGTAAATGGTGCACTGCGTAACTGAAGCATGTTATGTGTGGCTCGTTTTGAAAGTTAAGTTCGTTTTCTCTCTCTAATACGGGCGTTTGGCGCCATGAATTGTATGGATGCACGATTTTCTAGGTTGAGAGCGCGTTGCTCGATAAAATTGAAAGTTTCATATAAGCGATATACTTTTTTCTCTTTTTCTCACTTTTAAACAGTAAAATTATTAGTTTACACGCAAATATAGACTAAACAAATAAAAAGTTTCTGACTGTTCAAATTTATATTTTAAAAATTAAATTTATCATTATATGATTATTGTTCAACTAATTTTATTTGTCTGAAAATTAAAGTTGATCATCAGGTTCATCGTTTCATTAATTTTACTAACAAATATATATAGTAAGTAAGGTTTTTTTTAATAGGAAGGATTATCATTAATTTTACAAATGTTAGTAAAAAATAACTGCAAGAATTTTATTTAATCTTGAAGTTCGGCTTAAAAAAAAAACTATATCTGATAGAAACAAGTTATAAATTTAAGAAAGTAAACATTTTTCAAACTTTTCCAATTGAGTTTATTTGTTTGTTGTTCGTACTACAAACAAATGAATTCAATTGGACCGTACAAACTTTGTACCGATATTAGCTATTTTGGAAAATTTTAAATACGTTAGTTGATAAAAAAAATAATTGTATAAGTTCTTTGTTACTTCTATTTACATCGTTTTTGGGATCCACTATAGTTATATACTTCAATGATGAGGATATACATTAAAAATTTAACTTGCAGAAAAGCAATTTTAAAATATTAGTGCTTTTCGAAACCAGTGCGCAACTTGCTCGGGCTTTGCTTCGCTCTTGGTGTCTTCAAAACGCACCGATGACTTTTGCGCACCGATTTCGGTAAATATTTTTAATAAATACCGAAAACAAGCGGCAAAGATCCGATTTTGAGTTGCGAGTTTTGAATTATAATGCGGATAAAATAATATTACTATTTTAAAAATAAATTTTGTTAAAAAAAGAATCGAATAATAATAATTTTAAATTAATTTTTACAGGTTGTTTCAATAAGGCCCGGTGTTCTGAAAAATTTATGCACTCCACTAAATTTGGCCACTTGGTTACCACTCGTAAAAGATGTGTTGCTTCCAATTTTTTTAGCTATCTTCGATAAAATGTTTTGTCAGTATGTGGCCAAAGTCTACACTAAGCAGGATCATCATAAACAGCTTTCTCATGGTAAATATAAAAAACTTATACATTTACACTAAACAGGTACCCTCTACTCGCTCCGCACGTCATCCTCCTGTTTTAATTTATATTTTGTTGTAACTAATGATTGCATAAAAGTTTTTTCTTTTGCTGAAAAATTAATGATGAAAATTATTTTTTATCTTTTTTAAAAATTTCATTGAATTAAAAAAAAAAAAAATGAGAAAAAAAAAATACTATTTTACACACTAGGGATAGTATTCTGTATCTTTTAGGTATGTAAGTACAAAAAATTAAATTTGCTGGTTGAAGCCTTAAGGTGGTTTTCTACCAGAGCTAGTCAAGTTCAAGACTAAAAAAAAATTATTACTCCAAATTACTAACAATTGGCTATTACAATTTATTTTTGAACTTTTTATGGCTTCTGAAATTATTTTCTACCAAAAAAACATTGACAATCACAACAAAACATTTTTTTAAACTTTTGACCTCACCTTTGAATACCGCAGTTTTGGAGGTTATTCACGTGAAAATTATTTTTGTAAAATTATTGCAAAATTCCTAGAAGGTCAATTTTTTGCAGTTTCAAGAAATGAATTCTTCGATAGTGAAACTATATGTATGTAGTTTTTCTAAAGGATCTCTATTGTAAGAAGACAAATATCAATAATTTAGTACACTTTTTCAGCGTAGCGGCCATACGCGTAATGAAAAAAATTCAATCTTTAACTTGCTGTAACTTTTAAACTATATGGTCAATTTTGATCAGACTTCGTAGAAATGTTTATTAATATCTAATAAACATCTCCAGAAAGTTTGAGCTGATTCTCTATTGTCATGCATTTGGTAGAAAACCACCTTAAATTAAATGTGTCACAAACATAAAGTGCACATGATTTAATATACAAAGAATAATTATTTTTAATAATATAAATCAACAATATTTAAAAAAACATTAGTTTTATTAGGTAACCACGTGTAAGCAACTATCGTAGGATTCTTATAACTAACCTTAATAACAAGTTTTCGTTACCTAATCTACAAATTGGGCGGCCAACGCCGATTCGAAATTTAAATTTTTTATATTTATTGTTCAGTACGCTGAGCTATTTCCGACCGATAACTAAGAGGCCAAGTTAAATAAATAAATAGTTAATAAATAAATAACCTGAATTTAGAGCCTCAGTGGTTTAGAGCTCATAGAACGCTCGTCTCCTAATACTGGGGTGGTGCGGGCTCGAGCCCAAGTCTCGGCAATTTTGGCGAGTGTTTTTTTACACGTTAAAATTGTCAGGATTAAATCCACTGTAGCTTAGGTGAGGCCGGATGCCCTATAGCACTTGTCCCAACTAGGACATCCTAAAAGGACGGCTAAAGTCTCTCTCTGATAGTCTGACTTTAGGTTATTAAGTCCGATTCAGAGGAATAAAGTCGACCAGACTAGAAAAAGTGTGTAAGGCTTACTACTTTACCGAGTTGAGCTTTTGAGTATCACGATGCTTTTGCGGCTAGTAGGATCGACTGAGTCCTCGAAAAACTATATCTAGGGACACAAATGGGAAAGGGCAGAAATCACCTTAAAAAGCACAAGTCAAGGCAGAGACAACACCCTAGAGCAGGCCTCTCGAAAGTGTCAGAATTCCGAATGGCGGGAATGGAACAAAAATTTGAAATTTCGGGGCAGTAGTGGCACACAAAAATTAAATTAAAAAAACCCACTAGTCTAAAACCCCATAACGCTGAGCATAAATATTAATAAAATAATTTATAAATAAACAAACAAGCCTATACAACCACAAAACCTTAAGCGTGTAAATATTAATAAATAAATTTACAAATACACAAATAAACCAACAAGCCTACAACTCCATAACGCTGGGCAAAAAAATTAATAAATAAATTAATAAATAAACAAATAAACAAACAAGCCTACAACCCCATAACACTAGGCAAAAAAATTAATAAATAAATTTATAAATAAACAAATAAACCAACAAGCCTATACAACCACATAATTTTAGGCGTGTAAAAATTAATAAATAAATTTATAAATAAACAAATAAACCAACAAGCCTACAACCCCATAACGCTGGGCGGAAAAATTAATAAATTAATTTATAAATAAACAAATAAACTAACAAGACTACGACCCCATAACACTAGGCGAAAAAATTAATAAATAAATTTATAAATAAACAAATAAATCAACAAGCCTACAACCCCATAACGCTGGGCGAAAAAATTAAGAAATAAATTTATAAATAAACAAATAGACCAACAACCCTACAACCCCATAACGCTGGGCGAAAAAATTAATAAATAAATTTATAAATAAACAAATAAACAAACAAGCCCACAACCCCATAACGCTGGGCGTAAATATGAATAAAATAATTTATAAATAAACAAATAAGCCGAAAAGACTACAACCCCATAACGCTGGGCGAAAAAATTAATAAATAAACAAATAAACCAACAAGCCTACAACCCTATAACACTAGGCGAAAAAATGAATAAATAAATTTATAAATAAACAAATAAACAAACAAGCCTACAACCCCATAACACAGGGCGAAAAAATTAGTAATTAAATTTATAAATAAATAAACAAATAAACAAACAAGCCTACAACCTCATAACACTAGGCGAAAAAATTAATAAATAAATTTATAAATAAACAAATAAACAAACAAGCCTACAACCCCATGACGCTGGGCGTAAATATGAATAAAATAATTTATAAATAAACAAATAAACCAACAAGCCTACAACCCCATAACGCTGGGCGTAGATACTAAGAAACTAGTTTTTAACTATCCTCCAAGCTCTAGACCCCCAAAAATCTGGGCGTAGAGTTCAATAAAGAAACTGATGAGCTACCTCCAAGAACCGTTGGCATCGAGTTCAATAAATGAGCTGATCAGCTATCCCCGAAAACCCTGGGTACCCGAATTCTACGAAAAAACTGGTCAGCTACCCCCCAAGCTTTAAACCCTCAAAACCCTGGGTGCCTGAGTTCAACAAAGAAGCTGATTGACTACCCCCAAAGCTTTGAACCCTCAAAACCCTGGGCACCCGAGTTCAACAAAGAAGCTGATTGGCTACCCCCCAAGCTTTAAACCCTCAAAACCCTGGGGGCACGAGTTCAACAAAGGAGCTGATTGGCTACCACCCAAGCTCTAAACCCCCGAAACCCTGGGTGCCCGAGTTTAAGGAATAACTGATCAGCTACCCCCCAAGCTCTCAACCTTCAAATACCCGAGTTTAACAAAAAAACTGGTCGGCTATCACCCAAGCTCACAACCCCCAAAACCCTGGGTGCCCGAGTTCCACAAAAAAAAAAAAATTATCGGCTTTCCCCCAAGCTCTAAACCTCCAAGACCCTGGGCGTCCGAGTTCCACATAAAGGCTGGTCGGCTATTCCCCAAGCCTTGAGCCCCCTTAACCCTGGGAGCCCGAGTTTAACAAAAAAACTGAGCAGCAACCCTACAAGCTCTCAACCTCCAAATACCCTGGGCTTCCGATTTCAATATAAAAACTGGTCGGCTATTCCCCAAGCCTTGAGCTCCCATAACCCTGGGTGCCTGAATTTAACAAAAAAACTGGTCAGCTCTCCCCCAAGCTCTAAACCCCCAAATACCCTGGGCGCCCGAGTTCAACAAAAAAACTGGTCGGCTATCCCCCGAGCTCTAAATCGCCTAAAACTCTGATTACCGAGTGGAATAATTTTACAAGTTAAGCTTACTTTATACTCGAATATTTTTTTTGATAATGTTGCAAACAAAGAGTTAAACATAAAGTAAAAATTTATAGCGGTATCCTAATCGACAACGCCATTTTAGAGTTAAAAATTTCATATTTACAACTTTGTGATATAATTGCACCAGTGCAGCGTAATTAGGTATCGTTACAAAATTATTTATTTCGTTAACTAAAATTCACTCATATTTTTGGAATATTTTAACTCAGGCTCCCAAGATTTTTGGGGGCTTAGAGCTTGGGGGATAGTCGATAAGTTTTTTTTTGGAACTCGGGCACCCAGGGTTTTGGGGGTTTAGAGCTTGGGGGATAGCCGACCAGTTTTTTTGTTGAACTTGGGCGCTCAGGGTTCTAGGGGTTTAGAGCTAGGGGGACAGCTGATCGGTTATTTGTTGAACTTAGGCACCCAGGGTTTTAGGGGTTTAGAGCTTGGAGGATAGCCGACCAGTTTTTTGTTGAACTTGGGCGCTCAGGGTTCTAGGGGTTTAGAGCTAGGGGGACAGCTGATCGGTTATTTGTTGAACTTAGGCACCCAGGGTTATGGGGGATCAAGGCTTGAGGAATAGCCCACCAGTTTTTTCTTGAACTCGTGCGCCCAGGGTTCTAGGGGTTAAGGGCTTGGGGAATAGCTGATCAGTTATTTGTTGAACTTAGGCAGCCAGGGTTTTGGGGGTTTAGAGCTTGGGGAATAGCTAACCAGTTTTTTTGTTTAACTCGGGCACCCAGGGTTATGGGGGGGTCAAGGCTTGGGGAATAGCCGACCAGTTTTTATGTTGAACTTGGGTGCCCAGGGTATTTGGAGGTTGAGAGCTTGGGGTTTAGCTGATCAGTTATTTGTTCAACTCGGGCACCCAGGGTTTCGGGGGCTTAAAGCTTGGGGGGTAGCCAATCATCTTCTTTGTTGAACTCGGATGCCCAGGGTTTTGATGGTTTAAAGCTTGGGGGATAGCTGATCAGTTTATTTATTGAACTCGACGCCCAGGGTTTTGGGGGGGTAGCTCATCAGTTTCTTTATTGAACTCTACGCCCAGATTTTTGGGGGTCTATAGAGCTTAGAGGATAGTTAAAAACTATTTTAGTTAAAAACTTGTTTATTAGTATTCACGCCCAGTGTTATGGGGTTGTAGGCTTGTTGGTTCAATTGTTTATTTATTAATTATTTTATTCATATTTACGCCCAGCGTTATAGGATTGTAGGCTTGTTAGTTTATTTGTTTATTAATAAATTTATTTATTAATTTTTTCGCCCAGCGTTATGGGGTTGTAGGGTTGTTGGTCTATTTGTTTAGTTATAAATTTATTTCTTAATTTTTTCGCCCAGCGTTATGGGGTTGTAGGCTTGTTGATTTATTTGTTTATTTATAAATTTATTTATTAATTTTTTCGCCTAGTGTTATGGGGTCGTAGTCTTGTTAGTTTATTTGTTTATTTATAAATTAATTTATTAATTTTTTCCGCCCAGCGTTATGGGGTTGTAGGCTTGTTGGTTTATTTGTTTGTTTATAAATTTATTTATTAATTTTTACACGCCTAAAATAATGTGGTTGTATAGGCTTGTTGGTTTATTTGTTTATTTATAAATTTATTTATTAATTTTTTTGCCTAGTGTTATGGGGTCGTAGTCTTGTTAGTTTATTTGTTTATTTATAAATTTATTTATTAATTTTTTTGCCCAGCGTTATGGGGTTGTACGCTTGTTGGTTTATTTGTGTATTTGTAAATTTATTTATTAATATTTACACGCTTAAGGTTATGTGGTTGTATATAGGCTTGTTTGTTTATCTATAAATTATTTTATTAATATTTATGCTCAGCGTTATGGGGTTGTAGGCTTGTTTGTTTATTTTTTTATTTATAAATTTATTTATTAATTTTTTTGCCCAGTATTATGGGGTTGTAGGCTTGTTGGTTTACTTGTGTATTTGTAAATTTATTTATTAATATTTACACGCTTAAGGTTATGTGGTTGTATAGGCTTGTTTGTTTATTTATAAATTATTTTATTAATATTTATGCTCAGCGTTATGGGGTTTTAGACTAGTGGGTTTTTTTAATTTAATTTTTGTGTGCCACTACTGCCCCGAAATTTCAAATTTTTGTTCCATTCCCGCCATTCGGAATTCTGACACTTTCGAGAGGCCTGCCCTAGAGTAGGACGGCGTGGGTCCCTCACACATACATGTGCAGGTTAATTATTCCCTTGTAATGAGTTTCGTTGGTTTTCTTCTACTATAAATCATTGTAAAAAAGAAATAGTGAAAATAATGAATTTTTTTTTTTTTACATTTTGGATACAGTTTTTAAAAAAATTTGCTTAAAAATGACATATTCTCATATTAGAATAGAAAAAATGTAAGTTTTCTGCAGTAACGGTTATGAGGCTAACTTTGAGTTTTCTTTGAATTCAAACCCATTCATTATGACTTTGAGCTTAGAGGATTTGAAAAAAAAACAAAAAAGTATATCTAAAAAAATTAATAACTCAAAATCGAACGTTTATGCAGTTACCTACCTTCTTGCTTCAGGCGGCAGTACAGCGGTCATCTCTATTAGCACGTAGCATTTGCGGAATGACGATAAAAATTTGAAGTCAAAGTATTCACATAAAATTCATTGAACAAAATATATGTTTATTTAAAATTAACATATTTAATAACTTTAATTTTTGCTCCTCAGGTATCTACGAAAATGATCAAGATGAGTAATAAAAAAAAAAATATAGTATAAGGAAATATAGCTGAAAATGGCCTAAAAACTTTACATTTCGCTTTATTTATTTATTTATTTTTTATTTTTTTTATTTTTTTTTTGTTGCGCCTCATTTTTTCTCAGTTTTGCTCACCTTACTCTTATATAACATAGATAGGATATACATCAATTGATACCTATAAATCTATAAACTATGTGAATATTCACGTAAAAACTATCACGTGTATAAGTATTGCACCTGTTGTAAGAGTACATTCTTCAAAAGAAAGCACGAGCTCACTCCAAGTTTCGTAACACTGCAATGTTTATAAAATCTCTTATCATCAAATTTAATGAACTTTCCAACAATAAAGTTGATAATGATCATGAACCCAAATAAAAAGGAGACGGTGAATTAAAAGACATTTATATAAAAATTTCAACGTTCTTCTGCACACGCTGTCTCTCTCTTTGCCCCTCTCTCTCTTTCTCTATTTTTAGTAGGTACAACATATTGTAATGCTAACAAATTTATCAAATCAAATCTCTCTCCCCCCCCCTCTCTCTCTCTCTCTCTCTCTGAGAAGCCAACTGTGAAACTTACTTTGACCACTATATTGTGAACGGAACCGTTTTCTACAATGTATACTTTGTTAATCATTCTAGTTTATTTATTCATATAATTATTTGCCTACTTATGTAACTTGATTATTTTAAATAGATTAATTTCCCACATTTTCGTTTATTTCGGATTATGTTTTTATATTTCATATTTTTGTTACACAAATTATACTCCATTGATACTTCTATTGTAAAATTACCTGTATTTTTTGTACAACATATTGTACAACTAATAAAATTTATCAAATCAAATAAAAAATTTCTTTCTCTCTCTCTTTTTTTTTCATCCGTGCAGTACCGGATCAATGGGTAGGCAGAACAGGCTCGTGCCTATAGGCCCCCACCATATGTACGAAATTTTTTTTTTTTTTTTAATCTAATATTAGAAAACATAATAAATATAATTCAAACAAAGTACCAAATTTTTTTTTATTGAATTTATTATGATCAGCACTAATTAATTATTTGATACTACTAGATGCCTTTTTTAAAAAGTGATGATCTCTTTTACAATGAATTTTGCCTAATCCAAGCTCTAAACCCCCAAAACCTTGGGCGCCCGAGTTCAACAAAAAAGCTTATCGGCTATTCCCCAAGCTCCAAACCCCCTAAACCCTGGGCGCCCAAGTTCAACAAAAAACTTATCGGCTATCCCCCAAGCTCTAAACCCTGGGCGCCCGAGTTCAACGAAAAAACTGATCAGCTATCCCCCAAGCTTTAAACCCCCTAAAAACTTTAGGAGCCTGAGTTGAATTATTCCAAAAATATGAGTGCATTTTAGTTAACTTAAGCATGAAATAAATAATTTTGTAACTATATCTGATTGCGCTGCACTGGTGCAATAATATCATAAAGTTGTAAGTCTGAAATTTTTAATTCCAAAATAGCGTGGTTGAGTAGGAAAACACTATAAGTTTTTACTTATCATTTGACTCTTTGTTTGCAACATAATCAACAATTTTTTTTTTTTTTAACTATCAATTAAATGCTTTTACAAATAAGACACATTTTGAGAAAAGTGTACATTTTTTTTTTTTATTATTTAGTAATATTTTCAAGTGATGTAAATAAAAGTACAACACAACCTTTTTGTGGAACAAAAAAAAAAAAAAAAAAAAAAAACAACACTTTTGTTGACTTGATATACAAATATAAAATACGCTTAACTTGTAAAATTATTCAACTCGGTAACCAGAGTTTTGGGAGGTTTAGAGCTTGGGGGATAGCTGATCAGTTTTTTTTTATTGAACTCGGTCTTCCAGGGTTTTGGGGGTTTAGAGCTGATCAATTCTTTTTATTGATCGCGGGCGCCCAGGGTTTTGGGGGTTTAGAGCTTGGAGGATAGCTGATTAGTTTTTTCGTTGAACTCGGCCCCCCAGGGTATTTGGGGGCTTAGAGCTTGAGGGATAGCCGATAAGTGTTTTTGTTGAACTCGGGCGCCCAGGATTTTGGGGGTTTAGGACTTAGGGGATAGCTGATCAGTTTTTTCGTTGAACTTGGGCTTCCCGGGTTTTGGGCTCGTTTTTTTTTTTTTTAGACGTCAATTTTATTAGGGGTGGGAGGCTGGAGGTCCTCAGGACACCCTCCAGCTGGAATTTCCAGTGCTTGCCGAGACTCGAGATTTTTTCTCGATCTTGTCTTGATTTCAAGACTAGACCAAGACAAGATTTGTATTCTCACAGTTTTTCAAGACCAAGACGAGACCAAGACGAAGCCCACTCCCGTCTTGATAATCTTGAAAATCTTGAAAATCTTAAAAATCAAAAATTTAAACACAAGACATTTTAAAAAATATTGGCTTTATCTCATTATTCAAGTTTTATTAAACTTTGTTTAAACAAATTAAAAAAAACAAAATCAAAAGCGTTTAAAAATCTTTGACTGTTTTTATAATTTTAATAAAAACATTCGATTCGTAAACTCAACTAGTAAATGATATATTTTCAGAGACTTTTTAGATTTATAAATTTAGAAGTAGTTTGAAAGTAAGTATGAATTTTCAATCTATTATCGTTTAAAATTTGGAAGTAGTGTAAATATGCATTCATAGTTTGATTTGATTTTTACTCAAATGAAAAAGAACAAAAATAAGATGAATATTTTTATATAAAAATTATAAACGAAAAAATTGGTCAAAAGTTAATTTCACTCGCTAATTTTAAGTACGTACAATTCATAAACCATGAAAAAAAACCTTAGCCGGAAATCTGCCGATTTAAAATTATTAATAAATGGCTGCGAAAAATTAGAAAATTAGAAAAAATCGAGAATCTTCATAACTTGGTACCTAATAAACCGAATTTTTCTATCAAAACCGACTTTTTAATTCATTTTAGCCTCTTGCGAGTAATTTTAAATCAACTGATTTTCGGCTACGGTTTTTCTTCGCACGGGCCGTCGATTTATGAAAATTGGCATTCTCGTGAGATTTGCCCATATATTTGATATTGATTTATTTTAATATTTTGTGAACGTTTTTTATAGTAAAATGATTGTAAATTTTAAGTAAATAGTAATAAATTCAAGTAGTTTTTCGTTTATGCTTAACCTGAATTCAAATTTTGTATATAATTCGCTACACAGAGTGAAATTCGAGATTTTCGAGATTTTGTCTTGTTCTTGTCTTGAAATCAAGACAAGATCAAGACAAGACCAAGACAAGACTTTAAATTTCCTTTTTTTTCAAGATCAAGATAAGACTATGCCAAATCTTGGTCTTGTCTTGGTCTCGGCAAGCACTAGCTGGAAGGAGTTGTTGCGCCCCTGACCTCAATTTTTATGCGTTTTAACTGAAATAGTAAAAAAAAATTTTCTTGCATAGGCCCCCACCAAAATTGTGCCTATAGGCCCCCACCAAAATTGTGCCTATAGGCCCCCATCAGGGTTAATCCGGCACTGCATCCGTGACACAGCAGGGGAGCAATGAAAACTAAATGTCATTTAAAATTTAGTTGGATCTTGTCTGATCTACTCAATATTACGATATTACACGAGTACGATACTTTCTTTCAATTCACTATGAAGCAGTTAGTGTAGGAATAAAGTCCTGTGAGATGGTAAAATTGTTAAATGAATTTGTCGTTCAGCTCTTCAATATGCAATAGTACACAATGATTATGTGCATCTTTCGTATTCGCAATAGTGGATTATACCCGGTGTATGTAATACCTAACGTGTATTATCGCTGAAAGTTCATCAAAGTTAGCTGCACGATTCAACTTAGAACGCTTGCGCAATTATTTTTCGAGAATAAAAAAACTTGGTTTTATTCAATAATTTACCTTTCCTCTCTTTTAAGTGTTTGATAATTTCGACGCTCGAGTTCTAAAAGCTGACAACTCAAAATTTTTTTTAATAACATGACATCTCAGAGCTTTCCTTTAGAGAGATGTCATGTTTTTAAAAAAAATTTTGAGTTGTCAGCTTTTAGAACTCGAGCGTCGATTTATTCTATGAGGGTTTTTCCACCTTTTTTAGGACTTAATCGATGATTTACAAGCGGATAAAAAAATTATGTTTTCTGGGTCAAGAGATTCTTTTGAGAATATGAACGTTAAGAATAGAAAACATTTTCAACACAATTAGTTGCAGTAGTTAATTAATTAAAAAGAATTTATTACTTTATAATAGTACATTGTCTGAATAACTAATGAATTTTTCCTAAAGGGACTTCTAAACGGTTGATTTAAAAAAATTTCATTGTATTTTACGGGGACCTTCAGAAATGAGCGGCACTGGAGGGCTAGTGGCAATAGCCTCCTCTCCCAGCAGTTTGGAGTGAAACAGACATTTGTTTGTGTGCACGCTCAAACGACACACCCAAACATTTGCTTTATGACGAACTGTTGGGAGAAGAGGCTATTGCCAGTAGCGCCCAGCTCTAGTGCCGCTAATTTCTAGGGGTCTCAATTGTGGGAAACTAAGTGAATAAATGAGCATCAATATCAATTTATAAAAGAGAAATCACGCACATATTATTCCAAGGGACTGAACTCGTTCATAGTTAACCGGACATGATTTAAACTTTAATGTCTACTACTATTACTCTAATTTTATGATTTAAAAGTTTAAAAAAGTAATTTTTTTTGTTTGTTTCTTTTTTTTTTAATTAAAAAAGCAGCTATGTACGATCCAACAGGAGGCATTGACGGAAAATTCCGTCACTTCGAGCAAGATGGCGAATTCAAGTTGCAGCTTAATCTAAATCATGGTCTGAAATTCCCACTCGGATCAGGAGGGGACCAAGCGATGGTGAACGGTGCCAACCTCTACGGTCGCTTGCACAACCATCACTCTAATCGAGGTAACTAATGATTCTTGATAAAAATAAAACCACTTTTTAATTGAAATAAATATTCTAACGCTTAAAATTTTAAACAGTATTGCTGGGCATGCACCAGTACGGACAGAGCAATCTGTCGAGCATTGAGAATCCGTACGCGTCGGTGGGCCCTGAGACGTCATTGTATACTAGCTCGAACCGTCTATCAGACTCAAAGTCCCCAAAGCTTCAGCTCCAGCAACAGCAACAACGCCCTGCTCGCAATCTCAGTCGTGCCAATAGTACTAGCAACGGCAAGTGTCAGGGTAACTATCAGGGCGATTTCATACAGAAAAACGCGGGCAGCTGCAACGATATTTGCGGACCCAAGATCGATAACCTCGTGCAAATCGAAGAGCAGTATGGATTCGGGGCAGCTCGCACCAGGTTGAAACACTTCGCCAAGAGCATGGACGAGATCCGCGAGGAAGCGCCCCGTCGCAATGCCCGGACCGTCGGGGCCTCGGAGCAACCTCCCGGTGAGTTTATGTTGTCCGCGTTTCGGGCAGGACCACCTTTCGTCGTCCATACTCCTGGACAACAACACCCGCAGATTCAGCCGCAGCAGAGGAAGTTTAATACACCGCTCCGGCGCAATCAGAGTTTCGACATTCATCCCAGGTATCCCAGGATAGAGCTGCCTCTAGTCAGCTCTAGGACTTACGACGTCAAGAGGGAGTTAGCCATCAAAAGAAGCATGCAGCAGTCCTTTGACCAAAACAGAAGGAGCGAACAAGGTACTTTTTTTTCTGTCTTCAAATTTCTCACCTTTGAACGATAATTTAAAGTACACGTGTATATATATAAATACTATGGGGTACCCCCTGCTCGCTTCGCTTTGCAACCCACAGACGTAAATAAAGAATATGACATATAATGAGAGATATCTGTACGTTAAAAATAGCGCAGAGCGAAGCTTTTGAAATTACGGCTCCTTCACTGAAAAAAATATAATGCAGTCACTGCAGGAAACTCAACACAGTAGTTCCATGCACGTGTAAATGTAGCGACTGCATGGATTCTATGCACTCACTGTATGAAATCCATGTAGTCGTTCTATCTATAGACCTAAATGTAACTGTTACATGTAAGCGCTCCGACATCGCATCTTCGAATGCGCAGTCGAGTACCATAACCTAAAAAATCATCGTTCTCGTCGATAGCGTGAAGTCTTTTTTGATGTGTAATGTTAGTAAAAAAGGGATTTTAGAGGTTTTTATTGAATTATGGTACTCTAGTGCATGCAATTGTTAAAAAAAATTGTTGCTGCTGCCTGGGCCCTCACATGTAACTGTTGCATGAAATTCCATGCACTCAGTGCATGAAATTTCACGCAGTCGCTACATTAGGACGTGCATGGAACCACAGCATTGAATTTCATGCAGTGGCTCTATTTAATTTTTTTCAGTGTTCGGGACGAGCACCTCAAAACAGTTAAAAACCTTAAGGGGCAGTGAAAGTAGATAATTTTTTATTCCTTGTTTATTAATTTTTTCAATAACTTATTTATCAATATAAAAAAAATAAAAAATAAAATCGGTACCAGCAAAGTTTCTTGGACTTGATCAACATAATATGAATCATTCTGCAAAATTTTGAAATCGAAGTTTTAATTATTTTCGGTTTACCATTGTCAGTCATTTTCACAAAACACTGTTTTTCAAGCAAAATTTCGATAAAATACGGCTGACAAGGTTTTTCCAAATGTAATCAAAATTTTGATTTGAAATTTGGCAGAAAGTTCCATTACTTGTATATCTAGTGCAAATATCTCTTTATTTTCAATAATATTGTTTACTGTTTAAGTTTGAGATCAATATTTAAGTTATTTTAGTTCTTCTTTAAAACAATATCTTTGATCTGATTTTGATAGTTCTTATATATTATTATTTTTTTTTTGAAACCAAATATTATTATTGAAAATGAAGAGATACTTGCACTAGATATACAAGTAATGGAATTTTTTGCCAAATTTCAAATCAAAATTTTGATTACATTTGGAAAAACCTTGTCAGCCGTATTTTATCGAAATTTTGCTTGAAAAACAGTGTTTTGTGAAAATGACTGACAATGGTAAACCGAAAATAATTAAAACTTCGATTTCAAAATTTTGCAGAATGATTCATATTATGTTGATCAAGTGCAAGAAAGTTTGCTGGTACCGATTTTATTTTTTATTTTTTTATAATGACAAATTAGTTATGAAAAAAATTAATAAAGAAATAATAAAAAATTATCCACTTTCACTGCCCCTTAAATTAAGCACCTTTTTCTAGCTACTCCCGGAGGAGCTATTGAAATTGTGGCTCCTGCGGGAGGAGCATTTTAAATTATGGCACCTCCAGAAGTAGCATTTCAAAACCGTTAAAAAACATTATATTTACTATATTATATTATAGGACTTTACAATAAAATATAGGAAATTATATGTAATATACGTATAAACACTCACTCGCTTCCGCTCGGGTCGCAACATGGCGGCCGGCTGCGTATTGGCCGATCGCGCATGGGAGTACCTACATAACCGTTCTTTTTGCTTTAATCGGAAGAAATCAAGTCATAAAACTTGTGATAAATGATGTTAAAAAAGTGCATAAATCACTCATAACTATTGTGTGCTGTAGAGGCAAATCTTAGTCCCTCGGTGAATAATATACCATACAAAAGATAATAAAATTATGTTATTGTTTCGTTAATTTATTTATTTGACAGTTTCTATATAATTTTGTTTCCATTAAACTAATTTATTTTTTGTAAATTTTTCAGTAAAACGTTAAGAAACAAACTTTTAACAAAAGTTTATTATGTGTATTAAATTGTTACTGAAAAAAATTTTTTTTAAGACTTAATTCTTTTTGTTTATTTATCCATGTTCTTTTTCATTGAATCATATAAGTAATGAAGAGCTAAGTTAATAAAAACTTTGTAAATTCTAAGCAATTCGAAATTTTATTCAATCTCAATAGTTGAAAAATTTATTAATCCTAATGATGGTTTTTGTAAAATTAAAAGTCACTCTTATTCGAGTGATCGAAGTTCTCTTTAGTGAAGTGGATTTTCACTCAAACCGGACAGCCTCACTTTTTACTTGCGGTTGTGGAAATCCACTTGATTCGAGTGGAAATTCACTCTCAATTTTCTTCGGAGGGTAATGTCTCTCCATCGTACAGGTATCTCCTCATTGGACTTCTCCCAAGAATTCCCCCATCGCTTTGACCACCATATGCACCAACATCAACCATTGTAAATTCATAGCGGTGATTGCAGACAGCAAGAACATTAATGCTGTAATATTTTTTATAGTTGTAATAAAGAGACCCAGAGTTTTTAGGTTTAATTAATTCTATTTGGGCCCCATCTACAGCACCACAACAGTGAGGGAGGTTACAATCTTTGCAAACCCTTCTGCAATGTTTCTCCAAACAGGTGTAGTTGGAGTTCGCAAATACAGTGGAGCCAGTCACTGGATGCCAGTGCTTTAAAAATAGCACTCATTGTACTTTTTATTATTTTATAAATTGTGCTTTCACTGATTCTGAAGGCTACTGCCAATGAAAAAATATTGTCCCCTGAGGCAAAATACCTGAAATATAATTAAATAAAATAAAATGATAATCAAAAAGAATAGTTTATTTTTCTGAGAAAAAATTACCTGATGGTTGTGGCTAGTCTCTCTTCAGCTTTTGGGACATTATAGCGAGGTTTTAAAATTATGATTTTGGGCTCCACCAAATACAATAATTGATTAAAGGTTTCTAAGGACATTCGTGTGTATTTGAAAAAACATTTCGGATCAGATTTCATCTCTTGAAAGACGGTGAAATAGTGACCAAATAATACTCTTCTTTTATACAGAGCTCGCCTATAACATACTCTATTAATCCATCTTTTCCTTTTTTCAAATATTAATGCATCATAAAATTTTTTGATGTCAGCTTCGAGTTGCACGAAACACTTGCGCAGTTGTTGTTGATTCTTCATTTTTATCTAGATTTTATTAACTTTTATTTTACTGGTTCACAAACAACATTAACACTCGAGAGTATTTCGGAGCAAACGATTCGATTGAAGAGTAAACATAACCTTCGAGAACGCGCCGAGCCGTTGGGTGTCCGTAAGCAGCCGTAAGGAGCCGTAAGCGGCCGTAAGCAACTTTCTTACGGCAACGGGTTATTCATGTGGTCTCCTTTACATTTTTAGAGAATATAGAATATAATGTTTATATCAAAGAAAATCACATTGTAAAAGTAAAATAAATTTCAATAATTACAACGTGATAAATAGGTATTTGCTAAAACTTCAATTTCCACGTGTATTTTCCTATAAGAATAAAAAAAACGCGGTTGGCAAGGTTAAATATTATTTTTTAAAGTTTGAAAATCTCAGTCTTGTTCTTTACATGATTTTACATCATATTTTCAAGAAACCTAAAAAAAAATTTTTTGAATTTCGGTCCACCCTAATATATAAAATGAAAAGTAGATTTATAGTACTTCTGGACATTTTAACCTGAAAATCGGATCTTCAATTCGTGTTTTTGATTACTCGTACTATAATATACGATTCAGTGGTCAGTGCATGATATGTAGACTGTATAACGCGTTTATTTCCCCGCTACAACGTTTGAATGTTACGCACATCGCACTTCCCTGTTGCGTATAGTCTAATAATCATACTTTCTCTTGGTGTGATAATAGTTGCAAACACCCCGCCATTTCAATTGCCACTTATCACTCTAAATTTGGTCTAAAGTACTCCGATTATTGTCAACATCATAAGTGTTTTTATCCATAATAATGGAAAGAATCATTTTTGTTATTTCGATGATCACACGTTTCAGCAGGCTCTTGGTCAGATAAAAGCTAAACTTGAAGACAGAAACGATGACTTTTAAATAAAACTAAAATAATATTTTGTGTGATTTTTATACAGAATACAAAGAGAACGAGGAAGTGACAGGCTACGAGACGTCAGATGACGAGAGCTGCGATAGAGAGAGTCAGGACTTCGATACCATGAGTTCTTGCAGGAGTCGAGCTCCCAGCTGCTGCTCCGTAACCACTGTGGCCAATGACGATTTTGAGTTCTTTCAACGAAAAGGCACCAAGGTATGTTTTTTTTTACGAAGGTTTTCTTTTATTTATTGGCATGATCACAACCAGCTTGTGCTACTAATGCATAATTATGTATTTTCAAACTGTAAAAGCAGATTTATGCAGCCTGTCTACTCCGCACAAAAGTCAAAAATGGCTTTTTATTAGTATTTTTAAAGGAAATGACCTAATTTATGATTGAAAAACTGATGTTTGAAAAATATAATTTTCATGATTTCACGAATTAAAATAGATGCTTCTTCGGTTTTAAAAGTTAACAACAATAATCGTTAAAACCGTTCTTGAAAAAAACCTTCTCTTTTTACTAAATCACTGAGATGAAAAAAAAATCCAATTAAAGAGTTACATGCAGAACTGTAGTACGACCCAATGAATAAATTCTCGGCTTACGAAAAATGTTCAATAAATACCAACATTCACTCACGGTTCTCCCATTCCCTCCGATGATTAATTTACATGCTCGTGAACATCCTTGACTTTTCGCGTTGAGTAACTCGTCACTTAACTCACTGCGATGACAATGTAACTCTCCTCTCCTTTTTTCTTTTTCTTTTATTATGCAGATGCGGTTGTCACGTCCTGTGGTTTTCACGCTCAGACGACCAGTTGCCATCAGTTAGCATTTTTGTTCCACCAAACAATAACAGAAGAAATGATACGAGCCTGAACTTGAAATTTTAAAAGCATTGAGTAGGTGTCTGATTAAAGAATTAGGTTTTTCAGCAACTGCATTTTTATTACAGTTTTACTATAAGCTAAAGTTTATCGTGTGGAGTGGAATTATTTGAATAATCGTTAGGTCAGTCTCGAGAAACTCGATTTTTCAAGTCAATTTTAAGTTAAATTTTCAAACTTTTGTGCTTTTCAACCGGTTTTTGAAACAGTATAAATTAAAATCTTTAACCGCAATTTCAGTATTTAATAATTGCAATTAATCATTATTGTAATAGCAACTGTACAATCCATGAAAGACAATTCTGAAAAATTAAAAGGTATTAATTAATTTATTAGATTTTGAAAGCTGTCTTTTTTACGTGTTTCCGGTCATTGATTTTTGTTTGTTTGTTTGTTTTTTTTTTTTATGCATGACTATTATACATTCAAGTATAAGATTTAGGGTTTCGCATAGTGTTTTTTAAAAAATAGTCGTCTCTGAAGAATTAACAGATTATTGAAAGCAAAACAAAAATCAGTTTTATTTCGTACTCCACTAGTTAAGGAGGCTTGGCAGCGTAGGGGTCGTACCTAGCGGGGGCCCTTGCGGGTGCATGAAATTGAAAATAAGAAAAAAAGTATTTTTTTTATTTATTTTTATTAGTGAGTGATTATTTATCATTTTTAAACATATTAAAACAAAATTTAAGATAAAAAATTTTTAAAAACGTTGAAAAATTGCATGTTTTGAAGGTTATGTACCGCAATTTTCTATTTTTCTATGTTAAAAGAAAAATTCTAAACTGATTTTTTTCTCGAAAACGAGTCCGACAACCATTGTTGTGTGAAATAGGAAAGTTGTTTGTCTTACTTCAAGGAATCTACAGGAATTTTTTGGGTTCTTACTTTTGGATTTTGAAAAACCTGCCAAGCCTCCTTAAGAGCATATTTTTTTTTAAATATCTCTAAAAATTTGGAGTAGTTTTAAGAGCGAATTATGAAAAACCAACTGTCTGATTATTATTAAATTTTTATACTCGTTTTGAATTTATTTGAAAGGTGTAAAAATTTTCCACCAGTCACAATGGAATGACTGATCAATATTTTAAGATAAATCAATAGAAAACAAAAAACGCAGTATATTATCACGATCTTGTTTAAATATTTTATTTTAAGATAGAGTAAAGTTTCAATCCTGCTTTATTGCAGTAGCTCTGTAGAGAGTTTTATCCGGGATTTACTTTATAGGTAACATTCAAGTCTCGATTATAAATATATTCATTAATTGATGAACTTGCTATTGATTGAATGTTGTCTTTTAAATGTTTATTTATTTATTGCCCAATAGATGATTACTTTTAAGTAGAATCTACTTGGCCTAGAGTGATTTTAAATTTGTATTGGTTTTCAGGAACTATCAAGTCCGGGGTCACGTCTACTGGAAAGCAAGACCAGCATGCGGTGCTTCACGCCACGCATAATCGAGGCCAATCACTTTGAAACTCCAATAAACCCTAGCATCAAGCTAACTAACAATAGCCACAAAAATAACAACAACAACAACAATAATCATCATCGTCATAATGTTCAGCAAAACATCAACAAAAACAATATGTGTAATTTGAAACCCGTGATACAGTCGTATCAGCTAAAGAAGAAGAAAAAGATGAGTCCGGGTTACTCGTTGAATGACCTTGACAAGTTTAACGGGTCGCCAGTGATTGTCACCTCGCCAGTCTCCAAAGTTCCAACTCTCTCTATCGAGAGTCTTAAGAGCATCTTGAGGAGTTCTGACATCAGTTACCTCGATAATGGGGAAATCTGCAGACATGACATTGGTGGTTCGGCTCCTGATTTCAAAAAAATCTTCGTCACAGAGTTTATTTAATTATTTTGTTAGAATCCATCTACCTATATAACTAATTTTGATTTTATTTCTTTGATTTATGATTTCATCATTATAATTTTTTAACTTTTTCGAATGATTTGAAATTTTAGAGACACCCTAGGTATATAATACAATAACCCGATTACTATTTACGTAAACGTAAAAAAATTTTTTTTATCATAAACTTAATAGTAATGAATATATTTATATAATTTAGAGTAAGTTTGGATCTTTTTATCCTCTATCAATAATTAATAATTTATTTAATCATTTAAGTTTTCTTAAACGTGTGAATAGTATAATCAAAGGTAAAGGACCCGATTGTGGACCCCAAAAATCACAACTTTCGGGGTTTTTGAATTTTATAGAAAAAACCAAGCAAGTGAGGTTAATTTTTTTTGTACATACTTAATTTTAGTGGTCTTAAGAATCAAAATCAATTTTTTTTATTGAAAAATTTTATTTATTTAAAGAGTAATTAATGTTTAAAGTAGAGAAATTTTGGACCGTATTTTTGAGACTGTGTGTCAAAGTACCCCGATTAATGGACCTTTTTTACATGCGATATCCCCTTAACGTTTTTCTTACCCCAATTAATGGACCCTGTGATTTTATTCCAAACTATTGACTTTTGAGGTTACGATTTTTGTTGACATTGAAGTTAAAAGTAGTTACAGTTTTCATTGACAAAAGTAATTTAACCACATTAAAAGATTTATAAAGCTGATATTTTAGTGTATAAAACTCGGTATGAAAGCCAAAACTAACGTCTCATTAATTGGGGTACTCGGGGTTTCATTTAAAGGTTCGTATTAATGGACCGCTGCTCTTCAGGACCATTAATTGGGGTACCTTGAGACTAGGGCCCAATTATGAGAACTGCATTATTTATTTAAAAATTTTCATTTTTAACTTACAAAATTGATACTATACTTATTTTTGAAGTCTAAGCTTTTCATTGATCAGTGATACATTGCGTAAATAAATAAAGTATGCCTAGAAATTCAAGATTGAAAGTTGCTTGATTCGCTGCAACGAGAACACCAACCTAACCCTCGAGTCAACCAACATTGTGACTTCAAAAATAAAACGGAATTATTAACGTAAACTTGAAAAAAAATTTCGAAATATTCTTTGATAACTTAAGTTTATTTTAAAATAGTTTTATGCCGATATTTGCATTAAAAAAAATATTTAAAAATGATTTTTGCTGAAGGGGACCATTAATTGGGGTAAGGGGTCCACAATTGGGTCCTTTACCTAATATTTCTGGAGTATAAGATTTGTAAATATAAATATACTACTCGCTCCGCTCGTGACCCCCGATTTAAATTTTTAAATAGTTTAAAATGAATAAAAAGTTGACTTTAACTTTATCTTTAATTTAAACTACAAATTTTTAAAACAATAACTTTTTTTTTTTTAAATGTATTTTCAGATGTTCTTCACAGTAAAAATGATTTTGACAATTTGAACAGATGAATTTCATTAGTTTTCCATGGACTGTTTATAAATGTTTTTCTAATTCCGGCTTTTTTTTCAAAATTTTTTTAAATTTCGAGGCATGCTTAAAATCGAGAACCTACGCACTAGTGGTATAAATTATGATTATGTTGTTGAGTGATGAGTAAAGTTTTATTTTGGCTGCGCCTCACGAAAAAAAATGCCTTTCAAATATATAATATAGTAATATATATAACTTACTAAGTAATAATTCCTATCAAATGAGGTGTATTTATTTTAAATGAACAATGAGTTTGACATTTTTATACATTGGATTCGTTTTATCGGATTTTAAAATAAACATACAGATATTTTTTTATGAATTAGTTTTTTGATATTTCAAAATCAATTAAAAATGATAGCTCTCCCAAAGATATACCTGTTCATGTAAAGATTCATATTAATATTTCTATTGTTTCAAATTTTCGAAGAATAAAAAGCTTATTTTACACCAACTAAGTTTAAATTTGAGTTCAAGAAAAAAAGTATCAATTTGACAAAATTTATTGAGATATTTGAAATTTATTCAGGTTTGAAGGGCCTACATAATGTTACGTTAGCATAATAACAAAATATGGAATCTTATTCTTGTTCTAATTGATCATTTGAAAAAATTGTATCATTTGTAAAATAACGCATTGGTAATTATTTATTATATATTCAGTGACATACAGGCGAAGTAATAAAAATAAAGATAACAACTATGGTGTTTAAATAAACAGATTAATTACGTCAATAATATAACGTTTCTTTTTTTCGTATGATTAGTACATGTTTGATATGTATAGTTGACTTTCCAGTGAAACGGGCTTATATTGTAATTATATTGTTATTTAAGGTGAGTTAAAAATATAATCAACCATTGTAAATACTTAGTCTTGTACATTTGTATTGTAGTAATAATTAATTTTTTTAAATTGTATACATTGTAAAAGTTATAACACGAAAATAAACATATATATTTATTTATAATTAATTAAATGAGTTATTTTTGAAAATTCTATTTCTTATTTTTGGAGTAATTTTTGATCGATAATGTTGACAAAGCAAAAATATTAAAAAAAAAAAAAAAAAAAAATCCAACGCAAAAATCTCTAAATAAAAATCCATCCAATTAGATATTCTTTTTAAATTTAAAATAACCCTTTTTCATCCGAAATAACCTTATTATTATTATTTTTCGGTCACCAACCAATTATCGGCGCTTTATTCGTGCTGTTTTCTGACCAAATAACAGGTGTATATAGATAGATAAATAAGTTTTATTAAATGTACATTATGTTGTACAAAATAACATTACATATCGTTTGCAACCTGCAACTAAGTTCAGTTCGATATTTTTGTGGTTTATATATTAAAAAAGTTGTTTTTTTTAAATAATAAAGATTCTCATTTTATTCTAGAATTCTACAAAGAAATTTAGTCCATTTATTGAAACAAAGTAGTCAATTATTCAAAAATTATTGCAAAAATTTCTTAAACGCAAATCAAATTTTGAATTTAACATTCTCAACCAATCAAATCAATTATAAAATGAAGATATTCGAACATGCTTCATCATTATCAAGATGGATTAAAAAAAAAAAAAGCATTCATTGAAAATCAAAGTTAAGAATTTGTTCTAATTCATAATATTTGAAATAAAAAATTTTTAGCGTTGATTGATAGATTTTTCGATCGTTAATCGATCAAAATAAAAATCAGTTCTATATCGTGTCCTACCGGTCGCGGCTCCTATTTTGTTGAAAATTCCTCAAAAAATTTGAAATAATTTAAAAAGTCATTAATGAATATTAATCCACGCGCTCACAGCTTTCTAATCATCACATAATTATCGATAAATAATATTTTTTAATTAATTACAATTTGTTTGAAAGGGATACAAATTTCCACTCGGTCACAATGGAATGACCTATAAGTAAATAAAACGAATAGTATATTACACACCGGGCGCTGGAAAAGTATTGGCCAGCCCTAGCAAACCCAAATTGACGCCCGAGCCGAAGGCGAGGGTGGCAAAGGTTTGCTAGGGGTTGGCTAATACTTTTCCTGCGTTGTGTGTAATGTTTTTTTCATTACGACGGGAGGAAAACCCAAAGTCCCGCTCCGATCCGGGGAGGGAATTTGGTGTTTTCGTCCCGGAGGTATGAAAAAGAACTTTTTTCGAATTAAAAAAAAAATTATTTCTTAAGAAAAAATATCAATAATAATAAAATAATTAGTTATAATATTCACTACAACTATTATAAATAGAGTTTTAATATTAATTTTAATATTCTCAAAGATAACTAACTAATTTGTAAGCAGCTATGTTATTCAACTCAAAAATTAGTGTATTTAAAAACAAACCCAACCTCAAACCATAAATTCAAAAAACGCTTTTACGGCAGCTGATTTATTAAAAAAAAAAAAAAAACCCAATTGCCGTCCATTGCTACCGCGCTTTAGGTCTTAATTTTGCAAACCGTGATCCTGTTAAATAGTTGAGATAAAATAAGGCTGGTCGATCTTTTATGATGAATATATTGCGAGCTTGGTAAGGAAATTTTTATCATATTGATAACCACGTAAATATTGTGATAAATGTGATCAGACGCGAAAAAGATAATAGAGTTATGAGCCTATCGAACGCAATATTTATTTCTGTCTTATCGAAGTCTAATGGAAAAGCTATTTTTTTTTTTTTTTACTCGAACCTGGCTTTGGACAAAGTTTTACAACCTAGTAACTGCATCCGTAGCAAGCGCTGCAAAGGAAAATAGATGCAAAAAATTCCGCGCTACAGCTAGCACGCTACCTACTGCTATGTACAAGGAGAAAGTATCGGAAGAGTTAGACGCTGATACGGACCTGCGGACTGCGGTAGCGTGCGCAGAGATCAGGCTAACGGAATTTGATGCGCTTTGGTTTTGCGGGTGCGTAAGTACAGGTACAGTGAAGTGCAGAACGCATACATAACATGTTACTTTATTAAATACCTGCAGCTGTTGCTGATACGCGACTAATTAGGTTTTTTTCATCCATCTATTCGCGTTTGGATGAAACACTGTAGGTGTACTCTTTGCAAAATTATTAGGCATGCCTATTGCCTAATTGATAGAATGCTTCATTCAGGTCAACAATTAAATTTGTAATTTCGTCGGTTTAGAGTAAGAATTAGGCTCCTATCTCAGCGGTCTAACGTAAAAAGCTACTACTTACCTCAGGGGGCCAGTGTAAAAAGCTATTATTTTACGAGCTGGGTTTGAAAACTACTACGCCATGGGAAAAAAATGACATTAAATTATTTATTTGTTATTTTTTTTTTAACTCACGGATTGAACTTATGATAAAAGTTAAATTTTGTTTAGCCATGATTTAATCAAGAATCTTAAAATAAAAACTATACATCCAAAAGCAAACTTCAATGGATGTAAGTGTTGATCGAATTCTCGATCGTCCTCTCTCGATTGTTGAGCAAAATTATTCATTTTTCTTGCAGTCGCAAGGTGATCCGTGGAGAGGAATTATAAATAAATATAAAAAATTATTTATTTTTTAATATTGAGCAACGTTTCGTCTACTGGTTTGTAGACCTCTTCAGGCTCTGTAATTTATTTAAAACATAATTGTACAACAAACACATATCTTGATACACAATATTACAATAAAACACAATTTTTTACCTAGTTGAAATTAGTCTTAGCTCTCGCCGAGCAAGTTGTCGAATGAAAAATAAAAAAATATTAAAAATAAAATATTACGAAGAAAATATTAAAAAATAAATAATTTTTTATATTTATTTATAATTCCTCTCCACGGATCACCTTGCGACTGCAAGAAAAATGAATAATTTTGCAAACTTCAATTTTTTCCAAGTTAAAAAAAAAATTTGATGTAATTTCTCAATTTAAATGAGAAGATCGACAAGATTTATACGTCACCGAGTGATACATTCCATCAACAATGTATAAATTTCATATTATAAATAACTGAATCATATAATTTACATAACTATAGAATTGAGGTAAATTCTTACAAAATGGTGTACAAGTGCAACTTAATAATAATACAAATTTCAAAAGGTAAAAGTTTTTCAAAGTAAACATAACTGTGCATAGAAGTACTGTAAGAAATAATGTAATAATAATGTAGTAATAATGGAATTCAAAAATATATAATTTTAAATTAAAATATAGTTTTTTTTTTTTTTTTTTTTTTTTTTTCTTTGCTACGCGTTTACTACTGCGTACTGTTCAATTTTTAAGTTAATTTTCTAGTACATATTGGTCAATTCTACAGTATTATAATTTATCATTCATTTTAAATCTCATTAATGAACCCTGCGAGAAATTTCCGCCAGAATATTGCCAGACAGTGGGCAGATTTAGCGAAATTGGGCAGAAATTTAGTAGGGTTAATCGCCAGATTCTTGACAGAAGGCCACTGCTTTACGCATAGGGATTCTGGCGAGCTATAACGTAAACCTTTTTATTTTAAATTGTAACATTTATTATTAACAAAAATATGTTCAGTATCATAACTTGACTCTGAAATTTTTCTTTTTTTTTTTTCTTATGTTGAACATTTTTCTCATCCATTTTGATGTAATTTTAAAATATTATTCACACAATACCAGCCCTGCTGTATAGCCACATGTGTGGACCACACGTATGTGACACACGTGTGGCATACGTGTGCCACACGTACAATGGACTTGAACAAATTTTTTTTCTTTTGCTAAATATTTTAACACCTATGGAGTCAGGGTGGAGACCTAGTGCATAGGATAGCGATTACAACCTGGACATGATGTGGTATCCTGGTGATACTGACGTCTTGGAGATGATTTCCCCAGGAAGTTTGGACTCCGGAGGGGTCAGGCTGAATACCTGGTGCACCTGGTGATACTTACGCCTTGGAGATGATTTCCTCAGGAAGTTTGGACTCCGGAGGGGCCAGGGCGGATACCTGGTGCACCTGGTTATACTGAGGCCTTGGAGATGATTTCCCCAGGAAGTTTGGACTCCGGGGGGGGGGGGGTCAGGGCGGACACCTGGGGCACCTGATGATACTTACGCCTTGGAGATGGTTTCCTCAGGAAGTTTGGACTCCGGAGGGGCCAGGGCGGATACCTGGTGCACCTGGTAATACTTACGCCTTGGAGATAATTTCCCCAGGAAGTTTGGACTCCGGAGAGGTCAGGCTGAACACCTGGTGCACATGGTGATACTTACGCCTTGGAGATGATTTCCTCAGGAAGTTTGGACTCCGGGGGGGTCAGGGTGGACACCTGGTGCACCTGGTGATACTTACGCCTTGGAGATGATTTTCTCAGAAAGTTTTGATCCCAGTAGGTTCACATCATCAAGTTTACTATTAGGATAGCATCTTCAGAGTGTGGTTATTACCGGGTACACCAAGTATTTTCCCTGGCCCATCCAGGGTCAAAATTTCTTGATAAAATCATCTCTAAGGCGAAAGTATCACCAGGTGCACCAGGTGTCCGCCCTGGCCCCTCCGGAGTCAAAACTTTCTAGGGAAATCATCTCCAAGGCCTCAGTATAACCAGGTGCACCAAGCATCCGCCCTGGCCCCTCTGGAGTCAAAACTTCCTGGGGAAATCATCTCCAGGTTGTAATCGCTATCTTATGCGCTAGGTCACTGCCCTGACTCCATAGGTGTTAAAATATTTAGCAAAAGAAAAAAAATTTGTTCAAGTCCATTGTACGTGTGGCTATACAGCAGGGAGAGGTTAGGATTTTCAAACAGCAAGCATGATTCATCGATTAAAATTATATTTTTATAAAATTATTTGGTTATTTTTTATCAATTTTGTAACATCGGAGCTACATGCTGCTGCTCCGATTTGTAAACTAACCTCTCATCAACGCATCTAGGTACATATACATATGTATATATATATATATATATATATATATACATGCATAAAATAATAAGCTTGACAGAATTTTACGGTAACGGTAAAATTTATTGTAACAACGATGATGGTAAAAACATTGTAATTTATCAAATTTATCAGCTAAAACGTTTAGTCGTGCTAATAAAAATTTTTCATCGTCTGTTAAAATTGATGTTTCTTTTAATTTTTCAATTATTTTTAAAATAGTAGTTACTTCTTTAGGTTTGGAAATATTTTTTGCAGATGTTTTTTTACAAAAAAAGCAAGATTTTGAAAAGTCAAAATTTTTGGCTACATTTATACTATCTCGACGAGCCGCATTGGTGTCTTTCATTTTTCCAACTGCTACTTCGATACTATTACTTTGCACCTAATTTATACTCAGTAGTAGGTGTAAGGTCCTTGAAATCAATTATGCAGGTTTTATTATAATCAAATGTTTCTGTAGTCCCTGCAGTTTCTTCAACGTCAACATCCATGTCTGCACTTTGACTTTAAACAAAATTTATCTTAAAACTTGAGAACGCAAACCACATTCGACAACGATAATCTCCTAAATGGAGGGAAACCAAGAGAGCGTATAAGGTAAACTCTGCTCTAAAAGAGCAGCTGCTACAAATCTGTGACTACTGTGAGCACCAGTACCATGCTAAGTCACAGCTACGCGCCAAAACCAGCCTACTTCTCTTCGACGAAACAGACCTGCCCAAATGTCAGCATTCGAATGTTAACGTTTCGAAATGACATTTTAGATGAAATTTTATTTTAATATAATTTACACGAATCGTAAAAATTTTTATAATATAATTTTTATAATTATTATAATATAATTTTTATAATTATTATAATATAATTTTTATAATTATTATAATATAATTTTTATAATTATTATAATATAATTTTTTCGTTTATAAATGATGAATAAGATTTAAAATGAATGATGAATTATAATACTGTAGAATTAACCAATATGTGCTAAAAAATTAACATAAAAATTGAACAGTACTGTGGTATTTTGAATGTTCAGGCACGTCAAGTTACCAGCTTGGCGGGCGGTTGAATTTGACTTAAGCGTGTTTAATATTGGTGAGTGAGAAAAGGGGTATTTGTAAATAATAAAAACACTTGTTTAGTTAACTGTTGGCGGTGGATTTATGTACAACACCATCAACAGGCCATAGACTGCAGCAGCAGCACTAGCACCGCTCCGCGAGCGCTTGGCTAGTCGACCACCTGATTAGGTCAGTAGTCCTACGTCTACCGTAGCGTGTGCATGCCACCCTGCGTAAGAATAACCGAGGTGAATAAAAATAAAGTTTTGAGTGTACCGAGTACTTCCCGTGTAGTCATTGTTGTTTACCCGTAAACCCTCCTGTTCCTACACTGAGACGTCAACAGGTTTTGGAGCCCAGCACCGTTTGAAATACTGCTTAAGTGACAGGAGGCGAGGGTGACACAGTGCCGGAGAAAGAACAACACGTTCTCGCGGGCGCGCGTGACTCGTTACCTTAGTGCAAATAAAGAAAGAGCGAACGAGATAATTCGTGTTTCTTTCGGTTTCGTTGAGTGAACTGTGTCTGTAAGTGAAAAAAAAAAAATTGAGCATTCGTCGGAAATTTGAAGATTTTTCGACGTCGCAAGAAATTTTTTTCTCCCGAGTTTTTGAGGATTCTTCGAGGACGGACGAGGACCGGTATTCTCCATGGACGATCGCTGGAACAAATACATGAGAGAGGAGTAAGTTTTTTTCTAATTTACTGCGGAAAACGAGGAATAGATAGAGGGAAATTTTGAGTTGGGAGGGAGTTTAGAAACAAAGGGAAAGAGAGAGAGAGAGAGAGTTTTTGGGGAGCCGCGCGGCAAAGCGCCGCTGTAGGTTTCAACCTGCACGCTGCGGCGAGAGAGGGGAGGTAATTCCTGGAAAGAGAGATTTAAGACGCGCTCGAATTCTTTTCTTTCTTACGCTGCAATGCAAAACTCGGGATTTTGGTTTTTCTAGGTGCGTGATAACACGCTCGACTCGTTTTTTTGCACGACGTGAAAAGTCAGCTGTGCTGCTTACGTTTTTTTCCCTTGGCGAGAAATTAACTGCCGTGCAATTTTTTTTCGTTTCTCTCTCTCATTCAAGAATTTTGTTGCAAGCTATAGTTGTTGTTTGATGCGTAAATTTTTTTTCCACGTTTTTTTCTTTTCTCAGCTGTGCTGGTTAAAGAATTAAATTTTTTTTTCTCAGATTTTGAGGGAAATTCTTTGAATTTCATGAGGGAATAAAGAATCCTTTAAATCAGAAAATAGTGAAAAATTGAGATAGAGGACTAAATTAAAAAGCATGTGTGCCTGAGAATCGTTTTTTTTTGAGGAAATTTTATTGCGTTAAACAAAAGCGATAATAGAGAGTGAAAAAAATATATACGATTCTTATAAAACATTTTTTTATGTTTTAAGTGGACAATATTCGGAGAGGATCATTGCGTGTTGTGAGCGCTCGTGTACGCCGTGCGATTGAATAAGATCGTGCACACAAGCAAGAGGTGTGCAAGCAGCACGTACTGGTCTTTGAAGATTTTGTCTAAAAATTAAATTGAACTAGTTTTTTAGCTGTGTCAAAACTAGTGATTTTAATTGTAAACCCGGAGGAATAATTGAATGTTTTTTATAATTAGAGCTTTGAGGAAGCTGAAGTTGGAACACGCTACAAAGAGGTATTTCGAGCTTGTACGAATCCAACACCCCGAGCACATGAGCTTGGACGATCAAACGGGTGAACCAAAAGTCGTGGTACCGGCTGATGTTGATCTTCAGGCCTGGGATCAGGTCATACAAGGTGATTTTTTTTGAAAAAAAAAATTTTTTTCCGTCCTTGTTGACTGCATGCTTGAATATTTTTCTTTCCAAGCAATTAAAACTTGAGTTTAATGAGTTTGTGGTACCACACATATTTTGAGTTGAGGTAAAAACATTCATTTGAGTTGTTTTAATTACAGAGGCCAAGGAAAGATCGAGGAAACGTTTAGAGGAGAGGAGAGCTATGGAGGAACGATTCAATGAGGCGATGGACAGGGTAGAAAATTCGAGTTCTGCTCTGCAGGAAAATCAAAAGTCGTCGCCCGGCGTGGGTGAGTCTATGGAGGTAGACAACCTCGAGGCTGCAGAGACAACCTTGAAAGACTCCACTACAACTCACGCCACAAAAACAACAACTGAAATAACAACTGCTGCAACAGCGACCGTAACGACGTCGACAGTCACGCCATCAACTTTGCTCGCCCCTCTTTCAGCGAGCGCCAGTCCATTCGTTCCTTCAGGAGGGTTAAACCCGTCTGAGGAGATGTTGTCACCTGATGGAACTCCTGTGCGAATGGGACACACAACCGTGCGACGATCCGAGGAAGTGATCATCGACTTGGAGCCTTTGCTGAAAGTGGTTGAGGAAACGAACAAACTAGCAAATGCTCAGCGCGATTTGGTCAACACGCAGGTCGAGAACTCGAAAGTCATAACACTCGCTTTGGCGGAGCTGAACACCCAGTCAGAGAAGACCGTAAAATGTTTGGACTTGCTTCGCTCTAACTCCGAGTTCTCAGCCAAGGCCAATACTGATTTGATAGTCATATTGGACAAAATTAAAGATCTTCTGCCGCAAACCGGAGAAAGACAGGATGCGTTGACACAGGTAAATCCTTTACTTTCTTCTACCTTGATACCGCCAAACCCAAATCGCGTACCGCCGAATGATACCTCCTTCTCGGAAAGAGATGATGATGATAGGAGCACAGTATCCTTGGGATTATACCAAGGTAGAGATCCCGTAAGCGACAGTATACTGAAGCTGTGTGATACTTTTTCGAAAAACCAGAGTGGAGGTAAATCGTCGGTTTCGAGGAATTATGTTTTGACTATAAAATCCAATATGGAGATCTGGCTTGAAAAGCTGAGAGCAGAGTTAAAAGCTGCAGATTTGTTAGACATAATTCTGGAAAAACCGACGACTCACCTAGAGGATATTCCAGAGGTTAAACAGAAAAGAGAGGAGTCTGTTCGCGATATAATTATTAGTCGAATAGATGAACACTATCACAGAAGGGTGATTGGCATTGAGAATCCGAAAGAAGTTCTGAGGATACTGAGAGAATCAAGGAAACTTGAAACCAATGTCACTCACACTTCTGTGAGAGCGAGGATCTATGACCTGAGGATGAAACCCAGAGAAAAAGTCTCTGAATTTATCAATAGGTACGAGGACATTATTACTGAATATGAAAATAGCCCAGAGGCAGTTAAATTTACTGAAATAGAGAAAAGGGCAACTCTAGTGAGAGCAGTTTCTGGAATTTTTCCAGAGCTCGCACAAGCCAATAATACTCTATCTATGAATTATAGAGAAGAAATGAGCTACAGTAATATGATTTCTTATCTGTTTAAGACCGAGGCTACGAGGAACGAGGTACAAACAGTCAGTGCCCACGCAGCAAGAGCACCCGAGGATATGGCATATCAAAAATGCCATCGCTGTGAAAAATATGGTCATTGGCAGAGGGAGTGCTCTCTGGCAAAGAGTAATCCATGGTGGTGCCGATACTGTAAAGCTAACACCAACCATAAAGGGGACATGTGCCCCAAAAAGCAAGGTAAGAATGGAGACCATTCTATGCATGTTTCTAGAGGTGGAGGTGGTCGCGGCGGTTCGAGAGGCGGGGGTAGAGGTGGCTCTCATGGTGGGAGAGGTGGGGATAAATCTAGAGGAGTAGATAAAAACAAACCCGGTTGAGTAAACAAAAAGAAGAAGAACAAAAACAAAGACTCAGAGAAAGGGAAGGATGAGTGTCAAGGTATGTTAAATCGTTTAATCTTCAGCGAAAATGCATGTAATTCGGGTGAAGTTTTGTTTGTCGCGGATATAGGTGCTACCGAGCACATTGTGCGGGGAGGAATTAAATTATGGAATTTTGAGAAACCCAGAGGCGAAGTTATAAGATGCACGAATAAAAACGAAACTGCGAATTTGAGGATAGATGGTAGAGGCGATTTAATTTTAACGTCGAGAAATAATAAACAAGTTAGGTTAACTAATGTTTTAAAAGCTTCCGGGGTTTCAGATAATATTATTTCTTTAAGGCAATTTGCTGAGGCGGGATTAAGTATATATCTGGATGAAAACCATTCGAATGTTTATGATAAAAGTTCGGGTAAAAGTTTTTTAACAGGTACCTATGAACGCCCAAACTGGGTAGTCAGAATGACAGTCAGAGGTAGAGGGACTGACAAACTTGACTATGATGAGTACACATACAAAGCGAATTTCGCCACACTTGACGATTTTCTCGATCAGTCACCGAATGAAGTTGTGAATTTTGAGGCAAAAATTCCGGAGGGAGCCTCACAGATCGAGGATAAAGAACAACATTCTGTGATTGGGAGGGAGAATGCAGAGGAATCGTCCCAGGCTGAGCAAAGTGAAAATTGCATAGACTGGAACTTGGGAAATTCTGTTTTGGGTAATCGAATTCTAAGTGAGAGTAATCCGGATGATTTGAGTAAGCTAGAGGAGTTAGCTAACGAGGAAAATGAGGCACATGATCCGAGTAAATCCAGAAAGTTAGATCTGCGTATGCTTTGGCATGTGAGGTTAGGGCACCCGTCTTTAGATTATATGAAATATTTGAAACGTGAGGTAGGGATACTCGAGAAAGTTAAACTTGACGAATCCATCAGTGACTGCGAAACATGCATACTGGCAAAAATGAAAAGATTGCCGTATTATGAAGTTAGAACGAGGGCTGAATAGCCATTGAGGTTGATTCACACGGATACCATGGGTCCGATAAAACCTGCCTCGTACCCTGGTGGTAACCGGCTTATCACTACTTTTATAGATGACCATTCCAGGTTTGCTAAAGCTTACTCTGTAAAGAATAAGAGTGATTCTGGAATGTGTCTTGAGAAATATTTGAGGACCACGAGGAACCTTTTAGGTAAAAATGAAAAGGCATCTTCATAAGAGCAGACAGAGGAACTGAGTTCACTGGTGGTGAGTTTAAAGAGTTGATGGATAAAGAGGGTATAGATAGTAATTTTACACCTGGTCATGCACCGCAATTAAACGGGACAGCTGAGAGGTTTAATCAGACGCTGCAGGACAAAATACGAGCTTTATTATTAGACTCTGGTGTAACAACAAATATGTGGTTTCTGGCAGCTGAGGTAGCTGTGAATATGTACAACAGATCACCACACAAGAGTATTGATTTCGAGTTGCCTTTACATAAACTTGCTCCTTTGGAAAAGAGTCATTTTGAAAGAATTAGAAGGTTTGGGTGTATTGCTTATGCACATATATCCATTCCTGAAGGCAAATGGTCACCTAGAGCAATTAAAGCTGTATTTGTCGGCTACGGGACTAATTGCTATGTTTTATGGCACCCACCCACACAGAAGTTCATAATCTCCAGAAATGTGAGATTCAATGAAAAACTGACCTACAAGGATGTTTACAAACGTGAATATCTAGAGGCAATTGAGGAAGAGCTGGACTTTGGACAGGATCGAACAGTCCATGAGGAACAACCTGAGCAAGTGCAACCAACACCTCCTCAGGTGAATCGCAAAAGAGGTAGACCAAAGAAAGTAGACACTGGTAAAGAGGATGAGGAGGCGCCCCCTGCCAAGTCGAGAATTCAACCTGGCAGGAGAGCGAAAGAAGGTCGAGACTTTACAGTGTATGCTAGAAAGGTCACTGACTCTAGCTTTGCTTACTTTGCAGCTAAAAAGTTAGATTTTAGTAAAGTAAAGTTTCGAGAAGAAGGAAATGATGCTCCTGAGAATCATTGTATAGAAGAGGATGAGTTAAAATTTGCCTTACTAGCAATAGTAAACAAAGATCCTAGCTCTTACAGAGAAGCTATGAATTCACCAGACAAGCTGATGTGGTTAAAAGCTGTCAGGGAGGAATTGAGTTCGATGGAGGAAAACGATGTGTGGGATCTGGTCAACAAGTCTGAAATAGAGAGCGATGGTCGAAAGATAAACGTGATAGACTCTAAGTGGGTCTTTAAACTAAAGACAGGACCAAATGGTGAAGTCACACCAAAAGGTCGCTTGGTTATTCGAGGTTTCAAAGACCGGAAAGAGTATGAGTTGAGGGAGACCTATGCTCCTGTTTCAGGACTTGCTGTAGTCCGGGCTGCATTGTCTGTTATAAACAGAAACAATTTACACACTTGCCAGATGGACGTCAAGACGGCTTTTCTGAATGGTGAACTCGAGGACGACATTTACATGAAGATCCCTGATGGATACGAATGTGATGACGCCACGAGAGCCAACATGGTCTGCAGATTAAAGAAGGCTCTTTATGGACTAAAGGTTAGCCCTAGAAGATGGAGCAAGAGGTTTAGAGAGGAAATGAAGAAACTTGGTTTCAGTCATGATACAAACGAGCCATGTCTGTTTACTTGGGTGTGTGGACTTTTGTTTGCTCTAATTGTGCTCTATGTCGATGATATGATAATTGCAAGCAATAGTTAGCAAAAACTTGAGGAAGTTAAAGCTAGTCTGAGTGCTGTCTTTAAAATGAAAGACTTGGGAGAACCTGACGTTTTCCTGGGTATGAAAATTACTCGGATTCGTGAAGAGAGGTTTATGAGTCTAACACAAGTAAACTATATAGACAAGGTTCTAGAGAAGTCCAATCTGAGTGATTGTGCTCCTCAGGACACACCGATGATAACAAAGAAAATGAGGAACCAAGATTTGAGGCAACTTGAGTTAGAACAAAGAGAGGAGACCGACGACAAACCTGTCTCGGTAACTCCGAAAGTACCATTCAGAGAAGCAATAGGCTGCTTGATGTATCTGTCAAATGCTACGAGGCCTGATATCGCCTACGCGGTCAATGTGCTTGCGCGAAAGCAATTGAGTCCGACGGAGACAGACTGGGAGGATGTAAAGAGGATTTTCCGTTATTTAAAGGGTACTAGGGAGTTAGGTCTTATATACCGAAGTAAATCTGATGACTTAATCGCTTACACCGATTCAAGTTTATTGGATTGCGAGGGATCAAAATCAACTGAGGGTTATTTGATCAAATCCTTTGGGGACACTATAGCATGGAGAAGTCACAAGCAGACGCTGGTTACAACATCTTCTGGAGACGCCGAATACGTTGCTTTGAGTGGTGTACGCAGCGAGATCATCAGTTTGGACAAGGCACTTCGGGACATGACAAATCGGACATTCTATCCTGCAAAAGTCTATTGCGACAATCAGTGTGCGGTTGACAATTCCCAAAAGGAGGGTTGTCAAAAACTTAAACATTATGATGAGATAGTCGAGGTAATAAAGGAAAATCCGAAGCACAGAGAGTTGACGGGAAACCGAAAACTTCTGTCTGAGGCACATGGGGATTTTGTTAAACAATGCGTAGCTATGGGCAGGGTTGATGTGAGGAAAGTAAATACTAAATCAAACCGAGCAGATATTTTTACAAAACCCCTTCCCCGAGGCGATTTCAAAAGGTTAAGAGTAGGTCTAATGAACTGAGTGTGTTTAAGCATGTTGTGAGAATTAACTGAGTGTGCTTGAGCATGTTATATCTTAAAGAGTTATAAAATGAGTTTACGAGGAAAATCTTAATTTATTCTGTTACAGGTCAAACTAACTGAGAGGTCGAGGAACAACAATCACACCCGCAATTCAGAGAGGGAATCATCGAGTAATGAGTGAAAGTGTTTGAAGGAAAAAGACTCTGATTTGTGAATGAACCATTGGTGTGATTCATTAATAAGCCTGTATTTAATTATTTCAATTTTGAATTTTATTTAATCATTCCATTTTGTGTAACTATATCTAATTTAAAGATTTTGAGGGTTGACGGCATTTATTGTTGTTAACATAAATGGAGGGAATGTTGGCGGTGCATTTATGTACAACACCGTCAACAGGCCATTGGCTGCAGCAGCAGCACTAGCGCCACTCCGTGAGCGCTTGGCTAGTCTACCACCTGATTAGGTCAGTAGTCCTACGTCTACCGTAGCGTGTGCGTGCCGCCCTGCGTAAGAATAACCAAGGTGAATAAAAATAAAGTTTTGAGTGTACCGAGTACTTCCCGTGTAGTCATTGTTGTTTACCCGTAAACCCTCCTGTTCCTACACTGAGACGTCAACATTAACTGTAGTTTAATGATAAATGAAGATTAATGTCGACTGATTACAAGTTAAGAATGTATTTCGCAGTACTTAACGCCTACCACAAAACAACTTGAATACGAAGTAAACCACATCTCGAACGTCGTACTTTCGGCCTTCGATACTCTTGCCTCCTTGAGAACAATAAAGCTCGACCCTAATCTTAAACCCTGGATCACAAATACACTGAAAGCTAGGATGAAAGCTAGAGATGCGCTCGAGCAGCGTGCGAGGCGATCCAAATCCCCCGCCGTGTATGCTGAATATCGTGCTTTACGCAACTCCATAGCCCTTGAACTTGAAAAAGCCGAAAACGAGTACTAACTGAACTACATTCAGTCGCAACCTGACTCCGCATCCAATTGGCGAGCCATACGGAATCGGTATCATCGGCGTCTACCTGGATCAGCACCTCAGTTTGAATAAGTACGTCGACGAGACAACCAAACGCGTGCAGTACGCACTTTACTCTCTTCGATACTTTCAGAAGTCACTCTCACAATCCCTCAGAACCCAGCTTGTCGAGTCCCTGGTGCTCTCTTTGTTTGATTACGCAGCGCCCCTACTTACCTCGCTCAAGCGATACCAGGCTCAAAGGTTGCACGTCCTTCACAATGCCTGCGTTAGGCTAGCTTACGGCAACATCCCCCGTGGCTCACACGTCACCCCATACCGAATATCACTTGGCTGGCTCTCAGCGCAATCACGTAGAGAATACCTCACATGTACACTCGCCTACTCGATAGTCAAAACCGGACAACCTGCGTACCTTTTCGGGATAGTCACGTCCGATCCAGGACCCGACCACCTCCGAAGAACTCCTCGGGGCCCGCGTCCTCCACTGATTTGGTCAGTTCCACGCATGGACTCATACTTCCTGTCCTTTACGATTCAATCGTCTATTTCCATAAATAACTTTCCGACCATTTTTCTAGCCAACCCTACGATAGATCGCTACAAGCTAGCTCTGAAGCACATCCTCTATGCGCGCGACCGCGAAGAATGGATCTCCCGAGCAACAGCTCAAGATCTCGAACTTATCCCGCAGCCCTTACTGTCTGTACTACCTGGATTACTTGGATGAAAATACATTCATGAGTGTATTTTCATATGCGAGGCACACATTCATACGATAGCTCATGAGACTCTCACTTTACGCGCTAGAAATCAACACATCCAGCTTCTATCCAGATTCCTAAGGACAGAGGGGAAGATGCAGGCGAGAAGAGAAAGGCTGTGAAGAATGGGGAATGAATTTCAATCTCGAATTCTAGATTGTGATCCAAGGACTGAGAATTAATCATGTTATTGCGAGCATTATTCTGATTACTTGTGTGAACTGTACATATGTATATTTATTATATTTATTATGGCTTATTCTACCGAATATTACTATATCAGTTATGAACGCATACTTTGTATAAGATATATATATATATATATATACTAGGGGGTACCCCCCTGCTCGCTTCGCTCGCCAACCCCCATAAAAATAGTTATAAAATATGGAGTTTTTTGATAGTTAATATTTAACATGTTTTTTGAGTTGAGTTTGTGTATTGAATAAAAGTTCAAACATGTATAGGTAAAATTGTTGAATATGATTTAAATTGAAAAAAGAAAATTTTATTATGGTGAGTTTAAAAAAATAGTTATAAAAATTAAATAGTAAGTTAAAATACTTCAAGTACTTTAAACATGTAAAATATAATATTTTTTAACCGTTTTGAAGTACTCCTTTAAAAAGGTCTTTTAAAATTACGACTCCTCTAGGAAAAGCGCCCTTCAAAGAGGTTAAATATGGAGTTTTTTGACAGTTAAGGTGCTCGTACAGGAGAAGCTCCTATAATTTAAAATCAACTCCTCCGGGAGGAGTCCCTTAAAACATGTTGAATATAAGGTTTTTGAAGGTTTTGAGGTGCTCCTCCGGGAGGAGCTCTTTAAACTACGGCTCCTCCGGGAGGAGCCCACTTCAAACATAATAAATATAAGGTTTTTTGACGTTTTGAGGTGCTCCTCCGGGAGGAGCTCTGAAAATTACGGCTCCTCCGGGAGGAGCCCCTTAAAACATGTTAAATATAAGGTTTTTTGACGTTTTAAGGGGCTCCTCCGGGAGGAGCTCTGAAAATTACGGCTCCTCCGGGAGGAGCCCCTTAAAACATGTTAAATATAAGGTTTTTTGAAGATTTTGAGGTGCTCCTCCGGGAGGAGCTCTTTTTTTTTTTGGCTCCTCCGGGAGGAGCCCCTTAAAACATGTTAAATATAAGGGTTTTTGACGTTTTAAGGTGCTCCTCCTGGAGGAGCTACTAAAATTGGCTCCTCCGGGAGGAGCTTTTAAAATTAAGAGCTCCTCCCGGAGGAGCACCTCAAAACCTTCAAAAAACCTTATATTTAACATGTTTTAAGGGGCTCCTCCCGGAGGAGCCGTAATTTTCAGAGCTCCTCCCGGAGGAGCCAAAAAAAAAAGAGCTCCTCCTGGATATAACTATATAATATAGGAAGATATATATATATATCTGCATACTGTAAAATATCTTGTACTACCACGAACGTGGCAGGGTCTTACCCTACGTTCGAAAATAATAATAAATTAAATCAAATCAAATTTAGTTTAAATGAATATAATGATTATGTTGACCAAGCTACTCGGTTGAGCGTGGCTTGGGCTCTGCACGGCGTGCGTGACGGTGCAAGACTGACTGGGGGGCTCCCTGCGAACAGGGACGCTCAGGCCCAAAAGGGCCGCCTTGCTGCATCGGTGTTGGTGTGTGTGCGCTGTCCATGAGCGCCGCACAGTACACAGCGCGCGGTGCCAGGTTCTGCTTGCGCGGTTGCCACTGTGCTTGTTGTGGCGGGTTTCCACGGGTCGCCACAGCTACCCCCTCTCCAGAGAGCTTCGTAGGACGAAGGAGCGAAGGGAGCGAGAAACGAACTCTTTTAGGCCGGTTTGGTTTTTGAGTTGCATGTTGTTGTTGTTGTTGTGCCACGTCTGCTTTTTGCGATTGTTGTTGAGGTGCTGAAAAGAGTTGTTGCAGTTCGTGGCCAAGGTCCTCCTGGAAAGGTAGAGTAGCTGGCTGTGCTTGTTCGGACTCTGGCTGTTGAGGAGGTGGAGGAGCGGCTGGCTGATGTGGCGCAGACTCCGCGTCTGCTATTTGTTGCTGAGGAGCAGCTTGCTGCTGTGGCTCAGACTCAGCAGTGTCCTGACTTGAGGTCGAAGTTCGAGATTCTTTTTGTTGACGGTGCTCCACCTACGGTTGCCTGATGTGTTCCAGGCGCTCCAAGTATGCTGGCTTGAGTTGTTCAGTGGAGATAGTTTTTTCTGTGCCATCCTGGTCGATGACGTAGCGTTTTTCGTCTAACCTCCGAATGACCTTGTGTAGCCCGGTGTATGGAGGTGTCAGCATGGATTCTACTCCATCGACACGACGAAAAACGTGAGTGCTGGTGGCCAAGTTCTTGAAGACGAACTGCGTGTTCGGCTTGATGTGGTGTGCCGAAGGTACAGGTTGCAAGGCTTGGAAGTGTGCACGGATTTTCTGTAAAAAGGTGACTGGATTTACAGGTAAGTTACGAGCGATAAAAAACTCACTAGGAATGCGGATGGTTGCTCTATAAAGCATTTCAGCTGGTGACGCGCCAAGGTCCGGCTTGTAAGAAGTTCGTAGACCAAACAGAACTGTTGGAAGGATCTGGGTCCACGGGAACTTGTCAGAGTGACACATGAGATCGGCTTTTAGTGTTCTGTGCATCCGCTCACACATGCCATTTGATTGAGGGTGCCAAGAAGTCGTTCGGATTTTGTTGGAAAGTCCCACTAAACGGCCAAGGGACTTGAAAAGGTACGACTCGAACTGACTTCCTTGATCTGAGGTTATGGTGATGGGGGTACCGTATTGGCAGATCCAGTGTCGGTACAGCTCCCAGGCGACTGTTTCGGCCAACATGTCCTTCATGGGTACTGCTTGCGGCCATCTGGTGAAACGATCCACGATGGTGAGACAGTATTTGTAACCATCAACGGGTGGTTGCAGAATAATGTCAATGTGGATGTGATTGAATCTCGTGCCAGGTACAAGAATGTGATGTGGTGTTGTCTTGTTGTGCCGAGATATCTTTGATTTTTGGCACGGAATGCATTCACGAGCCCATCGGATGGCGTCTTTGCGAAGGCCTGGCCAGATGAATTTTTACGCGAGCGTGCGAGTTGTCACTCGCCCGCTGGGATGAGATGGACCATGGATGACGTCGAATGCAAACCTGCGCAAAGTTGCGGGCAGGTAGGGTCGCACGACGCCAGTGGAGACGTCACAAATGACGGGGTTGTCCTCCAGGTCCAGTAGTTGTAGGTTCAGCGAAGTTTGTCCAACCACTTGCTCCAACTCGGCGTCCAGTTGTTGTGCTGCACGGATGGTGACAGCGTCAAACAAAGTGGGCATCGTGATTGCGTTGAAGCGGGAAAGAGTGTCCGCTGGAATGTTGTCCTCACCTTTGATGTGTTCAAGTTTGGTGTTGAACTGTGAGATGAAGTCGAGTTGGTGCAGGACTCTTGGTGACAAGTCTTCGCTGGGCCGTCTGTGGCTGTTCTGTACCAGTGGTTTGTGGTCGGTCCGGGTTCGGAACTCATGACCGTCAAGTATATGTCTGAAGAACTTGATGGCAGCGAAAACTGCAAGTAGTTCTCTTTCGTAAGGGCTGTATTTCTTCTCTGTACTCGTGAGTTTGCGTGAGAAGAATCCTAAAGGCTGGATGTTGTTGCCCTCGTGCTGCTCGAGTGTACCACCGATGGCGACGTCCGAGGCATCAGTGGTAAGAACCAGTTGTCCAGTTGGTGAGAGGTATGCAAGCTCGGTGGCCTTGACTAGTGCTTGCTTAGATAGTTCAAAGGCCTGCCTGGTCTCCGGGGTGTGGATGATGGGCGTCATGCCACGCTTTTTGGTGGAGCCTTTGAGGTAGTCATTGAGAACTGCTTGGTGGTGAGCTGCGTGTTGAATGCTCGACCTGAAATAATTCAAAGTGCCCAGATCGGCACGCATGTCGTGACACGTCTCCGGGAGAGGAAAAGTTTTAATCGCCTCGACCTTGGCTTTGGGCGCCGAGTAGCCAGTGCTTGTGACTTTGTATCCTAAGTATACTACCTCTTCCTGGCCAAAGGTGCACTTGCAAGCGTTCATCGTGAGGTCATATTTTTCCAGGATCTCGAAGATGATGCGCAAGTGTTCGATGTGCTCTTCGTGCGTCTTTGACATCACCAAGATGTCATCGATGTACCAGACGACGAAGTCGAGACCCTGGAAGATCAGGTCTGCGAAGCGCTGAAAGGTCTGGGTGGCGTTCCTGAGGCCTGGGGGCATTTTTAGGAACACCCAGTTCCCAAAGGGCGTTGAGACGGCAGTCTTCGGGACATCCTCCGGGGCCACGGGAATTTGGTAGAAGGCCTTCTCCAGGTCGATGACACTGAAAATTTTCTTACCGTGCAACTTCGTGGCAAACAGGTCCTCAATCCATGGGGTCCTGTATTTGTCTGGCATTGTCTGCGCATTTAACCAGCGGTAATCGCCAGTGATACGCCAAGAGCGTAAGCCAAGATTTTTTTTCTGTACCAGATGGATAGGACCAGGACTGGCGTATGGGCTGGCACGGCGCTCCACGACGCCATGGTGTTGCAGCAGGTCGAACTCTCGCTTCGCAGCCTCCAGCTTTTCACCGGTGAGACGCCGGTTTCTTTGAAAAACTGGAGGACCCTTGGTCTCGATGTGGTGCATGGTCTCCGGCTTGAATGCCAGGCCTGGTGCTGACTTCGGGAAGGAAAGGCTTTCAAACTCCCGAAGGAGACTGCGGTACTGCGGTGGGGCGTCCGTGACATAAGACGCTGCTAGAACTGAGATACCGTGCAGATTTGTTGTTTTGGTGAAGCCTCCAGACGAGATGGTAGTTTCAGAGTCCTGGAGACGTTGGTGTTTCAGATCTATCACCAGGCCATAGTGAGCTAGTAGATTTGCGCCGATGATAGGTTGATCCACGTCGGCAACGGTGAATGCCCACCTGATAGGTCACCGGATGCCTAAGTTGAGCTCCAGGAATTGTTGTCCGTACGTCTTGATGGTGGTCCCGTTGGCTGCGTGGAGTTGAAGACCTGACGGCGAAAGTTCAAAAAAGGGAAACAGGGATTATTGATAATACTGAGCCGGAGTCCACCAAAAAGGTGTTGTTTGACCACCGGTCCCAGATAAAAAGGCGGCTTTCTTGTGGATGGTGTGGCTGGCTTGCTGTCGGCCTGTCGCCTACCGCCGAGACAGACTACAGTGGCCTTAGTTTTCCGGGTTGGAGTTCCAGGGGCCGGGGTTAAAACCACCCTTGAAGCTGCACGGTAGCAGGCACTTTGTTGCAGCGGCGCCAAACTTCGAGTGGTAGAAGCACATGCCACCGGGGCTTTGGACACGATTGCGGCTACGGCTGCGGGCACGGTTGTTACCACCACCGTTGTTGTTGTTGTTGTTGTTGCGCTGCTGGGTCAGCGCGCGAATCTCACCAAGCATTTGCATGTTGGTGCTAACCAGCTGGCTTACCATCTGGGTTAGGGCATCGATTTTTGCTGGGTCCACATGGCTGGTTGCGGCAACGGCCGGGAGCTACAGGGCGTCAATCGGTGACGCAGCGTACACTGAAGCTCAGTTGCTTGCCATGCCCCGCATTTTGTCGGCAAAGGTACCAATCTCGTCCAGATCCTTCCCTCCATGGATCTCCACGTACAGCTGCAGCTGCTTAGGCAGCTTTTTCATCCAGGTGACTAGGAGGGCGTCATTCTCCAGTTTACCATTTGCGAGACTCTGCATTTCTCTGAACAGAGCCAAGGGCTTTCTTTCGCCAAGCTCGATGTTACTAAAGAGCTTGTGTAGCTTTTGCTCTTTTGTGTCGGCGAACCTAGCGATAATTTTATTTCTTAAATACTCATACCTGCCGTGCTTGGGGATGGTTGACATGATGTCCGTGATCTCGGTCAAAACCTCCGCACCAAGCTGGCCCATGATTTTGAAATATTTCTGCTTGTCGTCCGTAATGTTAGCAGCCTCAATGATCTGCCAGGTTGAACCACGCCTCAGGGGCCTTTGGCAGAAAAGGTGGAAGCTTAACGTCAGCGGTTGACATCGTGATTCGTGGTGGTGGCGTCAATGTCAAGCTCACGAGAACTGGTGAATTGGAGCGACCAGGGGAGAAAACTCCAATGTGATCCGCGTCGTCAGCCAGAGCGTTGGCGTTGTCGTCCGGCGTCCGGGACGATGGCGGTGACTCTGGGGGAGAACTTGATTCCACAGTCTCCTCAGCGACTGAGGTGTTGTTCTTGTCCTGCTCGCCGGGATCATCCTCACGTTTTTTGGCAGCAGCACGACGCGTTAGCGGCGGGGTGTTAAACATTTATGCCACAACACCTTTTTTTTTTTTTTTTAAATTTCAAAAATGTTTAATTTTGTTGCACTATCACAGTCCTCACGGCGTTTTATTCAAAATTAGCACTCCCAAATTTCCGTACCCACGCCAACCGATTAGGAGCGCGCGTCCTTTCTGGCAACAGTGGCGGGAAACTCGAGCGGGGGCGGTAGTGTCCTGCGGGGGAGGGAGAGCGACGCTGTTATGGCGTGGAAAATTCCAGAAAACCGACGCCGTAATGGCGGCAACTGACGCGGCGTCACTTTCAGTTCCGAATTTTCACACAGTTTATTGTTTTTTCTTTTGTTTTTTTTTTTTTTTAAATTACCTTTTTCACTCACAAAATGTTTAAAAACTCGGGGTCACCAATGTGGTATTTTGAATGTTCAGGCACGTCAAGTTACCAGCTTGACGGGTGGTTGAATTTGACTTAAGCGTGTTTAATATTGGTGAGTGAGAAAAGGGGTATTTGTAAATAATAAAAACACTTGTTTAGTTAACTGTAGTTTAATGATAAATGAAGATTAATGTCGATTACAAGTTAAGAATGTATTTAGTTTAAATGAATATAAAGATTATGTTGACCAAGCTACTCGGTTGAGCGTGGCTTAGGCTCTGCACGGCATGCGTGACGGTTATTATAATATAATTTTTATAATTATTATAATATAATTTTTATAATTATTATAATATAATTTTTATAATTATTATAATATAATTTTTTCGTTTATAAATGATGAATAAGATTTAAAATGAATGATAAATTATAATACTGTAGAATTGACCAATATATACTAAAAAATTAACATAAAAATTGAACAGTACGCAGTAGTAAACGCGTAGCAAAGAAAAAAAAAAAAAAAAAAAAATTCACTCGCTATTGTTATTAAATTGTTTAAACAATAACAATTTAACTGAAAATAATTATCACAGATGTACATAAAATTTTTCCGTACCCCTGTTAAAAAAAAAAACAGCAAAATCGATAAAGATTTCGCGGAGATAATGCTTTATTTTCCAGCCGGCCAGTTTGAAATTTTTGAAGCGCGCATATGCCACTTCGAAGCTACTCTCTCCCCCCACTACTCGACTCATGGCTAGCTGACCGCTCAACTTTTTGACCTGGGGTGGAATTCTATATCTAAGGTAGTGTAGCGTAGCGTATTAAGAAAAGGGTTAAGGTAGGTTAAGGTAAGGAGTAAAATACGTCAAGTAGAAAACGATATATGGCGTGATTAAAAAAAAAATTAATCAATTAAATTAGTTTAAAAAAGAAAATTTAACTGTGATTATGTAATGAAATGATATTTAGAAATATAAAAATACTAGTCTCAATAGACGCGCAAGCGCGCTCAATTTTTAATTTTCGAAGTAAATAAACGATAATTTTTACTTTCATCTTCAAAATAACGATGTTAAAAAAAATTTTTGAAACTAAATTCATCATATATCCTTTGCAACCTGCAACTAAGTTCAGTTCGATATTTTTGTGGCGTTGGCTTAAAAAAGTTGTTTTTAAAATAATAAAGGTTCTTATTATATTGAAGCAAAGTATTCAATTATTCAAAAAATTCTTAATAACAAAGAGTTCAATACTTCAAATTAAACGCAATTCAAATTTTGAATATAACGTTCTTAACCAATCAAATCAATTATAAAACGAAGACATTCGAACATGCTTCATCATTATAAAGAGGGATGTTGTAATTAATCAAATTTAACCTAAAAATTTTTCTCGATTTTGCAAATAATTTCAAAAAGGTAACGACGTGATGAAATCTTGTTTGTAAAAAATTTGTAGCTGTAAGGCAATATTATTTGCTGAAATTAATGATTAATCAATGAAAAAAATATTGAAGAAATTTTAGATTAATTTATTTAAAAAAATTTATAGTACTATTTTTTGAACAAATATAAAAAAACAAATTATATTTTTAATGTTAAACATTAATATTAATCCATAATTACTAGATATAAATTCTATTTATTTATCTGCGTAGCTTGTAATATTAATTTTCATTTTTTAAACTTATGAATTAATATAAATGTTTAACAGTCAAAATATAATTTTTTTTTTCATATTTGTTCAAAAAATAGTACAGTAGTACTATAAATTTTTTTAAATAAATTAATCTAAAATTTCTTCAATATTTTATTCATTGATTAATCATTAATTTCAGCAAATAATATTGCCTTACAGCTTTAAATTTTTTACAAACAAGATTTTATCACGTCGTTACCTTTTTGAAATTATTTGCAAAATCGAGAAAAATTTTTAGGTTAAAATTGATTAATTACAACGTATTTTTATATTTCTAAATATCATTTCATTACATAATCACAGTTAAATTTTCTTTTTTAACCTAATTTAATTGATTAATTTTTTTTTTTAATCGCGCCATATATCGTTTTCTACTTGACGTATTTTACTCTTAATACGCTACGCTACACTACCTTAGATATAGAATTCCACCCCAAGCCAAAGTATTGGTAATGATTGTATTTTCTCAATGGCTCAATTTTTTTCAAAAAGTTCAAGCTTTTAACTATCGAATGGCAACTGCCTGATTTGTTAAAATTAATAAACAACAACAATATAAGTTTTATTTAAAAAAACGTATCTCAGCACCTATCAGTCGTATGAGAGTTTTTAATAGCTTAAAAATAGCGGAAAAATAGCAGCTTTCAAACTGTCCAAGCCAGAAGTTCGAGAAAAATTTTTCCGAGGAGCCAGCTCATTTGTTTATAAGCTGAAAAAACGCCCTTTTTTTAACACAAAAAAAATTTATGAATTTTTTGAAAAATTTGTTGCTACTTAATATAAATAGCTTCGACTAGTTCTTAATAATCTGGTTTTGCTTGGAAAAATATTGTATTTCAACAAACAAATAAATATCCGAACAGACCTAACTTATAACAGACCAGCGCGTGAAACGGCCTGAAGGTAGCCGCAGGATACCAAAATACTCCCACAACACTTGAACATATAGCCACTGGGTGCCCATAAAAATAAGTTGAAACCAACCAGTGTTGAAATACAATATTTTTCCAAGCAAAACCAGATTATTATGTTTCTATAATTGAAAGTTAATAAGATTAGTTGTTTTTTTAATTAAAAAATAAAAATGAGATGCTTGATTTCTTTTTAAAATAAATTGACATTATACTTACAATATCATTTAATAATTTTATTTTTTTAAATATATCATAATAATTTTTAAAATCAAAAATTAATAAAAAATGTTTAAATAACATGAAAATTGAATAAGACAATAATGATAAAGTTTGCAGTTAAAAATATTTTACGTTCGTTTAACGTAAAAATGAAGTCATTGCATTCAACACTGTGTAAAAAGAAAAGGTACAAAAAAAAAAAAAAAAAAAAACAGAATTGTTTCTTCATAGGTTCAAGAAAAATTTATTAACTAAACAAAAGTTATTCTTTGGCCGAATATATCATAGACTGATTATAAAATGTGAATAATTAATAAACACTCGTTCTAAAATGATAGAACAAAAATATATATGGGTCATTCCAACATCTTTCAGCAAAACCGTGAGCACGAGGTCAACCGATTTTCCTAATTTTTTAGTATGTTAAAATATAACTATATTTAGGAGCTTTGCCAAAATTTAAACTTAAAATATGTCGTAGAACCTGAATGACAGCCATTTGAAATAAAAAAATAAGCCTTTTTTAGAGTTATTTTAAGCCTATTTTTTATCCTAACTTCAAATACTCGCCAAAAATAGAGTTTTTAGTTTTTATCCGATTTTTATGGTTGACCTAGAAAAATTTTTGTGTTTCAATAAGCTTTTTGAACAATTTTTTGATCTTTTTAGAATAATTATTTTGATGCAAAATTCTTCATAGCTTTAAAAACAATGTCACAATTTCTGTTAAACTTTTTCGGTTATTTAATACTGTTTCATGCACATCATTTTCGTCATTTTTATCGTTTTTTAAAGAAAATTCAGACTTAAGAACAGGGGAAAAAATATCTTTTAACACTACTCGCTTGTCCAAAAACGCTTTTAAAATTTTTTAGAAATGTTTATTGCTACCTGTTCCAATAAATTTTGATTTAAAAGACTTATTTTTGAATAAATGCTAAAAAAATCAAAAACATCCTCAAATATCATTAAATATGGGTATAGAAAAAGTCGCGGAACCGGCCCTGATTAACTCGATAACAATGCATTTTTTGTATAGCGCATGTAATGTACAAGTTTCCTGAAATACAATTTACGATTTGGTGGGCCCTATGAAAAAGGGAGTCCCAGACATTTCGCCATAAAGAGTGAAGTTGGTTTTAGACGTTTTAGACGCTTGTCGGATAAACAACATTAAAAAAAAATTTGGAATGAAATTAAAATAATGAATTTTCTTGTATAAACTGTAGGGTACAACCATTTTACCCTGGAAACGACTCCCAGGGTGCTTGTACGTAACATCCTGGGTCAGGATGGTCACCAGGTCTCAAGGTCCAAAGATTACGTCTTGGAGAAGACTTCCCAAGGAAGTTTCGACCCAGGTCAAGTCTAAACAAACGCCTGGAGCATGGGGGTGGTGATTACTCTTTGGGGATGACCTCCCCAGGAAGTTTCGACCTGGGTCGAGTCTAAATAAACACCTGGTGCATGGGGTGGTGATTACTCTTTGGGGATGACCTCCCCAGGAAGTTTCGACCTGGACAGAGTCTGAATAGACACTTAATGCATGGGGCAGTGATTACTCTTTGGGGATGATCTCCCCAGGAAGTTTCGACCTGGGTCGAGTCTAAATAAACACCTGGTGCATGGGGTGGTGATTACTCTTTGGGGATGACCTCCCCAGGGAGTTTTGACCTGGACAGAGTCTGAATAGACACTTAATGCATGGGGCAGTGATTAATCTTTGGGGATGACTTCCCCAGGAAGTCTCGACCTGGGTCGAGTCTAAATAAATACCTGGTACATAGGGTGGTGATTACTCTTTGGGGATGACCTCCCCAGGAAGTTTCGACCTGGGTCGAGTCTAAATAAACACCTGGTGCATGGGGTGGTGATTACTCTTTGGGGATGACCTCCCCAGGGAGTTTTGACCTGGACAGAGTCTGAATAGACACTTAATGCATGGGGCAGTGATTAATCTTTGGGGATGACTTCCCCAGGAAGTTTCGACCTGGGTCGAGTCTAAATAAACACCTGGTGCATGGGGTGGTGATTACTCTTTGGGGATGACCTCCCCAGGAAGTTTCGACCTGGGTCGAGTCTAAATAAACACCTGGTGCATGGGGTGGTGATGACTCTTTGGGGATGACCTCCCCGGGGAGTTTTGACCTGGACAGAGTCTGAATAGACACTTAATGCATAGGGCAGTGATTACTCTTTGGGGATGACCTCCCCAGGAAGTTTCGACCTGGGTCGAGTCTAAATAAAAACCTGGTGCATGGGGTGGTGATTACTCTTTGGGGATGACCTCCCCAGGGAGTTTTGACCTGGACAGAGTCTGAATAGACACTTAATGCATGGGGCAGTGATTAATCTTTGGGGATGACTTCCCCAGGAAGTCTCGACCTGGGTCGAGTCTAAATAAATACCTGGTACATATGGTGGTGATTACTCTTTGGGGATGACCCCCCCAAGAAGTTTCGACCTGGGTCGAGTCTTAATAAACACCTGGTGCATGGGGTGGTGATTACTCTTTGGGGATGACCTCCCCAGGGAGTTTCTACCTGGGTCAAGTCTAAATAGACACCTGGTGGATAGATTACTCTTTGGGGATGACTTCCCCAGGAAACTTCGACTCAGGTAAGTCAGCGTAGACACCTGATGCATGGGGTGGTAATTATTTTTTGGGGGTGACTTCACCAGGAAGTTTCGACCAGGGTCAAGTTCAGATAAACACGTGGTGGATAAATTACTCTTTGAAGATGACCTCCCCAGAAAGTTTCGACCCAGGTAAAGTCAGAGTAGACACCTGATGCATGGGGCGGTGATTACTCTTTAGGAATGACTTCCCCGGGGAGTTTTGACCTGGACAGAGTCTGAATAGACACTTAATGCATGGGGCAGTGATTACTCTTTGGGGATGACTTCCCCAGGAAGTTTCGACCTGGGTCGAGTCTAAATAAACACCTGGTGCATGGGGTGGTGATTACTCTTTGGGGATGACCTCCCCAGGAAGTTTCGACCTGGGTCGAGTCTAAATAAACACCTGGTGCATGGGGTGGTGATGACTCTTTGGGGATGACTTCCCCGGGGAGTTTTGACCTGGACAGAGTCTGAATAGACACTTAATGCATGGGGCAGTGATTACTCTTTGGGGATGACTTCCCCAGGAAGTTTCGACCTGGGTCGAGTCTAAATAAACACCTGGTGCATGGGGTGGTGATTACTCTTTGGGGATGACCTCCCCAGGAAGTTTCGACCTGGGTCGAGTCTAAATAAACACCTGGTGCATGGGGTGGTGATTACTCTTTGGGGATGACCTCCCCAGGAAGTTTCGACCTGGGTCGAGTCTAAATAAACACCTGGTGCATGGGGTGGTGATGACTCTTTGGGGATGACCTCCCCGGGGAGTTTTGACCTGGACAGAGTCTGAATAGACACTTAATGCATGGGGCAGCGATTACTCTTTGGGGATGACCTCCCCAGGAAGTTTCGACCTGGGTCGAGTCTAAATAAACACCTGGTGCATGGGGTGGTGATTACTCTTTGGGGATGACCACCCCAGGGAGTTTTGACCTGGACAGAGTCTGAATAGACACTTAATGCATGGGGCAGTGATTAATCTTTGGGGATGACTTCCCCAGGAAGTCTCGACCTGGGTCGAGTCTAAATAAATACCTGGTACATAGGGTGGTGATTACTCTTTGAGGATGACCCCCCCAAGAAGTTTCGACCTGGGTCGAGTCTTAATAAACACCTGGTGCATGGGGTGGTGATTACTCTTTGGGGATGACCTCCCCAGGGAGTTTCTACCTGGGTCAAGTCTAAATAGACACCTGGTGGATAGATTACTCTTTGGGGATGACTTCCCCAGGAAACTTCGACTCAGGTAAGTCAGCGTAGACACCTGATGCATGGGGTGGTAATTATTAATGCATGGGGCAGTGATGACACTTTAGGGATGACTTTTTCAGGAAGTTTCGACCTGTATAGAGTCGTAATAGACACCTAGTACATGGGGCAGTGATTACGTACAGTGGCCGACTTCCTCAGGAAGTTTCGACCCGGGTGAATTTCGAGTAGACAACAGGTGCATGTAGCGGTGATTACGTTTTGAGGATGATTTTTCAAATACAAATCTACATTTTTTTTTTAATATTCTGAAAATTTGTGCATCGATTATAGGTACTAAAATATAAAGTTTTCAAAATTTCTAGTCCTAAATAGTATATTACACACTGGGCACTGGAAAAGTATTAGCCAGCCCTAGCAAACCCAAATTGACTCCCGAGCCGAAGGTGATGGTGGCAAAGGTTTTTTTGTGTCTTCTACGGGCAAAATACTTTCGTATCTAAGAATTTTATTTTAATAAAAAGTGACCACCCCTTTTCATTTGCAAAAAAAGACCAAAATTTATTTACAAACGTCGAATTTTTATGTCTTGTGATCAATACTGCAGGCAAAAAATCATGAAAAAAAGGAAACACAAACAGAGCAATTTTAATAACTATGTTTTATCTGGATGCCCTCGATGAGACAACTTTAAGGTTGAATCATATTTTTTGCAAAAAAAATTTCCTGGATGTTATTCTAACTTTTAACCTTTTTCACAATTTAAAGGAGTCTTAAACACTAAGCCATGAACAAGTGCAAGAGTTTAGTTGTTATTTATCAACTTAGCAAGTTAATTTCTGTTTTATAAAGGCCTTTTCAAGGTCAATGTCGATAATCAACTTAATTTTATAAATTTTTGAATTCAAGTTTGATTGGATTCGTTAGTAGTTTGTAAATTTATTGTAAATAATTAATTTATTTGTTAATTTATGTTCACGAACATAAAAATAAGCCTTCGTATTACTTACTATTTAATCCGGATTGATTTTAAAAATGCTTCGATGAAACATAATTTTCAAAGATGATGAAGAGCGACCAAGAAAAGCTTCGTCTGTTTCAAAAAATATATGTATTTTTTTTTAGGTGTCTTACAGTTTAACTGCATCCGGATTCTATACAGTCATAACAAGGTTTTTTATTTACGTTCGTTAGGTCAATGAATAAATAATTTTTTTTTTTTTTTTTAAATTGATAGTAATTAATTTTATTCTTTTTGAAAACACGTATTGAAAAGAAGATTTCTTTGATATAAAAAATTATTTTTCTAACGATTAATATTTTAAATCATCTCTTGAGCTATATGCCATGCTATGAACGACAGTAGGCATCCAAAAATAAAGCATAGACTCAACAAAATATCTGAGATTATCATTTTAAAATGAAATGCGATACAAATAAAAATTATCTAGGTAAGTCGTTTCCTAGGAAGAATCAGTATAATGAAAATCAAAAATTTTCCTGATCCCTATGTTTATTTTTCTGAATAATTTGCAAGGCATGATCGCCGCTCTTACATCAGAAAGTTTATCTGCGTGTACAGAGTCATAACTTTGAAAAAGTTATCTCAAGAGCGTTATCGAGACCCTTTGCACCAAGTGTCAACGTACGATTTAGTTTGTAATCAAAATTTTATGGGAAATTCATCCCCAATATCCAACCGCTGCACAACCATATGTACCTGGTGTCTACTCAGACTTCAGCTGGGACGAAACTTACTAGAAAAATCATCCCCAAAACGTAATCACCACTACATGCACCTGTTGTCTACTCGAACTTCACCCGGTTCGAAACTTCCTGGGGAAGTCGGCCACTGTACGTAATCACTGCCCCATGTACTAGGTGTCTAATACGACTCTATACAGGTCAAAACTTCCTGAAAAAGTCATCCCTAAAGTGCCATCACTGCCCCATGCATTGAGTGTCTATTCAGACTCTGTCCAGGTCAAAACTTCCTGGGGAAGTCATCCCTAAATAGTAATCACCACCCCATGCACTAGGTGTCTATTTGGACTTTACCCTGGTCGAAACTTACTGGTGAAGTCATTCCTAAAGAGTCATCACCGCCCCATGCATCAGGTGTCTACTCTGACTTTACCTGGGTGGAAACTTTCTGGGGAGGTCATCTTCAAAGAGTAATTTATCCACCAGGTGTTTGTCTGAACTTGACCCTGGTCAAAACTTCCTGGTGAAGTCATCCCCAAACAGTAATTACCACCCCATGCATCAGGTGTCTACGCTGACTTACCTGAGTCGAAGTTTCCTGGGGAAGTCATCCCCAAAGAGTAATCTATCCACCAGGTGTCTATTTAGACTTGACCCAGGTCGAAACTCCCTGGGGAGGTCATCCCCAAAGAGTAATCACCACCCCATGCACCAGGTGTTTATTTAGACTCGACCCAGGTCGAAACTTCCAGGGGAGGTCATCCCCAAAAAGTAATCACCACCCCATGCACCAGGTGTCTATTTAGACTTGACCCAGGTCGAAACTCCCTGGGAAGGTCATCCCCAAAGAGTCATCACCACCCCATGCACCAGGTGTTTATTTAGACTCGACCCAGGTCGAAACTTCCTGGGGAGGTCATCCCCAAAGAGTAATCACCACCCCATGCACCAGGTGTTTATTTAGACTCGACCCAGGTCGAAACTTCCTGGGGAGGTCATGCCCAAAGAGTAATCACCACCCCATGCTCCAGGTGTTTATTTAGACTTGACCTGGGTCGAAACTTCCTGGGGAAGTCTTCTCCAAGACGTAATCTTTGGACCTTGAGACCTGGTGACCATCCTGACCCAGGATGTTACGTACAAGCACCCTGGGAGTCGTTTCCAGGGTAAAATGGTTGTACCCTACAGTTTATACAAGAAAATTCATTATTTTAATTTCATTCCAAATTTTTTTTTTAATGTTGTTTATCCGACAAGCGTCTAAAACGTCTAAAACCAACTTCACTCTTTATGGCGAAACGTCTGGGACTCGAAAAAGGGTCCTCATTTGAAAAAAAAAAACGAAGTTTGGGTCCAAAGGGCCCAAGATATGGGGCTCGGACCCTTTTTCATAGGGCCCACTAAATCGTAAATTGTATTTCAGGAAACTTGTACATTACATGCGCTATACAAAAAATGCATTGTTACATCAATTTAAATATTAGCCAAAACGCGTTTTTTTGAATTTTTTTAAAAACTCTACATAGCTAGAACTTTGACAATTTTGAAGATTTTTAATCGCTTTAAGAAAAGAATTGAAGGTCTTGAACATACAAATCTATTGCCATCAACCAAAAAAAAATATGTAAAGGTTATAAAAAAAAAATATAACCTCACTAAATGGCAGCTGTTTGAATATGTCTAAAAATCATCAAAATCGAAAATTTTATCAATTTCAGCGTTTGTAACCGCACTTGCATCAAAATAATTATTCTAAAAAGATCAAAAATTTTTTCAAAAAGCTTATTGAAAAACAAAAATTTTTCTAGGTCAACCATAAAAATCGGATAAAAACTAAAAACTCTATTTTTGGCGAGTATTTGAAGTTAGGATAAAAAATAGGCTTAAAATAACTCTAAAAAAGGCTTATTTTTTTATTTCAAATGGCTGTCATTCAGGTTCTACGACATATTTTAAGTTTAAATTTTGGCAAAGCTCCTAAATATAGTTATATTTTAACATACTAAAAAATTAGGAAAATCGGTTGACCTCGTGCTCACGGTTTTGCTGAAAGATGTTGGAATGACCCATATATATTTTTGTTCTATCATTTTAGAACGAGTGTTTATTAATTATTCACATTTTATAATCAGTCTATGATATATTCGGCCAAAGAATAACTTTTGTTTAGTTAATAAATTTTTCTTGAACCTATGAAGAAACAATTCTGTTTTTTTTTTTTTTTTTTTTTTGTACCTTTTCTTTTTACACAGTGTTGAATGCAATGACTTCATTTTTACGTTAAACGAACGTAAAATATTTTTAACTGCAAACTTTATCATTATTGTCTTATTCAATTTTCATGTTATTTAAACATTTTTTATTAATTTTTGATTTTAAAAATTATTATGATATATTTAAAAAAATAAAATTATTAAATGATATTGTAAGTATAATGTCAATTTATTTTAAAAAGAAATCAAGCATCTCATTTTTATTTTTTAATTAAAAAAACAACTAATCTTACACGGAAAAAATCCTTGCAGCGTAGCTGAATTCAGCGATATGACGATGCGAACAGTTAACGACGCTCCAACGCAGACTTTTCATCGTGGCGAGGCAAAGTCTGCGTTGGAGCGACGTAAAGTTAGCTATAGCGTGCCTTCCTTACCAACAGCTGTAGCAGAGCTCGACTCACGCTTGACGCTTGTTTACTTGTGTACTTACTCTCTGCTATCGCGGGTGATAAAAATACTGATATAAAAAATACTTAAATTAATTACAACTATCAATAAACACATTTTTTTATAGTTATGCTGCCGTAAACCCGCGATAGCAGAGAGTAAGTACACAAGTAAACAAGCGTCAAACGTGAGTCGAGCTCTGCTACAGCTGTTGGTAAGGAAGGCACGCTATAGCTAACTTTACGTCGCTCCAACGCAGACTTTGCCTCGCCACGATGAAAAGTCTGCGTTGGAGCGTCGTTAACTGTTCGCATCGTCATATCTTGGCATTAAAAAAACTGGAGCAAACAGATGTGTACTTCTATGCAAGATTTGTTCAAGTTATCAATTTTTTTTTTTTTTTTTTTTAATTAACCTGTAGGAAAAAATTGTAGTTTGAAATTTTGTAATTTTGTATGAAAAATATATAAAATAAATGTTTTAAAAATTATAAAAGTATTATTATTATTTTTTTTTTTAAATAATTAAATAAAAATTCAAAATTAGCGCCGCTCGTACGCTGTGCTATGCACTGCTTTCATTGGCTGCACGATCACGGCATACCGTGAGGACTGCACGGCGTGCCGCTACAATGCCGTCATTCTCGATCACAGAATCATGGCATTGTGGTGGCACGCAGCCACACGCCGTGCCGAAATAATGGCCTCAGTGTGACGGCACTATGCTAACTGGGTAACTTTACGTCGCTCCAACGCAGACTTTGCCTCGCGGCTCGCCACGATGAAAAGTCTGCGTTGGAGCGTCGTTAACTGTTCGCATCGTCATATCGCTGAATTCAGCTACGCTGCAAGGATTTTATTTTTTCCGTGTATTAACTTTCAATTATAGAAACATAATAATCTGGTTTTGCTTGGAAAAATATTGTATTTCAACAAATAAATATCCGAACAGACCTACTTTTAACGGACCAGCGCGTGAAACGGCCTGAAGGTAGCCGCAGGGTGCCAAAATACTCCCACAACACTTGAACATAGCCACTGGGTGCCCATAAAAATAAGTCGAAACCAACACTGAAACCAACACTGATTACATGGGAGTCACCTTGGCTGACCTTTGGCATTTTGGCATTGCGCGAAATTTAAAATTTGAATCATTAATTTATTTAAAAATTTTTTTTTAATTACTGTCAAAGAAAAAAATGGTTTTTTAAGTTAAACACAAACAGTAATTAAATGATTATGCATGATGCAGAGTAAATATTCACGCTAAACTCACTAATATTGTAATTTCAGCAACATAACCAAAAACCAAGATTATTATGTTACTGGAATTCCCAGCTCAATCATTCCAATACTAATTATTTATTTCTGTAACACGAGACATTATTTAAGTCTATTTATTACGATTTACGAATATTAAAACATTTAATAACTGACTTTTGCCTTAAATTAAATAAAAAAAATATATTTTTAAAAATATAAAAATTGAGTTTTGAAAGTTCGCGCGGCCACTTGAGCTTTGGCTGGTCAAAAAATATCCCATGTCGTCGGTTGGTTAGCATCTCAAAGTTAGCAACTTTTTTTTTTTTTTTTTTAATTAAATTATATTCAAAAAATTACTAGTATTTCACTGATTAAAATACGCTGAAAAAAAAAAATGCTAGTCGCTTGGTTTTTTTTTAAATAAATAAAAAGTGGTAGATGCTAAGCGACCTTAAAATCGGTTTATTTTAATGAATATTAATTTAATCGGTACATTTTTTATGCTCAATCGAAAGATGATTTGACTAGCAATTAGCATCTTTTGGTTTCACGAAGCTAGCACAATTATTTTTTAAGATACATATTAATTAATTTTACGCTACAAACGAGGCAGTAGGACGAGCGTGCGCAAGCGCAATACGCCCTCGATGTTTCAATTCCATTTCATTCCCTTGATACTCCGGGGACTCCCTCGGAACTATGAAATGAATGTATGTACCTCTAACTTCAGGCGCGCAGGTGTAGTTTACAGTTACCCTACGCATAGAGCTAACTGTTACAAGCCACAATATCACTTGTTTATCTCTCTCATATCTCAAATCGGAACTTTGCCCCTTGTTTTCGGTTAGAAGGGCGAAAAATTGAATTCATCCCTTAGGCGAGAGTGGTTCTTTAACAATTTCGCCTTCGGCTCGGGTCGCAAACCCCTCGGGTGTTTTAATCGAACCCTCTCGCCTGCGGCAAGAAAATATCATGGTACCTCATCTACAGTTATAATGATTTTTTTAATATCTTTTTTAGTTTTTTCTCTGGTTCCAAATGAATTAAAAAAGTTGTTCTTGCGTTGGTCAATTTTAAAAATAAATGCCGAATTCGTAATTTGCACTCTCAAGAACACACATCCCAAATTTGAAAAAAAAGTTATTTAAGATAAATTTTTACTTTAAACAAGTAGACCTTATCTAGGTCAATTTTAAAGTCGAAGGTCAGATTTCTAACAAGCGCTCTCAAAAACCCTATTTTAATGAAATTTTGGAGGTAGTTTTCTGGTACCGAATGATGAGCGAAAGTCTAACAATATTTCAGCTCTGAGTAGGTTTTTCTACGGGTTTGCCATGTAAATTATAAGCAATTTTTAGCATTTTTTTCATTTCTTAGCTAATTTTTAAAAAATTTGTGTTCAAAGCCTATTGCATTTACAGTGATGCGAGACCTCGCGTTTTTTTCGTCTTTCTGTGATACTGGAAGTACCTATTAGCATTTTCTGAGTTTTGAAACATAAATTATTCATGGTCAAATTATTTAAACTAAGATTTGAAAATATTTTTCCCAGTTCAAAAAGAGACAAAAAAATGCATCTCCGTAAGTGCAATAGGCTTTGAACACGAATTTTTTGAAAATTACCTAAAAAACCAAAAAAGTGACCCAAATGTCTGGACCTGCCCTTGTAAGTTTAAAAAAAATTATATTAAAAATAAATTATTACTTTAATCAAATAGACCTAACGTAAGTCAATTTTAAAAATCAAGGTCACATTCGTTGTTAGCTTACAAAAAAATCCTGTGAACAATTGATTTTTCCGTTAACCAAGTAGCCCTTATGTAGGATAAATTAAAAAATGAAGGTCAGATTTGTCATTGGCGACCTCAAAAATCTCCGAGTGCTCAATTTCTAATTATTAATCATAAATGGCAGCCTTGAATTAGTAGACCTTCGGTAGGTCAAATTTTAAAATTAATGTTAGATTCGTAATCAGCAGCCTAAAAACTCCCCGACAGTCAAATTTCTAATTGATATGAGAAGTCAAGTCACTTTTTTGAAAAGAAAAGTCGACGACGACGAAAATATATTAGAAGGATGCAGAAATTTTTTACCTTTTGTTTTGTTTTGTTTTTTTTTGTTTTTTTTTTTCTTCCTCGAATTGTATGATTGAAGTAGAAATAAATAATCATTAGTATTTTTTATGCAAATATTTACATCGATTAAAAAAAAAATGTAATTTGTAAAGTAGACCTATCACAGCTTAAATTTAAAAACCAATGTTGAATTCGCGAGTGAATTCGTATTCAGCGAATGAAACCTTCATTTTTTGATTAGACCTACTATTTATTCGAATCGAATAAAATTGTGTAGTCTTTATAAAACGTAACTGTGTTTTGTTTTAATTTTACCCTATTAATGTGGAGCTACATCAAGTAACACAAAGAACATTAAACTTGAATAAAATTGTGACTGTGACGCATTACAACGGTTTAAAATTTTGTATTCAGGGGTTTTCAAAAATGCTAATCACGAAATTAACTTATACGAAGTCTACTTTACTAAGGTAAAAAAAATTTATTTATGGGGGTTTTTAAGGATGTTAATCATGAATAAAACCTTAATTTTTATTCAGGAAAATTTTTTTCGAATTTTCGAGCCCTATAATCCATGATGAAAATCAAAAAAGAGAACTATAAACATCAAATATGATCTTCTAAAAATAATTACGTAGGCATTTGAAATATCCGGAAATATCACTGATGCAGTTCCCTTTAGGTGAGCTGAGCGGAGGAATAGTCTGGGGAAGTTAGCATTGAAAATGTTTTAATTCGAAGTATACAAGGTTTTTTTTTTTTAATTGGTCCAGAAACACTGTTTGAATCCGATTTGCATCAGCAAAACAATGCAAGAAATTGTTATAAACAAATAAAAAAATGCCTTTCATTGCTTGTAAAAAAAAAAAAAATTATTTTTAAAAAAATTTAGAAGTTGAAATATAAATTGTATAATTTTTCAAATCTTCAAGATCAGTACAGTCTTGAAATTCTATTATTTAATTTTTTTTTCATCTCGTCAAAAATTTTACGTAGAGTTTGAGAACATCGGTCAAAAGCATGAAAACATACATTTGCATGAAGCGACAAAAGACACCTGGGTTACGTTTCGACTCAGGTAGGGGAGGGGCACGGCTAATTACATCTAGTGCAACGTACGATCAGCTCTGGGACTCCGTCTTGGTCACGTCTCGGTAATGGTTTTATTGCCCCATTAGGTTACAGCAGCTGCCTACTGAGTTTTATAAAGTTGTTTGAAAAATTTTTTCCGAATAAACTTTACATGCTTTTCGTTAACTCACCGTCTTGTATTTTTTTTTGGTATGTTGGATTCTTTCAAGCTTTATAAATCTGAGCACATTTGACCTAGAGGTCTGAAATTTTGTACAGACCTCAGGATCAGATGACAATACAATAATCTGTGGTCAGTTTGAGACCTGGAGATCCAGGTCACTGATGAAGGAGGGACCATCTTCGAGGAAAAAAATGAAATTTTGCAATTATAAAAATTTGTTTGTATATGTTTTACTGAATTTATAAAAAATTTTTTGACCTGGACAATGTCCAGGTTGTCAATGATGGTACCTGGGCACTATCTTTGAGGAAAAAAAATGAAATTTTCCAAAAATTAATAATAATAATAATAATAATAATAATAAATCATTTCTATTAAAAAAATTCAAGTCTAGAAAGTAAAAAAAAATATTTTAAAAAACATGCTTTTCTAAAAAATCGACTAAAAAAATTGAAATAAAAATGTTACAAAATAAATAAAAAAGTTGCTCTAAAAATAAGAAAATGATTTTTATCATACAAACTCAAGTTTTGAATTGTCTTAAATAAACGTAAGGGTAAATATATATTTTAAAACTTCAAATTTCAATTTATAGTTGTAGAAAATTGTAGCTCATGTTAATTGTAAGATCAAAATTAAAAGTTCGAACACATGATCCACGCTTTTCTACAACTATAAATTGAAATTTGAAGTTTTAAAATATATGTACCCTCACGCTTATTTGAGACAGTTCAAAACTGGAGATCGTATAATCAAAATTATTTTCTTCTTTTTCGAGCAAGATTTTTGTTTAATTTGTAAAATTTTTATTTCAATTTTCAGTACCACATTTTTTCTTAGATTTAACTATTTCAAAGTCAACAGACCACTTCCTAAAATTCAATATTTATCGAAAACCTTCCTATATAGATATTATTATCCACAAAACATCATTGCACCCGTATCAATATAAAATGGCTGCTTTCTATTGTTTTATACATAGACTCCTTTGTATCCCATTGAATGAAATAGATTACAACAATGAAGTGAATACCATAAAACAGATAGCAGTGAATAATGATTATGACCCTAGAATTATCGATCACCTGATTTCAAAAATTAACTATAGATTAACCATAAAAAACGTTTCCGCTAACTAAAAAATCACAAAATTATACTCATGTAATAAATAACACTGGCCTTTTCTCTGATAAAATCTCAAAATTTTTTAAAAACCATGATATGAATGTAGTGTTTCGCACTGACTATTCTTTGAAAAATTTAATTAAGAATAACAAAGATGTTACGCATGAGCTTGATAAGTCAGGTGTATATGTGAAAAAATGTGGTACTGAAAATTGCGATAAGATATATATTGGCCAAACAGGCAGAGCTTTTTCAGAACGCAACAAAGAACATGAAGCCGCGTTTAGAAATGTAAATCCTGAAAAATCAAATTACGCGAAGCATCTACTCGATTATGATCATGCTTATGACAATAAAATAAAAATTATACATTTTGGGGAGAAAGGCAAAAAACTAAATTTTCTAGAGGCTCTCGAAATCAACAGATTTAAGAATTCTCACGTCTTATTAAATGATCAAAAAGACTTGAATAATTCTCCTCTATTAAATTTAGATTTAAGATAGTGAGTGCGTTGATCCTTGTATTTATGTTTATGTTTACGTTTCCTCTGTTCATGATTTTATAGACCGATTATACTGCGTATGACTTCAGTCGATGATAGAATGTCGTCTGATGAAGGTGCTGTGCACCGAAACAATCGTAACGACAATAATTTTGTATAATTAATTGTTAATAAAAAAGCGAAGATTGACAAAACCCTATATTTTGTTTTACTATAATTATTTTATTATGAAACTTCATCAAGTAGATGCCAACTCAATCTAATACAAATAAATAAATACAAATTCCCCCAAGCTGCGACAACCCCATAACGCCGAGTTCGCGAGATTTTATAATAAATAAATGAATAAGTACACAATACCCAAGCTGCTACAACCCCATAACGCCAAGCTCGCGAGTTTTTTTAATAAATAAATAAATGAATACAAAATCCCCCAAGCTGCTACAACCCCATAACGCCGAGCTTGCGAGTTTTTTTAATGAATAAATAAATAAATAATTACGTTTATAATAAATAAATGAATAAATACACCATGCCCAAGCTGCAACAACCCCATAACGCCAAGCTCGCGAGTTTTGTATAAATAAATAAATGGAAAAAAATTCTCCCGAGCTCTTGCGAGTTTTTAAGAGATATGTAAATAAAAATAATCCCCAAAGCTGCTACAACCCCATAACGCCAAGCTTGCGAGTTTTTTTAATAAATAAAAAAATGAATACAAAATCCCCCAAGCTGCTACAACCCCATAACGCTGATCTCGCGAGTTTTGTATGAATAAATAAATGAAAAAAAATCTCCCGAGCTCTTGCGAGTTTTTAAGAGATAAGTAAATAAAAATAATCCCCCAAGCTGCAACAACCCCATAACGCCAAGCTCGCAAGTTTTTTTAATAAATAAATAAATACAAATTCCCCCAAGCTGCTACAACCCCATAACGCCGAGCTTGCGAGGTTTTTTAATGAATAAATAAACAAATAATTACATTTATAATAAATAAATGAATAAATACACGATGCCCAAGCTGCTATAACCCTATAACGCCGAGCTCGCGAGTTTTGTATAAATAAATAAATGGAAAAAAAATCTCCCGAGCTCTTGCGAGTTTTTAAGAGATAAGTAAATTAAAATAATCCCCCAAGCTGCTACAACCCCATAACGCCGAGTTCGCGAGATTTTATAATAAATAAATGAATAAATACACAATACCCAAGCTGCTACAACCCCATAACGCCGAGCTTGCGAGTTTTTTTAATGAATAAATAAATGAATACAAAATCCCCCAAGCTGCTACAACCCCATAACGCCGAGCTCGCGAGTTTTGTATAAATAAATAAATGGAAAAAAAATCTCCCGAGCTCTTGCGAGTTTTTAAGAGATAAGTAAATAAAAATAATCCCCCAAGCTGCAACAACCCCATAAGGCCGAGTTCGCGAGATTTTATAATAAATAAATGAATAAATACACAATACCCAAGCTGCTACAACCCCATAACGCCGAGCTTGCGAGTTTTTTTAATAAATAAATAAATGAATACAAAATCCCCCAAGCTGCTATAACCCCATAACGCCGAGCTCGCGAGTTTTGTATAAATAAATAAATGGAAAAAAAATCTCCCGAGCTCTTGCGAGTTTTTAAGAGATAAGTAAATAAAAATAATCCCCCAAGCTGCAACAACCCCATAAGGCCGAGCTCGCGAGTTTTGTATAAATAAATAAATGGAAAAAAAATCTCCCGAGCTATTGCGAGTTCTTAAGAGATAAGTAAATTGAAATAATCTCCAAAGCTGCTACAACCTCATAACGCTGATCTCGCGAGTTTTGTATAAATAAATAAATGGAAAAAAAATCTCCCGAGCTCTCGCGAGTTTTTGAGATAAGTAAATAAAAATAATCCCCCAAGCTGCAACAACCCCATAACGCCGAGCTCGCAAGTTTTTCTAATAAATAAATAAATACAAATTCCCCCAAGCTGCTACAACCCCATAACGCCGAGCTCGCAAGTTTTTTTAATAAATAAATAAATGCAAATTCCCCCAAGCTGCTACAACCCCATAACGCCGAGCTTGTGAGGTTTTTTAATGAATAAAAAAATAAATAATTACATTTATAATAAATAAATGAATAAATACACGATGCCCAAGCTGCTACAACCCTATAACGCCGAGCTCGCGAGTTTTGTATAAATAAATAAATGGAAAAAAAATCTCCCGAGCTCTTGCGAGTTTTTAAGAGATAAGTAAATTAAAATAATCCCCCAAGCTGCTACAACCCCATAACGCCGAGTTCGCGAGATTTTATAATAAATAAATGAAAAAATACACAATACCCAAGCTAATACAACCCCATAACGCCGAGCTTGCAAGTTTTTTTAATGAATAAATAAATAAATAATTACATTTATAATAAATAAATGAATAAATACACCATGCCCAAGCTGCTACAACCCCATAACGCCAAGCTCGCGAGTTTTTCTAATAAATAAATAAATACAAATTCCCCCAAGCTGCTACAACCCTATAACGCCGAGCTCGCCAGTTTTTATAATAAATAAATAAATACAAATTCCCCCAAGCTGCTACAACCCCATAACGCCGAGCTCGCGAGTTTTGTATAAATAAATAAATGGAATAAAAATCTCCCGTGCACTTGCGAGTTTTTAAGAGATAAGTAAATTAAAATAATTCCCCAAGCTGCTACAACCCCATAATGCCGGCTTCGCAAGTTTTTTTAATAAATAAATACAAATTTCCCCGAGCTGCTATAACCCCATAACGCCGAGTTCGCGAGATTTTATAATAAATAAATGAATAAGTACACAATACCCAAGCTGCTACAACCCCATAACGCCGAGCTCGCAAGTTTTTTTAATAAATAAATAAATGCAAATTCCCCCAAGCTGCTACAACCCCATAACGCCGAGCTTGTGAGGTTTTTTAATGAATAAAAAAATAAATAATTACATTTATAATAAATAAATGAATAAATACACGATGCCCAAGCTGCTACAACCCTATAACGCCGAGCTCGCGAGTTTTGTATAAATAAATAAATGGAAAAAAAATCTCCCGAGCTCTTGCGAGTTTTTAAGAGATAAGTAAATTAAAATAATCCCCCAAGCTGCTACAACCCCATAACGCCGAGTTCGCGAGATTTTATAATAAATAAATGAAAAAATACACAATACCCAAGCTAATACAACCCCATAACGCCGAGCTTGCAAGTTTTTTTAATGAATAAATAAATAAATAATTACATTTATAATAAATAAATGAATAAATACACCATGCCCAAGCTGCTACAACCCCATAACGCCAAGCTCGCGAGTTTTTCTAATAAATAAATAAATACAAATTCCCCCAAGCTGCTACAACCCCATAACGCCGAGCTCGCGAGTTTTGTATAAATAAATAAATGGAATAAAAATCTCCCGTGCACTTGCGAGTTTTTAAGAGATAAGTAAATTAAAATAATTCCCCAAGCTGCTACAACCCCATAATGCCGGCTTCGCAAGTTTTTTTAATAAATAAATACAAATTTCCCCGAGCTGCTATAACCCCATAACGCCGAGTTCGCGAGATTTTATAATAAATAAATGAATAAGTACACAATACCCAAGCTGCTACAACCCCATAACGCCGAGCTTGCGAGTTTTTTTAATGAATAAATAAATAAATAATTACATTTATAATAAATAAATGAATAAATACACCATGCCTAAGCTGCTACAACCACAAAACGCCAAGCTCGCGAGTTTTGTATAAATAAATAAATGGAAAAGAAATCTCCCGAGCTCTTGCGAGTTTTTAAGAGATAAGTAAATAAAAATAATCCCTCAAGCTGCAACAACCCCATAACGCCGAGCTCGCAAGTTTTTCTAATAAATAAATAAATACAAATTCCCCCAAGCTGCTACAACCCTATAACGCCAAGCTCGCCAGTTTTTATAATAAATAAATAAATACAAATTCCCCCAAGCTGCTACAACCCCATAACGCCGAGCTCGCGAGTTTTGTATAAATAAATAAATGGAATAAAAATCTCCCGTGCACTTGCGAGTTTTTAAGAGATAAGTAAATTAGCATCATTCCCCAAGCTGCTACAACCCCATAACGCCGGCTTCGCAAGTTTTTTTAATTAGTAAATACAAATTCCCCCGAGCTGCTATAACCCCATAACGCCGAGTTCGCGAGATTTTATAATAAATAAATGAATAAGTACACAATACCCAAGCTGCTACAACCCCATAACGCCGAGCTTGCAGGTTTTTTTAATGAATAAATAAATAAATAATTACATTTATAATAAATAAATGAATAAATACACCATGCCCAAGCTGCTACAACCCTATTACGCCGAGATCGCGAGTTTTGTATAAATAAATAAATGGAAAAAAAATCTCCCGAGCTCTTGCGAGTTTTTAAGAGATAAGTAAATTGAAATAATCTCCAAAGCTGCTACAACCCCATAACGCCAAGCTCGCGAGTTTTGTATAAATAAATAAATGGAAAAAAAATCTCCCGAGCTCTTGCGAGTTTTTAAGAGATAAGTAAATTAAAATAATCTCCAAAGCTGCTACAACCCCATTACGCCAAGCTCGCGAGTTTTTTTAATAAATAAATAAATGAATACAAAATCCCCCAAGCTGCTGCAACCCCATAACGCTGATCTCGCGAGTTTTGTATAAATAAATAAATGGAAAAAAAATCTCCCGAGCTCTCGCGAGTTTTTGAGATAAGTAAATAAAAATAATCCCCCAAGCAGCAACAACCCCATAACGCCGAGCTCGCAAGTTTTTCTAATAAATAAATAAATACAAATTCCCCCAATCTGCTATAACCCCATAACGCCGAGCTCGCAAGTTTTTTTAATAAATAAATAAATGCAAATTCCCCCAAGCTGCTACAACCCCATAACGCCGAGCTTGCGAGGTTTTTTAATGAATAAAAAAATAAATAATTACATTTATAATAAATAAATGAATAAATACACGATGCCCAAGCTGCTACAACCCTATAACGCCGAGCTCGCGAGTTTTGTATAAATAAATAAATGGAAAAAAAATCTCCCGAGCTCTTGCGAGTTTTTAAGAGATAAGTAAATTAAAATAATCCCCCAAGCTGCAACAACCCCATAACGCCGAGTTCGCGAGATTTTATAATAAATAAATGAAAAAATACACAATACCCAAGCTAATACAACCCCATAACGCTGAGCTTGCGAGTTTTTTTAATGAATAAATAAATAAATAATTACATTTATAATAAATAAACGAATAAATACACCATGCCCAAGCTGCTACAACCCCATAACGCCAAGCTCGCGAGTTTTTCTAATAAATAAATAAATACAAATTCCCCCAAGCTGCTACAACCCTATAACGCCGAGCTCGCCAGTTTTTATAATAAATAAATAAATACAAATTCTCCCAATCTGCTACAACCCCATAACGCCGAGCTCGCGATTTTTGTATAAATAAATAAATGGAATAAAAATCTCCCGTGCACTTGCGAGTTTTTAAGAGATAAGTAAATTAGCATAATTCCCCAAGCTGCTACAACCCCATAACGCCGGCTTCGCAAGTTTTTTTAATAAATAAATACAAATTTCCCCGAGCTGCTATAACCCCATAACGCCGAGTTCGCGAGATTTTATAATAAATAAATGAATAAGTACACAATACCCAAGCTGCTATAACCCTATCACGCCGAGATCGCGAGTTTTGTATAAATAAATAAATGGAAAAAAAATCTCCCGAGCTCTTGCGAGTTTTTAAGAGATAAGTTAATTAAAATAATCCCCCAAGCTGCTACAACCCCGTAACGCCGAGCTCATGAGATTTTATAATGAATAAATAAATAAATAAATAAATAAATAAATAAATAAATACACGATGCCCAAGCTACTACAACCCCACGACGCCGAGCTCGCGAGTTTTTTTAATAAATAAATAAGTAAATAAATACAAAATTCCTCAAGCTGCTACAACCCCATTATTCATTTATTTATTATAAAATCTCGCGAGCTCGGCGATATAGGGTTGTAGCAGCTTGGGGGATTGGGTATTTATTCATAAAAAAAACTCGCGAGCTCGGCGTAATGGGGTTTTAGCAGCTTGGGGGATTATTTTAATTTACTTATCTCTTAAAAACTCGCAAGAGCTCGAGAGATTTTTTTTCCATTTATTTATTTATACAAAACTCGCGAGCTCGGTGTTATGGGGTTGTAGCAGCTTGGGGGATTTTGTATTTATTTATTTATGTATTCAAAAAACTCGCGAGCTTGGCGTTATGGGGTTATAGCAGCTTGGGGGATTATTTTAATTTACTTATCTCTTAAAAACTCGCAAGAGCTCAGGAGAATTTTTTTACATTTATTTATTTATACAAAACTCATGAACTCGGTGTTATGGGGTTTTAGCAGCTTGGGGATTATTTTAATTTACTTATCTCTTAAAGACTCGCAAGAGCTCGAGAAATTTTTTTTCCATTTATTTATTTATACAAAACTCGCGAGCTCGGCGTTATGGGCTTGTAGCAGCTTGGGCATTGTGTATTTATTTATTTATTATAAATTCTCACGAGCTCGGCGTTATGGGGTTGTAGCAGCTTGGGGGATTATTTAAATTTACTTATCTCTTAAAAACTCGCAAGAGCTCGGGAGATTTTTTTTTCCATTTATTTATTCATACAAAACTCGCGAGCTCGGCATTATGGGGTTGTAGCAGCTTGGGCATGGTGTACATATATATTCATTTATTTATTATAAATGTAATTATTCATTTATTTATTCATTAAAAAAACTCGCAAGCTCGGCGTTATGGGGTTGTAGCAGCTTGGGTATTGTGTACTTATTCATTTATTTATCATAAAATCTCGCGAGCTCGGCATTATGGGGTTGTAGCAGCTTGGGGGAATTCGTATTTATTCATTTATTCATAAAAATAAACTCGCAAACTCGGCGTTATGGGGTTGTTGCAGCTTGGGCATGGTGTATTTATTCATTTATTTATTAAAAATGTAATTATTTATTTATTTATTCATTAAAAAAACTCGCAAGGTCAGCGTTATGGGGTTGTAGCAGCTTGGGTATTGGGTATTTATTCATTTATTTACTATAAAATCTCGCGAACTTGGCGTTATGGGGTTGTAGCAGCCTGGGAGAATTTGTATTTATTTATTTATTTATTAAAAAAACTCGCGAGCTTGGCGTTATGGGGTTGTAGCAGCTTGGGGGATTATTTTAATTTACTTATCTCTTAAAAACTCGCAAGAGCTCGAGAGATTTTTTTTCCATTTATTTATTTTTACAAAACTCGCGAGCTCGGCGTTATGGCTTGTAGCAGCTTGGGCATTGTGTATTTATTTATTTATTTATTTATTTATTATTAAATCTCACGAGCTCGGCGTTATGGGCTTGTTGCAGCTTAGGCATTGTGTATTTATTTATTTATTATAAAATCTCACGAGCTCGGCGTCATGGGGTTGTAGCAGCTTAGAGGATTATTTAAATTTACTTATCTCTTAAAAACTCGCAAGAGCTCGGGAGATTTTATTTTCCATTTATTTATTCATACAAAACTCGCGAGCTCGGCGTTATGGTAGCAGCTTGGGCATGGTGTATATATTCATTTATTTATTATAAATGTAATTATTCATTTGTTTATTCATTAAAAAAGCTCGCAAGCTCGGCGTTATGGGGTTGTAGCAGCTTGGGTATTGTGTACTTATTCATTTATTTATTATAAAATCTCGCGAACTCGGCGTTATGGGGTTGTAGCAGCTTGGGGGAATTCGTATTTATTCATTTATTCATAAAAATAAACTCGCGAACTTGGCGTTATGAGGTTGTAGCAGCTTGGGCATGGTGTATTTATTCATTTATTTATTAAAAATGTAATTATTTATTTATTTATTTATTAAAAAAACTCGGAGGCTCGGCGTTATGGGGTTGTAGCAGCTTGGGTATTGTGTACTTATTCATTTATTTATTATAAAATCTCGCGAACTCGGGTTGTAGCAGCTTGGGGGAATTTGTATTTATTCATTTATTCATAAAAAAAAACTCGCGAACTCGGCGTTATGGGGTTGTAGCAGCTTGGGGGATTATTTTAATTTACTTATCTCTTAAAAACTCGCAAGAGCTCGGGAGAATTTTTTTTCATTTATTTATTCATACAAAACCCGCGAGCTCGGCGTTATGGGGTTGTAGCAGCTTGGGGGATTTTGTGTTTATTTATTTATTCATAAAAAAAACTAGCGTGCTCGGCGTTATGGGGTTGTAGCAGCTTGGGGGATTATGTATTGAGTCATTTATTTATAAAAAAAACCCGCGTGCAAAAAGCCACAAGCAAAAATATATTTTCATAAGAAATAACAATAAAATAGTTCTACAGTCCGCAGCAGATGTTCTCGAGGTTAAATGGAATCGGTCCGCTTATATACCTATATATCGGACGCCCGAACCAGCGTCTCGGCTTGTAAGCCCTGAACATAGCGTTTTTGCCTTTAGAAAAAATATCGTGTCCAACCCTGGCCTCGTTTGTAGCGTAAAATTAATTAATATGTATCTTAAAAAATAATTGTGCTCGCTTCGTGAAACCAAAAGATGCTAATTGCTAGATAAATCATCTTTCGATTGAGCATAAAAAATGTACCGATTAAATTAATATTCATTAAAATAAACCGATTTTCAGGTCGCTTAGCATCTACCACTTTTTATTTATTTAAAAAAAAACCAAGCGACTAGCATTTTTTTTTTTTTCAGCGCATTTTAATCAGTGAAATACTAGTAATTTTTTGAATATAATTTAATTAAAAAAAAAAAAAAAAGTTGCTAACTTTGAGATGCTGGTTGGTTAGTTCAAGTCCAACGAATTTCAAACTCCCAACTTAGTTCATTTCCAATTTCCATTTTCGTCCCTCTAACCTCAAAATCGGAACTTCGCCCCTTGTTTTCGGTTAGAAGGACGAAAAATAGTATATTTCCCTTTGGCTCGAGGGTTCGATTTAGCCTCCTCGTTGCAACCCTCGCCTTCGGCTCGGGTCGCAAACCTCTCGGAGGCCAAATCGAACCATCTCGCCTGCGGGAATAATATACTATTTTCACCATGCTCCTAAGTCCAAAGTCCAAACCACCCAAACTGTCCAAAGCCAAACAAACCGTTTCGCATATATAGCTAAGTATATATCTACAGTGTTCTAACGTGGCGATGCGCATGGTAAAATTCTCCATGGCGGCGCGGTGATGATATTTAGAAGATGAAAATTAATATTTATCAATAAAATTATTAATAATCATAAAAATGTTTCTCGTGTGAGAGTTAATTTTTTATTAACTATTTGATAAAAAAAAATTTTTAATATGGGCCGAAACGGTGAAAAGTAAGTGCTGACATCAATAAAAATACATGATTAGGTTATGTTTGTAAATTTATCGTAAGAGTTTTTTTTTTTTATATATAAATAAGAGTATTTTTTTAAAATGTTTGAATATAATTTTTACTGTGATTTCTTAGATATTTATAAATTAATAATTTAAATTTACACCAAAAAATAATTTAAAAGTATTTTACTTTTCCTTATCCCAGCTAAGACTTATACTTATTAATAATAATTTGTACACTATAATTAATGAAATAGATAACTAATTAAATATATAATTTTGTTTCATCAAAATATTTTTAAAAAACATTGATTCATGTGAAACCTTTATTCTTTTCTTTTTAAATGTTAAAAATACCTAGTATTAAACTACCTAATTTACTCTTGTACATTTTTAAAGTCTGTTATCACATTTTATTTTCATACAGAGAAAGAGATCGACATCATCGTAGAAGATCCCGTTCTAGATCAAGATCTCGCTCAGCAACACCAGAAAAAAAGAAAAAACGTTCAAGAAGTCGAGATAGAGAACGAGATAGAGATAAGAGAAGTCATCGGGATAGACGTAGCAGGTCTCGAGAGAAGGAAAGAGAAAGAGGTGATCGAAGAGAAAGATCCGACAGAGAAAAAGATAGAGATAGAGAAAGAGATAGAAAATGGTAAGAAGTTGTTATATGTTGCAATTATGTTGATATATGTTTGTTTAAAATCATACTGATTGAAAATTATAAATAGTGCAATCAATAATTATTTTTTTTCAATTAAAACTTATTATTTAAAGTCTGGTTTTTTATAACTTTTTCAAAACTTGTTGGATGTAGATACTAAATTATTATTTTATTAGTGTTCTTTTTTAATTGTCCTTTATGATATTATTATTATTATTTCCCTGACATGAGTAGCAACACTATATTTGTTTGTTTATATTATTAAAATTCTTTTGCATTAATTGTTATTAGTATTGTTAAATTGAGTTTTTTTAGTTGGTTTCAATAATTTGTTTAAATAAAGAAATATTTATTTGAAGAATGCTGAAGCCTCCCTAAATTCAGTCCAAGTGTGATATAGAGTTTAGGGGGAGTGGGGGAGACTTGGGTTTAAGCCCCCTGCAAATTTAAAAATCTAGATTGGACCCTGTAGATTATATTTAAAATAAAATAAATAAATTTATTAACTATAATTATAATTATAATTTTTTTTTTTTTTTTACTTAGTGGTGACAGCAAAGAAAAACGTTTATCAAGTTCAAAATCATCTAGGTCAGGTAAAGAGAGGTCTAACAGGTCTAGATCTAGGGAACGCAAAGACAAAGATAAAAATGACAGTGAAGAATTACCATTTGATCACACAAAACTTGATAAGGTAAAAGTTAATTTTTTGTTTTTTAAAATATCAATATACTTTAGTTTATCTACAATTTTGTAAATTTAAGTGTACAACATTTTAATTTTATTTAGTTTCATCAAAAAAATTTTTCATTTTTTGAATAAAATTGTTTCATATTAGATAAAAAAATTTTGCATTTTATTTTTTTTTATTTATTTTTTTTTTTTAATTTTTTTTTTTAATTTTTTTTTATTTTAGGAAGAAGAACAGAAGCGTTTGGAACTGGAAATGCAAAAAAGAAGAGAGAGAATAGAAAAGTGGAGAGCAGAGAGGAAAAAAGAACAACTAGAAGCAAATAAAAAAGAAGGAGGAAAATCAGCAATGCTTGCGAACCTTCAGTTACCAACAGCTAAAAAATGGTCACTTGAAGATGACAGCGATGAAGAAGTCCCTATTGCAAAAGAAGTAATATTAGAAAATAAAGAAGAGAGTGAAGAAGAAAATTCAACACCCAAAAAAGAGGAAGATGAAGAAGTAGAAGAAATTGATCCTTTAGATGCCTACATGGCTGAAGTGCAAGAAGAAGTAAAAAAAGTAAACAAACATGATAGTAAAGCTGTGAAATCAGGCAAGAATTCATAATTATTTTTATATAATCATATATTTTAATTAATTTAAACTTCTCTGACCTTCTAAACAGTCTCTGGTGTATAAAATATCATTATTCATCTGCTAATACATCTTTTCAAACATAAAAAAAAAAAAAATCACTTCAGGGCGCTCTCGGCATGTCTGTCGAGCTTTGGAGGAGCCCTCGAGAATATTCAAACTAGAAAAATGATTAATAAATATATCATTGTAATCGCATTTCTAAAATTATTCAAACAATGATGAATTAGACTTAAATTTTAAAAAAAATTTAAACTTTCCAATCTTTAGATCTATTTAATGCGAGATTTAATGGTCTGCTAATTTTAAGTTAATTTATCTTATTTTTTATAGAAGCCAATAATTCAGTATCTAGTGGTGGCGTTGTAATTGTTACGGGTGTAGCGAAAAAAAAGACTCAAAAACAGAAAGGCGAACTAATTGAACAAAATCAGGATGGTCTGGAATACTCGAGTGAAGAAGAAGGAGAAAATCTTCATGAAACAGCTGCTGGAATTGCTAATAAACAGAAGCGAGAGCTCGCCAAGGTTGATCATAGTTTAACGGAATACAAGCCATTTACAAAATCATTTTATCGTGAAGTTCAAGAAATAGGTAAATTCAAACTTGAAATAATTAATTTTTTTTTTTTAATTTAGAATCATATATCAAAGAAATTTTTACTGTTTTTACAGCGGATATGACTAATGAAGAAGTGGAAAAATACAGAGAAGAATTAGAGGGTGTTCGGGTCAAGGGTAAAAACTGTCCTAAGCCTATAAAATCTTGGGCTCAGTGTGGAGTCACTAGAAAAGAACTAGATGTTCTCCGTAAGCTAGGTTACGAAAAACCCACGCCTATCCAGTGTCAAGCAATTCCTGCCATAATGTCAGGTCGAGATTTGATTGGTATAGCCAAGACTGGTAGCGGAAAAACTATAGCTTTTTTGTTGCCAATGTTCAGACACATTCGAGCCCAAGAACCGCTATCCGATGGCGACGGACCCATTGCTTTGATAATGACCCCGACTCGTGAACTTTGCATGCAAATTGGCAAAGACTCTAAAAAATTTACCAAAAGTTTGAACTTAAGTCATGTTTGCGTATACGGAGGTACGGGAATTTCCGAGCAAATAGCAGAGTTGAAAAGAGGAGCTGAGATTATTGTGTGCACTCCTGGCAGAATGATAGATATGCTGGCGGCTAATAATGGCAGAGTAACAAATCTTAAGCGGGTTACTTATGTGGTGTTAGATGAAGCCGACAGAATGTTTGACATGGGTTTTGAGCCACAGGTAAAATTTGTTTTTGAATAAAACATCAAATTAATTTATTGGTCAATCAGAGTCAAATTGATAGTCAAGGAAAAATTTCCTTATATCAACAAATCATAATTTTTATTGGAGACTAAAAAAATTTTCATAATAAAATGATTTTCTACGAGCTCTCATTGCAGAGACAAAAATATGTATAAGAATTAATTAAGGAGTTTTCTTTTTATCATCAATTTGACTTGGATTGACTGAAAAATTATTAGATACCAAGTGAGAGTCACATTGTCATGTTTGTTTTCAAATATTTTTATTGATATATTATATTAATTTTTAATATTATTATTTGAATTTTTTTTTTTCAAACTTGGCAAATATGATAAATTTTCAGAATTTGAAATGGATCTTTACAATTTTTTACACTGTTTTCAGAGCGTAAAGTACTTTGCACACAGATATACATTTATTCATATGTCAAATAATTTCTTTCTTAATGTTATATACTTTTTTGCAGGTATTTGCGCCCTGAAAATAAATTTAAAAAATTGAATGTTATAACTTTTGTTTTAAACACACTTACAATATAAACTGTAGCTGTTTTGCTGTTTATGACAAGAGTAGCTTGTCACCCATGTAAAGCAAGGTACTTAATCCAAAAATGAGATTTTGACTGTTTTTATTCATGTATTGCTTATAAATAAATTAAAGAAAAAGACAAACAAACAAATTAAGATGTAATTGGTGATAAAATATTTCAACAAAAAATTTATTGTTTATTAGACAGAAATTTTTTAAATAATTTTAATACTTCAAACTTAGGATTTGAATGTTTAAAAATAAATATCTAACGTTTAGGTCTGTCAATTAAAAACTATAATTAAAATTTTTATTAGGTGATGAGGATTATGGAGAACGTCCGGCCGGACAGGCAAACAGTTCTTTTTAGCGCAACATTTCCACGTCAAATGGAAGCTTTGGCACGTCGAATTCTCACAAAACCTATCGAAGTTCAAGTAGGAGGCCGCTCAGTGGTCTGCAAAGATGTTGAACAGCACGTAATAGTTTTGGAAGATGATCAAAAATTTCTGAAACTCCTGGAAATCCTTGGGCACTACCAAAATAAGGGATCAGCCATCATATTTGTGGATAAGCAGGAAAATGCAGACACTTTGCTGAAAGATCTTATGAAAGCTTCATATCCATGCATGTCTTTGCATGGTAGTATTGATCAGTGCGATCGAGACTCAACAATAATGGATTTTAAAGCAGGAAGAGTTAAGTTACTAGTAGCGACTTCAGTAGCTGCAAGAGGCTTGGATGTTAAAAGTCTTGTATTAGTGGTTAATTATGATTGTCCAAATCATTATGAAGATTATGTACATAGGTGTGGAAGAACTGGCAGAGCAGGAAATAAAGGGTAAAAATCAACTCTTTTAATTAAAAATTTAACTATCAAGATCGAATTTTTGATAAATCTATATTTTTTCTGTTGGATTCTTTATTATTATTTTTTGGGTCAAATTTACAATCAAAAAGCTAATACAAAGACATTATTTATTAATGTATTTATTTATTTTTTTTTTTCTAGTTATGCTTATACATTTATAACACCCGAGCAGGTGCGCTACGCGGGTGACATACTTCGTGCACTCGAACTTGCGGGTGTACCGGTGCCGGATCCTCTCCGCCAATTGTGGGAAAATTATAAAAGTCGGCAGGAGGCTGATGGAAAAAAAGTTCACACGGGGGGTGGTTTCAGTGGCAAAGGGTACAAATTTGACGAATCCGAGGCTGCACTTGCAAATGAGAAAAAGAAGTTCCAGAAAGCAGCGTTGGGTCTTCAAGACTCGGACGACGAGGATATTGAAAACGATATTGACCAACAGATCGAGACAATGTTGCAGGCTAAGAAAATCGTGCACGAGATGCCCAAAGCAGCAGCGGCTATGGGAAATATTGGAATACATTCTGGTCCAAGTGCCACAGAAAAATTAGAACTTGCCAAAATCAGAGCCTCAAGAATCAATACAGTTAAAAATTTGGGTTTGGAAGCCAAAGGTCCTACTCAACAAGTAGCCGAAGCTATTTTGAAAGGCGCTGGTCCAACCAATCTCATAACGGTAAGGACAAAAAGAAATACTTACATGAAAAGCTTCTAAAAGTAATTATTTCTTATCTCTATTAAAACGTTTGTACGTTTTTTGAAAAAATGAAAACAAAAATTTTAAAATCAGAATAAAGTTTAAAAATAAATACGAATTTGGTTAAATTATAGTTACTCAATAGTTGTAAGGGTGAAAAGTATTGGTCATCATTTGTTGTAGGTCTGCATGCATACATTTCCTTATTATTTTAAGATTTATAAATGAGGCATTAGATGCAAAAAGGGCCTAACCTCTATGGGATTCTTTTGTAGTCAGGCCCTTGATGCATCCAACGCCTCATTAATAACTAACGTCCATCAAAAATTACCTTTTTTAAGTTTAAAAACTAAATTATGCTTGTGAAAGTTAACTACCAAAAATAATTCCCATTTACAAATAGTTTTATTATATATTTTAAATGATTTAATGTTTGCTGACCAAAAAGTTTTATTTTTATTTTCAGGCAAAAACAGTAGCTGAGCAGCTGGCTGCTAAATTAAATACAAAATTAAATTACCAACCACGAGAAGAGGAGTTGTTGGAAGGTGAAGGTGAACAGGGCGAACAGATGTTCCGCAAGTACGAGGAAGAACTCGAGATAAACGATTTCCCCCAGCAAGCTAGATGGAGAGTTACAAGCAAGGAGGCCCTAGCTCAGATATCCGAATATTCAGAGGCTGGACTCACGGTACGTGGTACTTATATTACCCCAGGTAAGGCACCTCCTGAGGGCGAGAGAAAGCTATACTTGGCCATTGAATCAACTAGTGAACTGGCCGTGAGCAAGGCAAAGGCTGAAGTCTCGAGATTAATCAAAGAAGAGCTAATTAAGTTGCAGGCATCTGGTGCTCACACCGTCGCTCGAGGAAGATACAAAGTCTTGTAAATAAGATTATTGTTTTACATTCATCCGGATGTGTTAGAGTTATGTATGTACATGTGTTCCATGTGAGCTTTATATATATATATATATATATATAGTCATTGAATCTTGTTTTTTTGTGTAAAAAATTGATGATGTGTAATTAGTTATAACTATTCTCAAAGTGAATTTCTTATAATTTGTGAAACTTTATTTAATTGTTTAACAGAGGAAGCACCTCTGTTGAGAACCTCTGTTAATCATTATTGAAGGTTGTTCTAAAAATTACTTTTTTGTACTCATTAATTGTAGTAGTTATTTTAAAGTAAAAATATTTACATTTTTTAATAAAGGCAGGAGAATTTTTTTTTCTAAATGTGATTCAGAATTTGGAAAAAAACATTAATATTAATATTAAATATTAATAATTGAAAAACTTGAAACTGTGAATTGAATCTAACCATTGAAAAATTTTAAATAAAAGAAAAAGATTATCTTGACAATTTACCTTTTGATTAGTAGCAATTTAATTTATAATTAATTATATAAATATTTTGAAATAAGCTACGGTCAAATAATAAAACCAATAAAATATCAAACCCTAATCGCGGCCCACTGTTTACAATAATTTTTTAATATTTTTTAAAATAAACATAATATGAAACAAAACGAAATATATATCAAGAATTTGATAATCCGGGCATTAATGAAAAAGGAATTAAAGGATGTAGTTTTTTCACATTATTTATTATCACAGCGTCTCGAGGGATCGACCCTCCTCTTCAGGTGACTGGGCGTTTAGACATTTACTAAGATTATAAATTAAATCAGTTATTAAAGTTTTTTTTCATATTTAATAAAGTAAATTAGTTATTAAAATAATTAATATTGCATTTTCAACGAGCAGACGATGTCAATTTAGCGGGGGGTACACGAAACAATATTTTATGGTTTAATTTAATTTTTTGAATTTTTCAACTTAATTCACTCGTTATTTTGGATTTTTATTAATTACTACGTAATCCTAGATACTTTCTTGAAGAAAAAATCATTTTGTTCTTTTTTTAAAGCTCAAATTAAAATCTTTGTTGTTTGTTCACTGGTTATTTTTTTTTTTATGTTATATATTTTTTCTTATCATTTTGTAATATTTTCAAGTGATGTAAATAAAAGTACACCACAACCTTTTAGTGGAACAAAAATAAAAAACATTTTTTTATGGGCTTGATATTCAAATATGAAGTACGCTTAACTTCTAAAATTATTCCACTCGGTAACCAGAGTTTGATGAGGTTTAGAGCTTGGGGGATAACTAATCAGTTTTTACGTTGACCTAGGGCGCCCAGGGTTTTGGGAGTTCAGAGCTTGGGCAATAGATGATCAGTTCATTTATTGAACGCGACGCCCAGGGTTTTGGAAGTTTAGAGCTTGGGGGATAACTGATCAGTTTATTTATTGAACGCGACGCGGAGGGTTTTGGGGGTTAAGAGCTTGCGGGATAGCTGATCAGTTTATTTATTGAACTCGGGCATCCAGGGTTTTGGGGGTTTAGAGCTTGGGGGATAGCTGATCAGTTTATTTATTGAACTCGGGCATCCAGGGTTTTGGGGGTTTAGAGCTTCGGGGCTAGCTGATCAGTTTTTTCGTTGACCTCGGGCGCCCAGGGTTTTGGAGTTTTAGAGCTTGGGGGATAATTAACCAGTCTATTAAACTCAACGTTTTTTTTTTTTTTTTTTTTTTTAGATGCCAGTTTTGTTGGGAGCGGGGGGTGGCGCGCCCCTGCGTTTGTTTTTTTTCGTCGGCAATTGCAAAGTTTTTGTCGGCAAATTCTCATGACACCCCCCCCCCCCCCCCACGAAATTCGAGCTCGCTACATCCCTGGTTATAACGATTTAAATTTAAGAGGCTTTACAGAATACCTGAGAGCGTCCATTTTCAAACTAATTTGAATAAATTGTAAATAAAAATAAAATCACTTTTTCTTTGCTAAACTTAAAAGTTTTTTCAGCATTGTGAGCTGCATTGAGTTTAAATATTTTAACACTATTAAATAAAAAATTGCAATTAAGTTTTTTCAACCTAGAAAATTTTCATGAAAAGTAGGAATAATTGCTTTTATTACCTAATAAAAAACTGAAAAACCAATTATAAACATTTATTGTTAACATATTTAATTTTCAACAATAGTTAAAATAATTTTTACTAAAAATTCATTAATATCTTGAAATTAAAATACAAGTAATGTAAACAAACAAAATTAATTGAGAAAAAATCTAGGTTATGAGCTGAAATAAATCGTTTTTGAATTTTTTACAATTCATGCATTAACGACAAACTTTTATACATTTGATACATTCACGACATTTTCGACTTTACGACATGTCGAAAACTTCCAGAATTGTCATTTACCCAACACTGGTGTCATGTAGGTACTACCTAACCGCACCCTAAGTCTAATAAATATAGGTAGGTAGTCATTAGCGCAGCCTTATTGGCTCATAAATTTTGAGTGCACACTGCACACAGCTGCACAGACACGATTTCTTCATTCTAGTAGATATTGACACCAATAAATGTAAGTACGGCCATCAACACGACTTGGTAACGGACTGTAATTTGCGAAGTGCGGACACGACACGCCTCGCTCACGAAGCTCGCCGACTGCCGAGGCTGCTGAGTGCTGACCAGTGACACTGTGACCACCATGGCACCATGCTGCAGACGCATTTTTTTTCTACACAATTCAGAGTTCTTGTGTATAAGTTTATTTTATATATTTTAGTCATCCCGTTTTAAATAAGTATCATGTAAAAAAGCCATGAAGAAAGTGTAAGCTATTAAAATTGTCTAAGATTCTTTTATTTGTAGCTTCAAAAAACTCTTTCAGAGTCAAACAATGTTATTTATTCTTAAAGTAGACAATAACTAACCTGCAAATAAAAGTAAAACAAAGAAATTTATTGTTCTATAATCTATATAAAAAATAAACAATTAATTGCTGGTTTTAAAAAAGTTCACAAGAATTTTTTTTCTGTAATGCATTAGTTGTTGATAAGGGAAATTAATTTGTGACTGAATATTTTTCAACAATATTTTTATAATCAGTTGATTTCTGTTATATTATATCATTATTGTTCAAAAACTTCATATATTTTTGAACTCTATGAAAAATTTATTATAATGAAAGACTTGGTTACAAAAATGGCAGAATTAAAGTTTGAAGCTCCATTAGCGTGTTTTGAAGAGGAAGAATTATCAAACATTAGAAATATAAATATTTTTTCTGAACAAATCTTGGATGTCAATCTTGATAGTAACTTTATTGTTGATAATAATAACTCTAACGCACCAATATCTCCCAAAACATCAGAAATTATTCAAGATGGAACATTTAGTCCATTCAGTGGTAGTCTTGAAGATTTAGTTAATACTTTTGATGAAAAAATTACTACATGTTTCAGAGACTATGGAACAAATGTAGAATCATTAGCTCCAGTTCAAATTCGTACTCAAGAAGAAATAATGAATGAATGCCAAATGTGGTGGACCATAACAGGTACATTTGGTAATATATTACCCATAGATTGGAGTAAATCTTATGCTAGAAAAATGCATGTGCCAGCTTTGAATCTAAATAAATTTAAAAAATCAGTGAGTAATTCTGAAGATGATTTAGGCAGTGAAGATGAAGCAGTTGCTATGGATTTAGATATGCATACTTTAATTTTATCAAGTCGAGATGATAATTATAATGTAGAAGAGCCAGTGAAGACTGCTGATGAAGTTTTAAAAGAAATTGATGACATTATGCAGGAAAATCCTGTGTCAGATTTATCTATTCAATTTGAACCATGTTCTGAAATGAATGAAGCACTTGAGAGAAGTAAAGAAGTTCTGTCATCTCCTCATCACAAAAAAAAATTGCAGGAATATTCAACAAAACAGTTATCTGATTTTCTAAGTGAAATGGATTCATTAATATCTGCTCTGAGTGAAACTCTCATTAATGAATTAGCTTTAAGAGATGAATTAGAATATGAAAAGGAACTTAAAAATCAATTTATATCCTTATTACTTGCAGTTCAAAATCGTCGAAGACAACATCATGTCACTGAAAAACGAAATGTTCAAAATAAAAGCAGTCCCTTGCTTCAGCAAAAATCAAGTCATGATGAATCTAAATACTTGACAACAGTTATTCCTTATCACACAGATAGTGGCCATTTAGATAATCAATCTTTGCAAGTTTTAATTAAAATTTTAAAGGCTATAAATGAAGATAATCCAGTAGTTCCTACACTATTGACTGACTACATTCTCAAAGTTTTGTGCCCAACATAAATGGTGTTGATATCTGCTTTATCTGCTTTATCAACTTGTTGAATTTCCAGTATTTCTTATTGAATCTCAATTAACCAAAGTCAATGCATATTTTATAGTTTACAAAATACAAATATAATTTTTAATAAGCTATAAGCTTTTATATGAAAATAAAATTTACAATCTAATGTGTTAAAAATAGGTTGTTCTAATCATTGATTGCTAGTCCTCTTTTCTATGTATTATTAACACAATAGATTTGTTCAATTTAATACTCATTTTTAGATGTAGGTCAGTATTGTTTCAATTGTTTTTAAAAATAAAAATAAAAACATATTTATCTTTGAAACTGGAGTATTTATTTGCCTTCTTTAATTAGTCCTTAAACATGTCAAATTATTAAATTAATGGTATTTGAATTAAAAAATCTTTTGTCTTTAGAAATTTTGTTTTGATACTTAAAGAGATTTTTAGAAAATTGTTATTACTTTTTGAAAGTTTTTTTTTTTTTTTTTTTTTTTTTTTAAACGTGAATTTTTAATTAAAGTTGATATTTATGTATGTGAAAAGTCCCCCGGCTACTCCCACTCCTACCCCCTCCCAAGCCTCTCTCTGTCTCCTCATCTAGTTCAGCAAACTTGAATGTCAGGGTGGGTCTAATGTTCTTTGATTCCTACCAGGATTGAACATTTTCACAAAAGGCTGGGATTGCATAATTTCTCCGAACAAGTATTCATATAATTAAGATTGAACTTCACTTACAGGTAACTTCATTTAATCTCCAATTATATTTCATTCACTTGTTCGAATATATTAAATGTAGATGTTTAGAGTGCGCCTTGCATTCAATCTTTTTTTTTTTTTTTTTTTTTTTTTTTTCAAACTTACACATATTCACTTATGAAAATGTACATTTATTACTGCATAGACTTGTACAAATACCAGAAGAAAAATAAACTAAGTTTTCTATAAACTAAAGGGAGGTATACTCTTCCGAACCCAAACATTTATAAACGTAAATTTTATACCACCCTGTTTAGGATCTATAATTTCAAAAGTAATTATAATAATTCTAAGTAATAAGGGAAATCAAAAGAAATTAAATCCAGGTACTTCACTGGTATCGTATGGCTTAAAAATCTTAAAGGAAGAGATATTTAAATTTAAGAGAGAACCGTAGCTGCGAAGTTTTTCTCTGGTTCCTTGACTGGTTTGTTGTAGAACCTTGCGAATATCTGGGAAGAGTCCGACCAAGTGGCTACGTTTCTGATGGTGGGTAAGCTCAGGCCCTTGCTGCAAGCCCTTGTAGTTGAGGCATGTCTGGTCGACTACGCTGTAAAGGATTCATCTATTCCGGCCTTCCTCATGAACTCCTTAATCCATCTGTTTAAAGTATCCTTTTTTACCTTGGTGTATGGTCTCCTGTATGAGATGAAGAGGTAGTCCTCGTTATTTCTTAAGTTCTTGGTTCTCTCGATGTACATCTGTATTGTCCTGGCTATGCAGAGGATATGTTAGTTGAATTATGGGAAAAGGTGTAAGGTTGGCAGGCACCTGGGCCAGAAGTCTTCATTCTGTCATCGATGTTGATCTCAGTCCCTCGCACCGACGTTCTGATGAGGCTCAGTTTCACCGCAGCAATTGTCTGCGTACGAAAACGATCCTAATGCCAGCAGAATGGCCAGTTTCTTCGATAATCGTTGCAGGCCCAAAAGGTCGCTGGGACCCCAAGAATGTATCTCATCCAGCGCCATATTTACATCCCAGGTTGTTTTGTATTTAGAACTAACTGGGCGTAAATGAGAGACTCCCCTTAGAAATCTCTGTAGCAACTTACTCTCTGAATTATCTGAGGCATTTATTAAGGCTTTCGCGGCTCTCAGAGTATTTAAGGTGCTGTAGGAGGCATTTTCCTGGAACTTGGCGGTCAGGGCCCTCAAAACCGTCTTGTTATCTGCATGGGAGGGATCTAGAGAGTTGGTCGAACCACCAAAAGTTCAACAAGGAGTTGTATTGTTTCATCGTTGAGTCTCGTATGGAGTGTCGTATGATCTCCACCGCATAATCCTCCAAACCTCTTAAGCTGTAAATAAAATTAAATACTTTGAATTAAATACTCCAGATAATATGAAGACTTGTGAATAGTTTGTGAATTTGGTAAAAATTATAGTTTGTAAATTTTAATATGAAATGAACTTGTAATATTATAGTTAATTTTATTTTTTTTATTAAATTTTGTTAAGATTTCTTGTTGATAAAAATACAGTTTCATATTTACTGTCTTTCAATAATTAAGTACTCTAAAACTGCAATAACTCCTGAGTTCGGTGCTTTTAGGTCCTGTAAGTACGTACTTACGCAAAAAGTAAAATTTACTGTTTATAATTTGTCCATCACATGTATTTAAATTTATAACAAGCGGACAGATGACTTGCATGGCTACGCTCGGAGGGCAAAATCGAAGGTCCATTTTTTAAAATTAATAACCCATAGAATTTTAGGAAAGGAGAATACATCCGGGAGTCGTTTTCTTCGGTTGGTGGAGTACTTTAAGAAAAAGTTCCATTTTATTGTAAAAAATTGTTCTAAACAATTGTTATTGCAAAAAAACTATTAAAAAGTGAACGATGAACAACATGAATAAATTGTATAAAAACTAGTACTGCAATGCTCCCGGATTTTTTTGCGTCAATCTAATGGTTATAAAGCATCTAAGTCGCACCAAAAATGCCGAGTCGTTTTACTATCGGGAACCACCCCACAAGCTGCAGAGAGGAGAATGAAACAATAAATAAAACTATAAGAAAAACGAATAAAAACAAATGCACAAAAAATATAATATTGACGATTCCGTGATGAAATTTCATGAATAAAATAAGTGTACTACTTATTCTTCTCTGGAGATGATTTCCCAAGGAAGTTTTGACTCCGGAAGGGTCAGGACGGACAACTGGTGCATTGGTGATGATTACATCTTGAAGATGATTTCCCCAGGAAGTTTTGACTGCAGAGGGGTCAGGGTAAACAACTGGAGCACCCGGTGATAGTTACGCCTTGGAGATGATTTCCTCTCAATAAACCTGATGATTTAATCTGTCAGGAGTAAGAACTTCTTGAGACAGTTATTAAAATAATGTACTAATCGTCACGTGCCTCAGGTGTCCACTATCACAAATCTGAAATCAAAATTTCCTCGGGAAATCATCTTCAAGGCGTAATCATCACCAATTGCACCAAGTGTCCTTCCTGACCCCTCCAGAGTTTAAACTTCCTGGGGAGATCATCTTCAATGTGTCATCATCACCAAGTGCACCAGCTGTACGTCCTGACCCCTCCAGAGTCAAAACTTCCTGGGGAAGTCATCTTCGAGGCGTAATCACCACCAAGTGCACCAGGTGTCCCTCCTGACCCCTTCAGAGTTAAAACTTCCTGGGGAAATCATCTTCGAGGCGTAATCACCACCAAGTGCACCAGGTGTCCCTCCTGACCCCTTCAGAGTCAAAACTTCCTGGGGAAATCATCCTCAAGGCGTAATCATCACCAAGTGCACCAGGTGTCCGTCCTGACCCTTGCAGAGTCACAACTTCCTGGGGAAATCATCCTCAAGGCGTAATCACCACCAAGTGCACCAGGTGTCCGTCCTGACCCCTCCAGAGTCAAAACTTCCTGGGGAAATCATCTTCAAGGCGTAATCACCACCAAGTGCACCAGGTGTCCCTCCTGACCCCTCCAGAGTCAAAACTTCCTGGGGAAATCATCTTCGAGGCGTAATCACCACCAAGTGCACCAGGTGTCCCTCCTGACCCCTCCAGAGTCAAAACTTCCTGGGGAAATCATCTTCGAGGCGTAATCACCACCAAGTGCACCAGGTGTCCCTCCTGATCCCTTCAGAGTCAAAACTTCCTGGGGAAATCATCCTCAAGGCGTAATCACCACCAAGTGCACCAGGTGTCCCTCCTGACCCCTTCAGAGTCAAAACTTCCTGGGGAAATCATCCTCGAGGCGTAATCATCACCAAGTGCACCAGGTGTCCGTCCTGACCCCTGCAGAGTCAAAACTTCCTGGGGAAATCATCTTCGAGGCGTAATCACCACCAAGTGCACCAGGTGTCCCTCCTGACCCCTTCAGAGTCAAAACTTCCTGGGGAAATCATCCTCAAGGCGTAATCATCACCAAGTGCACCAGGTGTCCGTCCTGACCCCTGCAGAGTCACAACTTCCTGGGGAAATCATCCTCAAGGCGTAATCACCACCAAGTGCCCCAGGTGTCCGTCCTGACCCCTCCAGAGTCAAAACTTCCTGGGGAAATCATCTTCAAGGCGTAATCACCACCAAGTGCACCAGGTGTCCGTCCTGACCCCTGCAGAGTCAAAACTTCCTGGGGAAATCATCTTCGAGGCGTAATCACCACCAAGTGCACCAGGTGTCCCTCCTGACCCCTTCAGAGTCAAAACTTCCTGGGGAAATCATCCTCAAGGCGTAATCATCACCAAGTGCACCAGGTGTCCGTCCTGACCCCTGCAGAGTCACAACTTCCTGGGGAAATCATCCTCAAGGCGTAATCACCACCAAGTGCCCCAGGTGTCCGTCCTGACCCCTCCAGAGTCAAAACTTCCTGGGGAAATCATCTTCAAGGCGTAATCACCACCAAGTGCACCAGGTGTCCCTCCTGACCCCTCCAGAGTCAAAACTTCCTGGGGAAATCATCTTCGAGGCGTAATCACCACCAAGTGCACCAGGTGTCCCTCCTGATCCCTTCAGAGTCAAAACTTCCTGGGGAAATCATCTTCGAGGCGTAATTATCACCAAGTGCACCCGGTGTCCGTCCTGACCCCTGCAGAGTCAAAACTTCCTGGGGAAATCATCTTCAAGGCGTAATCACCACCAAGTGCACCAGGTGTCCCTCCTGACCCCTCCAGAGGCAAAACTTCCTGGGGAAATCATCCTCAAGGCGTAATCATCACCAAGTGCACCAGGTGTCCGTCCTGACCCCTCCAGAGTCAAAACTTCCTGGGGAAATCATCTTCAAGGCGTAATCATCACCAAGTGCACTAGGTGTCCGTCCGGATCGGCCGTCGCAACATGTGCACGCGAATTGCGAGACTCGCTGTGCGTGTGGTCGACCTAACCACCGAAATTCAAAGTCCCCAACCTCTTGACATATTATTTCCAAAATTTACCTCTCTATACCTTTTACAATTTTGTAACATGTGACAACAACGCTGTGATTCGTGGGGGCACCTTTCAAAGGGGATAATCTGATTGGTGGGGGATTTGGCCGCTGGGGGATTTGACCGCTATTCAGTTTGATAAGATGCCTGATACCAGGGTAAGCTGCCGAGAAAGAGGGTGTCTTCGGCTCCTGCAAGGTGAAAGTAATAATGAATCAGAGGGATTTAGAAAAACCATTTCTGATCTGAGAAGTTTAATAAATATTGGGAACCAGGGTTGGCCTGGCCAATAAGGTACAACTAAGATACACCTTGATCTTTCCTCTCTTATTTTTTTAAGAATTTTAGGGATTAGGGAAAATGGTGGGAAGGCGTACCAGATAAAACCTTGCCAATCAAAAGTGAGAGCGTTGACAAGAAAAGCCTCAGGGTCTCTTTCCGGAAACAAAAAAAGTGTTTAAATTAAAAAAGGCGTATATTAAATCTGGAACTTCAGAGAGAAGTTAAGTGAGAGCTACAGAAGATGTGAGCTTGGTTGTGATGATAATAAATCTGTTTTTATGCCTGGTGTATCTGACTCAAACTTGATTTCACGGTTGCGGGCTAATAAATGCGTTTGAGAGGGTCTTTTTCGGCGTAATGAAATTAATATTTATAATCAATCGACAGTCTCAAAGACTTTTGAAAAGCTGAATTCCATTGTTTGCTGGCGAATTTAAAACGTGAAGATGATAAAAAGCATATAATCGAGTCAGCCATATTCTAACTCAAATATCATTGTACATGGACATTTTTGAGTGTTCAAATTAAAAAAAGATGTATATTGTATCTGGAACTTCAGAGAGAAGTTAAGTGAGAGCTGCAGAAGATGTGCGCTTGGTTGTGATGAAGGATAAATTTGTTTTTATGCCTGGTGTAGCTGACTGAAAATTATTTTTACGGTTGCGGGCTAACAAATGCGTTTCAGAGGGTCTTTATCGGTGTAATGAAATCATATTTATAATCAATCGAAAAAGTAGAAAAAAATATTGCGTTTACTTGGACAGGCTCCATCCTCCCGGTCACCGATCTGAATGAAACTGGGGATCATTTCTTTATATCAAAAGATGAAGAAATCCACCAATAATCATGTCTAATGGGTTTTTAAAAAGATTTGTCAGCTAACTTATAGGGCATTTTTAACACTTTTTGGTTTTTTAGCTAATTTATGAAAAATTCTTCTTCAAAGTTTCCCGACAGGGAATTCTAGCCTGGCAGCCCAGCCAATGTGCCTGGCTCCGTACGGGCAGCCACTTCACAGACCGTACGGGGTGTAACGCGGCTAGAGCCTGGCAGCCCCATCGTGTTTGGAGCACTATTCCGCGTTCTACAAAAAAACAAAAACAAAAATCGAAAAAAGGGCCTTAAAGCACCCTTGAAAAAAGTAGCAACAAGAGCGCTACAAAGTCCTTTTTTCGATTATTGTTTTTGTTTTTTTTTTTTTAATGCGGAATAATAACTGCCGTCGAGCATGAGGCTAGTAGGTTACATCTTCACAAAATATGCAGCACTGCACATGAGCACACTGCTATCCCTGTCATTACCTACTGATCATGTAGATATTATTATTGTCTTTTAAAATATTTAATGTTTGTTTGGTTAATTCACATAAAATTAACTTAAATAAAAAAAAATACTAATCAATATTTACTAATCAGTGCTACTGATATGTATAAAACAGTAAGAATAAGATCCTTTTGTAACTTGTTTCATTTCCCAGATAGCACAAAAAGTTTTCAGAACGTTCTGGCAACGTTGCACAGAAACCATTGCAACCTTTCGTTGAAAGGTTGCTGAACGGTTTTAGAAACGTTGTGACAATCGTGTAGATCTCCGTTATTAGTTTCAAAGAAAACCTTCAATCAACGTTATGGCAACGAAGTTTGTCAACCATATTTTTTCAAAAGGTGACCACAAATTGTTCTGGCAACGTTAATATAACCTTATGGTAAAACGTTCCTTCAAAGTTGCTACAGAGTGTTGACAAGGTTCCAAATTACCGATTTTAATTTAAAACGTTTAAGCGAGAACCTCAAGTTTGAGTAATTTAATTAAAAATACCTATGAATTTGAGGTAGAAAAATTTAATGTTTTTAATTTTTTTTGTAAATAATTCGACCAACATTGGTAAGAACAGCTCTCAGACTAGTCAAATCATTCAAAAATTATTGAAACGACTTTCAGTCGCTCGGCCGGAGTAACAAAATTTGGTGGTTTATATATCCACAGCTTGTTACTTTGCTGAGAGCTCAGTTCTAACGGTAAGCCACCTAGCGGATGGGACCCAAAACTACTCATTTCGCGTTAGCAGTCGTTAGATCTTAAAAAGCATTTAAAGTATTTAAATATACATCTTAAAAACATACTTAGTTTTTAGCTCTTAATTATAATTTTAATTTTTAGCTAGTAATAAATTGACGATAGTAAAAAGAAAAAATTAAAAAAAAAAGGGAGGTTTCATTTTTTTTTTCATGAAAATGTAAACTAAAAAATTTTTAAATATTCATAAATAAATAAATAAACAAATAAATATGTGAAAATATTTGTTTAAGTTTATTATAGTTAAATAAATGAAATTTTATAATCAAGCCCCGAAGGGGCACAACTTAAATATTAGTTCTAATCCATCATCTCTAACGGTAATGTGTGGTTTGGTGGCTAAAGTCACCGCTCTCTATTTTGCCGTCTCAAGTTCGATTCTATGTGCTTTTTTTTTTTTTTTTTTTTTATAAATTATACGCTCTTTAGGTGTTTTTAAGGACATTTTCTAACTTTTAAAAATTTTTATTAATAAATGCATTGGTACAGTCAGCGGACATCTTAACTTTCCCGCATTTGAATTTGCCGCGGAAAGAAGATGGCCGCGAGAGTCGATATTTTTGTGGTTTGCCAACCCAGGCTATAGGGGAAAAAAAATCTATTATATTCGAAGTGTAAGGCGCAAGTGAGGTTAGAGTTTCCCAGTGTTTACAAATAAACAGAGATTTATGATGAATGAAATCATATTAATCTTTGATTAGTTTCTAGCTATGATGCGGAAAGTATCAGGGTGATTTGTTGTTGTGTATAGAATTGTGAAGTTGGAGTGTTATCAAAAAGGTAAATTGATACTAATTTTTATAAGTTCTCAATAACTCAAAATTTTCTTTAAAACTTTTTAGTGATAGTTATTAACAACAACAAATCACCCTGATACTTTCCACATCATAGCTAGAAACTAATCAAAGATTAATATGATTTCATTCATCATAAATCTCTGTTTATTTGTAAACACTGGGAAACTCTAACCTCACTTGCGCCTTACACCTCGAATATAATAAATTTTTTTTCCCCTAGCCTGGGTTGGCAAGCCACAAAAATATCGACTCTTGCGGCCATCTTCTTTCCGCGGCCAATTCAAATGCGGGAAAGTTAAGATGTCCGCTGACTGTACACTTATTTTTAAAATTTTAAATTTTTTAATAACCTTGTGGAGGATAAATGAATGAAAAAAAATACTTTTTTCAGGGGCATTTTTTTATTTTGGTAATAAATTTTCCTAACAATAAATGAACAGATTCATTATGATTTTTCTTAAAGATCAACAAATAACGTTTCTAATCAAGCAATTAGTAATCCATTTTCATTGGAATAAAAGAAAATGTTTATTCAAAAATAAAGTGACTGTACTTAAAATGCCCCCCCCCCCTCTTCTTGGTATCTTGAATGTATAGACTCTATGACCAGTGTGTCCGATCCCGGCCCAGGGGGTACCGAGAAATTTAAAAATCTTCCGGCGAAGATCAGGCAAACAAAAAACACCCAAAACCTTGGGCGGCTGGGTTCATTAATAAATAAAAAAATGAATAAATAAGTAAATAAATAATCCCCCAAACTTAACAACCCAAAAACCCTGGGCATTGAGATTAACATAATCAATAATTAAATGAATAAATAAACCCCAAGCAAGACAACCCAACAACGCTGGTCATTCGTGTTTTCGTTTTTTTTTATTTTTTATTTATTTTTTTTTATTTTTAAATAATCAAATAAATAGACCAAAAAAAAAACAAATCAATAACGCAGGGCGTTAAAGTTTTTTATGAACAATCAAAAATTAAATAAACAAACAAACTAAGCTAGACGACCTAATAACGCTGGGCATCCGGGTTTTTTAAAATAAATAAATTAATGGACCGCCAAGCGCTTCAACCCCATTACGCTCGGCGTCTGAGTTTTTTTTATTACATAATTTAATAAATAAATTAATAAACCACCAAGCTCTACAACCACATAATGCTAGGCATCCGAGTCTTTTAAATAAATGAACTAATAAATAAATTAACAGAACGCCAAGCACTACAACCCCATAACGCTGGGCGTTCGAGTTTTTCTAGTAAATAAATTAAAAAAAAAATTAACAAACTACCAAGCTCTACAACCACATAACGCTAGGCATCCAAGTTTTTTAAATAAATGAACTCATAAATAAATTAACAAAACGCCAAGCACTACAACCCCATAACGCTGGGCGTCCAATTTTGTTTAAATAAATGAACAAATATATCAATGAACCATCGAACAATACAACCCCGTACACTGGGCATCCGAATTTTTCTAATAAATAAATTAATCAATCGCCAAGCGCTGCAACCCCAAAACGCTGGACGTCGGTGCTTTTTTTTAAAATAAATTAACTATCCGCAAGGCAATAAAACCCCATAACGCTGGAAGTACGAGTTTTTTTTTTTTTTTTTTTATAAATTAACTAACCACCAAGCAATAAAACCCCATAACGCGGGACGTCCGAGTTTTTCTAATAAATAAATTAATAAAAAAACTAACAAACCGCAGGGCATATCAACCCCATAACACTGGGCGTCCGAGTTTTTCTAATAAATAAATTAATATATAAATTATCAAACTGCCAAGCTCTACAACCACATAACGCTAGGCATCCAAGTTTTTTAAATAAATGAACTAATAAATAAATTAACAAAACGCCAAGCACTACAACCCCATAACGCTGGGCGACCGAGTTTTTTTAATCAATAAATAAATGTATAAATGAACCACCAAACAATACAATTTGGGGCATCCAAGTTTTACTAATAAATAAATGAATAAACTGCCCTGCGCTACAACCCCATAACACTGGGCGTCCGAGCTTTTCAAACAAATAAATTGATAAACCACCAACCGCTACAGCCCCATAACGTTGGACGTCCGAGTTTTCTAAAAAAAAAAAATTAATAAATAAATTAACAAACATCCATGCCCTACAATCCCATTACGCTCAGTGTCCGAGTTTTTTTTATTACATAATTTAATAAATAAATTAATAAACTGCCAACCGCTACAACCTCATAAAGCTGGACGTCTGAGTTTTTTTTTTTAAATAAATTAACTAACCACCAAGCACTAAAACCCCATGAAGCTGGGCATCCAAGTTTTTTAAATAAATGAACTAATAAATGAATTAACAAAACGCCAAGCACTACAACCCCATAACGCTGGGCGACCGAGTTTTTTTAATCAATAAATAAATGTATAAATGAACCACCAAACAATACAATTTGGGGCATCCAAGTTTTACTAATAAATAAATTAATAAACTGCCATGCGCTACAACCCCATAACACTGGGCGTCCGAGTTTTTCAATTAAATAAATTGATAAACCGCCAAGCACTTCAGCCCTATAACGTTGGATATCCGAGTTATTTTTTTAAATTAATTAACTAACTGCCAAGGACTAAAACCCTATAACGCTGGACGTCCGAGTTTTCTAAAAAAAAAATTAATAAATAAATTAACAAACTGCCGTGCCCTACAATCCCATTACGCTCGGCGTCCGAGTATTTCTTTATTACATAATTCAATAAATAAATTAACAAACTGCTATGCCCTACAACCCCATAACACTGGGCGTCCGAGTTTTTCAAATGAATAAATTGATAAACCGCCAAGCGCTACAACCCCATAACGTTGGACATCCGAGTTTTTTTTTTAAATAAATTAACTAACCGCCAAGCACTAAGACCCCATAACATTGTGCGTCCGAGTTTTTCTAATAAATAAATATTAATTCATTCATAAAAAAAACTCGGACGTCCAGCGTTATGGGGTTGCAGTGCCTGGCAGTTTGTTAGTTTATTTATTATTTAAAATATTTAAAAAAATCTGACGTCCAGCGTTTTGGAGTTGTAGCGCTTGGCGGTTTATTAATTTATTTATTAGAAAATTTGGAAGCACAGCGTTATGGGGTTTAAGTGCTTGGCAGATAAGTAATTTATTTTTAAAAAAAAAACAAAAAAAAACTCGAACGTCCTGCGTTATGGGGTTGTATTGTTTGGCGGTTCATTCATATATTTATTTACTTATTCAAAAAAACTCGGACGCCAAGCTTCATGGGGTTTTAGTGCTTGGTGGTTAGCTAATTTATTTTAAAAAAGGGGTTGTGGCGCTTGGCAGGTTATTAATTTATTTATTAATTTATTCATTAAAAAAACACTTGAACGCCCTGCGTTATAGAGTCATACTGCTTGACAGTTTGTTAATTTATTTATTGATTTATTTATCAAAAAAAAACTCGGACGTCAAGCGTTATGGAGTTTCAGTGCTTGACGGTTAGATAATTTATTTAAAAAAAAGAATCCGGACGTCCATTGTTATGGGGTTACAACGCTTGACGGCTTATTAATTTATTTATTAGTAAAACTCGGATGCCCAGTGTTATGGGGTTGTAATGTTAGGTAGTTCATTTATATATGATTTTATTTATTAAAAAAAACTTGGACGCACAGCTATATGGAGTTTTAGTGCTTTGTGATTAGTTAATTTATTTAAAAAAAAAAAAAAAACCAGAACGCCCAGCGTTATGGGGTTGTACTGTTTAGTGGCTCATTTAGTTATTTATTTATTTAAAAAAAAAAACTTAGACATCTAGCGTCATGGAGTTTTTGGGCTTGACGGTTAGTTAATTTATTTTAAACAAAACAACTCGGACGTCCAGAGTTATGGGGTTTTAGCGCTTGGCAGTTTGTTAATTTATTTATTAATTTATCTATTAGAAAAACTCGGACGCCCAGTGTTATGGGGTTGATATGCCCTGCGGTTAATGAGTTTATTTATTAATTATTTTATTAGAAAAACTCGGATGTCCTGCGTTATGCTTGCGGTTAGTTAATTTATAAAAAAAAAAAAAAAAAAAAAAAAACTCGGACTTCTAGCGTTATGGGGTTTTATTGCTTGATGGATAGTTAATTTATTTAAAAAAAAAGCTCGATATTAATTGATTCATTAAAAAGAACTCGGACGTCCAGCGTTATGGGGTTGCAGTGCCTGGCAGTTTGATAGTTTGTTTATTATTTAATATATTTAAAAAAATCTGACATCCAGCTTTATGGGGTTGTAGCGCTTGGTGGTTTATCAATTTATTTATTTGAAAAACTCAGATGCTCAGCGTTATGGGGTTTTATTGCTTGGCGGTTAGTTACTTTATTAAAAAAAAAAAAAAAACTCGGACGTCCAGCGTTATGGGGTTTCAGTGATTGGCGATTGATTAATTTATTTATTAGAAAAATTCGGAGGCCCAGTGTAGGGGGTTGTATTGTTCGGTGGTTCATTGTCATATTTGTTCATTTATTTAAAAAAAAAGCTCGGACATCCAGCTTTATGGGGTTGTAGCGCTTGGTGGTTTATCAATTTATTTATTTGAAAAACTCAGATGCTCAGCGTTATGGGGTTTTATTGCTTAGCGGTTAGTTACTTTATTAAAAAAAAAAAAAAACTCGGACATCCAGCGTTATGGGGTTTCAGTGCTTGGCGATTGATTAATTTATTTATTAGAAAAATTCGGATGCCCAGTGTAGGGGGTTGTATTGTTCGGTGGTTCATTGTCATATTTGTTCATTTATTTAAAAAAAATCGGACGCCCAGCGTTATGGAGTTGTAGTGCTTGGCGTTTTGTTAATTTATTTATGAGTTCATTTATTTAAAAAACTTGGATGCCTAGCGTTACGTGGTTGTAGAGCTTGGCAGTTTGTTAATTTTTTTTTAAATTACGTACTATATCCTATATTATCCTTTATTACGTACTATATCCTATATTTCTGTATTATATAATGTACAAAGGGCTCAAAACCCGTTGAAAAAAAAAATAAATAAATAAATAAATAGATTTATTTATTTAAAAAACTCGGATGCCTAGCATTATGTGGTTGTAGAGCTTGGCGGTTCATTAATTAATTTATTAAATTATGTAATAAAAAAAAACTCGGACGCCGAGCGTTATTAGGTTTTAGATGCTTTAGGGATTATTTATTTATTTATTCATTTTTTCACAATAAAACCAGTACGCCCAGCGCTGTTGGGTCGTCTAGCTTTGTTTGTTTGTTTATTTAATTTTTGATTGTTTATAAAAAACTTTAACACCCTGCGTTATTGATTTGGTTTTTTTTTGGTTTATTTATTTATTTATTTAGAAATAAAAAATAAATAAATAAAAAATAAAAAAAAACGAAAACACGAATGACCAGCGTTGTTGGGTTGTCTTGCTTGGGGTTCATTTATTCATTTAATTATTGATTATTTTAATCTCAATGCCCAAGGTTTTTGGGTTGTTAAGTTTGGGGGATTATTTATTTACTTTTTTATTCATTTATTTATTTATTGAACCCAGCCGCCCAAGTTTTTGTGTGATTTTTGTTTGCCTGATCTTCGCCGGAAGATTTTTAAATTTCTCGGTACCCCCTGGGCCGGGATCGGACACACTGGTCACAGAGTCTATACATTCAACATACCAAGGAGAGGGAGGGCATTTTAAGTACAGTTACTTTATTTTTGAATAAACATTTTCTTTTATTCCAATGAAAATGGATTACTAATTGCTTGATTAGAAACGTTATTTGTTGATCTTTATGAAAAATCATAATAAATCTGTTCATTTATTGTTAAGAAAATTTATTACCAAAATAAAAAAATGCCCCTGAAAAAATTATTTTTTTTCATTCATTTATCCTCCACAAGGTTATTAAAAAATTAAAATTTTTAAAAATAAGTGTACCGATGCATTTATTAATAACAATTATAATAGTTGGAAAATGTCCTTAAAAACACCTAAAGAGCGTATGAATATGATTTGTTAAAAAAAAAAGCACAAAGATTCGAACCCGTGACGGCAAAATAGAGAGCGGTGACTCTAGCCACCAAACCACACATTATCGTTAGAGATAATAGATTAGAACTAATATTTAAGTTGTGCCCCTTCGGGGCTTGATTATAAAATTTCATTTATTTAACTATAATAAACTTAAACAAATATTTTCACATATTTATTTGTTTATTTATTTATTTATGAATATTTAAAAATTTTTTAGTTTACATTTTCATGAAAAAAAAAAATTAAACCTCCCTTTTTTTTTAATTTTTTCTTTTTACTATCGTCAATTTATTACTAGCTAAAAATTAAAATTATAATTAAGAGCTAAAAACTAAGTATGTTTTTAAGATGTATATTTAAATACTTTAAATGCTTTTTAAGATCTAACGACTGCTAACGCGAAATGAGTAGTTTTGGGTCCCATCCGCTAGGTGGCGTACCGTTAGAACTGAGCTCTCAGCAAAGTAACAAGCTGTGGATATATAAACCACCAAATTTTGTTACTCCGGCCGAGCGACTGAAAGTCGTTTCAATAATTTTTGAATGATTTGACTAGTCTGAGAGCTGTTCTTACCAATTTTGGTCGAACTATTTACAAAAAAAATTAAAAACATAAAATTTTTCTACCTCAAATTCATAGGTATTTTTAATTAAATTACTCAAACTTGAGGTTCTCGCTTAAACGTTTTAAATTAAAATCGGTAATTTGGAACCTTGTCAACACTCTGTAGCAACTTTGAAGGAACGTTTTACCATAAGGTTATATTAACGTTGCCAGAACAATTTGTGGTCACCTTTTGAAAAAATATGGTTGACAAACTTCGTTGCCATAATAGTACAGTACCGATACTGGTAAAAAAAAAAAAAATGGAAAAAATTAATGAGCAATAACTAACTACGGGAGTTTGTTGATTATATGATTCTATATGAGGGAAAAATAATCTCAAGAAATTCAGTTTGGAAATCGAAGAAGGGGGTGGGTTTTTAGGGGTGAAAAGTGGTTTTTTGCATTTTCTGAGAAAACTACACGTTCTATCAAAAAAGTTGGAACGTAAAAGTTGTAGATAATCAAAAAACCTACAACTTTTGTTCCAACACTTTTTTTACATAACCTCAAAATTTCAGTGAAAAATGCAAAAAACCACTTTTTTCGTTTTTGATTTTTCCTGTTCGCAAAAATTAATTAAATTAAACAATATTTGGTGGAAGTTTAGCATTTTATGTGCAAAATATGTGGTTTTTTTTTTTTGAAAAATTTTGAGCGGTTTCGGAGAAATCGTCAAAAAACGTGAAAAATTTTTTGTGTTCATATGTGCGTGGGCTTGAAAATAATGCTTCTGGAAAATTCTGCTTGGGCTCATTTTTTTCTTTAAATTTTATATTTTTTGAAAAAAAAAAATAATAATAGCGTTACTAGAGAAAAACATCCGGACAAATGCGAAAAACTGAAAACAACAATTTTTTTTACACAATTTTTATACTATTTGTTATAAATAATGTATTGTTTGTCAAAATTGCCTGCTGCAGATAAAACAGTGCATGTCGTGGATGGTGGATTTTTATTACACAAACTACCTTGGCAAAAAAATGACACAGTTGAAACCATTACAAACAATTTTTTAAATTATGTAAAAAAAACCTATTCACCTGGAAGTCATATTGTTTTTGATGGTTATCCAGACGCAGCAGAGACCTCAACACTGACTTCGTCTACTTCAGCAAATACAAAAAGAGTTGAACGTTTGAGACGAAACAATTTTTCAAGTGTTCACGATCTTGAGTTTGAATGCCACACCAAAATTTCTTTTACACCCGATAAATTTTTAACTAATGAGCGTAATAAAAATAAATTAATTCAAAAAATAATGCAAAAACTTTCGGATTCAGGTTTTAACTGTCAACAAGCAGAGGAAGATGCAGACAGACTGATTATCATTACTGCAAAGACCGTAGAAATACAGAAAAAAACATCGTCATCGTCATCAATAACGACAAATGTTGTAGTAGTAGGACAAGATGTAGACCTTTTAGTACTTTTGTGTCAACTTGTTTCAGATGATTTAAATGTTTTCTTTAATAAAGTTGGGACTGCATCAGTAAAAGAATCATTTTTTGGATCAGATAGTTTTAAACATAATCGTAAAATAGTAGCTTTTTTACATGCGTTTACTGGATGTGATTCTACTTCAGGATTTTCTGGTAAAGGAAAATTAACTGCTGTAAAATCACTACTCGCAAATCCAAATGTATTGAGCTTAGCCGAAGTTTTTTACAAGTCTTTTGAAAGTGAAAATGAAAATCGTCAATTGCAAAAAATGATTGGTAAAAATGGATGTGAACTAATTGCTTGGATGTACTCTGGGAAAAAAAAAAAAATTTATCACTCAATGAAGTCAGATATTTAAATTATACAACTAAAACATATAAATCTGGATTCAAACTGGACAAACCACCATCCACTGAAGCAGCTGTAGTTCAACACAATTATAGGGTTTATTACCAAATACAAAAGTGGCTAGGAGTTCATAAATCTGCAATTGAGTGGGGCTGGAAATATGACTCTGAAAATAATTTAATACCAAAATTCAGTGCCGAAAAATTAATTCCAGATGATTTACTTAAAAAAATTTCCTGTAGTTGGAACAAAGATGTGGATGTCGAAAGCATGGATTAAAGTGTACTAATTTATGTACAAAATGTGATTCTGACTGCTGTAAAAATTTGGAGAAGAAGATCAAACGATACCAGATTTCAATGATTCTTTCGATCCTTTCGATATTCACGATCCATACGATTGAGTAACATGCGTATATGAAGAAGAAGAAGAAGAAGAAGAGGAAGAGGAAGCGGAAGAAGAAGAGGAAGAAGAAGAGGAAGAAGTAGAAGAAGAAGAAGAAGAAGAAGACAAAGAAAAGGAGGAAAAAAGTGAAGGAGAAACAGGGGCCTTATTATGTAAAACGATATCCACTAGAGGTAGGTATATCGGTCGATATATGCGTACATATTGTGAAGGCAGCTTTAATGTAGTCGGGACCGCTGCTAGCCGCCCAGATCGGTGAAGAGGTTAGGCTCGCCAGATTTGGTTGAAATAAATAAATGACAACAAATAAAACGTTTTTTCATCATCGTATTAAATATAAGCAGCAGTTAAAAATATTCAGAAGCTTGCCTATTATTTACTTAAATGATTAAGCTGTACAAAGCTTTTTTGGGAGTTGATGTCAATGGAAAAATTTTATACTCTAAGTACTTTAATTACTAACTGTTATACAATTTTTTGATAAAGTCTCTCAGGAAGATTATACCGAGATTATAATTATTATTATTATAGTTATCATTATTATTATTTGCTCTGATTATACCAGAGAGGTTGTCACAGGGCTCGAATTAAGGAATTTAATTCCTCGGAGGATCGTGATTGAACACGAGAACCCGCGGCGATCGTCGTCCGCACTCCTCCGGCCTGATGACAAAATGCACTTTCTGTGCACACGACAATCCGTCGATTTTTCTTCAATACCTGAAAAGAGGGGGGAAGACGCGTACGCGAACTAATGTTTTCATTACGCGGCGCGGCTGCTCTCCTTCGTCGGTAGTGGCGTGAGTTTACGTGGACCGATCGCAGGAACACGATTTAACTAAATTAATGATAAAATGTAAATTTCAATAATTTTAATTAACAATAAAAATATGTTTGAGTAATCACCCAATAGGGCGTATGGATCGGTTGAAGGCAGGAGGTGTGTTTGCAAAAAGAATTTTTCAAAAACAAATCTATAATCTGAATTCCTCGACGTTTCGTCGGCCAGGGTTTGCCGACCTCTTCAGGAGGACTTTATTGAACAAAAACAAAATTCACAATTAGTTTACAAACTTGAATAAAACCTTAACAGTCTAAGTTATACAAACATCAACCTCAACTTACTTATAATAAAAATTAGATGTACAGTATCATCGAAGGTGCAGTGTAAATCGCCAATGCAAAAAGCAGTCGTCAATCGTGTGGCAAATTAAATACAGTTTCAAGTCAGTCTCACAGTTTAGGTAAAAAATTCAACACACTGCACACACAGTTCAGTCACTAAATTCTGTCAAAACTTCAAACTGCACAAAGAAAAGGTAAAAACTGCAATAATGCACCTGCAAGAAGTCACGTTCGCAAAAACTCAAAAAGCGCATTTACATTAATTAAACTTACAATTGACTAAAGTCAATTACAAATTTAATCAATGTATTTTTGAAAAACTATGTAGCACAACGGAGTGAACAGCACGAGTGTTTAAAACAGACTGCTCCTCCCCCGCAGCTTCACGGTGAGCGAGGCGAGGGTGCAAGTGAAAAACGAATGACCAACGCTTGCACTCTGAACACGTGGGCCTCATGTTTTTCAAGCAGCGTCAAATTCGGGAAAAAGTCGTAAACGAGAACAAGAGCAGGTCCAGTGTGGTGGAGTCCGTGTGAAGGTCAATGAGTAGTTAAAATAGAAATCAGGAAAAAAGGGGGGAGAAAAAAAAAAGTTTAAACTACAGGATTCATCGGAGTAGACGGGAAATATTTTTGTAAATGGAGTTCAAATTTTTTACTTCATGCTTTTTATTCAAATTATTGGGATTTGAATTTATAAAAAGCATCTCAGAAATATTACGCTTATACGGGTTCCTCTCAGTGTCTAAAATTTCAGTCTTCCCCCAGTCAAACTCGTGGTCGTGAAATTGTCTGTGTAATGAAACTACCGAGGACGGGTCTTTAAATTCAGCGTGCTCCCTGACTCTGTCCTCAAGTGGTCTTTTTGTCTGCCCTACGTACTCAGCTGGGCAGTTCTTACAAACCAACTTGTAAACAGAGCAGGTTTTACGCATCCTAGGTGTACTGTCTTTCCCCAGTTTGATAAGCCTTTTCAGTGGCTTCGACATCCGGGGCACTATTTTAACATTGTAGGAACTCAAGGATCTTGAAATTCTACTAAAGGAGCGTTTGTCATTGAGAGGAATAGGGATAATGAGAGTGTTATTTGAAGGATTATTATTTGTGTCGTCCGTAGTGTTGGAGTTTTGTGTTTGGAATTTAATGTTCCTCCGTCTAACTTTAATATGTTTATCAACAAAATCCCCGTCATAGTCGTTATCGGCAAGAATCTTCCTAACTAACGTAATGTTCGCGTCGTGAAACTGTGCGTCTGAGAGTTTGATAGCCCGATCAACCAAGTTATACACGATATTCTTTTTCTGTGAGTCTGTATGGTTTGAGTAAAAATTAATTGTCCTAGATGTGAATATGTCTTTCCTGTACCAATTGGTGATAATTCTGTCATTATCTCTAAAAAAAGTCACGTCTAGAAAGTTTATCTTCCTATCCTGCTCTGTCTCACATGTGAAAACTAAGTTTTCGTCATGACTGTTAAAAATCTCAACCACCCGGTTGAGGTGTGACCTGTCAATGCAAATAAAAATACCGTCAACGTATCTGTAATAAAAACGAGGTTGAATATCGTGGTCCCTTTGCAGTGTCTCGAGGCAGGATGATTCCAAATCACCGACCACTATATCAGTCAAAATCGGGGATATAGAGGAGCCCATAGGTGTACCCAAAATCTGGTGATAGCATGCATTATCAAATGTAAAGAAAGTGTGTTCAAAAAGAAACTGAATGCAAAAAATGAGATCATTAAAATTTATCATGCATTTAGAACTAATATCGTGGGCTCTCCTCGAAAGGCTGTCAGTCACCGACTGAAGAGAGATGTTAGTAAAAAGTGATACTACATCTAATGAGATTAAAATATAGTTAGGTGGAATGTGTATGTTCCTTAGGTTCTGGATGAGTTCCAAACTATCGTTTATGTGGGATTTAGGAAGGTTGATTGCTTTCTTAAGTTCGCGCAAAATAATTTTTGATAAAAATTCAGTCGGAGTGTTAACCATCGATATAATCGGTCTCATCGGTGTATCAGTCTTATGAACTTTCGGGAGTCCGTAGCATTTGGGGTAGTAGGGTGTCTGTCTGTGTAAGCTGTCTTTCATTAAAATTATCAGAAAATAATTTATAATTACTATCAAGAAAACATAAAATATTATATACGTTCCTTTGCAAAGTCGTCAAGAGATTATCAAAGTCATAGATCCGTTCGTAATATTTGTCATCGTCAAGCATTACTTTCATTTTAGTAAGATACTCATTCCTATCTATGCAAACTGTAAGGTTGCCTTTGTCGGCATTTGTAAAAAAGAGCTGGGGATTATTTTTCAAAAATTCTTTGGTTTTCCCGAGTTTAAAATAAAAGTCAGTCGTTGTTTGTGTCGAGTGTCTATCGTACTTAATCTCGTCCTTGTATATATTAATAATAATCTCCCTGATTTTATTACAACTCTCCTCGGTCCGTTTTTTAAAAAGAAAAGAGTTCTCGACATTCTTAATCGTATTCAAAATATCAGTCTTAGAAATCGGAATAGCAATACTATAGTTGTCACCTACAGTCAAAACGTCCGTAACATATTCCGGGAGCTGCGTATCAGTCAAGTTAATGATCCAGTCTTTCTTTCTGTCAGTGCTAATGTGGGTAGGAAGGGTAGCAGGAGCACTTTGTGATAATTTTCTATCAAGGGCTGACATTTGCGACCTATGAATTTTATCAGACTTGCATGCAGTAAAGTCAAAAAAAGTAAACATCGTTTGTGCGTCCAGCTTCGAGTCTCGTATTTTTTTGTCAAGTCCCTTCAAAAGTCTTTGTAGGTGAAATACTCGGTAATTAACGTCTTTAATTTCCAAACTAAGCAAAAATTTAGCAATGGCTGACTTACGTTTCTGCAATGATAGCTGATTCTTAACATAAAAAAAATAAATAGAATCAAAACGACGAGTAACATCAAGTATATGTCTCGGAAAAATCCCAGAATGTCTACCCTTCAACAAAAAAATCCGGTGTGCTAGTAGCCCTGCTAGCTCCCTGGAGACTTCCGAGTACTCCTTTAAATTCCCCGTCAACTGACTGCTATACGAATCAGTGATTTGCGTGAAAAACGAAGTTCTCGACAAGTCCGCTGCAGAACCAGGACTGAAATTCTTTGTAGTTGTGTTGGTATTGCCTTCCATGTTAAATATGTTTGAGTAATCACCCAATAGGGCGTATGGATCGGTTGAAGGTAGGAGGTGTGTTTGCAAAAAGAATTTTTCAAAAACAAATCTACAATCTGAATTCCTCGACGGTTCGTCGGCCAGGGTTTGCCGACCTCTTCAGGAGGACTTTATTGAACAAAAACAAAATTCACAATTAGTTTACAAACTTGAATAAAACCTTAATAGTCTAAGTTATACAAACATCAACCTCAACTTACATGTAATAAAAATTAGATGTACAGTATCATCGAAGGTGCAGTGTAAATCGCCAATGCAAAAAGCAGTCGTCAATCGTGTGGCAAATTAAATACAGTTTCAAGTCAGTCTCACAGTTTAGGTAAAAAATTCAACACACTGCACACACAGTTCAGTCACTAAATTCTGTCAAAACTTCAAACTGCACAAAGAAAAGGTAAAAACTGCAATAATGCACCTGCAAGAAGTCACGTTCGCAAAAACTCAAAAAGCGCATTTACATTAATTAAACTTACAATTGACTGAAGTCAATTACAAATTTAATCAATGTATTTTTGAAAAACTATGTAGCACAACGGAGTGAACAGCACGAGTGTTTAAAACAGACTGCTCCTCCCCCGCAGCTTCACGGTGAGCGAGGCGAGGGTGCAAGTGAAAAACGAATGACCAACGCTTGCACTCTGAACACGTGGGCCTCATGTTTTTCAAGCAGCGTCAAATTCGGGAAAAAGTCGTAAACGAGAACAAGAGCAGGTCCAGTGTGGTGGAGTCCGTGTGAAGGTCAATGAGTAGTTAAAATAGAAATCAGGAAAAAAGGGGGGAGAAAAAAAAAAGTTTAAACTACAGGATTCATCGGAGTAGACGGGAAATATTTTTGTAAATGGAGTTCAAATTTTTTACTTCATGCTTTTTATTCAAATTATTGGGATTTGAATTTATAAAAAGCATCTCAGAAATATTACGCTTATACGGGTTCCTCTCAGAAAATTTACATAATATTCCAAATTAATTCTATTTGATTGTTTACAAACAATCCAACCCGAATGACTCGAAATCTTAAGTCGACGAAAATTGATTCTACAAAAATAAAGTTCGTCGTCTGTGTTGTGGTCGCTATCAACACACCGACGCACACACACACTCTCGCGCTCGTCTGTTTGCTGCAGCGCGCCAAAAGAACAAAGGCTTGGACTAACTCCGATACAAAAATCTAAGTACTTCCTGTACTTCGCACACACTCTGACTCTAACTATCACACGAACAAATACTCAATGATTAACCGCTACGCGGACTTACTTTTCTAGCAGGTGCACCTTCGCTTGATTAAACAATAATAAAAATTACTATTAGCCCGAATGGCTACACACAAGACGACAATGCCTTCCAAGGCCGCAGGCTGACTTTCCGTGAGAGGTTTGCCTTCCCCGCTCCGATCCAATGACAACTGGATCACAGGAAAATCTACACAACTTCTCACTGATAACTTTATCTAACACAACCTCAATAAAGTTATCTAACAACACAAAAAAAGTAAATAAGTATATTCGCTCTCTGACACACGTGTGATCGCGCCAAGCACCGAGATTAGAGTAATGCTGATCGGTAGATCTCGTCATCACCTGACTTACCGATCCGCATCTGCGTCCCATAACAGTTAGCGCCGAATTCGAATTTAATCAACGCGCTAGCTGTTACAAGGTATCGAAACTCAAAGCAGCAAAAAATCATGATTAATCATGAACATCTACTCCTACCCACAAGGTCGTTTTTTACACATATTATTGAATTGCTGGACGAAAAATTCAAGCAATAGTTACAACAAAATAATAACTTTCAGCCACACAATATTATAGTTAGCATTATTAATTCCGCATCTTTTTAGCCAAGCTCTAAATATTTTCATCATTTAATATTTTTACGCTTGATCTTAGCTCAAGTCTCTGACACTTGGAAATAATTTACATGGAGAGGATGGTTGCACCTATTAATTTTAATGGCTCTATTCAGCTGCTTTTTTACCCTTAAAAAATTTTGAGATAAAATACTTATTACAAAAATTTGATCAAAAAAACTATTAGATCAATAAAAAAAAGCAACACGTACATCTTTAGATTAATATATTTTTTTCTATTTTTCAACATAATTTTACTAGTTATTTAATTTTTTAACTGCTACTTATATTTAATACGATATAAAAAAAAAAAAAACATTGTATTTGTTATAATTAGTTAATTTCAACCAAATCTGGCGGATCTAACCTCTTCACCGATCTGGCGGGAGTGGGATTTTATATCTATATTCGAGGGTCGAACATTTTTTAAACGCTCGAAAACAGATTCGACCGACGACTAAAGATTCGACGATCGAAAACTGATTGGACCGTCGAAAACAGATAAGACGGTTGAAAGAAAAACAAATGAATAAATTTCCATAAAATTTACATGTACTTGAGGTTATGAAATTTTTTTTCGACCGTATTATCTGTTTTCGACGGTCCAATTAGTTTTCGATCGTCGAATCTTTAATCGACGGTCGAATCTGTTTTCGAGCGTTTAAAAAATGTTTGACCCTCGAATATAGATATAAAATCCCACTCCGGCTAGCAGTCGACCCGACTACCTTAAAGCTGCCTTCACAATATGTACGCATACATATACCTGCATCTAGCGGATATCGTTTTACATAATAAGGCCCTAGGACAAGATTCAGAAGATGAAGAAGACGCAGGTCCGACTCAAGTAAAAAGAAGAAAAGTGTAATATATCTGTATAAACTCAATTGTAGGTTAATATCAGCGTTCAATTTGTACAAAATGTAAGAAATAAAAATTTATTTTTTTAGCAACCAAAGTCTTTGTGTCATTATTCAATAATTTATTTGTATTAATAACCTTTATTTTAAAAAATTATTGCAATATTTATATCGGAAACATGTCCCGTATCATGATTTTCATACTACATAAATGTATTAGCACAATGTACTTACACATTTTAGAAAATTTATGCACAAAATACCGGAAAATATTAATTAAAATATTTTTATTAAATCAAAATTGAATCTCAGAAAAAAAAACCTCGACTTAACAAATTTCAGTTCTTTAACTTTCAATGTTTTCTTAGTCATTTTCGACACTTTTCGTGATTGGACCTATTCGACAATAGAGCACTAGTACATAGAAAAGTATATGTTACCATAAACATGACTTTTAACAATAAAAATTAACAAACAATACATTATTTATAACAAATAGTATCAAAATTTGTAAAAAATATTGTTGTTTTCAGTTTTTCGCATTTTTCCGGATGTTTTTCTCTAGTAACGCTATTATTATTTTTTTTTTTTCAAAAAATATAAAATTCAAAGAAAAAAATGAGCCCAAGCAGAATTTTCCAGAAGCATTATTTTCAAGCCCACGCACATATGGACACAAAAAATTTTTCACGTTTTTTGACGATTTCTCCGAAACCGCTCAAAATTTAAAAAAAAAAAAAAACCACATATTTTGCACATAAAATGCTAAACTTCCACCAAATATTGTTTAATTTAATAAATTTTTGCGATCAGGAAAAATCAAAAACGAAAAAAGTGGTTTTTTGCATTTTTCACAGAAATTTTGAGGTTATGTAAAAAAAGTGTTAGAACAAAAATTGTAGGTTTATTGATTAGGCCTGCACATCAAAAAAAGCACGAAGCACAGGCGCCTGTGCGTGTGCGTGTGCTTTCGTACTTTTGTTGCTCCGATGTTTAAAATCAGGTTAGGGGTATCATTCGTTGGTTAAAAATCGGTCCATGAACTTACAATGGTGGGGGGAGGGGACGCAGATGCGAATATTGTTTGCTTCCAGTGTAAACAAGCGGGGCACAAGGTAACCTCTTGCCCCCATCGCATCTGCTATACCTGCCACAAGCCAGGTCATTTTTCGCCTGAATGTCTCGAACGTCAGTTAAAAATAAAATGTCAGATCTGTGGTCGACCGGGGGTAGCGGTACCTGAATGCCCCAACTGTTCGTGGATGTTGGGAAACGGCAATGCGGGGGGAGTTGGTCCCACCCCTGCTTGCTAAGGCAAATCGGGACCAACTAGCTCAAGGAGCATACTCTCAGCCCTGAGTCAAACTGCGGAGGCGCTGGCCTCGGGTTCAGTCCGGCAATCGGGCACGGTCATGGTGGGGGTGAAGATCGTGGGAAAACTCAGCCCAAAGCTGAGCTAGAGTACCAGAACGAGATCACCGAGGCCAGTGTACAGACCGTGCGAGAAGCAGAACGGGAAACGAGCCCAGTACCAGCCCTCGGAGGCGTTGACTTCGGGATAAGCCCTGCACTTGGGCACAGTGAAGGTGGGGGCGATGCTCGTGGGAAAATCCAGCCAGCCAGGTACGAGAGGACGAGATCGGTGATCGCGGGGATCGCACCTCTGAGCCTGACTTCAACTACCGCTCCAGCGCCATCCAGAGCAACGCGGTCCGACAACCAGCGTAGGACGCGAGCCACGGAACGAGCAATCCAACCTCGTGGGAGGAGCAGCGGTCGAAAACTTGGGTTGTGTGGATCATCGGATCAAGGTGCGTACTGGGCGTGGCCCGGTAATTTGTAGTTTTAAGTAGCGACGCGTAAACTCCTTGCCACCCGAGTTCTTTTTTCTATTTTTATTAAATCGAATGAACAGTGGACTTAGTGTCTTTTCTTTCTGTTAATTTCATTTCCTACCCCTTCGGCATTTCTCTCTAGCATAACCGCCGGCTGCCCGAAGGTAGCAGACGCGGCGACGGCAACCCTTTACGGAGTCAGCAGCAGCAGAGCAGTGGATCGTCGAGTGACCACGGCGCGGACCAGCCCGCCGGCGAGCTAGCGGGGCCTTGGCGCCCAGAAAAATTACGGCCCTCGCGTTTTGTTTATTTCGAGGAGTAGTAGTGACCGGGGAGACGATTTTGTGGCCCTGAGGGCTTGGTCGTCTTCGTGTCTTCTTTTTATTAATTGAGCTCCCCTGTCGCGACTACATTCGCGTCATATCCACTAAATTATTATTTTAAGAAATAATGTTTTGTTAAGTTGCTAAAATCAAAATTAATTTCATTTTTGAATTAGACTCTGTTTTTATCAAGCAGAATTTTTAGATTTTTTTAGATTTTTAGTTTTTTGACCGCTACGAAATTTATTATTTTTTATTACGTACATTCAACAACAATATATTTAACTTCGTGAAATAAATCTTTTAGCAAATATAATTTCTATTGAGTAAAAATATTTTTTTTCTAGCACATCACATAAAGCTTATGTGTAATTTTTAAAATCTTTAATTTTCATATTTTTATAGATTGATTACTACAGAGAATCAAACAAATCTATTCATTTATTTTTAACTTTATTTAAATCATCATCCAACAGTAAAATTTGAATTAAGTAATATAATTAAAAGCTTATTAAGTAACCGCTAGTTTAACTATTTTAAACTAGTCTTTCAAATTTTTTTTTCAAGGGAAAATGTCAACTTTTAGCTGAGCAAGAAATCTCTCGTTTTGAAAAATTTTTTAAGTAACTGTAGTATTAGTAATTTTAAATAATTGTGGCAACCCTTGAGAAAGATCCATCTGACGTGGTCATAAAAATAATCTTTGATACAATTCCAAAAATCTCCACAATCCTCCAAAAATGATGCTTCGGATTGTCTAAAAATTCTTTTTGATACTTATAAAATTCATTATAACAATAAGATTCAATGTAATAAGAAAAACTTTTTGCAGTAGAGTACCTTATTACAGCGAATTAATTGCTGTGATCGAGTATACTGAAGCTAGAAATCATTTTTATCGAGTATTTAGTGGTTTTTCTTACTTATTTATTGAATTTTTTACAACTCATTACTGTTTGATGCAACCAGGCCAATAAAAAAGTAAAAGTCTTGCTAGATTTTTTAGGTAAAAATTAAGCTTTAAAACTATTTTTATATGTGAGTCAAAAATTTTCAACATCTTTCGCAAGATATCGACAATTAGAAACTAAAAATTTAAGTAAAGTCTGAATTTAAGTTGAGTATTTTTATTTAGTTAGAAACTAAAAATCTAAATTAAGTCTGAATTTAAGTTGAGTTTTTTTTTATATAATTAGTAAAAAATAATACACCGATTTATTTTTTCGTATAATGAACACAGATAAATTTTTGCTTGCTAAAAAAGAGTATTATTCAAAAATGAATTTAATTTTGATTTTAGCAACTTAAAAAAACATCATACATAAATTTGAAATGAGTAACAATTTTTAATCTCTTCACAAGAGTATATATTATTTATTTTTGACTAAACAATTAAATTGTTAATAATCATTTGATTTTTTACTATACTATATACATCCTTTAAAAATTAATTTAGTGAAAAAATGCAAGTTCATGAATCGATTTTTAACCAACGAATGATACCCCTAACCTGATTTTAATCTTTGGAGCAACAAAAGCACGAAAGCACACGCACACGCACAGGCGCCTGTGCTTCGTGCTTTTTTTGATGTGCAGGCCTATTATCTACAACTTTTGCGTTCCAACTTTTTTGATAAAACGTGTAGTTTTCTCAGAAAATGCAAAAAACCACTTTTCACCCCTAAAAACCCACCCCCTCCTTCGATTTCCAATCTGAATTTCTTGAGATTATTTTGCCCTCATATAGAATCATATAATCAACAAACTCCCGTAGTTTGTTACTGCTCATTAATTTTTCCCTTCAAAAATATTATCGGTACTGTACTATAACGTTGATTGAAGGTTTTCTTTGAAACTAATAACGGAGATCTACACGATTTAGTCCAATAAGAAACTATGCTGAACCTCGAATTTTTTGGGGCATCCACGAGACCAGTCTATATTTATGTATTTGAGCCTCAGGAATCCGAATTTGTTATTATTTTTAGTCGTAAACCCCGGCGTCAGGTAGAAAAATCAAAATGAAATTTTTTTTTGCGATTTTCTCAGAAACTAGGCTAGTTAGGTAAAAAATAACGTCACCATCGTGTTCCCCGTGAAATTTTACTAAAATCTACGTATTTTGTTTAATTCGTGATGAATTAATAATAATTCAACAAATAAAAGTTTAACATTCGAGTATATATAGGTATACACTCGCATGCAGCACAAACTATATCAAAACAGCTGCTGCGGAGCCGCCGCTGGTAGAGCTATGAAGAATAGATGGTAGAGCTAAGAGCAGGTGGCAGATCGGCATCGGCTGGCGTCGGTAGACATAACCTGAACGATTGCCACGATTGACATTTTATTTTGTTTATGTCATTAACAATCTTAGTGCTCATTTTTTTTAACGTGGTATTTTAAAAATGTAATTTTTGTTATGTTCATCGCGGAGGTCTGTTAGCGGACGTTTCATTTGAATCAATAAGGCATTAATGTATCCTATAAAGTCATAGTAAGTAATTACATTAATGAATATAATCATTTTTTTACTTTCTATTTTAATGCACATTGTTTATTATTAAAAGGTATACATCCAGTACTCAATGCTGTTTGAGTATTGTTTCTATTGTTTTTAATACAATTACAATAAAAATTCTTGTATGAATCCAGATAAAGTGGCCTGTTAAAAGTATTTTGCCAAAAAATTTATTGAACATATAAATAATAAAGTAAAAGTTATTATTGAAAAAAATAAATGTAATAAAATACTTAGAAACTACATGACAGGTGTATCGTTAAGTGGAGAGGGTGTTTTTTTTCTCTTAAACTTATAGCACTAACTGCTTAAAACTTTGGCATCAGGCCTGTCTCTACTTAACATAAATTTAACAATTTTTTGTTTAGCTCCAATCATTAAAAACTAAAAGTTGGATGAAAAAATCTGAAACTTGATTTTTGGTGTATCGTTGTTTTTTGAGGGGGTATTTGTTTCTCCTAAACTTATAGCACTACCTGCTTAAAACTTTGGCATCAGGCCTGTCTCTACTTAACATAAATTTAACAATTTTTTGTTTAGCTCCAATCATTAAAAACTAAAAGTTGGATGAAAAAATCTGAAACTTGATTTTTGGTGTATCGTTGTTTTTTGAGGGGGTATTTGTTTCTCCTAAACTTATAGCACTACCTGCTTAAAACTTTGGCATCAGGCCTGTCTCTACTTAACATAAATTTAACAATTTTTTGTTTAGCTCCAATCATTAAAAACTAAAAGTTGGATGAAAAAATCTGAAACTTGATTTTTGGTGTATCATTGTTTTTTGAGGGGGTATTTGTTTCTCTTAAACTTATAGCACTACCTGCTTAAAACTTTGGCATCAGGCCTGTCTCTACTTTACATAAATTTAACAATTTTTTGTTTAGCTCCAATCATTAAAAACTAAAAGTTGGATGAAAAAATCTGAAACTTGATTTTTGGTGTATCGTTGTTTTTTGAGGGGGTTCTAGATTCTTTGGAACTAACTTGACGCATGGCAGAGGGGTCAAGGCTAGTGTTGTTGCTCGTTATTTGATACCAATGCCAGCAATCGTTCGTATGATGGAGAATCTAGAAGAATATCTTAATTTGCATCAACACACTAGCGAACAACATATTGATCTTTCCAACAGCCGAATGGACAAAGATAACATGGACATCGATAAATTCTTATTCTGGTTCGAACAACATAACCCTTTCCCATCAGATTGTTCAGTAATGTCATTATCTACAGGTTTAATTGGTGATAGCAAGATTAATTGTCACCTAGCAGTTGAAACAGGTTTGGAAAGTATGAAAACTATGATTGGAAAAACCTTCCCAGAAATATCACTTACCAAACTGTTTAAAATAAAACCTCTGTCAGTCGTTGCTGGTACAGTTCATATGCTTGATGATAATTGCGTCAAGATTGATTCCCAAGTGTTGCTTCAGCGATTAACAGTTGTCTTCAAAGGTAAGTTTCTTATAAAATAAATTGAACGCTTTGTATACTTACTTATTCAATTGCTTAAAATTCGTTGCAGCAAAGAAAGATCTAGAAAAAGAGGCTTTCTCTTACGAGCTTTGTACAATTCCAGCTAGTCTGTTTGATGATTCTGGAATCATGAGAAAAAGTCCGAAAGCAGAACTTTACAAGTACTTTTTTACATGTCAGCCGATAAAGGATCCGGATTTTTATCATGTTCTTGATGGAGGCTGGTTATTGCACAAATTTGTTTGGCCCCACTCTACAACTTATCAAGGGATTTTCGAAGGGTATTTTCAATTTATAACAAGAAGATATGGTAAGAACGTTACGGTGGTCTTCGATGGATACAATAATGAGTTAATTGGAACAAAGTCTTATGAAAGATATAGGCGTAATAACACATCGACTGCAGCTGATGTTTCTATTGCAAAAGATAACTTGGTTACTTTAAAACAAGCACAGTTCTTGTCAAATGTAGCTAACAAATGGAAATTTGTTCAATTGCTATCAGAATACCTGAAAGATCATGGTATTCAGGCTAAGATCGCTGAAGAAGATGCTGACTGTTTGATTGTACGTACAGCAATAGAATGTAAAGAAAAGGAAAAACAGGAAGTTGCTATAGTAGGGAATGACGTAGACTTACTGATTTTGGCTATAGCGTTAACACCTGACAATGTTAATGTGTATTTTAAGAAAGATATGCCTGGACAGAAGCCATTTCAATTATATGCAACTGACGATCATTTAAATCACAAGCCTTACATTTTATTTGCTCATTCTTTCGCTGGGTGTGACACTACTAGTGCATTTTTAGGCATTGGCAAAAAATCGATCTTAAAATTACTTTCTAATCCCGGCAATCAACTACTAGCACAGGTTTTTTATGAGTCTAACCAGGATATCGATGTCTTATACAATGCTGCTGAGAAATTCGTACTTCAATTATATTCTAGTAAAAAAAGTGATGAAAAAATTGCTGATTTTAGATACAAATTATACTGTAAGCTTGTACGTACATCAAAAAAGAAATTTCAGTTATCATCACTTCCACCAACAAAATCAGCTCTACTCCAGCATGTGAAACGCGTGTATTATCAGATACAGTCGTGGTTGGGTATGAACTTAAATCCAGAAGATTGGGGCTGGAGAAGAACACAGTTCATACTCGTTCCAATTATGATGGAGGAACCAGCTGTTCCTTCCAAACTTTTAACTCAGGTTTGTTTAAAAATGTTAATTTTCTATTTTGCTACTCATTTTATAATTTTCAAAAAAAAAATATGATAAAAAAATAAAAAAAATTACTAGTATGTTCAATTTCGTATAATTACTAAAACGAAAGTAAAATATATGTACTCATAAAAGATATTATTTTTTGTTTCTTCGTGAAAATTTATAGTCAAGTATAATATAATTTATTGAAGATATTAACTTATTATTATCATAATGATGGTATCGTTTAGCAAAGTCATTGTATTGTCCTACGATCATTTTGGTTTTTAAAATTTTTTTATGATTAAGAACAAATTTTCTTAGTAGGATGAAATATTTTTTAGCCTCTCGTAAAAATTTTCAAATTTGTTGATGAGTCATTAAGAAGATCAGAAAATACTTAATCGTTATTGAGTTTAAAAAAAAAAAATGGATTGGTTTTTGTTCAGCTAAACATAAAAATAGTTTGGAAATATTACATTCACAAATTGCTGTTTTTACCATTTAAATGAATTAAAAAATAATAAATTTCAAGTATAAAAAAATCTGCAAGCATTTATAAAATAACATAAATGTTAGAGGAGATTTCGTGAAAAATCAATCTTTATTTCTATGGTGAAAATTTTAACTGATTATTACAGACCTCTACTAAATAATAACTAAATAATAACAGTAAATGTTTTTTTAGGTGCATTGCGGATGTACAACTAACTGTTCTTCTAATCGATGTTCTTGCAAAAAAGCTGGAATGAAGTGTACAGAAGCTTGTAAATTTTGCAACGGAGAAAGCTGCGACAACTGTGACATCAGTAATAAAATTTCGGAACCAGAAGAGCAGCAATTTTATGATAACAGTAAAGAGGATGCAAATTACGAAGAAGAGGAAGAGGATGAGGAGGAAGAGGGATGGCATGTTTCTGCACCAGTATTAGATACAAATCCGCTACAATGTTTGTTTGAAACTGATGAACAAGAAGAAGATGAAGAATAATTCATTTGATAATAAAACTTTTTTTTTAATCGCTTGTAAATAAACACGAAAAAATTGAAAAGTAAACTTTGCGTTTACTTTATTTAAAAAAAATTAGTACATTTGTTTATTGTTAACATAACGCTGTCTTCCAGTTGAAAAATTTAAAATTTAAAATGAGTTAACCCTCCCATCACACAAAATGTCCATAATTATTATTTGAGTTAATTGTGTAACTGACTTGTATGATTTTAGCAGACTTGTAAAATCAAAAATGTTAAATAATTTGTAAAATAATCTGAACAGTATATAAAAAGAAAAATTTTTTATTCAAATTGAGCTTTCCTATATATATATATATTTTCTCTACATTAACATAAATTCATAAAAACCTTGTTTTTTAATCCATGTTTGGGAGTACTTTTACCTGAATCAAATTTAAAATATGGCTAATGTTTACCTTATTATTTCTCATATTCATGATATGATCTGGATAGTTTTCGCTTGGTCATAAGACTCATTTTATATGTATGAATGAGGTATAAGTTACCAAGGTATCCTACGATGCAAAATACATTAGCATAAAACTATCTAACATGAATTTGAAGTTCATACTATCTTAGACTTTCCACTACCTACAATGTTTTCACAGTTTACTATAGAACTGTTTTAATTGAATTTCTTCAAACTGTTTCATTTTGGTAGAAAACTTTACCATAAAAATACAACCACTAGCATCAAAAGAATTTTTTACACAAATTTAAGCTCTAATACAAATTTGTTTGAATTGAATGTGTTAAGGTATATATCTTAAAGCATAGCAGGAAACTTCAATATCTTTGTACTTTATCTTTTATCACAAAATGATCTCCACAACAACCAAGCGATAACAATCAAGAACACTCAATGACTATTTAGAATACTTATCAAGTTAAATATGAGTATGTAACTATTATGAAGTTTTTGATTTTGATTCTGTAAATCAAACTCTAACATTTTAAAGTACTGTTATCATTCAAATAAGAAATAAATACAATTTCACTATTTTTTTTATGTTTAACAATTCAGAATTAAATTATTAATATGACCTTTAATATTATTTTCAATATTTATTATAATTTTTGATTTTCAAATAAATTTTAAACTAAAACAAATCTTTTTAAGGTTAGCAAACTCTCCATATTGACGCAACTCTTGCATGGGTATTAAGCTGTGGTACCCTTTATTTTTATGAAAAATGATTAAAAATAATATTAAAAGGCATTAGCAAGTAAACCTTGCAACTGAGTCATGCGACTTGCGAAAGTTTATGTACTCGTTTATATAGGTTTGCGGGTGCCGACTGCTCTACCAGCGGCGGCTCCGCAGCAGCTGTTTTGATATAGTTTGTGCTGCATGCGAGTGTATACCTATATATACTCGAATGTTAAACTTTTATTTGTTGAATTATTATTAATTCATCACGAATTAAACAAAATACGTAGATTTTAGTAAAATTTCACGGGGAACACGATGGTGACGTTATTTTTTACCTAACTAGCCTAGTTTCTGAGAAAATCGCAAAAAAAAATTTCATTTTGATTTTTCTACCTGACGCCGGGGTTTACGACTAAAAATAATAACAAATTCGGATTCCTGAGGCTCAAATACATAAATATAGACTGGTCTCGTGGATGCCCCAAAAAATTCGAGGTTCAGCATAGTTTCTTATTGGACTAGATTGTCACAACGTTTCTAAAACCGTTCAGCAACCTTTCAACGAAAGGTTGCAATGGTTTCTGTGCAACGTTGCCAGAACGTTCTGAAAACTTTTTGTGCTATTTGGGTTCTAACCTTATTTCTTCATTTAAAAATTTTTTTAAAAGAATTTATGTTTTATTATAATAACTTGTTTAGCATCAAAATCCATTTAAAGTAAAAAAATAAAAAAATAAAAAAAGAAATAAATAAATAAATTTCCCAACCTCAAACATTAATTTTTTTAGAACATTTTTTCATATGGGTCATTCCGGAGATTTTTTAAAATTCCTTGCGGAGGGGGGTCGGCAAATCTTTTTGGGAATATTTTTCCTCGAAAGTTCTATATAAAACAAGAAGTTTACCGCTTGAGAAAATTTTTTTTTTATGTTGTGCTTGGCGCTGGAATTTTTCAAAGCTCGAAAAAAGGCCTACTTTTACGTCATTTTTTGAAAAATCTAGCTCAAAGCAGAAATAAGATAAAAAGGTGCGGTTTGCAGGAAAATTTTAAGAATAATTAGTAGTTTATGTAAAAAATATTTCGAACAAATTTTTTTTACATTTTACCCCTTTCCCATCGGTTTTAAAAAGAAACTTTTTTCTCCATTTTATAGGTATCTTTCAGCAGCTGTAGCTTCTTTCCCGTGCATTTTTCCTCTATGTATATGATCGTACGGTTTTTAGCTCTTAAATAGACAAAAAATTTGCGTCCAACCGCGACTCAGTCCGATGCTTCATTCTCGAGATACAACTGTTTAAAGATTGTAAGAAATTTTAAAAATGAGTTTTTCGCAATTTTATTATAGCTGCCATACTGTTCTATCATAAAATTTTTTAATTTTTTTTGCATAAAAAGTTACTTCTATTTGTATATTAAAAGCCTTCAAAATTTCAGGAGGGTGTTTTTTTTTTTATTCCGAGTAATAATGTTTCGAAAAACCTTATTTTTAAGGTTATTTTAAAGCACTTGTGTGGTTATAGAATTCACAACTCGGTTGATTTAATTCCTTATCCAGCCATTTTTTATTTTTAATAACAAATAAGATTTATAAACAATTAAATTTTTTTTCATTGAAGCTATTTAGACATTAAACTTTATAAATTATCAAAATAAAAACAGGTATTTAAGCTTTAAAACGTTAATTTTTTATTCTACACTCATGCTATGCAACCTAGTTTTCTTATTCATTTTTTTTAAGAATAATTATGTTTAATAAAATTTGACCTTATTCTTTGACCAAAAACGTTACCTTTGTTTCTTTTTTAAGTGATATTTATTTTATAAATTTAACCGTTTTAGATTCAGTATCGTCTGAGGTTATTTTTACTCTCATACTTGTCTCATCAAGTGGCTCAAAGTAATGATACTTTGTAGTGTTGACGATGGTCTTAGCAGATTTAATTCTGCTTTCTAAAAACAGATGTCTTGTTTTGATAGTCTCTTTGTCTACCCATAAGTATCTGAAAAAAAATAAAAAATAAAAAATAACAAACAAAAAAATTAGTTCAGAGTAATTATGACTAAGATTTTAGTCATAATGATCAAGATTTTTTAATAACAATTTTTAACAAAAAAAAAAAATTTTGTAAGTGAGAAAAATTTTAATGGAAATTTTTTTTAGTAATTTCAAGAAAATGACAAGTACTCAAAGAAAAAAAAATTATGAAAATTAAATTTGCTTGCATGTTGCTCGAATACAAAAAAAATCTAATTAAAATGTTTATTATCTGAGGAAATTATAAATACAAATTTTAACCTAAAGCTTGTAAAACTAAATTTACTGGTAAACTTCTTATTGATTATTAAGTATGATATAAATTTTGAAACTGAGGCCTCTTACTTTATTGAAGAATGATTTTCATTTAAATAATTGAACATATCCAAAGGACTAGTGATCTGTTTATCTGCTGATCTTTGCAGTGACGCTTTTCTAACTTTACGTTTGGCAACAGCACCAATGCCATCACACACGTTCTTACCGTGGTTTGTGGCAAAAAAGTTGTGTGATACAACTTTAAAACCAAAATCTGACTCATGGAAACAAACGTTAGCAAAATTATTTCTGAAAAAAATTAAAAGGTTATAAATTGATTAATTTTGATATTTTAACTAAATAATTTAATCACTTGTTTTTGTACTGGCTAGGTGCCCCATCTGAAAAATATATGATTTTTTTTAACCATGGGCAGTCCTCTCTCAGTACAGAAGTAAGTTTTTCTTGAAAGCTATTGACAGAACTAGCAATATGATCATTACAATCACTAATGACACATAAACCTTTGAACAGAATTTGATTTGAGCCTGGTATTTTGTAATAAACACCAAAGGGGTGCAATGTAGCTTGAATATTGTTAAAATAAAATGCTTGAACTGAATCTTGGGCTATGAAAGAGTAGTTTTCAGCATAATCCATAACGATTAAGCAAGTATTTGAATCTAAATTTTTTTTTATTTCAGCAAATTGTAATTTTTGATTTTCAGCTACGTAATGATGTTCGGTCAAATTAAAAATTTCTGTAGCCAGTTCTTGGATAAAAGTATCTTTTTTTTCACTTATTTTTTGAAGGGTAGTTCTGACGAAACTATCCTTTGGATCATTTTTTTCAGTTGGTTTCCAAGTACAGTAAGTAATTTTGTCATTAGTAAAAGAAAGACTGGTGTGCAAAATTTGAAGAATCTTGTTTTTACCTGGACATCTTTTACATGCATGTGTCATGCACTTTTTATCATCAACCGAGCAAAAACATTCATCAAAAATATCTTTGTATGACAAATTAGAGTCTAATGCATGCAATTTTAATTTCACATTTTGATGGTAAATACATACACACACACTGTGTGTGCCTGGCCCTCCTGCTAATACACATTCTTTCGGGCGCAAACTTGCAAACAATGTAAGTTTAGGAATTTTTTCAAAATCACTAAGTTCAACCCACTTATTATAAAGATCTTTGAGATTATATAATAAAAGCCGCTTTTGAAGTTTTTCTTTTTCACCGGTTATTGGATTAGATACACTGAGACATTCTTTTGTACCAGCACAAATTCTGCTATTTCTGTCGTCTCCATAAAAACTTTGAATGTTTTCCAAAAGTTCAGAAGAGTACATCTCATATGTTTTTCTTATTGGTTCGGCCCAAACACCTGAAAACATATTTTGAAAATTAAGAAACTGTAGGGAAGGTAAATATTATATTCAAAAATATTTTAAAAATACTATTTCTGTTTGAATTTGATTTGTAAACAAAATTTTTAACTTTTTTAATAATTGAGAATAGATTTACTACAAATTTATTTTTAAGTCAGTTCTAGAAAATTTTAAAGATTTAAGATACTCACCATCACGGAGAAGGAGGTACACCATAAAACTTGGTGTACAGCGCCACCGTTTTAGACGATGCGTGGTACAGCGTGATTCCAAGTTACAGTCGTATTTCCAAGTGCATGCACCGTGTTTTCCAGTGCAAAATTTTTAGAGAAATAATTTCGATAGAGCAGACGACGGCGGTTAGAACACCCATGTATACAGTTTTTTAAAGTTTTACTCTTGAAATTGTGTACGATTCTTACTTTGAAATGTTCCTACTATCTTTCCTAACAAATTTATAAACTTCAATTATGATTATAAACTTGATATTAATATTTATACGCTTTTAAAGTTTCGAGGTTATAGATTCAGCAGAACTTGAGTAACCGAGAAAAAAGCATGCGTCAACTGCGTACACTGGGAAACACCGTGCATGCATTGTGTTTCATAGTGTGTCTCCTTCTCCGTGATGATTTTCTCTTAATTCTAATGATTTCCTGTAGATGTATCTTGAACAATTAAAATGTTCAATAACATGACAATATTTCCAAGTAGCAGGCAGTAGTGTAAGTAGACGTATTTTTTCTTTATTATTCGATTGGTTGAATAACATAATTAGATTCTGAATAATTTGTTTAAAATTCGTACTATTAGCAATATTTTCCTGGAGATTAATCTTTTCACTTATATTTACGTTATAGACATCGCTGATTTTTAATGCTAATTTCTGACTAGCTTCATGTAATAATTCAATAAATTTTTTTTCAAGGCGCTGTTTTGTTAATTTACCGGTCTCAGGAAGAGAAACATCCAAACTTTCTAGAATTTTTGACAGATCAAAAATTTCCTTTTCCTTATCTCGCTTATCTTGACTCTCAGTTTGATATGTAGATCCACTAGATTTCTGGGTTTCAGTCAGGGACTCAGATTGAGATTGAAGCTGGGACTCGTTGTCAGACTGCATGGGTTCAGACTTACTCTGAGATAGATGAGGTTCAACTTTTTTTTCATCAGATTCGACAAGTTGATAATTTTCTTCTAATTTTGTTTTTTTTGAAAGCTGAATCATTGTAGAAACCATTTTATAGCAAGAAATACATAACTTTTGTCCAGGTTTTAAAAATGTGTTTGTTGACAGTTCGAAATCTTGCGCAACATTTAGAGTAATTAATTTCAAACCGTCGGTAATACTTTTATTATGTTTAGAAAAAGGATCACAGCATTTTTTTTTGCCTTTCTGAGTAGTAATCCAAGTAATGACTACGATGAAAGTTACATATAAATCGATCACGATCCAATAAAGTATTTTCAATTCTAAGTTCAAGAGTACCCAGCTGAAAAAATCTATATGGAAATCCGTAAGGAAACCCGTATGGGGACCCATAAGGGCTCCCGTAAAGGACCCCATACGGGTTTCCGATACTGATATTTGGTCAGGGTTTCCGTACGGGTTTCCATACGGGTTTTTTTTTTTTCTTTTAATTTTATTTTCACACTATTTTTTAATTTATTTAATATTATTATTAGATATTGATATATTATTCTTTATTAGATTTAATTATTAATAATTATTAATAAAAAAATTATAGAAGAAAAAAATTTTGTTCGTCTGAGATTTGAACCCACAACCCCAGGCATGGCAGGCAGACACTCTACCACCTGAGCCATTGAGCTAGCTTGCACCAAGACTTTAATTAAACTACTTTAACAACTGTTTTATATTTGATTTTTAACTAGTCTCTCTCAGCGCGCAAGCGCGAGCAATTGTATTACATTATCTAAATCTAAAACAAATTTTGTCAAAGCTTCATCTAAATTAAAGGGCTTAACCGACAATAAGTTGTATATTAAAAGAGTTTAATTAAAGTCTTGGTGCATGCTAGTTCAATGGCTCAGGTGGTAGAGTGTCTGCCTGTCATGCCTGGGGTCTTGGGTTCGATTCCCAGTCAAACCAAATTTTTTTCTTTGTAGTCTGGTCGCTGGTAAGGTTTTCGTGAGATTTTTTCCACCACGGATAAATAAGGGTTTTTTTAACAAATATTGATACGCTGATCACGAAAATCTAAGTAAAAAAGCATAAAAATGAAGCGTTTAAAAGTTAACAACAATTAAACTTTTCAGCTATGGGCCTACGGGGCGGCTATACTGATCAGCTGTCAGCTGCGACTGCTGCGCATGTGCCATGCTGTACAATAACGCGAACTCCGCAGTGGCAAAGTATAATTGTTGTTAACTTTTAAACGCTTCTTTTTTATGCTTTTTAACTTAGATTTTCGTGATCAGCACATCAATATTAGTTAAAAAAACCTTTATTTATCCGTGGTGGAAAAAATCTCACGAAAACCTTACCAGCGACCAGACTATTGATAATTTTATTCTAAATAATTTTACTATCGTAATAAATCTATTGAAGAATACAATATTAGTAAGTAATTATGATATTAAATAAATAAAAAAAAAGCATTAAAAAGAAAAAAAAAAAAAAAAAAAAAAAATCTGTATGGAAACCCGCATCGAAACCCGTACGGAAACCCTGACCAAATATCAGTATCGGGATCCCGTATGGAGTGCTTTACGGGAACCTTTATGGGTTCCCGTACGGGTTTCCTTACGGATTTCCATATGGATTTTTTCAGCTGGGAAGCCACTTCAGAATTTGAAAAATCTTTTAAACTAATTAAATCAGGATGATTTTTGTAATGACGTTGGTGACACTCTTCTTGGGTGATAAATCCAATATAACATGTAGCATTACTCATGGTTATGATGAAGTTTTTTTACATTTCTTCTTTTTCAAACACTTTAAAAAACGCTAAAACATTGAGTAGATAAAAAATGACTTGCTGAATAAAATATTACATTATTACAAAACAAAGTAAAAAGCTAGCTGGTGACAACTGACAACACAACTCTAGTACTCTACGGTAAGTAAATAACGTGAAGTTGTCAGGTTTCCAGACAAACCTTAACTCAATTTGTTGAGTGTGGCGCTACCGTCGGTTTGGCGCGAAATTCAATTTCTTTTGATAACATTTTTTTTTATTACGGTAAAATATCTGTTTTTATTTTGATAATTTATAAAGTTTAATGTCTAAATAGCTTCAATGAAAGAAAATTTAATTGTTTATAAATCTTATTTGTTATTAAAAATAAAAAATGGCTGGATAAGGAATTAAATCAACCGAGTTGTGAATTCTATAACCACACAAGTGCTTTAAAATAACCTTAAAAATAAGGTTTTTCGAAACATTATTACTCGGAATAAAAAAAAAAACACCCTCCTGAAATTTTGAAGGCTTTTAATATACAAATAGAAGTAACTTTTTATGCAAAAAAAATTAAAAAATTTTATGATAGAACAGTATGGCAGCTATAATAAAATTGCGAAAAACTCATTTTTAAAATTTCTTACAATCTTTAAACAGTTGTATCTCGAGAATGAAGCATCGGACTGAGTCGCGGTTGGACGCAAATTTTTTGTCTATTTAAGAGCTAAAAACCGTACGATCATATACATAGAGGAAAAATGCACGGGAAAGAAGCTACAGCTGCTGAAAGATACCTATAAAATGGAGAAAAAAGTTTCTTTTTAAAACCGATGGGAAAGGGGTAAAATGTAAAAAAAATTTGTTCGAAATATTTTTTACATAAACTACTAATTATTCTTAAAATTTTCCTGCAAACCGCACCTTTTTATCTTATTTCTGCTTTGAGCTAGATTTTTCAAAAAATGACGTAAAAGTAGGCCTTTTTTCGAGCTTTGAAAAATTCCAGCGCCAAGCACAATATAAAAAAAAAATTTTCTCAAGCGGTAAACTTCTTGTTTTATATAGAACTTTCGAGGAAAAATATTCCCAAAAAGATTTGCCGACCCCCCTCCGCAAGGAATTTTAAAAAATCTCCGGAATGACCCATATAAATACGATTAATGACCTTTGAAATGTGTAATTGACGATTTATTATTAATACTTAAATTTGTTGAAAATATTTAATTCAAGTGTCAACACAAGCCGATTACAATAACGAATGACGTAAATAAGCTCATAGAAATCCTACGCATAGAGTTGTATATCTATGTATATATAGTGGCAAACCGGGGAGCCCGTACTGGGCCCGGCCACCGCCGCGTTTCTTTTTTGCGGTTTTTAGGGGTTCATCCCGGTCATGCCCCGTTCGGGCAGCAGGGCAGCCCGTACGGGTCCAGGCTCCAGCCCGCACAGCAATTCCCTGTCGGGATTATTGTCCATTGAGCTTACAGAAAATTCTAAAACCTCGCATTCTCTTTAGTTTTTAATTTTTTTTCAAGGAAAAATATTTTTAAATCAAATTTTAATCAATTTGACCATGTAAAATTAATATTGATAAGAGCACTTATTACGATTTTTTAAGTTTTATAAATTTTAATTGCATGTCTTCAGCCTTATCAAAATAGGATCCAAAAAAAATATATTGTTTAATTCATGAAAAAACAAAGAAAATGCGAGGTTTCAGAATATTAGAGGTGCAACAAGCTTCAAGAACGAATTTTCTGAAAATTGGCTTGTTTTGACACTTTTTAGCACGTTTATGGCTTTTTAAGCTCATTTTCAGAAATATTCGTTTTAGGCGATGACTGTGGGCGCACTCGGAAATATTTGTCAAGCTCTTGCGGCTTAACCTGATATTAAAGTAGGGTCTGCTTAAGATAACCAGGTAGACGACGACGGGATTACCTGCAGATCACCTCCAAAAATTCGTAAGCATTTTTGTTGGAGAAGAGTTCTACATTATTAGATATAAATTATGGGTACTTCCATTCTTTGGGGATGATGCTGCAGATTTTTACAAGAAATTTTTTTACAAGTTCTCGAAGAAGATGTCCAGGTGATTTAGTTATCGACGTTATGTATATGCTACCAGACCTCCATTTTATTGCTATTTACTAATAAAACCAGGATCTCTACATTAAAATAGTATCGAGATCTATGTATTATTGATTACAATCAACTGTCTATCACAAAAATATATTCGAAATAAAAAAAGTTTGACAAGTTTAAGGATGGAAACTATTTTTGGCTCATTTTCGGAGTAATTTCTATTTTTCTCAAAAGTTAGCACCGCTTGTCCTTTTTTTTTAAATTTGCAAGTTGTTTCTCAATAATTCAAAGTATAGTTTATTGTTTTTTTAGACCTTCATAAGTATTATTCACTTAACAGTCTTCAAAAATCTTAAGTTCGTTCCGCATTTTTCATGTAATCGTGAAAAAGTGCCATGTTTGAACATCAATATCTCGAAAACTAGCACCGCTTTTTTTTTGCAGAATTTGATTTAACAAGTCATAAAGAATGTAAATCCACCAAATTTATAAAAATTTGAGACTTTTGGTATTATGGGTGAACTATCTTAAAGAAGTAGTTCTGCCATATATACAGCACACACATGGGAAATCACATGCAATCATCATTCAGCTCAAACTGTTTCTAAAATTAAAATATGTTGTAAGTCAGTACCAGATCATTCAGACTATCACTTACAGAATATAGGTATCCATACTTTTTTTTCGAGACAATTGAATTAAAAAAATTAAAAAATCTACACACAAACCCTGCTGTAAAGCCACACGTGTGCCACACGTAAAATGGAGTTGAATGATTTTTTTTTCTTTTCTTAATATTTTGACACCTATGGCGTCAGGGTGGACACCTGGAAGTGATGGCAGGTTATTGTATATTTTTTACTGCCCATAATCCAATACTGAATGGCTCCCGACGAATTCGTCACCGCCAACGAATCAAGATTATCACTCAAATAGACTGATATCTTTCAATTGCGAGTTGCTCTTAACGAGCCATGTATATTATTTAAATTGAATGTAATTGTGATTTTTGTAATTCATTATTTGTGCCTGTTAGCACCAATCTATTACAAATAAATGGGATTTACAAAAAAAAAAAAAAAAAAAAAAAAAAGGTGGACACCTAAAGCACTTGGTGATAGTTACGTCTTGGAAATGATTTCCCCAGGAAGTTTTGACTCCGGAAGAGTCAGCGTGGACACCTAGAGCACCTGCTGATAATTACACCTTAGAGATGATTTCCCCAGGAAGTTTTGAGTCCAGAGTGGTCAGGACGGACACATAGTGCATGAGATGGTGAAAACTACCTGGAGATGATATCTAATAATATCATAAAATAACAAAAAATTTATGATCGGTTGAAGAAATGTGAAAATTATGATTAATTTTTAATTTTCTTTTATTTGTTTCGATTAAAAATATTACAAAATATGTCATCAATAAATGCTTTAACGGAAGATTTAGAATGATTTACACTTGAAATTTAAATAAAATTAAAAATTAATTATTCTAATCAGAACAATGCGCCAAACCTATGATTCATGATCACAAGTTTGAATGAAATAAAAGATGTATAATAATTAATGTACTTACGCATAAATACTTTTTAAAAATTGAGTGGCACTTAAACTAAATATATATTGAAATTACAGGTCATAATATTGGTTGCATTAGAAAAGGCAATCTTTATAAAAACTGTAGTTTTTTCGCATTGTCATGTTGATCACTATCACGAGAGTAATATAATTCTTAAATTCTATAAAAATTGAATAAAACATGGCACAATGGTTGCTTTGTGTAATCTCGTATACTGAGAATTGCATGGAAGTATGTGACGATGTAAAGTCAAAACTTAATAGTACATGAAAAGTCAGTCTGAGAAATGCATCCGGAAAAACAGGAACAAAATTAAAAAAAAAAAACTATTTAGTTATCACGAGCAACAGTTCTTTATAAAAATTAAAATATGTGATTTAATGGCATATCATCTGATAAGAAAGATGTAGGAACTTAAACTATAAAGTCAGTTAAAAAATCGTTTGTCATAACACTCACAAATACTCAATGAAATTATTGTTTGCTTGAATTTTTATTTTCATTTGTTTACTTTAATTAAACGAAATATAGCCATAAATAATTTACATTACACTACACTGAATTAATTATAGAAATACTAGAAAAAATAAATAAATACATTTTATTTTAATCGTTAAATACTATTATGTATGTATTGTAGTTAAATGTCATTAAAATGTTTTCTGTATGTACAAAAAAAATTTATTATGAAATTAAATAAATTGCTTTACCACAGTTTTTATAAAAATTTAAATACAGTGTATTCTTTCTAAAGAAAAGCTATAGTATGTATGTACAGTCTTGAAAATAAAACATAACGTTGAAAAAATTTGAAAGTGCTTTCAAAAACATATATTTTGTTTTGCATCATATTATTAAATTTTTGATCGTAGTTGAAAAAATGTTCAACATTAATTCAATCTATATTTTTAATCTTAGAAATATTGAAAAAAATATGATTCTTTTAAACTACATGTTGTAGTTAGTAAACTCTGAATAACTTTTGTAAAAATGTAACTATAAGGCACTAGTCAAAATAATTAATAAAGTCAATTTTTGTTTTAATAGAAGTAATTTCATACATTTATCATAACTGTCAAGAAGCAGTATTAAAACTTTTTAAGATTGATTATGAATGAGTTTAACTCTTTTAAGTCTTTTGAAGACTTTTCACATTAAAGACTATCACAGCTGGTGTTTCTTTGTAATTAACTTCTTGTAATGAGATAAACTTAGTATAAAATATTGATTGAAAAATTCACCATGCTAAGCCCCAATTGCCTAAATTTGATAATCTTTTTCTTAGCTTAATTCAATACGTAAAATTTTAATTAATTTTAATATTTTTAAAAGGGCAAAGATTATAAAAAAGCAAATACGTAAAGATAATTATAAAATTTAGAAATATTATTTATCTAAAAGGCATTTTTTCAAAACCTAATTTTTTTTATTTTTATTTTTTAATTTTTTTAATTTTTTTTTTTTAATTTAATTTTATTATTTAATTTATAAATAAGTTTATTTATAAAAGCAAGTACTTAAAGCATCATAATCAGAAAATAGAAAGTTTTCAATTTTACATTTGAAATGTATTTTTTTTATTTTAATCCTTTTTTCTAACGCTAAAATCACCGAGCTAGAAACTCACCACCTTTTAGCTAGTTGCGATTTTATCGCCCTTTTAAAATCCTCATAATTTAGATAAATAAAATCACGGGTACGCACAATTTACTTACTAACTAATATTCTTTTCAAAATACATTTAGATGTATCTTTTAAAAAATTTATCATTGATTTTTAATGTCATCTCGACCAAAAAATATTCAATCTTTGATCATCATATGAGTATAAAATACGAAATCACAGCTTTTAGCCAATGATTGAATAATTTTATCATGTTGCTTTTTTTTTTTTTAGAAACAATTACTTTTTTTATAAAAAGTTCTACACATTATAGTGCTCTTACTTTTACGCTTAACTGTGTAATATCTTTCATTATTATTTTTTTCATTTTAATAACATATACTGTTATTTAATTTTTGCATTTATCAACAAAAAAAAAAAAAAAAAAAAAAAAAAGATAACTTTATTGAAGTCTTGGAATATTAAAGATAATTATTAAAATTTTATCAAATTTAATTTAAGCTTTAACTATCAATTCACAATGAAGAGAATACTTGTTGGGAATAAAAGAAGCTAAAATCTGAGTAGCAAGTAAAAACCTAACTTTTAAATTGAAAATTAATTTACTCCACAGTTAGAAGTTGGAAACAAGATCATCGACGTCATTTGAAAAAAATGAAAAGATAAAATGTAACATAATAAAACGTCTCATAAAAAAAAAAATCTTAATAGTAACGGTAAACTGTGAAAATTCATATTATGAAAAGCTTTGCATTATTTTTGTTTGGAAGTTTCTTTTTTTCCTACGTAGCCTTAGATGAAATAAGAGAATACAAATTTGTACACAGGATCATCTCTATTAAAAATGAAGTGAGCGTTTTAGGACCTTGAAAAAATAAAAATAATAATAATTAACATAAAAATTGCATTGAAGCTAATAAGCGAAATAAAATTTTGATCTACTTTTAAAATAAAGAATGAAATTATTATAAAGCACGAAAATGAATTGTACATGTGCATCAAAAATAATGATATAATTTGTAATTTAGAAAATAAAATTTGATTCTTATATTAAGCAAGCATTTGCTTATTTGTTATTTGTTTACTCAGATTTTTGCTAATACTTATCACGCGCAACGTTCTGAAAATCACTTATCGATATAAAGCTACCACGCGGAAGAAATAATTCTCTGTATTAAAACGTGCTACTTCGCTCTATCCCAACGAGGATTTTTAATTCTACAAAAGGGCATTTTCACTCTACCACAGAGCGTTATACGAGTTCTTCCAGGGCAATGCCGTTGGCTCGCCGACAGAGACATATCTGTGAAGTACTCTGGAGAACCTACCTATTTGCACTTTGATTCAAATGTTTTTGAAGCTGGTCGTCTCGATAAAAAGTCACAAAATGACATATATTTTTAATTTGGCGTTTAAACGAAGATTTTTTACATAATAAATGAATACATCCCGTTGAATTCATAAAATAATTATGTAACAAAAATAGTTATTTATATTCTTCGTTTATCTTTTCTTCGGAGCTCTGCCAAAGCCCAAAGAACGTATAATGAATCACGTTAAGGTTTTTTAGTAACTCTAAAAAGAATGTTGATAAAAAAAAATAAAAATAAAAAAAATAATTTGAAAGCGCTTTCCATAGTCAAAGAAACCTGAAAGATTAAAAAAATATTAATACGGGCACGACGATATTTCGTGTCTTCGAAAACATTTAAACTTCAGAGCGAATAGGTAGGTTTTTCAGAGCGAAGGATGGCTCTGCCGCCAAGCTGATCCCTTTACTCTGGCGGAGGGCAAATATGTAGATATGGTTCTTTGCAATAGCGTGTATCTACGAGTTCTGCACCAGAATTTTTTTGCTCAACTAATAAGAATTTTTTTCCGTTCATAAAAAAAGTAAAATTAATCATATTAAAAAGATGAGTAATGAAAATTTAAAAATAAAATTAATAATGATGGTCGCAAAGCTTTTTATCCTTCATTCTTGACATCAAAGGATTTTCTCTCTTGAATTTTGTCTTTATGAACACGCTCAATGTGTCGGGCGACGTGCATCTTCTGCTTGGCTCTGTACTGGCAATACGGGCACTGGAATTGTGGTTCTTTTCCGCATTCCCTAGAGAGTTAAAAAAATTTACTTTAGAAAAGTTAAAAAACAGTAAACAAATTTTATTTCAAATTTTCTAAGATTTGAAGTTGAAGTCTTCAATTCGTCTTTTTTTCGGGCTAAGTAATATCAAAGTTTTGGGATAAAATTATCGATTTTCAGAAAAATAAGTTTTTTTCAAACCACAGCAATTTTGTTGAAACTTTTTTAATCTTCAACAAATTTAATATAAAAATCACAAAAGATGATTTTATAGTACTCTCTAAGTTAGTTTGAAATCACTTCAAAAGAGTGAAAAATTGAGAGTGGTGCACTTTTCACTCTTACACAGTGATTTTTCAATCCTCCAGATTTAGTGCTAAATTTGTTACTTATAAAATTAGAAAATTTTTAAAAGCAACAATCAATTAAGAAGACGGCGTTAATTGATTATTGCTATTGCAGATATTTGAAAAATCGAAAAATTTAATATTCTCAAAAACATTAATTTTACTCAAATGTTTCTTTGAGATTGTTGAACTCATAAGCAATGGTTTAAAAAAGGTTTAGTTTTCGCTAAAAACCCGCGTAAATTACAGGATTTTTTTGCTCCTAGCAGCTTAAGAACATTGATGCCATTTTGTCGTCGTGAAAAGCTCCATATACAATTTTAAGTTCATAAATATGAAATAAATATAAAATAAAAAGATTAAAAAAAAAAATATTCAGTCGTAATACCCTAGTGCTTGCCTACCCCCTATTTGCCCGCTAACTCGCGGGGCAAGTTTGACAAAAAATCACTCGCGCTTCGTGCTCGTGATTTTTAACCTGCCAAACTTGCCCCCCTCGTTGCTGTGCAACAAAACAGTCGGAAAAGGCCTGCACATCAAAAAAAGCACGAAGCACAGGCGCCCGTGCGTGTGCGTGTGCTTTCGTGCTTTTGTTGCTCCAAAGATTAAAATCAGGTTAGGGGTATCATTCGTTGGTTAAAAATCGATTCATGAACTTGCATTTTTTCACTAAATTAATTTTTAAAGGATGTATATAGTATAGTAAAAAATCAAATGATTATTAAAAGTTTAATTGCTTAGTGAAAAATAAATAATATATACTCTTGTGAAGAGATTAAAAATTGTTACTCATTTCAAATTTATGTATGATGTTTTTTTAAGTTGCTAAAATCAAAATTAAATTCGTTTTTGAATAATACTCTTTTTTAGCAAGCAAAAATTTATCTGTGTTCATTATACGAAAAAATAAATCGGTGTATTATTTTTTACTAATTATATAAAAAAAAACTCAACTTAAATTCAGACTTAATTTAGATTTTTAGTTTCTAACTAAATAAAAATACTCAACTTAAATTCAGACTTTACTTAAATTTTTAGTTTCTAATTGTCGATATCTTGCGAAAGATGTTGAAAATTTTTGACTCACATATAAAAATAGTTTTAAAGCTTAATTTTTACCTAAAAAATCTAGCAAGACTTTTACTTTTTTATTGGCCTGGTTGCATCAAATAATAAAGAGTTGTAAAAAATTCAATAAATAAGTAAGAAAAACCACTAAATACTCGATAAAAATGATTTCTAGCTTCAGTATACTCGATCACAGCAATTAATACGCTTTAATAAGGTACTCTACTGCAAAAAGTTTTTCTTATTACATTGAATCTTATTGTTATAATGGATTTTATAAGTATCAAAAAGAATTTTTAGACAATCCAAAGCATCATTTTTGGAGGATTGTGGAGATTTTTGGAATTGTATCAAAGATTATTTTTATGACCACGTCAGATGGATCTTTCTCAAGGGTTGCCACAATTATTTAAAATTACTAATACTACAGTTACTTAAAAATTTTTTCAAAACGAGAGATTTCTTGCTCAGCTAAAAGTTGACATTTTCCCTTGAAAAAAAAATTTGAAAGACTAGTTTAAAATAGTTAAACTAGCGGTTACTTAATAAGCTTTTAATTATAATACTTAATTCAAATTTTACTGTTGGATGATAATTTAAATAAAGTTAAAAATAAATGAATAGATTTGTTTGATTCTCTGTAGTGATAAATCTATAAAAATATGAAAATTAAAGATTTTATAAAAATTACACATGAGCTTCATGTGATGTGCAAGAAAAAAAATATTTTTACTCAATAGAAATTATATTTGCTAAAAGATTTATTTCACGAAGTTAAATATATTGTTGTTGAATTTACGTAATAAAAAATAATAAATTTCGTAACGGTCAAAAAAACTAAAAATCTAAAAAAATCTAAAAATTCTGCTTGATAAAAACAGAGTCTAATTCAAAAATGAAACTAATTTTGATTTTAGCAACTTGACAAAACATTATTTCTTAAAATAATAATTTAGTGGAAAAATGTAAGTTCATGGACCGATTTTTAACCGAAATTTAACGAATGATACCCCTAACCTGATTTTAAACATCGGAGCAACAAAAGTACGAAAGCACACGCACATGCACAGGCGCCTGTGCTTCGTGCTTTTTTTGATGTGCAGGCCTAAAATGATCGAAAATTTTGAAGCACAAGGGGTGTTCGGCTGGATTATTTTCCCCAGCTGAATTTCAACCCATAAAAACACAGTATTTCACTTTTTTGCGGAACAACAGACTTATAATTTTTAATTCTTTGAATTACAGAGGTTACTATTTTATTAATAGACCTGTTCGATTCAATTTTTTCCGTTAGACCCGGACTAACCCGAGTCAGTGCGGTGTATACCGATATATAAATATTCATAGGTGTATGTAGGTATATACCCCAGTGACTCGGGTCTAAAGGCCTCCACATGAATAAATGCCTTGAGCCGTAAGAAGTTTAAAGCAAGCTTAATGCTTGCTTTAGGACACCTTAACACAACTCTAAAGCTAACCTCACTTTATTTATCCGATAAAAACTCAAAAATTAACAATTTAGGAAGGAAAGGACCCTCTACAAAAAAGATGCGCATTTTAATTTTATATCAGCTGGTATCAATCAAAATCGATTTTGAAAAATATGCTGATCAGACCAGTGCACTAAGGTTAGCATTAAGCTACCTTAAAGCCAGCTTTAAGCTTGCCTTAAACCTCTTACGGCTCAAGGCATTTATTCATGTGGAGGCCTTAACCCATAATTGAATCGAGTAATCCTAACAATTCGAGTTGCTATGCGACTAATTAGAAATAACCGAAAAATTATCGAAATAATTTTACCCACACTCCTCAGCCAATTACGGCGTTTCTATTGGATGAAATTCATCTCGGAAAAATAATCATTTTTAAAAAATTAGATAAACTGTAATGGGCCCGTATATTTAAATAAAATAAAATAAAATAAATAAACAAAGATATCGAAAAATACATAAAATAAATAAATGAAAAACAGATTTTCGTTGATACTTTTTAAATTTAAAACACAGATTATTCAGAAGAATAAAATTTTTTATTTACTAGCAGACTCCCGCGTCTTCGACTGCAATTTTTACATGTAAGATTATTTACAAAAAGTTGCATTTAATTCATAATCCAACTTGAAAAATATCTCTTACAAAATTAAAACCATTTTTTAGTCTAATGGTAGAAACCTGTGAATAAGTGTAAAAACCCATTTTACACTTATTTGTATGAAAAAAAAAAAAAAAAAAAAAAAAAAAATTCTATGAAAAGTTTAACAGGGCTTCTTGAAGAACGTTGGGCTCCGCTTCGCTGCACCTCCCTATACTTTTAAAGCTCAGATGAGATTTGTGCCAATTTCGCAACTTATTCTTACTTGAATTTCATCAGGCTCTTTATGCTAGAATACATCTAAGTAGTATTATTTTATTTAGAATGGTAAAAATTAAAAAACTATTAATCACGATAACGAGGGTACCTGGGGATCATCTCCAAGGAAAAAATAAAAATTTTTATCATCAAGTTTTGCTATGAGTATTCAGTACTTTGAGGTGAATTCGGACCTAGACCAGGTCACCGAATACGGAGGCACCTGATTTGCGCATGATTCTCACTTGAAACTCACATTTTTCTGCTTGAATATGCATATAAATAGTACGTTTTGATTTAGTTTTTTTTTTTTTATTAAGAAATTAAGTATGAAATAACTATTAATTCTTGATTAATAACTCGAAATCACTTCACGTGGAGATGATTTCCAGCATCAGTTGTGATTTATGCCTGATGAGATTCAAGAGAGAATCAGTTCAGAATCAAGTTGAATTTTTTTTTCTTAATAAAAAAAAAAACTAAATCAAAACTTATGGTTCATATGCTTATTCCAGCAGAAAAAACCTGATAAGACTAACAAGGAGATGACCAGGCTTTAGGGTCCCCGATTTTAATGAAACTTTGGGAGTAGTATTCTGGTATCGAATGATGAGCGAAACCATCATTATTTGCTCTGAATGGGCCTTTCTACCAGTTTGCCATGCAAATATAAGCAATTTTTATGATTTATTGCATAGACAATTTCACGACCACGAGTTTGACTGAGGGAAGACTGAAATTTTGATGATACTGTACATCTCATTTTTATTATAAGTAAGTTGAGGTTGATGTTTGTATAACTTAGACTGTTAAGGTTTTATTCAAGTTTGTAAACTAATTGTGAATTTTGTTTTTGTTCAATAAAGTCCTCCTGAAGAGGTCGGCAAACCCTGGCCGACGAAACGTCGAGGAATTCAGATTATAGATTTGTTTTTGAAAAATTCTTTTTGCAAACACACCTCCTGCCTTCAACCGATCCATACGCCTTATTGGGTGATTACACAAACAGATTTTTTTTTCATTTTTTAGCTAGTTTTCAAAAAATTTGTGTTCAAAGCATTCACAGAAATGGGGAAACTCGCATTTTTTTTATGTTTTTATGAACATGGGAAAAATATTTTTCACTCAAAAATTTCAAATCAAAATAATATTTATTTCAAAACTCGAAAAATGCTAACAAATACTTTCAGTCCCTTTATAAAAGAGAGCTATCGCCATTTTGGTGAGATTTTCAATGTAAGATTTTATTCGTGAGCTGATTGGTGGAGATCCCTTTATAAAAGAGAGCTATCGCCATTTTGGTGAGATTTTCAATGTAAGATTTTATTTGTGAGCTGATTGGTGGAGAAGTTTTTAAAATATTCGAAAAGTGCCTTTTGAGGTTACAATGATTGTTTTTTTCCTATGCGCGCTTGCAGCGCGCTGAGTGGTACTAGTAACATAAATTATTCAACTTTAAATTTTTTGAATCAAAATTTGAAAATAAGTATTTTTCCGTTTAACTTCATAGAAAGACGAAAAAAATGTGATGTACCGCATCTTTGAAAATGCCATTGGCTTTCAATACAAATTTTTTAAAAACTAGAAAAAAATGAAAATGGATGACCCAAAGGCCTGGTATTGTCCTTGTAAGTGAGAATCAGCTTATAATCAGCTGAGAATCATGCAGAAATCTGGTGCTTCCGTATGCAGTGACCTGGTCCAGGTTTAAATCAATGTAACAACGCTTTACATCTCAAAATATAATAAAAATAATTTTTTTTTTTTTTGGGAAGGTCCCCAGGTGCCCTCGTTACCAGTGCCCTGGTTTGAGTTAAAGTCGACGTCTTTATTATATAATTCCTGCTAGAAGTTTAAAGAAATCTTCTGGGTTGTTGGCCAGAATCTGGCCATAATTGGCTGGTGAACGCTTACAGTTAAGGTGTATATTCAGCTGAACACCTATTTATGCTTATATATATTTACGGTGGGCATTATCCTAACATTTCATATATACACCCGGCACTATTCGGACATTTCGATATTATCATGACGGGTCAGGATAGTGCCATGACATTTCAAAATAAAAAAACTCGAGTTCCAGGTAAAACCAAGGTCCAGGAAATGGGTGATGGGTTATTTTGGTTGGACCGCGAAAACCTAGAAAATTTTTTTATTGTTGGGTTATTTTGGTTTTTTTAAATACGTGGGTGGATTGCGCATCTCAAAATAACCCATCTTTTTTTTTTTCCAAATAACCCATTAATAAATACTTTTCTAGGTTTTCCCCCGCACTAATTTTAATGCTTTTTCCAATAACCCATCCCAAATAACCCATCACCCATTTCCTTGACCTTGGTTTTACCTGGAACTTACACTCTAAATTTGATATAAAATATTTTTGTTTGAACATTTATTAAAAAACAACATTTTTATTTTTTAAAACTTTTTTTTACAAAATCGTTCGCCAGTTCTGCTATGTTACAAGCATTGACTTTCTGGCGAGAAACCTTACTAAATTTCTACCCAAATTCGTTAAATCTGACTGGTTTCTGCCCAAAATCTACTGATAATTTCTCACAATTATAATTATGACTATGACTTCAGGATTATCTTCACAGAAACTATTCGAGATATTATTTTCTAACGAAACGTTAGAAAATGAGGAAGTTAGTGATTAAAAATCCTGCTTGCATGTAATGCACTTTACATACATTTATTTTAGTATTCAAAGATTTGTAGTAAAAAATGTTGATATAGTGTGAGAATGCGAAAAATTTGTTGGAAATTTGTTGGAAGTTGCTGCTTCTCCAGCAGTCAACCATAGCAACTTATATTTAAAAAAATTTTGAGAAATGTAAATGCTTAGCGTTACTTGAGTTAACGGTGACTACAATAAAAATTTAAATTTTTCTAATGAAATTTAACAGGATTTGGAATGGTGGAAGAAAAATCTCATTATATAAATTTTTTAGAATTAAAAGCAGTTCAATACAGTTTGAAATGTTTTGCGTGCAGTTCAGAAAATTGTGACATTTTATTACGTATAGATAATACAACTGCTATAAGCTGTAAATAAAATGGGCAGCATTCAATTTCCAGAACTATCCAACTTAGAGGGGGGGTAGGGTCTGGCAATTTTTGAAAAATCGAATTTTTTTTTTTTCTTATAGTAAAACATTTCAAGAATGCTGTGTTAAAATTTCTAAGGGTTTGGAGCAAAACTCACAAAGTTACAGAGTTTTAAGTCTGGGGCCTTCGAGCGGAGCAGGTCGAGGCAGCTGCCCCTTCAAACGCGTTTTTCTCGAAACACTATTTTTCAAAGTCGGTGAAAGTTCTCATTTGAAAACTACTGCACCGATCTTTCTAGAATTAAACATACGTCTTTAATGCATAAAAAACCCGCCCCCTAGTGAGTTACTTTTTTTTTTTTTTTTTTTTTTGGCCGAGTTTTAGCCATAAAATGGCCGGTTTTGGTGACCAAAAAACAGTGTTTTGGCTTCAAAACGTCGCCAAAACTTCAAAATTGAAAAAAAATGAAATTGATCCTACTAGGGGGCGAGAAAAACTAATATATTAACTAAATCTACTTTATTTTTTGATTTCAGATGAACCGTTCGCGAGTTACAGCCTTCACCGCAACTCATCTTTTTTTCGAAGCGTCTTGTTTGGTTGGCTCCCATTGCCTCAATTTTTAATATTTTGATCTGAAATTTTGACAGAATGTTCTTTGAATGTTGTATGATATGTATATAAATTCTTATTAAATTATAATAAACAGGAGCTTCACTATAAATCATCGAAAAATCATCATTTTTTGACCGCTCAGACCCTACCCCCCCCTTAAGTAGAGAAATTTAAAAATGGTCCGAAAAAATAAATTTGTATATTTTTGCATCATACATAAAGTCGTCAGACAACGTAGTCGCTGATAAGGAATTTAGAAAGATGTCGGTAGAAACCGAATAGTCAATTGCAAATTGTGTTTTTGAGATTAGAATTTCCAATTTTGGATAATTTCATATTGATTTGTTTGCTTCAAAAATTAATAATAAATGCAAGAAGTGTGTTTCATTCAAGTTTGTTTTTTATTTTTTTAATTTTTCTACCTTTTTCTTTAATTTTAAAAATTCTGAAAAATTAAACATGATAGAGCAGATGGTGTTTTAGTTGTGCCTTCGTGGCCAACACAAGCTTGAATCCCAATGTTTAAAGATTTACAAATTTCTAAAATGATTATTTTGAAACCAAATAAAACATTAATTTCATCTCCTTTTAGGAAGAAATGCCCTACGTGGAAATCTCTTACGTTAAAAGCCGCGATTTTATCAAGAAAGCTTACTTAAAGAGAAATATGCCTGATACAGCTATTGAAATTATGATTGCATCTCTATCAGCGGCTACATTACGACCATACAATAAAACACTAAGACTTTAGTCTGATTTCTGTTCAAAAGAAAAAATTTGTCCTTTCAGATGCGAGTGGTAACCAATCAGGATCGCTAGGAAACCATTCCGGGCACACTTGATCCGAAGCTTCCTCAATCTTAGATGTATTCTGCTGATACTCACTGCGAGTGACATATTTTGTTTTTATCCACTTGTTCTTGAGGATCTTGGTTCCATGTGTACTTCAAGTCTTTATTAAAATCAACGGTTTCGGTAAATTTACGGAAGCACGTCCTCTTCTTTGCTCTAAATAGTTTCCTACCGTCTCTCCAAGCTATTTTATATAGTATCTTCATCTGCAGCTTAACAGAGCCTCTTTACACGTTCACATTCAGTGTTCCACCATGGCACTTGCTAGCTCTGACTGTTTTCTTCAGGGGTGTTAATTTTAGCACTGCCGTGGTAACCTTATCCATAAAAAATAGTAACACTCCAGAGGCGTCAATTGTTCGTAAACATAATTTAAAAAAACACAGCACCTGACATCAAGAATTTTGTTGACTCGTACCTAATTTGTAAGCTTAGATTAAATTTTAAAAGATTTCTTGACATAAATAAATCTCTCGATGTCAATGTTGGCCTTGATCGGATAATGATCCGAGCCCAACGTGTCCTCGTACAGTTACAAGAATGCAGGGTGTTATAGTCACGTTTCACAAGAATAAGTCAATATTAGATTTATTTCCTGTTGATACTTCAACTTGGGTAAATGAATATGAATTGTATAAATGTAAATTGCACTAGTCTATACCATCCATCAGTTTGTTTCCATCAGCATCAGTGATTCAACAATTTCAGGCCTGGTTATGAGCATTGAAATTCCCGACATGTACTGTCTGCTCACTCAAAATTGTGTTTCTCAGTACAGCATCTCATTTTTAAAGTGAGATCTGACTGTATCTAGAGGTAACAAGCCAAGATGGTCAAAGGTCCCGAATATCGGTGTATCTCGATTGTATCTCACTTAAAAAAAAAAAAAAAAAAAAAAAAAAAGAATAAGCATCTCCTGCTTGGAGAGTGTGCTCAAAGAACTCGCGATTAACAAGTTGAATAAGCTACGCTGCAGCAGCCATTGCGGTCATGCTATTACTGAGCAAAAGCTTAACCTTAGTAACACTCGCTTGCTCGGGCTAACACGTCTGGCTCGCGTGACAGTCGAGGCAACACTAAAAATTATATATTATTAAAAAGGTCTGGACTTCAGCAATTACATGGTGTCGTTTAAAATTGTATATAGAACCTTCCACGCAGACAAATTGTCAATATCTTTATCTTCATAGCTTCAAAAAAAAAAAAAAATTCCTACAACCACCAGAAACTTCAAGTACAGAACAGACCTTTTGGAAAAGATTTAAATTAGTTCACTTAGGGATCGTCCATAAACCTCATAGACTCTTTTTCAAAGATTTTCAACCCCCCCCCCCCCTCATTGAGGCAAAATGAAGCTTTTTTTCCAACCCCCCTACACCCCTTGTGGGAACGTAGTTTTTTATGCAAAAAATCATTTTGTATTAATGACAATGTTTTACATTTAATTTATTAATTATTATCGTTTTATTTCAAATATTAATTAATATAAAACATTAAATATTTCTTTAAAGGTACATTTTATATACTATTTTTGATTAAACAAAAAACTTAATCGAATATATATATAACAAAAATACGCTGAGCATTTGATAAACAGGATGCAATGTCTCGTTTTTCATTCAAAAGTTCATCCCTAAATTTTTGGCGTTTTTCAAGAGCTTCTTTGCATTTGAATCTTTGATTTAAAACTGTTTCTTTAATAAAACGACCATTATGTGTCGATTGTGAATACATAATTATACAACAGTTAATTAACACAAAAACTACTTCGACATAACCTTTGAAAATATTTAAGAACAATTTTTTTAAACGAAATACGAAATACGAATTACGAATGTAAACATCGACGTTGCCAAATTTTTAAGAACAAAAACCGATTCAAAAATACTCGGTGTGTCAAAGCAGAGTCAGGGGAGAACTGCCTTAAACCAATTAATTAATTAAAATGCGAGTTAAAATGAGTTATATACTCGGAGCTCCCACAATTTTACCTCACTGTGGTTTTTCAAACGATAACTATATGCACTGCACTATTAGTTATCAAAAAATAAAAATAAAAAAATAATTAATTGCAGGCGTACTAAAAACTTTATGAAAAAAGGAACATTCCTGAGTCTTCAACACCCCCCATCCTACCCCCCTGAGGTCAAATGAAGCATATTGCTTAACTCCCCCCCCCCCCGCCTACCTCTGAGAGGAACGAGGTTTATGGACGATCCCTTATTTACAAAAAAATAATTTTTTCGAGAGAATAGAGTTTTTTGATTTTTCAAAAAATGGACGCCATATTTTTTTAAATCCAAATGGGATTAAAAAAAAAAAAAATAAAATTAATTATTGATTTTAATAATTAAAAAAAATTAAGAAAAAAAATTTTCTATCAAAATCGAAACAATTATGAAAAAGATTGATTTTTAACAAAACGACGCGTTGAAATAATAACTTTTTTTACTTATTAAAAATCGATCACTTTACCCAAAAACTTTAAGATTGGATAACTGGTAAAAAAAAAAAAAATTTCCGAAAAAATTATGATGAAAATTTCTTTTCACACAGAATAATAAGTAAGATATTTCGAAGACACTAACTGCAGATTTTGAAAATTTGAGGTAAAATCAGTCAATAATAATTATTTAAATTTGTTTTGATCAAATAATTATGAGGAAGGCAGTTCTAACGCATTTTACATACTGTTGCTTTACAGAAAGTCAATTAAACTTATGAAAAGTTCATAAAATTATTTGAAAGAAATAAAATAAAATTTCAATAACTGATTTCAAATGAAAGTATCCAAAATATTTATCACAGAATTAGTCCTAATAAATACACAAATTACCATTTACGGTGATTCCTGAGACTACTCTTGAGTTTGTAAACACGTCCACAGTCCTGGCAAGTAAATAAATCCTTGGAATCAGGACTCGAATTGTCCTTGTCAGAGCCGACACTACTGGCGCTCGACGAGCGCCAAACTATGGATGGTACATACCATGAGTGCCAAGACGACAGATGACGTGGAAGATCTGCGAGACTCAGATTTTGAACTGTAACACAGAAAGAAACAAGTGGTTTTTTGTGATGTTTTTGTTCAGTCAGTCAAAGGAGTTTTTCAGATTTGTGACGTTTGGTGATAAAATTTACTTATTGTTAGAAAATAGTTTACTTTTTTTGTGTAAGCGACATAAGTTATATCTACAAACATGTCTCTTGAATTCTAAAGTTGTGCGAAGTTTTTTGAAATTGTGGTTGAGTAGAGTAGTTAACTTACAAAAATTATTTTAAAACAGAATTTTAAGATCGAAACTAAAAATACAATCAGTAAGATAAAGGCACTTTTTAACAATAAAGTTTGAACTAATTTAATGTGATAACAAGTAAGTAAAGTAAAGGAATTATGATTTTTGCGTAAACAGTGACAATTTCAATGTTTATCTAACAATTTTGTTAGGAAAAATCATACTCATTATTGAAATTAATTGAAATGTTATCCTGATACGTTAAAAAATTAATTTTCATGCAGACGATATGTACAAAGCAGGTCTTCACTATTAAAAATTACCAAATTGCTGAAAGAAATATGCGCTTAATAATAGTAAATTAGATTTTTTTATCTTTACTTTTTGAGAAAAAATAGTGCAAAGCGATGTTTGATGAAACTTCAAAGACTACGTTTAAAAAAATGAAAGCCGTTTATAAAGAGTTATAGTTGTTTATGTTCAAGCAGAGAAGAGTTCAGATATAAGTCCCGGATAAGCTGAGCATGAAAAAAAAGTAAAAAATCACTGGAATGTAAATGTGTGACAAATATTTCAGTTAGGTTTATAGTTATTTTAATTTTAATTTTTTTTCTTTGATGTAATTTCACAAATATATAGTACAAAATATAAATAAATAATTATCTGAAGAATAAGTTCATTCAAAGTATTGGTCGCCAATTATTATACTAGTATTTTTTTACACTGTTAATTATAAATAACGAAGAATTGAGAACAAATTTCAATCATGTTTCTGACAGCATCACCTAAAAAAAAAAATCAATTAGTTTTCATAATAATTTATTAATTAATCAAATCTCTTACCAACGAGCATTTTTAAATACTTCAATCATAATTTTAAACAAAAAGTAATAAAACAATATTTTATGTGCCTTCAGCGAGTACAGATCTCAGATAACACCTTAAAAAGCTTACAAGTAACCCTGTTGTCATACTGCTTTTCGGATTTATATTTTTCTTCACAGTATGAATTATTATTCTAGTATTTAAATAAGTTGATCATAATAAAAATTAATTTGAAGAATGAATAAATTTGGATAACTCGGGAATTTTCATAGGTATATAAAATAAATAAAAAAACAGGAGATCCATTTTGTCCTTAGTTTAATTTAATTTCTAAGTACACGTATTAATCGAATTATAAAAATAGTTTATAAAGTGTAAAAATACTTCATTCTAAAGTGTATAAAAAATCTTAAGCCTAGTACAAAAATATGTCTCACGTAACTTTTTATAAATTTTTACATTTCAATATTACATAAATAGGAATGCACAGTTTATGAAAAATACAAATGCATCAAATTTGTTTATAAAAAAAATCCGCCAGGCACATATTTCATTCGAAACAGGCTTTATTTATCAGGTTACAACAGTTTTATTAGCTAGTTTACAACTTTACTCTATGAAGTACAAGTTTGATCTTATACGTGAAATTTTTTTTTAAAAGTATACATGGGATTTACAAATATCAAAATTTTTTTGATATTACAAATATATTTACAATTTTTGTATACCTTGAAAAAAATTCTTTTTTTTTTCTTTGAGGTAATGATATGAATTTCATTTTGCTTAAAAATTTAAACCAACTTTTTTATGACTTATCACTAAACATTAATTACAGTTAGTCAAGTTCAGTGTTTCCACAAAGACGCGTATATTTAAAAGTTGTTACTCGAATAAGATCATTTTTTAAGTCTATCTCAAATATAATTAATATATTGGTCACGTTAACATGGAATGTTTCAAATACTTCTTAACAAGAATCTGTATGGTAGTTTAAATATTTTAACCAATTTATTAATACAAGTACATGCCAAAAGTTCAAACTTTTACTTATATCCAAGTACTAAAAATGATTTTTACCGTTATGATACATAAAAAAAAAAAAAAAATGAAATAATAAGTGATTATAAGTTGAATTAGCAGTAAAATTTTTAAAATGATTTAAAAGTTAATTTAAAACAAATAAATTATTATGTAAAAAGGATATCAAAGAATAATAATAAAAAGCATGTCGATTAAATAGTTATACATTTATATTAACTCTAATTAAATTTGTATTTATTTTCAGTTAAAAAAGTTTATCATCTTGAAAATATTGTTTTTACCCACAAATTTTCAAATCATTTTCAAAGTTTTATTGCTAATATTTATGAAAAAAAAAAAAAGAAAGAATAGACAACACTCAATATAATAGAAAATAAACATTAATTGTTTCAAAAATTAATTAATCTCAGTAAGTCCAGACATATAAAGTAGATCGATCTTAATAATAATTAATTAGTTACAAAAATGCAATAAAAATTATTTATAAAAATATTATCATCACTAAAATTTATAATCACGTCAGTTGTAACACTATTTCAACTCTTAATAAATTTTAAAAGTAGTTTCGTTCTTAGAATCTTAAAACTATTCATTAACAAAAATAAAACGAATTGTAGATCAAAAAAATTTCAAAAAGATATTGTTAGTAAAAATAGTCAATTGTAATTATTAAATTTTTTTTTTACTTTTTAAAGATCGTCTTAGTGAATGTTTTTAGATAATAAATAAAAAACTAAGGATCATTTTATAATGTAGTTTCGAAAGTACTCATAAATGTTGAAAAAATATTGCTTTTAAAAATTTTAACTAAAGCTGGTTAAAAATATTCGAACGTTTCATAAATTAATTTTATAAATTTGTCAGATGTTCATTAAAATTTTTTAAAAAGCATCAAGTACAGGTGAGAAATATGTTGTTTTATAAATTTTTACTCAAACTAGTGCATATGGTTAGGTAGCTGGACTCTCTTTTTGATACAGATATAAGCAAGAAAGCCGTGCGTAGAAACATATTTTATCCACGAACGCTACAAAAAAAAAAAACTTCATGGTTGACTTTTATTTTTAGTTCCAAAAAATGTTTCATTGATCCAAAATTTAATATAAATATTTTTTATATTTTAAGATGTTCACGAAAATTTGATTTTAAATATTACTTAAACCAAAAACTTTGATGAAGCAGATATTTTTAAATTGTTAACTTTTCTAAGTACTTACATTTTTTTAATTTTTAAAAAATTTTGATAAACCTTTGAAATTGATAATAATTGAACAATTTATTGAGTATCTTGTGGCCGCTATTATCGAGCATATTAACTTTTTCAATTTCTTACAGGAAAAAGAGACGATAAAAGAAACGGTTAGTAAAAAAAAAAATTTTCTGGAAAACAGCCTTTGGTCTAATATCAAATCAAAGTGAATTTTAACTGTTCAATTATTTTAAGTTAGTAAAGTTTTAAGTATGTAACGATGAGATTTTTCCAAGAAATAAAATAATACTAAAAATATATTCATATTTAATAAAATGTAATTCTCGTGTACTTTAGACAAAAATTAAAAAAAAAAAAAAAAATTATTATAAATTTTTAATCAAGAAAACATTAAAAATGCTTGCTTTGCAACAATAAATTATTAGATGAGATAATAGTTTCAAAATTTTAAAATTATTATTAATTAATAGTTGTAAAATTTCAAAAAATCCTGTTGTGGAATTAAATTTCTGAACATCCCAAATTATTATTTTAGAATAAACTTTATGAAGTATTATTAATTTAGTATTATTAATTATATAATGTGTTTGAAATTTATGAAGTTCTTTTCAAGAATAAAAAAAAAAAATAAAATAAAATAACTTGATCATATTAAAAAATGATTGTGATTTTATCAAAGTAATATTTACATTTTCAGAAAAAAAGTTTTTCCGCACTCCGGCCAGGAAGCGCTACTGACTGTAGCGGCAGTGGCTGGGAAGTAGTGCTTCCCGGCGCCGGCGTGCGGAAAAATAGCATACTCAACTAGACATCTGAATGGGAAGGTCTCAGATCACATATTTGTCAACCTTGGCTTCGCCTCGGACGACAATTTCATGTGATCTGAGACATTTCCCATTCCAGCTGCCTAGTTAAGTAATATACTATTACTTAAAATCAACGCGTATAAGTAAATGATTAAAGCTAAGTTAAAGTTGAATATAATTCTAGGCAAGTTCATGATTTTTATGCCAAAAAATGATTTTATATGCATAAAACATCTGAGTTTAATTAGATCCATTTTGGGTCAAAAGCACGAATGAACTTCTTCGGACTAAAAGAATCATACCTCTGTGCAAAGTTTTACTAAGGTGTGATTCCAATTCCAACGACTTATCATTTGATTTAAATTACTTCACTTATTTCGTTTGAATGAATAAAAGTATTGGTTGAATTGGCATGTTAAAAGAATTTTCAGTAAGCATCAAATTTACAGATATACAATCGCAATGAGAAAATTTTCAAAAATACAATAATATTTTTCAAAACGTTTTTGTACATTGTAAAAAATTTGTTGACAGCAGAGAGTTCAACATTGATTTGTGGCGATATTTTACAAAAATTAATATTTAAATCAAGAATTGCAGAAAAAAAAAATATTTTTATATCTAAAAAGATATTGATCGGTACTAGAATAAGAATTGAACAATTTTTAAAATCGATTTGAAAAGATACTCATCGTAAAAAAGGCATTATTAGAATCATAACTCAATTGTGATTCTTCTGATGATGACGCTTAAAATGCACCGTGAGATTTCCCCGTTGCCTGGCTTTGTAAGGACACTGAGAACACTGGAACGAGGGTGGTTTATCACCGCATTCTAACGCCTCATGCCTTCTCATAGTACTCTTCCACCTGTAAGCTTTGCCGCAAAACCTGCATTGAAATTCCAATCCGTGATCTTGCTGCTTCATCTCTTGTTTGATTTGATGTTGTTCTTCCTTAATATGGTGCTTCTGCTGGGACTGTTTATGTTGCTGTTTCTTCGGTTGCTCTTGTACGACCAACACCATATCTTTTGGCGAATGCAACTGATGTTTAGACATAAGACCAAGTGAATGAGCAAACATTAGACTGTCCAAAGAACTATCGTTGTACAGCTCGTGCTCATGTTCTATTTCATTGCTGGACTGAGGCCGCAACTGATCGCTGATGAGACTGCGAGTGAGGGGTCGTTGTTTTTTAAATTTTTTTTCTATGTGATTGCGACGCAACAAGGATACCATGCTGAGCCTACTTTTTTTTCCTGGAATTGATAATTTAATAATTTAGTATTACTTCAGTTTGATTAATTTTATAAAAGGATTATAACTATTATTATTATTACATAAAATGTTTGATAAGTCAGTCGAGATTCGATTAATTGGAGAGTTTAAACAACCATTAATTAATTACGTACTTGAGTAGGTAATTATTTAGAAATACGTTAGTATTGCTCAATAATTTTAGTTTAATGAAATTTTTTTAAAACTATTTCGCAGTACTTTACAATGATAAATAAAATAATATGTTATGAAAAAAGTACATATATGTACACAGTCCGCACATGCAGAATTCTTTGTAAAATTTTATTTGGTTAAAGTATAATAAAATATTCAGCAAACACAAAATCAAGAAAAAATAATGTTATTAATGGATTAAAAAAAAAAAAAAAAAAAAAAAAAAAAATACATGAAAGTTTTGGTAGTGTATCACATGCAAAAATGGTAAAAATATAAAGCTAATTATGTCTACAGAAATGAAAAAATACCCCAACACCATTTCAAAATGAAGAAATCACAAGTAAAATAAATTTTTGACAGACAAATTATAATAAATAAATAAATAAAACAGCGGAAAAAAGTTTTATTTGAATGTAATTATATACAAAATATTTTTCACATTGATGAAATATTTATAAATAATTAATTATCTTTATTAAATTAAAATTATTGACTCTTTGAACATTTTACAATTCAATCAAAATAATGCGAAAAAAATTTCGAACACTTGATCAATTTCATATTTACAATCGTTTAAAAAAGTCAGTTTCAAAAAAAACATCAGAGAACTTAGAAGAATTTTTCATTCCATTTTGTCCGAGTGCCGATTTGAATAGCGAGCATTGTACACGTTTTATATTTTTTTCTGTTCGTTTATATTACATTATATACATGAATAATAAATAAGTTGTACTCTTCTTTTTTCAAAAATATAAAGTAAAATAAGAAATAATAATAATAATAATATGAGCCTGGATTAATACAAATTTTATTATAATTCATATTGAACGGCTAAAAATCAAAGTGCTCCTTTTTCGAATGTCCAGTTTGATCGTGATGTGGTTTTGTTTTGCTTTCATTATAACGGAATAAAGTTTCTTCATATATATATTTTTCTGAGAAAAAAATAAATTTTTTTTTCGTTTTTCAAATTTTTCATTACAACAGTAAACTTTGCATTTAGAGTTGAATAACTCTTATTTATTTTTGTACATAAATTATTTTTCATTTAAATATTTTTACATATTTTGTTTAAAAATATACACAACATTGTTTTATCCAAAAAATTTTTGAAATTAAGACATTTACACTGGTAAAATAATTTGATATTTGGATGCATAATGATTATACAATAAAAATAAAGTTAGTCACAAATTAGGAAATAAAATAATTATTACAAATTTTGTTTCATAATTACTATTTTTTTATTAAATTTAATAGATTTATTAAAAATTATAATTTTATTTACTAAGATTTATTCACTACACGATAAAAAGCACAGCTGGAATATAAAAAAAATGCAAATGTATAATTTTTAATGAAAAAGGTAAATATATAGTTTTACAATCAATTTTCTAATAATTGATTTGGGTTCTAGCAATAAACAATAATTAAACTAAGTATTGTATTTTTATAATCATACAAATAAATTTTTTTTAGTCACATTGAATAACTTGTGTTCATGTAATTTAAATAATTAAACTACAATGCTCAGAAATGTATAAGTTGGTTATTAAAAAAATGTATATAATTAAAAGAAAAATACTTCAAAATTAAAACAATTTTTGTTAGAGAAAACATATTTGAATAAATGTAAAATAAATGTGTCATTTACACTTAAAAATTCCAAACCTAAAAAAATTGTACATTAAAAATGTAACAATTTATTTAAAATTTACTTACTCTTCAAAATCCTGTAAAATTAAATTTTCTTTATCTTACAAGCTATTAACTCATAATGTGTTTCAATAATTTCATTCCACTAATTGGGAATGTATTTTCATGCTGAATTTTGTACTTAACTAAAACTGAAAAGTTATAAGCCAACTTGAGCTTTTTTTTTTATTAGTCATTCATACATGGAGATGTTAAATATGATTGAAAATCTTGACTCAAAGTTCAGCAATTTTGAGTTAGCCACAACTCTTTTTTTTCAGAATAAAAAAAGTAGAATGGATGTCCTATTTTATTAATTTCTGTGTAGTCCTCAAAATCATCAAAAGGTTTTTCATGATGTTTGATGCTAGAGCTGATAAATTTTTTAATAAAAAAACAAAGACAAATCCTAATTTTTAAAATGTTATCTTAAGAGAAAATTGAATACATTGAGATTATCTATTTTATAATACAGAAGTAGAAGTCACAGAGTTAAGAATTGCTAAAGATTAGAAAAATAAATAGCAATTTTAATATAATTTTTTTTTAATTATTATTTTTTTCTAAGTTTTAATATGAGTGTTATAACAACATAAAATTACTTTATTGTTTTTCAAATTTTTCTTTTTAAGTATTTTTAGTGGTTTATTATTATTATTATTTTTTTTTTATATTCTACACATGTAAGAATACATTAACAAAATAAATATTTAACATATTTTTTGTTTGCATCAATTCTGTTTTGATAATAGTACAGTTTATAACTAATTAATTATTAATTTTTAAAATCAATTCACATTGATTGTAAAAATGTTTGTTATTAAACAAATATACATTTTAATGTGAGCAAACATATCATGCTTAATAAACTTGGAAAAGCTCATATATTTAGCTTTAAAAAGCTTTCTTTAAACATTTATTCATGCGTGATTAATTAATTTATTAGTTAGATAATTTAGTTAAAAAATATTGTAACATTTATTTTGAGCTGAGATATAATAAAATGTACCTCATATAAACCTTAATTAAATCATTTAATAGTTATTATTTATAGAACTAAATTAAATTTTTAACTTTAATTAAAAAACTTTTTTAAAGATAGTCATAAACATGTCAATTGATTTATAAGAAAATTTTTTAACATAATTGAGTTTATTAATGTAACAACAACTTAAATTTTTTCTCTTAAACATGATAATTTTTTTTATACAAAGAATTTTATGCCTGAATTACTTCAGGATACTTATCTAGTATCCAGTAAACAAAGATGAATTATTAAATCCAATGTATTAAATTATTTTATAAAAAAAATTCTAACGAAACTAATATTACTCAATGAATTTATTTAAATTTTATAAACAAAACACTATATATATATATATATATAATAAACTCAATTATGTTAAAAAATTTTCTTATAAATCAATTGACATGTTTATGACTATCTTTAAAAAAGTTTTTTAATTAAAGTTAAAAATTTAATTTAAGTTCTATAAATAATAACTATTAAATGATTTAATTAAGGTTTATATGAGGTACATTTTATTATTATATATATATATATATGCTTATCTCGAGCTTAAGTTTAATTAAAACTAATCATACCTGATGACTGTTGGTTTGAAAATAAAAAATTGAATGAAAAAGTTTGATTCAATTACGAGTTTGAAACCAAGACACAGTGATCCATTATCTAAGCAGCAAGCAGCTCCCAAAATCAAGTGTACATTCCATAGGCAACGTAAGAGCAACAAGTGTGTGTGAATGGGCAGTCTTTTTCAAGAAATATTATTTCTTGTTTGAAAATTATTAACTTATACTAATAGAAAACTTTGGGTTACACAAAACTCACGAGCACAGATATAAAAAAACGAGTTAAATAATACACTGCGAAAGAAACTGAGAAAAAAAACCAAAATCGGCAAACAAAGTACACAAACGCGAAATCGGCATTTCGGAGCACACTTTCCTTTTATAGGTTATGTCCTAACCTTCCGGCCACATTTTCGCACGATTTCCAGTAAGCTCGGACGCGATGTCAACGATCAATCGAAATATCAGTCCAAAGTGTAAAGTCAAAAATTCTGAAAGCTTCGAGGTCGAGGTCGAAAGTTGAAGAGCTTAATAAGCCGGAGCACGACTCTGTCAAACGAACAGAAAACCCACGCAAACAAAGCGCTCAAAAAGCAGCATCCAACACGCCACTGTTCACCGCTACTGCCTGCCTGCCTGTTGGCTCCGACGCCGCACCGCTATTTCCTTCTCTCTCTCTCTTTCTCTTTCCCCCGCAAGTCCGTGCTTAAAACTGCGAACGCTTAGGAGATTGCAGGCCTTCAGGAATAAAGAAAGGAAGAAAGAAAGAGAGACTGAGCGAGTTCCCTCGATTTGTATGTATGGGTACGCCGAGCCGGCATCATAGGAACCCCCACTTTTTCTCACGAATCCGTGTAAAAGATTGTGCTATATATTTTTTGGAGTTCGGGGTCCCAACTTCGAATCGCGCTTAGCTCCTCTCTTTTCTCCTTGCGCCGTTCTATAAGTAACGGTTTTTTTTTCGCGCTATGCCTGAGCCCCGGAGACTGACGCACTCGTGTTTTACGAAAGGAGCTTGATTGATTTTAGCCTAGGCAATTTGGCAGTGGAAAGTTTTGAAAATTTCGACTCCTCGACTGTGTTTTATGAAAAACATTTTTTTCTCTATCGTTTCGATCCTAATTCGCGTTTACGACTTCCACTTAATTTTTAATACGATTGCTGCTATTTTTTTTACCGGTAGGATTTCATCTCACTTGTAATTCTTTCTGGTAATAACCAAATTGTTTAATAAATTTTACTTGAAATAAACAGTACATTGATAATTTAAATTTGTTTTTTTTTGTTTGATTCGATTTAATTATTTACGGTCAACGCATTCTCAAATGATGACTTTATACTTACATTTACGTACATATTTTCAAAATACAATAATTGATAATTTACTTTAATTACCATTAGGTTCAACTTAAATTTAATGTATAATCAACATTTGATTTAAGTTGCAAAAATGTGTGTGTATATATATAATCACAATAATTTTAATTCCACAGTAATGTCATTTGATACGTTTATACATCTTTATCAGCCAGGAAGTGAGAAGAGAAAATATGCTATAGTTGTTTAAAGATTTTAATTAACACGATAGCACATATATCAAGCATTTTCTTACTATTTCCTCGTAGCGGTTAAATACGTTTCAGCATTTTTTTTTATAAGCCTCTATTTTTGAAAGTACGCATAAATTGAACACATGACCTACCTATGTATACTATCACGACTAATAACTCAAATACGTATTCGGTAGTAAAAAAAAAAAAAAAAAATAATAATATTCATCACATGGGAAGTCTGTGATTTTTTTTATAAATCGATGATACAAGTATTTTACTGAAATCATTTGTTTTTTTATTGTCAAAATTAACCAAATGAAGTCGCTTACATAAGCGAATATAAGTTTGTGGAGAGACTTTCGTTATTCAAGGTTAACCTTTGAACCCAGATAAATTATTGTATGCATATTTTTTAGTATAATCTCTTCAAAGTAAATCAATTGAGTACGAATCTCGAGTGATTGGTAGAATTTAAGAAAAGACCTATTTTGAAATTTACCGCTTGATGTATACTTAGCCCTAGTTTTTCATTTAAACGAATACAAATTTTTTTTTTTAATAATATGAAACGAACATTTACGATGAACGATGATGCGCTTGGACATTACATACGTAAATTTTAGAAAAATTTTCAGTTTGAACACGATATTTGGTCTCTCAGCACTTCCGCAATAAAAGGAATAACCCTAAAAAAATGAAAAACAATAAAAGAAAAAAGTTTAGGTATAGATTCAAGGGTGATGAGCTTGTTGTCGGCGTGGTAGTACAAGGTGTCGTTGCTGCCATTGCTGCCATACACCTTGCGTTATACCTACGTTGTATGTGCTTGACAAAGTTGTCCTTGAGCTTAGAAGTACGGGATTAGTAATAGCATCCGAAGCGCGGCTGCTTGATGCCTGCGCAGGTGCTAGGGGGCCGCACGTATACAGCTTGCCGTTGCCATATCTCTCGCACTCGTTCTCGGCCAGCCTGTGCAGGTGCATCAGGCTGTCCTCCTGTCCTCCAAAAATTCTGCAAGAGGCAACAACGAGCCGATCGTTCTCACTAAGCTAATTATTTTCAAAAAGCATGCACTCCTAAATTATTATTTCTTTCCTACTATCTGTTTTACCTCAAAAAACTTATTACCGATCGCACATTTGCACAATATTACTCGCGTCCTTATGAACTTTTACATTTAATTTTAGCTAAGGTAAAATAAATCTACCTAAATCAACTTTTTTTTTCTTAATGCTAAGGCGCTGTTTTATGCCAATTAATGAAAAAAACTCATTTACCCAGATGCTCAGACGTGATTTTTAAAAGGACGCTCATAATTGCTGAGAAGAATACTATCCAATGAGGGTAGTATGGCGACCACTGGTATTTTGACTATGCACACTCTGCTGGATGAGAAAAGGTCAAAAACACCTAATTATGACATTTAAAGCTGCTTGAGACCTCAAACAATTACTAGTGTGCTCATCTCATATCAAAAAGTGGTTTTCAACACGTTTGTTATACTTCTCTTGGTGAAAATTAATAGCAGATACTCGCGTCTTCGACTGCGATTATTGTAAGCAGGTTTATTTTTAAAAAGTTTCATTTAGTTGATAATTATTAAAAATAATTAATTTTCTTTTTGATTATTTAAAAAACTTTATACCAATTTATTGAATAGAACTCATACTCCCAGCTTATATTCTAAATAAAAAAAGTAAAAGACTCAAACCTCATGAAAGAATTTGTATTTATTGATGAGCTAATCGAAAAAAGAAAAATAATAGCACCAAAATCTTTACGGCTTTGGTTTGGTTCTTAAGTTGAGTGGTCACCACTTAATAAAGTCTCGTTAATTTAATTTTAATAAAAAGAAAATGTATAACAAATTTTAGTGAGATCTTTTATCAAAGAGAAATTAATTTTTTTAACTTGTCTTACTTTTGTCCTTGAGTTAAATGTTGAAATCATATCTGTAAAATCATTTTTTTTTAGTATCATATTTTTTAAACTTTCGAAATTCTATAAATTTAAAAAATAGAAAAACAATTAGAGTAAATAGAAAACCATTATAGATGATACATATGTTCATGAGCAATACGAATTATAAAAAAATCTTTTGAAATCATATTTTTTGATGAACTAACTTTTATAGTATAGTCTGCGTTACTTTTGGAATAAAAAAAAAAAAAGATAATAGTAAAACCCGCATAAAAAAAGACTCGAAAAAAGATATATTTGTTCAAAGTTTATGGTAAACTGAAGAAAAAAAATTAATTTTTTGAAATCGATTTTCCCAATTTGTTTAGCTAAATGAATTTTTTAACAAACTCTTACAGAGTCTATGTTGAATGGAGTAAAAAGGAAGATAATAGCAAAAACCTCATAAAAGAATATAAAGAAATTTAATGGCAAAAGTTTCATAAAAGAATATGTATTTGTTCAAGACCTATTGAAATTTAAAGAAAAAAAAACTCGTTTTTCTATATAAAATTTTTTCAAATTTCACGAACTTTATCAATTTTTTACCAAATCTTATGTAGCCTATGCTAATTATAGGGTAATCTGGAAGCTACTTGCGCAGACCTTATAAAAAAATATGCACATGTTTAAAAGTTATTCATAATCAAAGAAGAAAAAAGTGTATTTTCAAATCAACATTTTCAATTTTTTTTTAACTCTATAAAATTTGACACAATATATAACACAATCTAATTTATTTCTTAAAAAAAAAAAGGAGGAGTAAAATGGTGAAAGACACGTACAAAATAATGCATTTGTTTTAAAGTTATTTAAAATTAAGGAAAAAAATTAATTTTTCAGAATCAATTTTATAAAATTTTATAAAGTCTGTGAACTTTTGTCCCGTATCTTACATAGTCTATGTAACTTCCAGAATAAAAAACTAGAAAATCGCGTGAACCCCATGAAAAAATATGCATTTGTTCGCAACTGATGCTATTTACAAAACACAGAGACGCAGACAAATTAAGTGAAATATATATACAGATTATTTTTTGAATTCATAGAATGCAGCAACCGCCCATTCTATTGATTCATCAATAAATTCTTAACCTGTAACAACAATAACCCACACAAAGAATCCGTTTGATGCATTTGGACATATTAAAAAGAAAAAGTCTAAAAAGAACTTATCTGATGACCTCCATATCATTAAAAAATGAATTTTCGAAATTAGTACACAGTTAAAATCTCTCGCGATGAATGGGAAAAAAATCGCTCGTCTAACATGCAAAACATAGCTAGAAACCCACAGCTAAAAACTTTTTTATTTAAATCAATACTCTGGTAGCAATAAGAATCAAAGTTGGCCATTTAATAGCTTGTTTCTGGCAATTTTATGGATCCAATCCAATGAATGGCCCGTAACAAGCTTTAAAATGGTCAAATTTGAATCTCATGCTAGTAGGGTACTTACGAAGAAATTTTTTTTTTAAATCAACAATAAACCAATAAGCCTACTTAATATAAGTATTTTGGTAATTGATTACTTGCCCTACGTTATATTCAAAATGTTGAGGAGTTTTGGTTGTTTAGTCTGACTCATGTTGCTTAACCGTACACATGTACTATGTATTAAAAATTCCAATGACTATTAATTATGTTATAAATTAGAAATATTAATGTCACCTGATGAGGTCATTAAAAATGACGAAACGTCGTGTACAACAATAAAAATTATTATTCAATAATATTTTTGTGTCTTATTAGCCCTAAAAATATCAAGTAAACAATCAAAACTCCTCAATATTTTAAGCTTACTTAACCCTGAGAATAGAAAGTAAAAATTAAGTAAATTTTTTAAATAAATAAATAAGCCGTCAACCTACAACCCTATAACACTGAGCGGAGGGAATTAAAGTTATGTGAATTTTTCGAATATGCCATTCCCTGTTTTACTCGTCTTTGCATTAGGGATAGAGACATTTGATTAATTTGATTTTGATTTTGATGTGTTTATTAAATGTACATTATGTTGTACAAAATACATAAGATTATAATAAAGTTCTACATTAGAATATAATTTCGATATAAAATAAAATATAATAAAATAAAATAGAATAAAATAACAATAATATAAATAATAAGAATAATAAAAATAATAAAATGAATTAAATGGTATACAATAGTAATCAAAGTAACATGGGTAACATTATCAGTCTCATCAGTATTCACTCCACGAAATCACAAACTAACATTTTTTACAGATCCAGAGTTCAACAGTGTAAAAAAAAACTTAATCTTCTCCCTCGGTATTAAAGATGTGTGATTTGATGAGGTGTTTGAATCTAGTGAGGGATGTTGATTGGCGAAAGAGAGGAGCGATGCCAACGGTACCCCCCCCCCCCCCCCCCGATCGTAATAGATATATGTTGAATGCGGTGTAGTACACTAGCGCGCCCCGAAAGATTTGTCAAGCAACCGTCTGCTAGCATTTACTTTCTGAATCGAGTAAAATATTTATTTTTGACTATGCCCGCAGAGACTAATTGAATTAATTATGAAACAAAAATTACTTTTTTAGAAATAGCAAGCAGTGAATAAAAAAAAACTATATTTTCGGTATGTAAAAAAATTTAAGTCGTAGAAAGGACTGAGAGTTAAAAAATAAAAATTACAAATCTTGTATGAGTATCAATAGTGCCAAATAATAATCTTAATAAGTGAAAAATATCGATCATAATAATTTTGTCTGAAAAGTATAGTAGCATTAAGAAAAAAGTTTATATTGTGTGAATGTAGAGGTTAGATTTGACAATTTTATATAGATTCACAACTAAAATAATCAGCAGCTTTCAGAAATTGCTATTCGCTAGTGAAGTTGAAGATTTGAAAAAAGTTTCACAACTTAACATCAAAATTTATTTAGATTTTTTGGTCATCTTGAAGTTTATATTTTCATTTTACCAAGATTTGGTTTAATTTTTCTTATAATGAATAAAGAAAGCTGATTTAAAAAAGAAGTTTTTGAAATTATAGCAAAAAATTTATGCCTCGCATTGCTATGATTGTTAGGAGCAGTGTATATTATTAATTTTTCATTTTTTTTATTTAAATAATTAAGTTTTATAATCAAGCCCCGAAGGGGCACAACTTAAATATCAGTTCTGAATAAGTTCATACAACTAAACGTTGTAGTCTAGTGGCTACAGTACCCGACTTATATTTTGCAGTCGTTAGGTCAAATCCCAGCGCATTATTATTATTTTTTTTTTTTCTCTGATCTATTGTTAGTTTTTGAGTTACTTATGGTCAGTGTAAACTTTTTCTTCACTTTTAAAGAAATTATATTTCTCATGACAGTTAAAAAATTCCTGCCCTAAATGATGGTCCTAAAGGGCGGTAGCCCTGGACGGCGAGTGGGTTTTTAAAACCGACTACCGTGAAAGGGTACCGCTTTATATACTTTGAATTTCAGTTTAAGGTTAGGTCGTTCATGAAAAAAACACTATTAGGATGATTATTTTTCCTTGACCATATATTCTACGCGTAGCCTAAGATCCCCTGAGAAGATTAAAAAAAAAATCATCCTGAAAAATTTCTGCGTTAAGAAGTTATGACCGTCTCAAAATTCGAAACGGTGATTTCCTTCAGATTTTTTCGTTTCCAGTTCCTGAGCATCCGGTTTCTGTACATGCGCTGCATGTGGCTTGAACCGGATCTTACGTAACGCTGTCTCACTCTTGCAGCCTGCAGCAAGGCATGCGAGCAGGCTGCGCAGGTGAGGTGCGCGCACGCAAGAGGCCGAGCCGCCTAGACCCGAGCAGCTGAGCAGAAGACAGCGGTCATAATTATTATTATTTTATTACATGATTTAGAAATAATTAAGTAATTAAAAAAGTAGTATATATATAATAAAATATACAGCGGCATCACGCTAAATTCACTATTAACATAATTTAATTAATAACTATTATGACCGTTAACCATCAATAATTATAGAAAAATATTTGGCTATAATTTTTCAAAACAAAATATCTAAAGTCTCCCTATGATAATCATCTATGAGTTAGAGTGAGTTGAACTTGTGAAACCTTGTGCTGGTGCTGTAGAGGTTTATTTATCAAGTGAAAATTGCTGCAACAAATGTCAATGACCAAGTTGAGGTAGTTTAAATGTGAATGGTGATCAATGTCTCATGGGGTTATTCAAATTGTCAGACAAGTAAATACATTTAAATCATCATTGGAATTTATAAATTCTGAGTCACTACACCAACATGGATAAGGTTTACTGTTCTCAATTTATTTTCCAAGATGAATTTGTCTGACTATCAAGTTTAATTTTAGTTTTATCCGCTATATACCAACTACCTTAACTTGCTGCAGCAAATGTCAATGACCAAGTTGAGGTAGTTTAAGTGTGATCAATGTCTCATGGAATTATTCAAATTGTCAGGCAAGTAAATACATTTAAATCATCACTGGAACTTATAATTTCTGAGTCAATACACCAACACGGATAAGGTTTATTGTTCTCAGTTTATTTTCCAAGATGAATTTGTCTGACTATCATGACCAAGTTGAGGTAGTTTAAATGTGATCAATGTCTCATGGAATTATTCAAATTTTCAGACAAGTAAATACATTTAAATCATCACTGAAATTTATAAATTCTGAGTCAATACACCAACACGGATAAGGTTTATTGTTCTCAGTTGATTTTCCAAGATGAATTTGTCTGACTATCAAGTTTGATTTTAGTTTTATCCGCTATATACCAACTACCTCAACTTGGTCATTGACATTTGCTGCCTTTCAGGTAGTTCCCAAAAAATTGAGTTTCTTAAAAAATCTCTAGAATTTTGCACAGAGGTAGATTTTTGAGTCCTGTACACGCTGGTATTTTTCTTAAACCCCCAAGCCATACTTAATTTTGAGATATCGGGCTCAGAAGTTTCAATTTTTTACATGGGATTCCTATGCTGAGCGCGTGAATTCATATTTATTTTGAAGGTTATTCTCTCATTGCAAACTCAATTTTCTTAAAATATCCTCTCTTAAAAAAGAGAACCCAAAAAAGTGAAGCCTCATCGCATGCGCAGTAGGATCGCGATATCAGATGTTGGATTGGTTCAACTCTGGCTATCGCATGCGCATTATGATTGCGATATCACGCGGTAACTTTTAAAATACGTAATGCAATGATTAAGTTTTTAGGTTATGTTGCTGAAATTGTGTCATGCATAATCATTTAATTACTGATTTTGTTACATTTAAAAGTAATTAAAAATAATTTTTAAAGTAATCAATAATTTCGACCCTTCCAAAATATAACTTAATTTATGTGAGTTTATAAAATGCATGCAAAATACAGTATAAAAATGTTATGATTTAATTAAAAAAATTTAATAAATTAAACATAATCTTAAAATATTGTATAAAAATAATTAATCTTAAATTTGAAAACTCTAATTATTGAAACTTAGAATAGTTTTTAAGTTATTTTGCTGAAATTGCATTACATATTCATTTAATTACTGATTTTGTTTTTATTAAAAGTATTTAAAAAAAATTTTTAAAGTAATCAATAATTTCGACCCTTCCAAAATATAATTTAATTTATGTAAATTTTCATGGATAATATTTTAAATTTAAAAGAGAGAGTTAGTAAGATTAATTTAAAATTCAAAATTTTGTAAGAAATATTTTTATTGGCACAATGTCATATAATTTATAATAAAATGCATGCAAAATACAGTATAAAAATCTTATGATTTAATTAAAAAAATTTAATAAATTAAACTACAATATGTATATTCAAAATTATTAGTCTGTAAACATTAAAATCAGTCAAGCGTATAGATAAATTTAATCGTAAATTTAAAAACTCTAAAATAAAGTATTTAATGCAACAAACCAGTAAAACTTACAGATAAATTGTACATAATCTTAAAATATTGTATTTAAAATAATTAATCATAAATTTAAAAACTCTAATTATTGAAACTTAGATTATAAAAACCTTGTGATTTAATTAAAAAATTTAATAAATTAAAGTACAGTATCTATATTCAAAATTTGGTTTTCCAAGAATTTTAAGCACCTTTTTCGTTTGAGACAGCGGCCACGAAAGAGGAGCTTCCCGGCCGGAGTACAGAAATAAATTAAACTACAGTATCTATATTCAAAATTTGGTTTTCAGACAAGCTTAATATAATTTAAACATACAAACTATAGTTAATTAATTGTAAACTTAGAAACTAATTATTGAAACTTAAAATAAATAAAAAAATCATTCAAAATTTTTAAAGAGATTTTTTACGGTTTGATGCAAAAACGTTGAGAAATGTATGATTCTTATACAATAAAATAATTCAGTCTAGCTTTTTTTAAAAACGTAAACTGATATAATTCAAATTATTCAAACTTAGACTAAGATAATCAAATTATCATATAAGCATATCCATCATATTTTAAAGAAAATAAAGTTAAAAATTTAAACTTAAAAAATTTATCTATACTGTTGGAAGAAATGATGTGAATTATCATGAAAACCAGTCATTAGATTTAATTAAAATCTTAAAATGGGTTATTCTTGGTCATTTTTTGAAAGTAGTGCCAAATGATACCCAATTGAAAATTTTGCTGAAAAAAGAGTTGAAAAATTTCCAGATTCTTTTTACAGTGAGTAAATTTTTCAATTGGGTTTCATCTTGCACCACCCTGAAGAATTATGGGAAAAATTTAAAGGAGCTATGTCCGAAGACTTTTCACGAACGAACAACGATGAAATAAGTTACAATATGGCCTATTGTAACATAAATGATTTGTTGCAAAAAGAAGGTCGAAGTTTGGCTGATTTCCCAACAATGGAACAAAATGTCATCAGAACAATAGAATATAATAATAATCTAACATTTGAAGAAACTTTGAATACAGGTATGGAGCAACATAATCAATTAAATGCAGAACAAAAAAGTATAGTTGATCAAGTTCTCAAAACATGTCGAGAAGAAAATTACAACGATCCAAAGTGCTTTTATTTAGAAGGACAAGGTGGTTCAGGAAAAACTTTCGTGTATAACACTATTTTTAATATACTAACTGCTGAAAATAAAAAAGTTAGTTCTATGGCGTATACTGGGATTGCTGCAACATTACTCCCAAATGGTAAAACAGTTCACAAAACTTTTGGACTACCTGTTCCCATGTTTCATGACTCCTCATCAAATATCAAAGCACAGTCAAAAGAAGGCAAATTTTTGAAAGAAACTGAAGTTTTTATTTGGGATGAAGCACCAATGGCACCACGATATGCATTAGAAATAGTAGATAGAACGTTGAAATACATTATGAACAACGACTTGCCTTTTGGAGGAAAAATTATGCTTTTAGGTGGAGATTTCAGACAACTTCTTCCAGTGAAAAAAAATGGAACTCGATGTGAAATATTAAATTTATCAATAAAATACAGTACATTATGAAAACAATTCAAAAAATTTGAACTTACAAAAAATATGAGAGCATTACCACAAGAACAAGAGTTTGCAAAATTTTTATTAAGTGTTGGAGATGGAAGTTTAAATGATCAAAATGATAACATTCAATTACCAGAAAACTGTGTACTACCAATTGATGGTTGTATTGTGAAAGAGGTTTTTGGAAATCTTATACAAAAAAAAATATGATGAAATGAGTGAATGCGCGATATTATCTGCCAGAAATGTTGACGTTGACGATATAAACGAACAAGTAACTAATTTATTAAATAAATCGGCTGAACATATTGATACCGGGATTGACAGCGTTGAGAATTGCAACAATGGTGAATTAGATGATATACTTTTACCAGAGTATCTAAATACTTTGAATCCACCAAGCCTACCACCTTATAAATTGCGACTGAGAAAACATTGCATAGTTGCATGTTGATAAGAAACATAAGTATTAATGAAGGTTTATGCAATGGCACAAGACTTCAAGTTATTGATTTTTCAAATCATTTATTGAAGTGTAAAATCTTAACGGGACATAAATGTAACAATATAGTGTTTTTAAACAGAGTAACTCTTTATTGTGAAAATGAATACGCATTTACTTTCAGAAGAAGACAATTTCCAATTAAATTAGCTTTTACTATGACTATAAATAAGTCACAAGGTCAAACTTAAAAAAATAGGAATAGATTTGCGAAGAGATGTTTTTAACCATGGACAATTGTACGTAGCAATGTCTAGAGTTCGATCGAGGGATTCATTAATTATTTACTTAGGTTGTCATAGAGAAACCATAACAGTTAAAAATTACGTATACAAAGAATTATATATATAAAATTTATAATTCAATAATTATTTTGTTCAATTACAAAATTATATTATTAATCATTTAAAATAAAAATTTTAAACATATAAACTTAAAATATTTAAGTAAATAATATTCAAAAATACATTTTAATAATGAAAATGTGTGACAAAATCAAAATCATCGCCGCGCGAAGCGCGGTATTCAAATCCTAGTTTTTTAAAAACAGGTTATCTTGTGGGGCAAGAACTTAGAAATCGTATCGTACAAAGATAAACATAGCAAGCGATATTAACTTATGAGATATACAATCAAAAAGAATGAAAAATGCATGATTTTAGCATGATTTCGAGCAGCAGTGGTGACGGCGGCGCGTGGCGTCAGAGTGGGGGCAACGAGCGTCTATAACTATATTTTAGGTTAGCTATATATACGCTTCGTAACTACCTTAAATGTGATGGCGATCAATGTCTCATGGGGTTATTCAAATTGTCAGACATGTTGCAAATATTGTTAATATAATAAATTTTATCACCAAAAATTTTATCGGTACAGTATCTGTTATAACTACAGATCGCAATATTTTTGTGAAACCTTCAAATTGTGTGGGTTTTAAGTCAGTCTAGTCATAGTGATGTGTTTTGAGTTGTTTTTTTTTTTTACAAATAGATACAATTTTGAATAAAACTATTATGCTTCAAGCCTGAAAAGTTAAGATTTAAAGTAAATAAAATGATGAAAAAAATATAAAACAATTTAGTAAGATCAGAGATTTGAGAAAATATTTTTGACTGCATGATAAAAAAAAAACATCTCAAAAAATTCATTTAAGCATAGTTTGGTTCTTACGCCAGAACCTCTTTTGCAGAGCAACAACAACACATAACTAAGAAAAAAAATCTTTTCAATTTATTTTACTCTCATTTTAATTGAGAACTGAAAAATTAATAATTATTGAAATATCATTTTTTTTTTTTTAATCCTGCGAGATAGATAAAATTAAAAAAAAAAAAAAACATTTAAAAATGTAAGATACCAACGGCGACTTGGGTTTTTACTGTGTAGTTGCTATAACAGAATTATCAAAATAAAAAAATTTTTTATACTTGATGTTTAAAAATCAGTAAAAAAAGTATACAAGAAAATTAGTTCATTTTAATTGTCCTTCAATATCTATAAAATCATTCATCTCAACGGAGTCATAAGTTGCTTGTTCTAGTCAGGAATCAATTGGTAAATTTTACCAATTTTTTTAGTTTCACCTTATACCTAGTTATTAAATAGTTTGAAAAATAAAAAATTAATAGTTATTAAAATATCATTTTTTTTTTTAAAGCCTGGAGATAAATAAAATTAAAAAAAAAAAAAAACATTTAAAAATGTAAGATACCAACGGCAACTTAGGTTTTTACTGCTGGGTTGCTATAACAGAATTATCAAAATAAAAATTTTTTTTTATACTTGATGTTTAAAAATCAGTAAAAAAAGTTTACAATAAAATCAATTCATTTTAATTGTCCTTCAATATCGATAAAATCATTCATCTCAATGGAGTCATAAGTTGTTTGTTCTACTCAGGTATCAATTGGTAAATTTTACCATTTTTTTTTTAGTTTCACCTTATACCTAGCGAAAGAAATGAAATCTTTAAAAAGAAAGACCTTTAAAAAGGTAAGAATTTACGGCGAGTGGTTTTTTTTTGGATAGAACTAAAACAAAAGTATATATGTTGTTACTTTTAGATCTATGTTAATATTAATCAATTTATCCCGAAAGATACGAATAGATGAATAAAATAAAAAAAATAAAATAAAAAGTCATCTTTCAGTAGAGTTACAGTGAATTCTGTTCATTTTTTTAAACTTTAATTATAAATTAATTCGAGTATCTACTCTGACTTTGATATTATGTTTTCGGGGATACGAACAGATAAATGAAATGAAATCAAAAATCATTTTCCGGACGAGTTTTTAATAAATTTTTTTCAGTTTTATTTCTTTAATTAACTTTTACTCAAATTATTTAAAATTCCTACTCTGATTCTGCTGATATTTTTTTGGAATATGAACAGATGAAGGAGATGAAATCAAAGAATCATCTTCCGGACGAGTTTTAAGTAAATTTTTCTTTTCTTTTTTACGCATCTTTTTTCTTTTTTTTTTTTTAAACTTGAATTCAATTATTTTTTAGTAAAAGTTTACTATTAATTTATTCAATTTAGGTGTCGTTCAATATCGTTAAAATCATTCGGACTCGACGGAGCCGCAGATTTATTAATTAGAATAATATTACTTTTCAAAGAATCAATTAAAAAAAAAGCTCTTAGATTTTTAAGTCTTTTTATTTTTAGTCACCCTAATACAGTTTCTGCTTTTCGGTGATGCATGAATATCTTTGGTCGACTGTTAATCGTTAATCTGCGGCTCCGTCGAGTTCGAATGATTTTAACGATATTGAACGACACCTAAATTGAATAAATTGATAGTAAACTTTTACTAAAAAATAATTAAATTCAAGTTTAAAAAAAAAAAAAAGAATAAACCGCCAAGCGCTACAGCCCCGTAACGCTGGGCATCCGAGTTTTTCTAATAAATAAATTAACAAACTGCAAAGCTCTACAACCACATAAGGCTGGGAAACCGAGTTTTTGTAATAAATGAACTAATAAATAAATTAACAAAACGCAAGCACTACAACCCCATAACGCTGGGCGTCCGATTTTTTTTCAATAAATGAATAAATATATAAATGAACCACCAAACAATACAACCTCCTACACTGGGCATCCGAGTTTTTCTAATAAATAAATTAATAAATCGCCAAGCGCTACAACCCCATAACGCTAGAAGTCCATTGTTTTTTTTTTAAATTAATTAACTGCCATGCAATAAAACCTCATAACGCTGGGCGTCCAAGTTTTTCTAATAAATAAATGAATAAGCCGCCAAGTGCTACAACCCCATAACGCTGGGCGTAAAATTTTTTTTCAATAAATGAATTAATGTATAAATGAACCACCAAACAATACAACCCCATAATACTGGGCATCCTAGTTTTACTAATAAATAAGTTAATGAACCGCCAAGCGCTACAACCCCAAAACGCTGGACGTCCGAGTTATTTTTTTTTTAATAAATTAACTAACCGCCAAGCACTAAAACCCCATAACGCTGTGTGTCCGAGTTTTTCTAATAAATAAATATTTATTTATTCATTAATAAAACTCGGATGCCCAGCGATTTGGAGTTGTAGTGTTTGGTGGTTACTTAATTTATTAAAAAAAAAAAAAAACTCGGTGATGCATGAATATCTTTGGTCGACTGTTAATCGTTAATCTGCGGCTCCGTCGAGTTCGAATGATTTTAACGATATTGAACGACACCTAAATTGAATAAATTGATAGTAAACTTTTACTAAAAAATAATTGAATTCAAGTTTTAAAAAAAAAAAAAAGAAAAAAGATGCGTAAAAAAGAAAAGAAAAATTTACTTAAAACTCGTACGGAAGATGATTCTTTGATTTCATCTCCTTCATCTGTTCATATTCCAAAAAAATATCAGCAGAATCAGAGTAGGAATTTTAAATAATTTGAGTAAAAATTTTCCGGAAAATGATTTTTGATTTCATTTCATTTATCTGTTCGTATCCCCGAAAACATAATATCAAAATCAGAGTAGATACTTGAATTAATTTATAATTAAAGTTTAAAAAAATGAACAGAATTCACTGTAACTCTACTGAAAGATGGTTTTTTATTTATTTTTTTTATTTTATTCATCTGTTCGTATCTTTCGGGATAAATTGATTAATATTAACATAGATCTGAAAGTAACAACATATATACTTTTGTTTTAGTTCTGTCCAAAAAAAAAACCACTCGCCGTAAATTCTTACCTTTTTATAAGGTTTACGCGCGACTTGATAAATACTTACAAAGTACTTAATAGCTACTTCCTCACGACTTACGAAATAATTAAGTTACCTATTCGTGAAAGGTTTGTTTGAAATATTTATTTATTGAATCACACCTCAAGTTGACAATTTATCGTTAAAATTGCCCAATGGTTCATTGAAAACTTTTTATTCAAAACAAATTTTTTTTTATAACTATGAGCCTTTTTTCACCTACTTCCTATGTAACCCCTGTGTTAAAAAGTAGGCTGTTTCCTATAAAAAGCCGTTTTGGCCTCATTTTCAAAAAATTCCTCCATGGACCGTATTGCAGTTAGAAATATCTGGAACCTCGTATTTTTTTCGTTTTTCCAAGTACTTTTAAAAAAAAATCATTAAAAAATTTTTTTGAATAGTTTTAACTATGAAAAATTAAGGTTTTTAAAGTCAATTCTTAGTTTATTTTGGTTACAATATACATGGACAAGATCATTCAAAAAATTTTTTTAATAATTATTTTTCAAAAGTACTTGGAAAAACTAAAAAAATGCGAGGTTCCAGATATTTCTAACTGCAATACGGTCCATGGAGGAATTTTTTGAAAATGAGGCCAAAAACGGCTTTTTATAGGAAACAACCTACTTTTTAACACAGGGGTTAATTAACTAACTGCCAAGCACTAAAACTCCATAACACTGGACATCCGAGATTTTTTTAATAAATAAATAAATAAATAAATGAGCCACCAAACAATACAACCCCATAACGCTGGGAGTCCGAGTTTTTTTTTTTTTTTAATAAATTAAGTAACCACCAAACACTACAACTCCAAATCGCTGGACATCCGAGTTTTATTAATGAATAAATAAATATTTATTTATTAGAAAAACTCGGACACACAGCGTTATGGGGTTTTAGTGCTTGGCGGTTAGTTAATTTATTAAAAAAAAAAAAACTCGGACGTCCAGCGTTTTGGGGTTGTAGCGCTTGGCGGTTCATTAACTTATTTATTAGTAAAACTAGGATGCCCAGTATTATGGGGTTGTATTGTTTGGTGGTTCATTTATACATTAATTCATTTATTGAAAAAAAATTTTACGCCCAGCGTTATGGGGTTGAAGCACTTGGCGGTTTATTCATTTATTTATTAGAAAAACTTGGACGCCCAGCGTTATGAGGTTTTATTGCATGGCAGTTAATTAATTTAAAAAAAAAAAAATGGACTTCTAGCGTTATGGGGTTGTAGCGCTTGGCGATTTATTAATTTATTTATTAGAGAAACTCGGATGCCCAGTGTAGGAGGTTGTATTGTTTGGTGGTTCATTTATATATTTATTCATTTATTGAAAAAAAATCGGACGCCCAGCGTTATGGGGTTGTAGTGCTTGCGTTTTGTTAATTTATTTATTAGTTCATTTATTACAAAAACTCGGTTTCCCAGCGTTATGTGGTTGTAGAGCTTTGCAGTTTGTTAATTTATTTATTAGAAAAACTCGGATGCCCAGCTTTACGGGGCTGTAGCGCTTGGCGGTTTATTAATTTACTTATTAATTTATGTAATAAAAAAAAAACTCGGATGCCGAGCGTAATGGGGTTGTAGCGCTTGGCGGTTTATTCATTAATTTATTTTAAAAAACCCGGACGGCCAGCGTTATTGGGATGTAGTTGCTTGGGGGATTATTTATTTATCTATTCATTTTTTTACAATTACACCAGTACGCCCAGTGCTATTGGGTCGTTTGTGTGTTTATTTAATTTTTGATTGTTGATAAAAAACTTTAACGCCCGGCGTTATTGGGTTGTTTGTATTTTTTTTTTTTTTTTTTTGTCATTTAGGGCAGGATTTGTCATTTGGACTGTTTGAGTAAGTTCAATTATTTCAAAAATACCATTTTTTAATTAATAGATCATTAGTAAGTACTTACAAGGAGATGGTTTGTCCTTTGGGACCTGGATTTTCATGAAACTTAGCACACAGTTTTTATTCATCATAAAAACAAGCCCTTCAGTGTTCTTTTTCTTGAATGGGCCTTTTTTCACCCACTTCCCATATAACCCCTGTGTTAAAAAGTAGGTTGTTTTCTATAAAAAGCCGTTTTTGGCCTCATTTTCAAAAAATTTCTCCTTGGACCGTATTGCAGTTAGAAATATCTGGAACCTCGCATTTTTTTAGTTTTTCCAAGTACTTTTGAAAAAAAATTATTAAAAAAATTTTTTGAATGATCTTGTCCATGTTTATTGTAACCTAAATAAACTAAGAATTGACTTTAAAAACCTTAATTTTTCATAGTTAAAAATATTCAAAAAAATTTTTAAATGATTTTTTTTCAAAAGTACTTGAAAAACGAAAAAAATACGAGGTTCCAGATATTTCTAACTGCAATACGGTCCATGGAAGAATTTTTTGAAAATGAGGCCAAAACGGCTTTTTATAGGAAACAGCCCACTTTTTAACACAGGGGTTATATAGGAAGTAAGTGAAAAAAGGCTAATTCTGGAAAAAGAACACTGAAGGGCTTGGTTTTATGATGAATAAAAACTGTGTGCTAAGTTTTATGAAAATCCAGGTCCCAAAGGACAAACCATCTCCTTGTTAGTCAACTTGAGTTGCATAGTAATTAAATAAGTACTTGAAACAAACTTTAATCAAACAGAGTGACTTAATTACTTTGAAAGTCGCGAGTACGTAGCCATTGAATTCTTTTTAAGTACTTGTTCAGTTACTCGTAACCCCCACCATCATTTCGGACAGGTATTTTTTAACTGTCGTGAGAAATCGCAAAATAGTTATAAAAAAAAATTTGTTTTGAATAAAAAGTTTTCAATGAACCATTGGGCAATTTTAACGATAAATTGTCAACTTGAGGTGTGATTCAATAAATAAATATATCAAAAAAACCTTTCACGAATAGGTAACTTAATTATTTCGTAAGTCGTGAGGAAGTAGCTATTAAGTACTCTGTAAGTATTTATCAAGTCACCGGTAAATCTTACCATCATTTTGGGCAGGAATTTTTTAACCGTCATGAGAAATATAATTTCTTTAAAAGTGAAGAAAAAGTTTACACTGACCATAAGTAACTCAAAAACTAACAATAGATCAGAGAAAAAAAAAAAAAAAAAAAAATGATGCGCTGGGATCTGACCCGACGACTGCAAAATAGAAGTCGGGTACTGTAGCCACTAGACTACAACGTTTAGTTATATGAATTTATTCAGAACTAATATTTAAGTTGTGCCCCTTCGGGGCTTGATTATAAAACTTAATTATTTAAATAAAAAAAATGAAAAATTAACAATATACACTGCTCCTAACAATCATAGCAATGCGAGGCATAAATTTTTTGCTATAATTTCAAAAACTTCTTTTTTAAATCAGCTTTCTTTATTCATTATAAGAAAAATTAAACCAAATCTTGGTAAAATGAAAATATAAACTTCAAGATGACCAAAAAATCTAAATAAATTTTGATGTTTAGTTATGAAACTTTTTTCAAATCTTCAACTTCACTAGCGAATAGCAATTTCTTAAAGCTGCTGATTATTTTAGTTGTTGTGAATCTATATAAAATTGTCAAATCTAACCTCTACATTCACACAATATAAACTTTTTTCTTAATGCTACTATACTTTTCAGACAAAATTATTTTGATCGATATTTTTCACTAATTAAGATTATTATTTGGCACTATTGATACTAATACAAGATTTGTAATTTTTATTTTTTAAGTCTCAGTCCTTTCTACGACTTAAATTTTTTTACATACCAAAAATATAGTTTTTTTTTATTCACTGCTTGCTATTTCTCAAAAAGTAATTTTTATTTCATAATTAATTCAATTAGTCTCTGCGGGCATAGTCAAAAATAAATATTTTACTCGATTCAGAAAGTAAATGCTAGCAGACGGTTGTTTGACAAATCTTTTTTTTTTTTTTTTTTGTTAAATTATGCTTATTCTGCGGAACAGATTTTAGCAGATACCATAACCTCCACTGAGGCGGGCGTGAACTCGGTCCTCAGTGTGATCTTTTAATCTCTGTGTGATCTATCGGCGTTTTGGGCTCTACGTGTACTGGAAAAATTCGGCGTCGCCTGAATCCAGTTCTGCGCACCCCTCGTTCACTCCAAACAGGGTAGTGTCCAAGACGTCAATGTGATGATGAATGTATGTATTTTCCTAAATATAGCAAACTAAGATTGTGATAATTATCTGTAGCTTGAAATTATGAGACTACTACTACGATATGGCATTCCTTACAAATATAAATTATAAATTACATTAATAATAAAATACAATAATACTTAATCATTAATACCTTTTTTTTTTTTTTTTTTTTTTTTTTTAATTCTACAAACTACTTCGACTTTGCTTCTTACATTTAAAAATTCTTCGTTAATATAAATGAATATATAAAAATAGAAAGTTGAAGTAAGAGGCGGCGAAACCCCATTATACTACCACCTTATTTTCAATAAAGAACTTGGCCATTCTAACCCCTACAAAATTGGAAAGAAAGTTGGAGGCCAAGCACAGATTGCTTCCAGGAAGGACTCCAAGGCGCTGAAGTTCAACAATTGCATCCCCCCTACCCTTGTCAAATATATCACATTCCCACAAAAGGTGTTCCATCGTCTGGGAAGTCACATCGCAGTCGCACCAGCAGTCCTCACTGATGTTCATCCTCCATAAATGATATCTGCATCTGGAGTGATTGGACTTGATCCTGTTTATAATGCCGATCTGAGGTCTCTCGAGGTTAACCCCAGCGAACCAAGGAGAAAGATCGAACCGATCATAACACTCAATGTATGCTCTACCCTTGGAACCCCCCCCCCGTAATTGAGACAGTAACAAAAAGCCTCTGATCTCACGCATGACCTGAGAATTTCCCCAAAATCGGAGTGCCATACTCCCGGGCTGGATACTGGTATCTCGAGGGCCTGTCTGGCGGCTTCATCCGCCCTCTCGTTGCCCTCCAAACCCTGGTGAGAAGGGATCCAGTGGATAGTGACATCAACGTGTAAATCCAAAGAGCACATGAACAAAACCTGCCTGACTAAAGCCAAATATGGGTGCATTTTGGAATCTAGGCCTTGCTTCCTGAGGGCCAACAAGACCGATAATGAATCAGAGAACAAATGGATCGTGGTCAGGGCGGGATCCCTGTCTGTTAGAATGGAAAGCAAAGCTTGAAGTATAGCAAAGGCCTCACAGCTAAATATAGACGAATCGGGGTCTAAACCTATCGACACCATAGTCTCTGGGTGTTCAATATAGAAACCCGCCCCCGCTCTGTGGATGCCCGAGTTCTTAGAACCATCCGTGAAAACGATCTTCGTCGACGGGCTCCTGATGCTGGCCAGATACTGTTGGAAGCTTGCCACCCTATCTTCAGCCCTCTGAAATCCCCTGCCCAAGTCAACCTCCACCTGGTCGGTGTATAGTGCAAAAAACGGGATAGAGAATGTGGCCAGGCATTTGGATCTAAGGGATTTTTGTTGAAAAATCTTTCGGGGCGCGCTGGTGTACTACACCGCATTCAACATATATATATATTACGATTGGGGGGTACCGTTGGCATCGCTGCGCTGTAGGTAAGCAGTAAGAGTGAGACAGCAAAAATAGACACGCCCACCGCATACGTCACGTCTGGTTAAGTCTACAGAGAGCGCAGGCAGAGAGACCGGATGCTCTAAACTGAAATCGAATGTCCCCTGACAACCGTGAGCCAAAGGAAATCAGCGTTTCGAAAAATGAAACGTTCATAACTTTTCAATGCGGGCTTTGTTCGGGATAATTTTTTTTTAAATTACTCAGGGGATCATCAGCTACGCGCGGGATGTATGATATAAATGAAATAATCATCCTAAAATAGTTTTTCTTTGAAGCGTCCTAACCTAAAACCAAAAATCAAAGTATATAAAGCCCTGCAGGCTTTCACGGCAGTCGGTTTAAAAAAAAACCAAATCGCCGTTAAAGCCCGATTGGGCTTTAGGATAAAACCCGTTAGAAAACGAGTTGAAAAAAAACTAAAATCACGTTTTAAAGCTGAAACAATAATGAATCGAAGCTACTTATGAAAATTTTAGTCAGTTGTGTCTAAATCTTTTGGCAGACCATTAATTACAACGTTAAATAATAACGAAGGTATACGAAACTAGTTTAAGCTATAAGGCGTGCGCAAAAATAAGTTTCAAATGTTCTAAACAACTCGAAATTTCATCATTCAGTGTTTTTGACTTGTTCTTACCTTGCAGAGATGCCGATTATCGAGCATATTCAAAATAACAGGGGGAGGAACTATATTAAGTACACCTTCTTTTCTAAAGTATAAGTTTTATCAATGTAAATTTTTATTAATTTTTTTTCGTTTTTGTAACTCTTAGAACAATCTGTACAAATTTTCAATAACTTTCTCGTAAGCTTCTTCTACTAAAGTTTATAATGGTATTTTTTCTTTTTAAATAAATCGATTCGCTATTCAATAATTAAAGTTATGAATTGAATAAAATGCAAGAATTTTCGCGATGTACGATTAGGTTTGCCAGTAATACCGGCCGGCCGGGTAAAAGAGTTCTGAGAAATCACGCGTTGAGAGGCTATGTTGACACCAATTTTTCTATGATTTTTTTTTACTGATTTACAAAATTTTTTGAGAAAAAACTATATGCATCTCGCATTTGGAATTTTATAAGGAATTTTTTAAGATTTTTTTTGTATTTTTCGAGAGCCTAACAAAGCTGTAGTTTTTGATGGAAAATTTTCCCGTCCACGCAATACATCACTGGGGGCGCTTTCGGCGGGGGTACCAAGACTCATAAAACACTTTAAGGACGTTTCAGACCTCCAGTGACTCTCATTCAGTTTTGGGGCGAAACAGCTGACGCGCCGCTTGTTCTGTCTCTCTCGCTCTCGTGGCGCAGCATAACCACAAAGACTAAAAAATCAACTTTACTGTTAAATTACTCTAAAAGTAGGCCCGGTTGCCGTATTTTGAAAAATGTTAGATTGATTCTTGGTTTAATAACTAGAATATACTCTTTTTTTTGGAAAAAGTTAACTACTAGTTAATTTACTGTCGTCGATAACATCAAAAAATTGTAGTGCTCTACGTGCCATCCCATGCAAAACGACCGAACTTTGAGCGTTCATAACTCAAAAACGAGTCCCGCTTGCCATATTTTTTTTATGGCATTTGAAAGAGCATGTAAAAGTGTGCTTCTATGAGTAGTTACAAAAATAGTTAACATTGCTCCAAAATCCCTGATACCGAGCCTGAAACGTCCTGAATATGCAAAAAATCTACTATTTAATCAAGTTATTAAAATTTGATACAAGGGTATTAGTTCAATCACGTTTTTTTTTTTTTTTTTCTACATAAAATCAGTGTATGTTGTCACGGCCAGCGTGGGATTATTTATTGCTATATTTTGTTAACGCGTTTTTGAAGTTTTTCTGCCTTAGTTTCTGAACGTGCGAACGCGTCAGCTAACGGAGCTGCGACGCATGTGCATCGGTGAGACAGATTCGAGCGGTTAGGTTATCAAGGAAGGACTACGCAGTGGTGCCCGGTTAAATTTGCATTGTTTTTGTTGTAACAAAGTAGTTATAATTATTTTGGTGGTTAGAAATCGGTCGCGAATTTTGTAATCTCACGGCGTGTGTGAAGTGAGCGAAGATCAACGCGTGCTTCGGTGGATTTTCGACTAGCGAGATTGGCACTAGTTTTTCCCATTGGTAAAAATCCCGCTTACTACTGGCATAAATTAGGTTAGTCAAATCGTGAGAATTGAAGGTATTTAGTTCGAGTTCGCGATAATTAATAAGCATGTCTTGATTGTTATTTACAGCTACCGGAAATAGTTGGAATAGTGATTGGAGATCTAACATATCGATTTCCCGTGCAAAGAAAAACTTTAAGTCGAAATTTGGGGAGAAAAAAGTAACAAGCAGGGCTTGCAGTGATATGATATATAACTGCCCTTAAGGAGTAAGTTAAACATTACCGTCGAGAGGTTAGTTCGCTGCCCGAGACGCAGGGGAAGATAATTTTTTTAGTGCATTCGTGATGCGAGGTTGGTACTAAAAAAATTTTAGGCTGACGGTCATATTTCGAGCGGCAGTTCAAACCTCGGAACGATATGGTGTCCAGCTGGTGTACACTTCGTAAAAGTTTCAACCATATTTTACATCAAATACATTTTAAATACACACGGAAATTCATATAAAATTTAAGTGAAATTACTGATTTAAAGGTACCCCAAGAATGATCTAGAAAAAAAATTAGCAGAAGTCACCATAGCGGATTTTCAGATTCAGAAGTATAAAAATATCGAATCTCTATTAGGTTATGTAAGTAACAGAAAATTAATGCAAGGACAACGTTTTAATCAAGCAAATAATTTTCATTTTTAATTATCAGGAGAATTTTTACAATCCAGTCAGCAATTTTGAATTTATATAGTATTGGTAATCCGTCAATGAGCAAATGAAGCGTGATTTTATTATTTCCGTAACTAAATCCTTTATTAACAAATAAATTATAAAATTGCGGTTAATATAAAATTATAAAAGTAAATAAAAATAGTTTATTTAACAAAAATACAAGTGATATTTATTTATTTATTTATTTATTTATTAAATATACGGGCCAAAAGGTCCTGACAAGAAATAATAATAGTAATGAAATGGATATTATAACTACAATAGATAGCGCCTTAAAAAAGATAACAGAGATATCACTATAAGTTATCTAATAAAATGACAATATTTGATAGTGTAAAGAAAATTTCATCCTTAAAATAGTCAAACAAACGATCATACTTCAGAAATAATAAGAACAAACTCAATCTACCCTTTATTGCTAAGTTTGAACTCACCAAAGGGCAAGGATTTAATGTCGGGGGGGAATAGAGTTCCAAATTCTGACAAGTCTTTGGGAGGGAGAGTAAAATTGAAAGTCGTCTGCGGAGTGAGTTTCAATGAATTATCGGGTATTTCTGAGGTTGTAGGGTTTAGTTTTGATGACAAAAAAAATCATTGATTGCAGGAATATTGACAAGTTTGTTAACAATTTTATAAGAGAGGCATTTGTCGTAGTAGTGCAAAAGAGAGTTTATTGAGGGAAGATTGAAAGAAGACATGATGGGTTCAAAGAAGTGATCAAATCTGTGCATGGGAGTAGAGGTTTTAGAAGATAGGTAACGAAGAAAGTAATGTTGGATGGCTTCAAGTCGAGATAAGGAAGAGAGTTTATAGGGCCTCCAGAGTTGGCAGCAATAGAGAATGTTAGGTAAGACTAAGGTTTTATAAAGTGTGATAAGAGAGGAACAGTCTCTAAAATTAGTTGTAGGGCGTTTGATGAAACCAAGTAGTTTCATACATTTAGAAGTGATCAACTGTAGGTGAGGTTCAAAGGATAAAGAAGAGTCAAGTATTACACCAAGGTCTTTGATTTGATCAACTTTAATTAGGATAGAGTCATCAATATAGTAGTCATGGGAAAAAATGTTTGAGGATTTGGATGATTTAGTGAAGGACATGGAGTGACATTTGATGTTATTTAGTTTTAGACCATTAAGTTTGGACCATCTAACAATGACATCAATATCAAGTTGTAGATTCAATGAATCAGTGGGGGAGTTGATGATAGAGTGTAATTTCAAATCATCAGCATAAAGTAAACATAATGAGAATCTAATGACCTGACCAATATCATTAATATAAATACAGAAAAGAAGAGGCCCTAGGTGTGACCCTTGTGGTACTTCGGAGGGAGTAGGAGTGAAACTAGAAGTAAAAGAGTCAATACGAATAACTTGGTGTCTGTCGAGTAAGTAAGATTTGAAGAATGCAAGTGCAGAACCATGAATACCAATGTTATTGAGTTTAGTGAGAAGAATCTGGTGATCAACTTTGTCAAAAGCCTTGGAAAAGTCCATATAGATAGCATCAACTTGTTTATTGGATTTAAAAGAGTCATAGATAGTATTAGATAAGTTAGTAAGTAAGTAAGCAGAGTAAGTTAGTAAGAGTAGATTTGTGTTTCATGAAGCCATGTTGGTTGGATAAAATCAAGTGGCAAATAGAGTTATAGAGTTGGTCTGTAACGATGGAGTCAAGAATCTTGGCAAAAGAGTTAATAATGGAGATAGGGCGGTAGTTTGTTACATCAGACTTGGGTCCAGACTTGTGAATTGGTTTGTTATAAGACAGTTTCCATTTGTCAGGAAAAATACCGAGTGTCAGGAAGAATACAAGAGTGACCGAAGAAGAATAGAGTTTAAGTAATGGAGTACAAAGTTGAGGCCAACAATTTTTAATGAAGTGAGGAGGAATATTGTCAGGGCCAGAAGAAGTGGAGTTTTTGAGTTTAGCTACAGCATCATCAAGAAGAGATGCAGATATTTGAATGTCATTAAAGATAGAGAAGGTAGGTTTTAGGTGATGAGTAGAGATTGAATCAGTAGAAGAGGAGTAAACAGAGTTAAAATATTCAGAAAAGAAAAGGAGAGATTGAGTTGTATTTGATGCACGCTTACCTTTAAAGTGAGTATTATTAGGGATGAAATTATCCTTTGAGAGTTTATTAATGTAAGACCAGAAATGTTTGGAGTTACGTCTAATACTGCGCTCAGTATTGGCAATAAACTCACGGTATCTTGATCTTGATAAACGAATACACTGGGCTCTGAGTCGTTGAAAAGTAATGTAGTCACGTTGAAGATCAGATGATTTAAAGATGCAGTGTGCTTTCTTTTTACATTTAATTAAATTGATTAATTCTTGATTATACCAGGCTGGATATGTTGAAGGTTTAATAATTGTAACCGGAACATGACTATCAATAATACTTTCAAGATGAGAATAAAACTTGTCGAGGTCAAGATTAACATCAGCGCCTCCAAAAATGCTATCCCAGTTTGTTTGAGACAGTATATTGTTGATTGCAGAGTAATCAGCTTTTAGGAAATTTCGACGTGAAAAAGTACACTGCTTTAAAGTCACAGGTGTAGACAACTTGAATAGAGATGGTAAATGGTGAGAGTCAGTGCACGGAAAGTTCAGTAGGGCGCCCTCTGTACAATTCGCAGGCTGGTTAAGTCCATACGGGAAGGGGAAACAACAATCCGAGTTAGGGCAAATGCGGCCCTAATCGGTTCAGGCATAGGCATTCGGTGAAACTTTTCGAGCGTTCGTAGTATGACTTTTATTCATTTGTTATTTTTATATTTTAGTTGATTTTGAGACTTTTTAGCGATTGAGGATTCAACGATCTGGCGCAACAATTTGTAAGAAGAGTCAAATAAGCATTAAAAATTGAGTAATATTGGTATAACCTAAAAAATGAACGCGCAAACGCAAGCGCCGATTAGGGGTGTATTTGTCCTAACTTGGATTGTTGTGTCCCCTTTCGTTTGGGAGTTCACACTACTATAATAATGGATATAGGAGGCTCTACTGAACTTCTCGTGTGGGAACCAAGTAGTCAATGCAGTCCAAGGATGTTAATAAAGTATATGGAGCGAAAAGTAGATCCAGGGTGTATCCTTTGTCTTGATGAGACTTGCAGAGCTGAGATAAATTTAGGCTGGAGTAAGTTTCACATAGAGCTGTGGCTCTACAAGCGTTGACTGTTAAGGCCATCGGATTAGCAACAAAGTTAAGTGGATTAGAAGTCCAGTTAATGTGTGGAAGATTGAAATCACCAAACAATATAAATTTGTCATTAGGAAGTTTAATGGAGAGATCCTGTAGAATATTTGTGAGCTGAATATAGTCATCAGTTGAGGAGCCAGGGTGGAAATAAATAACACACAGAATAATGTGAGCATGGTTGATCTGAAGTCTGACAATGAGTTGTTCCAATTGATTATTGAAATGCAATTCATGAGCATTAATATGTTTATTGATCGCTATAAGTACACCACCACCATCTAATATCTGCAGTGCATCCAAATCACGGTCTTTCCTGAAGATGTTGTAATTAGATAGTTCCAACTCGGAGTTAAGAATATGAGGTTGAAGCCAAGTTTCTGTGAATGTGAGTACTTCAGGTGGATGAGAGAAAGTAAATAAGTTATTTTGAAGGTAAGATAACTTACCAGCTAAGGAGTGAGCATTTTGATAGTAAATATGTAACTCAGTGGAAGTGGTGTGAGTGTAAATAAAAGTATCAGGTTGTTTGATGGAGTAAGAAATTAGTTTTTTGGAGAGACCAATGAACCATTCTTATCCACCAGACATGGGATTTCATTATGAAATCTTAGAGACAACGGATCATTGGGATGCTGGGTGTTATACTGGTCTTTATAGGTGAGAAGTTGATTCCTGGTGTCTCGCTGCTGCTTAGTCAAATCAGTAGTGACTCGGATGCCAGGGGGAAGAGACTCCTGATGCTTGATTACCTTGAAGACATCATCTCTGTTATCCATAGTGACACATAAAATTCTTGGTTTGGAGAGAGTAGATTTACCACGGCGTTTGACTGATAGATTTGTAAGATTTAGGCCTTTGATACCTGCTAAGAGTTGCATGACAATAGATTTATCATGATGAATGGAGGCATCGCTAGCTGTAGAAGGATCTTGTTCCTTGATGCCAAAAAGAAGAACATTGTTGGATCTTGAGTCAATATTGCGGATCTCAGCACGGATGGAGCCAACCAAGGTAGAATTACAAGTAATAAGAGAAGTGTTGTTGGATAACTGGGACTCAATATTGGAGACTCTCTTATTGAGGTTGTTAACACTGGAGGAACAAGACTTAAGTTCTTCTTTGAAGATTGAAACTTCTTGAGTGAGATTATGAAACTCTTGATTAAATGTTGCAGTAAGTTTTTGAATGATGGTTTCAGCTTGATTATTAAAGAGCTCAGTATGTCTCTGTTCACTTAGAGTGAGTCTATGGTGGATCACCGATGAGATTTTTGTATCAACATATGAGCTAATGGATGCAGGATCATTAGGATCAATTTTAGCCAGGGTGGCTGAGACAGAGGCATCAGGGGCATCACCCATATCCATCAAGGACATGTTGAAAGAGCGGTCCGAAACTGAGATAGCGCTGATACAGGAAAAGCAGATGACTTCAAGGTCGCCGCTGGGGTAGATCAAGTAGAAAAATAAGCTGAGTCGAGGGAATAAAACTCGAATAAAAAGATGAAATTAAAACAAAAAGATTTAAAACTGAGTAAATTTTGAGAAAAAAATTGATAGTTGCAAATGAATCCCTTTATAAAAGAGAGCTATCGCCATCTTGCGTAAGTGTAAGATTTTTATTCGTGAACTGATTGGTGAAAAAGTTTTTAAAATATTCGAAAAGTGCATTTTGAGGTTACTCTTATTGTTTTTTTCTATGCACGCTTGAAGCGCGCTTAGAAGAGCTAGTGATAAATAAACAATAGCTTAGAGTGATATCAAAAGGAATATACAACTCAAGCGCCACCTATCCTCCGTGTTTAAAATATTTTATATTATTTTAAATATTTTAATTATATATTAGTTTAAAATATTTTATATTATTTAAAATATTTTATATTAATTACAATATTTTATAAGGAAGATTTTTTAATCTTTGATCCAAAATTTTACCATGCAAAAATGGATTTGAAATTGCTTATATTATATTTTTCAGTAGAATTCTAGATAAATCTGCTGTGACGGGTATGGCGGAATAATTAACTTTGTATTTTCACGCTAATTGTTGCTGAATGCGGAATAAGATCGAATCGTCCGGTACGGTCAGACGTAGGATCACTCTAAAAGTAGCCATCGCATCGGCCAGGCGACAGTTTGACTCGCTTGTAATTTTCGTGAAACTTTCTTTGTTTTAAATGAGGTCGCGTGGGTGTGGATTGTGAGAACGATTCTAATCGTTTGGTGAGTGCACGAAACGAATTAATTTTACTAAACGTGGTCCAGCAGATGACGGTGATTTTGCTGCGCGCGCGACTTGGTGGTAGAAGCTTGACGATATTTAAACAGCCCAACGACTGTTATATTGTGTTCCAGGTGCAGCTGCGGTAAAGTTAGTTTTTTCAAAACTAGCGAAGGCAAGAGTCAATGGATAAGTGTGTTTGCCTATTGTCGTGTGATCAACAAGAGAGAGTCAACGCCAGAAAAAAAGAAACAGAGCCAAAAGCCCCAACACTTATAATTCCAGGAGTACTTACTCCCACTGCTACATCAAAACAGATACGAGACTCTGCCCTTCCGAGGGCTGGAGATACCGGTATAATGAAGATTGACCATGTATCACGGGACCTCTCGCTAGGTCGAGGAAACCGTCTTCAGTGGTAAACCTAGCATCCCACGGAACTCTGTCGAGGAAAGAAAAGGGGACACCATGGAAGGCAGAAAAAGTAAAGAAAAGAGTCTAGGATGATCCACCGGAGCGATAAGCAACCTGTGAGGCCATGCTCGGATGGAAGAGACGGAGATTGAGGCCCTGAAGGCTCTGCTCCGGTGGTGGCAGGGCACAATGCGGTCATTGTCATGAACAAAGCCAGTAATAAAGCCGAAGAACGCGGAAGGGCTAGCGTAAGACGCAAGCCTTCCCCTAGCTGTAACTACAGAGTAGCCTGAGCCTGGAAACAGATTTCTCCAGATATTCTCCAGGGAGATATAGCTTTGCACCTAGACGACTTCGCCACAGTCTTTTACGCTAAAGGTAGGGCAACCATGAAATGCGCGCAGGTCACTCTGAAAGAGGTATAAAGAAGAGGTCTGGTCACGATTTACTCTGATAGAAAAGCGACGCTACTAGCGTTGAATGGTTGGACCACTAATTCGAAGGAGGCCCTGAAGAAATTGGTATCAAGGCACAATGTTATTCTACTATCGGTACCGGGTCACTCTGGGCAATGAGAAGACAGACAGGCTAGCAAACCGAGGTGTGCTGAACATTAGGGCAAGCCATCGGAGAGTGGGCGAACCAAAATGCTCAATAAGCAACTTGGTACACCGCTGCACGGCCGACATGGCTCAGATTAAATAAACTTTGAATCAATAGTTGTTTTTTTTTACCATTCTAAATAAAAAATAAAATCAAAAAATTCCAGCAGAAAAGGACCTGATGAGATTCAAGTGAGAATCAGATGAGAATCAGCTAGATGATAGATCTGGTGTCAAGCTCATAGATCCCAAACAAATGGGGCTAAAATAGTGCGTGCAAAGTAGGTAGTGAGGTATTCGTGAAAGGAGGCAGCAGAAAGCCAGTTCATGGACAGGCGGTATGGGGTGACATAAGCGATGCGAGGGATAGAGCCATGGGCAAAATGAGTGCAGGTGTTATGATTATTGTTATATGTATAGAAAGCTCTTAAGTATTGTTGACGTAATTCACTGCTGCAAGGTGATAAGCTACATGCATCAACGTTTTTTAAATTTGTTTTTTTTTTATTTTTCTTTGATATTTTTAATTTTATAATTTTTATTAAAAATTTCCAATCGAATTAAATCAACTGTGATTTCTACTTCTTCTTCTTTTTTTTTTTTAACCGTAAATTTCGCAAATAAAAGTTTCGATATTTTTGTAAACCATCTCGTTATTAACATCACTCTCACTAAAAGAGGAAAATACTTCATGATAAAACGTCGAGCTTTCTAGAAATCCAGATGACGATTTACTCAACTCTGGGCCCACTTTATTGTACAATTCACGGATATTTATCATTCTTTTATTTTTTTTCACTACACTGGCTATCCAAATTTGAACGTTTTCATCAATTTTGTACAGATTTCCAAGTAAAATAACTTGAATATCAGTGTCAGTGCAGTTAACTAAAAAGCTCGAAAAGTTACGAGTATTACAAATATGATAAATAATCCTAGTGTCAACCTCTTCGTGATGCAGACATGAATATTCATCTTCAGTTCCTTTATTAACTTTTTCTCCATGAGAATCTTGTTTGTATGAAAAACAGACGTCGTAGCTTAATAAAATCTTTTTGTTCGAGTACGGAAACATTTCATCTGATGTTCAGTGTTTTATAACAAATGTAATGAAAGCTTGCTTAAACAGAAGATTTCAAAGATCTTCTGATACTGAAAACGAATGATCTTGCGTTGAATCTCATGTTATCAGTGATTTTTTGATTTTTGATTTTTCAACTGTTTATAAAAAAATGATAAGATATGATGCCTGTACCATCATAAAGAATCTAGGAAAGAGCTTTGAAAAAATATATGCTGAGTTGGGGAAAAAGATAAATTCGATTTGGGTCTGGTAGAGTTGGCTAAAACTTGTTTTTGCGATAACTCGCTAACAAATGCGTTTTAGAGAGCCTTTTTCGGTAAAATAAAAATAGCCTTAAAATCATCTAGAAGTCCTAAAAACTCTAACAATAGTAAATGTAAAATTTTGCTGACAGATTCGGGAGTTTGACTTGTTAAAAAAAACATACAATCAAGTTAGTCAATTTTGATGGAAAATTTCGGCCGAAGGCCGTATAATGCCCACTGTAAAAACCACGTGGAGAATTCCTAGAGTAATAATACACCCTCTTTATGCGGAAATTACGCGCAATCCACCCACGTATTTGAAAAAACCAAAATAACCCGTCTTTGTTTTTCCAAAATAAACCAACAATAAAAAAATTTTCTAGGTTTCCGCGGTCCTACCAAATTAACCCATCTATAGCAACCCATCACCCATTTCCTGGACCTTGGTTTTACCTGGAACTCGAGTTTTTTGATTTTGAAATGTCATGGTACTATCCTGACCCGTCATGATAATACCGAAATGTCCGAATAGTGCCGGGTGTATCTATGAAATGAGGATAATGCCCACCCTAAATATATATCTTATATATAATTACTAGTGTTTGACCGTATGTTTACGCATAACTAAAAAAGTTTTTTACCCATTTACTTGAAACTTTAAGGGTTTATTTCTTATGTTTCAAGGAAGGTTTTAAGCCAAATCGGAGATCAATATCCTTATTAGAAAAAATTTACGACCAAAAAACATAAAATTTGACTTTTTTGAGATTTTGACCAAAAACCTGTTCCCGTATGTTCGCGCATAACTAAAAAAGTTCTTAACTGATTCACTTGAAACTTTAAAGGTTTATTTCTTATGTTTCAAGGAAGGTTTGAGGCCAAAAAAACATCGGCGCATAAGTCAAAAAGTTTTAATCTTTATTACTTAAAACGTATGATCTACTAAAAACTCATGAGAATATATGGTCTGCAATTTCATTAAAAAAAAGGTTGGTCCTTACACCAAAAAGTTGGTCTGCATACTCAAATTCAAATGTCTCCGCCTTCCTTTCTGAGTCTACTTAATATTCATCCAGTAGAACCTTCAATCGACAGTCAATGTTTACGTTTCGTTAATCCCAAACCATTACAAGGGTTTGACCGTATGTTTACGCATAACTCAAAAAGTTCAGAGCCGATCAATTCCAAATCATTGCAGTAGTTCTGGAGTTTTTTTGTTTTAAGTGTATTTATTGTGTTCTTTACATCGGCGATTCGATTTGACTACGTCCATGGCTCCAAAAAGAAAAACGTCTTTAGGACGATCTGCACCTGCAGCCAAACGAAGACGTTTGGAACGAAAACAGGAAAGCGACGATGCCAGACATACACGGCTACAGCAAAATCGGTTGAGATCGAGCTCATACCAAGCCAATTCTCAGGAAGAACAAGTACACTATAAATTTATTACATAATTTTACAATAATTTCCCGTTTTTTTTGATAAATTTGCTTTTTTTACGACTATTTTGTGTTTTTCCAGGCTCTTGATCCTCTTACACGACAGTCGTCTTTGGGTCCATCAACATCAGCTGCTACACGTCAATTTTTATCACGACCGGAACAAATCAACGATTCGGGAGATACTGAGCTGCTGCGGAATCGATTGAGATCAAGAGCAAGCCGAGCCAATTCTCATAAAGAACAAGTACACTATCAATTAATTACATAATTTTACAATAACTGCCCGTTTTTTTAAAACAAATATTTTTTCGATAAATTTGCTTTTTTTACGACTATTTTGTGTTTTTCCAGGCTCTTGATCCTCTTACACGACAGTCGTCTTTGGGTCCATCAACATCAGCTGCTACACGTCAATTTTTATCACGACCGGAACAAATCAACGATTCGGGAGATACTGAGCTGTTGCGGAATCGATTAAGATCAAGAGCAAGTCGAGCTAATGCTCATGAAGAACAAGTACAATTCGACGCTCGAGTTCTAAAAGCTGACAACTCAAAATTTTTTTTAATAACATGACATCTCAGAGCTTTCCTTTAGAGAGATGTCATGTTTTTAAAAAAAATTTTGAGTTGTCAGCTTTTAGAACTCGAGCGTCGAATTAATGATTAAATTTAATCATTTTTCTTTTTTTTAAACAAATCTTTGCTCGCCAAATTAAATTTTTCATCACTATCATTTTTTATTTCTTGCAGGCTGCTCATCGTTCAAGACGACCGTCACTGTTGGGACGCTCAACATCAGCTGCAACACGGCAACGTCTAATACGCCAAGGAGAAACCGACGATGCGACAGCTACTCGGTTGGTGGAAAATCGGTAACGATCGAGCTCCTACCGAGCCAATGCCGCTCAAGCACAAGTATGTTCAAAAAATTAAAATTAAATAAAAAACTGAAAATTATATTATGGTATACAATTACATAAAAAAATATACAATAAAAATATTCTTTTTTTTTTTTTTTAAGACTGGGGTTACTTCTTTTAGAGCGGTCAGGACTACTGTACATACGCAGAGGAACAGAGAATTGAGTCGTTCAAGGATATCTCGAGTTAGACTTTTGCGCTGGACTGGAAAAGAGGAAAGCGCATTTAACTACAATCCATTGATTGATTATGAATCTGATGATTGCTTATCTATTGGTTTAATGACATGCATTTGTAAACACTGTTCGGCAAGGAAATGGAAGAATGAAAGAGTTGGAATTTGCTGTGCTGGTGGTAAAGTACGACTGGCTCCGCTTCAAACACCTCCAGAATTTCTGCATGCTCTCTTATTTGGTGATCACCCAGACTCCACGCATTTTGTTAAATTAATACGCTGCTACAACTCGGCATTTCAAATGACATCGTTTGGAGGAAAAGTGGCTAATGAGTCCGATTACATGCCAACTTTCAAAGTTCAAGGGCAAATTTATCATCGGATTGGTTCGCTTATTCCTGCACCAGGCGTTTCACCACAGTTTTTACAACTGTATTTTTTGGGCGATTCTGCCGAAGAAGCTCAAATAAGATGTAATTTAAATACAAATTTACGTTCACACATCGTGACAGGTTTACAGAATATGCTTCATCATCACAACCCATATATAAGAGACTTAAAAACGGTAATTGAACGTCAAGATTTATGGAATTTACAAGTTGTAATTCATGCCGATAAAAAACCAGCTGGCGAACATTCACGTCGATACAACGCTCCTACAACGAATGAAGTAGCTGTAGTGTTGGTCGATCAGCAAATCGGTGAAAAACGAGACATTGTTTTGACTACCAAAACAGGTGTACTGCGTCGAATTTCCGAAATTCATCGATCGTACGACTGCCTACAATATCCATTGATGTTTTGTTCGGGTGAGGATGGTTACACTGTCGCGATACCTTTACTAAATCCTGAGACAAATCAGCCAACTACAAAAAAAGTGAGCAATGCTAATTTTTATGCTTATCGAATGGTGGTTAGATGTAACCAAGTCAATCATTTACTTTATTATCGCGCACTTCTTAATCAATTTTGGGTTGATATGTGGTCCAAAATTGAAACAGAACGGTTGAATTATTTACGGTTTAATCAAGCCAAGTTGCGTGCTGAACAGTACATTCATTTGCAGGATGCCATTGAAAAAGATGGTAACCTAGAAGATGTTGGACAGCTGGTAATTTTACCATCCTCTTTTCATGATGGCCCACGGTATATGCACCAACGTATACAAGATGCAATGAACTATGTACGCAATTACGGTCGTCCGGACTTATTCATTACGTTCACGTGCAACTCGAGATGGAAAGAAATTCAGGATGCTCTTTTTGCTAATCAGCAGCCAAATGATCGCTATGACATTATAAGTCGTGTATTTTATTTAAAAGTTAAGAAGCTAATGGATTTTCTTAAAAAATTCAAGGTGTTTGGTGCTGTAAAATGCCACATGTATTCAATAGAGTGGCAAAAACGAGGACTTCCGCATGCTCACATCTTGATTTGGTTATATCAACGGATAATGCCGGACGATGTCGATAAGTTTATTAGCGCCGAAATTCCCGATAAAGATAGCGATCCAAGATTGTTTGAGGTAGTTACAAAATCAATGATTCACGGACCTTGCGGTATTTAAAATGAGTCTGTCTGGACGGCACCTTCCGCGTACGCGTGCGCGTACGCGGAGGAGTCTCCGCGTACGCGCAAACTTACTTTTTCAAACAATAATTTGGGCGTACGCGCAACTTAGGTGTTCCGCGTACGCGCAAACTAAATTATCCCGCGTGCGCGCAAATTTAGGTACTCCGCGTGCGCGCAAAAACTTAAGATCTCCGCGTGCGCGCAAAAACTTAAAATCTCCGCGTGCGCGCAAAACTTATGATGTTCCGCGTACGCGCAAAAACTTAAGATCTCCGCGTGCGCGCAAAAACTTCCGATCTCCGCGTGCGCGCAAAAACTTCCGATCTCCACGTGCGCGCAAAACTTATGATGTTCCGCGTACGCGCAAAAACTTAAAATCTCCGCGTGCGCGCAAAACTCTAGATCTCCGCGTGCGCGCAAGACTTATGATGTTCCGCGTACGCGCAAAAACTTAAAATCTCCGCGTGCGCGCAAAACTTATGATGTTCCGCGTACGCGCAAAAACTTAAGATCTCCGCGTGCGCGCAAAAACTTAAAATCTCCGCGTGCGCGCAAAACTTATGATGTTCCGCGTACGCGCAAAAACTTAAGATCTCCGCGTGCGCGCAAAAACTTCCGATCTCCGCGTGCGCGCAAAAACTTCCGATCTCCACGTGCGCGCAAAACTTATGATGTTCCGCGTACGCGCAAAAACTTAAAATCTCCGCGTGCGCGCAAAACTCTAGATCTCCGCGTGCGCGCAAGACTTATGATGTTCCGCGTGCGCGCAAAACTCTAGATCTCCGCGTGCGCGCAAAACGTATGATGTTCCGCGTGCGCGCAAAAACTTCCGATCTCCGCGTGCGCGCAAGACTTATGATGTTCCGCGTGCGCACAAAACTCTAGATCTCCGCGGGCGCGCAAAAACTTTGATTACGTTGCGATAAATGCATCAATTATAGTCCTTCTAAACATTAAAATTGTGATTAAAAAAACTTCCTAACTCTATAAAATTTATTTTTCACACACGGTGCAGAAAATTCAAACTTTCTGATTTTTCCCAAACAGGAAGTTTGAACCCCTTGCTTTGAGTTGAAAAAAACATTACACTCGACGCTGGAAAAGTATGAGCTAACCCTTAGCAAACCCTTGACACTCTCGCTTTTGGCTCAGGTTTTGAACACAAATTGTTTGAAAATTAGTTAAAAACCCAAAGAAGTGACCCAAATGTCTAGTCCTAGCGGGTCCTCCTCTCAGGGTTGGATAAGTTTTTTTGGATCATCGATTACAGAAACTTTGGAAATCGCTTTCTGGTACCGAATGATGAGCAAACCCCATCGCAAGTATCCTCGGTGATATCAGCAATGAATTCATCGGTGAATTCCTCGCTTTTTGCGGTGAAATCCTCGGCGAAATCCTCGGCATTACAACGATTTCGAAAACGAAGGAGTCAAGAAGGACATCTGGTGCACCTGGTGATACTTACGCTTTGGAGATGATTTCCCCAGGAAGTTTTGACTCCGGAGGCATCAGGGCGAGCACCTGGTGCACCTGGCGATACTTACGCCTTGGAGATGATTTCCCTAGGAAGTTTTGACTCCGGAGGCATCAAGGTGAGCACCTGGTGCACCTGGTGATACTTACGCCTTAGAGAGGATTTCCCCAGGAGGTTTTGACTCCGGAGGGATCAGGGCGGACACCTGGTGCCCCTGGCGATACTTACGCCTCGGAGATGATTTCCCCAGGAAGTTTCGGCTCCGGAGGAATCAGGGTGAGCACCTGGCTATACTTACGCCTTGGAGATGATTTCCCCAGGAAGTTTTGACTCCGGAAGGGTCAGGGCGCACACCTGGTGTACCCGGCGATACTTACGCCTTAGAGAGGATTTCCCCTGGAAGTTTCGAGTTCGGATGGGTCAGGGCGGACACCTGGTGCCCCTGGTGATACGTACGCCTCGGAGATGATTTCCCCAGGAAATTTCACTCGCAGTTGATGGTGAGATAGTAGATCTTACCCCAGGTAGCACCAGGTCGACTACCAGGTAACCAGATCTGTTAGCTCAGGAAGTTTTACTCGTAGTTGACGGTAGGATAGTGGATCTTACCTCAGGTAGCATCAGGTCGACCTCCAGGTAATTGGGACGTTTTCCCCAGGAAGTTTTACTCGTAGTTGACAGTGGGATAGTGGATCTTACTCCAGGTACCAGCAGGTCAACTACCAGGTAACCAGGATGTTTTTTCCCCAGGAAGATTTACTCGTAGTTCAAGGTAGGATAGTAAATTTTACCCCAGGTAGCACCAATTTGACCACCAGGTAACCAGGACGTTTCCCCCAGGAAGTTTTACTCGTGGCTGAAGGTGGGATAGTAGATTTCTCCCCAGATAGCACCAGGCCGAGTACCAGGTAACCAGATCAATTTCCCCAGGAAGTTTTACTCCTAGTTGACAGGTGCAACAGAGAGCCAAATAGAAGGTCCATTTTCAAAAATTAATATCCCCTGGAATTTTAGGAGTAGAGTAAACATCCCGGAGCTGTTTTCTTTGTTTGGTGGAGTACTTTGTGAAAAAGTCCCGCCTTGTTATAATTGTTATTGCAAAAAAACTTTTGAAAAGTGAACGATAAAAAATATGAAAAAATCGTCTAAAACAAGTAGTGCTATTCTCCCGGATTTTTTTACGTCAAGATATGGATTGTCAAGCATCTATAAGTCGCACAAAATTTTCCGGGTCGTTTTATCATCGGGAACTACCCCAACGAGCTTCAGAGAGGGGTATGAAACGTTAAATAAAATCATAAAATATTATTAAAAAAAGGATTGCAATTCTCCTGGATTTTTTTTCGTCAAGATATTGATTGTCAAGCATCTAAGTCGCACAAAAATTTCCTGGTCATTTAATCATTGGAAAAGACCCCAACGAGCTGCAGAGAGGGGGATGAAACGTTACATACAGTTATAAAATGTTAAAAAAAAAAAAATAAGGATTGCAATTCTCTAAGCCCCTAAAACCTTGTTCAACAAAATACTGATTGGCTACCCCCCAAGCCCCAAGCCCACAAAACCCTAGGAGCTCGAGTTGAACAAAAAAACTGATCAGCTATCCCCTAAGCTCTGCGCACAGGCGCACAGGGTTTTGGGGGCTTAGAGAATTTCAACCCATTTTTTTTAATTTTACAATTTTATTTAACGTTTCATCCCCCTGTCTGCAACTCGTTGGGGTTATTCCCGATGATAAAATGACCCAGCTAATTTTGTGCGACTTAGATGCTTGATAATCAATAGCTTGACGTAAAAAAATCCGGGAGAATAGCACTACTTGTTTTTAGACGATTTTTTCATATACTTCATCGTTCACTTTCAAAAGTTTTTTTGCAATAACAATTGTTTTTAACAATTTTTTACAGCAAAGCGGGACTTTTTCTCAAAGTACTCCACCAAACGAAGAAAACGGCTCCCGGATGTTTACTCTACTCCTAAAATTCTAGGGGATATTAATTTTTGAAAATGGACCTTCGATTTGGCCCTCTGTGACCGTCCACTACGAGTAAAACTTCCTGAGCTAACAGATCTGGTTACCTGGTAGTCGACCTGGTGCTACCTGGGGTAAGATCTACTATCTCACCATCAACTGCGAGTGAAATTTCCTGGGGAAATCATCTCCGAGGCGTACGTATCACCAGGGGCACCAGGTGTCCGCCCTGACCCATCCGAACTCGAAACTTCCAGGGGAAATCCTCTCTAAGGCGTAAGTATCGCCGGGTACACCAGGTGTGCGCCCTGACCCTTCCGGAGTCAAAACTTCCTGGGGAAATCATCTCCAAGGCGTAAGTATAGCCAGGTGCTCACCCTGATTCCTCCGGAGCCGAAACTTCCTGGGGAAATCATCTCCGAGGCGTAAGTATCGCCAGGGGCACCAGGTGTCCGCCCTGATCCCTCCGGAGTCAAAACCTCCTGGGGAAATCCTCTCTAAGGCGTAAGTATCACCAGGTGCACCAGGTGCTCACCTTGATGCCTCCGGAGTCAAAACTTCCTAGGGAAATCATCTCCAAGGCGTAAGTATCGCCAGGTGCACCAGGTGCTCGCCCTGATGCCTCCGGAGTCAAAACTTCCTGGGGAAATCATCTCCAAAGCGTAAGTATCACCAGGTGCACCAGATGTCCTTCTTGACTCCTTCGTTTTCGAAATCGTTGTAATGCCGAGGATTTCGCCGAGGATTTCACCGCAAAAAGCGAGGAATTCACCGATGAATTCATTGCTGATATCACCGAGGATACTTGCGATGGGGTTTGCTCATCATTCGGTACCAGAAAGCGATTTCCAAAGTTTCTGTAATCGATGATCCAAAAAAACTTATCCAACCCTGAGAGGAGGACCCGCTAGGACTAGACATTTGGGTCACTTCTTTGGGTTTTTAACTAATTTTCAAACAATTTGTGTTCAAAACCTGAGCCAAAAGCGAGAGTGTCAAGGGTTTGCTAAGGGTTAGCTCATACTTTTCCAGCGTCGAGTGTAATGTTTTTTTCAACTCAAAGCAAGGGGTTCAAACTTCCTGTTTGGGAAAAATCAGAAAGTTTGAATTTTCTGCACCGTGTGTGAAAAATAAATTTTATAGAGTTAGGAAGTTTTTTTAATCACAATTTTAATGTTTAGAAGGACTATAATTGATGCATTTATCGCAACGTAATCAAAGTTTTTGCGCGCCCGCGGAGATCTAGAGTTTTGTGCGCACGCGGAACATCATAAGTCTTGCGCGCACGCGGAGATCGGAAGTTTTTGCGCGCACGCGGAACATCATAAGTCTTGCGCGCACGCGGAGATCTAGAGTTTTGCGCGCACGCGGAGATTTTAAGTTTTTGCGCGTACGTGGAGATCGGAAGTTTTTGCGCGCACGCGGAGATCGGAAGTTTTTGCGCGCACGCGGAGATCGGAAGTTTTTGCGCGCACGCGGAGATCTTAAGTTTTTGCGCGCACGCGGAGATCGGAAGTTTTTGCGCGCACGCGGAGATCTTAAGTTTTTGCGCGTACGCGGAACATCATAAGTTTTGCGCGCACGCGGAGATTTTAAGTTTTTGCGCGTACGCGGAGATCTTAAGTTTTTGCGCGCACGCGGAGTACCTAAGTTTGCGCGCACGCGGGATAATTTAGTTTGCGCGTACGCGGAACACCTAAGTTGCGCGTACGCGCAAATTATTGTTTGAAAAAGTCAGTTTGCGCGTACGCGGAGACTCCTCCGTACGCGGAGACGCGCACGCGTACGCGGAAGGTGCCGTCCAGACAGACTCTTTTTTATAACCGTCCAAAATTCCACTTTAATGAAATTTTTTATCAAAATTGACTGACTTAATTGCATATTTTTTTTAACAAGTTAAATTTTTGGATTTGTCTGAAAAATCTTAAATTTACTATTCTTGGAGTTTTAAGGACTTCTAGATAATTTTAAGGCTATTTTTATTTTACCGAAATAGACTCTCTAAAACGCATTTGTTAGCGAGTTATCGCAAAAACAAGTTTGAGCCACCTCTACCAGACCCAAATCGAATTTATCTTTCTCTGCAACTCAGCATATATCTTTTCAAAACTGTTTCCTAGATTCTTCATGAAGTTACAGGTATATAATCAAATGATTTTTTTATAAACAGTTCAAAATTTCGGATTTAATGAGATTTTTTATCAAAATTGACTGACTTGATTGTACATTTTTTTTAACCAGTTAAACTCCCGAATCTGCCAGGAAAATTTCACATTTACTATTGTTAGAGTTTTGAGGATTTCTAGATGATTTTAAGGCTATTTTTATTTAACCGAGAAACACCCTCTCAAACGCATTTGTTAGCGAGTTATCGCAAAAACAAGTTTGAGTCAGCTTTATCAGACCCAAATCGAATTTATCTTTCTCCACATCTCAGCATATATCTTTTCCAAGCTGTTTCCTAGATTCTTCATGAAGTTACATGTATAATATCTAATGATTATTTTATAAACAATTCAAAATTTCTGCTTTAATGAAATTTTTCATCAAAATTGACTGACTTGATTGCACGGTTTCAACAAGTTAAACTCTCGAATCTAACAGCAAAATTTTACATTTACTTTTGTTAGAGTTTTTGGGATTCCTAGATTATTTTAAGGCTATTTTTATATGACCAAAAAACCCCCTCTAAACCGCATTTGTTCGAGAGTTATCGCAACAAGTTTGAGCCAGCACTACCAGACCCAAATCAAATTTATCTTTCTCCGCAACTCAGCATATATCATTTCAAAGCTGTTTCCTGGAGTTTTCATGAAGTAACGGGTATAATATCTAATGATTTTTTTTATAAAGAGTCCGAAATTTCCGCTTTAATGTAATTTTTTATCAAAATGGACTGACTTGATTCTACGTTTTGTTTAACAAGGTAAACTCTCGAATCTGTCAGCAGACTCGAATTCAGTATATATTTTTCCGCAAGTCAGCATACATCTTTTAAAACTCTTTCCTAGATACTTCATGAAGTTACTGTTATAATATCTATTGGGAAATGGGGGTTAATTTAATTAATAAAACACAGAATTTAGGGTGAAAATCAAAATATCAAAACAAAGTCTTTATTGCACCCTAAGTTTGGCACAAGGAAGGACACGACTGCTCTAAAGGAGCAACTCGACAAGACTAACTGAGGCGTGGGACGCTTACAGCACACAGAGAGACGCAGATTTCTCTCTACATCTGGCATGCACATTTTTCAGGAATTAGAAAACTACGCTGTAGCAACAGCATCCCGAAAATTGCGTTTTAACGACGTACTTGCAGCTGCGCCGCCCGACTTAAGTACGGGCCGGCCGCCTCTGCAAGGTTGCCGATCACACCTACAAAACTTCACTCCTTGTGCGTAGAATACTCACAACGACGAGTGATTTTTGAAACAGAAAATTCATCCATAAAATACATGAATTCCAACACGCCCCCTCAAAAATCAATCGGCGTTAATAATCCAACCATCACCAAAAATAATCCTCCTTGTGCCTTTCTGGGAAAAATACATATGGTCCACTATACGTGCAAGGGTTAGGGAAACCCAGTAAAAGACCCAACCAGACCATTTCATAAAAACATCAATAATATTTGCGGTAGCAATATATACACAATTCTTTCCAAATATCTAACGGTCAATACCATATTATACAATCGATCATTATTTCTTAAATCATAAAATTATCTTCATTTCAGCTTCATCAGAGCTGAAAAATTTCCAACCAGAAGTCAGCAGTGGTGTAGTACATACATCAGCTACCCAGTAACCTGTAGGGACATACAAAACTTAAAGCAATTCTTTACAAACCACTCTCTATGAAAATTTGGTACTCGTAATATGTTTACCATCATTAATGGTTGAAAAATCAGTCGTCTTACTCACGACATCATCCATAAAAAAACTTCAATCCACCCGAATTCAAAATCACTGTCAATCATTCAAACAAATCATGAACTAAACAAAATTCATAGAATTCTAAATAATTTTATAGAATAAAAATTAATCTAGAAAGTCTCAAAAAAAATTAATTCATCAAATAATTCTAACTCATTAGAAAAATCAATTCATCAAAAGATTAATTCAAAAAAATTAGTCAAGAAGATAAAAAAAATTAAACATACTGAATCTCTAAGTAAAAACCGGGTATACATTCTCACCTCGAAGAAGTGATACCCTGAAATTCAAGATACAAAAATCATTCTCAAAGCAATAAAATTAGCAAATAGTCTCAAAAAAATAAATTCATCAATGAATTCAATTTCATTGTCTGCAATCAAAATCAACCAGATTGTAACATATAGTACCACGTAAAAATTTCATTTACGTCTTCCATGCAAAACAAACCAATTCATCAAAGAGAGTTTTCGAAGAAATTGCATTTCTTTCCCACCATCAATGCCTAAAAAAAATTTCAAAAAAAATTTGATAATATGTTTCAACAACTATTGGTTATTCAAATTAATCTCGCTTCAATTATAAAAAAAAAACTTTCAAAGTTTCTTCCCACTGTAGCTTTCGTAAAAAAATATAAAACAACGTCTCATAGTTTACTAAAGTTTACTCACAGTTTCATCCAAATCACAGATCCCACCGCCATCATCATTAATCCCTTCCGGGATGAAGCACATGATTATCTTTATCAATGTGCTTTCCAAAATGCGGTCCCATCATCATGAATGGATACAATCAGTCACATCAAAATAATAAAATATCTTTGCATAAAAATAAGGGGTGAGACGTGTTTTTCACATTACAACTAGTCAAAAAAAAATTCAGTGTTTTTAGTAGTAAAAATTTGCAACTAACATTTTCATCATCATGGACCTTGGAAGCAACGTCCAAGTATATCACAAACTCCATGTAAACTTCATCAGTGATTGCTTGCTATCATTTTTCAAATGACATATTATCCATTTCATCTTTGCTAAAAAACAAAGGATATGCGACCATCTCAGTTTGCGCTTTTACAAAAAAAAACTTTCTATACCTCAATTTCTTCATAAGAAACGGGTAAACTGTCATTCTGCCGAAGCTCCAACACTTACATTGCGCCCTTCTAGAGGTAAGGATTTACAGACTTTCATGCTGACCAAATCCACGGGGACAATCAAACAAAACAGTTATCACACTTTAAACTCATTTCTGAGAACCATGGTTATTATACTTCAAACTCATTTTTGAGAATCATGGTTATTATACATAGGAACAATCCTCATCAATTTCAAACTATCGGTTTGACGAACCGATAAGTGATAACTTTCCCCTCTTTCATTAAAATTCATCTCATCCATCAGTAGCTAACTGTTGTCGTCGCAATCGTAGTGCAGTATCTTTTACTTGAGCTTCGGAATTCTCACAATTAAACATCAATTTGGCAACAACATCATAAAAACTCGATAATAATCTCGCAACACAACATTGTGCGATCCATCATATTTACGGTACAAAACCATCCTCTTATTATCGATTGCTTCAGAATAACAGAAGCGCAAACTACAAAAATATCGCTTAATGCAAGCTTTTGGTTAAAATTTCTGTAATGGCAATGAAGCCAACTTGCTTACAAAACAAGTATTTCAAAACAATCTCCAAAAAAAATTAACCAAATAAAATATTCCAAGCGACTATCCTTCAAATTCCAATAACTATCAAGTTTCCACATGATAAAAAAAAACTTTCTCAAATAGAATTCAAATATCATTGCAAATTTTTACCACATCAATTAATAAAAGTTCAAACCATCTTAAGCTGATTCATCCAAATAAAATTCCAATTAAATTCAAAAAAATTTAATAAACAACTTAGGTTTGAATGTCTTACATATCATTGTATCTCAAATTTACAGCATTCGAGATTTACAAGTCTCCATGGTAACGACAAAGGAATCAAACATACAAAAAATTTCCGCATGTATACGTTACCCATCATTAAGATCTTACCATAGTGCTGCGCCACAGCACTGCAGTGTGCTATGCGTATACCTTACGGAGCTTAGATCTCCATAGTATACCTGCACGCTCCTTCCCTTTCTGAAAATGACGCCGCCCGGCAGACTGTATCCAAGCTGCTGCGAGCGGCTCGACGCTCGGGGATTTCCCGGTGGCGCGTCGGCGTCGTTTCTTGGGGCACGACAATTTTTGATACATCTTCGATGATATCCTCGCTTCTTACGTCGCCGGAACTTTTCATCTTCAAATTATCACAAACTGTCTCTTCGTCCTTCCTTCACACAAAATCTCACAAGTCCAAAAAAAAAACTGAACAAACAAACAGCCAATACTTCTGTGTAATTAAATTTAATTTAAAAACTTCACTACACTAAGCGTGAGCTGGGCCCATAACCTATTGGGAAATGGGGGTTAATTTAATTAATAAAACACAGAATTTAGGGTGAAAATCAAAATATCAAAACAAAGTCTTTATTGCACCCTAAGTTTGGCACAAGGAAGGACACGACTGCTCTAAAGGAGCAACTCGACAAGACTAACTGAGGCGTGGGACGCTTACAGCACACAGAGAGACGCAGATTTCTCTCTACATCTGGCATGCACATTTTTCAGGAATTAGAAAACTACGCTGTAGCAACAGCATCCCGAAAATTGCGTTTTAACGACATACTTGCAGCTGCGCCGCCCGACTTAAGTACGGGCCAGCCGCCTCTGCAAGGTTGCCGATCACACCTACAAAACTTCACTCCTTGTGCGTAGAATACTCACAACGACGAGTGATTTTTGAAACAGAAAATTCATCCATAAAATACATGAATTCCAACAATATCTAATGATTGTTTTATAAACAGTCAAAAATTTCTGCTTTGTTGAAATTTTTCATCAAAATTGACTGACTTGATTGCACGTTTTTTTTAACAAGTTGAACTCCCGAATCTGCCAGCAAAATTTTACAATTACTAGTGTAAGAGTTTTTAAGATTTCGAGATGATTTAAAGGCTATTTTTAAACTACGGAAAAACACCCTCTAAAACGCATTTAATAGCGAGTTATCGCTAAAAAAAGTTTGAGCCAGCTCTACCAGACCCAAATTGAATTTATCTTTCTCCGCAACTCAGCATATATCATTTCAAAGCTGTTTCCTAGATTTTTCATGAAGTTACAGGTATAATATCCAATGATTTTTTTATAACCGTCCAAAATTCCACTTTCATGAAATTTTTTATCAAAATTGACTGACTTGAGTGTACGTTTTTTTTCAAAAAGTTAAACTCCCGAATCTGTCAGCAGACCCGAATTCAGTATATATTTCTCCGCAAGTCAGCATACATCTTTGAAAGCTCTTTCATAGATTCTTCATGAAGTTACAGGTATAATATCAAATTATTTTTTTAAAAACAGTCCCAAATTTCCGCTTTAATGAAATTTTTTATCAAAATTGACTGACTTAATTGCATATTTTTTTAACATGTTAAACTTTTGAATCTGTCAGAAAAATCTTACATTAACTATTGTTAGAGTTTTTAGGAGGTCTAGATAATTTTAAGGCTATTTTTATTATACCGAAAAACACCCTCTAAAACGCATTTGTTAGCGAGTTATCGAAAAAACAAGTTTGAGCCAGCTCTATCAGACCCAAATCGAATTTATCTTTCCCCGCATCTCAGCATATATCTTTTCCAAGCTGTTTCCTAGATTCTTCATGAAGTTACATGTATAATATCTAATGATTATTTTATAAACAATTCAAAATTTCTGCTTTAATGAAATTTTTCATCAAAATTGACTGACTTGGTTCCACGTTTTTTTTAAAAAGTTAAACTCCCGAATCTGCCAGCAAAATTTTACGATTACTATTGTTGGAGTTTTTAGGACTTCTAGATAATTTTAAGGCTATTTTTATTTTACCGAAAAACACCCTCTAAAACGCATTTGTTAGCGAGTTATCGAAAAACAAGTTTGAGCCAGCTCTACCTGACGCAAATCGAATTTATCTTTCTCCGAAAGTCAGCATCTATCTTTTCAAAGCTGTTTCCTAGATTCTTCATGAAGTGACAGTTATAATATCTAATGATTCTTTATAAACAGTCAAAAATTTCTGCTTTAATGAAATTTTTCATCAAAATTGACTCACTTGATTCTACGTTTTGTTTAACAAGTTAAACTCCCGAATCTGTGAGCAGACCTGAATGCAGTATATATTTCTCCGCAAGTCAGCATACATCTTTTGAATTCTGTGCTAGATTCTTCATGAAGTTACAGGTATAATATCCAATGATTTTTTTATAACCGTCCAAAATTCCACCATAATGAAATTTTTTATCAAAATTGACTGACTTAATTGTACATTTTTTTTAACAAGTTAAACTCCCGAATCTGCCAGCAAAATTTCACATCTACTATTGTTAGAGTTTTGAGGATTTCTAGATGATTTTAAGGCTGTTTTTATCTAACCGAGAAACACAATCTCAAACGCATTTGTTAGCGAGATATCGCAAAAACTAGTTTGAGCCAGCTCTACCAGTTCCAAATCGAATTTATATTTCTCTGCAACTCAGCATATATCTTTTCGAAGCTATTTCATAGATTCTTCATGAAGTTACAGGTATAATATCTAATGATTATTTTATTAACAATTCAAAATTTCTGCTTTAATGAAATTTTTCATCAAAATTGACTGACTTGATTGCACGGTTTCAAAAAGTTAAACTCTCGAATCTAACAGCAAAATTTTACGTTTACTTTTGTTAGAGTTTTTGGGATTTCTAGATTATTTTAAGGCTATTTTTATATGACCAAAAAACACCCTCTAAACCGCATTTGTTAGAGAGTTATCGCAAAAACAAGTTTGAGCCAGCACTTCCAGACCCAAATCAAATTTATCTTTCTCCGCAACTCAGCATATATCATTTCAAAGCTGTTTCCTGGATTTTTCATGAAGTTACGGGTATCATATCTAATGATTTTTTTTATAAAGAGTCCGAAATTTCCGCTTTAATGTAATTTTTTATCAAAATGGACTGACTTGATTCTACGTTTTTTTTAACAAGTTGAACTCCCGAATCTGCCAGCAAATTTTTACATTTACTATTGTTAGAGTTTTTTGGATGTCTAGATGATTTTAAGGCTATTTTTATATTACCGAAAAACACCCTCTAAAACGCATTTGTTAGCGAGTTATCGCAAAAACTAGTTTGAGCCTGCTCTACCAGTTCCAAATCGAATTTATATTTCTCTGCAACTCAGCATATATCTTTTCGAAGCTATTTCCTAGATTCTTCATGAAGTTACAGGTATAATATCGAATGATTTTTTTTATAAACAGTCCAAAATTTCCACTCTAATGTAATTTTTTATCAAAATCGACTGACTTGATTGTACGTTTGGTTTAACAAGTTAAACTCACGAATCTGTCAGCAAAATCAAAGCCAGCGGTAGCTGGCTTGGGGAGATTTTTTTCCCGCCAAAATAGTAGCCGGCTGCCGTGCTTTATTTACAGCTACTGGAGCTACCTTAACCCTACTAACCACAATTAATCAATTATTTAAAAATTAAAACACGTTACCTGCATCATTAAACCTCTAGACTACGCCTACTTTTCACTACCGAAGAGATGAGGATTGTTTTCGAAGCTTATATTTTTTTAATTTTCTTATTTTTTAATTCGCGTTTTTGAAATCGGCCTTTTTTTTGGACTTTCCATCCATCAACGTTCGATCGGGGATCGGCACCTCCCAACATTTTCAACAGATGGCGCTATCATGATTTTTTTAATTTTTTAAAAAAATAAAATTAATTAACGTTTATAAAAACTTGTTTTCATAAATAAAAAGATGAAAAAAAAAAAAAAATTAAATGATAATTAATAAAAATTAGAATTAACCTTTGAACGATAAAAGACACTGGTAACTGGCTTGGTTAGAGAACAATCATCAGTGTCGGAGTAAAATCAGAGAGCAAAAGAAAATATGTATTTTAAAAGAGGTAGTTGTAAACATTCTTACAAAGTAACATGTTCAATAGCACACGTAGGAAATAATTTAAATAATGGGCACTACGTGAGCATTTTACGACAAAAAAAGAGTTGGATAGAAGTAAGCGACGAAAATATTATAAAAAAACCTTGGCTAACTAATGCTAAAGGTTTTTATAAATTTAAACTAGAAAAAAAAAAAAAAAAAATTAGAAAAATAACAAATAGATAATTATCAAAAAATTATCAAACAAAAAAAAGTGATATCCCACAAAAAACCTTACAAAGGTAAACAAACGTGGGGAGATTTTTTTAATGAATAGATTTAACAAAAAATAGTGATATCATTAGATAGATTTTATAAGGTAGAATTTTTGATAACATGTCATATTAATAACAGAATTTAAAAATTAATTGCTGTAACAAATTTAAGAAAAAAAAATAATTATTTCAAAAAGTTATAAAAAAATTATTTTAATGAGTTGTGTATTTAAATTTAAAAAATAAATTGAAATCAATATTCATAAAATCTGCCAACGAAGATAAAGTTAATAAATTTTCTTCTGAATATGAACTTCGTGGGCAGATTTTATGAATATTGATTTCAATTTATTTTTTAAATTTAAATACACAACTCATTAAAATAATTTTTTTATAACTTTTTGAAATAATTATTTTTTTTTCTTAAATTTGTTACAGCAATTAATTTTTAAATTCTGTTATTAATATGACATGTTATCAAAAATTCTACCTTATAAAATCTATCTAATGATATCACTATTTTTTGTTAAATCTATTCATTAAAAAAATCTCCCCACGTTTGTTTACCTTTGTAAGGTTTTTTGTGGGATTTTACATTTACTATAGTTAGAGTTTTGAGGATGTCAAGATGATTTTAAGGCTATTTTCATTTTACCGAAAAACACCCTCTAAAACGCTTTTGTTAGCGAGTTATCGCAAAAACAAGTTTGAGCAGGCTCTACCAGACCAAAACGAATTTATCTTTCACCGCAACTCAGTATATATCTTTTTAAAGCTCTTTCCTAGATTCTTCATGAAGTTAAAGGTATAATATCTCATGATTCGTTTATAAACAGTCCAAAATTTCTGCTTAAATGAAATTTTTCATCAAAATTGACTGACTTGATTGCACGTTTTTTTTAACAAGTTAAACTCACGAATTTGTCAGCAAAATTTTACATTTACTATTGTTAGAGTTTTTTGGATGTCTAGATGATTTTAAGGCTATTTTTATATTACCGAAAAACAACCTCTAAAACGCATTTGTTAGCGAGTTATCGCTAAAACAAATTTGAGCCATCTCTACCAGACCCAAATCGAATTTATCTTTCTTCGCAACTCAGCATATATCTTCTCAAAGCTGTTTTCTAGATTTTTCATGAAGTTACAGGTATACTATCTAATGATCTTTTTATAAACAGCCCGAAATTTCCACTTTAATGAAATTTTTTATCAAAATTGACTGACTTGATGGTACGTTTTGTTTAACAAGTTAAACTCCCGAGTCTGTGAGCAAAATTTTACATTTACTATTGATAAGGTTTTTAGGATGTCTAGATAATTTTAAGGCTATTTTTATTTTACCGAAAAACACCCTCTATAACGCATTTGTTAGCGAGTTATCGCAAAAACTAGTTTGAGCCAGCTCTACCAGTTCCAAATCGAATTTATATTTCTCTGCAACTCAGCATATATCTTTTCGAAGCTGTTTTCTAGATTTTTCATGAAGTTACAGGTATAATATCTAATGATCTTTTTATAAACAGCCCGAAATTTCCACTTTAATGAAATTTTTTATCAACATGGACTGACTTGATGGTACGTTTTGTTTAACAAGTTAAACTCCCGAGTCTGTGAGCAAAAATTTACAGTTACTATTGATAAGGTTTTTAGGATGTCTAGATAATTTTAAGGCTATTTTTATTTTACCGAAAAACACCCTCTAAAACGCATTTGTTAGCGAGTTATCGCAAAAACTAGTTTGAGCCAGCTCTACCAGTTCCAAATCGAATTTATATTTCTCTGCAACTCAGCATATATCTTTTCGAAGCTATTTCCGAGATTCTTCATGAAGTTACAGGTATAATATCGAATGATTTTTTTTTAAACAGTCCAAAATTTCCACTCTAATGTAATTTTTTATCAAAATCGACTGACTTGATTGTACGTTTGGTTTAACAAGTTAAACTCACGAATCTGTCAGCAAAATTTTACATTTACTATAGTTAGAGTTTTGAGGATGTCAAGATGATTTTAAGGCTATTTTCATTTTACCGAAAAACACCCTCTAAAACGCTTTTGTTAGCGAGTTATCTCAAAAACAAGTTTGAGCAGGCTCTACCAGACCAAAACGAATTTATCTTTCACCGCAACTCAGTATATATCTTTTTAAAGCTCTTTCCTAGATTCTTCATGAAGTTACAGGTATAATATCTCATGATTCGTTTATAAACAGTCCAAAATTTCTGCTTAAATGAAATTTTTCATCAAAATTGACTGACTTGATTGCACGTTTTTTTTAACAAGTTAAACTCACGAATTTGTCAGCAAAATTTTACATTTACTATTGTTAGAGTTTTTTGGATGTCTAGATAATTTTAAGGCTATTTTTATTTTACCGAAAAACACCCTCTATAACGCATTTGTTAGCGAGTTATCGCAAAAACTAGTTTGAGCCATCTCTACCAGACCCAAATCGAATTTATCTTTCTTCGCAACTCAGCATATATCTTTTCAAAGCTGTTTTCTAGATTTTTCATGAAGTTACAGGTATAATATCGAATGATTTTTTTTATAAACAGTCCAAAATTTCCACTCTAATGTAATTTTTTATCAAAATCGACTGACTTGATTGTACGTTTGGTTCAACAAGTTAAACTCACGAATCTGTCAGCAAAATTTTACATTTACTATAGTTAGAGTTTTTTGGATGTCTAGATGATTTTAAGGCTATTTTTATATTACCGAAAAACAACCTCTAAAACGCATTTGTTAGCGAGTTATCGCTAAAACAAATTTGAGCCATCTCTACCAGACCCAAATCGAATTTATCTTTCTTCGCAACTCAGCATATATCTTTTCAAAGCTGTTTTCTAGATTTTTCATGAAGTTACAGGTATAATATCTAATGATCTTTTTATAAACAGCCCGAAATTTCCACTTTAATGAAATTTTTTATCAACATTGACTGACTTGATGGTACGTTTTGTTTAACAAGTTAAACTCCCGAGTCTGTGAGCAAAAATTTACAGTTACTATTGATAAGGTTTTTAGGATGTCTAGATAATTTTAAGGCTATTTTTATTTTACCGAAAAACACCCTCTAAAACGCATTTGTTAGCGAGTTATCGCAAAAACTAGTTTGAGCCAGCTCTACCAGTTCCAAATCGAATTTATATTTCTCTGCAACTCAGCATATATCTTTTCGAAGCTATTTCCTAGATTCTTCATGAAGTTACAGGTATAATATCGAATGATTTTTTTTATAAACAGTCCAAAATTTCCACTCTAATGTAATTTTTTATCAAAATCGACTGACTTGATTGTACGTTTGGTTTAACAAGTTAAACTCACGAATCTGTCAGCAAAATTTTACATTTACTATAGTTAGAGTTTTGAGGATGTCAAGATGATTTTAAGGCTATTTTCATTTTACCGAAAAACACCCTCTAAAACGCTTTTGTTAGCGAGTTATCGCAAAAACAAGTTTGAGCAGGCTCTACCAGACCAAAACGAATTTATCTTTCACCGCAACTCAGTATATATCTTTTTAAAGCTCTTTCCTAGATTCTTCATGAAGTTACAGGTATAATATCTCATGATTCGTTTATAAACAGTCCAAAATTTCTGCTTAAATGAAATTTTTCATCAAAATTGACTGACTTGATTGCACGTTTTTTTTAACAAGTTAAACTCACGAATTTGTCAGCAAAGTTTTACATTTACTATTGTTAGAGTTTTTTGGATGTCTAGATGATTTTAAGGCTATTTTTATATTACCGAAAAACAACCTCTAAAACGCATTTGTTAGCGAGTTATCGCTAAAACAAATTTGAGCCATCTCTACCAGACCCAAATCGAATTTATCTTTCTTCGCAACTCAGCATATATCTTTTCAAAGCTGTTTTCTAGATTTTTCATGAAGTTACAGGTATAATATCTAATGATCTTTTTATAAACAGCCCGAAATTTCCACTTTAATGAAATTTTTTATCAACATTGACTGACTTGATGGTACGTTTTGTTTAACAAGTTAAACTCCCGAGTCTGTGAGCAAAAATTTACAGTTACTATTGATAAGGTTTTTAGGATGTCTAGATAATTTTAAGGCTATTTTTATTTTACCGAAAAACACCCTCTAAAACGCATTTGTTAGCGAGTTATCGCAAAAACTAGTTTGAGCCAGCTCTACCAGTTCCAAATCGAATTTATATTTCTCTGCAACTCAGCATATATCTTTTCGAAGCTATTTCCTAGATTCTTCATGAAGTTACAGGTATAATATCGAATGATTTTTTTTATAAACAGTCCAAAATTTCCACTCTAATGTAATTTTTTATCAAAATCGACTGACTTGATTGTACGTTTGGTTTAACAAGTTAAACTCACGAATCTGTCAGCAAAATTTTACATTTACTATAGTTAGAGTTTTGAGGATGTCAAGATGATTTTAAGGCTATTTTCATTTTACCGAAAAACACCCTCTAAAACGCTTTTGTTAGCGAGTTATCGCAAAAACAAGTTTGAGCAGGCTCTACCAGACCAAAACGAATTTATCTTTCACCGCAACTCAGTATATATCTTTTTAAAGCTCTTTCCTAGATTCTTCATGAAGTTACAGGTATAATATCTCATGATTCGTTTATAAACAGTCCAAAATTTCTGCTTAAATGAAATTTTTCATCAAAATTGACTGACTTGATTGCACGTTTTTTTTAACAAGTTAAACTCACGAATTTGTCAGCAAAGTTTTACATTTACTATTGTTAGAGTTTTTTGGATGTCTAGATGATTTTAAGGCTATTTTTATATTACCGAAAAACAACCTCTAAAACGCATTTGTTAGCGAGTTATCGCTAAAACAAATTTGAGCCATCTCTACCAGACCCAAATCGAATTTATCTTTCTTCGCAACTCAGCATATATCTTTTCAAAGCTGTTTTCTAGATTTTTCATGAAGTTACAGGTATAATATCTAATGATCTTTTTATAAACAGCCCGAAATTTCCACTTTAATGAAATTTTTTATCAACATTGACTGACTTGATGGTACGTTTTGTTTAACAAGTTAAACTCCCGAGTCTGTGAGCAAAAATTTACAGTTACTATTGATAAGGTTTTTAGGATGTCTAGATAATTTTAAGGCTATTTTTATTTTACCGAAAAACACCCTCTAAAACGCATTTGTTAGCGAGTTATCGCAAAAACTAGTTTGAGCCAGCTCTACCAGTTCCAAATCGAATTTATATTCCTCTGCAACTCAGCATATATCTTTTCGAAGCTATTTCCTAGGTTCTTCATGAAGTTACAGGTATAATATCGAATGATTTTTTTTATAAACAGTCCAAAATTTCCACTCTAATGTAATTTTTTATCAAAATCGACTGACTTGATTGTACGTTTGGTTTAACAAGTTAAACTCACGAATCTGTCAGCAAAATTTTACATTTACTATACTTAGAGTTTTGAGGATGTCAAGATGATTTTAAGGCTATTTTTATATTACCGAAGAACAACCTCTAAAACGCATTTGTTAGCGAGTTATCGCTAAAACAAATTTGAGCCAGCTCTACCAGACCCAAATCGAATTTATCTTTCTTCGCAACTCAGTATATATCTTTTTAAAGCTCTTTCCTAGATTCTTCATGAAGTTACAGGTATAATATCTCATGATTCGTTTATAAACAGTCCAAAATTTCTGCTTAAATGAAATTTTTCATCAAAATTGACTGACTTGATTGCACGTTTTTTTTAACAAGTTAAACTCACGAATTTGTCAGCAAAGTTTTACATTTACTATTGTTAGAGTTTTTTGGATGTCTAGATGATTTTAAGGCTATTTTTATATTACCGAAAAACAACCTCTAAAACGCATTTGTTAGCGAGTTATCGCTAAAACAAATTTGAGCCATCTCTACCAGACCCAAATCGAATTTATCTTTCTTCGCAACTCAGCATATATCTTTTCAAAGCTGTTTTCTAGATTTTTCATGAAGTTACAGGTATAATATCTAATGATCTTTTTATAAACAGCCCGAAATTTCCACTTTAATGAAATTTTTTATCAACATTGACTGACTTGATGGTACGTTTTGTTTAACAAGTTAAACTCCCGAGTCTGTGAGCAAAAATTTACAGTTACTATTAATAAGGTTTTTAGGATGTCTAGATAATTTTAAGGCTATTTTTATTTTACCGAAAAACACCCTCTAAAACGCATTTGTTAGCGAGTTATCGCAAAAACTAGTTTGAGCCAGCTCTACCAGTTCCAAATCGAATTTATATTTCTCTGCAACTCAGCATATATCTTTTCGAAGCTATTTCCTAGATTCTTCATGAAGTTACAGGTATAATATCGAATGATTTTTTTTATAAACAGTCCAAAATTTCCACTCTAATGTAATTTTTTATCAAAATCGACTGACTTGATTGTACGTTTGGTTTAACAAGTTAAACTCACGAATCTGTCAGCAAAATTTTACATTTACTATAGTTAGAGTTTTGAGGATGTCAAGATGATTTTAAGGCTATTTTCATTTTACCGAAAAACACCCTCTAAAACGCTTTTGTTAGCGAGTTATCGCAAAAACAAGTTTGAGCAGGCTCTACCAGACCAAAACGAATTTATCTTTCACCGCAACTCAGTATATATCTTTTTAAAGCTCTTTCCTAGATTCTTCATGAAGTTACAGGTATAATATCTCATGATTCGTTTATAAACAGTCCAAAATTTCTGCTTAAATGAAATTTTTCATCAAAATTGACTGACTTGATTGCACGTTTTTTTTAACAAGTTAAACTCACGAATTTGTCAGCAAAGTTTTACATTTACTATTGTTAGAGTTTTTTGGATGTCTAGATGATTTTAAGGCTATTTTTATATTACCGAAAAACAACCTCTAAAACGCATTTGTTAGCGAGTTATCGCTAAAACAAATTTGAGCCATCTCTACCAGACCCAAATCGAATTTATCTTTCTTCGCAACTCAGCATATATCTTTTCAAAGCTGTTTTCTAGATTTTTCATGAAGTTACAGGTATAATATCTAATGATCTTTTTATAAACAGCCCGAAATTTCCACTTTAATGAAATTTTTTATCAACATTGACTGACTTGATGGTACGTTTTGTTTAACAAGTTAAACTCCCGAGTCTGTGAGCAAAAATTTACAGTTACTATTGATAAGGTTTTTAGGATGTCTAGATAATTTTAAGGCTATTTTTATTTTACCGAAAAACACCCTCTAAAACGCATTTGTTAGCGAGTTATCGCAAAAACTAGTTTGAGCCAGCTCTACCAGTTCCAAATCGAATTTATATTCCTCTGCAACTCAGCATATATCTTTTCGAAGCTATTTCCTAGGTTCTTCATGAAGTTACAGGTATAATATCGAATGATTTTTTTTATAAACAGTCCAAAATTTCCACTCTAATGTAATTTTTTATCAAAATCGACTGACTTGATTGTACGTTTGGTTTAACAAGTTAAACTCACGAATCTGTCAGCAAAATTTTACATTTACTATACTTAGAGTTTTGAGGATGTCAAGATGATTTTAAGGCTATTTTTATATTACCGAAGAACAACCTCTAAAACGCATTTGTTAGCGAGTTATCGCTAAAACAAATTTGAGCCAGCTCTACCAGACCCAAATCGAATTTATCTTTCTTCGCAACTCAGCATATATCTTTTCAAAGCTGTTTTCTAGATTTTTCATGAAGTACCAGGTATAATATCTAATGATCTTTTTATAAACAGCCCGAAATTTCCACTGTAATGAAATTTTTTATCAAAATTGACTGACTTGATGGTACGTTTTGTTTAACAAGTTAAACTCCCGAGTCTGTGAGCAAAATTTTACATTTACTATTGATAAGGTTTTTAGGATGTCTAGATATTTTTAAGGCTATTTTTATTTTACCGAAAAACACCCTTTAAAACGCATTTGTTAGCGAGTTATCGCAAAAACAAGTTTGAGCAGGCTCTACCAGACCAAAACGAATTTATCTTTCTTCGCAACTCAGCATATATATTTTCAAAGCTGTTTTCTAGATTTTTCATGAAGTTACAGGTATAATATCTAATGATCTTTTTATAAACAGCCCGAAATTTCCACTCTAATGTAATTTTTTATCAAAATTGACTAACTTGATGGTACGTTTTGTTTAACAAGTTAAACTCCCGAGTCTGTGAGCAAAATTTTACATTTACTATTGATAAGGTTTTTAGGATGTCTAGATAATTTTAAGGCTATTTTTATTTTACCGAAAAACACCCTCTAAAACGCATTTGTTAGCGAGTTATCGAAAAACAAGTTTGAGCCAGCTCTACCAGATCAAAACGAATTTATCTTTCACCGCAACTCAGTATATATCTTTTTAAAGCTCTTTCCTAGATTCTTCATGAAGTTACAGGTAAAATATCTCATGATTCGTTTATAAACAGTCCAAAATTTCTGCTTAAATGAAATTTTTCATCAAAATTGACTGACTTGATTGCACGTTTTTTTTAACAAGTTAAACTCACGAATTTGTCAGCAAAATTTTACATTTACTATTGTTAGAGTTTTTTGGATGTCTAGATGATTTTAAGGCTATTTTTATATTACCGAAAAACAACCTCTAAAACGCTATTGTTAGCGAGTTATCGCAAAAACAAATTTGAGCCATCTCTACCAGACCCAAATCGAATTTATATTTCTCTGCAACTCAGCATATATCTTTTCGAAGCTATTTCCTAGATTCTTCATGAAGTTACAGGTATAATATCTAATGTTTTTTTTTATAAACAGTCCAAAATTTCCGCTTTAATGTAATTTTTTATAAAAATCGACTGACTTGATTGTACGTTTTGATTAACAAGTTAAACTCACGAATCTGTCAGCAAAATTTTACATTCACTATAGTTAGAGTTTTGAGGATGTCAAGATGATTTTAAGGCTATTTTCATTTTACCGAAAAACACCCTCTAAAACGCTTTTGTTAGCGAGTTATCGCAAAAACAAGTTTGAGCAGGCTCTACCAGATCCAAATCGAATTCATCTTTTTCCGCATCTCAGCATATATCTTTTCAAAGCTGTTTCCTAGATTTTTCATGAAGTTACAGGTATAATATCTAATGTTTTTTTTTATAAACAGTCCAAAATTTCCGCTTTAATGTAATTTTTTATAAAAATCGACTGACTTGATTGTACGTTTTGATTAACAAGTTAAACTCTCGAATCTGTCAGGAGACCCAAATTCAGTATATATTTCTCCGCAACTCCGTAAACAGTTCAAAATTTCTGCTTAAATGAAATTTTTCATCAAAATTGACTGACTTGATTGCACGGTTTCTACAAGTTAAACTCTCGAATCTAACAGCAAAATTTTACGTTTACTTTTGTTAGAGTTTTTGGGATTTCTAGATTATTTTAATGCTATTTTTATATGACCAAAAAACACCCTCTAAACCGCATTTGTTACAGAGTTATCGCAAAAACAAGTTTAAGCCAGCACTACCAGACCCAAATCGAATTTATCTTTCTCCGGAACTCAGCATATATCATTTCAAAGCTGTTTCCTAGATTTTTCATTAAGTTACGGGTATAATATCTAATGATTTTTTTTATTAACAGTCCGAAATTTCCGCTTCAATGCAATTTTTTATAAAAATCGACTGACTTGATTCTACGTTTGTTTAACAAGGTAAACTCTCGAATCTGTCAACAGACTCGAAATCAGTATATATTTCTCCGCAACTCAGCATATATCATTTCAAAGCTGTTTCCTGGATTTTTCATGAAGTTACGGGTATCATATCTAATGATTTTTTTTATAAACAGTCCAAAATTTCTGCTTTAATGAAATTTTTTATCAAAATCGACTGACTTGATTGTACGTTTTGTTTAACAAGTTAAACTCCCGAATCTGCCAGCAGAAATTTACGTTTACAATTGTTGAAGTTTTTAGGATTTCTAAATGATTTTAAGGCTATTTTTATACTACGGAAAAACACCCTCTAAAACGTATTTAATAGCGAGGTATCGCAAAAACAAGTTTGAGCCAGCTCTACCAGACCCAAACTGAATTTATCTTTCTCCGCACTCAGCATATATATTTCAAAGCTGTTGCCTAGATTTTTCATGAAGTTACAGGTATAATATCCAATGATTTTTTTATAACTGTCCAAAATTCCACTTGAATGAAATTTTTTATCAAAATTGACTGACTTAATTGCATATTTTTTTTAACAAGTTAAATTTTTGAATTTGTCTGAAAAATTTTACATTTACTATTGTTAGAGTTTTTACGATGTCTAGATGATTTTAAGGCTATTTTTAATTCACCGAAAAACACCCTCTTAAACGCATTTGTTAGCGAGTCATCGCAAAAACAAGTTTGAGCTCTACCAGACCCAAATCGAATTTATCTTTCTCCGCATCTCAGCATATATCTTTTCAAAGCTGTTTCCTAGATTTTTCATGAAGTTACAGGTATAATATCTAATGTTTTTTTGATAAACAGTCCAAAATTTCCGCTTTAATGTAATTTTTCATTAAAATTGACTGACTTGATTGTACTTTTTTTTTAACAAGTTAAACTCCCGAATCTGTCAGCAAAATTTTACATTTGCTATTGATAGGGTTTTTAGGATGACTAGATAACTTTAAACCTTAAAGTACACACCCAAATCCAGAACTGCCACATTGACAGTTATGTGGGGTATTTTACACCCCGTGTGTACTTTAAGGGTTAAGGCTATTTTTATTTTACCAAAAATCACCCTCTAAAACGCATTTGTTAGCGAGTTATAGCAAAAACTAGTTTGAGCCAGCTCTACCAGACCCAAATTGAATTTATCTTTCTCTGCAACTCAGCATAAATCTTTTCAAAGCTATTTCCTAGATTCTTCATGAAGTTACAGGCATAATATCTAATGATTTTTTTATAAACAGTCCGAAATTTCCACTTTAATGAAATTTGTTATCAAAATTGACTGACTTGATTGTACGTTTTGTTTATCAAGTTAAACTCCTGAATCACTCAGCAAAATTTTACATTTACTATTGTTAGAGTTTTGAGGATGTCTATATGATTTTAAGGCTATTTTTATTTTACCGAAAAACACCCTCTAAAACGCATTTGCTAGCGAGTTATCGCAAAAACAAGTTTGAGCTAGCTCTACCAGACCCAAATCCAATTTATCTTTCCCCGCAACTCAGCATTTATCTTTTTAAAGCTCTTTCCTAGATTCTTCATGAAGTTACAGGTATAATATCTCATGATTCGCTTATAAACAGTCCAAAATTTCTGCTTTGTTGAAATTTTTCATTAAAATTGACTGACTTGATTGAACGTTTTGTTTATCAAGTTAAACTCCTGAATCACTCAGTAAAATTTTACATTTACTATTGTTAGAGTTTTGAGGATGTCTAGATAATTTTAAGGCTATTTTTATTTTCCCGAATAACACCTTCTAAAACGCATTTGTTAGCGAGTTATTGCAAAAACAAGTTTGAGCCAGCTCTACCACACCCAAATTGGATTTATCTTTCTCCTCAACTCAGCATATATCTTTTCAAAGCTGTTTCCTAGATTCTTCACGAAGTAACAGGTATAATATCTAAGATTGTTTTATAAACAGTCCAAAATTTCTGCTTTAATGAAATTTTTTATCAAAATTGACTGACTTGATTCTACGTTTTGTTTAACACGTTTAACTTCCGAATCTATGAGCAGACTTGAATTCAGTATATATTTCTCCGCAAATCAGCATACATCTTTTAAAGCTCTTTCCTAGATACTTCATGAAGTTACAGTTATAATATCTAATGATTGTTTTATAAACAGTCCAAAATTTCTGCTTTAATGAAATTTTTTATCAAAATTGACTGACTTGATTCTACGTTTTGTTTAACAAGTTTAACTTCCGAATCTTTGAGCAGACCGGAATTCAGTATATATTTCTCCGCAAATCAGCATACATCTTTTAAAGCTCTTTCCTAGATACTTCATGAAGTTACAGTTATAATATCTAATGATTGTTTTATAAACAGTCCAAAATTTCTGATTAAATGAAATTTTTCATCAAAATTGACTGACTTGATTCTACGTTTTGTTTAACAAGTTAAACTCCTGAATCTTTGAGCAGACCTGAATTCAGTATATATTTCTCCGCAAATCAGCATACATCTTTTAAAGCTCGTTCCTAGATTCTTCATGAAGTTACAGGTATAATATCTAATGATTTTTTTATAAACAGTCCAAAATTTCCGCTTTAATGAAATTTTTTATCAATATTGACTGACTTAATTGCATAGTTTTTTTCAACAAGTTAAACTTTTGAATTTGTCAGAAAAATATTACATTTACTATTGTTAGAGTTTTTAGGACTTCTAGATAATTTTAAGGCTATTTTAATTTTACCGAAAAACACCCCACATTTGTTAGCGAGTTATCGAAAAAACAAGTTTGAGCCAGCTCTACCAAACCCAAATCGAATTTATCTTTCTCCGCAACTTAGCATATATCTTTTCAATGCGCGCCGTGGGGCCCGGAGGGTCCCCGGAAAGGCGCGCCATAAAATTTAGTTCCAAGCAAAAGACGATGTTTACATTTATGATATGTTTACATTTGCGTAAGTACTTCTCTGTGATTCGGTTATAATAAACCAGCTCAGTGTCTAATCAGTTGTTGTCCTGTCAGTTATTGTTGTTTTTGTCATTAAAATATGCCTTTGCATTTTACCAGAAGTCAAAAAGGTAAATCTTTATTACTGCATAAAGGTTTTCTTCATTTTTTCAAAAGAAAAAATAAAAATAATGTTGTGTGGAAATGTCTTGATAATGTTATTGATAATGTGTTGATTTGTAACGATAAAACATCTTAAGTATTAGTTAATCCTTTGACTAGTATATCAGATGAATTTTTTATTTTACTTAAAAAATATAAGATATTTTGTCTTTGGATATTTTATTTTCGGATATTTTGTCGGAATATTTTGTCCACCGGATATTGTGTCTTTGGATATTATATCATGGATTCCTTTTAAAGCTCTTTCCTAGATTCTCCATGAAGTTACAGGTATAATATCCAATCACTCTTTTATAAATAGTCGAAAAATTTCTGTTTCAACGAAATTTTCCATCAAAATTGACTGAGTTGATTGTATGTTTTTTTTATCAAGTTGACCTTTCGAATTTGTCAGAAAAATTTTACATTTATTATTGTTATAGTTTTTTTGGTCTTCTAGATGATTTTGAAGCTACACGGAGAGCAGACTTTGGTTCCAGCAGGGAGAGTCTGTAGGAGACACAGCTGAAAAAGTATGGTAGCCACTACTACAATTTTATACATTTTTGAAATGCCTTTTTTAGCCTTTAGAAGAGTAAAAAGCTCAAGTAAGTGAGATCACAAGATTCTTTGATATCAAATTTCATTTATAAGAATTTTTTCGATGATTTTAAAATTCATTTAATTGTTAAACAAAGTGTCGAAAAGTCAAGACTAAACTCACCCTCAAAAAGCAGACGCGCGCAAAATCAGAATCTGCATTATCGACACTGCCGATTGCTACGTCAGTTTAAAAATTTTTGATTGTGGCTACCATAATTTTCTACTGGTCGTTACTAAAAATGGTCTACTAGAATTACTTCGCTGTGGCTACTACAGACTCTCGTTGCTGTAACCAAAGTCTGCTCTCCGTGTATTTTTATTTTACCGAAAAACACTCCTTAAAATGCATTTGTTAGCAAGTTATCGCAAAAACAAGTTTGAGCCAACTCTACCAGACCCTATTTGAATTGATTTTTTTTCGCAACTCAGCATACATCTTTTAAAAGCTCTTTCCTAGATTCTCCATGAAGTTACAGGTATAATATCCAATCGTTCTTTCATAAACGGTCGAAAAATGACTGTTTTATAGAAATTTTCTAAAGAAATTGACTGACTAGGTTGTATAACTTTTGAGGAATTTAAAGCTATGAATGTATCGGGAAAATTTTACATTCATTATTCTTAAATGTTTTAGGACTTTAAATGATTTTAGGGCTATTTTTATTTGACCGATAAAGACCCTCTAAAACGCATTTGTTAGCGAGTTATCGCAAAAACAAGTTTGAGCCAGCTCTACCAGACCCTATTTGAATTGATTTTCTTTCGCAACTCAGCATACATCTTTTAAAAGCTCTTTCCTAGATTCTCCATGAAGTTACAGGTATAATATTCAATCGTTCTTTCATAAACGGTCGAAGAATTACTGTTTTATAGAACTTTTCTAAAGAAATTGACTGACTAGGTTGAATAACTTTTGAGGAATTTAAAGCTATGAATGTATCGGGAAAATTTTACATTCATTATTCTTAAATGTTTTAGGACTTTAAATGATTTTAGGGCTATTTTTATTTGACCGAAAAAGATCCTCTAAAACGCATTTGTTAGCGAGTTATCGCAAAATTAAGTCTGAGCCACCTCTACCAGGCCCAAATTGAGTATATCTTTCTCCGCAACTCAGCATACATCTTTCAAAGCTCTTCCCTAGATTCTTCATGAAGTTACAGGTATAAAATCTAATCACTCTTTCATAAACAGTTGAAAAATGATTGCTTTGATGAAATTTTCTATCAAAATTGGCTGATTCGATTGTATATTTTTTTACTATTTTAATCTTATGGATGTGTCAGGAAAATTTTACTTTTATTATTCTTAGAGTTTTTAGGACTTCTGAATGATTTTAGGGCTATTTTTATTTTACCGCAAAACACCCTCTCAAACGCATTTGAAAGGATCATCTCAAGTCCTTATTTAGTAAAAGAATAAAAAAGAAGGGTTTGGCGCTTGCCACTCCAAGTTTCTATTCAATTTTTCTCTTTCTTTACAAGTTGAAAATTATTTGAATGAAACTGAAAAAAAAAAGATTATTAGTACCCGAGGAAAAGATTTTTAGGGTCTTGACAAGCCCTTGTTACACGCTCGAGTGTGCATGCACGTAATGTCCTTGAAAGGACCGGGAATTACTTCCTGTTTTTACGGGCGGCGATCCCGTTCTGGAGTTCGTCGGCGTGGCCGACGATTCAAGGTTCGGAGTGCGTTTCGACGATCTTTGATCCGGTCCACCGGTCGCGCGTTGGAGACGAAGTAGCGAGCGCTGCTGGGTGACGGGAAGGGTGTATCGCTGTCCGGCTGCCGGGAGTTGGGTGAGGTCGCCGGTGTGGTTCGGTCTTCGAAGGGGTTGTCGGCGTCTGAAGCGTGCAGCTCGAGGATGTCCTCGTCGTCCTGCCGGTCTTGCACCTTGCAGTTTCCCGTAGCTTGAGTTCTTAGTTCGGGAAGGCCTTTCACTGAACGGGCGGCCTGGCGAGAAGGTAGTTGATTTACCTTCAGCGATCCCTGCTGCCGTGGTGACTTGCATGGCCTAATCCGGTAGTCAGCCCTGTTGTACGGTCGGCGGGGTCGGACCTCGCACCTTGGTGGCTCTTCACGTGGCGGTGCAGCCCGACTCGCCTGAGTAACTATCCGGACAACGCTTTTTACTTGGTAGTGTACTTCGGGGCTCGAACCGGTCACGGGAGACTCTTCCCCGTCGGTAGTTTAACGGGGGGTCCGTTTTGACGATGGGCTTGTCGAGGGGCTGACCCGGGGAGTCGGTCCTAAACGGGCCCACGCACTGACTCGTTCCAGGGAGGCCGAGTCCGCCGCTCGTCGGGCTGCGGACCGGGTGGCTCGGTCGAGGCATCTTTTGATGCGACGACGCGTCCGGTACCGATCTCTCTCCTTCTCCCTCTTTTGTTCTTGGCGGGCGCGGCGTAGGGATTCGTTGTCCCTTTCCTCGGCTCCTCGTCGTTTAGTCGGCTTTTCTAGCCAGAATTCCAGGATCAAGGAGGTGCCTGACGGACTTTGGGGTTGGTCCCTCTGGCGACGTCTCCGGGGTGAGTAGGTTGGCTAGGCGTAAGCAGATAACACGAGGTTTAATTTAAATTTATTTATTTACTCTTAGCCCTAGCTGGCGAGTACCGTGGCTCGTCTTACCAGCTGAAGTGGCTGGAAGCGTCTGCTTACGCGCGGCGTCGGATGCGCCTAACTTATTAACTCTCCGGCGCTGAGCCGCAGCCAATCGCGAGTTGACTGGGACCGCGGAGAGGGGGAACTGATATAAGGGGGAACTGAACTGTGCGCGAGTGTTTGGTGTATCAGCGGGTAACAATTGCCCCCTTTTTTGAACACTCGCGTACGGTTTGAGTTTTTTTTTTTTTTTCTTCCTTTTTTTACTTTAATTTTATGGTACTGCCAGTCTACATAGATTTTTTGTTCTTTTAACAAATTTTCTTATCATCTACAATATAATAATAAAATATTTAGAAAATATTACAAAGCTTAAAAAGTATTACCCAAAATTTTAACTTGTTCAATTTAAAAATGTAACTACATTAATCTAGAATTTTAAAATAAGCGTTGATCAATAAGAATTTATAGTAATAAATAAGAATCAGGATTACAAATGATCTCAAAATTTAAATTATTTATTCATCCTTCATCTTCAGTATTTTTTCTGCATTCAGGGTCGCAGATTGTATCTTGATTTTCTTCTGCTATCAGGAGCTCCAGGCTCCAGGCCAAAATGCGGAGTTTGGCTTTCTTCTGGGTGCAGTGGCTGCTGAGGGGATTGTACGGTGTCGACATCGGGGCAGTCGGACTGTGGTGCTGTTGCCGTTTCCGATGAAGAAGTTGTGTGAAGGGGAGCTAGGGAGGTCCCTACAACTTTACCAGGCGTGCAAAGAAGCTTGTCCTTGGTGGCCAGGTTGGAAATTGCTGGTGAGGGTGCGTCGGCAGTCCCTGCAGTGTTCCACTGATTTTGAGTTACTCCTGACACGGGGCGATCTTGAGAACGTGTTCTAGGAGCTGTTTTGATTTCGTTAAGGTGCACTTTGACAGTAGCTCCGCGTCGGCTTACCAGGTACATTTCAGGGCTGAGACGTTCTTCGACACGGAACGACCTTCGAATCGAGCGTTAAGTCCGGCTTGGACTTTCTTTTTGGCACTCGATAAAGTGTGGCACTTTAAAAACACCAGATCGCCTGCGGAATAGGATCGAGTTGGACTATTTTTACCGGCGTAGCGTTGCTGATACAGCTTTTGGTGCTCTTGGATTTTTTCGACTCTTTGTTGCCAATCCATGGACGGCGAAGTCTCTTGTTAAATTTTCCAAGCTCCTGGACGCTGGATATTTTTGCCGAGGAAAGCCCGGGCCAGGCTAACCCCTGTGGCCGCATTTTTTCGGCTTGAGCTGAAAAAGTATGCGTGCAATCCCGGTGTCCCATTTGCTGTGGCTTTTTTAGTATACGGTAAGTCGTAGGCCTTTTTTTAGCTCCTGATTTCGGCACTCCATTGGATTTGCTCGCGGTAGGTAAATTCCGGTTGTCCAGTACTCGCTTTCCCATCGCTCGTAAGCATCGCTCCAAGCGACGCTCTGAAACTGAGGACCGTTATCTGAGAGGACGGACCAGGGATACCCCCACCTGGAAAAAACTTCCTCTTCTGTTTTTTTAATTACAAGCTCCGCGTCAGATGACGGCAACGCGAACGCCTCGGGCCACCGTGAAAACAGATCTGTTATGACTAGCAAAAACTTGTTTTGTCGAGCGGTCCGTTGGTAGGGTCCCATCAGATCTATCGAGACGGTATCTCAGGGCTCCGTCGGCTGTCGTGGTCGGAGCTCGGGGTTTTTCTTGTACGAGTGCTTGATACAAGCGCAGAGATAGCATAGATGAACGTGCTTGGCTACATCTCGTCGCATTTTTGGCCAGTGAAAATGCTCTTGAATCGCACGCAGAGTCTCATCTTCACCAGGGTGTCCACTATAATTTGAGTCGTGAAATTCGAAAAGTACGCGCTGTCTGGCCTGCTTCGGTACAGCAACTTTCCAGGTTCCTTGCTCACTATGACGCTGCCATAGGATTTCGTTGTATACACAGTTTAAGCTCAGGTACTTCTCTTGTTGTAGATTTCGAATCGGGTTAGCTTGGATCCTTAAGCACTTCACGGCCTCTTGGCTAGTGTACGAATCTTCTTGTTGCGCTGGACGGATCTCGTCCAGCAGGGACTTGGCCTGAGCTATATAGGCTACCGGAACTTCATTTTCTTCGTAACGAGAGGGGAAAGAAGGCGGCACCATTCTTTCCACGTCGTCCAGTTCCTGGTGAGTCTCTTCCTGGGGCTGCCGAGAGAGAATGTCGGCAAGCTCGTTCGATTTACCCGCACAGTGTTCGACCGTGAAGCTGAACTCCTGCAGCAGTACGGACCACCTGTACAATTTGTCCCGTGAGTCCTTCATGCGGTCCAGCCACACCAGGCACTGGCTGTCAGTGTGGAGCACGAACGGCCGGTCTTCCAAGTATATGCGGAAACTCTTGACTGCCCAGATGATGGCCAGGCATTCCTGCTCGCTACAATGATATCAAGTCTCTGTTGGTCGAAATTTCGCGCTCGCGAAACTAATTATTCTTTTTTCGTTTTTGTCGTTGAGCTGGAAAAGTACGCAACCCATACCCACGGCACTGGCGTTGGTTTGTAAGTTAAACTTTAAATCTGGAAGCGGACGGTAGAGTGTCAATGGTTTTTTGAAAGCCTCTTTCGTTGCCTCGAAAGCATCTTGCGTCTCGTTGGTCCATCGAAGGCTTTTTTTACCTCGTAAGGCGCTAGTGAGTGGCGCCATGAGCGTAGCCAAGTCTTTGACGTATTCGTGCAGCCAATTACATCCACTGATGAACGACTCAAGCTGCTTCTTGGTCTGCGGTTGAGGGAATTCCACTAAGGATGTGCAGTACTTTGGTTTTGCTTCAAGCCCTTCCTTAGTGACCTTGAAGCCTAGATAGTCTTGCTCTGTTTTTCCAAAGCTACTTTTTTCAATTGAGCAGGTTAAATTATGAATATTGAGACGCTCCAAAACCAGAGCCAAGTCTTTCAAATGTTGAGGCCAATCCGGTGAAAAAACAATTACATCATCAAGGTGTTTTCGGCATATTTTCCACAAACCGTGCAGCACCACTGTCATGTATTGGTAGAAGGTACCAGGGCCTCCTTTGACCCCAAATGGCATGACACGAAAAACGTAGGTCCTTCCGTCTGGAGTGACAAAAGAGGTGTACTTTTTACTGTCCGGGTGCATCGGAATTTGCCAATATCCGCTTTTTAAATCGATTACTGTAAAGACCTTGGCGTCCGAGATGTCTCACAAGGTATCGGGTATGTTTGAAAATTTTTGAGGTGTATCTTCCGTTATAGAGTTAAGTTTTTTGTAATTGATGCAGAATCGATAAGAACCGTCGTTTTTCTTTGCCATTACAATTGGTGAACAATATGGTGAGGTACTGGGCTCGATGATACCTGCCGCGAGCATTTCTTGTGTCTGCTCTTCGATGGCTCTTTTTTTTTCTTCGGAGTAACGATAGCAAGGAAGGCGGAAAGGCTGCTCGTTGGTCATCTTTATTTCATGTTTTACCATCTTCGTTTGGCTTACGTGTCCATCCGGCTGTCCAAAAACGCCGGCGTGGGTTTTTACGAGCGCGTGAAAGGCTGGCTTAAATTCCGCTGGAAAACCCTCGGAGATTTGGCTTAAGTCTAGGTTATTTGGTATGGAACCCGATGTACGTGTGGCAATTAACGGTGCTGTCACCCTTTCTTTTTTTCCTATGTATAACACGTTACGCACGAAATCTATAACTCCTTCCTCTCGCCTGAGAAAGGGCAGCCCAAGGAGAAGTGGCTCTCGTAGTTTTTCTGTGATTGTGACTTCCATGGCATAAACAACATTTTGAATGGTGACAAACAGCTCGGCTGTTCCGACGATATTCATCGTAAAGCCATCCGCGGCAAGTTTGATAGAGGAGTGATCGGGTTTAATGATGACATTTTCTCGTAAAAGTTTTCTCTGTATATAATTCCTATTAGCTGCGGTGTCAATGACAGCCTTGATCTCTTTCTCTCCGAGACAGACGAGAATTCTGGGGAGAGAAAAAGAGTCAGCATAAATGCTGTTTACTTCCGGGCCTGAGGTGTCTCGACGGAGTCGGCCAGGGTTTTCCCCACCGAGCGCCCGTTTCCCGCTTGTTCTTCTTTTTTCTTTGCCAATTCCAGGCAGTCGCGGTGGAAATGGTACTCAGGACAGTGCCAGCATTTAGAAAGAGTTTTTTCTGCTTTTTGTTTCGATTCATTGGGTTTGGTCTTGGGTCGAGGCTTAGTTTGAACCTTTTGCTCCTCTTCGTCGTCTTTTTCGGCTTCCATGGACTTCGTCAGAAGTTCGGCGAAAGTTGCAAAAGTTTGGGCGCACAAGGTTTTCCGGAGACCAGGACGCAACAACCCTAGCAAGGTTGTCACGCGCGTATCTTCGGTCTCATCAGGGCGGAGACGCTGGTACAACATATATTTTTGGAATGTATCCAGCCGTATACACTAAAAGATCTCTCCGTAGCAGCAGTAGAGCAAGGTAAACTTAATAACGGAATCGCAACCTTGTTCAAAGTGGTGCGACGGCAAGCTCCTTTCCACCAGTCAAGAGGCGTCACTAGATTTACTCCACCTTTAACAGTTACACTTTCCCAAAAACCACTTTCAGCGCAGTACTCGATCAAGTCTTTGGTCACAGACTCTCCAGAAACGCCAAATTTCGATGATAGTTCTGAAATTAAATTATACCCTTTCATGTACTCTTCTCTCGACAAATGAACTCCTTTGCAAGAGGGATCGAGTATATTTGCTGCAAAATGCAATGGCGTTAGAGCCACATCTTTTCGATTCGTCAGGTTCGCTTGCAGTGTTTGGCAGTCAGAGAAATTTAAAATAGATAGTCCAGGATTGGAAAACTGAAAGTCAAGACTTTTCTGTAAGTCGACAAAAGCGTTTATAACTTGACTGATGAACGCTTGATCACCCTGGAGCTTATTTAACCAAGCTACGACTGGGTCCAATAAATCGATAAGTTTTGACACTTTTAACCAAAACACATCGTCTAAAATAAGTTTTACTACTTCTTCTTTAATACGGGAGCTGTGCTTTGAAATAGCAAGTTTTTTCAAGTTTAATTTATTTTCATTAGCACTTGCCAAACACGCTCTTGCCGAACCTCATCTTGTTTTTCCCGGTAGTTTTAGAGATTTAATGACTCTTTCTTCTTTGGGGGAGTTTTCTTGAATATTTTTCAAGGCAGCTGTTAATATATGGTTATTTTTTATCAGTTTATTTATTTTGACACAACTTTCAAGAATTTCTTTGCAAGACTCCAGCTTTAGAATGTCCTGACAGTACAAATTTAAAATATGTGCTACACATCCATATCCCTGGATTTTATCATCTTTATATTTTGTTTCAATTAGATCCCAAGCTAGTTGGCAGTAGGAGGCGTTATCAGTTATCACAGCCAGTGTTTTTGATGGACCAACAGTATCAATCACGTTTGCAAGTTTGTCAGTTAAATACTTTCCAGTCTGTGATTCTTCTTTTGGTTGTATAAAAGAATGATACACCGGATCGGGCGTGTTTAAAATAAAGTTCGTGATACTCTCGTTATTGATATTCGAAAATGCATCTGTTTGAACTGTAAGTGAAGCAGCATCTTCAACTTTTTTATCAACTTGTTCTTTAACTGCTTCATAAACTTTTTCTAAAAGTCGACCTGATAAATCGAATCGTGTGGGGGGCTTAAATCCTGGCCGCATACGACGGAGAAACTCCAAAAAATATTCGTTTCCGGCGAAGTTGAAGGCAACGCCTAAAAATAAGAAAATGATATTTTAGCAAAATATATACACATTTTAAAACAGAAAACAAAAATTTTTTACCTCCAGTATAGAAAGATTTAGCGAAAAGATCTTCCAACTCTTCTTGTTCAGCTTGAGAAACTTTGTCAAAAAAGCTTTTAATTGTTCGGCCGATAGCTTTTTCTTTTTTGTTATTAGATAAATTTGAATCAACACCGTTGTTATTTTGCAGAGTTTCTTCCGAATCAGACTCACTACTGCTCGATGCTACGTACTTTTGATTTGAATCGGACATTTTTCTTTTTTTTGTCCGTGATGCTTTTACATTGTTACTAATTTTCGATTCATTGGGTTTGGTCTTGGGTCGAGGCTTAGTTTGAACCTTTTGCTCCTCTTCGTCGTCTTTTTCGGCTTCCATGGACTTCGTCAGAAGTTCGGCGAAAGTTGCAAAAGTTTGGGCGCACAAGGTTTTCCGGAGACCAGGACGCAACAACCCTAGCAAGGTTGTCACGCGCGTATCTTCGGTCTCATCAGGGCGGAGACGCTGGTACAACATATATTTTTGCTGCAAGAAGGTACCGACCGTCTCTTTTTCCCCTTGCTTGGTCCCGTAAAGTTTGGAAACCAGAGTGCTTTTGATAGACTGGCTATCAAACCGGCCCCGAAACAGTTGCTTGAAGCTATTCCAGTCAATTCCCATGGGGTGGTAACACTGCCACCATTTTTCCGCTTCTCCTTTTAATCCTTTTTCGATTACCTTTGTGCGCTGGGCCTCGGGAATATTATTGGCGGTTATGTAGGTCTCGCACTCAGTCAAGTAGGTTTCAGGATTTTCATGATCCAATCCTTGATATTCGGGCAAGGGGGCTCGGTGTGCGAAAAGGGCCTGGGCAAAGGCTTGCCAGTCGATCGCGGGTGCCTGGTTGTTCATGTTTTCTGCCTGCTGCGGGGCGTTCATCGGGAGTAGCTCAAGATTATTCGCTTGCTGCTGTATGTTTGCCGGTACGAGCTCTGGCTGCTCACTTCCGCTTACTTGCTCAATTCTCGGGCTAATTACGTTTCCTGGAAGCGAGTCCGGAGACTGACTTCGTTGTTCGCTCGTTTCGGCGAAAACCGGTATGGGTGCCTGCTGGATCTCGGAGGTTGCCTGCACCGTTAGCTGGCGATCCTCGGATTCCTGCTGGGGTACCGCTGGTTCGTGCTGTAGCTCGTTAAGTGAATTTCTCCTCAGCGTGAGTTCCTGCTGGTCACTCGAGGAAGCCTGCTCTCTTCGGTTACCTGCTGGATCTCCTCGTGACGCGACTCGAGTGGTGGTTCAAAAGAAAGTGACGCTCGCCCCTCGGGTGTGTCACTCATGCACTCACGGATCCGCCGAGCTAGCGGAGATTCGTGGAGTGGGGGTAATTCGTTTTGCTGGACTGGTAAGGGCGCCACTGGGTGTTTCTGCACTCCCAGAAGTGCTGCTGCAGATCCGTCGATCTTTGTTGGAGTCGATGTGCCTCGGCTTCTCGTTCCTATCGGAGAGCGGTAAACCATGGTAGTTCGGCCATTTATACAAACTACAAGGAAATAAATTTCCTATGCCCCACATTGGGCCGCCAATTGTTACACGCTCGAGTGTGCATGCACGTAATGTCCTTAAAAGGACCGGGAATTACTTCCTGTTTTTACGGGCAGCGAGGAAAAGAGCGCGGCGATCCCGTTCTCGAGTTCGTCGGCGTGGCCGATGATTCAAGGTTCGGAGTGCGTTTCGACGATCTTCGGTCCAGTCCATCGGTCGCGCGTTGGAGACGAAGTAGCGAGCGCTGCTGGGTGACGGGAAGGGTGTATCGCTGTCCGGCTGCCGGGAGTTGGGTGAGGTCGCCGGTGTGGTTCGGTCTTCGAAGGGGTTGTCGGCGTCCAAAGCGTGCAGCTCGAGGATGTCCTCGTCGTCCTGCCGGTCTTGCACCTTGCAGTTTCCCGTAGCTTGAGTTCTTAGTTCGGGAAGGCCTTCCACTGAACGGGCGGCCTGGCGAGAAGGTAATTGATTTACCTTCAGCGATCCCTGCTGCCGTGGCGACTTGCACGGCCTAATCCGGTAGTTAGCCCTGTTGTACGGTCGGCGGGGTCGGACCCAGTGTTGTTATATGTCCAGACATATCTGATTTGGTCATAAGTCAGGACATATTACCGACACGTGACGGACACGTGACCGACATGAAAATTTGAATGTTAGAATGTCGGACATAAAAAAACTGGTAACATGTCATGTCGGACATAAATAAATAAATAACTGTCCACTATATAGTGGAGAAATGTCCGTCATAAAGTTTTTGGACATATGTCCGCATGCACTATATAGTGCATGATAAGTTACTAATGCATGTTCGAAATATCGACGGCCAGTACGAAAAAGAGCACTTGTGGGAAATTATCGAAGTAAAATTAACGCGAAAGGCCAGCCACGAATTAAATATGCCAAAATGGCTTATTTTAACGACTTGGGCAAAAATTTTCCTGCCACGTTAAAAAAAACATTTTGGCCTATTTAATTCGCGTCAGGCCTATCACGTTAATTTTACTTCAAAAATTTCCCACAAGTGCCCTTTTTCGTACCACCTGTCGATTTTTAAAATTTTCCTATAAAATAATTTAATAAAACAGAAATAGCGAATAAATAAAAAAAAATTTTTTTAACGAAAAAATAGAATAAAATTTTTAGACATATGTCCGCCACCACCACCACTATATAGTGGAGAAATGTCCGTCATAAAATTTTCGGACATGTGTCCGCTACCACTATATAGTTGAGAAATGTCCGTCATAAAATTTTCGGACATGTGTCCACAAGCACTATATAGTGGAGAAATGTCCGTCATAAAATTTTCGGACATATGTCCGCTAAAATATTTTATAAATTTTTTGCTAGTGCCTTACATAATTAATTTTTATAAATAATAGTTTATACTTATTAATTTATAATACTGAGAAGTATTATTATTGAATAATCGTTTTTTCGTACAAATTTTGATATTTTATTGAACATTCAATAGCTTAATATAAAAATGATCTTATTTTTTTAATTTTAAATAATTCTCATTTAACTCTACACTAGATTTAGAGTTAAAAATTAACATCAAGCAGTTTTAATGAATTTTTACAATCTAAATTATAAATTATAACTAATTAATGTTAACATTTTTTTAAATCCAATAAAATTTTCAATCAGATAAAAAACAATTTTTAAACTAATTTTTTTTCTTTACAACTTTGGATAATTTAAATTTCTAATAATCAAATGTATTAAAATAAAAATCTAACTTTCGAACATATTTAACATAGATTCATCTCTGATAATCAAGTTCCCGTCTTGATCCTGAGAGATTTCTTTATTTCGGGCGGTGGATTGTGACGAGCTTTGATCGAGTACATTAAAATCAATGTTCTCCATTGGGAGTTCTGGAGATTGTACCCTTTCTTGCACTAATAAATGCTGTTCTGTTTCATCTTCGGCTAGCGCCTCCTCTCCTTCTTCTCCTTCTTCCTCTTCCTCTTCTTCAGAATCGTAGACGCACCTTTTTCTTTTGCGATTTGGATTTAGAAGCCTTAGATTTTGTGCAATGTAAGTTACTTTGCAAGCTCGTTTAGCTTTAAATCTGTTACGTTTTGCGGAATGTATCCAGCCGTATACACTAAAAGATCTCTCCGTAGCAGCAGTAGAGCAAGGTAAACTTAATAACGGAATCGCAACCTTGTTCAAAGTGGTGCGACGGCAAGCTCCTTTCCACCAGTCAAGAGGCGTCACTAGATTTACTCCACCTTTAACAGTTACACTTTCCCAAAAACCACTTTCAGCGCAGTACTCGATCAAGTCTTTGGTCACAGACTCTCCAGAAACGCCAAATTTCGATGATAGTTCTGAAATTAAATTATACCCTTTCATGTACTCTTCTCTCGACAAATGAACTCCTTTGCAAGAGGGATCGAGTATATTTGCTGCAAAATGCAATGGCGTTAGAGCCACATCTTTTCGATTCGTCAGGTTCGCTTGCAGTGTTTGGCAGTCAGAGAAATTTAAAATAGATAGTCCAGGATTGGAAAACTGAAAGTCAAGACTTTTCTGTAAGTCGACAAAAGCGTTTATAACTTGACTGATGAACGCTTGATCACCCTGGAGCTTATTTAACCAAGCTACGACTGGGTCCAATAAATCGATAAGTTTTGACACTTTTAACCAAAACACATCGTCTAAAATAAGTTTTACTACTTCTTCTTTAATACGGGAGCTGTGCTTTGAAATAGCAAGTTTTTTCAAGTTTAATTTATTTTCATTAGCACTTGCCAAACACGCTCTTGCCGAACCTCATCTTGTTTTTCCCGGTAGTTTTAGAGATTTAATGACTCTTTCTTCTTTGGGGGAGTTTTCTTGAATATTTTTCAAGGCAGCTGTTAATATATGGTTATTTTTTATCAGTTTATTTATTTTGACACAACTTTCAAGAATTTCTTTGCAAGACTCCAGCTTTAGAATGTCCTGACAGTACAAATTTAAAATATGTGCTACACATCCATATCCCTGGATTTTATCATCTTTATATTTTGTTTCAATTAGATCCCAAGCTAGTTGGCAGTAGGAGGCGTTATCAGTTATCACAGCCAGTGTTTTTGATGGACCAACAGTATCAATCACGTTTGCAAGTTTGTCAGTTAAATACTTTCCAGTCTGTGATTCTTCTTTTGGTTGTATAAAAGAATGATACACCGGATCGGGCGTGTTTAAAATAAAGTTCGTGATACTCTCGTTATTGATATTCGAAAATGCATCTGTTTGAATTGTAAGTGAAGCAGCATCTTCAACTTTTTTATCAACTTGTTCTTTAACTGCTTCATAAACTTTTTCTAAAAGTCGACCTGATAAATCGAATCGTGTGGGGGGCTTAAATCCTGGCCGCATACGACGGAGAAACTCCAAAAAATATTCGTTTCCGGCGAAGTTGAAGGCAACGCCTAAAAATAAGAAAATGATATTTTAGAAAAATATATACACATTTTAAAACAGAAAACAAAAATTTTTTACCTCCAGTATAGAAAGATTTAGCGAAAAGATCTTCCAACTCTTCTTGTTCAGCTTGAGAAACTTTGTCAAAAAAGCTTTTAATTGTTCGGCCGATAGCTTTTTCTTTTTTGTTATTAGATAAATTTGAATCAACACCGTTGTTATTTTGCAGAGTTTCTTCCGAATCAGACTCACTACTGCTCGATGCTACGTACTTTTGATTTGAATCGGACATTTTTCTTTTTTTTGTCCGTGATGCTTTTACATTGTTACTAATTTTTTCATTTAATTTTTGCTTTGTTTCCGCTGGGCACCCTTTACAGCTTAATAAATGTTCATACATACGAGTTGTATGAAGCACATAACTTTGTGTACAAAATAAACATTTGTACGAATCGGACTTTTGGTTTGGAGGTCGTGGCAGTAAAACAAAATTGCCCACGACGAATTTTTTCAATTTGCTCATGATTTTTCCTAAAAATTTACAATAAAACATTTATTTTCATGCATTTTTACGTTCGAGTTCATGATAGCGGCTTTCAAAATATAATTTATAACCTCTAATTGACTAATCAACAATCTTACCTCCGCAGTTTTGTACATCGGATGAGTCGAGCAACTAATAATAAAAGAATGTAAAAACAAATTTGAGAAGATAATAAAAAACTTTATAATTTTAATTTGATCAGGTGATACTTGATGCAGATCCATAGCAATTGTTAAATGATTAATAAAAATAAAACAACGTTTTAATTTTATGTGATCTACACAATTTATTTAAAATGGTAACATGTTTCGACGACTAAGCGTCTTTATCAAACCGAGTACAATATAATACTAAAGCTAAAGTGAGTGTACAGAGTGTTTAAGTATATCGATAGTAAACAGTCAGGGTAGAATACGAACGGTTAATCAACTCAAGTTTAGGAGTGGGGAGTCATTTAAATCTAATTTATCATTCAATAAACCTTGTTTATTATATATGCTATCCTTGGATTTATTGTTCTTTATGAAACTGCCTAACTTATTTGTTGTTTTGTAAGATACACAGATGTTTTTATCTAATTTCTGGATAATATTCTTAATTTTATTTGATAAATTGCCTAAGTAACTAAAAGATAAATAATTTTTCTTTCTTTGATCATTTTGTGGGTAAATTTTGTTAAAGAACATTTTCTCCCGTTTTTTACTTATCAAATTATCTATCAATTCAGAAGAGTAACCGTTATTAACAGCCATCTGTTTTATGAAATTCAATTCCTTATAATAGTTATTTCTAGACAAAGGAACTGAGAGTAATCTGTGAATGTAGCAATTAAAAGATGCAAGTTTATGGGGGTACGGGTAGAAAGAAAAATTATTTATGACAGTATCAGTTTGTGTCTTTTTGTGATAAATGCCAAAACTAAATTCATCGTGATTTGTATTAAGATTACTGTTCCTAGTTATCGTCAGGTCCAAAAAATTCAAAGTTTTTTCTGTCTCAATTTCTATCGTGAATTCAATATCCCCATGCACAGTGTTAATAAATTCAAAAAATATGTCCAATTGTCTCTTAGTACCTTCAAATAGAACAATAATGTCATCGACATATCGAAACCAAAAAAGGCATTTTTTAAAAAAAGGATGTTTGGCTATTATTCCTTCTAAATGATTCATGAATATCTCCGCGAGGAGTGGACTAAGTGGACTTCCCATTATAAGACCTTCGATGCTGTTGTAGAATTTGCCATCAAATTCAAAGTAGTTTTGTCTTAAAACTTCTCTCAAAAGGTTCATGATATCATTTATTATTACATGATTTATGTTGTTTTTAAAAAGTAATTCTTCTATCAAATTTGAAACCTCTGTAGGGTTTATACTCGGAAATAAATTTTTGACATCAAACGAAAGTAAGGTGGAATTTTTAGGAATTTTAATGTTTTTAATTTTATCTATTAATTCTAAAGAATTTGTGATGCTAAAATCTGACTTAAATTTTAATTTATTTTTAAGGATACCGATGAGTTCCTTAGAAATCTTGTAGGTAGGAGAATTTATAAATGAGACAACTGGAAGGATGGGGTTTTTTTTTAAAAAATGCCTTTTTTGGATCGATATGTCGATGACATTATTGTTCTATTTGAAGGTACTAAGAGACAATTGGACCTATTTTTTGAATTTATTAACACTGTGCATGAGGATATTGAATTCACGATAGAAATTGAGACAGAAAAAACTTTGAATTTTTCGGACCTGACGATAACTAGGAACAGTAATCTTAATACAAATCACGATGAATTTAGTTTTGGCATTTATCACAAAAAGACACAAACTGATACTGTCATAAATAATTTTTCTTTCCACCCGTACCCCCATAAACTTGCATCTTTTAATTGCTACATTCACAGATTACTCTCAGTTCCTTTGTCTAGAAATAACTATTATAAGGAATTGAATTTCATAAAACAGATGGCTGTTAATAACGGTTACTCTTCTGAATTGATAGATAATTTGATAAGTAAAAAACGGGAGAAAATGTTCTTTAACAAAATTTACCCACAAAATGATCAAAGAAAGAAAAATTATTTATCTTTTAGTTACTTAGGCAATTTATCAAATAAAATTAAGAATATTATCCAGAAATTAGATAAAAACATCTGTGTATCTTACAAAACAACAAATAAGTTAGGCAGTTTCATAAAGAACAATAAATCCAAGGATAGCATATATAATAAACAAGGTGTTTATAAGTTGTCTTGTGGCTCATGTGACAAAGTATACATAGGACAGACTGGTAGGAAATTTATTGAAAGAATATCTGAACATGAAGCTGATTACAAAAACCGCAATAAAATCAGAAAAGATGGAAAAGCTAGGATAATGAAATCTTATTACGCAAAACATCTCAAAAGTTCTGGTCATAAATTTAATGAAAAGTTTGAAATTTTACATATTCAAAGAAAAAGTAATTACTAGATTCGTTAGAATCTTTAGAAATAAACAGACTAAAACACAAGAACGTTTTATTGAATGATAAATTAGATTTAAATGACTCCCCACTCCTAAACTTGAGTTGATTGACCGTTCGTATTCTACCCTGACTGTTTACTATCGATATACTTAAACACTCTGTACACTCACTTTAGCTTTAATATTATATTGTACTCGGTTTGATAAAGACGCTTAGTCGTCGAAACATGTTACCATTTTAAATAAATTGTGTAGATCACATAAAATTAAAACGTTGTTTTATTTTTATTAATCATTTAACAATTGCTATGGATCTGCATCAAGTATCACCTGATCAAATTAAAATCATTAAAGAAGCTGACATTGGGTTCTTAGGTGCACTATATTTCAAGTTACTATTAAAATGTAGAGTGTACACACAAAATATTTGGTTTTTCAACTGCTGTATCAAAAACGAGGTTTTTCCTAATTACATGAACCTGAAGACAAATAACAAAAGCCATCCAGCTCAAAGGGCAGTACAAGCAGGATTGAAAAAATGGATAAAATTGGACAGAAAAATCATGTATAGTAAGAGAGATGTATGTAATAATTATTTATTTTATGTACAGTCAGAACTGAATTTTAGACTTCATTTTTTACAATTTAAAAACTTTGACGATAACTGTAGAAGTAAAGTTGACTCGAAAATTCATAAAAAGTTTATCATTCAGAACAAAAAACTTCAAAGTCTTGTAAGAAAGAGAAATGATTTGATTTTAAATAATTCGAATGGCAATGACAACTTAGCTGAAAATTTGACACACTTAACTGCGCCGCAGTTTGAATTTTACGATAGATACCAAAATTATACTGACGTTGATTTTGATTTGAAAGAAATAAATTTACTAAAGTTAGGATTTAATTATAACTTACAATTACCTTTGAAAAAGAAAGTTCTTGAAACCTTTGGAGCAGAGGTCGATACTTTGTTAGATAGATCTTCTAATTTACTTAGTTTGAATGTAAATAAACAAAAGTATGAAATTGCGGATATGCTTAATTATGATATTTGTAAACAACAATTTTATAGCCAAAATTTAACTAAAAACCAAAACATTGTAAAATCTATTATAAAAAAGTCGAAAGATAACGATTTAGTTTTTACCAAATCCGATAAGGGTAACACAATAGTTATTTTATATAAACAAATGTACATTGAAAAAACGCTAGATTTCTTAAATCCGACAAAATTTATAGAACTAAATTCAGACCCAACGGATAATTTCACAAACATCATTAAAGACACAATAAATAATTGTATCCCTTCATTATTCTCGAGGAAAGATAAACACCGATTACTCTGTATGAATCCTCAAACACCAAAACTATATTCATTAGTGAAATTACACAAGGAAAATCACCCTATCCGTCCAGTTGTCTCATTTATAAATTCTCCTACCTACAAGATTTCTAAGGAACTCATCGGTATCCTTAAAAATAAATTAAAATTTAAGTCAGATTTTAGCATCACAAATTCTTTAGAATTAATAGATAAAATTAAAAACATTAAAATTCCTAAAAATTCCACCTTACTTTCGTTTGATGTTAAAAATTTATTTCCGAGTATAAACCCTACAGAGGTTTCAAATTTGATAGAAGAATTACTTTTTAAAAACAACATAAACCATGTAATAATAAATGATATCATGAACCTTTTGAGAGAAGTTTTAAGACAAAACTACTTTGAATTTGATGGCAAATTCTACAACAGCATCGAAGGTCTTATAATGGGAAGTCCACTTAGTCCACTCCTCGCGGAGATATTCATGAATCATTTAGAAGGAATAATAGCCAAACATCCTTTTTTAAAAAAATGCCTTTTTTGGTTTCGATATGTCGATGACGTTATTGTTCTATTTGAAGGTACTAAGAGACAATTGGACATATTTTTTGAATTTATTAACACTGTGCATGAGGATATTGAATTCACGATAGAAATTGAGACAGAAAAAACTTTGAATTTTTCGGACCTGACGATAACTAGGAACAGTAATCTTAATACAAATCACGATGAATTTAGTTTTGGCATTTATCACAAAAAGACACAAACTGATACTGTCATAAATAATTTTTCTTTCCACCCGTACCCCCATAAACTTGCATCTTTTAATTGCTACATTCACAGATTACTCTCAGTTCCTTTGTCTAGAAATAACTATTATAAGGAATTGAATTTCATAAAACAGATGGCTGTTAATAACGGTTACTCTTCTGAATTGATAGATAATTTGATAAGTAAAAAACGGGAGAAAATGTTCTTTAACAAAATTTACCCACAAAATGACCAAAGAAAGAAAAATTATTTATCTTTTCGTTACTTAGGCAATTTATCAAATAAAATTAAGAATATTATCCAGAAATTAGATAAAAACATTTGTGTATCTTACAAAACAACAAATAAGTTAGGCAGTTTCATAAAGAACAATAAATCCAAGGATAGCATATATAATAAACAAGGTGTTTATAAGTTGTCTTGTGGCTCATGTGACAAAGTATACATAGGACAGACTGGTAGGAAATTTATTGAAAGAATATCTGAACATGAAGCTGATTACAAAAACCGCAATAAAATCAGAAAAGATGGAAAAGCTAGGATAATGAAATCTAATTACGCAAAACATCTCAAAAGTTCTGGTCATAAATTTAATGAAAAGTTTGAAATTTTACATATTCAAAGAAAAAGTAAATTACTAGATTCGTTAGAATCTTTAGAAATAAACAGACTAAAACACAAGAACGTTTTATTGAATGATAAATTAGATTTAAATGACTCCCCACTCCTAAACTTGAGTTGATTGACCGTTCGTATTCTACCCTGACTGTTTACTATCGATATACTTAAACACTCTGTACACTCACTTTAGCTTTAGTATTATATTGTACTCGGTTTGATAAAGACGCTTAGTCGTCGAAACATGTTACCATTTTAAATAAATTGCGTAGATCACATAAAATTAAAACGTTGTTTTATTTTTATTAATCATTTAACAAAAACTTTATATCTTAAATACTCCAAAAACCAGCTCACTGACAAAAACTCAACAAGAAAATTTTTGTTTACATCCTGCAAGTTTCGCGCATTTAAACTCGCAGTTGTGATTTGACAAAAGCCGGTCACAAATCTTTGGTCACGTTTTTTCGGTTGGACATGTGACCGACATGTGACGGACATATGTCCGACATTTTTTTTATGTCGCGACATGCTACAACACTGGAGTCGGACCTCGCACCTTGGTGGCTCTTCACGTTGCGGTGCAGCCCGACTCGCCTGAGTAACTATCTGGACAACGCTTTTTACTTGGTAATGTAATTCGGGGCTCGAACCGGTCACGGGAGACTCTTCCCCGTCGGTAGTTTTACGGGGGGTCCGTTTCGACGATGGGCTTGTCGAGGGGCTAACCCAGGGAGTCGGTCCTAAACGGGCCCACGCACTGACTCGTTCCAGGGAGGCCGAGTCCGCCGCTCGTCGGGCTGCGGACCGGGTGGCTCGGTCGAGGCATCTTTTGATGCGACGACGCGTCCGGTACCGATCTCTCTCCTTCTCTCTCTTTTGTTCTTGGCGGGCGTGGCGTAGGGATTCGTAGTCCCTTTCTTCGGCTCCACGTCGTTTAGTCGGCTTTTCTAGCCGGAATTCCAGGATCAAGGAGGTGCCTGACGGACCTTGGGGTTGGTCCGTCTAGCGACGTCTCCGGGGAAAGTAGGTTGGCTAGGCGAAAGCAGATAACACGAGGTTTAATTTAAATTTATTTATTTACTCTTAGCCCCACCTGGCGAGTACCGTGGCTCGTCTTACCAGCCGAAGTGGCTGGCAGCGTCTGCTTACGCGTGGCGTCGGGTGCACCTAACTTATTAACTCTCCGGCGCTGAGCCGCAGCCAATCGCGAGTTGGCTGGGAGCGCGGAGAGGGGGAACTGAACTGTGCGCGAGTGTTTGGTGTATCAGCGGGTAACACCCTTTTTCGTGAAAACTCGAGAGAATATCGGTTTAATCATGTTTCACCTCTAAGTAGCTGCTCATATTTTTTTTCTAACTTAATAGGCTGTAAGATGTTTTGATAAAATTGAAGAAATATTCGATTAGATCCTATTGAAAAGGTTTGAAAAGAACATTGAATTCCTTATTCCGTAAAAAAGGACATTTTATGTTTTCCATTTTCTGTTGTCATCTTTTAAAAAAAAACAAAAAAGTTGACTTGAATGGATTTGATTCTTTATAAATTTGTTATTAGGAATTTTTGAAGCACAGATTATTAATTCTTTATTTGAAAGTCATATTCAAGTTCTTTTTATTATTTTGAATTAATCATCGAGGATAAAAATGTACATTTTGATCTTTTTATCTTTTACGAAAAATCTGAGCTTTCCAGTGTGCCCATTACGAGGTAAACTTACTAATTTAAGAAATAGTTAGATACTGAACCATGTAATAGGTACTTTTATGACTTATAAAATATGTAGTGGAATTGATACTTCTAAATCTTGTTTTATTTTCGGTTGTGTCTAGGTACCATCGCCGTGTACCGTACACGGTACACGGTACACGGTAGCTTTTTACTTTAGATCCTATAATTTATCCCAAATAACCCACTTAAGTTTAAAAAACTACTAATTTCTACTTTAAATTCAATTGTCCATCTCAAATAACCCACTTAAGCTTAAAAAACCACTAATTTCTACTTTAAATTCAATTGTCCATCTTAAATAATCCAATTAAATTCACAGAGTGTCTAAAGTAACTCTTATTTGGTACCGTGTACCGTTCACCGTGCAGCGAATACGGTACACGGCGATGGTACCTAGATACTTTCTTTATTTTCATCAGCGTTAAATAATGAGTTCAATTCGGCCGCATTTTTCTCAAAGTACCATATTACATGATCCTGTGAGTATAGTATTGATAATTAATGTCCGAACTCCGAAGTTGTATCCTCTAATCTTGACTTGCTGCTGCTCCCGATGTAAACGATGTACTTCACACATAAATTGTGTAACATATCATTTTTAAAGATTTCTGTAGAACTTGGTATAACAAGGATTTTTGAGGATGCTAATAATGAATTAAACCTTAATTTTTGAATTTGACTTATGTAAGAGCTTGTTGTTGATGCAAAAAATTGTTTTGAAAGTTTTATGTATAAGATTTAATAAAACTGCACATAGAGATTTTTGGATCGTGCCGAGAACAAAATGAAGTATTTATTTTATTTTTTGATTTGACTTTTATCGATAGATTTTTATCAATCTAACTTTATAAACGAAAATTTGAATTTCAACTTTCTTTTAAGTAACAAATAAAATTTGGATATTATTTAATTGGATACAGAGAAATGAAAATAAATTAGACTAACGCTTTGCTTTTCACTGAAATATTTGTCCAAGAAAAATATTATTTTTAATAAGTCTAATATTATGGCAACTAATTACACGCAGGACCAAAATAAATCTGTATATAAAAAAGTCTTTACATTTTAAGTATATGGGTCAAAATAATACTTTTTTTAAAAACCGTCCGCACGAGGTTCACCGATTTTATTGCAATTTTTTTTGGCAAAATTACTATTTAATAGAAGACTTTTGCCACAAACTAGAGGTCTCTATCTTATTTCTGCTTGGTGCTAGATTCTTTCAAAGATTGAAAAATGGCCTATTTTTAAGCTGTTTTAATCAATTTTAAGGTATTTTTCGAAAAATTCTAACTTTTGATCAAAATGAGATAGAAACCTCTAGTTTGCGGCAAAATTTTGTTCAAAATGAGTTCTTTTTTTTAAAAATATTTTGACAATATAGTTTGGTTATTTTTACAATAATACAGTCCTACACAGATATTGCTATTTTTGCTCATTTGCAGGTATCTTCAAACGACCGTAGCTTTTTCTAGGCTAAATTTTTGTGCATATTAAAAAATTGTTAAATTTTTTTTATGAAAAAACAAAAATTTTGCGACCAACCGGAACCCTGTACGATCTTCCACTTCCAAGATACAGCTGTTTAAAGTTGTCAAAAAACACAAAAAACGCGTTTTTTACGATTTTCACACGCATTTTTGAACGGTTTCGACCTTTTTTTTTCTCTCAAAAATATGTGAAATCTTCTCTTCATATTTTTCCAAACAAGCTCCTATAGTAATTGTAGTGCGGATTTGGGGTTTTAGTTGATTCCAAAGCATACACTTTTGACACATTTTATGCGCTAAACTAGTGTTTTTTTAACAATATACACGCTACATTTAACTTTTTCATTCATTATAGATGTTTTGAAATTATTTTTTGACTAAAAACTATTCAAATTCCAGCCAAAATTAGGTCACCTGTTTTGAAAAAATTGATACTCAACGAAATATTGATCTCAATATCAAAATGATATACTACTTTTATTCAGTTTTTTAGTTTTTTGATTCGTTAAAAATCTATTTTCAAATATTGTAAATAATATACCACTTGTTTATTTATTTTTTTCTATTTTTGAAATTACAAATCATTGATCATAGTTTATCAATTATTCTGATAAAACAATCATGGATTACTATTGCTTACTCTGAAAAAAATGAGTCCAAATTAAAAATGTTATTTTTTGAATTCTATGAAGCATGCAACAATCTACCAATCTACATTCTACTTATAATTATGTCCACTTATGAAAAAGAGAATGAGAGATTCGATTAGAAAGTCGAGTCGATATATCGGATCGAAACTTGATCTTTGATTCTTGGAGCAAGAGCGCTGCCTTAAAAGCCTCTCAAAAGTGTGAACCAGCTGGACGCGCCAAATTTGAAATCTTCAGGCGTGCCTGATTCATTTTTTTTTTTTTTTTTTTTTTTTATTAATAAAGTGAGTAACGAAATTAAAATTTTAATAGCCAAATATGTGGACAAGCTTACAACCCCATAACTCTAGTCGTAGTGAATAACAAATAATTAACTTTAGTAAAATTAATTAATTTTTTTTAATAAACAAATAAGCCAATAAGCTGCAACCCCATAATTTTGGGCATGGCTGAAAAAAATGTTAATATTTTTAATAAACCAATAAGGCGACAAGCTACAACCCCATTACTTTGGGCATGGCTAAAAAAAATGTTAATAATTTTAATAAACAAATAAGGCGATGAGCTACACTCATAACCTTGGGCATGGCTAAAAAAAATATTAATATATTTAATAAACAAGTAAGGCGATGAGCTACAATCCCATAACACTGGGCAGAGTGAATGAAAAATAATTAAATTTTCTAATAAACAAATAAGCCGATATGCTACAACCCCATAACCTTGGGCATGGGTGAAAAAAATGTTAATATTTTTAATAAACCAACAAGGTGATAAGCTACAACCCCATGACGGTTGGCGTAGCGAATGAAAAATAATTAATTTTTTTAATAAACAAATAAGCCGATGAGCCACAACCCCGTAACATTGGGCGTAGTGAATGAAAAATAATTAATTTTTTCAATAAACAAATGAGCCGATGAGCTACAACCCTATAACATTGGGCGCAGCGAATATAAAATATGTGAATATTTAAATAAACAACGAAGCAAACAAGTTTACCACCCCATAACCTTGGACATGGATAAAAAAAAATTTTGAGCCATGCCCAATGTTATGGGGTTGCAGCTAATCGGCTTATTTGTTTATTAAAAAATTTTATTATTTCTCATTCACTCCGCCCAGTGTTATGGGGTTGTAGCTCATCGCCTTATTTGTTTATTAAAAATATTAATATTTTTTTTAGCCATGCCCAAGGTTATGAGGTTGTAGCTCATCGCGTTATTTGTTTATTAAAAATATTAACATTTTTTTTAGACATGCCCAAGGCTATGGGGTTGTAACTTATCACCTTATTTGTTTATTAAAAATATTAACATTTTTTTCAGCCATGCGCTAGGTTATGATGTTGTAGCTTATCGGCTTATTTGTTTATTAAAAAAAATTAATTATTTTTACTAAGTACGCCCAGTGTTTTGGAGTTGTAGCTTATCGGCTTATTTGTTTATTACAAAAGTTAATTATTTGTTATTCACAACGCCTAGGGTTATGGGGTTGTAAGCTTGTCCGCTTATTTGTCTATTAAACATTTAAATTTCGTTACTCACTTTATTAATTAAAAAAAAAACAAAAAATTCAAATCAAGCATGCCTGAAGATTTCAAATTTGGCGCGTCCAGCTGGTTCACACTTTTGAGAGGCTTTTAAGGCAGCGCTCTTGCTCCAAGAATCAAAGATCAAGTTTCGATTCGATATATCGACTCGACTTTCTAATCGAATCTCTCATTCTCTTTTTCATAAGTGGACATAATTATAAGTAGAATGTAGATTGGTAGATTGTTGCATGCTTCATAGAATTCAAAAAATAACATTTTTAATTTGGACTCATTTTTTTCAGAGTAAGCAATAGTAATCCATGATTGTTTTATCAGAATAATTGATAAACTATGATCAATGATTTGTAATTTCAAAAATAGAAAAAAATAAATAAACAAGTGGTATATTATTTACAATATTTGAAAATAGATTTTTAACGAATCAAAAAACTAAAAAACTGAATAAAAGTAGTATATCATTTTGATATTGAGATCAATATTTCGTTGAGTATCAATTTTTTCAAAACAGGTGACCTAATTTTGGCTGGAATTTGAATAGTTTTTAGTCAAAAAATAATTTCAAAACATCTATAATGAATGAAAAAGTTAAATGTAGCGTGTATATTGTTAAAAAAACACTAGTTTAGCGCATAAAATGTGTCAAAAGTGTATGCTTTGGAATCAACTAAAACCCCAAATCCGCACTACAATTACTATAGGAGCTTGTTTGGAAAAATATGAAGAGAAGATTTCACATATTTTTGAGAGAAAAAAAAAGGTCGAAACCGTTCAAAAATGCGTGTGAAAATCGTAAAAAACGCGTTTTTTGTGTTTTTTGACAACTTTAAACAGCTGTATCTTGGAAGTGGAAGATCGTACAGGGTTCCGGTTGGTCGCAAAATTTTTGTTTTTTCATAAAAAAAATTTAACAATTTTTTAATATGCACAAAAATTTAGCCTAGAAAAAGCTACGGTCGTTTGAAGATACCTGCAAATGAGCAAAAATAGCAATATCTGTGTAGGACTGTATTATTGTAAAAATAACCAAACTATATTGTCAAAATATTTTTAAAAAAAAGAACTCATTTTGAACAAAATTTTGCCGCAAACTAGAGGTTTCTATCTCATTTTGATCAAAAGTTAGAATTTTTCGAAAAATACCTTAAAATTGATTAAAACAGCTTAAAAATAGGCCATTTTTCAATCTTTGAAAAAATCTAGCACCAAGCAGAAATAAGATAGAGACCTCTAGTTTGTGGCAAAAGTCTTCTATCAAATAGTAATTTTGCCAAAAAAAATTGCAATAAAATCGGTGAACCTCGTGCGGACGGTTTTTAAAAAAAGTATTATTTTGACCCACATATTAAAACAAATATTGATATATGATGTTTTAAAAAATATACTATCTTAGTCAGTTGCTATAAAACCCCCTTCCAAGGGTTAAGTAACCTTAACGAACAATTACCGACTTTGAAAGTATTTGAAAACTTCAGCTTTTTAATCCATTAGTAGGAAGGAAAAATCAGTTTTAAAGAATTCAAACAAATTTATAAAGATGCTTCAATAAAATTAGGCGTATCGTACAGAAATCAGCGGCACAATACAAATAAAGTCAAAGCCTTCTGCTTTGAATGTGATGGCGGGGAGCTATAATTTTGAACTTATCAATAAGCGAACGAATAAAAGTTTGAAATTTTTTTAAGTAATCGCATTGCAGTTTCAAAGGTCGACTCTAACTCGAAGATCAAAAATAGGCTTCTTTCTTTTATAGATGGATAGATCGCATTGTAGTTTCAAAGGTCGAGTCTAACTCGAAGATCGAAAATAGGCTTCTTTCTTTTATAGATGGATAGATGGATAGATGGAAACTTCAGTTGATTTTGCATAATGACAGTTAAAAATTATAATAAGAATTATTTAAAAAAGGGAACTGAAGCAAAATAAAAGGAAATTTTGATGAATTGTTGAGAAATTAAACATATTAATTGTTAGTATCCAATACATAATGAAATTAATTTTTACCTTGCCGATAAGAGAATCTTTGCGCCATTCAAAAAAGTTCAAGTCACTTAGTTTTAATAAATAACTTGCATTTGGGCACCATTCATTATAAAAAAGCAAAATATTAAATAACTAACGAAATGTACTCAAACATTTAACATTTTTACGTTAATTAGATACACAAAAATATAGCCTAGGGAACGTTCATAAACCACGTGGTCATTTTTTCGAAGATTTTGAAGGGCCCTCCCTCCCATGAAGATCAACGTAGTATTTGTATCAAATTTTCGACCCCCCCCCCTAAAGTCACGTGGTTTTTTTACGATTTCAAATTGTTAATATGTATACTATTAGTTTTTTAAAAACATTATTTTTTGAAGTTATAATTTAATGATTTAATACCGGGGGCGCAACAACTCCTTTCAGCTAGGGAGTGTCCTGAGGTCTACCCCCCCCCCCGCCCCCAATAAAACTGACGTCTAAAAAAAAAAACAAAAAAAACGTTGAGTTCAATAAATAGACTGGTTAATTAACCCCCAAGCTCTAAACCCCCAAAACACTGGGCGTAGAGTTCAATGAATAATCTGATCAGCTGTCCCCCAAGCCTTGAACCCCCAAAACCCTGGGCGTCGAGTTCAATAAATAAACTGATCAGCTATCCCCCAAGCTCTAAACCCCCAAAACCCTGGACGTAGAGTTCAATGAATTATCTGATCAGCTATCCCCCAAGCTCTAAACCCCCAAAACCCTGGGCGTAAAGTTCAATAAATAAACCGATTAGCTCTCCCCCAAGCTCTAAACCCCGAAAACTCTGGGCGCCCGAGTTCAACAAAAAAACTGATCAGATTATTTATTTCGTTAATTAAAATGCACATATTTATGGAATAATTTAACTCGGGCACCCAGGGTTTTGAGGGTTTAGAGCTTGGGGGATAGCCGATCTGTTTTTTTGTTGAACTCGGGCACTCAGGGTCTTGAAGGTTTAGAGCTTGGGGGATAGCTAGCCAGTTTTTTTGTTGACCTCGGGCGCCCAGGGTTTTGGGGGTTCAAGGCTTGGGAGATAGCCGATCACAAAACAGCTGCAGACTGCAGAGAATCATGAGCTACAGAAGCTACCTACACGCGGTGATAATGAAGCACGTACGGGACAGTCAAAACAAAACTTTGACGAGTTTTTACTTGCACACGGCCACGCAGGCGCAAATCAGATGACAGGCATGGATTCGGTTTTAACGTTCAACAGTTAAATATTATGAATCGAAACATCGATTCATGCACTTTAAAAACCACGTGCCTTTCTGAATCAACAGCCCTACCCCCCACGTAACCTTTCGTAGCCTTTTAATCGCCCCCCCTCCCCCCCTGTTTGGGCCACGTGGTTTGTGAACGTTCCCCTACAAAAAAGACGTTTTGTGATTTAGCCTACAACTCTATCAATTTTATAATTGATGAATAGTGATTGTTTAAAATAATTCAAATTTCTAAATATATGAGAATGTCATTATCAAACTCATGACCTTTATTTAACAATAATAATAAGTAAATTAATGAATTCGATAATAAAGGAAAGAAAGACGACAAAAAACTGTTTAATTTTAACTGCCTTAAGCAAGTTTTTAATGAAGCTCATGAAAAAATATTTCCCGCTAAGCAAGCTAAAATTTTTCTAACATTTTCATTAAATATCTCCTGACCTTTCAGATGAGTAAGAGAAAAAGATCACAAAACTTTTTGTTTTATTTTTCACTAGTAAGAGCGTGGAAACTTTCGAGAGAAGCTTTTATGTTTGTTCTGCTAAACTTTATTTAAGATTGTATACAAATATCTTTCAGCCTGTAAATTAATGATTAATTAATCGAAGCAGAGACACGAGAACGCGAGCACTGCGAACTAGATTTGTTGATTATTTTTTTTAATAAGTTCTACTCATGATTTTTACTTAAAATATATAAATATCTATTAGACTGTCAAATTAGTAAAAAATCGAAGCAGATACCTAGAGTTGCGAGCGCTGCAAGCTCCATTTTTTCAATTTTTTACTTTCAAGGGCTCGCCACAATCTTTGAAAACCTTTTCCTCAGGTTTTACTTAGAATTTTTACTTATTTTATGTTAATATCTCGAAGTTAAATAAAAAGATTCTTATCAATTTTTTTTCAATTTTATTTCTTCAATTAAATTTCTTTTAGCCTGCTAAGTTACAAAAAAATCGAAGCAGATACCTGGAGTTGCGAGTGCTGCAAACTCTGTATTACGGTCGAATATATATATTAAATACAATAATTTTTCTGTCGTTCATCAGATCAAACTTGAACACAGAGAGCTCTTTAAATTTTTAAAGATCGCTATTCTTCAATTATTCCATCACGTTGAATTTTTAGTTGACTGCCTTTGATGGAATGTTGAAATGATGTCCATACTAGATTTGAGAAAGGAAATTTTAATAAGTTTTGTTTTTTTAATCTGAAAATTTTTTTATTTTATCTCTTAGATGAATACACATTTTAAAATATTTCGCATATTAATGTGATCATTAATTTAAGCGTTGAAGTTTTACAACATATTTTAGACTTCACACAACTGAATTGATGCTATAAATAGATTTAAAATTAACTCATAATCAAAATTCTTACATCTTTATTAATAGTATATACAAAGGGACGTTCAAAAATTATGTAACACTTTGGGGGTGGGGGGATTTTTTGAAAAACGCTATGTAAGTATCTGAAAATACTGCAAAATTCACCAAAATGCGTTGGAGGGAGGACGAAAATTTTACAAAAACCATGTTACGTAATTATTGAACGTCCCCTAAGTCTTTCAAAATACTTTTTACACTATAATTAAATTTTATTTGTTAAAAAATAAATATTTACATCTTTGATTACTACAAATTTAGCTCAAAATAATTTTTAACATTGATGCCTAGTTTGGAAATTTAAATTCTTTCTTTTGAAAAAGGCAAAAATTGTAAAATTGATAAAAGCTGAAGTAAAGAAAAAAAAAATTGAATATTTTAATAAGCTAAATTGTTATTTCTCTAAATTGTTATTAAAAATGCCTATAATCTGTTATCGTGAAAAAAAAAATACATCTGTTCTCTTATAAATGACTAAGAGCAGGAATTTTTCTTAAACGATTAAATGTCGGTTTCAAGTTTCAAAAATAAAACTAAAACAATGTTAAGGTACTTTAAATATACAACGATTAACTTATACTTCTAATTATAATTCCGTTTTGTTGGATCCTCAAAATCAAGTCCTCAATTTTAAAATTAACAAAAACACGGTGAAAAATTTAAAATCAAGACCTCCAAACCTACTTTTTTTTATAAATATTATTAATTAACATTAAGTTTGATTTTATTGATTGAGAAATTTTATTTATTCATTGCTTAATTTATTTTTAAATAATTTTATGAATTAAAAAAAAGTAATTAATTTTTTTGGAACCCCAAAATCGGGTCTTTAAAACTTAATAAATAACGGTAAAAAAAACTCAAAATTGAGATTCCCTCGTGAAAATCGAGTCCTCTACATCTACTTATCAATATCAAGTCCTCAAAAGTGAGCTTTTTTTTTTTTTTTTTTTTATTACAAATGTTAGCACTTTAAATTTGAACTTTTATTGACATGCCTCTGCAAACAGCTTGAAAAACTGTCTTGATATTAATATCGAGCAGTAATGACTTATTTGATGATTTTAAAATGATTCAATATTTGCTTCATTAAAAGATTTTATTTATTCAGTGTTTAAATTGTTTACACCTAATTTCATGAGTAAAATAATTAATTTCTTTCTCCCGACATTATAATTCCGTTTTGTTAGATCTTAAAAATCAAGTTTTCAAAATGAAGTCCTCAATTTTCCAAATTTAACAAAATCATGGTCCAATAACTGTAAAAAAAATCTTGATATTTTATCTTCAAAATCGAGTGGAAAAACTAAGCCATTCTTCCAAATATTAAAACTTTTGAAAAATGAAAATTAAATTGGTCACGTAGTTTTCGCGCTCTTCTGTAGACTTTAGTATGAAGAATATTATAAGATTTTCCGAAAACTCTCCGAGGGCTGTAACTTCGGCGGGGTTGAAAATAGCGGAGACCAGGGCAGATTGGTATACTTTAAAAAAAACTATATTATAAACTTTCCAAAAAATCAACAAAATTGAAAATTGTTCAATGCTATTTGAAGGATCTTATTTCAAGCTATATTTTCAACAAAACTAGAAATTAAAAAGTTTTACCGTTTTCTATTAATGTGCAATTTTTTATGACTCTGAAAATCTGCCAACCCGCCCCATACCCGGCGTAGGATGATACTTAACAGTTTATAAAAATATGGCTTAATACTCCTAAAAACGTCGATTCATAAACTTCGTCACAGATTATTAAAAATACACCTGATCATAATAAAAAAATTATAAAATTTGGATAAAATTAGTCACATAACTAAAAAAATGGACAAATCCCTCTTTATAATGATGAAGCATGTTCGAATGTCTTCGTTTTATAATTGATTTGATTGTTTGCGAACGTTAAATTCAAAATTTAAATTGCGTTTAAGTTGAAATTGTTATGTGACCGGTGCTGGAGCTGCAGCGAATGGGTAGTTCTGATTGTAATACCATTAAGTATGGACGCATCTTCCTTTGCCGGAAGATCGCCCTCGTTTTAATTTGAATTGCGCGAGTTGTTAAGTAGTGATATAAAATCGACGAATATATACCGGTAACATAAGTCAGTTAAGGCTATCCGTGTAAGAATATTGTAGACCCACAAAGTGTAGTTGGACCTAATAAAGTAATCATCAAGTTTAATTGCCTGTGTTGTTTGGTTCATTAATTTCATACTTCGAAGCAGGGTTCCAGGGACGTCGACTATCATCACCAGGTAAAGTCTTAGAGAAAAAAATCTGGTTTTAAAATATAAATACCCGCGTAGAAAGCTTAAATGGGTGACAAATGGCCAGGCCTTATCTAGACGCCATTATTATTATTTTTTTTAAACACAAGCCGACGGTTTCCGAATCCAGTCGTATTTAAAGCATGATTTAGACGAAGGGCTATGCACTTTAGAATCACACATAAAAATCAATATAATGAATAAAATATCGGGAAGTAGTAAAATAAACGAGAAATAAAATGCAATCGCACGGGATCACAGCGCACGTCAAAATAATTATTATTGCACGTGAAAAAAATTGCATTCAAGCGGGAAAAAAATTGAATTCGAACGAGAAAAAAAAAATTTTGCACGGAAAAAAAAGTAATTTTAACGGAAAAAAATAGGATTTCAACAGGAAAAAATAGTAGTGATAGGGAAAAAATTAATAAAAGTAAATAAAACTTCCATTGTTCTCGCATTAGTTTGGGAGCAGAGACTCTGTTCCTAAACTGATGCGAGTACGGAGTTTGGCAGGGTGGAGTATTTCGGGAAAGAACTACCTGCGAAAGGATTGAGCTCATTAAATATTACTCTGCAAAAAAGTCTGCAGTACAATTCAAGTCTTCGTTACGTTCGGTAAGGCGAAGTTCGTTTTAAGATGGCTAGTAACGAGGTGACGGTTTTTGAAGATCACCCCGATTCATCAGAAGAAGAGAAGGTTAAAAAACTTCGGCGAATAATACGTGAATGGATCGAACGTGAGAAATATTCATCTACAGAAGAAGCTGAAAGTGCGGTGCAAAATTTGCAAATTTGGAAAATAACATCTACAAAGTTAACTTTAATGGGTAAGCGAGTAGAATATAGATGTATTGGAGGTACTTACAGAGTTTCGGAGTCTCCGGCTGGGCTGTATTTATTTTACGACAATTCTTGCTCTTCTGTCTCTTTATTTCAAACAGAAAACGCCCACGAGAATCACACAGACCATAATCGAGGCTTGTCAACAGAAGTGAAGGTTTTCATCAAACAGAAATTCTCGGATGGAATAACAAAGCCAAACATGCTTCTCAATTTACTTCGTGAAAATCAAATGGAACCCGAAAAATCTAAGTTAGTCGCATATCTCAAAACTCTCCGCCTTGGCGGTAGCGGAACTCCTTCAATATCGGCTTCTGAGATTTTTAAATTGTGTAATGAGCGGACTGAAATTCCCGAAGACGAAGATGAGCCATACATTATTGATTTTATACTTTTGGCTGATTCGTATGATTTTGAAGATCAAGATATAAAAATAGTCTTAACAACTCGAAGATTGCTGTCACTGGCGAAGAGCAAGTATTTAGTACAAACGGATGCGACATATAAACTAATGTGGCAAGATTACCCCTTTCTTCTGGTCGGAACCAAATATGCTAATTACACGTTCCACCCTTTCGCAGTAGCGATAACAAAAGGAGAGACGCACAGCGATTTTGAGTTTGTTTTTCGAGCTCTCAGCAAATCTATAGAGGATTGGACGCCCACTGTTTTGTTAGCAGATGCCAGTGAAGCTATAAAAAATGGTTTCAAAGCTGTATTTGGACCACCTGAAGTTAGACTTATGTGTTTTTTTCACGTTGTGAAAAATGTGGACTAATTGAAGCAAATAAATATTCATAGCTTCCATAACAATTATGAAAAAAATTCGAAAAAGTAATAATAATGATTAAAATTCCACAAACTTAAAATATTATACAAATCAAACAGTTTTAAAAAGAAAAAATTGCATCCTCTGGTCTATAGCCACACGCTCGGCCACACGTAAAATGGACTTAAATAATTTTTTTTTTATGCCAAATATTTTAACCAACAAATAAAGAAATTTTATATTAAAAAATTACACAGATGGCTTCCCCAGAAGTTTTGATCTGGGGAAGCCATCAAGGCAGAGACTAGGAGCACCTGGTGACAATCCTGTAGATGGTTTCTCAAGGAAGTTTCGACTTCAAGGGGATTAGAGTGGACACCTGCCGATAACTATGACACCTTGTAGATGGATTCCCCAGGTAGATTTGATTACGGAAGGGTGATTAACCTCAAATTAACCTCAAAGCTATTAAATACAAGCAACGTTCAATTAAATCATTAAAAAATATTTGCTATTAAATTCGAAAAATGTATTTAGAAATAAAAATTTATCAAAATAATTTTTAATCTAAAAAAACAGCTGTAAAAACGACTGGATTCAGAAGCTTTCTGCTTGTGTTTCAAAAAAAAAAAAAAAAAAAAAGAGTATGTTGGGCGATAGCTGGGCGTTAAATAGGCCCCAACAATCGTCGCATTACATTTCCCAACTGGGCCCCAGCTTGGGTAAATGTTATGTCTAGATGGAGCCTACTTGGCTGTCCGGGCTTGTAACGGTCGAGTTAATTAACGCGAAGACGTTAGATTAATTTCATGTTCGCCGCGCGACCGTTAGAACGCAGCACGAGTGGGATCAGAATGCGCGGGAAGCGATGGAATATCGGGGCGGGTAGAACGACGACGGGAGAGAATCTGGAGTGAACGCTTTGTCGAACACGCATCGTTCGTCAACTCGCGTGTTGTAAATTTCACTTGAATCGTTATAAATTCGCTTGAGAGAGATCGGTTGCAGTGTCGTGCGTCTTTGTGAGATATCAAGCAAGATAAACCAAGTCAGCAGGAAGGTTGTCATCACCTGACGACTTGGGATTCTCCAGATCAAGATCTAGAGTGAGTTTTGTTTTGCGTAAAACAGCGATTGTGAGTGTGTGTCCGAGATCGTTTATTTGTAAATCGCGATATACTTTGTTTTTCTTTCTTTTCTCGCGCGCACGTAAGCTACTGATAGCAGCAGGTTGTTGTGTGCGCGCGCCGCTCGATTTAAAGAGCACCGATAATTCTTTGTTATCGATTTGAAAACTCGATTGCACGAGTATTTATTTATAGTCAATTACCGTGTTAGATATTAATTTTGTATTAGTTTTTAAGTTAATTTTTTATCATTAAATATTCAAAATTAACTTTTTGAATTATAATTATTTTTTCTGACCGGTGTTCCTTGCGCTCGAATCCACTAGCCCGCGCCCACCTACCGAATTTAACGAGCTGTCGCGCCCTCCCCGATTCTTAAATCACTTAGGTATTTATTATCGCGGTCGGGTTTTTCTCCTTTTTCAGGAAGCTTGTCGACGTGTAGCCGACTGTGACAGAGCTTATAGAGGCTGCAAGGCGAGCTCGACAGATCAACGTGGGTTGTATTCTCGAGTCTGCCTGATTAATTCAAGCCCTATAACATGGCGCCCAACAACGTGGTGGATTTTTGAATTCGAGTACCTACGTCACGGTGCTCGATAGTGTGCATAGTGTGTGAAGACGAGCGCAGTAGCGAAGTACTGCTGCCGACCAAGTTCAAGGTCGGTCGTCGCGAACGAGAAAGAAAACAAAGTATCGGTTAGCGTGTGTGTGAGAGAATATTTGCATGCGCTGTAAATTACAAAGTGGAAAATTTGTGATTTTGATTTTTTTTTGATTTATTTATTTTTCCACTTTGTAAAAAAACCATGAATCGTGACGAGGGTTTAGGGTCTCCTTTTTGTCAGTTTAGGATGGACGAGACAGAGAAGAGGGCGAAGGAGCACCTGGTGTATTCCTGGCTGTTCGCGGAGGACGGGGAGATAATCGAGGAGGCTATGAGAGATTTACAACTCAAGCCTGATGGCTCGACTCGTGAGAGACATGAAAGGCTGATTAAGTGGCTTGTGGGCAACTACTCAGCCGAGGATTTTATCACAGACAAAATCGAGTCCGATGACCAGGAAGCGGTGAAGATTAAACGCGAGGGTCTCCGGACTGAGTTTATAGCCATGACTTTGTGGGAAAAGTCGAGTTCAACAATTTTAAACCCGGACTATACCACGAGCGGGGAACACCCGCTAGCCTGCCTGGTCGACCAACAGGTGATGAAGGCAGCGACCCAGCTTCAGTCGAACGATGCGAACGGCAGGAGTCAAGGAAAGGCCAGTCAGGCCGAGGACAGTGACACAGCCAGTCAAGATGGTGACGTGATGGAAAAACTTCGACGGACCATGCACGAGTTCGTGGGGGAGTTCAGGCAGGTGCGAGAGCCTCTAGCAAGGACAACGGCAAGGATGGACGCCATGGAAGACAGAGTCAGTCGGCAGCATTTCGTCACGGACAATCAACAACTCAGGGGGTCTGTGTCGAGTACAATAAGACCAGGCATATTGCAACACTCTATGGAAGATTGCAGTATATCTACGGAAAATACATATGAAGCCCATGGGGCGAGGGTAAATTTCGGTGGCCCGCTGATTCATGATAGGAACAGTTCGAGTCCGATCTGTGATTCAGCAAAGGCAAGGGCCATAGAGAAAATACAAGCCCAGATGAGAGCTTTGACGGCAGAGTTGGAAAGACTACAAGGCCCACAACAAAGTGAGTTACCAATACTACGATAGGCAGGTAATAACCTACAAAGGCTAGAAAAGCCTATCGATATCGGCTCGATCGTTCGGAGGTGGAACTTTAGGTTCGACGGTTGCAACGAGTCGAGCATTGAGCAATTTCTGATTCAAGTCGCAGAGGCTAATGAACCAGCTAACTTGACAGAAAGACAATTGTTAAACGCATTACCGATATTGTTAACCGGGTTAGCGTCAACATGGTACCGGGATTGCAAGAAAAACATACACACCTGGTCAGCCTTTTGCCAAGCGGCTCGCCGATGGTATGGTATCGGCGATTATCAACAGAGTCTGCGAGTCGAAGCTACCAACAGAACGCAAGGTGTCGATGAGCCAGTGAGAGACTACATGACGTGTTTACAATCGTTGTTGTTAAAAATGAGACCAATACCAACCGAGACGGAGATGGTTGACTTTATGTTGACAAATATGCGTCCTAATTTGCGTAGACAAATTAGGCGAGACGAGGTAAAGTCAGTTACGGGCTTACTAAGTCAAGCGGTTGAGGTCGAGAAAACAATGATTAGCGAAACCTTATATAGACCACCACCGTCACCGTCAACGTCGTTATGGCCAAATCTGGCTTATAAAGAAAGTAAGGCGAGCAAGAAACCGAAAATAAACATAGCCGCAACGACTATGGATGGCAAGTCTGACGACGCCACGGTTATGAACCGCCTATTGAGTTTGATGTCTCAAATTCAAGCTAAAAGTAAGAATCCTGGCAAGCCGTCGGGCCCGAGGCCCCAGAATTCGAACAAAGCTAGACAGGCCAAACAAAAACGTAAGCCGACGGACGGAGGAAAGTTTAGGAGCCCTTCTCCAAAGCGTGATAGGAGTGGGGAGAGAAAGAAAAAGCCTCGGGACGATGATAAAATAATTCGGTGTTTCCACTGTAACAAAGAAGGGCATAAGCGTCCAGAATGTCCCGAGAGGCCGGAAAACGGGAAAAAGGCGGAGTAAGACGATGTCGTTCTTATTCCGCCAAGGTCACAGACCAACCATCACTCGGAGATGGTACTCATGCATGCTCAGTAGAGCCGAAGAGTACTGAGCAAGCAAAGAGGAGGTCGGCTACACAGGAGATTGAACCGGAAGGAAGATGGTGGCTACCCGTCGACATTGGTGAATTCCGAATCAGAGCTCTGTATGATCCCGGAGCATCGCCGACAGTTATGGGATCTTCAGCTATTCAGATGGCGTCAGCGCTCAATCGGAAAATTGAGGTCTATCACGGCAAAAGAGCCAAAGTAGCTGATGGTCGTAGATGCCCGATTGCAGGACATGTGGTCCTACCGTTTGAGATTGCGGGGGTGACCCAAGATATTAAAGTGGCTATCATGTTGGATCTGGACTCAGATTGTTATCTGGGGACAAATTTCGTTCGCGCATTTGATACGATACTAGATCCAGCCACAGATAAGCTGAACATCCGGATAGCTAATAAGATGGTAGACCTAGAGGTTGCAGCCATGACAGAGGCTGAAGTTACAAGCCTAGCGTCAATAGGTCTAGCCGACATTGGTTCTGGAGAGCAAGAACGTATAAACGACTTGCTAGATAGGGTTTTCCAGCCAGACGACAAGCCTTTAGGCTGCACTAAGTGGATCGAACATGAGATCGATGTAGGTGACTCAAAGCCTATTAAACAAAGGTATTATCCAGTTTCACCGGTAGAACAACTGGAGATGTACGAGCGTGTAGTAAAGATGCTTGAGAACGACATTATTGAGCCTGCTCCGAGAAGCGGCTGGTCGTCACCGGTGGTTATGGTGAAGAAAGAAGACGGCACTAGGAGATTTTGTATAGATTTCCGTAAGGTTAATTCAGTCTCCAGGAAAACCGAAGCCTATCCTTTATCTTATATGGATGATATCCTGAGAAAGTTTAAACCGGCCAAATACATATCGACTCTGGATTTGTCATCAGCGTACCATCAGGTGCCACTGAAGAAAGAGTCGAGGCCAATAACGGCTTTTACGGTGCCCGGCTTAGGCCAGTTCCAATTTAAAAGAATACCTTTTGGGTTAGATCAGGCTGGATCGACTTTCCAACGCCTGATAGATATGATAATTCGAGAGTTTGGCCCATATGCCTATGCGTACCTCAATGATATCATAATCGTTACGGAAGACTTCGAGACGCATATGAGGATCCTCGAAGCCATACTGGCTAGATTGAGAGAGGCTGGAATGACGGTAAACCGCAGTAAAAGTAAATTTTGCCAGTCTGAAGTGAAATATCTAGGCACAATAGTCAACAAAGATGGAATTCGCCCATGCCCAGGAAAAGTCGAAGCCATCTTGAAATACACTATCCCGAACAACCGCAAGAAGTTGAAAAGGTTCTTGGGAATGGCTTCCTGGTATAGGAAATTTTTGAAAAATTTTGCCACGGTAGCCGAACCGCTGACGAGACTCACAAGTACGAGAGTCTGTTATAAATGGGAGGCTGAGCAACAGCAGGCATTTGAAAAAATCCTAGCGCTGCTAGCCTCAGCGCCAGTACTGGCAAGGCCAGATTTCACTCAGCCGTTCGTGATTCAGACCGATGCGTCAGACACTGGCATCGGGGCATGCTTGACTCAGGCTATTGATGGTGAAGAGAGAGTCATCGAGTATTTTAGCTGAATTCTGAATTCAGCACAACGGAATTATACAGTGACAGAGCGAGAATGCTTAGCAGTGGTCGAGGCGATTAGGAAATTCCGCTGTTATGTGGAAGGTTTTCAATTTCACGTAATTACGGACCATAATTCGCTAAGATGGCTGAATAAATTGTCGAACGCAACGAGCAGACTAGCAAGGTGGTCGCTAGAATTGCAGAGTTACACATTTACGACGGAATATCGTAAAGGTTCCTTAAATGTGGTGCCCGATGCATTGTCACGTATGTATGAGCAGGACGAGACGACTGTTGCAGCCGTGGGCTATCCTGACGGAGAGCTGGACGACTGGTATGTCAATAAAATGAAAGCCGTACAGAGAAATCCAGGCAAATTCCTTAGATGGAAGGTCGTGGGTGGCAGGCTTTATTATTATAAGTCTGACGACTTGATTGAAGAAACAGTCGCCGACGACTCCGCATAGAAGTTGGTGGTACCAGTATTTTTGAGGAATGACATTCTGAAGGAAAAACATGACGCACCACTTGCAGGACATTTGGGTCGAGACAAAACTCTGAAGAGAGTTACCCAAAAATTCTTTTGGCCTGGCATGTATAAGGACATAGAAGTCTATGTTAAATCATGCCAGATATGCCAAATGCAAAAGGTAGATCAACGTTTGCCTGGAGGTCTGATGGGAAAGCGAACAATCGTAAGGCCATGGCAAGCGGTGTCAGGTGACATACTGGGTCCATATACCCGTAGCGACAACGGACACAAGTATGTCTTAGTTTTAACGGATCTGTTCACACGTTGGGCAGAAGTGACACCGTTAAAATGGGCTGATGGTGAAGCCATATGGAACCACATCTGGCAAGACGTAATTTTACGGTGGGGTCATCCAGAAATGTTCTTGTCGGATCAAGGGTCGGAGTTTAAAAATCGTACAATCGATAGCTGACTGGTCGAACTCGGTATCGAACACGAAAACTCTCCGACTAATAACCCTGAGTCTAACGGCCAAGTCGAAAGGCTGAATAGGACTCTAAAAACTATGATCTGATGTTTTATTGCAGACAATCAGCAAAAGTGGGACGTCCTTTTACCCGAGCTGGTCTGCGCGTACAACAGGGCGGAACATTCGGCAATAAAAACGACTCCGGCCATGTTGAACATGTTGCGTCAGCCAATCGACTGTAGTGTGGTCAGCAAAGAGCTAGCAAAGAGCTAGCTGACGAGACACTAAAGAGATATGAAAAAATGGCTCTTCAAGAAAGGCTGGACAAAGCAGCCAGAGCCGAAGACTTAAGAAGAAAAGCTGGCGAAAATTCAAGAATTCAACAGGACAGAGCGGCTGAGCATTACAACAAGCGACACCGCGAAGTAATTTTCCAGCCTGGTGACATGGTTTGGAGAAAAAACAAAGTCCTATACAGTAAGGCTAAAGGCTTCACAGCTAGCCTAGCGCCTAAGTATACAGGTCCGTATACAGTGGTCGAAAAGCTAGGTAGCCATACGTATACGATTGTAGACGCCTTTGGCAACGAACCAAGTCCAGTGGCTGTACAACAACTGAAGAAATGGATCGCAAGAGTTGAACCGGAGTCTTCAGGTGAGGAAGATACAGCGACGGAAAATGCGTGCGAAAATCCTGACGCTAGCGAGCGTGAGGTGGTGTGCAGGAATGAGCCTACCGCGAGGGCATTCACGAGGGTGAGTCTGTGCGGCAAATTGTAAATGGCAGCGAGCCATGTATACCAGTCGACTCGAAGATCGGAAAGCGTAGGGGTCGGCCGAAAGGGTTGACTAGGAAAATTTGCGTTGACAACGCGAAAACACCGTCACCGCGGAAAACTCGCGCACAATGCAGAGCCTAATTCGTTTCATCCTATTCTTATCCTTATTCCTCCCTTCGATTGTTGCAGGAAATGGCAGAGTTCTTTGACAAAGAAGAACTGGCAAGGATGATGGAGGAAGAGGTTAGGCTCGGTCGAGTCCCGACTCCAGACACGGCCGAATCGGAAGGACACACAACGCCTCAAGCCGAAACGGCTCCTAGCGAGCCTAGCGGCACACAGGGATTGGCTGCAGCGTCAAACGTCGGAGTGGATGAATCTACAACAACCCAAGCCGTAACGGCTATAAGGGAGCCTGGCGATAACCAAACGGCAGCAAACCCCTGGCCAACGCCTGATGATTGGAGCATGCTGGCATCGGAGTTGGAGGAGTGTCGGCAAAGTTCAAGGGAGCAGGAGGTTTGGGAACGCAGCCTCTTCAGCCAGCTGCAGGAAATGAGTGCGGATTGGCCCGGAACTATGCCACCAGAGATGGTAGAGTGGCGTCGCCAGGCCACTGATCGACTGTCCGACCTAGACGTGGTCCGTCAACGTCGGTCAGTACGTTCTCAGGCAAAAGCTGCTGAAGAGGAAGCAAGAGCCAGACAGGCCCGCATCGCGAGCGAGTGGAAACAAGCCAAGAGGGATCGGGAGTACGCAGCAAGCAAGCTGCTCTTCCTTGATTTGAATGCCAGGAAGGAAGCTGTTAAGCTTGAATGGCGTAAGAAGAAAGAGGACCAGCGCTGGTGTCCAGTGTGTAACTACCCAGCGGTGGAAAACCCTAACTCCTGCCCAAACAGGGCACAACACTGGCGTGGCGGTTAACGTAACCCGAAGACAAGGCGAGTAGGCAGCCTGAGGAAGAAAGAGCAGCCACATGGCTTGGCTAGTAAGCCTACCGACGTGGACAAGTGGTCCGTCCACGATTGTAAATAAATAAAGTGGCCACACACAGATGACGTGTTCTTCTTTCCTCAAACCCAGCCCTAACCTACGTTTTCCCAAACTCGGATAGGACGCGTTCGTGGTGTATCGAAGTGACTTATTTTTTCGGATACGACACCTCTGGAAGGGGGGTGTAACGGTCGAGTTAACTAACGCGAAGACGTTAGACTAATTTCATGTTCACCGCGCGACCGTTAGAACGCAGCAGGAGTGGGATCGGAATGCGAGGGAAGCGATGGAATATCGGGGCGGGTGGAACGAGGACCGGAGAGAATCCGGAGTGAACGCTTTGTCGAACACGCATCGTTCGTCAACTCGCGTGTTGTAAATTTCACTTGAATCGTTATAAATTCGCTTGAGAGAGATCGGTTGCAGTGTCGTGCGTGTTGGTGAGATATCAAGCAAGATAAACCAAGTCAGCAGGAAGGTTGTCATCACCTGACGACTTGGGATTCTCCAGATCAAGACGACGACGCTGAGCCAGACGCCGGTCGGGAGCCATCGTAGCCTGGAGAGTTACACCCAGCTGAGCGGCTTTGTTTGCAGCCTTGCGGCTTAGGATAGGTGCACCTGCGGCGATCTAGAGTGAGTTTTGTTTTGCGTAAAACAGCGATTGTGAGTGTGTGTCCGAGATCGTTTATTTGTAAATCGCGATATACTTTGTTTTTCTTTCTTTTCTCGCGCGCACGTAAGCTACTGATAGCAGCAGGTTGTTGTGTGCGCGCGCCGCTCGATTTAAAGAGCACCGATAATTCTTTGTTATCGATTTGAAAACTCGATTGCACGAGTATTTATTTATAGTCAATTACCGTGTTAGATATTAATTTTGTATTAGTTTTTAAGTTAATTTTTTATCATTAAATATTCAAAATTAACTTTTTGAATTATAATTATTTTTTCGGACCGGTGTTCCTTGCGCTCGAATCCACTAGCCCGCGCCCACCTACCGAATTTAACGAGCTGTCGCGCCCTCCCCGATTCTTAAATCACTTAGGTATTTATTATCGCGGTCGGGTTTTTCTCCTTTTTCAGGAAGCTTGTCGGCGTGTAGCCGACTGCGACAGAGCTTATAGAGGCTGCAAGGCGAGCTCAACAGATCAACGTGGGTTGTATTCCCGAGTCTGCCTGATTAATTCAAGCCCTATAACAGGCTCTAAGTGGGCACATTCTGCGCGGGTAGTTAAGCATTACTTCGCGCCGTTTCGTTTAGTCGCGTAATCTTCTTTTTCGCCGTCAACATACCATGAGCCCCCGGTTTGTTTTCCCGCCCAGGCTGCTAAAAATTCAGGAAATGTTAAGTGTCAACGTGGGCACTTAACAGAATGGTAGCAGAGCACGTGGTTTAGGTCCCCCGGGGGAAAGTAGTTAATTAATCTAATATATAATCGGAATTTTATTATAAATAATATAATATTAATCGTAATAATTAAGCTAATATTTAATTGAAATTTTAAGGTAGTCTTATATTTATTCAATATATCATGTTGCCAAGTTTTGTTGGTTTGCCCTAACAGTCTTGTAGTTGTAGAAATTTTAGAATACGAATAATCAGTAATATATATTAATTGTAATTAAAATCCGCTATGCCAAGGCTTTCTTATTTTGCCCTAACAGTCTTGTAGTGGTAGCAATTTTAGAGTAAGGTAGGTTATTAATTGGTAATTGTAAGTTTTATCGAAAAATCGAAAGCGCGAAAAGAAAATATCGGGTTGCATCCGGTGTGCAACTTGACGTGTTATTTTAGATCGTGGGGAACTACTGATGCAGTGTCCCAAACTTGCATTAGCTAAGTAGGAAACTGAAAAAAAAAAAAACCGGTTGGCTGGTGCTGGAGCTGCAGCGAATGAGTAGTACCAATTGGGATAAAATAGGCCGCGGTTGTTACTAATTAGAGTTTTTTTGTCGGTAACTCAGTAGTAGCAATTCATCGTTTGATAGAAATAAGGTATAAGTGACCAATTAATCTTATAATAGAGCGCGAGTTAAATTCCCTTATCGGAATAATATCGAAATAGTGTATAAGTGACTAATTAATCTTATAAAAGAGCGCGAGTTACATTCACTTATCGGAATTAATTGTACCAGTTAACACTGTAGTGCCAGAGCAATTAATAAATAAATTGTATAAACTTATTGGATCGTGTTACTCGTGTTATTATTTCGGGACATCCTTGGACCTTGCTGCAGCTCTCTGCCGACCGCTCCAGCTTCAAATCTAGGTAAGATTACTAGTCAAGTTAGCCCTTAATGTAGCTCGCGCCCTTAACCCTAGATAATACAATTCTTTTCTCCCGTCGTCATACGCGTGGGAACCGCGATCCCTGGCCCGTTTCCCTTCCCGGGCTGCTAAAAGTAGGGAAAAGTTAAGTGTCTCCGTGGGCACTTAACAAAATGTGGACGAATCCCGGCCTATACTACGAAAGGGTGGGGGCTGTTCACCTATACAGGGCTGATTGGATAATAATTGTCACGGTAGAAATAGAACACCTACTGCAAGACGACGGGATCCAACAAAGCATCGAGGCCTTCACTCTAAAATGTCATCAAAATGAAGGAGACCCGGCTTGCAAGGACCTAGTTGACCTGAAATCTCTGAACAGAATACATCAATTGTTGTAAAGTTTCAAAAGGGAGATAACTGACCAATTGGAAGATCTACGAGTACAAACACTGATCCAAGAAGAAGAACAAGTATCTAATCGAACCAAAAGGATGGCACCTTTTGGCATTATAGGCACCTTAAGAGAAAGCCTATTCGGACCGTAGAAATGGTAGAAGATACACAAAGAAAACTGACCCAAACCCGACAGGACCAAAAGAGACTTAGCATAAGTGTGATAAGTAAAGTCCCACGAGTTCTTTCTTACGCCCACGCGTTTTGTGTAGTTTTTGCGATTTTACGTGCCAATTTGTTGCAGTTTTCAACTGCACAAATTAAGTAAAATTAAGTGAGATGTCTCCTTTACTGGAGAGTCCATTCTTGATGGGTAATCAGGAAAATCAAAGTCAAAACCATAGTGAAGCGGGAATTTCTTATGCAAATATAACTGCAAGTGAAAGTCAACCAAGCAAGGAAGATACCCTTATAATTGATGCTATTGAGGGCACATCAAACGATGATATCTACGCATACTATCGTCCTCTGGGAGGCACAACTTTGCAGGAGAATTGAGATGACGCGGTTAATTTTATAGAACCTGAATCACACAGCATTTTATTTGGCGACTTCGATGCACATTATACTTATTGGAATTGTTCTGAGAATGATGCGAACGGTGTAAGGCTTCTAAACTCTATTGAGGAAAAAAATTTGATTATTTATAATACCGGAACTAAAACGAGAATCAATCTTCGTTCAGGAAGCAGCTCAAATATTGACTAAGCACTCTCCACACTTAATTTAGTTGGAAAAATCTACACCTGTGTGCAAGATGAGTCATACGGGTCAGATCATTTTCCTCTTTTTACAACAGTATTCGTCACAAAGAGTTTTTATACAAAAAAAACATTCAAGATCAAATCAAAGAAGACCAACTGGAGCAACGTTTCAGGGTATCTCAGTGATAAGTTTTCTAAATTTTTGGGCCCTGGTTACAGCAATTTATCCTCAAGTGGCAAGTACGAATATTTTATTGATTTAGTAAAGACCACAATCGAAAATTATTGTTATGTGACAATGTGAATATTTAAATATAATCTTAATTAACAATAGTGTTTAAATATAGCGAGTATGAATTGAAAGTGTTAGATCAGCACTGGTTTTCACGGAGCCTGGCTGCCTAATCAGTATCTTGATGGAAGGAGCTGATGCAGTCGGGCGCGCTGCGTTGGTACAGCCAGGAAGGTCTGGCGATTGCATTCTTGATATTTTTACGCAAGGGAGAGCGATTGCCGATTATTCAAGTCGAATTAATCCTGTATGTGGATGACCTAATAAACTATCACTGATAGATTTAGACCAAAACTCAAAATATTATTTCTTTTTGGGTATTGCCTTTTTCTCCCAAGTTCTCTCTCTCTCTCAGGAGAAGTAGCCTTGTTGACCCCAGGGCGGTACAAGTCGTGTCGAGGAAATTTTTCCCGCATGGCATCCTGCAAACCCGTGGACCGTGGATTGGCTGCTAGGCTGGTGCCTTGTGGAGCCCCAGAGAACGATAGGCGAAATGCCGGCGAACGGTCAAGGTCAGCTTGATCTGAACTAAGATTTCATGAAAATATGAATGAAAAAAAGCAAGGAAAAAAATAATAATAATAACATTAATAATCATTAAATTAAAATGAATAAATTTATTTTTCAGCAGACGGTTCACCATTCGTAGATGCAGTCAAGGCGACAGCAGAAAAGATGACTAAGAAAAACACTGTGAAAAAAGCAGTTAAAATCACTCCTTCTTTAACGATGAGTTTGACAGACCCAAAAGTTATTGAAAAGTCTACTCCGGATCAGGTAAAATTTTTATTTTTACTTTTTTTTTTATTATTGATAATTCAATTTTTTTTTTGTAGAACAAGATGAGAATAAAATCAGTTATCAAAATACCCTCAGAGCTTACAACTCAAGAAGAAGTTTTGAAAAAAACAAGTAATATTATAATGTTTCAAATTATTAATTGAATTAAGACTAACGAATAAATTTTTACAGTTACATGCAGTTGGCCGAGTACAGAATCTTAAAGTTAAATCAGCTAATCCAAACACAAATAAGTAAGTGTCATAGAAAATATATTTTAAAATTATATATTATAAAGTTATATATATTCTAAATTATATTTATATAATTTTTTCTAGATTCAAAAAGCATTTGAGTATGCTCAGGGACAAGAGCAACAAGTACAACAAAAACAAGAGCAGCAAGTACAACAAAAACAAAAACAAGAGCAACAAGTACAAGAAGAAGAATTTAAAAAATCTGTAAGTTCTTGAATTATTTCTTATGTCATAAAATAATATTTTATTATAAATTTTCAACTCAATTTTTTTTTTTTTTTTTCTTTTTTTAGGCTGATGATGCTTTTGAGGAAGAAATAATAATAACAGATGAGTTGCACCAACTCATGGAATAAAAAGGGATAGTTTAGAAAAATGTCTCACCAAATGTAGTGTATGCAGAAATGAAAAAGTATATAGAATTTATGCTAACGCGGCACTTAGGTGACACTAAGCTAAGAGTGTCGAGCCACGACACAATTCAGTAACGCGCCTCTAAACGAATAAACATCTTCCTTAGGTTAACTTATAGTTTTATTAATTCCTTGGATACAACTCATTTCCACACATTACAAACATATTATAAATACATTACAATTGGCGACGAGGATAAAACTACAAAAATCCGACGAGGATTAAGGTAAAAGTCCTACAGAGATTAAAAAGTGAAAATCCGACGAGGATTAAGTGTTAAATAACCGACAAGGTTTTAAAGTTAATAAATAAACATAACGAGGCATGATCGATTAATTTCAAAAAGTGAAGTTATACTAAAGGAAGAACACAAGTGTAATTTGGAACAAAAATTTTAATGAGTGACGAAAGCTTACGAGATTACGTGGAAGATAAAACACCAACGTGGATTCATACGTTGGATAAAGAAGAGTTAATGGAATTCTTCTAGTACTGTTTCTAGATTTAATTTTTCTGAAGAAGAATTACGTGAATTAGCAAAAAATTTCAGCTCCATCTACGCAAAAGCAGTTGCAAAACACACATTAATACATCTTCTAGCAGTATTTGAATATTACTGCAACAGCAAAGAAAGAAACTTGAAATTACTGAATCTGTGCGAATTCGACGATTTAAGAAGAGTAGCCAAAAACGTGTTAAAAAATTACAAAGATTCAATTGCTAAAGGAGTTACAAAAAATCTAAGCAAAAAAAGTGAAACAGGTAAAGAAACGGAAACCACTCCAAAAAAATCAGAAATTCTCGATTCTTCAACCAAATACGAAGACGCTGACGAAGAAGAGTCAGCAAAAAACGATACAATTCAAACTGTTAATACAAGTAACAATTCATTACAATTCTTAGAAATTTTTTCACAAGCCATCGAAATGGCTGACTTCAAATTCCACAAGAATAAAGACAGCTGGGAAGAATATATCGAATTCTTCGGTATTGCAAATAAAATAAACGATGACGATATAAAAGTTGCTACACTAATTACAAAGTGCGGGGCAGAAATATACGAATTGATACGCGATTTTTGTGCTCCAAGCAAACCCAAAAACAAAAAGTCCGAAGAAATCAAAAAACTGGTAAGTGATCACCTTAGACCAAAAAAGAACACAGCAATGGAACGATGCATTTTTGCACAAACAAAGCAAAATGTAAGTGAATCAATCAACAAATTTGTAGCTAGATTAAGAGAATTAATTTCAACGACTTGGACGAAGCTATATGTAACCAAATAGTATGCGGAAATTGCTTTATTCAGTGAAAGCGAACTGACATTGAAAAAAGCAATAGTGATCGCGACCAGTCGAGAAATAGCAGTAAGAAATGCAGCGTCAACAGAAAAGAATCAAAACTTTACACCAATTCAACACATGAGTTCTCAACGGTTCCAGCGCAAGGGCAGAGCAACGAGCAAGGACTACAGGTACGACAGCAACAATGGCAACAACTTCAGGATCGGTAATATTAATAATTATAATTCGAGCGCTGATAATTCACGTAATTATGTAAAAGTATGTTATTGTTGCGGTATGAAAAATAATCACCTAACGAAAGATTGTAAATTTAGACACCTTAATTATAATTATTTTAAAAATCAGGTCATTTAGAAAGTTTGCATTAAAAGAGACGGTAAAAATAATATCTTTAAAAAATCACGATAGTAACGCGAAACGCAACGCGAGCAAGCAATGTCATCACGTGCAGCCCTACGAGTTAGAGTCAAGTAACGAAAACGAAAAAAACGACGAATTTTATTCAATCTTAGAAATTGACGGCAAAATTGTAAATAAAATAGATGCTAAACCTCAATTCGCAGATGTATTAATTAACGATACAAAAATTAAAATGGAAATCGATACCGGATGATATGTCACAGCGATATCGGAAAGCGATAAACAAAAATATTTTCCACACAAAAAATTAATCGAAAACGATCTTACACTTACATGTTACGGGGGTTTGCCATTAAATCCTATCGGAAAATTTAACGTTAAAGTAAATTTTGTACAAACTGAAAAGTACTTAGATTTGTATATTATAAAAGGTACGGGACCTTTACTTATGGGAAGACAATGGTTAAAAGCGTTTAACCTTCGGCCTTTAAAATTAATTCCCAATAGTTAAATTAAAAACATATTCAAGATAGAAAGCGATACAATAAAACAAAAAATGTTAAAACAATTTCCTATACTATTTTCAAACACGCAAGGGTGTTATAAGGGTAGAAAAGTACACTTAGTTTTTAAAGAAAATGTAAAACCGATACAATTGAAACCACATTACGCGCCATTCGCGCTAATGCCGAAAATTTCGAACGAGATACAAAGATTGATAAAATTAGAAAATTTAGAGCCACTAGAGTGTAGTGAATGGGCAACACCCATCGTACCGGTACCAAAGAAAAACGGGGAAGTTAGAATTTGTAAGTTTAAACTCACGGTCAATCCTTAATTAATTGTTAATAGACATCTGATTCCTTTGAAAGAGAAAATTTTTAACACACTGAGAGTAGGTAAAAAATGGTCTCAGATAGATTTGAGGCACGCTTTTCTGCAATTTGAGCTGGATGATGAATCCAAAAACGCACTTACAATTATCACACATGAAGGTTTATATAGGTACACGAAAATGGGCGAGGGTACATCTTCGAGTCCAGCAGAAAGCCGAGATATTCTAGACGATATCTTAAAGGGCACAAAACACACATAGATATACATTGACAATATATACACTACAGGTCACACGGACCAAGAGCATATAGAAATTTTAACAGAAATTTTTTCAAAGCTAGATAAAGCAGAGCTATGAGTAAACTTAGACAAATGCGACTTTTTCAAAGACGAATTAGAAATCTTGGGGTACGTGATCGATAAAAAAGGTTTAAATCCAAGTCCCTATAAAATTAAAGCAGTTAATGAAGCTAGAATACCTAAAAACCATAAAAAATTAGAAGCATGGTTAGGATTAGTAAATTTTTACGAAAGATTTTTAAAAGACAGAGTAGAACATATCCACTGTACGATTTACTCAAACAAAAAGAATGGAAATGGACAAATAAATGTGAAGAAGAATTTAATTGGGTAAGAAGTCAAGTTACTTCCGGAAACGTGATAACATTGTTCGAACCAAATATTCAATTAGTCTTAGCTGACGATGCCAGTGACGTGGACATGTCACTGCAATTTTATCGCATAGATTTGATGACGGTACGGAAAAACCGATAGCATTTGCTTCAAAAATTATTCCGAAGAGTGAGAGACATCGTGCTATTATAAATAAAAAAGCAGGCGCGATAATATTCGGATTTAAAAAATTCTATCAATACATAATCGGTAATAACATAATTTTGAAAACAGATCATGAACCGTTAAAATTTATTTTTGGGAATAAAAACATTTCAACAATGCTACACAGCAGATTACAAAGATGAGCTTATTTTTTATAGAGGTACTCATACACAATAGAAGTAGTGAGATCTAACGGAAACTGTGACGCGCTATCACGTTTACCGATCGAAGACGATACACCCGTATTTCCGTCAGTGTACACAAAGATTAATTACATACAAAATGGATGGTACACAATTGATTTGAAACAAGTAGTTAAAGAAACAGCAAACTACAGAACGCTAAAGCATATAATGTCATATACACAAAACAATTGGCCGAAAATCGATGAATTAACACAAATAGAAAAGAATTTCCACACAAAACGAAACGAGTTAGACACAGAAGGAAAATGCTTAACATGGAATCATAGATTAGTTATTTCAGAAACACTTAAAGCAGAAATACTACGCGACTTGCACATTTCATACATGGGTATAGTTATAATGAAACAAACGGCAAGAAATTATTTTTGGTTGCCCGGAATAGATCTAGATATAGAAGCATTAGCTAACAAATGTAAAATATGCTGAGAATCACGACCAGATCCAGGGAAAGTAGAGCTTTCACCGTGGCATATGGTATAGGATACACATAGATTTCTTAAGACCTTTTCATGGTTGTTTGTTTTTAGCGATCGTAGACGCACACTCAATATGGACAGAAATAATTAACACGCGAAAAGACACAACAGCAAAAAATTTGATTAAGGTCATAGACTCAATTTTCAGCAGATTTGGAATATCTAGCATTGTAGTGAGCGACAACGGTCCTCAACTTAAAAGTGACGAGTTTCGACCATATTTAAAAAACTATAAAATCATACAAAGTTTTTTAGCACCATATTACCCAGCTACAACGAAAGTATTTTTGGGCATTGATATAAAACGAGACCGACGGGCATTGAAATAAAACTTTAAGACTTAGTCAAATGGGTTACATTAATAAATTATTGAAAAGATTTGATTTTTTTGAAACGAAAACTGTAACCGCACCCATGGTTACAAATCAGGTATTAAATCGTGCTCGCAAGTTGAGTGAAGACGATGATGACACCCTGCCATTTTTATCAAATAAAAACCGACTGAATTTTCCGTACTGCGAAGCGGTAGGAGCCCTTCTATATTTGGCTGATACAACCAAGCCTGACATATTCTATGCCGTTAACGTTATCAGTAGGCACCAAACAAATCCCACTGAGGAAGACTGGGAGATGGTGAAAAGAATATTAGCTTCTCTTGTTCGAACCAGAGATTTGAGCTTGAATTATACAACTGATAATCATGGGATGGAAGCGTTTACTGACGCGAGCTTTGCCGACTGCAAAAGGTTCTTAACAACTTGTGGTTTCGTTATAAAACTTTTCGGTGACTCCGTCGCTTAAAGGACACATAAACAACCGTATGTTGCTTTATCTACATGCCAGGCTGAATATGTAGCCATGAGTGAAGCATGTCAGGAAGTAATTAGTCTCAATAACTCATTACAACTTATTTTGAAAGATTCTTTTGCACCCATAAAGTTGTGGTGTGATAACACAGCTGCAGAATCTTGCGTAAAAATCGACGGAGGAAATTGACTGTGGATATAATTTCAAAGCCACTGGCTCGGGTGTCTCATGAAAGATTCACTGAAAGAATTTTAAACTGCAAACTGAATGAAAATTAATAACTATTTGATAATTAATCTATCTAATATTTTTACAGGAAACAAAACTAGTAGCTCTGGTACAACTGGCAGTGAGAACTGAAAGATACGCACCGAGACACCGACACGTCTGAAAATGAAGCGATAAGAATTTGATGAAGTCGATATCGAGCACTCGTCCGAGTAGGACGTGTTTGTGAACATAGACTCGTGTGCTTGTGCCTCTGAGTGTACACTCAGTACATGCCAGTTGTGCGCGCGCGTGTGTGTGTGCGCGTGCATCTGCGCGCGCGCGCGTGTGTATGTGTGTGTGCGTGTGTATGTGTGTGTGTGCGTGTGTGTGCGTGTGTGTGTGTGCGTGCGTGCGTGCGTGCGCGCGTGTGTGTGTGTGTGCTTGTGTGCTTGTGTGATGGTAATTATTTTGATCGCATAAGCGCTAATAGGGCATCTGATTGGTAGGTCTGTCCGTATGTGACGGGTGTTGCATCGTACACAGTTTTTCAAATATTTATGAACATACAATACTAAAAAAAAAAAGAATTTGATACTAAAAGGAAGTACTTTTTTTTTAGAAAATTTTCATGTCATTCAAAAATTTTTCACATCTTTCATTTTTTTAAAAATTCAATGCAAAGTTCGTTCCGGGCGTTACTGAAAACAGAAGTGGTTCTGATGTTACCGGTAAGAATACAAGAACTCAGCGAATTATGAAATGATGCAGTTCTGAAAAAAATTCATGTTAAAGTTAAGTCTTGAAACTTTTACACTCATATAAAAGTTTTTGTATTTTTCATTTTTTTTACTTAATAAAGATTTATCTTTATGTTCCGGGTGCTACACGAATATGTTTCGGGTGTTACGCGTACGAATAAATTTCTTGTAGGATACTGAAAAAATGATTTCTGATGCATATTTAATACTATTAAATTAATAATCATCTATTGAAAAACTCTGAAGCAATTTATTTGAGAAAAAATCTTTATTTTTTGAAGATTTTACATTTTTAACGGGCTTATAATATAAACATTGTTATAATACTACATAAATTAAAATCTTTGATAATATAAGCTCTAATAGTCAAATTGATAACTATGAATGTATTTTTTAATATTTTATCTCATTTAATTCAACGGAATCTTATTTTAAAAGTAATTTTTTCTTTTTTCGTCTTTCTTTATCTCTGATTCTTTCTTTATAGTCAGGGCGCCGTAGGGGTTTTCGTGACCCGATAGCGGTCAGCGATCCACCCAGGATTAAAAGATGTATTTCGACCTCCTAATGAAGAATTTCGAGGGTGGACGTTCGAAAAATTTGTTTACAATTGTTTAAACAAATAACAAAGTAAAAAAATCATTTTTTCGATGAAAAAAAATTTTTTTTTTATTTTTCAGCTAAAAATAAGTTGAAAATGTGAACGGACTTTTTTTTGTAAAGTCAATAGTTTTCGAGAAAAAAATCATCAAAGTTTAAAAAAATCGTGCATCTGTAGAAAATCAGTCGAGCCTACCATGGCGGCCGGAGTATAAGTTTTTTTAAACTTTGATGATTTTTTTCTCGAAACTATTGACTTTACGAAAAAAAGTCCAATTACATTTTCGACTTATTTTTAGCTGAAAAATATGAAAAAGAAAATTTACATCGAAAAAATAAGTCCAAAAGATTGAACGGAGGCAAAAAGACCAATGCTGTAAAATATGTTTAAAAGTGAAAAAAAAAAAAAAAAAATATCTGTATTGTTTCTTTTTTATGCTTTAGTAATATTATACTTTTTTCTGCTTAAATAATGTATTAATTCTGAAAGATTCAAGTGTACTTTAACAGCGACGTCCGTGACATGTAACACCCGGAACGCATTTTTTCGGAAAGAGAAGTCTCAAAAATTTTTTCTACAGTAGGGGAGGATTCGTTATCTTAAGATAGCTTTGTAAACAAGAAGCTGAGTAAAAATATTAAAAACTCAAGTCACTATACAAATAATACCCTTTTTTTAGCGTTCCGAGTGTTACAGAGAAATAAGGATCTTTACCACAGCACAAAAATTTCTGTAATTACCGAAACAAATTGAAACTTTGCTGAGAGCTCAATCACACTACATTCTAAAGAGTGAAACATAACTTATAAATCTTTGTTGACATCGAACGATTAACAGTGCTACCAACTTTTCGCTAGAATCACACAAGTCAGGCCGGTGGTATTCATAGATTCGTCAACAGGCTAAACAATTTGAAATTAAAAAAAAAATTGGTAGAACCAATATAGTTCCAGAAACAACATATAATTACTGACCAGAAAAAACGGTTTAAATATATTTTTTTCATTATTTAATTTTTTACTCTGAGGTTCGTTTTTATACGGACAGACCCCTACAGCAAAAAGGTTTATTATTTCCAACGTCTGTCCATGAATTGCGAATGAAATTATCATCGAGGCAATTAAAAATCGTGGAGTGAGAATTTTAGGTAAAGTTACCGCCATCAAAACTGGAATCACAGATGAAGGGTACAAACATTTAATTAGCCATCGTCGACAAATTTACATAGATGAAGAAGATGTGGGCAAGATGCCAGAAGAGTTGAAATTCACGATTGAGAATGTTAACTATAATTTCTACTTGTCATCTGAGAAAATCAAGTGCGGTAATTGTAGTGTCGAAGGTCACATTAGGAAGGATTGTCATAATTTAATGATGCATAATGCGAATTTGGAAAATGCGGGCGAGGCAGAGATACAGTTGAATCATCTGGACCAAATTCGGAATCTGCAGTTGAGCAGCAAACATCGCGGAAAAACAAAAGAGTGGAGAATTCTTCGGATCCGTTAAACAAAAACAGAATGAAAAAATCTTTAGTGTTAACACAGAAGAGAAATTAAACTCGGAATCTACTGTTAATCGGCAGACATTGAGGTTTAATAAAAGAACAAAAAACTCATCAGATTCGTTAAGTGATGCGCAACCTAGGAAAAATTTTAGGACTGATGTGAGTGTTAAGGATCTTCCAGTCGGTCCTGAAGGAAGCCAACAATAAAAATCAAGTTCAAGCATTTCAGATACTGTATCCGATGAGGAACTTGTCAAATTATTCGGCGAGAATAAAGACCGTATTAAAGACTTCAAAAAACTTTACACCCAATTACTTCCTTGGAAAATCGCAATAGCGACTCATACAGAAGAAGAAATCGATTTATCGTACTTCGGATGTATCAAACTGATAGTCGCAGCCAGGAAAAAGAAAGATCTGGAAAGTCTATTAAAAGAGTTTAATTTCCAACCTGATCTTGCAATTGATAGCCTAGAAAGTATATATTGGTGTGATGACAAAGTAGATACAAAATTTGTTAACAGAACTCATAATCTAATAAAAAATATAGAAGAATTGCCCGACGACAAAGAAGAAGACGAGATGATCGTCGACTCTTCTCAAGAATAAGTGAATTTACTGTACTGAATAAATTATTATTTATGTATAAAATGAGGTTTTTTCTCTAAGCGTCTATGTTATGTGACATATTTTAAGCATTGATTTAGTTACATGGCTATCACGAAGTTGTGCGTAGTTCATGAATTTTCTGCCTAAAGGTTTTGTGCACAATTTAAAAGATGCAACAAGAAAATCAACTGCCGCAAGTGATTCTAGAGGAAGAAGTGCAAGAAAACGCATTGAACGACGATTTTCAAGAAACTCAACAACTAGTAGAGCAGAAGCGTTCATGCGCTAGTATGTTAACTCCTATAAGAGTTAAGAACGTAGCGCTACGTATCAGTCGGAAACTAGATATGCAGAAAAAGTAACAGGAGATCAAAGACAACATCTTGTTGAATTTTATTCAAACTTATTGGATGTTCGAATATTTGCTAGGGCCGCACACACGCTGGCGATCGTCTCCCCACGCTTTGATAAAAAAGCAAAGTGGCGGGGAGGATGATGCTCGGTGACCGGTGCAAGCGCGGGGGACGGGGCAGTATGAATTTAGAATCGAAGTGTCGCGAATACCCTTTGTCGGGCAAGCGCGTCCTTTAATATAATAAATTTGTTGTAATCTATATGTAAAGAAAATAATGGCTATGTTAAGCATACCATCATTTTCTTAATTTTGAATCTGTCATGTTACCGACAGAGAAATCTACCGTTGATAATTTACCGTCAAAGTAATTAATCATCCGCTAATTAATCGCGGACGTGTACATGACGACTTTAATAATTGGAGAGAGAAGAGAGAAGACAAAATGAACGAGATGTGTTTAAGAAAAATATATTTAATTTTAAATTATACCTGAAGTAAGAACTTTGAATGTTATTTTCTGTTTTTATTACAGGTAATGCAAAATTTTATTCTGCTATTAATTATTGCGAATTTTATAAGTAAATAAATGGAAAACTGTTTTATTACAGAAACCCAACCGCATTTTTTCTTCATAAATTTCCTAATCATAAGTGGGAAAATTACACACCATTACAAAACAACATTTTTGGTTTCAAATTTCAAGGCAACATGGAATCATTAAGATATGATTTTAAGATGAAAGGATCAGCTGATGGAAAAACAACATTATTATGCCTAACCTCAATTGGTACAAAAAGTAGTAAAGTTTTTAGTATACCAAATGAATTGCAGAATATTGTTAACCATAAAGAATTAAGTGCTTTACCAGCATTTGGTAGAATAAAAAACACTTTAAAAAAAAGGCATCAAAGTAGAGAAATATGGGTCACTTTGACAAAAGAATGGCCAGAAACATATTTAGATGAGGCTAATAACCTACAATTTGATGACTTTTATTTGGAGGAAATTACGGATGATTTAAAAGAATCTAAGTTGGACACTTCGGATTACACAATGAGGAAGTTTCTGGAAAAAGTTTTAGAAAATAAAGAACAAAAGTCAGAAGTTCAAAATTTAAATAAAATTTCTAATGATTTTATTATTGAAAAATTTAATAACCAAACCTCCAATGCAAACTAGTGGATGAAAACATTTGAAGAAGAGTGCGAACGATGCATGATAACCGAGGACAGGAAGAAGAAAGAAATTTTAAAATTTTTCCTGGAAAAAGCAAGCGCTGATTGGTACACTTGCATGATAATAAAACATACAATAGAGTCAGAATGGGATAACTGGAGAAAAAATTTATTGAGTCATCTGGTAATAACGGTTGGTCCCCTATTAAATATGCCTTTGCTTTTAAATACCAATCTGGGCCAATACTTGATTATGCGATAAAAAAAGAAATACTGTTGCTTCAAGTAAGAAAATCTATAGATACTCAAACGCTAATCGACCTTATAGCTATCAATCTGCCAGATTGGATATCTGACAAAATTGATAGAGAAACTTTAAATGGAACTCAAGACCTCTATAATGAAATAAGTAAATAAGAACATCTGGTGAAAAAAAATACAAGCGATAAAGGTAAGAGAAATTACTCTGATAACAAAATTAAAATACAGGAAGAAAAGAAACCTTGCCCGCTATGTGAAACTGCAAAAAGGAGAAAACGTTTCCATCCTGAATCAAACTGCTGGTTTAAAGATATGAATAATAGAAATATAAAACCTGAATTGCCGAGATACACAAACAACTCAGAATTAGAAGTGGAACTAAATCATGAAAACTCAAAAAACTAGAAATACCACCATTAATAAGTATCAAGCTGCTATTGAATGATACTCTAAAGATTTCTGGGGCTTATGATTCAGGCTCTAATGTATCATTGATAAATGCTAGATTGCTGAAAATAGAACAAAATAATATGGATGAATTGAAAATGGCAAGCTTGAAAACTATTAATGGTGCGAAAAGAACGAATGGTATGATAACTTTAAAAGTAAAAATTTTTAGTATTGAAAAAACAATGAATATATTTATTGTAGACAGTGAAAATTTTAATTAAGATTTTTTAGTTGGGTTGGATTGTATAAAAAAATTAAAGTTAACCCAAACCGAAGATCTAAAAATAATCCAGCTAAAGAATTTGCTAGAAAAAAATGAATTTTCAGATAGTTTATTTTAGTTTATTAATAAATATCTAGTATAGGGCAAGCCCTACCATACTCGTCAGGTTACAGAGTAGTTATAATGTGGATAATAATATATATAACAAATATAATAGTTAACATATTGCAATAGTATTGAAAAATTTCATAATAATTATTAACAAGTATATTGTATACATATATAAGTATACATTGATCTTATTAGATGTAGCAGGTTATAATACTAGCTAATTGTTTTCTTGACTGTATCTTCAGATATGTTGACGGCTAGTTATTCTCTAATGGTTGAATTAAACAGGGTCACCGAGTATGTGTGCTTCTCTAAGTACGCTAATTCTCAACTTCATAAGGTGTGCAATGAGTGAAGAGTAAAACATGTTGTAGTCGGCGTGAGATGATTAAGTATGAAGAAGTTGGCTGAGAATTTCGCGTGTGGGTGGTGGCATAAGATCGAGGCCCTGCATGTACGCTCTAGCAATCCATTCGTCGCAGTCCCGCAAAAAAAAAGAGCATTTTTGAGAGCGGATTTGAACGTATCTGGAGTGTTGTTTTCCAAGAATATGTGAACAAATTTGTTTATAGCCTGTGAGGTCTGAACAATGAACGAATGCTCGTAGATGGGCTTACTGAAGGGAGGACAGACCAGGGGTGGTCTTGGGAACCTAGGTGAACGCCTGAGCATTTCAGCACCAGTGTAACATAACTCAAATTAATCGTTTGTATATCTATATTGAATTATTGATTATTATTAAACAATGGGACAGTAAGTAATATAAACGAGTGTAATTGCTCGCAGGCGACAGTCTGCCGTCACACTTCTGCTCGCAAACACTGCTTACAATTTATGTATAATAAATAAACTAATAAATAAAGATAATAAAAGTGAAATATAAACATTTCTTTTAAAAAAAATAAATACCATAAAGATAGGTATTACATATTGGCGCCCAACGTACGTGGCCGAAAAGTGAAACTTTTCATTGAACTGCTTTGAATTGTCCTATCCGGAGTACGTTGTCCTCCCTTAAAGTTCACACGGGGTGAATAATACCCCAGGCAACTTTGGAGTGAAAATATTTTAATTTTTCCCGCTCAAATCGACTCTATAGCGCCATCTTCTATTAGTTGACCGTTGCCACTAACGTTTCATGCATAGCCGCGCAGTCGGTTGTGCGTTAGTGCTCGAACAAAGCGGACCAAAGTACAGGTAACATTTTCGTGGGGTGAATTCTACCCCGTGTGAACTTTACGTTGATTTTACATAAAATTGGAGCAGATTTTTTGTGGTTGTTTTTCAGATGAGTTTGTGAATTTAAGTCGTAAGTATAGCTTTCAAACCATAAAAAATTTTTTCCAAGTATAAATATTTTCATTTTTCATGTATAACTAGATGGCTTACAATCTTCGACGCCGCTCTTTCATAAATCAGTTAGTAGATACTGAAGACCAAGAGGCTAATGACCGGGCCTCATCAGATGAAGAAGATCATGTCTCGGAAGATGATGAAAGTGGTAGTGGGGATGATTATGCACCATCTGACAGCTCTGGACAATCGGAAGAATCAGACAACGAGTACGAAAATGCCAGTCTAGATCAGCGGCTTTTAGAAGTTCGAGTTCGTCGTGAAAACAACCCACGTGTTGGACGACCCACGACGACTTTACGAGGCAAAAATGGCTACAAGTGGAGTACAAGAGCCCCTGAAAGAAGTTCAGGTAAGAGGAGCAAAGAGCGGCTGCGCACAACCACCGCTTGTCGGCGTGTTTTGTTCAACATGCAGCTGCTCTCTCTCTCTCCCTTATTTGCCCGCTTGATGTTTCTCTTCTCTAACGAAGTGCTATATATTTTTAGACCGCTTTATTCAACCTGTGGAGCTTGTACCTGGCCCGGCTGGCCCAGCTGTTGGACTATTCACATTTGAAGAGTTGTGGGCTACCTTGTTTCCAGATGAGTTTTTCGATATTTTAGTTGAATATACTAATTTGCAAATGGAAAACGAGTGGCTGAAAATGATTGAGGAAAATGTAAAGCAGCAGACTTATCATAGTTATACCGATAAAGTTGAGATGAAAGCATTCGTTGAATTGTTATATTATTCCGCATCTTGGAAATCATCCAATGTCAATCTCACTGACCTTTGGAGCAAGGAGTCTGGCTTAGGTATATACCGATGCACTATGTCTTTACTTAGATATAAATTTCTTCTTTTATGCACTCGTTTTGATGACAAAAGTACCAGAGATAATGCAAATGTTTTTTCTCCAATTGAAGAACTATGGGATAAATTTATAAGTAATTGTCAAAATTGTTACACTATGTCGAATGAAGCTACTGTTTACGAGCAGCTGATAGGTTTTCGTGGTAACTGTAAATTTCGCATGTACATGAAAAGTAAGCCAGACAAATACGGAATGAAAGTTGTCACTTTGAATGATGCACGAACGGCCTATCTTTATTACGGAATTCTATATTTAGGTAAAAATAGTTATGTGGAACTGCTACCTGGTGAAACAAAATCTGAGTATTTTTTTCGAGTCGTGACAGCTCCCATTCATAACACACCGCGCACGGTTACATGTGACAACTGGTTTACAAGTATACCCTTGATCGAACGTTTTTCGAAAGAGCCGTATAAACTAACAATCACCGGAACTATTCGAAAAAACAAAAAAGAAATACCAGCTGAGATGAAGGTGGCATCAAAAACTATTCCAGATACAAAATTTTGTTTCAGTCCTAATATGACATTACTTTCACATACTCCAAAAAAACATAAAATTGTTCTTTTAGTCTCAAGCTTTTCAAAATCTACTGAAATTGTCGAGGGTAAACCACAAATAATACTTCATTATAATCAAACAAAAGGAGGTACTGATACTTTTGATCAATTGTGTCACGCGTTCACGGTATCAAGAAAATCAAACCGTTGGTCTATGCGATTTTTCTATAATATACTCGACCAAGCAGCAGTAAACGCTCGAATTTTACTGCAATGCGCTTTCAGAAATATTGGCAATGAAAAAAAAATTGAAACTAGCAGCTGCTTGAGAGGATTAGCATTGCACTTGATAAAATCATGGTTGGAATCGCGTGTCAATAATCCTAATGTTCGAATCGCAATTCGAACAGGAATCAAAGTTATTCTAGGCACAGATACACCTCAAACCGAACAAAGGCCAACAACTGCCATTCCACTTAGATGCCAATTATGTCCTCGATTGAATGATAAAAAAAGTAAAATGATGTATCCCTCTTGCCAAAGAATTATGTGCAACGACCACCGAGTTTATTTATGTATTGAATGTGCAGGAGGCGACTGAAGTTAAAACTTAAAAGTGATAAAATATAAACATTTTTCATTAAATTTATCTTTATTCTGTCATATTCTGTCATAAAAACATTTTTTATAATTTTTTATAATAAATAAATAAGTTAAATAAGCCCGTATTTATTCTTTCATTTTACCCTCATTTCGACCTCTTTGATCAGCAAAATAATTATACTTTTTGAAAAGGACGCTATTGAAATTATTTTTACTGAATAGCATACTACTTCAGGTGTTTGTACCTAAAATTTTATTTAAAAATATAAAAAACTAAAAAAGTTACATATTTTTAAGTAAAAAATTAAATTTTTTCAGCTTTTTATCAAACTCGAATTATTTTTTTTGATTTAAATATTAAATTTGGTAGAATAAATTGTACCGTCACTTAAAAGAGGTGCTTGCATGCACATAAAAATTTTTTATGGTCAAATAAATTAATTTTGACGAAAAATAGATCGTTTTATACGCTGGGGTGAATTATACCCCGTGTGAACTTTACGTAACTTTTTAGACGTGTGAACTTTAAGGGTTAACTTAAGGAGGCGATTTATCACCGAACAGTGTTCACAGCCCTTATTCAGAAATTTGATGCACAAAACATCAAATACAACCGATTTGACATACGAGCAAATATCGGAAATTCGTAATAATACTAGACAGGGCTAGAACGAATCTATAGATAATTATGTAAAAAGATATGAAGAACTACATCGACGTGTGCAAAAATCGATCGAGCAAATAAAGATTGAATATCGAGCTGGAATTCGGTACATCGAAGAGGACTCCCATGTCCGACGCTTTATTCAATCACTGAAACCAGAGCTAGAGGTAAGGCTTTTAAATATAAAAATTGACTCTCTGCGTCACGCCATGCAGGAGGCACGGGCTATTGATAAAAGACTACGCGACGACGAAGTAATCCGAAGCCGAACACAAAGAAGAGGTGAGCCATTAAATAATACAAAGAGTAAACCCAGAGACGATAATAATAAGCAAGATGATAAAAATGAAATTAAAAATAATTATGTAAGTAATAGTAGAAACGAATTAAAAAGGTGTAAATTTTGCAATAAATTGAATCACACCGAAAATGAATGTTGGAAAAAAAATCCACAGCTTCGAAATTTTCAAAGAATTCTACAGATCGACAAAGGGCCCCCACGAAAATTTCTGATGACCGACGAGAACCAGCAAGATACTACATCGGATCTGGAGGAAAATATTATGACCTCTACATCCAACTCCAAGGAACAAGAGGAGTTAACAAATTTCTGGTCGACACAGGAGCGCCAGAATCAATTGTAAAAAATTCAATATTAAAATTAGAAGACTGCAACCCAAAGAAAATACCACCGGGAGATAGAAGGAAATTCCAGATTATAGATGGAAGTGATAGGTGAATGTACATTAAAAACTTTAGGTAGGTCGCATATTTTTCATGTAGCTATGAATGAGTTTCCTTTAAATACACATAAAGGAATTTTAGGTAAGGACTGGCTCGAAAATTATGGAGCCCTTATTGATTGTAAAAATAAAATAATTACTCTGTCTGATATAAGTAAGAAAAAACACGATTTTAAATTAAATACAGAATTGCTTACAGAAGTAGAACCAAATTCTGTCAAACATTTGAAAGTACATACAAAACCAGGTACTCATGTGTTTTTCGGCTCTAACTGTGTCCCTGCTTTATACACAGGAGTCGAGGCTACTTTGTATTTAATGAATGACTCTTATAAGAAAATCCGTGTTTACAAGTCAGACATTGTCATGAATATTACGAGAATGATGAGTTAGGGGCACCATGCATGCAAACTCGAAGAAAGGAAAGAAAGCAAGAGTCCCTCGTGTCGGAAATTCTAGACAATAATATACCTCAAGAAAAAAGAAAATAGATGTTGAGAAATTTGTATGAAAGTAAGAATGAAACAAAAATTTTTACAATGAAAAAACTGTTGAAAAATAAAACAAGATTATCTCACTTATCTGAAGATGAACAGAATGATTTGTGGGAAATTATAAAGAAATATAATGATATATTCAATTTGCCAGGTGACCCAATGCCTGTAGTAAGTGATGTAGAACATGAAATTCTACTAAAAACAGGTAAGCCAATATCTTCAAAAATTTATAGGCAACCTATTCATATACAAGAAAAAATTGATGCTCATATTAGAGAACTCGAAAGCAAAGGTTTAATACGGCCAAGTTCGTCACCTTACTCAGCAAATGTGCTGTTGGTACGAAAGAAGATGGATGCTTCTGGAGAAGTAAAATGGAGGCCGGTTTTTGACTTCAGGCAGGTTAATTTTGAAACCGAGCAAGACAATTATCCTATTCCTTGTATCGAGGAAATACTTTGCTTACTGGGAAAGGCAAAATATATGAGTGTATTTGACTGCGCTAATGGATTTCATCAGGTGGCAATGAAACCAAGAGACATCCCAAAGACGGCTTTCAGTACACACAAAGGACACTGGGAGTGGTTGAGAATGCCTTTTGGACTGAAGAATGCACCAGCAACCTTTCAACGGATGGTGAATTTTAAATTGAGAGGCTTAATAGGAAAGATATGCTTCGTATACCTAGATGACATCATAGTATTCTCTTCTACGTACGAAGAACATTTGAGAAATTTGGAAATAATATTTCAAAGACTGAGAGAAACTAAATTATCTCTACAGCCAGATAAGTGTGAATATATAAAGCCGGAACTTGACTATTTAGGGCATCTCATTACACCAGAAGGTGTAAAACCTCAAGAGAAGCACGTTGAGAAGATGAAAAATTTTCCAGTTCCCAAGGACGTGAAAGAGATGGAAAGATTTTTGGCATTGGTAAATTACTATGGAAAATTTATCCCAAAATGTGGCGAAATAACAGCCCCTCTTCATAAAATGAGAAGAAAAAATGAGAAATATGAAATCACAGATAAAGAATTGAAATGTATAAAGAAACTGAAGGAAATAATAACAAGTGATCCAGTATTGAAATATCCTTATATAAAAAAACCCTTTATTTTAAATACAGATGCCTCTAATGAAGGTATTGGTTGTATATTATCAAAACTTGAAAATAAAGGAGATGAACACCCGTGTGCTTTTGCTTCAAGGATACTGAATGCAGCTGAAAGAAGATATTCAACTACGAAGAAAGAATTTTTGGCAATAGTATGGGGATCGAAAGTTTTTAGACCCTTCTTATGGGGAAGGAAATATACAGTTTACACAGATCATAAACCGTTGGAAGGAATAATAAAAAGTCAATCCCCAGACATAACTTCAATATGTTTCAAATTTATAGAAAAATTAACTGATTATCACCCAGAGATAAAATATAAAAAAGGTAAGAAAAATCAAAACGCTGATGCTTTTTCTCGGGCATTCGTTGCAGAAGACGAGGATGATACTCCAATCCAAGAACTGTTGGATTATATGAACGAGATGGAAGCAGATGAATCAGAATACCCAAGCTGGATAGATGAGACAGTGGATAAAGAGGCAGCTGAAGAAAATTTACCTTGTGAGAAGGAAACGACAGATGAGTCCAAATTACAACCAGAAGTGACAATTTGTGATGAATTTGAAAATGTGGGATTGAGTAAAATAAGGTTGGTAACTGAGAAAACCAGTGGTGAGCAGATTGATCGATGGGTAAATATTAATAAATTTACACTCTTCTACAAGACAAAGCGAGATTTTGAAAGAATCATAAAGGCAGGTAAGAACGCCATGACTATAAAAGCCTCCGACATGAAGAATTTTGAAATACACTTTGAGGTAAGGAAGAAGGCTGGACTAAAAGAAAAGTCTAGAGAAATAGAAAAATACAAATTAAGAGGTGATAAAAGAATTAATGATGCACCATATTGTGAACCTGGTGACATCATCAGTCTGTTCTCATTATTGGATGATATAGAAGATGATGAAACCATCATTGAATTTACCCACGTTCAAGATAATCAGCATGAAAATTTATTACTTGGTACATATATTTATACAAAGATGACAGAAAGAAGTTTGTATATACGACAAAAATATCCAATTTATATAGAAGATTTAAATACAAGAAAGAACTTAATAGCAAGGGCTCACGAGCATGGACATCAAGCTTCAAAGAAGATTGTTATGCAACTCTGCCAACAGTACGTGTGGGAGAACTTACCTAGTGATGTGGAACAATATATTAAGATATGTCAGGTATGTAACAGGCTGAAAGATAACTCTAGAAAATATAATACTCCAGGCATGAATATAGAACCGCCAACTCAACCATTTGAGACAATAGCGATAGATTATTTAATGCTTGAACAAAGAAATTACTTACTTTTGGAAGACGTATTTTCTAGATATGCATGGTTAAAAGAAACAAGAGGAAAAAATCCTTACAAAGTGTTCGAAGAATTCATTCTTCAGCAGACAATTCCGCAGAATTTAATAACCGATAATGAGTCTATATTTAAATCAGAATTGTTAACAAAAATTGTAGAAAAATATGGAATCTACAAAATTAAAATTTCATCATATCATCCAGAATCCAACGGTGCATGCGAAAGACTTGTGAGAACAATTAAAAAGATAGAAAAGACAGAAGATGATAAAGCTAGTCCAGCTTTAAATTTGAAAATACTGAAGGCGGCTAATCATTATAATTCAATGGTACATTCCAGCACTGGCTATAGTCCTTCCAGATTATTATATGGACTCGAGGAGAAGAATTACGAAACTTATGAGGAACGGCAGGAAGAAAGAATGAGGCAAATGACAGCAGTAAGAAGAAAAGCAGATGAAAACAACAGGGAATCAAAGGAGAGAAATAAGAAGATTATGGAAAGAAGACAAACAGGAAGCAAGACATATGAGGTTGGAGATTTAGTATTAATTATTTTAAATAATCAATGGTCGGAAAAACCCTATGTTATACGAAGAATACAGGGACATACTGCATATTTTATGATGAAGAATAAAGAAATAATGAGACATTTTAATCAAATTAAACATTTTTATGGCGAAAAAGTCGAATCAATTTTTTGTTTCAGATTCTACTTTTGGTAATTTGTATATATAAAACAAAAGCTTTTGACAACAATACTGAAATTTATAAGATAATAGATGAAATACCAGATGTCGCAACGACCTTTTCGGGAGAAGTACATCTTTACTCTGAGAAGTGGAAAGTAATTCATACAACTGATCTCAGCAAAATCTACAACCAAGGTCAAAACTTGAAATCGAAACTTGGAAAAATGAAGAATATATGTAATAAGCCAAATACAAAATGTTATTTACAGGGTCTAATTGAAACTATAAGTAGAGAATTAAACTCAATCGTTGACGTACCAATTAGAAAAAATAGAAGAAAAAGAGGTTTGTTAAATTTAGTAGGAAAAGGTTCTAAATATTTGTTTGGTACAATGGATAGTGCCGATGCTGAATATTATAATAAAGAAATAGATTTAATACATAAAGAAGAAAATTATCTTTTAAAATTATTGCAAAAGCAAACTGCATTAGTTGCTGAAAATATCAATAGTTCATCGATTCATTTAATGAATTATGAGAAAAATATTAAAGAATTAGAAAGTTGGAGTAATAATGTAAGTAGATATTTAACGAAATTAGAAGTTGATAAAATGTTAATGATATCACTGCAAAATTTTCAATTTGCACTATTTGAATATAAAGAAAGAGTAGAGACAATACATAATGCAATTGCTTTTGCAAAGTTAGGAGTAGTATTACCAACATTAGTTTTACCAGATACTTTTTTGAAAGCTTTGAGGGAGATTGGTAAAAATGAGACGATAGATTCGTTTATAAAAATTGATAAAGATCATTACGATGATCTAATTAAAGTATCCTCTTCTATAGTATATATAGAAAATGATAAGTTAGTTTTTATTATAATAACACCTATTCCTGAAAAGACCCCTTACGATATAATGAATTTTGAAGTATTACCACATAGAGAAAGTAAAATTTCTTTTAGTAAAATTTTTATTGAACAGAAAATAATATATATATCGAAAGATAAGATGTATTATACATATCCAAGCAGTTGTTGTATTGAATATAAACCAAAAATAAAATTTTGTGAAAATAAGAATCATATTACAAATTTACTTTTAGAGAAAAATTGTTATACACAATTAATATTTCAGTCAAAAATAAATAAATGTGAAAGAGTTCTATATCAGTATCACGGTAATTATATTACAAGAATGAGTGGGGAGGAAAATAATTGGATAATTTTACCCAGGGAGGAAATAAATTTTAATGTATTTTGTAAAAATAGTCATACTTTTTTGAAAATTGATACCGATACATTACTCCAAGTAAGTGATCCTACTTGTATATTTATGTCAGATAAAATAAAGTTAACTGCATTTAATACAAGAGAAAAAGAAACTAAGGTAGAATATATATATTTGAATAATACAATAGACATTGAAAGGGAATATTTAGATAAAATAAATTTTTATGGTTTGGAAAATAATTTGCATGAGAAATTAGTAGAGTTGGAGGAAATCCAAAGTAAGATAAATCAATTTAAATTTACAGAACGCACTACGAATTTAACACAAAAGATATTATATTATTTAAGTACTGTAGGACAAATAACTTTGATAGGATTAATTTTATTCATTATTCATAAATGTAGAGGCTTTAATTTTCTATATAATATAGTTGGAAAAATTTATCGGAAAATATGTTGTTGTAAAATAAGTTATAAAAGAAATGTAAATGTGGTACACAACCCAAATAGTCCAGTGTATATAGTTTCTTATAATTCTGGAAATCAAGGAAATGAGAATATACCTAAAAATCCTAAAATAATATTTCGGAAAAAACTGTCTGATGAATTTTAAAAAAATGATAAACGAAAATTTTTCACTCTGAAAAATTTTCTAAGCTGGATAATGGGGGTGTAATATAACTCAAATTAATCGTTTGTATATCTATATTGAATTATTGATTATTATTAAACAATGGGACAGTAAGTAATATAAACGAGTGTAATTGCTCGCAGGCGACAGTCTGCCGTCACACTTCTGCTCGCAAACACTGCGTACAATTTATGTATAATAAAGAAACTAATAAATAAAGATAATAAAAGTGAAATATAAACATTTCTTTTAAAAAACATAAATACCATAAAGATAGGTATTACACCAGGGTCCAATGTAAATTTGTGATACAGATACGTTAGAAGTTCGGTCCTCAAGACATTCGAAGCCAGGTTAGTGGTAAGATACTCCCTACGTGTTTCTGGAGCAAGCCATCCTGATGCCAGTCTATAGGGCGTTACTGGAGACATCCTAGGGATGTCCCGTGTGCAAGCCTGACACAATCATTGTGTAGTACCTTTAGCCTGTCTTTTTGTCTTTGTGTGAGTGTGGTAAGGAGAGGGGCACAGTAGACAAAGATCGATAACACCAAGATTTTCGTGAGTCTGACTCTGAGATCTCGAGCAAGCGACTTATAAAAATGCCTTAGTGTATACAGCGAGTAATGCACTTTCCTTTTGATATTGTTCACCTTTCTATCCCAGTCAAGGGTCTCATCCAGGTATACTCCAAGTAGTTTGATTGAATGGGAGCCGAGAAAGCGAGTAATGACGATTGGTTCTTGGGTGCGATTATACCAGCTTGGCGTATGGCTCGCCAAGTGGATGCTTGGTTTGGCTGAGTTTCAATCGTAACCTCTATGAACCGGCTTTGAGCGAGTTCGAGCTCGCGTGTAACCATGTTGCAACGGTTTCGGTATTGTTCCCAATGCTGGGGTTTCCCTGACCTTTCTGCTCGCTGATAAAGTCTCTTGCGCTCTTTCATTCGCTCACGAAGCTCATTGGTGAGCCAAGGTAGAGACTTGTCAGCAAGTTTGATTAGTCTAAGGGGAGCTAGCCGGTCAAAAATGCCAGTTGTGATCTAGGTGATCTCTCTAACACGGCGTGACAGAATGTCTGTGCTGCACGAGGTAATTGTGTCGAAGGGTGGAAAAACAGTAAGGGGTAAAGCCAAGGTGGGATTTATAAAATATAATTCAGTGATCAAGTTCGCGGAAAGAGGCAAAAGGTGAGCGCAACTAGCAGTGACGAGATCAGAAAGTTGATTCAAGTCCAACGTATTTGAGCTTCCTAGCTTTGATGAATTTAGGCTGGGGCGAGGGGGTGGAAATGTCATACGTGATTGAAATGAGATCATGACCGTGTGTGTATGGTGCGGATGACTGAAAGAAGCTTATAATTGGTTTCAAATTACGTGACATGAACAGGTCAAGACATGAATGATAAAGACCATTTGGTCTGACTAAATGAAAGGTGGGGGCTTTGCTAACAACCTTTAGGCAGTGGGCTTCTATAGCGTTGAGCAACGTTCAGGAGCTATCGTTTTCCTTATGAAGATCAGTGTTGAAGTCTCCGTCCAATCAGATAGAAATTTTGAGAAGAATGAAAAATTTAAAACTTCAATATTTTCAAGAAACTTAAATGATAAATATAGAAATACAGATAGACAGAATAAAGAAAATGAAAATATTCCTTGTTTGATAGAAAACAAAAGAAAAATATTGGAAGATACAGATGATGAAAACGTGGTGGTAATGAAGATTCCAAGATACTTAGATTACAAGCAAAAAAGTTATGAAACAAACTTTAATGAACATCTAAGTACAGATGAATTTGAAATGATGATAAATCATTTAGACATATATCAACATTCTGAGATCGACAGATTGATAGATAAATATAAATCAGTATTTGCTAAAGATAAATACGACATTGGCACTGTAAAAGAATACGAAGCTCACATTGACTTGATGGAGGAAAGATACTGTTATAAACGCCCTTACAGATGCACATTTGAAGAAAGGAAAGAGATAGAAACTCAAATAGCTAAATTGTTAGAAAAAGGTTTGATTGAAGAATCGTACAGCCCATTTGCTTCTCCATATACTCTGGCATATAAGAAAGAAGAAGATAAAAAATCGAGACTATGTATAGATTTCAGAGATGTAAATAAAACAGTCGTGCCTCAATCACAACCTTTTCCATTAATTGCCCGACAGGGAATTCTAGCCTGGCAGCCCAGCCAATGTGCCTGGCCCCGCGCCGTACGGGCAGCCACTTCATAGACCGCACGGGGTGTAACGCGGCTAGAGCCTGGCAGCCCCATCGTGCTTGGAGCACTATTCCGCGTTCTTCAAAAAAACAAAAACAAAAATGGAAAAAAGGGCTTTGAAGTACCCTTGCAAAAAGTAGCAACAAGAGCGCTACAAAGTCCTTTTTTCGATTATTGTTTTTGTTTTTTTTTTTTAATGCGGAATAATAACTGCCGTCGAGCATGAGGCTAGTAGGATAACATCTTCACCAAAAATGCAGCACTGCACATGCGCGCGCGGTCAGGCTATCCCTGTCAGTGATGAATTCGAGAATAGGGAGACATAGCGGTTACTTCAGGCCGTAGAAGCTCGACCAAGAGGTTATTTCAGATTGCTAGGGGTTCTGTGTGCTAAGGTTAAAGAACATTCGAATGTTTTTAAAAATACTGAGTTGATTACAAAATTTGTACGATTGATTCATTTAAGTTCTTTTTATAAATAAATATTTAACCATTCGCCCAAGCTATACAACTCAAAAACGCTGAGCGTTGGGATTATTAAAATAAATAAAAAAATTCTTGAATGATTCCCCACCACTGGGGCCTGATTGTCTAACTCGATACGCGCGTTTCACGCGTATCGAGTTAGACAACTAATTAATTAAAATTAATAACAATAAAATCAAGACAAATTTTTGATAACTCAGGCCTCATCGCATTAATTACCGGCGAATTTAAAATTCTAATGAAGGTCCTTTTACAACTGATACCTTTGAAACAAACGATATACGCAAGTTTCACGCGTATCGAGTTAGACAATCAGGCCTCTGAACCCACGAAAGTTTGTGTGAACGAGTTTAATTTTTTACCAAATAAATAATCCCCCAAGCACTGAACCTTGAAAACCCTGGGAATGCAAGGTTTAATTTTTTAATAAACTAATGATCCCCCAAGCACCAAACCCACGAAACACTGGGCATCTAAGTTTCATTTTTAACTCAATAAATAATCCCCCAAGCAATAATCCTTGGAAACCCTGGGTGTGCAAGTTTGATTTTTTAATAAACTAATGATCCCCCAAGCACCAAACCCACGAAACACTGGGCATCTAAGTTTCATTTTTAACTCAATAAATAATCCCCCAAGCAATAAACCTTGGAAACCCTGGGAATGCAAGTTTAATTTTTAAATAATTAAATGATCCCCCAAGCTTCAAACCCACAATACCCTTGGAATTTTTAAATGAACAAACAATCCCACAAGCTCTAAACCCACAAAACCCTGGGCTTCCGAGTTGAATTTTTAAATGAACAAATAATCCCCCAAGCTTCAAACCCACAATGCCCTGGGGACCCCAGTTCAATTTTTGAATAAACAAATAATCCCCCAAGCTCCAAACCCACGAAACCCTGGGCTTCCGAGTTCAGTTTTTGAATAAATAAATGATCCCTCAAGCTTCAAACCCACAATGCCCTGGGCTTTCAAGTTCAATTTTTGAACAAATAAATGATCCACCAAGCTTCAAACCCACAATGCCCTGGGCTTTCAAGTTCAATTCTTAAATAATTCAAAAAAAAAAAATTTTGTTTTTGTACTTTTTGTGAAAACATAGATCACGAGCTAAATGATTGTAATCAAGTGAAAATCATGCTAACACAGCAAAAAAATAAAAGTTTGTCAATTTCTCAAATTTGTGACAAATCAGGTCATAATGCTAAAGATTGTTTCAGATATAAAAATAAACAACAAACTACTCAAAATAACATTTATTATAATAAACGAGAGCAAGATCAAAATAACCCCATGCAAAAAATTGTGAATATTGTGGTTATAAAGGTCATGATCTCGATACGTGCACCAAATACAGAGCGTTGAAAAATTACTCAAGTAACACTCAGCAAATTTGTAAGCATTGTAATATGTCAGGACATTCGTTGCAAAATTGTTTAGAATTACAAAATTCTATCGGGAACTTTTGTAATATCTGTAAAAATATAGGTGAGATTGCGTTAAATTGTTAACGTTCTCAGTATTCAGTGGCAGCAAATTATTTTTCTATAGTGAATGATAAAATACGGGCAAGAAATTCTTGTCAAGACTTAATACAATTGACCGGTACAAATGATGATGAAAATATCGCGATACCAACTTACGTGGTGAGGTTAGAAAATCCTTTGAGGCACATTTTCGTAGAGAATGTGAATAATACTTATGAATTTCTAGTAGATAGTGGTGCTCAGCTGAATATAATAACAAATGATAAAGTGAAACCAATAGACATAGATCCGCGTCGGCAAATTTTATTGTCCGGGATATCAAATAATATAATCAAAACTTTGGGTACCACAAACATACTTATTAACGGCTTATTTTATGAATTCCATGTAGCTCCGGATGCATTTAAGGGGATAGTATGGTCAAGCCATTTTCAAAAAATCGATTTTTTTTTACAATTTCTAATAGCACAACATCTCAAGAATGTTGTGTCAAAATTTCAGATCGATCGGAGCAAAACTCGAGCCGTAGTAGAGTTTTAATCCAAAGACCTTCGAGCGCTGCGGGCCGGAGCGGCGCAACGCACCTACCTCTGCTCCGGGGGCTCGGAGGCAGGTGTGATCTCGTATGCCCTGCCCGTTAACAATACTATTTGAAAAGTCCCCCTTGCACCTTTGTGTTAAGAAGACCCTCCCTTTACAAATGCTAGCATTTGGGAAAGCAGATTGTGTAGTGCAGGGTATGAAGCATGGCACAGTAAGCATGTTGAAAAAGGTAACTGTTCTGCGAATCATTCCGGACCATCTGGTAATATGGAAACAAGTGCCATGAAAGAAATGTTTAGGCGATCAGTCGCTAAGCTTGGTATTCGATTCCAAAATTATAACGGTGACGGAGACAGTAAAACATACTCCGGACTCGTTGATGATAAACCGTACGCTGATGATTTTATAATTAATAAAAAAGAGTGCGTTGGTCACGTACAAAAAAGAATGGGAAAACGTCTACGAGATCTTGTAAAAAAAACAACAGAGGACCAAACCATCAAAACCAGAGAAAATGCGGGGAAAAGTCGAAAGGTGAAAACGCTGCCTGGAGAAGGAAATCTCACTGCAAAAGTAATCGACAAGCTTACGGTGTTTTATGGTATTGCAATCAGAGGTAACTCTGATTCAGCAGCAAGTATGAAAAAAGCTATTTGGGCAACATATTATCACTACGCCTCGACTGATGAAGACCCCCAACATTTTTACTGCCCGGAAGATGCAGAATCTTGGTGCGAGTATCAAAAAGCTTTGTGCGCAGGATTTCAAGACTTTCATCACTCGTATGAAGCGTTCCCACAACATGTTTTAGACGCTTTACGACCTGTATATGAAGACTTATCAAAAGATGAATTGTTGGAGCGCTGTGTGGGAGGATTCACGCAAAACAACAATGAATCATTGAACCAGCTTATTTGGAATATCACTCCAAAGATACTACCAGCAGCATCCAAAGTCGTGGAAATAGCTGCCAATGTTGCTGCAGCTACTTTTAATGAAGAGATTCCTGCTTTGTTGATTTTTATGAACGAGATGGGAATTAATCTTGGTCCTGCAGCCCAAGATAATCTCGCATAATAGCTGAATATAATACAAAACAATACTGCGATAAAAATGCTAATCCAGTAAATTTTGAAATAAATGATACAGTGTATTGGCGACGTCAGCTAAAACCAAAAAAGCTGGAAAAAGACCAAAATTTAGGTCCGTTAGAAATTAAAAAAATCACAGATAAAGGTGATATTTTATTTTTGTATGAAGGGAAGCAGAAGCGAGTTCATCCTAATAAATTATTTTTACATAAAAAGAAACTAATATCATTTTTCTTGTATTCTAGGAAAATAAAAATTATCATGCATATCATATTAATCATACTCTCATTAATCATAAAATCATCTTCACAAATAATTGGATATGAGTGTGGTTCAACTACACCAAACATTACAACATTCTCATTACTGAACACGGGCGAATGTGACTTCCATGAGATGAAACCCAATTCAACCAACGTCACGATTGAATTAGTGCAACTTGCTGAATTTCGAGATACAAACGTGATCCACTGCCAAATAATTATCCATAGAACAATTAATAACTGTGGAATGTTTGGACATCTTGTTAGAGTGAAAAGAGAATAATATGTGTGAATGATTGGCACGGCACGGAATTACGTGGAAATTATTTTTTTTTGAGTCGAAATTTTTAGCCTGCTCGGTGTAAGGACCGCGGCGGCGGAGCGCGCGACGAGCGAGGTGGATCGCGACGACGCGTACGTTTCCCCCTCTACCGAAATCACGAATGTTCGATGCTCGCGGCGCGGTGCTGCACGTCGAGCGAGGGCTCGAGCGCCCTCTCTTCTACAAACCTTTTAACTGTTCACACTGCTTCCATCAGAAATCCAAGAAATTATATTCAAGGTAACGAAATCAGTGCGCGAACAAAACCCGATAAAAGTTTGTTTCTCATAAAAAGGAAGAGCAATAAATTCATTAAGTTGAAATCTAATAGATAATCGAAAAGAACGAGTAAAGTTTTCGGTGATTATCTATTACATATTCAAACGACGCGTGCTTAATAGAGTCTCGAGTCTTTATTTGATTATTTTTTTTTTGTTGTTTTAATCGAATAACAGGATTTGTTTGATTGTGTAATCTTTGGTGGACGTAAGTTATTAATACAACTTCTTCCGGAAGAAGACGGACATGTTAACACATTTAAAATTCGGTTAAAGCAACACGCGGTCGGGATACCGTCCTATTGAGTAAGGTAGAGAGCAATTCAAAAAATAAAAATAAAAACGAGGAATCTATGTGAATAGAATTACAATCAATTTACTGAGTCGACTCAGTAAGGTTGTACGAATCTATCTCTCGTTAAGTGCCAATCAAAATAAAAAAAAAAAACTAACCATTGCTCGTAAAGAGCCTTGCACATACATTCTTTAGTTAAATTTGCAGAAGGCTCAAGGTATTGGCTAGGTGACATACACATTACACACACACACTTTACACACACACACAGGCCCTATCGGCGTATCAATCAGCACCAACAGATCGCGAGTGTTTCCTGGCTTCTAGACGGCTGTGGGGTGCGCATTAGCCAGGCGTCGACCGTCACCGAGGACGAATACACGAGCGACCTGGGTGCGGGAATCCGTATCCATTTTGCGATGTGCAGACTCCAAATTGGTACCCGGGTGATTGTGGAACGTGGTGCTTTTCATCGTAGCTGCCGGTAGCTGATCACCACTGTATTTTTATTCTACAAGGTATTTTACATAAATTTAATAAGACTAACGTTTTGATTGCCAATGTCACCGTGATCGGGTTTCAAACGGTGTAACATTAAACTGAAGTTTTATTTATTTTTTTTTTACGACGGGACTACTTTTGTGGTATTGGGTGGATAACCAACGCTTGAATGTATTGAGCATAGTTAAATAAGAGTAACGTAAAACTAAAGAATTTCAACTTGATTGTGTTACAGTTCCTAACCTATAAGCGGGCATCATGAACCAGAATAACCTCAAACAGCTGAGCAAGAAGTTCAAGCGTAAAAGTACGTTGAAGTAACTTAATTTATGAATTGTAATTATATCGATTATAATAAAAGTACGGCATAACTGGTTAATTGATAGCGTAGGTTAGCTTAAAATATTTAACATTAATTGAAGTCCTTAAAAAAAAAAAAAAAAAAAAAAAAAAAATAGGAAAAGAAGCAAAAATAAAAGTTCTATATTTTTTTATTTAACAGACAGTATTTGTCTTGAATTACTTAATAATTAACCAATGTTATAATCACTTACTGATAATAAATTTAAAATATCATTTCTTAAATCTGTTTCACATAGGGTTTAGATTGTAATCTTTAACCAGTGTAATAAAGGGCTATCGCCAAGCCATAAAATTGATCTCAATAAACAAATATGCATTTTCATTAAATCACCTGTTACCCTCGTTGTGTTACCTGAAATAATTCATAGAGTGGGTGGAATTAGGAAATGATTAGTAAATGAAATAAAAAAAAAAAAAAAAAAAAAAGAAAACCAAAAAACTCGTGTTTACAGCAAGGTGGAATTAGAAAGCTGCCAGAAATTTTTATGGAATGCAAGATCGCGCCCTGGATCCGATTGTGACCGTAAGGTATTAAAAGAGATAATTAGGTCCGGCGCGTGCGGTTTGTGCAGGAAATTAAAAACAAAAAACATTGCTGTGACCACGAGGTAAGAAGAGCACGTCGAGTTAGAAAACGTGACGTGACAATCTTTTACCTCAAGGGGATGGCGAACAAGAATACTTATATGAACTATCACACGAGAAATGCAAGTTACTACATGATACAGGAATTTTCAAGTACGACGATACACATATAATTTCTAACATCAAAGTCAACGCAACACCAATAACTGTAGAAGTAGATTTCGCTGGCAGTGCAGCAGACAAATCATGCTCTGGGTCCTCCTATGCAGATAACTTCGGCTCATGGACAAAAGTTTTTGTGCATGGTACTATACAAATACTTCTCATTCAAACTAAAGCTAAAGTAAGTCTTGATGCAGATAAAATTAAGAGATTAAGCTCGGGTACAGTTTGTAAATTTTCAGATAAACATTGTATGGATTTAGAATACGGTCATACTTTTTGGGATATTTTACCAACAAATGAATATTTTAAAAATTCTTTTGATATACTATATAAGGGTATAGCCACGAAATTTACGAATGAGATCGATCATCAGATAACTTATGCAGTAAACACCCCCGAAATAACTTTTGCTTTTTCTTCAAAAGGCAGTTTAACTCAATGTAATAGATTATTTATAACTACAGAACATCCCAAACTACTAATTTTAGAATCACAAATGGGAATAAATTCATTATTACAATAATGATATTATTGTAGAAAATACAATAAATTTAGATATACTTACTTATGTAAATTCTAAGTTCATTTATCTAGAAAAACATCTAAGGATAGAATTAAATGACTTATATATAAATTTAATTACAGAAAAATGTAACCTTGAGAGAGAAACTATCCAAAATTCCTTATCCCTAGGTACTCTATCGCCAGATCTATTTGCATACACCGTAATGAAAAAACCAGGGTGCAGTTCTTTGATAGCTGGCGAAGCTGTACATTTCATAAAATGTACACCAAAACCAGTGAAAATATAACACGTGGAGGAGTGCTACGAACAGCTTCCCGTAATGTCAAAAAACGAGACATGGTTTTTAACAGCAAAAACTCATATTCTTGATAAGACAGGGAAACAAGTTACCAGTAATTCAATTTTTCCAAGATACTACAAAATTGGGGACAAATGGATCAAACTAGATCCCCGTCCAACTTATGATGTAACATCTCCACACACGTTCCAGCCTACAACAAAAATTCGGTGGAATTATAAATTGATTGAGATGTTAGCCACATCAGGGGTGTACTCACAGCATCAGTTGGAACAAGCTCAACAACAAATTACGTTCCCGTTAGAACAGCCAGCTTTACTGAATATTTTGACAAGACAAATGGCAGGTGAACACAATTATAATGAAGAATCAATAAACAACCTGTTCACTAAATCAACAATAAAGGGAATCTTGGCAGACCTATGGTCTGGCATCATCGACAATTTAATTAAGGGTGGATCAATTTCATCCGCAATAATTATGATAAATTTTATACTACATCTAATAAAAATAATCATAGACACAATTATAAACGCCTATCTTTTACAACAACTATATGGCTGTGGCTTACATCTCCTAGCGGCAATATCAAGTTCCATAACGCATTTCTTTGTCACCTTAAACAAAAATCAAACAATCTCGAAAAAATCAGAAGAAATGTAATTACAAGAAGTAAGAGTAAACCCTATCTCAATCATTTCAAAAATTCCTCCACCATTACCATCCAGACCTCCAAATTTAACCCAAACTATGACCAAACAAGGGACAATTTCTGTAAGTGAATCAAAAAATAAGCACTATGGCTTATTTAAACATGACGTCCAGCGTGGTAAGCCCACTAGACAGTGCACTAACTGCTACTCCCTCTCCCATTCAACCTGTATTCCCTTATCCTTTCCTGATAACATACCATTCCTTTGTTTAAACTGCGACACTCATAACCTCGACTTTGACCCCAACCAGGCCGCATACAACCAAAATTCTCAGCCCTCTGCACAGCGCCAAAGCTCCTCCCGTCCACCCTCCAGCACCCACCAAAACAACTCCTCTTCTCTTACCCCCCATCACCCCGGCCCCACCCCCATACCCCCCCTTCTTTCCAACGTCATATTCCCCCGACCTACCCCTTCAAACCCTCGTAAGCGTCTTCCTGAATCCTCGCCAGAGCACCAACCCCAAACCCGTCGTCCCACCGTCCCCCGTCCTCAAAACCAAAGTCCTTCTCATGACACCAACTTCGCCTCAAACGTAAAAGCTTTCATGGATAATCCCAACAACCCTCAACCTATGAAAGACCTCGTATCCCTCTTCGCCCCCCCCCCCTCCAAAAGTTAGCTTCACTTGAGTCCATCGTCGCAAACACCGCATCCGAAGTCGCTGACCTCAGGGCGGAAGTTGCGACCCTCAAGCACCGCTTCCTGGAATCCGACCCTTGCGAAATCCGTATCAGTGGCATCCCCACAGCTCCACCCATCGAACCCCTAAAAGCTGCCACTGCAACCCTCAACTATATCGATCGCCCCACCGCAATTCAACATATCCTCAATGACCGCCCCTGGACTTTTAAACCACCCCAATCCCTAGAAAACCCTGCCCGGCCCACAATTAACCCCCACTCCATCATGGTAAAATTTGCCAGCCCTGAAGCCCGTGATTTCGTCATTATGAACAAATCCAAACTTCGCGACGTCACTGATGTCCAGATTTTCGGGTACGGTACCGCCCACCCAATCTACATGAATTCTTTCTGCAAACCCTCCCTCCACGCCCTCGCCAAAAGAGCCCGCGAGATCACCAAACACTTCAAACTCCCTGGTGTTGTCACCCACACAAATAAACTCCTGCTGCGAAAAACCCAAAATGGCAAGCCCTTCGAGATTTTCACCGAACAAGATCTCGATCTTTTTAAACAATCACTTGCACCTAACCAATCCCCCAACACCTCACTTCTCGATTTGGATACCGAGATTCCCCCGCTCCAACCCCCCCTAGCCAACAACGACAGCAACAACCATGACAACCCTGTCACTCAACCTTCAACCTGAAATACAAGCAATTCGCCATGCACCCCCCCCCCCGCCAATATCGCCCGCACATCTCAGCTAACCCTCACCCATGAAGTTTCTCCACCCCCTCCCCCCGCCTCCCCCGCCCCTCCCCCTCCCACTACACGCACTTTTTACATTGCTCACATCAATATTAACCGCCTCTCAACTCACTTTCATGAATTACGACACAAAAACTCCATCGAAAACTATGACATAATAGCATTAACTGAAACCTTCATCCCGCCTAATACCCCTATCCATATGTACGACCTACCTGGCTACACTTTGCTCCACCACGACCGTGTTGGAAAGCCAGGAGGTGGCGTTGCCATTTACATCTGCAACCACTTCTCACCCTCAATCGTCTCCGTATCACCTACACCTCCAACAAACCAGGCGCACCCTGAATTCATGACGCTAGATATCGACCTTAAACACACCAAATTACTCCTTTCCGTCGTTTACCGTCCACCCAACACCGCCCTCCCCTCTCACTTTTTTTCCACGCTCACCCCTATACTCCCACAATATGAAAACGTCGTTCTAACTGGCGTTTCAACGTTGACATGTCCACCCCCTCCTTCTCATCTCATTCCCTATTCAACCTAATCACTGAACACTGCCTCACCCTAGTCAGCAACAAGCCAACCCATCATTCACTATGGCATGATGGTTCTACCCATCATACATGCCTCGACCTGTTCATCACTCGCACGTTAGACAAGATTAAATCCTTCTCCCAATCAACAGCCCCCTTCACTCCTGGCCACGATCTCATTTCAGTCAAACTCAACATCAACCCCCCACCTCCCATCGCTGAAACAATAACTGTCCGTAAACTAAAATCCATAGACCCACCCACACTTCATAACCTACTGATTGCAAAACTTTCAACCATCTTTCCCCCACCCCCACGCCTCGCGAATTGCTCGTACAACCCCCCCCCCCTGCAAACCCTGATTTACTTGACCTCAACATCTCAAAAATCACCGACATCACTCTCGAAGTTTTTGACTCCCTCGCGCCCCAGAAAACTATTAAAAGAAAACCCCTGGTGAAACCCTACATCACACCCGCCATACTAGATAAGATGAGCCGTCGCGACAACCTCTACAGACGAGCCACAAGATCCCGCTCTGCCCGCCTCCTGTCCGAATATAAAGCTCTCCGGAACCAGGTCATAACTGACCTTGATAGGTTGGAAAATGACCACATCAAGACCATTGTGGAAGACGGAAAGAGCGATCATGCCGCGAAGTGGCGCACCATCCGCAAAACCGGAGTACTCGAGCCCAGCCGACCCTCTCCCCTTACAATCTTCGACAGCCCCACACTCAACACACACTACACTGCAGTATCACAATCATCGCCCCCCCTTTCACCACGCGACCTCTTAGACATCCTTTCCATCCCGCTACCTATCCCCCCTCTCCCCCTTTTTGAATTCACACAGGTGAACGAAACCATAGTTTGGCAAACGTTCAGCCAGCACAATCCAAAGGGAGTGGGTCCTGACCACATCACCTCCTCAATGCTCAAGCTGGCCCTTCCCTCCCTTCTTCCATCCATTATAAACATCATAAATACATCCCTCTCACTCGGTCACTTCCCTACCTCATGGAAAAAATCGTCCATCATCCCCCTAGCCAAAACCCCTCACCCTCGCACCCCCTCTGATACCATAGCCCTACTCCCGCAATTATCGAAACTCCAAGAAAGAATCATCGCATCACAACTCACCACCTTTGTAACCCGTCACAACCTCCTTGAACCCTCCCAGTACGCCTACAAAAAACACCACTCCGCCCAAACCGCCCTCCTCAGTATCCTCGAAGATGCACGTTCTGCCATAGAACATGGCGAAGTAACCATCCTAATCTCATTCGACTTTACCAAAGCATTCGATACCATCCCCCATCGTATCCTCCTTTCCAAGCTACGTCAACTAGGTTGCTCGGACACCGTGGTGCGCTGGTTCTACTCGTACCTTACGGGTAGAACCCAAGCCGTCCGGTCGCAAGACGGTCTTCACGCTCCATGGCTCCCAGCAACCTCTGGCGTACCCCAAGGCAGCGTCCTTGGCCCTCTCCTCTTCATCCTCTTTATAAATGACCTCTGCCTCTTCATACTCTACTCCCTTCATGTATTTTATGCCGACGACTCCACCCTCTACATACGTGCCCCTTTTTCCCAACTTCTTCATTTTCTCTCCCTCATTTTCTCCGACGCCCAGTCTGTTGCCGCCTGGGCTGCAGCAAATCACCTTCACCTCAACCCCAGCAAGTCCACCCTCATCATCATCGCCAGTGAACACCACCTATCGAAAATCGACTTCAATTCCCTCCCCCCCCCCTTATCATAAATGGTCACACCATTCCCTACTCCAAATCCATAAAATTACTCGGTACGCACATCTCCTCCTCCCTAAATTGGAACCGCCAGATTAATGAAACTTCCAAGCGCGTAAATTACTCCCTCTATTCCCTCCGCCACTTCCGCAAAGCACTATCCCGCCCCACACGCATTCTTCTCGCAAACTCACTCATCCTCCCTCTTTTCGACTTCTCCGCACCCTTTTTAACCCATCTCACCCACAAGCAAGACCTAAAGCTCCACACCCTTCACAATGCCTGTACTCGTTTTGCTTTTGGATCCATCCCCCGCGCCGCGCATGTTACCCCCTACCGCCTCTCCATCAACTGGCTCTCTGCAGCCTCCCGTCGCGAGTACCTAAATACCTCCCTTGCCTACTCCATTATAGCCTCCCAAACACCATCACACCTGTATGCAAACTACAGGCTGGACCCTGGCGAGGAGTTCATCAGACGCTCAAACCGACGGCCTAGACCACCCCTAATCTACTCCACACCTCGCACATCCATATACAACTTCTCCTTCACCATTCAAACCTCATGCACTATCAACAAACACCGGTCCATTTTCTACAATAGCAACTCGCTCCAAACCTACAAAACCTCCCTCAAAACCGCCCTTTTTATGATCGACTGTGCAGATTGGGTCCAAAGAGCAAATGCGGAAAACCTCACCATCATCCCCCCTCACCTCTCCCGCCTCTTAACACCTGTACTCCATCCTCCTTTAGCCCGACTCTAACACCCCTCCATTAGTGCACTGTTAAACAGCTCGTCAGCGCATACCTTCTACTGGAAATTACACAGTGCAAGAATGAAAATTAAATCACCTTTACTGTACCTTATCTTATGTCAAAACTTTATGCAAACTCTTTTATTTAATTCATATATAAATCACATCCAATGTACACCAATGTAAAACCTGAACGAGCAGGACAGGGTGCAACCTTCTGCTTGGAATAATAAACTTAAATCAAATCAAATCAAATGACAACAGGGGTAACAGGGGCGAAAACTTTAATAACCGGAATAATGGATACGAAAATCGGGACAACGTGGGCAATTATAACATTAATAATAATTATAACAATAATGATACAAATCGTGAGAATTTTAATAGAAGTAATTATAATGGCGAAAATCGCGACAATCGTAACAATAGAAACGAAGGAAATAATCAGGCGAGCTATCAGACGGAGTGCAACGGAACAAATGCCAGTCAGATAGGTAATCGAGCAGACGGGTCTTTAAACTTATAAGGTGCTCGGCACCCGATCGACCGGGAGCCAAGCAAACGATAGAAGCTAAAACCGAGCCTACACTGGAAGAGCCGAGGAGGGTTCAAGTGAGACTAACAAAGGTAGGACACAGGCCACCAGTAGTAGAATTACAGAGCCCACATCTAAGAGCAAAAGCTTGCCGGTTTTATGCAGATTTAGGGGCCGACGTATCAATAATCTAGCAGAGCTGCGTATTGGAGGGCCTTGCGATAAATAACCGTGATATAGTAGCCATAAGCGGGGTTATACCGGGCAAAAACCTCTCGCTGGGCAGGGAAAATATAGAATTAGGGGGGTTTAAGGGGGGACAACGGTGTGAGAATTAAAAACATAGGCCCACGTATTCAGGGTGCGTCGATGTTGGTCATGCGTTTTTCACTTGCACCCTCGCCTCACTCACCGTGAAGCTACGGGGGGGGGGGGGGGGAGCAGTCTGTTTTAAACACTCGTGCTGTTCACTCTGTTGTGCTACATAGTTTTTCAAAAATACATTAATTGAATTTGTAATTGACTTTAATCAATTGTAAGTTTAATTAATGTAAATGCGCTTTTTGAGTTTTTGCGAACGTGACTTCTTGCAGTTGCATTGTTGCAGTTTTTACCTTTTCTTTGTGCAGCTTAGAGTTTTGACAGAATTTAGTGGCCGAACTGTGTGTGCAGTGTGTTGAATTTTTTACCTAAACTGTGAGACTGACTTTAGACTGTATTTAATTTGCCACACAACTGACGACTGCTTTTTGCATTGGCGATTTACACTGCACCTTCGATGATGCTGTACATCTCATTTTTATTATAAGTAGGTTAAGGTTGATGTTTGTATAACTTAGACTGTTAAGGTTTTATTCAAATTTGTAAACAAATTGTGAATTTGTTTTTGTTCAATAAAGTCCTCCTGAAGAGGTCGGCAAACCCTGGCCGACGAAACGTCGAGGAATTCAGATTATAGATTTGATTTTGAAAAAAATTTTTTGCAAACACACCTCCTGCCTTCAACCGATCCATACGCCCTATTGGGTGATTACTCTAACATAAAAAAAGTCATTTTTTTTTTTTTAAACTATTCTAAAACATCTCAAGAATGACCCTGAAAAATTTTACAACAATATCTTGAACGGTATTAAAGTTATGGACTGTACCGACGCACAGTATAATTCGAGCGCTCGAGCGGTAAAGCGACCCTCCGTGCGCCGCACCGGAAATGCTTGAAACCGGAGCCGTTTCTATTGTTCCCGCCTTTCGCCTTTCTTGGTGGAGTATATACAAGGTTGCAGGATCTTTGGCAACACTGCACGTGAATTGTAGCCTGTTGCTATTTTAGAAAAGGATACAATATGAATGAAACGCTCAGCATCGTTAGCTGCAGCTGTCGAGTTTACCTGCTTCAAAACGGTCAGTTTTCTTTCAATATTCAAGTTGAATACACGTAGATAGTGAGTGCAGAGTCTATTAATCGTAAAATGTCTCAATTTAATAAGCCGAAGGGAAGCAAGCGTGTGCGAATTGACAATTCTCGATCGAAGAAGCGTAAGTTTTGAGGTAATCGATATTGGATCAAGAAAAAAATCCGGTGATGGAAAATGCACCAGGGTTTATTGCCAAACCTTTTGATGAAACTCCGATAAGTAAAGACATCTCCTGTCGTATAATAAATTTTTGTACAGTGTTCGCTGCTCTTTCTGATACTTTAATTTGTGGTACATGCAAATGTGCTGTTAAATTTAAAGATACCCCACTCCGAGGCTTAGGTTTCAAAATTGTTGTCGCTTGCAGATGTGGAAACCGAGAAATTAATTCTGGTCCTCAAATAAATAATGCATATGAAATAAACCGCCGGTTCGTTTTTGTAATGCATTTACTAGCAGTCAGCCACGAGGGAATAAATTTATTTTGTAAACTTATGGATATTGGTAAAGGTTTCTGTGGAGACACCTACACGTCTGCTAATAACAGATTGAGTGCTGCTTGTAAAGAAGTATATAATCAATGTGAGTTTCTCTTGGACTTGAAAGACGAGGAAATAAGCGCAGATGACATGATTTATGGTGCTGGAATGGTGCTTCAGGTATTTATTTTTCACAAAAATTGCTTTCCGAAACTTTAATCGCGTTTTTCTCGAAACTGCATTTTTGAAAACGGCCCACATCATTACTTCCTCAAAAATCAACCGATTAATTAGAAATTCGGCAGAGATCTTCCTGACAGTATATAACACCAACTAAACTAACAATATTAAAAAAAATTCGTTTAAAAGGCATTTTTTATGAAAAAATTGACGAAAAAAAGGGTTATAATTTTTTTTTGTCATAATTTCATGGAAAAAAAAATTTTTCAACTTTTTTTTAGTTTACTTGGTGTAAAAAAGCATAACAAATAACACTCAACCTTACTTTTTCGTTTCAGAATCACCGGATCGGAGTGAGAATGTGGGCCGATTAAAAAAGACGCTCCGCGCAATAGACTCGACAGCCGCCATTTTGCCGGAAAAAAAAAAAAATTTTTATGCTCTTGAAACCTGTACTTAACTACCTGTAAAATTTTGACAATGTAAAATAAAAACTACTGTATGAATAAGATCCTCAAAAATTTCATGATTTACACCGTTGTCCATCCTTAACTGCGAGGTGCATGTAGTACCAGATAATTTTTCAATTGATACTGATGGGTTACTTGGGTGGAAAATCTTTGAGGATTTTGGCGGGAAAATAAATGTCGTGGATAAGTGTTTAGAGTTCGGAGATATGATAATTCCCTTTACGAAGTATGAGTGTTCTATAATTCCACCCAAGACCAGACAAATAATATTTGCTAAAGCGACAAGTCGCAGCGCAAACTTAGGATACTAACCCTTACAGAGTGTGGGCCCCGATATTGTTTTCGGAAATTTTTTGGGGGAAGTGAAGAAAGGAAAAATATACGCGCTGTGCCACAATAACAGTGATGAAACCATCGAGTTCAGACCACATGACGTCACATTGCTGCCATGCGACATAACGCTTAGGAGCGGGAGAAAGAATCCGGGGGAAACTATAAAGAAGGTGCAGATAAAAAGAACAATTATTGACGAGGGCGATAGGACAGATAAAATATTCGAGCAATTAAAGCCAGATACACTGAAGGATTTAAGCGAGGAAGAAATTAGACACGTAAAAGAGTTAACCAGCGAACGTCCGCAACTCTTCGGGCTACCGGGTGAACCGTTGAAGGCCACACACTTAGTAAAACATAGAATTATCACGACGACAGACGAGCCGGTGCAGGCTAAGCGTTTTCGTCACCCGCCAGCGATCGCGGAGGAGATGCAAAAGCAAATTGATAAATGTTTAGAGCAAGGGGCAATACAACCATCGGAAAGCCTTTACTCATCAATGTGCTGGGTAGTACCGACAAAATCTGGCCAGTTTAATAAGAAGAATTAACGTCTCGTGACAGACTACAGAAACCTTAACGAGCTGACAGTCGGAAATAGCTACCCTTTACCGTTGACAGCTGCAATTATAGATGCAGTGGCAAATGCTAGATACATCACGGCAATCGATTTGAAGTCAGGATTTTATCAAATACCCATGGACGAACGTGACGCTCACAAAACAGCGTTTACGGGCCCGTACGGGAATTATCAGTACTATCATATGGGAATGGGGTTGAAAAACGCTCCAGCAACCTTTGAAGCCCTCATGGACTTGGCCCTGAAGGGGTTGCAAGGGAAGGAGTTGTATGTATATTTAGACGATATAATAGTTTTTGCGTCAACATTGGAAGAGCACGGACGAAAATTCAGGAAATTAATGAAGAGATTAGATGAGGCAAACTTAACGCTTGAGCCAAGTAAATGTCAATTTTTGCAAAGGGAAGCTAAATTCTTAGGGCATATCGCGGGGAACGGCATTATTCGCACTGATCCGGATAACATCGAGGGAGGATCCCTACAACCCCGAAACGGCCTCGGGAGCGCAGAATTACCGTAACTCACAACACCCACTCACGCTTCCTCTCTCACAGTCAGTGCAAATAAAGAATAAGTTAAAGATCAATACGGTATTATAAATTTCTCTTCCTGTGAGTGTCCCAACTCCTTTCGGTATCGTTTAGCTTGCCTAAACGACAGTAAGCCACCAACCCTCAAGGAAAATAGACGTCAGCGACGTCACAACTGTAAAAAAACCTGAATCTTTTATCCTCAAAATCGAGTGTAAAAACTAAGTCATTCTTTCAAATATTAACACTTTTGAAAAATGAAAATTACATTGAAGAAAGTAGTCAATTGTGTTCAAAAATGCTGTCGAAATAGGTCACTTGATTTTCGCGCTCTTTCGTAGAGTTTAGTATGAAGAATATTATAGAATTTTCCGAAAACTCTCCAAGGGCTGTAACTTCGACGGGGTTGAAAATAGGAGATATCGGGGCAGATTGGCATACTTTAAAAAAAAACGATATTATAAACTTTCCAAAAAATCAACAAAAATGAAAATTGTTCAATGCTATTTGAAAGATCTTATTTCAAGCTATATTTTCAACAAAACTAGAAATTAAAAAGTTTTACCGTTTTCTATTAATGTGCAATTTTTTATGACTCTGAAAATCTGCCATCCCACCCCATACCCGGGGTAGGTTGATACTTAACAGTTTATTAAAATATGGCTTAATACTCCTAAAAACGTCGATTCATAAACTTCGTCACAGATTATTAAAAATATGCCTGATCATAATAAAAAAACTGTAAAATTTGGATAAAATTAGTCACATAACTAAAAAAATGACAAATCCCTCTTTATAATGATGAAGCATGTTCGAATTTCTTCGTTTTATAATTGATTTTATTATTTGCGAACGTTAAATTCAAAATTTAAATAACGTTTAAGTTGAAATTGTTATGTGACCGGTGCTGGAGCTGCAGCGAATGGGTTGTTCTGATTGTAATACCATGTAGTACGGACGCATCGTCCTTTGCCGGAAGATCGCCCTCGTTTTAATTTTAGTTGCGCGAGTTATTAAGTATAGTGATATAAAATTGACGAATATAACATTAGTCAGTTAGGGCTATTCGTGTAAGAATATTGTAGACCCACAAAGTGTAGTTGGACCTTATAAAGTAATCATTAAGTTTAATTGCCTGTGCTGTTTGGTTCATTAATTCCATACTTTGAAACAGGGTTCCAGGTACGTCGACTATCATCACCAGGTAAAGTCTTAGAGTAAAAAATCTAGTTTTAAAATATAAATAGTTAAGCATTACTTCGTGCCGTCCGTTTATTCGCGTAATCTTTTTTCCCGCCCTCAACATACGTGTGGAGACCACGAGCCCCCGGTTTGTTTTCCCGCCTGGATTACTGAAAATTCGGGAAATGTTAAGTGTCCACGTGGGGACTTAACAGAAATATTAAATACTTTGTAATTGAAAATTTTTTGCAATAATTTTTTGAATAATTGAAAACTTTGTATCTCTAACTGGATTAAATTTCTTTGTAGAGTTCTGCAAAATAAAATGAGAATCTTTATTATTCTAAAAACAACTTTTTAAAGCCATAACCACAAAAATATCGAACTGAAAATCGTTTTTTTGAAAATGAAAGTAAAAATTATCGTTTATTTACTTTTATGATTAAAATTGAGCGCGCTTGCGCGTCAATTGAGAGTAGTTAATTAAAAAACTGTAAAAAAAAACATAACAAATTTAAATTAGTTAGGTTAAGTTAGTAAATTTGTAAAAAAATTCAAAAGTGCCAATCTGCCCCTAGGAGCACAAAAATGTTTTTTTTCAATATTTATTTTTAGTGTGAATGTATTAATAAAATTTTTATCAGAGAGTAAAAGTTAATTCTACTGAATATAATGCAAGAATTAGAATTAGCCTAATTTTGTTAACAAAAATTTTACGTCTCATTTTTTTCAAGGGTTAAAAGTTTGTGTGCCGAAAAGAGAAAAAATTAATTTTTTTTAAATCTACTTAATCCAGCTTGGTTTTCCAATAATTAAGACTTGCAAACAATAAAACAGAATAAGCTAGTTTAGAAAAGATCAAACTGACTTGATTAAAACGCAAGTTACACAAAACATGCCAACCTGCCCCGGTCTCCCCCTAATCACATAATATTTGGCCAAAACACTGGCGAATCCAAAATTTTTTTTGGGAGGGTAATTTTGACAAAGTCAGTTTTTAAAACTAAATTAATTGATATTTTCTTTTAAGCCTTAAATCTCTAAATAGTTGATAAATTTGTCATTAAGTATCCCGCAAGCTTTAAACCTCCTATTTTAAAATTTAAAGTAAATCGTTTCTTAAAGTAAAACTTAGTTTCTTTAAATTAAAAATATAAAGTTACAGTTTTCTTTGGTTTTATAGTTTTATTGTTCACAATCATATATAATCGTAGTTTTTATTAGTTATGGTTAGTGTATAATAATTTGTACAATGTAAAACCTTTTCTTGATTTTTTAATTTTAAACTTTATGCGCTTGCTTTCACAATCAATCGAAACCACCAAGGAAATCATTTGAATTTCTCACGTAATCATATAATAAAATTAACAATAAAATTCAATTTACTCATTTTCGAAAACATCGACGCAGTAGACTTGTTCACCTTTGTGCATTTGTCTGATGTGATTATAAGATGCATACCTGTACTTTGATCTATGAGGACAGTAAGGACACTGAAAACGAGGTATTTGATGGCAGGCATATTTTAGATGTTGCTGCAATCCTCTCAAATAAGAAAAACTACTGGGACACCTGTGACATCGATGTTTCTTTCTTGACGAAGACATCAAAAACTCTGAGCCACGAAGACGAGCCGGGGCTAAAAGAGTTCTACCGGGAGGTCGACCCCGACGAGCCCTGTTTCTACTGCTACTTCCTGCCAAAATATGCTCGATCTCCACCACTTGCAACCAGTTTTCTTCTGAAATTAAAAAACGTTGTAAGATTTTGTCAAATAATACTATAAGTTTAGTAGGCATGCTGTGACAAACTATAACGGAGGAGATTTTTTAGATTTTCAAGCAGTGTTAGACAGCTTGATTAAAAAAATTTCTTCTTTAGTACAATCAATTTATTGATCATTGGTTATGTACATAAAACATTGAACAACATTGGCTTATATTTTTTCATGATATTGGTGGTTACAAGTGATGAATTATAAAACCTTTCGTCTCAAAAATGAATCTTTAAGGTGTTTAAAATTTTTTTTTTTCGCAATAAAATATTGAAATTGTAATATCACAAGGTTATGAGGTTGTATGATTATGGGTTTATTTGTTGATTTAAAGAAGATTAATTAGTTTCTAACTTGCTCCGTTCCTAACTGGCTCAATCTTAGGGTTTTGGAGTTGTAGGCTTGAAGGTTCATTTGTTTAGTTAATTGTTTAACTGTTTTATTAATTGATTTGCGCAAGATTATGGAGTTGCAGGTTTGTCGGTTCATTCGAATAAAAAAAAATCCAGTATTTTGTATTGTTCTACTTAGGGTTACGGGGTTATAGGCTTGACGTTTTATTTGTTTATTTATAATTTAATCTATTTACTTTCACGCCCAATGTTACGTGGATGTAGGCTTGTCAGTTCATTTATAATTTTATTTTATTCATCCCTGAGTCAATAGTTGCGTCCACAGCTGAGCAGTAGAAATATTTTTTTCGAATGATTGGAGTTAGGTCACAGGTAGATTTAGTTACCTAAGCTAAGACCTCACCTACATTAATATTTTTTGGTAGTACGCTCAAGCACACGCTTGGTTTTTCACAGCAAACGCTCGAAATTTTATAATAGAGTATGAGCATGCGTTTGAAAATTTTAGAGCGTGCACGGAGAAAAAAAAAGTGAAGTTTCTTCCATTTAAAATAGGAGGCACTATGAACCTTATTCGATTGGAGAATCTCCTAACAAAAATAAGAGTTTCTCCTATTTTTTTTTTGGAAATTATCCGTTTAAACTTTATCCCTTCTGACTAGGTTAGAATCGAAGATGGTTCTCGTGAAGGTGTAGGAACTAGAAAATAATCTTGCAGACCCGAGTTAGCATATCAGGATGGCATATGTACTTGGAGAGTCTACCTAGGTCAACTAGGTCGCCGTCGACGATTATACCCGGGGATCATCTCCGAGACTTCGACTCAAATTTTCTTTAAGGTAATTCTGGTGTTCCTTGGCAAATTCTGAGGCAAATTCTCGAACTCCTGGAGATGATCCTCGGGTATACCCGTCATCGGCGACCTGGTTGTCTAGGTATAGCTTTGTGTCTCAGCAATCGCAAACGATCACCAAAGTCACCTCGAAGAAAATTTGAGTCAAGTTCTCGGGAATGATCCCCAGGTATACCCGTCATTGGAGACCTGGTCGTCCAGGTCTAGCTTCATATCTCAGCAATCGCAAACGATCACCAAAGTCACTTCGAAGAAAATTTGAGTCGAGTTCTCGAGGATGATCACCAGGTACACTTGTCATCGGCGACCTGGTTGTCCGGGTACTGCACGCGTTCGAAATCTCCGAAAAATCATAGCACCTCCGACAAATTTTCAAAAATTCTCCGAGGATGACCCCCAGGTATACGGTACACCCGTAATCGGCGCCCTGGTTGATCTTGAGTATGCTCTTCTGCATGTCTACCGATACCCGCATGTGATCTACGAAACTTATACATAAATATACTATACTCTACACGAGAATTATCTCCGAGTTTCTTAACGTAAAGTACAATTTCGAGAGGGAAGTTTAGCAAAAAAAAAAAATAGGAGAAACTCCTATTTTCTAAGATTGGTGAATCCCCAATTTTTTTTGGAGAAACTCATCAACTTTTAGTTAAAACTCCACTTTTTTTTTCTCCGTGTGTGCTCGAGCACATGCTCGGTTTTACGCTCGGAATTTTATGATAAAGTTCGAGCGTATGCTCAAAAATTTTGGAGTGTACACTGTAAAAAATAGTTTAAGTAAAATTACCTAGCTCATCGATGTAAATTAACCAGAAATCGTGAATTTACATCGTTGAGTTATGTAGTTTTACTGAAATTCGGTAAATCTACACCGATCAACGATGTAAAAAATAGGAACGTGGACCAGCGGAGTAATTTGTAAATTTACATTTTTTGGTTAAGTTACCATTTAGAGCGGGGTAAATTTACTACGGTTAACGATGTAAATTTACCTCGATCAACGATGTTCTCGATTTTTACATCGATGATCGAGATAATTTTACTAAAACTTTTTTTACAGTGTACGCGCGGAAGGTTCGGAAAGTTGTAGCAAAAATGGTCGAGTGTGCGCTTTGGTGCCCTCTAGACAGAAAGTTTATTTTTACTTTTATAAAAAAGGAAAAATTTGTATGCATAAGATGCTTTTCAAGTCCTGCAATTTTTGCTGTAAAGGTGAGACCAAACCAACCAAAAAACCAAAAACGACGCTTGCTTTAAAGCTGACTCCAAAAAAGTTTTTGGAAGTGATTCGTGCTTAGACAGCTTTCACTACCTGATGCCTGTCGCTCGAAAGCACGAGCTTGTAAAGCATAAATAACTAACAGGTGCCCCCCACTCCTAATCCCGTGAGCCGAATATTTTGCGGTTGTTTAACACTAATCACAGTCATTTTTCAGTGCTCGCTACCACTGCCCCTACCCCGGATCCCGCGCGTCATACCCGCACCAATCGGAACAAGTCTTCGTTTCAACGCTTGCTGTTACAACTTTAGTGTGAATTAATTTTTTCGTTATTTTTTAAAGATGTTTCTACGTTTTAAAATTGTGTTGGCCGTGAAAAGGGCCGGGCTAGTCAGAAAAAATATTTTAGTAAATAGCAAAATCAGTTAAAATTCATTGTCAGAAGTATCCAGAAAACAAAATATCACTCTCTTGCACTTCTGAGTAATGACGTCAAAGGACCTCTTGCAAAATCTGATCCCCCCCAAATCGGCTGAAACTTCGAGATTAGGGGTCTTTTAGGATCACTTTCAACATCCCATAGTTGTTTTTTCGGTCAGCTCACTTACTTTGCAATTCAAGACAAAAAAAAGAGACCTTAACAAATCCGATCGAGTCATTTAAATGCTCGCAATTGAATTTTGAAAAAAAAAAAATTTCTTGATTTTCAAAGGTTGTAAAAAGTGGGTGACCCATGAGTGCCCCTCACCAAAATAGGTGGAAAAGATGCGTCTTTGATGCCTCTAAAACATATCAAAAACCCAGAAATGTGTCACACCCATTTTTTATTTCAAACGCAAAAACTAGCTAAAACTATGGTTCACTATGTATTTTAAATTTTAAATGGGGCATAAAAGTCTCTGCGCATGCGCAGTAAGTGAGCTGACCGAAAAAACAACTACAGAATCTTAAAAGGGATCCTAATAGTACCTGATCCCGAAGTTTCAGCCGATTTGGTGTGGATCAGATTTTGGCGATTTTGCAAGAGGTCCTTTTCTGAATCGTTTGATTCAACTGATACAAAAGCTGGTGTATCATCATCCTCTAGTGAACCATCTCCAAAACAATTTGCTCTAGACTATCAGCCAAAATGATTTTTCGATTTTTCTTTCTTTTCATGTACTCCTTTACTTACTTTGTATACGACGTCTGAATCCAACTCTTCTTTTGGCTGGAACGTCTCCAGGCAGGCAGCAGAAGCTTCAGGCACCTGAAGAACCTGTTTTTGGAACGAAGTTCCTTATCGCAGGTTCTGGCGCAGGGGGCTACGAAAAAAAAATCGTAAGTAACGACACCAGGCGAATAGTGGGGGGGGGGGGTGACCGCCGCGTACACTGGGAGAAAGTTGATAGACAGCGCTCCCATTTGTAGGGTTATATTCTGCCTCACGCCGTGGGTAATATTCTGCCCACAGACGGGAGAACGAAGCGCTTCGGTTAGTTTTGAGGCTGCCGTAGGCGGCGCTACTCGCCAACTCGGGAGAAATATTTCCCACCGTGGGCAGAATATTGCCCACGGTGAGAGGCAGGCGTCCTAAGCTGTCGAGCTGAATATAACCTTAAAAATGGGAGCACTGTCTTCCAACATTCTCCCAGTGTAGCCAGCAGGCTATCTCTCTCTCTCTCTCTCTCTTTCTCCAGCCAGACTCTCAGCCGCCAGACGCCTGATGCGGCCGCGCGCGTCTGGGCCTGCATGGAGACACAAGTCACACAAGATATTTTTAAAACGTTTAACAGCCGTATGATAAGCTATTAAAAATCAAAAATTAGCAGTTTCTAACCTAACTTCGGTTTAAAATAAAGAGTATAAAAATTTATATTTGTAAACATCCAGCGGAGAAGTTTTGTATCAGGCTTTGAAAAAGTTTTTTGTAATGTTACAAAGCAATATTTCAAGTAAGAAAAAAATGACAGCATTTTTGAAAAAGCGGTTGGGCCTGCCTGAGCCGATTTACGAGAGTCTTGGCCGCTAAGGCGGTTTTAACATCCTCAATTGTAAAATGTTATAAATTATTTTAATTAAATACTTAACAAAACATAAACGTCTCCTCTTATTTTACTAATTAATTATTATTTATTCCTTACTTTTTTTAAATATTATTCCAAATTTAACTTTTATACTTTATTACTTTCACGCGTTCATGCAATTTGAAAAACTGTTTCTCATTTTATTAGCTTAAAAAATTTTTTTTTAATAACTAATGATACCAAAATTATAATATTTTTGCACTTGATGCGTACTACACAAAAACTAGATTGGAACTTCGTTCCTTCCGGGGATCCCGAGATCCACACGCCTTTTTTTTTTTTTTTAGTTTTGAGTGATTGATCTTTTAGCCGACAAAGTTTTCTTTGCTCAGTTTTTCTAGCTTTTTCTTTCTTGCTTCTTTCTTCCGTCATGTTGATTTGCCTGGAGAAATTCTAATGACCAAATGACCTACGCCTTTATATACGTATTGTTTTACATGACGGATTTTGAGTGGGGGCAGCGGTAGCTAGCTGCGATACGAAAGTGACTGTGATTTGTGCGGAACAGCGGAACATTCGGCTCGCGCAGTCGGGAGTGGGGGGTTTATTATTTATTCTTATAAGCACATGTATTCAAGCGACAGGCATCAGTCGTTGCTAGATGTCTAAGCAGGCATCACTTCCAAAAACTTTTGGACCATTATTAAGGATTGATAATCGATTCATTTAGTTAAATTTGTTTGTAATTTAAGTTCAAAACAGAAATAACCATAAAAACCGATTTACTTTCTACGTGTGCAAATCAGGCAACGTATTATTCATGAAAGAAGCAATTTCTCTGTGATTTTGTCTCCAATATGATTGATACTAGGGACTTAGTTCATGAGCTCAAAAGATAAAAATTCGGTAAAAAAGGAGGAATGTCAAAAGACCACGAACTAGGGTAGACCGGGGTAATTTGGGGACTGGAGTAATTTTGGTACTTGATTATATTTTTTAACTAAAGCATTGAAATGAAAGATAAAAAATACAGAGTGACAGTAGCACATATAGAGCGTTTTTTTACACTGTAAAAAAATCAAAAAAAGTTATGTTCTTTTAATTAAAACATCATTAATTTTTCTTGGTTTTATAGCTTGCCTTTGTTCCACTTAAGGACGTTTCAGGGATTTTCGGTCAACGTTATCAAATTTTGTAACTCGGCATACAAGAAGATTTTTATGTGTTCTTTCCAATGCCACAAAAAAAAAATAGGGCAAGCGGGACTCGTTTTTGAGTTATGAACGCTCAAAGTTCGGTCGTTTTGCATGGGATGGCACGTAGAGCACTACAATTTTTTAATGTTATCGACGACTGTAAATTAACTAGTAGTTAACTTTTTCTAAAAAAAAGAGTATATTCTAGCTATTGAAATAAGAATCAATCTAACATTTTTCAAAATACGGCAACCGGGCCTACTTTCAGAGTAATTTAACAGTAAAGTTGATTTTTTAGTCTTTGCGGTTATGCTGCGCCACGAGAGCGAGAGAGACAGAACGACCGGCGCGTCAGCTGTTTCTCGTGCGGAGAGCCCCAAAACTGAATGAGAGTCACTGGAGGTCTGAAACGTCCTTAAAATACATGAAAATAGTTGAAAAATCAAGAACAATTGCGCTTTACAGGGGAATTTGGGTACTTTTTGGGGGTAATTCGGGGTTTGATTATACGTACTAAATGGCTTATGTCGTCTGATCTAACCTTCAAGACATGAATTGGCATGAGATGAACGCTGTTCGGTACACATGTGTTTTACTAACTTTTTGTTACTTTTTCAGTGTTTTTTTTAATAATAATTCAAGTTTAAAATTATCATACACTTTTTACTAAAGTATTTAAGACTATTATGAGCACCAATAAAGCTCAAGAACAGCTAAAATAACTAAAAAAAACTAAAGTGTGAAATTTCCTCGTTGCTCGTATGAGGTACTCGAGGATAATTATTAAAAGACTTTTTTTTTATAAATTACGACTTCTATTTCATATTAAGTGATTTTTTGAGTGAATTTTCTTACAAATTATGTTTAATCACAGGTACCCAAATTCCCCCAGATGAGGTTGGATTGCAGATAGTTTTAAGTTTCGTCTTCTTAAATTATTTCTGCAATCTTTTTTGTTATAAAACTCTTTCTGCTGAATTTCAAGTTATCCTCCAACAAAACTGTATTATTTTTATCAGCCAAATTTAAAAATTAGATTTTTAATGGAATTTATTGTATAGATTTTTGTTCGAAGTACCCGAATTACCCCGGTCTAACGGTAGGTTTAACTTCAAACCTACGACGAAGCAAGTCTGTCTCGCTCTATTTTCTCCGGTACACGCACAGCAAATATCGCTCCGGATATTATATCATACGTTACCCCAATTCAGAAACATGCTCACCCAAAAATCGTATGTGCTAACGTGCTAACTCACAGCCAGTTAAAAAAAAAAAATGCTAACTTAGAGCCGGTTTAGAAACCTGCCAACTCAGATCCTGTTTAGAAATGTATTAACTCAATTCCGATTAGAAAAGTGCTATCTCAGGCTAAATAAATTCCTTTTTTTTTTTTTTTTTTTTTTTTTTTTTTTTTTTTTTTTAATTTTACTCTGATTTGAACATTGTAAAAGGAATCTCATCTGTGATAGCACTAGCATCTCAGGCAAAATAAATTCCTATTTTTTTTTTTTTTTTTTTAATTTTACTCTGAATTGAACATTGTAAAAGGAATCTCATCTGTGATAGCACTTTTCTAAACTAAATTGAGTTAGCATGTTTGTAAACGGAATCTGACTAGGCAATTTTCTGAAACCAGCTGTGAGGTAGCATACGTTTCACGCGCGATTTCTGAGTTAGAATGTTTTTGTGTTGGGGCGACGATATCATAGGCGCACAAGGTGGCTGGTTTTGTAATTTTCAAGCTTTAAAACATCTGATTTGAATGGGAGCTGATAGACATAACCTGCAAATCTCTTCAAATTAGACCTAAAACTATTGCGACTCCTTGTTAGCAATAAATTTCGACTGACTAATTACACAGGTGTACCCTATGAATTCTCAGGAATATATCTGCCGAATTTCATTTAAATCCCTTTAGTAGTTTTTGTGCCAACCTATTTTTAAAATCCAACCGAAAAACGGGTAGAAGCCGCGGAAAGGGGCTTCAATAATTTAATATTAATAATACAAATCATAGCAATTTTGAATTATAAATTGCTTTTGAAATAAGGGTTTTTTGAAGATTGTAAATTGTCAATTGAAACTGTTAATTATTATGACTTACAAAATTTGCCGAAATTTGGGTCAAAATTTTTAAATGAAGTAAAGTTTTAAATCACATTTACAATTTACGAAATGAAAAATTGTTATCTGTTATTTTAACGTCAAAATACCATAAGTAAATTTCAAGACGACCTCCTGCATGATTTTTTTATTGTTTTCAACTGTACAAAAAGTGTATTTTTTCGTGCTCCCGTAAATGATGTCGATGTTTGAAACGTTTTTTGCAACTTTCACACTGAAAACGAGGTGCGATACCGCATTCATTTCTGAGATGTCGCGTGAGATTACTCTTATGAGAGTAATGACGTCCACAACGTTGACATTCGAAGATGTGCGATTCCGGTTCATCTGATCTGTAGCTCGCCATATGTTCATAAAACACTGAAATCATAATATGATTTTTTGATTAAACAAGACATTGGTTAGGTCACTAATAATGAAAACAATAATATTTTCGTCCTTCTAACCTCAAAATTGGAACTTCGCCCCTTGTTTTCGATTAGAAGCACGAAAAATAGTATATTTTCCTTAGGCCAGAGAGTTCGATTTGGCCTCCTCGTTGCAACCCTCGACTTCGGCTCGGGTCGCAAACTTCTTGAAGGCCAAATCGAACCCTCTAGCCCGCAAGAATAATATACTATTTAGTTAATATCAAAACTGATTCAAAAGTTAATGAAATCTATATTTTAAACATTCTAACGTTTTGAAATATATTAGACTGATTTCACAGATTTTTCACCAAGTCTTACGTAAACTTTACGTGAATAAAAAAAAGCAATAAGTTTGAAGGAACACATAAGGTTTATTTTCTTTTAAGGACGTTCATGCTGCTAGATTCTCATCCAGTTTAGCATGAGTGCAGTGATGCTGTATGCTTGCTTTATCTCTCTTTCTCTTTCTCCATACTTAATGTCTACAAGATGGATCAGTGTGTAGTTTATAAAAATATTGTGTAATTAGGAGAATCGAACTCTTTTGATCAACATTGTTAATCTGGAGTTTTAACTATTGTTATTATTATTGTTCTCATTTTAAATATTATTTCTAATATTTATTCATTCCAATTTATCTATTGTAATCTTTATTTTTTTCGTACAGTATAATGTACAATTAATAAATATATAAGAGGCAAACAGAAACCTTGCTCATATAACAAATTAATGTTGTAAGGTTAAGAAAAAAAAGCTTAAAAAAATAATCAAAACAAAATTTTGAAAATATTGATCTGTAAAGATAATAAGAAAAGATTTACGTACATAAACATTGGTTTATTTTGATTGAGCAAAAGCTCTTAATAGATTTATGCTATAAAAGAGTTGTCTCATTAGTTGGCTCTTCTTTTATGGTGCCTACGTTATTTTGAAAATTAAGATCAATAAAATTAATAACTCCAAGGAGTCAGGTAATAATAAAAATCCCAAAATTATACAGGTTTATCTTACTACATTCCGATTTATCCAAATTAATCTCAATTTTTTTTAGTTATCTTTCTAGAAAACTTACAAAAAATACATTAACCCTTAAATGACACACCCAAATCCAGAACTGCCACACTGACAGTTATGTGGGGTCTTTTGGACCCCGTGTGGCCTTTAAGGGTTAAAATTGAAATCAATTGGAAGAAACTGAAATAAACATGTATAAGTTTAAATAATTTTGAGATATTTATCCACGCTTAAAACTTTGTTTATAAAATATTGAGCTCAATCAATTCCAAAATTATCTCTATTTATCACAGTTCATCTCAGTTTTTGCCGATTTATCATGGTTTCTCATGGCTTATCATGGTTTATTTTGGTTTACTAGCTGCTCTCATAGGAAAAAACAACTGTAACCTCAAATTGCATTTTTCAAATATTTTAAAAAGTTCTCCACCAATCAGCTCACGAATAAAAATTTTACGTAAGACAAGATGGCGATAGCTCTCATTTATAATGGGATTCTCCACCAATCAGCTCACGAATAAAAATTTTACGTAAGACAAGATGGCGATAGCTCTCGTTTATAATGGGATTCCAGTTTATCCTGGTCTATCACGTTAGTTTTGAGAAGTGCCCGACCTCTAGCTTAAATTGAAATTTTGATGGACCTGTTAGAAAAGTATACGTAAAGATTGTGAAGATTGAAGGTTTCGGTTTGGGTTCTATTGTAATTTTGTGAGTAATTTGATTGTTAGTAGTGATTTGTCAGCCAAGAGTTCGCGTGTGTCAAGTATTATTTAATCTAAAAATGGTCATTTTCCCTTTTACAATTGACCTTGATTTATCGGCCCGATCAGCTAATTTGTAAAAGTATCTGAACTGAGTCTCTGTGAAATAAATTAGTGTACAGGATTTGGGGATCTTTAGAATAAATGTTTATATAATTTAAGAAATTGTGTTATCATTTATTCCAAAAAAGAATCTTCGTCACAAAGAAAAAATATTAACATTTAAAAAATATTTTTACTTCACAACATAATTTTTTTTATTAAAACCGAATCATCTAAAATAAGTATTGTTTTTATTAAAGAGTTGCTTACATAATATTCATTTTTCTTGAATGAATGAACTAATATTACACTGGCTTTGAATTCTAGTAGTGTTAAAAAATTAAAAAATTAAATTACAAAGTATTTATCAAAACCAAATTTTGAACTGAAGTCTTACTACTTTAAAATATATTTTATACATCTCTTAAAGGATCCCTTGTGCGTCTGTATTCTTCAGCAACGCGTACCGTTGGGGAGCTTTCATCTGCAAACAAATCTAGACAGCAAACTTTTTCTCCAGGGTGTCTTCTGCGGGAGTGATTGTAGATACTTGATGTTCTTTTAGCCCGATAAGGACAATAGAGGCATGAAAATCGAGGTTCTTGATTACATTCGAACTTCAAATGACGCGTCATTGTGCCTTTTTCCGAAAAAGCTGCCGGACAATTAGGACATGGAAAATTTTTGGTACGTAGACGATAACCTAAAAGCAAAAATGATGTATTGTTAGATAATGTTTGTTTCTAGAGTTTAAACTAATATCTAGAATTTTTCATAAAAAGAAACATTGTTAATTAATTTATATGATTTTTGGCAAAGCATGTAATTTTTCAGTCATGTGTAATAAAAATGTGTAGCACAATCATGTTTCTGAATGATATAATGAAAAAACAAAACTTTAAATTTTGAGAAAAATAACTATCCTGACTGATTCTTGGGAAATTTTAGATTTTTTTCATCGATAGAAAAAAAAATCTCATTTATTTTGCTTCAAAGCTAAGACCGATTGCAAAGAATGAATTTTCACTCTTCCGGACCCAGGATCGACTCTTCCGAAGTTTTCACCTCATTGTTTATTTTCTATTCTCCGACTAGAAAGCAGTACTTTCCAGCCATGGCCTAAAATAAAGTTGCCACTTCTGGCTTAGTCGAAGAGAAAAATAATATATACACACACCTTGATCAGTAAGTAAAATGGCCTCAGATAATATGTGATCTGAGACGTTTCTTACTTTACTAGACTTAGGTCTGTATTATATTATTACAGTACATTTTTAATATTCTCGTGTTTGGCATTTTTTTTTTATACTCACCAGTCACCAATCTCGCATCCACGCAGGGTAGTGTACCTGTGGGACCAAAAAACTTTTTTGAGTTCGACCAAATGGAAAAATTCTCAAAAATCGCGGTAAATCAGAACTAGCCAGTGAATTGAAAAATTCTGATGCAACATTTCTGTCTTATCTAGACATAAAGATAAACTGAATTTTAAATACCTCACCTTCGTCAGTATGAAATAGAAAAAACCACTTAATCGACTTCCGAAGTAGTAGCTAATCTCAATAAATTGTACATGGTCTAAATATATGAATTTGGATTTTAAAATATTTTTCTATAAAAATTTTTAATATAAGGTCCCAGATTTCTTGAGGTGCAATCCAGCACAAAGTTTTTGAAAATAAACTAAAAAGCCTGTAATAGTGACCGAAACGAATGGTTATAGAAACTTTCTGTAAGTTGAGAATGTTCAATGATATCACCGCTTCATCCAAGACTCCTCAACCGACGATGTTTGTGAGGTTAGCACGCTAGCCACTGAGCCATCGCCATTCATACATCTCTAGACATGCTGCGTATAAAGCCATAAAGCTGAGTAAAACTATAGATTTTTCAGAGTAGAATACTCAAGATCAATACCACATCGTGACCACTGCAAAGCTTACAAATTAAAAAAAATAAAATAAAAAATACTGGTAGTTGGCCATATATTAACGTTTTTCACTCACCAACCAATTATCGGTGCTTTATTCGTGCTGTTTTCTGACCAAATAACAGGTGTATATATGGTCTGTTTTTCAGGCCAAATATTTTTCGTTATTTGATCTGTTTTCCGATCTTTGGTCTGTTTTGCAGTCGCGACCTATCGGATCGTCAAAAAACTTACTCAAAGATGAAAACGACCAAAGTGCCAGGCTTTGAGGTTAGAACGCGGCAACACAGTTTATGTCTGAACTTGCTGTCATTTGTTCAGAAAACGACATTCATAAAGCACCTAAAATTGATTGGAGCTCGAAAAAGCATATACTTGAACATGTTTGATCGTGGGAGTCATCGCGCTACGCGCACACCATCCCAGCATGCGGCATTGCCTAGAAACACACGCCCGTATATGACCCCCATAATCGAACAAGTCCAAATAAATACTATTCTTAGACGAGTTTAGGAGACGCTGCAGAAGAATATAAACTCAATTCTTATTACTGGCATCGACCCTCCAGCTGGAAACCTCATTTAATCGCAAATATCAAAATAATTTTTGCATTGATTAAGGTAGTAGTTCCGCCTCAGTGCACAACTCAAACTAATTCTGAAATTAAAATATGTTGTAAAAAAACACTTGATCTATCTAAATATCACTTAAAAAATACAGGTATCCATGCTTTTTTCCGAGATAATTGAGTTAGAAATTCACCAAATCACAATATATAGTAATACCTAACCTGTAAAATTTAACATTTTTTGAACTCAATTATCTCGAAAAAAAGTACGGATACATGTATTCTTAAGTGATATTTTGAAAGATCAGATGTTTATTTACAAAATATTAAAAATTCAGATAGTGTTTGAGTTGTTTGCATTTTGCATGTGTTTTCCCATGTATGTGCTATATATCGCGGAACTACTACCTTAAGAAACTTGTATTAGTAATTTTTATTGCGCAGTCACTCTATTAATTTAAATTTAAAAAAAATGTATGCAATTTTTATTTACTGTTTCAATGTAGTGATATATACTACAGTGGTGTACCGTCTTCACCAGGGTGATTTTGAGATACTGATGGCGGAGTGAAGTGAAGCCCGAGGTTCTCAAAGAAACACTGGTGGCGTCGAGGACCAGTATAGTCAGAGAGGGTTGATTTTCCAAACCGAGAGGTTGTAACGAGGTTGTGCATCAACCCTCTTCGACCGTACTTTGAAATGTATTTTTCCAGGTTGAAGGTCCAATTTTGAGGATAGAAAGTGGAAAAAAACGATTCGAAATGCGGTCGTAAAGGATTAATACCAAACCTCTTGGTTGGGCAAATCAACCCTCTCTGGCCCGTATCGAAATGTACTAAATTCATGCAATATAACTGATAATAAGGAAAAAAGTTTCAATTTTCAGGTTGGAATGTGAGAAAAGCCATAATTATACTGATAAAAAGTCTATCAGATATTTAAACAACAAATTTTGTCGAAAGGCTGATAGTTTTTTTACAATAAATGATGATCTGAACATTAATATCTTAGGTAAACGGTAAAGGTTTGAAGTGCTACAAAGCTGAGCAGAAAACTATTCAAAATCAAAAATGAACATTTTTTAATCGAAAACTTTGGATTAAAAAAAAAAGCTTAAAAATTAAGAGTTGGGAAAACTGTCAGCAAGGAAGTTTTTCATTAAGTTTTGAAGAACATTTCTGTAAAATTTCAAAATGATATTCTTGATAGGTAAAAAATAACAATATTTTCAAAATAGCCAGTTGGTGTGCCTGAATTCTCGAGCGTTCACCTGGATGCTGTATCGGCTGCCTCAAATAAGCTATCACGAATGGCGTATTATCACTCTCGCTTCGCGTCGTTGTCGTTTACAAGCTGAGGCTTTTCCGTAAGACCAAACCAACCGGCATTTTGTGCGAGTAAACTCTGATTAGGATTAAAAGAGAGCCAATTTTTCATGAGAGTGGAGAGACCGACATTTTTACATCGATTAATCTCGATTCCGTTCAACTCCAAACGGATATCATCGAATAAGTAACAGATGCCATTGTTAACGAATTCTGTTTTTTCTGGTTTTTTATTTGTATCGGTATCAAAAAGACGACCGCAGATGTGAAGTACACTGCGACATGGTAATAAACACAAATCTTGGTGTTGAATTGATATACGAATCTCGTCGTTGTTATTGTAATTAGTCGCGGTATACGGCTGATGAGCGTGCATCTCGTAGTGGGAGATACTTTCATCGAACGCGACTGGACTCTGAATGTTTAGAATGTCTTCCATTTTTCCAACAGCAAAAGAATATACAAGTTATTTTCCACCAGGAACTATTTTTAGTCCTAGACTTTTGAGAAACTGGATGTTCTGCCGTGTTAACGCTTTGGTTGTTCGTCGAAGACTGATTGAAGAACCGCATGATGCAGTGCTTTTATACTCTTTTGATTGAAATCCTTTGCCATTGTACACGATTCCCATTATGATGATTTTATATGCAGGCGAATAGTTATTTCTTCTTCTCGAAAATTAACTAGTCTTCCGTCTTGGTTGACAATACGCAACTTAATGTGATCTATACACTTGACGGACACCGGTAAATAAATTACTTGCGAGGGAATTTCGATGATTTTGAAACCAGGATCCTCGACAGGGAAAAATTCGTGAATCGTGTGAACTTTCTTGTTATTTATGTAAGCTCCCGTGGTTATATTGCACTCGACTCTCAAAGAGTTTATACTGAAAATATTAACTGGAAAATCTGAAACGTGTTTGAAACCAGTGGAAAGTTTACGATGTCTGAATCCCAGAATATCTGCGATAGAATCTTGAGGAGTAAAGTCAATTTCGGTTGTGCACGTAATTTCACTGTGTAGAGTACTTTCGTTGGGTTTTATTATAAGTCCAGTTTCAATGTTTTTTTCTTTAAGTTTATCAATAATATATTTTTCTATGGCACTAATCTCGTAACAACCAACGTCAAATTCAATCACTTGATCACCGATATAAAATTTATCTTTGCCAATATCGATATTGGGAATCGAATTGAACGACAAGAATTCAACCAAACCAAGAGTGTAATGTCGATTTGGAATAAGTTCGATGGGGGGAAAATATTCAGCTTCCAAAATAGAAGATTTGCCCGATAAAGTAAGAGTTAATGACTCCATGACATCTCGGAATAGACTGAAGTTTTGGTTTGAAAGTCTGTGGTTATATACCCTCGCTTAAAAATTTCAAACACAAATGTCCGCAGTTGAACGTGTTGAAAGTTTGATATTTTTTGGGGTTGTAGTTGACCTCTTCAACATTAAGATAAATCATCAACTCCACGGGTGGTCGAAGATCACCAAAGCTGTCAAAGTAAACAACTTTTTTGCCACGCTTTTTGTACGCAACCCAATGAGTTCCTGGTCCGGTGTCGTTATCGAGGTTCACAATTGCAGATTCTTGAAATCTTGGACCCGACTTCGGTAATTTATTCTTCATAAACACTCCTCGAAAATGTGGAATTTTTAACTTTTTAGCAAACTCAATTAAATCAATGTTTGATAAAGCCCTATTTGGTAAACTTATTTCGAGCTTTTTTTTTTAATCCATTGCCTCTGTAATGCTTCAAATACAAGCCAAGACCTGTCTTGTAACGTTTGAGATACAGTCCTTTTCCTAAAGCAATAGCCTCCATTGTCTTGTTGTGTCTTTTGTTTTCGTCCAATTGTTGACGAGCTGACTTTGCTTCGTTGATGGCCTTGTAGACACCTGCAGCTCCACCGGCAAGAGCCCCCGTGGCACTCAAACCCGCAAACAAGGGTATGAGAGGTAAGACTCCACCGATCTTTCCAACAGGTAAAATTTGAGGAACTCTGACTCTACTTTTTCCACCTGCTTGCTTGATAGCTTTTCTAGCAGCTTTGAGTGATTCGGTGATAATACTTTTAGGTGATTTACCAGGGGCACTTACTTTAGCCGATGCTCTGATTATTGAGTTTAGAGTGGTCATTTTTTTACTTGTCGATTTTCTTGTTTTTCTTGTTTTTCTTGATTTTTTCTGGGGTCTTCTCTTTAGACCCATTCCCATTTTAGATTTTAATTTCATGACGTTAGTCACTCCGTAAGCAGCTACTTTTTCTCCTAAAGATGCGTCTTTGGATATAACTCTTTGCCACGCTTTTTCAGCTAGAACTTTGTCTGCTGAGTTTCGAGCAGAAATATTTTCTTTGTTTTTCGAGTATGCTATGTCGTGTTGCTTGCACGCCGAGTCAAGCAGATTTACTGGCTGATCTCCTCGAGCCAATCGAGTTGCTAGTTTTGTACCGGGCCCGCAGTAGTTGTATCCCGGAATATGTAACTCAAAAGGTAACTTGTTGATTACTTTATTTATTAAACCGTCACCGCTCTTCTTATGAATGATCATACCTCTACGAAGGTCAGTCTACGAATGATTGAAAGAGTATAAAAACTCGGTATTTATACTTTTGCAATCATTCTTGTATCAGCTCTTGATCAATCAACATGGATTTCACACAAAGCTCAGTGAAACTTCCGGTGCAAAATTTCGATATTGTAGCGGAAAAGGATAAAAAAGAGAAGCGGCACGGTGACTTATTACCCAACAGTATTAGAGCAGTCATTTCCAGACCATCGAATTGCGGAAAAACCAACAGTATACTTACTCTCCTGACACATCCAAACGGTTTAAGATTCAAGAACGTTTACGTATACTCAAAATCACTCAATCAACCCAAGTACCAGTTTTTGAAACAACTTTTTGAACCGATCAATGGTATTCAGTACCTCGAATTCAACGACAACGAAGAAGTTATCGCACCCTCGGAAGCCCTTCCTAATTCAATCATGATCTTCGATGACATAGCCTGTGAAAAGCAGAAACACGTGAGAGCTTTTTTCTGTATGGGCAGACACAAAGACGTGGATTGTTTTTATCTCTGTCAGTCGTATGCTGCTGTACCAAAGCACCTGGTGAGAGATAATGTTAATATGTTGGTTTTATTTCGTCAAGATGAAATTAATTAAAAGCACATATACAACGATCACGTCAATACCAACATGCAGTATGAAAAATTCAAAAGCTTATGCTCGAACTGTTGGAAAGACGGTAAACATAGTTTAATCGTGATCGACAAAGACAGGGGTATAAACGAAGGTCGGTATCGTAAAGGTTTCGACTGTTTTGCTATAAATATAGCTTGATGTTTAAAAAAGCTTTCAGTCTATAGTGAGACATCTTACTGTTAACATGGCAGACTATATTAAACAGAAGAGAGTTTTAGAAGAGCTGGTTAAAGCTCGCAACGCCGTTAAACGAAAGTATAATTTTATAAAATTACAAAAATATGATACCGATCGCATCTTGAATGAAACATTCAAACCCATCACTGATCCCCTTCGACAACTTGTTGAAAATGAAAAACGATTAAAGATTTTTAAGAAAAATGAAGAAGAAAAAGAGAAAAGTATTGTACAAGAAGAAGATGAACAAGAGGAAGAAGAAGAAAATGATAATAAAATAGAAAATTTTCAATCAACCAATAAAACGCAAGCTGAACAAGAGGAAGAAGAAGAAAATGATAATGAAATAGAAAATTTTCAATCAACCAATGAAACGCAAGCTGACTTTGAAGAAAATGATGAGTCATACCACGAAATTGACAAAAAAATTCAACGCGAAGAAGAAGAAAATGACTTAGGAGTGTCCCATTTTGACCAAGATAAAATATACGGAATCGAAAAAACCGGAGATGGATATAGACTTGGAAACGCATCGATAAGATTTGAAAGAGATAAAATCGTTGTTAATGATCGTTCTTTTCCTAGAACCAAAGGACTTTTCGATCTCATCGTTCTCAGAAATCCTCTAAAATACGAAATTAAAGATTTAAATCCGTACAAAGAGATTCTAGAAATTTCGAACGTACACAGAAAAAGTTTCAAGCCCAACGCTCAGATAAAAACACATAGATACAGCAATAAATATAATAATATCATTGCACCTCTATTCGGAGTGGATTCTCGTAAACCAAAAACTCCTTCGAAAGCTTTGAGAAAAGCTATTCTCAACAGAAAAAACTTTGAATCAACGCCCAAGAGATTCGGTAAAGGTTTGATTCCTCGATACAAAATTGCTCGACGAAACTCTTATCTTGACTACATCTACTGGGACGATCCAAACGAGTTGGTCGACCGTCTGCGGCTGCTAGTTGCGGAACAAGCCACAGGTAATCTCAGTCACACGAACGAAATCCATTCGATCATAGAGGAACTGAGAGAAGGAGGGTATATATACTGATGTCAATAGAGTTTCGAGTTAGTGTCATTATGGGTGTCAACGTGTTTGGCCGTAGACGAGATAAAGCAAAAGACAAAAGAGGTCCTCCTGGCAACGGTTTTAGATTTACTCGCGAGGGTAACTTTGACATCGAAAACAAGAGGTTATCGAACGTAGGTTCACCAGTAAAACCGAACGACGCAGTTAATTTGGAAACCTTGAATTCCCATCTGCAATCCCTGAGAGCAGAGATCGACAGCAAAATTAAAGAGCTGTCTGATCTTGATAATTATTATAGATATAAAATTGAGAAAAAATGAATAAAAAACATAAAGTTGTTAACGAGATCCATAAACCGGCTCGACGTAATTATACTCGAAGGAAAGTTGAAATGAAAGGTATCAACGACACGCTGCAGTGTGACTTGGTGGAGATGATTCCGTATGCTGACGAAAACAAGAACTACAAATACATGCTCACTATAATAAATATATTTTCCAAGTACGCTTGGGCTGTTCCGTTGAAAACAAAGTCTGGAAAAGAAGTTACAGCAGCAATGAAATCTGTTTTGGAAACAATAACACCTCCACGCAATATTCATGTGTATAAAGGAAAAGAATTCTACAATGTGGATTTTGAAAAGCTGATGAAAAAGTACAAGATCAACATGTACTCCACGTACAGCGGACTCAAGGCTTCGATATGCGAACGCTTCAATCGAACTCTAAAAGAGCAGATGTGGAAAAAATTCAGTATGCAAGGTAGCTACAATTGGCTGGATATCTTACCTGATTTAGTTAAAGCGTACAACAACCGAAAGCATCGAACTATAGGCATGAAGCCGAAGGATGTCAACGAAAAAAACGCTCTCGAAGTTCTTCGAAAATTAAGTAGAAGTAAAAATTTAATTAAGCCTCTTAAATTCAAAGTTGGAGATAAAGTTCGCGTGAGCAAAGTGAAAGGACTGTTTGAAAAAGGCTACACCTCCAACTGGTCGGTTGAGGTTTTCACAATTACAAGAGTTAAGAAGAGTAATCCACCTATGTACTATTTAAAAGATTATAAAGGTGATCCTGTGGATGGAGGATTTTACACCGAAGAGTTGTTGAAAACCAAGTGTCCAGATGTATATTTAGTTGAAAAAGTAATTAAGAAACGTGGTGATAGACTGTTGGTCAAGTAGTTAGGATTTGATGATAGTCATAATAGTTATATTCATAAAAATGATTTGTAATTAACTTGAGCTACCTTTAAGCATGCTTTAAGCTTGCTTTAAGCTACCTTAAGCTTGCTTTAGGTTTGCTTTAAGCTACCATTAGCTTGCTTTAGGTTTGCTTTAAGCCTGCTTTAAGCTTGCTTTAGGTTTGCTTTAAGCTACCTTTAGCTTGCTTTAAGTTTGCTTTAAGCCTGCTTTAAGCATGCTTTAGGTTTGCTTTAAGCATGCTTTAAGCATGCTTTAGGTTTGCTTTAAGACTTCATTTAATCTGTGAATCATGTATGTAAATGTTAATAAATAAATAAAAAAAAGATATTTGAAATTTGTACTAATTTATTTCTTCACTATTTACATTAATAAACTTAAATTTACCTAAACCTAAGTATTTAACTCTTATATTACACATCTCAACCATTAGCTGACTGTACAAGGAATTGTCGTCTTCAAAAAGACGCTGAAGTCTAAAAGAAGGTACATAAAGTTCAATATCATCTTCTAGCGTCACTTCAATTATAGATCCAAAATTGATTTACGACGATTAATCGCGATCACTTTGTACACTTTATCCGGATGCATTTTCAACGTATGCCCTTCGCGGAAATACGTGTTGTGAGCAATATAGTTTATATACGATAAATCCATTTTAGGACTCGTTTGAGAACTCTAAACAACGATTACCCAAGTACTTCAAGTACAGTCTCTCGTTATTCACTTCGCTTTGTAGACTACTAGTACGACGCTAGTTGTTCGCGTTCCTGATCGAAGAAGCAGTGAAAACGGGTAGGCAAAAATACTTGGAAATCGTTGTTGATGTGTACGACGACTTGTGACCCGTATACGGTCTTCACAGGACGGATCTCTGTGACCTTGTAGAGCTCTCCCACCTTCAACTCTTCTTCGGGAGGAAGTCGCTGCGGCCTACGCTGTTCACCTTGGTGAAATCCATTTAGTCTCTGTGACATAAAAAATAGTTGATATTGAATACAAGGGATGGGATATTTTATAGCAGATATTTTATAGTGGATATGCTTACCATGCACAGTTGCACGTTTCTTCCTAGAAGATTGCTCGCTGACTTCTTGAGGTTTTAACTTGAGATGCTTGTTGATTGTACTAACCTCTTCGCTCGAAGCACGCTTCTTAAGTACCTTGCCCGTGGTGTTATCGAATATTCTATCGAAAAATAGAGTGGCTAATGCCTTACGTTTTAGTCTCGGATTCCCGCAGAGTAGGCTTGCTCAAATTTCTCGAAAAAGATCGTCCAATCACAATGAGCTTTAGATCAAAAGAATTTTTCGAGTATCCATTACTTCCCGCAACGTCCAAGCACGTTTGGACTGTAAAAACTTCAAATCAACTCGAAAAACCTCGCTATGTCATCCTTGGTCTACAAACCAATCGAAAAACTCTCAATACGGCAAACGCCGGTCACTTTGATCACTGCAACTTGAGCAACGTTAAACTCTTCTTGAATTCCCAGTATTATCCCTACAACAACTTGAATCTCAATATTGCAAAGAACGAGTACGCGATCATCTACGACATGTACGCTTATTTTCAAAACTCATACTACAGTAAAGACCCCGAGCCTACTCTAAACAAATCGCAGTTCATCGAGAAGATTCCTCTGATAGTCATAGATCGCTCGAAACAGAACGAGTCACTCAAGAGCGCACCGGTAGACGTTCGGTTGGAGATCGAATCAAGAGACAATTTTCCAGCTGGAACCGCTGCATACTGTATAATCCTACACGACCGAATCGTTCAGTACAATTCAGTGAGTGGGGATGTTAAAAAACTAGTATAAAAGAAAAAAAATTAACACCAGAGCGATCATTAATCGTCAAGATGAGGTACGCCGTGGACATGCTCGGCTTCGTACAGCCAGGAAGCGTTATCAAACAAGGACGAGATATCAGAAAAGATCACGATTACATAATCAAAGAGCTATTACTTCACTCAACGAAGGCACAGACCCAAAAGTTTTTCTGTTCAAAGAACCGTGTCCCCTGAGCCGTCTCACTAAAACTTACAAAGACATCAATAGTAATTTAGAACGTAATTATCACGGCCTGAGTTGGGAATCGGGTCGCGAACCTTACAGATCGATTGGCGATATAGTTCGCCAGTCTTTGGAAAAGGCCACAGTAATTTACGTTGCCGGAGCAATGCAGAAGAAATGGTTGGAGCGCTTTAGATTCAACGTCAAAGACGTCGCTGCGTACGCATACCCACCGATGGACATCATTGAAACCGTATGCGAGTATCACAGGGACAACTTTAGATGCGCTCTCCGAAATGTAAAGCAGTTGAAAAAATTCATCAATAAAAACGAAGCTCTTGAGGAAGCCATGGAGTGGATATAAAAACGAACATTCACATCAGTTTTGGTCATTACTCAGTGATCATGGGTCAAGAACAGAGCTCCTCTGGCTATGAAAGAATGAAAGATGAAAAGTCCTCGGGTTTTAAAAGTTATTCTGATGGAAAAAAAGATGAGCAACATAAAAGCTTTCAAAAGCTTCAAGAAGAACAAAAAACTTATGAGAAGAAAAATGAAAAAAAGATGAAATTTGAGAAAATTAAAGAAAAAGAAAAAAATTTAATTGAATTGTAATTATGTACCATAGTTTTAAGTAATTAGTAATAATGTATTATAGTCTTAAGTAGTTTTTAATAAATGATTATTTTTGAAATTAACTGTTTTCATTTAAGTATCCCTCCTGAATCATCAAATAATTTCTATCAAATAATATTTAAATAATATTTAAATAATTTTTCATAAATATTTTAACATTATTTTTAAACAATTTTATACAAAAAACGTTAAAATTATTGCTCCCGCTCACAGCGAGGTGAATCCCCGCGAGCAGCCGCAGGTACCTACATTGCCTCGGATTGGGGATATATTAAGGCTGGGTATAATACGGCCGCTGGGTGTAGCGGTGGGCCGCTCGGTGCAGCTGCGGGGTGTACTGCGGTGCGGCCACTCGGTGCAGCTGCGGAGTGTAGTATGGCGGTGCAGCATCGCGGTCGGCTGGTGTAATACGGCGGGTGTAGTGCGTCGGATGGTGTAGTACGGCGGAGGTTTCATCCGGGTTATTTGAGGAGGATCGCCCTGGGTTATCTGGGTTATTTAAGGGGGATCGCCGTCGGTGTGAGGGGGAAGTGTCGGGGGGGAGGGGGATCCCCCATTGTTTTATCTACTGTGGCTCACTCATCCTCTCTCTTTCCCTCTCTTCCTCTGCAAATAAATACACATACTTGAGGGGGTGTACCACTAGGTCAAAAAACTCATTATATTAGCAACGACTTTTCATTAAAATTGGATTTTAATTTTTTTATTTATACAGTTATTTTTGTTCAAATAGTCATAAAGGACAACTCAGAATAATAATTATGGATTTGATTTCAAAGAACCTCCATGTTATAAGTGACTTGAAGCTGTACTTTTAACAATTGTCCTATGACAACTGCATTTTCATGTATAAAATTTTTCTCATATAAAGTATAATTGAAATAGTTCGTTTAAATTTTATAGAAAATTTGTACTTTTCTTATCCTTATTTTTTCACAAATACATTATTATTACAAAATAAAGAGTCGAAAAATTTTCAAGGTAGTAATAATAATAATAATAACAATAATAATATATTATTTTTCAAAATTTTGGATAACTTTAAAAATTTATTTATTCATTTTTGATTTTTAATATTTAATCTTATTTTTAATATTACATGCAGATTTTACAATAAGTTTATTGTCTTTCATATTTTTCGCTTGAACTAAAAAAATTTTACAAAATCATTTTGAATCTTCAATCATTTTATAAATAATTAATTGCAGAACCTTGCCCAGTTACGAGAACTGAGTCAATTAAATATAAAATGGTGATTTAGCTCAGAACTTTGTCTTACGACTAGGCTTAAGGGGTGGGCGATAAACATTGTGCGACTGTACAAGATGGCGTCGTAAGCTCACGTTTTGGGTAAATCCTTTGTCACACATATCGCAAGGAAAACGCTTCCGTTCGTTGCATGCTCGCATGTAGTGATTTCGTAGTTCATAAACCGTGCTAAATGTCTTTGAGCACTTGCGGCACACGCTCGGTTCCATCACTTGCACTGAAAAAATTATTGTAATTTTAGAATAATAATGAGATAGTTTATATTTTAATTAAGATTACGACACCGAAAAGCTAAATCAAAAGAAACCCAAACAAAATTGAAAAATATTTTTAAAAAGTGTAGATAATAGATACCGATGCAAAAAAGGATAAGAATATCATACAAAGATTACAAAACAATTTTTTTTTTTTTTTTCAAGCACGTCAGAGCAACCTTTTTGCTCTTACTCCAAAAAAGCTGATCAAACAAAGGAATTTTACTTTACTTTTTTTTTTCTCATGATAAACCAAAGAATACAGAAATGATAAAACTAAAAGGCGATTTTTTGAAAAAATCAATCATTTTCATACTTACGTTTAAAAAAACAAAAATCTGAAAATAAATAATTACAAATAATAATTTTATAAATTTATAGATTTTATGTGAGTATATGATGGAAAAGGCAATCATGAACTTTTACTAATTTCTTATTTATTTGATTTATTATTTATCATGTATGTACAAAAAATGTAGCACATTAGTGAGTAGCGTTGATATTAAACTTTTTTATATTATAATTTATTATTTATTAATTATACTTTCAAAAAATACTTTAGCATTTATTCTAAATCTGATAATATTATATACATTTAAAATCCCAAGAAATTACAAATAGCGAGAGAAAAATACTTAATTAAACTAAACAAAAAGTTTCAAAAAAGATTTGCGAATTATTGACGATTTAACTCAGTTATCTGACCCTTGTTAGCGAAGATAGATGTTCTACACTTGAGATGGTAACGCTTCTTATACATATTCCATAAATTTGAGAGCCAATAATACTTTTTAATAAATTTGTAGACACTGCATACTTTAAATAACTAAAATAGTTGAGAAATAGTTAATTAAAATAAAAAATTATTTCTTAAAAGAAATTTATTAAATTAATTGTAAGGTAAAGGTTCTATTAGAACTAACACAACTGTACATACAAACGTTTTTTTAAATAATAAAACTGAAAAAGTATTTATGACTATAAAAGTAATTAATAAAAAATTGATTAGGAAAATTAGAGCACACTAGGGCTTTAAAAAACAATTATATCATATCATAATTAACCTTTTATCTTTAAATAGACAGTAAGGTAAACGACCCAATTAACGATCGGCCCCCAATTAACGATCATTTGTTAACATTTTTAATATTTATTAATTATTGTAAAAAAATTATGATTTATTAATAAGTTTTATCGAAATTTTAATATTTTAGGTTTATTTCTATGTGATTTTTAAAGCAAAATTTTAAAATCGAAATGTTTAAAAACTGCCGGGATTTCAAAAAGTGGTGATCGCAAGCAGTTCTGTGTCCGTCCTTAAGCGCAAGCGTAAGCACGTGGTGCATTTTTAAAGTCGTTTTTTAAATAAAATTCTAGACGTACGGAATCGTTTTTGGGCTTAAAATCTTCCTGAAAGCATGAAGAAGAAGCAAGGAAAGGTAAGAATTAAAAAAAATTTAATTGAACTCCTTTTTTAGCTGTGATCGTTAATAGCGCTGAGAATGGACATCATAACCTATTATCGATCAAAGAATGTACATGCAGATGTGAAATATTACTTATGATTTTTCACATGTCTTGCTTAATAAGTAACTAAAAAAAATTATTTTTATTGCTTCAGCCAAAAAAAAGAAAAAATTGGTCTAATGAAGACTTGAAAAATGCAATTAAAATGGTACAGGAAGGATCAATTAGCATTAGAGCTGCTGGAAAAAAATGGAATATTCCATTCTCTACACTACAACCAAGAATAAATGGAGCTCTCAAAAATAATCCACTTGCTAAACCAGGACCTGCCACTATATTAACCAGTAAAGAAGAAGATGAAATTGTCGAGTGGATCTGGAAAGCAAGCAAGCAAGGATTTCCAGTGAAAGAATGATCTGAATTTACTTAAACATCAATTCAAAATTAGTGAATGTCAAGAGACTGCTGAAAAAATTCAACTTTTGAAAAACAAAATAAATGAAGATAATGCCAAAAAATCTGATTTGAAATTAAAAAAAGATCAATTCATGGCTTAGGAGAGAGAAATTAACGCAAAAATCAAAAGTAGTAAGATTCCTAAAACCAGCGATGAATTGTGAAAATTTGTATGCTTCTTTTATTACCTGATGTTAAAAATTTTTATTCATTTTAATTTTTCGAGAAAAAATATATTTGTATTTATTTAAGATAATTTTTTTAGATTAAGAAATGATTTTAAATGTGATCGTTAATAGGGTTCCTGTGTTGATCGTTAACTGGTTCGGGGCATTACCAGTGATCGTTAATACCTACCTCGGGCATTACTTTTTTAAAATAAAGTATTTTAATATTTATATTCAATTTATGATTATAAAACAGTGATTAATCCTTTCCCAAACAATTAATTAATCGATTAATCCCCTTACACGATGAAAATTTTTTTCAAATTTACTTTTATGAAGCTTCCTAGCCTAACGAAATCCTTAACTGATCGTTAATTGGATCGTTTACCTTATATAAATTTGTTAGTACGCAAACCTAAAGCTTTAATTTTGAAGTTATCATAAGCCAACACGCTTACTTCGATTTCATCGTAGAAATTTATAAATTTAAAAAAAATTGATACACATTAATAGAATGATCATCGTTCGTAGAATTTGTTTCAATAATTTGTCTATTCATTTTTTAAACCATTTTTATTTAAAAAAGACTTAATCAGGTGTCCATTGGATCGGTACTCACAGTTCCAATAAAACGAACACCTTTTTCATCGCGTTTGTTTAATGAACTTCGTTAAGGGTGTTCACTTGTGTCAGTGGAACCAACATTTTTTAATAAAATTTTTTGCATTAAATTTAATCTCCTTTTTAAAAAGATTGGGATATTAATAAATTCCTGTGCATTAAACCGATAATAACTTCCCAACAGCAATATTTTTTAAATCAAGTCTTTTTTTGAGTAAGTTTAAGTAACCGAAAAAATAATTTTTGTCGTTCCATATGTGTTGTTATAGTGCTCGAATAAATAAATGTAGACTCTGGATCATAACCCACGATGACTCTTCGTCTTATCAATTCTAGTCTATAGCTATCGCAGCAGTCGGCTACCAGCGGATAATCTCCCTGAAAAGGAGAAAAATTTAGGTTAGGGATTTTTTAACGCTATCGGAACGTTAAAAAATCCCTAACTGATTTATTTAACCTTGGGCAGCACCGCTGCTCATTGTTTTCGGTAGTGGCGCAAGCTAAAAGGATCGAGCACAGAAACACCGGTCATTAAATAAAAATGTATCAGATTTTTTATTTGAACAATTTAATAAAGAAAATAAATCTTAAAACTAATACAAAACATATAATGCGACTCGATGTCGTTACAACCAAGAAAATAAACATGATCGAAAGTAAAACAAATCCGCACGGCTTGTTTACATCAGCGTCGAGCATTGATTCTCTCGATCCAGGGGTTGTGCGCGCAACCCCCGGACATCCAAACTACTTGCTGTAGTAATCGCACGGCGCACGCGCGAGAAAAACAAAGACTCTAAAGTTTAAATCGTGTAAAGCGTACACTCACGTGTATCCACACTCATGTACTGACTCTTTCCTTCGCTTGCTTTTAATTAACTTACTTTAACGCAGGTGCACCTGAAACACGATAACAGTCGTTAGGCTGCCTAAATATCGACAGGCTCGTACCGTCAAATCGCGCACAACAAAATGGCTGCTACACCGATCAGTAACCCGCGTGTAGGCGAATATATCAATTCGACTCGTCCATTCACTCTGAACCATGACAATCGTTCAACACACTCCACACTCGCCTGACTTAAATTAACAAAGTAAATTTTATTCAATTTTCCGATCAATAACAATGATCTTATACGAAAATTACAAGTGAATTAAAGTACCGATCTGACCCACGCAATGGTTACTTTTAGACTAATCCTACGTCCGACCGTACCGGGCGTCTGGATCTCGTTCCGCGTTCGAAAACGATTAGCGCGAAAATACAAATTTAATTAGTAAATTAATTAATTCGTGATACCCGTTACAACGTGTCTATCAAAAAAAAAACTGTAATTTTTCAAATGGCTTAGGGAAATGATATCGAAGCTTCGATTACGAAAGTTAAAAATATTTTGCTGTATGTTAACATGGAATTCCTAGTTGTTAAGGACGTTTAACTTTGACTACTCAAGTCAAGTCTTCTCGTATGACACGCTGATTGGTTGCTCAACTCTAACCTAACCCCAAAAGTACTATTTTTTTTTCTTTGACTATTCTTTTCCATTATTTTGTGACGAAGATTCCTTCGTCACTTGTTTTAACCTCTTGACTACTAGCAGAGAATTGCTAACCTTATTTAGTTTAGAAGCAGTGTGGCCGAACCTAGGTGATACAAACAAATATGGCGGTGGATATGTATTCGCCAGTTCAAGCGCGCAGATTCAAATTAAGTTTTTTCGATTTTTATTTTTGACTATTCAAACAGAAAATGATGTCGAAAAAAATTATTAAATAAATTGTATAGCCTAGATCCTAAGCCCCAAAAACTCTGGGCACCCGAATTCAAATTATTCGAGAGTAAATAAAAAAATTAATCCCCCAAACTTCAAACCCACATAGCCCTGGGCGTCCGAGTTAAATTTATTAATAGTTTTGGATAAACAAATAAACCTCCAAGCTTCAAACCCACGTAACCCTGGGCGTCCGAGCTTAATTTAAAAAAAAATACAAATAAATAAAAAAACCACCGCCCGAGCTTCAAACCCCCAAAGCCCTGGGCGTCCGAGCTTAATTTAAAAAAAAATACAAATAAATAAAAAAACCACCGCCCGAGCTTCAAACCCCCAAAGCCCTGGGCGTCCGAGCTTAATTTTTAAAAAAATACAAATAAATAAACAATTAAACATCCAAGCTTCAAACCCACGAAACCCTGGGCGTCCAAGCTTAATTTTTAAAACAATAAAAACGAATAAACAAATAAACCTCCAAGCTTCAAACCCACGTAGCCCTGGGAGTCCGAGTCTGATTTTTTAAAGAATAAAAATGTATAAAGAAGTAAACCACCGAGCTTCAAACTTCCAAAACCCTGGGCGTCCGAGCTTAATTTTTAAAACAATAAAAATGAATAAACAAATAAACCTTCAAGCTTCAAACCCACAAAACCCTGGGCATCCGAGCTTCATTTTTTAAAGAATAAAAATGAATAAAGAAGTAAACCACCGAGCTTCAACCCCCATAGCCCAGGACGTCCGAGTTTCATTTTTTAATGAATAAATATGAATAAAGAAGTAAACCACCGAGCTTCAAACCCCCATAGCCCTGGGCGTCCGAGCTTAGTTTTTAAAACAATAAAAATGAATAAACAAATAAACCTCCAAGCTTCAAACCCACGTAACCCTGGGCGTCCTAGTTCAATTTGTTAATAGTTATGGATAAACAAATAAACCTCCAAGCTTCAAATCCACGTAGGCCTGGGCGTCCGCGCTTCATTTTTTCTTCATTTAAAAAGATTAAAAAATAAATACTAAATTTCATTAAAACCTAGATTATCTCAAATTTCTTTATAAACGAATTTGAACAATTACTTTTTTAATAATAGAGTGTTAAAAACGTACAATATAGTAGTTACATCTGAGAGGGAAAAAAAATTCTTGAAACAGATGCGCATCATTACAAGCGCTCTATGAAAGAGCGCGCGCTTCGAAGCTCTTCGCACTCAATGCCTTCAAGTCGGACGAGAGATAAAACTTACTAAACTTAAGGGTTTGAAGCTCGGTGGTTTACTTCTTCATTCATTTTTATTCTTTAAAAAATGAAACTCAGACGTTCAGGGCTACGTGGGTTTGAAGCTCGGTGGTTTATTTGTTTATTCGTTTTTATTTTTTAAAAAATTAAGCTTGGACGCTCAGGGTTTCGTGGGTTTGAAGCTCGGTGGTTTACTTCTTTATACATTTTTATTCTTTAAAAAATGAGACTCAGACGCCCAGGGCTACGTGTGTTTGAAGCTTGGAGGTTAATTTGTTTATTCATTTTTATTGTTTTAAAAATTAAGCTCGGACGCCCAGGATTTCGTGGGTTTGAAGCTTGGAGGTTTATTTGTTTATTCATTTTCATTGTTTTAAAAATTAAGCTCGGACGCCCAGGGCTTTGGGGGTTTGAAGCTCGGTGGGTGATTTTTTTATTTATTTGTATTTTTTTAAACATTAAGCTCGGATGCCCAGGGTTACGTGGGTTTGAAGCTTGAAGGTTTATTTGTTTATTCATGTAAGCTTCGTGCGTATCTCTGGTTGTGCTGTCAGAAAACGGTCTCGTGCCGGTTACAGTGTATGCACGACACGAGCCTTATGAAAGAGTTAAACAGAGAGAGAAAACATGTGCTTGGACGCACGAGATAGAAACTTTGCATAAACATTACGTTTAATCAAAACGAGTGAGGTTGATGGAAAGTGGTCAGAATCGTTATAACAATTCTGACACAATATAATTAATTATAATACTGTATGATTGTTTAGAGATCCGTTAAGGTAGGACCGCACCTACGGCTCTAGTCAAGATGCATTTTCGGTTAAACATTTGACTAGCTTCACGCGTATATAGATATAGAAGTGCATTAGCAGCAGAAGCTTTTTTAACCTAAAACACATATTTTTGTTTTTTATTAATACTTAGAGGAACCGAATGGATGATTTAATTAATTCTATGTGATTCTTGTGCATTCTAGTTAAACTGACAAATATTCTGAAAACCTGATCACATGTAATTATGTAAAAATTGTATAAAAAATGTGCCCTCCCATAAGACTACGGGTTAAATCGACGCGATGTTAATATTCAATTACTCAAAAACGAAAAACCCCCAGGTTCTGAAAATTTAGTGGCATCATTTTTTAATATTTATCTTCGACTTCTTAAAGTTTTAGATTTTTAACACATCTCTTTCTAGTTTGTGCGGTCCTACCTAAAGCAATAGTCTTGATTGTTGATTCTCTATTTTTAGGTTAGTTAATCACATTTTATTTTGTACATATTGTATATACTGTAATCATTATTAATAATTACTCTATTTTTAGACGAATCTTATCGCTGTTGTTTTACTGAATAACCTTTATCTTACAAATCAACAATCATTTATTGGAAAATGGAGAAATTAAAATTTGAATTTTCAATAATTTCTTTCTAGTTTGTACGGTCCTACCTTAAGCAATAGTCTTGATTGTTGATTCTCTATTTTTAGGTTAGTTAATCACATTTTATTTTGTACATATTGTATATACTGTAATCATTATTAATAATTACTCTATTTTTAGACGAATCTTATCGCTGTTGTTTTACTGAATAACCTTTATCTTACAAATCAACAATCATTTATTGGAAAATGGAGAAATTAAAATTTGAATTTTCAATAATTTCTTTCTAGTTTGTGCGGTCCTACCTTAAGCAATAGTCTTGATTGTTGATTCTCTATTTTTAGGTTAGTTAATCACATTTTATTTTGTAAATATTGTATATACTGTAATCATTATTAATAATTACTCTATTTTTAGACGAATCTTATCGCTGTTGTTTTACTGAATAACCTTTATCTTACAAATCAACAATCATTTATTGGAAAATGGAGAAATTAAAATTTGAATTTTCAATAATTCCAAAACCAGATGACACAAAGTCAAACATTTATGGTGTAATTTCGATAGAAGATGCAGAGCAAAACTGCTATGCCATGCCAAGGGAATTACAACCGATAAACCTACATGAGGAATTAATAAAAACGGAGATATTTATACTAATAAAAAATTAATTGAAGAAAAGACATGAAAAAAGGTCAGTCTGGTGTTAGGGTCAGATTTGAATTTTTTATTTATAATAATTATTATTTTTATTTTTTTAATTTATAAAATTCTTGTGAATATTTTGAGCCATTCCAGCATACGGCTCATAAGCGGGCACAGCTGATAGCAGAAGGAAGAGAAGCGGGTGAGCGTGCGCGCGGTCCAGTCTTTTGGATGAGAGGGGGGAAAGCTCGCAAAATGGCGCATACTGGCAGTCGTCGCTCAACCGGCTGTCAACAGTATATAAGGGCCTGGTTTTTGCGATTTAGCCTTCTTTACCTAGTTCTCACTGATACCTAATACTTCTACTTGAATTTACTTGAATAACACTTCGTGAAAAGTATACGTCCTTTAGAAGCATTTATGTCGGAAAACAATTAAATTTTCTAATTTAATCACGAATAAAATTAACATTTTTAATTAATTCGTGAATACTGCGAATTGCAAACTTCTATTTTACCCTGCAAGAGAGCGAACGTTTATTATCCTGCAAGAGAGCGTGAGGACATTCGATCGGCACGAGCCACCTGGAGACACAGCTCGTTGGACAATTCATCCCAATCGCATCAACCGCTTTTCTTCCCCTGCTACCAGAGGAATCTGCTGTGAGTGCTGCGTGAAGGAGTGAGGTAATGCGTAAGCGTTAAACAAAAAGTTTATTATTTGCATTTAAGTTGATACAAATTTATTAATTTAGTTGGTAACACCTCGTACTTGAGTTAGATTATCAATATCTAATCTCAAGTAGTATAAATTCACGTTTTTTTTTCATCGCGAGAAGGAATTAACGCATTTTGCGAGTTGCTTACTGCATTTTAAATTTAATTGAATTTACTTGTTCCAAGTGAGGTGATGTCAGCACCGCTGAAGTAGAAGCGTCAGGCCTTTGACTGAGCTTGATCTATCGTGTGATTTTCTTTATTTTTTTTTATTATTATTTGTGATATGAATATGAATACAAAACTTTGATTGCTATATATATTCCGAGTTATTATTTAATTTTCCTGAATGATCAGTCGTCCATCTATTATCGCCGGAAAGTTATTTAATGAGCCTTGTCTTTCGGACATTTCTTTTTTTTTTTGATAACCGGTGTCGCTTAGGGCACGACGTATTCCTCATCTGAGTACACCTGGGAACAACGGCATAAAAAACCGTAGATACCCGATCAAGATTTTTTTTTATTATTATTTTAATTATTTTCTCTACTCTGATGAGGAATAACCGGTAGTTCTGATGTACACGAAGGATACCTACGGCGCAATGCACAATTATTTGGAATATTAATCCTGACATCAGAAAAAGAACATAACAGTGGATAACTTTGACACCCACACTGAAAGAAATTTACTGGGAAGATGAAAATATGCAATTTTCTGGCTACCTGCTGGAAAAAATTGAAAAAGCCATTGAAAAACCTACAGTAGAAGCTCACCGTGTGGACAGAAAGCAAAACAAATTAAAATTGGTGGAAAAATTTTCAATTGAAAAATTCTCAAAAACAACAACAAGTGTAGCACAGTGGTTAAATATTTTCAACAAAGAGTGTGTACGTTTGGAATTACAAACAGATACAGAAAAAATTGAAATGTTAAGATTAATGCTGGATGATTCCTGTAAGGACTGGTACAGCTCAATGTTGATAAAAAATACAGTTGAATCAAATTGGTCAGTATGGGAACAGAGCCTAACAGAAACATATGCAGATAAAGGTTGGTCACCGGTAAAGTATGCTTTGAATTTTAAATACTTAAATGGCTCAATATTAGATTATGCACTAAAAAAGGAAAGGCTGCTGTTGGAGATAAATGATTCAATTAACAAAGCCTTTTTGGTAGATATAATTGCCGCTGGTCTACCAAACTTTGTGACAGACAAGATAGATAGATAAAAATTAAATGGGGTTGATGACCTTTTCAACAATTTAAAGGATTAGAACATTTAGTAAAAGAAACTAATATTGAAAAGAGCATATCACAAACTAAACAAAAGCCACAGAAGCAAATTGTGAGAAAAGAAAAGCACCCGTGCAAAATATGTGAATCAAAGGGTAAGAAAAACAGATTCCACATTGAATCCTCATGCTGGTATAACAAGGAAAATATAAAGGAAGATCAGATAACTAACACCCTTCTTGATGTACAGCTGTCAAACGAGGACCCAAAAAACTAGACTTGCCCCCACTAATTGAAATAAAAGTCCTGCTGAATAATTCCTTGGAGGTCAAAGGTCTTTACGACCCTGGCTCAAGAATAACAGTAATAGATTCAAAACTTCTAGATAATAAATTCAAAAAGGAAAAAAGAAGATTCAACATAAAAACAATTAGTGGGCAAGGACAAAGTTATGGTTTAGTAAAATTAATTGCAAAAATATATGGAAAGGAAAAGAATATACATGCCTTTGTGTATGAGAATGAGAATTTCAAATATGACCTAATCTTAGGTCTAGATTCTATAAAAAAATTTAAATTGACACATGACGAAAATTTAGAGATCAAACAAGAGAAAATCACATCAGAGAAAAATTACAAATATGAGGTGAATTTCAACGAATTTAACGATACGACTAAATTTGAGATAGATACAGATCATTTAAATGAAGAACAGAAGATAAAAATATATGACGTCATGGACAAATATAAAAGCATTTTTGCCAAAGATAAATATGATGTAGGAGAAGTAAAAAATTATGAGGCGTTCATTGACCTCCAGGTAGATAAATACTGCTACAAGAGGCCATACAGATGCTCGATAGAAGACAGAGAAGAAATAGAGGGACAAATCAAAAAACCATTGAAACACGGTCTGATTGAAGACTCATATAGCCCCTTCGCAGCACCAGTGACACTGGCCTTTAAGAGAGAAGAAAACAAGAAAAACAGATTATGTATAGATTTCAGAGATCTGAATAAGATAGTCGTCCCACAGGCCCAGCCATTCCCGCTGATAGAAGATATAATACTGAATACAGTTGGTTGCAGATATTTTACAACGTTAGATATAAACTCAGCATTCTGGTCCATACCTCTAAGAGTTGGAGACAGAAGAAAAACTGGTTTTATCACTCAAGAGGGCCACTATCAGTGGAGATGCTTGCCGTTTGGACTAAAAACTTCCCCGGCTATTTTCCAAAGGATTCTGGTAAATATAATAAAAAAATATAATTTAACAGAATTCTGCACAAACTATATAGATGACATAATAGTTTTCTCAAAAACATTTGAGGAACATTTAAAGCATATAGAGTTACTCCTGCAAGCAATAGAAAAAGAAAGTATGAAGTTATAATTCACAAAATGCAAATTTGCTAAGGATGAAGTAAAATACGTAGGTCATATGATTAAAAACGACACAGTCACCCCCTTAAAGGATAATATAAAATCTTTAAAAAACTTCAACACACCAAAAAACAAGAAGAACATAAGACAATTTGTGGGGAAGATAAATTTTGAAAGAAAATACGTGCCAAAAATTACAGAGATATTGGAGCCTCTGCATAAACAGCTCAGAAAAGGGATAAAATTCAACTGGTCCAGTGAATGTGATGAGGCATTTAACAAGATAAAAGCAATTTTGAGTTCTGAACCAGTTTTGGCGATATTCAACCCAAAATCGCATACATACATATACACAGATGCAAGCATAAAAGGTCTCGGAGCTGTGCTGAAACAACCACAGGAAAACGGTGAAATAAAACCGGTAGCATATTTTTCAAAAAAGATAAACGAGACACAAAAAAAGAAAAAAGCCATTTTCCTGGAATGTCTTGCTATCAAAGAAAGCATAAAATTCTGGCAACACTGGCTAATTGGAAGATTCTTCACAGTCTATACAGATCACGAACCGTTAGAAAATCTAAACGTCAGAAATAGGACTGATGAAGAGTTAGGGGACATGGTGCAGTACATATCCCAGTATAATTGTGACATTATATATAACCCTGGAAAAAATAACGGGGAGGCAGATCTCCTTAGTAGGAACCCGGTCCTAGAACCCGAAGAAAATGCGGAAGATGTGCTGGAAACAGTGAATACGATGTCTTTGGACAACATAACCCTACAAGAGATAATAGACGACCAGAAACAAAACGAACGAATAACACAGAACGCACACAGACTCCTGTTTGAAGACGGAGTCTATTACAAGAAACACAATTCAAGAAAGAAAATAATACTGAGTGAAAAATTTAGTAAGATGCTGATACAACGAGTACACAAAACTTACGGACACACAGGGGCGAGTCAGACAATACGAAAAATAAGCCCGATTTATACAGCACCACACTTAATAAAAAACATTAAGGATTTGAAAAATTGTGACATCTGTATAAAAAATAAAACGAGGCTAAACAGAAACTACGGGCTTATGTCGCACCTGGGCCCAGCAGAAAGACCTTTTCAGATAATGTCTCTGGATACCAACGGTGGATTTGGTGGACAGAGGTCGACGAAGAAGTATCTACACTTACTAGAAGACCACTTCACTAGATTTGCGTACATTCTGTGTTCGAGAAATCAAACCACGGCAGATTTCGTAAAATTACTGAAAAAAATCCCGGCGGAAGAAAAATTAGAAACCATATTAGCGGACCAATACCCCGGACTAAGTTCAAAAGAACTTGAAGATTATGTAGAAGAACGGGGTGCTGAACTAATATTCACAGCCGTAGATGCGCCGTTTTCAAACGGGTTAAATGAAAGGCTGAACCAAACGCTAGTGAACAAGATACGCTGTGCCATAAACGAAAAAACAAAGAAAGTATCGTGGGCAACGGTGGCAGAAGAATGCAGAAAAAAATATAACGCGACGGACCATTCAGTCACGGGTTTCTCACCGGAATACCTACTGAATGGAGAATCGACCGATGTGCTGCCAACAGAACTGAAAAACAACTTGGGACACAGAAGAAACTTGGAAGAAGACAGAAAGCTGGCGTTACTCCGAACCCGTAAGTCGCATGACTACAATAAGACGAGGTACGACAAGAACAGAATTGACTACAAATTCGAAGAAGGTGACATGGTATATGTAATGAGTAAGAACAAACTAAATAGGAAAAAGTTGGGAGAAATCAGAACCGGTCCATTCAAGATAGAAAAGAAGATATCGGACTCGATATACAAATTGACTACAAACAACAAAAGAAGTACAAGGAGTCTATACCACATCACGAAGCTCATCCCTATAGAGGCATGACCAAACGCCAATTCCACTTTAAAAAAAAGAGGAATTAACGTCTTGGGGGGAGATGTAAGCTTCGTGCGCATCTCTGGTTGTGCTGTCAGAAAACGGTCTCGTGCCGGTTACAGTGTATGCACGACACGAGCCTTATGAAAGAGTTAAACAGAGAGAGAAAACGTGTGCTTGGACGCACGAAATAGAAACTTTGCATAAACATTACGTTTAGTTAAAACGAGTGAGGTTGATGGAAAGTGGTCAGAATCGTTATAACAATTCTGACACAATATAATTGATTATAATACTGTATGATTGTTTAGAGATCCGTTAAGCAATAGTCTTGATTGTTGATTCTCTATTTTTAGGTTAGTTAATCACATAGTTAATTTTATTTTGTACATATTGTATATACTGTAATCATTATTAATATTTACTCTATTTTTAGACGAATCTTATCGCTGTTGTTTTACTGAATAACCTGTATCTTACATTCATTTTTATTGTTTTAACCTTTAGCTGGCACCGTGGGGTACTATAGTACCCCACTGTCTTCTTTACCTATCTTCGGTACCTAAAATTTCGTAAACCGGGATTATAGCGACATCTACCTACACTTGAGGGATGAGGCTTGCCTTTCCCGCCATAATTTGTGCTCGATGACCGTTAGTCTGCACGTAGCAGTTGTCGAAAGCGGTTTGGGGTACTGCAGGACCCCACGGTGCCATCAACGTTGATACAAGTAAAATTGGAGCATTTTTTTTTTCTTTTATTAATGCGTTAAAACACGTTTGAAAGGTAAGTAATTATTAAATCAGTCACTAAAAATTTTTTTTTCTCGATGCCATGAGTCCTACGACGTTTTATGTATATTCTCAGCTTGGCGTATAATTTGCGGCCACGACTTTTGCGAGAGCACTTACTAGAAGTTGACAACAATGATGAAGAAGTTGAAAGCGATGGTCAGGATGAACCGTCTTGCTCTGAATATTCTTCAGAAGAATCTTCTGAAGAAGAAGGAGAAATGGACGTCGATATGGAAGTCCCGAGTGAGAATCAACGGCTTTTGCAGAGTCGAGAAAATCCACAGCGTGGCCGCCCATCATCGAAACTTTATGGAAAAAATGGTTTCCAGTGGAATGTAAAATGTCCTTCTCGTAGATCAGGTAAGCAGCACACCAGGGGTTTTTTTCATATGCGCGCTGGGATTGAGCGCTTCTCTCTGTCTCTTTTTCTCTTTTTCTCTCTCTGTTTTTCTCTTTTGCTTGCACGCGTATTTTTGTAAAATGTTCACAAACTAACTTCAAGTTTTTTTTCTCGTTATAAAATTTATTCAGCCGAAATAATTTAAATATTATGAATTTTTATTTACAACAATTTTATTACTATAAAATTTTCATTATTTTTTTCGCCTTTTACAGACAGGCAGTCAGATATTTTACCAGAAATAAAACCTGGTCCGGCCGGTAACGCTGCCGATGCAAAAACAATTATTGATTTTTGGAATTGTTTATTTACCGATGAAATGATAAATTTAATAGTTGATAATACCAATTTAAAAATAGAAGAGGAAAGCTTACATTATGTGGTTGAGGAACGACAACAATCGTGGCATTATCACACTGATCCAGTTGAAGTAAAAGCTTTCATTGGAATTTTATATTACTCTGGTTTATGGAAATCGGCTGATGTTGATGTGAACAGATTATGGGACAAAACTAATGGCTTATCTATGTATCGTAGTGCTTTTTCAAGGCACAGATTTACGTTTTTATCAACGTGTTTGCGCTTTGACAATGCAGATGAAAGAGAACAAGATGATAGATTTGCTCCTATCCGAAATTTATGGAACATGTTCATCGGAAACTGCGAAAGGAATTACACTCCAAGTCGTCAATGCACCGTGGACGAGCAGTTGTTAAGTTTCAGAGGACGTTGTAAATTTAGAGTTTACATGAAAGATAAGCCCGATAAATATAGCCTCAAAATTATAAGTTTGAATGACTCTCAAACAGCTTGTATGGTAAATATGAATAAGTTTTTATTTTTTAATTTATGAAACCAATACTTGAAAAAAAAAAAAAAACTAAATTTTATTTTTATTACAGATTAATGCTATTCCTTACTTAGGAAAGAATACTGAAATCTTGGAAGATAATGAAAGTGTTCCTGAATACTATTTTAGACTGGTAACTGTGCCAATTTACAACACTAACCGTGAAGTGACTTGCGATAATTGGTACACCTCGATTCCCTTACTTCACAGAATGCTGAAGGATCCGTATAATTTAAAAATTACGGGTACTATCCGAAAAAATAAACGAGAAATACCAGTTGATTTCGTGGTCAAAGTTCCCAAAAAAGATCGTCCCATGACTAAATTTTGTCATACTGAAAACATTACGCTTTTAACTTATGCGTCAAAGAAAAAAAAATCTGATAAGATAGTTCTAATTGCTTCGTCACTTTTGAAAACTGAAGAAATGATAGGTGACAAATCGAATATAGTCCTTCATTATAACAAAAATAAAGGAGGAACGGATACTTTCGACAAGTTATGCCATTCCTACAGTGTGCGTAAAAGATCTAATAGGTGGCCTGTTCGATATTTTTATGGGATCTTGGATCAAGCGATCGTTAATGCGAGAATTTTATTAGCTTGCAAAGAAGAATAGAGTGAAAATATTGAAAAAATCACTGCTATTTCTTGCTTGGAAACCCTTTCTTTTTATTTAATAAAGCCGCTTTTGGAGCAGCGACTTTCAATTTTAAAACTTTCAAAAGAGCTAAAGTTTGGAATCCGATCTATTCTAAAAATATCTGAAACATCGGTACGCTCTATAACTCAAGTTAATCTTGTAATTAAAAAAAGATGTAGTTTTTGCACTAGGGGAAAAGACAAAAAAACTGATAAAGCCTGTGGCGTTTGTTCGCGTCCGATTTGCCCGGACCATAGATTTTTAATTTGCCAAGACTGCGCTGGCACTTGAATAAAATGTTTTTTTTACAGTTATTAACTTCTTCATGTAATATTTTATTAAAATGTACAGTTTTTTTGTATGAATTAAATAAAAAAATTGAATAACATTAAATTTTCTAAAAATACCTAATGGTTTTTTTTTTTTCGTAAACCTCAGATGGTAATTTCTGAGAATAAATACCTTTTTTAAATAACCCATATAAACTATTATTTTTCCTTTATAGTCCACTACTTGGAGATAACCCAGCCAAAATTTTAGACCTTTTTATGAAAAAACAAAAAAGTTATGATTTTTTGAATAAAAACGGTTTTTTTTCTATTTTTTTCGACTTGTTGGATTTTTTTTTAGGACCGACTTTAGGTTATCGTTATTTAAACTATTACACTCTTTGATAGAACCTCTAAAGATCATGTCTGAATTTTTTTTAGTTCAAATAATGCATGTAACCTCTATTTTTTTCAACTTTTGTCCGTGGGGTACTATAGCACCCCACGGTGCCAGCTATGTTACACCACAGAAGCATGCCAGCTAAAGGTTAAAAATTAAGCTCAGACGCCCAGGATTTCGTGGGTTTGAAGCTTGGAGGTTTATTTGTTTATTCATTTTCATTGTTTTAAAAATTAAGCTCGGACCCAGGGCTTTGGGGGTTTGAAGCTCTGTGGGTGATTTTTTTATTTATTTGTATTTTTTTAAACATTAAGCTCGGACGCCCAGGGTTACGTGGATTTGAAGCTTGGAGGTTCATTTGTTTATCCACAACTATTAATAAATTAAACTCGGACGCCCAGGGCTACGTGGGTTTGGAGTTTGGGGGATTAATTTTTTTATTTAGTCTCGAATAATTTGAATTCGGGTGCCCAGAGTTTTTGGGGATAAGGATCTAGGCTATGCAATTTATTTAATAATTTTCTTCGACATCATTTTCTGCTTGAATAGTCAAAAATAAAAATCGAAAAAACTTAATTTGAATCTGCGCGCTCGAACTGGCGAATACATATCCGCCACCACATTTGTTTGTATCACCTAGATTCGGAATTAGAAGTGACATGGACAGAATGTACAAGAATATAAAATTATAAGTGATTGCGAGAGTAATTGTGAAGAAAGAAGAAAAAAGCAATAGACACTGAAAGAGAAATTTAGAGTAAAAGAAAAGGATTTTCATCAACGGTGCCTCCACTGAGACTTCGTATTATAAATCGTAAGATATTGTAAAATTTAAAATTTAGTAATAACCTCGTAAATAAATAAAATAAATTTTGATAAAAAAAATTATTTATTCATTTTATTTCACCTCGTTATAATTTATATTCTTCTAATCGTCTTCGTAAACATCTTAAAATAATCCTCAAATGCCTTTTTAACACCTCAAAAAAACTGTGCTTTGTGTCATCATCTATTATTGAGAGACTTTGTTAAGAAGCACGAAAAAGTTCGATATGACAGTGTGTTAATGGGTCAAAACAATAATTATTTATATCTTTGTTATTAGACTCCTAATTGCTTCCAGATTTTAACAGAGGACTTCTTATTATTTAATCAAAATATCTCTAAATTTTCATAATTTATTCACCATGATTAATTTTTCGAGTTGAACGTACTTAAAAATAGAGCAAAAAATTAGTTAAATTTAAAATACTGAGTACTGGCAATAAAATACATCCAATGATTTATCGCAACCCGAGTGTCCGTGTGTATGATTTGTGATTTACGTAAAATTAAAAAATAAAAACCCTACGAGACACCTCAATTTTGATGTGTTAGACGCGTTTCCCTATCTGTCTTAGGTTTTATTTATTTATTTTAAGGCAGGGGTCTAGGGTAAGAGGTAAAAAAAAAGTGATTTTTTGTGAATTTTTTTTGAAGATCCAGTAAGAGCTATGGCATTTATTTTTCCTACACATAATAAAGTAAAGTTTAAACTATAATTCATAATTTTTTCGTCGAAAAATATCAATAAACAAACTGCTGACAGACTGTTGCTTGAAGTGCTTTGAAAAGAAGGAGGTGGACATTGGAGCTGTTTACAGCTTTATCTAAAATCAAAAAATGAGACGGATTTCTTTAGCTGAGGGCAATACTTAAAGCTGATGGCTGTTTATTTTTTTTTTTTTTTTGCGGTTTTGACAGACAAAAGTTCAAAAAAGTCATTTTTTTGACCAAAAAATCGGCCATTTTTTAGTGGTAAAACAAAAAATAAAAAACAAAAACCGTTGCACACTTAAGAAATATATTGAAAAAAAGTGTGCCAAATCGCAGAAAGATCGGTTAATTATTTTTCAAGTTACAGTGTCCACTGGCTTTAAAAAGTATAGTTTCGAAAAAAACGCGCTTAAAGTTTTAAAAGAGGAAAAATCATAGAAAACTTTTTTATTTTTTAACTTACACTGAATCATAAATGCCAGCCCCATAAAGGATGTTGCCTTCAGCTATTTCTTCATCCATCATTGCTTGTTTTTCCTGTCGCATATTTTTTGAAACCGCTTACCGTAGACTCCTCCCTTAAGAGAAACGTGATGTTTATTAATATCCAATGAACACCTCCAGAAAATTTGAGCTCATTCACTATTGTCATGCATTTGGTAGAAAACCACCTTAATCATCGAAAAATTAAACTAATAAATTTGTGAATTTCGTGACACAGACTTTAACTCATCACAATTTAAGAATGCATTAAAAAAAATTTTAATGAAAATAATTTAGTAGAAATCAAATGTGAAATATGTAATAAAATCTTGGTAGAAAAGACAATTGAGTTAGACACAAGTTTTTTGTCATGAATAATGCATGTTTTTTTTTATTAAAAGTAAACGTAAAATCACTTAAAAATTAAATTTGTTTAAAATAAATATTAATAACTACAAAATATTTATTAATTTTATACTTATTCCATCAAGTAAAAATGAAATGAGATCGTAATTATAGTACACAAATAAGATTTAATTTTCAAAAACTTATTGACGTCCTATTAGGATGACATGGCAATAAATATTGTCTGATGAGATAGTTCGTATATAAAAATGATAATTAGTAATAATGACATTTTTGACTGCGATTGAAACTTGTTTTACTCTTGAATTAAGTTAAGTACGTGGACCGTTTTTCCAGGATGTTTACGAAGTATATGCTCTTTAGTATGATTCCGCTGCTTTGATGTGTATACGCAGTATGAACACCTGAAATACCAATTGTTTAATTTTTTTTAATGAAATAACATTACACCGATACGATTTTAATATTTTTACATATAATAATAAAAATTTTTTTCGTAAAACTCAATAACGAAAATAAGAAGTAAGAAAAGTAACTTGATTATTGAATGTTCTTACAACTTAAAAAAAAATAGTTCAAAAGTAAAAAAAATGAGTGAAATTAGCTTTAACCTGAATCGAGGCTGCTGTCCACACTCCCATTTTCTGTGTCTATTCAAACTTTGAACAAAAGCATATGTGTTGCCACATTTATTGCACATGAATTTTTTGTTGGTCGAAATGATATTACGATGAGAGCGATTACGAGAGCGAAAAGAGGGTGGAGGTGGAAGAGTCAAAGTTGAATTTCCAGATTGTTGAATCAGAGGAATGTCCACTCGGTAGAAGGCTTGCATCATATTTGTACCTAAAAGAAAGAGAAAAACATTAATTTCATGCACAAGAAAAGTTTTGGAAATATTCTAAAAAAATTTTTTTTTATAATAATGATGCTCATTTCAAAGGATATTGATAGTTTGCATTCCAAAGTTTTCTTTAAACTCAAAATCAATTATTATTAGTGATGAAGAAGAGGTTTCAAAAACTTTTATGGCTCAAAGAGGGTATGTATTAAGATACAAAGCTTCGAGAGCTTTGTATGTAATAAGGATCACTTGACATGACAGGGAACTCCCAAATTTTTAAAATTCAGTTCTTTAATAAAGTTGAGTATTTTTAATTTGTCGACTCTTTTAAATCACTGACATGTTTTTTCCGTAATTGAGTAGGGTCACAAATTAGACTTAGAATTTTCAATTTATCAGTTTAACTCATAGCTTGGCCCAATATTTTTGAATGAGAATTGAAGTTTTTTTTTCTAACAATAAAAAAAAAAGAGTTAAGTTTGGGGGAATTAAAACCCTACCATTAGTGTTTTCATCCTGAAGTTTCTTAATATAGTTTCGTAAAATTTTTTGTATAATTTTTTTTTTTTTCTTCATTACGTTCTACAGAGTATATTTGGACCAGTAGTGTGGACCTCTCACCACGTATGTGAGGGGGCTTATGCCGATCCTATAACCTCACTTATCTCCTCATCATACTATGAATATGTTATAGAAAAAATTCTGATACAGGCGCTGCTGCGAGAGTTTCCCTCGATCCTGCAGAATTGCTCTCTCCCCACTCCTAACTCCTACACGGAAACTCGTTTACACTACAAGGCAAGTGATAGCTCATAACCAAAATTCAAGGTGATCATCACCTAAACTTCGAGTGATCGAGTCTTGAGTTTTGTCTTCAGATAAGCCTAACCTCACTTTTCTGCGCATTAAACCTTTAAAAAAATTTTCGCTATTTCAATATAAAAATCTAAAAACAAAAATTACACTATAAAAATGCTTTGAGCGTGTGAGCTTATGTAGCGCTTGTTCGATCACACGAAACTACAGTGATCGCCACTATCTGTCACTATCCGGAGCAGTAAACCACTTGGATTTTAAGTGATCGTCACCCTCAACTTATGCAAATCACTTGCATGCTGATGAAAACGGGTTTCCGTGTACAGCACGCAGAAGAGGAGAGCCTTACTGCAGGAGCGAGGGAAACTCTTGCAGCAGCGTCCTTATTTCTTAACTTCTTCATAATTCCTTCACCCACCATCCTTTTACCTATCTATCATCGTCGCCCTCGCATCCACCCAGGGTACTGCCTGTGGAAACGGAAAATTCTCTGAGGGGAATTCTCAAATGTAAAACGTCACCCAAGAGTGGCTGGTGTATTAGATACCAATGTCACATTTCGTAGACACAAATACCGAATCTGAATAGTTCACCCCTCCCGTTCGTCATGACGAATCGAAAAAAATCTCGTAAGTAATCGATCCCTGAAGCGGCGGTCACCATGCGCCGTTAGTCACTCATCCAAGTACTGACCGCACAAAATATTGCTTAACTTCGTTGATAGACCGAGGCGAGGATTCTCCGCTACTCCAAGACGTCGGTGTATGATTTCAAACGTATTACTGTTGTATAGAAGAGTTATATCGCCAGCAATGCTAAAAATAAAATCTTTCAGGGCGTTGCGGTTCAACTTAATTTTGACGAAAAATTTGAATTTATTTTTATCTGCAGACCATTAAAAAACTTGAAATTTCTATCTGCACTTGTAAAATATCATTTTATCAAAAACCTCTGATTTGATTTTGGCAGTTCTAGTGTGGTTTTGATGCACCATCTCGCTGATGAATTTCAAAATTTTTCGCAAGAATTTTCATCTTAATACCATCATTTTGATAACACTGGAGAGCTTTTCAATTTCTTATTCGATAAGCATAAGTCGTCGTCAATGTTACCACTATCAACTTGACAACCAGCTGAAACATATTCATTGTTATATTTTTACTTCTGTCATTTCTATTGACAGATAGAAGCATTTCGGAGCCAGGTAGAATCTCATCGAATTTTTGGTAACGTCTGGTAGCCCGAGGTTCTCAAAGAAATCCTGGTGACGTGGTAATGTATTTTCACGTACTATAACCGAAAATAAGGAAAAAAGTTTCGATTTTCAGGTTAAAATTCGGGAAACTATAATTTCTGAGACGTTCTGACTGCGGAATAAAACTTCGATTTTATAGGAATAATCTACACTGCACAGCAAAGTCAAGACTTATTGTTATTATTACTTTTTCATAATAAATAAATAAATAAACCTCTCGTACTGTGAACTTTCTTTATTCTTATATCTATTTGCATTCAGGTAAGCTAGAACTTTGGACTTCTGTAGCTCTTCGCCAGATGATATTTACTTTATATAATTCACACTGCTGATTTCCGCAGACTGCTGACTTTTAATTTTTTCGGAAACTCAGAAAAATCAATTACAGCACCATTTTTCATACCGACAAATGACTAAATTTAGACTATTAATATACAAATCAAATCGTTAAAACAATTAAAAAAAATTTTGGAACTTTTTTTTTGTTTCCCTAGACGCTTTCAATTATCGAGTTTACACTGTATCTACTATTTATATTAATCTTTTGGACGAATTCATTGGACTAAGTGTTCTCTCTGACATAAGTAGCTATTTTATTCCTTGCTTGAGAAGAATTTCTGTTTTAAAGGAAGATATGAAATTTTTGACCTTACACAAGTTTAGATATTAAAAACAAGAGTCTTCAACACAAATGTAATGAGAAAAGTGGTCATTAATGAGCATAAACGAATAATTTTTTAGACTGTTTTCGACATATTCTTTATTTTTACTCAGAATCAACATAGGCGAGATGAGGTTTGGTGCAAAAATTTATAAAGTTTATACATTTCGCACCTGTTGCAGTAAAATTGTTTTGCTCCAACTTACAATTTTTTTTACGTATGTGCCGAAATTTTTTATGGGTTCAAAGTTCTTATTTCGATCAGAATAGATAAGTTGCAAGGTTCCTGAAAAAGAATAAAAAAATGAGATAAAGTTACGTTAGAAGGAAAAATAACTTACCAACGTGTTTTAAACGTTAACTTTTTTACTGTATTATAATTGAGGCAGCTGATGCAACAACCAGGTAAGCGCTCGAGATCGGCTAAGGCAGACCAACCAGCTATTTTGAAAATGTTATTTTTTACCTACCAAAAATATTATTTTGAAACTTTACTGAAATATTCTTCGAAACTAAATGAAAAACTTCCTCGCCGACAGTTTTTTCTACTCTTAATTTATATGCTTATTTTTTTAATCAAAAATTTTGGGTCAAAAAATGTTCATTTTTGATTTTGAATAGTTTTCTACTTTACTTCAAAAATATCTGGTTCATCACAAAAAGTTCATCAAAATGGTCTCAAAATTTCATATAAAAATATTCCGCAGTTCCCGATTTCTTGCGAGTTAAACAAAAAATTCATGTAATGAACAAAATTTAAGTTTTTTACGGAATATTTGTACATGAAATTTTGGGACCATATTCGTGAACCTGCTGCTAATAGAATGATCTAGATATTTTTGAAGTGCTACAATGCTGAGTAGAAAACTATTCCAAATCAAAAATTAACATTTTTTAACCCAAAACTTTGGATAAAAAAGTAAGCATAAAGAAAAAACTGTCATCGAGGAAGTTTTTCATTATGTTTTGAAGAATATTTCTGTAAAGTTTCAAAATAATATTCTTGATCAGTAAAAAATAACAACATTTTCAAAACAGCCTGTTGGTCTGCCTGAGCCGATCGCGAGCGCTCACTTGGTTGTTGCATCGGCTGCCTCAATCATTATTAAATACACGTAACTTTTAATTTATTTAAAATCGTTGCAATTTTTCAGCACTATTTATTTTTGTGATTTCTTTAGAAATTGAAATAAATGATATGTTATTCAATTGGTGTGTGAAGTTGTACATTTACGTCAAGAGTTGATGTTCGATGCGTAAGATAACGTGCTATTGCCTCGAGCATCAACATCTCTCGACTTAAATGTACAACTTCACACACTAATTAAATACCATATTTTATTCAACAAGATCATTTAATACGTAACTTTGAAAAAAATGCGGCTGAAAAAGTACCTATTATTCGACTTTGCGGTAAAAAGAAACGAAGCTGTATAAGTATCACTTCTACCACGTATTTTATACGTCGAAAAGTACCTATTAGATGATTCAGTTGAATAAAATGAGTAATGTAGAAAATAATAAAAAAAATAAAAATGAGGACTATGTACTCGAGTCTAGTTAATTAAACAGTCAAATTGTAATCATTATAGTGGGAAAAAGTTTTAATTCAAACTTGTGTTAGATAATAAGTAATTAGACATATATTGGTAATTTTTCAATTTTGGTTTTGTTTCAAATTTTTGACAAGGGAAAAGGTCGGAATCTTAATAAAACTGCCGATATTATACCATAATATTTTTAATCGTCAATATAAGTAAGTTTTAGAACATAAATATAGATATTGTTATATTCAAAAGTATTTTCAAAATACGTTTTAATCCTACTATATGTGAAAAACTTAAGATTAAAATCATTGAAATTTGTAAGATGGAATTTGTCTAAGAAAAATAAAGAAGCGTTGACTAAGAAGGTACCCTGCCAGCTACTGGAGTCAAAGGTGCATTTGACGAAAGTAGTAGTTTGCTCATTGGCTCAGCCGCTTTCTAACCTTCAATTGTAGTCAATTAGAAGTCATATTTAAATGAATCGAAAGTTAACTATTTATAGTTATTGCTACAAGCATTGAATGTACGTTTCAAAGGAAAAATAAAAATTTGATTTATTTCATTTTTTGGGCGAAGTTACGCAAGTGATTATTGCTATTTTAGTAATCCATAATAGTATGTTATTCACCGAGGGACTAAAGTGTGCCGGGGAGGCCCGCTGCGGTTGCAGCCCGAGCCTAAGGCGAGGGATGCAATTAGCGGGCCTCCCCGGCACATTATTAGTTCCGAGTGATATATACACTTTTTTAATCTCGTATCGCAAGATTTAACTTGATTTCCTCCGATCAAAGCCAAAAAAACGGCGAGGTTGCTCCCTGTGCATAGCGACCAGCGCGCATCTCACAGCAGATCAGTGTGTGTCTCCCCGAGCCACATGCGAGGGGAGACAGCTGATCTGCTATGCGCGCTGGTCGATTGCGCAGGGAGCCCCCGCCGTTCTTTTGGCTCTCATCGGAGGGACTCAAGTTATTACTTGCGATGCACGAGGTTAAAAAGAGCGTTTTCACGCGTGAAAAGTTCCTGCTACATCCTTAAAGTTAAAAATTTCAAATTACATGACGCAGAATTAAATTTGGCATCGAAGCTGCTTTAACTTGTCATTCAATTAGCACATAATTTTCTTCGATCAGCAGATATACTTTTATTAAATGAAGAAATTTATTTATTTTCCATCATCTTTCTTTCTTTTTTGAAAAAAAAAAAATAACTTAAATTTCTCGGATTCATCAGAAATTTGGTGTACAGGCGCTTTTGAATTTTGATATGTATATATTTTCTAATTTTACTTTAATTTCAAGTCATATTTAGGTTTTTTCATTATTTTGAATTTGTAGTCGTAAAAATTCTGATCTTTTATTTAAAAAAAAAATTGTCAAGTCTATTTGAAATTTGGTATTTGAGGGTTTTCAAGGATACTAATGAAAAATCCAACCTTCATTTTTTAGTTTGATCTTTACAAAATCTACTTATTTAAGGTATAAATTTATTTTTATAAACTTTTTTTACTTGATAAGCGGGGGTTTTCAAGAACGCTGATTAAGAATTGTTCTTTTATTTTTGAATTTTATCTATACAAGATCTATTTATTCAAGTTAGAAATTTATTTTTTACAAGCTTTTTTTTAACTTGATAAAATATGGGTTTGAGGATGACGCATTCGAATCAGACCTTAATTTTTGACCTCGATAAGGCATATATTCAAGGTGAACAATTATTTTTCAAAAGATTTTCGTTTAACTTGGTTTACGGATTTTCAAGGATACTAGTTACAAATAAAACTATCATTTGTAAATTAGACCTACACAATGTCTACTTATTTAAAGTAAAAAAGTATTTTTGAAAATTTTTTACCGGATATAAGTTTAACAGAGATTTTGACTTAGGGTAAGGTACCCCACCTCTACGGATTTTTTTGTTATCAGAAGTTTGAACTAGTGCAGAATTTTTGCACCTCATTTTTATCAAATTTTACTAAAACTTCACAGGCTTTGGAGAAACCTAAAATTTTTTTTTGGGAGTGTTTTAAAATTTTATTCAAATCTTTATGTGAAAAGACAACTTTTGAAACTTCAGGAATGTCATGATTACAAAATTTTTTGGATTCCGCCCACTCTATTGACCAATGCCTTTCATTTTCACTTGACCGTGTATGCTACACCCCAAATTCTGGGACTATTGTAACAAGACTTACTTAAAAATGCGAGCCAACATTCACAGCTGGAAGCATTAAATTTTAGTCAGTTAATATTCATAAAATCAGTTATTCAAGTTTATTTGCAGAGCGCTTCGTATATAACAAAATGTCAGAGAAAACTGAAAACTGAAGTGAAAAATTGTAAAACTAAGGATCATCAATAGTTGAACACATAAAAAAGACTCTTAAAGGCATATTCTTCACATATCTTTTAGCTTCATAAAAAGTTTGACCGCACCAGGTTTCTCGTCCTTATGATGTCTTCGAACGTGTTGGTATATATTCGAAGAGTTAGAGCCTAAAGTATTGCAAAATGGACACTTGAACTGAGGTGGTAACGAGCAGTAGTAACGTAAATGATCAAGCATTGTGCTCTTCTGTCCATACCTAGAACTGCACTTTAAGCATTCGAACCTCTTAGTTGCAGTCTGTAATATCCTGTAACCAAACTGGGCCGAGTGCTTCAGTCTGTGTCGCAACGAGGATTCGTACCAGGAACCTAAAAGAAGATGAAACTTATCAATTTAAAATAATAATAATAAATTTTTAGCAGAACCTTTCCTGATGAAATCAATTGAATCATGAACTTAAATTGTTCTTTATTGTTAGGTCTATATGGAAATAAATACGATTGAGAAATTTTTTTTTTTTTTTTTTGATTAATAATAAGTAAACAGCAAAAATCTAAACTACACTTGACATGCGTAAAAAAATATGCACAGTTGATTATAGTTTGTTTTAAGATTTGCTTCACTATCGGTACCCTTGAGTCGATCTGCTGATGATAGTGCTCCAGTCGCATACATACATTTCTCCAAAGGTAAAGTGAACAGAAATCTCCAGGTTCTTCAAAAATCACTAGTCGATTGGTGCACTTATAGCATTTAATTTATAACTGAAAAATTGCACTGATTTTATAAATAAAATTTTTATCACAATTTAAGCGGTAAAAATATGGTTATAAAGTCAATTATCAACATGTACGAACCAGTTAGATCGATCTTATTTTTCATCCTATACTTTCAGAAGATTTAGTATGATAAAACAATATTTACTTGTCATATGAGTTAATTATAATTTGTAATTTTGCAGAGAAAATAAAATGTACAATCTAAAATATCAACAATTTATTTAAAGAAGAGAAAAGAAATTTTTTTAAAGAGTTCGATATAATTTTTATAATTTTATTTATAACGTAATAATTTGTCTTCTTCGTGTTAGTGTACCTAATTATTTGCGTCACAATTTAAAAAAAATTTCGTCAAGTTGATAATTCTTTTAAACAGAAAGATTCCTCGAAAGATTCTCAATTAATATACACGTTGGGAACAAATACAGAAAATCACTGTTGTCCGGGAGCTGGGTATGATCTCGTAGGATTTTGAGCCCCTGCCAATATTTCAAATGATTTCTATGTATTTTGGCCCGCTGATAACGAATTTTCAGGTTAGGATTGTCAAAAATTATCATTATTTGTTATTAACAAATTTTTATGAACAATTGAAAAAATTAAATTTTTATTGCAAAAAATAGGTTCTTATTTTTTGAGTGATTTTAAAACAAAATATTTCCTATAAAGTTTTTTTCTAAATGCATAGTTTTTTAGTTAGAAATTATTTATGTTTTGAAAAAGGCGAATTTTGCAATTTTTCTTCGTTAAAAACTTTATAAAAACATTTTTTTTTTTTTGCATGAATTGAGCTTTTAAATATTGCACCCAGTCATTTAATAACTTCCATAAAAACTTTTAGGACTTTATCAAAGGGTTACGTACTTGGTCCTGTTTGACAGAATTATGACCAGACTATCAGATAAAAATATTATATCAAACTCTCGTAGTCCTGTCCCGTTCAAAAAGGGTTGGCAACCAGTACTTTAAAAATATATTTTTTTTAAAAGTACTTGATTTTTAATGAATTTTAACATTTTTTTTTAGAATTTTTAAATCAAAATTGAGCTAGAAAAAAATTAAGAAAAGTTTTTGAAACTACGGGTTAATGACGTCATTGCCCCGAAATTCCATTAGAAGTATATCTATATATATTGAAATTTCAAAAAATTTAAACACTTGTAATTCCTTTAATTTCAGTTTTTTAAAAAAAAGAAAAAATACGTGTCGATTATTTTTTGATATTTTAACTAAATAAGCAAAAAAATATTATAAATTTCAAAAAGTTGCCAACCTTAATGGGCTGGTCAGGACTATTCAGGACTTCTATTACAGGACTAAGTGGGTCGCTCCTCGGACTTTATAATACCAAATGCTTTTTTTTTATTTTAAAACAGCGTGTCCTGTATATATTACTTATAGGAGTGAGAGAGAGTCGCGATCGAGCACTCGACCGAGTAGGTCGTGTTTGTAAACATTGTCTCGTCTGCTTATACCTTTGTTTTTTATACTCAGCACAGTTCGTTTGTGTGTTTAATAGTGATTAGGGTGATAGCATAAGCGCTGATAGCGCACCTGATTAGTGCAGCGATGCACACCGCCACAATGGAGCCTGCACTCCATAAAAATTCAGAAATGAGTGAAGTTATTCAGGTGACCTCGCCCTCAACCGTTCAATCTACTGGTTTAGCTAATGCAACTAAGCTTTCCCAGCCTCCTCATACCCCCACGATATCGTACTCCAAAGTCACGGAATTGGAAAAATATCCCTCCAGAGAACAAGCTGCAGTTATCGACGCATTGGAAAAAAGTCTATTCATGAATATGCTATTGTGTGCATGTGTGTAAATAGTATAGAAATCGCTAAGTATTTATTGGTATATATTGGTAAAAAATCAACCTACAGCAAAAAGGTATATTGTTTCCAACGTCTGTCCATGGATTGCGAATGAAATTATTATCGAGGCATTTAAAAATCGTGGAGTGAGAATTTTAGGTTAAGTCACCGCCATCAAAACTGGAATCACAGATGAAGGGTACGATCACTTAATTAGCCATCGTCGACAAATTTACATAGATGAAAAAGATGTGGGCAAGATGCCTGAAGAGTTGAAATTCACGATTGAGAACGTTAACTATAATTTCAACTTGTCATCTGAGAAAATCAAGTGCGGTAATTGTGGTGTCAAAGGTCGTATTAGGAAAGATTGCCATAATTTACTGATAAATAACGTGGATTTAGAAAATGCGGGCAAGGCAAAAAAGCAGTTAAATCATCAATTAGAACAACCTGGACAAAATTCGGAATCTACAGTCGATCAGAAAAGCTTACGGAAAAACAAAAGAGTGGAAGATTCTTCGGATTCATCTAGTAGTGAGTCTTACCCTAGGAAAAGCTTGAGAGCTGAGGCAGAAGAAAAAAATTCCTCGTCGGACTTATCACAGACCCAACCCTCCGAAAACAAACATTGTACCAGTAAATTTGACAGTGAACTCCAAAAATTACTTGGTGACGATGAGGACAGTATCAAAGATTTTCAAAAACTTTACAAGGTACTACGGCTCTGGAAAAAGGATATGGGTAATGAAGAGAATGATTACGAATTATCGTACTTCGGGTGTATTGAACTTATAGTGGCAGCCCGGGAAGAAGATGCGGATTTGGATAATATACTGATTGATCGGCTCAGTCATGAGCCTAAAGAGGCAATTGAGAGCTTAGAATCGGTGTACACTGTGATTATACGTGATGGCAAGGTGTAGGCAGGAAAGCTTTAAGACAGAATTTCTAGTCTTTGTGCCAGAATATCGTCCCTTATAGAAGAAGAAAATACTGAAACTGACGAGGAAGCAGAGATATGTGTTGACTCTCAAGAGGACGCCTTGAAATCGATTCCAAATACATAAGTGAACTTACTGAACTGTTGTGCTAATTTAGTATTCAATAATTTTTGTAATGTAAATTTTTTTTATAATAATTTATTTTTATATTTATATTTTGCTGTATTAGCCAAAAGGCTTAGGTAAGCGTTAAAAAAAAAAAAAAAAAAAAAAAAAAGATTGAGAAAGAAAGATAGATGTGTATTGCCTGGTGGCTACGCCTTTGTAACTATTGGAAAAAGGAAATTCCGGTTAATGATGTCTCAAAATTTTTTATGGAGGTTGTTAAATGGACTAGAAACAATAATTAAAAACTTAGTTCACGCAAAAAAAATTATTTTTTTATAAAGTTATCAACATTGAAAATTGCAAAATTTGCTTTTTTCAAAATTTAATAATTTTTAACTAAAAAACAATAAATTTTAGAGAAAGACTTTACGGAACGTTTCTTGTTCAAAATCACTTAAAAAATAAGAACGTATTTTTTTACAATGAAAATTTATCTCCCCTCATTATAACCTCCGAATCGCACCTTCGCTCCTTGTTTTCGGTGTCTCATGTATAAAAATACTTTTCGAAATGCGGTCAAAAAGAGTTGCTTGCCAAACTCGGTGCGACCCTCGCCTTTGGCTCGGGCCGCAAACCTCTCGTTTGGGCAAATCAATCCTTTCCGAGTTGTATTGAAAAGCACTAGTTTTCAATTGCTTATAAAAATTTGTTAATAACAAATTTTCTGACAACTTTTGACAATCCTTACCTGAAAATTCGTAATCAGTGGGCAAAATCATATGGAAATCATTTGAAATATTGGCAGGGGTTCGAAAGCCTACTAGATCACATCCAACTCCCGGAATATGTGGTACGTTAACATGATAGAATTCTGTGTTAATATACACAAAAAAATCTGTGTTAGTCTTACGCAGAAAAAATCTTAAGTGCTACTGTCAATCAAAATCACTTTAACCAGACCTGAATGGTCGGCTACAGTAGCGCTTAAGATTTTTTCTGTGTTAATCCAGAGCTCAGATTTTTCGTAGTGCTCTCAAAAAATTTCCGTGCTCCTTGAGCACAGAAGTTTCTCGTGTTGATTCCACAGTAAATTTCTGTATTTGTTCCCTTCGTATATGAATGGATTGCTGAACTCAGTATTAATTATTACATAATTTAAGTTTTGACATGAATCAAGTTATAAAAGTTTATTAGTTGATTATCCGCTGAATCATTTTGATTTATTAAAATTTGAATCTACTAAAATGATTATAGTTTATTAAAATTTTTTTTTATTTGGATTTACTCATTTATTATTCCAAAAAAACTCTTTTATTTACATCTTTGTAATTATTAAGTGGATTTAAATTAAAAATTTTTGATGAATTTCACTGGCATTTCAGGATGCCATCGTTTAATGTGACGATTTATATTAGATGAATAATTGTCTCTTTTTTGACAATAGGGACAGCTGTAGCGTGGTGGAGGTTGTCCACACTTATGACGGTAAAGATCCGCCATTCGTCGAAAACCCGCGCAGCAAGTATTGCACATATAGCTTGCAAATTCATAAGTTGACTTAGACAATCTTCGAGGTTCTTTATCTGAAAATACAAATAATTTTTGTCAGTAAGATATCACGTAATCCTCTAGATAGAATAACACTTAGTATAGAATAATAAATATGTAATAGTAAAAAATGTTTTTTTTTTTTTTTGCAAACCATTTTATTTGTCTACACTGAGAAAAATTGGCTATTTACAGCAAAGTTATTTCCTTTTTGACTATCAATGTTTGGCGGGAAGTTGAATTCCTTTTGTTGCCAAAATAAGATAACTTTGCCCTAAAATTCGTGATATTTGGTGTAAAATTAAAATCCTTTTAGAAGGATCCTTTTGCAGTGATACATTTTTTCATTTACCATTAAAGGATTTCATTTTGATATAATTTCGTAAAAATTTTTCAAGATAAATTTTTTTTTTCCAAATAACTCCCTTTTGCTGCAAGAAAAATTTCCTTTTGACTGATTTAAAAAATATATAATGAAAAATTCGAGATTTTCGACTTCGTTTTATGGCCGCCATTTTGTTAAAAAAGATTTTTATAAAAAAAAAAAAATCCTACCGTAAATTTCAAGTATCGTGATCAACTCTGATCACATTTTTGAAAAAAAAAAAAAAATCCAACTGAAAAAATTCATAAAAAAAAAAATGCAGCAAAAAATTAAGTTTTTTTTTTAAATTTGTTAATTAACAATTGAAAATGACATTTTTGATTTTTTTAAACTACATCATCGTGTAGAGCATACCCGAAAATAGTGGTATATGGTCTTTTTGAAAATATTTTTTATCGTTATCATCAAAATTCCAGAGCTCAAAGTACAAGAAAAATTTAAAAAATCCTGGGACTTAATGGGTTAACATGTTTACTGGACTATAACAAACAATCTAAGCTTCAGATAAAAAAATTAATAGAATGTTTTCATTTTGTTTTTTTTTCCCCCAAATTAATTTTCTTAATAATTTAATTGTTATTTTTTTAATTTTTCAAAATTTTCTTTCGAAATCGAACAAAAAAAAGGCAAAAAATTCAATGATTACGTTGATATTAATCATAAATCGATCCGATCAAAATTGACAAAACGGCTGCATTTTTTGGTAAGTACCAAATATCCTTTAAAATAAGGGCCGATCAAAGTATGCAATGATAATGAACATGCCAAAAAATTCCTAGCTATAGTTTATGCTTTAAACATTGATCCCCAGGTATAGCTTTTTTAAAAATTAAAACTGACTGCTTATAAAAAATAAGAAAGTACCGTTGAGGGTAGAACACGTACGAAATCGAAAATTGGAGGCTTTTCATTTTTACCAAAGAGGATCTTTTAACGTTTCTAGCTAAATACGAACTTTTTAAATAGTTTTATTTAAAAGGTAGCTTTTACACATACACACTGTGATATTATTCATTGCATTAAAATTATCATAAAATCTATGAAATGGAAAATAGCGTTGTTTACAGGCAGTGTTTGATTTTTTTTTTTATCAACGCAGTTGACTGGAAATTTTTCATGTATACTATTTGAATACCCTCTAATGACACGCTTTGAGAATAATCGTTTAAATAATCTATTTCTAATTCTAAAAAAAAGTCTAGTATAGTCATCATCATTATTATTGTCTGAAAATTGAGAAGTATTAAATATATAAATACATGCATTTAATTTAAATATTCAAAATAATATTTTTTATTTTGTTATAAAAAAATTTTTTTGAACGAATCAACTTACTTATAGGAAGTTAACTTAGTAATTCTAGACTGTTTTAGTGAAGTTTATGATTAGAATATTTAACAATTTCAGTAAAAAAATATTATGAGAATTCATGCAAAATGATTGTCGACTTAAATTGAATAATTTTTTTTATTTTAAAAACTTATTAAGATTAAATGTAACAAAAAAAAAGATATTTATGAAATTTTTTCATATATATGCGTACACACTCGTACATACATACATAAACGAAATAAGTAAATGAATGAAACTAATACTTAACTATCTAAAAACTAAAATAGATTATTCAGAAAATATTGTTAATTTATCGAAGAAATTGATAATTTTTATAAAGAAAGATAGAAGGTATTTAAAAAATATTATTTTTTTCTCGTCAGTTTTTTTTCAAGCCACATATATGATAAAAAAAATTTATTTTACTTCATCGATCCGTTTACAGTCTTTTTATTTGCAAAAAAGTTCTTTTTACATTATTTTCTTTAAAAAAATAAGATTCAAGTAATAAAAAGTTTTCAATGTATTGAAAAAAATAAAATAAAACTACAATGAAACGGTTATTGAAACTTAATTTTTTGTTTTCGTTTTTTAAAAATACTATCTTTTTATCAGAAACCGATCGATATTTTATAATAATATTTTAATTAAAGTTAAAAGTCTAGAGAGTAAACAGTTATGAAAAAAAATTTTTGAATTCAGTACCAATTGCTGAGAAATGTTTATTGACAAAATTAAAGGATATTTTATGATATGTGGAACGACGATCTTGACGAAACTTAGGGGATCTTTTTCTTTCTGCCAAATGATGAACAAATATTTGTTATACAACGGTTTACCCTATAACCGAAAGGGCAGTTTTAGCCCAATTTCCGAACAAGAACTTTTTTTTTTTTTTTTTTTAATGAGTTGAAACTGCCTTTCTGGTTATAGGGTAAGCCGTTGTATAAGGCCCATTTGGCAAGAGATATTAGTGATTTGGTTAATCATTTGGCATAAGAAAACGATCCTCAAAGTTTCGTCCAGATCAGCATTCCATATGGCATAATCTCTACCCGTGAGTATATTTCAATTATTCAGGTAAAAATAAAAAATGAGAAGTTTTTTAAATGTCAAGAGCGAATGGGAACGAAAAAATTTCTTCAGTTGTTGAGAACTTATTCACGATACTGGAGTTCAAATAAAGGATCACCATCTGCACAATGCAGTATTTCCATGTTAGTGAAATCATTTTGTGAGCTATTGATTTGGTGGCTTGAATCCATAGTCTGACGTTTGTTCCAGTTCTGAGCATTAGACAAAACCACACTCAAAGCAGTAACCATTTCTTTCTCCGTGGCTGATAGTTTTGATTCAGTTCGATGTTTTCTAATGGTAGCTGGTGATAAATGTCAGTATACGTTAATGAAAATTTAACAATTATTGTCATCATAATTTTATGTACAGAGACATACCTTCAATGCAGTAGAAGAAGTTAGTATTTTTCATGATTCGTTTTCCTTTTGCTAACTTTGATGCAGTAAACTGCATGGCTACTTCTTTAGTCAAAAACATCTTCAACATTTTGACAATACTTTTTGATATGACCAGTGTAACATCAGTAAAAGTAGGTAAAGAGGCGCACTGGTAAAAATAAAATTACAATAGTTTTTAAAACTTTATATTTTTTATCATTCTAAATAAAATAATTATAAAAACTTGCACTTGTTTAAAATTTTGGGTACAGAAATGTTTTACTTGTAAAATTTTGAAGGATGTTTACTAGTTTTGAAAAAGCGCAGCCATTTTAATTTGTTAATTTTGATCGGATTTTCTTCTATTTTTGATGGTTTTTTTTCCAAAAATAACATAAATTGTAAATGAAAAGTGTAAAAAAAATTATAATAAAGAATAGGTATTGTATCGTCGAAAACTTCCGGTTTGGAGAATTCCCGAATTTTCGTATGAGGATAAGGGTTAAATAAAACACTGTCTTGAGGGAAAAAAGCCGAAGCTGAAAAAAAACCCTGTTTATTGATTGTGATCTGCTCAGTTCGACTGAGATTGTATAATGTGATGGATGTATTCAGTAAAAACTGAGATCGTATAATGTGTTCGGGGCTCAGGGCTAATCCGAATTAAATCTTACACCAGGCGACTGGTAGTATCGATTTTGTGAATTAAGCGAAGTGCAAAACAAGCGCGCGCGCGACTGCGGGAACTGCCACTGAACTATGCACCGACGCCGGGACTCACTGCGGACCGACGCGTCCGCCGCCGCAGTGAGGCCCTCGCTGCTGCGCATGCTCTCAAACTCCCGCGTCGTTCACAATTTACGTGAATTAACGTAATTCACAATAATATCTAAACTTACTCAAACTAGAAAAATACAAATCAATGATTAATACTAAATCAAACATATACAAGCTACAATGAAGAAATCAAACTAGATAATAATAAATCTAAAATTAATGTCCAGAACAAATCAAATAATCAAAAAAATTTACAGTAATCTACCAATCCACGGAACATCCTCCCCCCGTTGGGAGTGAAACGAGCAATATCATTCGCAGCCATGAATCTGCAATAAAAAAAACAAATTGCACAACACAAAGTCATTAAAAACGAATTATGCACGTTCTCCAAAGTCTCTCAAGAAGTAGGCAATAAACACAGCGTGGTCGTGTTTCGCTCTACGACTCCCTGAGCTGTCTTGACGGAGACGACTCTGACGACGCCATCCTTTCCAGGATGTTCAGCCACCACTCGCCCCAGCCGCCACTGCATACATGGCACGTTTTTGTCAATCAAAAGGGTGATGTCGTTGACCTTGAGATTAATTCCGCCACTTATCCACTTCTGCCTCTTTTGCAACTCCGTAAGATATTCATGCTGCCACCTTCGCCAAAAATCCTGCCGTGCCTTCGTGATTGCCTGCCACGAAGATAGCCGGTTTTCTGAAACAGGTAAATAATCGTGCTCAGGTAACATAGTAAGAGGCCGACCGACTAAAATATGAGCGGGTGTCAGAGCAATAGGGTCATTGGGATCAGAAGAAATCGGACATAAAGGACGTGAGTTGAGAATTGCCTCAACCTCGATAACGAAGGTGTTCAATCCCTCGCACGTAAACAAACGATCACCAACGACTCGTTTGATATGATGCTTGCATGATTTGACCGCACTCTCCCAGATGCCCCCGAAGTGAGGAGACAGGGGCGGGTTGAAGTGCCAGTCGATTTTGTGGTCTAAAGCAAAATTGCGGACTCGGACGCGAAATTCGTCAGCCTCCATCAGAGCGTATAGCTCTCTGAGCTGATTCCTCGCTCCGACGAAATTAGTTCCGTTGTCCGAGTATACGTGACTGGGAATAGTCCTGCGACCCGTAAAACGTCTCAACGCCGCCAAAAAGGCGTCAGTTGTCAAATCGCTGACAACTTCGAGATGTACGGCTTTGGTCGTCATGCAGATGAAAACGCATCCCCAAACCTTCACTCGACCACGATTTCGATGCTTTTTCTCTTTCACATACATAGGTCCGTAAAAATCGAGACCTGTGTGATAAAAAGCAGCGACATTGTCAACCCGTGGTTCTGGCAAATCCGCCATTTTATATCTGACAGCTGAAGCTCGGAAGCGCACGCACCTCGAGCAACGATGAACGACTTTACGAACCTGATTCTTCCCATCGAGTATCCAAAATCTGTAACGAAGGTTGTACAGCGTGGACTGGATACCCGTGTGATAGAATTTTTCGTGAATATGTCGAATGATTAAGTCGGTCACGAAATGACGCGACGGCAACAAAACAGGATGTCTTTGATCGATCGGAATATTAGCGTTCTTCAAACGACCTCCTACACGAAGCAGGCCATGGTCGTCAAGAAAAGGAGAAAGTGAGCCGAGCTTTGTACTCTTGGCTTCCCGGTCGTGGGTAATACGATCTATCTCGCTCTGAAAGCACCATTGCTGAACCAGCTTCAAGATCCTGCGCTCAGCTTCATCCAATTCCGAAACTGACAGATTCTGCCCTCTATATTTGCTCGAAGGGATAAGACGCAACATAATAGCGACGAATCGAACTAGCTTTCTGTAAGAAGAAAATCTCTGGAACAGCACATCAACCTTGGATTGCGCAAGAAAACAGGTCGCCCTTTTCAAGCCAGGCAACTCTGAATTGAACTCGACGACCGAAACCGGCCAATCTGACTCAGGACGAGAGAGCCACGAAGGTCCGTGAAACCAAGTTTTATTCTCAAGAAATTCCTGAGGAAGCTGACTTCGAGACAAAGCATCGGCAGGATTTTGCTCCGAGCGAATGTGACGCCATTGAATGTTCTCCGTGATTTTCTGAATTTCCCTGACTCGAACAGCTTCGAACATCTTCAATCCATCGGGAGATTTTTGAAGCCATTGCAGGACAATCGTAGAGTCGCACCAGAAATTCACAGAGTTGGGGACGAAGACTGAAACTGTCCGAACGTCGTTGTACAAACGCGCAAGAATCAAAGCGCCGCACAGTTCGAGGCGCGGAACTGTCATCGCGACCCTTCTTGCGGGCTTGCCGTTGTCCGCACCATTGCGAGCAATCGGGGCGACGCGTCCTTTCGCGCAAAAGAGACGAGTTTGTACCCTGCCCTCGCCGTCGCTCGAGCGTACGTACAAACAGGCGCCGTAACCAACGACGCTAGCATCACAAAAACCATGAATCTGTATATCAACGGGATTATCGATCAAGATATTGCGCTTGATAATCAAATGATCAATCAGACTAAGTTGTTCCGAAAAAGACTGCCATGCAGTATATAAATCGATCGGCACAGATTCATCCCACGAAATTTCAGCCTTCCAGCAACGTTGCATTATGAGCTTCGATGCAAGAATAACCGGAGCAAGAAGGCCGAGGGGGTCGAAAATTTTCGAGATTTCAGAAAAAATGTACCGTTTACTGACGTGGCTCGCCTTTTCAATAGGCTTGACGGTATAAATGAGTTCGTCGCGTGGAGCATTCCAAGAAATTCCCAGAGTCTTGCGAATCGGATTTTCCTCGACAAGGAAGTCAACGTTGCCGGATTTCTCGCTCAAACCAGCAAGAGCTTGCGGGTGGTTTGAAGCCCATTGTCGAATTTCGAAACCACCACATTTTAGCAAACGAATAATCTCATCCAGAATTCTCAAAAGTCCCTCGATGGTGTCAGCTCCGGACAATAAATCGTCCACATAGAGATCCCTCTCTAGAATCAGAGCTCCCACAGGAAAGCGGGAGGCCATATCTCTCGCTAACTGAAGCAAAGTGCGAATCGAGAGGAAGGCCGCAGCAGAGACTCCAAAGGTCACGGTGTTTAGTTCGAAAACACAAATCCTACCGTTGTGATACCAAAAAATTCGCTGATAACGACGGTCATCGGGGTGAATAAGTATCTGGCGATACATTTTAGCGATATCGGCAGTGAGCACGTATTTATGCGAGCGAAATCGCAATAAATGCTCGAAAAGCTTCAATTGAATGGTAGGGCCGACTCTTAACAAGTCGTTTAATGATATGCCCTTGTCGGTCTTAGCGGACGCGTCAAACACCACGCGCACCTTGGTCGTGGTGCTCGTGGATTTAATCACAGGATGATGTGGAAGATAGTAACCTTCCTGTGACTCGTCGGTCACTAAGGACATGTGACCCAGCTCGATGTATTCGTCCATGACGCGAGTATACTCTCGCTTAAGCATTGGATCATTATCGAGTCTTTTGCTCAAGCTGTAAAAACGACGCAATGCGGCTGATCGAGACTCACCCAAATCAACGTCCCTCACACGAAAGGGTAATCGAACCATATATCGTCCGGATTCATCCCGAGTGAAATTACGAACGAAATGCGCTTCGCATTCCTGGTCGTCCAGGGTCTCGATCTGCCTCGCGGTAGCGTCTTCAATCAACCAAAATTTCGCAATTTGTCTCTTCAACTCAGCCAAATTGCACGATGGATTCGAGGTTGAAGATGCGATCTTGCCGGTTGCAACCCAGCCCAGACGTGTCTTCACTAGCTTGGGATCGCAGCCGTTGCAAGATAAATTGATCTGACCGAGCGACAACATGGACAGGGTTGACCATGATCCTATAATCATGTCAATCGGTCGAGGCAAGTGAAATTGAGGGTCAGCCAAACGTATCCCAGTTGGAATTTTTACCAGATTCCGCGGAAAAACTTCGTTCGGTATGCTGTCCGCAATGAGCGGCACAACCAAAAATGATTGCGTTTCACGATAATCATCATGTACAGAGAAAAAAGACAATTCAACCGATCCTCGCGAGGTGGTGGTCACGTCACCTATGACTCCAATAGGTACGGAACACGGCTTAATGGGTAACCCCAATTTCCGTACGATTTTCTCCGTAACAAAGTGAGAAGACGAGCCGGTGTCAAGGAGCGCCCGGCACCGAAAAGTCTCACCCGCCGCGCCCTTAACTCGAACCTGAGCGGTGATCATCAGTTGCGACTGATTGATCCGGGGTGATAATTTGAAGGTCGCGATATTCAGTCAGGATGATTCTGCAGCCGGACTCTCCACACGCGTCGAGACTTCGGAAGTCTGCGCCTTAGGTGAATTATGCAAAAGCGTGCTATGAAATCTGGGGCAAAGCCTGCAGTGGGACATTGTGCACTTTCCAGTGTGTGGGCGCAAACAATTCGCACACAAACCTGACCGTCTCACCAAGTCCCACCGATCTTGAATGGACAGCCTTCGAAAACTGGGGCATTTAAACAGGAGATGTCTCTCACCCTTGCACAGCGAGCAGCCGGAGGATGTATCGACAAAGAAATCATGCGTGCCATGCTCCCCCTTGCGCGCTTTAGAAGGTCTCTGACCCTTTTCTGAGTGTTGGCGCTTACTGCCGGTATCCGACCTGCCGCGTGGCATGGTTTGCTCAATCGTTAACAATCGAAAGGCAGTCTCGGAAATAAAAGTATAGAGCTGGCCGAGAGTCGGGAACGCGTCCAGGTTGAGGGTCTGCTCCCACCGCGTCCGAACGCTATGTGGCAGTGCTCGCTCCAACGTGCGAACCAAAAAAGGTTCATCGGCCTTGATTTTAAGTGATGCAAGCATGTTGACGTGTTGCCTCACCGCATCAACAAGCTTTGTCAAGCCGGCGTGAGTAGCCTTAGTCTGGGGAGGAATATCAATTATCGCATCCAAATGATTTGCGATAAGAATGCGCGGTTTATCGTAAGAATCGAGCAGAAGCTGCCACGCATTCCTGTAATTCTCAGCGCTGACATCGTAAATCAAAATTTTCTCCAAGGCGCTTCCCTGCAAAGAACCTTTGAGGTGCAAAAATTTCTGCAAATCATCGATGTCGTTCTGTGAATCAACCATCGTCAGGAATGTGTTCCTAAAAGAAAGCCAATCGCGCAATTCGCCGTCAAACTTGGGTAGCTCAACGACGGGAAGCTTGATCTGCGCAGGGCGCTCTCTCACCACTGCAACGGGCTGCGCCTGCAACGGGAGAGCGTCTGCCGGCGCTTCCACCGGGCTTGGCGCGAACACTGCAGTCGGGCCTGCCACCGGCCTCGCGGGGGCTGGCGCGTATCCCGGAGCCACCGCCATCGGGATTGCAGGTGGTACAAGAGCGCGTGCTGCAACTGCAGCCGCAAGGGTGTAGTAGCGATCCTGAATTTCATCGATCTCGGCTAGGGAAGGATGTTCGGGATCTAAAAGAGCGAGCTCATCATGCAGCTCTTCGTATGCCGTAAATTGCTCCCTTGCCCGATCCATGCGCAATTTCAGGCCAGTGACGTCCGCGTCTTCCCGCGCAATCAAATTCTCGATGCCGGTCAGTTGACGCTTCAGCGTTGAACGTTTCTGAACTATGAATCTTACTCGATCCATCTTGCGTTAAATCAGAATCGAGCAAGAAAAGAAGAAAAAGAGAGAAGAAAAATCAAAAGAAAGAGGAAAAATATGCCGAATCCTTGCCAGCTAACTACCGACAAAAACAAAGAGAAAATCCGGCACTCTGCGTAAACAGTCGCAGCTGTCGATCCCCTGCTGCGTTGCACACGAGGAACAGCTCAGGTATAGGGCCCCAAGCCGGCGTACTGCGAGCGGTCGTAAAACGACAAGCTTAGCCGTTCGAGCCTCTCCCTGTGTCTACCCCAAGGCGGATGGGCTATAATAAAACGACCAAGAGGCGACAATAAATTCCTCGATACTGCCGAAAATGAAAAAAAAAGGAGAGCCGGGCGAGCTAGATCTTTCCCAAGCCGACGCGATGTCAATTGAAAATTCGAAGCCTCTCCCTCCCCCCGGTTCCCAATTCACCGTGGGGCGAGATTCGTACTCCAAATGCTGACTAAAGCAAGCGTAGATTTTGACAAAGGATAGATCGAGCTATGGAGATAGATAAATGAAATGATAAGCCAGTCAGGTGGCTCAATGGATCTGGAACGGACTGTATCGTGAGCCGTAAGAAATAAATCGTACGTGCGTCGAAGACCAAACGTGCGAATCACGCCAGGTAGATTAGGAAATGATAAAGGTGATCGGGCAGTTTAATGTGTGAATAGTATCATAGAATAGAATAATTGTAAATAAAAATTTGACTTAGCTTGTGACAGCATGTAGAATACACGTAGAGTTGTGAGGCAGAAGAAGTGGGTGGCGATGAGTGCGGCTGAGTTGTCGTCTGACGCCAGGCCAAAGGCGAGTGGGCTGAATGAACTGTGATACTCCAGCTTGCAGTTGAATTGACTGTCCTTACCCTTTGTCTGGCAGGTCGCGTGGGCGTGCGACCTCACAGGAGGCACCAATTGTATCGTCGAAAACTTCCGGTTTGGAGAATTCCCGAATTTTCGTATGAGGATAAGGGTTAAATAAAACACTGTCTTGAGGGAAAAAAGCCGAAGCTGAAAAAAAACCCTGTTTATTGATTGTGATCTGCTCAGTTCGACTGAGATTGTATAATGTGATGGATGTATTCAGTAAAAACTGAGATCGTATAATGTGTTCGGGGCTCAGGGCTAATCCGAATTAAATCTTACACCAGGCGACTGGTAGTATCGATTTTGTGAATTAAGCGAAGTGCAAAACAAGCGCGCGCGCGACTGCGGGAACTGCCACTGAACTATGCACCGACGCCGGGACTCACTGCGGACCGACGCGTCCGCCGCCGCAGTGAGGCCCTCGCTGCTGCGCATGCTCTCAAACTCCCGCGTCGTTCACAATTTACGTGAATTAACGTAATTCACAATAATATCTAAACTTACTCAAACTAGAAAAATACAAATCAATGATTAATACTAAATCAAACATATACAAGCTACAATGAAGAAATCAAACTAGATAATAATAAATCTAAAATTAATGTCCAGAACAAATCAAATAATCAAAAAAATTTACAGTAATCTACCAATCCACGGAACAGGTATAACACAGTGAAAACATCGAAAAAAACTTAACCTAGAAAACTCAAAAAATAACATTAATGAAGTATTTTTTAAACAATGCTTTTTTTTGAATATCTTGATTTGTTAACTTTAAAATTTATTATTATGATGTCTAATGGTTAAAAAAATGTATTTTTTTAAGTTAATACCAGCTCTAAAGCTTCAAAACTTTCAATTAAATTACAAATTTTGTGTATATATTTCACAACTTCTGTAACTAATATAATTGTAATAAATGTTTATTTTGTGCGGCAAATAAATATGTAAAAATTTCAAAATGATTCACTTATTAAGGTCAGAGTACTGTCGAGCTGAAAATAGAGGCACTGCGCACCTCTTCCCTGCCACCCGCACAAAACTAGTAAACATCCTTAATTTGTAATTTTTTTACAAAATGATGTATATTAAAATTTGTTATAAATGTATTTAAATTTGAATTAAAAATATTTTACTTACAATATCTGCTTTCAAACTCGATCTTGGATCTGCTAATTCTTTGTCGAATTTTTCAAATTCATCCATTGATGGTAATGGTATAGTATACGAGTATTTATCCGCTATCTGTTTGACGCTCATAACAGTGCCAGTTACATCTAAGTTTAAGTCAGATCTTAAAAGAATATCTCTTATGCCTTGCGATTCATTGGTCAACATTTTTATTTCATCTTTTACCTCAGACACATCATTTAGTAATTGAAGTAAATAACCTAATGATAATAGTGGTTAGGATTAAATTCTATTTCTGTTAAATTTTTTTTTTTTTTTTTTTTTTCTTAATTGTAAGCAATAGTATATACTGAAATGAATAAATGACCGTGGTCATTTAATTATTTTATAAACGAAAATTTTTTATTTATAGTATACGAGTGTTTATTCACTAATTTTGATAAACTATTGTAAAAATATATTGCAAACCTGTCATGCGCTCTTGAAAACTCGTTGTAGATTGCTTAAATTCAAGAAACTCATCTTTTCTTGTTACATACTCTTTGCCAGTAAATTTAGTTTGATCTGTAAAAATTCGACATAATCTAGAACAATATTTCCAAAGGTATTTGACATTATCCTAAAAAATTTAAATAATAACTATTTATTTTACCATAATCATTAACTGAAGAGCTATTAATTTGAGATAACAGTTGGTTGAACGATCTTTTTTGTTCTTCGGTAGTTTTATTTGAAATTCTTGCAGCCAACATTTTTGAAGCAATACTTTTCGCAACTATACTTAAATTATGCCTAACTTCATCATTCAAAACAGTTTTTGTTGCACTAGCTTGAAAACCTTAAAATAAAAAATAGATTTATTTAATCGTGAAAATTTTTCCCAAAGTAAAGTAAAGGAAGGATTTATTAAAATTATCCTTCATGATTTTTGACATTTTGACATTGATATAAACTATTTAATCCACACTGACAACTATGTATGGTTGCCAATGTGCCATGCATTACTTCTATTGCAGAATCGTAATTGTATTTCATGCTTCCTATTTCAAGATCAAATATGTAGAGACTAAATCCTTATCAAATCATGCAGAAACTATGTCGACCTATCCCCGATCTTTTTGGAAACTAATAAAATATTGTTATAAATCAAAAAATAAGAAGATGAGTATTTTTTATTTTTTCTCAAAAGTGCATCGAATATGCACTTATGAATTTTAGAAACTTAAAACTTGATTTAGGAAAAACAATTTTTAAATTCATTGCACTTTCCATGATATTAATTTAGATGAAAATTTTTTTGTTCGCAATAAGAAGCATAAATTATCTTTGAAGTCATTCATAAAAACTTTTTCAAAAATGCACCATTGCACTGAAAATGCAGTTTTTTTATAAAACCTTAAAATGTTTTTATAAAACCTTAAAAAGAAAAAAAAAAAAAAAAAAAAAACCACATGTTTTTAGATAAAATTTTTGTAAGCGATAATATTCATGGAGCTCTATTGACGTACTTAAAAAAAATTTGCTGTTTTACTTTTTTAAGAGGTTTTTAACGTCTTCGTTTTTCCAGCATTTTTTTTAATTAAGAAAAAAATAAGTGAAATTAAATAGATTTTTCAAAGTAAAGTTAGCTAATCGATTCTACGGCAAAAAATACAAAAAACGATCATGTTAGTTTTTTTTTTCGGGTGTTTTGTTCGTGCGACAGAAAGTGAGTTTTTCGTCCTCGGAAACGTCGAGAGAGGGCTACTATAATAAAAATTTAGTTTTTAGGTGAGTACCATGCTTTTTATCTGTATAGATATACCAACGTAAAGTTTGTTACAAAAAATTTTGCATTTCATTTTCTTATCGAAACATTTTGGAAAACTATTGTAAAATAAAAATAAATGAAATTGTGTCGGATCAGTAACTAACGAAGAAACAGTGAGGATTGAAAAAAACGCCAGATTTTGTCTATTGAGTGAATTAGGAAATAGCTTTAATGAATAAATAAATAAGTGAACTACTGGTTGAGAATAGCGTTTGATACCACTCGAACCACCAGTTGAAAACATGTAAAATTTAATTTTGTATAATTGTTATCGTTTGAGAACAAGTTCAACAGAAGTGTAGTTTTTTTTTTTTTCCATATTTTTACCCAACACATAGCACATAATTACTATAAAAAAAAGTTTCTTTTAAGATTAATTCATTTAAATAAAATTCGTGTCAAATAATCTTTGTATAGGTATACCTGTATAATTATTTTTAATTTTTAAGCAATTGCACAAAGAACATTTGTATAAAGCAATATTTTTTATTTTATGTTATATGACAATAATTTAAAAAAAATTTATAATCAATATATTTGAAAAATTTATAAAATGGCATTGCTGCCATGATGTTCAGCCTCAGTCGACCGTACTCTTTAAATTTCAACTTTTTCTCAATCGGTAGTTTTCAATTTATATTTGAACTTGTTCTTAAACGGTAGATCCACTGGTACCAAGTGGTGTTCTCAACTGTTATATTTTTTGTTTGTTTGGTCTCAACTGGTATTTCCCCAAAATTAGTCGGCCTTTAGGATGTCCTGTATACAACCCTGCTCGTTTCCGCTTATGCCTAGCCACGTAAAGCGGAATTCATATTCACCTTTCTTAGTTCTCAATTAAGACCCGACATTATGCACTGCCACGCATTGAGTTGAACCTTGCTCAACTCAAATCCATCTAGTTTTTACTTAGATTTAATCAAGTAATATTACCAACTTCAGTCGTGGAATCTGATGTTTGTAAGCAGCACACTACTCTTATCAGAATTATAATAATTAACAAGCGAATGTTTGTAAAAAAGTTAGAGTTTTGTTGCGGTTCGTAAACCATTTTTGACAGTTAAGAATCGTTAATCTCGACACAAGTGGTATGAAGAAAAATTGGAATGAACTGAAAAAAAGTGGAATAGTGTGTTGTTTAGCGATAAGGTTTCATTTCAACTTTTTTCAAACTGACCAAAAAGAGTCAGACGGACAACAACTGAAATATACAACGCTGATTGTCTTATTCCCAGAGTCCAGAAAATTGGTGGGTCCATAATGATATGGGGCTGCTTGTCGGGAAAAGGAAGAGGCAGCTTTATTTTGCAGAGGAAACAGTAAATAGCGATAACTACTACTAATAAGTTCAAATAATAAAAAATGCCACAATCCCTTTTTAAAACAGAGCTATCGCCACCTTGTGTAAGTGTAAGATTTTTATTCATGAGCTGATTGGTGGAGAAGTTTTAAAATATTCGAAAAAGAAAACAAAAATTATAGAAGTTTACGTTGAGGTTTGGAGTTACACAGTTACGTTAAAGCTACAATTTCATGTATACTAGCCTTGTGAGCGCTCTGCAAGCGGATATGGAAAAAAACAATAATAGTAACTTCTAAATTTATTTTTTGAAAATTTTAGATATTTCTCCACCAATCAGCTCACGAATAAAAATTTTACACAAATGTTCTTTTATAAAGGGATCCACCGAGAAATTTAGGGGTGCCTTAAACTTTTGAGCATTTCATTAATTTGAATTTATGAAAATCTTTCAGAAATTATTTTAAAATATTTATTGTTGAAAGCATTCTTACGTTTAGCAACTCTGATTCGTCCTACATCTCCGAGAATCAAGTTCTTTTTTTTTATAGCATCATCACTTAGTCCAGTTATTTTATTTCTACTTTGGGAATCTGAAAAAAAAAAAAAAAAAAAAAAAAAATTGTAAAAACAATTTGTTCAATTTTAAAGTTAGAAAAAAAAAAAAATTCAATGGACGATAAAATGTCCCGTATTTTTCAAACTGCTGATGGGTGATAGTAAAGCGTTTATTGTAGTCCTATATAAATTTGTAGAGTCATTTTATTGATTTAAATTGTTTGAGTGTATCAATCCATAACAATTGGTTTTAGAATTTAAATTGATTTTATTTTTATCAAAAATACAAATATTAAATTTATTTATTAACTACATAAGCATCCAGAAACACGAGGAGAAACATTCTCACTCGGTTGACGGTTAAAATTAAACAAGAATGTGCTACAAAAGTAAGTTAAAATTGAACTGCATAAATGCTACAAACGTAGGTTGGGACAGTTGAGTTTCGGATTAGATCAAATTAAGGTAATTAAGCTGGGTTAATGAATTTTGTGTTTGGATCTTGGGGATGGGGGTTGGACTTACAAATTTTTTTTTTTACATATACATTTTGATTATTGCAATTATGAATTATCCTATAATTTACAATTATTTCTGATATAAATCGTTTAAATGTTGAATATTGTCAAATTATAATGAAACTATTACATGATTAAAAATATATGAGAATGTACAAATCTAAAATGAAAATGTATATACATACAAACATTCCAACGCAGTAACACATTTAAGTTGCAAACCTTTGCTCAACTTTAAATAGCGATTGCTCACATATCTACTGACCTCACCGACGCGATGGTTTGGTTGTAGTATATTATTCACCGAGGCTCTAAAATTTGTCGTGGAGGCTAACTGTCATTGCAAACTCAGACGAAGTCAAAGGTTGGAAATACGTGGACTTTGACAGCACACTTTAGTCCTGAGCGATGTATACAATTTTTTAACATCGTTTATCACAAGTTTTCACTTGACTGTTTGCGGTAAAAGCTGAAACAATGGTGTATGGACTCTTACGCGATCTACCGAAATGCAGCCAGACGTCATGGTGCGGCCCGAGCATAGCGCAGGCATGCAGTATGTCGGATACGCATCGGTCACTTACAAAGGAAATCTATTTCTTTCTTTTGGCTTATATCGCAGAAAAATTAAGTTATAACTTGCGTTTAACGAGGTCAACAATAACTTTACCTTGACACGAAGCTCAGTGCTGCATGCTCAAACAGCTTCTCTCAATTCTAGATCCTCGCTCGCTTATATTTTATGTCGCTACAGTAAGAACAGATTTGGGTAATTCCGCTGTGACTGGTGAGACATTTGTACACCTTCCGAATGAATTTAAAAAAGTTAATCATCAAAAGTTATGTAATATTGTAATTATCAGAAAGCTGGCAGCTTGTAGATGAATTTTCAATACAGACTTTTTGAATTTTCAAAGAGGCCTTCAATAAAACAGGAGCCGTGACGGTGAGGCATGCAATGAACCTGACTTTTATTTTCCTCTGATTGATTTAACAAATCTGCTAATTTTTTCGGTATAACAATTCATAAAAAATACTCTTTTAAAGGATAGACCCTGCACTTAAATATCTAATAATTACATCATTTAATACTCCACAAAATTTTTAGAAAAAATTATAGATATATGTGACTGGTGGGACGTATACGAAATGACCATTTTTAAAGTCTAATAAATCCACTTTAAATGCTTCAAAATTTTTTTAAGTTGTAGTTAGTGTAATGTACTGTTATTAAATTATTAAATTATTAATCGATCAAATAAATTACAACCACAAAGTTGAATTTATATTACTTTTATAATCTTTTAAGAAGGCCTATTTTCCCTCAAAATCGGGCCAAAAACCACAAAAGTTCAAAATTTGGAAAGACGAATAAACTTATACAAACAATATTGATGTGTTTTACTAATGTCATTAACTTACACTAGATGATTGGCATAAAATATTAAAAATATTGTAAAAAAACTGTTTTTTTTTTTTTCTAAGGTTTGGTTTAGTCCGAAATGACCTATTTGTTTTGGTTCAGGTAAGTTATAATGTATCAATTTAGTGATTGATTTGAATTTAAAGCAAGTAATGTGAATTCAAAATTCCAAAATAGTTGTGGACAATATTTGTCTGATGGGAGGTTTGTAATTAGGATTCGAAGCCTCACAAAATCTTCTTAAATACTCCGATCTGCTATTACAAGAGGAATTTTGCTTCCAAAAAAGAAAATCTTCGAATATTAAATCTATAGTTTCAGAGTTTGATGACTCGGTAAGTAAGTTTGAATCGCGGGCCCACGTATTTGCAACCCTCGACTTTTGCTCGGCGTGCCATACACAGCGAGTCTCCTGAGCACACTTTCTTGCCTAGATGATTAATATAGTATTATGATCACTTGAAAAGTAGTTTAAACTTATACTAACTCACTGGAAAAAATGCCCTATCTTGAGCCAATTTACATTACTTACGAAATTTCAGTATCACAGGAGTCTTCACATTTCACAACGAATATTGAATAATTTTTTATTAAACTTTGAAAAGTTTTCTCCTCAGTTCGTAAATGGTCTATTCATAAGTTTCGTTTAAGACGACAACTAATCATATGAATTTTCAAAGCATCTTTTCGTTTACATTTATAAGAGCAAAAATTACAGCAAAATGAAGCTGGTTTGCCACATTCGTAGTTTAAGTGCCGTTGCAGAGTACTCGTTTGTTTATACGATTTGCCACATAAAGGACAAACATTTGGATGTATTGAATCAATTGTACAGATCCTGCCAGATAATCGACCATGGTTTACTTGAGCTGTGTAAGAATCCACTGGAGGTTGGAGGAAAAAACCTACAAAGTTTAATTAAAATAAATTTGAATCAATGACAGTGATAAGGGTAGGTGTTAAAATATGGAAGTATCTGTGTCAAACGTATAAAAGTCATTTCAAATGTTATTAATAAAATTTTTAATATTAAATAAATTTCTTTCAATTGTAATAATTACTGAAATTGAAAAAAAAAAAAAAAGAAAAATTATACAGCACTTTTTCAAAAACTAAAGATAAATATTTACTGATCATAATCAACTTTAACTCTTTGTTAAGGGGAATAGCCTGAAAATTTTTAATTCGGAAATCAAAAAGGTAAACAGGCTGAACGTATATGGGGAATTCTCAAAAACTTTTAAACTCGGTAAAAATTCGGAAAAGTATAGTAAAAATTAAAGCACACTTTTGAAATTTTGACAGCTATTTATTATTGTAATTTCTAACGTGATCCAATAATAAAAAATTTTTTTTTTAGTTCGCAGGCGAAGTTATTGCAAAATGAAACTATCATGAACGTTCTGGCTCCGTGATCAAGAACTCTTTTTTCAATTTCAATGATTTTTTTCACATAACCTAAGGCTTTAAATAAAAAATATCTAAGGACACTTTTAATTTTGTTTTTCCTGAAAATTATGAAACCATTTTTTACAGAGAAAAATTGTGAAATTTTTGAAATTGTTTAAACAATTTTTTCCCCATGTTTACCTTACTATTTTGATAAAAAACTATAATGGAATGTCTTTATCTTCTTTTTTCCCTCTGGATCGGTTGCCGTCATCATTTTTTGAATTTTTTTATATATTGTTTATTGATAATTTCATTTTGCAATAACTTCGCCTGCGAACTTTGCAACAAACTTTCCTCGCGGATCAGCGTTAGAAATAACGATAAGAAAATGTGGTCAAAATTTCAGAGGTGTGCTTCAATAAGAACTATGTTTTTCTGAATACTTGTATATTTTAAAAGTTTTTGAGAATTCCCCATATGGGCTAAAAAAATTTTGTATAAATAGATATCTAAATGTATAAAAGAAATATCAAATAAATGATTCCGTACTTTTATTTTTTTCAAACTGTCACTATGAAGTTAATATTATAAATAAACAAGATCATGAAAAGTTATTTTATTCATGAAGTTGAGCGTCGTAATCTGTTAATCTGTTTCTAAGATATACATTTTTTAATGAAAAACATACATACAATTTATTAATGACTTTTGTAATAAACAATATATAATTCATAGGACAGATTAAAGTTGGAATAAATGTAATTCATAGCCATAAAAAATGTATTACTGAAACTTTGCGTTTCACTTGAAAACTTGTACCTCAAACTTCAACAAAAAACTTAGTCCAGTAATTATACATAATAAAATGGTGATCACTGTTGAGTAACTAATCAATGCTGATTGCAAAAAATACTAATGTTGAAAATTTTTTATTATATTGATTTTGTTATTCTCATACTTGTGAGTTAACAGAATAATTACATGTTTTGAATGAAAAAATATTTAACTGTACATATAATGTATAAAAAATGATACATACATGTATAACAAATTTGTATAAAAAGGATCTCTCAAAGGTATGAGGCGAGATTAAAAAAAAAAAACATAGTTTATAATAGTAGTTTATGCCTTAGCTAGGTTCGCTAGCCTCTTCAAAAGTTCTTTATTAATAAATAAAAAATAAGGACAATACAATTATAACAATAAATAATAAATATATTCATACATAAAGGGTATGGAGACATTTAGAAATAAGCGGCACTGGAGGGCGCTACTGGCAATAGCCTCCTCTCCCAGTAGTTCGGCATGGAGCAAATGTTTGAGTGTGTGTGACCTTTAGAAATGAGCGCCCTCCAGTGCTGCTCATTTTTAAAGGTCCCCATAGCCGGGTAAGATAGTCGAATCGGCCCCCAACAAGAACCTACACACACACACACATATACAGGGTGAGTCATTTTAATGTATAGGCTCCAAAATCTCGAAACTGAAGCCCCGGACCAAAAAATTTTTCGTATAAAAGTTTTATGATTTGGAGGGGGAAAGAAAATGGTTACCTTGGATTTGGGCCCGGGGCCTTATTTTGGGCCCAAGGGACCCAAAGTCCGTTTTTTTAAATGGGAACCCCTATTTTTGACCCCGGATTCGGAAAGAGCAGAAAATTTTACGATTTTTAAGTATTTTCCGAAAAATTTTTTGGGCCCCCTGAGGCCCTGCAGGGGCTTATAAAGCTTTTATAAGGCCCATTTCTTTTTAACTTGAATTAACTCTGAAATATCGCATTTTTTGTATAGCACATGCATTAGAAAAGTTTTTTGGTTTAAAATTTCTAACAAAATGGGCCAAAAAAATTGGGCCCGGGGCCTTATTTTGGGCCCTACGGACCCAAAGTCCGTTTTTTAAAATGGGAACCCCTATTTTTGACCCGGATTCGGAAAGAGCAGAAAATTTTACGATTTTTAAGTATTTTTCGAAAATTTTTTTGGGCCCCCTGAGGCCCTGCATTTTTTTTTTTTTTTTTTTTTTTTTTTATTAAGCCTTCCGGACCCTTTAGGGTCATACAGCTGCTTTTGAAAGGTGGCCTAACAGCCCCATTTCAAAATAAATAAAGATATATTCGAATTTTTGCAAAAGTCAAGAATAATTCTTAAAAAGTCAATGTTTAATTCACTTAAAAAACTTTTAATGTTGAACGGTGGCTTTAACTTAAATATTTGTAATTTGTTTAACATCACTTCACGTTACACTTTAAACTGGGGACACTGCCAAAGAAGATGGTTGGCGTCTTGCTCAGGGTCCTCACATTGACAGCTAGCGTCCTCGATGATCCCTTTTCTTGCAAGAGAAGCCGCTGCGTGGTAGTGATCAGCTCGCAGTCTATTTATCGTTGTGATTTGTGAGCGATTTAGACTAAATTTGTGAAACCAAGGATGACTGCTGCTGGTAACAAAGTACTTGAAATAGTTTCTACCCTTGTGCTGACCAATTTTGGAGTTGAGTTCTGCTGTGCTTTTGTGAGCCTTGAATTTCCAAATTCTTTTGAAGTCAGTCCACGGAATGACGTGTTTCTCAGGCTGAGATAATATAGCAGCTTTGGCCAGGGTATCCGCCATTTCATTACCTTGAATCCCAACATGGGCCGGAATCCAAACCAGAGCTATGGGTTTCTCAAGGATGCTGAGTTCAGATATCTTGATCAGCTTCCTTTTGGCGTCTAGGATATACGGATTGTTCAGCCTGTTGAGTCTAGTGGATTTAATTGCCATTAAAGAGCTCATTGAGTCAGAGAAGATGATGTGTCTCTGATCTGGATTGTAACTGGCCCAATCTAGAGCGTAATTAATGGCAAGTAACTCAGCCGTGAATATAGAGGCCTCTTCGTGAAGGGAAGTGGAAAGTCGGTGTTCGTTTAGAGGAGAGTAGACTCCGCAGCCAACAGCAGGATGTCCAGGAATAAGGCTGCCATCCGTAAAGCTGGGAACAGCATTTTGTTGTCGATAAAAGTCCACTACCATGGTTTCGGGATTTGGAGCGTCTTGAAGGGTTCTGCCAAACTCGAGGTTAATGTCAAGGGGAGAGATTAGATCCTCAATTTTTTGCTCGTAAAATTTCTTCCTGATGTTCAACCCAATTTCATCTTTAACCATGGAATAAACTTCATTTATGCAGTGCTCAAGTACTCTCTTTCTCTTGCGTTTACTCTTTTTGTGCTTTGAGTAGAAGTTGTTCACTGTGTTGTAACAGGGGTGAGTGGAGTCAGATAAAACCTTGCAGATGAAGCTCGATCCAAGGAATTTGGCTCTGTCGCTTAGGTACATGAGTTTTGACTCCTCTAACATGAGGTTCTTTGGAGTGGAAATCCGGTATCCCATGGCCAAGCGGATAGCAGCCGTCTGTATTTTCTCCAAGGATGCAGTGATTTTTTTGGTTTTGGGCTTGTAGATGAATATTCCGTAGTCGATGATTGACCTCATGTAGCTTTTGTAGATTCCAAGAAGTGCCTCAGGATGAGCTCCCCACCATGTACCACAAAGACACTTGATGACGTTGAGTATCCTGAAAGCTCTGCTGGTTACTGACTGGACGTGGTCTCGGAACGTCAACTGAGGGTCGAAATGGATTCCAAGAAATTTAACATTAGCACAGGATCTGATTTCAGTGCCGTCGATCTTGATGTGAGCCTCACCAGAAGGGATATTTTTTTCCGTAAATTCAAGGAGTTTGGTCTTACCGACATTTAGCTTGAGGTCAAGCTTTTCCAGGTTGTCCTTGACAGTTTTCACAGCCTTTTCTAAGAGTTTCCGACGAGTTTCCTTGTTTTTATGATTACAATACAGCCCAATATCGTCAGCAAATTCAGACTTTCGTACAGACCTGGGGATGCCTTTTGTCACTTCCGATACATATATGATGTACAGAAGTGGGCTGAGAACCCCTCCTTGGGGAACACCTTTGAACACTGATCGAGATTCATCGTTGAATTCGGAGACTACAGTTCTGTGGAATGTCAGATGATGCACTAGGTTGACAAGCTTCTGGGAACATCCAATTTCGACCAGTTTATCACACAAAATTTCCGGGTTGACGTTGTCGAATGCACCACTCACATCCAGAAAAGCTGCCAGGGTGCCTTTGTCATTTCTAAATCCATCCTCTATGTAGAGTTCAAGATTGGCCAGGTTGTCAGCGCAGGATCTGTCCTTCCTAAAGCCCGATTGTCTGAGGCCCTGTAGGGGCTTGTAAAGCTTTTATAAGGCCCATTTCTTTTTAACTCGAATTAACTCTGAAACAACGCATTTTTTGTATAGCACATGCATTGGAAAAGTTTAAGGTCTTCTTTATTTATTTATTTATTTATTTATTTATTTATTTATTTATTTATTTATTTATTCATAAAATTACTTGAATGTCCAGTGTATTGGGTTGTCAAATTTTTCCCTACATAGCTTTAGCGTTAGAAGTATCACTACGTGTTGTATACAACTCGCACGCATACCTAAGATACACAGTACGCTATGCGTTTCTAGCTTTTCGTTGGGTACGTCCTGCGTGTGTTCATGGTCTTTGCGTGATACGCCTTAAAGCGTGAGAACCATTACCACGTGTTCGTGTTTACTTTCTTTATCGTAAGTGTTATCAGAGTTAAGAAGGAGTTTACTATTTTTTTTAAATGAGCTGTTGTTAACTATAATAATCAATTGAATTTAGAAATAAATCTGATCTTAACATTAAAACTGTCCAAAATAATTGAATAACTACAAATAATAAATTGCTATCCAACATCTTATTGTTTTTTATAAAGGTAACCTGATTGCGTTGTATTGTTTTTTCTTGAAATTTTTATTGTCAAATAAGACATTTGATACATACATATTCTTATTCGCAGATTTTTTATGATTTTATCAATGTATTGGCCAATCACTCTAAAAATAAGTTTGATAAAGTTTTAGTTAAAAAACTGGTTAGTTTTAGTTTCACGTATGATTCGGTTTTGGCTATTTTTATACGTAGTTCATCTTACTAAAACTCATCCATAAACAAGAAGTAGTGAAAATATTTTTTACGTTAAAATTCATTTCAACGAATTATTTCGTTTTATTAAAAACCTTGAAATGGCAGATTATACGCCCGACGAAATAGTTAATATGATCATGGTGCTTGGGGAATGCAGAAAGAATTTTGCTCAAGCTGCTGAGCTATATGCACAGCGATTTCCAGGTATAAGACATCCATCACAAGTTACGATTAGGGATATTACTGCAAGAGCTCGGGCTGGGCATTTATGTCGGCAACGGCGACATCGAGAATATGGCGCTGACGATGTTCGAGCTGTATTAATTTTAGCGGTAAGGCATTTAAATCCTCACACGAATAGCAGACAAATCGAAAGAGAACATGGTATACCCCAGAAGACAGTAATACGGATATTTAAAAAACTTAAATATTACCCATACCATATAAATTTGACTCAGGCGTTAACGCCTGCTGATTTTATAAGTCGAATAAATTTTTGCAACTGGGCTCTTCAAAAAATTCAACAAAATCCCAATTTTTTTCATCACGTGATGTTTTCTGATGAGGCCACCTTTAAAAACAATGGACAGTTAAATCGTCACCATTGCCATTACTGGTCTACAACAAATCCTCATTGGACCAGAGCTGTGGATAATCAAAACCGATGGAGTGTTACTGTTTGGTGCGGCATCATTAATGGTTATTTAATAGGTCCTTACTGTTTCGATGGGACTGTAAATGGTAACAAGTATCTAGAGTTTCTCAGAGATCATCTTCCAAATTTATTTGAAAACGTTAATTTAGAAACCAGGCAAATAATGTGGTTCCAACAAGATGGAGCACCTCCACACTATAAAGCGGAAGTACGAGCTTTTTTGAATGATCAGTATCCAAACAAATGGATTGGACGTGGTGGACCTGTTGCATGGCCACCACGCTCACCAGATTTGACTACGCCGGACTTTTATCTGTGGGGTTTTTTGAAAAATATTGTCGACGCAACAGTTCCAACGACTCGGCAAGATATGATTAACCGCATCCAAAGAGCGTGTGATGGTATTCCACGTGAAGTACTACTAAAAACTATAGTTAACTTTCAAAAAAGAATAAATTTATGTATCACAGCTAATGGAGGACACTTCGAGCCAAATCTGAATGGATAGTTAAAAAAAAATTGAGGCTGCCAAATTTACAAAGTCCTAAATACTCTGTATCACCAAAAAAAGTTAATGCTAAATATCTTTTTACAAATAACAAAAATAAAACATTTGTCGAAAAATACTTAAAAATCGTAAAATTTTCTGCTCTTTCCGAATCCGGGGTCAAAAATAGGGGTTCCCATTTTAAAAAACGGACTTTGGGTCCGTAGGGCCCAAAATAAGGCCCCGGGCCCAATTTTTTCTGGCCCATTTTGTTAAAAATTTCCAACCAAAAAACTTTTCCTATGCATGTGCTATACAAAAAATGCGTTGTTTCAGAGTTAATTCGAGTTAAAAAGAAATGGGCCTTATAAAAGCTTTACAAGCCCCTGCAGGGCCTCAGGGGGCCCAAAAAAATTTTCGAAAAATACTTAAAAATCGTAAAATTTTCTGCTCTTTCCGAATCCGGGGTCAAAAATAGGGGTTCCCATTTTAAAAAACGGACTTTGGGTCCGTAGGGCCCAAAATAAGGCCCCGGGCCCAAAATAAGGCCCCGGGCCCAATTTTTTTGGCCCATTTTGTTAGAAATTTTAAACCAAAAAACTTTTCTAATGCATGTGCTATACAAAAAAGCGTTATTTCAGAGTTAATTCGAGTTAAAAAGAAATGGGCCTTATAAAAGCTTTATAAGCCCCTGCAGGGCCTCAGGGGGCCCAAAAAATTTTTCGGAAAATACTTAAAAATCGTAAAATTTTCTGCTCTTTCCGAATCCGGGGTCAAAAAGAGGGGTTCCCATTTTAAAAAACGGACTTTGGGTCCCTAGGGCCCAAAATAAGGCCCCGGGCCCAAATCCAAGGTAACCATTTTCTTTCCCCCTCCAAATCATAAAACTTTTATACGAAAAATTTTTTGGTCCGGGGCTTCAGTTTCGAGATTTTGGAGCCTATAGATTAAAATGACTCACCCTGTATATATGCGTTTCTTTACAGACACTCATGCTAACATGTTGTCGTAAGTGTCCTTAAATATATAAAAAGCACCTATGCCAACATTTTGCCATATTACATTTAAGGACACTTCTGCCAACATAAATATATTAACTAAAATAACCCAATTAGACATTCACTTATCCTAAATAACCCTTCTAGGTTTAAGTGATAACTAGGTTTCATTTTCAAACCAATAACCCATCCCAAATAACCCTCCTAGGTTCGACTGAATACTAGATTTAACCTCCAATCCAATAACCTTCCTAGGTTCGACTGGATACTAGGTTTAACCTCCAATCCAATAACCCATCCCAAATAACCCTCCTAGGTTCGCCTGGATACTAGGTTTAACCTCCAAACCAATAACCCATCCCAAATAACCCTCCTAGGTTTGCCTGGATACTAGGTTTAACCTCCAAATCAATAACCCTCCTAGGTTCGCCTGGATACTAGTTTTAACCTCTAATCCAATAACCCATCCCAAATAACCCTCCTAGGCTCGCCTGGATACTCGGTTTAACCTCCAAAATAACCCTATTATTCTTAACCAAAGTAACCCTTTTACGCCCTCCTAGAGTAAGAATCATCCCTCTTTATCCCCTGCTAGATTAATAATCATTTCTCTTTTTCCCCCCAACTAATAAACCAAAATAACCCTTTAAAACATCCCTTATAACAGGGAAAAAAAAATAATAACCCTAACCCTTTTTCCACCCCACCCGTACAATCCCGAACTCCCATACGCCCCAAGACACATTTTTATAGTGGTTTTTGCGTGGAACTATATATACATGTATATTTCGTTGACTTATGCCAACATGTTGACATAAGTGTCTATATATGAGATGAACTTATGCCAACATGTTGGCATAACTCTGGAACAGTTCATCGAATAGAAATGGTTATTTTTTATTTTTTTATTTATTTTTTTTAATACGGCGATGTGACGGCGCAACTTCAAACATTTTCTTTTTTTACGCCTTTTTGAATGATATATATTGAAGGGAAAGGGATTTGTCGAGGGGGCCGGCTATCGTACCTGGTGATAAACTTTAATAATTTACTAAAAATTCAGTATTTGAATAATCTTCAATAAATTTTTCTTAAAAACTTTACCTGTTTTTTTGCTGAAATTTTACGGAACAATACCATTAAATGAGCTCTTATAAACCACTCAGAAAATTTTGTGATTCGAGGTTGTTGAGTGTTTTTCAAATCAGAGTTTACTCAGTTCAAAGCACGCGGCACTACCTAAATTTTTTTTTAGTAAATTTTTACTTTTTACGTTAAAAAGCGCATTACGAGTACATTCAGTGTACAAATAAAAAGATTAGAGATGATTTATTTAGAATCTAACGGAATACAAAATAAAAAATCTAAAATCTGAATCTTTTAGAATATAATGTAAAAAATTCGTATTTTTACATACTGTCATCACAACAAACTGCTTTTTTGAAAGAGGTGACAGAAAAAATAAAAAATATTATATTAAAAACAAAAAAAAATTGTACTTGGTATGGACTCTTTAATCATAAATTGTAAATGCAGATATAAACAAAACAACATTTTTCAAAGTTAAAAATACCATATAAAAACAGATAGATTAGGTACAGTTACCTCTTACAGAAAATATTTTATCAAAAACGTAAGATTGGGGTTGGCGAGCGAAGCGAGTAGGGCAAGGGGTACCCGTTATGTGTAGGGTGGGCCATTTTAAAAGATCCACCTGAGTAACTCGCTTCGGTAGGTTTAAATCGAAAAAAATGTAGACACTAATGTTTCATGATTTTTTGGGGCTGATTAGATGGGTTCAACAAAATTGGGCCTTATGCTTTAGTTGGGGCCGTAAGAGCCTTTTTTTTTTTCAATGGGAACCCCTACTTTTTATCCCGGATTCTAAAAGAGTGGAAAATTGTACAATTTTAAAGTATCTTTTGGAAATTTTTGGGTCTCTTTGAGGCTCTTCAGGGCCCATTTAACAGTAAAGGATACGCATGCTTTTTAAAAGATTTTTTTTAATTCAAAACCTTTATTTTCATGTTTTTTTACAGTCCTGGAGTATCTTGGCCTGTGTATGTAAGTAAAGAAACTTTCAAGATGAAAATTTTCCGTTTTTTCCGGGTTCAAAAATAAGAGTTCCCATCTTAAAATACGGACTTAACGCCCATAAGGTCCAGAATAAAACTTAAGACCTAATTTTGTTAGGCCCATCTGATCAAGAATTTCGTTTAAAGAAACACTACCATTGCATATGCTTTACTAAAATGTATACCTTTTCTGTTATTGTAAATTATTTTTAAATAAGCTCTCCAAGGCCTCAAAGGGGCCCAGAAAAATTTCCAAAAAATATCTAAAAACCGTAAAATTTTCTGCTCTTTTCAAATCTGGGGTATTAATACGGGTCTTGAAAAAAAAAAAAAAAAAAAAAAAAAAAACAGAGTTAGGACCCGTACGGCCCAAACTCATATAGCATAAGGCCCAATTTTGTTAGACCCATCTGACTAGCCCCAAAAAATCATGAGACTTTGGTGTCTAAATTTTTTTTTATTTGGGCCTACCTAAGCAACCTATTCAGCTGGATTGTTTAAAATGGCCCACCCTGTATGTATTCTTACTAATGTAATATAATTAATTTTCGAGTAAAATCAAAATGGTGATCATAAAACAAAAAATATATACAAATTAACTAATCATTTGACGTCGTCTTGCAAGTACGTAAAGCTAAAAGCACAATTTTTATGACAACGCGCAATATGAGACTTAAGATCGGTTTTATGTTTACAGCGCTGAGGACAGTATACACAACAAAACTTTGGAGGTTTATTGCACTCATAAGTCAAGTGGCGTTTTAAAGTGCCAACATGTACGTAGGATTTTCCACACTGGTAGCAGGTGTTTGTTGGCTGCATCAAAGAATCTTGAATTAATGGTGTGTTTTGTTGAGTCGCCAATGATTCGCATCTTTGTATCAAAGACATTCGAAAACCTGAAAACGTTATTTCAAATTATTAAAAAAGTTAAGCTCAAATTCATTAATTTCGTTGAGTATATTACATTAATAAGTTTCAGTTAAATGTTGTGCGGAATCGTTAATTAATTAAAATTGAAACTTGTGGTTAGTGAAAGTATAAATCGTATATCATTATTAATGTTAGAAAATGTACCAATGCAAATTTATCCGTTTAAAAGTGAGTAAGTAAATCTTGAAATATTTTAAAAATGGCCAGACCGATGATTTAAAATTAATTTTTTGAAATAACCATAGCTGAAACTGTAGTTTTACAAATGGAGTACAATTGAATTTTTTTTAATTATACATTTTCATTCAAAGTAATAAATTAATTAATTGATTATAGCAAAAGAAGAAACTTTAAACTAATTTTATAGATTGAAACATTAAAAAAAACTTTCATAAGTCGTGACAAACGAAAAATCTGTAAAAGTTGCTTTTCAACTTTTCTAAATCAACGCAAGTAATTTTTTTTTTTTTTTGAAAGATTAATTTTATTAAAAAATACAAAGTTAATACATTTTCTCTAACTTTATTTTTCAAAATTTTCTTAAAAATCAACTACGCGATGAAAAAACTTCTATGTTCTTCTGTATAGGAATATTTCGAATTATAGAGTTAAAAATACAATTTTATAAATTTTTTGAAATTCTTTCTCTCTCTCTCTCTCTCTCTCTCTATCTCTCTCGCATTTATGTAAAACATAACAGCATAAATTATAGCATATAGATTAGAGTTAATTTTTTAAATTTGTTTCCTTCTGTCAATTTAATCTTGAAATTTTTGTACACAAAACTTGATTGATGCAAAAGCGAACTGTATAAAAAATTAATCGATATAATTTGTGATTATTTTTTTAATTATAAACTCTGAATAATTTTTTTTTACTTAATTAAATTTTACGACCATATTAGAGTAAATAGTAGTCAAAAATTAAAAGTGTTATTGAAAAATCTTTGGAGTAAAAAAAATTATTAGCATTATGAACTGCTTAAAAATGTAAATAAATAACGTTTTTTTACTGTTAAAAAAAGTTTTGGCTACTAATAACAGATGTTAAAAAGTTAATAACTTCCAATAGCTTTTAGGCCATTGATTGATACATTAACAAAACCATCCACTTTAACTCCTTGGGTGATATTGAAACTATTTTTTCCGTATTCTACTGTCAATTTTTAGACTACTTCAAAAAATATATGTATACACACCTAAAAAATTGTTATTTTGGGACTCGGATAGAAACAGACATTTTAGTAGTTAAGGTCATTCAAAGTTAGTTTCATACTTCGTCACCCTGAGGCCAACCGTTGTTGACGCTTAACCAGGGATTGGTATACACCACCCTTATGTATGGACCTCCCAAAATCCTACCTTTAATATATATTTTTTCCATTTTTTAACCCACCTGTAAAACCCCAATTGAGCGAATGTCTAGAGCGAAGCTTGCATGTGGTTGACTTGGCGGTTTTTACTTTTTGAGTTTTGTGATTTTTTGGCTTGATTTTTCATTTTAATTTTTTTGTTCAGGGACTCAGTCAACCCTACCGCAGTCAACCGGCAATGCAAACTCGAGCCCAACTCAGCAAAGGATGTAGCAGGAAATTTTTACGCGTGATCGTTCATGGCGTGAACGATTCGGCGCAAGGTTCAGAACATTTCTTTCGAAGCATTGAACCAGGGCCCGTGGGGGTTAGGTTTGAGAAGCGCGAAAGCGCAAGAAGTAAAAGAATGATAAAAATTTTTATTTTTCATTCAAAAGTTGTTTTCCATTTTATTTATAAAAAAAAAAATAATAACAATTTTAAGAAAAGCTACAGTTTAAATCTACTTTAGCTGATGCAAGTCAGCTTTCCCAGCCTCCTCGTACCACCACGTTATCGTACTCCAAAGTAACGCAATTGGAAAATTATCCCTCCAGAGAACTAGCTGTGGTTATGGACGCATTGGAAAAAACGACTATTTGTGAATATGATATTGCGTTTGGAAGTTTAATTGGTTTTAACAATTTAATATCTATGTGTCAAGAAAATAATGGCTATGTTGAGCATACCATCATTTTCTTAATTTTGAATCTGTCATATTACCGACAGAGAAATCGACCGTTGATAATTTACCGTCAAAGTAATTAATCATCCGCTAATTAATCGTGGACGTGTACATGATGACTTTAATAATTGAAGAGAGAAGAGAGAAGACAAAATGAACGAGATGTGTTAGTTTGTGTTTAAGAAAAATATATTGAAATTTAAAGAATACCTTAAGCAAGAACTTTGAATGTTGTTTTCTGTTTTTATTACAGATAATACAAACTCTTATTCTACTGTTAATTATTGAGAATTTTGTAAGTAAATAAATGGAAAACTGTTTTTATTACAGAAACCCAACCGAGTTTTTTTCTTCATAAATTTCCTAATCATAAGTGGGAAAATTAAACACCATTACATCTATTTCCAGAATTTACAACAGCAGAGTGTGCGTGTGTGTAAAAAGTATTGAAATTGCTAAGCATTTAGTCAACGTGACGAAATAAGTGTTTATCAAAAACATTCCCGTAAGAATCAAATCCTTGGTGAAAAATCGACCTACAGAAAAAAGGTTTATTATTTCCAACGTCTGCGGATCGCGGATGATATTATTATCGAGGCAATTAAAAATCGTGGAGTGAGAATTTTAGGTAAAGTTACCGCCATCAAAACTGGAATCACAGATGGAGGATCTTTTAATTGGCCAGCGTCAACAAATTTACATAAATAAAGAAGATGTGAGCAAGATGCTTGAAGAGTTGAAATTTACGATTGAGAACGTTAACTATAATTTCTACTTATCATCTGAAAAAATCAAGTGCGGTAATAATAACCACGACCGAAGAAGACGAACAAAATTTTGCGCGACGACAAGAACCTATAACTGTTGTAATGACCAACACACGCACCTTAGACATGACATTAACCCAAAGTAGGAAGAGAATACATCCAACGAGAATCTTCGAACCGACCGTGAATGCTAGACTGACTAAACCAACTAGCCCAGATTCCTAGGAAAATTATGAAGAAAGATTAAAAGAATCCTAAAAAGACAATTCACCCTAATCAATCTCAGGGCGAGCGTAAAACTAACGACATCATGAAAGAATATAAGCCGAAAACTTCAAAATGCGACCCTCATCGGCTATTTTGCCTTCTGTCCCGGAGTATTCCCCAAGAGTATACGGACGAGCTCTTTTTTAAGGAATTCACCCGGTTTGGGAAATTAGAATATTACCGGACCATGCTAGATCGTCAAGGAGATCTAGGATGGGGATATCTACGCTATATAGACGCAAGTCATGCTGCCCAGGCCCTTACAAATAGTAATCCTTGTTAAAAGGCACAGTATGCATCTTATCATGATAAGTCCAAGCAGTGTGCACGACTGAAACAGCACTGCTACGGTGGCATGATAAACTCCCGGACATATTCGTATTGTTATGTGACATTTTAAGTATTGAAATAAGTTACATGGCTAGCACGAAGCCAAATGCGACTACCATAGGATATTCTGTTTACTCCCGAGGAGCATTCCCGTTGAGTACCGGGAAAAATGTTTCTCTCTTTATGTTTACGTTTTGATGACAAACCTACTAGAAATACGGAAGATAGATTTGCGCCTATCAGAACCCTTTGGGAAAAGTTTACAAGAAATTGCCAAAATTGCTATAATGCTTCTGAAAAGGCAACTGTAGATGAACAATTACTAAGTTTTCAAGGCCGCTGCAAGTTCAGAATGTACATGAAAGCTAAGCCCGATAAATACGGTTTGAAAATTCTAACGCTTAACGATGCAAAAACTTATTACTTGTACAATGGAGTTTCGTACTGGGGAAAATCAGTGCTTCATGTTACAATGCCTGATGAATCTAAATCGAAATATTATTATAGAGTTGTCACTAGTCCTATCCATGGGTCAAACCAAACTGTAACTTGTGATAACTGGTTCACTAGTATTTCGTTACTTACTCGTTTTTTAGAAGAACGTCATAAATTAACAATTACTAGTACTATTCGAAAAAATAAAAAAGAAGTACCTGCAGAGTTCAAGGTAGCATCAAAGACAGTGCCAGGAACAAAATTTTTGTTTTTCAGATAAAATTACTCTACTATCGCACACTCTAAAAAAAAAAAAAAAATTGTTTTACTTGCCTCAACTTTTCTTAAAACAACCGAAATCATAAATGGTAAGCTGAAAATAATTTTGCACTATAATAATACTAAAGGGGGTACTGATACGTTCGATCAGCTTAACCATGCATATACTGTAGCTAGGAGGACCAATCGCTGGTCTATGCGCTTTTTTTCGGTATCTTAGACCACGCTGCTGTCAATGCTCGAATATTATTACAAAGTGCTTACAACATTGTCAATAAAACTGAAAAAATTACCGCTAGTGCTTGTTTAAAAAGTTTGGCTCTTTTCCTAACAACGCCACAGTTGAGGCTGCGCTTAAATAATCAAGCTGTTCGTGCTTCACTTAGAGTTGGCATAAAAATGATTTTAAAACTGGATGCTTCTACAGCAGCTACTGATAGACCTAAGACAGACAATCAACGTAGGTGCAACTTTTGTCCTCGTAAGAATGACGAAAAATCTAAAATGCTCTGTCCTTCATGCGATCGAACGATGTGTGATGATCATCGTGTTTACTTACGCACGGAATGCGTGGGACTAGAGTAAGCAAATCGTTAAAAAATGTATTAAAGTATTTACTTATTTGATGGATTTAACTTATATTAGTAAGAAATTATAATTTTGTAATTTTTATTTTATTTTTATAACAATAAAATAATGGGTATGATTTTTCGGCACGGGAAAAAAAACCGAGTTCACGGGATATTTTAACCTGAAAGCACGGTATTTTCGAAATCGTTTCGTACTGAGGACAAACTACTCTGATTCAAAACAAAGTCCTTGAGTGGGCGTGGTAACAAAAGTGAAGTTTGAAACTATGAATACAATTCTACGTTAAATACAAAGACTATTTAACTTAATTTTCCCGAAATTTAAATATTTTTTTCCGTGCTTAGGTATTTTTTTTCCCGTTCGAAGATATTTCTTTTCCCGTGATGATATATTTTTTTTCCCGTGATAAGATATTTTTTTTCCGTGAAAAGGTATTTTTAATCCCACTCGGTTGGTATTTTTAATACCTAACTAATTTTTAATACCTTCGACCAGCTAAGCCATGCATACACAGTCACCAGGAAGACTAATCGTTTTTTTTGACATATTGGACCAGGGCGGCAGTAAATGCTTGAATTCTGCTGCAATGTTCCTACAATTTTGTCAAAAAAACTGATAAAATACAGGCAAGTGTTTGTTTAAAAGGCTTAGCCGTTTCTCTTGCTGAACCTTATTTAAAACAACGTTTGAGTAATCGAGCAGTTCGTAATAGCATTCATACCAATATGGAGTGAAACAAGTTTTAAACTTGGAAAAAACTATAGAGATTGATAATTTGGAGAATTTTGATGATTTGGATAAAATATTTGTTGATGATGTATTGAGTAGACCTACAGAATTTATCCCGAAAAATGAGGGTATGTTATGGCATGTAAGACTTGGTCACGAATCTCTTAACTATTTGAGAAAATTACAAATGATAGATAAAATTTTAGAAAAACTTAAATTTGACAATTCTATTCTTGAGTCTGAAGTCTGCGTATTGTCAAAAATGGAGAGATTACCTTTTAAACAGACGAAAAGAAGAGCAGTAAGATCATTAAAGTTAATTTATTCTGATACAATTGGCCCGATAAAACCAATATCGTGGCCTGGCCATAAGAAATATGTTTTGACATTGATCGATGATTTTTCGAGATTTGCTGAGACATATTGGTTAAAATCGAAAGATGAATCAGGTGATGCTCTTGAAAGTTTTCTAATAACTACGAGAAATTGATTAGGAGAAAATAAAAAGGTCTGTTACATCAGATCCGATCAAGGTACTGAAAAAAACAGCTGGTAAATTTATTGATTTGATGGAACGAGAAGGTATTGAGCCTGATTATTCTCCAATATCAACGCCCCAACACAACGGGGTGGCTGAGAGATTTAATCGAACAATTGAAAATAAAATAAGAGCACATATGTGTGATTCGGGACTTCCTGACACTATGTGGGAGTTTGCTGTGAAGGCAGCTCCTCAAGCATACATACAATGTTACCCCTCATAAGTCGATTAAATACAAAATACCTATTAAAAAATTTGCGGTAAATGCGAGATGTAATTTTGAACAAATTAAACTTTTTGGGTGTATAGCGTACGTTAAACTGCCAAAGATAGAGTCAAAGTTTAAAGCCATAGCTATAAAAACAGTTGTGGTAGGATACATTCCTACTACTTATATATTATGGCACCCAAGTTTGAGAAGATTTATAGAATCTTAAGGGGGGACAACGGTGTGAAAATTTAAAAAAGTCATTTTTTTTTTTTTTTTTTTTTTAAACTATTCTAAAACATCTCAAGAATGATCCTGAAAAATTTTACCTCGATATCTTGAACGGTATTAAAGTTATGGACTGTACCGACGCACAGTATAATTCGAGCGCTCGAGCGGTAAAGCGACCCTCCGTGCGCCGCACCGGAGATGCTCGAAACCGGAGCCGTTTCTATTGCTCCCGCCTTTCGCCTTTCTTGGTGGATTATATACAAGGTTGCAGGATCTTTGGCAACAATGCACGTGAATTGTAGCCTGTTGCTATTTTAGAAAAGGATACAATATGAATGAAACGCTCAGCATCGTTAGCTGCAGCTGTCGAGTTTACCTGCTTCGAAACGGTCAGTTTTCTTTCAATATTCAAGTTGAATACACGTAGCTAGTGAGTGCAGAGTCTATTAATCGTAAAATGTCTCAATTTAATAAGCCGAAGGGAAGCAAGCGTGTGCGAATTGACAATTCTCGATCGAAGAAACGTAAGTTTTGCGGTAATCGATATATAGATCAAGAAAAAAATCCGGTGTTGGAAAATGCACCGGGGTTTATTGCCAAACCTTTTGATGAAACTCCGATAAGTAAAGACATCTCCTATCGTTTAATAAATTTTTGTACAGTGTTCGCTGCTCTTTCTGACATTTTAATTTGTGGTAGGTGCAAATGTGCTGTTAAATTTAAAGATACCCCACTCCGAGGCTTAGGTTTCAAAATTGTTGTCGCTTGCAGATGTGGAAACCGAGAAATTAATTCTGGTCCTCAAATAAATAATGCATATGAAATAAACCGGCTACTTCGGAGTATTATGGATAATGCAAACTATGGGTATCGAAGTCGGCGACCTAAGCTATCAGTATGCGGTTTACGTTAATAAGCGACGAGACAAAAAAAAAGTTAGATCGACGCTCTCAATCCACCCACGAAGCCCGCAAAGCTCGGAAAGAGTTTCTCTTGGACTTAGAAGACGAGGAAATAAGCGCAGATGACATGATTTATGGTGTTGGAATCGCCGATTAAATTAAGGTATTTATTTTTCACAAAAATTGCTTTCCAAAACTTTAATCGCGTTTTTCTCGTAACTGCATTTTTGAAAACGGCCCACATCATAACTTCCTCAAAAATCAACCGATTAATCTGAAATTTGGCAGAGATCTTTCTGACAGTATATAACACCAACTAAACTAACAATAGTAAAAAAAAATTCGCTTAAAAGGCATTTTTTATGAAAAAATTGACGAAAAAAAAGGGTTATAAATTTTTTTTTGGTAATAATTTCATGGAAAAAATTTTTTTTCAACTTTTTTTTAGTTTACTTGGTGTAAAAAAGCATAACAAATAACACTCAACCTTACTTTTTCGTTTCAGAATCACCGGATCGGAGTGAGAATGTAGGCCGATTAAAAAAGACGCTCCACGCGATGGATTCGACAGTCGCCATTTTGCCAGAAAAAAAAAAAAAAAAAATTTATGCTCTTGAAACCTGTATTTAACTACCTGTAAAATTTTGACAATGTAAAATAAAAACTACTGTATGAATAAAATCCTCAAAAATTTCATGATTTATACCGTTGTCCCCCCCTCAAGGTGATAGTATGGTCAAGCCATTTTCAAAAAATCGATTTTTTTTTACAATTTCTATTAGCACAGCATCTCAAGAATGTTGTGTCAAAATTTCAGGTCGATCGGAGCAAAACTCGAGCCGTAGTAGAGTTTTAATCCAAAGACCTTCGAGCGCTGCGGGTCGGAGCGGCGCGACGCACCTGTCTCTGCTCCGGGGGCTCGGAGGCAGGTGTGATCTCGTATGCCCTGCCCGTTAACAATACTATTTGAAAAGTCCCCCTTGCACCTTTGTGTTAAAAAGACCCTCCCTTTACAAATGCTAGCATTTGTACCTTAGCATTAGAACGGTTTTGGTCTCCAAGCTGAGCAGTCGCAAAAGTAATCGACAAGCTTACGGTGTTTTATGGTATTGCAATCAGAGGTGATTCTGATTCAGCAGCAAGTATGAAAAAAGCTATTTGGGCAACATATTATCACTACGCCTCGACTGATGAAGACCCTCAACATTTTTACTGCCCGGAAGGTGCAGAATCTTGGTGCGAGTATCAAAAAGCTTGGTGCACAGGATTACAAGACTTTCATCACTCGTATGAAGCGTTCCCACAACATGTTTTAGACGCTTTACGACCTGTACATGAAGACTTATCAAAAGATGAATTGTTGGAGCACTGTGTGGGAGGATTCACGCAAAACAACAACGAATCATTGAACCAGCTTATTTGGAAAATCACTCCAAAGATACTACCAGCGGCGTCCAAAGTCGTGGAAATAGCTGCCAATGTTGCTGCAGCTACTTTTAATGAAGGGATTCCTGCTTTGTTGATTTTTATGAACGAGATGGGAATTAATCTTGGCCCTGCAGCCCACCACTCCTCGCGCATAGAGGACAACTTTCGCGTGGACTTGGCGAACAAAAAATCTGCCGCATCGACTAAAGAAGCTAGAATTCTGCAAAGACAGAAGCAAAAAGAAGTTCTGGACATAGCAGCTGCAGCAGGCATATTACTTTATGGTGCTAGCATCAACGATTCAGTTAAAGGTAAAAAAAAAAAAAATTTTCGTCATTTTTTCATACTTTTAAACTTTAAACGCGTTTTTCTCGAAACTACATATTTGACATCGGTGGCCACGATAACTCGAAAACTATTGCACTGATCACTTCCAAATTTTGTACACGCTTTTTATCTATCAAATACCTGGTACTGTAGAGCCAATTTTTTAAATTTTTTATTTTTAACAAAATGGCGGCCCTAAAATGGCGTCATTTTGAGGTAAAAATTTTCAAACTGCTGGTAAAAATGTAAAAATTGAAAAGGACTGTGCTTTCTCAAATTCGCTGAATTTCAATGCAATTTTCTATAATTTACTGATGAGAGGCGACACAGTGGAGCGGTATCCATGTATCCCCCCCGCTGGCGACCGGGCGGCGATAAGTCGAGCAAAGCGAGGGGGAAATCGGACACTTGATCTCTCATTGGTTTTGAAGTCGTAAAAATGAGTGTGATTCATAGTACGGTATACTATACATTTTAAAAATAATATACCTATTTATATTATTTCGTTTCTTCCTTTGGCTGTTCTTTCGTAAACAGCTGCAGAGAAACGACAACAGTGGTAGAAAAGGCCTTTTTCCAGTTGAGTTCAGAGTACATTGAACTGTGGTAGAAAAGGCTCGGTTCCCTGGTTGTTCATACGCATGGAAAAGGACGTTTTCCACTTGCGGATTTGAGAAAGAAGTTGAAGAGTGCAGAGACAGAAAAACAGCAACCAAATAAACAAGTAAAAGAGGCAGTGTTGGCTTGACCGTCGCGCGAGTCGAACGTGTAATAAACTACTGCGTGTCGTTTCCAGGTTAGGTTAACTTGCATGGCGGCTTGCCGCTGTGCGCGTATTGAATAGAATAAAATCATTCATCTCCATACGATAAGCAATTAAGCAAAGCGTAGTCAAATAAACCTACTGTTTTAATCACCCTAAAGTTAAAATAAAGGAAAATGTCCTCACAGAAATCCCAAGCTGCCTCCTCGTTTTCGAGCGTGGTAGAAAAAAGTAGCCTACGGAATAAAAAGCAACTTATCGTTTATGACGTGATCGATGGAGTCAGGGCGGAAGAGTACATCTACGCCCTTGGCGATCAGTCTGGACCTGCTAACATCTTAGAAGCTTCACGGATGACTAATAACAGATTTTGCTGGACCCTCTCGAACGAAAAATTGGTGAACGACCTCACACAGGAAGGAAAGAACGAACTCAAAATTTGTGGAATTAAAGTGACCCTACGACCGTACGTGCCTAGGATGAAATGCGTAATTTTTTCGAACGCCCCCCGCATGATATCCAACAGCATTTTAGTGGATAAAATGAAAGAACACGGAATTGTGTTACCCACTAGCTTGACCCTCATTGGAGTTGGCTTGGAGCGTGTGGACTACTCACACATTACAAGTTGGCGAAGGCAATGCTACATTAATCCGGATGACATCGAAAAGTTACCCGACTCTTTCATCGTCAATCACGATGGTACGCCACAGAGGATTTACATTACCCCAGACAAAATGGCGTGTTTTTTCTGTAGAAAATAAGGACATTCATCGAAACATTGCTCCGATGTCAAACCAAAACAACAGCAAACACAGGAAATTTCTCAGAAAGGCGACGACGCTCGTAAGCCTGTGACCTTGCTCAGTCAGCAGCAGCAGCAACAGCTGCGCTCTGCACAGCTGGCGCAGGCGCAGTCAGCTCAGTCGAGCATTAACAGTGACTCCTCGTTGGCTCCACCATCCTCTGTTATTGAGGCATCGGCAAATAAACATGGTAAACAAGAGAGCTCGGATAATAATAATGTAATGCCTACTTTTAATGGACAAATATTGTTTTCTGCTCCTACCACTAATCTCAAAAATAAAGATGACAAGGACAAAAATAAATGGGCGTTTTCCACCGATGGCTCGACTGTCTCGAGCAAGGAGCTGATGGAAATGTCTAACGACTCGCAATCCAGTCAAAACGTTGGTATGTTGTTACCTCCTTCTACACAGGCCCTGCCTGCGACTCAAGAAGACGCTAAAGTTATAAAACAGCACGACGGTCACAAAAGGAAAGCTAAGAGAACCAGATACACGCATGGTTCTCGATCTGATGCTATAATCGCAACTCTTCAAGCGGCTTCTATCGATGTTGACAAATTTTTGTCTGAGACTTTTCCGGTTAAGCCAGAAGAATTTTGTAAACTCGTCCTCGAGGCCCATGAAGTCAAGCAAATGGATTTCCCCCGTCTTATAAAAAAATACACAAACAATTTGGTTGGATTAAATGGCGAGATAAAAGCATATTACGACAAGGTTACCAACGACAGCTCCCTCAGGAATAAATTAACAAAGATCAGAAATACCATCAAGAAAATGTTTGAGTCCTCTGAACTTATGCTTTCTGAGTGTGAGTCCACGATCGAATCCGAGTCGGATGCAAAGAAAGTTGAGACAGAGAGTGAGAGTGAGGTCGATGAAGACCTTACCTCTAATCTCAATTAAATTTTTAGGTCGAATACATAAAATGAACGTGCGCCATTACAGCACTAGTAGTGCCGCTGAAAACAGTGCTGATGTTAATGTCTAACTCCGTAATTTATTCTGGAATGCCCAAACTTGTGCCGGTAAGAAGGATGAACTTCAGGCTATTTCTCAATACTACGACGTCATTTTGTTAGTTGAAACCTGGCTCAAGGATGATGATAACTTCTACTTCAACTGCACTGGATTTAACGAAATCAAGCTCAACAGACAGTATGCTATGGGAGGTGGTATAGCGATATTAGTTCGTAACACCTTAAATTACTCGCTGATTGATTGTGTTGGGAACGACACTTCAATTGTTGAGCTGTGTGGCATCAGAGTTACCAACCTCGAAATCCCACTGTCCATCTTTGCTTGTTACAAACCTCCCGGTCAACAAAATATCCTTTCTCAAGTTGAGTGGGATGATGTTATCAGTATAGCCTCGTGCGAGAAAAACAGTATTCTTGTTGGAAATTTCAATGCTCATCATGAATCCTGGAATTGTCGCGACACTAATGTCGACGGTCAAAGACTCCGCGACTCGACAGAAAAAGATAGTTTTATTCGACACAACAATGACACTCACACTCACGTAGATTCAAGAACTGGGAGGTCAAACATTGATTTTGCTTTTTCCACGGTCGATATTTCATCGTTTTTACATGTCAAGGTTTTGAATAACCTTATGGAATCTGACCATTTCCCAATAAGTATCAACGTAGACACTGAGCGATTTTTGTATTATCGCCAGTCTTTCAAGATACAATCAAAGCGTACTAACAGGGACTGTGTCAGAAATTGGCTGGAAGAGGGGTACTTTAATTTTCTTGATCCAGCCTACGAAGATCTTGGTCCCATCGAAAAATATGACTTCTTCACAGAAAAGAGAGCCGTCAAGTTTTTCACCCCCAGAAGGAAGACTGTTCGAAAGGCTGCCCATAGAAACCCCGTACCCTGGTGGGACGACGATTGCGCACGGGCAAAAAGACTCCGGCAGTGTGCCTATAAAAGGTGGGAGTTCACCAAGAACGCCGACGATCTCGAGTTCTTTCAAAAAATGAGAACTGACGCAAGGAAACTATTTAGAGAAAAAAAAAAGAAAGTGCTTCCGTGAGTTCTGCGAAACGGTAAATGTAAACACTGACCTCGCCTACACCTGGAATAAAGCTAGAATATTCAAGAACAAGTGGACTAAGACCAAAATCTACTGTCGTACGGAAGCTGAAGACAAGAGAGGACTGATCGACGAAGCTACCTCCAAGTTGTGCCCACCCTGGGTAGAATCTGACCCTGACTGGCTTGCAGAAGGTACACAGGACATTCCTTTCTTTGACGCTCTTTTTTCATACACTGAGTTCAACATGGCTCTCAGCTCCAGAGGTAACAAATCGGCTCCCGGCTTGGACGGCATTAACTACGAGATTCTGCCCAACATTCCCATCAGGTACCATTTACTTTTGCTGGACATTCTGAACTCGTTATATACAAACGATACTTACCCTGAAAGTTAGAGATGCTCCTTTGTGCACTTTGCTGAGAAACCTGGTGGTAAAGGTCTCAGGCCTTTGTCACTAACCTCGTGCATCAGTAAGTTGCTTGAGCTAATGCTGACAAATAGGCTCAGGCAGTGGATTGAAATAAACGACATACTTCCGGAATCTCAAAAGGGCTTTCGCAAAGGTATCTCGTGTGCTGACAATTTGATGATTTTCAAGTTGGACATTGAAGATGTTCTTCGGTCTCACGACCAGATTCTTGCAGTTTACCTTGATGTTAGCGGAGCCTTTAACAACGTCAATATTGATATCCTGTTAGTAAAACTTGCTGAAATTGGATGTTCTACTCGCACACTACGTTTTGTTAAATTCATGATGCACAGCAGGCTTCTTCACACTGAGTTCAATTTGGATCAACCGAAATCGTGCTACAAGGGTGTTCCCCAAGGGGGTGTTCTGAGTCCCCTCATGTACATCATTTACGTCATCTGTATCGCTATTGAACTCGACTTCTCAAGGAAAAGGAAAGGCTATGTAAAGGCAAAAGAAAGAAACGAAAGGATGTAAGTAAGCAAAGCAAGAAGAAAAGAAGAAGACTTGTAAAAAAAAGAAGAAATAAAAGACATGGCAATGATCTCAGGTTTGTTATCAAGATGCTTCAGTATGCTGATGACTTGGTAATCTATCTGAGAAGTACATCTGTCATACGCCACAAACGTTTCCTGGAAAAGTACATTCAAATGGTCGTGGAGCAACTTCGAGGTCTTGGTCTTGAAGTGTCACCTAAGAAGACTGAATGTATACTTTTTAACAAGCAAAACATCCTTCCCGTTGAAGTCTCGGTGGATGTGCAAGATAGTGAGGTGGTCACGTCTGCCTCGGTCAAGTTCCTAGGGGTTTACTTCGACTACTGTATGTCCTTCGACAGACATTTGGCGTATGTTCACCAACGTGCGAGTAGAACTCTCAACATGGTCAAGTTCATTCGTGGAATATACTGGGGCGCGGACCCGACCACTTTACTCACGTTCTACAAGAGCTTCACTCGTCCGATCATCGACTATGGCAGCTTCATTTACATGCCTACGCAGGATTCCAAAATTCTGAAACTTGAGAGGATTCAGTACTCAGCCATTCGCCCTGCCCTTGGTCAGCGTATCAGTGCTCCCTCTAGCGTACTTCTAGGTGAATCTAAACTGCTCAGTATCTATAACCACTCAAGACTTCTCTGCATGAACTTCCTGGTTAAACTTTTCAGCAAGACTCAGTCACACACTGGTAATATCGTCCGCAGCTACGTCAATGGCATTATTGACGATAGTAGGAAGAAAGTCAATGTTCTACGTAGTAGTATTAAGTGTGTGATCGGTCTTCAACATATGATACACAAGGACAAGTTCCCCAGCGTTTACAACTATAGTCATGAATCGTTCAGGGTTCCAGTTCACGTTGACATCCAGTTTGGTAGAAAGCTCGCCGATAGTCGGAACCCGATCTCGCTGTTTATTGACTCTACGGCTAACAAAGATTCTGTTAATATCTTCACAGATGGAAGCAAGTACAAAAATCGGCCATCGGTGGGCACCGTGTGTATCTGCCCTCAGTTGGGTATAAACAAGTCTAATAGTATCAACTCCAAGGCCTCGATCTTGGTCGATCACGGTTGAATGCCTCGCTTTGTCAGACGCCATGGACATCGCGCTCACCAACAGAGATCGGTTTGTCAACATTTATTCTGATTCTCTCAGCGCTATAATGTTGCTAAATAGTCCCAAGCTGAATGACAACACCAACGTCCACATCCTGAGGATTTTTCAGAACAACGCCGGATATTATCATCAAAACCATCATCATACCAAAGTTACTTTTTATTGGATCCCATCGCACAGAGGTATTCTGGGGAATGAACTTGCTGACAGCGAGGCCAATCTTGCCTCCCTTGCTAGACTGACAACCACTACTATTCCTTTTTCTGACTTAAAAAGTTTCTACAGGGAACTGGTTCACAAGGAAAATTTGAACATGATTAAAAGTCAAGGAAGTAAGAAAGGCATTTTATACTTTGAGAAAATCTTTGAGCCCACGTCCGAACCATGGTTTGCTCAAAGTGGACTTAAGAGAGAAATCACCGTCTTGATATGTCGCTGCCGAAGTAATCACATAGGACTCAATGAATCACTACATAAAATCCGAGTGGTTGATTTGCCTAATTGCCCATGTGGTTTTAGTACTCAAGACCTTAACCACATTTTATGGAGCTGTCCACTGCCTAAATTCCAGGAGTTTAGAAGATACCTGTTTTCTGACCTTAGAAGATTAAACCGCCGAACACCTTATGATGTCACCGACTTTCTGAAGAAACCGGTTATTGAAGCTATGAAGTGTATTTGAAATATATAAAAAATATTTGAAAAAGCGTGAAATTCAACTCTAAATTACTGTTCGTTCATAATGTAACCCTCAAAAGAGGGACTTCTCTATTTTTTTTTATGAAACTTTTAAATAATTAATTTATATTTATTTTTCCTTTTTTTTTTTTATTTATATGTGCTTTAATATGTATTATATCTAATAACCCTAGTGGTAATAAAGATTAATAATAAAAAAAAAAAGGGTAAAAAAGGTACCATATAGAGAAGCTATTGGAAGTTTGATGTACCTGGCAAATGCTACTCGTCCTGACACATCATTTGCTGTTAGCTTTCTTGCGAGAAATCAGCTTGAGCCAAATGAAAATGATTGGAATTATATATTAAGAGTATTTCGGTACTTGAGAGGTACAACAAATCAAGGACTGAAATTTACATCAAATTTTGAGAGTTTAAAAGCTTACACAGATTCCAGCTGGAGAGATTGTAAAAACTCAAAATCTACACGTGAATATGTGATAAGGTCATTTCGTCGCCCCAATTCAGAAAGATACTAACTCAGAAAGCGCGCGTGAAAGGTGCTAACTCAGAGCCGGTTCAGAAAAGTGCTAACTCAAAGCTGGTTCAGAAAAGTGCTAACTCAGAAACGGTTCAGAAAAGTGCTAACTCAGCTTCCGTTTAGAAAAGTGCTATCTCAGACTAAATTTCTTTTTTCAAGCTTAAGTCGGTGAAACATTTTTTTTTTTTTTTATAAGTGTATAATTTATAAATTTGAACACTACTTTACATTAATTATTATTATTTTTTTTTTTATTAAAAATTCATTTTTTATAAAAACTTTGATTTTTTACCGTGTTGCAACTTTAACGATCGGGAAAAAAGTTTATTCAGCTGTAAAATTCGTGATTAAAATCACAATTTTATTTTTTTGCAACACGGTAAAAAATCAAAGTTTTTATAAAAAATGAATTTTTAATAAAAAAATAATAATAATAATAATTAATGTAAAGTAGTGTTCAAATTTATAAATTATACACTTATAAAAAAAAAAAAAAAAAAATGTTTCACCGACTTAAGCTTGAAAAAAGAAATTTAGTCTGAGATAGCACTTTTCTAAACGGAAGCTGAGTTAGCACTTTTCTGAACCGTTTCTGAGTTAGCACTTTTCTGAACCGGCTCTGAGTTAGCACTTTTCTGAACCGGCTCTGAGTTAGCACCTTTCACGCGCGCTTTCTGAGTTAGTATCTTTCTGAATTGGGGCGACGATTTGGTGATACTATAGCTTGGAGAAGTCGTAAGCAATAGTATGTTTCGATGTCAACCTGCTTAGCAGAATACTTTGCTATAAGTGAAGCTTGTCAAGAATTAATCTCTCTTGACAAATCTATGAAATATATTTTGGGAGAAACTTTCTTCCCAGTGACTGTCTGGTGTGACAATGAGGCAGCGAGAAAATGCAATGACATGGATGGCAGTCATAAATTAAAAACATTTGATGATAGTTTGAGAAAGATTGAGAGAATTTTAACTGAGTAAAATTAAAATTAAAGAATAAAATTAATGAGTTTACTTGATATATATATCTTCCTATATTATATAGTTATATCCAGGAGGAGCTCTTTTTTTTTTTGGCTCCTCCGGGAGGAGCTCTGAAAATTATGGCTCCTCCGGGAGGAGCCCCTTAAAACATGTTAAATATAAGGTTTTTTGAAGGTTTTGAGGTGCTCCTCCGGGAGGAGCTCTTAATTTTAAAAGCTCCTCCCGGAGGAGCCAATTTTAGTAGCTCCTCCCAGAGGAGCACCTTAAAGCGTCAAAAACCCTTATATTTGACATGTTTTAAGGGGCTTCTCCCGGAGGAGCCAAAAAAAAAGAGCTCCTCCCGGAGGAGCACCTCAAAACCTTCAAAAAACCTTATATTTAACATGTTTTAAGGGGCTCCTCCCGGAGGAGCCGTAATTTTCAGAGCTATTCCCGGAGGAGCCCCTTAAAACGTCAAAAAACCTTATATTTATTATGTTTGAAGTGGGCTCCTCCCAGAGGAGCCGTAGTTTAAAGAGCTCCTCCCGGAGGAGCACCTCAAAACCTTCAAAAAACCTTATATTTAACATGTTTTAAGGGGCTCCTCCCGGAGGAGCCGTAATTTTCAGAGCTCCTCCCGGAGGAGCACCTCAAAACGTCAAAAAACCTTATATTTATTATGTTTGAAGTGGGCTCCTCCCGGAGGAGCCGTAGTTTAAAGAGCTCCTCCTGGATATAACTATATAATATAGGAAGATATTTATAATTTTGTATTTTATCTGTTCACAGGAGCCAAATAAAAACCTCACGCCGCAGCATAATATTGAGAACATTGTACATTGTAATTTAATTGTATTTGTGCAAATACATGTATTCCAACCCAACCAGGAGTCCTTTAACATTGTATACTATTTATATTTTTATAAATTATATGTAAAGAATTATTGCATTAGCAAGAGAGAGAAGAGAGAGATTATAATTGTAAATCGCAAGAAAAGCATAGTAAAACAGACTTAATTATAATATACGAAAGTCAATAAGGACATTGACTTCACGGCCAAGTGGATGTGTAACGTTCTCAGTATAAAACACGTGCGAACGTTGCGAGGTCATCAGAATGACCACTAATACTTTTAACGCTTAAGCTAAGTTTTACAGACAGCAACCCCAAAGCACACCCCAGGTAACGTGACTGAGGTACCCCTCCACATTACCTGAGGTGCCACAAATTCACGAGCGGCATGATGTCTATATAAACGAGGACACACGCTTGGCCGGGCCTCTCTTCTCTTCTATATTTGGTCGATCCCCAGAAGTTACAAGTCTTCATCACGATTTTACACACTCTCTCTCTCTCTTAACTAAGCACATAAAGTTAACTTAGAAGTAACCGTAAGTATACCCATTTATTACTCGAGATATATTCCTCATTCCTGGTGAATTAACAGGAGAAACCACCCGCCGACGTGGAACGTCACAGGATTAATGATTTATTTTTATCTTAAAAATAAGTCACAAAAATGATTGGACTAATGAAAAGTAGTTTCTATTTCTTAGAAAAGTTAGTCGTCAAAAAAGTAATTTTATTAGTCAAGATTCAGCAAAAGTATTTGATAAATATGTTTCCCAATAACTTTTTAAATTATTTGGTAGTTATTAGAAAATATAAAAAAATTTTTGAATACCTATTCACAATTAGTCGTATATGATTTCTATCATAATTTATGGTTATATTTTACAAAAATTCATAGTTACGATCTATAACTATTAGTTGATATAAAATGTAATTAAAAATAATTTATTTACAAAATAAATTGTTTATTGGATTAATTATTTTTTCCATAGTCATAACTGAGAAACAATCGACGTCACAGAGTAGCGGAGAATCCATGCGGTCAGTTAGCTGAGGGTAACGGACAGCGCACGGTGACTGACGCTTCGGGGATTGATTAGACTTAGCTTTTTTGTACACGTCATTGATATTATACACAATTGGTTATTATTTTTGAGGCCTTAACAATTTTCCTGCGTTTTCGATGTCGATACAATAAACTTTTTCTCCTGAATGCACTCTATAAATGTGAGTATAAGTCCTACAAGCTCTCTTGGCTACAAATTTGCAGTAGGGGCAAGAAAATCTGGGCATACAAAAAAATTAATAATAAATAACAATTAGTTTTTAAATAATGATTTTACTTGTAATAATGATAGACACTAAATTATGTATTTCTCACCTTGGCATGTAGAAACAGTCATTTCTTAAGTGTTCAGCCAAACTATCTAAATGGCTGTATCCACTTTTGCAGTTTGGGCAAGCAAATTCGTTCACCATTGTGTTTTTTAATTGTTCTGGATGAAATTTTTTTTTTCTTCCCATCCTTTTCTTTATTTTGAGTGGGGTACTTTCTTTCGAACATTTGTCTGTTAATTTAAGTTACAAAAAATAATTTTAATAATAGTGACAACGAGTTATTCAACATTGACTTTACATGTAACTATAGTCTACATTAGTTTAGTATTATTTTACCTTTGATATTATCGTTACAGATAAGTGGGTCGACAATAATAACCTCCGAATTCGATTCCAAATTACTTCCTTGATTATGACAAATGATGAAATTTCCATCGTTTACATCGGCAAATTGAATTGTTTTGCAATCTAAAAAAAAAAAAAATTTGTAATTAGAAAAAATGCTATGCCACATGTATATTAATTTAAGCACACTCTTATTCGACTAAGATACAAGTAAATGAAGGTTAATAAAAATGCAATGACAAATTAATGAGGGTTGTGCACGGGCATGTGTTTCTGGGCGATGTCATAGGCTAAGATTGATGCGCGTAGCGCGATCCTTGCCAAAAGCATCGTCTAGGAATACACGCTCGAGTATGACTCCCACGATCGTACATGTTCAAGTATAATGCTTTTTCGTGTTTTGCGTTGACAAATCATTTCTGTTTCTCATTCTTTTGTTCGTTCAAGAAGCTTCTGTTTTTCATGTAGGTTATGTAGTTAAAAGTGTCTTGTTTTTTCTATTATCGTACAATTTTTACTATTTATTTAATGATATTACGTATTGAACAACAGTTTGTAGCATTCAGTGATGTTTTAATTGGTTTTTATCGTAATTCTCTATGTACACCAAGGGGACAACTTAACATTTCGCTGTTTGAATTTGCCACTCAAAGGAGATGGCCGACGACCCCCAAATTTTTATGGGGTGCCAACCATGCTAGAGGAAAAAAATACATATTAAAAATTTGCGAGTCGTGATTCAAGTACGGTTGATAGGTAATGATAATTACAGCTTGAGGATAGATTATTTAGTAGTGTTGTAGTAGTGTACAAAGCTAGGTAGAGACAACCTAAATCACAATATGTATTTTTTTTCCTCTAGCACGGTTGGCACCCTATAAAAATTTGGGGGTCGTCGACCATCTTCTTTGAGTGGCAAATTCAAACAGCGAAATGTTAAGTTGTCCGCTTGGTGTACATGGGTTGATAGATCCAAGCCAGCTAATATTGGTCAAATTTATACACAGGTAATAACTCGGGAAACCAGTAGACCATATTGCTGCGGGGATGAACGATATAGACCTGGACTATATTCGTATTCATATTAAAGATAAGAAATCAGGTCAAATTTTTTTGATCGGAAGCCGCTGTGTCCGCATTTCCTGTGCCAAAAAATTACCGTAAATCACCTATTAAAATTAAATTCACCACGGTAAATTTGACTACAATTAACGTTTATGGCATACACGACTTTGACAACGATTTCTATGGCAAGACCGTTTTTACTCATTTGGATTTAGAACGAAGCTATCACCAAATTCTAGTATACCCTGCATTTCTACATTCCTAAAACAGCCACTCTGCTTGAAATTCGCACTTTTGATGAATTTTGACTAAAAAGCAGTGCGTCTAATCATAAAGAACATCAAGTACAAACAAGTCTTAGAATTTGGCATCAGATTTGATTAGATTTTTTATTTTTAAAAACTTTCCTTTTTTAGAATTGAGTCCAGTACGATATTGGGTATAACAATAAGAATTTAGAAAATCAGATTTAAAATTCGGTTTCTACATGGATGTAAAAAGTACACTTTATAACATTTATTACTTTTTCTAATTTAGATTTATTGACGATTGTGTCTAGGTACCATCGCCGTGTACTGTACACGATACACGGTACACGGTAGGTTTTTACTTTAGATCCTATAATTTATCCCAAATAACCCACTTAAGTTTAAAAAACTACTTGTTTTTACTAAAAATCTAATTGCCCATTCTATATAACCCACTTAAATTCACAGGCGGTCTAAAGAAACTCTTATTTGGTACCGAGATACCGAATACGGTACACGGCGAAGGTACCTAGACACTTTCTTTATTAACCACTACTGAAAAAAAGAAAAACTAAAAAAAAAAAAGACGATAAGAGCGTTTTTTTCTTCTACACCTAATTTTTTAAATAGAACTACTTTTTTCTATGCAACCGATTACGACGGCTTTTTTTTAAATAGGTGCGTCTTTATAAGACCTAAATTCCTACGTATGGGTTTTACGAAATATTATGTTATGCGCTAGTTATACGGAAAAAAGTGACAAAATCTTTAGCTTTCCAGCCCTTTTTTAGACATAAGCTGAAAATTAGCTGGTGCTTCCCCTTAACCTTGAACGTAAAAAAAATGTTAATCTGCAGTCTTCGAATTGATTTTCCTTAGTCATCTTGTGAACGCTGAAGGAAGAAAACCCAGCTTATCTAATACGCAAGCAATTTACGATTAGCCTAAACCATCTGAGATTCATGAACTAAGACAGATTTTAGGAATGATTAATTATTATCATCGTTGCATCACCTGGCTAAAACTCTTGTTCCTTTGAGCTCCGACGACATTTTGAAACCACTAGCTTTTTTCTCCAGAAAGTTTACATCTACCCAACAACGATATAGTAGTTACGATAAAGAGCCAACTGCTATTTACACGGTGATTTAGGAATTTGACTACTTGCTAGAAAGTCGTGATTTTGAAGTCCAAACCGATTACAAACCCTCAATCTACTAAATGCAGCAAAGTCCTGAAAAAATGGACAGTCGTCGAATACGCCAATTGCAGTATATTTCCCAAATTCACGTCTAAGATTTTTTATATAAAAGGTATTAAAAATTCAGTAGCAGATGCGTTTTCTAAAATAGATATTAAATCACTTTCGACTGATTCCCTTCATTTTTCAGTACATAGTTGCAGAGTTTGCCTAAGCTTAGCGCGATACAATTCCCCCGGTTTTGGGAAAAACGGGTATTGGGAAAAATGGATTGGGAAAACTGTCCTACAATCCTCGCTCAAATTTATGTCAAGTTATTTCGGATCATGTGTCGACCTTACCCAATCGCAGAAAAACTGCCTTGAGTAGGGCTCGAATCCACGACCCTCGGACCGAATTTATACCAGCCAGCCAAGACGTGCAGCTTAACCGATTGAGCCATTGTCAGTCTATATGATCAATGGTACGTACTTGAAAGTTTATACTACTTTAGTCCTATAAAATAAAAATCATAATTATTCAAGGGATTCATAAAAAATATTATACTTTTTTTTTTTTTTTTTTTATTCAATAAATTTTCAATTATATTGACTTATTATTATTATTATTTTAACATTCGATTAACAGTTTTATTTTAATAATGTTTTGTAATACAAAAGTTTTTATCTTTTTTCTGATCTCATTTTGGACAAATCAAACTAATAATCAGGAAAAAACGTAAATTTGTATGTGTCGCTAAAGATTTAAGTTTACTCAATTTAGTAATATCAATAATGCCTAGGAGTCAAAACTTTATTTGAATCTTCAAGATCGATGCAGGAGACCAGCAGACCTTCATGTTTAGCTCGAACATGAGCGTAGGTTTCACATGTTCTTTTACGCACGCTACCACAGTACGGACATGCGAACCTGGGTTTTTTTTGGCATGAAAATTTTTGATGTTGAATTAGATTGTCTGAACGGTTATACACGGCTGTGCAGTTCGGACAAGGAAATCTATCCATTGAAGTGTTACGAGAAAATTGTTTATTTGGAATGCGATTTCTTACAGCATCAAAATTGTATTGACTTATTTCTGAAAAAAATTGTATTTATGAAATAAATTCAATATTGTATGTACTTATTGATGATTTTATTATAATATTTACCTTCTGCATTTCGATAAACACTAAATTGATTGTGTGTCGATGGATTGTAATTCAAATTAGTTTCATTTAATGTAACATACTCGGTTGTGCATCCTGAAAGAAAATATCAGTGATTATTAATAAAGTCACTCAACACAAAATTAAAACAAACTACACGATTACAATAAACTTAAAATCAGCTTAATATTTTTTTAATATTCACAGCATTCATTTAATTTAATAAGATTTAAGGTTCGCAAGCATTCAAAAAACTTAAATGATCTGCAAAATTATTTGGAACTTTAAAGTTATGCTTAAATGTGAGTTAATAAAATATTAAAACAAGTGCCAACACTTTGCCAGGATTCTGCATCCGACTGGTTGAAAATTCCAAGCTTCGCTTCACTGCTTCCAAACGTTTGAAGCCACCCTGTGATGATGGTGATCCAATTAAAAAAAGTACTAGTTATTGAAAGAACAATTATAGAAATATAGCTTGAAAAGTAGTACGGTGCAAAAACATAAATCAATGTTTTTTGTGTACTTTGAATTGTAATGACAGTTTATGATTAAAATATTTTTTAATTAAAAAAAAAAAACTTAAAAAACAGACACATTTGTAGGCTTGTCCCGTTTATTAAAACTAAATAAATAAATAACAAAAATAAATATGGCTTGCAAAATTTTGAAGTTTATACATGGAGTTTAAAAGAAAAAAGTGTAAAAATAAGATATCAAACGGAAAAAAATCCACGGGAATCTAAATGCAAATGATTGACGGAATCCTATTACTTACATATCCGGATGAGGAATGTTCTGAAACCACGCGATTTATTTTGTTTTTTTCACGAATTTTGAAGGAAACATTTTTTTATTCTATGTTTTATGATTTTGACCATGTAAGATTTATATTTATTATAATATTGTTCTCCCGCGGGCGAGAAAGTTCGAGGGTTCGATTTGGCCTCCGAGAGGTTTGCGAACCGAGCCGAAGGCGAAGTTGCAACGAGTGTAATACCTATCTTTATGGTATTAATGTTTTTAAAAAGAAATGTTTATATTTCATTTTTATTATATTTATTTATTAGTTTCTTTATTATACATAAATTGTACGCAGTGTTTGCGAGCAGAAGTGTGACGGCAGACTGTCGCCTGCGAGCAATTACACTCGTTTATATTACTTACTGTCCCATTGTTTAATAATAATCAATAATTCAATATAGATATACAAACGATTAATTCGAGTTATGTTACACCCCCATTATCCAGCTTAGAAAATTTTTCAGAGTGAAAAATTTTTGTTTATCATTTTTTTTAAAATTCATCAGACAGTTTTTTCCGAAATATTATTTTAGGATTTTTAGGTATATTCTCACTTCCTTGATTTCCAGAATTATAAGAAGCTATATACACTGGACTATTTGGGTTGTGTACCACATTTACATTTCTTTTATAACTTATTTTACAACAACATATTTTCCGATAAATTTTTCCAACTATATTATATAGAAAATTAAAGCCTCTACAATTATGAATAATGAATAAAATTAATCCTATCAAAGTTATTTGTCCTACAGTACTTAAATAATTTAATATCTTTTGTGTTAAAGTCGTAGTGCGTTCTGTAAATTTAAATTGATTTATCTTACTTTGGATTTCCTCCAACTCTACTAATTTCTCATGCAAATTATTTTCCAAACCATAAAAATTTATTTTATCTAAATATTCCCTTTCAATGTCTATTGTATTATTTAAATATATATATTCTACCTTAGTTTCTATTTCTCTTGTATTAAATGCAGTTAACTTTATTTTATCTGACATAAATATACAAGTAGGATCACTTACTTGGAGTAATGTATCGGTATCAATTTTCTAAAAAGTATGACTATTTTTACAAAATACATTAAAATTTATTTCCTCTTTGGGTAAAATTATCAAATTATTTTCCTCCCCACTCATTCTTGTAATATAATTACCGTGATACTGATATAGAACTCTTTCACATTTATTTATTTTTGACTGAAATATTAATTGTGTATAACAATTTTTCTCTAAAAGTAAATTTGTAATATGATTCTTATTTTCACAAAATTTTATTTTTGGTTTATATTCAATACAACAACGGCTTGGATATGTATAATACATCTTATCTTTCGATATATATATTATTTTCTGTTCAATAAAAATTTTACTAAAAGAAGTTTTACTTTCTCTATGTGGTAATACTTCAAAATTCATTATATCGTAAGGGGTCTTTTCAGGAATAGGTGTTATTATAATAAAAACTAACTTATCATTTTCTATATATACTATAGAGGAGGATACTTTAATTAGATCATCGTAATGATCTTTATCAATTTTTATAAATGAATCTATCGTCTCATTTTTACCAATCTCCCTCAAAGCTTTCAAAAAAGTATCTAGTAAAACTAATGTTGGTAATACTACTCCTAACTTTGCAAAAGCAATTGCATTATGTATTGTCTCTACTCTTTCTTTATATTCAAATAGTGCAAATTGAAAATTTTGCAGTGATATCATTAACATTTTATCAACTTCTAATTTAAATATCTACTTACATTATTACTCCAACTTTCTAATTCTTTAATATTTTTCTCATAATTCATTAAATGAATCGATGAACTATTAATATTTTCAGCAACTAATGCAGTTTGCTTTTGCAATAATTTTAAAAGATAATTTTCTTCTTTATGCATTAAATCTATTTCTTTATTATAATATTCAGCATCGGCACTATCCATTGTACCAAACAAATATTTAGAACCTTTTCCTACTAAATTTAACAAACCTCTTTTTCTTCTATTTTTTCTAATTGGTACGTCTACTTATAGTTTCAATTAGACCCTGTAAATTACATTTTGTATTTGGCTTATTACATATATTCTTCATTTTTCCAAGCTGTGATTTCAAGTTTTGACCTTGGTTGTAGATTTTGTTGAGATCAGTTGTATGAATTACTTTCCACTTCTCAGAGTAAAGATGTACTTCTCCCGAAAAGGTCGTTGCGACATCTGGTATTTCATCTATTATCTTATAAATTTCCGTATTGTTGTCAAAAGCTTTTGTTTTATAATATACAAATTACCAAAAGTAGAATCTGAAACAAAAAATTGATTAGACTATTTCGCCATAAAAATGTTTAATTCGATTAAAATGTCTCATTATTTCTTTATTCTTCATCATAAAATATGCAGTATGTCCCTGTATTCTTCGTATAACATAGGGTTTTTCCGACCATTGATTATTTAAAATAATTAATACTGAATCTCCAACCTCATATGTCTTGCTTCCTGTTTGTCTTCTTTCCATAATCTTCTTATTTCTCTCCTTTGATTCCCTGTTGTTTTCATCTGCTTTTCTTCTTACTGCTGTCATTTGCCTCATTCTTTCTTCCTGCCGTTCCTCATAAGTTTCGTAATTCTTCTCCTCGAGTCCATATAATAATCTGGAAGGACTATAGCCAGTGCTGGAATGTATCATTGAATTATAATGATTAGCCGCCTTCAGTATTTTCAAATTCAAAGCTGGACTAGCTTTATCATCTTCTGTCTTTTCTATCTTTTTAATTGTTCTCACAAGTCTTCCGCATGCACCGTTGGATTCTGGATGATATGATGAAATTTTAATTTTGTAGATTCCATATTTTTCTACAATTTTTGTTAACAATTCTGATTTAAATATAGACTCATTATCGGTTATTAAATTCTGCGGAATTGTCTGCTGAAGAATGAATTCTTCGAACACTTTGTAAGGATTTTTTCCTCTTGTTTCTTTTAACCATGCATATCTAGAAAATACGTCTTCCAAAAGTAAGTAATTTCTTTGTTCAAGCATTAAATAATTTATCGCTATTGTCTCAAATGGTTGAGTTGGCGGTTCTATATTCATGCCTGGAGTATTATATTTTCTAGAGTTATCTTTCAGCCTCTTACATACCTGACATATCTTAATATATTGTTCCACATCACTAGGTAAGTTCTCCCACACGTACTGTCGGCGGAGTTGCATAACAATCTTCTTTGAAGCTTGATGTCCATGCTCGTGAGCCCTTGCTATTAAGTTCTTTCTTGTATTTAAATCTTCTATATAAATTGGATATTTTTGTCGTATATACAAAGTTCTTTCTGTCATCTTTGTATAAATATATGTACCAAGTAATAAATTTTCATGCTGATTATCTTGAACGTGGGTAAATTCAATGATGGTTTCATCATCTTCTATATCATCCAATAATGAGAACAGACTGATGATGTCACCAGGTTCACAATATGGTGCACCATTAATTCTTTTATCACCTCTTAATTTGTATTTTTCTATTTCTCTAGACTTTTCTTTTAGTCCAGCCTTCTTCCTTACCTCAAAGTGTATTTCAAAATTCTTCATGTCGGAGGCTTTTATAGTCATGGCGTTCTTACCTGCCTTTATGATTCTTTCAAAATCTCGCTTTGTCTTGTAGAAGAGTGTAAATTTATTAATATTTACCCATCGATCAATCTGCTCACCACTGGTTTTCTCAGTTACCAACCTTATTTTACTCAATCCCACATTTTCAAATTCATCACAAATTGTCACTTCTGGTTGTAATTTGGACTCATCTGTCGTTTCCTTCTCACAAGGTAAATTTTTTTCAGCTGCCTCTTTATCCACTGTCTCATCTATCCAACTTGAGTATTCTGATTCATCTGCTTCCATCTCGTTCATATAATCCAACAGTTCTTGGATTGGAGTATCATCCTCGTCTTCTGCAACGAATGCCCGAGAAAAAGCATCAGCGTTTTGATTTTTCTTACCTTTTTTATATTTTATCTCTGGGTGATAATCAGTTAATTTTTCTATAAATTTGAAACATCTTGAAGTTATGTCTGGGGATTGACTTTTTATTATTCCTTCCAACGGTTTATGATCTGTGTAAACTGTATATTTCCTTCCCCATAAGAAGGGTCTAAAAACTTTCGATCCCCATACTATTGCCAAAAATTCTTTCTTCATAGTTGAATATCTTCTTTCAGCTGCATTCAGTATCCTTGAAGCAAAAGCACACGGGTGTTCATCTCCTTTATTTTCAAGTTTTGATAATATACAACCAATACCTTCATTAGAGGCATCTGTATTTAAAATAAAGGGTTTTTTTATATCAGAATATTTCAATACTGGATCACTTGTTATTATTTCCTTCAGTTTCTTTATACATTTCAATTCTTTATCTGTGATTTCATATTTCTCATTTTTTCTTCTCATTTTATGAAGAGGGGCTGTTATTTCGCCACATTTTGGGATAAATTTTCCATAGTAATTTACCAATGCCAAAAATCTTTCCATCTCTTTCACGTCCTTGGGAACTGGAAAATTTTTCATCTTCTCAACGTGCTTCTCTTGAGGTTTTACACCTTCTGGTGTAATGAGATGCCCTAAATAGTCAAGTTCCGGCTTTATATATTCACACTTATCTGGCTGTAGAGATAATTTAGTTTCTCTCAGTCTTTGAAATATTATTTCCAAATTTCTCAAATGTTCTTCGTACGTAGAAGAGAATACTATGATGTCATCTAGGTATACGAAGCATATCTTTCCTATTAAGCCTCTCAATTTAAAATTCACCATCCGTTGAAAGGTTGCTGGTGCATTCTTCAGTCCAAAAGGCATTCTCAACCACTCCCAGTGTCCTTTGTGTGTACTGAAAGCCGTCTTTGGGATGTCTCTTGGTTTCATTGCCACCTGATGAAATCCATTAGCGCAGTCAAATACACTCATATATTTTGCCTTTCCCAATAAGCAAAGTATTTCCTCGATACAAGGAATAGGATAATTGTCTTGCTCGGTTTCACAATTAACCTTCCTGAAGTCAAAAACCGGCCTCCATTTTACTTCTCCAGAAGCATCCATCTTGTTTGGTACCAACAGCACATTTGCTGAGTAAGGTGACGAACTTGGCCGTATTAAACCTTTGCTCTCGAGTTCTCTAATATGAGCATCAATTTTTTCTTGTATATGAATAGGTTGCCTATAAATTTTTGAAGATATTGGCTTACCTGTTTTTAGTAGAATTTCATGTTCTACATCACTTACTACAGGCATTGGGTCACCTGGCAAATTGAATATATCATTATATTTCTTTATAATTTCCCACAAATCATTCTGTTCATCTTCAGATAAGTGAGATAATCTTGTTTTATTTTTCAACAGTTCAATGCGTCTTTCATCTTCAGACTTTTTCATTGTAAAAATTTTTGTTTCATTCTTACTTTCATACAAATTTCTCAATATCTATTTTCTTTTTTCTTGAGGTATATTATTGTCTAGAATTTCCGACACGAGGGACTCTTGCTTTCTTTCCTTTCTTCGAGTTTGCATGCATGGTGCCCCTAACTCATCATTCTCGTAATATTCATGACAATGTCTGACTTGTAAACACGGATTTTCTTATAAGAGTCGTTCATTAAATACAAAGTAGCCTCGACTCCTGTGTATAAAGCAGGGACACAGTTAGAGCCGAAAAACACATGAGTAACTGGTTTTGTATGTACTTTCAAATGTTTGACAGAATTTGGTTCTACTTCTGTAAGCAATTCTGTATTTAATTTAAAATCGTGTTTTTTCTTACTTATATCAGACAGAGTAATTATTTTATTTTTACAATCAATAAGGGCTCCATAATTTTCGAGCCAGTCCTTACCTAAAATTCCTTTATGTGTATTTAAAGGAAACTCATTCATAGCTACATGAAAAATATGCGACCTACCTAAAGTTTTTAATGTACATTCACCTATCACTTCCATCTATAATCTGGAATTTCCTTCTATCTCCCGGTGGTATTTTCTTTGGGTTGCAGTCTTCTAATTTTAATATTGAATTTTTTACAATTGATTCTGGCGCTCCTGTGTCGACCAGAAATTTGTTAACTCCTGTTGTTCCTTGGAGTTGGATGTAGAGGTCATAATATTTTCCTCCAGATCCGATGTAGTATCTTGCTGGTTCTCGTCGGTCATCAGAAATTTTCGTGGGGGCCCTTTGTCGATCTGTAGAATTCTTTGAAAATTTCGAAGCTGTGGATTTTTTCTCCAACATTCATTTTCGGTGTGATTCAATTTATTGCAAAATTTACACCTTTTTAATTCGTTTCTACTATAACTTACATAATTATTTTTAATTTCATTTTTATCATCTTGCTTATTATTATCGTCTCTGGGTTTACTCTTTGTATTATTTAATGGCTCACCTCTTCTTTGTGTTCGGCTTCGGATTACTTCGTCGTCGCGTAGTCTTTTATCAATAGCCCGTGCCTCCTGCATGGCGTGACGCAGAGAGTCAATTTTTATATTTAAAAGCCTTACCTCTAGCTCTGGTTTCAGTGATTGAATAAAGCGTCGGACATGGGAGTCCTCTTCGATGTACCGAATTCCAGCTCGATATTCAATCTTTATTTGCTCGATCGATTTTTGCACACGTCGATGTAGTTCTTCATATCTTTTTACATAATTATCTATAGATTCGTTCTGGCCCTGTCTAGTATTATTACGAATTTCCGATATTTGCTCGTATTTCAAATCGGCCTGCCCAAAACTAGCTCGCAACGCGTTAGCTAAATCTGAATAGCCAGCACCTTGTGTACTTTCCCCTATTCTTGCAGCCTCTCCTATTAATCTCGAAGCTATTACTTTTCTTAACAGAGCCTTTCTTTCGGCTTCATTTTCTAGCTAGTCCCGTGCATTTCTTAATTGAACGAGAAAATACTCAACGTTCGAACTACCATCGAAAACTCTAATTTCATTCAATAATTCTCTAACTAACCGATGAGAATCTGTGGAAATCGTCGTTGGTGGCGGCGACGCCGTTGGCTCAATTTTTTCTCCCTTTAAAGAATTTATTTCAGCCTGTAAAGATGATACCGCCTGCTGCATTACTCTTAATTGTTCTAAAAGTATCTCTTCCGTCTGAGTTTGTGGTACGATTGTTTGCTGCTCGCGACTCATTTTTTTATCTCTAATTATTTCTATCAAAGGTTCATGTATACCGTCTACCTCGTAAAATCTATCAATCTCTTCGTCGGATTGTAAATTTGAATTAGAATCTGTGTCTGAGCCTGTGCTTTTATTCATAAGGTAAGTGTATAGTTTTAACTAACCTTAATCAGCATTTTTCGTTGAACTGCTTTGAATTGTCCTATCCGGAGTACGTTGTCCTTTAACTTAAGGAGGCGATTTATCACCGAACAGTGTTCACAGTCCTTATTCACAAATTTGATGCACAAAACATCAAACACAACCGATTTTCACTTTTCGGCCACGCACGTTGGGCGCGAATATGTAATACCTATCTTTATGGTATTTATGTTTTTAAAAAGAAATGTTTATATTTCACTTTTATTATCTTTATTTATTAGTTTCTTTATTATATATAAATTGTACGCAGTGTTTGCGAGCAGAAGTGTGACGGCAGACTGTCGCCTGCGAGCAATTACACTCGTTTATATTACTTACTGTCCCATTGTTTAATAATAATCAATAATTCAATATAGATATACAAACGATTAATTTGAGTTATGTTACACGAGGTAACCAAAGAACCACTCTGACCTAAGAGATGGATACTATCTTTTTACCGATGAACCGAAAACAAAGGGACGATGGTCCGAATTTGAGGTTAGGAGACGGAAAAAGCATTTTTCAGTTTATTTTTATCTTCTACCACGAATTTTTCGAAAATTGTTTGAAAACCTAAACAAGTGACACATTTGTCGTAGCCATCTTTTTGTAAGTTTTTACTTTACAGGGCTATATTAAAAAGTCCATAACTCTGGTTTTTATCATAATTTTCATAATAAATTATACATTGTTGAAAAACTCTTATGCCAGCTCTAATTTGGCATCATTCAAAAATTCTTCCTTATTTTTTCAAAAAGACACCTACTTGTTCTCAAAATGTTTCACTCTGGCGTACCTTAAAAATCAGTTTTCCAATATTTAAAGAGGTTTAGATAGCCGGTGACTAAGTAAAATGTACATTGTTCAAAAGTACACAGTATAAGAGACTTTCAGAATTTTTTCTGCAAATTCTTTTATGGTGCTTTTCGAGATTAAAATAATCATTAAAAATGGGTTTTTGCATTTTTTCGGCGTTTAGAGGGTTTAGGTCGGTTGAAGGATAATTTTTGTAGATTCAGCAAAAGTTTTTACCAAGCAGGTATAATTTAAACTATAAAAAATATCAAATGTCGATTTCCAACTGAACAAACATATTTTTTCTATTATAAATTCTTTATTCAGATGAAAAATCTTAGATCACGAAAAAAATATTTTAAGACTATCCAAGAAATCGACCTGATACATTGTTCTCAACCAGTAATGTTTCCCCTTTTGTGTGTATTGCTTTTTTTTTATTTTCACTATAATCAGTTGTACGAGTAAATGAGCAATTTAACAAATAAAAAAGTTTTATTAAACTTGAACTCTCATAGTTCATTGTATGATAACACTTCTTTTTTTTTGGTCTGAGATTCATAAAAAATTTTTTGGGTTTCCATTTAGGTCACCTATTTTTATCTATTTTCATAATCATTTCATACACATAAGTTAATTTGAAACTGTTTGAACATAGTACTGTTATTTAACAATTTTTTATTTATCGAAATTTACACTTTATAAATCTTATAGATTATTATAATTATTTCATCCCTGCGAGAAAACATTAGCAGATTTTACTCAGATATGGGAAGATTCAACTGAAATTGGCTACTTTCTAGCGAGTAATTATTGAAATTTCTCGAAGGGATCTATCATTACAATTATAATTTTTCTTTTTAATTCTTTGAATTATCTTTGTGACAGTAGGGATCTCGCACATTATACACTTCACGCCATATCTTTTTCTTAAACCTCACATTTTTTTTTAAAAAGGAGTATTCACAAAAACTTGAATCTTTTAGTTCGTGAAAGTTCAATCATTTTTTATGATTGAATTCACTTATTACTTGATCTTTGGAAATTATCTGGGAATGTAGTACCAATTAATTCAAAAATTTTTCTGTACATTTATAACATAATGTTTAGTATAGCTTACACAGATATTACGGTCAAGGAAACAAATAAATTTTGAAATTAAGTTAATGCTATTTTTGTTCTCAAGCATGAAAAACATATAATTTGGCAAGAGCTTAAGAGTAAAATATTTACTAATACAAATCATTTGTGTGGTTAATCCGATTTAAGGTGTTAATAACCAAAAAAATTAATAAACAGTGTTGATTAATTAATTAAAATTAATGAGCTATTTATTATAATATTAAATGTGCACTCTGTATATTAATCATTTCATTTAAACGATGCCATTTGTGCAAGCAACATTTATATATAATGTTGTGAAATAAGCTTCCGTGCAACATCTTATAAAAAAAATGGACAATGCGCAAGATTATTCTGTACATAAATATTTACAATAGTTTTTACGCAACTACTAACTACTAACTATTAATAATAATTGTTGAACAAATTTTAACAACCAAAAAGAAATATTTAAACAGGTATCTAAAGTTCAAATTGAATAGTATTCAACATTGTCAAAAAATAGATATATTAAGGATATTCTATGGTTTCGTGTGAGTTGCAGCGCCCAAAAACACGTTTTTATTTTCAAATCGTCAGTGCTTCGGTCCCAATTAATTAAATGTCTTAAAAATTTGACACAATGTTTTTAATCATCTCTATATTCATTTAGAATTTATCTAAAGTTATACATTTTTTTTTTTTTAACTAGGAAAAATTCTGAAAACTAAACTATTTTTTAATTAACAAAACTCTGTAACGAAAATTTTTTTTTTCATTTTGAAATAAGTATAAAGGCCTCGAAATAATGTATATAAATTTTGATATCTAAATATGCAGTAATAAAAAAGTTAGATCGATTCTTGTTCTGACGTGTATGAGATTATGAGTAAAGGAATTTCACCACTCAGCGTACTTTTTTTGTTGTTATCTTTTGAAAATGGTCGGTGAAGTGGTATTAAAAAAAATTAATTTTTTTTAAACTCTTGTGTACAATTCCACTTAAATATTTTTACGTTTTCATCATTTTTAAAAGAATGACTCACAATATAAGAAAAAAAAAATTTTTATTCCCATTAAAACACGTGTTAAATTATAAAAATTATAAATTTAAGAAAAACCAAATCGTTAAAAATAGAAAAAAATCTAAGAATTATTTTAGTACAAATTTCAAGTTGATTGAATCAACAAAATTGACACAATGGCCGCATTTTTTCGAAAACATAAAACATTCTTAATAAACTTTTTAATTACAAAAATAAAAAGATGCCTATGTATGTACACTTCAAAAATATTGATTTATTGGATTTTTCGCATCCATTCTAGACTAGAGTTTTTGGTTCTTAAAGTTTACTAATAGTGAGGAACTCCACAGATTGTTCTGCTCGCCAACCTCTCAATTTCCACATGGGATTTGCATGATCTATTAAATAATTCTTTAGTAATTATTTATAATCATAATCAGCCAGTGAAATTTTTTTTTTTTTTTTTTTGTGATTGTTTTAAATTTTTTAAGTTTTTAATTCAAATTCGTGCTATATAGTTTTGTGGTTCTGACTACTAAGTTTAAAAGATTTTTTCATTTATTTTAGCTCCAAAGTTAAAATGAGTGCTCATCAATCTTTCTACAGAACCAGTAAACAGCTAATAGCAAGAGACGCCTCTATTATTAAATAATTTTAGGCAGTTTTGATCAGCATTTTTCTTGATTGAATCGAGAAATTTTTCAGAAATTTCCGGGTAGAATGTGCAATTACTTACTCGATAAAAAAAAATCTGTGACATTCAATATTAATGGTAAAAAAATTGTATTAAATTTGCTAAAAATAAATTTAATTCGATTTTAAACTCCCATTGTTCATGGCATCCTATTACCCATCAAGACATCGATGACAAAAATTTCTTTTCCTGGGTGCAACCTCCTAATATGTGTTCTTACGTTTGGGGAATGTTTAGTACAGTAGCTACAATAGTTACATTTAAACCTTGGCTCATGACCACACTGAAATTTTAGATGGTGTCGCAGATTATCCTTACGCGTAAATGTTGTTGTGCAACGAGGACACAGGAATCGACCACTTTGGCCCTTGGGCGCAGAGCCACCTATGGCGTGGAGTCGTTCAGATTGATGTGGTTCGAAGTAGAACATTTCTGGAACACATTGTCAGGCTCGTTAAAAAAAGTTGACGAAAAACAATAAGTTTTTTTTTTACTCTTTCAGACAGTTTTACGTGCATTATAATTAGTGGGATGGTAAAGGGTTTAGTTGAAAAAGCTTTGCTTGAAACTCAAATGTTATTGAAATATGTATTTTTTATTTACAATAATTTACATTATTTTTCAATTTAAAAAGAATTTCTTTTTAATTCTTAATATATGTATTACTTTATTTTGTAATTGAACACCTCGTTTTGCTTAGATTAGTTGTGCACAACGCTTCCCAAAACCAAAAGGGAATTCTTTTCAAGAGTTTATTACAAGTGTTAATTAAAACCCAAAGTTGTACATTAGTATTACATCTATGAGCAGAATATTAATTACTGATATTATTATCAAGAAAAAATTCAATTTAAAGTAAATTCTAAACTTTTTTAAAAGTTATATGGTTATATTTATTATAATGACGTACCAAAATCCTAACAGGTCTATGCAGTCTATTGAAAATACATTGTAATGAAAGACACACAATAAGATACATGCAATAATATAAAGGTTGTGTCTCGGTACCATCGCCGTGTACCGTTTCACGGTGCACGGTGCATGGCGCACGGTGCACGGGCGCTATAGCTAATGAGCTTTTATGTACACGGTACACGGTGCACTGTGTACGGAGGAGCTTTTTGGTGCACGGTGCACGGCAGAAAGCAGGGAAAAGTTTTTGTTTTGCTATTGTTTCGTACACGGTGCACCGTACACCACGTACGGTTCAAAAAATGTTTTTTTTATATCTTTGCGTACACCGTACACCAGACACCGTATACTGTTCGGTACACGGTACACGATGCACCGTGCACGGATGAAAATATTTTTTATAACTTTACGTACACCGTACACCAGACAACGCGCGCTGTTCGGTACACGGTACACGGTGCACCACGTACGCTGCAAGGTTGAAAAAAAGTTTTGGCGTACACCAGACACCGCACACTTTTCGGTACACGGTACACGATGCACCGTGCACGGATGAAAATATTTTAAATACACGGTACATGATTGAAAAAAATGTTTTGTGTACACCAGACACCGCGCACTGTTCGGTACACACTACATGGTGCACCACGGTGTCAGGTTACTCAGTAGCAGTCTAATGCTTTAAGAAGTCATAGGGATTTACCGCAGTTGATTAAAAAAAATTATAGGGATTCAAGCACGGTGCGCGGCATCTGGTGTACACAAAACATTTTTTTCAACCATGTACCGTGTACTAAGCAGTGCGCGTTGTTGTTGTACGGTGCAAGCAAAGATATAAAAATTATTTTCACCCATGCACGGTGCATCGTGTACCGTGTACCGAACAGTGTGTGGTGTCTGGTGTAGTCCAAAACATTTTTTCAGCCTTGCACCACACGTGGTGCACCGTGTGCCGTGTACTGAACAGCGCGTTGTCTGGTGTACGGTGTACGCAAAGATATAAGAAATTTTTTTACTCGTGCATGGTGCATTGTGTACCATGTACCGAACAGCACGCGTTGTCTGGTGTACGGTGTACGCAAAGTTATAAAAAATATTTTCAATCGTGCACGGTGCATCGTGTACCGTGTACCAAACAGCGCGCGTTTTCTGGTGTACGGTGCACGTAAAGTTATAAATATTATATTATTCCCGCAGGCGAGATGGTTCGATTTGGCCTCCGAGAGGTTTGCGACCCGAGCCGAAGGCGAGGGTTGCAACGAGGAGGCTAAATCGAACCCTCGAGCCTAAGGGAAATATACTATTTTTCGTCCTTCTAACCGAAAACAAGGGGCGAAGTTCCGATTTTGAGGTTAGAGGGACGAAAAAATATTTTCATCCATGCACGGTGCATCGTGTACCGTGTACCAAACAGCGCGCGTTTTCTGGTGTACGGTGTACGTAAAGTTATAAAAAATATTTTCATCCATGCACGGTGCATCGTGTACCGTGTACCAAACGGTGTGCGGTATTTGGTGTACGCCAAAACATTTTTTCAACCTTGCACCGCACTTGGTGCACCGTGTACCGTGCATGGTGCGTTGTCTGGTGTACGGTGTACGCAAAGATATAAAAAATATTTTCACCTGTTCACGGTGCATCGTGTACCGTATACCGAACAGTATACGGTGTCTGGTGTACGGTGTACGCAAAGATATAAAAAAAGAAAGTGTCTAGGTACAATCGCCGTGTACCGTATGTATATTCAGTGCACGGTGCACGGTAGAAATAATAATAACAATGTCACAGTCGAACATATCGTAAAAAAACGTATAATCAATACGAAATCGTCCATCAACTTCAGTGTTCTTTTTGCAGTCGAAGGCAATCACTTAGAATCAAATTCAGAAGCTGATAAATATTTAAATTCAGACCAAAGCTCAGAAGATACGGGCGTCCTGGGGTGGTGAAAAGAAAACCAAGATACTTATCCAATAGTCAGTAGAATGCCAAGAGATATTTTATGTATTCCTGCTACATCAGTGCCGGTGGAAAGATTTTTTTCCGAAGCAGCGCACTTAGTTACTGACACAAGATCCTCATTGCAAGATGATTAAATTCAAGCTCTTGTTTGTATTAATATGTGGATAAAATCTTCTCTTAAGGATAAAATATAAATTAATAACTTAATATTAGATCACTTAATTTAAAAAAATTTTTTTTCATACTTAAATAAATTGTATTTTTCTGTTGACTCTAAAATTCTTCAAAAGCAGTTTTTTTCCTCGATTCTTGAATATCGATAAATTTCTCGACGATATCCAGACGACGTCGAGACGATAACCGATAACGATTAAATTAATTGTCGGCGATACGATATTGATCTATTTATGTCGATACGATATCGATGTTTTTCAAAATATCGATATCGTATCGTATCAGCAAGCCCTAACTGAGCCTCTGAGGGATTCTTTTTTTATTCTCTCTTGGTGTGTATTCTACTTTTCGTCATACCTTAGGCAGAAAGTAGCAATTTCCAAAACCGCACAGGGAGGAAAGTTGCTAATTTCAGCCAAGTTATGATGAAAATTTTTTTTCATCCCCGTTTATCAACCAATCGTTTTCACTTCTATTAGCGCAGGCTGAAATCATAAATAAAGTGATTTAAAGACATTTTAGTCGCCGAAAGGACCCCTGTTGTAACGATTTGAACAAGAGGATTGATGATTCTTGCGAGGATTATTGTGATCGCATAAGAGCTTATACATAATTCTAATGTTAATATGATAATAAGTCGATCCAGCATTCAAAAATTAAAAATTGGAGCTGCAACCATCCATTTCCGAAAAGAAGTCGCTCAAAAATTCATAATCTAAATCCAAAAATCAAGTAATGATGCAAAACACAAATTGTGTGTGAAGTGATACATCCAAATTTTAATAGATTATCTCGGACAGCAAATAGTTGTGTATTATATTTTATACAGCAGATTAATACTCTATAATATGGTACTTAAAAATAATTTTTATAGCTTTTTTTCATCCGCTTTATATGACTTAAATTTAGGTTGTGTCTAGGTACCATCGCCGTGTACCGTTGCACGGTGCACGGTGCACGGGCGCTATACAAAATGAGCTTTTATGTACACGGTACACGGTGCACCGTGTACGGAGGAGCTTTTTGGTGCACGGTGCACGGCGGAAAGCAGGGAAAAGTTTTGGTTTTGCTATTGTTTCGTACACGGTGCACCGTACACCACGTACGGTTCAAAAAATGTTTTTTTTATATCATTGCGGACACCAGACACCGTATACTGTTCGGTACACGGTACACGATGCACCGTGCACGGGTGAAAATATTTTTTATATCTTTGCGTACACCGTACACCAGACAACGCGCCATGCTCGGTACACGGTACACGGTACACCACGCACGGTGCAAGGTTGAAAAAATGTTTTGGCGTACACCAGACACCGCACATTGTTCGGTACACGGTACCCGATACACGGTATTTCGCTCGGAATTTCGGATTTGACTTTGTATACTCTGGACTCCGAGTCTTAGCCCAGCAATTGATCTCACAAAGTCATAGGAATTAAATGCAGCAATTCTTGGTAGTCAAAGTTGGACGTTGTTAAAGCAAGTTTCGAATACAGGGCTACCGGATTCCAAGTCACGCGCTCTATTCAATGAACCCTACTGGACCTCTTATAATCTTTAAATTAATCTTATAGGCCTAATCTTTATAATCTTTTACCCCTTTCAAGAAGTCGTCTCCGATCAGTTTTTTCGACCTGGTGCACTTCGACCACGGATGCTTGTGTGTATGATACAGGTAGGGTATAGTAGACATATAGTATCAGGGGCGCGACGACTCCTTCCAGCTAGGGGTTGATTTAAGGTCCGACCCCCCAAAATTGACGTCTAAGAAAAAAAATTAAAAAAAAAAAAAAAAAAAGTTGAGTAAATAGACTGGTTGATTATCCCCCAAGCTCTAAACCCCCCAATGCCCTGGGCGGCTGAGTTCAATAAATTAATTGATGAGCTATCCCCCAAGCTCTAAACCCCCAAATACCCTGGGCGCCCGAGTTCGACAAAAAAACTTATCGGCTGTCCCCCAAGCTGTAAACCCCCAAGTACCCTGGGCGTCGAGTTCAATAAATAAACTGATCAGCTATCCCCCAAATACCCTGGGCGTCGAGTTCAATATATAAACTGATCAGCTATCTCCCTAGCTCTAAACTCTCAAAACTCTGGGCATCGAGTTCAATAAATAAACCGATCAGCCCGTCTGGGCTTATTCAAATATAGATAAATACATGCCCAAAATGAGCAACCCTTATAGACATACCAGTACAAAAAACCTATTACGGTTCGATTTATGGAGCAAAAATTTCAAATTAACTTTATTTGAGTATAGACCTTATTAGAGTCATTAGATTCAAATTGAAGGTCAGATTCATAATCTGGACCCTCGAAAGCCAAAGAATAGAAATTTTCGAACAAATTTTGTTTGAAAAATTGTACTGGTATGTCTCGGGTTGCTCATTTTGGGTATGTATTCATCTATATTCGAATAAGCCCAGACATTTGAAAGACTTTTTTTGTTTTTTTCATCAGTAATATAGTTTTAGGTTTGTGTTTTAAAATATTTTTGATTAAAGTTATACTCTAAACAAAATTTAATCATTTACGTAATCATAATATCATAATATTTGATATTATTGAATAAATTTAGCTATGCGAGCGAACGAAGCGAGCGCGTGTTTTATGCAAGTTATATCATAAAGTTGTAAGTCTGAAATTTTTAACTCCAAAATGGCGTGGTTGATTAGGTAAACGATATAAGTTTTTACATATTGTTTAACTATTTGTTTGCAACATTATCAACAGTTTTTTTTTTTTTTTTTTAAATTATAAATTAAATGCTTCTAAGAATGAGACATATTTCGAGAAAAGTGTAAAAATTTTCGTTTGTTTCAACACTTTTTTATGGACTTGATATTCAAATATAAAGTACGCTTAGGGTTTAGAGCTTGGGAGATAGCTGATCAGTTTATTTATTGAACTCGACGTCCAGGGTTTTGGGGGCTTAGAACTTGGGGGATAGCTGATCAGTTTTTTCGTTGACCTGGGGCGCGCAGGGTTGGGGGGTTTAGAGCTTGAGGGATAGCTGATCGGTTTATTTATTGAACTCCACGCCCAGAGTTTTGAGGGTTTAGAGCTAGGGAGATAGCTGATCAGTTTATATATTGAACTCGACGCCCAGGGTATTTGGGGGATAGCTGATCAGTTTATTTATTGAACTCGACGCCCAGGGTATTTGGGGGCTTAGAGCTTGGGGGATAGCTCATCAGTTTATTTATTAAACTCAGCCGCCCAGGGCATTGGTGGGCTTAGAGCTTGGGGGATAATCAACCAGTCTATTTACTCAACTTTTTTTTTTTTTTTATTAATTTTTTTTTTTAGACGTCAATTTTGGGGGGGTCGGACCTTAAATCAACCCCTAGCTGGAAGGAGTCGTTGCGCCCCTGATACTACATGTCTACTATACCCTACCTGTATCATACACACAAGCATCCGTGGTCGAAGTACACCAGGTCGAAAAAACTGATCGGAGACGACTTCTTGAAAGGGGTAAAAGATTATAAAGATTAGGCCTGTAAGATTAATTTAAAGATTATAAGAGGTCCGGTAGGGTTCACTGAATAGAGCGCGTGACTTGTAATCCGGTAGCCCTGTATTCGAAACTCGGTTTAACAACGTCCAACTTTGACTTCCAAGAATTGCTGCGTTTAATTCCTATGACTTTGTGAGATCAATTGCTGGACAAAGACTCGGAGTCCAGAGTATACAAAGTCAAATCCGAAATTCTGAGCGAAATCCAAGCTGTTATAGTCTTTAGACTCTGATTTCTCGACTCTCGAGTATACAACGAAGAATACAGAGTCCGAACCTTGACTCGGAGCTTAAAAATAAGAATACAAACTTATACAGCTCAAAGAACTTGGATTTCTGGATTCCTCGATCTCGGAATTTCAGACTCGAGAGCCCAACGACTATACGGTAAAAAAATCGGCTGCTAGTAGACTTGCAGTTGTTCTCTTAAAACCCACGTGCATGGGGCAGCTGCTGTCTTGCAATTGAGACGCATACTCCACGTAGGGTATTCGACGTGCTTGAATCCCTATAATTTTTTTGAATTAACTGCAGTAAACCCCTATGACTTCTTAAAGCATTAGACTGATATTGAGTAACCTGACATCGTAATGTGGGTTAAACTAAGTACCGAACAATGTGCGGTGTCTGGGGTACGCCAAAACATTTTTTCTACCGTGTCCCGTACGTGGTGAACCATGTAGTGTGTACCGAACAGAGCACGGTGTCTGGTGTACACAAAACGTTTTTTTCAACCGTGTACCGTGTACCAAGCAGTGCGCGTTGTTGGCGTACGGTGCAAGCAAAGATATAAAAATTATTTTCACCCATGCACGGTGCATCGTGTACCGTGTACCGAACAGTGTGTGGTGTCTGGTGTACGCCAAAACATTTTTTCAATCTTGCACCGTACGTGGTGCACCGTGTACCGTGTACCGAGCAGTGCGCGTTGTCTGGTGTACGGTGTACGCAAAGTTATAAAAAATATTTTCATCCGTGCACGGTGCATTGTGTACCGTGTACCGAACCGTGTGCGTTGTCTGGTGTACGGTGTAAGGAAAGATATAAAAAATTTTTTTACTCGTGCACGGTGCATCGTGTACCGTGTACCGAACACTGTGCGGTGTCTGGTGTACGCCAAAACATTTTTTCAACCTTGCACCGTACGTGGTGCACCGTGTACCGTGTACCGAGCAGTGCGGGTTGTCTGGTGTACGGTGTACGCAAAGTTATAAAAAATATTTTCACCCGTGCACGGTGCATCGTGTACCGTGTACCGAACGGTGTGCGGTGTCTGGTGTACGGTGTACACAAAGTTATAAAAAATATTTTCAATCGTGCACGGTGCATCGTGTACCGTGTACCGAACAGTGTGCGTTGTCTGGTGTACGTAAAGTTATAAAAAATATTTTCATCCATGCACGGTGCATCGTGTACCGTGTACCGAACGGTGTGCGGTGTCTGGTGTACGCCAAAACATTTTTTCAACCTTGCACCGTGCGTGGTGTACCGTGTACCGTGTACCGAGCATGGCGCGTTGTCTGGTGTACGGTGTACGCAAAGTTATAAAAAATATTTTCACCCGTGCACGGTGCATTGTGTACCGTGTACCGAACCGTGTGCGTTGTCTGGTGTACGGTGTAAGGAAAGATATAAAAAATTTTTTTACTCGTGCACGGTGCATTGTGTACCGTGTACCGAACACTGTGCGGTGTCTGGTGTACGCCAAAACATTTTTTCAACCTTGCATCGTACGTGGTGCACCGTGTACCGTGTACCGAGCAGTGCGGGTTGTCTGGTGTACGGTGTACGCAAAGTTATAAAAAATATTTTCACCCGTGCACGGTGCATCGTGTACCGTGCACCGAACGGTGTGCGGTGTCTGGTGTACGGTGTACGCAAAGATATAAAAAATATTTTCACCCGTGCACGGTGCATCGTGTACCGTGTACCGAACAGTATACGGTGTCTGGTGTACGGTATATGCAATGATATAAAAAAAACATTTTTTGAACCGTACGTGGTGTACGGTGCACCGTGTACGAAACAATAGCAAAACAAAAACTTTTCCCTGCTTTCCGCCGTGCACCGTGCACCAAAAAGCTCTTCCGTACACGGTGCACCGTGTACCGTGTACATAAAAGCTCATTTGGTATAGCGCCCGTGTACCGTGCGCCGTGCACTGTGCACCGTGCAACGGTACACGGCGATGGTACCTAGACACAACCTTAAAAAAAATATACGGTAACGGACTCCAATTTTGTGAGGACCCAAATTATGCGATTTTTTAAAGTCGACGATTAAATCGTCGCTTTAGTGTAGAAAGACAACATCTCAGGATCTAGGGTTAGAAACGTGTCATCTCAAGATTTGGCGTTAGAAACGTAACGGAAAATAAATTCGATAAAAGATTTTTAAACATATAATTTAAACGTTTTCTTTTTTTAAGATACAGGGGCCTGATCACGTAACGTATCATTTTTGTTGTATCCTATGCCAACTAATTTTGTCAGTCATATCCTATGCCTTCAAATTTTTTGGTCGTATCCTTTAAGGTTATTTTAACTATAACGTCACAAGAGCAGTTTGCATAGACTGCAGTGGTACGTCATGAGATCCGATTGCTTGAAACAACTATAATAATTACAATAATAATAATAATAATAATTACAATAATAATAATAATAATAATAATAATAATAATAATAATAATGATATAGTAACTTGTATTGTTGTATTTCAACTACTCTGTACTCATAGTTAAAATAACTTCACAGGATACGACCAAAATAATTCGTTCGCGGATACGATCGAAAAAATTCATAGGCATAGGATACGACCGACATGATACGTTACGTGATCAGGTCCCAGGCGTATTAACTGCTAGTACACAGCCATACTTGTTAGCTGAATGCTCATTTTAATAGTTTTAATAGTTTTATTCAAGTTACATATAATAAATTAATATTTTATTTATTGGAAAAATGTAAAGTATATTTTTTTATTTGAAGGTATTTTACTTCATTTCAGATTCTTTTTTAAAACCGAAAACTTTTTTCCAGTTTCATAGGCTCTTCAGACAGATTATTGGTCTCACTCTTTTATACAAATTTAAAAAAGCATATAAAAATGAAGTTGAATGCGACGCAGAAAAATAAAAAAAGTATGAATTTTAGTGCAGTTTCAAATTCACTTTAATGGCTGAGGTATGAAATATTACTTAAATTGATTAATTAAATAAATAACTATGTAAATAAACCTCTGAAAAAATGTAACTGTATAAAAATTATAATAATAGAAGACTGTAAACTTATAGTTTATAAATTATGGTTACCAGTAGTTGTAAATAAACTCCTTTCAAACTTGATAAAAATGTGTATTTCAATTTTCTTCCTTACAGGAAAAAATTCACAAAATCCAACCATTCATGACATTCAAACATCTAAGAATTACAAAAAAAATAATACAAATATAATTATTTCATAAGTCAGTAAACTTATCTTAACCCTTAAAGTACACACCCAAATCCAGAACTGCCACACTGACAGTTATGTGGGGTATTTTACACCCCGTGTGTACTTTAAGGGTTAAGAAAAAAAATAATTTATAAGTATTTTTTTTTTTTTTTAAGTATTTACATATGCACAAAACCTATTCATATATATCGCTTAGTATGTTTGTGTGTACAAGTTTGTTTTTTAATAACTCTCGAACTAGTGCATTTTTTTCATGCTGTTCTCACGATTATCTTCCCATTTTACAACAAAATTAGCATAGGCTATATAAGAATTGGGAAAAAATTCATAACGTTACTAAAATTTGAAAATTTTGCAAATTAAATTTTAATTAATTTTTTTAATTTCTTCAGAAATAACATAGGCTATGTAAGAGTTGGTTAAAAAATTGATAGAGCTAACAAAATTTGAAAAAATTTATTTCGAAAAATAAATTTTTTTTCATGGAGTTTGTGTAGTTATTTTTTTTTTTTTTTTTTTTTTTTCTCCAAAAGAAACTGGCTACATGAGAGTTAATTCATCTAAAAATATTATCATAAAATATTTTTTTTAATAATTTTTTATTGCTCATGAACAAATGTATAATTTATAATTGTCTTTTTATTTATTATAATTAGTTTCATATGAATTAAATTCATAAAATTTAAAAAATGCTGAAATATGATACACAAACAATTATTTGAAAAAATTTGAATTTACATACAGATATTACATTAATATTTTACTCAAGGGAAAAAATAGGACTATAAAATTAAAAAAATTAGTTTGTGTTTGATACAAAACATTACTTAAAATTGTTTTACGTTTTCTTTTGATTTAAATGAATTAACGAAACTTCCATCAAGTGGTAACAACTTAACCTAAGAACCAAAGCAAAGCCATAAAAAGTTTGGCTGTATTATTTTTCTATTTTCAAATAGCTCATGATAAATACAAGTTCTTTCATGAAATTTTAGTCTTTTATTTTGATTTAAAATATAAGCTGGCAGTATGAGTTCTTCTTAATAAATTGATAAAATTTATAAAATAATCAAAAAGTTTACTAATTTTTTGATTTTTAGTAACTTACGAAAAATATGCACGCTATTTATGCAGTTCAAATTAGTTTATTGAATTTTGAATGATTGATTAGTCCATTGGAGCATCATCTCCACATCTCCACCAGGGCGATTTGGAGATATCGAGGGTGTAGCGAAGTAGTACAGCCCAACAGTCTCCAAAAAGCCCTGTAAAATTTTTAATACAAATTTTTTTTTCAAAATAAAATTTTCAATAAATCAGACTCAATTACTCAAGATTAAAAACATCTAGATTATGTTTATTAGAGAAATTTTTAATTGGATTATCAACGAAACGCATTTTTTTTCAAATAAACCTGTATTTATACATTATATATAAAAATCGCAGTCGAAGACGCGGGTTTCCGCTAGTTTCTTATCAAACTTCAATTGTCAGTTTTTATTTTTAGAAAACTTTAAATTAGTTAAGCTGAAAATTCGAGATTGGCATGACATATTATTTAAATCTAAGAACAATGAATTTTTTCATGATCTCGCAAATGATGTCGGTGCTTAAACCTCTTCAAACAATGGCAGCATTGAAATCTGGGCAAAATTCCGCACTCAAGTCTAATGTGTCGTCCCAGTGAACATTTTTGCGCGTATCGTCGTCCACAACGTTGACAAACATGCATCATTCCGGACGCATCGTCAATACCATTGAATTCAGGTAACCAAACTGAAAAAAATAAAATGTAAATGATTAAAAAATCTTTGTTGAGAAACAACTACCTATTTGTGGATATTAAAAAAAAAAAGTATTTAACATTTTTTACATTTGCAATTTGCAAACAATTTTTTTTTTTTTTTTTTATATATTGGTGGTTTTCTACTAAATGCACGACAACAGAGAATTAGTTCAAATTTTCTGAAGATGTTTATTGGATATTATTAAACATTTTTACGAAGTCTGATCAAAATTGACTGTTTGCATTTTTTCCATTACGCATATGGCCACCGCGCTGAGAAAGTGTAATAAATTATTGATATTAGTCTTCCAACAATCGAGATCCTGTTGAAAAATCACAGACTTATGTTTTTGTTATCGAAAAATTAATCGAATGAAACTGTAAAAAACTGACTTTCTAGAAACTTTGTAACAATTGTACAAAAATAATTTTAAGGCGAATACTCTTTGAAACTGCGATATCAATTGAAGAGGTAAAACGTTGAATCAAATTTTTTGATGTTCAATAAGATGTTTAAAAAATTTAAATAAAATGTTTCGATTAAAAAGTAAAAATTAAATTTTAATAACCAATTTTTTGTCATTTGTCATAATAATTTTTTTTTTAGTCTTGGGTTTGACTATTTCTGGTAGAAAACCACCTCAAAGTAGTTATTAAAAAAAAGTAAATACTCGGTAAAGAATGACATCTTATCCTAGATCAAATAAAAAAAAATACGGCAGTTACATTATTTATTTATTATCACATATTACGTATTCAATGCTGCACTTTCAAGGATGTGTTATGACATGTGAAACGCCGATCTTGACGAAACTTAAGGAATCGTTTTCTTATGCCAAATAATTAACCAAATCACTAATATCTATTGTCAATAAGCCTCATACGATGGTTTACCCAATAGCAAAAAGGGAAATTTCAGCCCATTTTTCAAAAAAAAAAAAAAAAAAAACAGTTTTTCAACTTATTTTTTAATAATTCCTATAGCATCTCAAAAGCTTGTTGCACTTGAAGAGCTCTGAAAAAAATTGACATTTCCAAAAGTACTTTTTGTTTTTTTCTGTTTTTAAAAATCTCATGGTCAATTTTCAATGTAAGGTCTAAAAATATTTTTCCCTGCAATTCATCGTAAATCAAAAGAAATGAAGGGTTGCAGAACTCTTCAACAGCAATAGGCTTTGATCAAGAATTTTTCAAGTATAAACTAAAAAACTGTTTTTTTTGAAAAATAGTGTAAAAATGACCTACTGGCTATTTTCTCCCTGCATATGATACAGACAGCGATCACGGTGGAAGTTTCTGTAAGAATTGTCGCCATAGGATTTGCATGAGATTAATGGAGTGGGAAGCGACAAATGGCGAGAACACTTAAAGAAACGTGCAGCTGTAAATCCGAGGTGGCGCTGCAGTCCTGTACAGAGTGAATAGGGTGAATCGTTTTATAATACCATTGGCAAAAGATATTAGTGATTTGGTTCATCATGTGACGTAATAAAACAATCCTCAAAGTTTCAGCATTATCGGCTTTTAGATGTCATAAAGTCTCCTTGGTATAGTGCCGTAGTTATCAATGTTCAGATTCAAAATCACATTGTATGAATAATATTTAAAAAAACCTTTTGAATGTAATAAAGACCAAAAATTAAATTTAACGAATTTTTGAATAGAATAGAATAGTATTTCATTAAACTTTTCAAACCATTGATGTTTATTTGGCATACAATTATAAATACATTGTTTTTACTTTAAAAAATTAGCTGAAATTTTGTACATAGTTTTAAAGTAATGACTGAGTTAAACAAAAAAGCCTTTATACCAGCAAAAAAGTAGTTATTATTATTGTATTAATTTTAACACAACAGCAATGTGTTATCAGTTACTAATGAAAATAGCTTTGTTTTGATACTTTTTAAAATTACATTAGAAATCTTATTACTGGATCTACAGCCAGAGTACAGTCTTAATAAAAATATATACTTTTTATATATTGAAAAGAAAACTGTTTTTGTAAAACATCAAATATAAGAGTAACAGTTATGGCAGCTTAGGTATACACTTGGATGGTAACTCGAGTACAACCAAGCCCCGAAAACGTCATTTTTTGACTACAAATATTTTTTTCAATTATTAATATTCTCCGGCTTAATATTCTGAAGAAACTAAAATGATCCTTGGTTTTTCTTTTCACTTTAAAAAAAATCTGATAAAAGTCTCAGCATGCGTGATCGCTTAGACTTATTAAAAACAAGCATGAAAAAATTCGATTTTCCATAAGGGAACGTTCACAAACCACGTGGCCCAAACAGGGGGGGAGGGGGGCGATTAAAAGGCTACGAAAGGTTACGTGGGGGGTAGGGCTGTTGATTCAGAAAGGTACGTGGTTTTTAAAGTGCATGAATCGATGATTCGATTCATAATATTTTACTGTTGAACGTTAAAACCGAATCCGTGCCTGTCATCTGATTTGCGCCTGCGTGGCCGTGTACAAGTAAAAACTCGTCAAAGTTTTGTTTTGAGTGGCCCGTACGTGCTTCATTATCACCGCGTGTAGGTAGCTTCTGTAGTTCATGGTTCTCTGCAGTCTGCAGCTGTTTTGTGATCAGCTATCTCCCAAGCCTTGAACCCCCAAAACCCTGGGCGCCCGAGGTCAACAAAAAAAACTGATCGGCTATCCCCCAAGCTCTAAACCTTCAAGACCCTGAGTACCCGAGTTCAACAAAAAAACAGAACGGCTATCCCCCAAGCTCTAAACCCTCAAAACCCTGGGTGCCCGAGTTAAATTATTCCAAAAATATGAGTTCATTTTAATTAACGAAATAAATAATCTGATCAGTTTTTTTGTTGAACTCGGGTGCCCAGGGTTTTGGGGATTTAGAGCTTGGGGGATAGCTAATCGGTTTATTTATTGAATATGACGCCCAGGGTTTTGGGGGTTTAGAGCTTGGGGGATAGCTGATCAGATAATTCATTGAACTCTACGTCCAGGGTTTTGAGGGTTTAGAGCTTGGGGGATAATTAACCAGTCTATTTATTGAACTCAACGTTTTTAAAAATAATGTTTTTAAAAAACTAATAATAATAATATTATTACATATTTACATTTTGAAATCGTAAAAAAACCACGTGACTTTAGGGGGGGGGGGTCGAAAATTTGATACAAATACTATGCTGATCTTCATGGGAGGGAGGGCCCTTCAAAATCATCGAAAAAATGACCACGTGGTTTATGAACGTTCCCTAAGAGACCGTTTAAAAACTACGAAAAAGCCTTTTCAACCGATTTAGCGTAGAGCAAATTTCGGCAAAATTGCAATTAATCCTTTTATAATAATCTGTGATAAGCATTAACTCATGTATCTTGATCATTTTTTATTCAAAAGCATAAAAAAAAATTATCAGTAGAAACTATTTTGCGTAATTAAATAAAACAAAAAGTCGTCTCAAAAATATTTAAATCATTTCTTATTTGAGCTACGTACAATATCTTTAATAAATGAATGGTCATTAACAATTTTTCCTTTCAGTTTCTTCAAAATGAGTGCTTGGTGATCCATGTTTGGTGGTATTGTGATTTGTGAGTTCGTATCGCCGATAAAAACTACGCTGACATGTTTGACAACGATACATGGGTTGTTTTCCACACTGCAACCTCTGATGTCTCATAAGATTTTCCATGCGAGTATAAGCCTTGTCGCACTGGCCGCACAAAAAATTTTGGGGTACTTGACTACGTTTACTGATACGTACTGTTCCCAACATCGTATCATGGCAATATTCTGAAAGTAAAAAATTATTTAGTTTTTTTTTTTTTTTAATTTAGCAAAGTAGAAAATCAAAATTTGAATGTTATTCGTGAAAAGGTTTTGCTGCTTTCGTAATTATGATAATCATTGATAATGATATGATCAGATATTTAAAGCTTGTTCTTAATAGTTCAACATTTATTTTTCATTAAACTATGACATTTTCAAAACGTATAAATTTAGTTTTTCACGTTTAGTTTTTGTTCTTGTTAGTGTGTGAAAAAGCACCACAGCTATTATTGGTTCATTATTAAAAAAATATAAATAAATAAATGATAAAAAATCGTAATTATGAATCTTTATCTACTAAAAGTCTTTGTTGAAAATTAATGACAAGACTGTAAGGTTCATTAATTTCAAAATTAAATAATTGATATCCGAAAAATTATAAAATCTGACTAAATGTAAATTAAAATTTATATCATCATAAGTAAATTAATAAAGTTTATTAAATTGTACAAAATTTTTTTTTTTTACAATTTATACATCGTTCAAAGCCATAAGAATGCTTTGCCACAAAACTTAATATTGAATTTTCTTTCTGCATTCTGAGCACTCATGAAAACCGAAAGATCTTTCGTGCTGATAAAATGTTTTTCAGACACAATAAAAATTGAGCTCGTTTCATGGAGGAACAGTAATTTTTATGTGATCCAAAGTTAAGAAAATTAAAAATTGGTAATTAATCATTAAGACCAGTTGGACAATCAGTATATCAAAATTTTTTCAACAACCCAAGTTGACGTCCGAGCCGAAGGCGAGGGTGCCAAGGGTTTGCTCATTTTTGCACTCCTTCGTGTGTGTAATACATTATTTCGTAGATTTTTGAATCTTATCTTAATTTATTTAAAGATAAAGCCACGTCATAACGTAGTTTAAGAAAAAAAAAATTTCTCAAAATTTTTAGAAAAGTCATTGCTGAAGTAAACCGGGCCGATGAAATGAGTTGCAATGGTTCATGAGATGATGCTTGTATCTAAACCGGCGCCCACAGTACTCGCAAGGAAAGCGAGGTTCAGTGTTGCATGCATTACGAAGGTGCAAGTTTAAGGAGTCCCGCCATTTATAAGATTTACCACAATTTTGGCAAGTGTGACGCCCTGGAACTTTTGATGGTAGTAGGTATTCTGAAAACACATTATGTTTATATTATTGGAGATCTAATTTTTTAAACTTTTTTGTTTAATTATTACTATTATTATTACTATTATCATTATAATTATTATTTTTGTCGTTGATATTATTGTAATATTGAACCGTTTATTTTGTGTAAAATATTAAGAGTATAGTACTTAATATTTTATGAAGATCTTCATCATGCAACTTTATAAATTTTTAAATGATATTTGTACTTAAATCCATAATGCATATGAAGCATCCGAATTAGCATTCAGCTCCAATTTTATGGCGCTGTTGCTGAGCAGGTTTTAAACATAAATGTGTAGTAATTTTTATTCAGAAAGTTGTGTTTTAATAGAATGAATTCAATTTACCTGCAATTAAAATTTATATTTGAAATTTAATTGGATACTGAGCAGTGTATCGTTTAATGTATAAGACTGATTTCTTATAATAAATTAAAATTGACACTTGCGTAGTTTTTTTTTCAAAAATTCTGCATAAAAATATAAGTTATTTTAAAAGATTAATTTAAAAATTTTGATGGAATTTGATTTAACTTTTTGTAAAGAATGTATATCATACACATATGATTTTTGAAAAAAATTAAATAAAAAATAACTGTGACATTTATTAGTTACTGGGTATATACCTTCAGTACCCAAGACTGATGCCAAGAAAACGAGTCTGTGTCATTAGGACTTTGAAAATAGCCTTATTCTTTAAGAATAATGAAATTATTTTGTTTCCTTGCTATATGGTACAAAAATTTTTCATACTAAATTAAAAAGTTTAAACCACAATTTGAATAATATTAGAACTTAGATTCAATCGATTAACCAAACTCAAATGATACGAGAACGTACAAACGTAGTAAGAAATTCATAATTAAGTTTTTTTAGTAAATTTGAATATAAGAGACAACTTTGATGTAAAGTTTATTTATTTAATTCCAAAACAGTATACATATATTACGATATTAGTATTAGAAAAAAACGATGAAGTTGTTTACAATAACCCTGATTTATTTATTTATTTTTTTTTTTGGTAATCACGAAAAGTTTATGACCACTCATTGTTTGTTTTATCAAACAAATTATCAATATGCGTGATATAATGAAAAACTAGTGAAATTTTTCTAAATTTTCATTAAAATATTTTTTAGTTATAATACATAATGGTATTAAATTTTTTCGATTGAAAGTAAGCTATGCAAAATTCAAACTTATTAACTTTATTCGTGCTTTTTAAATACTGTGTAGTCTTTTCAACAGTATACTCATTAAAAAATATATCTTTTTTTCAAAATATAAAACCAAAATATTATTTTTAAATTGAACATAAATAAAATTTGATTTGAATATTACACTATTTCGAATATTATAAATACCATTTTTTACGTTTCTATCATAAAGTTACTTTACACTCAACAATGATTTTCAAAATAACTTTCGATATACTTAACTTAGTCAATGCATTCACACCGTCAAGTGCAAATCGAGTCTGTACGATTAAAAATCTATTTTACATTCGTGCATGCATAATAGTTTGAAATTTTTTCAAATACCTATTACTGAATTCTAAAACATTCTAATTGTATTTAAGTCTAGGAAAAAAATAGTATAATGAGAAAGAGATAACATTTTTTTATCTCAAAAGAAATTTTGAATCGAAGATCACCTCAGTTAGTAATAAAATAATTATGTCTGTTACAACTTATACAATATTATAGATACAATTTTTTATGTTTCTATTATAAAGTTACTTTACACTCAACAATGATTTTTAAAATAACTTTTGATATACTTGAAATAGTCGAAGCATTCACACCGTCAACGGCAAACCGAGTCTGTGCGATTAAAAATCTGTTTTTTATATGAGTGCATACGTAATAGTTTGAAATTTTTTTAAATACCTATTACTGAATTCTAAAATATTCTAATTGTATCTAAGTTTGGGAAAAAATAGTATTATGAGATAGAGATACAAAATTTTTACCTCAAAAGAAATTTAGAATCAAAAAACACCTCAGTTAGTAATAAAATAATTACGTATGCTACAACGTGTACAATAGAAGAACATAAATACGGTTTAGAAATTTAAAATAACACTTTGTTCATGATTTGAATAATATTAAACTCAGAGAATCATTGAGTTCTTGAATAATAAAAAAAAAGATTTATTCATGAGAAAAGAAATTTTTCATCATCATAGTAAAATAATAAATTAATAAAAATTGATTAGATTCTTCCTAGCGTAATTTAATTTTTTAATTTTAAAAGCAACTCATAAAACTCTAGTTCAGCGATAAAGACGATTACAAGAATATTTTAACAGTGTGAACAATTGTTTGTACAAAGTTTCTAATTTAATAAGTATTTGTAGACTTTACTTTAAATTCATGTATTAATATTTTTAATTTAAATAATACGTAAAATATATAAAACTTGTGCAACTAAATAACTAGCACAATTTTTTTTTTCTTTTTAAGCTTTTTTTTCATACCCTTTATTGGTGCCAATTCTTAAATTAGAAATTTAAAAAATACAGAATTACATCATAAAAAATCTTTTAGAAATGAAAAAGTAAAAAAAAATCCTATAAGACATACATAAGCCGAGCAGACTTTAGAAAAAAAAGAAAAAAACTATGAAAAATAGTACATAAAAAATATTTTTACCCCAAAAAGTCAGCATTTTTTTTCAAACTTACAAAATAGTTTGAAATTGTAATGAAATTGATTTATGATTTTGTTAGCTCTCATTTCTTAAATTTAAAAATTTCAATAAACTCTGATGAAAAACTAAATATTAAATGGTGGAACTCATCTCTAAATTAAACTCAGCAATAATCATACAATTCTCTTCTTAGTATGTGTTAAGCACTCACTAAGATTTTTACCAGCTACATCTAAAAAAAATAAAAACTACGCATTGAAAAAAAAGTAAATTATCCAGACATCATTTTTACAGTGAAGGACAAAAACTAATTCAATTTTGAATCCTTGCAGTACTTGTTTCAGGCTTAAAACAAAGGTTTCTTTGATGATTAAGTAAATATTTTTGCTGCTTGAATAATTTATTACATTTAACACAGGGATAGAAAATTCTTTCCATGTGATTTCTTTGTATATGAATGATAAGATCATACTTTCTCTCAGTTTTAAAGTTGCACTCATTACAAAAAAGATAATTTTTTGGTTCGTTCTCAGATATTGAGTGATGTTTTCTTGTATGTTTGTACAATGAAGATCGTAGTCTGAAAGTTTTGTTACATAATGTACACGATTGCAATTTAGCTAAGGGTACATGTTTCAGGTTTACATGAACCATTAAACTGTGTTTTTTATGAGCTTTATAGTCGCAGTGATTACATAAAAAGCTTGGTTCTTTCATACAGCGCAATTTCAGATGTTTTCCCAGAGCATTCAGAGAATTGTAGAGTCTGCCACATCTGAGACATTGATACTTTATAGTCGTTTTGCACGTAGGGCACTGGTCTTTCCAGTTTTTAGTATGTTGATCGTATTTCCAAGTTTTTTTACACTCAGTGCAATATATCATCTTGCATTCGTTATCTGTTAAACAATATTTAATCGGTTATTTATAGTTTTTATTATTGAGACGAGGGTATTAATTGATTTTTCTGTATTTTTTTCAAACTTTTACAACTAATTGTTTTTTTGAATTTGGAGGGAGAAATCAAGCTGCAATCAAGCTTGTTTTATATGAGTTTTATAAGATTTTTTGAGAGGTTTCGGCTTGGCCCCCACGGGTGAATGAATTTACTCTTTAATTGCAGATAAATATATATTTGAATAGGCTATAAATAAAAAAATATAAGAATTCTTTTTTTCACATACCTGGTAGATTAGCGGTTTTTTCGGTTATTTCAACAGGTTTAGGAATGGTAATTGGTTTGTCCTGAATTTTTCCACCAGTTTTACTCAAATTCAGAGGCATTGATTTTTTTAAGCCAGCATTTACAAGAGGAGCATTTACAGAAGGGAGGAGTTCTCGTTCTGAATGATTGAGATGAATGTGAGACATAAGATTAACTTTGTATGGCGTTTTAAAATCGCACTCGTTGCAAAACAAGGGCTTCTCCGACGACTCGTCTGGCATTTGGTTTAACGCAAAAGTGCAGAGTCTCATGTGTTTTTCCATTTTAAGATTATTTGTAAAACTTTCATGACAATTTTGACATTTATATGATTCAGTTGAAACTTGATGCTTTCGAAGTAAATGATTAGCCATAGTGTATCTTCTGCAGCTTTTGTAATTACACAGAAAACAAGAAAAGGAAGGCAGTTTTCCACAAACAAAGCGCAGATGTTTTTTCAATGAACTCAGCAGCTTGTAAATTCTACCACATCTTCCACACTTAAAATCCATAATTATCTGACAAGTATGGCAGCGTCTACCTGGTTGAATTTTTTTATTATATTTCCAGAATTTATTGCATGTGCCACAGTGAACCATTATAGATTTTGAATCTGTAGCAAAAAAAAATTATTTCTTAATAATTCGCATGCCCAATGAAAGGGTCTCCCCCAAGCGGATATCCCTTTTCAAAAGAGAGCTATCGCTAGTTTGCGTAAGTGTAAGATTTTTATTCATGAGCTGATTGGTGGGATGTGCGAAAGGGCATTTTGAGATTAAAACTGTTGGTTTTTTCCTATGCGTGTTTCTCAGAAGATAATTGAAATCTTTGCGATTTAAAAAAAAAACAAATAACTCTAACTAAGAAATGTATTCAAAAATTTGTTGTTTTAAAGTGAATTCTAAAAGCAGTTCGCAATATCATCAATTTCCATAAAAATTCAAGGACGATCGAAAAATTTGTGTCATTTAAATGACTTATTTTTATCTTATTAAAGTAAATTGATATAAATAAATTTTTTTAAGGACTCATACTAACAAGGAGAGGACCAGACATTTGGGTCACCGATTTTAATGAAACTTTGGGGGTGGTTTTCTCGTACGAAATGATGAGCGAAACCATCAATATTTGCTCTGAATGGGCCTTTCTACCGGTATGCCATGCAAATAAGCAATTTTTATCATTTTTTTCATTTCTAAAGTAATTTTCAAAAAATTCCTGTTCAAAGCCTATTGCACTTACAGTGATGCGGGACCTCGAATTTTTTTTGTCTTTCTTTGAAGTTAACAGGAAAAATATATTCAAATTTTAACTCAAAAAATTTAAAGGTGAATAATTTATGATACTGGAAGTACTTTTTAGCATTTTCTGAGTTTTGAAATTTAAATTATTCATGGTCTAATTATTTAAATCAAGATTTGAAAATATTTTTCCGTTAAAGTTCAAAAAGGGACAAAAAAAATGCAAGGTTCCGCATCTCTGTAAGTGCGATAGGCTTTGAATACGAATTTTTTGAAAATTACCTAAAAAACCAAAAAAGTGACCCAAATGTCTGGACCTACCCTTGTAAGCGCCAGTGTAAAAAATATTCAAGACCAAAATCTTTACAGTGTGTCTAGGGCCACAGAGTCGCGTACGCAAAAATGAGAAAAAAATTAACGAAACTATAGGACATTTTTCACGTAAGTAAAATGTACTATCCGTTTAAAATTTTTTTTTCAACTCTAAAGCTTTTTTTTATTCATTTGAATATGTTTTTGGTTAACACTAATTAAGAAAAAAAAATTAGTTCTTTCAATAAAGACTACAAAACCATTGAATTTGGATAATGTAAAAGTTTTAGGGCGCATTTAGTTGAAGGCGGAATTTATTTTTCAACCCTTAAAATAATATATACGTACCTGGTAAATTCGTTTTTTCTATATCAATCTGATTATACAGTTGGTTTATTTGATTGATTACCAACAATGGGTCCTCGTCTGGATCCATCATCTCACCATCGCTTACCAAACGATCTTCTAAAAGAAAAAAAAAAAAATTACTCTCTATTTTGATATATTTAAATGAGTATAATTTTAATAATTTGTGTGACTTTGTATTGATTATCCAAGCAAAATGAAAAAAATAACATCTTTTTCTTCATTTTGCCTAGATAATCAATACAAAGTCACACAAATTACTATAATTATTAATATGGCTGGGCCATATTAATAATCAGTTTTAACAGAGTAAAACTATACTGTTTCTAATATTATAAACATACCTGGTACAATGACTTCATCAGTTTCATTTAGGTTAGCCTCGCAAAAAAAAGGAATTTTTTCGTAAACATCTTCATCTTCTAGTTCTGGTTCATTCTCTGCAAAAATTTTAATTTTATTTTTGTTTCTCACATTGATGTATGAATATTATTGATAAATCTTACTAAATTTTGAAGTGGTAGTACTTTTTCCTTTTTTAGATGTCGACGCCCTTGGCCACTCTATTTTGACTGTAACAAGAATTAAATGTTTTTTAGTTTCGCTTCTAATAAAATCATATATAAAGAAAAAATTTAATAACTAACTATTGTTGATTTTAATAAAAACTATAAACATTAAAAAGGAAAAATTTCACCATTAAAAAAAATAAATTAAAATTATAAGAAAATAACATTTACAATTGACACGAGTTCGGCTAACCCCTTTTATTATTATTTTAAAATAAAAAATTTTAAATAAAAGCCACATGAAATAATTTAAATTAATGTAGTTGTAAACATATTCTTGAATCCACTCAGTACAGTACTACCACTATATTAATTAGTGGCAGTACTACAGTTTCAATGAGGACTTCAAGAATATACTTACGCAATAAATTTTGCTCAGAACTTTATCAAGTTAATACATACATGACTTTATAGGGAGACATTGTGACATGTGGAGCGCCGATTTTGACGAAAGCTTGGAAATCGTCTTCTTGTGCCAAATTATAAACTAAACCATGAAAATGTCTTGTCAATGGGTAGGAAATATTCGTTGTTCTACAATGGCTTACCTTACACCCTAAATAGCATTTGTAGCCCAATTAAAAAAAAGTTTTACTATTTTTAAAAAATGGACTAAAAGTATCCTTTAGACTACTGGATAAACCATTGTATATGGTCCATTGACAAAATATTATATCAGTCATTGGTTTATCATTGAGCACAATAAAACGATCCCAAAAATTTAGTCAAGACAGGTGTTTCACTTACCATAACATCTTGTTAGTTAAATTGGATTATGATAAAACATTGAACAATTGAGAATAGTATACACGCTCAGGGAGTCAAAAATGAGATAGCCCTTAGCAAACCCAAATTGATGTCCGAGCTAAAGACGAAGTCATCGAGGGTTTACGAAAGGTTGGCTCATTTTTGCACTCCTGAGGCATGTACTAGTATTTTACACACCTGAGGGAGTCCAAAATTAGCTATCCCTTAGCAATCCAAATTGACGCCCGAGCCAATGACGAGGGTGTCAAGGGTTAGCTCATTTTTCCCTCGTGTGTAATATATTTTTCATCACGAGGCAAGGCAAGTGCATACTCCCTGTTCAGGACAAGGAGTAAAGTTTGCACTTACAAACCGGGCGCTGGAAAAGTATTGGCCAGCCCTAGCAAACCCAAATTGATGCCCGAACCGAAAGCGAGGGTGTCAAAGGTTTCCTAGGGGTTGGCTAATTCTTTTTCTGCGTCGTGTGTAATGATATATTACTCAATTAATGTGGTAGGTTATACTTAGCCCTGTCGAGTTTGATTACTGCACTCGGCACGGGAGGAAAACCTAAAGTCCTGCTCCAACCCAGGGAGGGAATTCGGTGCTTTTGGCTCGTGTGTCAAATTGGGTTTTCGTCCCTCTAACCTCAAAATCGGAACTTCGCCCCTTGTTCAGTTAGAAGGACGAAAAATAGTATATTTCCCTTAGGCTCGAGGGTTCGATTTAGCCTCCTCGTTGCAACCCTCGCCTTCGGCTCGGGTCGCAAACCTCTCGGAGGCCAAATCGAACCATCTCGCCCGCGGGAATAATATACTATTGCTAGGGCTGGCCAATACTTTTTCAGCGCCCGGTGTGTAATATACTTTTTTCAATAGGAGCATGTATTAGGGTACTTTTCGATTGAGAAAACGATGGGACAAGTTGTACAATGCCGTTGAGTTTTTCAGCTCGACGACCTTGTATATTTTTCTCCACGCAAGATGGGAAAGTAAAAAAGGCCGTTGAGTAATTTGGGTGCGATAGTGTCAAATGCGAGTCGTTAAAAAAACCCATAAAAATTTGATGACTCCTAGCTCTTGTTTCCACTTGATAATGTAGGCGTTGCATTTTGAGAATCCTCTATTTTTCTCAAAGTACCCTAATACATGCCTTATTGAAAAAAGTATGGTAGCTAACGTGAGTCAGAAGTTCTACTGGCCGTCTCGAGTCGCTCGGCTACGCTGCGCTCCGCCTCGTGCAGCAAATCAAACTGTCGACGGCCATGTAGAACTTGTCACTCATGTTGGGTAATATACCAATTTCATCATATCTTGCCCGAAAGTAGCAACTTTCCTCCCTGCGCGGTTTTGGAAAATGCTACTTTCTACCTTAGGTATGACAAAAAAATATAATACACACCAAGAGAGCGAAAAAAAATCCTACAGAGCACATTTTTATAATTAAACGTGCTCTGAGACATTTTTTCGGTATTATAAACTATAGAATTGTGTAGAGCATACTTGAAAATAGTAGGGATGGGAATTTTCCGATTTAAACATTTTTTAAACCAAATTTCCCCGAAAAATTTTTGGCGTTAATGGGTCAAAGTCACTCGTGAGCCGCTTTGCGAGGCACACGGTCCTTTAAATAAGTACTGATAACGATGCAGCACCCTTACTAGAATATACTATTAATTGTTTTGTTCAAATATTCTGGAAAGCATATTAAGTTATATAATTACTAGGGGGTACCCCCCCTGCTCGCTCCGCTCGCCAACCCCCCAAATAAACATGATTTATAAAGATTTATTAAAAAATATATGTTTATTCAATAATAAAATATTAATATAAAAACTTAAACAAATGTTTTTAGATGTAATTTTATTTGAAACAGAATAATTAATACAATGATTTATTTATTTTCAAAATTAATTAATGACATAAATTTTTGTGCCTAGTTAAGTTATCTTTTCTGCTTAAATTTTTTTTACTTTCAATCTTTTATTTTTTTCCAGCCTTCGGCCGGATAGAGACCACACTGTAAAAAAAATTGGGGTAAATTTACCTCAGCGATGTAAAAAATGGGAACCTCGCTCAGCGAGATAAAATTACAATGACCTGCGCAGTATATTTACGCGCCGATGGTAAATTTACAAATATTTTGAAATTTTAAAAATCTCTGGTAATTTTACCTTCTGCTATTTAGAAAAAAAAATTATTGATAAAAATTAATCAATAAATACTAAAGGGCAAAGATGAAAAACAACAAAATAGCTTAATTAAAAATATTTATTTATTTGTTCGTTCAGCAAATGATTTTTTTTTCGTAAATTCACACTGATCCTAACCTCACATATCACAAAGACTTAGAATCTACGTACTAATTTGGCTATTTTTTCAGATAAGTAATTAAATTAAAACTTCAAATTTTATGATGTTTGAATCTTGAAATCTAAATGAGTTTAATCAACGTCAATTTTATTGAAAACTTCGAGGGAAAATTTGTTAAACCGGGCACTTAATTTTCACTTTTGTGACTTAGACTATCGAGGGTAAATCCGATTAATCCCACTATACTTAAAGCCAACAAGTTCTACTCGGTGAAAATAAAAACTCTATGTAATCTTTTACATCGTTCTCTTTAATTTAGATTGCTTGGATAAAAAAACATGATAAAATATTACATTGCTACGTATCGAATCGGTGATGCCTGCGAGTCGACTGATATCAACGACAACATAACCTCACTCTCGACTACCAAAACATATTTCCGAAACCTGGCGTAAAAATACGAAGCTGAGCGATGTAGATTTACCAAAAATTTGTAACTTTACGTTCGAGCTGTAGATTTACAAATCTTGGTAAAATTACTCCGCTGGACCACGTTCCCACTTTTTACATCGCTGAGCAGTGTATATTTACAAATATTTGTAAAATTACATAGCTCAATGGTGTAAATTTACGAACGCAGAGTAAATTTACATCGCTGAGCGAGGTAAATTTACCCTGATTTTTTTTTACAATGCACTGTACTTATTACATGAAAAATTCCTAAAGTAATAATAACCCTCTTTAAGCGCAAATTACGCGCAATCCACCCACGAAATCATAATAACCCATCTTTTTTATATTTTTTTTTTTTCAAAATAACCCATCAATAAAAAATCCCCTATTATTTGGTACTTCTAAAAAATTGATAAGGTTTGGTTCAAATTCTTGAAAATTTCCAAGATCAGTTAAAACTGAATATTCTTTCAAATTGAACTGTATAAAATAAAATAATTTTACCTTTGAGATACACTTTGTTCCTTTAAATGGAATTCGAGGTAAAATAGAATACAAATTAATTAAAAATCTGGAGTTTTCAAAGGTTAATTTCATAAAAATGATAGTCTCGTTGAATTAGAGATTATCTGAGTAAAAGATATCAATTAAATTATATTAAATTTCAATTTCAATTTCAATATAAAAAAATAATAATAATTATATGAATCATTAAAATTTTAAAAATACTCACACAAATTAGGTAAACCAAAAATTTTGAAAATGAATGTTGATAAATTAAAATATCAAAATTTATCTAAATTACATACCATCAAAACATTCTCAAAAAAAATTTACAAAAAAGGTGGTATTTTAACGTATATAAATATATTAGTTAAAAAATTTGCATTGTAAACAAAGATTTAAATATATGTGCAAGTATAAAAAATGAAGGGTTATTGTTTATTTAAAAAAATGTAAAGTTGAAAATATTTAAATAATTTTTAACATTTAAATATTTTTTGAAAAGTTAATATTTCAATTAAATAATGTCTAAACAAAAAAATTTTAAATATAGAAAATATAAAAATTACAAATAGGTTAAAATTCATGAACATTAATAAAAATATAGATTTTCCTGAAAAATTCGTGAGGAGCAAGGTAAAAAATTAGCAAAATTGTAGCAAAATGATGTAATTTTGAATGTAATGATATGAGGAGCATATAAAAAGAAAATTTTTTAAATGAGGAGCAAGACAAAAATAACGTAAATATAAGATAAAATCTAATAATTTGACTGCTCCTCAGTGAGGAGCAATACTAATTCAAGTGAACACTAAAAAAACACAAACAGAGGAGCACGCGAGGAGAACTTCGTATCTCGAAAACTAAAAGGAATTTCTTTATAATTCGGCTTCTAATAGGAAGTGAGGAGCACTTTGAGGAGCAAAAAAACGCAATTTTTCAGTAAAAATTGACTGCGCCTCAGGATATAACTATATAATATAGGGAGATATTTTTGGGTAAAATAAAAAAATTTTATTTTTAATTTTGTAGTACTGTTTTATATATGTTATTTTATATTTAAATAATAATATATTTATTCATTTTTTACATAAATCTCTCATCAATACAGTCCAATCGTATACACCAGTGATCACTGAAAAACAACAAAAACCATTTACTAAGTTTCATATGATCCCAACTGTTGTAAAAAAGTTTCTTTATAATATGTCCACAACAAGTCAATACTCCTGAAAAAAATGCAATAGGTCAATATTAACTTAAGCATAAAAATAATATAGAATTAAATTCTTCTAGCGCTTATTATTTTTATTTCACTCTAACCCTAAAATGCGCCTTTTAGATGCGTCCAGGGGCCTGCTGGAAGCTGCTAAAATCACGTTTCTAAGGCTTTCTCTGGCGCCATCTATTAAAAAAATTTCTAACCCCAAATATTACGCTTGCTTTTGATGCTGCAAACAGCTAAGTGCTAGCTCATCGCAGACTGCAGAGCAGATGTAAGTTTTTGTTTTCAGCTGCAGGGAGTAATTTTTTTTAATGATAAATTTCGTCAACAATTGCTATTATTTTATTTTAGTAATCAATATAAAGTACAAATATATTTTTAATTTTAATTGAAATCAACTTGAACAAAATAAAAAAATGATCCCCACAAAATTCTAAAAATCAACCCAAATAATTGTTAAGAAGTAGATGTGAATTTATTAAAGTTCATTTGTCCCAGTATTGCAGAAGAATTTTAAATTATCTCAATTAAATTTAAATTTGGACCGCATTAATTAATGATATAATAATTCAACTCTTCTTATTTTTTCAGTATTGTTATTAATAAAGTATCAAATTGAAATGATCATAACTCGTATTATCTCTATAGTAAAAGTAAAGCTCAACTCTGAACGCTGTAGGTATAATAAAAATCAAAAGTTTAATTAATTGCAGTAAATAGTAAGAGACCAATTAAAATTAACCATATACTTTTGAAGATTTATTTTAAAGTAAAAAAGAAATATTTTGAAAATCTTTTGAAACTATATTTTAAGCTTTGTTTGGTTTTATATTTAAAATCACACCAGATATCTATCATCTTGAATAATTTTCAAACTATTTTGAGCTTGTAAAAAGTTAATTGATTTTATTATCAGAATATACATGACACTACACTGTTTCCTTATGTAGCGACTTCACTTTAAGTAAAATAAATTGAACTTTATAACAATAACTGATTAATTGGATTACTAAATTGATGATTTTTTTATAGCTTAAACTAATCAATGACGACATTCATTTTTATGTTCTTGCTAACCAGTGCGTTTGAAACTTTAAAAAAAATTAAGCAAACAACCAAAACACTAGGTAATTATCAACAATAAACACTTTTCATTTTTCACTTTATTACAAAATTTCAATTTTCAGAGTCTAACAATTATGATCACTTATAATCTCTCTAATATGAAATTTAATTTAACATAAATTATTACAAAAATTAAAAAACTGAAATTAATAAAAAGAGTTTGTTATTAATTTACTTATTAATATAATAATTATAATATGAAAAATTCTTTAATCTACTACGGTAAACTGCTGCATTTGTTGTCAGCAATCAGCTGATCTACAGCAACAGCTTTAGCAGTGAGAAAGAAACTATAGCTGTCTCTCTCACTCCAAAAAAGTAACTAACCTCTGCAATATATATAGTAATACACCCAAGCTAAAACGAAAAAGTACGCTTGCTCATGGAACTAGACTCGCTTGCGGTCTAGTCATAACCTAGTAAACATGAATGTATTGAATTTTTTATAATTTTCTCACTGGTTGCGCATTTTCGGGTATTCGTGAAATAAAATAGTATACTTAATTCGTCCGTAAAATGCATGATTAAAGTACTCCTGCAGCTGGCGGCGGCGGAGCCGCCGCCACCCGCAGTCGTACTTTAATCATGCATTTTACGGACTTATGAAGTAATATACTATTCCAACCTGGTTGGAATCAAAACTACCTGGTGAAATCATTCCTAGGATATAATCGGGTAAAATAAAAAAATTTTATTTTTAATTTTGTAGTACTGTTTTATATATGTTATTTTATATTTAAATAATAATATATTTATTCATTTTTTACATAAATCTCTCATCAATACAGTCCAATCGTATACACCAGTGATCACTGAAAAACAACAAAAACCATTTACTAAGTTTCATATGATCCCAACTGTTGTAAAAAAGTTTCTTTATAATATATCCACAACAAGTCAATACTCCTGAAAAAAATGCAATAGGTCAATATTAACTTAAGCATAAAAATAATATAGAATTAAATTCTTCTAGCGCTTATTATTTTTCCAACCTGGTTGGAATCAAAACTACCTGGTGAAATCATTCCTAGGATATAATCGGTGCCTCGTGTGGCAGGTCAGTAGGTTGGCCCATTTGGGGTTCAAAAATTTTTTATGTCCTCTAAAAATATGTTCTAAATTACGTAATCTATTGCGAACTAAAACACGTAATAAAACATATCCTTTTTTCAGCGGGGAGTTAAAGATTTTAATGAAAAAAATTTGAGTACAGTTATAAGTTTAAAAACTCACAATACACTAAAATCTAGGGTCAGCTACCACAAGTGCAAGAGAAGTGAAGAGCTTCGAGACGCCGGCGAACCCTCAGTATTACTCCCACGTGCCTATCGTTCTGCCTAGTACCGACCCACTTAAATGATAAGTAATATAAATACATCATTGAGTATTCCGATCTTCACTAAAACGCTCTGCTTCCTATATTAGTCGAAAAATAATTTTTTTTGAAATTTGAAGAATTTTGCTTGGGATATATTCAAACCTCCCTACTGCTGCTCTCCAAAACGTTGAGTTAACCGTAACACTGCAGGGTCATACCTAAATTAAATATAAAAGTAGTGACTAGTGAATGAATGTTGTCTGTTGCGTTAGTCAATTTATTTAAAAATTAAATTAAAAAAATATTTTCAGTGTAAAAGGAAAACAAACACGAAATTAAAATAAATTGTACTGATTTCATAAAAACAAAGTAAGAATTAGTTTACAATTATTTTCCAAAATCGGTAAATTATTGTCTTTAACTTCATTGCCAGTGTAGACGATGAATTTTTAGAATCAGTTAAATCTAGTAGTATTTTTTAACACATCTCAATTTTCAACTGATGAAGGTTTTGATTCATAATTTTCATCTTGAAATTAATTGTCTGCAACACCTGAAAAATAATGAACAATTTAATTCAAAATGAATCATGCAAGTTTTTCTTTATAAATTTTATTAGGTAAAAGTATCGAAATAAAAAAGGAATATATAAATAAATCATAATTTATTATTCAAAATACAACACCATCGTTAAAAAATTTAACGTGAATTAAAAATTTTGGGCACTATTTTTAGGACTACGAATAATAAAGTCGATGTTTACAATTTTTGTATCCATAATAAATTAATATGTAAGTCATCTATTAAGTTTTGTAAAACGAAGTTTTTTTTGTAAAGAAATAAAAATAATTTGAATACAATATATTTTGTATTACGACATTAAAACTACTTGCATTATTAAAAAACAATTTTGTTGAAAACTATGAATAATATGATAAGTATCAATCTCATAACTTATGGTTCTTCGTTTATGAACCTATTGGGTTTGAAAATGCAGTCATGGTGGAAGAAGTAATATGCTTGCCGATAACTATTGGCGCGCAATACCCGCTGGCATGACATTAGACATATATATTTTTTTTCAACATGGCTACCGATAACTATTGTGAAGTCAACAGAAGAGCACGGGAACCACGTGACCTCATCCCCACTACTACTCCATTTTCAAACTCAATACATAGGTCATTCCAGAAGACTCATATAGTCCACTGCCCAGGCCTTAGACGGTACAGATTAAATCTTCGAATTACCATGAAACTATTTTTCTCGTACTCTGTGGTTATTTTTAAGAGAAAAAGTCAATTCTGAATTTTATTTTTCAGTTTTTCTTTACTCCTGTTGAAAGTTTTAAAAAAACTTTTGGAGTGCTAGTCAGATTTTGGGCAGAAATGTTTGGCAAATATCTTTCAAAGTGTGTGTACACATGGATATAGATATATGTTTATACACGCGTCTATATGTATATACATTAAACATACACGTGTGCGAGTCTTACAGCAACACAAACATAGCATAACACCTTCATTTTCGTGTAAAGTAGCCTCTACTTGTACTACTAGTTGTATTACTAGTCTATTAGTAACCTATACCGTATACTCATCAGAAATCATATAATCATGTTAGGGAAAATTTCTTGATTTAAAATAATTTTTATAAGATTTTTACCAATTTTGTAGGGATGCCACCAAGACTTTAAAAATAAAATTTATTTTTAAAATTTTAAATTTAGATATATACGAAATTCGTAATTAAAAAAATTTAAATTTTCTGCTGCCAATAGAGATGTCTAGATTAAAAAACTGGATTCAAAAAGTTAGCATAAAAACTTATAATTGAAAAGACTTCCACGGACGAAGTTTTTCATTAGGTAATTATTACGATTTTTCACCAAAAATTAAATAAAGTAAGTAATAACCCAATTTTTCCCAAAAAAAAAATGATAGATCGAAACATTAATTATAAAAAATAAAAAATAATAATTATAAATGATGTAAAAATGAAACAATATATTTTATATCAAAGTTTTTTTTTAATTTTCTTGATTATTTTCGAATTTGACTCATCGGCAGTAGTAATTATATGACACATTGATAGGGTAGACCGACCGCTAGGTTTTTGTAAGTACTATTTAATATATTGCAGCTTAAAAAATATTGAATTAACTTAATCAATGTTTGTATGAAAAACTGAAATCTTAAACTTTCAGTTTGTAAGTCATTTTTAAAAGTCATCTAAATTTAATTTAAGAAACTGCAGAAAATAAAGAAAAAGTTTTAAAAAAGACCTAAATTATTATTTTTAATTTTAATAAATATTCAGAAATGAAATAAATTTATTGTAACTGCTAAAGCAGTATAAAAAATTTGTATTTTTGTAGAAACAATATCAATTAAGAGGCAATTTTTATATTAGATACGCCATTTTTAAAGTTTAGGCTCAAAAACATTACTTTGGATAAATTTCTTTTTATTCCCTATAACAATTTATTTAAGAAATAGAAATTTTTTTTCAATGATACAGTTAAAGAAACTATAATTTCAAATCGAATTAAAAATTAATTTATACATATTTTGATTTTTTTATTCGATTTAATGTAAGATGGAAAGATTTTTGTAGGCCTGTAGAATTTTATCCAGTTTGTTAATAACTGTGATATCTTTTATCGTGGTCAATCAATTTATCTCGTCTATAAAATTTTTTGGGGCACTTTGAACAAGCGAATTTTGGTGATTCAACATGAAGCATAACATGGGCAGTCAAATTGTGTTTGTACTTAAACCAATTATAACAAATTTGACATTGATACTTAGGTGCTTGTCCGCACTCCACCTTCAAATGACGGCTCAGACAAGATCTGCGCATGTAGACACGATTACAATTTGGGCATTTAAACTTTGGCCGTACAACGTTACTAACATCTAAAGGATCGCATTCTGATAAAGTCCGGTATTGATGTGATGATTGCGACCAGAATCCTGAAAAAAAAACGTTTTAGTAAGATAAAGGTTTTTGGTAAAAAAGTAAGTATTTATTCTCATAACTACTGGGGTAATTAATCTTGGTGTGTTCCAGTATGGATAAAGATATATTACTGATTATAAAAACACACTATTTACAAGTACATATGCCTGTTACAAATTTCTTATGATTAATTAAAATTTTTTACAAAATGAAGTTTTATTTTCATATCTACCTATTCATTTAAAAAAAAATCTCTAAAAATAATTTAAGCACTTATCCAATTTTACATTATACCATGTATGTTGAAATGTATGACACATGTTTAAAAAAATACTGCACCAGATTGCTTTTAGTGTAAATCCTGAAAAATAAAATATAGAAAAATTATTGACAAGAACAAAGCTAAATTTATTTTTATAATTGTTTTATACTTTAGGAAATATTTTTAATTTTTTTCAAAAACTAGTGTACGCCCATCGAAAATTTTATAACTCTTTTAACAGAGGCGTACAATGATTAAACTCTTTAAGATTAACTTCTTAATCCTAAAATCAATAGATGACAAAATAAAAGTATAATCGACGATTAAATTGAAAAATCTTAAGTTATTATTTTGGCTTACGAGCAAATTTCTTTTTTAGTTTTTCAGTTCATTTATTCATTATAAATTTCTATACGACTTACCGTGCAAGTACTTCACAAATGAATATGTATTTTATATAAATATAAATCTTTTAATATAAATTTTAATATAAATTTTAAAATAATATAAATTTTTAGATATTATAAAATTTTTTTACGCTCTCATATAGTAATGTCCATTCTTGTTGAAATTTGAATATAATAGAACAGGTTTGATTAAAAAATTAATTTAATGTAAGATTAAATTAAAAATAATGAAAATACAAGTTTGATATTATAATTTTATTATAAATAAAATAATACATTGATTACTTATAATAAAAACTTGACAAATCGTTAGAGAAAAAAAATGAAAAATAAAATAAAATATAAAATAATAGAACAAAATGAAATCTTAGCGTTATAAAAAATAAATATGGCATGTAGATTCTAAAAAAAAACTTATGTACTGTATACCAGTAGAACTTTATCGTGGATTTAAAGGAAAGATAAACTCAGTACTATAACTCTTTCGACAATAAAATTAAGCGCACAAAAATCCAGTAAAATGATGTTACACAACTAGTGCGTGGAGTTAAAGATTCAAATTTAGAGTTGTTGATGCTTGATTTGAATGCATAGCTTCAGACTACGGTTGTGTATCATATTTTATTCAACAGGGCCATGTAATATAATATTTTGAGACAAATTTGATAGCTTTTGTTTAAACTCGCTGCAAATGTATTCTATTATTAAATACTGCGATAAAAAGAAATTAAGATGTAAAAGTGTCACTTCTACCACGTATTTTACTCGTCGAAAAATAACTATTACATGAACCAGTTGAATAAAAATTTTTATTCAACTCAACCATGTAATAGGTATATTTTGACGTAAAAAACTCGGTAGAAGTGATGCTTTTAATCTTTATTTCTTCTCACCGTAGCGTTGAATAATATGGTACATTTACAACCGCATTTTTATCAAAGTACCAAATTACATGATCTTGTTGAATAAAATATGATACTCAAATTGTGTCCGATTTCTACAACTTCACACACAAGTTGAGTAACATATCATTTCAACGCTGTAGCAATTAAAATCTGATGCTAAAATGCAGACATTTTATTAAAAAAAAATCATTTTGTTTTCTACAAAGACGATATAAAAATCTTTGTTGTACCTGTATCATATCTGCCCTAGGGTAAAAAAATTATGCACAAATTTTTACTTTTAAACTTCTTGAGTTTATTTTTTACGAATATTATTAAGATGAACTTTAGGATTAAATAAATAAAAATTGTCTATCTAATTCCACAATAAAGACATCAGTATCAGTAATTTTTTTTTTTTCAAATGAAAGATCTTAGTAATTGTATGCATATTAAAAAGCGTTATTGAAGAATAATTTTAAGTTTCTCGTTATGTAGTAGTAACTATTGGGTTCTATAATTACAGTTTTGATTTAAAAATTTATTAATCTAAAATACATCAATCTTAGTCTTTTTTTCAGTCCTCAGATTCCTTACGAAAAATAGTTTTTCATAGAACCTCTAATATTTACTTTATATTCATTACTTTATTATATTTATAAGTATTATACTTAAAGCTAATTTATTTTATCACAATTCTATTTTCAGTACACTTTAAATTATATTTCTACTTAAATCAAAATATTCTGATTGAAATCATATAAATAATTTAATTATGGCAAAGCTTTACATAGTATTAAGGTATACTGTGGCGTTGGTGCCTTGTATAAGCACCAACTTTTATTATCAAAAATATATTAAGATTGCTAGGCTTCTGATTAGTTTTCGTCCAGGCTTCCAATCTTTGGAGAGATTGCCTGCTAAGTTGTTCTGAATCAGTGGCTGCCAAGATTCAGGAGTGGGGCCTTGCCTGTTTGACTGGTTAAAACCGACCTAAAGAGTCCTAAATTCTTTGACGTTCAGTGATAGGAAAAGTTCTTAAAGAAAAAGAAGTTAGATTTATCAGGTAGAAAAATATTTATTATAAGAAAGAAAAAAAAATACATCTTACTATTACTTACAATTATTTTTTTTTATATGCAGAGAGAGAGTGAGTAGTAAAATATCTGCACTAACGAGATGAATTTGCTTGACGCGTCGAACCAAAGGCGAACGATTCTTCCCTCTCAGCTTTAAAGCTTTTTTAAAGAAAAATCACGTACTCATCAGCAAATGGGAGAAGGCGTACAGGAAATATGAAATTAAAGACTCTACAACCGTGCAAGAGAATTTGAAATCTCTCTCGCACAACCAAACGAATCAACCTAATTTTGCCGAAACTATAAACGCAGCTCAAAGTACGAGGGATCAGCTTAAAGAGCTATTGGAAGGTAACAAATTCCTACAAGACGAATTAAGCCGATCCAAGCTTGATACGAGGAAAAAAAGAGACCAACTCGAAAGAGAGTGTGAAGATCTTAAGACATCACAAGAAAAGAAAGACCATCTGCTAGCAGATGAAATGCTAGTTGAAGCCCAGTACCAAGAACAACTACTAGAAAGTAAAAAAGTCAGACAAGAACTAGACGATATGCTGGCCTCAATAGCCAAGAAAAGAGCAAGTTGCAAAATTACGAAAAAGGCTTTATAGGAGGAAGAGGAAAGGAAATCACGCCTAAAACATATGCAAACCATAAATCAGAAACTGGCGAAAAGACTAGAAAAGGACGAAAAGGAACTGAAAGAGAAAGAACAAAAATTACAAAACAAAAAAGAAAAGCTCCATGAACAAAAACAGGAAGAATTGGACCTGGAAAAGAAGAAGGAAACTCTACAACACAAAGAGGCAGAAATTCAACGAAGACGGGATGAATTAAGTAAACTGGAAGGTGACTTGGGCGAAAAGATACGTAAGGCCAAGTCACTACTCGCTGAAGAGTCGGATGCGGAGGACCTGGCCTAGGTGTTCCGAAGATGTCAAAATGAGCAGATATCCATGCCACGACCGACGACACCAAAGGAAAATACGCCGACCAACAAAAGAGAGCATAAAGTCTCAACAAGCCAAACGGCTGGCATAAAACGTAACGAGGTAATGAAACCTCTAATGGACCAGCATGGCCATCGGTTCGTTCTACGAATGATGGTCGAGATGATCGAATCATCCGATTCGGCGATAATAATAATAAATAAACCTTTCGACTTTCAATGTCTCCACGCCCAAATGAGAGAGTTGTAGCCAGTCCATATAACCGAAGAAGATGGGGAAGACGACCCCAAAGACCCGGTAGCCATCCTACACATCAAGTTCGTGAATAACGAAAAAAGGCATAACGGCCTCGAAAAACTACAAACTTTGAAGGACCAGCAAACGTTGATGGATGAAGGCAGCTCGCTCCTCGATATAAGGGTGCTCTATAACCTAAGAAAATTGGCGAAACTCGTGCAGATCCGATGGGTTATCCACCGTGTCTTCGACCAAATAAATTCCGACCCAAGCGCCTTTACTCCATGACCCAAGCATGAAACCCCTATCCCACCCATCCCTAAGGAACCTAACCTCTTCCGGGACGGCAAACGCTAAGAGGGGGATGCTGTTACTTGACAGTTTGATAATAATAATTATAATCGTGAAAGTAGAAAATTAAAATGAAAACGATTAATCAGCACTCGTTTCCACGGAGCCCAGCTGCTTAATCAGCACCTCGAATAGGAAAGATCGAGGTGATGGGGACCGCTCGACTCCGCGAGGAGCAAGTGCAGGAGCACGGGGGACAGTTAGATTTTGATACCAAAATACACCACATCGCGCCGCGATTTTTAATAAGTCAATTTGTATTTAGAACATTACCATTTATAATTTATAATTTATTATTGTGACCAAATAACTTAACAAAGTGCTTCACTTAAGTATAGTTCAATTTATAATTTAAAATTCGAGCAACAAAACAGTTCGGGGACCGGACCACTGACCAAACTAACATTTACTTCGTATATGTTGTTAACGTTAATTTCTCATAGTGTGACCTAAATTATATGTTTGACCAAAAGCAATTGTGCTTACCAAATAGAATACAAAGTTACTCCCAGAAGACTTGTGAGACTTGCGTTATCATTAGTACACCTCTTACATCCTTTTTTTAACTCAGCAGCGACCAGAAGGACCACCAGAGCTCACCAACAAGGTAAAGTTCATATGTTATAGTATTTAAGATAAACATTTCGGGTCGCGCGCGTTCGGATAAATTTAGAAAAATTTAAATAAGTTTAAATAAGTTCCCGTCATCGTTCGAGGGGTGCCGTCTACCCTCGGTTTTCCGGTTACACACTCTTTGTGGACTCAGGTGACTCAATGTAAAGTGCAAGTACATTGAGTCATCACTCCCTGCGGTATCTTAAGCCACAGCAGTATGGTGTCAGGAGGTATATTAGATTATCTCAAAGACGTCACTCATCAGGAATGTATTACCATGCACTCTACTGGCACGACTAGATTCGGTTACGATACCGTTATTGCTGGAATCCAGAAGAATGGTACCGTTAAGTCCGTGACACTCGCGGGAAAATTATACGACAACAAATGTGACGTAGTGGAATACAACGAATATCATACATCGTATTCCAATGCAGCTGTGCAGGCCTCTATAACCATCACATTGATGGACTATACCGCCAAAACAGATCGGCAGCGGGATCTCATCTGATTGAATTCAGGAATCCAGTGTGAATTTAGAAAAGGAAGTTGCATTGATAACTGGGGAGGCCACACCTTTTGGGAAAAGACACGAGTCAATGATTGCCGCTTGGGATCGTACGAAATCTTATATAGGGGACAAGCAACCAAATCAAAACCAAGAGAATACCCTGAGAAAACTCTCTATACGGTAGCCATTGCAGATAGTACGTTTTCAATCCTAACTGAAGGACTGTCAAACGTATGCGGACACTCCCTAATGATAACGGAACATCGCCGGTAATTCATAATGGAAACCAATCAGTATGAGCCATACGAAGAGGTCAGCAGACAACCCTTAGCAGAGAATTTAGCCATTTCAATTTAGGTCAATGCCAAAGTGGTCTACGTGGAACGACATTTAAGACACCAGTTGGAGTCTTTATACCATGACGTGATTTATCAAAAATGTAACCTCGAGAGTAAAGTGTTGAAAAATCTCCTCTCATTCGCAACCGTTAGACCGGACGAATTTGCGTTTAACCTTATGAATGGCCCAGTTTATATGGCCGCCGTAACAAGTGGAATAGCAAGAATAATAAAGTGTACCCCTGCGCAAGTAACGGTACAGAGATCTGAAAAATGTTACCTGGAGCTTTCAGTGCTCAGGGGAAATGCCTCATATTTTCTCACCCCCAAAATACATATTTTGATTCGGAAAGGCACCGAGATTCTCTGTGATGGAGCCATACCATCGGAGATACATGGTACGAGATCTTACCCAAACCACAAAGAGTATCAGACTCTGACACCTTGCAACCTACAGCTGCTTTCATCTGGACATACGAAAGTGTAATGTCACTTTTCCGTACCTCGGTCTCGGCGGTTCCTGTGCGTGTTCCCTAGGGCTTCACCCACAAGTTTAGTTTAGTTAGTCTGTGCATACTCAATTTTTTTGTGTTTAAATATTTTATATTACGAGGTCTCCCCTCTGAATAAAATATTTAATCAAGTTTATTATAAACAATACAAAGTGCACCAGAGGTTTCCCCTTTGATTCGACGCGTCAAGCAAATTCATCTCCTTAGGGAAGGTGTTTTACTACTCACTCTCTCTCTGCATATAAAAAAAAAAAAGAATTGTAAGTAACTGTAAGTTGCATTTGTTTTTTTTTTTTTTTCTTTCTTATAATAAATATTTTTTTACCTGATTAATCTAACTTCTTTTTCTTTGAGAACTTTTCCTATCACTGAACGTCAAAGAATTCAGGACTCTTTAGGTCGGTTTTAACCAGTCAAACAGGCAAGGCCCGACTCCTGAATCTTGGCAGCCGCTCGACAAGATTCAGAACAACTTAGCAGGCAGAAATCTCTCCACAGATTGAGAGCCTGGACGAGAACTAATCAGAAGCCTAGCAATATTAATATATTTTTATAATAAAAGTTGGTGCTTATAAAAGGCACCAACGCCACAATATAAATGCAAATGTTGGATGCTTAGAATGTTTTGGATGTTTCTTTAAGGATTAAAAAAAAAAAAAAATTTCTTAGTTGTTTTTAAATTTTTTTTCGGAAAATTTGTTCCTTTTAAATTTTGTATATACCAAAATCTGTAAATATAATACACATCGCAGATAAATAACATAAAAATTTTTTCAACATTCAATATCAGTTGTCTAATTTTGTCTAAAATGACTAAAAGAATGCATAAATCTTTAACATTTAGCGCTCTAGGAATTCTTTGACTGTTTATTTATAAAAATATTTTTCTGTTATTTTTTTCCCTTCATTGATAACTCAAAAGATCGTAGAGTCTTCAATTTATTATTTTTTCAGTTCATTCCTCAATAAGTATCCGTTAAATTTGTTGAAATATTTTGTGTATATTTGAGTAAACAATTGGTAAGGTAGCACCTTATTCATTCAAAATTTACATTTTTATTTAAAAAAAGAAAAAGTCAGGAAATCTTACATGAAAAAATTTTAAATGATTTTTTCATAACTCAGATAATGTAAGAAAACAACAATGTTAAATTAATAAGAGCTAGAGACTAGCTTCGATAAAATTTTGTCTAATATATGTATCATAATCACAATAAGATATTTAGGAACAACCTCGCCAATATAATGTATCATTCAAAAAAAGATAACCTTAAACCATAAACCACCCTAATGCGAATTTGCTGTTACAGTGTACCATTAAAAGATTAATGAAGCTGAATGTTCTAATAATAACTGTATATTATTTGTTAACCATCTAACCACCTTTACGGTTTGTTTTACCAACCGGTAAAGCGTCGGTACTTAAACAAGCAACTAGAACTTGTGTTATGTAGACCAGCTCACACGTAATAAAAGTAATACCGTAGAACCTTCGAATTCGCGGATTTCATAATCACGGCGTCTGTTTCGCACATTTGCGGCAATGAACAAAAAATTCGTCAAAGTGCTTTGAGAGTACTATTGACTGTTTAATTATTAAGAAAAAAATTTTACTTGGTCTTTCAAGTCTGCGTTCAAAATTACCTCCAACGACTTAGGGATATCAAAGTCATCCCAATTTTTTAATTGTGAAAAATCTCACTTGTCTGAATTTTAGCACAACATAGAAAAAAGTTTACATGATAAGTTTGATTCAAGAGAACAGAAAAACTTGAGATTTGAATTTTTCTTTTTAATTTCATATCGATACTTCCATTTAAAAAATAATTACACGCTTTTAAATGGAAAAATTGTCGGTCACTTCAGTTTACGGTACTAATTTTTTACATTATGGAATCATAACGTACAGTTATTTAAGTAATCAAATTTTTTTAATTTTTAAAGCATTAAGATGAAATTAGTCAATTGAGAGTGTAAATTTATAATCAATTAAAGAGTTATTGGTATGATCATCGAATTGAAAAAGCTGTAAATTATGATATTATGTATTTATAATAGATATATCTAATAAATAATAAATATTATAGATATATCTATAGTAAATATATTACTCCTTCCTATATCGAATTTATGTGTGTAACAAAATTCAAAAAATATATATGTTACACATTTAAACTCGACAATAATTTACAATTTTTTCAATAATATTATCTGTTAAAAAATGAATTGTGTTTACGCTATGGATTAGAATACAATTATACGTAATAATTATAATTTTTTAATATATGTAAGGAAAAAATTAAGTTTATGGAGTGATCTTTCAATTATTTTACTGCATTTACTTTAATAGAATGATAAATCGTACCTTTTTTGTAGTGATCATTAATCATTATCAATGTCGAATCATTAAAGATTGAAACTTTTTTTTTCAATTGAAAAAATAAAAAAATTAATAATAAATTTGAAAAAAAGAGCAATTTAATTTTTTTTCTTTTCTCTCTCCTCCGAACGAGCACGTGTGAATTCAGGAATCCTCGAAAAGTGTTGTTCGATTTGGTGAGCTTGTAGTATGAAGGCTTTGAAGGCGGCAAACGGGCAAAGAAAACACTTGAATTGAGCGGGCTCACATTTGTGCTAATCAGTCGGATGAAAACATAAATTTAAATTAATAATTTTTCTACTTTTCCAACAAAAGTGAGATTTTATACCTTTAAGTAGTTGCTCCACATCTTATAGAACTTGCTGCATTTGGTGCACGTGTAACCCAACATCTGCTCTCCTGAGTACATTTTTCGATAGGCTGAAACATGCATGAAATGAATGTATGTTAGTTAGGACTGGTTAATAATCTTTACTTATTACTTTTTTCCACCACTTTGTCGGAGTCAATAAGCTTTAAGCTAGTGTGAGATTAATAGAAGCATTCAACCTTGAATTATTTTATTAATCAAGCTTAGAAATTTGATATTAAGTAAATGTTTGGGATTATTGAATACTTTTTAAGGGAGGATCAATTATTACGATAATGCTGCTTGAAAATCTGTAATTTTTTGCGAGATTTGAAGAAATAAATCAGGTAGTGTTCAATCCTTATACTCGTCAATTATTTGTAAGAAAATAATACTAAAAACTAACCCAATAGTCATGCCCGAGATTTTGGCACCCCCTAAATTATCAGAAATTTCTCCTGAACCATCTACCATAATGAAACTTCTAAATTTTAAATTTTCAGAGTAAAAATGAAAAAACAGTTAATCAAAAAGGTACCATAGAAGGGCAAGTATAAAACTCGAGGTAAAACCTGCTTGTTCAGGTGCTTTTGCTTGGACTCTCAATTATTAATGAAATGTTTTAAAATGTATTTTATAATAAATAATGTGGGATGCTGCTGTTCAATAATCCTGGACATCTACCTCAAGTTTTTAAATAAGCTTAATAATAAATTTTTTCAGGTAGTATTATCAAAAAAATTTTCATTTACAACTATTTTGTAGTCGTCGGCCAAAATAACTAAATATTATTAATATATAATCCTTATATTTAATATAGTAAGTCCTTATATTGATTCCCTGATAACTAATAAATTTAAAAACAAAACTTTTTTATCATACGCGTGCCGAAAGTTATGTCTTTCGAACCTCTGATCAGGGGCGAAACATCGGGACAAAAGAAACGTAACTTTCGGCCCATGCTCATAAAGAAAACTGCAGTTCACATCTGTGGGGACATGCCCAGTCCACAGCGTTAGCTCGGGCAGCAACCACCCGCAGATGTTAAATATATCATTTAATAATGGTTTCTTCTAATTTAAAGATATACACAGATGAAGCAATAATTCGTGTGAATTTATTGAATAATAAAAATTGATTTTCACATTTTCAAATACTTAAAGCATAATAATGTGTATTACAAAGTTTACGACTAGATAACATAACAAATGATCAAAATATTCTAAATCATATAAACTTATGATCATAGGCTCTACAGCCAAAGAAACCTTTAGTTGTACATATTCTCATCATTTTAATCGGCTCATTTTACATAAAAAATTTAGTCAAAATTGTATTCTGAACCAATGGTCGATTTCATAAAAAAAAGATATAAGTTAAGATAATAAGTGTAAATGATAATATTTCTATCGATTGCAGTTAAGGATGTACACTCACCTGCAAAAATGTACAGAAGTTGATGAAAATTTAATTGCAGGTTCTTTGACGTTAAATTGATTTTTAAGATTTTTTTTGGGGGTGTTACAAGCCTTTTTCAAGATTTATAACAGTATGTAATTAACACGTTCGCTAATGGAAGCCATAGAAGAATCGGTAAAAAATGTAATAACTTACTCAAAAATGCAGAGACTCTAAAAAAAAAATATGAGTCGGTAGCTAAGAATCTTAGGAATCGATTTTTCAAATAAAAACTAATGGTTGCAGGGTATTTGAAAAAGAAATAAATGCAAAAGTATTAAAAAATCGTTGCATATAGATTTACAGTACAGCATAATGCTAGCAGCCGACGTAACCTCAAATCGTTGCGAGCATCTAACTCTCGACTATGCGAAAGTTCATACACACAGAAAAGTCTGATACAACCGTCAAGTCATCCGTCTTAACTGTTAATCGGCATGTAAAATAACCTATGAAATCTTCGTATATGTTGGGATATTTTCCATGTTGTTCAACAATTAAGACGGCTGACTTAGCTGTTATATCAGACTTTTCTGTGTGTAGTATACCTGTATATATTTCAGATGAGTGTACATCCTCAAACATCGAACTAATATTCAAAGAAAAAACTTTTTTTATACTTAAAAAATGTTAGAAGTAGTACCAAACTCTGTCAGATCTGAGAATAAGGCTTCTTTCGTTAGGGTTTTTGATAAAAAAGGTTTTTTTAATTAGAACAAACTGAGTTTGAAAATTTTTTCATATCAATTAATTTACAATCTGAACTAATAGTTTTAAAAATAAAATATGCCAGTCAATATTTATGTAATACTATATATATACATATACATTTGATATATTTAATATAATAATTATTTATATTATCACATAGTATACAAATATCTTACATTTATATTCACATTGCGCGTTTGTACAGCTTACATAAAAACTAAACTTTTACTTTATCGATTCAGCGATACAAAAATTTTTTCATCCTAAAAACAAAGAATAATAGTGAAAAACTTTAATTAATAATGTGAGTTTTCACTTTAGTATGTTCTCGGCATCATTGATAGTTTAAAAAAACCAACAGTAATCGCACCCCTGAAGTAATAGGTCTTATTACAATACTATTGCAACAGATATTTATAAAGAAAAATTTAATACAGATTTGAAAAAAAAAAAAAAAATATTAATCTAGTTTTTTTTTTTAGTACACCTTTAGAAAGTTTTTCCGTGTCGATTTTTCTTATGCGTATCCATTGACCATTTATGAGGCGTGTGATAGTCGCAAAGCTCGCAGCTCAATTTGGGTTGAGAATTAATGCACTCGAATTTACGATGACGCCATAGCGAGCGATGAACCGCGTAAGTTTTTCCACAGTCTGCACAAGCATGGCGTTGCGTTGAATCATGAGGATATTGTTCCAATGGATATTGATTCGTAACTGGCCAATAATAATCTAAAACAGAAGTAGTTAAATATATTAAACATAAAGTTGCAATAGGTATCAATTTTTTCCTCCATTATTTAGGTTGAACACTCAATTTCTACAGTTTCTTTATTTAATTAAACAATTTTTTTTTTTTTTTTTTTTTTTTTTTTTTTTTTTTTTGTAAATAATATTCTAGAAATTAAATTAAATTGTCGTTTCTGATTACAAATACTTAGCTATTTGAGAGTACCTTAAATATTTGAAAATCGGCTCCCAACGGTGTCTATAAAAAAAAAAATTAAATATCTGAAACGAACAAAAATAAAAACAAAACTTTTAAGTTAAACACACAGTTTATTGAATATTTGAGATCCAATTTTTATACAGTAATTACATAATCGTATGTGCATACATTATATTATCACTTAATTTGAATTATTTGTTCGTGGTTATTAGCCATCACAAAATAAGGTAGTAAAAATATTTTATCCATTTTTAGTAAAAAAAATTCATGCAAATTAAAAAATGGACAACTGTTGTTTTTTTTTTATTTTTTTTTTATTTATTAATTTTTTTGCCTTAAACAATCTTGCTATGAAAATATTTCTTCAAGTACATTAAAAGATAATAAAAAATTCACTGGAATGTTTTTTTAAGGAGATTCTCTACCAAATAGATCTAGCCCACAGATTTTGTCCAAATTATATGAACACATAGTTTTTAGTATAAAAATAGCTCAGCTAAAATTTCAAAGCCCTGAGGAGCTTGTGAAAAAAGTTATAAACATTTCAAATTTCACAAATTTGCATGGGTTCTAATGGGAAATTTACTAAAACAGCAAATACTTAATTCCCAGCCCACAGATTTTAATGTAACTACGCAGAAAAATCGGAAAAAATCAGACTTTTATTATACTTGTTTCAAAACATTCATTAAGAGCCTGTAGCAATAATTATAAGCAATTGATTTTATATTCTTGTAAATATGACTTCTCATTGGCTCATACAGAGGTTAGAAAGTAGCTGAGCCAATGAGCAGACGACTACTGTAGTCAAATACACATTTGACTTAAGTAGATGGTAGGGAACCTCCTTAATGCCTAATAACTCGCAAATATAAAAATTTTAATAATAATCTTAGCTATGAGTAATCGCGTATGGGAAAAAATTGATCACGATACAATGTAAATATCTGTAAAATATATCATACAAGTTAAAGTATGAAAGTTTTTTTTAATTAAAAATTACACTTTAACGGGTCGTAATAAAATGATTGTTATTTCTAATCACAAACTTTTCATCATTTGTTGCACACATTTGGTTTAATGAGTGTATTTGAAAGTTTTTTTAAGAAATGCTTTCTGAAAATTAAAATTAAAAAAATGGTACTCATTTTTTTACAATGGTTTTTTACAACGGTTTTTAAAACCATAGCTTCAATTCGTTTAGCACAAAAAATAATGTTAATTCATATAATTTATCATTACTCTGAATTTTCTTTTTAAACTAAATATTTAAAAAAAATAATAATAATTAAAACAAAAAAAACTCTATAGATAAAAAATGAGAACCACACTTCCTAGCGAAGCCATCGCAAATGAGTTTGGTCAACCAGGTGCATCCGGATAACGACTACCAGATCAACAGATTGCTTTGGCCAGAGAAAGAGAGAGTGCCGCAATGGTTATTTGCTGAAAGAATCTTTTACTCTTATCTTCGATACTCCGTCTAGATCGCCACATCATGGTACCCATCCCGTAATGGCGGCATTTTTCATTTTTTTCCCTCCATGGATTTGTAATGTTGGTAAGTTTGGGAGTCGTGAGCTTGGTACGGAGTTTCATTTCAATAAATTTTTTATTTGATTAGCATTTATCAAATAAGTCAGTGTGGAATGCCCAGTTTGATTAGCACTTTTCAAAAAAGTTAATGCTGAACGTCCACGTGCCGTTTCTGGTGTCTACTTACACACGACTTGTATTTGCTGTTAAAATTGCACATCTCACAGTTGTAAAATCTTGCCTTAGTTCCTTCATGTACATTACGTAGATGCCTGTCAACATTCGTTTTATATTCACTATGATAGTTGCAAATATGACACTGAAAAATGGAGTTTCTGACACGTTTTGATTTTCCATTTGTTCCACCTTTTGTTGTTACAGAGTATTCCATTAATTCCAGTGGATCGCACGCGTAGAGCTCTGAAACGAGATTTTAAAATTCAAGAACAAATTTCGTTGAAGAGTATTTTTTATTTAAAAAATGGTCAAAATTTTCGTAATTTACTAAATATTAGTGTCACTAGCTGTATTGTCGTAAATCTAGGATTTTAAGTTCAAAATAAATAAAAAAAAAAAAAAAAAAAAAATTGATTTTACAGTGTTTTACAATCGTAAGATTAAAGTAAATTTATTATAAACTAATTCGCATCTTTATCTGTAAATTTTGAAACATTATTTTCTTATTTGAATAATGATAACTTAATGGAACTAATCATTTTATTGATATATAATGATTTGTATAAAATTTTAAATATTTGAATGATTCATTCAAACTGTGAATCAAATTTATAACTCAACTTTAACAGTTGCGCTGAAATCATAGGAAACAATCGCTTTAAATTTATGTTGGTGATGGCATGCAAGAGATAAAAGTCAAATCAAACAGTGTTAATCCCTAAATTTATAACTATGTCGTAGAAACCATGTTATTTAATTAATAAAAACATAGAGGGTTTACGATAATGTTTCAATCTATGTTTAAAGGTATAGTTGAAATATATTTGATGGCAAATATTTTTTTTCTCGCACTCGAGGTTAAAGCATTTTTCTAGGCGCGGCTTTAAGTTGTTGTGTTTTTGAACCACTTAATTCTATAAAACTCATATCGAACGAGTGCCTTTGTTTTCTTCTTCTATAAATTATTTGCACCAGTTCAATTACATTCTATGGCCGTCAACTTTCGTTTGAGAGTAAAATTTCGGGTAAGAAAAAATAATTATTGGCCTCGTCAAAGACAGACCATCAAAAGTCGATTTTGCAATTCCACCGACACCCAACCTCGTCTTAATTCAAAGTCGTAACGGTGAAAAAAAAAAAAAAAAAAAAAAAAAATGGGAAAAAAGAGAAATTATTTTGTAATAAAAGAAAGGAAAAAAAAAATTTATACGAAAGGTTAGAAAAACATAAGACTAAAGGACTGAGAAAGACTTAACATGTCTAATCATGTAAAAAATGAAACAAGAATAACCATTATTTGTTGTTAAGATTTTTTGTAGAAAAAAAAACAACCGGCTAAAAAGTTATTAAATTTTATTATATTACACTTTTTATCATAAACAATTTTTATAATACACAATATAAATTTTGAAACTCTTAATTATTTATTTACATTAAACAGTTAAGTCAGAAAATGTGTAACTAGTTTTTCGATAATAATAAAATTAGTGATTCGCCCCTTTGGATATGATGAGCACGAATTTAGTAAAAATATTTCACCGAAAGATTTTTTGTTCAAATTTTAACATTAATTAAACAACACAAGCAAAAAGTTTTTCGATACTTTAAAAAAATAATTTTCTAGTACATATACATTTTCAAATTGATTATGTTGTAAATAGATAAATACAGTTTATAAAAAGTTTATTATTATACATAATAATAGTATATACATTTTAAAAAATTGGATAATACATGTATCAGTTCTGAAACATTTTCACCATTGAAAACTTTCAAACATGTAAGAAAAAAAAACCATTTCAAACTAAATATTTAAGTTAAACATTGTTGTTATTATAGTTTTCCCTAGGCTATGCCTCATGCATCATACCTAACTCTGAAATCAACTACACCTACATGCCCTTCTAACTACTCTTTTTTTGTCGGATTGCGTCACCGGCACGTACTTGTACAGAAAATATCCGTATACGTACTGTTTGATTATTTTTCACTCAGCTAAAACCAAAGTACCCATATACTAACATAGTCTAAGCGTGTAATCTAACCTATCGTATAGAATACATAGCGTAAATTGCATTTATCCCAAACTTGTGCACTTGGCGTCGACACCAGCACACATGCGTGATTGATGCATTTTACGCGTTTATTGTGTTACATTGATAGTAAGTAAGATGGTACCTCTTTTAGTACACCATTCTTTTAAGAGTCAAAAACAAAGTTTTAGAAAATTAGAAGGTACATTGAATTAACATCGGAGCCGGATGTACACTGGGAAAAAAGTGGGCGCTGGTTGTACCATGAAAGGGGGTGGTGTGTCTCACCCGTGGGCCGTACTTATGTGGCCCGGTAGCCGAGTGGAAATTTTTTTCGATGTTTTCGTCTGCTCTAGAGGTTATGTTGGTAGACCGTATTATTCATTAATATGACTTCGAATTATACGCAAACTGTTATTTTCAAACAATTATTAAAATGATTATCTTTAAGAATTTGTGTACACTTCTTCCAGAAAACAACGATTTTTTAGTCATTTAAAGAAAATTGAGTAAGTTAATGATTCTTTACAGAAGTTAGGAGCCCACCCGGTGGGACCTGACTTCTGTGAAGGTTACCGCATACGGCCCACCGTGGACGCGATGCTACCTGAATCGTAGGTTACGCTGGTGGCTGTACAAAAGCTACAGTCAGCGGCCACTTTTTTTTTAGTGTATATAAGGTCTCATGTTAACGTTCTTAATAGTAAGATAAAAATACACAAAGAATATAAAACAGTATAACTTAAAGGTACAATCGTAGATTTAAGTAAAAAAATATGTTAAAAATTAATGTGATGACACAATAATATTATAACAAGCATGTAGATACATAGTAGTCTTCACCACATATCACTGTTCTCACAATTGGTAAGATCCAATTAAGTGGGAAATGTACATTTCAAATGGGATTTAAAACATATACTGAAAAAAAAAAAAAAAAAAAAAAAAAACTACAGCATTAATTACAAGTGATTAGTCACATTTTAAAAGGTAGATTTTTTAATAATATAAGTTTTTGACAACTGAAGCAATTGACTTGTTACTAAAGAAATCGTTCAATGTTTAGTGTATTTTCGCTTCTGAATTTCTTTAGAATCTATGTTATGATGGTGTATCAAGTGCCTATGTAAACTCGCATTTTGAGTATATTTATTCGGGCACAAATGACACCAGAACCGCCGTTCGCCGTCACATTCAAATTTAACGTGACGGTAAAGATTATTTTTTAATGAGTACTGCTTTCCACACTTTTCGCATCTGTAAAAATTAGAGGTATTACCACAGTCGACAAACTTTGTTTGATGGTAGTTTACTGTTGAAGCGAAAGTTGACGTGGAAGAAGTGTCGATGAAGTAATCTGAAAAAAACAAATTTTTTTTTTAATGTAGAGCGGAAGAAACTTTAAAATTGTATGCATTACTCGGGGAATTAGGCGTAAGTCGTACCGTCATGTGCAAATGCTATCGTCTTCACCATTGTGAGCGCAGAATTTTAGGAGTAATTTATAAAAATTATGATTTAAGTAGATTTTGAAAAAATATTTTATTTCTTAAAAACAATTTTTACAATTCATAAACATATTTTTAAATTATGAGAACTCAATTTTTAATTTTATAGATGCAGTCAACTTTTTAGTGCTTTAATAAAATTTCTGAAAATTCCCATAATTGACGGATAAATTAAACAAACGCAAACATTGAAATTAATCAAAAAGTTGATCGAGTTAACTAATCAAATAAAACTAGTATAAAAAAACTTTTTTGATCAATTTACGACTACTTTTTCTTAACTAGTTTAATTTTTACATGCTTCTTTTAAGTTAGGTACCTTACCATTTTAATAATAAATTTATTTTTTAAACTTGAACAGTATTTGGTTATGAAGATTCATGACGTGACAGACTTGCTTACTGACGCACATTAACGCAACTTATGTGTAGACTCATAAATTCAGCGTCCGCCATTATCTGCTCAAAACTCGCACACGGATGAAAATTTTTTGTCTATAAATTAATATATCTCAAAAGTAAACGAAGGAGTTGTTCAGATTTATTTATTTACAATATAGTGAAATTTTAGAAAAACTGGGATATTTCTAAGACTGATCGATTTGAATATAAAAAATAAATTACTAATGATGGACACAATTTCTATGGTGGTCGCATAAATTTTACAAACTTTAAACTCATTTTTCTCAAAATTTAGCCCCAATCGCTTACCTAAATTTTTCGTCATATTCTTTATTTTGAGAGGAGCATTTTCAATTACAAAAAAACTGGGGCAAACAGGATTTATTTGGAAACTACCTTGAATTTTTTACACTTAATTAATTTTTTTTTATGAAATAATAACAATAAATTACATTTTTAAGTACTGACGCGATCACTTTCAATATTTTTTTTTTTCACTTAATGAAATGGAGGTTATAATAATCATGCAGAGAGAAAGATGATTTTTCAAACGATTTTTAATATATTAGATTTATTTTTTTTTCAAGAACCAGCACAAAAGTATTTATTTTTTATCACCGTTCATAAAATAAATAGATTCTCAAAAACGTAAAAAATCACAAATGGTTCCTAAAAAAATTATTTAATTGAAACAATACGAAGGAGGTACACAAATTTTTAGTATCTCAAAAAACTAAATTTCAGTATATAAACTAGCATTTCAACCTTGTTTATCATAATCGGAGGTTAAAGGTCTTGTTTTAAAGCTCTTGGATCAAGCTTTAAAATAAAACCTTGAACGTTAAAAAATATCAATTTGGTGAGATACAGCATCCATTCTAGCTTGGGATGTCCTTATTAGGTACACCTACCTTATTGGCGTCTTGCACGACTGAACCGCCCTCATTTTGTTGGCTCTCTACGTGCCAAATCGTATGAAAAATTTTGGTTCGAGCCCACTCCACCGATGGAGGGGAACACTCTTCCATAGGTTTGCATGTACTTCCCTCACCTCATGCAAGATGCCAATATATTTTAATTTAAACTCTAGAAATTATACTTCAACTCTAGAAAAATAATAAGCTAAAACAAAATTTTAGCGTTTTATTTTTTTTCGAACAACTTACATGTATTTAATTTTCATAAGAAAATTACAATAAAGTAATCTAGAAAAATTCTTGTTTAGTATAACATTTATAAAACTCTTTCACAAACTCGTTTTTTGAAGTGTGGTAATGAGACATTGTGAATATTAAGTAAGTGTTTTCTGAGGTTTCCGCTCTGCGTAAATTTACTCGGACACATATGGCAAGAAAAACTCTTTCTTCCACCGCACTCGTACCGAAGATGACGTATCAAGCTAACTCGCTTTTTATATCCGCGAGCACAATTTTGACAGCGAAGTAACGAATTTTCCGGATCAATGAATGGAGTCCAGTGGCTGTCTAAAATTCCTAAAAAATTAGTAACAGGATTTGATAAATTAATTTAACTTTAAAAACAGTTTGAAAGATCAGTTGCGTTCAGTGTATTGTTTAATAAATTTGATCAATTGTTGATAAAGGTAAATATCTTAACTAGTAAGTTATATCGCAACGTTTACTTGGTTTACAAAATAATTTAATAATGAAAACGACATGATTATGTGTACATAATTAGTGAGTCTCATGCCGGTAGTAAAATTTTCGTGATGTACTGTATTCTTCACGGCTATGGTATGGTGAAAACGAATTTTTTTTTAATGTAACATTTGTAAAACTCACTCTAACCTCAAAATCGTACCATCACCCGTTGTTTTCGGTATCTTATCGCCATTCGTCAGTAGGTACTTATAAAAAAAATTAACTCATTGCTTATTCCATTCGTATTATCAGTTAGTTTAACAACCTGTTATTGGTTAATATAATGCATGCATGCCGAACCATCACATTATTTACATACGCGCATTTTGAGCTCGGAGGGGTTTTTTTCGCCCTCTGGTGTATGTTTAGCAAAGAATTTTGCACCCAAAAAATCGTTCCTAACTCAGACGCTTGGTTTTCTGCCCTTATGTGTTGGCACACCCTCGGGTCGACTTCGCTGGGTCCTCATGCGTGACGATCACATGCGAGCGCAAAAACCCTAATCGAGCCCTAGGTACAATATATAGAACATTACAACAAAAAATTAACAAATATACTTATTTTTTAAAAACTATATGGTAGAATATTAATTTGCATCATTGAAAAAATTATAATTGTATTTTTATACAGTATATGCAACAATACTTGGTTTTCACGGTTTCACAAAAAATGGTGTACCTACTCAACAAATTTTTACTAGTTTATAAAAAACTAATAAAAATTTAAGAATCTTCTCAAGTTTGTAACATTTAACATTTTACCGTTGGGATGACATAAAATTTAAAAAATATTCTAATTTTCCTTACTTTTTAAAAATTTCCGTTGAAAATTCTTATCCCAAAAGTTAACGATCGATTATTACAATTTTTTGAATAATAGATTGTACAATATACTCTGTAAAATGCAAAAAATTGAAAGATTTTACAATATTAACGAAAATCCTTTAAAAAAATTTTAGTTTTATAAGATTTGTCTTTGCAAATTCATTCTCCAATTAGACTATATGAGAAACAAAAATTGAAATTTTTTTAACAACTGTATAAGAACAGAAGAACGAACGGTTAAAATGTATGATATTCATGATTTAATGATAGAAATATAAGATAATATTGTAACTTTAATCATTTGAAGACTACCTACTCCAATGAAATTTGATGCTCCTAGTACATAACTAAAATAATTTTATTTACTGAATAATATAGACAAAATTTGTTTGATAAAATAATAGCTGGCTACAGTTAACCTTCGCTTACACGAATACGTTGGAGACCGAAATTTAGTTTCTGTTATCGAAATGTTCGTGTTGAACATGTAAATTTACATTAAACTCCATATGAAAAGACTTTTTTCAGTCTGTGTTAACGAGGGATTCACGTGAACGATGTTCGTGTTAATTAAGGTACTTTGTCAGCTCTTCGGCGATAAAATTATGATATATTAAATTTTACATGCTAATGGCAATTTGAAGTCTTTTAGTTTAAATCTTTGTCCGTTCCAAGCGTCCTTCTTCGTTTTCCGTTTAGTTTCCACATCATTGCTTCATCTTTGTGCTTCCCAATAATATGCGTATTTAAACTTGATCGATGTTTGGTCTTATAAGGACAAAGTAAGCAAACATATTTGGGTTCTACTCCACATTCATGCCTTAAATGACGAACCAGACTTGAGTGGTAATTATATGTTTTTCCGCAGTTTCCACAAGGAAACGACACGAGATGTTTTTTATCCAATCTTCTTCCGGGTAGAAAACCTGTAAATAAAAAAAAAAGATATTAATTAATTTAGATCGCAGTTGTCATAACATGCATGTAGCTTGAATCAAATTTAATTATGCTCAGAAATAAGTTAGATACAAGTATGAACTGGGGATTACGAAACTTGAAAATGTTACGAAAAATTAATAGTATGAATATGTTATTAAAATGAATATTTTTCTATAAATTTTATTTTAATTTTCTTATCTACAGACAATGAGAATCTTATAAATATTTACATACAATATATGCTAAAAAACATTTACAGTAACAAGATCTTTCAATTTTTTCTTTGCCCATTAAAAACATCTTTTAGACTATTATAATCGATTGTTATATGGGTTGCTCCATTTTTTTACGAACAAGAGAACGTCAGCAAATTTTTTGGTTAATTTTTTAGGTGAAAAAAACAAACAAAAATTATACTTCGGCCGCAAGCTGTAGGTCTCAATCTCACTCCTAACAGGTGCTACATTTTTTGACTACGATGCATGCTTTTTTGAACCGTTCATTCTTTTCGTAAAATTTGAAATATTACCTTTTTTGATTTGGTAATTATACTAAAAAAAAATTTGTTTTTTTAATTTTTAAATAAACATTCATTGAGAAAAAATAAAAAAAAGAGAGGGACTCTAATCAAATAAGTAACAAAACATTATAAAATTCAAACAGCTTCCAAACGCCTGTTTTAAAAATTTCTATTATAGAATTTTGATTTGATTTTTAATATAAAGTATTTTTCTGTAGATTTTCAAATTTTAAGATTTACGGAAACATGCCGCGCTGACTAAAACGGTAAATTTTCAATAAAAATTTGGTATCTTTGCATAGCCCGATAATAAGCATTTAATGTAATTCTTCAGAATTTATTCGATGATTGTTGTTGATTTTATTTATTTATAATTATTTCGATGTTGTAATAGAAAACTTTTTTTTCCTTTTTATTTTCAGATTAGGTCTTCCTGATGAGGTTCCCTGATCAACGAAACGTGAGGCGTTCAGATTTTATCTAAATTGTTTTTTTATTTTAAACACAACACCTCTTACCTTCTTCTGGTCCATTGCCGGTAAGGCTTTGATAAATAATTAAAATCATTGTTTATAAACTTAATGAGGAATTTAAAGAGTTTGATTAAATTTATTTGATTCATAAATTATAATGAACAACCATTTTTTTTATTTTAAGTGCGTCATATAAATTTTATGAAGAATTCATTAACGTGGTTTTTTTTTTTTTTTTTTTTTTTTCTTTTTTTTTCAACGTCTTTTCAATGAAAATTTTTGTAAAACTTAATTTAGTCCCAGCCAAAGTTATTTGTCGAGTCTAAATACAATTAAAAATTTTAAAAATCAGATATCTTAGTTGAAGCCATCAGTGCAAGTTCACGTTTTAGATTTTCCACTCTGAATTTGCTTATACCAAACATCTTGGCAGTTTTTCGAACTGAAACACCTCTGCGCAGAGCATCGAATGCTGCATTTCGAACTTCTGGTGCCATTATGAAAGTTGTTCTACTTGAACGGTTCGTACTTACAGTCCAGCAAGGTCCAATCATCCACTGATTAGAATCTGAAAAAATTTAAATAAATTAGACTATTTTCTTATAAATATTAAAGAATTTAAAAATAAAAATAAAAATAATTAGAAAAATGAAAGTGACTGTTATTTGTGAATGACATTCAGTATTTTCAGAGTAACCAATAATTTATTTATTATTTTTTTCTTTATTAATACATTTTTACAGATATTTTAATAGTTAAAAATAGATTTAAAAAAGATACAATTAACAATAAGAGAAAATAAAGCTGAATAAATGAATGAAAATAAACATGAATTTACATTTAAATTTATCTTAAAGTCGAAACAATCTAAAAAAATTTTAACTGTAGAATCACATTGTTGTTGTTATTTCGCATAATTTTCATTCTGCACGGATAATACTTATAAGCATTCGTTAACAAAATTAGCTTCTTGTATAAATTTAACACCTCCGACAAAAATTTTAAATTGATGCTTGAATTCAACAGTTGAAATAAAAACTCTTTCTAATTACAAAATCCTGTTAAGAGTTTTACCAAAAGGCTTTATCAATGCTTTCAATTCGATTCGTTCTTGGAAGGAGAGATTTTTACCTTAAATCCTAATTGAGCACCTAGATTTTCAGTAAGCGCTACCTTGAGTACGTAAATTTGTATTTTGCGCCTTAGATATAAAAAAAGATTATTTAAAAATAAATTAAACAACTATTTTAGCGTTACTTAATCACCTATATCTCCGAAAATTTTTGAATTCTTCTTTAAGAAAATTCAGAAATAATATTACTTTAAACTTATTTAAGAATACTGTAAAAAAATTAGCTTAGTAAAAAAGCAGAATATTTGTTCAAATGCTGTTTTCAATATCTTACAGTTTAAAAAATATTGAGCTGGCGGGTTTGTGTAGATGGAACGATGTTTTAGATTCTAGATAAAAAATAAGCTCTGATGTACAGTAAAGAGTCGTCATATTGTGAAAACTTTAATAAAATTCACGAAATTTTTATACATATTAATCGCCTATCTAGCTGGCATTTATATCAACAAATTTTATTCTACAAGATGTACACTTTGTTCGCTACAATACTACTGTTGTTCGAAAATGACCGTTTATCATATAATTCACAAACAGTAGTTTTTTATACTGCACCAATTGTTTACGTAAGCAACGCGCAATAAAATTTTTTTAATATTATTATAATAATTTTCATAATCTTATAAAAAAAGTATAATTCGATGATGGTATTATGAAATAATTTTAATTAGCCTTCTTAAAGATGAAATATAGACTTTACAAATACTAGTAGAAAATCATATTTAAAAAAATTTTTTTAATTCAAAATAATATAATCTCAAAAAAAAAATAAATAAATAAAAAAATACTGCTTAAAATATAGCGACCATAATAATAATGTAATGTAATACATAATAATAGGTATAAACATGAAACATTCATTCAGTGAATGAGCAAATAAATGAAAAAAAGTTAAAGAAATATTATTTTGTAACAAAACTTGCATTATGTATGAAATTATGTTTATATAAAACATTATTTAAATACATTTTTTTAACATATAATTAGAAAATCTTCGAATTAAATTAAAATACTTTCCAGTTTAACGTATTTTTCAACAAATTATTTTCCTACAGTCCGATCAAAAGGTAAACTTATCGTCTGGTTGCTAATAAAAATTTTTACCTTTTGGTCTTCGTGTAGAAAAACAGTACGCATTACATAATTCCAAAGAAACCTTTGTGCCTTGAGCCTTACCAGAGATGTCTACTCCAAATACGTAACTTATGAATATCTGACTATTTTTTGGCAACCCAATAGCAACTGTTATTATTTGTTTATTGACTAATGCTACAGCAGAGCGGGACGAGACCAAGACTTGAATCAGTCTTGTCTTGGTCTCGCAACAAAGTCAAGCAGACTGGTCTCATCATCTCGGTATCGTCTCAAAATCTCGTCAAGACTCATGAATTTTTTGTAAAATATTGTTTGTAGTTCTGCAATGCTAATGTAAATTTGAAAAAAATGGTGCTATAGCGTACACCTTTAACGGTGACATAAAATTTTAAAAACTTAATTTTATTTTAAATAAATTCATGAACCGAATAAGTTTAGATTCATACGATGTCGCGTATAATCTGTTGCAGTTTCAATAAACTTTACGTTTATAAAACAATTATCACCGAAAAATTGTAAATCCCATCCATACTCAATAAAAATTTTTTTTTGAAAAGACCATCAATATTCGTCATTGCCATGAAAATATTGTTTTTAAAACTTCAGTTGGTGAAGTTTTACGAAATTGTTAAACAAAACTCCAACGAATAATGATAACAATTATATTTAAAAATTTAATGCTTAAAAAGTATGCTCTCAGTGAAATTTCATGTCAGTCAAAGTTCCAAAAACACATTCTTCAAAATTATTTAATTTTTTTTTAATACGCTTTTTTAGGCCGCTGAAAATTAAAAATTTGATTGATTAATTTTTTTTTGTATTTTAAGGGCTGAAAATTATTTTTCAGAGCAGTCTTGAGATTGAAAATTTTTTTTGAGAGTCAAAAATTATTTTTTTATGTATTTTAAAATTATGTTATTTACAAACAACTATTGTGCACTATACTTCATACGTTCCGATTTCGATTCTTTTCTTATTTTTGCGTGAACGCGCTCAATATGTGATTTCACATTCCACTTGCGATTGCTTTGATAATCGCAAAGTGGGCAAGAAAAGTTTTTCATCGAGGAGGGGCATTTGTGATGAACAAGATGATACTCTGACACAAAATTAAGCAGGCAGTTGTCGCAATGATGTTTAGAGTTCGTAGTACTTATTTCTTCTGTCAATAAATTGTTTTTTATCATCTCAAAGTCCAAAACTCCATCATCTAAAATAAAAAAGTGCACAAAGCGTTAAATTTGAAGTTTTAAAAAATTATGTATTGTTCATTAGGTAAAGTAAGTTCAACTCATGCTTATGACGACAATTGTTTCAAATAATTCAAAAATCAGCTGACATATCTTTGAATTTTAGTTTTAATTTTGATTACAATTGTTGTGCAAATAATTAAAAATTATAATTTATTAACTTAAGAAGTTTCGAGGAATTTGCGCGTGTAATAATTAAATCGAAATCTAACGTAAATTTACAATAAAAAAAATTAAAAATTAAATTATTTAAAGAGTAAAGAAATAGTAAGCAAGATTGAAGGTAAATAACAAATATTTATAGTTGAGTAAGATGTTATAATTTTTACCTTACAAAAACCTTTCACCAAGATCATCAGTACAATGCTAGTAGATAGAAATTACTACGTGAAATTTACTTACAGCTGTTCAAACCCCATCGAAACTTTTCCTTTATCGTTAGAATTTATAAAACAAAATATACATTGAAAAAAATTAAATGACGAATCAAAAAATTTAGTATAAACTAAAAGTATATGAATAAATTTTTTTTATTTAATTTCAGCCTACTTAAACCATTTTTGATCCATACAGCTGTTTAATAATACAAATGTAGATGTTATTTTAATTTAAATAAATTTATTTTATTAAATACAATTATTTGTACGACAAGTTTTTAACAAATAATAAACATTTTAAATCATTTTTTAATGGTTATTGAAAATTTTCTTTTAAAGAAGTTTACGATCAAATAGGGCTTCTTCGCTTTTGAACTTGATAATTTGCTGAAGAGCGTCACTCTAGATTGACTACATTTATTGCACTGCCAGATTAGGTAGTTGGCATCTTGCGTACGGAAGCCACACTTGCACTCAGATGATGTGATGATCTTCTTCTTATGTAACGAATCTGCTGGGTTGTAGTGATTTGCTTTAAGCCACGGTAATGCCTTGATAGTGAGATGGTTATGGAAATGGTAGACTCCTTGGTATCACCTTCGTCTACATTGACTCTGAGCGTTTTTTCTTTTGCTTCTCTTCTCCAGATAGTGCCAAAGTCTGATGGGGGAATAGTTCCACTTTGGCAGGGGCGGATGAGATGCTTTCTTCGCTTTTCCATCCACAGTTTCATTTCTGTCTAGGCCTCAGTATGACGAGACTAAGACCAGTTTAATGGGCTCATCGAGTATGCTGGATTTTTTTATTTTGACAAGTTTGTTTCTAATTTCAGCTATGTAAGGATTCTTACTGTTTTTAGTAGAAGATAAAGTCAGCACAATGTTCCTTGAGTCAGAGAATATGTAGCATCCTTGTTTGGGGTCAGGTAGAATCCAGATCAGCGCTGAACTTAGGGCGAAAGCTTCGCCAGTAAAAATAGTTTAGGTACATCATCCATTATTTTGCTCTGGCTCTTTACTGGCGTCGGTGAAACATGGGTGATATTGAACAACAGGGCTTGAAATAGGCTTCTTGAATAATGTTGCATGCTCTTTGTATCGAGTCGATAGAATCATTAAAATCTTCCTACGATGAGAAGACATCCCCATTGTCAGCTAGCTGTGACACACGTACTGAGTCCGGAACACCATCCACCAGTTTCCTTACGTACATGATAAAAAGTAGCATGCTCAGATGGACACTTTGTGGAATTCCTTTCGTAACACATTTAGGCTCGTCTTTGTGGATGATGCTTGTAATGTAGCTTACAAGACATAGATGAGAGACGAAGATTGTAAAGATTTCAGAGCATCCAATTTCAGCAAGGTTTTTTAAGAAGATGGCTGGAACGACATTGTCAAATGCTCCTTTAACGTCTAGAAAAGTTGCCAAAGCATCTTTCTTGTTCCTGTATCCATGTTGGATTGAGACAAATTTGAGAGATTATTAATACAAGATCAGTCTTTCCGAAATCCACTCTGATCAACAGGGATCAACACGGAAAGAAGAAAGCATTGTAAAAAGTGATGGTTACGAATTTTTTCAAAGCTCACTCAAGCGATCACTTTAAAAGTGCGCCCTTCTTTCCGTGAAGTCTTTATTTTACACTACCATTGCAGTCTGTCCTTGCTCATAATTTTAAATATCTTACAGAGACATTGAGTCATTGTGATTGGCCGGAGACCACCGATATCAGGTTACCTTACAAAGTGCATGAATGCGTTTTTCCAGTCATGTGAAAAATCTCTTTAGGTACCTACTATTGTAGATGTCAAGGAGGATGAGTTTGTATTTGATTGGGACTTTTTTGATTGAGAAGTAGTCAATGCGGTTGGTTCCAGATCTGGTGCTGGTGTCTCTGGACTCAGTTGCAATATTTAGTTTGGCAAACGTATAAGACTTGTCGGAAAAGAAGTTGAATTGTGCCTGAGAGATGGTCAGAACTCCAAGAATGCAATGAAGTACAGTTAGCTTATCAATAGATTCTTGAGCCATTTGTGAAAAATTATTATCCTGTGCATCAGCAGATTTGTTCTTAAATATCTTTATTTTTCACTTGACATAACTTGCATTTTTGTTCATGTCGATAGTCTGAGTGAATCGAACGTAAGAACTTCTTTTTTTCTTTCGGATGACTCTACTCATAACTGCATAACTTCTTTTAAACTCAATTCTGCCTTTTAACTTCTTTGACAGCCTCCATTTTTTGAAGGCTGTCCTTCTTAACCTCTTGAATTTGCTCCATTCTTCATCCCACTATTTGACTGGATTTCTGAGTAGATCTTCATCTGAGCAATTCACTTCAGTATACGAATTTTAGTAGAGAAAAAGTAATTTCGATTAGAAAGTGATCTGACTCGAAAGATTTGTCCTACACTTTCAGATCGTCCATGGCTGCAGAGTTTGCATTAGCTATGACGATATTGAAAAAAATTTAAAAAGATAAGACGATACAAGAGCAAAATATGGACCGCCTGAAGATAAATCTAATAAATATTCAAATAGTATTATTTTACAACATTTGGAATATGATAATTTTTTCACAAAATCCATTCTCTTGATAAGTTGGAGAAGATTTTCATTTTTATTAAAAACTGATAAATTAAAATTACATTTTTTATTACTTTTCTCAAAACAAGCAACCATTTACATCATGTCGGTTCCTTGTTACAATCACTACAAAATCAGAATTTTTTACCTTATAAATGAGCTACCAATAACAAATTTAAAATTTCAACCAGTTATAATGCTTATGATTTTCAATCGTTTTCTATAGTCTACGACAATACGTCAATTTCCATATGTTTTCTCAAAATTGTTGCAGTTGAGGTTTACCCACTTATTGCGACGCACTAATAGCTGAGAGTTGTATGACTTTACGGATGCAATAAATCGGTGAAATCAGTCTCATCCGCTTTTTTAAAAATGTGGTGATTTTTTACTTTTTGGTATCACCTTGAAATTTTCAAGATAACTCATTAAAAATTTCCTAAAAATGCAGGATTTAAAACTTGAGATGAAAAATAGAATCTTCTTGTCTAGTTGAACAATGAAGACGAATTATATATTAAAACGGCTGTAACAAGCCAATTGTTAACTTTGTGTTAATTAATTTGTGAAAATCGAAAAACCCTTATTTGTTTATTTTAACTTAACTACAAAACTTATTTTTAACCACGTTCATCGCAAGTAAGAACTTGAGTTCCTGCGATGAAAGCCAATAAAACGTCAGGAGCTCCCTGCGCAATCAACGAGCGCGCATAGCAGACCTACGGCTCGGGGAGACAACACGCTGGTCTGCTAGATATGCGCACTTGTCGAGTGCGCAATGAGCAACCTCTTTGTTCTTTCAGCTTTAATCGTAGGAAATCAAGTTATAACTTGTGATAACAATGTTAAAAAAGTGCACGTATCACTCAGTATTAAAGTTTGCCGAGGAGGTCTGCGTATTTGGAGCCCTCGACTTCATCTTACCCTGTTGAAAATAACCACGTGTAAGTTACACGTGACTTAGTTTAATTTACACGTGTAATGACTATATTTTTTTATCAACTGGGTAGGCTGCGATGATAGCAGGCTTCCACGGCAAACTTTAGTCCCTCGGTGAATTTGAGCTATTATCTGTTAAAATATTTTAACGGGGAAATCATTATAAATGAGATGAGAGTTCGTCAAGTATTAATAATTTGAACTGCACTACTTAACATGCGACGAGCTGCTTGAATTTGTTACCTGAAAAATATATGTAAATATTAATAAAAAAGAATAATAATAGAATGAATAAAAACAAAATTTTCTGTGCGTCAATTATTTAAAATGATAATAGTACATGAGTTACCAAGGGACTAAAATTTGCTGTCGAGGCCGGAGGCCCGCTTCATAGCAGCCAGAGGTGGAGTCGAACCTCTATAGCACACATTAGTCCTGAGTGACATAATAGGGTTGGCAACCAGTACTTTAAAAATATATTTTTTTTAAAGTACTTGATTTTTAATGAATTTTAACATTTTTTTTAGAATTTTTAAATCAAAATTGAGCTAGAAAAAAATTAAGAAAAGTTTTCGAAACTACGGGCTGATGACGTCATTGACCCGAAATCCCATTAGAAGTATATCTATATATATTGTAATTTTTAAAAATTTAAACACTTGTAGCTCCTTTAATTTTAGTTCTTTTAAAAAAAGAAAAAATACGTGTCGAATATTTTTCGATATTTTAACTAAATAAGCAAAAAAATATTGTAAATTTCAAAAAGTTGCCAACCTTATTACTTTTTTAACTTTGTTTATCACAAGTTTTAACTTGATTTCCTATGCGCGATCGGCCGATTCGCAGCTGGCCGCCATGAGCGTAAGTGAGGTCATGCAGTTAATTGGATGCACATCGATCGGTTGCGCACGGAATATATTCCGTACTTTTGGCTTGCATCGGAGGGACTCAAATTAAAACTTGTGATAAACAATGTTAAAAGTTTTTACAATATAAAGTAGGAAATGAATTTTATTTTAAATATAGGTATTCATTCTTTTTGTTACGTTTCGTTTATTAGTTTTATAAAAATATTTTTTTTACATTTGTTTAACAAAATTTTTTATCAGTTTTAATAACATAAGCTTGAGAAATATTTAAAAAATATCGTCACTCATTAAAAAAATAAAAGAAAAATTACTGTAAATGTGGTTGTAGCAGCTACGAGCATTAAGTATTCGGAGTAACCTTTTTCAATTTTCTTGGTTTTTTTTTTATCAGAAAAGTTGAAATGAAAATTTTGTAAAAGTATGTATATGTCCACTTATAAAAACATTGTCATAATTTTACTTTTTTATACTCCTTAAGATAAAACATTTTTTACGGATTTATCTTATTATACTTAAATTTTCATTACATCCCTGTGAGAAATTTCAGCAAATATTTACCAGAACGTAGCCAATATCGGAAGTCTATCCACAACTGACGAAAATCTGCTAAAGGTTTCTCGCAGGGTATCTTAAAAATCAATTTTGTACCAGTTTCAGCCAAAAAAAAAAAAAAAAAAAAAAAATTAACGTTCATAGTGAGCAGACACAAAGATAGAGACTCTATTTTATTTAATCAAGCCTTTATTAAAATTAAAATATAAACTTTGAGTTTGTAATTCTTTTTAAAAAATAATGTTAGTTGTCTAAGAGTAAAAAAAAAAAAAAAACTTTGAATAAAACTTAAATTTTAGGTGAGATATTGTTGAAACTTTTTTATAATCGAGATTCCATTATGCATTGACTTAAAAATAAACTTTTAATGTTTTTTAAGATTCAGAGACAAAACTTGCATGAACGAGGGGAAATTTAGAAACACCAAAAAAAATCACAGATATTAATTAATACAATCAATCAAATATCAACTTCATGTCGAGTGAAAATTTTTAAAAAATATTGTTTTTAATTACTTCTAATTCAAAAGTAATTTCGAAGTACTAAACACTTTAAATTTTTCAAAAGAATCATAAAACAAAAAACAAAAATCGCCAGTAATTTGGAGAGTGCATGGCTCCTCGTACATTATTTTATCATAATAATCTATCAAAACATTCTATAGTAAAATAATAAAAAAATTGCCGACAAGTGTTCAAAAAGTATTATTTTATCATTTGAATAAATCAACAACAAATTATTAAAAAATATGTCGTGCTATCAAGGAACCTTTTTACTCGTCTTTTTAGCTTCTATTTTAGTGAAAACTTATTAACGGCATAAAAAATTTTCTTTCCATTGCATAAACTCTTGAAAGTATAAAAATCGATAAAATTTAAGAGATTGCTGGGATTTAAAAAAATTTCTGAGCAACTTACACTTAATTCTGATCGAAGTCGTCGTAAAAAATATTTTTATACCAAATATATGGAAATGTAAATCTACTTTGTTCATTAATTAAATTTTTATTGCGCATGCCCTAAAAATGCAGTTTCCTTCCGGAAGTATAGAAAAGAATTAGCATTTTCGAGGTAATTGTAATGAAAAATATTATGAGCAACTCAAAAGCAAATAAAGAATCATCTATATTTTAATCATCCTTGCCTATACGGCTCAGACGATATTTAAACGTGTACTAAAACATCCTTTAACTTTTGCTCTTGAGGTGATTTTTATTTGGACTTTTGTGATTAAATAGCTCATTTCAAGGTTTCATCATTATCATTCAGTCTCTAAAGTATTTTTTTACAATAATTTTTTCAGTGAATTTGTTTGTATTGAGCTAAAGATACTCTTACGTGAGGGTGAAGATTATCACCAAAATAAACAAACAAAAACTAAGAAACGATATTGATACATTTCTAGTTTATAGTTTAAAAACCAATGTAAATCAAGTAATTGTGATAATTACGAGTTCATCGGACTAAGTTGATGGTTATGAAGTTATTTAATTGTCAAATTTGACAAGAAATAATAACGTAAATAATGAAATAACTTAGGTGATAAGAGTGTTTTTATTTACTATCAACCTAGTCCAAAGAGGTCGTAGCCATCATAACTAAGAATAATACAATTGTTTTAAGTTGAATTTGTCAAGCATTACCTATATTATAAATTCTGGATTAATTTATAATATTCAAAAAACAATGTATAGATACATAAATATTTAATTTACGAACAATCACCGAATTAAATTAACTTGATAATTTTCAGATTATGGGTCTTCGGGGGCAAGGCCTTGGTTGTAATTATAATAAAAAAACACAATTGATTTTTTCTTTTTTGTGGTAATCAATTTTTTCCGGAGTGAAATTTGTTTCGAGACTTCCGTCTCCATCGAAGGATAGTTTAAAAAATTTGAAACTAAAAAAATAAATTCAATACAGTACACTTTGACCTCGAAAGACGATATAAACTTTTAAAAATTCTTGACTTTGGGAAGAATTTTTCGTCTGATATTCTGAAAAATTAGGTAGCCATTCTCCAGGAATATAAAAAATTAAAACACATAAATAAGTACCTAATTTAATACTGTTAGGATTGAGAAAAGAAAAACCTTCACCGGTGAATAAGTAAAGAACGAAAGAGTAGCGATAACGTTGAAGAGTTAGACGAGAACTTTGTGTATTCTTCTGATGTGCGATCTCATGCTGTTTTTATGCTTTGTACGCCTTGGACAGAAGGGACATGACACGTTTGGTTCTTTACCACATTCTGGAACAAAGGAAACGTCAATGCACATGTGTGAAAATCTACTTCCTGATATTTCTTAAATTTTCAATAAACTGTCATTTAAATATTTTTAAGTAATACCTAGTCTCACGTGAGTGGTTAGATTTCGGTACCAGCGGTAAACTTTTCCACACTGCGAGCAGGAAAATCGTCCAGGTGTAGAGTTCATGTTACGGCTGACTCGTCGTCCTTCCGCAAAAGTGCTAACATGATCTCTTGTCAGACGAATTCTTCGGTAACCTGAAAGTTAAACAATCGTTGTTAGTTTTGAATACATTGAAGCACCTTAGTTTTTACCGTCCACCGAAGGTCTTAATTTCATTATTATATTGTGTGAGCGTCTTTTGCTAACGACTTTTAGATTATTCATGTATCTGCTAATATATTTCAAATTTATGAGTTGTGCTCCTCCTAACTGTTAAGCTTATAAATTACTGAACTAAAAAACTAATATACTTTAGTTTTAGGGGATGAGTTTTATGTACATATTTTGATTATTAATCTTTATTCATAATATATATTTCGTACCTGGGATGCTATTTGGGTTTTCGCCCCCGCGTATGATCGTCATGCACGATGGTCGGCAAAGTCGACTCAAGGGTGTACGATCATACAAGGGTGAGGGAACCGAGCACCCGAGGTAAGAACGATATTTTATGTCATAATGGTGGAAATTTCTATGCAAAAATCCTTGGTAAACAATTTTTAAATTTAAAGTGATTAAGTCCTCTGGGCTCGCAGAGTTCACCCAGAGGGCGGTAATTTTCGTCCAGACATAATAGTATATCACATACCTAGGCCAGTAACGTAAGAAATGTCTCACATCACATGTAATTGTCACATGCAATTGTTGATAAACATGTGATCTCAGTCTTTCTTACTTACTGGCCGAGGTGTGTATACTATTTTTATATTCAACGGAGCCAGAAAGCGTCATCTTCGTTTTACACCGCAGCCCGAAAATACCGCTTTCTGGACGGAGGACAAAAAAAATATGACTACCGATTAGTACGCGTAGAAGCAGGATTGGGCAATGACTCGGCGTTCAGAGTCAAGCGAGGACTCAGACAAGTATTTGAGAGTCAGAGTCTGCAGACTCGAGCCCGGACTTCCAAGTTCTAAGCTCGAGTCCGAGCAAAAATAACTCCTGGACTTTCAAGTTACCGGAGTCGAGACTCCAGGCCCGAGTCTGCGGACTCTTATTCAAATACTCGAGTCCGAGTCCGCACTTTACTCTAAAGTGACTCTGGACTTCAAGCCATAGCCCAACCCTGAGTAAAAGCTGCTGAAAGGTAAAAATTACTGAATAATTCATAAAATTTTACTTATTGCTCTCTTACAGAAATTTTATCCAAAAACTTAGAGCCTTACGAACATTTTTTTGGAATTTAACAGTGGTTGATCGTCGATAACAATGGCGGTATAATTAATAAATGTGGAGTAACTGATCTTACACTCACAACAATGTCATCTTCAAATCAAGAGGAAAAATCCGTTTGACGCTATATCAAACTAAAAATCCTCTTGATTCAAGCGGATCTTTTAGATCAAGATGATTTTCAGTTTAAAGTTTAATATAGACATTTTTGTGATTGTATTTAAGTCGCATTTTACAATGATCTAACTGATATAAGGTGCAAAGGTTATGAGAGAATGTTACACAATTAGTGGATATATAATAATATTTGTGTATCATATTTATGTATGATACACATTCAAAAAGACCATATAATCGAAGGGCTGTGCACTCCATCTAAATTAATCATTTTTTGATTTTTTTATTCTTTTAAACATTACGGGACACATAGACCTTAAAAATTATCTTTGACTAAAAGGTTTTGTAAATAAAAGTGCTTTCTGAAGTTTTTAAACGATTAATTTTAGGGAACCACTGAAGTGCATATACTATATAGTCCCTTGCACGTAATGTGGTACTTTGAGATCATTTTTGTGGCTTTCTTAAACCTGCCGTAATAATCGTGAAGATAATTATTTCTTTTTGAGATTTAAGATTATCACTTCTACCAAGTTATCGACACGTCAAAAAGTACCTATTACATAGACCAGTTGAATAAAAAGTTTTTAATCCAGAAGTTTACGTAGTGTGTGAGCACTAACGTGCGCTCACTGTTTGGCATTGATTCTGCTGCAAGTGGATCTTTAGGTCGCTACTGCTACTCCACTAATCGTGCCAAGACCTGCAATTAATCATGAAATTAGACCAGTTCAAATTTTTTTTTTTTTTTTGACTTTATTGACAGAGATTAATTTTTAAATCAATTTTATAAAAATATATCAATTGATTAACTTTTGGTTCTAAAACACGAGCAACTAAGATTTTCAAATTTTTAAAGTAATAATTATATTATAATAATCATTTTATAAAAAACAGTATATGATATTTTTTTGTTTCGAAAATCATTCGTAGTTTAAAATTAAGTAAGCAATCAAGCTTTTAGAGCTTTTTAATCATTTAATAATTTTCTAACTTTACAGTTGAAAAAAAAAAAAAAAAAAACTAAAAAAATTTTTGTCAAAAAAAAACTAAACAAAAAAATTAATTATAACATTAATTGAAAAACTTTGTTGAAACCATAATTTCTGAGGAGTACAACCTGAAGTCATGTATAAATATTTTCTTTTATAATTACACTGAGAAAACGATCCTCTTGAGACAAAAGGAATCCTTTATCGCAAAAGGAAAATAATCTCAAAATAGACCGTAAAATGAAATCCTTTTGTTTCAAAAGGAAAATCCTTTTCTAGAGAAATCCTTTAGCGAGAAAAGGAATTCTTTTTGAGGTAATTTCGTTCAGCGAATAATTAAAAATGCTTATAATAAAAAAAAAATATTTTTTCATCCTAATATTAGCAAAGCTTGCTCACAATTTTCTTTTAATGCTGAAGAAATACTAGTGCACACTTAAAAAATCCTAGTCAAATTCTACTTGACCTGGAATCGAACCCGGGACCTTTGAGATAGAAGTCGCGTATTCTGCCGCTGAGCCATTGCACCTTTGTAATAATTCAATAATAAATGGTCTATATAAATAAAAAGCGGCTTATAAATAAATAAATGAAGTGTTAAAGGGATGCAAAGTCACCGATTCGGAAAATCAACTATTTTTTTTATTTTACTTCTGCCTTTTTGTTTTTTTTTTTTTTACGTATTATTAAAATAAAATTTAAGAAAGAGATTTTGTCAGTTGCCGAGTAAGGAAATATATTTTTAAATTTAAAATCTCAAAAGTTATAGACTGTTTTTAAAATCAATTTTTTTTTTTTTTTTTTTTTTTTCTTTTGAAATAAGAAAATGTTTAATACTTGTGAATAAATATTTTTAACTTAAAAATAATAAAAATCAAGTTTAAAATTATAATGAACTTTACTTCTATTATTTATTATAATTTTTTTATTTCGTTACATTTTTTTAAAATCAGTCAAAAGGAAATCCTTTTTGCAGCAAAAGAAAATCGTTTAGAAAAAAAAAAATTTTTTGAAAAATTTTCACGAAATTATATCAAAAAGAAATCTTTTAACGGTAAATGCAAATATGCATTACTGCAAAAGGATCCTACTAAAAGGATTTTAATTTTGCGTCAAATACAACGGATTTTACGGCAAAATTATTTTACTTTTGCAATAGAAGGAATTCAACTTCCCGCAAAAGATTGATAGTCAAAAGGAAAGTAATTTTGTCGTAAATAGACAATTTTTCTCAGTGTATGTAAACTATTTTGTATTAAAAAAGGTATCCAGCCCGTAAACACTATAAAGACTGTAAGACCGATATAAATATCTTGTAATTATTTGTTGTAGGACAGTCAATATAAAGATTTATCTAATTTGTTAAACACTATAAATAAATAAATAAATAAATATAAATAGAACGCAAGCGATTGTATTGGACTGTGATGATCTACATTTTTTAAAGTAAAAGTTAAAATTGAATCTATTCAAAGTCCTAGTAACAACCATATTAAAACTTTTTTAAATATGCATCACTGTATATACACCATTAAAACAGTACGTTAATTTTCAAATGTATTTTCTTAAATTTAAAAAACATTGATTAGTCGGCGTGGTTTTTATATGCAGTTGAAATAATTTAAGCTTTTTATACTTAATAATATTTATTTTCAGTTTGAAATAAAATTTGTAAAATTTAATTACAATTGTGTTAAAGTTAATCTATCAGTTTACACAATAATAAATAAACATAGAATAAACTAATAAAAATTTAAACAAATTATCCTAATTATCATACGAAACGCCATAACAGTGTTACTGTAAATATTTTTAAACTTTTTAGGATTTAATACAATGACTCACATCCTACGGAGTGTCTAATCGAGAAATTTCTCAAACGAGAAATGCATAATTTAAAGTCTGTAATGTTTAACGTAAGTATCACTTACTTTACCATTCTCACATCGTCAATTAAGAACAAAAAAATTTTAACTGCAGCGTTTAAAAAAAATCGTAGTTGTAGCAAATTTTATGAACAGTTTTTTCTCAATGCTCTCTTGGTTTAATAAACTACAATAAACTAAATTATCTGAAAAGTGGCAAAAATATGAACTGCTGAGATTTACCTTAAATTTGAGAATATTTTTGCTCGAGGTGTACATGTAACATGCAAAACACAAATTTTTCACAAAATAAACATGTATAATAATCGATGAATGGTCTCTTTTACTACAATATTGTTATAAATCAAAGTCATTTTTTTTTTTTTTTTTTTTTTTTTTTTTTAAATAATACAAAAGAATGAATAAGTTAGTAATTGAAACAAACTATATGATCAATATAAAATTTTTTTAGACAAAACTTATTAGAAAATTACTCAAACTATAGATACAATCATAATTATCAATCTCAAAAAAAATTGATTTGATTACCCTTCAAAAGGCTGATTTATTAATAACAATACACAGTGAGAAAAATCACTCAAACTGATATTAAGTAACTTGGTATTGCAATTAAGTAGAAAATTCGTTATTCTACTCTTTTCAATAATGATTTATTTCATTTTATATTATCATTATTAGTTTTGAATAATATAATAATAGAAAAGAAGAAAAATAAAATTAATTATGTAGTCTTATTTCTTTTCAAGATTTAAGTAACTAAAAACTGACAGTGCTTTCAAAATGAAAAGTGGTTCGATTACTAAACATGGACTTAAAGCCAGTTGTTAAAGGGACAGTAATTGAAAATTGTGGCTTTGACGAGGACTCGAGGAAAATCTTTTGGTTAGAATGAAGGTATAATTTGTAGTTTTTCAAAAAAGAAACAGTGAAATTTGATTTTAGGTAAAAATGTCAAGGACTGTTGGACACTGTGATAAACGTCTTAGATACTATCACAACTATTATATTTATTATAAAATGATACGTAGGTCTTCAAAAAAAAAATTCTTAACTTATTTAAATCACCAAATTTCACTGTAGACAAAAACATCGGTTGAAATCTTTTAAATAGCTTAAAGAACACTTTCAAGTTTTCCAACTTCTAAAAGTGGTTTAGCACCCTTGTAAATATGGAGATATTATCGAAAGTTCGAATTTACACATATATTACACCGACTCAAGCAACTACTTTTAACGGCTGACCCAACACTGCTCTGAATTTACCCATGTACCAAATAAGGTCGATGTGGGGCACTATAGACAAGACTAGCTTTGTTGGGGCAGTGACAGCTACACGGAGAGAAAAAATACAGAAATTTACTGTGGAGGACACGAGAAACTTCTGCGCTCCTAAAGCACGTAAATTTTCTGCGAAAGCCACACAAAAAAATTGTGTCGTAGCCTTACGCAGAAAAAAATCCGAAGCGCTACTCTAGCCGAACCAATCAGGTGCGACCGGAGTGATTTTGATTGGCTCTCCTACAGTGCGCTTAAGATTTTTTCTGCGTAAGGCTAACACACAGTTTTTTCGTTTATCTTTATACAGAATTTTTTCGTGTTAGCTTAACACAGTAAATTTCTGCATTTTTTCTCTGCGTGTAGTTTTTTACGGAAAACCCAGAGTTTTTTTATCCCCGTCGTTATAATCAATTTGATAGCACTGAATCGGCAAGCACATGAAATTAATTAATTAATTAATTCCAAATATTATCTCCGCTTATGATTATCAAATGACCAGCGCTGTTCGGCAGGCACCCTGGTAAAACCAGCCCCAAAGCATCAATATTACCAACGAAACTAACAAAGAAAATTTTCTAATTTGGTTGCTTCAGAGATCGGACCCAAGATTCCTCGAACAACTGACTTTCTGAGGCTAGCACTAAGGGATCCACTTTTATATGGCTGGAAACTTTCTTAAAGTATATAATTTAATATTTAACCTAGGAGAAAATTTTCAAATCCAAGCCTTTTACAACGGTTTACCCTATACCCTAAAGATCAATAATTTTAGCCCATTTTTTGAAAATAGGCTAAAATCTATTTTTCGAAAAATGCGTCAAAATTGACCTTTTGGCTACAGGGTAAACCGTTGTATTAAGTCCATTGACAAGAGATATAAGTGACTTTGTTTGTGAAAGTTTTATCAAGATCGGTGTTCCAAATGTCATAGCATCTCCTTGTAAATATCCAATTTAGTTTAAACACTCGAGCAGATGCTTTATATGCATGCGCATTGCAAACCCCATGATTCGAACGTAATTTTGTTTTCCAAAAGCACTTTAAAAAGCGCAAAACCATAAATATTTATGTATATAAAATCAGTATTCGCAGGGACTGAAACTTAAAACCCATACACCCTTAGGATTAAAACGGGGTGCTTAGATACTGAAAAGGAATATAATCTAATTGACTTTACGATCACTTTCGGTCATGATGTCAACGTAAAAGACCTGCTCGCCAGGGTGCTTGTTTCTTATGTGAGAGTAGATCTGTGATGTCTGTTTGCTTTTAATATAACAGTATGGGCATTTATAGCGTGGACTTAGACCACATTCGAAATTAAAATGACGCTTCAAGTTGCTCTTGAGAGTGAATCCGTGGCCACACTTTGGACAATAGTACTGTTTTTCACGCCACTGCGAGCGCTTGAGTCTGCTTCCTCTAAAGCCACCTCTATGCGTAACCACCTCCGACGTGTTTAGGGGATTTTCTACTGTCGGTGCCATCACTGCTCCTTCTGGACCACTGCAGTTTACGAAGTTATGGAAGTTCATCATCATCATCGGGCCTGCAACACAGTTGGATTCATTATAATTTGCTTTCATTAACTTAAACAAGACGATAAGTTTAGGAATTTTGGCTTTCTTCAAATCTTTCTAAACATTATCCATTCGATATTAGAGTAGATTACTAAAAAAGAAAATGATACAAAGTTAAATCAATTTTTTAAACAGCAAGATTAGTCGACGCTTTAAAACCAAATTATTAGTTATACGTAGAATTTTTAAATAAATAATTTTATTTATGTAATAATTTTTAAATAGTTTTATTTGCGCTTGAATTGTTACATTTTTACTTTAAACTCACACTTTTGCGAAGCAACGTGATATGATCGAAACCATTTCCTAAAATAACATTTCTTAATATAAGTATATGCAGTTATCTAATGCCTCGTCTACACTGGCGGTTAAACCGCGTCTCGGCTTAACTTTGTTCAAAGAATTTGGCAATGTTGTCATTGGAATCGAAGTTCAAGATGTAACCATCTTAATCTTATAAATTATTTCCTATTTTTAAAGTACAAATTAATCCTTCAACCATGCGGGAACATTGTAAAATTCTTTAAACAAAGTTAAGCCGAGACGCGTTCAAACCGCCAGTGTAGACGGGGCATAAGTAGTTACAATCATTATTTTTATTTTTTGAATGTTACGCTCATAGATCTGTGCTTAGTAAAAACATAACCCCAGATCTCTATTATCAACATTATATATTTATCAACAATACTGAAAATCTTCTGAGCCGAAAATTTTTGGGCACTTTAACAAGTCTTACATAAACTTATTATAAACATGTGTAAGCGTGATGAGCATCACACGTTGAATGTTTACACTGGGAGAATATTGTCTTGGTCTTTCTCTAGTACCTGTAGTTACAAACTTCCATAAAGAAAGTTTTTAGCTTTTTTCTTCAACAAAATTTTTAAATTCCGATTACGAGAAAAAATTTTTATGTATAAAAAGGCTACGAATTTGGCTATGGGGTTATAGGAGTCTGATGAATTCGATTGTAGGGTTGAAGAAATCTGACGAAGGTTGTGGACTTGTAAACTTGAGGTGTTGAACTTAGATCAATTTGGTAATGGGGTTGCGGAGAAAGATTTTGATTTTGTTGAATTTATTGATTGTAGATTATTTTTTACAAAACTAATGAGTTAATCAAGAAGTAATTTTACATTAGATTATATTATTTATATTAAAATATTTTAAATAACTGTAAAATATATGTAAAAATAAAATATAGTATTATTAATAATGTAGTAATGAAAATAACAATAATAACATTTTATTTACAAAGGAATATATTGGTAATACATCAATTCTAGATAGCGTAGTCCGCGCTTGTAATTGTAGATCATCATACTAGTTGATTTCTACTCAATATAATATCACTTATACAATCGCCATACAATTCTAATAAAGGCTACAGAGGTTACAAAAGGTTTAGGTAGTAAAGATGTGTGATTTGAAGAATTGTTTAAAACTGAAAAAGAATGATGATAGGCAATTATGAGGGGGTAGATGCTGTATAATCATAATTGGTTAATAAAGCTTATATAAGAAGATGAGGGGGTATAGTATTTCAAAGATAAGTAATCGATACATGGATGAAGCATCTCAAAGACTCAGTGCGGAAGCCGAGCTCGACCAGACGATCCACTCCTCTTACTGGAGTGAATTGAAGTAAATTCCAAAAAATAAATTAAAAACAGCATTTACTTATGCGACTGTAAGCATAATAAAATAAACTTTTAACACAGCAGGCACGCTTTTTTTTCTGAAAGTGCAAGCTTTGAACAAAATTTTGACGTCAACCCAATAGAACACTTTGAAAAAGACCTTAAAGTAGATCCTTTAAAAAAATATATGATTCGAAGTCGGAATGAAATAGACATTTAGTCGGCGGCAAAAGTCTTATTTTTACCTTTACTTTCAACGAAAAATACGTCAAAAAAGTTAAGCCGACCATGTTGCGATAGTTAAAGTTCGAAATCCGTTGAAATGACTCAATTCTTTAAAAATTTGGGAGTATGTTAATGAATTTTATAAACTAGTACTTTCGAATTGAAAAATTAACCTTCTTTTTAAATTTATTATTGGTGAATTCATCCCATTCTGTCCAGAAAGATCCTGGCTATAGTAATTTATAAAAATAAGTTAGTGTAATAAGAAAATCTTAGTAAAAGCAAAAAGTAGTTTATACTTAAAATAAAATTGAAATAATTACATGGAACAAGAGCCAGACATATTTTGAACATATTTTAATTTTAAAAACTGCTTGGTTTAATAATTTTGAATGTTTTTAACAATTATTTTTCGAATTTATTCAACTCAAAAAATTTTAATTTAAGTGTATTGTATGGAAATAAATTCTATATACACGAAGAGGAAAATATGCTTTTTTACCATGTGAGTCGGTAACAAAATCTCACTAAATGCTCATTTGTTTGAAAATTCGAAGGCGTGACTAAAAGCCATGACTCAGTGGCTTTTTCGTATATGCTCATAATTTAAACGGATTTATATTTGAATGCAATTTTTGGTTGTAATAATTTTACTGCATCTATAAAAGCAATGGCAGCTGTTGTAAAAAAAAACATGCCGTAAACAATCACGTTTAGTTATTAGTATCCGAATAATATTATAAATAATTTTTCATAGCAGTCCCTCCTGATCATTTTAACCTCAAAATCGAATCTTTGATGCGTGTTTTCGGTTTCTCGTACTATAAAATAGTTTATAGCACTGGTGCAGCACAAAACCACCCCGGTGACGATGCAGTATATGCCCTTACTATAATATACTATTTTTATTAGATGCTATAAAATGTTTTTAAAAGAGCATGAATAAATAATATTTTACGACTCCGATTATTTAGTCGAAAAATGATTAAAAGCAAATTATTTTTCGAATTTAAAATTTTTTATTTTTACAAAGTCTATATTTATTTATAAAATTTGTTTTGAACAAAATCAATTGAACATTCTTATTTAGTACAATTAAAAGAACTACACTTTGACGCCGAATAATTTTAATAATTTTACAAAAAATTATTTTTTTTCTAAAATTTTCTGAAAATTTTCAGTTAATTTTCAAGTTTTAATTTTGAATCGTAGTAACTTCTTAAGAATGAGATCTTGTTGGATTATTTTGGAAATAATAGTTTTGTCTTAAAATGGATTTGTGTAAAAGACAATTACATTAAGGTACATGATTTGTGATTAATCATAATAGAAGAATAATTTTACATTTTCGGAAAAAAATGTAAAAGACATTGATTATTTCCGACAGAAAAAAAAAAAAAAATTAAAGCGAGTCGTTGGTAAATTTACAAATGAAGTCTCATGATTCTAACTTCCATTTTAGGATGCCACCTCCTTACGTGACGGTACATGTTTGATGACTGGTTACCCTTCATTTGACAATACGGACATGCATAACGAGGAGGAGGTCCGCAAATGTGCTTGTAAAGATCAGCTATACGGCGGAAACCCGCACTGCAAGTGTTGCACACGTAGCTCGTTACATTTGATCCACTTCGTCCCCACCTTGAATCTGAAAAGTACCAAGTTGAAGTGTTAGATATGTTAGAAACCTATACTGTTTAATTTTCCTTTTAATTTTAATAAAGGAAAATTAAAAAACTATTTCTCTAATAAATTGTGAAAAAGCTAGACTGAAAATAGTTTTATCAATTTTCGGAAGATTAAATTTAATTATTTAAAATCAAACTTTTCAATTTTTTATTATTTCTATCAAAGAGTATAAAAATAAAAAAAAGTTTTTTTTTTTGTAAACAAATTCTGATAATATGTAATTAATTAAATAAATCACAATTATTTTAAAAAATCGATTGCAATATGCTGTATCATTATTTTTTCATCAAGCTTTTCTTACAATATATAATCGCAAATTTATCTACTGATTATACAACTAGAAAAACTTTTTTTTATGAATCTTCCTTTACTTAAAAAGGAAATTGTTTTATTTATTAAATAGGAAGTAACTATCGGATTTAAAGGTCTCTTTATTCAATAATTTTATTTGATTTTACTTAACATTTATGAATGGTTGTTAAAAAAAAAAGAAAAAATATTTACATTAATATATCATGAGTTATTCTAAAACTAAAAATCCATAATTCAAGCTTTACATTAGTTTTAAACTTTGACGTATGAAAAAAAAATTGTTAAATGTAAATTGTACAAAAATTGTTTTATAAGAGTTGAGCGACAATTTTCAGAACATGAAAATGCACCACTTTGTCAAGAATATATTGTTTCATGGTATCTTATAATATACATAGTTCTTCAAAAAGATGCATAAAAATTTTTTCGATGTTTCCTACGAACGTGTTTGTGAACGTTCGATGCGTAGTTCGACGTGTACTGGCAGTAGTTACATCTGAAGGACGTATTACCCCAGGGATCATTTTCTTTGATGTAGTCATGACTAGTTATATGACGTGCCAAGTCCTTGACCGTATCGAAAACTCTTGGACAGTCAGTGCACCGAAACCAATGACCAACTAATAAACCTATAACCATTATATACATTAATCAGCAACCAGTTTTAAAGCAATTGAGGGTTGGTAAATTAGTAAGTTTATCAAGATTCTTAAGTACATTCAAAGCTGATTCTTTAGATGGTAAAATATGGTCTCAAGTGATCAATTTAAATGAATTTCACCATTTACGATAAAGATTTTCGAAACTCAAAAAACGTTGAAAAAACATTTGGAAATCTTAATCGTACATGGTTGAGTTTATTTGAATTGCGTCAAAAAATATTTTTTTCTGAAAAATCATGAAAAAACAAAGACAATGCGAGGTTTTAAAACTCTCATGTGCCTGGAGTTTTTTAAAAATAATGTACTATAGTACAAAGTTAAAAAATACTATTACTCCACAGAGTTTAAATTAATAAATAAATTTTCACTCGTATATTAGTTTATTAAGTTAATTTTTAAAAAATTTCTCATTTTAGTCATTTTTTGACTATCACTTTAAAAATTTTTTGAATTATGTATGTACATGCATATACATTCTTTTTTTTTAAGTTAATGAAAAATTGTATTCTACAGATCACCTAACAAAATTGACGGTCTTATTATATTAGAATTATTTGTAAAAAAAAATTAAATTTTTTTTCATTAAACTCTGAATAAATTGTATAAAATTAGAACTTTATTTGTTATTAAACAAGTTCTATGAATAATTTGTAATAAATAAGTTAAAATTACATTAATTGTGTGTCATTTAATTATTTTTAACCCAGTAAAATGACATTGATAACATTTTAAAGTATAAAATAATCTTATTTTTAAGAAAAATTAATGGCTTATTCCTACTTGAAAATTGACTGTATGTGTTTGTGGTTTAAAGATGTTGTTATGCATCAATTTGAAAATTTTTTCCGTTAAACTATGAGATTAAAATAACATGAAAATTCAGTACAACTAATCAGTGCTTTACAGAAAAACACAAGCAAAAATCGAAAAAAGAGCTGTTTAGCACCCTAGAAAAAAATAGTAATAAGGACGCTAAAGAACCTTTTTTTTTATTTTTTCTTTTGTTGTTCTGTAAAACGCTGACTTGTTTTACGCGTAAACATCTACGATTACGACTTCACCTTAATCATCCAGTCATTATTAAATTACACGTTAAAATACATCGTGAGACGTATGTCATCCGTAAAAACTATTTTTCACCCTTCTAACCTCAAAATCGGGACTTCGCCCTTTGTTTGCGGTTAGAGGGACAAAAAATATTATATTTCCCTTAGGCCAGAGGTTTCGATTTGGCCTCCGAGAGGTTTGCGACCCGAACGGAAAGCGAGGGTTGCAACGAGGGAACAATATACTATTTCAGAAATTTTTCAATCTTGTCAGATGAAGTTTTGACGAAAGACAATTGTAACATGTTCTGCAATGGATTCAACACAATCTTCGTACCCATTTATATAGATACAGCGTTTGGTCTAGTTTTAAAAAAGCTAGTAATTCCGTCTCTTCTATAGTTGGGAAAATGTTATGCCACTTAACACCGTCAGTAGCGAGACTTGCCGAGGTGTAAATCTTGCTTGCATAAGCATCACTTACTAAGGTATACTACCCGAATGTGGTTCCTTGGACCTTATTTTTAAGACCTTTTCAAAAGTACCCTTAATGTGGATCATACAAATCCCATGCGTGAAACGTAGGTATCCCGATAAATGGATCCTGTCAGTCAATTGTTTGAATCAACGGTCCATTAATCGGGGTACCTACGTTTCGCGCATGGAAGTTGCATGTTCGGAGTACTTTTGAAAAAAAAGTCTTAAAAACACGATCTAAGGGACCACATTTGGGTACTTTACCTTACGAAATGAGCTGTCGAAAGACTCAACAGCAAATCTTTGGCTTACACTGCGGAATGTTTAGCTCTGTTATGTTCTATCACAGGACTGATAAGTTCATAGTGCAATGACCTCTTTACAAAGGCCAAGGATCGACATCAGGTGCGACCCGTTTATCTTGGAATCCAAATGGGGCATGAATTCCAACTTGATGTAATCCAGAATAAAATTCATCTGGATCTTGTCTCATATCGGTCATAAAAAGCAATGAATGTGATAATACTGCTGCTGAAGAAGCTGCTACAAGACTCACCGTTGACATAACCAGGATACCTTTGCTACATCTCAAAGAAGTCTGAAAAGACAAGCTGTTGAAAACACTCGAGCCAAGAAAGAAGGAGAGGGTACTCTGAAAGGCAATCATTACTTTCTGAATGACAACAAAAACTCCAAACCTTGGTTTCATAGGGTCAAACTTTGCAGAAAACACACCTTTACCATTAACTGATGTAGAATCCGGACATAGCAATCTTCGAGCCTCTCTCTGTAAGATTAGATTAATTACTTACCCTAGTTGTGACTGCAGACACCCCTGGTAAGATCTCCATCATATTGTTTGGTACTGACCTATTTTCTTAAGGCAAAGAAATACATACTTTCAAAGAAAGTCTAATTAAATATTATATTGAGTTTCAATTCTTATATGCACTTGTTATTTATTTTGTAATTTTTCTAAAGCATCATGCTCCTTGAAGGCTAAAATTGCTATAATAAAAATTAAAAAAATTAAACAAATTGTACATAACATTTACGTAAAAATAAGGTAAAAAATTGATTGACTCTTTAAGAAAGTGTATTAATTAATGGTAGATTTTTAGGAAATCTTACGTAAACTTTGCTAAAAATACATCGATGTTTATGTAAATTAAAATAAAATTTATGTAAAATTCATATGAAATCCACGTCAACTTTTTTGCCTGAAAATTTTCACAACAAATCGATTCAGAGGTCATGTAAGCAATTTTTTCTTTTATCATAATTGATCGAAACCTTTAAATAATAGAACACTGAAACATTATTTTAGGCTTGACAGCAACAAGGACCACTTTTGTACCTTTAACTGCAAAATGTGTTACAAGAAGTTTAAAAAATTAGAAACTTTGTTAAAACACGAAAAAGAACACGACTTCAATAAGTATCAAAGCGCAGACTACCTAAAAATTTATGAAACCAAGGCATGATTCACGTACTCACTAGACTCATCAAGCGGTTTTTCAGAGATTTGCAATAATGGCTCGAGATATTTTAAGTATAACAGCACCGACCATGTCAATAGAACGCGAATTCTCTGTTTTAAATTTAATACGCAACGTGGTAAAGAAATTCTATCAGACAAAGATCTTTTTTATGAAAAAAATTTTTAATCGTATTTGCTTGGAAAAATAAAAGACATGAAGAATTGAAATAATTTTATAAATATAAATAAAAATAAATTATGCGATTAATAGAATTCTAGATTATATTGTCATAAAAAAAAAATTAATAAATAAAAACAAGTTTGATTTTATTGTATGCTGCAGTTTATTTAGTTTCACATTTTTTAAATCCTTTTTAGTAATACGATTACAATGATCAAATCATAGTCACTGAAGTTTGTATCTCAAATAAAATAAGCAGCCAAAGATGTTTTAAATAACAACTGAACTAATTATATGCTTTATTTTAATGTTTTAAGCGAAACAATATTTAATAAAATGTATATTCTAATTAATAGATTTCCAATATTTTATTTTTATTGCAAAAACCAGACTAGTTCAATTTAAAATAATTTTTATAAAGTAAGCATATTACAAAAATTTTACCCTACGATTTTTATTACGATTTTTCTACAATGAAATAAAATTGGAAACACATTTATTCACCCTTTTTTCTCTTATAATTTTAATTAATTAATAACTATGTTCATACAAACTTTTATAATCTAATGTTCAAACAAAAGCTGCTACGTAAAATTTTGAAGCTTTTTAAAAATTGAGTAAAAAGTAAAACTTCACGTAGAAGGATTATTGAACGGCTTCGTTACGAAATAGATCATTGCAGTAAACACGCAAACCTGCGTGAGAATGTCGAATATGCTTGTATAAACTAAAAGGCCACTTTGATCGAATGCTGCAATAAGGACAGCTAAAGCGAGGAACCTGACCGACCTGGCCACACTCGTATTTTATGTGCTGGATTACGCTGCTCCTTGCAGAGAAGCGTTTCGGACACTTAGGACACTGAAACTTTTTCGGAGTACCACGGTAAGTTGATAAGTCGTCTGGCCGATGGCTAGGAGCTTCCATCTCGATGACGTTCGGTTGCTGAACCACAGTGGATTTTGGACGACGTCTGCGACGAATAATTGGTCGATATGTCGGATCATTACTTTCCTCTCGCCATTCTGGGCAAAGACAACACGTTGTCAGATATAATAAATTTTAAATCAGTGAGGATCAACAGGGTATTATTTTTGAGCTGATTTTGTGAAAAAAAAAAAGACAAACAATAGCATATTTTTAATGTGATTAAAACGCAAGATCAAAAATTAAAAAATCAAAACAAAATAATAGTTTGTCAATATTAAAAAGTCAATTTTTTAAATAAACCTCGTTTGAAAAAAAAAATAATTTCAGGTAAATATGAGTGGAACTTCACTAGTCATTAATTAATTTTCTATTTAAAATAAAATTCGATTCACTCGCAAAACTTATTCATGGTTGTGTATTAAATCAACACTTGTGTACCTATGTCAGTAGGGTAAGGATTGCTAACAAAATATATATTACTAAACTCATTTAGCAATAAATGTAATTTTAGTGATTGACTGAGTTTGATTTTTAATCACAATTTTTATTCATTTAATATTACGATGCTTCTATGTTTTTCAACGAATATATTATTTAGATTCATGTTTTTTATTCATACTGATCGTTGTTTATTAATATTTTAACAAAAATATAAATGTAACAATTTTTCGGCCACGGTTTTACAACACTGGAGTCAACAAGTGGAAAATTGTCACTACCAACAGATTGAAAGCAGTGTGTTACATTTAAGCATTTTCTCTTATTAAAAAAACATTATTTCGTCACCTCATGGTTTTGAGAGTCAAAATGCAAATCATTTGTTTTGGCAGTGCAGTAAATTGAATCAAGGTAGAGTTGTTTTACTAATTGAACTTTCCAAGCTTGAGACAAAGAATTTGATTTTTATGTCTTTACTCCAAACGGTATGTCCACTTGAGAAACTTTTACTCTATGCTAAGTGAATTCTTAGTGTCTAGTTTTATTAAAATATCACAAATAGCCTAGAGAACTATTATTTTATTAAATGATATTTTCACAGACTTGCTGACCAAGCTCTATGAAATAAATTTTTGTAGCTGGATGAAAACGTTTAACATGAGCTTTAAATTTAGATTAATTATTTAGCTCTATTTATATAAGATGGGTATTCAAATCAAGCACGCTGACACTTTTTTGTCCTGTCTTGATATTAAACTGTTGTTGTTGGTGGAATACTTGAGATAAGGCTTTTGTATTATACCGAAAGTACGAATATAAATAGCAGAAACTTTTATCTGTATCTGAAATGAATAGACGTAAAATTAGTAAGAATAATATATCTAAGTATGTAGTTAACTGATGTTGGTATTTTTTTTTTTCTATTTCTGAATTATTAGCATCATTTTATTTAGTTTGTACATTTCTAAGGTTTTAAAAATGTTTAAGTTACAGTAGTGATCAAAATTTTATAGACATTTCAAGAATTAACTTTTACTCGATTAATTTTTCAGCTTTTATACCATAATCGTTCAATTCTCAAATTACGCTTGAAACTTGACTTTTACTTACAATTAGGGAAGGTGCTTGTGTGTTCGGTCCCGATCGATGCCTAATTGAGCTCAAGATATTCCTAAAATACTCAAAATAAAGACCACCCAATTGCTAGCCCGAAAAATTCGTCATTTTTTTTGCTGGAGGTTGAAGGTTCGTGATTTTAATGCTTTCTGAAATTTATGAAAACTCAAGTTTGGTCAATCGAGAAGCAGCCAAACTTCGAATCAGATAAGTCGTTCTAGATGTACTGATATAAACACAAACACAGATGTCGACAATAATCCAAACACACAGGTTGACCATGACGTACATGGTCAGGATGACTTACATACAAATAGTGATCCTTTACAGATTGAGAATACTCTGGGTGCAAATTTATGAGCGAGCTTCACATACTGGTGAGGTTAGAACTGATTTAAGTGTAGGTAATACACAAGTTGATTCAGTTTCTGATATTTTTGGAGTTTGTGATGAGAACGTTGATTCAGATAGGGGTAATTTTGAAAATTTTGATGATTTGTAAAACGGGACCTCTATTAAAGGGAATACAAAAATTTTTAAACAGTCAAAAAACACAGACAGGAGTTCAATACTTACAATCACAGACAAGATACACTCAAGGATCATAGTTTCGTTTTGTCGTTTAACATGTATGTAAGTGTATCCACAAGAATCAAAAGAATTAGTGCATCTCACTTTTTTTTCGTTTACAGTTTCTCGAAGCTTGTTACAAGTGAGGACACACCGACTGAGAATCTGATTTGGTTTCACTTTCGCTTTCCAGTGGATTTTCCTAGGTTGGATCGAGGTCGCCCACCAGAGCGAGAGATATCGAGGTGTGATGACTATTTCCAGCTTTTGAGGATTCATTTTGAAGAAATCTTCAAGATGAAGGGAGAACAGATTCAAATTTGCGAGATTTTTATACCAGTGCACTTTTATTTACGGCGTGTGGTTTTATAGTTCCATTAAAAATTAGAGTGTGATTATTAATGTGACAGAAGCTTGAAAAATTATTCAAAAAGAACGGTTAAAAGAGAAGTTTTGCAATTTCATCTGTTTGTAAGAGATACTAAAAATTAATTTTGCATATGCTGATGCAAATGAACGCTGAGCAGACTATTGAGTTAATGTACAAGAGTGACGAAGAGGCAGTACCTTTGGAAAGAAATGAAATAATTAGAATTAGAAATTTACAGAAGGTTTCTCAGGAATCATATTAATTCCTTTTTAGAAATCGAAGATCATTTCAAACCCCTGTACAGAATACGTTATGAAGTTGTATTCAAGTTATGCTGTGTGTTAAAACCATTTCTCGAAGGTCCATGAAGCAATCATTTACCTGTTCACGTCCAAATTCTGATTTGCTTAAGATTTATGGCAACAGGATCTTACCAAAAAGTTATTGGCCAGGACTATTACCAGCCTGCAATATTAGAATGTTTTGATAAATTTATTGAAGCCCTACGTGAGGTATCTCATGAACACATCCGTTTTTCATTATCTCCACAAGAATTTAGCAAGGGTATTTAAACACAACTAACATTCAAGGTACATTCGGTTTGGTTGAAGGTAACATTGCGAAAATTTCAAGACCTACTAAAAATTAAAAGGCGTTTTTCCAGTATAAGCATGTCCATGCCATGAATGTTCAACTAATATGCGATAGTACGTATACGGTAACCGATGTAACAATATGCCCTGGTAGTTCTCATGATAGGTGGGTGTACAGGAATTCCAAGGCAAAAAAATATTTGGAAAGAGTACGGGCCAATTTTTTGAATTGAAGGAATTACTATTCAGTTGGTGACTCCGGGTACAATACACCACAAATTATGTTAACTCTAATCTATAATGCTTTGCATGGCACTCCTGAATCTTTAAATGGTCGTCAACTTGGAAAAACCAGATGCAAAATCGAGCAAGTATTTGGAATATGGAATGGAAGCTGAAGAATGGTCAAAAGGGAGCGACAGTTGCGTTATGATGCAATTAAATCAGCAAAAATTGTTTTTGCCGCTGCAGTATTGCATAATTATGTATTGTTGAATGGAGTTCCAATAGAAATTACTCCATTTAAAATGAAAGATTTCTTGCTAATGAATTAAGGATTCATGAAAATTATAAAGCTGGATTAATGAAGCGAATGAATGTTATTGAAAGGTCTTTTGCAACTATTTAATGAGTACATAGTTAATAAATTAGTAGGGTTTAAACTCGTAAAGCTGTTAAAATATTGATTACTAGTATTTGCACATAAAAAATAATAATAATTTATATAGCAGATAACCTCTTTTATTTTTACAATATTTTTGCTCGCATTTCTGAAATCAGCTGCTCGTCTCAAGGTTTTTAGAACCATGGTTTTCCCTTGAGCTTAGGACTTTGTATACTTGGAGCAGGGATTGATATGAATAAAAATCCCCATATCTATCCAAAAAGTAAAAAGAAAAGATCTTCGAAAGTTTCATAAATTCAATGTGGAATGTTTGAGCAATAAAGTGATATGAAGTGTGACAAATATTATGAATCGTAATACTGGGATTGTTAGTTACTTGAATTTTTATTTTGAGTAAGAATATTTGCAAATAATTGTAACAAAATTATTTAATTGTATGCATGAGAGTTGTCGTAAATAATGAAGAATTTTATGAATGATAAGTTATTGTGAAATATGAGGTGTTTGTAGATAGTTTCCGAAGATGTTTTAAATGAATGTATTTTAATTATTGTAAATAATTTTCTGAGATAGTTTGATTGAACGTAAATGCATATACATTTTTGTTTGTTTGTCGAGAACGACAATTGAAAAAGGGAGGGAATAATGTTATGAATATTGTTTTTATGTAATGATAAACTGCACGGTTATTACAATATTGAAACGTACAAATTTTTTAGACCTCGCGTTTCCTCAAAAAGTTTATACGTGATTTTTTGATTCTCTAAAATGTTTTTATATTCAAAACAAGCTTGATTTTGAATTAATAAAGCCATTAGCGTTGTTGGTTACTAAGAGTTTTTCATTTTTTATCGTTGTTTATTTCATCATTTTAATCATTTGAATCGCTATTTCTTAAATGAATAAGCATATATAAACTGCGTTCCGCGGAACTTTTAGAAATATCTGTATAGCTTTAAGGCAATATGCCAAATTTCATTTTTACACTCCATGCTGTTCGTTTTGTTATCACATTCATTCACCAGAAAAACAGCTCATCAAATCCTGAAAAAATATATTTCATCAGTCCGATAAATGAATTCTTCAAAGCAATAATTTTTATTTGAAAATAAAGTGCTTAATAAAAAAATTAATCAATACCATGTACATTTTCAACACTTTTTATTTTGATTTGTAACACAAATTTCAAATACATAACGGTTAGAGCAACCAAAATTGTGAAATTAAATAAAACTGCGTTATACGTTACTAATCTCGATATTAATAAAATAAATAAACTTTTTTCTTCCGAAAATTAAATAGTATACTACAAACCCTCAGCTTCGCCGCCACCGATAATTTCATGTGATTTGAGATACTTCCTATTCCAGTTGACTATTTATTTAGTTATTGTCTGTATATAACAATTATTTTTGATGGAGGTACATTGAAAAAATAAATTGATTTAAAAATAGTATTTATTTGGACGTGTTTGATTATAGGGATCATTTAGAAGCGTTTATTTCTGGACGATTCTTTTCGCTAGCATTGATGCGCTAAGCGCGAAAAAATAATAAATGATAAAAAATTAAGTTGACGGGTTTATTTAAAAAAAAACACAAATTTCAAAACTATATATTTATGTTCATTTTTACAGTACACTTGGTGTACAGTCAAAGCCTCCGTATGAGGTACACAAACTTCGGATAAATTAAAATTACAAGAAATTTTTTAAACCATGTAATTTTTGAAAAATAAAAACAAAACTAAAAATATAGAAGCAGCTCAAATTTTTAGAATTTAAACGTGAATGAAGATTATTATCACAAAGATTGAGCTTACTTCAAAAATGATTAAAAAAAAACATTCTAACATCTTTTATTTGATAATAATATATTAAATGAACTCTGAATTTTATAAATCAAGTTAAATGCTGTATTTTGGACACTCATTACGAATCAGGTGCTCGCTCAGCTGTTTGAGGTTAAGAAAGTCAAAGTTGCAGAGCTTACACTTAAACTTTCCACAAACGTGCCTCTGGTGAGCCCTCAGGTGTTTTAGATGCATGTACTGGCGGTCGCAAGAGGAACACTTGTGGTACTTTTGATTTGTATTTGTGTGACTGTATTGAACGTGCTTGCGGAGCAGATGTCTCTTGAAGGTCTTGTAGTCGCACATGTTACAAATATAAATCAGCGATTTAATGGGCTTTATTCTTTTCACAGTAAGACATGTCTTATGATGCTGCCGCAGATTTTCTCTTCCCTTGAATTCCTTGGAACACTTGCCACAAGTGAAGAATAGCTCGCTTGGCATTTGAAGAGGATCTATCAGAGGGTCGCTTTGTTCTGGAAGATTTTTGGACAGATCTTCTTTGAATATTTCCCCTTCAGGTAAAATGTTTTTTGGTTTGTCTATTGAATTTTTTGGAGAAGATTCAGAAGTAGTTTTGGAAATACTTGGACCGGTTGCTTCAGATGATTTCTTTATCGAATTCTTGGACGGATTTTTAATCTTGCATACATAATTAAGGTGGTAGATAGCGCCACTACGTGTTGCATAATCTTTGTCGCAAAAAGTACAGCAGTAACTTAGACGATTCTCACAAACTGGGCATAATTCATCCTTACGAATGTATCGACGGTTCCATTTTGAACGACAGGAGGTACAATAAACTTTATAATTTGTTTGATCAAGCGTCTCTGCTTGTTTAGCTGAAAAATTATATGAAAGATCAATTGAAAAATAATAGAATGAAATATTTATAAATATTTTTGGTAAATGAGATTTTACCTGAATTCATCCTTTTTCGTATTTTTTTCGAGTTTTTTTTCAAAGGTGAATTCGGTTTCTTCATAGTTGGGGTAGATATTTCAACTAATGGTGGAATATCACTTATTGGGTCTACTGTAGCTGAACTAGTTGAAGCTTTTATGTCTTAATAAAGAAAAAGAAAAAAAAAGTTTTTAATTAGTATTTTTTATAAAAAGTGACATCATGTTCGTTGAGTTTCTTTTATAAAACTTACTAGAACTCATTTCAAGATAAAAAATGTCGTCGGAACCAAGGTTGACTTCCTCTTTGACAAAAAATTTGTCTATTTTAAGCGGATCTTGAGATTGCGTTATGGTAAGAGGATCAATTTCTGAAAAATAATTTCAATTCAATAGTTTTAGCATCTAAATTTTGTTGAAGATTATGGACGAAAGTCAAAAGATCGTACATGTTTCTATTCGGAACGACATGGCAAATTTATTTCAATTCAAATTGAAAGAAATATTCTTTCAGTCCTGTTTCAAAACTAAACATGATGTCCTAGAACTCAATCGGGCTTTGACGGTGAGTGGGTTTTTTATTTATTTAAAACTACAGCCATGAAAGCCTGGAGGGCTATACACGGTGATTCATCCCTATTTGACAGCAGAGAAGTTTCAGATTAATTATTTTTCGCTGATTCCTAATTATTATAATACTATGGTTCTAAAATATTTATATTTAATGTGATCGACGATTGAAAATAATAAAAATGTTCATAAATAAAGGAACGGAAAATAGAATGGAAAATTTCAATGCATATATTATTATGAATCGTGAACATAAACATAACCAAAAGTCATACCGGTACACGTGTTCGAAATTGTGTGATTGTTTATCCACAATACGTATGAAATAATAATAAAAGTGAAAAAAGAAAGATAATTATAATTAAAGTGTGCAAGAACTCAAGTAAAGTTTGGTCATCGTGCTGCAGTGGACCGTGAAATTTATTTTTTAATCTCTGTTTTTGTTAAAAAAAATTAAGTAAGTACTCTGAAATTTTTATTTTTCAAAATGATTAAATTTAAAATTATTTACATTATTATTTAATTATTCCGACCGAATCTGTTAAACTCGCCGGACTACGGGTTGAGAAAAAAGACCGACCAAAGTTGGCAGGTTGGCCGGACTACAGATCCCTCAACGAGCTCGACGGAAGCTACGCGCTTGACCGGATTGCGGCTCAGTCAACGAACTTAACCAAAGCTGAACACCGGGCTAGACCACGGCTCAATCAAAGAGCCTAGGGTAAGTAGGAGGGCAGTACCCCACTGAGTACACTAATCATTACTTTCTTAACAAATTAATTGAGTTTTTATCTACTTGATGAATTTTTATGTTCAAATAAAAATAATTTCAATAAACGCAATTGATTTATTTTGGTTCAAAATTACCACTTTATAAAGTGGAAATTTAACAAACCAAACGTTATTTATTAAAATTACTTTAATTAATCTTGTCATCTTTAAACTTAGGATTCTTAAAGACTACTTTACCTTCAAATAGTTATCTAGAATGAATTAATAAGTTTTATACATCTAAAAGGCCATACAAAGTTGTTCTTGGCGAGAATTAATTAATTTATGAAGGTGTAATTTTGAAAGAATGTGTTGCATTATAAATTTAATTTGTTTAACTGTAATTTTCTTATTTACAAACTTAAGTCAAGTTATTTTAATTTTAATAATTTTTTTTTTTTTTTTAAATTTAAATTAAATTTTCTTAGATTGCTTACTTGGCAACTGTAGTGCTTGTTGTTAACACAGAATATGCTGCATCTTTACTAATGAATTTTTATTTTATTTCAGTGAGACACATTAAATCCAACTGGATCAGCCTCCACTGGTGACCTTCAACGACAGACTTTTCTTCAAATGATTTTTCAGCAAGCAGCGAAAAATTAAGAGGTATTGACGTTGGTCGAGTTAAGGAACAATTACCAGTAGCTGTTTTTTAACAATACAATTTTTTTTTTCATTTATGCTTTAATTTCAAGTTTAAAAATTGAAAAATACTTAATAAATTTGTAAAAACTTAAAAATTATGTAAAAAGCTGTACCAAAATGAAATAATATCTAAATAATAAACTAACAGTGCAACAATTTTTTAGATTCGAATTTTGTTTTTCACTTTTATGGAAAAATTGACTATCATTTGACTAGGCATAGCTTGACTAATTCTTTTTTATTCATACTCTGCCTAGGTAAGAGGTTCCGTGTTCAAAACAGTTGATTATAGTTTTCAATACAATGTCCCTAAATTATGGAGCCACAGCCAGAAAAAAATCATCTCTCAGAGTCAAGATTCCACTGCTAGGCCCGACCAGAAATAGGTCATCCGATACCGAAAAGAATTTAGCTTGATTTTTTTATAATTTTGAATCCAAATGGAGGCCTCTGAGTCGAAAAAATCATTTGTGAATAAAAAATCAAATATGTAAGTTTATATCCAAAAGTCAACTTGTCTCAGGTTCAGTGTTCCGGGCTCAAATGAGATCTAACTTTTTTTCAAGAATACTTGCTTGATTGAATGTCATTTGAATCGAAAAAATCATTTGTCAATTGCTTAGCATCTCTCAGAGTCCAAATTCAACTGCTCGGCCCGACTTGATATGGGTGATGCGATACCAAAAAAAATCTAGCTCGATTTTTTCATAATTTTAAATCCAGTGAGAGGCCTCCGAGTCAAAACAATCATCTGTCAATAAAATAGCAACACTCAACCTGTCCCAGGTTAGGTATTCCGGGCTCAATAAGATCTAACTTTTTTTTTTGAGATCTTGGTTAATTAAAAGGCATATGAATCAAAAAAATCATTTGTCATTTGATTAGCACCCCTCAGAGTTGAAATTGAACAGCTCACCACGGCCTAAACCTGTCTCAGATTAGGTATTCGGGGCTCGAATGAGATCTACCTTTTTTTTCCAAAATTCTTACTCATTTAGAAAGCATTTAAACCAAAAAAATCATTTGTCATTTGATAAGCACCTCTCAGAGTTGAAATTGAACAGCTCACCACGGCCTTAACCTGTCTCAGATTAGGTATTCCGGGCTCGAATGAGATCCAGCTTTTTTTCCAAAATTCTTGCCTATTTAGAAAGCATTTAAATCAAAAAAATCATGTGTCATTTGATTAGCACCCCTCAGAGTTAATATTAAAATGCTCGCCCCGACCTTAACCTGTCTCAGGTTAGGTATTCCGGGCTCGAATGAGATCCAACTTTTTTTTCCAAATTCTTGCTCATTTAGAAAGCATTTAAATCAAAAAAATCATTTGTCATTTGATAAGCACCCCTCGGAGTTGAAATTGAACAGCTCGCCACGGCCTTAACCTGTCTCAGGTTGGGTATTATGGGCTCAAATGAGATCTAACTTTTTTTTCCGACCTTCTTGCTCATTTAGAAAGCATTGAAATCAAAAAAATCATTTGTCATTTGATTAGCACCCCTCAGAGTTGAAATTGAACAGCTCACCACGGCCTTAAGCTGTCTCAGATTAGGTATTCCGGGCTCAAATGAGATCTAACTTTTTTTCAAGAATACTTGCTTGATTGAATGTCATTTGAATCGAAAAAATCATTTGTCAATTGCTTAGCATCTCTCAGAGTCCAAATTCAACTGCTCGGCCCGACTTGATATGGGTGATGCGATACCAAAAAAAATCTAGCTCGATTTTTTCATAATTTTAAATCCAGTGAGAGGCCTCCGAGTCAAAACAATCATCTGTCAATAAAATAGCAACACTCAACCTGTCTCAGGTTAGGTATTCCGGGCTCAATAAGATCTAACTTTTTTTTTTGAGATCTTGGTTAATTAAAAGGCATATGAATCAAAAAAATCATTTGTCATTTGATTAGCACCCCTCAGAGTTGAAATTGAACAGCTCACCACGGCCTAAACCTGTCTCAGATTAGGTATTCGGGGCCCGAATGAGATCTACCTTTTTTTTCCAAAATTCTTGCTCATTTAGAAAGCATTTAAATCAAAAAAATCATTTGTCATTTGATAAGCACCTCTCAGAGTTGAAATTGAACAGCTCACCTCGGCCTTAACCTGTCTCAGAATAGGTATTCCGGGTTCGAATGAGATCCAGCTTTTTTTCCAAAATTCTTGCTCATTTAGAAAGCATTTGAATCAAAAAAATCATGTGTCATTTGATTAGCACCCCTCAGAGTTAAAATTGCAATGCTCGCCCCGACCTTAACTTGTCTCAGGTTAGGTATTCCGGGCTCGAATGAGGTCCAACTTTTTTTTCCGAAATTCTTGCTCATTTAGAAAGCATTTGAATCAAAAAAATCATGTGTCATTTGATTAGCACCCCTCAGAGTTAAAATTGAAATGCTCGCCCCGACCTTAACGTGTCTCAGGTTAGGTATTCCGGGCTCGAATGAGATCCAACTTTTTTTTCCGAAATTCTTGCTCATTTAGAAAGCATTTAAATCAAAAAAATCATTTGTCATTTGATAAGCACCTCTCAGAGTTGAAATTGAACAGCTCACCTCGGCCTTAACCTGTCTCAGATTAGGTATTCCGGGCTCGAATGAGATCCAGCTTTTTTTCCAAAATTCTTGCTCATTTAGAAAGCATTTAAATCAAAAAAATCATGTGTCATTTGATCAGCACCCCTCGGAGTTGAAATTGAACAGCTCACCACGGCCTTAACCTGTCTCAGGTTGGGTATTATGGGCTCAAATGAGATCTTACTTTTTTTTCCGAAATTCTTGCTCATTTAGAAAGCATTTAAATCAAAAAAATCATTTGTCATTTGATTAGCACCCCTCAGAGTTGAAATTGAACAGCTCACCACGGCCGTAACCTGTCTCAGATTAAGTATTCCGGGCTCAAATGAGATCTAACTTTTTTTCAAGAATACTTGCTTGATTGAATGTCATTTGAATCGAAAAAATCATTTGTCAATTGCTTAGCATTACTCAGAGTCCAAATTCAACTGCTCGGCCCGACTTGATATGGGTGATGCGATACCAAAAAAATCTAGCTCGATTTTTTCATAATTTTAAATCCAGTGAGAGGCCTCCGAGTCAAAACAATCATCTGTCAATAAAATAGCAACACTCAACCTGTCTCAGGTTAGGTATTCCGGGCTCAATAAGATCTAACTTTTTTTTTTGAGATCTTGGTTGATTAAAAGGCATATGAATCAAAAAAATCATTTGTCATTTGATAAGTACCCCTCAGAGTTGAAATTGAACAGCTCACCACGGCCTTAACCTGTCTCAGATTAGGTATTCGGGGCTCGAATGAGATCTACCTTTTTTTTCCAGTATTCTTGCTCATTTAGAAAGCATTTAAATCAAAAAAATCATGTGTCATTTAATTAGCACCCCTCAGAGTTAAAATTGAAATGCTCGCCCCGACCTTAACCTGTCTCAGATTAGGTATTCCGGGCGCGAATGAGATCCAGCTTTTTTTCCAAAATTCTTGCTCATTTAGAAAGCATTTAAATCAAAAAAATCATGTGTCATTTGATTAGCACCCCTCAGAGTTAAAATTGAAATGCTCGCCCCGACCTTAACCTGTCTCAGATTAGGTATTCCGGGCTCAAATGAGATCTAACTTTTTTTCAAGCATACTCGCTTGATTGAATGTCATTTGAATCGAAAAAATCATTTGTCAATTGCTTAGCATCTCTCAGAGTCCAAATTCAACTGCTCGGCCTGACTTGATATGGGTGATGCGATACCAAAAAAAATCTAGCTCGATTTTTTCATAATTTTAAATCCAGTGAGAGGCCTCCGAGTCAAAACAATCATCTGTCAATAAAATAGCAACACTCAACCTGTCTCAGGTTAGGTATTCCGGGCTCAATAAGATCTAACTTTTTTTTTGAGATCTTGGTTGATTAAAAGGCATATGAATCAAAAAAATCATTTGTCATTTGATTAGCACCCCTCAGAGTTGAAATTGAACAGCTCGCCCCGGCCTTAACCTGTCTCAGATTAGGTATTCCGGGCTCGATTGAGATTCAACTTTTTTTTCTGAAATTCTTGCTTTATTAGAAGACATTTAAATCAAAAAATTCATTTGTCATTTGATAAGCACCTCTCAGAGTTGAAATTAAAATGCAGGCCCCGACCTTAACCTGTCTTAGGTTAGGTATTCCGGGCTCTATAAGATCTAACTTTTTTTTCTGAAATTCTTGCTCATTTAGGAAGCATTTAAATCAAAAAAATCATTTGTCATTTGATAAGCACCTCTCAGAGTAGAAATTGAACAGCTCACCACGGCCTTAACCTGTCTCAGATTAGGTATTCCGGACTAAATTAAGATCTAACTTTTTTTTCTGAAATTCTTGCTTTATTAGAAGACATTTAAATCAAAAAAATCATTTGTCATTTGATTAGCACCCCTCAGAGTTGAAATTGAACAGCTCACCACGTTCTTAACCTGTCTCAGATTAGGTATTCCAGACTAAATTAAGATCTAACTTTTTTTTCTGAAATTCTTGCTTTATGAGAAGACATTTGAATCAAAAAAATTATTTCTCATTTGATAAGCACCCCTCGGAGTTGAAATTGAACAGCTCGCCATGGCCTTAACCTGTCTCAGGTTGGGTATTCTGGGCTCAAACAAGATCTAACTTTTTTTTTGAGATCTTGGTTGATTAAAAGGCATATGAATCAAAAAAATCATTTGTCATTTGATAAGCACCTCTCAGAGTCAAAATTAAACAGCTACGCCCGACTTTAACCGGTCTCAGGTTAGGTATTCCGGGCGCAAATGAGATCTAATTTTTTTTCAAGATATCTTGCTTGATTTTTATCGATTTATCGCATTTGAATCATAAAAATCATTTGTCATTTGATTAGCACCTCTCGGAATCGACATTCAACTGCTTGGCCTGACCTCAAAAAGATATCCCGGTATTAAAAAATGTCTGGCTTGATTTTTTCATGATTTTCAATCCACATGGAGGCTTCCGAGTCAAAAAAATCATTTATGAATAAAATAAAAAAAATTTCAGTCAATCTCCAACAGTCAACCAGTCTCTCGTTAGGTATTCCGGGCTCAAATGAGATCTGACTTTTTTTCAAGAACTCTCGCTTGATTAAAAGGCATATGAATCAAAAAACTCATTTGTCATTTGATTAGCACCTCTCAGAGTTTTAATTAAACAACTCGTCCCGCCCAAACCTTTCTCAGGTAAGGTATTCTAGGCTCAAATGAGATCTGACTTTTTTTTCAAGAACTATCGCTTGATTAAAAAGCTTATGAATCAAAAAAATCATTTGTCATATGATTAGCACCTCTCAGAGATGAAATTGATCAGCTCGCCCCAACCTTAACCTGTCTTAGGTTAGGTATTCTGGGCTCAAATTAGATCTGACTTTTTTTTCAAGAACTATCGCTTGATTAAAAGGCTTATGAATCAAAAAAATCATTTGTCATATGATTAGCACCTCTCAGAGATGAAATTGAACAGCTCGCCCCAACCTTAACCTGTCTCAGGCTAGGTATTCTGGGCTCAAATGAGACCTAACTTTTTTATCAAGATATCTTGCTTGATAAAGAGGTATTAGAATCAAAAAAGTTATTTGTCATTCGATAAACACATCTCGGAATCCAAATTCAATAGCTCGGCCTGACCTGAAATAGATACCTCGGTACTAAAAAATGTCCAGCTTGATTTTTTCAAAATTTTGAATCCAAATGGAGGTCTCTGAGTCAAAAAAATCATTTGTGAATAAAATAGTAAAAATTTCAGTCATACTCCAACACTCAACTAGTCTCAGGTTAGGTATTCCGGGCTCAAATGAGATCTGACTATTTTTCAAGAACGCTTGCTTGATTAAAAGGCATATGAATCAAAAAAATCATTTATCATTTAATTAGCATCTCGTAGAGTCCAAAATCAACTGCTCGGCCCGACCTGAAAAAGTGGGATCCTGTTCGTGCCCGGAATACCTAACCAGCGATGGATTGACTGCTGGAGATCGACTCAAATATTTTCTATTTCATCAACAGATGTTTTTTTGACTCGGAGGGCTCTATTCAAAGTCAAAATTACGAAAAAATCCAGCTAGATATTTTTCAGTACGTTCAGGAGCATCCATTTCAGGTCGGGCCAAGCAGTTGAATTTAGACACTGGGAGATGCTAGTTATGCGGCAATTATTTTTTGGATTCAAAAGCCTTTTCATCAAGCAAAAATTCTTAAAATAAAAATCAGATCATATTCGAGACAAGAATACCGAACCTGAGACAGGTCGACTGTTGGAGGTCGACTTAAATATTTGCTATTACATTGGCGAATAACTTTTTTGATTCGGAGGCCTCCAATTGGATACGAAATTATGTAAAAATCAAGCTTAATTTTTGTGATTTCGGATCAACTATTTCGGGTCGGGCCGAGCAGTTAAATTTGGATTCCGAGAGGTGCTAAGTAATTGACAAATGTTTTTTTGATTAAAATGAATTTCAATCAAGCAAGAACTCTTGAAAAAAAAGTTAGATCTCATTTGAGCCCGGAATACCTATCCTGAGACAGGTGAAGGCCGTGGCGAACTGTTCAATTTCAACTCTGAGGGGTGTTTATCAAATGACAAATGATATTTTTGATTCAAATGTCTTCTAATAAAGCAAGAATTTCAGGAAAAAATGTTAGATCTTAATTTAGTCTCGAATACCTAACCTGAGACAGGTTAAGGCCGTGGCGAGCTGTTCAATTTCCACTCTGAGAGGTGCTTATCAAATGACAAATGATTTTTTTGATTCAAATGCATTCTAATTGTGCAAAAATTTTGGAAAAAAAAGTTAGATCTCATTTGAGCCCGAAATACCTAACCTGAGACAGGTTAAGGTCGGGGCGAGCATTTCAATTTTAACTCTGAGGGGTGCTAATCAAATGACACATGATTTTTTTGATTTAAATGCTTTCTAAATGAGCAAGAATTTTGGAAAAAAAGCTGGATCTCATTCGAGCCCGGAATACCTAATCTGAGACAGGTTAAGGCCGTGGTGAGCTGTTCAATTACAACTTTGAGAGGTGCTTATCAAATGACAAATGATTTTTTTGATTTAAATGCTTCCTAAATCAGCAAGAACTTCGGAAAAAAAAGTTGGATCTCATTCGAGCCAGGAATACCTAACCTGAGACAGATTAAGGTCGGGGCGAGCATTTCAATTTCAACTCTGAGAAGTGCTTATCAAATGACAAATGATTTTTATGATTTAAATGCTTTCTAAATGAGCAAGAATTTCGGAAAAAAAAGTTAGATCTCATTTGAGCCCAGAATACCCAACCTGAGACAGGTTGAGGCCATGGCGAGCTGTTCAATTTCAACTCCGAGGGGTGCTTATCAAATGACAAATAATTTTTTTGATTCAAATGTCTTCTCATAAAGCAAGAATTTCAGAAAAAAAAGTTAGATCTTAATTTAGTCTGGAATACCTAATCTGAGACAGGTTAAGAACGTGGTGAGCTGTTCAATTTCAACTCTGAGAGGTGCTTATCAAATGACAAATGATTTTTTTGATTTAAATGCTTTCTAAATGAGCAAGAATTTCGGAAAAAAAAGTTGGATCTCATTCGAGCCCGGAATACCTATTCTGAGACAGGTTAAGGCCGTGGTGAGCTGTTCAATTTCAACTCCGAGGGGTGCTTATCAAATGACAAATGATTTTTTTGATTTAAATGCTTTCTAAATGAGCAAGAATTTTGGAAAAAAAAGGTAGATCTCATTCGAGCCCCGAATACCTAATCTGAGACAGGTTAAGGCCGTGGTGAGCTGTTCAATTTCAACTCTGAGGGGTGCTTATCAAATGACAAATGATTTTTTTGATTTAAATGCTTTCTAAATGAGCAAGAATTTCGGAAAAAAAAGTTGGATCTCATTCGAGCCCGGAATACCTAACCTGAGACAGGTTAAGGCCGTGGTGAGCTGTTCAATATTAACTCTGAGGGGTGCTAATCAAATGACACATGATTTTTTTGATTCAAATGCTTTCTAAATGAGCAAGAATTTTGGAAAAAAAGCTGGATCTCATTCGAACCCGGAATACCTAATCTGAGACAGGTTAAGGCCGTGGTGAGCTGTTCAATTTCAACTCTGAGGGGTGCTAATCAAATGACAAATGATTTTTTTGATTCATATGCCTTTTAATCAACCAAGATCTCAAAAAAAAAGTTAGATCTTATTGAGCCCGGAATACCTAACCTGAGACAGGTTGAGTGTTGCTATTTTATTGACAGATGATTGTTTTGACTCGGAGGCCTCTCACTGGATTTAAAATTATGAAAAAATCGAGCTAGATTTTTTTTGGTATCGCATCACCCATATCAAGTCGGGCCGAGCAGTTGAATTTGGACTCTGAGTGATGCTAAGCAATTGACAAATGATTTTTTCGATTCAAATGACATTGAATCAAGCAAGTATTCTTGAAAAAAAAGTTAGATCTCATTTGAGCCCGGAATACCTAATCTGAGACAGGTTAAGGCCGTGGTGAGCTGTTCAATTTCAACTCTGAGGGGTGCTAATCAAATGACAAATGATTTTTTTGATTTAAATGCTTTCTAAATGAGCAAGAATTTCGGAAAAAAAAGTAAGATCTCATTTAAGCCCATAATACCCAACCTGAGACAGGTTAAGGCCGAGGTGAGCTGTTCAATTTCAACTCTGAGAGGTGCTTATCAAATGACAAATGATTTTTTTGATTTAAATGCTTTCTAAATGAGCAAGAATTTCGGAAAAAAAGTTGGATCTCATTCGAGCCCGGAATACCTAACCTGAGACAGGTTAAGGTCGGGGCGAGCATTTCAATTTTAACTCTGAGGGGTGCTAATCAAATGACACATGATTTTTTTGATTCAAATGCTTTCTAAATGAGCAAGAATTTTGGAAAAAAAGCTGGATCTCATTCGAACCCGGAATACCTATTCTGAGACAGGTTAAGGCCGAGGTGAGCTGTTCAATTTCAACTCTGAGAGGTGCTTATCAAATGACAAATGATTTTTTTGATTTAAATGCTTTCTAAATGAGCAAGAATTTTGGAAAAAAAAGGTAGATCTTATTCGAGCCCCGAATACCTAATCTGAGACAGGTTTGGGCCGTGGTGAGCTGTTCAATTTCAACTCTGAGGGGTGCTAATCAAATCACAAATGATTTTTTTGATTCATATGCCTTTTAATTAACCAAGATCTCAAAAAAAAAGTTAGATCTTATTGAGCCCGGAATACCTAACCTGAGACAGGTTGAGTGTTGCTATTTTATTGACAGATGATTGTTTTGACTCGGAGGCCTCTCACTGGATTTAAAATTATGAAAAAATCGAGCTAGATTTTTTTTGGTATCGCATCACCCATATCAAGTCGGGCCGAGCAGTTGAATTTGGACTCTGAGAGATGCTAAGCAATTGACAAATGATTTTTTCGATTCAAATGACATTCAATCAAGCAAGTATTCTTGAAAAAAAGTAAGATCTCATTTGAGCCCGGAATACCTAATCTGAGACAGGTTACGGCCGTGGTGAGCTGTTCAATTTCAACTCTGAGGGGTGCTAGTCAAATGACACATGATTTTTTTGATTCAAATGCTTTCTAAATGAGCAAGAATTTCGGAAAAAAAAGTTGGACCTCATTCGAGCCCGGAATACCTAACCTGAGACAAGTTAAGGTCGGAGCGAGCATTGCAATTTTAACTCTGAGGGGTGCTAATCAAATGACACATGATTTTTTTGATTCAAATGCTTTCTAAATGAGCAAGAATTTCGGAAAAAAAAGTTGGACCTCATTCGAGCCAGGAATACCTAACCTGAGACAGATTAAGGTCGGGGCGAGCATTTCAATTTCAACTCTGAGAAGTGCTTATCAAATGACAAATGATTTTTATGATTTAAATGCTTTCTAAATGAGCAAGAATTTCGGAAAAAAAAGTTAGATCTCATTTGAGCCCAGAATACCCAACCTGAGACAGGTTGAGGCCATGGCGAGCTGTTCAATTTCAACTCCGAGGGGTGCTTATCAAATGACAAATAATTTTTTTGATTCAAATGTCTTCTCATAAAGCAAGAATTTCAGAAAAAAAAGTTAGATCTTAATTTAGTCTGGAATACCTAATCTGAGACAGGTTAAGAACGTGGTGAGCTGTTCAATTTCAACTCTGAGAGGTGCTTATCAAATGACAAATGATTTTTTTGATTTAAATGCTTTCTAAATGAGCAAGAATTTCGGAAAAAAAAGTTGGATCTCATTCGAGCCCGGAATACCTATTCTGAGACAGGTTAAGGCCGTGGTGAGCTGTTCAATTTCAACTCCGAGGGGTGCTTATCAAATGACAAATGATTTTTTTGATTTAAATGCTTTCTAAATGAGCAAGAATTTTGGAAAAAAAAGGTAGATCTCATTCGAGCCCCGAATACCTAATCTGAGACAGGTTAAGGCCGTGGTGAGCTGTTCAATTTCAACTCTGAGGGGTGCTTATCAAATGACAAATGATTTTTTTGATTTAAATGCTTTCTAAATGAGCAAGAATTTCGGAAAAAAAAGTTGGATCTCATTCGAGCCCGGAATACCTAACCTGAGACAGGTTAAGGCCGTGGTGAGCTGTTCAATATTAACTCTGAGGGGTGCTAATCAAATGACACATGATTTTTTTGATTCAAATGCTTTCTAAATGAGCAAGAATTTTGGAAAAAAAGCTGGATCTCATTCGAACCCGGAATACCTAATCTGAGACAGGTTAAGGCCGTGGTGAGCTGTTCAATTTCAACTCTGAGGGGTGCTAATCAAATGACAAATGATTTTTTTGATTCATATGCCTTTTAATCAACCAAGATCTCAAAAAAAAAGTTAGATCTTATTGAGCCCGGAATACCTAACCTGAGACAGGTTGAGTGTTGCTATTTTATTGACAGATGATTGTTTTGACTCGGAGGCCTCTCACTGGATTTAAAATTATGAAAAAATCGAGCTAGATTTTTTTTGGTATCGCATCACCCATATCAAGTCGGGCCGAGCAGTTGAATTTGGACTCTGAGTGATGCTAAGCAATTGACAAATGATTTTTTCGATTCAAATGACATTGAATCAAGCAAGTATTCTTGAAAAAAAAGTTAGATCTCATTTGAGCCCGGAATACCTAATCTGAGACAGGTTAAGGCCGTGGTGAGCTGTTCAATTTCAACTCTGAGGGGTGCTAATCAAATGACAAATGATTTTTTTGATTTAAATGCTTTCTAAATGAGCAAGAATTTCGGAAAAAAAAGTAAGATCTCATTTAAGCCCATAATACCCAACCTGAGACAGGTTAAGGCCGAGGTGAGCTGTTCAATTTCAACTCTGAGAGGTGCTTATCAAATGACAAATGATTTTTTTGATTTAAATGCTTTCTAAATGAGCAAGAATTTCGGAAAAAAAGTTGGATCTCATTCGAGCCCGGAATACCTAACCTGAGACAGGTTAAGGTCGGGGCGAGCATTTCAATTTTAACTCTGAGGGGTGCTAATCAAATGACACATGATTTTTTTGATTCAAATGCTTTCTAAATGAGCAAGAATTTTGGAAAAAAAGCTGGATCTCATTCGAACCCGGAATACCTATTCTGAGACAGGTTAAGGCCGAGGTGAGCTGTTCAATTTCAACTCTGAGAGGTGCTTATCAAATGACAAATGATTTTTTTGATTTAAATGCTTTCTAAATGAGCAAGAATTTTGGAAAAAAAAGGTAGATCTTATTCGAGCCCCGAATACCTAATCTGAGACAGGTTTGGGCCGTGGTGAGCTGTTCAATTTCAACTCTGAGGGGTGCTAATCAAATCACAAATGATTTTTTTGATTCATATGCCTTTTAATTAACCAAGATCTCAAAAAAAAAGTTAGATCTTATTGAGCCCGGAATACCTAACCTGAGACAGGTTGAGTGTTGCTATTTTATTGACAGATGATTGTTTTGACTCGGAGGCCTCTCACTGGATTTAAAATTATGAAAAAATCGAGCTAGATTTTTTTTGGTATCGCATCACCCATATCAAGTCGGGCCGAGCAGTTGAATTTGGACTCTGAGAGATGCTAAGCAATTGACAAATGATTTTTTCGATTCAAATGACATTCAATCAAGCAAGTATTCTTGAAAAAAAGTTAGATCTCATTTGAGCCCGGAATACCTAATCTGAGACAGGTTACGGCCGTGGTGAGCTGTTCAATTTCAACTCTGAGGGGTGCTAATCAAATGACACATGATTTTTTTGATTCAAATGCTTTCTAAATGAGCAAGAATTTCGGAAAAAAAAGTTGGACCTCATTCGAGCCCGGAATACCTAACCTGAGACAAGTTAAGGTCGGAGCGAGCATTGCAATTTTAACTCTGAGGGGTGCTAATCAAATGACACATGATTTTTTTGATTCAAATGCTTTCTAAATGAGCAAGAATTTCGGAAAAAAAAGTTGGACCTCATTCGAGCCTGGAATACCTAACCTGAGACAAGTTAAGGTCGGGGCGAGCATTGCAATTTTAACTCTGAGGGGTGCTAATCAAATGACACATGATTTTTTTGATTCAAATGCTTTCTAAATGAGCAAGAATTTCGGAAAAAAAGTTGGATCTCATTCGAGCCCGGAATACCTAACCTGAGACAGGTTAAGGTCGGGGCGAGCATTTCAATTTTAACTCTGAGGGGTGCTAATCAAATGACACATGATTTTTTTGATTCAAATGCTTTCTAAATGAGCAAGAATTTTGGAAAAAAAGCTGGATCTCATTCGAACCCGGAATACCTATTCTGAGACAGGTTTAGGCCGAGGTGAGCTGTTCAATTTCAACTCTGAGAGGTGCTTATCAAATGACAAATGATTTTTTTGATTTAAATGCTTTCTAAATGAGCAAGAATTTTGGAAAAAAAAGGTAGATCTTATTCGAGCCCCGAATACCTAATCTGAGACAGGTTTGGGCCGTGGTGAGCTGTTCAATTTCAACTCTGAGGGGTGCTAATCAAATCACAAATGATTTTTTTGATTCATATGCCTTTTAATTAACCAAGATCTCAAAAAAAAAGTTAGATCTTATTGAGCCCGGAATACCTAACCTGAGACAGGTTGAGTGTTGCTATTTTATTGACAGATGATTGTTTTGACTCGGAGGCCTCTCACTGGATTTAAAATTATGAAAAAATCGAGCTAGATTTTTTTTGGTATCGCATCACCCATATCAAGTCGGGCCGAGCAGTTGAATTTGGACTCTGAGAGATGCTAAGCAATTGACAAATGATTTTTTCGATTCAAATGACATTCAATCAAGCAAGTATTCTTGAAAAAAAGTTAGATCTCATTTGAGCCCGGAATACCTAATCTGAGACAGGTTACGGCCGTGGTGAGCTGTTCAATTTCAACTCTGAGGGGTGCTAATCAAATGACACATGATTTTTTTGATTCAAATGCTTTCTAAATGAGCAAGAATTTCGGAAAAAAAAGTTGGACCTCATTCGAGCCCGGAATACCTAACCTGAGACAAGTTAAGGTCGGAGCGAGCATTGCAATTTTAACTCTGAGGGGTGCTAATCAAATGACACATGATTTTTTTGATTCAAATGCTTTCTAAATGAGCAAGAATTTCGGAAAAAAAAGTTGGACCTCATTCGAGCCTGGAATACCTAACCTGAGACAAGTTAAGGTCGGGGCGAGCATTGCAATTTTAACTCTGAGGGGTGCTAATCAAATGACACATGATTTTTTTGATTCAAATGCTTTCTAAATGAGCAAGAATTTTGGAAAAAAAGCTGGATCTCATTCGAACCCGGAATACCTATTCTGAGACAGGTTAAGGCCGAGGTGAGCTGTTCATTTTCAACTCTGAGAGGTGCTTATCAAATGACAAATGATTTTTTTGATTTAAATGCTTTCTAAATGAGCAAGAATTTTGGAAAAAAAAGGTAGATCTCATTCGAGCCCCGAATACCTAATCTGAGACAGGTTTAGGCCGTGGCGAGCTGTTCAATTTCAACTCTGAGGGGTGCTAATCAAATGACAAATGATTTTTTTGATTCATATGCCTTTTAATTAACCAAGATCTCAAAAAAAAAGTTAGATCTTATTGAGCCCGGAATACCTAACCTGAGACAGGTTGAGTGTTGCTATTTTATTGACAGATGATTGTTTTGACTCGGAGGCCTCTCACTGGATTTAAAATTATGAAAAAATCGAGCTAGATTTTTTTTGGTATCGCATCACCCATATCAAGTCAGGCCGAGCAGTTGAATTTTGACTCTGAGAGATGCTAAGCAATTGACAAATGATTTTTTCGATTCAAATGACATTCAATCAAGCAAGTATTCTTGAAAAAAAGTTAGATCTCATTTGAGCTCGGAATACCTAATCTGAGACAGGTTAAGGCCGTGGTGAGCTGTTCAATTTCAACTCTGAGGGGTGCTAATCAAATGACAAATGATTTTTTTGATTTAAATGCTTTCTAAATGAGCAAGAAGGTCGGAAAAAAAAGTTAGATCTCATTTGAGCCCATAATACCCAACCTGAGACAGGTTAAGGCCGTGGCGAGCTGTTCAATTTCAACTCCGAGGGGTGCTTATCAAATGACAAATGATTTTTTTGATTTAAATGCTTTCTAAATGAGCAAGAATTTGGAAAAAAAAGTTGGATCTCATTCGAGCCCGGAATACCTAACCTGAGACAGGTTAAGGTCGGGGCGAGCATTTTAATTTTAACTCTGAGGGGTGCTAATCAAATGACACATGATTTTTTTGATTTAAATGCTTTCTAAATAGGCAAGAATTTTGGAAAAAAGCTGGATCTCATTCGAGCCCGGAATACCTAATCTGAGACAGGTTAAGGCCGTGGTGAGCTGTTCAATTTCGACTCTGAGAGGTGCTTATCAAATGACAAATGATTTTTTTGGTTTAAATGCTTTCTAAATGAGTAAGAATTTTGGAAAAAAAAGGTAGATCTCATTCGAGCCCCGAATACCTAATCTGAGACAGGTTTAGGCCGTGGTGAGCTGTTCAATTTCAACTCTGAGGGGTGCTAATCAAATGACAAATGATTTTTTTGATTCATATGCCTTTTAATTAACCAAGATCTCAAAAAAAAAAGTTAGATCTTATTGAGCCCGGAATACCTAACCTGGGACAGGTTGAGTGTTGCTATTTTATTGACAGATGATTGTTTTGACTCGGAGGCCTCTCACTGGATTTAAAATTATGAAAAAATCGAGCTAGATTTTTTTTGGTATCGCATCACCCATATCAAGTCGGGCCGAGCAGTTGAATTTGGACTCTGAGAGATGCTAAGCAATTGACAAATGATTTTTTCGATTCAAATGACATTCAATCAAGCAAGTATTCTTGAAAAAAAGTTAGATCTCATTTGAGCCCGGAACACTGAACCTGAGACAAGTTGACTTTTGGATATAAACTTACATATTTGATTTTTTATTCACAAATGATTTTTTCGACTCAGAGGCCTCCATTTGGATTCAAAATTATAAAAAAATCAAGCTAAATTCTTTTCGGTATCGGATGACCTATTTCTGGTCGGGCCTAGCAGTGGAATCTTGACTCTGAGAGATGATTTTTTTCTGGCTGTGGCTCCATAATTTAGGGACATTGTATTGAAAACTATAATCAACTGTTTTGAACACGGAACCTCTTACCTAGGCAGAGTATGAATAAAAAAGAATTAGTCAAGCTATGCCTAGTCAAATGATAGTCAATTTTTCCATAAAAGTGAAAAACAAAATTCGAATCTAAAAAATTGTTGCACTGTTAGTTTATTATTTAGATATTATTTCATTTTGGTACAGCTTTTTACATAATTTTTAAGTTTTTACAAATTTATTAAGTATTTTTCAATTTTTAAACTTGAAATTAAAGCATAAATGAAAAAAAAAATTGTATTGTTAAAAAACAGCTACTGGTAATTGTTCCTTAACTCGACCAACGTCAATACCTCTTAATTTTTCGCTGCTTGCTGAAAAATCATTTGAAGAAAAGTCTGTCGTTGAAGGTCACCAGTGGAGGCTGATCCAGTTGGATTTAATGTGTCTCACTGAAATAAAATAAAAATTCATTAGTAAAGATGCAGCATATTCTGTGTTAACAACAAGCACTACAGTTGCCAAGTAAGCAATCTAAGAAAATTTAATTTAAATTTAAAAAAAAAAAAAAAATTATTAAAATTAAAATAACTTGACTTAAGTTTGTAAATAAGAAAATTACAGTTAAACAAATTAAATTTATAATGCAACACATTCTTTCAAAATTACACCTTCATAAATTAATTAATTCTCGCCAAGAACAACTTTGTATGGCCTTTTAGATGTATAAAACTTATTAATTCATTCTAGATAACTATTTGAAGGTAAAGTAGTCTTTAAGAATCCTAAGTTTAAAGATGACAAGATTAATTAAAGTAATTTTAATAAATAACGTTTGGTTTGTTAAATTTCCACTTTATAAAGTGGTAATTTTGAACCAAAATAAATCAATTGCGTTTATTGAAATTATTTTTATTTGAACATAAAAATTCATCAAGTAGATAAAAACTCAATTAATTTGTTAAGAAAGTAATGATTAGTGTACTCAGTGGGGTACTGCCCTCCTACTTACCCTAGGCTCTTTGATTGAGCCGTGGTCTAGCCCGGTGTTCAGCTTTGGTTAAGTTCGTTGACTGAGCCGCAATCCGGTCAAGCGCGTAGCTTCCGTCGAGCTCGTTGAGGGATCTGTAGTCCGGCCAACCTGCCAACTTTGGTCGGTCTTTTTTCTCAACCCGTAGTCCGGCGAGTTTAACAGATTCGGTCGGAATAATTAAATAATAATGTAAATAATTTTAAATTTAATCATTTTGAAAAATAAAAATTTCAGAGTACTTACTTAATTTTTTTTAACAAAAACAGAGATTAAAAAATAAATTTCACGGTCCACTGCAGCACGATGACCAAACTTTACTTGAGTTCTTGCACACTTTAATTATAATTATCTTTCTTTTTTCACTTTTATTATTATTTCATACGTATTGTGGATAAACAATCACACAATTTCGAACACGTGTACCGGTATGACTTTTGGTTATGTTTATGTTCACGATTCATAATAATATATGCATTGAAATTTTCCATTCTATTTTCCGTTCCTTTATTTATGAACATTTTTATTATTTTCAATCGTCGATCACATTAAATATAAATATTTTAGAACCATAGTGTTATAATAATTAGGAATCAGCGAAAAATAATTAATCTGAAACTTCTCTGCTGTCAAATAGGGATGAATCACCGTGTATATACATTGAATATTAATTAAAATTACGTTTTAACCACAGAAAAACATTTTTGAAATCTGCTTTGATGTCATAATAAATTTTTTTTTTCACTACCGTATTACGCGCCCTGAATAGGTTAGTCGTCACGGCATAGTAACTGACGTTTTGACATTCGCCATTATATAGTTTTCTTTTATAAAACTTACCTCCTGCTAAATTCTCAGGCAGGCTTCCGCGTTCTTTCTCTTCAATTATATTCAACGGATCTTTTTCTGTAAAACACAATAGCTAATCATTTTTAAATTAAAAATTATTTAAAAAATTATATTTAACTAAATAAAACTTTGTACTGACCAAAAATTGTTTCTTCCTTTTTCTTTATCTGCTTTTTAGAAAATTTATTTATTTTTACATTTTTACCTGAAATATAAAAATAAAATAGTTTAAAAAACTTATTGAATTAATGTCTCCTAAAAAATTGAAGTAAATCGAGAGGGCAACTACCGAATGTTCATAAATAAAAGTCGCAAAAAGAAAAAGAAGCTTTATGAAGAAATTGATATCAATACAGCCCAGTGAAATAATGATATGTTACTCAACTTGTGTGTGAAGTTGTACACTTACATCTCGAGTTGCTGATGCTCTCGGCTCCAGATAGCTCGCTATCGCTCGCTTTCTTACGCCTCGAGTATCAACAACTCTCGATGTAAATGTACAACTTCGGACACAATTTGAGAATCATATTTTATTCAACAAGATCATGTAATTTGGTACTTTGATAAAAATGCGGCTGTAAATGTACCCTATTATTCAACGCTGCGGTGAAATAAAATAAAGATTAAAAGTATCACTTCTACCGCATATCTTACATGTCAAAATATACCGTAAGACGGGGCTACTTTGATCTCCCGGGGGCTACTTTGACCACTAAGAAAAAAAATTACTTGATAATTTCTTACTATTCAAATGAAAGTTATGATTGCGGTTACAGTTTTTTCCGCTAGAGGCGTGCGTAAACTTTGTGTTTTCATGATTGCCGTCGGTCTTGATGCTTGTTTGCTCGTCACCGATGTAGCAATGTAAATATTTTTTTTTTTTTGTTAAAATTCTTCCTTGCACAAAATTTACAAGCGGTAGTGTTAAGAATACATATTTTGAAGATAAATCAATTTTTTTTATCTTCTTCAAGGTCTCTAAAATACAATCTGATAGTTTTTGAATTGATTTTTTAAAACTAGTGAGTGATATATTTATTTTAAGAAAAAAAATTGATTTCACGTAAAAATGGGGCTACTATAGTCACTTTCATGTATTTCGCTTGTTATGTTTAGCTATGATGAGGCTACTTTGGCCAATTTTTTACTTAATGTATTTAAGTAAACTATATCTAGTGAAAACTCAGATAATTAAGTATTTCATTTAAAAATGTTTATTTTATGAACTGAATAAAGATAAGGTTTTAACTTAAGTTTCAATATTAGCTTATTTCAGAATTCTCATTTTTTTAATATAAAAAAAGATTTTTTTTCTTTCTTTGCAGTAAAACTTGATGTAAAATTAATGGACACAATTTGCAAAAGCTAAAAATTTGATAAAAATATTTAATTTTTTTAAATATCTATTCAAATTTCTGAACTAAAATTCAATCTGGTATAAAAACTTAAAATTTAGATCGTAAAACTCTTTTTGGTCAAAGTAGCCCCAACCCCGGGGTTACTTTACGTTTCCGTAATTTAAATTGGGAAAAAAACTTTTTTTTATGCAAAAAATGGCCAAAGTCTTACGGTGCCCATTACATGGTCGAGTTGAACAAAAACTTTTCCGAAGGCAAAGTAAACTGTACAATATTAAATTAATTTCAACTTAATATTTAATTTGGATTGAAATACTAGACGTTTAACAATTTAAGTTGCACAATATCAGATAAGAAAATTCTTGTTTTTATCGAAAAAACCAACGAGGTCTTGAAAAATTTCAAAAGGTAGATTAAAACAAAAATCTTCAGTAGTAAGCCTCTTTAATAAATAATACAAGTTTAAATATTCTTACCTAAAGGATTAATCTTTAAAGATTTATAATTCTTTTTTTTCGATTTTTTTACTGAAAAAAAAATATTTTGTGTTTAAATTACTGCTATGAATTTTTTATAAATTTTAAATATTTATTATTTAAAAAGTTATTAATTTACCAGATCTGATTCTTCCCAGGGCAACGGTGTTTCTTTTTAAAAATTTACCTGAAAAAAAAAAAAAAAAAAATTTTGTAACACTGTTCAGTAAGTATTTGAACAAATATATTCTAGTTTATTTTAATACATATTATTATAGTTGTAACTTGCAGAAATGAAAAAAAAAGCACTGTGAAAAATTCAGGAAACGAAAAGTAAATTGAAATTTTACAGCTGAAATTAACATCCTAATTTTTTTTTCCATCGTATGATACGATGTATTAAAAAATCTGAAAATCTACGATTAATTATTTTTATAATGAAATAGTAGAAAAATGAGAATAATGAAACAGTAGAAATATCAGAACAACTAATGTAACCTTTTTTTAAATTGGAGAAATATATTTGACAATATGTCGCAATTCAGAAGGAAATATTTTTGGCAGATGTTTAAATATATTTGAAAAAACAAACCGATGATTCCAGCAAAGAAAAACCTTAGCCAAAAATCTGCTGTTTAAAAATAACCTAAAAAAGACTGAAATAAATGAAAATATCGAAAAAAATTAAAAATCCAATTTGTTGGGTACCGGACTTACTAAGATGATGATTACTTATGATTTTTTCTGAATTTCCTTTTCATTTCAGCCTCTTATTGATAATTTTGAAACAGCAGATTTTCAGCTAAGGTTCTGTTTGCTGGGATTATCGAAATGATGTAAAACATATAATACTTTGATGGTTAAAAATATAAATTCACAAATATTACTATTAATAATTTTTTTTAAATTCTTGTTCATTATCTTTTATTACAATTTTTGTGTAGCTGACTATAAAAGTATAATATTAATGAAGCACGTTATGATAAAATCACATTAGCTGGGATAGAAAATTATTTTATTGAAGCTTTAAAAAAATTTAATCAGCACATGACAATATAAATTATACTTATTAGAGTTGACGAAGTTACAATCGTTACAGAATAAGTTGTAGGAATCCAGCGTGACATTTTTTTTGACAATTTTGGCAAGTTATTAGCCGGTCAAAATGAAAGTAACAAGTTTTACAACGATAGTGATCGCAGTTGAATATGTGAGACAGCTTGGTGGCACTTGAAGATTCAATCTATTGATCAAATAGTAATAGTTTTTTTAATCTGAAATAATGGATACAAATTATTAGTTCGTACAATTTTTGTATCATTGTGGCAGTAAAAACTAGAAAGAGATGTGTTAAAAATCTCAATCTCGGGAACTGAAAGATAAATATTAAAAAATGATGTTTAGTTTGCCTAAACTCGACTAAGATATTTTACCTGAACTGTCTGAAACTATAATATAATACAAATCACCTGGATTCAAATCAATTTCCTCTTTCATTAATCAATTCTGACATGTTAAGTCATCAACATTCAATTCATAAACCATTTCGCTCTTAACGATAGTGAACGTTGGAAAAATGAATGAATCTTGATCTGAAACGTAAAGATTATAAGTCTGTAAGTTAAAAAATTGATAAGAATAAAATTATATTTTTTTATACTAAATCGTTTTTTACCTCATTTTTTATAAAAAATCTTTTTGTTGCTGAGTTTTTTTTTATCGAAAATAACAAAAGAATCTAAAGGCCCTCTAGAATCACCAAAAAGATGACGAAAAAGTCACAAATAACTAAGCTATCTGAAATATTTTCTACGCTAAAACATTTATTATTAGTGAAAATTTCACCTTGGTCACGCTCGATGGTTAACCTTTTTTATAATTTGTCTTATTTGAACAAAAAAAAGATTTATTGGGTATTGGGTTTTAAAATGCAGTTGAGTGTGGATGAGGTCACGTGGTTCCCGCGCTCTTCTGTTGACTTTAAAATAGATCTCGGTAGCCATGTTGAAAAATAGATGTATGTCATACAAAGTTACCGGCAGACATATTGCTTCCCCCACCACTGCTGCATTTCAAACCCAATAACGATTAATTTCACTGGCAAAGAAGTTCATTTAACTTTAAAACGTTGGATTTTTTGAAAATAGAGTTCTTTATTTTTTCCTGTAAACCACAGATTTAATATTTTATTAAAGATTTACGAACCCTACCAATCTATTTTAATCCAAGACAATTTATAAAAACTACGTACTTGATAATGCCACAAAAAAAAAAAAATAAATAAATAAATTCACCATCAATGCGTCGCCTTGGAATAAAAAGGTACTATCTCAGAAATTTTTATAGAAAGATACTATCTTTCTATAAAATCGATACGAGATAGTATATTTCTATAAAAATTTCTGAGATAGTACCTTTCTATTCCAAGGCGATGAATGGAGGTAGCCGTTGTTGCATCGGCTACCTCAATGGTAATTCTGCACTGTATAATTCTAAAAAAATAATTTCTTTTTTTAGTAAAAGATGCATAAAGAATGTTTCTAATCTGGAAAGATTGAAACTTGAAGGAACGCAACAATTGACATATATGAAAGTTGTTTAATAGAATTATTCAAAATAACTTATAGATCTGATTGAAAATACGTTACTATTGTTTTTAAATAAAATCTACGTGCAAAGCTTTTTTTATATTTTTTTATTAGAATAAAAAATGTTAAATAAAGAATTTAAAATTTTTTTAATAACTTCAATTGTTACAATTCAATCTCATGGTGCTGCATGCAAGTTGGCGTACAAAATATTAAGTTTAGAATATACTTAAAAAACTCATTCATGTTAAATTAATAGACATTCAAGATCCAACACCTGTTTTGCCACATTATTTTTCATTAGAAAACTTTATATCTTGAATCTTGAGATATATATTATTGTTCCTATTATTATTGTTATTATTATTACATTTTTAATCACATGCATAGTGTAAGTTAATACTTATAACTCAAATACAATTTTGCAAGTTATTGGTTTTACATTTTGCAAACTTAATATTGTTTAGTAAAATTTAATTTTAGTGAAAAAAAAGTTATTTTTTTAAATAATAATATTTACATTAATCGTTGAAGGATCCGTCTCTCGGGCAGTAAAAAATATAATACCTGATATAGTATCTATAAATCATTCACATTACATAATACACATTCGAGATCCAAAACCCATTTTGTCACATTATTTTCATTAGAAAATTTTATTTATCTTGAATCTTAAGATGTATATTATTATTCCAATCATTGTTACTATCATCATCATCATTATTATTATATTTTTACATTTTTAATCATATTCGTAGTATAAGTATAATACACATAATACAATCTTTTATAAGATTATGATTTTATATTTTACATACTTAATATTTTTTAATCAAATATTGAATCTCGATGGTAAAAAATTTATTTTAAAAATAGTAATTATTTACATTAATCGTTGAACGATCCGTCTCTCGGGGGATAAAAAGTATAACTCTTGATACGTATCTACATTTTATAGTAAAAAAATAAATAAATAAATAAACTTGAACAAGGTTGATTTTTTATATTAATATAGTTGACTATGGTAAAACATTTTTAAAATAAATAATTACATTTCGTTTTCAATTTCTCAATTATTGAGTTTAATTTTTGCTAACCCTGCAATAATCTAATTAATAAAAAAAAAAAAATAAAATAAAAAAAAATAAAAATTATTATAGCTACTGCTTGATTCCCAGTTAGTGTACTTATTACTTAGCTGTCTAGCTTAGAAATGAACGGTACTGGAAGCGTCACTGCTCGGAGAGAAAAAATACGCAATTTTACCGAGGAAGGAACTCCGAAAAATCTAGTGTTAAAAAGCACGAGAGTTTACCGTGAAGTCTAAAAAACTAAGCCATATACTACTTGAGATAAGGGTGAAAGATTCATTTGGCAAGTAACTGTTGCTTATAATTGTCACACAGGCCAGGTAGGTTTGCAAGTCATATTATCAGAGATCTGGTTGAACCCGATGCAGCGGGTCGTAAAAACTCATCGGTGACAATTTTCCCAAGAAGTTTGATTTAAAATCGATGTTTTGCAGTTAAATACACGCAGGGTCGACGTCGTCCTGGTAGATCTGTGTACACCAGGTCGAAAAAACTAATTTGTACCGACTTCCCCGAGAACTTTGGTTAAACACCGGTGGTTGACATTGTAAACACATATACTTATGGTGGAGTCGACGTCGATCCTACCAGTACAATAAAAAACTAATCTGGCCTTAATTCAAGTATATAATTTTTATTCAAGATCATAAGACTTAATAATGTTTTACAATTTTATCACTTGTCCAGTTCTAAAGATATGTCGAATAGTTTCCTACTATGCAACAAGTTAATGTGTCGAAGAACATTAGGTCTTCGATTAGATTCATAATTGCATATAGAACAACGATAAATATTGGAGTTATTACAAACTTTTCTAACGTGTTGCCTTGCTGTTAAGAGCACCTTAAAGTTCATGCGGCATTTTGCACATTCAAAACTTAGAACTCTTAAACAGTTATCACAATATCCTATTTTATTTTCTATTTGTGGTTTAGTGACGTTGCAGTGTTTGCATCTGGCGTACAGTGAAGAAATTAAATCTACACAAAAATAATTTTTTTCAAGTTCAAAATTATCATTTTTTGCAGAAAAATAATTATAATAAAACTTACTTATTTTAGAATTTAAGATAGCTTCCCTTTCGGAATTTGTACTTTCATCGCCCACGCAAGCTAAAAAAATTTCAATAGTTTTAAAGTCAATAGTTCAATAGTTTGCTATAATTATAACACATTTTTGATGAAAAAAAAAAAAAAAAAAAAAACAAATTACCTTTGTATCCGGCTTCTTGAGAGTCAGCTAAGTTTGAATCATCGTGAGATTCTGAGTCTGATAAAACAAAATCTTCTTCTAAATATAGTATTTCCGGCTTTCCTTCAACTTCGACTGCACTGGATTTTTTAGTGGTAGTTTTTCGTAAAACACGTTTTGTAAGTAGGCCACCTGTGAAGAATACTAAATATTATTAAAAATTCTTATTTTTACTTATAAAAATAATAACTGCTGAAAAATAAAATTAAAAATTAAATAAGTATACCGACTAGCTCAAAACAGAAAGCTTTACGTAAAATATTGAGATACAATCCTTTAGAAATTAAAAAAAAAAAAAAAAAAAAAAAATAGATACTTTATCTTATTCTTTGCTTTTATCGATAAAAAAAAACTTGAAATTCGTGTAAATTTTTTTACATTGCTCATCTTGTGTCTACTTATTGATTGCTTATAAAGATGCAGTCGAAGCATGCAAAATTTACTTTTATAAATCTAATGCTTGGAAAAACAGTAGGTGAAGGCAATAATCAATAAAACAAAATAAACATTGAAACTATTAACTTTTATTTTACTTTATCAAATGTATCGTAAATGAAAAATTTTCAACATAAATATTAATGTATATTTAATTATTTTAAAATATTTACATTTTTTATCCTGATTCAAATAAAAACTGCTGGAAAAATTAATTTATCTATAAAAAATTTTTTCTAAAGACAATAGATACAGACATACATGCTTCATTTGTAAACAATAAGATTTAGTTTTCAAGTGTTTTTTGAGATAGTCGCTTGGCCTTAGGATGCTAAAGGAAAGGACTGTTATGATGCAGTTGATACCATTGTACGAAGAACTTCCAGATGTCCGTTGCAAATATAAAAAATGAAGTGACTTTTTTTACCTATCCAAATTTAAGTAATTGTGTAAAAACTGTTTATTCGGATTTAAGATCTCACTTTTGCAAATGTGGCTAAGCTTTTAAATTAAAATAATGATTAGATGCTTTTTAATTAAAAAAAGGACTACAATCTTCAAACGTCTGTAACTTGGATTGACCAATTTTAACCTTTTCAAACGATTTCAAACACTTCGAAAATGGATCAAAGATATTTAGTAAAGTGTCAGTCATATTTGATACAAAGCTGTGATGTTTATTTATATATAACCCTCAGAGTATGCTTAAAAGTTGTGCTGTACGTAAGGATAGAGAGATTAGAAGATTGTTCATTACATTTCTAGAATCTTACGCTGTTTCATAACTGTAATTGTACTGACAGCGCGTAGGATATTCGAACTAGACAGGACCCATGCAATTTTCACACAAAAGTTCGCGTTGATGATGCAGTTTTTCCATAGTAAGATTTCACTTTTCACAGTATACGCTTAGACGACCTTTTTTCAATAATCTTTAATCTAAAAAATTAGTACATCAAATCATCAAACTAATTTTTTAAATTATAAATTTATAACATTGGTAATAATTTATAATGGAAATAAAAATTTTAGACAATTTTTTTCTTTAATTCCAACGGACACTATCATATGTGGATTATATAGAAACTCCATAAAACTATAACGGAGAGACGAAATAATTTTTTTCTGATTTTTTTCTCTATAAAAGAGCTTCCGTACCTTGAAAGCTTTTACTCCAATAAGTTCTCACTTAACAGTCATTATGAATTGTGGGCTAGGTAGTTAACAAAATTGATTAATTTGCTTTTTAATTGTTCTGAAATTATAAGTTTTTTATCACGGTTGAATTTCATTAAAATGTGACGAATTTATGTATTACTTATCTTGGTAATCAATAATTCTACTGTGTTATGTAAAATCATCAAAAATAATAATTTTCTTCTTTTATAGAGCGAGATTTCATAAACTCAAATGGCGTTTCATCTGAAATGATAAAAATAAAATTTAGTTATTCAATTTCGATAAAAAATGAAATCAGATTTTATATTCTAGCAAACGATTAACGAAAGATCGTCAATCGCATTGCTCAGTACTGGTGCGACGTCATCGCCAGGTGGAAATGCAAGATGAAGATTTAATGTCTTTTTTTTTTTTTTTTATTAATATATTATCTTGAGGATGTCTTAATGTTTTATTATAAAAAAAAATTTCTGTGGGAATTTTTCATTACATATACATTTTTTATTTTCATAGAGTTTACATATTATTATATTCATAATATTATCATTTGTAAAAGATAAACAGCATACACACACAAATCAACTTTATCCAATGCTTTACACATTGTACATTATATCTACACACCTTGCATTCATAAACTATCTCCTAATTTTCTAATTTATCTACCTGGCACAGTATACTGTAACTTTGGATGGGTAAAAGTAGGTAGTTTTTTACTATACACCAGTTCGTTTATATCTTAAAAAATTCATTGGGTAAAGTTTTTTCCAATTCATGAAATATTAATAATGAACTACTATTTATTTTTACAATATTTTTCAAAATAAATTCTGAAAATATTGCAATAATAAACTAGTAGAGCACATTTTTTTAAATAATCAGATCAATATATATTTTCAGTCGTAATACCCCTAGTGCTTCAAAATTGTCGATAATTTTCCGACTGTGTTTTGTTGCACAGCAACGAGGGGGGCAAGTTTGGCAGCTTAAAAAGATTTTTTGTCAAACTTGCCCCGCGAGTTGCTGTGCAAAAAAACTGGAGGAAAATTATCTAAAATTTTGAAGCACCAGGGGTATTCGGCTGGATTATTTTCCCCAGCTGAATTTTAACCCATAGAAATGCTGTATTTTACATTTTGGCGGTTATAGTTCTATAACTCTTTGTTTACTATGAATATACCTATGAATACTCATATATAGGTATACACCGCAGTGACTCGGGTCTAACCCAAAAGTTGAATTGAACAAGTTTAACGATTCGAGTTGCCATGCGACTCGAAACGTTCGAATTGGAAATAACCGAAAAATTATCGAAATCATTTTACCCACACCCCTCCGCCAAATGTCAAATGCGGCGTTCCTATTGGTTGAAATTCAGCTCGGGAAAATAATCAAAGATATTGACATCGTCAAAATATTTTCAAATAATTATCAATCCTAATTTCCGTTAAAAAAATTTAAATTTTAAATATATAAGAAAATAAATAAAAATAAAATAAAACAATACGAAATTTGATTTAAATTTAAGTTTAACTGTAAAATATTTAACAACTTAGTCCAAAAATTTTTATTCATATTTCATAATAATATTGTCTTGTAACCAGATAAAATTGTTTTGTATTAAACCTATTTCAATTCACATCCACAGACAGCAGTTTAAATTACCATGTTGATACAAGAATTTCGGTGTAGGTTTTGATAATTTATTTTTGCAGGAATAACAATATCTATAAGAATGTTTCGTAATTTATACACGGTTATTGCATTTTTTTTACACAAAAACCATTCAAAACCACCGTCATGCAACTTAATTGCAAAACAGTATCAGCAATACAAAAGTTTTGTAATCACTGGTTATATCTGTTTGTCAAATCCATAAGTGATTACCACTTAAGGAGCCGTGAGTTTGTATTTGGTAGTTAGTATTTATTTTTTTTAAATTTAATCTTATATAAAACATTCGGCTATATTACAACTTTTCGGTCGCTAACAACCATTCATTCAGACATATTAATTTGAAAGAAAAAGAAACAAACTGTTTACGAAACGAGAAAAAACTAAAAAACTAAAGTGAGCTGTGGTAAGTAGGATAATAAGGATAATTTAACTTCTGTACTCGGATGGATGTGACGAAGGACCTTGGCTCAAAGAATAATGAGAAACAACAATCGGAGTATCGTTATCAGCTTGGCACTGCTCGACGTGGTTTTTGAAAGGCATCCTGTACTTGTAACTTCGGTGACACTTGGAGCAACGATACTGTCCGGGCACGTTATCGTCGTGGCCCCTATGCCGGTGCAGCATGTGCTGGGTCAGGTGGTCGCTTCTCTTGGCCTAGTAAAAATTATAAGTGAAAATAAATGGTTAATTGAAAATATTCTTGAATTAAATGATAAAGTTAGTTTAAATAAATGAATATTGAACCTTGTAGGGACAAAGCTTGCACCTAATGTGGGGCCTGGTACCACAGGCACGACGGTGTCGTTGCAGTGCTTTGTAACTTCTGTACAAATTATTGCACCTCGAGCACAGATGTTGCTCAGGGGGTGGTGGAGGAGGCTGGGGCTGAGCTGGCGGGTTCGACTCCTGAGCTTTCTTTTTCTCACCCATGTGCTGGTTCCTGATATGCACGCTCAGGTAATATTTGTAGGTGGTGCGGTAACTGGAGAAAATAAGAAATAAAAATATAAAACTACATTGACCTGGGTCAAGGTTCAAGGGTTCAAAGAATATAATTCAGTGTCTGTACTTGCAGTGCTCGCACTGGACGAACCCATTGCCACCGCACTCGGAGTAACGGCTGTGATTACGAGCCCCCTCAAATGATTGGTACAAGCGTCGACAAACTATGCACTGAAACTTCAGCAGTGTGCTGCAAATGTGGCAGCTTAGATCACGCTGACGGTAATTCGCGGGCTTGCAAGACGATCTCTGACATCCATTGCAGAATACACCGATCAAACTACTGTGTGATCGTGTTCTCATGTTTGCCACTGTTAAACATATTTATCACAAAATAAATGCTTATTTTAATTAGTTATTATCAATTATTTGGGTACTACTATAATTTAATTTTTTTTTTTTAAACTTATTGAATTTATGTATACATACAAACTTTCAAGTTTGTAAATATATAATATAAAGAAAATAATAAAAATTACTATAGACTTTTTCTTTTTAAGGGGGTACGTATACCTAAAATTTTTCAAAAAATCAATTTTCAGTTTTTTGTGTTTTTTGATGTACTTTTACATCAGCTTTCAAATGCCGCAAACCGCGTTTCTTGATTCGTTAAGGAAAAAAAGTTACAGTTAATTTAATAAAGACATTTAATTTATTAAATTAACGTTGAAATGGCTTTTTTTGAAATTCAAGAATTTTAAGTCCGTTCTAGTAGCAAAAATACTTTCTACGATACTATAGGTACAAATGCTTTTTCAATGTATTTTTTCCTTTTTTAATTTTCGCAATGTAGGTATAATTTTTTTTTTTATCCACGAACAGAACTGTAAGTATTTATATAGTTTTCATCTAATAAAAGCGATGAAAAAACAGAAAATTTTGTTATCTGTGATTAGATTTTTTCCGCGACACAATATCTTAATAATGAAAGTTAAGAATGACAGATTAACTTTCATTTCAAGTCTAATGCTAAAAACAATTTATTAAGTTAGAATCGATCGCATCAAAAAGTTTATAACCTTTATGACATAATAAATGACATATATTACCTCTACGAGTCTACTTTAGTATATTACACCAATTAGTATCGAATATCGATCTATCGATATCAAATTAGGTATTTCTGCAGCGTTAAAAGTTTTTAAAAGTTTTCGCGACAACTTTTTTGTTCTTTGAGTCATCTTTCGAGTGAAATTCTACTTCACTTGGTTTTGTTTTTGTTATTATTTCAATCTGAAGTAAATAAGTTAGTTTTATTAAAAAAAAAAAAAAATTTAAGAATAAATGACCAATTCTTACCAGGTAAACTAATGAAGTTTTTTAATTGTTAAAAAAAATGTGTTAATGTACAAATGTGAAGTGAAAAAATAATTCTGTGATTTAAAATTAAAGATAATTTTTAGATAATTGCATGTGAAGACTCCGCTGACTCAAAGTCTTAACTTGGTCTTGGTGCCTAATAGTGTGTGATCTGTGTTTTTGATAAAAAAGCTAATTGGGTCACTTTAGGAGCAGGAGAAAAAAAATAAAGTATCCAGCTGTGTGCAAAAGAGTATTTACATCAAGCAAGAGTCCTGTGACAAGATATTTTCAAAATATAAATGTTTATGTGTTGATGTGTTACATTTTATTCATCAAAATCTGTTCAGAACTTTAAAAGCCATTTTCTCAAATATGTGATTTTTGAGAAAATGAGGGCATTGCTCGTAGAGCCAAAATTTTTCCAGACAGCGGATGGACCCAGGACTTTGCACACTTGTTGTACATGTGAACCCTCATGAGCGCAACCTAAGGCAACCAAATCTAAGCATTATTAAGCTGATGGCACACCAGAAATTGACTAAAATGATAAAAACTATCAAAATTTTAACCACACTAAGCAATTTTAGAGTATGCAAGTAGCTTAATAGTGCTTGGATTTGGTTGCCTGAGGTTCCGCTCATGAGGGTTCACATGTACAACAACTATGCCAAGTCCTGGGTCCATCCGCTTTAAGGAAAAATTTTGACTTTACGAGCAATGAACTTTTATAGCCTAAATAAGCTGAATTTTATAACACTTATAAAAACACTTATTTTAATTTTCTAAATTTAAAAAACTATGTAAAAATGTGTGTATATTATGGGAAAAAAATATCTTTTTGAATAAATAATTTTTAAAAGACTTACAAAATTTTTTCTGAGTTTTTTTTTTAAGGTATATGTACCCCCTTAATTTAATAACTTTTGTACTGAAAGCTTTTGCCTTGAAAACTGTTTTTAAATTTATTTAAATTCAAAACTCACTCGTAACGAGGTTCCTAGAAAACATGTTCTGATGCATTAGTCCACGATTCCCTGATTGACGCGACGAGAACGGATTAGTTGCTTGTACGGATTGGTATTGAAAATCTAGAAAATAGTCATTCAATAAATTATTCATGGATTAATAAATAATAAAATCCCATAATATTGTTGCTTAAGTACCTTCATTTTCGTTGAATACGTCCTCGTCCCAGGTGAATTCTTCTTTGATGAAACGCACTTCTGGAGCGAAACTAAAATCTCCTAAAATTTCAATAAAAAACGTGGATTAATTTTTTAAATTACTGAAACGAGTAATTTTTTATAATTATAAAAGGATTAATATGGAGCAATCAAAAAATCAAACACTAATATACTAATGTTATCATTTGAAATTTATTTAAAAAAATAATTTGAAGTCTCATTAACATGAATTCAGTATTTATCACATTAAGTAAACTGCTATTAAAACTGAATAAAGTTAAATTTCAAGGCAATATTCGAGAGATTAATTAACTGCATTAAATTACTGTTAAACGGTAAGTCAAATAAAATTTGTGAAAACCAGGAATAATAATAAAAATCTCTCGTTTGATAAATAAAATTTAAATTGAAAAAAATAATAAAAATTAAAAAATTATAATTTTTTTTTTTATTTAAAATATTGCAATGTATTCAAAAATTTGTAAGAAAAAAAAAAAACAAAACAAAATAAATAAAACATAAATCAAAACAAAAATTTATTTTCTCATCGAAGTAAAAGCTTGAATTTAATATTAACCGGTAATGAAAAATGTCTTTATTTAATTCAATAATTTTTTTAAAAATTCTTTATTTTCTAAAAAATGTTGAATTATATTTCTGCTAGTAACAATGTAAGCTTAATGGTTGTGTGTAATGATAGTTAACCATGAGTATTAGAATTTATGAAAAAATGTACATACTTTGGTTTTTAAACTTTATATTATCTGTTTAAATTTTTTTACTTGTTATTATTTTTTGTTTCATGAGATTTAGATATATGTAATGACCAGTACACTACTATTATGATTATAATTTATCGCATACAAACTGTCGCAATACTCTATTGTTCACTTCAATATTATTTTTATACATACCAGAATAAACTCTGAAGTAATAATTTGAGAAAAAAACTGAAACTAATAAAGAAAAAAATAAAATAAAATAAGATCGGGGACAGATGTGTAATTTTATTATGCATGTCGAGTCATAAGACTATGGAAGAAACTTATTCATTTAAAATTTTTTTAAATGAATAAAATACTTTGTTACTTTTTAGTTAGTTTCTGGACATTGTTAAGATAAATATTATTTTATTAATTACGAACTGAAGATTTTTTAGGTTCATTCAGGTGATTTAAAATTACAATATATATAATTCTTATAATGACGAGTAAAAGTTTCCATTGTGCCAATCACCTCGATCTTTTTAAACGAAATACACCTGCAACATATAATTAATTTTAGTAAAGAATTTGAAAAGGGTTTAAAAGGACTAATATTTAGGTAAGTTTTTCAATACCTGCAAATGAGAGTATTTTATTTTATTATTATTTTTTAAAATACATTTATTTATATTTACGTATTTATGTACAATTGTTTGATACACTTAACTGACTTATTATTATTCTTTTTTATTTTAATATTTAATAAATAATAGTGATTGTTTGTTGTATTGTAAATAAATAAAATCTAGTTGTGATTGGTCTTAACGATTTGATAACGGTCTTAATCTTTTGATTACTAAATATGGTATACAATTAATTTTAATAACTTATCGTTCTCAATTATATTTTAATTTCACTTATATATTTTGACATTTTTTGTATTTTTAGCCTTGAAAATGTTGTCCTGATAATGATAACGAAACATCGGCAATTAACTTAAATTATTAATAAAGTGTTCGTTAAGACCAATCACAACTAGATTTTATTTCTTTTTTATTTTGTTTATTTGTGTGAAAGTAGTTACTTTTTTCATTTTTTATCAAATTTTTGAGTCTAAAAGTGAAGTATTTTAATATTGAATATTTATAGAATTGATTTAAAGAAAATAATTTATAAAATTACAAGGCTTCACTCAAAGTTTATTTAAAAGATTATTCGAGGTCTAGAGGGACTGTTGCAGATGTACTGGAAATTATGAGCTTTCATTTTTTTGTCAGAGATTAAATACTTCATGTAAGATATTTTATAATATCTTATTTCTCTATGTGCAAGGAATATTTCAACTCTATGTATTTCAAGTATTTATTGAATTTTTTATAGTTATTGAAAAATAATATTAGATCCATACAACATTAATATGTTTAAACAAAAATATTCTTTTTTATAGATTTTTAATAATTTATGGTTTTTTTTTTCGTCGAATATAAATTTATTTGTACTATGGGTGTAATCAATTTCTCAGTTTAATTTATCGGTTACTTTTAAACGTATTCTTAGACAATCTACTTTAAAAAAATAAAAAAATAAATAAAAACTACACATACAAAATCTTATTACTTCTACGCTAGTAATGTCACAGTAATAAATGGGAATCAAAATATTTAATTTAAAACCGACTTTAACAAATCACAATCAGTGGAAATCAAGATCATAAGATTACTACATCAATACGTCATTTTGAGGTTCTTGATTTTCAGAATTAACAACTATTCTAGTTCCGGAAGCAATGCAGAGCCTAATGTGGCTCAAAAATGCTGATTTGTACTTGTAAATTTTATTACAGGTAGGACAGGCATGCGAGGCCTGGAAATTCAGTTTTTTACTTTGACGACGGTTTTGACGAAGGTGTCTGCAAAAACTTTTTTTATTAACGTAACAAAAGTTGCAAAGATTTTTTCCGCATTTTTTTAAGTGATTAAGCAGTTCTTTGTGAACGACGAATCGTTTGTCACAGCGAGGACAAATAAAATAATTAAGATTATGGATGTTGTCTGGATCGGTTCCGTGTCGGCGATGTATGTGGAAGCGGAGGTATTTCTTTTGCATAGTCTTGTAAGAACAAAAATTGCACCGGAAAATTTCTCCACAGCAACCCGAAAAACGCAAGTGACTTCTTAGACTTTCATAACATCTGTATTGCATCTTACAACGAAGGCACTCAAATACTTGATTTCGGCCGCAGGTGTGACAGTCTGCGACGTGATGACGATAGTAGCTTGGCTTTTTTGAAGATACACCACAATTTTCGCAAAATATGTTGACCAGACGTATTAACGGTTCACCTGCAACATCTTCATTCTCGTTTATAACCGTTGACTTTTGATTGTCTTTTTATCACAAAAAATTAAATATACACATCTGCATTTTTAATCATTATTGTGAGAATTTGAAAATTTCTAAATATTTTTTCAGAACTGTTATTAAATTTACTAATTTTGTTAAGCTAAAAACTTTTCCAAAGAAAAAAAATAATTTTTAACTCACTTCTACGAGCAGGAAATCTTGATCGCCCAGTGTTATCCCGAAGTCTCTGGGTCACAGGAAGTTCACGATTTTTAAAATTCGGATTTGAAAATTTCTTCTGAGGTGACAGTAATTGTTTTAAAATTCCTGTAATGATGATAATTATTATTGCTTGAAACAAAATCAATGCATATGTTGAAAGATTATAAAAGCATATATGCTTACCAAAAGGCTGAACTGCAGCCGGTTCAGGGAGGTCTTCGTCTGAAATTACTTCTTCTTTGAAAAAAGTTATCTCCGGCAAATGTTTGAAAGTTATCACTGAAAAAAGAAAAAAATGATGATAAAAGTAGAAAATTTGTACTTTTATAGAAGCAAACAAAAATTTTGTGATTCCGTCCTTAAATTTATTTATATGAAATTGAGAAAAAAATTAAATTTTATGAGTTAAAACTTTGGGATTCATAACAAAATGATTGAAAAATTAATCTTAAACATTTAAAAAACAGAAGATCTGTTTTTTAGTTTCTCTTTTTCAATATTTTAGAATCTTTTTTTTCTCGCTCAATCTTATTTTCTTCTGATATTTCATTAGTGTGCAGAATCTCTAAAAATATTAGCTATTTTTGTAATTGTGAGCGCTTTCACCATCCTTTTACCTACATAATTACCCCTAGAATTTCGCATCCACCCAGAGTACTGTTTGTGGAATCGGAATACTTCCTCTAAGAAAACCACACCAGAAAATTCTCAGAGGTAACAACGCACCCGAGACTGGCCGGTGCATTGAGCGATTCTGATTCGACATTTTGTAGCATAAGTGTCTTTCTACTCATACCAGTATCAAAAAAAGTGTCTAGCTATCTAACCTTTTTGAATTTTTTTATGCGACTTTCATAAAAATTTTATAAACATACACTTTCTGATTTTCTTAAATTTAACATAACTGAAAATTTGATTTTTCCTTATCTGAATAATTATTCAATATTATAAATTATTTCTTTTTTTTCCTTATATTTTTAAATTTATCAATAATTTTTTTTTTTTTAATAATTAAGAATAAAATAAAGTAGGGCTCAAGGTCTTGTGAGCCACAGCATTTAAGATATATCGTGTATTTACAAATCAAAATGCATTACAACTTGCTCATAATAAAGACATAAAACAAAAAAATAATAACATGAAGTAATAAATAATAAAATACACTGAGAACTGTAAATAAAAATCTGTATCAGAATAAATCTGTATCACAATAAAATCACATGTAAATCACAAAACACAAGCTTTCAAAGTTTGTAGCTTTCTCTGAATGAAAAGCACCTAACTTTGGTGTCCACATCTTAGAGATCAAAAGACAAATTAGAAGTTCCACTGGGGAACTGTTAGATAAATCTATACCAGATAATCTGTACTTGAAGGATAGCTACTGGAAAAGAGTTTGCGGTTGGGTGTTTGTTTCTCCCCTCTTGATGTTTGACCATAAACTTGGAATTTTGGAAAGACCAAGGTTTTTAATAATTGATACAAATTAAAATCACCTTGAAAAATTTTGTTTATTTTAACAAGAAAATTTGGATGATAAAAGTTTTATTATAAATGATGAATAAATAGGTTTACAATTATTATTACTATAAATATTGTGTAAATAATTGTACCGTTCATTATAGTACACCCGAAGAACTAAGAAAAAATATGTACATATTTCAACATAAGATCTTTATTCAAAATTTTACCTAACTTATTACGAAGATATCACTCAGAAAATCTACACACATACACACGCGCGCGCGCTTTCTAACATCTAAGTAATATATATATTTAATAACTTAAAAACGAATGCAAATTTTTTCATTTGATCTGCACCATTTTAATGATTTTATGTTGCAAAAACTTATGTAGTTATAAAAACTTAGCTTGGGGAGGAGACTCTATTAATGTAGTTCGAGGTTACAATTTTTCTAGAGATATTTTTTAAGCTGGGCTATTAACTAAATGCAACGTAAAAAAAAAAACTTGCATACATAAGAATCACAGTCGAAGTCCCGGGTATCTGTTAGCAAAAGTACAAGCCTCAAAATAAGTTAATAATTAATTTTTTTTTTAGACTATTCCTAAAAAAGGGTCTTTTTCAAGTGCAACGTTACTCAAAGATGCTTGAAGAGAAACACAGCATCCTTTAGGTTCTTGAAGCCGAAATATGCAACCAGCAATAAAATTGTAAAAGGCGGTCAAGTCCAAAGCAAATTCAATATTGAAGCAGTAATGAAGTTTGAAAAGTACATCAAACGCAACAATAACATCGTCACCAACATCAATAACGTGGCTATCAGCTTTGATAAAATATTTAGTTTTACTTTCAGCCGTCTTGTACAAAAGTAAAAATGGATATTTCTGATCGGTAAACATTTGATTCAAAGAAACTCCATCCAATGTCTAAAAATTTATGAAAATTAGTTAATATTTTTAATTGATTTCCATTTTTCGGGTCTTCAATATTTTGTTTTACACGACTAAAAATTAATACTCACAGATACGAAGTTAAGCAAATTTGTGTTTGGTATCGACTGTAACTTATGTTTCGAAGATAATTTCGTTTCCTATAATTTAATAAAATTTATTATTAGTCAATCAATACATGGATTACATTTTTTTAATAATAAAGTAACTAGTAGTTCTTAATATCATTTTATCTAAAAAAAAATATTATTTTTTTTTTTATTTACAGTTATGACAATTATTTAAACTTACAAATTTTTCTCTATATCTTTTAGTGTAATTTGGTCGTGGCAGTAATTCTGGCAATAAAATCAATGCTTTTAAATTATCTACAAAAAATTTTTGATTATATGAAAATTTTTTAATTAATTCAAAGATTAATAAACTGAAAGAATTGAAAAATCTTTTGTACCATCACTAATATATTGAACTGCATTTATTAGATGTGGTTTCATAGATGAACAGTACTGTAGTATTCTTGGCGTATAATAAGATGGAAATTCATTCATAAACACATCATTGTTTAGACATGTTGCTGAAAATTCTCTTTGAATCTATACATAAAATATAGAATAGAATAATTAAAATGTAGATTTTGTAAAGATAGTAAAAAAAAATCAATTTTTTTTTTTCCTACCAATTCACCATTAAAATCTTTAAATCGGGGAAACATGTTGAATATTGTATTTAAAGTCATATTTTTCGCTGTGGTTGTAATTTGTTTGTACCGATTTGACCTGGTTTCCATCGTAAGTTTAAATATAGATGATTTATTTTCTTCAGTTGGCAATTTGTTATTCAGCTCAGAAATCTGTTTCAATAGAAGTCAGTTTAGTTAATAATTTTTTAAATAACTGAATAATTTTAAATTTTGAATTTTAAAATACTTTATTTCTATATTCTTGTTCGTCTATTAAGTCTTCAGTAACTAAAACTTTAAAAGGTTTTTTAGAGATTTTTTTCTCTTTTATTTGATTATGCGAGGATCGTTTCTTTTTTGTAGGGTTTAATTTTAGTCTAAGAGTTTTCAAACGAAATTCTATAAAACCTCCATTTGTTTTTTGATCATAAAAGTGTTCCTTAAAAAGAAAATAAAATCAATTTTAATACAGTTAAAAATATAATTTCACTGTTTTGATAATAATACATACATAGCCACCATTTGCAGAACATAATTTTGGAAAATCTTTAATAATATTTTGAGCCAATTGAGCTTTTAACTGACATGATGGATACCTGAAAAAACTCCGTTTATTCTTAATGATAAAGAGAAAGATTCAATTCAAATTCATTTTTGTAATTTCCTATCAGAGTATTATTATACTACACGGTAAGAATTATTTTTGAACGTTTAAGGTCTCATTTTAAAAATCAAAACCAGTAGCTTTTCTTTAGTTTGAGACCTTGCAAGTTTGATTCCAATATTTTGGTTCGATACGCCAGCTAATTAACAAAATCCCTTTTTTCGACTAATAAAAATTATGAACTTAAAATTTCACTCTCCCACCTATCGTGCTTACTATTCCCTTTTAGTAGAGTGAAGTAGCAAAAAACCACTCTTCTTAGGAGACAAGCGCAAAAACAACATGAAATAAGCTTAACCAGTAAAATTCTGGACTTAATAAATTGGTTCTCTTGACCCTTTGATTATTAAGAAATATCACCAATTGGTTCGTTAAGGTACACTTAAGGTACAGTTATTAACCTTATTGTTAGAAACTGCATAACGAGGATTCATTTAAAATTCAATACTTACATATTATTATTATTGAGTTCTATCAATCCTTGAACAGCGATTCTTACTAATTCCCTCCGAACATTTGAATTTACTACACCAGAGTCTAAGACTTCAATTAGTGATGGTGATCTTTGATGGTGTTTATCGTGAATCTCAACCCAAGTTCTTACACTCATTAAACTCGAAGACATTGTCTAAAAAAAAATAAATAAATATTTTAGATTAACAAAAAGTGAAAGGATATTTAGTATATTCAGTCTCTAAAAATGATACCTGTTGATCATTACTGGGATAATTTAAAAATTCAGTAGACCTCTCGTCATTACCAAAGATTGATGACACAGCATGATGTATTTTGCTATTGTCCAATTCATACAAAATATTCGGATCATATTCATTTACCATTTTATGAAATACGCCATGAATATTCTATATATGATAAAAAAATATTGAATTTTTTCTTCTTATTAAAAAAAAAAAGTTCGTAAAAAAAACTTACATCTTCTTTATCCGTTTGCTTTTTACTAGAATGAGGTGTACAAACTGGAAAACTTATTTCTTCGAAACTTCTTGAGATAATAAAATGAGTGGATTCTGTAAAAAATTTTATCATCAAATTTAAATATTTTTTCAAACGTAACATAAATAATTATTTTACGTATTAGTAACACGAATTTTTTTTTTACATTTTAATTTCGAATACGTGTGAGCGCGGGGTTATGTGTGTGAGACTCACATTGTGAGTGTGTAAATCCTCAGCTGTGTGAGCTTTTTAAGCACAAGAGTTGCACGTTACTGCTACAGTACAAATTAAGGGATTGCATACATCTCATAAAATAAATTCATAATATATTCTAGAGAAATTTGTATATAACATTTTAAAGTCTCTCTTCCTACTTTTTCTACACATTTTGGAGTAGTAAAAGTTGAAGACAAAATTTCATTTAACTAAACATTGCAATAGGTTTATTGAAAAAATGAGTGTCTCGAAACTTCTAACTTTCGTAAAAACACCATTGTTCCCATGCTTGATCAAAAGAGGACTACTGAGTCTGCTCGAGCCACTTTAGAAAAAAGCCACAATGATATGTTACACAACTACTGTACACAAGTATTATCCGAAGTTATGCCTTCATATCGAGAGTTGCTGATACTCGATGTAAAAATACAAATCCACACACCAGTTGTGTAACATATTATTTTTGAAAAATATGATGTAAAAGAAAATACGAAAAACTGTTTTAGCCAAACACTTTTTTAATCAAAGTACCAATATTTAAGGCACATTTTTTCACTAGTTTTTTATAACGTGAAAGTTTAAAGTTGCTCAATTTTTTTTCAGTGGCAAGGATAAAATGAGTAGACAAGTCCTCACAACCATTCGAATTTGAGTCAGATCAGTTTTTATGATGATTTAATTATAGTTATTTATTCTCCTAATTCACATCTTTTCCCAGGCTCTGCCGAAGCACAAGGGACGTTCGGAGCACGTCCCAAGGGTTTTTCGGTGGCCCCGGAGGAGATGTATAACCAGGATAGTAATGATATATTACTCAACTAATGTGGTAGGTTATACTTAGCCCTCTCGAATTTGATTACTGCACTCGGCTAAATGATTTTTCACCCATTTAAAAAATTCTTTATGTACTTTTCGCATGTGTAACAACAACGTTTCTTGTTTATAGAACAATAATTATTGAATTCGCATTGATTACATTGTACCACAGCTTCACCACAGTACGTTTGATGGCGTAAGATAAATTCTTTGGCAAAGAAATCATAGATCACCTTTCTTACTCCAATGTTGTCAACAATAGAAAGTTATTGCATTAAATTTGAGGACAAAAATTATTAAAGTTCCAGACAGTCACTTGTCGTAATGATAAGGATGAAATTAAAAAGTCAGGTACTATTAAAAACAAGCAGTTTTTATTGGTTCCAGTTTATTAACATTTTGACCGGACTAGGCGGTCATTATCAAGCCCTGGATTAAATATTAAAAAATGATAAGTAAATTACGTGGTATTCTAAGTAGGGAGTAACTGTAGCACCACATCGGATTTATTGGTCCCGTGACAATTCGAGTCTTTTCCGCGCTGTAAATCCGAGGTGGCGATGGAGTCACCCCCGCAGTGAGTAAAGAAGTATAAAAATGCACAAAAATAAAACTACAGTACCTACAAAATAAACAAATAATAAAGAGATAAGTACTTACTTGGTCGGTGAACACCATTCGTATGTTATAAAAAAGTTGCAAAATTAAGGGCGGTGGTATTTATATACCTGGTCAACGATGATGGCAGCGACCGTAATAATAATGTCGATATTAATAATATCAATGATTGTTAAAAATTGCTTGTTATTTTACCGTTTGAATTTGTCTTTTTTCGATTTTTTTTTTTAGCATCACACAATTTATGAGTGGCTTCAAAGCAATGGTCAAAATAATCTTATAAACATAACTATTATTAATCTAATCATTGTTGTTAAGGTCATTGCCATCGTCGCTAATTAGATGTATAAATACCACCGCTGTTGATCTTGCAATTATTTCATAATGTGCGAACGATGTTCACCTACCAATTCTCACTTACTTGAGGGTAAAGGTTTCATAAACCTTCTATTGTAATTTCTAAGCACTTTATTATTCATTTATTTATATGTAATTTCATTGTTGTAAAATTTTATATAAATTGTATAACCCATTATATGTATACACATTTACCATTAAATCTAAAGCTTGATAATGATCGCCTAGTCCGATCGAAATGTTGGTAGACTGGGACCAATAAAAAACTTGCTTGTTATTAAGATGTTCCTGACCTGCGAAAAAAAAATTTAATGTAAAATTTTTTAATAAGCAAGGAAAATTTTTTTAAAACATGCTTTTGTTCGAGTAGTTTAATTATCTTAAAAGTATAAGACAGTTAAATTTTGATAAAAAAGTACATTCACTTTATTTTTGTAAATTTAAAAAATGGGAATATTCAACTGCCATTACAAACTTTGCGAATAACTCTTTAAATATCGTTTTTAGATTAACACTTAAAAGCATTTTGAATGAGTACTTAAATTAAAATTATGGATTGTTTATTACTCGAATCCCTGTATAATGTGTCCTTAAGTACTTCTTGGTCATCATAACTTTCTGAAAATTCTACATTCAAATTGTGTATTTTCTCAACCAGACGTGTAATATCGTTCTCTGAAAAAATTTAATAAAAAATAAGTTTAGATAAGTAATCACTGAACGTCAGTAAATGTCAGTAACATTGAATACCAGAATCCACCCTTAAATTTAACTTGATCATCATAATTTTCTGAACATTCTTCAGTCAAATAGTGTACCTCCTTAACGACTGTATTATCACTCTCTTGAATAATTTAATGAAAATTTAATTTTGATTAGCAATAGTTAAAGTTTCAATTACCCAGTAATTATAATTTCTGCTATTTTTTTGTTTTTCCACAAATTTTGTTGAAATATGTTATTCTTCTAATTCCAACAATTATCTTCACAGGGAATCCTAAAAATTTAAAGCATAATTGTCAGTAAATGATAATTTTATAAAAATTATTTTAAAGTCAATATTTTTAAAAATTTTTATCATTATTATTTTTTAACAAATAAGGAATCATTTTTTTCTTAAAGTAACGGCATAAATTCTCTAAGAAGAATCATTTACAACAAAAAATATAATATCAAAAAGAATTTTTTCCGTACGTCTTCTCAATTTTGATAAAAAATTGTTATAGAACTTTTCGAACATAAGCCCTGAAAAGAATTTTGAAATTGAATATATTTAATTTACCTTCAACAAAATATAAATATTGAAAAAAATAATAAATTTAATACAATTCAAATTTCAAAGTCAACCTATCTTACAAAAACCAGCTTGCTCAAAAAATTTTAGTTATTCTTAAAGTATTTATAATTTATTTATAGCTTTTAAAACCACTCGTCGAATTAATGGAAAACATTTTATTTTATAGAAATTTTTATTCTTTATCACGTGTACAATAATTTATAAATTTGATTATCCATCATAAAAGTTTAATGTCAATGCAAAAATAAACCTAAAGTTTTATTCTTCAAATTTAAGAAAATTATTTTCTAATATAAATCTGCCAATGTATAATTTAACTAATAATTACTACAAAAATATAACATAACCATTCACCATCAATATCTTGGTTACAATTCTTTTCTCGTAATACATACATAATTATTATTCTAATAAGCGCATTGTGATAACGCAAATTATCAAAAAAATTTCTTTTTTCAAGTATGACTTATGTATATAATTAACTAAATTAAGTACTGCAAACACTTAAAAATTGGAATGTAAAAAATAGTTTATTAACTGTGCAACCATTATAAAACCAATAGTTTATAGTAATTAGTAGATTACATACCTAGGCCTAGGAAACAAGAAATGTCTCAAATAACATGTAAGGGGGCCAGACAAAGTGAAACTAATTCGACAAGGGCGTGCTACGGCTGTAAATTTTTGTAATGGCATGGACTCCCAAATTCAATTTTTTACTTTGCACCCAGCAATCCAATCGAATGAGTTTCAGTTTGTCAGGCCCCATACCGTCCGAGGGCCAGGGGTGACAAACATGTGATCTGAGGGATTTCACATTCAGCGACTAAGGTGCGCATACTACTTAATCTGCTCGACGTAGCCAGGATGCACCATTTTCATTTGTGGCGTTGACAGTGGAAATGGCGTTTCTTAGCCATAATACAGAAAACATTATTTTTTGCCAAATTAATTTAACATCACTTAACTAATTAGTACAATAATAATATGTATATTTATAAATATCTTATTAAAAAAATACTATCTTAATATTTTCTGTATTTTCTTATGGAATGTTCGGTGTAAAATTCTTTACTGTTATTTTTATACATACATTTTTTTTTTTATTTAAAATATTTTTTTAAATGACGCAGTTTCGAATAGTGTATACAAATTATATATCATTTATACGTTACTTTTATTATTTTTATAATTTAACACATTTTTAAGGCACAAGGTTAGACCTAATCAACATTTAAAAAAGTTTTTAAAAAATAAAAATTTATTTTTAATCAAAATTTAAGAATTATTAACAATTTTTTAATAAAAATTTATTGAAAAACTCATACAGGAACGTCTAAAAAAACCTTAAATTAATCTTTTCTAATTCATTTTTAATAACTTTTGGATACAAATTCAGTGGTTTTTAATTTTCGTTACGGAATGAAAAAAAATTTTTTTTTTCCTTTGTTCAAATGAGTTTTTGAGTTAAATATTAATCGAGAAAAATCATCGTAAACAGTGTGTGTATTTTACCGATATTTATGAACGAAAAATATTCGTACATGATTAAGAAAATAATATCAACTTACGTATAGTACAGAAATTTTATGATATATGTATCTAATCATTTTCTATAAAAATATTTTATGTAAAGTTTTTGAACCATTTTTAATATATTCTTATATGATTTGTCTTTGCTGAAGTCATTAACTTTAAATTATATATCAAGTTCTATTGGAATAAAAATACAACAAAGAATTTAATTTAATAAGAATAATAAGTTTATTTTTTCTCATTAACATACTAAAATTGTGAATGTCTGAACATTCCTATATAGGGAAAAAATGTTTAAAATTTGTAAAACATCTGGGCAAGAGAATAAAGTTGTATTTTCATGAAAATGAAAAAGAGACTTACCAAAAATTTTATTAACTAATACTGCATTATTATAATTTTTTCATGAAACTAAAAAGTTGTTTTTTTTTTTTTTTTATATTTTACAATAAATTTATTTGATTCATTTTTTAAATTTAAATGAATAAAACTTTCTAAAAAATGTCAAGATTGAATTATTTTTATCTGAAGTGTAGATAAAAAATAAATAATAGAGACTTCATTTCAAAACTTTGATTAGTTATATAAAGTAAAATTATTTTAAAATTATTTTATGAAAAATCTAGTCTGAAAAAAGTGGAATCTCATTAATCTCAACATGATATCACCGAAGCTAAATCACCAAAAAGTTACTAAAAAATCTCACGGGTTTAAGTAAAAAAAAAACTTAAAGGACACTAATAAGTACAATTACATGGAATGTTAGATAAAAAAAAAGCACAACGAAAGCACAGTTTTAAATTTAAGTTAATGATCTTGTAAATCCTGATGATGACGCTTAAAATGCACCGTGAGATTTCCTCGTTGCCTGGCTTTGTACGGACATTGAGAACACTGGAACGAGGGTGGTTTATCACCGCATTCTAACGACTCGTGCCTTCTCATAGTACTCTTCCAACGATAACCTTTGCCACAAAAGCGACATCGAAATTCTCTCTGCTGGCTTGGTTCGGGTACTATTGTTCCTGATTCTTGTTGCCTGGCTTCCTCTTTCATTTTTAATCGACTCGACTGCTGTTGCTGGCGATACCGCTCCAACTGTTCCCGATGAACTAGACCAAGAGACGCAAAGACCAGGCTGTCACGCGAAGATGAGGCCTCTTCGACAACGTCCTCTTCTTCGGGAGGACCTTCTTCCATCTTGAGACCCAGACGCTCGCGAAGCAGCTTTTGCTGCTGATCGCTCATTCGACTGCGCGTCAGAGGTCGCTGTTTCTTTGAGAACTGCTTGAAGTTGTGACGTAACAAAGACACCATGCTCAGCCGATTTGGTTTACCTGAAGACATTAATCAGCCGAATGTTTTAAGGTTAGTTTTTCAAATTCGTTGCAGTCAAAAGATAATCTATTTTGAAATTTCATTATTCCTCAAAAAACTGATACTTATCACCATTTTATTTGAATATATATTATTAATATTAAATTTAAATTTTTCCTTAAGTCATTGGGCAATGAGGTGGGTCTCAACTGCGATAAACAAATTAGAAACCTGTTTGCAACAGTTTTAACGTGACATTCGTCGTTTTTGGACATTCATGTAAAAAGGTAAACTTTTTATTTTTTTTTTAATTTTAAGTGATTTATTGACTTTCATAATAAATTATCTTTCTGCAAAGTGCAACTCAAAAGAATTTTTTAAATAAAAAATTAAAAAATAATGAATAACTTCAAATAATTTTTCCAACTAAAAACTAAGAAATAACTTATAAAAAGTAAAGATTGTATTTTATAAAACATAAAGAAAGAAAAAATATGAAGAGTAGAAATAAAGAGTTACTAAAATAAGTAAATAAGTAACTTAATACGTGCAAAATAATGTACGGATACTAGTTACTTTAAGAGATGAAACCATCACCAGAGAATGAAACGACTAAAAAATGTACACAAAAATTAGAATCACTGTTATCCCAACCATTTCACCTAAAAACCATTTCAAAAATTAATAAAACGGTAATTGAGTAGTGAATATAAGTTTGGTTAATAATTTTTTTACATTTTATTCTTTATTCTTCTACTATTGAACCACTCCATTATACTTTCTTTAAAAAGTCGGTTACAAATATTTTTATATTTTATGAAAAGTACTAAAATTTCATAAAATCAATCGAGCATAGTTTTAATCTTGAAAATCTTGCAGTTATTGCTGATACTTTTCAGGCGGCGATTGTGAACAGTTGAAGAATAAAGTTGGTCATTTTTCTTTAAAATTTTCCCTTTTTTTTTTTTTTTTTTTTTTTATTTATTAAGGCGTACCCAAACCAAAAGGTTTACACGGCCATAAAATTTTCCCTTAAAACAAAATTTTAATTACTTCCAACGCTTTTTAAACTATTTCTAAGTTTATACTATGTCGTCGATTCAAGTCAAAATCATACTAACTTAGATTCCAAGTAAAAAAGTATTAATTCACAGCCTTTTTTTTTTTTTTTTTTTTTTTTTTTAATTCAAGTAGACGTAGAATCTTTTCGATTTACAAAAATTATTTTGGAACTGAAAAGTAAACTTTAGTATAAAAAAAATAATGTGCTAATCGGTTTAATATCATATGAAGAAATGAATAACTAGGTAGACTGAATTTATAACCTTTATTTAAAACTCTTAAAATGACCAAAAATTTATTTAAGCTTGAGAAAATGCTTACATTTCAAATAAAAAAAAAGTCTTTATTTATTTTACTGCAAAAATAAATCATAAAGTTGATCTAACGCCTTGATACTCAATTTATATTTTTATAATCAAAACGTAACATTTTTACACAATATATAAAATAAATAATGTACGTAACAACATAAAAAGAGCGAACAATTAAAAAACTTTTTATACACCGTAAGTAATATCTGAAGAAACTTTTTTAAAATGAAAAAGTAGTTACTAACAAAAAATTAATCAAACAATTATTTAGTTATGAATATTTTAAGATTCAACAATTATTATTTTTGTTCCTCTTGAATCGCGGGATGACCAAAACTTATCGTATGCTGGTGCATAGCACATTTCCACTCGGTCTCGTAACCGCATTGGCATCTTAAAGTGTATCTCTGAGCCCCAGACTCATTGTAGAGTTTTTCATGTCTCTTGTAACTAGCCAAAAACTTGAACATCTTGCCACATTTATTGCAAGAAAACTTGCTTTGGCCGTCCTTATTTAAGTGAGTCTGATCTACGTGCAAAGTTAAAGTACTCTGATCCTTGCACTCAAATTCGCAGTACTCGCACGTGCGCTTGTTGATTTTTTTAAAACAATGTTTTTGACAGTGTAAAAGTAATGCTTCGGAAGTCTTTTTAACCAAGTTACAGTTATTACATTTGTAGAAATCATCGGGTTTTATAGCAAGGTGAGCAAACATTATGTGACTTTTGAGTACTCTGTTGCTGGTGCATGTTTTAGAGCAATAAGGACACCTATTAGACAAATACTGACTCTCATCGTACATATGCTGCAAAGCACTGGTTTCATTTTCGTAGCGATTGGTACAATATGAGCACTGGAAGTAGAAGCGCGATTTACAAGTTTGACATTTTGATCGGTAGGGAAGTTTTTCTTGCAGGCAATCACATTTTGGACAATAAAATCGCAATCTTTTACCTGTAATTGAAAAAAAAAAAAAAAAAAATGTAAAATGTACTTTTTTCTCATGGGAAAAACTGAAAATTATTTTTGATTTTTCAATAAATTTTTCGTTATTTTAATAATATTTATAGCACGATAAATATTAAACTATTCAATTACAATACTAAAACAGTTACATACAATATTTTAAAACACATTTTATCTTTTAAGGTAAAGTTAATATAATAATTATTGATAATAATTCATTGTTATGAAAACGTAAGCTTGTTCAATGGAAATAAAAATAACTTACCAAGATCTTTTCGACACACAGTCTTTATTCGGAGAAGGTGCGAAGACTTTTCAGAAACATCCATGTTCTTGTTTACTATTTTTTTTAATTTTTTTTCTTTATTACTTTCATCTAAAAAAAATATCAAAAATAAAATTCCTCCACACATTTCGCAAGTTTAATGAATTTTTCAACCTAATGCGATATTTAATTAGTTTTGCAATTACCATTATAACTAAGAGCATATTTTTTTTCATCATGTGAATCAGCAAAACTTTCAATTGTATCCACAATTATTTCTTCTTTAATGTTTTGTTGAAAAGCTTCAAATGCGTCGTAAGAGTCTACATCTATAAGTCAAATATAGGTACATTTTAATCACGCGCTTGATTTTAATTTTATGAAAAATCTTACCTTTATTAATTTCTTGTTTAACTTGATTTATTGTTAAACTTTCATCATTCAAATTAAATTTATCATTTATTTCTGCAAGATCAACGTTTAAGCGTTGTTGGGATTTTTCCGTCATATCTGAAAAATTCATTTTATTAGTAAAATATCAGTAAAATTTTTTAGAAGAAAAATTTAAAACTTACTAAAGTAATTAAAAAACTCTATTTTTTGAGAAGGCTCAATTTTCATAAATACTTCAAAACTGCTCTCAGAAGTAGTTGTAAACTCTGTAACATTAAGAATAATAATATAAGTGTTTGATGATTCACGTGACTTTAAAAAATTGTTCCATTCTTCCAGAAAAATATTTTATGAATAAATATATGTTTCCATAATAGGAAGCAACTTAAATTTAACAGCGTATAATATTATTTTTGTATTTTTTTCTGATTTTATCGAACTTTTTTTTTTAAAGTAACTAATGAAGCAATGGTAATCAAATTAGAATGTTCTCAAAATATTTAGTGGGTTTCTTCTCGAGTAACTTTATTTGAACCATAAATTCAAATAAAAAAAAATGCAATAAGTGAGTTTATTGCAGCCAAAAATAATTAAATTAGTGAAATCAGTGTTACAGTGAATTTATCAACGCAATATAAAATTATAATAAGAATAAGAGAATACTTTTTTAAGTCTTCACATTTGGAGTCTACATAAGAATACATTGATAAATTACGTGATACTTGAGAGGGAAGAGGAGATGTTATTCAATTTTTGCGGAACGTTGTGAAATTAAAACATTTTTGATACTACGAATGGTTACTGGGAAGGTGGCAGAAGGTACAAAATCCTTGTAAAAGGGCGAAGTTAATTCTAAATGGTCGCCAAAGTAAGGAGTAAATCTCAGGTACACTTTAACTCATTTTTATTTTATTTAAAAATAGTCTGTAAATTAACCATGTAAATAAACCGTTGTCTATAGATTTTTCAAAATTTTTCACGCGCGTTTAAATTTTTTAATGTGTAGGTGAAAGCTTTCATCGGATTGTTCCACCAAATTGTTTATACTTTACTAATTTTTTCAAGAAATCTCATTTAATTTTTGCTGAAATTTTATTTCCGCACTGTTTTTATCGAGAGAACATCAATCGATTAAATGTTGAAAAAAATAGTAAAAATAAATTTGTCAGAATTAAAATGTACACTGGTAGTCATTTAGAAAATAAATAGAACGGAAATACGTTTTTATTAGATTTTAATTTTGAATACATGCATATTATTTCAAGCTACACATGAAACAAATATTAAATTTTTTTTTTTTTTTTTTTTTAATATAAACATGTTTATAATCTTAATAATTAAAAAAAAATGCTATTTCAATATTAATAAAACTTTTATTTTGTTTACAATTCTTTACCACCACATCTTAGACTGAGGTGTTATTATAGTGAGTAATAATACAAATATAATTGTTGTGTAACGACTCTACATATTAAACAAGTATTTAGTCTGACTTACAATAAATGTCAATTGAGTATACAAAAAAAAAGTTGAGTTAAATATTGTACAAGGAAACAATTGTTAAATGATTAATAAAAATAAAACAACGTTTTAATTTTATGTGATCTACACAATTTATTTTTAATAACATGTTTCGACGACTAAGCGTCTTTATCAAACCGAGTACAATATAATACTAAAGCTAAAGTGAGTGTACAGAGTGTTTAAGTATATCGATAGTAAACAGTCAGGGTAGAATACGAACGGTCAATCAACTCAAGTTTAGGAGTGGGGAGTTATTTAAATCTAATTTATCATTCAATAAAACGTTCTTGTGTTTTAGTCTGTTTATTTCTAAAGATTCTAACGAATCTAGTAATTTACTTTTTCTTTGAATATGTAAAATTTCAAATTTTTCATTAAATTTATGACCAGAACTTTTGAGATGTTTTGCGTAATTAGATTTCATTATCCTAGCTTTTCCATCTTTTCTGATTTTATTGCGGTTTTTGTAATCAGCTTCATGTTCAGATATTCTTTCAATAAATTTCCTACCAGTCTGTCCTATGTATACTTTGTCACATGAGCCACAAGACAACTTATAAACACCTTGTTTATTATATATGCTATCCTTGGATTTATTGTTCTTTATGAAACTGCCTAACTTATTTGTTGTTTTGTAAGATACACAGATGTTTTTATCTAATTTCTGGATAATATTCTTAATTTTATTTGATAAATTGCCTAAGTAACTAAAAGATAAATAATTTTTCTTTCTTTGATCATTTTGTGGGTAAATTTTGTTAAAGAACATTTTCTCCCGTTTTTTACTTATCAAATTATCTATCAATTCAGAAGAGTAACCGTTATTAACAGCCATCTGTTTTATGAAATTCAATTCCTTATAATAGTTATTTCTAGACAAAGGAACTGAGAGTAATCTGTGAATGTAGCAATTAAAAGATGCAAGTTTATGGGGGTACGGGTGGAAAGAAAAATTATTTATGACAGTATCAGTTTGTGTCTTTTTGTGATAAATGCCAAAACTAAATTCATCGTGATTTGTATTAAGAATATATTGTGTAGATCACATAAAATTAAAACGTTGTTTTATTTTTATTAATCATTTAACAATTGCTATGGATCTGCATCAAGTATCACCTGATCAAATTAAAAACAAGGAAACAAGGAAAATTTTTCGTGAATTATACTTTTACGAACATCTTCAAGACGTAGAAAAACTTCGCCAGTAAAATTATTTTTATTGGTATAAACTTCTTTACTATAACGATGAGAACTCTATCAAAATAAATTTAAAATTGACTTATAATTAAAGTCATTTTTGAAATTCCTGACTCAATAATCTGAAAAAAGTACTCAAAAAATACTTTGTACCAATACATACTCGCCTTACTATCATATTTTAATTAATTTCTTTTTTTTTTAATCTTGAATTCAATTATAAGGCATTTACAGATTATAAAGCACCTGTTGAGGTTGGAAACACTCTTAAGGTAGTAGTTCCGCCTCAGTGCACAATTCAAACTAATTCTGAAATTAAAATATGTTGTAAAAAAACACTTGATCTTTCTAAATATCACTTGAAAAATACAGGTATCCATGCTTTTTTTCGAGATAATTGAGTTATAAATTCACCAAATCACAATATATAGTAATACCTAACCTGTAAAATTTAACATTTTTTGAACTCAATTATCTCGAAAAAAAGCATGGATACCTGTATTTTTTAAGTGATATTTTGAAAGATCAGATGTTTATTTACAACATATTAAAAATTCAGATAGTGTTTGAGTTGTTTGCATTTTGCATGTGTTTTCCCATGTATGTGCTATATATCGCGGAACTACTACCTTAAGGAGTTGCCTATTAACTACGTGAGTCAAATGTGCATTTGACAAAAGTAGTCGTCTGCTCATTGGCTCAGCCACTTTTTAACTTCTAATTGTAACCAAAGAGAAGCCATATTTACAAGAATAAAAAATCAATTGTTTATAATTATTGCTACAGGTACCTACTGAATGTTTTGAAAAGAAAACAACCAAAGTCTGATTTTGTTCACTTATGCGAAGTTACATTAAAATCTGTGGGAAGGAAATTAAGTAATTGCGATTTTAGTAAATTTCCCACAAGACTCCATGTTAAATTGTAAAATTTAAAATGTGTACAGCTTTTATCATAAGTACCTCAGGGTACTGAAATTTTATCTAGTTATTTTTACACCAAAAACTATGTGTATAAATAATTTGGACAAAATCTGTGAGCTAGAACCCATTCGGTAGGAAACCTCCTTAAGCAACTATACGAATGAACTTAGAAAATAATCTGCGGAAAGAAAACAAACAAATCGAATGAATAAACAGTTTTGATAAAAAATGTTAATCTTCCTCATAGCTCATCATGTAAGATACACGTTTGCGTTCTCTGCGAGGCTTTGGCCCTATTAAAATTTGTCGACCACGTTTTTTTGGCTCATCACGAGTTTGTTCCACCAAGTGCCGTTTAACATGTACAATAAAAGAATTTCTAGATGAGTGAACATAATTACAATGGGCGCATCGGAATATCTTTAATATAGTTGTAGTTTTAGCAATACGACAATTCCGCATTTTGTGATGTTCCAAACGGCGCTCAGTGGAGTAAGTTTTGCCGCAACCCGAGCATGGAAACTGTTTTTCTTTGCCCAACGAGTCTGGATGGTATGTTTCTTTGTGTTTATACAAAGTAAACTTGTACACAGACTCAAAGTTTGTACAAAGTGTACAGCTCAAGATTTTAGAGCTGATGGGTTGTAACATCTCTTTGGAGTCTTCGGGCTTAAGGCTAAATGGATCGGCGCTAAATGTTGCGAGAATTGACTCAAATTTAGAGATAACTAACAAATAATTTGAAAAACTTTCGGTGTGCCGATTTTCTACATGTTGGCGCACAGCTTGCTTGTTAGAGCTAAATTCACATTGAGGACACTTTTGAAACAATTTCTCTCTCTCCTGAATTATGTGTATGTACGCTGTGTTTTTATGCTTGAAACACATTCCACAGGCTTGACACTGGAACCAATAAAGGGCCTTGCAATTTAGACAATTTCCATGATTGACTGACTTGACCATCCTTTCTCCTGCCTTTTGATACTTTTCTTTTCCACACTTGACGCAACAACGTCCAATTATTTCTGTAATATTAAAGAACATTTTTTGAGTAATTTTTTTATGATGACAATCAGAAGCAATGTCTTTATAGTAAAAAATTGTTTCGTTATGAGTATCAACCGAACTTTAACTTACCTCTTGAGCGATTAAAATGTCTACCTAGTCTATCAAAGATTTCTTTATGTGAATCTGAAAAATAAACAAATAGAATTTTATTTCTTCGATTGTATTAGATAAAAATACGACAAATGATTTAATATAGACCTTTGGAGTCAAACATTAATTAGGATGTTCTGAAAAACTCGACGTTAGGCGTCGCTAGTGTAAACTTGACTCGGCTCCCAGCAGTTTTGCATGGGAGCTGACGTATGACTGTGTGTATCGGTGAGAGATTCCACACGAACACACACACTGATACATCTGCTCCCATGCAAAACTGCTGGTAGCCGAGTCAAGTTTACACTAGCGACGCCTAACGTTGAATTTTTCAGAACATCCTAATGAAGTTATAAAAAAAAAAAAACAAAACAAAACAAAAAAACAAAAACAAAAATACCAACAAAACTGTTTCGGTTGATTAAAAAATGGGCTTGTTATACAAGCTTTAATGGAATTTTTTTTTTTTTTTTTTTAATAGAATCAAGATAAAAGGAAAAAAAAACTACTCACCAGCTACTATACAGATCTGACCATCTGTTTCAATAGTTTCCAGTTGCTTTTTCTTTATTCCATCAAATTCTGTTTCATTCGCTAAAATTAATGAATTAAAAGATAATACTCTTTTCCTTGTTTACATTGCATGAATTGAAATAAACTTACTATTTAGTTCATCATTTGACTCTTCCACATTATACTCTTCTTTTACAAAAGCAAAATGATAAGGGTGCGAAACATTTTCTATTCCTTTTTCGGCTTTCTCGTCAGGTAATAAAGAGTCGGTTTTTTGGTATCCTTCTGAAACGTATTTTTCATTTTAAATCAATAAAAATCGACAATAACCCAAAATGTTCACATAAATAAATAATGATAAATTAAAAAAGTAAACTACTAAAACCTCTGCACCAAATAACTTTAATGGTTTTAAATTAATAATATAAATAATGAATTTTTTATTAAATCATAACTATGCTGTTACTATATAAATATTAAATTTTCTAAATTTTTTTTCCAAGCAAAATACAGATTTCGCACGACCGAGTACTTTGTTATACTAAGATCAGTCGAAATAGTATATTGCATACCTGAGGGAGTCAAAAATTAGCAAGTCAATAACCCTTGGCACCCTCGCCCTCGGCTCGAGCGTCAATTTGGGCTTGCTCATTTTTGCACTCCCTCGTGTTTATACCATTTTTTAACACAAGGCAAGGAAAGTGCAAGTGCATGCCTTAGGACAAGGAAAAAAGTTTGCGCTTTCTGCGCCTTGTGTTAAAAAAATTATTTTTAACAGTAAATATTTTTTTACTTATGTATTATAAAAAAAATAGCATTTTATTTCATTCAGGTAGTAATTTCGCCATATGTAAAGCATAGCGCATATATAAGGGAACTCATATGCAATCAGCGCACAACGCAAACTTTTTTCGAATTTAAAAAGTTGTAAGTGAGTATTTGATCATTCAGAATATCACTTGCACAATATAAATCTTCATACTTCTTTTAAGATAATTGAGTTCAAAGAATTGTTAAATTTACATGTAAAGTATTACTATATTTACGTGGTGATTTCACTAGTTTCTAATTTAATTATCTTGAAAAAAGGATGAACAGATATAATATTCTGTAGTTGATTTTCTGAAGTATTAGGTATTTATTGACAATATATTCTAATTTCAGAATCAGTTTGAGTTGTGCACTGAGATGGAAGTACTTCCTAAGTGATTTTGGATGATAAAATCTATTAAATCAGCTAATTACAAAATAAATAGTACATTTTGATACCCATGGCTGAGACGTGCGTTTTTGGCACGGCAAAAATTTCATAATAATTTTGTGCTATGAAAAATTCGAACGTATTTAGAAGCAACTTTTTGTACTATGTATGATTAAAGATTTTTATCCATTTTTTACATTACACTCATTAATAGTTGCAAAAATAAAGAAAATTTGTATTATGCAAAGTTAATTGTGAACATAACCTCTATTTTCGTTCAGATAGCGTTTACCAAAAATTAAAAGCAATCAAAGTAAGAATTGATGATATAATCTTTTGATAATCCCATATTTTTATAATTTTCAAATAATCTTCAAATTTTTATTTTTGAAATGACACCTGACTCGTAGAAAACTTGTAGATTATGATGAATATTGTGGAATTTTTAAATGTTTTTTCCCATAATTGAAATTGGAGAATTTTTGAAGTGGCGAGTTTAAGAAGAAGAAGAAGCAAAAATAAATTGCGCAGTTGGTATTGTATTACATATTATGTAAAATGTACATCATATAATTATCTTAACGTAATGAAGGGACGTTTTGAATAACCGAATATAATAATTTTTGAAAATTACACAAGCTTAATAACTAAGAAAAGAAATGTCAGTAAACTACAGCTAATAAGTTATAAACATCAATATGCCATAGAACTAAGCAACGAATCTATTTTAATTTCATAATTTTTTATAAATACTTATTATAATTTAATTTTGGACAATTTTTACAATTTTAGAAGTATTTTTACATAAATTTTTATTTTTCCAATTGTCTGAAATCAATTATATTACTTTCGACGGTAGGCCATAAATTTCCTGATAGCCGCCTTAACGCGTGCCCGGTATATGAACTTGAATTTTCTAAATTTAACCATTTTGCAATATCTCTGGGAGTCAAACTAATTGGGGTTTTCCCGAGAGGATGATTCGCACATTTACCATCCCGGTACGACAGAAAGTATCTACTAGACGATATATTTTCTGGACGTAGCATAGAATACTTCTTTACAATTTTACTCAATTCACTGTCAATTACGAATTTTCGCTGCATTTTGGTTTTACTCTGACGTACAGTGACCATGGTTAATTCTCCTTGTTCTTTAACGTCTTGTACATGTATGCGAGTCATTTCTTCTCCTTGGCAACCTCCGCTTATTCCAAAAATCATTAAAACCTGCAATTGACGTAATTTTGATTAAGAAATGATAAGTGTTTTTTAATCAAATTTTAAAGTTGACTTGAAAGAAAATTTTCGAGTTGTTAACCAAAATTAAATTAATGCCTCATTTAAAATCTTTTTCAAAGTTTTTCTTGAAACTTTAAGGTTACCAATTTATGAGTATAAAGTTGAAAAACTGATAAAATATGACTTCTTATTCCTAAAAATGTTGATTTATTGACCATGTGTCAGACAGATTGTTCACAAAAAATTTTATCTAAATGAAAAAGCTATAAAATTTTTTGGTAAAATGCCCCGAACCAGACAAATTTTTTTTTTTTAATTATTACCGTTAATTACTTTTTTCTCGTAATTTATAAAGGGTCAAAAATTTTTAAAGTTTAGTAAAATTAAGACTTCGATTTTTGGAAAAATAAATTAATCTAGCTAAACTTTCAAATGATCAAAATCTGTGGACGATAGAATAGAATAAATAAACTGTTCAAGAAGAGATCACAGCTGATCGATATTGTACAAATGGCAGCGTTTACCCACCACTCGAGATTTCAAATTTTGGCCACCAACATTCAAAATTTGAATTTAAAATGTTGAATACTTTGTTTTTAAAAATTTTTTGCAATAATTTTTTGAATAATTGAATATTTTGTTTATATAAAATAGAAAAAATTTCTGTGTAAAATTTTGTAAAATAAAATGATAATCTTGATTATTATAAAATTAACTTTTTCAAGCTACAACCCTCAAAAATATCGATCTGAAGTTAGTTACAGGTTGCAAACGAAACGTTATTATTATTTACAAGTTAATTATTAATTGAGAAAAAGCTCAGAAAAAAAAAATTTTTTTGCCTTCTTTTTTTTGAAAAACTGAAAGTAAAAATTATCGTATGTTTACTTTCAAAATTAAAAATTTGATGGCGTCTATTAAAAATTGAGCGCGCTGATTGAGACTAGTTTATTTAAAAAATGGCAAACTGCCCTGCATGACAACCTGCCCCAGTCTCTCCCTACATAATATGTATATACACACATTAATATTCAAACCTTTTTCGCTAGATGAATTTCATCGGGTGCCTCGTATAAAAATTTTTTTATTTGATCTCCAGTAAATAATTCTGATTTTTTACTTTTGAAACCACTTGCATTTTTTCTTAAAATTGTTCTCAATGTGTGAAATTTACTGATGTCAACATTTTCTGTGGCTTTAAGCATTGCTTTTATCATGGAATATTGTGCCCAGGCTGTTGATGGCTTGTATTCTTTCATGTATTCATCAAAGTATTTTATTAAACATTTTTCTGTAATAACAGCATTATTTTTCTTTTTCCAAATTAAAAAACGTTTGAAAGCAGTTTCATATTTAACTTTCGATTTTTTTGGAATATTATTTTCTGTTTTAGAAGTTTCTTCTACATCTTGCAAAACTTGTTCAGAAGTTTCAGAATCGGATGAATCTATAATACAAAAACAGAGCTTAAGTTTTATTAAACTATTACATTCTTTGTATAGTCATAATAATATCAATTAGTAACTTATTGTTAGAGTTAACTCACCAATAATGGAACAGGATTGATCTTCATAATCTCCGATATCTTTACTCGGTTTAGCAAATTCGGTTTTGTCCACTAAAAATTATAATTAAAAAAATCATTTGTCTAGTATTTAAATATTTTATGTTACAGAAATCAATAAAAACTTACAGTGTAAGAGTTTTAGATCAGCATTATTTAATTCTTCCATATCATATTCTTCTTTTACGTAAGCGAAATGGTAGGACTCCGAAACATTTTCCAAATCATTTTTAATTTTTTTTTCTTGCGATAAAAATTCATCATTGTAATATCCTTCTGGAACAAAATTTTTTTTCTAAATTTTTAAATATTGACATAAAATGTTTTGTCGCTATGATGAATAAAAAAATTAATTAATCTAATTTTTTCAATAAACAACTAAGAATTATTCGATGAAATGTCTTTTTACATACCAACCATATTTTAGTAACCATGCATGTGACACATTAAAAAAATTATTATAAAAAGAAAAAATTACCATCAATATAAAAACCTCGCAAAGTTTATCATAAAAAAGTTAAATGAAGTAAAATTAAAAAATTTTCTAGAATGGGTGCAAAGATTATTTGTGTATTATCTTCTGGACAGTAAACTAAATTTTTTTTACTCACTATGCGTTGGCATTACTACACTATGGTTATCAAGGAGATTTAACGACAGCGAAGACGAACCAAAGCGGAACCCAGGATTCTTCAGAGACCTGGTGACATACTACACTTGTGACAAACTCTATTTTTTCGCATGATATACATAAAGGTAAAGGCCCAATTTTTTCAAACAATATATTTTAAGTAGGAATGTGTTTTTTTAATTTTTATTTTTATTTTATTAGTCTTAAAATTTGTATTTTTTCAATTTAAAAAAAAAAAAAATAAAAAATAAATAAATAAAATATGGTTAGAAATAAATATTATATGTACGATTTCGTGAATGAATTTTTTTATTTCTTAATGTAAACTTACAATATTTGTTGTCACTTTTTTAGAAGTGTCACACTATATTAAAGTAACAATACAATTAAAAAAATTAATTTTTATTTTACAGAACAAAACAAAGAAAATACATTAATTCAATAAAATAATAATTAAAACTTTTTCGTTTGAGCTTTTCCAACACATGAATGTTTATAATAAAAATATTAAAATTATATACTTTTAAAATTTAGTATTTGTCGTGTGTTTAAATTTTTCTTCGAAATATGATAAAAATTTTGACATTATATCTTAGTAGACACTAATAAATATGTTCATTAACAATTTTATTAAAAAATTTATGTATGGATTTTTTCCATTAAAAATTTTGTTTTCTTTTTAGTAATGGCTATTTTTAAAAACTTTGATTTTATCTAATTTGCATTATTCGGATGAATTAAAAATTTACTTTGAAAATTTTCATAGCTAAAAATTAATAGTTACTCTTAAGTAATAAGTGATAGAAATTGGATACATTGTTGATACTTTTAGAGTTTAACTATTTTGTAGGCTTCAAAAAATCTCAGTTAAAAAAGGTAGGAACTAAATGACCCAAATTCATAACTTTATTAGAAATGAATGACTGTTTAAGATTGTCACGTTTTTACCTAAAGATGGGAAACAAACTATATAAAAAAAAAAACCAATAAGTAATTAGTTGTAACTCAAAATCTAGAATAAAGACGTTGGATATTTTAAAGAATTGGCAGAATAATAACTACAGTTACTGTATTTTAAAAATTCGCTTAAGTAACAAAATAGTTTCCACTTGAAATTTTATGCTAATAAAAAATATTCAATTACAATTGTATTTAAACTTAATCTATCATCAAGTGTTATTACACTATACCTTACTAGTAAATAAATGAAAATTCAGCTTGAAAATTATTGATTTTGAATAAGATATTTCAACCTAACCAATCTCTGTGAAATGGCTTTCGGGAACGTTAACGATTACAACCAAAAATCATTTGTTTTAATTGTGTTTGAACACATAAGTAAATAATATACTAGTTTTCTTAAGTACACTTGGAACAGATCTTATAAAAGGTGAAGCTGATCAGTGCAACGGCTTAATAGGTTTCATGGTAAGGTAAAGCCTTTAAGCGGTAATTGATTGGCTTCGTACGACACCGTAACGGTAGCTTTGGTTTTCGTTATTAAATTTTTGATCTAGCTTATTATTAATTAATCTTTGATTAATAAGACCAAATCTTTTTTTCAAAGTACAGAATGTATAGATTTCCAAAAGCTAAAATCTTATTTATTTTTTCACCATTTTTTTTCTGATAGACAAACTTTTAAATTAGCATAAAATAAAATTTATATTTAAAAAAAAAAAAGCAAAAAAATGTTTCTTATTTATAAAATCGAAATGAAGAACTAAATTTATAGTATTTTAATTATATATAATTTAAAAATAAAAATTTTTTGTGCTTGATGGAAAATAAGAAACAAGACGAAAGTGGAATGAGTGTAAAAATTAGCGTTTGATGGGCGTGGAGTCTAACATTCCAACAATGTCAAAGTGCCTTTTTTGCAAATGCTCGATAAGATTAATCTTGCGTTTACTTCTGACTCCACAATGACAGCACTCGTAAATTTTTCTAATTTTTGTGCAAGTTTTACCAGTACAAATTTTAATGTGCTTATCAAATCTCGCTTGACTACGGTAAACTCTACTACATTTCGGGCAGTACAAGCCATCCTGGTTAGTCTCGGTACGGTGATTCTTGGCAATGTGTTGTCTCATGGCGTTCTCGTACTTGGTTCTGAAATCGCAGTGGTCGCACTTGGTCGACTTTTTTTCACACACTACCCGTTGATGAAACAACAGACTGGTGTACTTCTTAAAAGTTTTACCGCACTTGTTGCAGCTCGGGTAATCCTCGGGTCGGATCTCGGTGTGTATATTGGATATATGAGAGGCTAAATTGTGATGTCTCGTTGCTTGAAAATTACAGTAAGGACATATTGCTCGTGCAAGACTTTGATGATTTTGTGCGGCTTGTAAATTTTTGAAGCGTTCGTGGCAGGCCATGCACTCATACATAAAAGAAGATCCACAACTGGAACACTGTGATTTTCTGTGGTAAAACTTTATCGATGTTGAACATTTTGAACAGTGCAAGAGGAATAAGTATTTGCTGTCTGAAAAAGTAATAGTTAGCTGAATTAGATAACTTTGAATTTTTTAAACACAATCACGACTGATTTATTATAATTTTTTTTTTACCGATTCTCTTTCTTTTTTTTCCCGTCTTCACATCGGTGGCCATGAAAGCGAACAATTGCTCGTGGATGTTTCTAGAATTTTCTTCTTCTAAGGCTGGAATGAGCACACAATTCTTTACAAATCATCAAGGAATATTTAATCTTAAAAGTTAGGTTTACAGCTTTTCCGCTAAAAAATTTACGGATCATTTTGACAGCTCAGAAAATTAAAAAAAAAAAAAAAAGTTAAAAATGTTGTATTATACAATCAAATTGAAAAATAGTGCACGATATGTTTTAAAATTCGATTTTTGTTTTGCACCTGATGAAGTTTTTTTGGATATTCCAGATTTCAAAAATTAATAATTTTAAATTATTCTTACAGCCGAAAAGTGAAAACTCAGTGCAATTAAAGTTGTGCTCATAAATAGTAAAAATAGGCTGTTTATTCGCTATGTGCACAGCTGCAACGCTACTCAGGAAGCCCAACAGATTTGGTCAAACTATCGAATATTTAGGCCAAAAGTCGATAGTTTGCCCAAAAATCTGCAGGGTTTCCTAGGTAGTACTGCAGTCCCGTACATAGCGAATATAAGAAAATCACAAGATTTTACGTTAATTATTTAAAAGTTTCTTTATCAATTTTCAAAGTAATTATTTTTTTTAATAATAATGTGAATTTAATTCATAAATACCTAATGAGTCTGAGTTACAATTTTCGTCTGCATCTTGAAATTCTTCATCCGAATACTGCACTTCTTGTTTTACTTTGACAAATAAATGACCAGCTGCAACAAGTTATTATGTGAATTAAAAATGTATAATTATTTGATTAAGTGAGCAACTTTTTAAATTAATTTAGAAATCCACTGAAAAAATAAGAATAGATATAACCAGTAATGCTATTAAATAATTTTTAAAATTAATGTAGTAAGAATGAAATGATGAAACATGCATATATTTTAAAAATACAAATAACTTCTTTACAGAAGAAATTTTTCTTATGTCAGCTTTGACAAGAACTCTTTTTTCAAGATCTATAGAAAACATGATAAACTTTTTCAGTATTTATTTTTCAACAATTTGTTACATTTTTATATAAATATTAAAAAACAATTATTTTCACTTCGCGTTAGAGCAAATCTCAGTCAACTTCAAAAGCCTTCATTCCAATTGAAAAAAGACTTGATAATTCATGTGATGTAACACGTATGGATTATGTACGCAAACGTTAACATTTTTTCTGAAACAATAATGTGAAATTAGTTTTATAAAATAGAACATTATTTATTAAAAAATAGTATGTTTTAATATGTAAATGTTATTATGTTTTACAATTTTTCATAACAATCCTTATCATAATTCTCCAACTCAGACATCCTAAAGGCTGAAAAAATTCTCTCCGAAAACATTGACCAGCCGCGAGTCCGAATCAGAAGAATAAAGCCGGCGGATGCCCGACTGGAAAAATCTGACTATACTTTACCAAGTTGGGCTCGAATTTCCAGATGCGCCGGTTGACTGCGGTAGAGTTGATTGAGTCCTCAAAAAAAAAAAATTAAAATGAAAAAATCAAACCAAAAAAATTACAAAAATCGCCAAAATCAACCACTAGCTTCGCTCTAGAAATTCGCTCATTTGGGGTTTTACAGGTAGGTTAAAAAATGGAAATATATACTAAAGGTGGGATTTTGGGAAGTCCACACAAGGATGGCGGATACCTTTCCGCTGAGTCAACAACGGCTGGCCTCAGGGTGACGAAGTACGAAACTAACTAACATTAACTAGTCATTCTAAAAGTTCATAAAAGTCTCAGTTAATTTTTAATATAATAAAAGTAAAAAATATAGGAACAAATAAAAAATAAATATTCGGATTTCAAATAATTTCAGTATTGTAAGGATTTAAACACTTTATTATTCCCATAAATATCACAAATTCATACGTATAATAGTAACAAGTGTAAGAAAACCTAAAACAATATATAATCAAATTGCGACAAATTGATATTATCATGCGAAAAGCTACATTGCATTGGATAATTTTTTTTCTACTATTTTTTATAAATAAATTTCTGAGTGTTTCTTTACTAAATGTTTGCGCAAAGATCCTCTGCTAAGATAATTTTGTTTGCAATGAGCACAGAAAAAGGTTTTTTTCTGCCAACAACCATATTTTAAGTGTCGCTGATAATTTGACCATCTTTCATAGACGTTGCCACACTTGGTGCAGGAAAAGTCATTTTGCAGATCCATAGCATCCTTGTGACAGGCAAGCATATGTTTTCTCAAGGCAAATTTGTATTTGCATGTAAAAGAGCAAATTGTACAGTTAATTTTAGTCGAAACTCCGCAAGTATCGCGTAAATGTCTTCTTAAGCTCGAGTAATCCTTGAGGCTAACTGAGCATTTATTACATTTGTAATAATCCTCGGGTTTCACTTTCGGATGCATGAACAAAATGTGTTTCCGAAGAAATTGATCGTTGTAAAGCCGATCAGAACAATACGAGCATTTGTAATCTTTCTTGATGCACTTGCGAGTTAAGTGCAGCCTAACGACTGGAAGTTTGTTAAAATTTCGCTTGCACAGCTTGCAGTGGTATTTAACAGGAGCTTTGCATTCGTGACAAAAACACCGCTCAGGTTCATTTTGAAAAATCACTTTTTCACATGATTTGTTGCACTTACTGCAGCTCAAACTTATGGCTTTATCAATATCCGCTAAAATAATAGATAAATTATAGAGGCATTAACAAACAATTATTAAGCGTTTCAAAGTTAATTTTTCTAATATCAAATCTTACTCATTTCCGGTTGATTCATTTTTTTATCCAGTCTTAAATCTTCTAATTGTTTAACGTATTTTTCGTAAACAGCTGTAACACTATCGTTTACTTCTTTCCCACTAATTTCTCCTAAAAAAAAGTTTTTCATAAAACAAATGACAAAGTCAAATATTTATTTAATCTCACTGTTTAAATCTCCATCATTTTGATAAAGTTTAAAAAATAATAATAATAATTCAATGACCGATCTATCTGACGGAGATTCTGCAGTATAATCTTGTTCACTAATGCGTTTATGTAAAACTGTACCTAAAGGGTCAACGTCGTTGATGCCATCATATGATTCTCCGTCTATTACAACCAACTCCTCTTTAGTAATGTCAGGAATCATTTCTGAAACAAAGCAAACACAACTATTGTTATTATTTTCAATTAAAAGTCATACCAAACAATAACGGGTAAAAAAGCTGGGATAAAATCAGCTAGCTAATTAGATCATGACAGTGCTGTTTTCAAAATAAAGACAAAATAATCTAATAAAAAAATGATGAATTAAAATAATAAAATAAATTTAAAAAGTCTACTGGCAATAAGAAAGTGTTATAATCTAAAAATAAATAATGTTGTTGATGACAGACTTGGATCATTTAGATACTAAAAGTAGTTCAAAATAAAAACTGAAATTTTTAAAACATAAATATGTAAGTATTCAGCAGAAATATTTTTGTAAACGTTATAAATTAATATTAAAACTAATCTAAAATATGCGCTTTTTCATGATGAAATAATGCATTTTTCCCGCATTCTAACCTTATAATCGGAACTTTGTTCCCTATTTTTTATTATTATGAGTAAAAATCCAACATCTATAAATCGCACTGGTGAAGATAGGGCACCAGTGTACTAATATATCATTACTTTCAAATTTTCATAACAGCGCAAAATGATAATTTTTGCATTTGGTGCATATGAAAGCGTTTTTAAGCACATGAAGGTTCCTTATGAAGAACGAAAAAGAAACATTTTATGGCTTTTTAGAAATTCTAATTCCTTGAGAAAAAATTATGAACAAAAAAACGGTTGACACGGCTTCACCACCGACAGCAAAATCCTTCAAGCTTTTTGACCTAAAATCATTTATTTTCTTGCAGATTCATCTCCTCTAAGACTACCAAAGAACCTGAAAAATGCACACAGCAAGTTTCGGCAGAGCTCCGGAAAAGATGTATAACCAAGAATATAAATAACTATTAAAAATAATCATGGTGTGTGAATAAACACTTAATTGTTATACGTTCGACAAATTTATCAAAGCTGAAGAAATAAAAAATATGCGGTTGATAATGATAGTAATAATCATAACACTGAAATCATAAATAGAGTTTTTTATTATTAATATTTTTTAATTATTGACAAGGTAAGTGATTTAATTGAATTGGTTTTACAGACGTTTTGTAAAAAATTGGCATGTAAGCTCAAAGCACGCTTAGATATTCATTTTTTTTTTCTTTTTAACACATTAATTTGGAAACCAAGTCTTTCACTTAAAGTATATACCACAACCATAAATATAATAATTCTGTTGAACAATTTCAACAGTCGCAGTAAGATTGCATTTATACGATTTATAGAATGTAAAGCAGTTTGATTTGAAACGTCCACTTTACTTTGAGTGAATATTTTATCTATAATTTAAAATAAACAAACCGTAGAAATTATGATTTCAATTGCTTTAGATTTTTAAAATTATTTAAGAGAATTGCAAAAAAATTCTAAAATCACTAGATTTTATGAAAATTTCCCATGTGAATTAATTTTATCTTGAAAATGATTAAGATAAATATCTGATGTAACAAGCTCTTAAAATTAAGATATATTCGATAACATGCGGTATAATTCATCATAAGTTATTACGTAAACCAATTTAAAAATATTTCAGTTATTAAAGAACTTTCTCGCCATATTCAAAAACTTTTTTTTAGTTGCATAGATTTTCAGGATAGTAAAAATTAATAAATAACTAATTATAAAATTCTCTGCCCCTGCTTTCAAAAATTACTGTTTCTTAAACTTTTGAATTGTATTCAAGAATTTTTTAAACATGGAGCACAATGAAAGAATTTATTTTTGTAACCTAAGCGTACATGTTCGAGCAAAGCAAATCGAAAAAGTACCCATTGCCGAATCTAACCTCTGTCCTTGAAACACAGATTACAAGAAATAAAGTTAAAACTTCAAGAGGACGTAAAAAATTTTTCATGTTTTATTCACAAATTTAAACGACTATAGTAAGATAGCTCACTTTGCAAAGATTTTTTAGAGCCTTGGAATTGAATTTCGTCTAATATTTTCATCGAGCTCGTTAAAACTATGGTGTTGTGGTTGAGATATTTATATTGAATAATTTCATTAAGTTTGATAACCTTATTAAATATGATCAACAAGGAAATAAGCAAAAAGTAATATTCGAAAATAAGATATCAAGTTGATTAACCAAATCAAACAGAAGTTGGGATTGATTTGTTGAACTTTATTTTTATCATGAATTAATCTCTGTCGACGAACTGAAGGAAATGACGATAAATAAATATACAATGACGTTTAAATTAAATACGCTGACATAGTATAAGTAAATAAAAAGTTTTAAGATTATGATTTGTACGTTATTACTTCATTTTCTTGCAAGATATAAGATTGAGTGTAAAAGCTTATGTCCAGACACTACGATAAATCAAAATCTAATTTGATTTAATTTTTGATTAAAAATTTTCGAGTACCTCACACCATTGATAAAGACCATACAAAACTTATGAGTTTAAAAAAAAATAATACAAAATCAATTTGTAGTACAAACCACCTTAAATATTATTTTTTATTTATCAATTTTTTGTTTTGAATTCAATTATTTCCAATTAATAAAAAACCACTCAAAATAAGTCAATTAAAAAAACATTGCGAGATATTGATTTATTAGAGAATCTAGATAACTCCATCACCCAAAGCTGATATAAGTAGCAAGAGCGAGATTTGAAGTATATCGGATCGAGACAAGTGACAAGAGTGGTCAAAGCAAGGCTAAAGTCGCTTATCACTGCGCGACTGTATACCTGTAATCGAGCTCCAAGTTTATCTTGTAACGACAAATTGAAGGTAATTTTTCTAAATTTTTAAATTCAGTTTGGATGGTTCAAAAACTCTAACAAAGTATTAAACAGCTTTCAGGATATCGTAATTTCAAAGAATTTACTTAAATGATGCACTTGTCAAACCTTATGCGATGCAAATAAAGTTTCACATTTAATTAACAGTATTCAATAAACAAAAAACTTTCAACATCCTCTAATCTACATTTAATTATAAAATTGAACATTAAATAATTTAGATTTTAATAGGTTTGAAAAATTTTATAGGATTGAAATCATTACATTTTCAATTTTAAACTTGGTACTTTCATTGCATATCAACTCTTACAATATTTATCAACAACAACTATTTATATTTATCAAAATTGATATAATTTATTCCAAAAATATAAATATGTTATGAATTATTTTGAAGAGTTAACAAGAATAAACTAAAAAAAAATCAAAGAAAAAATTACAATTAAATAGTATATTACTTAACTAGGCAGTATGAATGGGAAACGTCTCAGATCGCATGAAATTGTCGTCCGAGGCGTAGCCGAGTGTGACAAACATGTGATCTGAGACCTTCCCATTCAGGTGCCTAGTTGAGTATGCTATTTTTCCGCACGACGGTTCCGGGAAGCGCTACTGACTGTAGCGGCAGCGGCAGGGAAGTAGCGCTTCCCGGCCGGAGTGCGGAAATAATACTTTCTTGCAATTTTATATCTTTGAAATTTTTTTTCAACATTTAGAGTGAGAACGGTATTTTTGAACGGATAGAGGTTATGACACACTTCCAAATAAACTTCGTCTTATAGAGAACTGATTCATAATACGAATATTATTATAATGTTTTTTGTTGCAGCATACCCGTTGCAAGACAAATATTGCTATTTATTTGTTTTACATCGATCAATTTTTTTTACAGAGTTTTTCTCAAAGAGCCATGTCATTCAAAATTTACATCTATTTTCTGAACTTGGTTCTATTTCTCGGTATCTCGGTCCATGGATACAATTTAAAGTCTCTCAATGTGGTAAATATAAGTTTGTACAATTAAAAAAAATAATAATAAAACAAATAAATATTTACTTGATATTAAAAAATATAAATTTTTTAATAGATTTTTAGACATGGAGATAGAACACCTATTGGAGCGTCAAACGGTGAATCTTACCCAAAAGATCCATACGTAAATGCAACATTTTATCCAGCTGGTTATGGAGCTTTGACCAATGTAAGATAATTAGTTTGCGGATCAATGGAAAAAGATTTCATTAAAAATACAAACGTTTTATAAATTTGCACTTGCAGGCAGGTAAACTTAGGGAGTACGAAATAGGTGAGTCTCTGCGTAAGCGTTACATCGACTTTCTAGGTTCGACATACCTCCCAAATGAAGTGTCAACACACAGCACCGACACCCAACGTACAAAAATGAGCGCTCTACTTGTGCTCGCTGGACTTTATCCACCTAAGGACAAACAAGTTTGGAATGAGGATCTGAACTGGCAACCAATTCCAGTTGTAAATCCACCAAACTTTTTGGACGCTAATTTCAAATCTTCTGCCTGTCCAGTGTGAGTGAATATAAACTATAGAGAATTTTTATAATAAACTCTAAAATAAAAAAATCATTAATTTTTTTTTCAGATATCGCGCTGAACTGAACCGAGTTAAACATTCTCCGGAATACTTAAAGGAACAATCACAGTTCGACAAACTCATGAAAGAGTTGGCATTTTTCACAGGAAAAACATATAACGATACTGAACAAGTTTTCTACTTGTATCACCTATTGACAGCTGAGCTAGCGTCAAAACTTGTTCTTCCTAGTTGGACGAAAAAATATTATCCGAATGGACCTATGCGCAATGCTACTTTATTTGAGTACCATGCAATGAGCTACAACAATATATTGAAAACATTTAATGGAGGTTTGTAATTATAAAATATGAATCGTCTATTAATGAAGTAGAACTTTGATAAAAGCATAAGTATTTTTTCCAGGTATGGCAATAAAAAAGGTATTGAATAACATGAACGAACACATAAACGAAAAATCAGAAAATAAAATGAAAATTCACTTGTATGGGGCACATGAAACAAATATAGCAGGAATTTTAGTAGCTCTGGATGTGTGGAAAAAATTTATACCAGAATATTCAAGTACCATCATTTTTGAATTACACGAGAAATACTCAAATTATTACATACGGGTAATTAATTTTTTTTTTTAATTAGCAAGTTTCGCAGTATGAAAAAAGGAAACGTAACGTAACGTTTACATTTTTCAGTTGGTTTATTACAAAGGAGTACCTCCAGAGTTCGAGGTCTTAGTAATACCAGGTTGCACCGAGTACTGCCAAATCGATCAATTCATAAAACTGAACTCTGATATTTTACCGGACAACGTTATGGAAACATGCTTCGGACCAGCTACAAATTCAAAATTAGTGCCAGAAAAAGAAAATCCTATTAAATGGATGTACAAACAATTTCAGGCTTGGTTTGATATGTGAGCTCAAGATAAAATATATGATGATGCTTCGTTAAAAATCACCTTTGCAAAAGTTTGTAACATCGTTATATATCATTGAATTTTTTATTTTTCAATAGTTAATTATGACAATCTGTGTTTAGTGAATTTAGGCTTTTTTTCTTCAGTTAACAGGCCAAAAAGTCAGTCAAATTAACACAAAAAGAAGTCTGTCTCACGGCTTCAAGTGACTTATACTTTATACTAGATACTGGTGAATTGAAATCAACTTTTCTTTTTGTTTTTACAAATTTTAAAAGTAATCTGACTATCACATTTAAAAGAAATTTGAAAATTTAGAGATTTAAAGCTTCCTAACAGAAGTCAAAGACTCCTGCAAAAGTAAGTTTTCAAGTTTTATAAAATTTCAGAGCTAATTTTTTAGAAAGTTATTCCATGTGTTCTTAAGATTGTAAAAACTACTTTCAGAATAAAAAAACTAATAATTTAAAATGTTGTATCCAATTAATTAATTTCTATCCACCTGTACATTATTACTGAGAAACTTGTTCAGAGTAAGTATGCTTTTGCACCAAGTATACCCTACTAGCGGATAGAGTATCAAGAGTAAGAATTTTTAGACTTTAAATTTAGTTAAAAAAATAAATTTCAGAATTTTTTTTTTTTTTAATTAAAAACTTACTTTCTTCTTTTATTAGAATATCTTGATTTGTAACTGGTAATTTTACAGATTTGATTTGATTCAACTGATGATTACCCTCATCATTACCTCGATTTTCAAGTAAAGAATCAAGTACACTCAAGTACGGTAACTTTTTAACTTGACTTCCACTTTTATCGAGAATATGGATGGCATTCACTTCATTCGTGGAAAAAATTTCACTCGCGTTTAGACCTACATAAAAAAAAAAAATATTTTGAATATTTTGGAAAATTGTTATTATATCTTTAAACTATTGAAAAAAGAACTATAGAATATCTTACGTGTTACATTGTCAACTTTATCACTGTATTCATCCACTTCATTTTTCAGAATCATTGGATCTGCTAGTACCGATAAAAGTGATATGTTTCCTGGGCAGAAAAAAGAAAAAGAATACAGTTAGCAAAGAGAAGTCATTTAAGAACACTAGCTGATTGAATTTTTGTTAAACTTACTATTTAAAATAAAAGTTAACAAAAGTTTTTAAATGTTTGTGTTAACAATAATGTCTGATTGTATTAGTAGGTTGCACAAACAATAACCTTAAAGCAAACTCGATATATAAGCCCTTAAGGGGAAATCAGGCGAGTTTCCCACCGTACTTTATCAAAATTGAAGAAAAAAAAAAAAAATTGAGGATGTAAATTAAAAAAGGGCTCTGTAGCACCCTAGCGACACTAAAAATGTATCTTTTAAAAAAAAAAACCATCAAAATCGGTTGAAAATTGGCTGAGAAATCTGCCGAACGGTTATTTTTATGAAGTATGGAATATAATTTCTATGAAGAATGGAATATAATTACCGTTCAGCAGATTTCTCAGCCAATTCTCAACCAATTTTGATAATTTTTTTTTTAAAAGGTACATTTCGAGTGTCGCTAGGGTGCTACAGAGCCCTTTTTTTTATTTACCTCCTCAATTTTTTTTTTTCAATTTTGATTAAGAACAGTGGGAAACTCGTCTGACTTCCCCTTAAGAGTTTTTTGAGTTTTTAAAACGAAAAAAAATAAAATTACCGGAAAGCTGATAAAAAATTTCATGCACTTTTTTGAAAATTACTGTTAAATTGAAATTTTTTCGACATTCCATAAAACAAATGATTTTATCAAGATAAATACATGGTACTGTACATGTGTCTTATTGATGTGAAGATTTGACTACTCTATATAATAAATTTTCAACATTGATTTGTTTATTGATTAATTATTGACTCTTCATGCATCAGAGAATAAACAAATAAATTATTTATGTTTTTGCAAATACTTAACTAGGCAGCTGGAATGGGAAGGCCAAGTTGAGTATACTATTTTTCCGCACCTTTCCGTACTCCGGCCGGGAAGCGCTACTTTCCTGCCGCTGCCGCTACAGTCAGTAGCGCTTCCCGGCGCCGTCGGGCGGAAAAATAGTAAGCTCAACTAAGCAGCTGAATGGGAAACTGATTTTCTGATTCAAACTAAATTAACTGACACGTAAAATGAAGTTTATTAACAGCTATTTTTAAACGAGCACTTTCCAATTAAGGGTGTGCCTATACACTAGATGCGTTTGATGCGTGCGTGTGGCGTGTGTGGCGCGTGCGAACGATGCGTTGACTGTGCAAGGTTATGTTTTCTATTAGATTTTCTCAAAACACATTTATTATTGTTCAAAAAGTAAGTAAATTTCATCCCTTGACACTTAAATAGTCATAGAAAGCTTTTTTCTTAGCAAATAAATATTAAACATAACCTCAATTGGTCAACGCACCGTCCGGAGGCGCCATACGCACGCATCAAACGCATCTAGTGTAGGCACACCCTAAAAAAGGTTCCATATTTTTGAAAAGAAACAAAAATTTTTTATCAATCTTGATACAAAATTAATAAAGAATCAACAATTACTGAATAAAACTAGCATCTATAAACATTTTTGCTCGCATTTTTGGTTCAACTTTTCTTTTACTATTGTAATATTTTGCATATAATTTGCCGTGTGGTGCCGATCCAGATTGGTCTTGTAATTTATTTTGACGAGGAAAAAAGTACCACGGAATTTTTTCATCTTTAAACACCTGAACAATTTCACGAGCAGCTTGCTCAAAGATATAAGTATGAATTCTGAAAAAATAATAATTTAAAATTAATATAATAGAGGATGTACAATAATAAAACTGTATTGAAAATAACAACTTAGTCAAAAACACGTACTTTGAATGAATGTAATGACATTTAAAAAGGAAATTTACAACTATGGCTACTAAAACTCGGCGATCTTTTTTGCTGAATTCGTCTGAGTGTTTCAATAACTCCCTGCTTTCAAACGATTCATTAAATAAATTTACCAATTGATTTTTTCAATTTTTTTTATGTATAAGATTAACTCAAATTTTTGAACACAAAGCGCTGAATTGACGCGGTTGTAAATTTCGAGGTGAATCAACCCTTTTTTCTACATCTTATTCTAGAAGAATCAAGGTTGTTAAGTTGTTCATTTAATCTTTCTGTGACATCGTAATTTTCGAGATTCACGCTTTCGGTTTTTTATCTTGTCAAATGTCTCTGATGTAAAATATACCTCCCGCACCTAAAAGTAATTTTAATTACTGCTGATCGAATTATATTTAGATTTGAAGTTCAGTGACTGATTTTCGATTAAAGTTAAAATTAATGCAAAAACTAAAGAAAAAAAACTCTTAGCTGATACTTGCACAAAAGATCTATACTTCCATGCGATTAAGTACCTGAAAAAATTGTACTCAAATAGTAGGCTATGAAAATCATTTGCTATGAAAAAGCTTTATAAATAAACGCATTTGTATTGTATTACACCGTTACAATTTTCCCTAGGTATATGATACCTAGAAATAACTTCTGGCGCACTTGGCCGACTTCTCCTGGAACTTTTCCTTGTAACCGGTGCTCGGGGTCTAGAAAAAGGTACCAGGTGCCCTGAGTTCTTGTTCTCAAACAGTAACTTATAGTCAATATTGAATTTTACATGTTTTCAACCAATAGTTTAACTGGTACCATTAGGTGTTCGCAACCAGTAGGTGAAGAGGTACCAAAATTTTATGTTATGTTCTTAAGTAAATGGTACATCACATTTAATTCAAGCAGCTATGATTTGATAAATCAGATAAAGACAAATATTAAAAAAAATTTTTTTAACACAGAAGTAAAGTGAAGAAACAAAAAATTAAATTATTAGGACTAAAAGTCCAGAAAAAAAGTGTTGCTTCTCAACTATAGGGTTAGAAAAATGCATGGGGTTTACAGGATTTCTGTAAAAAAGTCATGAAGAATCAGAAATCAACACTTCTGAACTAATTTTTTTATTCATGATTTGAAAAAGTTTAGTTAAGTGTACAGCAGTAAGGTGGTTGTCCCTATAAAGAATCGAGTCCTTTTTTAGGATCAGCTATGTATATAAGATTAGTATAACAATATATTTGCCTCTCCTGTACAGGTTGTACAGAGTAGTCCCAAATAGGGATGTGATTCTAATTAGGGACCACCACCTTACAGACTAATTTTTTGGAAGTAAAAAACTGCCAAACTTTTCACTACAGATATGATGTACTGCAAGAAATCTAAATTGGATTTTTTATACATTTAAAAGACAAAAGTTGAAAAATAAGTGTTTATTCGAGTCTTTACTCTTTTCAAAAGAAAAAAAATAAATAAATAAATAATAATTAAAAAAAAAAAAAAAAAAAAAAAACTGAGTAATTGGTAGATTAATCAATAGATGTAAATAATATTACTGTTTTTCTTATAAAAGGAAGAAAACGAGAATGACAAAAAAAAAAAAAAAAAAAAAAGAGGTCATTTATTTTATTATAAAATTGCTGATGGAACTGGAATCTGAATACGGATGCTTACTAATTTTTGTTGGATCAAATTTATTTATTATAAATTAAATGAGATTTGTGTAAATGAATACAAAATGCATTTTTTGATAAATATGCTTATTGGATAGTCACTTCAACAGTCATTGTTGCTGTTTGACAAAAAAATAAACTATTGCAGTTTACAAATATAACTCAAAAGTTTGAGTAAATGGATAATCCGGTATTCATAAATATATGTAAACAGTTACTCAGTATGTATTGACATTTAGCCATAGTCTCAGAAAATATAAACTTTTTTATTCTAAACTGAAAATTTTCAAGAAAATACTTGCAAGCACTTTGGGCTTATTATGAAATTTTTTGCTACAAAAAAGTCTAAGTAATTACATAAAATTTATCATTCACAGAATCAGTAAGAAGATATTGGTACATACAAAATAAATGAATAAAATAATTATTCTTTAGATATTATAGAAAAATAATGAAGAAAAAATTCAAGAAACTGTAAATCTTACAATATTAACTTAAGTAGGTAACTTAACTTTAAAAAATTTTCAGTACAGGTTCAAGTGTAATCATAATTTATTCATATTACAAATTGCAACCATGTATAAATACTTATATTTTTTTATATCACTCATGGCTTAAGAGTTGTTTATTTGGGACTTTTTCAAAACATTTTATAACTTAAAAAAAAGAACTCATTATTGACGCAAATGCGTTAAAGTTTATATTAATTGTATTTTAAAAGACTTTATACAGTTTCGAAAGTGTAAAAAAAAATCAAGTTTAATTTAAAAAATACCGAATACGTAATTTTTCGTTTCTAAGATTATTAAAAAAAAATAAATTAAAGTAATAATCTCTTAATTTGAATATTAATAAACGGACGAAACAAGATATAAAGACTTACTTGTTAAGATGTAAAATTACCGAAAGGAAGATTGGATACATTCTCATTACAAAATCAGCTGTTAAACCCTTAAACCCACATTGAGCACTTAGCAGTAGGGTGAGTATGGATACACAGAAAACAGCTGAGAGTCAATCACACGAACACGCAAACAAACGAAACCTCACTTCAGGATAAAAACTAACAAGATCCCACAGAGGGGGATGTACACACTACACAAACGTTCGCACTTAACCTATTTTATGGTGACTTGAGACTCCAAAAAAAAAAAAAAAAACATCCACGGCCTCGACACATTTGACAATAAAGAATAATATGAACGCACTCAGGTTGTACGACCACCATCGAGCACGCGAATTTTTACAAAGCGTCATTAGACTTCTCGAGTGATGGCGAATTACGGTAAGCTAAGGCGGGTGCAACAGTTGAGAAGCCAGCCGGCATTTGTTTGCCCTAAGCCCTTTCCTTTCGAACTGCGAACCTTTGATAATGCACCGCTGCTGGCACGTACCTACCTAAGTACGGCCTACAGACCCCTCATCCCCACCACCGAATACGCCGCGCCGAGTCAACTAAACTTTAACCCCCCAATTCCGAAGCACGTTGCGCACAAGGAGTCACCTTGACTCACCTTGAAAGTTTTGGAACCGCGCGAAAATTTTCCAAATTTCAAATGATTTGAATTATTTTTATTAAAATAAAGTAAAAAATTATTTTTAAAAATATTTAATTTTTGTATATACATGAAGTTTGAAAAAAATGCCATTAAAAATAAATTTTTTCTTAAGTAAGTAGCCCTTGAGTAGCCAATTTTAAAAATAAAGGTCAAATTCGTGATCAGCAACCCCAAAAACTTCCATATACGAAGTTAAAAAAAATGCAACTGAAAATAAATTTTTACCTTAATTAAGCAGTTCTTACATAGGCCAAATCAAAAAATAAAGGTGAATTTCGTAATCCGAAACTCCAAAAACCCCTAACTACTCCATTTCTAATTAATCATAGACGTCAAAGTCTGAAAAGAACCTGAGAAAAAGTAAATTTCAACCTTAAATAAGTAGACTTTTTTTGGTCAAATTTAAAAACGAATGTTGGATTCGTGATCACCAGCCCCAAAAAACCCCGAGTACCAAATTTCTAATTGATTTGAGACATCTAAGTCACTTTTTTTTGAAAAAGGAGTCAACAACGAAAATAAACTATCTTAATAAAATATGTAAGATGTAAACCATATTTATTTCAGGTTATATGGCAGAATTTGGGGCCTGTTTTCCCATGTCTAATATTTTTATCTTTATATTCGTACCCGAAAACATTATTAATTGATCAAATATTGCTTCTATTTTAATTAAATACCCTCAAAAATAATTTTTATCTCTTATTTTAATAAAAATAATTTTATATCAAATCTTTTGAAATAAGAAAAAATTTTCGCCCGGTTCGAAAACTTTCAGGTTAGTCAAGGTGACTCATGTAATTTCACTCTTACATAGCTGAATTGCGTTGAAATTTTCCACGCTGTCAGTGGCCGCAGGCCGCTATGCCTGCTGGTGGGGTGGTGCGCAAGCTTCAGCGCAATCTAGCACCTTGCGCAGCGCGTCTGCTTGTACTCTATTTCTTTTATTCCCTTTATAAAAGAGAGATATCGCCATTTTGGTGAGATTTTCAATGTAAGATTTTATTCGTGAGCTGATTGGTGGAGCAGTTTTTAAAATATTCTAAAAGTGCCTTTTGAGGTTACAATCATTGTTTTTTTCCTATGCGCGCTTGCAGCGCGCTGAGTGGTACTAGTACATCCTTGATCGCATATATTCTACGTACTTTTAACTCTTATTATTGTTTACTATTGTACAGCGTCACGATATATTTAGTGTTTTCATATTTTATCTGCAATTTTAGATAATTAACATTCTTGTTTCTTTGTTACAGCTTCTTGAGTTTTTAAAATTTTCGCGTTTCTTTGCTATTAGAAATATTAAATTTCTAAAAATCCCTAAATTTTTATTTAAATTTTCATTCTTCACTAGTGGATGATTCTGCGATCGGCGTGCTTTTTGAAATTGTGAATTCTCATGTGATAGGTTCTCTTGCAAGTGTATTCGCAGAACTGACACCTTAATATGCGAGGATTCCCACACAATTGTCGGTAATGAGTTTTCATGGTATTATTATTTTTGTAAACTTTACCGCACTTAGGACATTCGTTGCCATTTGTTCTTAATGGGTCTGAAATGAAAAATTTTTAATGAATTTTATTTTATTGACAATTAAAAACTTTTTTTTTTACTTGCCGAAGGGTATGGTCTTGCGTCGGCTGTCAATTGAATAAAACTTGTCATGACTCGTGATAATACCGTGAGATTCATATGGCTTTATGTAAGCTCCTAAAACAAATTTAAGATCGTTAGAGTTGATTTCAATTCAAAACTATTGACTGAACTTATAAATTTATTTATTTAATTTTATTATTAATTTTTTTATTCCATTAAACTAAACATTAAAAAAAAAATAGCAAAAATTGAGAATAAGTCACAAATAAAATTTTATAAAAACAAATTAAATAAAACAATTCGAATTTGTAGGGTTTTTGAAAAAAAAAAAATGTAAAGTACCCCTGAACAGACTGACAAAACAAGTCAGCCTCTTCAGAAACGTCAGGTTAATTTACTTCAGAAACAAAATGCCTTCAAGTGATTCATTTAATGGTCAATTATTTATTTACACTTGTTTGTCAATAAATAAATAAAACATGAAACATTTACGCTTTATATTTACAGTATTTTACAGATTTACATATTTTTTCGATAATTCTTTTTCGCTGTATCCTAGAGTGCGGTAACTCTTTTAACGGCGGTATACATTAATAGCAAATACCCGAGTATTCGGCAAAGATCCTTACACGCAGGTTTTATTTTTCAAAAGTTAAACTTAGCTGATAATCATACCTGGTAAAAAAACTAAAAAAATTCAAACTATATTTTTAATTTAATTAGCCTCCTGCGCTTGTTAAATTAATTTTTTTACAAAAAAAAATTGTATAAAAACTTGAACAGATTTTTTTGGAGAATGTCGGACTGCGCTTTGGTACGAGCTCGTTGTCTTCAAATCGCTTTGATGGAGATGTTGCAACAGTGCAGTAATCAATAATTAAAAATCAAAAAAAAGGTTGTGAACTTATTATTCAGAATAATCAAGTAAATAATTAAAACCACATAAACAAATATGCGTTTATCCATGAGTTATTAGAAAAAGTTATTTTAAAACATGAAAATTTCCTATGAACATAATTATTTTATTCTATTTTTAATCTCCAAATGTGTGCCTCGCTTTTTTGTGCCTCGTGAGGTCTATTTTTTTAAGAGTTTTGTAGTCACACATATCACAGAAGAATTTTGGCTCTTTGTTACACTGTTGGCTCAAATGCACTCTCAGAGATTCAAACGTTTTAAAAAGTTTTGTACACTTTCCACATCCATACTTTAGAACTGTTTTACATTGAAGACATGTGCGTATTTTACTTGTACAATTTATTTTAGTTTCATTACATTTACTACAGTAAGACAGCTTAAATTGTGAGTCTGAAACAAAAAAAAAAGTACTCGATGCCTAAATTTTTGTCAATAAGTTTTTCTGTATACAAAAAAAAAAAAAAGAGTGTACTCACTTGTCTTTTTTGAACGAAATCCAACACTAGGATGACTTACAGCAAGAGGAATTACTGATTCCGTTATATATTCAACGTTATCAGCCTCACTTTCATGAACATTTTGAAAGTCAAATTCTAAAAAATTAAAAGAAAAATTATTGTAGAATTTGTTATTTTGGTCTCTCATAGCCAAAAAATAAATAAATAAAATAAAATAAAGAAAAAACAAAAACTCGAGACTCACCAGTTTCTAAAGGATCTTTTATTTCAAATTGAAACATTGACTGTTCAGCAAATGTAGACTGGTAATCTGAAAAATTATAAAAATTCAGCAGTTATAGCTTTTTATTAATATCATCGATATAATTTACTGTTGTACTAAAAAAAAAAAAAAAAAAAAAAAAAAAAAAAAAAAAAAATTAATTCATTTAGGGACCGTCCATAAACTACGTTCCCTATTCGGGAAAAGGGCGGAGGATTTTAAGAAAAGCCAAGCTACGATTGGCATTTGGCAGCAACTTTTTTTTATAGAAGAAACTTTAAAATTTTTAAGTAGCGCCAATCATTCTCTTACTACGGCAACTGGTGTTGGCCCGCGCATGACGTCTTATGCCAGTATTTACAGAAGATACTGTACTCTTATTTGCGTAGTTTCAAAAATTAGTTATTTTGATTTCTAATTTCATGTTTAATTTTAAAAATACAAAGTTTCTAATAGTTATTAACAAATTTTAATGTTTATTCAGAGATAAGATTAATAAAAACAAATTACAATGAATTTACAAATTTTTTTTTTATTTTTGTAACCAAAAATTCTGAAAAAAGCTATGTTTCAGTAGGGCAGGGGGGATGATCAGTAAATGTTCACTTAGCAACGAGAAGAGAGGATGGTCAAAAAATCCACAAAAAAGGCAACTTAGTTTATGGACGGCCCCTTAGGTTTGAATTGCTAAGGAGCAGAGGTAGAATGTCGAAGTCTCCTAGAACTATTTTTAAAAATTATATTTGATCTTAAATATAAATCTATAACTGAATTTACAATATCTAGTCGCATATACAATGCAAAATCAACATGGTTTTATTAACTTGAGGAAAATTTGAATAAACAATTGATCTTGAATTTTACTCATAACCGTTACATTTACACTGTGCAGTATAAAACAACTATAGCATTTTATTAAAAAAATAATAATAATAAATATAATTTTGTGGAATAAATTATTTGATATTTTTTTTACTCTCATATACATTTATTATGAATCACTAGTACATAAGTGTGACAATCAATAAGTCGGTCAGTTTCAGATTCAAAATTGTGAAAAAAAAGAAGAAAAAAAAAAAAAAAAATCAAACATAAGTTTTTCGTTAAAAAAAAAAATTACTACCTGTTAGTAGGATGCGTGCAGAAGTTAAAAATGCTACTGCTGCGATCAATTTTGTCAACATTAAAAATAAACAATAAACTTATCGATGTTTCTAGTTATTTTTGGATAAAAATGCCTTTTACTTATGTTTTGAGCTTTAAAAAATCTTTTAAATCTCTTTTTTAATTCTATTGATTCTTTTTTAACTTATTGATGAATAATACTTCTGATGAATAAAAGTAAAAATATAATCATTTTAGTTTGAATATTGAAAGTTTGCTACCGATCAGCTGTATGTATGTATACATACAGCTGATATGATTGTATACATATGATTGTACGATGAAGTGAATCACCCCCTAATATATATATTTGAAGGGTATCCCACTCGCTTCGCTCGTCAACCCCCAATTTTTGGTTAAAGAGTTTTTGATGAAAAAATTGTTTGCAGGAAAAGTAATTAATAGTATTAAAATTAAATAATCTTAAAATTTTTTTCAATATTGGATTTTATTTTATTTTTTGGTGTTTTCATTTTTTTTATACAAATTTTACATTTGTTAAAATTGTTGTACCTTGATAAAAATAAACAGTAACTATAATGACTATTCACTTTTCGATTGTTACCAAATATCGCTTAACAGGAGATCAATAGTCTTTGTTTATACTTACAAATACATAAATCAGGATAATTTCAAACCAATGGAAAAATCACCGTAACATTGAATTATCAGTAGTACAACACGGAAAAAATAAAATCCTTGCAGCGTAGCTGAATTCAGCGATATGACGATGCGAACAGTTAACGACGCTCCAACGCAGACTTTTCATCGTGGCGAGGCAAAGTCTGCGTTGGAGCGACGCAAAGTTAGCTATAGCGTGCCTTCCTTACCAACAGCTGTAGCAGAGCTCGACTCACGCTTGACGCTTGTTTACTTGTGTACTTACTCTCTGCTATCGCGGGTTTACGGCAGCATAACTATAAAAAAATGTGTTTATTGATAGTTGTAATTAATTTAAGTATTTTTTATATCAGTGCATAATTGTTTAAGTTAACAATCATATTCCGCCACTGTCGGTAAGGAAGGCACGCTATAGCTAACTTTGCGTCGCTCCAACGCAGACTTTGCCTCGCCACGATGAAAAGTCTGCGTTGGAGCGTCGATAACTGTTCGCATCGTCATATCGCTGAATTCAGCTACGCTGCAAGGATTTTATTTTTTCCGTGAAGTTTACTGACAATACAATTTTTTTTGCTCCGCATTACCGTGTCGTGTATTAATTAGGTATTTTCAACTATGACGTCATTTTCACTGGAGCCTATGCAATCGGCTCGTGGTGACGTATCACTGGAGCCTATGCAAACTGCTCTTGTGACGTCATAGTTGAAAATACCTAATAGTATTTTGAGAGAAGAAATCCAGGAATTGTAAGTCTTTTTAGGGCGATTAGTAAAGGATACAGGGACGTAAGGGTAAAAGTGTTAAATGCTGGGTTTGGAATGTCAGTTTTATTTGATATATTATATTTTATATTATTGTATAATTTAGATATGCGGGTGAATAAACAAGGTTAAAAAAATAATAATAATAATTTTTAAACCATTCCGAGCCGAGAAAATTGTAAATAAATAAATCTGTTCTGGGTTAAATGGTATCAGGATCCATCTTGACAGGAAGATTCCGATCCTTATGTCGAAGTATGTGTCTTTCCATGTGACTTTTTCTCTTACTACGGTGCGAACAAAAATTGCACTTGAACCGTGGTAATACGCCCGCACACTCGTATTTGACGTGTCGAGTTAAATTGTCCTGACGACTATACGATTTACCGCACCGCGAACACATCTTTTTAGGGCTATAGTTGTGGTAGTCTACCGGCATGTTAGCTTGCAAAGCACTGAGATTTTTAACCTGTAGCTGAATTTTAAAGTTATCTGAAAATAAGTTAAGCGAGTATTAGAGGGTTAATCAGCACTTTAGGAATGTATTAGTTAGCTCGGGATAGAAGATGTGCGCTTGATGGTGCTTTTAATAGTAATGTGGTGATGCTTTTTTCAACAAGAATGGTTGAAGTGCTGCCAGTAAACCCCATCGATTCATCCATTTTGAGTTAATATTGATGAATTTTGATGATTTTTAGTCACTTTTCTGAAATTTATGATCAAGACGTTTACATCACATTTATGAACATTTTATCACTGTGTTTATCAGTTATAATAATTTTTTCACTAGGTGTTGATAAGTTTGATCAATATTATGAATTATTCAATTAACAAACAAATTTTATTGTCGCTAATAGATATTATTTTATTTTAAATATTTTACATTTCTACGTACATTCCATTCACATTACATTTACATTTATTATGTACTAAAATATATAAAAATATATAATTATTTGGAGCACCTGGTAAATTTTTTTAATTTTTTTTACATTGATATTTGATACGAATGGAAGTAATCCGAAGTTGACAACAACTGGTATTTTAATCATGTAATCATTGATTAAAATCAGTAATACTTTAATTAATGTTTTTACTTTTTTATATTTATGTAGAAAAAATACTTCCTCTTCCAATAGTTGAAGCCCTATAAATAGCCGAAAAATGCAAAAATCCCAGTTATTGTCACTGGAGTAATTTTTCTCAATAAAAATTATATTGTAAACAATTGTAAGTTTGCCTTTATAATTCATGATCAAATTTTTATAGATCCTTACAATGAAAAATGCAATTTATAGCGAATACATGAAACAATTAATGTATTTTGAAATGTTCTAACTCTCCAGTTGGTTTGATGGCTATAAAAATCATAATTAATAATTTATATAAGCTAATATAAGTCTTTTTGGTACGGGAGTTGAATTTTTCAACTTTTTTTATCACCGGTGGAAACTTTTTAGATTTACAATCGTTTATGAATAATTTAGTTATCAGTAATACTTTTCCCGACGTCGCCCGTCTGAGTTTCCTCCGGGTGAATTATCATTATACTTAAACTCTTCACCAGGGTGCTTGCCTAAAAAATGTTTTTTAACATCCCCTTTTCGTTTACTAAAATAGCTGCACCGGCCGCATCCGAACCTGGGACGCATACCGCATTCAAATTTGACGTGACGCGTCAAATTACCCCACTGACGATAGCTTTTTCCACAGCCAACGCAAACGTTGTCGTACTTTGGACCGTCATTATCCATCGAGCTTTCACTTTGTGTCAAATTTTTAATAAAATCTGTAATTAATAAAAATAATAATAAATTCAGACGCATTTTTTATGAAAAATTGCGTTTATCATTAGAATTAAAATCAAACAAGTAGACTAAAGAATTATTCATTTTGGGATAACCATAAGCAAATCAAACTGAACTTTGTCATAGCATAATTACATAATTTATTGAAAAATTTATTCCAAAACCTATAATAAACTGGTCGAATCAACGGTATACATAAAAAATTTTCCCTGATGCTTGGAGTCGCAATGTCTTTTGATTGTGTTCCGTCGAGCGCTGCGGTATTCGCAGTATCCACAGCCGTATCTAGTACGTTTACCACACTCAAATTTAATGTGACGATTTAAATTACTCAACTGTCGATAAGATTTGCCACAGTAATTGCAGAGGTTAACACTGCCATAAGTTACCATCGATTGGTTTTGGACTTCTGGTCTAGAATAATTTTTAAATCCTGAAATGATAAAAATCCGAATTAGTATAGAATAAAAAACTATAAATTATGAAGTATTTAATAACTTAGGCTACAGATTACTCTTGCAGCTAGTAAAGTTCAAAATTAAAGGATGCGCAAGAGTTGAATATTGGAGATATTTTTGTTAATTCAATCAAAAATAGCAGTTAAAAATTTATTTTTATTTAACGATTTGATACGATTTCTTTAATTTTCACTATAAATTTGCATTGTAAAAAAATTGAATAATGAATACAAAATTTAACCGGTGTAGGGAAAAAAGGTTTTTAACAACAGTTCAGAAAAAGTAATTGATAAGCTTGATTTCTTGAAAATTCTTCTTTAAAACTCATTTTTAACGATTTCGCCTCTAAAAAATTAATTTTTAGCCTAATTTTCCTCTTCAGGCCACGGAAACCAATATGGACCCCACCTGTATTTGAAATATATATTTCGATACGATATTTAAAATGGTTTGAAAATTATTTAGGGCTCAAATCTATAGAAAATTAAATCTGAGAAACTACTTCTGAGTATTATAAGCTTAACCTATAAAACTAACTTTAGACTATTTTTTAAATTCAATTTGATCAAAATAATTCAAAACTAGCCTCTGTACCTGGCTGTAAACTCGTATAAGTTTTATTTTTCAAAGGTTTTAAATAAAATACTTGCTTAAATTTTATTAAATTCATTAAAAAGAATAGAAACGTCGAGTAAAAGCATAAAAAAGGTGGAGGATCCATATTAGGTACACGATTTTTTCTAATACTCAAAAGACTGCATTGTGAAAGATCTTTCACTAGCTATACAGATTTGTATCTATACTGAATCAATTTATCGGAATCAGATATGTAGGTCTCATTTTAAAATTTTTGGATCAAGCTTTAAAATGAGATCTTAAGCTTTAATAGTAAACTACATACCTAGGCCAGTAAAGTGAGAAATGTCTCAGTTCACATATAATTGTCAGCTAAAGCGAAGCCAAGGTTTATAAACATGTGATCTCAGTCTTTCTTACTTACTGGCCGAGGTGTATATGGTCAAAAGTCAAAAAGTCGGCCACGTTTGTAAAGTCATGTCCTGTAATTCCGCACAAAAAAAAGGTACTTAAAAATGAGATATCATTACAAAAATTTGACAGCATTTATTTTTCAATGTGATCAGAAAGCTATCAAATTTTTGTATGGTAATGATATCTCATTTTTAAGTACCTTTTTTCCGTGCGGAATTACAGGACATGACTTTACAAACCTGGCCGACTTTTTGACTTTTGACCATATACTATTTTTTAGTTCAACGAAACCATAATGCGGCAATTTCATTTTAGGGTCACGGCCCAAAAATGTTGTTTTCTATCCAGATAACAAAAAAAAAATATTGTTTTTGTGAACCACAATAACAATTATTACTTAGAGTGTCCATATTAGGTACAAATGCTTAAATTTATTATAGTGTAGTCAAGATATCATCATAAACGTGTGTATTAATCATAGTAATCATGAGACAAACTTAAATACATTGAAAAAATCTATACCGCTAAAATATAAAAATTACGTACTTTTGTGATTAACAATGTAAGACACTAACTATCATAATCACAGCATGGTTCTTTGAATTAGAAAGAATTTTTTTTTATCATTTTAATAAACTTTCCTCTACCTAGTCATTTACATTGCTTACAAATTAATATGGTTTATTTTAAAAATGACGCACAGTGATCCTAAATAAAATAAACGGCTTAGTCCGCAACATTCACTAAGGAGTTATTTTGAAAATCAAGATTTTTTCTTACAAAAAAAAAAAAAAAAAAAAAGAATTTTTACATGTATGTGACCAAAATTAATACTTGCAGTTTTTAGTTCTACCTTTTATGGATAGTTTATGTAATGATTAATACCATTTTGAGTAATGTAATCGAGAGGAAAAAATTTTTGAAAAAAAGATTTTGATAAATTACAAATAAATGCGCATTTTTGTATTGGTGGTCGTATTCAAATTTCTCTTTACTTATTAAAAGCACATTACCAAGACCAATTTCTTAGTGAAATCACTGTAGTCTACTTAAAGTCAATTATTCATAATCGGAATGATTTGAGGTACCAACAAATCGAAACTTAATTAACTTAATTTACAGATAAGAAAAGCCAGAATAATGTTTTAAAATGATCCAATTAAAAAAATTCTAATAAAATATTAGTCGTTATTTTGTAATTTACGAATCTAAAACATTATCAAGAAGATCAAATTTAAAATCGCAATTCGGATGAATACGAAACACATGTTTGCGAAGATCATCTTTACGTCGAGACATGTAGCTGCAATAGGTGCAACCAAACCTAGGCGGCTTACCACCGCACTCAAATCTTGTATGCCTGTTGAGGTTACGCATTGACGAATATTTTTTTCCGCAGTGACAAGTAAATTCCATTTGTTCAAGGCTATTGACGTCAACAAAGTTCGCTGGAGGCTCGTTTTGCAAGATTTTGCTGACATCAACCTCGTTAAAACCTGGTAGACATAGAAGATTTGAATCTGTCTCTGAAACTAAAAAAAGAAAAATTATAGAATTAAAAATTTTCAGTTGCAAATTTTATTTTGAATCAATACTTTTTTCCAAAATAAAAGTCAATAAAAGCAAAAATTAAAAATTTTGTATAGTTCTTCAGACTTTAATGACATATTATTGTTAAGAAGAATAATTCAATTTTATCTTTAAATATTAATTGGGATGAAAAAAAATTTAAACCATGCAAAACATATTTATATATATATATATATATATATTATGCTACAGGTGCAGTATCTTCACCGAGGTGACTTGGGGCACCGAGGGCAAAGCTTCGCTTTATGTGAGTCAAGGAACCCTGGTGACGAGCTACACCTGTAGCATACGATATTTTATCACACAATAACTGAAAAGTAGATCGAAGATCTGATTTTGAAGTTAGCGTGCGATAATTCTATAATTCTATGTTTGATCTAATTTTAGATAATTTAGTTATTAATGAAATCTAACTACGTTAAGGTGGCTGAGTTGGTACGAAAGAGTACTATACACTCGAGTGAATAAGACTGAGAGTGGCATGGAGCTCTTCGACTTTTTCTTCTAAAACACGGCATCTAAACGAAGTCTTTAGTGTTTGATAATTTTTTTTTTTCTGCATTAAACACGAATTTTGAACTCTTTTCGAAGTCGATCTAAATTAAGAACGTCCCACTGTTTACCTACACATTGTTTCATTTTTATGTATTTCAAAGCAAAAAATTATATCAATTTCTCAAAAGCCAATGAACCGAATTCAACGGGATGAACGGAAAAAGGTTCGTTCAAATGTTTTATGATGATTCCATAACGGATTTATTTGTAATATGATCGTTTCCCATAGACAAAAATTATGGATAAGAAATTGCAGTATAGAGTAACTTACGGACATTTTTTTAGTTTTTATCGAAACAGAAAAATTGTTCAAAGGATATTTCATAAGCCAATAAAATAAATTAAACAGGATGAAAAGATCGTTCTATTTCTAGCAAGTTCAGATTACATGGATAAAAATGACGTACAGAAAAATGTTTTTGAAACGCATTTTTGCTTATAACGTTCAAATGCAATATTATATCACACAACTAGGGAGAAAGTAAAGAACGTCTCAAAGCACATTTAATCTAGGGAGAGATCTTTCATTTCCTTCCGTGATGTGTTTACTATTTTTCATTGCAAATATCTCAAAAATTCAAACTTTTTCGTACCGTATCAGAAGCAAAAATTGCATTTTCGGGGCATGCGCTATGAAAGTCTTTTTTAAGGTAGTTCCCAAAAAAATTGAGTTTCTTAAAAAATCTCTAGAATTTTGCACAGAGGTAGATTTTTGAGTCCTGTACACGCTGGTATTTTTCTTAAACCCCCAAGCCACACTTAATTTTGAGATATTGGGCTCAGAAGTTTCAATTTTTTACATGGGATTCCTATGCTGAGCGCATGAATTCATATTTATTTTGAAGGTTATTCTCTCATTGCAAACTCAATTTTCTTAAAATATTTTTTAAAAACAGATTTTCTTGTAGGGCAAGATCTTAGAAATCGTATCGTACAAAGATAAACATAGCAAGCGATATTAACTTATGAGATATACAATCAAAAAGAATGAAAAATGCATGATTTTAGCATGATTTCGAGCAGCGGTGGCGACGGCGGCGCGTGGCGTTAGAGTGGGGGCAACGAGCGTCTATAACTATATTTTAGGTTAGCTATATATACGCTTCGTAACTACCTTAATATGCATTTAAATAAAATCAAACTATAGAAATAATTTGAAACTTAATTGCCCAATTGCTATTTTGGAAAAGTAATTATTGAATATCAATGATTAAAGTCTAAGTTTTATTGTACTATTTTTTAAAAATAATCCTTTCCAATTTATTAATTTCGCATAAATATTCAATTTCCTTTTAAAAAAGAAGAATTTTTTCGTTTTCTGTCCCAGCCATCCTAGGTTTATTTTTACTAAATATTTCTCTCATTAATTGGAATCCCTTTATAAAAGAGAGATATCGCCATTTTGGAGAGATTTTCAATGTAAGATTTTATTCGTGAGCTGATTGGTGTACACGGAAAGACGGTTGTTCCATAAAAATCGTTCCTTGCATCGAAAAATTAGTGCATGGCATCTAAAAATCAGTGCTTGGCACTGAAAGGTTAGTGACAGTCACTAATATTTTTTCTGATCTCTGACTTCTGAAGCACTATGGTGGCGTCTGCTAGTAATAGAAAAGTTGGCTCATTAAAGTTATTGATTCGATCTTTTTTTTTCGTAATTGTTGTCAATATTCCTTTTATTTAAGTTGAAAATTTATAAAAAAGCATTAAAAAAAAAAAAAAAAAAACAAGAAAATATTGTCTGGTTTGCAAAGAACTTCAAAAAAAAAACTTATAACCTCAACAAGGGTTAACTTCCTTACCGGCAGCGCTCATCGCATGAACCTCGAAAAATTTCGACATTGCATCCTAAAATCGGTGCACAGCATCAAAAAATCAGTGCTTGGCACTGAAAAGATTGTGAAGGTCACTAATATTCTTTGTGCTATCTGAAGCACGATTTTTATGGAACAACCGTCTTTCCGTGTAGAAGTTTTTAAAATATTCGAAAAGTGCCTTTTGAGGTTACAATCATTGTTTTTTTTCCCTATGCGCGCTTGCAGCGCGCTGAGTGGTACTAGTAATCCAAAAAGTAAATAATGTAAATTTATTGATGAGAAAAAGACTTTCAATTCATACTGTAATATTCGAGATCTGCCTTTTTTTTTCAAGTATCATTTAATTTAAAAATTGTATAAACGACCTTACTGTCGCTCTGAAATGACTCTTTATTAAATCTAAAGGTATAAAAATTATTTAAAAATAAAAAAATATTGAGCAACGATATATGTAAGGTAAATCACTCTCTTTTGGGACACTTTCGGACGGTATTTTTTGATGCACACCTTTAAAGTACCTCAGTTTATGGACCATTCAAATCCCATGCATAGACCTTTGGATACCTCAGTTAATGGACAACGTACTTTCAGTGGCCCATTAATTGAGGGTATCCAAAGCTCTATGCATGGGATTTGAATGGTCCATAAACTGGGGTACTTTGAATATGTGTGGGTCAATATATACGGCCCGACAGTGTCTCGGAAAAGCGTAGTTTACCTTAATTTACTTCATTAGATGCAGTAATTTAAAACTTTTGGACTAGTGGATAATCTTAGAATATTAAATTAGTATTAATTTTCTTAATTTTCAAAATTAGTTTTCATATAGTCCACGAACAATTCAAAATGGTCGATTATTCCGGTTGAAGATTGAGTTTGAAATCTTTGTCCCCATGTCTGATTTTAATATGTCTCTTGAGATCTGTATTTCTTTTCGTTTTATACTGGCACCATCCGCAGCCAAATCTGGAAAGTTATTTAATTTTAAATAGTATTGAAATTATTAAATTAATAAATTAATTTTAATTCAAACAAACCTGGGCGGCTTGTCACACTCGTATTTTTCGTGTTGAATGAGATGCGAGTTGTGCTTATAACTCTTCCCACAACGGAGGCAAATGTTTGGATGCTTAGGCTCGCAGTTTAGGGTTTGAGTCATTGAAGTGGCCATCGGAGCTGGAGCAGAATGTTCTAGTTTAAGTTGACCAACTAGTATAGGCTCGACCATATCGTACACGTTGAAGATACCTAATGAATCCTCTAAATTCGCATCCATGTCTAAAAAAGATTAAGAATTTTTCTAATATCAGCTTTAATTAAACATAATCAAGATTACAAGTAATACAATTATAATATATTTAGCACAGTACGGCGTGACTTGCAAAAGTGTTTCGTGTTATTATTTTTTAACTAAATAAATTAGTCACCATGGTTTGAGTTTAAAAAGTTTATTTTCTCACCTACACGTAACATCAATAACATTTTTATATTTTCTCTAACTTCTTTTTCTTTTTGCAATCCTTTTTTCTTTTGCTTGGGATAATATGAAGGTTTTCCAGACAAAGACTAAAATACTAGAATAGGATTACATAGAAATGTAAAAAAATATTTCTATATAAAACCAAAAATATTCATTTCTACTTTCACCTCTGTTTACTGTGGATGTACATACTTTTTTCATTTTAAAATAACTTTTTACACCCAGAACACGCAAAAGTATTATTTAAGTGCTTCGATTTAACGTGATTCGACAAAGAACTTTTCCATTTGTAGTCACAATGATCACAAGAAAAACGTTTACATTTATTTTACGTTTCAGATAACGAGAGAGACCGCACAATTTTAAATGTTTCGCTAACTTTGAGTGGGTTACATTTGTTGCACTGAAACAAATTTAGATTTCGTGATAAATGTTTCAATTGAATATGCGTGGCAAGATGTATACATGTTTGTCCAATTAATAAAAATATCCCTGATTTATAAAAAGAAAGTAAAAACTTTTTATTTTTTTAGTTTGTTCAAATATACGGAACAAAAACGCAGTACAATTTTATTTTAATTTTTTAAAATAATTACATCAGATTTCAATAATGATGAAATTTTTATTAGCTAAATGGTAAAGATTGCGCGAGGCGTCCGCATTCATATTTTTCGTGTCTTTTAAGATGACCAATATGTTTGTATAGTCTCTTACAGCGTGGACAATTATAAAGCTGTGTAGGTGTTAGTATTTCCGAAACCATTGAAGTTTGAATCATCGGGGGAATATAAAATCTGTTAACTGAAACAAAAAAATTAATTCTTCAGTACAATTTTTAATAAATCAATTCTCTTATTAATCTACGAAAATTGTTTATTCATTATTGTAAATTTGGAATAATCTAAATATCTGCGACAAAACAAATGAAATAACATCAGTGTTTTTTATGACTCGATTTATTTGAATTAAAAATTATGTATTTAAAAATTTTTAAAATATGTTTTAAAGCACTCTAACCTCAAAATTGAATAATCAATCCTGATTTTTCGGTTATCGTACTTTAAAATATAGTTTGGGCTGGGGGCAGTCTTAAAGTTACTTGGTACCTTTGATAAACCCTGGTCTCAAAACAAACATAAAAAATTTCGACGAGTATAAATAATTATTTTATTAAAATCATTGTTTACAAATACTGTGCTCATTTTTTACATATAAAAATATGTACATACCTAATATGTGATTTCAGGTATAAAAAATAAACAAATAACTTATTGATTTTTCTTAAACACTTGAAGCACAAAATTTTCAATCTTAGTCGTTTTTTAAACATGATTGATCGTTTGTAAAAAAAAATTTTAAATCGTTATTTGTTTAATTAGTTATAAAGCATAAGATGAAAAAATTGTACACTTTTTAAGATCCCAGTCATTGTGAATTTTTAAGATCAAATTTTTTATTTCTACTAACTTATTGACATAAAAAAATTACTTTGAAGATAAAAATGACTTTCTCTTTGATAATAATTTAAGTACATGTATAAGCTCCTTAAACTAAAACAATTTACAATCACACTATGCTGGTTTCGATTAGTTCTTACTTTAGTAACTAGTTCAACCATTTTGTCCACGAGCTCTAAAAAAATGGAATTCATAAAATACATTTATGCTGTATCGAGCACATAGTTGCAAACTGTGTCTTTATGACAGCGCATAATATGTGTCTGAACTGTGAACTTATAGTGTGAACGATAAACGCAGATCGGGCATCCAAAACGTGGTTCTTTCGCACATTCGTACTTTATATGGCGATTCAGATTCTTTGGATGATTGTAACGCTTCTTGCAACGTGGGCACTCGTTTACGCTTGATAACTTTCGCTTTGGCTTCACCAAGCATGGACGACCGTAATACTGGTAACCTGAAAATCAAATACACGATTTCTTAAAATTTTTTAAATACTGTTTTTTCAACTACTACTGGAATGGAATTTTATATTTTTAAACATAAGCAAAATTATTAAAAGTTACATGCTTCAAACTAAAAGTTGTTTATTTATAACATATTCTATTTAGTGAAAATGCACTCAAAATTGATAAATTATAAGTTAGAGAATAATCCATTTACTAGAAGAAATCATTTCACTTTTTTCTTATGCCATAAATCGGTAATTATTGAAAATTTCCATTTTGTAGGATGGTATCCAATGTTTTTATTATTTATACATGCAAACTTGGGGTATATATAACTTATATGATTTAAAATATTTCGTTTTTTGTGAACTTAAAATAATATGTTAACAAAAACTATAAAAAATTAATGAATTTATTCGATCTAAAAACATTTAAATTGTTAAAAAAATAAAAAAGCAAGAAAGTTCTTTTGCCTTACAAAACTAATAAGAATCGTTTGAAAACTATTAAAATCTCGATTGAAATCTTTAAGTTTAGGTTCAAAAAATAACGTGTTTCAATTTCAAAAAAATTTGCAACGCGTTTTTGAGATATTTTAATTCAAAGTTGGGCTAAAATTTCTCTAAATCGGGGGATTTAACACAGGCTTTTATGGGTAAGCCATGTTCATTCAGCAGTAGTTTTTGATGAAAACCAGGTTGCAAATCATCTTGAAATTTGGATATGTTAGTTCTTAAGCCTTAAGGAACAAATTGCTATGTTTTTGGAAAATTTTTATGGATTTTTAATTAATTTCAGCATTGTTTTTCTATTGAAAAAGCAGTAAAAATTTTACTTTTTTAAAATAGTTTTCTGGACTTTTGATTTACACGGTTAAAAAGAAGAAGTCTTCAGTAATATTGTGTAAAAATTTGAAAGAGTTTTGTCAATTCAGTCTGGAATTTTAAGTAGTTGAAAATAAAATAATTTTATCAAGCGGCCGGGGAGATACGAAGCGCATGTAAGCTGTTCACGGAGAGAAAAAATACAGAAATTTACTGTGGAGGACACGAGAAACTTGTGTGCTGCTAAAGCACGTAAATTTTCTGCGAGCGCCACACATAAAAATCGTGTGTTAGCTTTACGCAGAAAAAATCTTAAGCGCACTGTATTGGAGCCAATCAAAATCACTCCGGTCGCACCTGATTGGTTCCGCTACAGTGCCGCTTAAGATTTTTTCTGCGTAAAGCTAACACACGATTTTTATGTGTGGCGCTCGCAGAAAATTTACGTGTTAGCTTAACACAGTAAATTTCTGTATTTTTTCTCTCCGTGTTCCAGTGCCTAACTTTTGAGACTCTCCCCCCACCGCTGTGAAAAGACGTCCTTAACAAGGAGTAATATTATGAAATTAAAGCGAACATATCATTGAATACAAAACTTTACTTGCAAAACTTTAAAAGTTTAAGCTTAAAAATTAAAATTAAAAAAATTTTAAAATATGTAATAAAATTTTTTTCTAAACACTCTTTTATTCAAAAATATAAAAAATTAAAAAATCACTTCTGATCTATGCCAACGCTAGTTTGTTTGGCAAACCTACATTTTTTTCAAACGACTATAACTTTGGCTCGAATGAGAAGTTCTTGGTTGTTCGTTGAATGGATAAATAAGTGTAAAGTGTTTGGTTGATCTCATAAATGTTTTATTTAAATTTAGTTTTTATATTATTGTTGCCAACGTTTCGTTATCGATTTATAATGACTTTTTTAAGGGTGAAAAAATTAAATTTTTACATAGATCGCAAATTATAAGATTTATAAGTTATAAGTTACAGTAAATTACAATAAATTACAATAAATATGTTTACCTATAGGTTTTTTCAATAAACCATGTCAGAAAATTTAAATAACTTTGCTCATAATTTGAGCGTCAAAATTTGACTGAGCTTGAGTTTGCCTGTCGTAAAGTTTTGTAGGTAGCCACGCTTCAACTGTTCTCTTATAATCGTTTCTCAAAAACTGAGTATCAAGCTGTTTGTTTATATTGTTAGCAAAAAAATGGATGTATAACATCTCTAAAAAGGTACGTTTTCTCAAATTAGGTTCTGTATCCAAGATTTTCACATTTTCGAATTCAAAAGAATGATTATTCTCACTGCAATGTAAAGCAATAACAGACTTCTCATCAGCTACTCTGACATAAGATTCATGCTCACTCATACGTTTTCCCAAAAATCTTTACAATCGATCTTATAAATAACATTGATTTTGTCTATCTTGCCTACAGTGTCCTTGCCTGAATTTACAAACTGATTCAACTTATTAATGTACCTATATACGATTCTAACACCAAACTTATTGAAAATAGACGTGAGTATTCGGAGAGAAATATTTATGGCAAAATAAAAAAAGGTTCAGCATGAGAATCATCGCGATTGTAAATATTTTTACTATTTATTCTAACTCTCATTTATAGATGGAATCAATCTATGCTTAATGTGTATAGTCACAAATCCGGCAGGGTAGCCATTCTCTTCCAGCAAGTTCCTTACCAAATTCAAATTATTCACATGAAATCGAGTATCTGAAAGTCTAACAGCCTTGTTAACCAACATGTAAATGATGGATTTTTTGTAAACAGTGGTGGAAATCAAAATGAAAGAGTCTATCCGAGGCTGTGTCATTCCGATACCAATTTATAATCATTTCTTACCCTCTTAACTTTCAAATCCAAAAAATTAAGTTCGAGATCATGGTTTTCCCGTTCTATCGTAAATTTAATATGTTCGCTAAAATTGTCAAATTGTTTGCGTATGCGTTCGAGATGTAGTTTGTCACAAACCAAAAAAATATCATCCACATATCTCTTGTAAATCAAATAACTAGTTTTAAATTTATTTAAGCAATTGTTCTCTAAAGCTTCCAAACATAAGTCAGCAAACCAAGGGCTACAGCATCCTCTCATTGGTGCACCTTTCTTCTGACGGTAATACTTCCCATCAAATTTAAAATAAGTAGAATTAAGAATGATTATAATAATGTCCAAAAATTCACGTTCATTTAACTTGGTTTTGCCCCTCAAAATAATATATTACATACCGGGCGCTGGAAAAGTATTGGCCAGCCCTAGCAAACCCAAATTAACGCCCGAGCCGAAGGCGAGGGTGGCAAAGGTTTGCTAGGGGTTGGCTAATACTTTTCCTGCGTCGTGTGTAATGTTTTTTTCATTACGACGGGAGGAAAACCCAAAGTTCCGCTCCGATCCGGCGAGAGAATTTGGTGTTTTCGTCCCGGAGGTATGAAAATTGCCATTTATCACTTATGACTTGTAAATTCTTATCAATGTTCGTGAAAAGTGAAATAATAATTCTCAGGAACGCGGATTTTGTTTACCTGGTCTTTGAATTCTAAATTATTTTTCACGGTGTTTTCCGGTTTGGGTAGATGTGCATTGAACAGAGTAACTATACGTCTCTCAAGTTCATGAGTGGGACTATCAATAGTAGAAATAATTATACAAACAGGAAAACTATCTTTGTGGATTTTGATCAAACCGTAAGCTCTAGGCAAGGATGTGCTGTTTACAATTAATTTGATCCTAAAAACATCAAACTCAATACAATTCGTCTTGTTATTTATCTTAGCGATAAGGTTATAAGCGCATTTTCTCACTTTATTTGCAGGATCAGTATCGATCTGTTCATAGCAGAGTTGGGCAAGTATCCGAAGTTGAAATTTCGGATACTTTTGGGCTTTCGAAAAGTATCCGAAAAAAGTATCTTCGGATACTTTCATAATCGATATATATCCGAACATACTTTTTGTGACATAAAAATTTTATATAGTTAAAAAATTTAAGTTTTTTTACTAATGAATCCAATAACCAAAATCAAATAAAATAAAAAATAATAAAAAAAATAAAATTATTATTAAAAACGTGATCGGAAATTGTTGGGGACGCTCGAACGGATGCTAAGGATTATAAAAGGATTTAAAATACTTCATTGCATATAATTTTTTGCAAAAAAAAAAAAAAAAAAAAATTACTTTTTGAACCAACTCTTGAATTCAATCACCGTGCTTCGTTTCAATAATTTAGTCGCGCAACTTATTCACACGTTAATACAAGAGTTGTTGCGAGACAAATTTTTTCAGGGCTCGTGCCAATTTTTTAACGAAAATTACAGGAGATTTCCAGGTTTTCCAGGAGTATTTTTTGATTTTTCCAGGAAAAATTTTTTAAGAAATAGACAACATAATAATTTTAAATTGAGAAATTTTTATAAAATTTTTGAATAAAATTCAAATTTAATTTAATTCAAATAATAATTTATAATTTAAACTAATAGATCTTTCAACTTTCTGTTGAAAAAAACTACATTTTTTCTTTAAAAATATTTCATAAAATTTACAAGTCATATTAGTAAAAGTAATTTAAAAGTATATGACTGAAATTTGTCAATTTGTCTTATGAAAATAATTTTTTACAAATTTTTTAAAATATAAAAAACTTTGAATTGATCGGTTTAAACAAAAAATTTGTTTCGCAACAACTCTTGTATAAACGTGTGAATAAGTTGTGCGACTAAATTATTGAAACACACTTACGTATTTAACAGAAACTGATTGTAGCGAAGCACGGTGATTGAATTCCAGAGTTGGTTCAAAAAGTAATTTTTTTTTTTTTTGTTTTGCAAAAACTTATATGCTATAAAGTATTTTAAATCCTTTTATAATCCTTAGCACCCGTTCGAGCGTCCCCAACAATTTCCAATCACGTTTTTAATAATTTTTTTTTTTTTTTCATTTGATTTTAGTTATTGTACTCATTAGTAAAAAAAGTTAAATTTTTTAACTGTATAAAATTTTTTTGTCACAAAAAGTATGTTCGGATATATTTCGATTATGAAAGTATCCGAAGATAATTTTTTCGGATACTTTTCAAATTTAAAAAGTATCCGAAGATGATTTTTCAAAAAATCAAAAGTATCCGAAGATACTTTTTTCGGATATTTTTGAAATGTATCTTGTATGTGAAGATACTTTCATGAAATTTATCTTGTATCCGAAGATACTTTTTTCGGATACTTTTAAAAATTGAAAAGTATCCGAAGATACTTTTTTCGGATACTTTTGAAATATATCTTGTATCTGAAGATACTTTCATGAAATTTATCTTGTATCCGAAGATACTTTTTCGGATACTTTTAAAAATTGAAAAATATCCGAAGATACTTTTTTCGGATACTTTTCGAAAGTCCTAATGTATTAAATTTCAATTTCGGATACTTGCCCAACTCTGGTTCATAGTATTCAGTGTTAAAAAGAGCAAACTCAGCATTAGATATATACTCTGATTTTTGTAATATAATTGACGAGTTACCTTTATCGCTTTTTGTAATATGCAAATCCCTATTATTTCTCAAAAAACAGTTTGCAAGTTTAATTTTACGTTTCCAAATCCTATCTGTAATATCAACATGTTCCTAAGGCCTTCAATTAATTGTGCGGAAAAAAATGGATTATCGAAGCTAACTAATTTAAAGTGCAAGCTACTGAGCAAAGGTCCCCGTAACCGACAAAACCCCAAATTCCTCACCGACATCCAGCCAAAAATCCACTTTATTGAAAAAGAGAGAAACATATTGGTATATACAAAACATAAAATTTTTTTATAAAAGATATAAAATCCTTCCAATCTTATAGATGTCAAATATCAATCAAAACCATTTAAACATTTACTAGTTGAAATTGTAAATACAGTGAAATCTCTTTAATTCGAAACTCAAGTGTCCGAGCATTAACTTCGAATTATGAAGGATTTCGAATTGTAGAGGTAAAAATGAAAATATCATTAATGAGGCAAAAGGTTACTTCGAATTAAAGAGGATTTCGAATTATGGAAGTTCGAATTATAGAGGTTTCACTGTACGGAGTTTTTATCTGGAAAATAGGTTTGTAAGATAGTATTTTCACTTAAAATACTATGACAATACACTGTGTAAAATTTTTAAGTGACAAGTAAGTAAATTACTAAAAAAAATTATTTGTAATCTTTTATAAAAAGATTTATATAAAAGAACGTAAATGATAAACATTGGTAAAGTTTGTTTATGTAATCTGATTAAAGCTCCACACTGACGCTTTATTTTTTTGACAATAATCGATGTGACGATGAAGATTTTCTTTTCGTTTACAGCGATATGGACAAAAAGCACAAAAAAATCTAGCTTCTTGATTGCACTCGTACTTGAGATGACGTTTTAAAGTGTACACGTATCTATAGGATTTACCACACTGATGACAAACGTGTTCTTCATTAGCCGATTGGGCATTGAATCCTCTAAAATCATGTTTGGCCGATAATTTGACTATTTCAGACTTTGATGGTTCTACGCATTCAACGAAATAGAAACCTAGAAGTAAACAAAATTAAGTAATTAAATTTTGAATCAATACAAATATTGTTTCATCATGAAATTTATTAGTAACTTCATCATTAAAAAATTTAATTTATTTCAACTTAAATTTATTCGGGACTTCCTAACAAAGAGATTTTATTACATGTAGAAAGCCTATCGTGAAGAAACTTAGAGGATCGTTTTCTCATGCCAAATGATAAACCAAATTGGCAGTTTTAGCCTATTTTCAAAAAAAAAACTATTTTTTAGCCTATTTAAAAAAAAATTCTTGCTCAAAGCATATTGCATTTAAAAGATTCTGAAATGCGTTTTTCTTATTAATTTTTTTATGAATTTTCAGGGAATAATAAAACTTTAATTGAGAAGATATATATTATAGTTTAGTTAATTTTATGAGAAAAATTGAAATTAAATTTGGGTAGTCATTCATTCCACCGATATAAGTCGGTGTCTTACCAGGAAAATTATACAAGTCCGACATGAAATCGTATTTAAATTTTTTTACTATGAAACATTGTACACAAGATAAGACACACTAAGGGCTAATAAGGCTTACATGTACAAAAGTCTAATATCATAATAATGTTCCTAATTTTACTACTGGTCAAATATTTTTTGCATGCGTTCCTATAAACACCACTGCTATTTTAAACATAACATAAATATTCAATAATACTTAAAACTATCAATTGTAAACCATCATACATAAGTCCATTCAAAGGACAACACGATCAAATCAAGTTAAAACAAAAGATTAAAATTAAAATGGAATTTGGGGCTTTTCGTAGATTTATAAGTTTTCACTATAATCTCAATATATCATATGGTTCTCAAAAAGCGTAAAATATAAAAATAAATTTTATCAAAAAAGTAGCCTAGAAGAATTGACTTTCTTCAGCTTTCAAAAATTTTGAATACAGCATAAATCTTGAAGTCATAATTACAAACCGAATTTTAACTTGTTGTGAACGAGACGATTCTGTCAAAGTTTTAAAGTGTTGCGAATAAAGAATGGTGATTCATGCCATATTGGGAAACGGACTTACCTCTTTTATCCCTCGCAAACAAGACAAGTCCAAAAATTGAATTTTTTTTTTTTTTTTTAATGTTTCTAAACTGTTATAGGGAGTTTTTGATCTATTTAATAGTTTTTAGTAAAATCTTTAAAGATAAATAAAATTAACTTATCTAATTTTTCCGTAAAGCCACAAAAGTTATTTTAATTTTAGTAAATTTATTAAAAAGTTTAAAGTATTAAAGTTTTACATCAATTCATAAGTACTAAAATTTTATCTTGTTCTTATAACACAACCCAACATATCACAAAAGGTTTTACTTTGATAACAACGAATCGTACAATAGATTTGCTTCCTTGTTGAAAATGACACTACAGATCTTTCATTTGAAACTAAGATTTTCCATTTTGTTCGTAAACATTATTACGTCGATACATTTTTCATGGGCTCACTGGCATTATTTGTTCTAAAAAAGAAAAAGGCTCGAGTTTGGTAAGCTGCAGATAAAACACAAACCTAGAAGCATACAAAAAAGTGACAGATAGTTTACATAAATTAATTTTAAAAGAATACTGTTGAAATGTGTTTTTTACCGAAACCATAAACTACCAAATTAATAGTTGTCCAGACGATTAAACAATTGCCCAATAATTTTATGGAATATTTTTAATATTTTCAAAAATTTTTAAATTAAAAAAAAGTTTCAAAATCTAAAGTAGATTTCATCACATTTTTAAAATTATAATACAGACTTGAAAAAATTTTATTTTTGATTCGATGAATGAGTATTTTTTAATTGAAAGATTAGATTTTATTACGCAAAAAAAAAATGAATAAATAAAAAAAAAATCAGGTAAAAGTATTTATCATATAATTTTATAAACAATGAAAAGTTTCAAATAAAAAAATCAATTTAATCCTACATACGTACTGTGTTTACTAAAAAAATAAATTTTTTTTACTAGTTTATGTTTCTTTTATAAATTTGAGTTTATTTTTATAATCACGATGACACCGAATATTTTTTTACGCTACAGTGTAGCGTATAAATGTTTAAGTCGGTAAGAGCAGAGGATGAGTTCTGAAAAAAAAAGAAAAAATCAAATCAAATTAAAAAATAGTAATAAATGTAAATGTGTTATCATTATAGGTGATATATCTTTAAAAAACGAAATAATAAGTTGAATTTAAATGAAAGTTTTAAATAATCTCAAAAATACTGCAATTCAAACTTAAAATATAAACAACAATTTTTTATTCGTAAAAATGTGAAATTTTTTATAAATCTTTCATAAATTACAAATATTTGAATTAGAAATTAAATGTAATATTAATTTCTTCAACATCTTTAAATATCAGTAGAACTGCTTTTAGAAATACTAATAATCTTTAACCAAAAGTAAAAAATTAAAAAATTTTAATAGAACTAAACTTTTTTATCTCTATTAGGACCTGTGTATCATACATATTAATAAAAAAAATTCAGCATTTCCATTTACATCCTAAAAAATAATAAAAAGTTGAAAATAAATTTTCGTTGTTGTTAGAGTACCTCTTGCAAAATCACCGAAATCTGATCCTCAGGTTTCCAAAAAATCCCACAACCTTAAAAGTTTCTGAAATTTCAATCTTGTTTTTAGGCATTAAATAAACGATTATTTAACACACTAGGACCCTTCATGGCGCTGCAAGCGCGCATAGGAAAAAAACAACAATTGTAACATTAAATTGCACTTTTCGAATATTTTAAAAAACCTTCTCCACCAATCAGCTCACGAATAAAAAGTTTACGCAATATGGCGCTAGCTCTTATTTAATAGTGGATCCGCTGGTGGTCCGGTCTCGGTAAAACCGTTTTTCAGGCCACTGAAAATAAAAAATTTGGCAACTTTGTGAAAAAAAATACCAAAAAACGGTTTTTGATTGAAAAAGGGTTTTACCGTATTCTCGAGACCAGCCCTTCATCCAACTGGATGTTTTTTGGATCCTGAGGATCAGATTTTGGCGATATTGCAAAAGGTCCTTTTCCTTGAGTACGCAAATATTAAATAGAAAGTTTTTTAAAGCAATTGAAAAAATAAATAACTTCTACTGGCAAAGTTTCATAATTAGAAATTTATTACTGGAAGTTTCACAAAAACTTAAATATTATAATACAAAAAACATATCAATTAAGCTACAGTAGGGCGGCCTTGCAAATGAGTAAAGTCGAATAACGAGGTTTCACCTGTTTTAGACAATTTTTTAGACAGTAGCTCCTACTGTATTTGAAATAAATATTTTTGAGATACATTAATTTTTCTGCATACGTATAATATTTTTCTTGATTCTTACTTTAAAGCTTTTGCAAACTTATAGTTGCTAACAAGTATTTGAAAATTTTGTATTTTCATCTTGTATTTATGTAAAAAATTTTATAGAAAATTGTTTAATTTTCACAATATTACAGATTCAAGCAAAAAATTTGTATCACCTTTGGAGATATAATTAATTTTATTTTATACACTGGTTTTTTTTTTTTTTCTTTTAATAAATAATCATTAATATAAGTCGATAAATAGTTTTAAAAAAATTTACAATTAAAAATTAGCTTTGAATACGATGAGACTTTTTATTTACACAATAATCAATTAATTCTAAAGAAATTCAAAACTACTTGTACTCTAAAAAAATATTTTTTTTTTTTGACTAAGATATTTAAAAATTTATATTTTTCATAATACTATCACTATGAAAAATTTTTTATTAGTTTTTTGAATACGCTGAAAATGTTTATTACTTTACTAAAAGTAATTTGTAAACTTTAAAAAAATTTAACAAATTTATTCATATTTTAGAATTTTTAGAAATAAATATGTGTACACTGCAATTTAGAGTGTATTATTTAAACACATTTTTAACTTTATTACCGCCTTAACAAAACTAGATGAGTTAAAACAACAAACTATACCGTTTCAAAATAAACATAAATCTATAATAAAATAACAAGGTTATTATATCGCAGATACCCATGTTAAATTAATTGTTTTTCATCCCTCTAACCTCAAAATCGGAACTTCGCCCCTTGTTTTCGATTAGAAGGACGAAAAATAGTATATTTCCCTTAGGCTCGAGGGTTCGATTTAGCCTCCTCATCGCAAACCTCTCGGAGGCCAAATCGAACCATCTCGCCTGCGGGAATAATATACTATTAATAAGGCGCAGTAGAAAGAATGAAAAATAAGAAAAGAGATTTTAACCATTGAAACAAACAAAAACTCTCAATACAGAAATATTGTAATTTTTGGAAAATGTTACACATGAGAGAATGCAGTTATTTAAAAGAAGACTCCGAAAACATTATAAAAACGTTTTCTTTTGGTTTATCCTCATAAAAAATTGGTTTTCATACTCAAGTAGTAAAGATACAGAGCGAAATTGAGAATGCTTTACTGTTCAAACAAATGAAAATTTGTGATGCTGAATTTTACTTATTTTTTTTTTCGTAGTCTACGGTCGATCTTAGGTGAAAAAATCATCTTTCGGAATCATTTTTTAAAAGTTCTAAGTTTATGGTTGAAAATATATGCCTCTTATAAAATTTTCCGCTGAATAAAAAAAAAAAAAACTATTTCCGAAACAAGTTGTGTCTTCTGTACGCCGTAAAAATGCGAAAACCTGTTTTTAATTATTATTAAATTCCCAAAATACATCAGAGAGGTCTCTGAAATCATGTACTTTTTGGATAGTGTATCGATTATGTGATCTTAGTACCTAATCTAAGATACTTTAAAAATCGATAACTTATTTTTAGATACACTAACAAGGAACATTTCAAGAACAAGTAGTTTTCACAGCTGGCATCAAAAGCTTTTCAACATTAGATATTTTTATTGAGTTGACTTTCAAAGATATTCTGACAAACTAGGAACTTACAAAAAGATGATCAGACATTTGAGTAACTTCTAATGGCACTTTTCAAAAATAATAAACCAAAATTCTTCGATTTTGCTATGTATAGTTTTGATTAATTATTTTTTTTCAAGAAAATTCAAGAAAAAAATTAAGAAAATACGAGATTACGCAACTTTAGAAATACAATCGGTTTCAAGCATGAATTTTTTAAAAATTAAAAAGTTACCCAAATTTCTTGTAAGTTCATATTTTATAGAGCCTAGGGTTATCCTTGAAAGTCAGGAAATCTTTTTCTTATCAAAATTACTAAATAAATATACATATTGTTGAAAAGCTATTTTGATGATGTTTATAAAGTTTTTAAACTTTTTCACCTCGAAAAAACGACTTTTTCTCGCTAGTGAACCCTAAAAATAAGTTTTCAAATTTTTCAAAGTATGTTACAGGTAAGGCAAAAATATTTAAAAGTACCGAGAAAAGTGCTAGTATAAAAAAGCTATAAATTCATTAACCAGCAAAAAAACGAATAAAAAATGTTTAAAAAATTCAAAAAATGGTTTTCCCACCTAAAACCAACCGTAGATTACAAAAAAATAGTTTAAAAACTATTTGAGAGGTCGACTTAAACGGTTTGGTGGATGTCTTATGGAATGACCCATATTTAAATTAATTTTTTTCAATAAACATTCTTTCAACTCCGCAATAAAATAACTGAGAAAGTAACCATTTGAAAGTTTGTGATTTTAACTTGACTTCATTTCAAAATGGTAAACTATACCATTTTAAATACATCCAGGCATGTTAAAAAGATAATAAAGCTAAAAGTGTGTTACACAGATAAAGACAAAATAATAGACTTCGATTTCGAGTGAACCTACAAGTACATGTATAAATACAACCATACAAGACAATTAAAATCGATCATTCTAAGAATTTTTTAAGTTTTTTTTTTCAAGGAAAAACAAGTATACTTTTTTCCAGATTATAGTGTGATGAATAAAAAATTTTTTACAATGTCAACTTGGTGTATTTTCAATACTGGGTACTCCGAGAATGAAATTATCGAATATCTCGGCGTATAACCTTTACTCCTCAAAATCAGAAGAGGCAGGGAAATCATAATTCCAAATAATTCTTGGACGAAAATCCAAGAAGTCGAGCGGGATGGGGGGTATACACGCTGTAATATAGACTTCTTAAATTAGAGATTCCTAAATTTTTAAAACTAATCAGATTTTCAGTAAATTAAAAAATTCATGGAATGTTTTATAAAATGATTATACATGCCACACAATCGATCTTAAACTCTAACGCATTAATTTAAATAAACATACTGGCGATTAATGAAAAAAAATCTCAAAAATTTCGAGTCCAAGATTTACTATTAGAATGAAATTGTAATAAATGTATTACTTAAACGTATTTTTTTCGTTTAATATTTTTCTTTTGCTTGTGACAATGCTCGACATGATATTTTAAGTTGTCTTTTCGTTTGGCTTTGTAATTACAGTAATTACAAAAAAAATTAGCTAATTTACCGCACTCATACTTTAGATGTCTGCACAAAGTGTAGTGCCATTTATACACTTTGCCGCACTTGTAACAAATGTATTCACCGGTATCTGCAGAATTTTCTTTTTTTGGTTTTGGTGACAGAGACTCTTTCCTCATAACGCTCAGCTTTATCTTTCGGAATGGTTCAAGTGTTTCGTAGTCTTCCATGTCTCCGTAGTACATGTCTACAACAAAACGTAAACTGCTATTAGTAACTTTTTTTTTTTTTTTTTATAATGATTGTTTTTTTTTTTTTTTTTCACTTCAAAACTGAATCATGCTTTTGCTTCAAAATGATATATCGACATTGTCCTTAAGCAAAAAGTTATTGACACTTAAATTCAAGCTCAAATCTCTACCTTTCTTTTTCTGCTAAATGTCTATTTGCAAAGATTAACGATCAAAAAATTTAATAATAGTAACTATAACAATAAAATAATAACTATAATAACTCGACAACCTAGTCAAAAGAATTAAACAATTAAAACGAATTTTAAGTTTTAGGAGTGAAAAGTACTTTTAAATCATTTATTTAAATCGTAAAAATTACAAAAATTAGTAATTACAGTAATGAGTTATCAAATTATCTGAAGTCTAATCACAACTTAAGAACTAAACTAAAGCTTTTATTTTATGTGCAAGATTTTTATTAATTAAAGGATTAAATTTTATCTAATTTTTTTTATTTACAAAAAAATCAACGAAATATATTTTTATTTAAACTACGTCCTTGTGTTTATGCGCAATATGGTTCAAAAGATGAGTCCGATATTTGGCCATGTAATTGCACCAGTCACAAGAATATCTAGGAGACTTGCCACACTCGTACTTTTTATGTCTAACGAGTGAACAATTACGCTTATAGTTTTTGCCACAGACATCGCAGACGTTGATGCTTGGTGGGAACGTAGCATTTAGGAATTGCTGTGTGTGACAATTTGGATCGACATAACCATATTGATTTTGATTTAATATTTCTGCAAAATTAAGTAAAATTTTATAAATTAGCTGGGCGTGATTTTTTTTTAAATCGAAAAAATTTTTGTTTTGCTAAATTTTTGCAGTACATAATTACTTGTCAATTTTTCAAATTTAATTGGCGTTTAAAAAAAAATTTGAAAAAATTTGTTTCCTTTGTGAGCAATATCAGTCTGATCTTGCTCACAAAATCTTACTTAAGAAAAAAACGTAAACTGGCAACATTTATTTTTTAATTTTTTTTCTTTTTTTTTTTTTTTTACATTCATACAAAGCGTATTGGTAACTTCTAAAATCATTGTTTCCTTGTCACAAATTTACAAATTATATAGAAATATATTTTTGGCAAACAATATTTTTAATCTTTAGAATAGTAGATAAAAACTCTTGTCTCTAATTTAACAACTTTAATTTTTACTAGTATCTTTCAGCGCGCAAGTGGACTTATTTATTTATTTATTATAAAATAATGTCAAAGTTTTCAAACAAATTTAAGTTATTATTATAATTTTAAAACTTACAAAAAATTGTCATTCGATAAAACCTATAGATTAAAACCTTTAACCATTTTTTCCTAGTCAAAATCCTTAATATTAAAATTTAAATTTACATTTTATGTCCAGAACCAATCACAATCATTTTAAATCGATTCTTATTTTAAATCTTAGTTCATCGTTGTACAGAGGGATTTCTTTTTTTTTTTCACTTTAATTTTTTTTTTTTTTTTTTAAGAGTTATTATGATTGAAAAATCAAGAGGAGCATCTGCTACATTGGCCAGTGATCACAAAAGTAAAGTATTCTTATGCGTTTTGCAAAGTGCGTTGAGATAGAGAAAAAATGATTGAGAGAGTGATACAAAACGAATAGTGTTGAGAATAGTGAAAATTAAAAATCTGAAAGTGAAAGATAAAAGAAAAAAAATCGATAGGTAAAGTGCTGTAAATGCAGAAAAAGTTAAGAAAAGGGCCGAGTCAGTGTCAGTAGTAACATGGTAGTAGGAGAGAGTTAACTTAAAGTTTGGAAAAACGGCAAGAGAGAGAAAAGGTTGGTTAATAAGATATCGAATTTTGTCAAAGAAATCTAGATTTGAAAGCAATTTAGCAGAGCTTAGGTCAGTATAGGTTGATGAGGAATTTTCAATAAACTCAAAAGAGATCGGGTGGAGAGTGCAAAGCAGAGGTAGAAACCACATAGAGCCCAAAAATCAGCCACAGGGTTCAGGAGGTAAGAGTAGTTTTTTAGAATCACGCAAGGATAAACAAGAAAAATAAAATTCTCAAGATACCTGAAAAGATTTGACGTCACAGAACATAATATTCTAAACAGCTACGGTAAACTTAGACACGGTGGAAACCGTAACGTTAGGAATTATGAACGAAAATAAGCATGAGGATGAGCAAGGTGGATAGACTTACATAGGAGGCAAAGACAACAATTTAGTGATAGACTAACCGCAATACTGAAACGTGTGCCAATATATATTCAAGATATAGGTTATAATGGGAACTGAATCAGGCCACAGACTGATCAAAATTATCGTGAAAAAAAACATGAAAAAGAGAAGGATGATGGAGAGAATTTCTGAAAGAACATAAACTTGTCACAGAATACAGGTAAAAAATGTACGAGAAGACTGCAGTTTTAAAGACAAGGGGAGTAAAGCGTAAGAAAAACTAGCTGAAGATATTAGGAAAGTATATTAAGAAAGGTCAAGAAACAAGAAGTATTAACAAGACGGAAACCCTGATTGTAGAGAGTATGTAAACAAAGAAGTGCAAATTTGAATAGAATGTCAGAAAAATGATCAGCGGAAAAATCAGAAAAAAAAATAAGTTTATCAAAACCTGAAGCAAAAATGAAGAAATAATAAAGAAGATAAAAAAGACAGGAATGAGATGTTCAAATATATTAAGAAAGGAACAACGAGAGAGCGTAGAAGAAAAATAGCTAGAACACTTTAGCGGAAGCTGCCGAAGAAATTAAACGTGCTCTGAGACATTATTTACTATCGCTTCCTAGATGTATCATATACTATGAAAAAGGCGATAACAATAAGGCAAACTATAAGACTAATGATACAGATTATAAAATTTTTGCTCTCATTTTCAGAGAAAACTGGGGAACCAAAAATTATGTCAGACTCAGCAGGGTTCCCAAAATAAACTTTTTAAAATTTTTAGACAACGGCAAAAAAAAATTTTGGTTGTATTTGACACTTGAGTTAAAGTGAAGTTGAAGAATTGTTTTGAGCCAATATGATTTTCCATATTGGTGACAAACACCTTGTGTAGCACAAACTGGTGTTTCTATAACGTAACAATGGGAATGTGATCATAATGTAAGCGTATAGGGTCATAAATTTCCATACATATTAGGTAGTCCGAAATATTCTGAAATAAATATATAAAATTAATAAAAAGTCAAAGAAAGAAGTAATGATGTAATAATAATATAAAAACTTTTTTTTTTATTTAAATTTTAACATATTTAAAAAATCATATATTACTATTTTAAAGGAATCGTGAGGTCTTTATAAAGACGTCTAATAATTCAAACAACTAAATTCAAAGTTCAATTTATATTTTTTGTTTTAAGTAATCCAAGTATATAATTTCTTCAATTTCGATTTTCGAGTTTTCTTTTCTTTTACACAGTAAATGAAAATAATAAATAATAATGCTGTTAGTACATATCAATCGCTCAGCCAAAATACGTTTGGCGGGCACGCATTATGGTCGATAAAGTTATTTTTTCGTAAAAAAAATTAATGAACACTTTTTAAGATGTTCTCTCCTTTTAGTAAGGTACTTTTGAGAAATCTGAAATTTTTTATTCGATTATTAGAATAAGCTATAAGTAAAAAGGATTGTAATTCGAGAAAAATAATAAGAATCTAAATTTGTTTGAATTTATAAACCACATAAACATAGAAAATCTAAATTCTTGCTTCTGAATACATAGAGTATTATGCTCTTCTGAATATAAATATGACGTTAATTTTTCAATTGAAGATGTTGCATTGGCGAAAACATAAAGATTATTTGCTGTAACAAATTTTTCAAATTTATCAAACTTTTTTGTCAAAATGACTTCAACTACTATTCTGCGGTGTGACTAGTTTTTTATTAACACATTGCACTTATAACTAAACTATACATTTTTTTATTGTATCATATGATAATACCGTTTCAAAAACATGATTTAGATAAGACAAACGTATCACAGATTTTTGAATGTCTTCTTAAACTTGACTGATCAGAAAAATGTTTCCCGCAGTTCTTGCACTTATTGGAATTAAGATGACGAGGTACATGTTTTGCTTGATAGTGACGAATAACATTCCCTTTATAATGGCTGGAATAACTGCACTCATTGCACCGAAGCGGCCCCTTGTTACATTCGAGGCGTAAGTGATTATTTAATAAATTTATAGATGGGTAGATTTTCATGCACATTCCACACTTATATTCTAAAATCTGTCTACATTGACTACACGAGCCTTCTTTTTTCAAAGAATACTCTGAACTTGTATTGCATTTTTTGCAGTAGATCAGTTTAGGATTCAAATCTGAAAACAAAAAAAAAATTATTATTTATAATACAGACTTTAAGAAAACCAGACAATAAAAAAAAAAAAAAAAGAATTAATCAATTTTTTCACGTTAGTACAGACTTTCGGTCTATAAGTATGAAAAATAGTGTACACGCCTCGGCAGTGAAAAAATAAATCAACCTTTATAAAACCCTTGATGACAAATTTGGGTTTTCTAAGGGCTAACTCATTTTTAAATTGTGTAATATTTTATTTTGGTTCATAAAAAACGTCAATATTATTGTCTCATAATTGGTTTTCTCCGAAATTTTTGAAAAATATTTTTTCGTTTAATCAGAGTAAATTTTATAATTTATTCAAAACTATACCAAGTTAAAATTTGTAAAAATTTTAGGTATTACTTACGTAAAGTGTTAGAGTTTTCTATGTCATTTTCATTGGAATTAAAATGTGTTGCAAAACCATCAATATTTTCTACGGCTGAAGATTCACTATTTTCTGAACAATAAAATATTTGGTTATATTCTGCTTGATTATATTCAGTATAATACTCTGAAAAAAATTAAAGGATTATTTTAAAAAAAATGTAATTGACTACTAGCTAGTATTTTTCGTTTATCACACAATTATCGTTTGGTTATTTGTAAAAATTTCTGAACGAATAATAGGTTTATATCTGTTTTGATTTTTAAAAATCTGAAATGAAAACCGAACCGTTTCCCGCTTTTTATGAGAACAGTCTATTCTCATACGGTCCAAATGAAAAATGAAACTCACGAAGAAACATGTATGGAAACTAAAACGCTATTCAGGTACTACTTTTACCGTTCTCATGGTCAAGAAAGTTATATGCTTAGAAATAGTAAGATACACATTGAACAAATAACTCATTTAAGAAAAAAAGTTTTGAATTAACTACTTTAAAGTAATAAAAAATATACGTAAAACATCAAAATGTTTTGAAAAGTTTTAAAGAATTCTCACATCAGTGCGAACAAACAATTAAAATTGCGCGATATTAAAGTAAATAGTGCACTCAATTTTGGGCTATGTTTCACCAGATACAGTAAAAGCAGTGCTAATTATATTTGTTTCCTGTTATTAGTTCATAATATTTTACTCATAACTCTTTGATGATTATATGGTGTAGGAAAAACATACATTCGTACATGCACGAAGAAATACTTTATTATTTTTTTAATGCTTATAAAACGTACCAGTCTGATCTACAAATGTAGGGTTATGCATCTTTTTAGCCTGCAACGTTGGCAGCTGATAGCTCAGACCTAAAAAAATAGTTTTAGTTTAATTTTTTTTATTAGCAATTATGAATTGAAAAATGAATTATTTTCAATTTTTTTGCTGAGTAAAGTATTTTGAGAATAATTCAAATAATTTTTATTTTAAAGAGATATTAGTGTATCATGATAATATTTAAAACATGCAAGGAAAATGAACCTTTTTGAAAAAATATAATGTAAAAAATCTACTGTGATATTTAAGTTGTTGACAATTTTTACCTATAATTATAACGCTTTTTTCATAGAAATTGAAAATTTCCTTGAAATTAATTCATTTATCAAATAATTAATTTAGGAATTATGGAGGCGTCTATTCTCATATCTGGTCCATTAAATGAAAATAAAATCTTATTTTAGAACGAAATGATTTTTTCTAAGCTTATTTTTCATAGAAACTACATTTATATTAAAAAAAATCAAAACTGACTTGGAAACTTTTCATCATGTTCATGATATAAATTAAAAAAAAAAAAGTTATCAGGTATTAAAAGTAAAAACAAGATTTAAGGATCTCCAATGGTTTTGAAATGCAGCCAGTTCGTCAATTTTGATTGGATTGCCTTATAATTGATATAAAAATAATCCTATATTTTTATTTTTATTCTGGACTATAGAGATTTGTTTTTTACACCATTGTTAATATTTTTATAATTTTACCTTTAATCTTATAAGAATCAAGTACTTTTTAAAACTATTATAAGTATCTCCTTTTAAAATGCAAAAATCGTGAATAAAATTATGACACTTTCTGCATGAAAATTCAAATTAAATTTTCATATTTTTTATGCTATCTCACCATACATTAGAATATTAATACGATAAAATTTAAAAAATTTAACGAAAACGGTGTTAGTTGGACAAAAAATACATGTATGGTGTTGCTACTATAACTAACTCGTCGCTCTCCTCGTTTTTAAGCCCCCTAACAAAACCATTGAACATCCTCAAATTATTTAATGACTTTTTACATAAATTTTATTGAGTATCCAAACAACATATTTTACAGAAATAAATATACTTTTTTGCATTTAATGCTAGTTTTTAAGTGAAACCCTATAAATTTTTAATTATAAAAACATTTTTCAACGTCGAATAATGAAACTTGATTAAAATAAAGTATTTAAATACTTATTTTTAATTGGTTTATTTTTTATTTTTTATTATCTATTTAATTATTTATATAATAATTCATTCATTAGACAGTGACTGATAATAAAAAAATAAATACAAGAAAAATATTTATTGTAATACAAAAATTAAGCAGTCGCAAAACGTAAAACATATTTTAAACAAATTAAATAAATTTTGAAAATGTTTATGTATCTTTTCAAAATGTTAATCGATTTTTTGCGAGTAAAAATTATTCAACAGATATAATAAAAAATAATAATAATAACAACAATTTTGAATTTAAACTGTGAATTCAAATTAAAGCTTTCTCGCTCGTATTATTTGTATACTACGCACACACGATCGAAAGTATTTAGTTTTAAAACTAAATCATCACTTTAATCACATTGAATAAACTTCTCTTTAAAAAATAAAACTAAATAAAAAGAATAAAATAAAACAAAATACATAACAAACAAAGAAAAACTAGGTGAAAACAAAAAAAAAGAAAACACTTCGAAGCTAATTGACCAGTGAATTGTCGTCCTCGTGATATCTAATGGCCTGATCTTTGTGTCTACACTCCAGATGCTTAATAAGATTATATTTGTGACGACTTGTTTGTGGGCAGTAGAAACACCTATAAAAGATAATTTAAACATTTATTTATTAAGCCCCTAAAAAAGATGATTTACAAATTCATCCGTTAACTTCAACCGAAAATTTCAATTGTGAAGAAGACTGATAATATAATCAAGTTTCTTAAAGACGAATTGCAATTTATTACAAACTGTAAAAGATTTTCCTTCAAGAGAAAGACATTGAATTGTAACTATACTTGCAAAGTTCGTACTCTTACATAAAATTTTAAATATGGGCTCTCACGGGAGAGAACCCTTCAAAAACGTGCAAAATTTTTTTTCGACCCAGACTTGTATGACATTTTTCAAATTTTGAATTTTTATAAAAATTAATTATATTTAGCACTTCCTCCTTCAAGATCAAATACGTAGTACCCCTTTCCCGTGCCCCAAATACCACACATTCAAAGCATAAAAATCAAAAACAGTGGCGCCACCACACGCCTCGCGGTGGGCGCGTAGGGTACAAGACCTCATTCCGTTTTCTAGTGCGAACGGTATCACACGTTCAGAGCGTTGCTCCGTGTGAAGTGTGAATTCTAGTGAATTAAAATTAGGATCCAGAAGAAGATTTTCTGCGATGAGGAATCTCTTTAACAAGGAGAAAAGGGGTGTATCGTTCTAGACTCGCTCGAGCTGTTCGAAGCGAGTGCAGGAGACTCTGAGTCGTCCTTGAACGCATACACGTGGCTTTACCGAGGTCTGTCCGAGGCAAGCTCACTCATCAAGGTCATAACCTTAAAAGTCGCTCACGACTCGTTCGAGCTATTCGAACCGAGTTAGGAGACTATGTCATCCTGAGCGCATTCACGTGGCTTTGCCGAGGGCTGTCCGAGGCAAAGTTCACTCATCACTAAAAGTCGTTCACGAGCGAGTGCAGAAGACTATGTCATTCTGAACGCATGCACGTGGCTTTGCCGAGGGCTGTCCAAGGCAAAGTTCACTAATTTTTATGGATGTTCACGACTCGCTTGAGCTGATCGCAGCGAGTGCAGGAGACTCTGAGTCATCCGTGAATGCATACATGCGACTTTGCCGAGGACTGTCCGAGGCAAAGTTCACTCCAGCTCACTTATTACTAGATACAAAGGTGTTCGCGACTCGTTCGAGCGAGTGCAGAAGACTATGTCTTCCTGAACGCATACTTTTACATGCATGGCTTTGCCGAAGGCTACACGAGGCAAAGCTTATAATCCTGAAAAAATGTTCACGTCTCGATCGAGTGCATAAGACTCTCAGTCGTCTACTGAACGCATTTAATTGGTTTACCGAGGGAGACGGATGCAAGATCTCCAAAGAATCATCAGATGCTACCCCATCCGATGTTGACCGCCGCTATTGCTTAGTTCTCAAGTTCCTTGAACTGCAGATCGTGTGGCTCGGCCACAGTCTTTCTAGCACTATGGGCTTGGCGGTTATTGAGCGGCTTTTTCCCTGGGATAAAGACGACAAACATTGAGATGAAAAATTTTTTGAAAGCCATTATAAAAAAAAAAAAAAAAAAAAAAAAAAAAAAACTGCAGACCGGTTTTTGTAGGACATGAGAGGTGGCCTGAGTTTTACTCTCGCTACTAACGTATATAATGTGCACTAATAGTGCAGCAGCGTATGCAATCGGCATACACACTATACCTAACCTAACCGAACAGGTGAGCTGCGTGACGCGCGGACGCGCGCCGGGCGGCATGGTAAATTGTAAACATCCTCGATCCCTCGTTCAAGCTGTTCGAGCCGCGAGTGTTAACTTTAGTTGTTAAAGTTTTTCTAACCTCTAACAGAGGCTTTGTTTACATATATCTCATGATCTGACCGAAGAAATGGCAGAGTAAGATTACTCATGTTAAGAAGGACGAAGTTGTTCTTTTATAATGATATATTTTTACCGACATCGGTAGCTACTAATCGATTCTACTCGTTTACATCGTCGAGTTTACACGGTAGAATCGGAATCTCTCTCTCTCTCTCTCTCTCTCGCTCTCTCTATCTATCAGCTGTTGCATAGACGACAACTACGGTCTGCAACTCTGCAGCCACACCGTCCGGTTAACATTGTAAGAAGTATATTGGCTTCAGATTTATTTTGGAGAATGAAAGTCTTTAATCAAGTTGAATATTGCGCAAGTTTTAACTCTGAAGACGGTTGACCTTTTTCTTGGAGGGTTATTTACGGATTAAGGTCTAAGTGATAATTTCAATTCTTATGGTTATTTTGACAATCATATATCTGATTTTTAACTATGACGGATGACATTGTGGAAGGGTTTGCAAGTATTTATTGAAATGATGTGCAACATTTACACTTTTATAAGTGTGAGATGAATTTATATATTACACAATCATTTAGTGTTTGTCACTTTATTTTGGAATAACAGTCAGAATTTTTATTAGGATTTAATGAAAGTCTGTTAGATATCAGCAAAGACTGTATTATGGTATAGAATGGTTGTCCTACCATATTGTTCTGAAGCAATTAGATCCAGCAGTTTCATTTAAGCCTGATTTCTATTATTATGGATAATTAATTTAATAAATGTTAGATTGATTTAAGATTAGTGTATAAGTGTGTATCACTGGGAGAGTTTAAAGTAAGCATCTCTATTGTATAGAAAGCAACTTTGGGAAAAATTTCATTTGCTTGGATGTGTTGCTAGTGTGCAAGGATTCTGAACAGCAATCAGGGTTCAGTTTAATTCCTATAATGATTGAGTGAATTGATGTGAGGGTATTAAATTACACTGGCATTTTTAACTTTTTGGACAACTCAGGAAGGATTCATGTGAAACTACATACATGGCGGTTAATCAAGGTAGCTACAGCATACTGATGAAAATGTAAAGAAGTGCGCTATGTGAATAGTTGACAGCCTCTAATCTGTTTTTTATATCCTATTACTTCATATGTGTAACCTGCAAGCTTACAATTCAGGTTTGAGTGAGCAATGAATCAACATAGATTACCTTTTCTTTTTTGACTTTTTACAAGCGACACTCTACATTTGAGGATTTATGCATTATTATATTGGTATGTACAGCTACAGTTAAGGATTATCTTCACTGTTTTTCCATTTTATCCTACAATCAAATTGATTGAGCTAATCCAATATGAAAGCAATGTTGAGCGGATGGGGGTGGAAGGAATAATATTGAACCATTTAGATTCAGTTTCATGATCTTCAGTGATCTTGCTGGAAGACTTGATTTTATTTTATCTTTTTTAAGACTTTGGAGAATTAATTTGAACTGAAATTCTCTTTTCTTTGGTAGACTTTTCCTTTTGAATGATTCAAACTCTTATCTAATTTTAAAAATTAGGAGTAAGAAAAGCTGACTCAGGAATGTGATAATGGAGGAAAGTTAACCAACATATGTAGATGAATTTTTTCACTAAATGGCACCTATCGGTTGTCATGTTACTTCCTTGTTGATAATTACTTGGCAAGGAATTTCACCCAGATATTTTTTAATTTAATAGATATTAAATTAATTCAAAATTATACAATTTGGTTTTATATTGATTGGACAGTACCTTTGACTGGTATTTATATATTATTTATATATTATATTTGAAGAAAATTTTGAAATTTTTAATTTGGAGGATTTATTGAATTTTGAAAGGTTATTTATCATTTGTTAACTTTATTATATCTTTACAGAAGTTATAAAACATCTGGCTAACATTAGTGATTTCTCAAATATTTGACATGATGAGAGAAATGTATAATTGTTATTTACATGAATGAATGATGGGATGATATTAAATACGGAGGTACTCTAACGCAGTAACATGAAGTTTGCCTAAGACATTATCATGCATGAGAGAGTGTAAGTCAGAACTATTGTGGTGCAAAGTCATGAAAGAACTGACACTGGAAGAGGTCATTATTATACTATTTTAATTTTTTTTACTTAATCTGTTTTGATTACAAGTTCTTATGTTTACATTATTAGAAGTATTGTTGGAAGAATGATCTTACCACACCCACAAAATTATACTATATAAACGTTTGTAAACCTACATTTAAGTTACAGTTTGTATTTAATCTGATGAAGACGCTAAGACGTCGAAACAGCTGTCATATGAATAAAGTTTGTGTAGTTCACAAAAACTAAACGTTTGTTTTGTTTTTTATTCATAAGTTATCATTATTATACTTTTTACTGTCAATTAATAATATTTGCCGGATAATTTTGATACTTGATCAATCATTGAGTCAGTAATTCTTATTGGGATTTTTTAAGTTATAGTTGTTTGGTCAGCTATTTGTTCAGAGTTTGAGCAAGTGAGATTGTTTGGAAGACAAATGATAAACGAAATTTTCTCTTTATTTTGCTTTCAATGTAATTTATTAAGATCAGTATGTACTAAGGAGTACTGAAGGCTATAGATTGTGATATTTGCCAAGAACTTATTTTCAACGTTATTAATTAAGATATTTATCGCTTTATTTTTTATGAAAATATTATGGCATTGTTTTGGTTTGTCATGTTGGATAATATTGAGGACTGAAATCAAATAATACGTTGGATAAATTTTTTACATCTGCTTAGAGATGATTGAAATCATTTTTTAGTTTCTCTCCTTTTTTCTTTTAAGGATGAATTTTTTCCTTTAAGGATTGAAGATGAGTTAGTCTATCGAAGTTATCATAGTCTAAGGTTTCTACAGAAAGTAAGACAACATATTGTAGTTAAGGAAAAACTACGGCGTGTGTTAGCTATCATCAAATTTAGCTAGGCCGATTAGACGGAAGCTACGAATATTCCTTTTGAGGGACTTCTTGTGAAATGAATTTTCATCCAGGTTGGATGATGTGGCTAGAGGTGATCGATATGTTCGTGGTTAGATTGAAGGTATATTTTGTGGATATGCAATATTGTTTTATCTCCTTGGGAGTCAGAATGCAGAGACTCTATTGTTATCAATCTGAAGGATGGCATCAATGTGGTTTAAAAGGGGAGCGAATTTATACTAGTTGTATGGGAAAGATTTAGAGAGGTGAGCTTGGTTAAGACTTTATGTTTACTTTTAACTCTGTGGGGTTAAATGGTTTTTGCAAACCACAGCCTTGTCGGTTACTACTTTTCATTTGGGTTAGTGACGACGCGGATTATCATCAAAGTTTTGGAGGATTCCGGTGATACGCAATCGTTTTCTGATATTGCCACTTGAGGCATTTTGTATTCACACTTTACTGCCGTAGATTGCTTTAAACGTCTACGTATTTGATCTTGAAGGAGGAAGCGTGAAATACAATTATACAATTGAACGAACTTCAGTGAAGTTCAATTACAATTGTATGAGCGCTTCCTCCGAAAGATCAATCTCCCACCCAGAGATTTCTCTTAAATTTTTGGAAAAAATTTTTTCCCTTTGAATCTACGGCAGAGCTTTGAAGAAATGAGGTCTTGTACCCTACGCGCCCACCGCGAGGCGTGTGGTGGCGCCACTGTTTTTGATTTTTATGCTTTGAATGTGTGGTATTTGGGGCACGGGAAAGGGGTACCACGTATTTGATCTTTCGGAGGAAGCGCTCATACAATTGTAATTGAACTTCACTGAAGTTCGTTCAATTGTATAATTATTAAATGTTAAATAAGCAATTTAGTCGAATTTTGATACTTTATCGAAAATTTTATTGAGTCGAAGCGCAAAAAGACGATTTAGATTGATTTTTTTCGAGAGATGAGTCTTTGTAGAAAATCACGGTCCTTATCCGATCAGCGTTGGTTTCGTCAGATTCAACACAACTTTTCTCCTTCTTACATGTATAAATCTGGAGGAGTGAAAAATCACTCCATAGAGTGAAAAGTGAAACTCTTCGCTTGGAGTGGCGCCCTTTTTTCTCAATACAGAGTGATTTTTCACTCTTTTGAAGTGATTTTATGCTAACCTCACTCTTTAAATTTTAGAGAATAGCTTACACCGGGTTTTAGGTGATTTTTTTATCTTTACGCATGAAATTTAGAGCTCAATTTGTTAATTTTACAAGTTCCCGAATACTTTAACGTTATTTTAATCGATGCGAATCGATGGAAAACGATAACAATAATCAAATGACCCATCCCGTCAATATAGCTACATTAGTTTCAGTTTAGACCGGGTTTTGGGCGATTTTTGATCTTCACAAACTTTTAGAACCTGATTTACAGAGTGTACGCTTCATATTTTACTAACTATAAACCAATCATTTTAACAATAAAAATTGAAAAATTGCAGTTGAAGTTTCGAATGACAATACAAATAAAAGTCTAGACTACTATCTTGCTGTTTGATAATTTTAAAAACTCAAGAGGCACTGAAAATTATAACAATAATTAGTTTGACAAAATTTTTCAATTAATTTTTTTTGTTTTAAAAAACTTTTTAAGAATTTTTGATGTTCCAAATATTTTCCAGAGTTAGCGACAATCGAGCAGAAAGGAGGGAAGGGCATGGCTGCTTGAATTATTCCATCTGCCCTTCCTAGTCCCTAATGCAGAAAAGTGACCTCTAATGAAAAAATACCTGAAGCGAGGATACGTGCCGCACTCGTAAATTTGGTGACGCTGTAGATGTCGCTGATGAACGTAAGATTTGCCACAGCGGTTGCAAGAATGGCCCCAGTTTTCGTGCGGCTTGATACGCGGTGGCCTGCCACGTACCGGCACCATTGGTTTATGGTCAATCTTCAGCAATGCGTACGGATCGTAGAGTTGCTCCACGGACTTCACGTAAACTGAAAAAAAATTATCATTTAGAGTGTGCTCAATGTTTCAGGGTTTTTGGAAAGCTTTCGTGTTGCGACCATGACTTATATCTTTTTCTTTTTGACCTTTAATGATTGATGTATGTGCAGGTATAATTTTTGTACATTACCATTTGTGAACCAATTGAATAAAACAACGAAAGTAAAGTCAAATGATGAAATACTTACTGTCTTGTCAAAAATTATATTATTTTTGTAAAAATGTTGAATAATATGAAAGCTTTGAAATTTTTTCTAGGCAACATAATACAAGCAAGTTAAGGGTTTTATTGTGAAAGATGTATAATATTGAAAAAACAAAACATGGTCTGGAATTCCACATATCTAGATCTAATTTATCGACTGGGATACTGGTTTTGACCTCACCGAATCGCAGAAAAATTCTGCCCATTGTGGAGTTTGAACTCACGACTCTCGAGACAAAGTGTATCAGCTAACACTTTTCAAAAAATTTTCAATTTAATAAAGGTCAAGTAATTCAACTCTTTTAAAAAAATTTTAATAGTTTATTTTGGATCTCCAAACACAACCTAATATAATTTTCCGAAGTACAGTAGGACCTCGCGCATTGTCCAAACCTTCAAATTATAATCTATACAGTAGAATTAAAAAAAGGCAATTCAATGTAACAATTTTCTTTATACATTTAGTTTGTTCTTTCTTACAATACTTTCTTACGTATTTACAAAATCATTGATAATTGAATAAAAACTATTCAAGACATGAACAATCACAATTGACATTGAAAAATATAAAACCATTTAACTTATAATTACTTTCGAAAATAAAAAGACATCTAAAGGTAACCTTCATTTGAAATGTTTATCATAGTTTAATAAGTGCAAATAAATTTTTTTTGCAAAATCTTAAGGCGGATCAAATCACTTGTCATCGAAGAAATACTCTATCTTGGCACCATTGTGAACTCTGACGATATGCTTGATCGTGTCGCTCTTATGTTTACTTCTGTACTTGCAGTAATAACAACAGTATCTAGGAAGTTTACCACATTCGAGTTTCATGTGTCTGTCTAAATTGCGCGCGTAAGTATAACGCTTACCGCACTGCTTGCAAATGTTTTTGGGTGCAGTTTCAGTAGAATAAAAGTTTTGAGACCGATCAAGGGGATCATCAAAGTAAGCCAGGTAATCTGAAATTAGAGTTTTTGTTTATTTAGTTTGATTCTCTTATCAATAAATCTTTTATTTAAAAATACATATTACTATTTAACTTATGCATAACCGGGAATAAAAAAAAATATGTACCAAAAAATAAATAAAATTTTGGAAATTAATGATTTCATGACTTGTCTCAGTCTAGTCTGAAGCTATTCCAATAAAAAAATATTCAAGTCAATTTAATCAAATAATTTTTTTTTAATTTTTATATAGAAATCATTTACGCATGACCTAAAAAATTTTAAAGCTCGAATAATGCACGAATTAAACTTTTTTATTTTCTGCATGCATTTTATATCAAAATTTCAGGTAGATATAGATTTTAAAAGAAAGAATGTTGTATTCACAAAATTATTAACTTAATATTTAATTTTTCGGTCGCCAACCAATTATCGGTGCGTTATTCGTGCTGTTTTCTGACCAAATAATAGGTGTATATATGGTCTGTTTTGCAGACCAAATATTTTTCATACCTCCGGGACGAAAACACCAAATTCCCTCCCTGGGTCGGAGCGGGACTTTGGGTTTTCCTCCCGTCGTAATGAAAAAAACATTACACACGACGCAGGAAAAGTATTAGCCAACCCCTAGCAAACCTTTGCGCAAACCTTGCCTTCGGCTCGGGCGTCAATTTGGGTTTGCTAGGGCTGACTAATACTTTATTCAATTGGACCATGTATTAGGGTACTTTTCGATTGAGAAAACGATGGGACAAGTTGTACAATGCCGTTGAGTATTCCAGCTCGACGGCCTTGTATGCTTTTCTCCACGGAAAAAAAGGCCGTCGATCTAGCTCAGCCACATGTACGCCAAGTGCGTGTTAGAATCAAATTTTCGAAGCCATGAAAAAAAGGTTGAGACTAGGGGCCAGTGCCATGTACTCCGCACGGTACACGGTACACGGCGCACGGTACACGGTACACGTGAACGAAAGCTTTGCTTAGAGAGCTTTTTGGTACACGGTACACGGTACACCGCACACGGTACACGCTGTCTTTATTTAAATTTTTTTGTTACATAGTACACGGTACACGATACATGGTATACGGTACACCGTACATGGTACACGCTGTCTTTTTTTGAATTTTTTTCATGTCACACAGTACACGGTACACGATACACGGTACACGGTACAAGTCGTTTATATTTGAATTTCTTTTACGTACTGCGTACATGGTACACGGTACACTGCGCACCGTACACGGTACACGCTGTACTTATGTAAATTTTGTTTACGTCAATACGTACACGGTATACGATGCACGGCGCACCGTACACGGTACACATCATTTGTATTTGAATTTATTTTACGTCACTGCGTACACGGTACACGGTACACGGTGCACCGTACACGGTACACGCTATATTTAATTAATATTCCATCAAGTCACTGCATACACGGTACACGGTACACGGAGCACCGTACACGGTACACGTCGTTTGTATTTGAATTTCTTTTACGCATCTAAAAGCGAGTTAAACCAATAGTTAGTTTTCTGTGTATCGTGTACCGATGCCACCTCGCTAGTCAACTGGTGTACCATGTACCATGCACGCTCTGCCATGATGGAAACTGAAATAAATATAGCGTGTACCGTGAACGCTGTGAAGGGATAGAAATTGAAATAAATGCGGCGTGTTCCGTGTACGGAGCGTCTTGTACCGTGTACCGTGTACGCTGTGACGTACAAGAAATTTAAATACAAACGACATGTACCGTGTGCGGTGCAACGTGTCCCATGTACCATGTACGCTGTTAACGTGATGGAAACTGAAAAAAATACTGCGTGTACCTTGTACGTTGCGCCGTGTACCGTGTACCATTTACGCAGTGACGTAGAAGAACATTAAATAAAACGACGTGTACTGTGTACGGTGCACCGTGTACCGTATACCATGTACGCATTGACTTAAAGGAAATTTACATAAGTACTGCGTGTAGCGTGTACGGTGCGCCGTATACCGTGTACTCTGTGGCGTAAAAGAAATATAAATAACAACGACGTGTACCCTGTTCCTGTACAGTGCACCGTGTACCGTGTACGCATTGACGTAAAGCAAATTTACTCAACTACGGTGTGTACCATGTACCGTGTACGCAGTGAAGTAAAAGAAATTTAAATAAAAATGACGTGTTCCGTGTACCGTGTACGCAGTGATGTAAAAGAAATTTAAATAAAAAGACGTGTATTGTGTACGGTGCACTGCGTACCATGTACGCAGTGACGTAAAAGAAATTTAAATAAAAACGACGGGTACCGTGTACCGTGCACCAAGTGACACTGCCAAGATCAATGCAACGTGTACAGTGTACCGTGTACAGTGCACCAAGTCACGCAGCCAAGATCAATGCGACGTGTACCGTGCGCGGTGTACAGTGCACCGAATCGCACTGCCAAGATCAATGCGCCATGTACCGTGTACCGTGCACCGAGTCTCTTTACCAAGAACAATGCGACGTGTAACGTGTACCGTCTACCGTGCACCAAGTCACACTGCCAAGATCAATGTGACGTGTACCGTGTACCGTGCACCAAGTCACACTGCCAATATCAATGCGACGTGTACAGTGTACCGTGTACCGTGCACCGAATCTCTTTACCAAGAACAATTTGACGTGTACAGTGTACCGTGTACCGTGCACCGAATCTCTTTACCAAGAACAATTCGACGTGTACCGTGTACCGTGCACCAAGTCACACTGCCAAGATCAATACGACGTGTACAGTGTACCGTGTACAGTGCACCGAATCTCTTTACAAGAATAATGCGACGTATAACGTGTACCGTGTACAGTAAACCAAATCTCATTACCAAGAACAATGCGACGTATAACGTGTACCGTGTACCAAGGCTCTGATAAAAGAGCAGCGTGTACCGTGTACACAAAAGCTCTCTGCGTGTACCGTGTACCGTGTACCGCGCATAAAAAAGCTTATGCGAAATATGATCTCGTGTACCGTGTCCCGTCTACCGTGCACCGTGCTTGGTACACGGCACTGGTACCTAGTCACTTCGTTAAAAAAACCCATAAAAATTTAACGACCTGCAACCAAAGTTTTTCTTAGTCTTTACACTTGCTTTACAGTAGGCGTCATTATGACGTCATGAACGAGTCCCCTATTTTTGAAATTCGAAGCGTTTTCGCAGATGGACCTGCTCGACGATCGTAAAAAGACGTCACCAGTTTTTCCTATTAACGAAGTTGAAATATTCTAAAATTAAAATGAAAATAAAATTTTATAATTTTTATATTTTTTATGTGTGTAATTCTAAAAAAAAACAATTTATTAATAAATGTAATCATCGTATGTAATAAAAAACAAAAATATTTTTAAATTTATTTGTTATAACAATTTTTATGGATTCTCAAAGTACCCAAATACATGGTCCAATTGAAGAAAATATGGTACCTAACGTGAGTGAGAAGTTCTATTGGCCCTCTCGAATTTTATGTGATCACATAAAATTCTCGACGGCCATGTAGAACTTCTCACTCATGTTGGGTAATATACCATTTCCAGCGCCCGGTGTGTAATATACTATTCCGTTATTTGGTCTGTTTTTCGATATTTGGTGTGTTTTGCAGTCGCCATCTATCGGGTCGCCTAAAAACTTACTCAAAAATGAAAACGACCAAGGTGCCAGGCTTTGAGGTTAAAACGCGGTAACACAGTTTATTACTGAACCCCCATAATCGAACATGTCCAAATAAATACTATATTACAATATATATATGGTCAGTCTAAGGCCAATAAATTTTTTTTCAAAACAAAAGCTCGTATTATTTTTCTTCAAAAAATAAAAATGATGGAGGCAAAGAACTATTTGAAACTTAGCAATGATGAAAATATTGTATGATAAAATAGGTTTTTGTAGCATTTGTGGCTAAAATTCGTTTCTACGCACGGCTTTGTTAGTCATAGCAGTATCGAAAAGAGTGCCCAGCAATTTAACCTAAAAAAGCTAAAGTTTTAAGTAACGAAAGCCTAGCATAAAAACATATTTTCGCCACTTTTGCTACAAAGAACATTTCGATATTTGTGGCTAAGACGTGCGAATTTGTCACTGCGCAAAGTTATCACCCTCGCTTCGCTCGGGCGATAAAAATTGCGCAGTGTCAAAAATGGATTTAAGTCTTAGCCACGGATATCGAAATGTACTATTCTAATTGTCATTATGAAATTATTTCATTCTTTTTTTTTTTTTTTTTTTTTTTTTTTTTACCACAAACCCTTTTTTGTATGGTTGCTGAATAAATTAGAATAAATAAAAGGGAATCGAATCAAATACATTCGTACACTGGCTTAAAAAAACCTTCGCTTTTTACAGAGTAGTTAAAAATATGAATCCATAATATCTACAGAGAAAACTCTTTCCCGGACGTATCTCAGACACGCCTGTAAAAGTGGCTTATTTTAGAAATTGTGCGTGACTATTTGAACCGATAGCGCTCGTACTTTTTTTCACTTAACGCTTTATAACTTGAACGTTGGCTCTAAAAATCGTCGAAGATGAAGATTTCAATGATAATAGGTTTTTGATGTATAAATACTCTGAAATTGAAAAAAGAAGAAAATATTAGTAAATTTTAAAAAAATTTTGTTCTTTTAATTTTCAAGAAGTTATTGCTGATGAAAATTTCTATCAACGATCACAATCAATTTTTTCGATTGTAATCCTTTTTAAATAGAATAATCTGTGATATTAAATTCGGAAAAATAAATATACTATTAATTTTGAAATAAATATTTTTTATTAAAAATATATCCATACAATTATGTCGCATGAAAATTTTTCGATAAATTTTTTAATGAGTTGACATAATTTCATGCTCTTTTTTTAAATCAAAGTTTTTAATAACTAGTAGTCGTAGTACACGTCGAAATAATATAAACGTCAAGTCAATGAAAAGATTTACTTATTTGAAAACATTCGGTGTAATCCTTTCAAGTTTTTAGTAGGTTCATTAACCGAGAGTTCTAAGTTCTTGTTATCGCAATTTTTCAAAACATAAATCGGTCCAGTAGAGTTTGGTGCGTACGCAGTCTGTCCGGGTACGACGATTGTTTTGTCGGAAAAACCAGTTGATGAAGCAGTAGCAGTGCAATCCGTAACTTGATTAGCAAATCCTACGATTGGTTGACTAGAGTGACCCAACGCATTTTTTCCTATTATAAATGTTGGAGCTTGTAGTGTTGAGTCGGCAGATAATTTCGATGAGGTCTGTAGTGTTAAACTGGCTGAAGTATGGCCAAGAAAACCAGTCATAGAATTTCTTGTACTGGATATTGGTTGTTTCATGGTTACTACTGTCGACTTGGACATGCTAGGTTTTGGCAAAATATATACGGGCTTATAGACAGAAGGCTTAGAGGTTACAGCTTTAAGAGAAGTAGCGATAGTCTTTGACTTCGGCCTAGTTTCTAAAGGATCAGATAGGAATTGGGTGCTTTGAGAGTCACTGGACTTTATTTCGTCCAAGTCAATGAACTCTGGTGGCTCAACTTTGATGCTAGGCGAAGAATTTTTCTGGGACATCTGTTCATTCAATTCATGAAATAATTGTCCTTGGTTTATATTTTGTTCCACTATTTGCTGAATCTTCCTGCTTTTAGAATTCTCTTGAACGCAAACTTCAGACATTGTTGTTGGTTTGAAAACGTTGTAGAACTTAGACTGCTTTTCTGAAAATAATAATTTTTATATAATATAATACTGCTTATAAACTCGTTTTAGCAATTTCCTATACGTGTATCATGAAAGTGTTTAGATATAAAAAAATGAGCTACTGTTAATTTATAAATAAATCATATCAAAAAATATTATTTTGAGGAAGTAAAAAGATTACAATTAATCAAATGAGAAATGACAATTTAATAGTAATGTTAACAGTTATTATCATAATAAAAAGTTCAGTTTTAGAATAGAATTAATATTCAACTTAATAACTTAAGGGGCCATTCCTGAGAAATAATTTTTTTTTTTTTTTTTTTTTTTTATTAATTTTTTTTTCGGTCCAAATTAGCTCCGAAAATTGTCCTCTTTTTTCATGGTGGAAGTTCTCATTCAGCAACCGTTCAGCTGAAACCAAAAAGTAAAATATTTTCTCAATCTATATAGTTTTGGCTATCGCATCACTTAAAATAATTTAAAAAAAATAAAAATTAACAAAATGGCGGATTTTTGAATTTTTGGCCCATTTTTTTGCAACTTACATTGTTTATAACTTTGTAAAATAATAATGAAATTGTTTAATTGTAGGTGTAAAAAAATATTTTACTTTTTGGTTTCAGATGAACGGTTGCTGAATTAGAACTTCCACCATGGAAAAAGAGGACAATTTTCGGAGCTAATTAGGACCGGAAAAAAATTAATAAAAAAAAAAAAAAAAAATTTCGTTTTTAAACCATTTGACTTTATTGTGTAAAAATTTTGAAGTGATTGTAACATTTTTACTACTAAATAAAAATCTTAAAAAAAAAAAAAAAAAAAAAATTATTTCTCAGGAATGGCTCCTTAAATAGATTTCAAATCAATTTTGAGATTATGTCGTAAATATTTTAACCAGATTTTGTACAGTTGTATTTAACTAAACCTTTATTTACATACAGTTACTTTTTTTCAAGAAAAGCATTACAATCAACAACCTGGATAATTGTTAGAAATTTTTTTTCCATTTTTATTGAAAAATATAAACCAAACGTAATCTTTGCATTATTACAAGGTAAACTTTAAAAATTTCTAAGTTTTCCGTGTTATCTCAGTTATTTCAAAATAAAAAAAAAATTTCCTTCAGAAATACCCTGAGAATAAAATAATGGCATACCTGTAACAGACATAAAAGTTTTTTTCATTAGTTTCATAAATGAACTAATAAACACATTTTTAGGCGTTATTAGAATTGTAAAGCCTCTTCTAATCAAAACCTTACTTTTAGAGTTCATTTATATAATTTTTATATAAAATGTAATATTATTATTATTGTTATGAACGTTTTTGAATTTAGATCGTTATGAATGTCACGCGCTTGTCATGTATACATTAAAATGTTCATGTTATATGGTTAGAGGTCAATTTGAGCGTTCAAGTTTGTAAATGTAAATAAAGTTGACTTCATGTTTTTAATCGTTTCAAAGTTTTGTATTTATTTTATGATGGTTATAACATAATTTTGGGGGTTCATCCGGGATTGAAATTCAAAAAAAATTGGAGCGTCATGTATGATGGTTTCTATGGAAGCGGATTTATTGGGGAAAAAGAAAATGTCACAAGTTCTTGAAGATATAGAAGACCATGGATCTGAGAAAATTTTTGAAACTGATTACGACGGTCGAAGAACAAAACTGAAGTACAGGAAGGAGAGCAACAGTGCAGTCAGTTTCAGGTTGACATCGATGGATGAAATCGAAATGCTACGGGAACCCAGAAGTTTCAAAGCTGAAGTTTCCAAATAAGTCGTTTTAATGTTTTGTACACGTAAAACTAACAATGACACGAAATATGGACTTTGGGACTGACTCGGCAACATGAATCTACATAAAGAGTGGTGATGATGAGGAGTTTGAATTAGTAGTGTCATCTAAAGTGTGATCTATTGTGCGATTGTTGTGTGAAGGGACGAAATCTGTTGTACGGTGCAGTTGGATTGGCAACGGGAGGTGTCCCATTGTCCGACAGTGATTTCGATTTCAAGAATTTTCCCAGATCCAAGATCTTCCATATCTTCAAGTACTTTAACTGTGTAGCATTTTCTTTTTCCCCAATAAATCTGCTTCCATAGATACCATCGTATACGACTCTTCGATTTTTTTTAAATTCGATCCCGGACAAACCCCCAAAATTATGTTATAACCATTATAAAATAGATTCAAAACTTTAAAACGATTAAAATCGTGAACTCAACTTTATTTACATTTACAAACTTGAACGCTCAAATAAATCGCGATTGAACCTTAAACTTGACCTCTAATCATGCAACATTCGAATACATACATGACAACCGCGCGACATTCGTAACGTTCTAAATTCAAAAACGTTCATAACATTATTATTATTATTATTATTTTGCCGTTTGGATTAAAGTAAAATTGTCCTTCATTGTATATGCTCAATTTGTAAGTTTTGTAATTAAAAATTTTATTAACTCATTTAAAATGTATACAAATATTTAGGGTTTCCAGGCCCGACGCTGTAAAAACATTGACATGAAATTCTTGACAGTTTTTTAAAATACATCATTTAAGGACGCTGCTACTCAAAAAGAATTATAAGAGGGATTTCAATGAAATTTTACAAAACGTTTAACTAATTGGTTAAAACTCACATCTGGAGTTGAAGCCCATCATGGAATTTTTTTTACAAGATGTTGATAAAACAGTTTAGTCTCTTTTAACACACTGTCTGATGGGAAATTCACATTTTTACACTTTGTTAAATCAAGTAAGGTATTTTTAAGAAGGAGAAATAAACATCGGAATAAATAAAAACTGCGATAATTACGATTTTATCCGCAATATGGCTGCTCAAGCTAGTACAGCTGATGCACGCGCAAGCATCTGCTGCACTAGCAGCAGTCTTCGCTTTAAACTTTACATTTGGGTTTAATCATAAAAAATTAATCGTTAATAAGTACTCATCATACTTGTTCAGTCAAATACAAATATTTTTAATTAATTCTTGATCTGATTATCAACTATTTCTCACCGTGATACCATCAAAGTTTGTCTTCAAGACTACGTGCGAAAAACCGCTGATCGTACTGGGCTGCTAGTTATTTTTCAGTCCAAACGAGCGGTTTAGCCTAATTTCACGGAGAAGGAGATACACTATGAAACACAGTGTGTGCACGGTGTTTTCCAGTGTACGCATTTGACGCATGCTTTTTTCTCGGTTACTCAACTTCTGCTAAATCTCTAACCTCGAAACTTTAAAATCGTATAAATATAAATACCAAGTTCGAAATCATAATTGAAGTTTATAAATTTGTTAGGAAAGATAGCAAGAACATTTCAAAGTAAGAATCGTACACAATTTTTAGTGTAAAACTTTGAAAAACTGGTTACGTCGGTGTTCCGAGCGCCGTCGTCTGCTCTATCGAAATTGTCTCTCTAAAAATTTTGCACTGGAAAACACGGTGCATGCACTTGGAAATACGAAGTGTGACTTGGAATCACGCTGCACCACGCATCATATAAAACGATGGCGCTGTACACCAAGTTTCATGATGTACCTCTTTCTCCGTGTTTGATTTGACTAGTTCTGTAAGGTAGCAACGTCTTTATACATTAGATACATTAAATATATATATATATAGATATATATAATCTTTAAAGGAATATTCTAAATGCACAGAAATATCTTGCTGAATTTAAATCAAAAATTTTGTATTTTAAGAAATGTTTGTAATTAACACTATCACTAATAAAATTTGTTTTTTATTTGAACAATATTTTCTGTTTTTATAATCACTGAAATTACGTTTTGTCAACGTAATCTTACCCAGGTCATTAAGATCACTTTACTTATCAAACTAAAATACCTAAAATCATGACGATGAAGTAACTTTATTCTTTATAGATTTTGGCTTGATTTTTTTTTTTTTTAATGAATTCGACTTTTGCATTTTGACTTGAATTTTTCATCTTGACCATTATCAGTTAAAAACTCATACTTTATTTTAAACTAATAAGGATTTATGATTCTATATCAGAAAGAATTTACCCAAAGTACAACACGACTGTAAATTAAGTAATTATTAATTTTTCAAAAAAATATCATGAGTTAATTACACACTATTGCCTTTTTGTATCAAATATTATTATTGTATAAATAATTTACAAAGTATTAATAAAACGTGTAGATTTACATGTTGTGTCTTTTAATGTTTTGCTGCAGCCAAAATAACAGTTATTATAGTAATCTAAATTAATCTAAAATTTATATGTTTTTATACTATGTACAATGTACATGCTGCCTGTCTTTAAAAAACTTCGCATTATAATACACCAGTTTGTAATTTTTAGTTTTTTTTTTTTTTTTCATAGTTTTTAAAGAGTTGCGTAAAGTTTTTCGAGTTAAGTTTGTAAAAAATTATTTTATATTTACATGCAGACGTAAATATGACTTAAAAAACAATTATTCAATTAAAATTTATTAGAAATTTAAAGCAATACTTTTCTGTTATTTTGCTCAACTTATGACGACAGCTTATCTACAACGCTTGGAAAACAAAATTGTTTTGATTTGAGTTTCGGTGCATTTTCTCGTGATTTCGAAGATGATGCCGATGCTTGAAGCGCTTATCACACAGATTGCAGGGATAACGCGGCCCCACGCCGCACTCCAGACGCAAGTGACGCAGCAAGTTTGTTCGCCGACTGTAATAGCGAGCACACCGCGAGCACACGTACGGTGGCCCATCCGCCTCGGTTGGGATGTAATGAATGGGGTCTGAAACAGGTAATAATTTTTGGGATAAAGTATGCTATTCTACAAATTTTCACCAACCTTTTATTTGTGAAATTTTTTTTTTTTTTTATATAATTCATTATATTTTGTATTTTATTTTTTTCTGATTTCAATAACCAAAACAATATATAGTTGGTTATTTGCAAAGTTAATAACAACTAGATTTAGTTTAATTTATCAAAAAATCATTTATTTACCTTGACTTAAGATTGACGATGTACAATTACACTTTCTAATACAACTGCACCCGATTGGAGCTTTTCTTTTAATGTACATTTCAAAAATTACGAATTAATTAATAAATATAGCCAGTCAGTTTTATAGACAAGATACTGAATCTAAATAAATACTTATGAGTCTAAGGTAACTGCACCTAAAATGCCCCCTCCCCCCTCCCCCCCCCCCCCCGGTATCTTGAACGAATAGATTTTGTGACACTTCTTAATGATCAGAAAGAGTCAAGATCTTCAAATTATGAAACCAAAACTTTCTTGGTTATTTGATTTTTACATTCACCCCAAAATTATAAATCGTTTCTTATAATAATTTTTTTTTTTACTAATATGGGTAATTTAAGTGCTTTGGTAATAGAGTAAATAGAATCAATAATTTTTCTACTAATGGACTTTTGATTTGTACACAAATGACCTTTCGAAAGTATTTTCATTTTTTCGGGTATGTTTTACGCTGTTACGATGATTTTTATCCTTAGCTTACCTAAAATGCTCTTTAGAGCACTTTTTTTCATGTTTACGTATAATTTTGGACTATAAACAGATCTGAAATTGTCAATAATCTGAAATCAATCAAAATTAAAGTATCCGTATACTTTATGCCACTCTGAATTTAATTTCGCTTTAAAAATTCATTTTTAAGTGTGTTTTTAAGTAAATTTAACGAAAAAATTCAAAAATAGTTCCTATTTCACTCACAAAAGTTGTAACCTGAGAATTTTTCCCATTTAAAAAAAAAAAAGTTTAGTAAAATTTTCGCCTTAGGCTCATTAGGATAGTTTTAATCAAATGCAACTGCTGACACTAAGTAGGGAGGGGCACTTTGGGTACACCATTTTCTTATAAGATGAAAAACTAATTTTTAGTAAATTAGCTGAAACATTAGAATAGATCTTTTAAATAAGACTTCTATCATTTAAAAATACTGATTAGGTCACCCATAGTGACGTTTTCCGCTTAAAGGGAGCACCTCGGGTACAATTACCTTGAGTATATACATTTTTAGTTCTATCAAAAACTTAAAACTGAAACATTTTACATCATTATTTAATCAGTTTTATGTTACTTGTCCAATATAATTTAAGTCTGTGATTAAACTCTCAATCCTAGTGTAAGCTTTGTCCTGTACAGATTTGATTTCATAAATATATTTCTGAAGGAATAACCAAATGAGTTTACAATCATTCGGGTAAGGTACATTTAAAGCGTGAAATATTTTAAAGCACATATCCAAGGCATGTGGTACACTATTTGTGCAATAAACGGCAGTTCCGACTGCAACGTATGTCTCCGTAATCTCATAAGTTTCTGATCCTTTAATACCAATCAAATATGGTTGAAGGATATTACATTTTTTCTGCTCTTCGAGTTTTTCTTGAGTTTTTTTCTTAACATCTTCTGCATCCTGAAATCAACCGTATTGTAATTTAATGCTAAGACTTTATAATTTCTTTCGGTAATATAAATATTTTTTAGAAATGTTGTATACCGTAGCAGTTAAAAAGAAACTCTGTTGGATTGAAATTCTTCTTTTGGTAACTGTGCTGTCATCAGTAGAGTTTTTCTTATTCAATGTTCGGTGAATTAATAGAGGTAAAAATGTTACAGCCAAAACATCTGTAATTGTATTTTGTTACATAATTCTAAGATTTTTTATACATTTGATTCTGTTAAAGTATTGAGGATGGATTCAGATAAGAATGATTGAAGATTAGAAATTTTATCCATAATCAAGATTCATTCAGAGTTAGCTTCGCGTACTTTGACTTTATATTAATGATTATAGAAATTTGAAACAACACCTTTGAATTTAGGTCTAACAGCTATGATCGTCTGTGATCCTAACAGACCGAATTTATCTCAATTGGGACTTAAACTACTGCATTCACGGTGGGGATGAAAACATGACCGCCGTTGGAGGAGTTTCTATCTAAATTACACGTAATTCACTAAATCCAACATGGCTGCCGTCGGGGGAGTTTTGCCTGGACTCAGCATAGGTGGTGCTCCCTATCATAACCTCAGTCTCAGTCCCAATTCTAACTGGCACGACTATCTCCAAGTTACGCAGTTGTATTTTTTAAATGTTTTTCCACATACATGTATCAAGAGGAAATTCATCATAAAAATTTGTTACCGTATTTAAAATTTTTTAAATTTACATGAGTTTTTATATGTATTAGATGCTTTAAAAACTACCTTTAACTACCTCTAAGGTAGATATGGATCCAAAAGAGTGGTTCTGGATTTTGATAACCGATTGTTTGAAGTGAATACGCTAAGACAAATCTATATGACTCGCGGTTAGAGATAAAATTTCTAATCTGGAACCTGAATCCTACCTAGGTATTTTACTGCATTATTACTTTACCTCTATAGTCCGAGTAATCGAGCTCTGGTATAACACCTTGAGTAACGCATAAATGAACAATTTTTTTAGACAAATCTCTCCACTTATCGAAAAGTTTATTCGATGCTTCAGAATAAATAGCGTCAAAATCGTTCAAAAATAATCTGTATCCATCGCTACCTACAAACGCAGTTATTTCTTCAAAATATTTTTGAACACCGCACTTATCCATATGTATTTTTCTTTCGATTAAAGTTTGTTTCCAGCACGTCATAAATTCAGCATTGATTTTCATATTTTTTCGCACGTACTGATAAGCCGGGCTGCTTTGTGTTTCGACAGGAGACGGAGTTAGGATCTTCTCAGCTAGATCAACTTCATCTACGGCTGTTTCAAAAGTTTTTTTACATTTAATTAAAAGATAAAAAAATTTTTTTATTTAAAATATAATATTTATTATTACCTGGAGAACTTAGAGATTTACGATGTTTTTTTAAGTTGTAATATCTATTGCATAATTTTCCAAATGCTTGGACGTGAGGCGTTGTTGCTGTTTTTGGTTTTGGTGGCACGTAGTAGACTTCTGCATTTTCTTTTGGAAATAAAGCAATTATTTCCTCGACCGATTTTAAAAAAATTTGACTGCTGATTCTGTAAAGATTACAATATATAATATATAGTACAAAGAATACGTATTTTTAGAAAAAACAAATTTTAAACGTTAAAAATACTAACATATTATTGTGTGAGTAATGTCTGAAAAGATAATCAACAATTAAAATTGTAATTGTCCTACGATCCTGAGGTTTCAATTTTTCTTTTCTTTTCAGGACATCTCTTCCCGTTGGAGTTTTCATCAAATAGTTTTCTAGGCCCTAAATGAAACATTTGTAATCATTAATTTGAATTTTTATCTATTATTAATTACTTCAATTCGACAATTAATTCAATTTTAATTATTTTTAACTTACATTTTCAAATAGAGATGTATTAACATTAGTTTTATTTATTTGATTTTCCAAATTTTTAGCATTTATTCCGGGTATGCTCATAATTTGATCTCTTACAAAATGTAATGGTCTAACTTGAAGATTGTTGGCAGTATTATCAAATGTATATTGAGTATTAAAACTTTTGTTGCAAGATTTCTTGTTTTTTTTCCGGGCTTCTTTGGGCAAAATTTTCTTGACGTCTTCGTTATTCAGAGATATGAAAAGTATCTCATCAATTCTTGGTTCTATGGCAAAAAATAAATAAATTAAATAAAAACCAAGAAAAAAAAATTGGTATTTATAACTGATTAATAAAAGCAAGATTGACTTCTAAAGTCGAGTTTAAAATTTTAAGATGTGGTTAAGGGTATGGCGTTAGTTTGCATTCTGACGTGTACTGGCATGCTTTTAAATTAAAATATAGTGACCTAAGAGCGATTGACAGGAGAATAAGAATAACGAAATCGTACCTAAAGTGTTTCACACCTTCTCTAAGTGAAAATTATTTATGCGAATGAACAAGTCAACATTTTTGAACGCGTAGAGTCAAAGCGTAAAGTAAGAGCTTTCAAATGAGACCTTACACGTTTGATTATGTTTCAGTTTGATAACTCAGCTGACTCACAATAAGTAATTCAGTTTTCCGATAAATCAAAAAATTGTGTATCTAAAGTGCACCCCGCCATATTATACTTACAAACAGCACCTATACTTGATGAAAAATATATTAATGAGCCTATAGAAAATTATTATAGAAAATTTTGAGAAAAAATAAAAAAAAACATATGTTCTATTTTTCACGTAAGAAATATTAATTATTTTTAAAAATTCTTAAACTTGATGGCAAAACTAGAATTAGAATTGCACAAAATATATTTTGTAACTTAAATTTTATATGCTTTTAGAATATTAATCGATTTAAATATATCTGTGATCTTAATTTATAGGTAAATCTCAAAAAAAGGGGTGCTTTAAAGTAGAGTTGAAATAAAATACGTAATTATAGCGTAAAACGTACTTGGAACTAAAACTAGAATGCTCATAAGCTCATTTGTGTACAAATTAAAACCCTAGAAGTGAAAAAAAAGGTTATGGAAACAAAACCATGAATGACCACTTGAATATGTGTGCATACTTTAAATAATAAGTACTTTGCTGCCATGTCACCTGTAGACATGTATATATTTTCGTGTCAATTTTAAACTTCTACTTTTTGTAAAGTATACACCGATAAAGTGTACTTTTCTTTGAGAAACAATATCTCATATAAAAAAAATAAATTTTTTGACACCGTAAGAATTATTTAATAACTGAACTTTTAATCTTTTAAAATATTATTAAAAAAATTTGTTGACATTAAATTTACATCTGAAAAACATTTAATTTTTTTTTTCTTTTTTTAAATTAGTCAGATGACCCCATATTGTTATAATTCTAAAATGATCTTCAAATTTTTACTTTTAAAATGTTACAGACAATCCACGCTCAATCAACTATGTATGTATTAGAGTTAAACTCTGTGTAAATAAGCTTCATTGTAATTGTTGAATAAAGACATGTTATTTTTTCATAATAAACCAATAAATATAAAGATTTTTAAAAAATTTTGTTTTTATTGATTGCATTAAGCATTGGAAATAAATTTTTTAACATTTCAACATTATTTTTATAAGACTACAAAATATTTATACTTCAAGAAATAAATAATTTTAAATGAATACTCAACAGAATTAATATTTTAATATATAATTCATCATATCATATGAAAATGATATTGTCATAATTAATAATATAATGTAATAACGAATACTAAATAGTATAAATAAATGGGTAACTTAAATTATTAGTTATTTTACGGTTTAGCAAGTCCAACTACAATTATTGTAAACTTACTATTTCATTTCATTTAATAAAAAAAAAAAAAAAAAAAGATACGTAGTTTGCCAAGATCTGCTAAGAAAAGAAGGAACTATAATTCATATAAATTCACTTAAAGTCAACACATGTTTAAGTTTTACGAGCAGAAATCTTTTAACAGTAAAATAAAGAAGATTGAAAAAAAATATCTACATACATAAAAAAATTAGCTTTTTTGGTGGGTTCTCATATGGAGGACAAGATTGTGTTTGTGCTTTGATCTCTTTTGACATATCGAACACTCGAATTGTGGTTCAACTCCACACTCGAATCTAATGTGCCGACTCAGGGAATGCAGGCGGCTGTAGGCATTACCGCAACGCGTGCACAAGAAATTCCGAGATTCGTTCTTCAACGGAGATTTAAGTTTACTCTGTGCTGCCAGTGGTTTAGTCTTGTCATTGGAAAGCAGGCACTTGAGGTAGAGAGTCTGGTATTGGTAATAGTGATCAGTAGTCGAACTCGAGTCTAAAACATCAACACGTATGAATGAGAAATTTACACTACTACCAATTTTTTTTATTATCAAATCTTCTCTTATCACTGTATCCTAGAAACATTATAAACTCTTTTTTTTTTTTTCAAATGCATTTTTGCTCATTTTATTGTTTTTATTTTCTTTTTACACTGGGATGTAGCATATATATAATTTAAAAAAATAATAATAATAAACACTAACGCTAATTTTTTTTATTTGTTTGGTAATAAGGTAATAACAAATATGATGAAAGTTTAAGCTAATCATTGAATGTAAGCTGAAAGCTATAAATATAAATTCAATGTATGTGAAAAGTAATAATGTATCTGCAGTCAAAATTTATTTGTGACGTTTGTTAATTAAAGCTTCAACTCAAAAATGTTTCTTTATAAAAACGTATGAGCTGGTGAAGAACACATAAAAGCTTTTTAACATGTAAACCAACCACCAAAAACATAAAAGTTCATCACATTTCACAAATTTAAATGATACACTCATAATAAACTGGACAAAACAAAAAATATGATGTGAATACTTTATACCGTAAACTGTGATAACTATGGGCAGATTTTTTCAAGGAGTTGCGCTTTAAGTTTTCTTTAAAAATAAAAAAAATAAACTTCAGTCCCATCAACTTATTTTCATGAATAAATTGATGATAGTCAGGAATTTTTAATTATAGTTTTATTCTTTCAAATTTAGATGTTTGATGTTTTTAGTCCTTTTATAGTCTTCTTCAAAGAAGACTGATTTTGAGTGTATAAAACTCCTTGGGTTTTTCAAAGTACTCTCAAATGTAAAAAAATAAAAAATAAAAGAAACAAATAAAATAAAACTTAATGAAAATACTAAAATGTATTAGATTTAGAGATAGACAGACTTCTGAAATAAAATAAAAAATTAATACTTTCAACGTGTAAGTCAATGAAAATGATACTTGCTTTGAATTATTATCATGAAAAATCTTCTCCAACAAATGATCTTAAATTAATTATTCCAATACTAATGAAATCTGAAAAAATAAAAATAAAAATTTCATTTATAGGTTTCATTTTCATTTTAATTGTTGAAAAAACATTATTTCCGAAGGCAAATTGCAATAAAAACTCGTTTGAATATATAGTTTTTCTTTTTCATTTATTTAAAAAAAAATTAATTGATGTTAATTTTATTTACAAGAATTTAGATGTTTGTGGCTTTAATCCTCACAGGTACGACCTGGGAACTTAAAAACCAGAAAAATAAATTCATTTTTTTTTTTTTTTTTTCTATTAACATAATAAATGTTAAAGCAACAAACATGATTATTTTTGAACAATTCATCCATTTCTATCAACTTTGCGTCAACAAAATTATTTATACTCGTTTACAGACTATAAAAAATATGATGACGAAAATTTTTTTTTTATTTTGAATAACTTCGTATTATTTTTACGGATTCGTTCTCTTTAAAATTTTTTAAAATTTAACTTGTGGAAATTAATTTTAAATGCATATACATCATTCGATACTCGTTCATCGCAAACTGTACAACTTAGTCTAAAATGTATTGTTGTTCATACTTGTCAAAAACCGGTGATTTGAATCATAATAAAATCATTAATAAAATTATTTTGATGATTGCCGTAAAAAAAAGAATAAAAGTAAAATAAATTTGAATAAATTAATGATTGAAAAAAATAATTTAAGATTTACTTAAACAATAAATAACCAATCAGTTAAAATTATCAGTTAATCCAGCTGCATCTTCAGATCTGTGATGTGTAACAATGTGATTCTTCATTTCATACCTGTATTTGTATTTTTTGTCACAAAAATTACACGAGAACCTTTTAGCTTTGTTGCCACACTCAACTCTCTGATGCCTCCTTAGGCTGTCAAGCCATTTGTACCACTTTCCGCAGTTAAGACACTCATGACCAGAAACTCGCGGTCGACGTAAATCTTCGCGTTGGGACGAATGTTGCGAACGTTGCTGGTCTAATGGTACCTCAACCGGTGGCATCCACGATCGAGTCATCGTACGATCGTAGACTTTGGATGTGCTAGGTATTTCTAATGGATCCGTATTCAGTTCTTGGAGCGACCATAATGGGTTATAATCTGTGAAAAATTAAGGAGAATAAATGTAGTCAGTTTTATGTTCTTATAGCTCATGAACAATTTTTTTTTTAATTTATTTTTTTTTTCCATGTGAAAAATTGTTTTAAATATATATTTTTTCAATGTATTTACAACCTCTTATCCAATATTTATAAAAAGCATCTCAAATTTTCTAAAAGCTGTGAAATTTGCCGATTATTTATTTTTTGAAAACCCAACTAAAATTATTGAGAAAATTAATTTTTCTATTCGTACATAACTCATTTTAACCTAATATTTTTTCTAAGATTAATTAGAAAATTTTTTTAAGCTTAGTTAATGTAATTACCTTAATTTAAATAATTCAATCACCTAATTTACTCAAGATTTGCTTAAGAATTTGTTTTTACGACATTTTACTTTCAACTATCGTTTTTAAATAACTCAACAGGAAAAAAAAAATTTTTTAATGAAAAATAATTATTTTCAAAATCAAAATTTTCAGCCTGCTGTTATTATTACTCTTATCACACACTGTTATATGTTATTACTATGAATATTTAAAAAATACAAAAAATTTTATAATGGCTCGTATTTATTCAACTATTTTTTTATATTTTAGCAATATTTAAAATCACAAATTTATCGGTAGTTATATTCATTTTGTTATATTAATTACACCTTTTATTACATTTAATTGCATCATGAAATTTGACATGATACTAAATACAGTTTGGGATTTTATTAGCAATTTTACATCGTCATCGAACACACCACAAGAATTATTCAAATTTTACAAATAGATCATTTGTTATTTATCACGACTTTTTTTGGACTTGATGTACATTTTTACATGGACTGACCATTAAATGAAATTTAAACGTTGTTATTTCAATCATTATAAATTTATTTTAAATAAAAGTATGTACATCAGTAATTTATAACTTTTTTTTCAAGTTTTATTTAACTTATATTTACTTATATTATAGTAAGGTAAGTGTGCTTAATATGGCCCCTTGCCTAATATGGCCCCCCCTGTTATTTTGAATATGCTTGATATGCGGCATCTCTACAAGGTAGGAAGAAGTCAAAAACACTGAATTATGAAGTTTTCAGTTGTTTAGAACATTTTAAAATTATTATTGCGCACGCCTAATAGCTAAAACTCGTTTTGTATACCTCCGTTATTATTTTACGTTGTAATTAAATGGTCTGCCAAAAGATTTAGACGCATCTGACCAAAATTTGAATAAGTAGCTTCGATTCGTTATTGTTTCAGCTTTAAAACGAGACCTTAGTTTTTGTTCAACTCGTTTTCTAACGGGTTTTATTCTTAAATAACTTATTATTCTCCAGTGTTCCTAATATGGCCCCCCGCGAATTAGTAGAAATACCGATATTAAGAGTCCTTAGTTTCATGTTTACTTTTTAGAAAATCCTATCCTAATTTTATTTAAGAAAAATAAATTTAATTGTTTCAAAGCTTTTTTTCATTTTATAACTAAAAAAGCATTCTAGCTCAAAAATCAAACTTTGATAAAAATTTAAAGTTGTAATTTTTCTAATGGTTGCAAAGCTTTCAAAAAAATTGTGAAAAAGGCTCAATTTTTAAATAAATTATTTTTAAAATGTTAAAAATTTTGAAGTTTTTTTAAATCTCATATTCTGATTGATTTAAAAAATCGCAATGAATAAAATACTTCAGGGGGGAGAGGGGGGCCATATTAGGACACAAATTTTATGTGTCATAAAAAACCGTGTTTTGGTAAATCCTCTGGCATTTGAAGCTCATTGATCAAAATCAAACGTGTAAGGTCTCATTTTAAAGCTCTTGAATTAAGCTTTAAAATGAGACCTTAGCCGTCAAAAAATAGTGATTTGATTGGCCACAACGTCGATTCTCGCTTAGCGGGGCCATATTAGGTACAGGTACCTTATTTATAGAAATCTTTGTGGTCTTAACTCTTTGATGATCTTGTTAGCAATCTTAAAACCATTTATTGAAGTCATAGTTGTAAGATATTCAAATTGCATGATTAGCTACAAGGTCAGCAATGTTTTAATGAAATAATTTTCATTCAAGAAATTTAAAAAGTGATTCAGAAAAATTGAAGCATAATTTTTTATCCATATTTGCTCTAAAAATAAAAAAAATTGTTAATTAAACTTGATAATTATTTTATTTTTAAAATTATAGATATTTGGCTTTCTTGAAGAATTTAAAAAATGTCAATCTTGAAAAAATTTTTTTGAAATAACTTAGAAACAACAAATTAATTAGTTGGTTTATCTCTGAAGTGATCTTCTCTGTGCAGCATCATATCTTCAACTGTAGGAAACTCCCTATCACAAATTCCACAAACAGATATGTTTGAACCAGGGCAATTGCTTCGTCGGTGTCTGGTCAGACTACCTTTGTTCAAGTAGAGTTTTTTGCAGGTAAAACATGGAAATCGATCGACAACGTATTGATCGAGTCTACGCTGTTCCTGCAGCTGTTGTTGCTGTTGCTGTTGCTGTTGGATCCGGTGTTCGTTCGAGAGACAACTTTCAAGGTGCCTGTTCAGATCGCCAAGTCGAGGAAACACGCAACCGCAAACCGTGCACCCGTAACTCTTGGGCATGTAAAAGGTTACGTTAGTAAAAGGGCCACTTCCTAGGTCCAAAGGATCCCGATCCACTTCGCTGTCGTTTGAGTCTGGAATAAAAAGCAAAAATATTAGTTAAGTTCTGGCTAATACTATGTTCATTCCCCCTGCTAAAGAGAAACCAAAACAAAATTCTAGTTTGGCTTCCCTGAGAAAAGGTTCGTTACAGGTCATCAATACTGTTACAAATTTACAATGCACTTTGAAAATGTAAATTTTAATTTTTCCTTTTAGTTTTCAGTTATTTTGGAATTTACATAACCAACTCATTGAAGAAATTTAAAATATTTAAAAAAAATACAATAATTATTCTCTACAGCATTATTAATTTATAAGTAAAAAAAACAACCAATAAAAAAAGACTCGAAAATTTTCCATGCAGAGCATTAGCATGAAAAATAAGTAAGTAAAGTCTTGAAATAAAAAAGAAAAAAATTGATATTAAATGTTAAAACAACAACATCGGGATTGGTAAAAAAAATTTTTAATTATTGAAACTTTGAAAACCCAAAAAAATAAATATAACAAAACAAATTTTGAATTTAAAATCAGTTGATTGGTATCAGTCAAGAAATGGATTTTTTTTATTTTCGGTGATATTAAAAGAAAAATTTTTTTCAAACTCAATAACACTTTTTTTCGTTGAAACTACTTTATTTTTAAGATACAGAAGGCAAAACTTATAAATTGAGCGTGGTTTTTAAGCCAAAATGAATTTTTAACAAATATTTTGATTATTTTGAGTTACATAGAAAATGCATATCCTATTTGAAGTATCTATATAGATTAAACTATATTTGGTAGTGCAGTTAAATGAAAAAAGTTATGTTGGTACTTTAAAAATAAATTGCCTTTACTTAAAGTAAAATAACTAATGAGTACAAAAAATTCTATCCGTAACAAGTTGAATAATATACATTAAAGTCAACATATAATTTAAGGTTGAAAATTTTTTTTTTATTTTACAGAGATTTTTGCGGGTGTCAATAAAAATACATAAATTTGTGGAAAAATCTATTAATTCTATTGAGTAAGCTAAGAAGGTAATTGTTTCATCAATCGAAGGCTTATTTTAAAAATTTTTGTTTCAATTCCAAAATTTGTACATGAAGCTTTTTTAGATTGTAAATACAGACAAAATATGTACTCTCCATTTATTAATGTTCTTAAAAATATATTTTTACAAGTTTTTTCTTTGCAAAATGTATTTATATTTTTACAGCCACTTCAATTACATCAACTAATATCTAATGTGATTAATAAAAACCGATGACAGTTTACTCATCAAATTATTCGCGTATTTCTGTCGAAAATTCGTGATCATAAAAATATAAATCTGTTTTAAACAAATTTTAATATTTCGTTGTTTCTCTATATTCAATTACTAGCACATATACATATATTCATAACGTCTAATTAATTTTTCAATTCAAAACATATCAATTTCAATAATATCCTTAAAATTTTTGACACAAAAAATATAATTCTAGCTTATAAAAATGTTTTATAAAATAATTCTATGGCACTTGAAATAATGATATTGAATGAACAAGAAAGTACTTAATAAGTTTTTTAAATTAATTTTTCTTCAGAAAATTTTTAAAATTTCATTTTTTATAAATTCAAATGATTTAATCAGATACAGTATTATTTTTAAAAACATAAATAATTTAGTAATCATTTTTTGTGAATTTTATTAATTTTATCTTACAATATTTGCAAATAATTTTAAGCTCCTTTCGGAAATATTATATACGTATTAACGTGAATTCATTACTTTAAATGTCAAAAATTATATTTTCTGTACTTAAGTAATACCTTCACCTAAGTAATATAAAAAAAAATATTTAAGAATGTTTTCAAAATTTTATTTGAAAATATATATACTTACTTACACATTTTTCAAGTTACGAAAAAATTGTAGTCATAGAATAATTTTATATTCCGAAAAAAAATTTCAGATAAAAATTTTTTTTCTTCGCAAAACCTTAAAAAATAAATAAAAAATAAAAATTAATAATTTTGAGGTCTTACTATCGAACCAAAACATTCGATTTCAATAAATTTCATGGACTTTAAAATTTGTATTGAAATTAAAATCATCAGGTTAAGTACATATCACACTTACAGCGCATTAATGCGTCAAAAAAAAATTTCATTCTAGCAAAAAATCATTCAGAAAAGTTTTAATTGTATTTATTTAAAAAATCATTATGCCTTAAAGTATAAATAAATGATAAAAATTTAAAATTTGTACACCTTCATTACTTTTTACAATTTCTTGGTGTTGATTCAAGGTTTCTTTTAAACAAGATTTCAGTAAGAGCCATTAGGAATAATTTTATATTGCTATTATAAGTCATAACTAATTTAAACTTATAACTAATGACGTTTTGAGATAACTAAAAAATTACATTCTAAATTTCTTGGATCGAAATTTCGTCCTCCTTATTTTATAGTAATAGATCTCTTTCTAATGCCCTGTTTATAATGAAAACTATTGCAATTATAATTATTGTTTTAATAAAAAATCAGTAAGCTTTAGTGTTAATAAATTGTCGACAACAAAATTGAAGACTTCTTACATTTATTCTTCTAGCAAATTACTATTGTTGAATTTTTACTGCTTAACAAACTCTCAAAAGTTTTCTGTTTGAAGTAAACCTAATTTCGGCCCCCTGAACGCAAATCGATGCTGCAGCTTAAATTTTTTTTTTTTTTTTTTTTTTAACGTGGCTGATTATTTTAAAGCTAGAACCAAGAGCTTTAAAACTAGCCCAGCCATGTTTTATTCCAAATAGTTGAGTCAAAATACCATTCACTGAAACGAACATTTTTTTAAATCAAACTTTGTGTACCTAATTTCGACCTCCACTATATTTAAAGTTTTTTTTTTATTTCTTTCTTATCAATACTCATTTAAGAACTTGCTACAAGAAACCGACATAAAGTTTATAAGTTTTGTGATTATTTTTTAAAAATTTATTAAAGAACTATAAAACTTTTAATTTTTATAAGTTGTTTTACGATTAAAAAGTAATTAATGAAAATTTTACTTTGCAACGGTGTACCTGGGGACAAGGCCACGCAAAGCCAGCCCCGAGGTCCCGTCGGCCAACGCCCAAGAACCTAAAAATAAAAGGGAAAATCTACACTCGGGAACGGGCCAGTATTTCGACGCGCCCTGATTCCCGTCCCGGCTAGCTCGAACAAAAAGAAAAATAAGAATAGGTGGGGCCGGAAAACTACCCGCGAAGGGCCTGCTTCACTGCTCCACCGCTGGCTGCTGTCTCGCTTTTTTGTTTGACGCTATGCCGAATCGGATATTGCCCACGTACCATACGGAAGATAGTTTACTGCTGGAGCGTCTGACTGAATTTACAACTTCACAGTTCTTCTTGAGTCATAAGGAGCGGAATAGGATTATGCATGCCACAAATGGTAACATAATAAATCTATTGGCACTAAAAACATTGATGGTTCAGATAAGTAGCTACCTCTTCTTTTATAACACCTATCGAATGTAGGGGATTAACATAACGACTTTAACAGCTAATCCCAATACGGAAAGTTTAGCTAGTGGTGTCGTCAAGGGCACCTTCACTGTTGCTGGCATGGTGTACTCGAGCGACCTCGGACGTTTCGTCGTAGACGGATTCCGGAATCATCCACCGAATCTGGGTCCGACAGCAGTACTGGGAGAACCAGCAGTAGCGGGATGAAGAGCCCAGGCCCACGAGACCGTCACAACCAGAGCAAGGTTCTGCGGGACCTTAAAGCCTGGGACATGAAATTCAGTGGCGGGGATAAAGATGACCCCGACGAATTTCTGAGGTGTTTGGAGGATTTCCTAGATGCCATTCAGTGGACGGGCCGGGAAATTATGTGCGCCTTGCCGAGCATATTAACCCGGTCGGCTGGCTCATGGTACCGACGGTGCGGCCGGATGATAAGGTCGTGGCGGAAATTCCTATCGGAGTTTAGCACCCATTTTATCGGGGAGATCGAGGACGACGACCTCCTCGATGAGCTCAAGGCCCGGACCCAAGGAAAAGGGGAGAAAATTGAGCCATTTGTCGACAAACTCAGAATGATTATCGACAAGTTCCGGGACCCACCGTCCCGGAAACAACAACTGAAGATGGCCTATAAGAACCTGGAAGCCGGGTACAGGCTATACATCGGCTCGAGGCCCTTGAGATCGTACAGTGACCTGATTAAATTAGGTCGCGAGTACGAACGAATAAAGGATCTAAACAGTCGATGGGTCCAGCCGCCTCCCAAGGATAAATCACGAGTCCCCATGGCTGCTTGGGCGGGGGCCACGAAAGCCCAGAAGGTGGCCTCGGTACAGGAGTCCCGCCGCGATGAGCAGGAGTCCCAGGATGAAGTCCCAGAACCAAGTGAGAAAGCCAAGCCCAGGAAAGACAAAAGACCGCCCAAACCCGGTTCGAAGAAAAGTGAGCTGGAGCAGCCGCGGGCAAAATCCAAGAGTAAGATCGACCAGGACACAGAGCCAACGCCAGAGGTAGCAGCCGTCGGCCAGGGCCCGCCAGGTCGTAACCAGGGCAGAGGCCCTCCACCCAACCAGGCCAAGCAAGCTTCGGCTAGTAAACCGATCCGTACACCAGGCTTGGCCGGGGGAGGTGACGACGTTGATCCGGACGTCTGTTATAACTGCAGGGAGCCGGGTCATAAAATAAACAACTGCCCGACGATCGTCTGCTACTCGTGTCGCAACACAGGCCATTTGGCGCCTCAGTGTCCGGATCAGAAGGCTAAGGTGTCCTGCCAAGGATGCAACGCGGTCGGAGTTACGGTCAGGAACTGTCCTAATTGTGCCTGGGTTTGTGGAAACACGAACGCAGGAGGTTGGAACGGTCCCAACCCCCCGTGCTAGAAGAGTTAGAGACCACCCAGCTCGAAGCCTCGAGCCCTATACGGCCCCAGGAGAAAGCCAGCAGCCAGGAAGGCCTCGTAATTCAAGAAGTAAACGAATGCGAGGAAGAGCAAACACTAAGCGACTCAAATCTATGGGATCCGGTGACAAAGACCTCAGCCAACCCGGAGATCGACGCGGACCGTGGGAAAACTCAGCTAAAGACTGAGGAAGAGTACCATGAGCAAGTCGTCGAAACGGTGGAACGGTACATGAGAGCGTCCGGATGGTGCATGGGAGAAGCCGATGGTAAAGGCCCTGACGCAACTGCTAGCCCGGAGGCCCTAGGAAATACTTGGAAGAGTTGGGAAGCGGATAATGATGACCCCTTGTGCTCAAGCTCCCGATCCCCCCGTAACAACTTACATTCAAAATTTTGTCGAAGTATACTATATCAGTTAACAAGGTAGCTGGAAGTGTCTCAGATCACATGAAATTGATGTCCAAGGCGAAGCGGGTGGTGACAAAAATGTGATCTGAGGCTTTCTTATTCAGCTGCCAAGTTGAGTATACTATTTTTTTCAATAGGAGCATGTATTTGGGTACTTTTCGATTGAGAAAACGATGGTACAAGTTGTACAATGCCGTTGAGTTTTTCAGCTTGACGACCTTGAATATTTTTCTCCACGCAAGATGGGAAAGTAAAAAAGGCCGTCGAGTAATTTGGGTGCGATAGTGTCAAGTGCGAGTCATTAAAAAAACCCATAAAAATTTGATGACTCCTAGCTCTTGGTCCACTTGATAAAGTAGGCGTTGCATTCTGAGAATCCTCTATTTTTCTCAAAGTACCCTAATACATGCCTTATTGAAAAAAGTATGGTAGCTAACGTGAGTCAGAAGTTCTACTGGCCGTCTCGAGTATTTATGTGCTTTATGATCAAACTCTTAACGGCCATGTAGAACTTCTCACTCATGTTGGGTAATATACCATTTCCGCACGACGGCACTGTGAAGCGCTACTGACTGTAGCGACAGCGGCAGGGAAATAGAGCTTTCCGGCCGGAGTGAGGAAAATTGAATTTCTTAGCTAAAATGTTTGATCTTGGGTCTTGATGATATATAAAGCGAGAAGTTCAAGTTTTTTTTTTCGAAAAATGTCTCAGTAACTTAAATTTCTTTTGCTCGAATGCATTCAAGAAGGCTTTCTTTGCTTTAAATAATTTATCTAAAGTTTCAATGTTTGAACTGGTCCTTATCATTGGAAATTCCCCAAAATCAAATTCTACACTTTTATTTAACCTTAAATGTCGGTGGTGCAAAAAAATATTTTTTCCGGATATTAACTAATGAGTTTATGAACGTGCAAAAAAAGTAGGAGACCAAGTTTCACAGTCTGATGTTGAATGATGAAAGTCTTAAATTAAAAGAAAGAAATAATAAACTAATAAAATTATAATCTCATTGTTTCAGGCAACCGATCACGGCTCACTGTTATCCAAGGCTTCAGACTTATTTATTTAATCTTATATCCATATCATCAGTATTAATTTAAATTCTAAAACTGTCATTCCGACCACACCTTTTAAAAGCATTTGTAAAATATAATTTATCGAAATAATCTGAAAATTAATTATTTATGAAATTACCATGAAAAATTGATAGGTCATTCTCCAGGATAAATTGGAAGAAAATAAAAATAAAAACTTTCAATATCCAGAACGTCAGATGCCTTAGCTTGTATTAAAAATTATTGCTTTTTAATAATTTTATAAGTGCACATACTACTGTATCTTATAATACTCATTAAAAGTCAACTCAGCTTTTTATTTGTAATATGAGGTTGATACTGCCACAAGAGTGATTAACTACATAAATTAGCTAAAATACGAGTATTAAGAATCCCAATACGCGCATCATTAAAAACTCCTGAAATCCTAATTTTTTTTTAGGCACTTTAAAGGATGATTCTGAAACCGTTGAATATCATGAGATGGCCTGGGCTATTGACTCTTTTGAAAAAAAAAAAAAAAAAAAAAAAAAAAAAAAACAGCATTTCAAATATTTATTACTAAAAAAAAGTTTATTCACTAAATTCATAATTTTCAAAGACTTATTAAAAGAGGTAGCAAGACCGAATCATCATTGGAGTTGATCGAATAATCATGAATTTTAAATATCCAATAACCGTATTAATTTTAAAAGCTTCGAAGGACCCATACATGTATAAAAATTCCAAGAACCAGATTTTTCTGAGCAATTTGACGCGATTGAGTGATAGAGTTAAAAATTGCAAAAATGTGCCTATGAAATTCTAAAATGAGTCAACCTAGACGTAAACGGTACAAACGTGGTTTAATAAAGTTGAAAATTCGATCCAAGATATTTAGAAAACGGACCCGACGCTCGAGAGCTGATAAATCTAAGACGTTGCTGCTGCCTGTTTCTGCAGTTTCTCTTGTTGTTCCGGTTGGGGTAGTGCAAGCGGTACAGGCTCCGGTTCGGCGCGCAGACGTCGGCCTCGGCGTCGGCGCCCTTTTCCTCAGGATGGTGCTGGCGCCGACTGGTGTTGCTCCAAAACAACGGGTTTTGAATCTTGTTGCTGCTGCTGCTGCTGCTGTTGTTGTTGTTGTTGCTGTTGCTGTTGTTCCGGCTTCTTGTTGTTTCTACAGTAAAGCTTCTCGTGGCGGCGAAGACTGTCGGTGCGCGAGAAGGCCTTGGTGCAGCGCGAACAGTAGAGACGGCGCTGAACATTTACCCGGGAGGTTTTACCGGGTATCAGAGAGGTAGGCAGTAGGTTGTCCTGCCAGAGCTCGCTGCTCTCGGGTGGAGTAGGCAGGTAAAAATTATTGATATCGACCTCGAGAAATTGCTCCGGAACCATAGGGTTTGCAAAATCTGTCGGATCTCCCACCGTATCATGGGTAGTCGAAGGGTGTTGATGAACCTGAGACTTCGTTTCGTGCTCGACATTGTCCTCGTCCGCTGTATCTCGGAGCCAAGCACTTGACAACATGGCGTCCTCTGCAACGTGAAAATGTGAAAAGTGTTAGGCTTAGCAGGCATATATATGGTTTTTCTATTATTGTTTCTGTTGATTTACGTGAGAAGGAAGGATAATAATTCTCTGTAGTTAATATTATTAACCAATTTTACTTATCATATTTAAGATTTTTATGCATAATTACAGCAGAGAATTATTAAAGAAAAGTTACTAATGATCCAAACTATTGTTATGAGGAATACGTGCTGGTTATGATGCAAGCAATGATATATAAGTTAAAATCTATGATACTCAGAAGAATACTAATTATTTAAACGAGTAATTTTTATTACCTGAAGTATCGAATATTCATTTATTATGTAATAACAATTTATCATTATTATCATTACCAAATGAGTTAAAATAATGATTAATCCATTAATAATGAGACACAAAAGAATTATTCAAAATTAAAATTTTTTTTTATTTTTTATGATTTTTGTATCATTGTTAATATTACTATTAATATTTATATATTTTTAAGTAGTAAGAGGTTAAAAAACAGTAAAGATCAATATTTTTTGTCATCACAGCTTAAGTTGATCAAAGCATAACTTTTTTTTAACAACTAAAAATATTAATGCATAGTAGATTTAAATGCAAAAAACGTACATTGTTACTTTTGAAAATAAAATTTTTTTTATAAACTTATAAAAAACATTGAATGAATTAAGACAAGAAAAAAAATCACACTATTAATTTTTACAACTGATTATTAAAATTTTCGTAAATTTCAATAATTACGAAATTAGGCCTTCTTTCCTGAGCTCTCCATCCTGATTTGCATATTTTATAACAAATTTTCAGAAGTGGAACAAAATTGCTTTTTAATAGTTCTTCAAAGTGTTTTCTCAGTTTCGAATGAACTTGTTAAAAAGAATTATCATTGACGTTTAAATTTAGAATTGTTTTGGATTTCCATGAATAAAAAAAAAGTCAAAGTACTGAAACAGAATAATAAATAAAATTAGTCAATAGATATTATGAAAAAAAACCAAAAATAATAAAAATTTAGGATACTTATGAAATCATATTATAAAGTTGAAATGTCTATACCTATTTAACCCAGGAGACGTAAATAATTGAATTATTGAAATAAATCATGTGAGTCAGTTAACATTCCTCATTAATTTATTAGACTTTTTTTAACAAAAAAAAATTTGCAGCATGGAATTTCCAATAAAATTCTCATTATTAAAAACCTAGTCAAGTTTTAACTTTAACGCTTTAAAACGTGTGTCTAGGGGAAAAAAAGGCTGATTTTCTTATACCGAGATTAAAAAATACTCTATGGCAGTAGTCTGCGGGCTGCAGAGCCTTTTTTGTTTGATCGTGTTACGAAGTTCATAAGAATCGTTTGAAAACTATTGGAAACTTTTAGTTTAGGCATTAATTAAGCAAATACAACTTTTTAAAAACCTAAAACGATCAAAAGTAGGAGAAAAATTCAACAATTATTTTGATATAAATTATAAGAAGATGAAAATAAAAATATGTCTGCGTTTTTTTAAAAACTAGTAAACCGATCTGGCTCTATCGACTTTTTAACTCCGATTCGGACTCGCGGCTGGTCAATGTTTTCGGAGAGATCTTAGTCCAATTCAAATAAAGTGATGTCATGGCATCCTACCTATCCTAAGCCTTGGTTCATAGAGCTCTAAAAATATTAACGTGTGAAAAAACACATTTATTTTAAAAAATTTACTTACAAGGCGAAGACCAGACATTTGGGTCACCGATCTTAATAAAACTTTGAGGGTAGTTTTCTTATAACATATAATGAGCGAAACCAACCGTATTACCTCTGAATTAATCCGTAAACATATTTGCCATGCAAATATATGGAATTTTCAGTACTTTTTTTGTTTTTTAGCCAGTTTTCAAAAAATTCGCATTTTTTCGTCTTTACGTAAAATTTAAAGAAAAAATATTTATGAATCTTAACTCAAAAAATTTGACCATGAATAATTTATATTTTAAAAGCCAAAAACTCTAAAAATTTCTACTGAAAATATAAATTATTCATGGTCGAATTTTTTGAGTTACGATTCAAAAATATTTTTTTCAGCACACTATGCGGAAAAGGCAGAGTGGGAAAATTTTTCGCATGCTGCTTCGCTCCGCCTTCGGGTGTTTAAACCGCCCTGGTAACGAGGCTGCACCTGTATCGAAAAACACTAATCTTTGAATTTCACAAAAAGACGAAAAAAAGAATGAAACGAATTTTTTGAAAAATGGTTGAAAATCAAAAAGTGACCCAAATGTCTTGTCCTCAACTTGTTAGTGATTTGTTTTACTAATTACATACTGTTTTAATATTATGTGTACACGTGCTATTCGGTTTGTTCATTTTCAACGTTGTTTGATGCGTATTTCGTTAAATATCTTGTTCACAGGTTTACTTAATCAAAAGTAAGCGTACATTAATAAACTACCTTAATAAAGACGCATCTTCTAAATTTTTATGATTTAATTATTACCAAAAAAATTATAATTAAAAATTAAAAAGAATTTTTTATTAAAAGTAATTACTAAAAATCATGTCATATTGGTTAAAAAAAAAAAAAAAATTACAGAATATAATCTTGAATGAAATTAAAAAAAAATTAATGATCTAATAAGTAAATTAGAACAGACATAAATTAAATTAATTAAAATTATTATAGGAAAGTTTAAAGGTCAGCACAATAGTTAAAAACTCTTTAAAATTTAAATTTTAACTCAACCCAGTTAAGGCGAAACGATGAATGTTTATTTCCTATACTACAAATTTTGATTTATATATCACGATTATATACACAAAATACACTATTCTTAGTCTCAGAAATTATCACATCAAACTTTTGAATTTGTAAATCCATGTTTGATAACATTGTGATTAGTCAACTCGTAGCGTCTGTAAAAGTTCTTGCCACATATGTAACACTGATGCTTGGGCAATTTACCGCATTCAAGTCGCTGGTGTCGATTCAAACTCTCTATCCATTTGTAACCCTTGCCACACTGACCGCACAAGAAATTCTGATCCTCGCGAGGTGTCGAGTTACCTGGCCTGCGCTGCTGTTTGTCTTGATTCGAGAGTCTCAAAGTCTCCAGCGTCGCATTTGATTCGTGAATATCGTTTTGAGAATATCCGTCCACAAAAAAATAAGCTGAAACAATACACTCTCTGTTAATTAAAATATTCATCAGTTCAAGTATTCAATAATTGAATAAATTAGAGTTTCAGCGCTAGCAAACAGTATGATTTAAAAAAATTACATTGCGCATAGCTTCGTCCCGTCGAAACAACTAGTTCCAGAATCTTGAAGCTGTAATACCAAAAAGAAGATTCATTTCTTTTGATTTCTTGAGGTTAAGAAATTTTTTTAACCAAAGTTCACTATAATGCCCTGACATATGACCTCTAAATATTTAGAGCGAAGAAGAACTTCAGCATTTTAATATCTTTTTGTCAAAGATATATTATGAAATTAATAATAGTAGTTTATGAATATAAATTGTATATTTCACTATAGCTTGTAAACTTTTCATTTTTTTTTTTTTTTTTTTTTTTTTTTTTTTTTGTAATTACATAAGATGATAAAACAATTTGATTTAATCGATTTAATAAATGAATTAAAAAATTAATTTCAAGTCTTACCGTATATCTTATATATTTATCAAGTCAATTTAAATTTAAAAAATTCCAAAAAAAACTTATTTTTAATTATATTTTTGAAAACTATTTATGGCACAAAATTTTCCCGATTCTTTTCAGTTTTAACCTTGGAATTGAGATTACAAAAAATCTGAGACATACGCCTTGCTAGAAGAAAGAATATGTGACGTATTTTAACTGAAATCAAGTGCACAAATTTTTTCAGATTTTTAAAGCGGGTGGAAGGAACTTTTTAGACTGATTTGCTACAATTTTTAATATAAAAATCGCCATCTGGCTAGCGCATACTTGGTAAAAATTAAAAATTATGTGTAAAGTTAGAATAAATTTTTCATGAACAAAATATTGCCGCGCTTTTTTTGAGTCATCTTAGGTTTTGTGTTATTTATAAAAGTTGATTATTTTGCTCCAGGAGACAAAAAAAGTATAAAACGCGACTTATGTTTTGTAGTACTCGGTAAAGTTTCAAAATTCGTTTTTACAGGAAGTTTTTAAAATTATTTTTCTTTCTATGTCACGCTTTCAAATGAGAATTCAAGACGAATGTATGCCTGAATCAAACAGGACAAACTTTGGGAGGAACAGCACTGCACTCGAGTCGCTTATGCTTTCTTAGCGAAGTCATTGCTTGGTATGATTTGGTACATTTGTCACAAACATAAGGCCAAGAAATTTTTTCTGCCCTTTGCTGTGGAAATTTAATATCACATAATTGAAACATGGATAGATTAACTTTGAAGCACGTTCTAAACCTGAAATAAGATAAAGAAAATTTTATCAGTAAAACATAAATGAGTAAGGAATTTTTTCACAAAAACGATCTTCCCCTTTCAATTGAAATGCCCGTAAGTTTAATTTTTTTTATCTTAATTTCAAATTACTTTCTCAAATTGAAACAGTACATATGCTTTTAAAGTATTTAAACACGTAATAATGATAAATATCAAGTATTCAAATGGTTTTGAGTTATTACATGTGCAAAGTTAATGAAAAAATTATTGATTTTTTTTTTGATTTAATATTCATTTGAAATTAAGTTTCATAAAACACAGTATTTTTCTACCACGGGCGATAGGGTTCGATTTGGCCTCCAAGACATTTGCAACGAGGTGGACAAAGAACCACTCTCGCCTAAGAGATGAATACTATTTTTTCGCCGATGAAGCGAAAATAAAGGGGCAAAGGTCCGACTTTGAGGTTAAGAGGCGAAAAATACTTTCATTCAACTTGACCATAAAATAGGTATATTTTGACGTGTAAAATACGCGGTAGAAGTGATACTTTTGTATCTTGATTTCTTTTCACCGCAGCGTTGAATAATGGGGTACATTTACAGCCGCATTTTTATCAAAGTACCAAATTATATGATCTTGTTGAATAAAATATGATACTAAATTTGTGTCCGAAGTTTTACACTTACATCGAGAGTTGCTGATGCTCTCGATGTAAATGTACAACTCTACACACAAGTTGAGTAACATATCATTATAACTTTCTGCTTATTTATGTAAACATCAAACTATCTGTGACTGTGCTGAAATTTTTAATGATTTATAAATAAAAATCATAAAATTTTATTTAATATATTTTATTTTTGCCATTAACCTGGACGTACAATTCAAACATAGTACATATAGTTTCAAAATATTTTGATATCGAATAACCACAAAAAAACTATTAAAGAACTTCTTAAGAAATTCGAGAAAAAAACTAGTGATTTAAATTTTTCTGCTAAAAAAAACGTAAGTTGACGCTACCCAATTATAAGAATTAAATTTTTTTAACAAATGAAACTTTGAACTACTGTAAACTTTTTTTTTGTTCTGCATTTCATTTTACAACGGAAGTTTCTTAAATAAACAATATCTTTATGAAATGACCAACACTTGGAATAAGACATAGTTTATTATAATTCTAACCTTACATAATTCAAAACCTAATTTTTTCATTGCGTCACAAAAAAGCAAATATTCCAATTTGTTATTAGGTATCTCATTACAGACCTGTACTTGAAATTTTTACTCAAAAATCGAAAAAAAAAATTTCAACATCTTAGAAACGTCTTTTTAAATATTTTATCCGAATTTTTAAGCAGTTGACGCAAGACAGGCTGTGCACTTTAAAGTCAAAATAAGTAATTTTTTGATTTTTTAATGATTTTTTGATTATTTTTCATTTTTTTTGTGAATTTTTGATTATTATTTCATTTTATCTGTGATTGTTTTATTCTTTTAAACATTACGGGGCAAATGTATTTAGGATATAAAATAATAACTTTTTTCTAGTAGATATCTCCGCATAAAATAAGGTAAAGTAAAATTTATAGCTACATGAGATTTTTCTGTTTTAAATAACATCAATTTTACATTGACAAATGAAATTTAAACTTTTTTAAAGCTATCTCCAGACCCCAGGAAGACCATTTTCATCACAAACATCAAGTCCAAACATCAACACAATTTACATTATAGTAACTAACATTAAACGAACTAATTTTATATTTTTACTTATCATGAGAAGTGATATTTCTTTGAAAGAACAATCAAGGTACGGAACAGAGTATGACTCTAAATGAAATTTTGTATTTACAACAGGTGGAAGTAAGTTTTTTATCTAAATATGAAGTGCTGATTTTGAATCCCTTGAAACTTATTAAGTCTGGGGATTAAAATTTTCAAAAAATATAATGCAGTCACTGCAGGAAACTCAACACAGTAATTCCATGCACGTGTAAATGTAGCGACTGCGTGGATTCTATGCACTCACTCTATGAAATCCATGTAGTCGTTCTATCTAGACCTAAATGTAGCGACTGCGTGAAATTCCATGCACTGAGTGCATGAAATTTCATGCAATAGTTACATGTAAGCGCTCCGACATCGCGTCTTCGAATGCGCAGTCGAGTACCATAACCTAAAAAATCATCGTTCTCGTCGATGGCATGAAGTCTTTTTTGATGTGTAATGTTGACAGTTGATTAATTTTTGTTTTAATTAATTTCTAAAAAAGGGATTTTAGAGGTTATTTATTGAATTATGGTACTCTAGTGCATGCAATTGTTAAAAAAAATTGTTGCTGCTGCCTGGGCCCTCACATGTAACTGTTGCATGAAATTCCATGCATGCACTCAGTGCATGAAATTTCACGCAGTCGCTACATTAGGACGTGCATGGAACCACAGCATTGAATTTCATGCAGTGGCTCTATTTAATTTTTTTCAGTGTATAAGTTAATTGGATTGAGATAGTTTTTTTAGTACGTACTTTAACTTCTACTTTTAAGCAAAAATTATAAATTTAGTGAACAGTTAAAAAAAAACTGCAAAAATTTGCGTTTAGTACTTTAAAATTATCGTTTTCACCGAGCGGTCAAACCGATTTAAAAAAATAAAAGCTCAAATTCAACTAGAACACTCCTATCACAAAATCCTTTTACACAAATTTTCTCATAAATAAAACCGGGTACAAGAAATTTTAAAGATGCGTCGTCAGATTAGCGGGTAGCAAGATATTTTTAGCACACTTTGTGGAATTACTAATTTTTTCTTAAAAGTAAAAATTAAAACACAAATAAAAAAAGCCATTCCAGATTGATTAACCGTTTTTAAGTTATGAATCTTTATTCGTTTTAATATCAAAAACACTTAAAAGGCTGCAATTTCTAAGTAGTTAAAACAAAACACTTTATATTTTGTCAAAAAACTTCAAAGCACTCGTTACATAGGTATTTGTACCTAGTTTAATTCAGGGTGATATTTTTTTTTTAAATTCCACCGTTCTTAGCTGGAACATTTCAAAACATAGTACTAGCTTTAATATTATTTTAATAAATCATATTAAAATGGAACTATTATGTATTTTTTCGCCGAAGAAAAATCTACTATGAATTCTTCTCTCACAAAAAATCGAAAATTAAAGTTGCAATAAGAAATTTATTTTTAATATCCAACAACCGAAAACAATATTATCCGGTGTATCATATTTATTTTTCATCATATCTCTATTCGTATATCATATAATTTACTAAAGTCATTGAATTCTAGACATCATTAACTTCAATATCGGTTTTCTAACATCAAAATTTCTTATCAATGTTCACTATTACTCAATAGCACCTACGGAAATATATTCTTTTTCAAATGAAAGAAAAAATACTCTGGGAACGTAAAGTGTTTTCCAAAAAGTTTATTAACCTAAGTCAGGCACTTCTAACATTATTTTTCTAAATTTTTATATCCTATCTGATTTCAATAAATATATAAGTCTAACAATAAAGAATAAACTTTCTAATATCAACGATCCTATCATTAATTATAGTTCGCCTTCTATTTGTCTTTTACGCCAGCAAGTGTACATGTGATGGGTTAATTTAAACCGATGAGTAAACTTTTTTGAGCAGTGCTGACATGTTTGACGTGGTTCAAGGCCGCACTCCAGTCTGAGATGACGTTTCAAGGATGTTTCAAGTTGGTAACATTTGCCACATCGCGGACATTTGTACATACGTCTATCTTGCAAAGCTCTTCGGATGGACAAACGTGGAAGCTGACGGCCTGAAATAGAAAAAAATCCTGCTGTTTTTTTTTTTCTTCTGTCTCTAACTTTTTTTCTGCTGCGGCAAACATTTCTAGACTATAAATGCAGCTATGGATGGCGATGAGCTTAATATTGATGCCAGCTAATATAACTTCTATTGTGAATTCAAACATATGCAGTTTATGATAAATTACAGGAGTACACTCTTAATAAATAAAAACAAAAATATTTTAATAGATTTTGACAAATGAATTTTTTCTAATGACACAATAACTGCTTGTTACACATATCACTAGTTCAACATTTAATAACTTACAACTATTGGTCAACTATTTTTACTACATGACTTACATTTTCGTTAATGAGTGGTATTAATGATAATAAACTAAACTATTTTACGATGAAATTGATGTGCGTTTATGAATTGATGAAAACTATTTGGGTAAATAACTGAATAACTACTAATTGCAGGCTTTAAGCGAAAAAATTAATCATGATTAGCATTGTAAATGTTAACTCATAAATTAAAAAAAAAAAAAAAAATTATTATTATTATTATTAAAAAATCATTATTATTACATTTATTAGTTTTTTTTATCCTCATTAACTTCAGCACTCTATGTTATAATAAAATCGTGCCTAAAAATGAGTTTTATTTAAGGCCCCGGTTTATCGTTCAAGTCACCGATAAATAAAATAATAGAATACATAAAATTTGTTTATGATTTAAACGTCATTCAAATAAATTAGTTTCTTTGCAACGCATGAAACTGGTTCGGTACTTAATAAAAATTTTACTTAAAAATATTGATTTATTACAGAAACTACTATTTTATGTGTAGTTATTTTTGGTAACTTGATTTAGCATGAGAACTGGTTTTTTGAATAAGTAAATAATACTTTTTTACAAAATTAGGTTACTTGAAGTCATAAAATTTTTGGATTTACATAATTAAATTGAGAAACTTATGGCTAGATTCTGCCAAGCAACTCTTGAAACTTCTAGCAGGGATATGATCGAGTACATCAATTCAGTTGGATCTTGCAAGTTGAAGTCATGTGACGTTTCAGATGATATTTCCTTTTAAAGCGGCTTTTACAAATTGGACAAATAAATGGCCTTTGGTCATCGTCAAAAGAAATAAAATGTTTTGTTTTTCTTCGTTGCTTCCGAGAATAAGGATAGACACTGCGATACCCTGCAAAGGAAAAACAGTTGTTAGTTGAAAGTTTGATAATTATATTCTTTTCAGTTTTTCATGCTTAAAGTTTCATTGTCACTCAAAAATTATTAAAACTTATTAAGAAAATACCCCAAAAAGAAGTTCATCAAACGTAAGAATTGCCATGTAGCGTTGATAATTTTAGTATGAAAAAAAATCGATTTTTTATTCATCAAGATGAAAATCATAATTAATAGTTAATGATTGAAATAGATGTAAGATGATTAATTTAATTTACTCAGTAAAGTCTTCGGTATTATCTGAATCAAGAGGTACAGATCATACTTTTTTCTCCATTGACTTATTTTTTGAAGTATCTATCAAAGTATTTGTTTGAAGTTTTAAAGTTATTTCCTGCAAGCAGAGTTTAAAAAATTAAGTTTGCTTTCTGCGTTTTCGTTGTCTGCAGGTTCCCTAAGTCAAATGTGTCATGAGGAGACAGTTGACCTCAAGTCAATAGATGAGTGTAGGGTCTAGACCCTATAATTTTAGAAAATAAAATTAATACTTTGAGTCATGGAAAGGAAACAAATTTTTCTACAAGAATAAAATCTTACATTATAGAGTTTTTGCTTTTTAATTTTTTGACTTTTATAATTAACTTTTTGTTTGTTGAGAAACTTGAATAGTATTTGAAATGGCGCAAAAAAAAAAAAAAACTTCAGTAAAGTCTGCGACTATGCTTTCAGCTTTAATCAAATGTAAAAACAAATTAGAGTTTATCCTTGTAAGTTTTTTTTAAATTTAACCAACTTAGCCATGTTGTCAGAGGGGTTTGCGACTTTTTTTGCAAAAATCAAAATAAAAAATAAAAGGTTATTACTTCAGTCAGATCAATTATTATTATTATTGTAAAATTAAAAAAAAAGTTTTGATTTAGCGACTACAATTTTTAAAAGATAAATATTTATTTATTTACTTGTGGTATTTTCTCTAAATATTATCTTTTACAATCAAGCCATTTGATACCTGTAACACACATTCGGGAAAAATGTGGAGTTCAACCCATGTTATTCTCCACAGGATAGGGGACGTTCCAGTTAAAAACGAGCATGTTTTGGAGCATAAAATGACCCTACATGAAATTTCGCTCATGTATTGGGAGGTTCAAAGTAAGTATTTTGGCCAAATATTTTTCTTCAATCCCTTCGAAGTTATCCCTTAAAGGTTTGAGGGTGATTATTTTCAAAAATTCATAACTCTGGAACAATTTATCGGATTGAGATGGTTTTAGTTTTTGAAATACGCGTTTTCATGTCAAGTTTTAAGAAAAATTCACGCATTTAATATAAAGGGCAAAAGAGTGCTAAAAAAAAGGCGTGCAAAAGTTTTAAACTCAATTTTTTTGCCAATGGGCCAAACCGATTTTCAAATTTCAAAGTTCAAATTAAAGTAAAACATTCCCGCTTTTAAATCCCGTTCAAAAATTTAAGTATTTTTATTGGAACCGTACTTATGAATTTATGAAGTTACGCCGTCATTAGTGACCGCGCGACGAGTCACCCGCCGCGGCCGCGCCTCGCCGCTGGAGTCAGCATCGGTATGCCACACGGTTACGGCTGATTTATATTTGAGCTAGACAACGGAAATTTTGAGGAGTCATTGATCTTTAATAAAACTTTAATATTATGAAAAAAATTTTTGAAAAATTTTAAAATTGAGTAAAGTTTTTTTTATATGTATTGTTTACGTTTCTTGCATGAGTCATGCAACGCGAGCAGGAATCAAAACGCTAGCTTTTTGTTTTGTCTAATCATTGTTCCATGCGTCCTATGATGGATCTGTTCCTTGGAAAATATATAGCATGGGTCAAACTCAACATTTTTTTCAATACACCACCACAAGCAGGCGCGCATACACACACAGTTTGAGCTTCATCAGAGGTTCAATTTTTTTAGAATAAAAGGATTTAAAAACAGAAAATAAAAACTATACAACGCTCCAATTTGTTACTCTTTTATTGGGCTTATGTTATTTCACTTACTTAACACTAAAAAATTATAACTAAAAATTCAAATAAACTATTATTTACATTTGTATACAGTTCAGTATAAATATATTAAAAAATAGTACTTTTAGAGTGAATCCATCTGTTGTTTTTTTCAATTTTCAGTTCAATGTTCATCGAGTTCTATATGTATAGCATTTATTTACTTCAGTTTAATATGTTATTTTCAATAAAAATATACAAATTATCATACAGTTTAAAAGTAACAAAGTTGGAAAAAAAATGTACATGTCAGTAGTTTAACTCAGATTTTGAACGCTGAAAACCGCATTTCTTCATCTATTTTCCATGTCAAGCAATTTTATTTAAGTAAGTTTTTTTCTCGTTTTTTCGTTAATTTGTGCGCTTTTTCTAGAAAACTATTTTACGTTGTCCTGGGCGCCAATAATAAAGCACGGTAAAAGCTCATAATTTATGAGATAGAGATAAAGACCCATGAAATTTTTATAGTGATTCCTGAAATCCCCTACCACTTTATATTTTTATAAATATGAAAATTATACTTTGTTACGTAAAAACAGTCTTTTTCCTCATTCTAACCTGAAAATCGATACTTTTTTCCTTATTTTCGGTTATCATGCGTAAAGATACATTACAACACCATTGGTGCAAAAGATAATTTTATTTAACCTGAATAGAAGAGTAGTATTTACTTTGAACTTTATTTACTTATTGAACTAATTTTAAAAAATCAAACTATTTTGTACATTTTACAAAATCTAAAATATTTAAGTAAGAGTTACTTTCGACACAATATTCCATTTTTTCAAAAATTTAATTTTTATCTTCCAGATAATAAATATTATTATTAATTTAAAACTTGAAAAATTTTATTTTAACAAGTTTTACCTTTTTTTACTATCTTTTAATAGTTTTCTAAAGCTATACAAAAAATTTTCATTCTCTAGTTTTTTTCAAGCATTATTAGACTAGCGCTGGTAAAGATATCCGGTAAGTGTCCAAAACCAATTGTAAAAGAAAGTGAGTACATTTAGTCGTGATATTTTACATTTAAATGGGAAAAATTACAAGATTACTAGATGGTGGTAATGTCCACAAACTTTCAAAAACTCGAAAAGAAATTCGGCGAAAATACTTATATTATTATGGTTATTATTATGACAATGATGGCAAATGCGTGAAAAACATTAATTTTTTCTAAGACAGATAAATAAAAGAAAGTGTTTTTTTCTTCTATTTTTCACACGAAAACTTTTATTTTTTTTTTTAATTTCTTTTTTAACAACTACGTAGTAAATCTGGGCGAGTGTATGTATGACGACAAGTGTGACTGGAGTCGATGCTTGTATTTGAAGCGTTTTCCACACAAGTAGCAAGCAAAGCGTGGTTCTTTTCCGCAAGTTCGCATATGTGTGTAAGAAGATGACTTCCTAAGATATTGACGGCCACAATTTTTGCATGGAAACATAGATTGTCCTAAAACAATGAAATAAGGTTGCTTTCGTTTTTACAAAGATGTTTCATATTTATAACTCAAAATTTTACGTTAGCTATATAGTTTTTAAATTCTATTAGTTAGTTACTTTTACATTCAATTAAACTATCTGTTGTGGCAAAGGATATCAGGTTTTATAATTATATGTAATCAAATTTGATGTAAACTTTTATTACAAAAACGTTTTTTACTTTTTTTATAACTATGTTTTACGTAAAAACATAAATGTATTTTTGAACTTAAGGACAGAGTTCGTTTGAAAACTTTGGTAACATTTTAATTAATAATTAATACTTAAGATAAGCTACGATAAACGTAAGAAACATTTTTTTTTTTAGAAGTACAATTGAAATCCAAAGTTGAATATTCCTTCAAATCATTAAGAAAGTTGCCTGAGCTCTTGCTTAAGTTGTAAGGAGCAAGTTTTTTGTACAATAATATGATAGTATAAATTTAGATTTTTATCATAGATTTTGTGATGTTACATATTTTTCTTTTCACTTAATAACTCATATTTAATTTTACATAGAATAAAATAACTCTTCTATTAAAATTTTTTTTTACAGAATCAAACATAATTAAGTTGAAAGAACGAAAAGACAAAACTAACTAATCTTTTTAATATCACCCTTGAGCTATTAATTATTTTTCTCGAAATCTGTATGATAAATTACAAGACTAGTATAATAAATAACGTTTATTTATATAAAATTTATGAAAAACAGCATTTGCTAAAAAAAATTATTTTTGAAGTATATACCATCACATTAGCGAATCTCGTCTGTGCAAGCGAGAATTCATGTGTCTAATTAGATGATGTTTGTGAATAAACCACTTTTGACAAGTCTCGCATAGAAATTTTGGCCTTTTCCCACATTCCATCCTTTTATGAAGATTTAGGGATTCACGCCTCATATAAGTTTTACCACAGTCACAAACAAAGTTTCTTAGTTGAATCTTGCTGTCATAGAAACCTGAAATTAAAAAAAGCTTGATGTACAGAAAGACTTTTTTATAAAATTATAAATAAATAAAGTTTTGCTGGGACTTGCACAGCTAACAAGTGGGCAAATGGAACATATTAAAACTTATAATTAATATATACTACAACTTAGCGAAGACATTTTATACTTTCACATAATTTCAGAGGAAAATATGTGATTCATGAAGACTGAATATATTTTTCAAAAATCCAAAACCAAACAAATTTGTAAGTCGAAAATAAAATATCTTTATAAAACGAGTAAAAACTTACATAAAAGTAAGTTCTTAAAAAAATTAATAGTACTGATTGTGAGTTTTAAAATAAATCAATAAATTAATTAATTAATTAAAATTCTAATTGATGATAGAAACTTCAGATCAAAGTTGACAAATCTAAAAAATAAAACAGGTTTGTGAAAAAAGAATCAATCATAAAACGTATTCTAAAAATTATACGATGAAGGAAACATTAACAAAGTATATTAAAACTTATTAAAAATTGCATGTATGTAATAGTTTAACTGAATTTTTTCAAACCAATTCACCTCTATTTTTATTTTTTCCAGCGATGAATTCTGATCATATGTTGTTGTAAATGATGTTTTTGTTTAAATCTGTACAGACAAATTTCACAGCTGAAACGAGTGTTGATTCCACAAACATTTCTCTGATGGTGGCTCAAGGAACGGTGTGATTTATATAATTTATTACAGCGAGGACACATTACTTTATAGTTCGTGCAGTATTCTGAAACAAAAAAATATAAGTATATGTATGTAAGTGTATGTATACATTTTTTTCAGGATTTTTAAATCAAAGTGTTTCAATGGAATTTTTCAATTACTATAAATTTTTAACTTAATAAGTAAAAATAAATATTGTTAAAATATTTTATTAATAACAAAATTTACAGCCTTCGTTCGTACAATAGATAATATTATTTAGGTAATTATTTTAAATTAGTCACCAAGATAATTGTTCTTACTTATGCACAATCACTTCTGAAATGTTCACGTAGAACCTCGGGAAAAACAATAAGATTTATCATGGCTTTATATAACTTATAATAAATGTGATATACAAAAATTACAATAATTCCAAAAAATTGGATTTTTCCGTTTTTTTTTTTTTTAATTTAAGCTATTAAAATTACAATTGAAAACTTGGATGCCTTTCAAAAAACTCAAAGAAAAATTTTTTAATTGTTTTATTTTTTAAGTAATTATAAATAACTGTATATTGAATTAAAATTTTCCCAAGTGTCAATTTTGTGGGAGGTTTTCTCGCATGTACAAGGTAGCTCACTATAAGCTTTAAAAATCATTCAAAGGTTGTAACAACAATCGTTCAAGAAGATTTAAAAAATAAAATTTGACATTCGTTTATTGATTTGATAACTACAAATAAAAACAGAAGTTCGATTATATATCTTAGCTAATTATACATTACACAACTAGTGTGGTACGAAGAATAACCTATCATCTTATTTAAGGTAGTAAGTACGGTGCGAGAACGCTATACTTGTGCAAGTGAGACAGAGGGCGTCACGGAGCTCTCCATCTCTATCGCACTTGTATAAAATATGGCGCCCTACCAAAGAATTTAGTGTTTGATGAATTTTTTAACTAACTTAAAAGCTCCACCAAAACTTCATCCAGGCCGGAAAACAGTTATTGAATTTTTTTCTACCACTTTTATTGAATTCTAATCTTTCTTTGAAGTTAAATTTCGAGGTTGGTTATCAAAAGTTATGATTTTCCCATAAGAGCACATGTTAAATCGTGCAAATTTAAAATTAGTCAGATCTTTTTTATATTCATGCCCTAAAAATTTAAGGGTGTCAATTACCCTGCTAGCAACATTTTTACCAAGTTTCGTGCGATTTTGATCTTTAGTTCGAGTACCATACCTACTACCTTAAGTATCACATTTTAATCCATAGGGTTATATGTAATAGGGTAATTAAAGAAAAAAATAAATTCAAATGAATGAATGCAACCATTGATGAATAGAAAAACGAGAGGTGGCGGAGCGTGATTTTAAGACTGTGTTGTTCAGCTAAGCAGCATTAGTTTTGACGTGTAAATCACGCGTTGCAAGTAGTCCTTTACCATCTTGATATAGCTCAATGGTAAATGATAATTGTTGATAAAAGGTACTTTACCATCCATTTCTTTAACTTAAATTTTAAAAAAATCTTAAAATTTTAATAGCTTCCAAAATGTTGCTTAACAAAATCACGTGGTCTTGAAATCACTTCCCCTTCTCCATCCGTCTTTTTATGTAACGCCCTATTCAGTAATGATATATTATTTAATTGATTTTATGTTGTGTAGTAGGTTCAACTCGACTACGCCTCGTGCATCAAACTAAACTCTTGACGGCAAAGTATAACCTATCACGTAAGTTAAGTTTCATATTTTATTACATGGGGTCATGTGATCGGGTACTTTAAGAAAAAAAAGTTTTTAAATAATAAAGAGATGTACTGTTCTATTTTTGAATGTACCCACTGGTACTTAAAAAAATACGAGGAACGGGAACGTGATTTACGACCACGAGGCTCAGCTATGCAAAATTTTAAGGTTTTTTGAACTCGACTCACGGGGATTAATTAAGTAAAATATTAAAAATCTCATGGTTTTTTTAATTTGACCTTGGGTGATGGTAAAGTACCTTTTACCCGTCGATTGGTGAAGTATCATTTATCATTGAGCTAAATAAAGATGGTAAAGAACTACTTGCAACGGGTATATGCAGTAATAGGATGCTCAACTAATGTCATAAGTTATTCTTTGTCAACTCTTAATTGCTGCACTCAGCTGTGTATCAAACTAATCTTTCGATGGCAAACTACACTAGTTGAGAATATCACTTCAAGTCTTTGACAGCTCAAGTATTGTTCCAACAATACTTATTTTTTACAAATTATTCATTAAAAAATTAATTTAATTATTCAAATGATTACTTTAACAGTAAAGCCATAAATTAATGCACGAACCTACTTGAAACTTCTAAGGACTAGTAAGAATTTTTTTTTTTAATAATTTGATAAATAATTAAATATTCAAAAATTAATAAAAAATAATAATAACTTAAACATAATGTCACTGGAGACATCAATCACTTTCTGTTACTTCCGAATGAAACAATGCCATGTGCTGATTAAGAACATCTCGGCGTTTGTACTGTTTATCACAAAAGTGGCAAGTGTATTTTACGTTTTTTCCACATTTCGCTTCACGCAAGTGTCTCAGAAGAGATTTTCTCCATGTATATTTTCTGTGACAAATATGACATGTGAAAGAGTTATTTGATTCAGCAATCTGGTAGTCCCAAACAGAGTCCATATTGCCAAGGTAAACATCTTGAAAATCTGTAACAATATTTTTAAATTTTAGTCCAATTTAAGTCTAAATAAGTTTTAAATTAATTTTTAAAAAAATCAAACACAATCTAATTACGTTTTAATCGACATCTCATAAATGAGCGTATGTGGTAGTTAAAATACCTTTTTATTTTGATAACTTTTATTTTTAATTGTCATTGAACCAATATTCTGCAATTTTTGTGAAAAAAATTTTAATAACTCGTTTTCCACACGCTGTCTATTTAGCAAATTGCTCTAAAACTGACATATAAAATTGCATTCATTGCACTACGTACTATTTTTTATTCTTATTATTTAAATTGACTTTTATTATTATTTTTAAATTGATTTTATTTATTATTATTTTAAATTAATTTTTGTTAACAGTAGACTAGACTCTTTTAAAAATATTAACTTTTATATTTGAGAAGAAAATAAATCAAATGAAAAAATATAACAAGTAAAATTGAAAATACCGTAACTGACAATTTATTTTATTCTGAAAATTATGCATGACGCAAATTATATTATTAATAAAACTTACCTTTAATTTTGAATTGAAAACATCTAATGGATACAAAAAATTAAATCTTCGGTAAAAAATTATTTTTGAAACGATAAAATTATTATTATTATTGTTTTCCTATAAAAAGTCAATTTTTTTTCGTTTTCAAATGTTGAGATGATCGATTTATTAACCATTTTATTGCGAGGAAAAAAAATGAGAAAAATATCTCAATAACGATAATGTCGTGCTTGTCAACGAGATGTTCGGTTAAAGGTGCCATTTGTGTCTTGCAAGAAAACTGTATAGTTGACAGCGATGCTGCATTTGTGCGTCACTTTCTTCGCAATGCTAATGAAATAATGACTGTTGCCAACAGCATTCTCTACCACCCAAATTATACGACTCTAAGTAACAATGACTCAAGTTTTAAAAATATATTATGATCTAATACCAGAGACAGAATTTCACCTAACATTTATTAAAAACAAACTGATTGCAAATGTTTATTTATTTATCTGCTTCTTATTATTACTATTATTTTTTTCCTACCTAAAATTTTTAAGCCAACAGAACTTTTGAACTTTGTTTAAGCTAATAAGTCACAATTCGATGTAAAACCAGGCAGATGCTTGTGGGGATGTCAATAACAATGTTTTGTTGAAGCTTTATGAAAATGATGTTTCAGCTGTACATTATCTCGAGGAAAACAACAAAAAATTATATTCATAAATGGATAAAATAAACAACTTTAATCATACTTTCCGTGAAAAAATGTATGTACTTGGAATACTTTTAACAATAAAATAGTACGAAAATAAATTTATCAGATTGAGAGAACGAATGACTTTTTTTACACATGAAAATCCTATTATTTTCTAGGGTTTTGTAAGACATTTTAGACTAATAGTTAAAAAAATGAAGCATGCTATGCACAAATAAAGTTAAAAAATTATTTTGTTTTAACCTGTGCAACAATCCGGTAAAATTTATCAAAAGACTTTTATACGAGCATGCTTAAGGCCACAGTTCAACTAATTTGGTATAATTAAATTCAAGTCGTAAAAAATACTATTGATAAAATCATTAATTTAATTTTTTTCAAACTGAAAAACTATATATACCATTGAATAACAGAATACTGATTTAAAAATATGATGTAAGATCGTGGAATTTATAACACACATGTATAATAACTAGAGTAAGGTTTTAATTGCATACTTGTAACAAGAACTTTGTTGGTTTAATCATATCAACGATATCAATTCTGTTGAACTATTTTGATATCAAAGTAGTTCAAAAGAATTAAAAAATATCAATTAACAAATAACAAGAGTTCAAAGATTTTTTACCACAAATTATTGAATCAAATAAAGACCATGGTAATCTCTGAACAAGAAACTACCATAGCTGTTTTTTTTTTTTTTTTTTTTTTTTTATGGCGTTTAAAGGTTTTTTCAGCTCTTTCTATACAATCTAGTGGTTATCATTTTATCAAAGATTGTTTCGTTGATAAAATTGAAATATTAGAACTGTACCAAAATTTACTCGATAGTGGTGTTTTGATGAATCAATTTGCGTGAAGTATCTACTTTTATTATTTATCAACCGTAAATCACAGTTGCTTTATATGAAGGTCTTTTATTTTACCTGAAATAGTTTAAAAAAATTCTATTAGTAATGTGTTCTACATTTATTATTTACTAAGGATCTAAAAGCTTTGATTTATTATTCATATATACATATATACTATACCCTGCTCTCTCCGCTCTTCAACCTCCAGTTTTTACTTCAACTTTTTTGTAAATTATGATTGTAGGCTGTATGAGTTTTATCTTATGCTGGTAAAGTAAAATTATTTTTTAATGACTAAAAAAAATAGTAACATCAAAAAGAAGAACTTGAACTTCTTACTAAGAGAAAAGAAAAAAATGTTCAAACAAAAATCATAAACAGCCTTAAAAACAGCTTACAAAAATTTGGTGGCGACTTCTCGAACTAAAATTTGTCCATGAGATTTTGCATGCAAGAGCCTACAATTTCCCCTGCTGCTGGATGCCAAGAAACGTTATTCATAAATTCATGCCAGTCAGCTTGAATTAGAAAGAAATTTATAATATTTTTTATAACGCAAATAACTTTAAATATTTTAATTTAATTTGATGATATAGATATTTAATAAATTTGAGATTTTCCTAATGAATTAATTTTTATTAAAAGATTAAAAAGTTATACAAGTTTATATAAACACCATTAAAAAAACTTATAAGTTGTTAAAAGATAGAAAAATTCTAAAAAAAAAAAAACTAAAAATTTTGCAGCAAATACTTTTGAATATTTTTTTTAAATACTGACGGATAGGTACCTGAATATTTTATTGATCAAGAATCGGAAGTTAAAGTTTTCTATATACATAATGAGGTACAAATTTTTGAAAAATATTAAAAATTTATTCAATTTTCATTACAATTTTGTGTTTGATGACCAATTTTTACAACAATGAAATTTACATAAAACTATTATTTGCCACATCGAAGTTTTTTCAGTACAGATATTTTTTTAACAAAAAATCTTTTCACGCTCGTAGTACCGAAAGTACACCAGACGGGCATCGAATCGTTTCCCCTTTCAAAATTACCCCTCAGAAAAAATGGCCGCTGTCCTATAGGTTAGGAACGGAGGTCAGCCATTTTTTCTTAGCACTAATTCAAAAGAGGGAAACGATTCGATGTCCGTTTGGTGTACTTTCGGGCACGTAGGTTTTTTGTACTTTCGGTGTACTAGCGTGAAAAATAGTATACAGCCCTTGGGAGTGCAAAAATGAGCTCACCTTTAGCAAACCTTTGGATGACCTCGCCTTCGGCTCAGACATCAATTTAGGTTTGCTAAAGGCTAAATCATTTTTGACTCCCTCGGGACTGCAATAAACTATTTTGTTTTTAAAAATAATAATGAATTAATAATTATTTTCTCTGGATCTTCGTTTTTCACTTCCATTTATTTATACTGATTTTCTAGTTTAACCGTATCGATTATATAATTTTAATATAAAAAAATATTTTTTCTTAATTATTTTGACTAGTTCTACTAAAGCTTATACATTCATCATTATCTTACTCATAGTTTAAAAGATACCATACAAAATAAATTTTTAACTTAATTTTTTTTCTTTTTTTTTTTTTTTTTTAAATCAACATAAATTTCAAATTAATAATCTCAATACTTTCTGAAAAACTATATTTTTTTGAATTAGATCGTAAAACGGGGTTAAAAAAACATTCTTACACTTTTTTTTTATTTTTACTTAAATTAACTGTTATATTATAATATACTCTTTTTAACAAAATTTATGTTTTTGTAGTCAAAAAAAAAAAAAAAAAAAAAAAAAAAAATACAGTGGCTACAAATTAAATGTTATATTTTACTTCATTTATAAAGGCAGTAATTTGATTAAGCTGATAAAACGAGGATAAAAAAATTGCTTGCGCTGAGAGAGGTTGGTAAAAATTAAAAATTAAATACAAAGCTACTAAATATATAAGTTAGTCTGGTTGTAAAATTCAAAGACTTACTTTGCATTAAACCACAGAAAACCGGTTCTGATAGTTAAAATTTTTTTTAGCCATAATTTTTTCAACCGAAAACTTGGGTTGTAAAGGATCGTCGGGGCGAGATCTTTCGCCCTTGGAGATCCTTTACAACTCAAGTTTTCTAAACATGGAGGGCGCTATTCATAACTATTTCAACTGAAGTTAAGGCTAATTAGTTTATTATATTATATTATATTGAATATTATTCAATATAATATTATATTATATATATAATATAATATTATATTATATTATATTATATATTATATTGAAATATCTGTAATTGATCCTTTACAACTCAAGTTTTCTAAACATGGAGGGCGCTATTCATAACTATTTCAACTGAAGTTAAGGCTAATTAGTTTATTATATTATATTATATTATATTATATTATATTATATTATATTATATTATATTATATTATATTATATTATATTATATTATATTATATTATATTATATTATATTATATTATATTATATTATATTATATTATATTATATTATATTATATTATATTATATTATATTATATTATATTATATTATATTATATTATATTATATTATATTATATTATATTATATTATATTATATTATATTATATTATATTATATTATATTATATTATATTATATTATATTATATTATATTATATTATATTATATTATATTATATTATATTATATATTATATTGAAATATCTGTAATTGATCGTTTGCCAAAATCATAACAAAACTTAAAATTTAGACAAGAGAAATCAGGCAAGTGATACAAATCATATGAACAGCTAAAAAAATTATCAGAAAAACCAAAAACTGTAAACCGTCAATTTAAGAAAGTGAACTTAAAGATAATTTTTTCAAAAAGATAGCGAAGCTAATTTCATTATAATCTTAAAAAATATAGTTATTTAACAATAAAAATTGTTCTAAATAAAAAATTTTTTTTGACCTGTTTATAGGTACGGCATCAAAATTGCCTGATAAAGTATGTTTATTAAAAACAATTCTTTATGAAAATTTCAAAGTTTCTGATTTAAACTATCACAAAAATTTATGGCAGTGTTAAATTATGTAAATCATAATTTTCATTAAAAAAATAAATAAAAAAAAAACAATCTGAAACACATTTTAATTTTTGACTAGAGGTATTTCATGACTATTAATCGTGATTAATAAGTTACAAAATTTATTTAACTGGATTTATTTCAAGTTCACCAAAAATGTAAAACTTGACGAGATCTGTGGAAAAATATGTTTGTCATTAAATTTTAGTCTACTAAATAATCAGACTGCACAAGAGCGTATTTTAGTAAACAAAATTTACGAATCATTTGAAAGACAGGACCTATCAACAAGTTTTTTAAAAATTAGTTAGAACTGCTTCTTTGTGTCCCCCAAGGGGTGACCTTTCCTCGTTAGTACAATAATACGATAAATTTTTCTGTATATTTTATGACTAACTTTTTAGCTCGTCAACTCAAAAGACAAGATGATAGTTACGTTTTTTGGCAAAAACAACAGTAATTCTGATGTAAGCGGTCACACTCAGCCCAAGTAGCGATTCAAGATACACTTAATCCAGTAAGATCTGCCTCAGTTATGACATGGGAAGGGCTTCGAGCAACTGATCATAGTCATAATTCGTAGTTTCTGGTAAAATCCTATGAACAAAAAAACCAAAGAATTTTGTTAATTGATTTTAAATCATGTGAATTAATTCAACCAAGCTCGAAGATTTTAAATTCTTAGTGAAACAACTGTTTATGTTAATTAAGGTACAGTTTGTCACATTCTGAAAGTCTCGTAAAGTTTGTAATATTCATAAAATTGTCGTTTTACTATCACTTAATAAAATATATAAAAAGGACTGAACTGTAGTACACTTGCTTCTGATAATAATTTGAAATAACTTTTTATTGCTTCGAAGGCGTAACTTAGCAGAGTTGCATATTATTTTAGATGTACTACATATCTTTTTTGAATCAATATGATAGTGACATTAAATTTATTCTTCAAAAACATACAATGGAGTGATGGCTTTGTGAGTTTTTATCGCACTAATGCGTGGAGATTCGATTTTACGAACGCAAACCTCAAGTAGCGTACGTAAAATCGAGATCCACGCAAATAGTACGATAAAATATAGTATTATACAGATGTGGGAAAGTGATTACCTCCTCATAAAACCATTTTACAAACGGTTCGCTCGTGCAAAAATGGCCACACGAGCAGGAAATCATTTTTACGCACTTGTATAATAATATACTATTTCATCCTCCAATGACTGATAGTACGAAATGGACTTCCTATGTAAGTACTGTTGAAAGAAGGTCGGTGAGGAGAAAGAAAACATTCATTTTATAAATGGGTGATTCTCTGTCAACTCGACCGATCAAAAAATATACTTCAAAAATAATTTTTATTCTTATTCTAGATCTTTGTTTGGATTCATAGTAAATTTTTAGATTTGTTGAATACATATTATCCTTTTGAAAATAATCACTTGTTTTCGATTATCACCACTGTTTAGTTATAAATTAACATTTTAGCCTCATGATGGCGATCTCGACATTCTATGTCATCTTCAAATGAGTACATTCAGTACTAAATTTTGAACCCGAAATAAGTGTAAAAAATGTGGTAAATTTTATGAACTTTCAAGAAAAATAAACTTTGGGGTCATCATTGGACTTTTTCGAGGTTTCTTTGCTTGGATGGGTCCAAAACCTATATTTCTTAAAAATTCATAAAACTTACGAACATTTGTTGTATAAAAAATGCTTCTATTTTTTTCATTCAATTTATTTTTTGGTCGTTCGACTTGTTAGAGGATCAGTCATATAAATCAAGATAAAAAATACATTTGTATTTTTCTTTTAATTTTTGATATTTAAAAAATAAAATAACAGCCCAAATAGCAATGATACCAAGGTTTAATTAAGCGTTCTGTCATTACCAACTTTTCATAAAAACTTTCTCGTATGCAGTGAAAAACTCTTGAGTTGATTGTAATCTTCGAAAGATGTTCATCTTGATTGGTGATAATAGTCCGTTGATTGTTGATAAAAATAAGTTTCAAACTCTTCATTGTTGACAAAATGAAAAAAAAATTTCATCTTCGAAAGATGTTCATCTTGATTGGTGATAATAGTCCGTTGATTGTTTATAAAAATAAGTTTCAAACTCTTCATTGTTGACAAAACGAAAAAAAAAATTTCATCTTTTAAAATTTCAAGATAAATTATGGCACTTATTTGAAATCATTATTGTAGTAAAAGTTATTTTTTAAATGCGTCAAAAAAATGTTTCAAAATTGTTGATACTATACCAGTTTTATTATTACTTTTGAAATAGATACATACAACTCATTTAACTAAGTAAGGATTTGACTACAAAAGGCTTGCTTCAGTCTCATATACTTAATAAATAACCCCAAAAATAAAAAATTACTAACCACCACATTTGTAAAATAATAGTACACAAAAAAACTTACAAATATTTGTAAACACTTATTGCGATGATTTATAAAGGCACTCATTCACGGTCATTTAACAATCAAACAAACGTGCGCCAAAGTAATTTCGTCACACTTAGTACGCTAATAGGGTATTTTATACAAGTTAAGTATACAGAAAACTATAGTTTTATAATTTTTTTTACTATTGAGCTAGTATAAAAACTCTACTTTATGACTGTTGATCAAATTAAAAACTTAAATGGTTTATAACATTAGTACTCAACTATTAAACCATTATGCAATTTAAACTAAAAAACCAATACAAGTTAATAAACTTACAATTGCTCAGTTTTAAATTTAATCAAAATTTAAAATTTTAAAACTTTTTTAATTTCTAGACAACTAAGCTATTTAAACGTACTATAAAGATTTTCGATATCAACTTTGAAAAATAATTGTTAAAAGTTTTAAAAATTCAATTTTTTTATACTTTAAAAGAATAACAATTTCTGTTGATCTTACCTAAATCATTTGAAAATGACAACAATCACTATCGCATACTAGTTGCAAAAATTGATTAATTTTTTTGTAAATTAGGGAAAAATTCAATTAGTTTCAATCAATAAAAATGATTGAAAAATATATTCTAATCAATCATTGATATTCAACTGAATACGAACCGTACACTCGAATTTTTTGAGTTCTTTTATTTAATTTATTTGTTGTTTGAAGATCACCTCTTTAAATTAATTATCTTAAGAGTAATTATAAGAATCAAAAATATTGTAATCATTTACTAAAATATAAGTATTATTGTTTTTATATTTAACAAATTTAATAAATTGTTACATTACATTAAAATTAAACGTATGTATTCATTAAACGTGAAAGCCTCGGCACATTAACATTCAATTTCAATAACAATGATTATTCGTAACTTCATTTTCACATTATAAGATAGGTATTAGATGTACCTAATATGGCCATGTGGTTATTCCTAATATTTTCGTTATGTACCTTTCATGGTTATTCTACAGGGTAACTTAAGGTTAAAAAACATTGAATTATGAATTTTTAAGATCTATTTACTAGTGTCAAAGTCGCATAACAAAAGATAGATTTTAATCCCACTGTTCTTATTTTTTCGGTTAAAATACATACGTTTAACACTTTACCGATAAAATTTGGTGCATCCGATCAAAATAATAATCAATAGCCTCGATACCTTATCTTTTTTATTTTTAAAACCCTTTTTTAATTTTTTTTCAATTGGACCATGTATTAGGGTACTTTTCGATTGAGAAAACGATGGGTCAAGTTGTACAATGCCGTTGAGTATTTCAGCTCGACGGCCTTGTATGCTTTTCTCGACGGGCTTGTATGCTTTTCTCCACGGAAAAAAAGGCCGTCGATCTAGCTCAGCCACATGTACGCCAAGTGCGTGTTAGAATCAAATTTTCGAAGCCATTAAAAAAACCCATAAAAATTTAACGACCTGCAACCAAAGTTTTTCTTAGTCTTTACACTTGCTTTACAGTAGGCGTCATTATGACGTCATGAACGAGTCCCCTATTTTTGAAATTCGAAGCGTTTTCGCAGATGGACCTGCTCGACGATCGTAAAAAGACGTCACCAGTTTTTCCTATTAACGAAGTTGAAATATTCTAAAATTAAAATTAAAATAAAATTTTATAATTTTTATATTTTTTATGTGTGTAGTTCTAAAAAAAAAAAACAATTTATTAATAAATGTAATCATCGTATGTAATAAAAAACAAAAATATTTTTAAATTTATTTGTTATAACAATTTTTATGGATTCTCAAAGTACCCAAATACATGGTCCTATTGAAAAAAATATGGTACCTAACGTGACTGAGAAGTTCTATTGGCCCTCTCGAATTTTATGTGATGCACTCGGCTACGCTACGCTCCGCCTCGTGCATCACATAAAATTCTCGACGGCCATGTAGAACTTCTCACTCATGTTGGGTAATATACCATTTCCAAACACTTTTTTTTTATCAAATTTTACTCTAAGTAAAAAAATTTACTTTACACTAACCTTAGTCTGCATACTATGACTACTCTATCTTTAATAAGGTTATTTCAACTATGACGTCTCAAGAGCAGTTTGCAATTACACCAGTGATACGTCACAAATGATGTGAAAAAGACCTCATAGTTGAAAATGTTTAATCTAAACTATACACTTGGTAAATGGACACTAAATATTTAGCTCGAGTACTTAAAATTAATAAAATACAAAGCTTGAGAACACATTTTGGGCCGTACTCTGGGCTTTGGGCTGAAAAATTCAATAGGGTGTTAATGGTATATGACCCAACATGAGTGAGAAGTTCTACATGGCCGTCGAGAGTTTGATCATAAAGCACATAAAAACTCGAGACGGCCAGTAGAACTTCTGACTCACGTTAGGTACCATACTTTTTTCAATAGGGCATGTATCAAGATACTTTGAGAAAAATAGAGGGTTATCAGAATGCAACGCATACTTTATCAAGTGGAAACAGTAGCTAGGAGTCATCAAATTTTTATGGGTTTTTTTAACGACTCGCACTTGACACTATCGCACCCAAATTACTCGACGGCCTTTTTTACTTTCCCATCTTGCGTGGAGAAAAATATACAAGGCCGTCGAGCTGAAAAACTCAACGGCATTGTACAACTTGTCCCATCGTTTTCTCAATCGAAGAGTACCCTAATACATGCTCCTATTGAAAAAAGTTAATTTTTTCACATCTTTTGACCCTGCCGTACGTTAGTATTTTTTATCATAGCCTGCGTAAAATGTTATTTATCGTAACAAATAACTTTACGCATATTATGATAAAGACTTATTTATCAAAGCTGAGTCTATAAGGTCTCATTTGGAAGCTCTTTTTTCAAATTTCAAAATGAGACTTTATATGTCGAAAAATATTTATCCGGTTGGCTACAGCGTTCATTTAGCGCTTAGACTAGCCATATTCCGTACACCTTGCTTAAATATATAATAAAGCATACCATTAATTTCAAATTATTACTAAAAATTTAATACTTTCAATAGTACGTTTAACTTATAATTTTTATGATTTCTCAAATTTATTCCTGCCTATACTTATTCTACTTAAATCTTTTAAGCGGGTATGCAGCTAATATGATTAAATGGCAAACGTAATAGCTTTGTGGTCTGTAATAAATTCAATATAAAAATTTAATCGCTTGAAAAAAAAAAAATATTAACTAATTTTTTTTTTTTATGGTCGTTTTCTTTTTAATCCATATGGTTTCAATCTCAAAAATTATTTTTTAATTGATTATTTCCCCGAGCTGAATTTCAACCAATAGAAACGCCGCATTTGACATTTGGCGGAGGAGTGGGGGTAAAATGATTTCGATAATTTTTCGGTTATTTCCAATTCGAACGTTTCGAGTCGCATAGCAACTCGAATAGTTAGACTTACTCGATTCAGCTTTTGGGTTAGACTCGACTCACTGAGGTGTATACCTATATATGAGTATTTATAGGTATGTTCATAGTAAACAAATAGTAATAGAACTATAACCGCAAAAATGTAAAATACAGCATTTCTATGAGTTGAAATTCAGCTGGGGAAAATAATCCAGCCGAATACCCCTCGTGCTTCAAAATTTTAGATAATTTTCCTCCAGTTTTTTTGCACAGCAACTCGCGGGGCAAATTTGGCAAAAAATCACTCTCGCTTCGCGCTCGTGATTTTTAACCTGCCAAACTTGCCCCCCTCGTTGCTGTGCAACAAAACACAGTCGGAAAATTGTCGACAATTTTGAAGCACTAGGGGTATTACGACTGAAAATTTTGCGATTTTTAGAATATACAAAAAGAAAAAAAATTTTGAAGTCATTCGTAAAAAATAATAAAAGTTGTAAGCAACTCAAAATTCAGTTTTTATCACTTTTTTACATTAGATTTTGAATCAATTTTGAAAAAAATTAAACTACATTATAAGTTACAAAGTTTTGAGAATTATTAAAAAATTTTATGCGTTGATTTTAAACATCAAATTCTTATTTAAAAAAAAAAAAAAAAAAAAATTCAGAATTCGTGAGCCGATCAACTTAACTCTCTTAACTCTTATTCCATGCATAGTCTTGTATATAAGTTATACTTGGTCGAGGGAGTAATCACTTAGTCCTCTTTGAAAAAGGACCAAGAGGACCTAAAGAGGACCATGAGGACCTAGACAAACTACATACACGCGAAATTTTTTTTTAAGAATCATAAAAAAGCTACAATTTTTTTTTAGAAAATTTTGCCGCAAACCGCATGTCTCTAGTCTTTGAAGGTTCTAAGATATGAATAAAATTTGAAAAATCATTTTTTGAAAGGTTCCCGTAATAAATAAATCAAAAATTTGTTATTTTCCATTAAAATTATGAATGGAGTTACTACTAAAATTTTTTAATCATGAGGAAACGCAAGAAAAAACATAAAATTATTATTCAGTTATCATTGAAGCTTGAAGAATCTCAATAGGACCTATATATAGGACCCAAAGAGGACCATGAGGACCTAAAGAGGACCGAAAGAGGACCAAGAGGACTGAGAGGATTTTTGGGGAGGATTAAGTGATTACCCCCTCGTACTTGGTACTCGAGTAAAAAGAAAAATTTGCATGAAACTTGGCAAAAGTCGTGAAAATCGTTTGTTTTTACTCACGAGGAGATGATATTCTGTCCTTTGGGAAACAGTTCTTTACAAAACTTTGGAGATAGTTTTCTGGTACCGAATGTTGAGCGAAATAATCAATACTTCTTCTGAATGGTTCTTCTAACGCTTTGTCATGCAAATATATGCAATTTTTATCATTTTTTAGCTAATAAATTAAATAAAACTGAGCTATTAAACTCACAACTCCCACAATTTTTACCACACAGTGGATATTCAACGATAACTATGTGCACTGCACTATTAGTTATCAAAAAAAAAAAAAAAAATATAAGTAATAAAATTTAAATTAAATAATTTATCCAGTGACCGGTTTCGTTGTTATTGCAACTCATCAGACTGGAGTAAAATTTGAAACTAAATGAAAAACTCAAAAAGCAGAAGCTTATATAGAGTATACTACCACTACACACCTACCCACTCAGACTAGCTTTCAAACGAAAATCAAAACAAAGAAAATAAACTATAATTATAAAAGCTAATTTTCCAAAAATTTGTGTTTAAAGCTTATTGCACGTACAGAGATGCGGAATCTCGCATTTTTTTCGTCTTTCTATGAACTTAAAGGAAAAATATTTTCAATCTCAAATCAAAAAGTTAAAACCTGAACAATTTATATTTTAAAATTCAGAAAATGCTGAAAAGTATTTCTAGCAACATAAGTTATTCACCAAGTTGTTCACGTTTTAATTTTTTGAGTTAAGATTTGAAATAAGTTAATAAAAAGTATCATAGCATCAGAACTTTAGATAGATACCTTTGATTTTGTTTACAAATTAAAAATTTTTTTTGAAAATTTCCGTATGGTAACTTTTACTAAAATACAAATATATTTTATTTCACGTATATTAATAATAAAAATGTATTCGGCTGAATTTGTACCTTTTTTTTTTTTTTTTTTTAAACTATAGCATTTTAAACTAAACTTTTCTTTTATTAACTAAAAAGAAATTTTTTTAAAAAATTAGTTCAAAATAGTAGATCTCAATTTTAATAATTACTAATTAATCATAATGAATCCTTTTTTTGAATACGCAAACTTAATGAAAATATTCACAATTATTTTCTTTTTTTTTTCTTTTTTTTCTCAGAGTACGACAGCAATAAATTAAAAAAAAAAAAATCTTTGATTTTAATGATGTTTTAACAAATGCAATACTGGCGAATAACAAACATATATCACCACAAAAATAAAAACGATATAATAAAAATAATATAAAAATTCGTTATGTTTAAAATTGCATGTTAGGTACTCGAATTAACTGAAAGATTTGCAAGAGCCTTAGCTAAAGTGTTGTTAATGATTAGTTATAGACTCAGTTCAATTTTTAGAGTTTTCTGACTCGTGGATAAAAAGATATGAACAAATATAGTTTAACACGCAATAATATGGAAAATCACATTGAATTGAGGTTAATACAGGATTTCAGACTAACTAACTAAAAGATTACGATAAAATAAATCTGAGTGATAAATAAATATCTAAAACACTTTTTTAAGCTGGAATGAGCAATCAATGTATGTCGTAAGTTGGTTTCAAAAATCACTAAACACTAAAATCTACGGCCAGCCACCCTATTTAACACGAGAGCGACAAAGACAGAGAGTGACGAAGAGTTCCGAAACTCCCTCTGTCTTACTTGCACGACTCTAGCATTCTCTCTTGCACCGAACATGCAACCTTATATTAAAAATTTTAAATGATACATCATACTATTTTTTGTGTACCTATAACAAAATTTAGATTGAATGGCAAAAGCTTGAGACAAATGACGAGTCTTCAAAACAATTACTGATAAAATAAATATTATCGTGGGTCTTAATTAACTTAAAAATTATTTAAACTATTTTTTAAACTAGAGGTAATCATTGAATGTGTACAAGAATAAAAGATAATAATTTTAAAACCTACAGGAAAGACCAATTTGTTTAAACAAAATCTTCAGAGATCTTCACGAGGTTTTATCAGCATCTTCTTGTTGAGGATTGTAATAAATTTGGGGGACAACGAAAACCGGACTTTCAGGTGTTTTTGGTTTGTTATCCCCGTGAACAGTATACATGTGTCGGACTAAATTTGATTTTTGTTTGGCCTTATATTGGACACAATATGGACAAATAAACTTTGGTTTCATCCCACTGCACTCCCAAGTTAGATGACGCTTTAAGCTACCTTTATTTTGGTAATTTTTACGTTTGCATCTGCCACAAAACCAAGGCTTTTGATTGTCACGCTCTGGACAAAACAAGAACCATCTTCCAATAGTTGCCGAGAATGATGTGTCATCGTTGCTTCCTAGTGTTGAAACAAAAAAAATTGTTAAATATTAGTCTAAGCCGACAAAATTATTTCTAAGAAATTACACAATATCTTCTACGTAGAATTTTATGTTAAGAAGTATGAATCATTTTCTTCGCTTTTAAATTTTTAAAAGCTTCATTACGATCTTCAAGCGAATGAGATACTTTCAAAATGGTAACATTTAAGAGCTGAATTGAAATTAATTAAAGATGAAATTGAATTGAAACTTTTGATTATAATAATAATTAACAAAAATATTATTATATCTTGAAAATTTTATGTGTCAATTAAATAAAAAGTTAGAAATATTTAACGTTAGAACAAAAAAAAAAAAAAAAAAAAAAGAATAGATTTAAACTAGCGAAGATTATCAAGTACACGTATAATTTTATTTCTTCAGAGTTGAATTTTTTCTTTATTTCTTCTTGGAGCTTCCCAATCTTCAGAGTAGTCAAAGTCTTGACTTGAAGTATCTAATAATTATTGAAATAAACAGATTATTTTAATTCTAATAACAAATTTTATTTTTTCTCTAAAAATTTATACATAAAAACACATTCAAAATCTGTTGAATGGGTGACACTGCTTAAAATTTACTGATGACAAATATCATTGATTTTTAAAATAAGATTCTAATGTAATGTTTCAAAAGATTCTTTCAATACTATTATAACACTTATTACACCGATTTACGTTGAGCTTAAATATTAAAACAAAAATACTAATAACAGAAAAGGCTAAAAAATCATTCTGAGGGGTTGCATACATATTTTGGTTGCAGAGCTCTAACATTTATTTCTTGTACATATAAATCATGACAAAAAAATAATTAATATAAAATCATTTAAAAAGATGAAAAACTGCTCAAAATATTTATATTTATAGCATAAATGATGATATTAATAATAATTAAAATAATAATAATAATAAAAATAAAATTGAAATGTTTAATATCTCAAAATAAAGTTTTTGAAATTTTTCCTCAAGCGATTATTAAAAAAAAAATAAAACTACTTCTCATTAGCAGAATAATTCTATGTAAAAGAGTAATAAATGCTTGAATAAAAAATAAAAACTACTTCTCTAATAAAAATAAGAATCAAGTTTTGACAGTAAAACAGAAATAAATAATTTTTTAAAAACTCAGAATGTTTATAAATCTATTTTTTACGAATATAAGGTAAGTGTACCTAATATGCCCGCCCCCCCCCCCCCTGTTATTTTGAATATGCTCGATATGCGGCATCTCTACAAGGTAGGAAGAAGTCAAAAACACTGAATTATGAAGTTTTGAGTTGTTTAGAACATTTGAAAATTATTTATGCTCACGCCTTATAGCTAAAACTCGTTTTGTGTACCTTCGTTATTATTTTACGTTGTAATTAAATGGTCTGCCAAAAGATTTAGACACACCTGACCAAAATTTCCGTAAGTAACTTTGATTCATTATTGTTTCAGCTTTAAAACGCGATCTTAGTTTTTCAACTCGTTTTCTAACGAGTTTTATTCATAAATAACTTTTTATTCTGCAGTGTACCTAATATGACCCCTCGCGAATTAGTAGAAATACCGATATTAAGAGTCCTTCGTTTCATATTTACTTTTTAGAAAATCCTATCCTAATGTTATTTAAGAAAAATAAATTTAATTGTTTCAAAGATTTTTTTCATTTTATAACTAAAAAAACATTCTAGCTCAAAAAACAAACTTTGATAAAAATTTAAAGTTGTAATTTTTCTACTGGTTGCAAAGCTTTCAAAAAAATTGTAAAAAAGGTTCAATTTTTAAATAAATAATTTTTAAAGTAATAAAAATTTTGAAGTTTTTTAAATCTCATATCCTGATTGATTTAAAAAATAGGAACAAATCGCAATTAATAAATAACTTCAAGGGGGCCATATTAGGTACACAAATTTTTGGTGTCTTAAAAAAACGTGTTTTGGTAAATCCTCTGGCATTTCAAGTTCATTGATCAAAATCAAACGCGTAAGGTCTCATTTTAAAGCTCTTGAATTAAGCTTTAAAATGAGACCTTACACGTCAAAAAATATTGGTTTGAGTCGCCACAACGTCGATTCTCGCTTAGGGGGGCTATACTAGGTACACCTACCTTATTAGAATTAACGAAAGAATTTTTCGAAAATTTTTCAAATTTAATAACGCGTCATAGTGTACCGTAAGATTTTTTTTTTTTTTTTTTTTTTTTTTTTTTCAAAAAATGTATTATATACTCATGGAAAAATAACGTCATGTTGATCTTAGACGCAAGTATCGTTTCATTAATCGAAATAAAAATTGTTTATATGAGAAGTACATACATGCTTGTAAGTATTTGTACGCAATTTACAATGTACAATGATTTTTATAAATATAAGTGATCTACTGTATTATTACGTGTAATTTTTACTATATACTGTGAATTTTTTTTATTTTTTAACATTTCCATCAAATCACCCATTTATAAATAGTTAAAAGTTAAACATTGAAAAATTTTGTACTAACATTTAAACGCAAACTTTATGTTTGAAAGAATATTTTTCAAGTACATATTTACCATTACATAACTAAAATTATAATTCTAAATCTGAAAACATTCTAAACTAAAAATTTTTCTTTTTTACAATTTTCGAACGTTATTAAAATGTTACATTTAAAAACAAAAACTCTTTACACTTATATTTTATAGTCAAATATTATAAATAGCTAACCATTTTTTCTTAAAATTTATTTTTATTTTGTTTTAAAATTAATTTTAAGTTATTAAGGTAGATAACCCTGTATCGTTACAATTTACAACAATATTTTAGTTCATAAAAATTTTTCTATTATTTTGCGTACATATATTTTATGTTATTAATATTTTAGATCGATCAGTCATCCCAGAGATGAGAAATTAAACAATGAATAATTTTTTTAACATGCTTTCGTATGAAGAAAAAAAATTTTAACGTAAAAATAAATAATGTAACATTGAGATTCGATTGAAAAAATTGATTTCTTTTGTTTTTTGCAATAATACAGTGAAGCCTCTATTATTCGAACTTCCATAATTCGAAATCCTCTTTAATTCGAAGTAACCTTTTCTCATTAATGATATTTTCATATATTTTTACCTCTACAATTCGAAATCCTACATAATTCGAAGTTAATGCTCAGATACTTGAGTTTCAAATTAAAGAGGTTTCACTGTATAATCTGGTCAAAATTTCAAGTCACATGGTCGATTCTACGATAAAATAAAAATATCCATTTCAACATAGGCTCTTTCGAGGGAATCCGTTTTTGATAAATTTCCTCTTGTTTTTTTTCTCAGCTCAGAATCGACTAAGTAACAAGAAATTTTCACAGGACGTTTTTCTTATAAATAACATTGCGAGTGAATTTTTTAAACAAAAACTCAATGTTAATTCTGTTACGGGTTCAACTACCTTAATTACTAAAAAACTTCCTTTATAAGAATTTTCATTTTTTAAAGTAACACGTTAATAAGCGTTTTAACATCTTATTATCTCAGATTTATTTTCTTAGTATACACTACAAATATTTTGTAACCTTCAGTATACATATTCGATTAATAGAAGTTACCCTGATCAAAACATAATAATTTTACAAAGCATAACATAAATGCAAGTAAATTATACGTACAAAGTCAACAGATCAGATTTGTACACTATAAATTTTAATTACCCCATGCCTTATACATCAATTTTTTTCTAAACGAATGTGGGTTTGAAAAACAATATTCAAAAGATATTATAGAATACATTTTTAAGAAATGATCATATGATTTAAATAAACCTGATAAATCACAAGATATTTCTTTGAAATGCCTGAATTATAAGATTTATCAGAGTTGAATTCTGAAAAAATTCCAAATTTTTCAACAAGGATAAGTCAAGTTAATTCTTGATAAACTTACTGAAACATTCAAAATAATTTTTTTTTTTTTTTTTTTTTTTTTTTTTTTGTAAATTATAAGTAAATTGGCAAGTTATATCAACTATTTGATCCTTTTTTTTTCATTAGTTCTAATTCAACATTTACCAAATGAGAAAAATTTATTTTAGCCTTATCTAAATAAGTTATCCCTTTATAAAAGAGAGCTATCGCCATCTTGCGTAAGATTTTTATTCGTGAGCTGATTGGTGAACAAGTTTTTAAAATATTCGAAAAGTGCATTTTGAGGTTACTCTTATTGTTTTTTCCTATGCGCGCTTGAAGCGCGCTCAGAAGAGCTAGTATTTTATAAAACTGCTTGCGAGAAATTCGCGGTTTTACGTTTTTAAAAAGTTTTTAACGTCTTTGTTTTTTAACATTTTTTCAATTGCTAAAAAAATAAGTGAAATTAAAAAAGTTTTTTGAAATACCAAAAATGGTAGTATTAATTTTGTTTTTCGGATGTTTGGTTCGTGCATAGAATTGCTTTAAAGCTTGAAGCTTATTTTTTGGATTTCAAGAAAATTTACTTCGCCACACGGTGGGTTTCTTAATCAACTTTTTACTTATTTTAAAGTAATCCTGTGTAGGAACTAAGCATCCAATGAAAAAATTAATATGACGTTTTTTGTATTTTTTGCCGTAAAATCGATGCAATAATGGACTTAGTACTCGGCCGGCCGTAGCCTAGTCCAGTCGAAGATTGACGAAGTCGGTTTTTGAGTGAATGTTGAATTTTCAAATTTAAGGAGGCTCACGCGAGCAGGGCCGTATCAACTGAAGAGGCCGCAAGATAATGAATATATTTTTTTTCTATACTTATTAAAAAAAGCATTTGAATGAACAAATCAAATGTTTTTTTACTTTTAATTATTGGTTCAAACAATTAAAGCTGCAATCGTATATTTTTTAAGTAAAAAGTCAGGTTAAGTTCACCTGATTTATCAGTTTTTATTTTTTTTCTCAAAAGTTAATCCGCCAACCTATGTTCTTTTTTTTTATGCTAAAATATTCAGGATAAAATAAACTATTAGTACAATTTTTTTCAAAACAATTGTCCTCGTCAGGGGCGCTATTTCCCATACAGTGGGTATGGAAGCATCCATACCCGAAAAATTCCCGGTATGAAAATCTACACCCGGCAAAATTTAGATAACCTTATAACCCAAAACCCTGGGCGCCCGAGGTTAACGAAAAAACTGATCAGCATCCCCCAAGCTCTAAACCTCCGAAACCCTGGACGTAGAGTTCAATGAATAATCTGATCAGCTATCCCCCAAGCCTTAAGGCGAAGTCATAAAGGGAGTTGCAGAATTTGCGAAAAAAATCTATTAAAATTAAACTAAAACGAAAAAAAAAAAAAAAAAAAAAGGGCTCTGTAGCACCTAAGCTATTACCTTCAACTACATTTTAAGCCTAATCCCATAAAAATCGGATCAAAATTAACGTCAGAATATGGGAAACAGTTTTGTAAATTTTTGTATCTTTATAGCATTTGCTATACATCTATATTTATTGAATCTTTAGGAGGTTTTTCCCATATTCTGACGCTAATTTTGATCCGATTTTTATGGGGCTGGGCTTAAAAGATATATTAAGGTAGTAGCTTGAGCGCTACAGAGCCCTTTTTTCATTTTCATTTATGATTTTACTGAATCTTCAATTTTTTGTTAAAATGACTTTGCCTTAAACCCCCAAAACCCTGGGCACCCGAGCACAACGAAAAAACTGATCGACAATCCCCCAACCCTAGACCCCCAAAACCCTGGGCGTCCGAGTTCAACAAAAAAACTGATCAGCTATCCCCCAAGCTCTAAACCCCTAAAACCCTGGGCGTCCGAGTTCAACAAAAAAACTGATCAGCTATCCCCCAAGCTCTAAACCCCTAAAACCCTGGGCGTCCGAGTTCAACAAAAAAACTGATCAGCTATCCCCCAAGCTCTAAACCCCTAAAACCCTGGGCACCCGAGCACAACGAAAAAACTGATCGACAATCCCCCAACCCTAGACCCCCAAAACCCTGGGCGTCCGAGTTCAACAAAAAAACTGATCAGCTATCCCCCAAGCTCTAAACCCCTAAAACCCTGGGCGTCCGAGTTCAACAAAAAAACTGATCAGCTATCCCCCAAGCTCTAAACCCCCAAAACCCTGGGCGCCCAAGTTCAACAACAAAACTGATCAGTTATCCTTCAAGTTCTAAACCTCTCAAAACTTTGGTTACCGAATGGAATAATTTTACGAGTCAAGCGTACTTTATATTTGTATATCAAGTCAATAAAAAATTGTTTTTCTTTTTCATTCCACAAAAACGTTTTGGTGTACTTTTATTTACATCACTTGAAAATATTACAAAATAACAAAAAAATAATATAAAAAAATAAAAAAATAAAAAATAACCAATAAACCAACTAAAATTTTTACACTTCTCTCAAAATGTATCTCATTCGTAAAAGCATTTAATTTATTGTTGAAAAAAAATTATTGATAAACTTGCAAACAAAGAGTTAAACAATAAATAAAAACTTATGGCGTTTTCCTAGTCAACCACGCCATTTTGGAGTTTAAAATTGCAGATTTACAATTTCATGATATATTCGCACAAGTGCAGCGTAATTAGGTATACCTACGGAATTATTTATTTCATGCTAAGTTAACTAAAATGCACTTATATTTTTTGAATAATTCAACTCGGGCAACAAGGTTTTTGGGTTAAAAGCTTAGGGGATAAATGACAGTTGATCATTTTTTTGTTGAACTCGGCCGCCCAGGCTATTTGGGGGTTCAGAGCTTGGGGGATAGCTGATCAGTTTTTTTGTTGAACTCGAGCGCTCAGGGTTTTGGGGGTTTAGAGCTTGGGGGAAAGCTGATCAGTTTTTTTGTTAAACTCGGATGCCCAGGGTTTTGGGGGTTTAGAGCTTGGGGGATAGCCTTGGCAGCCACATTATAATGTTTTCTCGGGACCCCTTTTCTTCCATCCATCCCATACAGCTGAGCGTCGATTCAGATGTTCTGACGCTTTGGTTCGAAGGTTTGAATCTGTGAAATTAAAAATCAGTGTAGTCCATGGGATTCTAGTCCTAAGACTGGAGAGTCCAGACTTTGATCTTAACTTTGACCTATAAGACAAGAGCTTTTTACCAGCCAAATTTAAGAACTGATCCCTTTAAAAAATAGAAACTTCAAATAAATTAACTAGAAAATTATTTTCACTAAAGAAAAAAAGAAACTTTACTTTTGAGTTGAAAATCATCGACTCTGTATGTAACTTAATTTCTCGGATAAGCTATTATAATTTTTTCTCATCTGGTTAAACGCTTGAATATTATTGTCCTACTTTACAATATAGGTGATCAAAAACCTATGTAATCGAAAAAGAACAATAGGAGTATCGATAATAATAATAATAATTTGATTATTGTTTACAACTAAGTCTTGTTGGAACTCTTCAGAGTTGCGAAAAAAAATCTTCATTGTTGATGATCTTCAGAGATGATCTTCAGAGGTGATCTTCAGAGATGATCTTCAGAGATGATCTTCAGAGGTGATCTTCAGAGATGATCTTCAGAGATGATCTTCAGAGGTGATCTTCAGAGATGATCTTCAGAGATGATCTTCAGAGGTGATCTTCACAGATGATCTTCAGAGATGATCTTCACAGATGATCTTTTATCTTCAGTAGGAGTTATGTGGGGTCTTTGATTTTTCATTAAGAGCGTAGACTAGTTCACGGACAACATCCGCAGGTGGCATCTTATTAACAACAAAGATATTCCCATGTACGGTAGCATTGTGACGTTGGAAGTTAGCTTTCTGCTTGAAGCCCTTAGGGGGCCGACAGAACTGGCAGATATATTGAGGATCTTTATTGCATTCAACAATTTGATGACGTTTCAAGCTACCTTTATTACGATAGGACTTACCGCAGTCAAGGCACGGAAAAAGTCTCGGCTTAGCCAAATCCTTACGCGAATGCAGTATCTTTGAATGGTTGCCACTGGGGCCTAGGAACACACAAGAAACAGAAGAAGCAGAGTATTAGTGACGGTCATGAATTTGAAGTGGAATAGGCTTGATAGGAGGATGAGAGTAAATACAGCTAGAGACAGCCGATTTTTGTGCTAGGAATATCGACAAGAAGGATTCATTAAAAAATCTATAGTTTTCGTTTATCTTCAAGGACGTTACTATTTTATGAAATAATTTTTTTTTTTACCAACTTAACCAAAAATGCCACATTTTCTCTATTCTAGCCAAAAATTGTAAACGTAGTGAATAAATGTTATTTTCATCAATTTAGATTATAAGATCAAACTAAATTTCATAGATGATTTTATGCGTGTTTTTCTCTGAAATATGACATGTTACTAGATAAGCTGGTAATGATACATTACTACACTGGTGCACTGTAGTCACCAGAACGATTTAAAGACACTTTCCAAGAAGACGAGGTGACGTGGTGCACCAGTGTTGTAATGTATTTCCACGCTTTATAACCGAAAATAAGAAACAAACGATTTTCAGGTTAGATCGCGTAAAAAATCATTTTTGCTGCGTAGGAAGAAAAAAAGATTTCTCGCTTTACCAGACATAATTAATTCTTTTATAAACTGGATTGTAATCCATATTGCCCCGTCTACACCGGTGGTTTAACCGCGTCTCGGCTTAACTTTTTTAAAAGAATTTTTCAATGTTGCCCTTAGATTAAAGGATTAATTTGTACATTAAAAATTGGAAATAATTTATAACATTAAGATGTTTGCATCATGAACTTCGATACCAACGGCAACATTGCAAATTCTTTAAACAAAGTTAAACCGAGACGCGGTTGAACCGCCAGTGTAGACAGGGCATATCTTTTAAAGAAATCGACTGTTTTCCTCCCTTACAATAAAAATGATTTTTTTTTTCAATATTATGAAAAAACTCAAATTAAGATATTGAGTTTTTTCATATTGATCCTGCAAGTGATAAGGTTTTAAGCGTAAATATAATAGTATATTATAGTACGGGTGCAGCATCGTCACCAGGGCGGTTTTAAGGACCCGAGTGCGTAGCGAAGCGGAGCACGAGGTCCTTAAAGAGCCCTGGTGACGTGCTGCACCAGTGCTATATACTATTTTATAGTACGAGTAACCGAAAACACGCATCAAAGATTTGATTTTGAGGTTAGAGTGACCAGGAGTACTATAAAAAATATTAAAAAGCTTTTTTATTTTTCTTTCATAAGCACGCAATGAAATAAGCCTTTTTTTAACATCTTTGTTCATTAAGTTTTTAAAAGCAGTTTTACATAATCCATTCGCATTGGAATACTTCATCTTTTTTTTTAAATAATTTCGACAAACTCACTTTACATTGTATTCAATCAATCAAAGTAAAAAGTACTATGATAACTGAATTCGAAGGTATAGCAAATTAAAATGATTTAGTATTTCTTTTATCAATTTTTAATACAGATTTATTTAATTAATTTTGATATTATTTTAGATTGATGCCAAGAATGCAAATTTCCGAATCAATCATGAAATTCTTCAGTGGTGTAGACAATCTTCATTTGTTGCATTTTTTCATATCTTCCATGATGTAGTAAAAACTTATTGGTTCTTCTTTGAAATAAATTTGAATTTAGTTTAAACTTAGGCTAAAGCACTTAAAATGGATCTGAAATTATAGAATCTGTTGAATAGTGTTTCCTAAGATTTTTACCGGATGCTCTTCTATGGAATCAGTTTTCAAAAATTCTCCAACATCTAAAAAAATATAATTAATTAGAAAAAAGTATCTAAAAAGTTTGAGAGACCATAACGTTGACTAAATGATGTTTACTCAATTTTTATTTACTTTTTATCGTATGAAATTTTTTTACAAACTAAAAAGAAAATTGTAAAATTTAATTATTTACACAAGTTTCTAACTATAATAAATCTAAATAATTATTGGCATAATGAAATTTTAAGGAACCGTGTTTATAAATGACACATATCTTATGTCTTATACAATTCTCAGTAATTTTTTTCAATAGTCTAAGTAAAATTTTTAGTATATTAAAAAATAATAATCTATTTATTATTCTCGATAACTGCACTAGCAGGAGTTAAAATTTCAAAACTCTCTACTTATTTCTTTAATTTTAAAGTAAATTTAACTTCATTAATAGAAACTAATGAACTTTAAATTAATATTTTAATAAACTTTCTAGCTTTTAAAGATATAAATTAAACACATGAATTTTACTCTTTCAATTAACTGAAAATCGGAATGACGTTTGTGTAACAGTTACAAAATCAGTTACATAAATTCTTTTTTTTCAATTAACGTGCTTAAAATTTTCAAACAGCCAAAAGTATTCGTAAAATGTTAGTAAAATTCATGTCATGGTTTTACTATAACGTTGTTCTCTATATAATTTAAAAAAAATTAACTTTAAAAAATCAATTTCTTAAAATATCTATTAATTTTTCGCAATAATATCATTAAATTTTGATCTCCGTAGACAGATAAATTAAATATATAAAATCTTCAATGATGAATTTCAGTAATCTTCAAGCTTCTTTCAGCAAGATCTTCAGATGGTGATTTTCTTCAAGCAGTTAATTCTTCAAGGAAAAAGGATTTCCAATGTTGTAGAGTTTGAAATAAAATGAAAGTTTCATAAGTAGTACTTTATTAAAAATAATTTACTCATCCTTATTACATAGAATTGAAGATTTTCACTTATTCTAATGGGGAGGACGATAAACAAGAACATCGATCCTCTTGAAGGTACGAAGGTCACAATCTATACAAATATCTTCAGTTGTAGTTTATTGTGAAAAAAGGCAAAATAAGTTTATGAAAAAATGATAATGTATGAAAAAAAAAAAAAAAACAAAAAAAAACAAAACTGATTTCAGAGATGAGATTTTTAAACTTTGTACTCTATACAGATAAAAAAACTTTAGTATCTATTTGTGATGTCAATTGTGAAGCTATATCAAAATTTTCCACACGTGGTTTTTGCACTTCATATTCACTCAAATAATTGCTGCGTAGTACGACGACATAAACGACTGAATACAATTCACTATTATTTTACAAAACTTATTTCATTTAAGAGTTATGTACATTTTAAATTAATTAATATATTCCAGCATGAAAAAAAATGGAAGAGGAAAAAGTTTCTCAATCAACACGGTACAAAAAACGGTATTTGACAGATAGGAATATTAACATTTCACTCTATAACATGAAAACAGTTGCTTGAATAAGGTAAAAACTAAAGTTTGTGATAAAAATTGCATAAACGTTTCCAAAAAAAGTTCTTATCAATTTGAAGTCACTAAATTCCTAAGAGATTATAAAACCTATTAAATTTTTTGCAATTTTCATCAGTATTTAGAATTAGTTTTCTTTTTCATGCAATAACATACAACATAACAGTCATTTCTCTCCAGTGCACCGTAGCTAAAGTTTCTTTCAATTTTGTAAATCTACACTCAGAGAAAGGTTTGATTGGATCAACAATATATTGTAACATCTAAGATGCCATAGTTAATATAGAGACAATGATGCACATTGTAGCAGTAACAATATCATGGTAGCGCTGACTAAATGTGTATTAAGGGTTAACATGTTTCTAGTTACTCTGGTATAGCACAACTTAATTTTTAAAAATTTCTTTTTTGTGATTTTGGTATGATTAATGCATTTAATGAATTGTTTTAATCTTAAAAAATATACAAATGATTATAAAAATCACAATATTTAAGAAATAATGACTTCAATTTTAAGATTTTAAAAATTAGCTAGGTTAGGTTAGATTTGCTTTGCTAGTCGCAACAATATGTATTATTATCCTTACTATACGTATTGTAACTGCTACAATGTTTCGACTATTGAGGGAACAAAGAATATTTAATTGGTCCAATCAAATCTTTCTCTGAGTGTAACTTTTGATATTAAATATTCAAATACAATATATTATATGATATTTTTTTATATTATGCTCTTTTGTACTAATATACCCCAGTTCCAATTTTTTTAAAAATTATAATTTTTATTTATTATTTATTGATTTTTAAATTAAAATTTACTACCAATTAAATTTAGCATAATTCTACATTATTAAATTGCACTCGCAACCAAATGCATTAAAATTTCGTTAAAAAGTTCATTTATAACAAATGAAAATAATATTCAAAAACCCAAAGTTTTTTTAATTTTGAAAAAAAAATTATTTAAATTTAAGTTTTTCTTCAAGGTTTCATTTTTCCTTTATTGAACAAGATGTTTAACTTTTATTTCTAAAAAATTATTAATCTCTTCATTTAACGAAATTGTATTTTATTCAAGTATTATACTGAATATATTCATAAATTAATTTATACACGGAGAAAGAGGTACATCATGAAACTTGGTGTACAGCGCCATCGTTTTACATGATGCGTGGTGCAGCGTGATTCCAAGTCACACTTCGTATTTCCAAGTGCATGCACCGTGTTTTCCAGTGCAAAATTTTGACGACGGCGCTCGGAACACCGACGTAACCAGTTTTTCAAAGTTTTACACTAAAAATTGTGTACGATTCTTACTTTGAAATGTTCTTGCTATCTTTCCTAACAAATTTATAAACTTCAATTATGATTTCGAACTTGGTATTTATATTTATACGATTTTAAAGTTTCGAGGTTAGAGATTCAGCAGAACTTCAGTAACCGAGAAAAAAGCATGCGTCAAATGCGTACACTGGAAAACACCGTGCACACATTGTGTTTCATAGTGTGTCTCCTTCTCCGTGTATCTACTTTTTTCGAAAGAAAAATTCACACTTAACAGTTTTATTAATTACCCTTTAAAAACCATTTATATAAAAACACAACTTATAGTAATTTTTCAAAACTTTTCCACCAAAAGTAAAACACAAGCCACACAAAATATGAATTATAAAGAAACAGTTAAAAAAGAACATTTGATGTACGAGTTAATGAAATTTATTATTTATTAATAAATAGTTTTTTTTTAATATTAAAATTGTATTAATTTAAAAAAACACTAAGAACAAAAAATCAAAATAATTGATTCGAGTTGCAACAACGGCTTTTGAGCAATGGAGAAAAAGACTGACTAACAATAAACCTGAAAATATACATTGGGCAGTAACAAAATGAGTTTCTCCGAGCTTGAATAAAACATATTTTTAAATGGATACCCATCAGATATGCAAAAATACATTTGTTGTACAGTAACGGAGTCAAAAAATACTCTTGAATGGGGAATGAAATTAAAATGTTCAGTTGATTTAATAAAATAAGTCGGAACTCAGTGATGGCCCAGGTAAAAAAATACCCCCTAATAAATTACTTAACTCACTTGTTGTTGGAGTGCTTATGATGGTTGAAGTGGGAGGGAGCTAGGTTGACTTTATAAACACTAGCATCCATGTGGTGCTGTGTTATCATGTGGCGTCGAAAGCTACTGCGCTGTTTGAATTTTTTTGGACAGAACTCACAGTTGTACTTGGGTTCCTGCTTGCACTCCTCTCGCAGATGCCGGGTTAACGACACTCTCCAAGTGTAAACTTTGCTACACTTTGGACATTCAAATGTCGAGCCCTGAGAAACTCTTGGCTTAAAATGTGCCGGACTTCCATTCGAACCTTGCGAAGTTGTTGGGCCATGATAAATCATGAGTTTGGCTTGAACATCTTGAGGGCTTATACCTGTGAACACACAAAAATATAATAAATATTACATATTAATAATCATTCATTTTCTTTTACAGTTAGTACGCTTCTTTGAATCTAATTTTTGTTTATTTTTCACATTAACTGGTAAATAGTTACAGTTGATACATTTTTTTTTCTTTTTTTTCCAAGCACAAACGGAAAAAATAAAAAAAAATTAATCAAAGCTGACTTTGTTATAGTTTATTAAAATTATGTCTAAGACCAGTGATTTTTATTTTAAACGTTTCGTCAAGAATTTTTTTTTTTTCCTTATAATTAAAAGCCTTATTTATACTTATTTATACAATTTGTAAACTACTGAAACATAAATTCGTTGCAATAGTTTTTGAAGATTTCCACAGCAAACGCGTGCTAATATGCAACTTTGAAATAATACGAAGAAAAAACAAAGCAAAACCCACAATTTAAATTTTACAGTGATTAGTTTAATGATGATATAGAATATGAAATATTTAAATGCAGATCACGTTATTGAAGTTTTGAAAAAGTTCAGTCCTTACTACCAAAACCATGTCCTTACCACCACCATGCTAATTAATTTATCTTTTCAAGTTTTTGATTTTTTTGAAGTAAGAGGGGGGTTAGAAAAAAATACCGTGGAGGCGCCACTGGCAAAGGCCCCCTATCTGCTCAACGGGTTGGACAAGGATGAAATGAATATATCTCTTTCTTCGTCTAACCCGTTGAGCAGATAGGGAGCCTTTGCCAGTGGCGCCTCCACGGCATTTTTTTCTAACCCCCCCTCAAACAGTTCAGCAAAATACTTATAAACTAAAAAAATAAATAAATAAATGAATAAAAAATATTTTTACATACGAGAAAAAAAATTTTTTTTAGAACAAAGAATCGATGAATTATTTAAATCTGACAACTTCACACCCATATCTTTTTCAACTCTTACCACAAACTTTTTTGAACCAAGGAAATAACAAAATTTATGTTATTAATATTCTTCTCTTATTTTTTTCGTTTGTAATTGTTTACTTTTGCAAAAATTCATTGGCTTTTAAACTTGCAACAACACTTTTTTTTTTTATCGAAATCTTCTTATTTTCTTTGTCAAAGTATGAACACCTTGATCTTGTATAGTCTAACATTGTAAATTATTCAGCTGTAAATAATATTTAAAAAATAGATATTGTTATATTATTTTCTTGTACCTTTTCACTATTACAGTGAATAAAAGAACACTAATACATTTTTTTAAAGCTTTGTCGAAATCTACCCAAGCCAGAGGTTTTTTGATAATGGTGGTGGAGGTTGGGTGTTGTCCAAGATTCATGGTAAGAAGCCTAAAGTATTACGCCATAACCTAAAAATTTAGTTTTGATTTATATTTTTAAATTTAAAAAGTTAATCAAAGCTGAATGAAGTTTTACAAAGATTAAATTAAAGTTTTATCATTAATAACAAAAATACTGTGTACACTTAGCTTCAGCAGCCCGCCTAAACTTTTTCTCGTGTAATGTACATTCTTAAAGATCTAATCAGTAATTACAGACTCTGCAGTTGAATTTATCTAGACCAGTGTGATTCAAAATACTTAAAATTGATTATTAAAATCTTGAAATTATTTCTTTTTCAATCCATTTTTATTGCTTCGTCGGCCCGGACGAAAAAAACGTAACAGATTTTTTTTTTACAAGAAGACTGTAACAAGTTAACAATTTTCCGAGATAACTGTAACAAAAAAATAATCAGCCAATATATAAACAACATTTTTCCGAGAAAAGAATAACTAGTATATTTATTCCATGATAATGATAACGATTAATAAAAAAGGGGGAAATTTCAGAGAATAATGTAACAGGTGTACTTTTTCCAGGTAAAGTGTAACGATACTCGAGGTACCAAACAACTATGTCTCCACAAATTTTTTCTGTGATAAAAGTAACCGGACGTAATGCAATTACCACAGCTTTTTCCCGAGAAAATTGTAACATTCCGAAGACTTTTCCGGGTGAAATGTAACGTTAAGACAATGAGAGGTTGAGGTCATATTTTTCCAGGAAAAAAGTTGCGAATACGGAACCAAGTTATTGAAAACAGTCATGGGAGATTTATAACAAGAGAATCGTATGAGGAACTATCTTGTACAAGGTAACATCTACCTAGTTACTATTTTCCCAGACAAAATTCTACGTAGTCGTGATAATACGCTCTGTCAAGAAAAAAGTGCACTAGTTCGTTATTTTTATATACGATGATAACCTAAACGTTACATTTCACCCGGAAAAAAGTCCCAACGGTTATGATTTCCTAGGAAAAAGATCCCGTTTCTGGTTGAAGTAAGTTTGCATGCATATTGTAAATTTTCCTTTAAAAAATATTTGTATACTCGATGAGAACCTTAATGTCACATTTCTTGCGGAAAAAGTCACAACGTTACGATTTCCTCGGAAAAATATCCCTTTTTTGTTTTATGTAAGTTAGCATGGATATTGTAAACTTTTCTTTGAAAAATATTTTTATTCAACTCGATCATGTAACGCTCTCGGCTCCAGATAGTAAATGTACAACTTCACAGACAAGTTGAGTAACATATCATCCCTACTAAAAAAGTTCACATGTAAATCCACGTGGATATCCACGTGATTCATCCACTCTATAAATCCACTTGACCAAATTAAAAAAAAAAAACTAAGTTCCACATGTAAAAATTTTATAATTTATGTACTTTTTTATAAACAAAAAAGTTTTTTCAGTTGAATGAAATATCCCAAGTTGAATTGAGTATTTTGATTTTTTCTACACTTTCAGGAAATTAAAAATTTTGAGACTTGTAAATTCTTCGGGACTTGATAAAATTATGAGCCCTGAACTTTTTTCGAAAATTTCCAGCATTTAGAATTTTTTAGGAACTTGGAATTTTCATAGGCTTATAATATTGTTGTTGACTTAAAAATTTTAAGGTCTGTGGGACTTAAAAATTTATCTATTCTTTAAGACTTAGAAATTTTTTGAACCGCAGACACTTAGAATTTTTTCAGTCTCTGGAACTTAGAAATTTATTTTGTTTTCGGACTTAGAAATTTTGCAAACCATAGACACTTTTAAAGTGAGTTAAGTATGTGAAACATAAAAATTTTTTGAACGACAGACACTTAGAATTTTTTCAGTCTGTGGGACTTAGAAATTTATTTTGTATTTAGACTTTGAAATTTTTTAAACTGCATAAAAAAAATTAAGATCTTAAAAAGATCTGTTGAAGACATATCTTAACTATGGCTGTTTTTGAGAAATTTTAAGACGAAAAAAATGTTTTATTTTTTATATGTATCATTTCAAAACATCTGAAAAAGTTCTTTTAAGGTAAAAATTACTGATTTTTTCGTTATTTTTCATATGATACTAAGATGATTTTTAGATCTTTGATCATTTTGAGATAAATTTTAGATATTTTTAATTACGTAACCTTTTCTCTTAAAGATATTAATAATAGTTTTTAGAAATGATAATCAGGCAAGTGATAATAATTGCAAGATTAATTTTGTGTATTTAAGATTTTTTTAAAGATCGTTTTGTGATGAACTTTCGATATTATTTATGCGCGTTTTTTTAAAGATGTATATTAATATATTTTTAAAGATAGCAAGATTCTTTAAAATAAATTTTGTACGATTTTAAAAAAATTTTCAACCAGCATTTCGAATATTTCAAGACCTTTTTTTGAAACTAATTAAATTTCATTATTTTTTCAAATTAAAGAGTTTACCGTGAATTACTTTCCTAGAGCACTGAAGACTCGGGTAAAATCTGTGCATGTTCGCGCTAACCTTTACTTTTCTTTAATCGAGTTTCTGAAAAAGAGAAAAAAAATTGCCACAAAGTATCATTCAAACATTAAACACCAAATTTAAATTACTGCTTCATATTGAAGACTTATCTGATCGTATATTCTTCGGTAGAAGTTCAAACGGCTGACCAACTTTTATTCGCTCTCTTGACTTCTTTCGCTACTTTGTATCATTTGTCTGTCGATTCTGTATTTTTTCTAGTTGTTGAACACATTTTTATTTTTATTTTATATAATTTACATTAAAAAAATATATCTCGAATACTCAAAAAAATATTGGTGATATTTTACCGTCTTTGTATGGTTAGAAAAAATACGAGAGTAAACAAAATGAATTTGGCTGCTAAGACGATCGATCGAATCGAACGTATTCATAACAACGGCCTGTGCACACGTCGTTGTTGGTGATAATGTTGGTTAAACTTCAGCATACCGAGATGACGAAGTTTAACCAATATTGCTAAGTTTTCAAGATATATTTTTTTAATGTAAATTATATAAAATTAAAATAAAAATGTGTTCAACAACTAGTAAAAATACAGAATCGACAGACAAATGATACAAAGTAGCGAAAGAAGTTAAGAGAGCGAATAAAAGTTGGTTATCCGGTTGAACTTCTACCGGAGAATATACGATCAGATAAGTCTTCAATATGAAGCAGTAATTTAAATTTGGTGTTTAATGTTTGAATGATACTTTGTGGCAGTTATTTTTTTATTTTTCAGTAACTCGATTAAAGAAAAGTAAAGGTTAGCCGCGAACATGCACAGATTGTACCCGAGTCCTCAGTGCTCTAGTAAAGTAATTCACGGTAAACTCTTTAATTTGAAAAAATAATGAAATTTAATTAGTTTCAAAAAAAGGTCTTGAAATATTCAAAATGCTGGTTGAAAATTTTTTTAAAATCGTACAAAATTTATTTTAAAGAATCTTGCTATCTTTAAAAATATATTAATATACATCTTTAAAAAAACGCGCATAAATAATATCGAAAGTTCATCACAAAATGATCTTTAAAAAAATCTTAAATACACAAAATTAATATTGCAATTATTATCACTTGCCTGATTATCATTTCTAAAAACTATTATTAATATCTTTAAGAGAAAAGGTTACGTAATTAAAAATATCTAAAATTTATCTCAAAATGATCAAAGATCTAAAAATCATCTTAGTATCATATGAAAAATAACGAAAAAATCAGTAATTTTTATCTTTAAAAGAACTTTTTCAGACGTTTTGAAATGATACATATAATAGATAAAACATTTTTTTGTCTTAAAACATCTCAAAAATAGCCCATAGTTAAGATATGTCTTCAAAAGATCTTAATTTTTTTTACACGGTTTGTAAAATTTCAAAGTCTAAAATCAAAATAAATTTCTATATTTCACAGGCTTAACTCACTTTAAAAGTGACTGCGGTTTAAAAAATTTCCATGTCCGAAAACAAAATAAGTTTCTAAGTCCCAGAAACTGAAAAAATTCTAATTGTTCACGGTTCGAAAAATATCTAAGTTCCAGAGATTGAAAAAATTCTAAGTGTCTGCGGTTCAAAAAATTTCTCAGTCTGCACATTCAAAATCTGGTAAGTATCACAGACTGAACATCTTTTAAGTCCGAAAGAACCAAAAAAATTTCTTATAGACTAGATGAATTTTTAAGTCCCACAGACCGAAAAATTTCTAAGTCAACAACAATTATATTATAAGCCTATGAAAATTCCAAGTTCCTAAAAAATTCTAAATGCTGGAAATTTCCAAAAAAAGTTCGAAACTCATAATTTTATCAAGTCCCGGAGAATTTATAAGTGTCTAAATTTTTAATTTCCTAAAAATGTAGAAAAAAATCAAAGTACTTAATTCAACTTGGAATATTTCATTTAACTGAAAAAACTTTTTTGTTAGTAAAAAAATTAAATAAGTTATAAAATGTTTACATGCGGAACTTAGTTTTTTTTTAAATTTGGTCAAGTGGATTTATAGATTGGATGAATCACGTGGATACTCACGTGAATTTACATGTGAACTTTTTTAATAGGGAAATTTTTAATTCCCACAGACCGAAAAATTTCTAAGTCAACAACAATATTATGAGCCTTTGAAAATTCCAAGTTCCTAAAAAATTTTTAATTTCCTAAATGTGTAGAAAAAAATCAAAGTACTTAATTCAACTTGGAATATTTCATTTAACTGAAAAAACTTTTTTGTTAGTAAAAAAATTAAATAAGTTATAAAATGTTTACATGCAGAACTTAGTTTTTTTTTTAATTTGGTCAAGTGGATTTATAGATTGGATGAATCACGTGGATACTCACGTGAATTTACATGTGAACTTTTTTAATAGGGATTATATTCGATGATTACCTCAACGTTACACTTTACCCGGAAAAAAGTTCTAAATTATGATTTTCTCGGAAAAAGCTCTTTAGCCTGCTCAAATAAATTGACATTGATGTTATAGATTCTCTCTTAGAAAATAGTATATTATAGTAGGGTGCAGCATCGTCACCGGGGCGGTTTTAAGGACCCGAGTGCGTAGCGAAGCGGAGCACGAGGTCCTCAAAGAGCCCTGGTGACGTGCTGCACCAGTGCTATATACTATTTTATAGTACGAGTAACCGAAAACACGCATCAAAGATTTGATTTTGAGGTTAGAGTGGCCAGGAGTACTAAAAATATTATTTTAATCGTTAATCATCTGAACGTTACACTTTAGCCGGAAAAAATTCTCAATGTTACTTTTTCCTCGGGTAAAACTCCTTGCTTTACTTCAGATAAGTTGGCATTGGTCTTGTTACTTTTTACATGAAAAAAGAATACCTTAATCGTTAATTATCTCAACGTTACACTTTACCCGGAATAAGTTGTGCAGATCACGTTTTCCTTGGGATATATTTCCATCTTGAGTTAATGTAATTTTTTTTCCGGATAAAAACCCACTCGTTACACTTTCCCCGGAAAATCACGTAAAGTTACTTTTTTCATGGATTTTTTGTCTCAGGTGTTTTTTTTTCGTCCGGACCGACAACTTATAAGGTAGTCACACGTCTTAGTTGGCTGAAACATCGGCGCGCCAAGGGACGTTAGTTCAAATCTCCGCAGACTCGATTTTTTCGAGTAGCGGCGAGGCGAGCCGCGCGTCCCGCATGAGACGAGACAAGAATTTTTGGGGAATATTAGTTCATTCTGAGGATCAAAGAAGGTGGCCACTGATAATTGGATTAATGCTCACCAAGAATTATGAATGGATCACACCAGATAAGGCTAAGACCTGTTAAACCATTTACTGCTACCCATCAATAGCTGATAGAATATCGGCCAGCATCTTCACCTTATCAGATGAAGTAATTGGGACTGATACATCCGACGGACTCCATAAAACCTACAGTTAAAAATAATGTACCCCACTGTAATTAATGTACCGTAATTGTATCTAATAAGCTTTCACGGAGAGAACGTTTCGATCGTTTCTACCGAAATAGTTTAGCAGAAACTACCAAAAAAATTTTTTGTTGAAACTGCTAAATTTTTTTTGGCAATAAATGCTAAAAATTGTCATGGAGATGATATCCTGTGTAAGTTCTTACACGAATATATTTTGTTTATTATCCAGTGCTCATAACTGGTGACCAGGTCGAACCAGGGAAAATCATCTCCGGGACAATTCCGTCGACCTGGTGCACCAGGTACGAACCCTGGACAATAGATATTCGTAAAAACATTCAGGGGAAATCATCTTCTAGAAGTTAAGTTCGACCTGGTCACGAGGTATGAACTCTGGATAATAAACAAATATATTCGTACTAGGGGGGGGGGGGGTACCCCCCTGCTCGCTCCGCTCGCCAACCCCCTAATTATAATTGATGAATATAAAAATTAATCGAAACAATACGTAAGCTCTATGTTTGGTAAAATAATCAAAAGACTAAAGCGCTCAAAATCAATAAACATTAGACACGAGAGTTCAGTTTGAACTTTACTTACTCATCATAACTTGATTCATAAAATCAGACTTATAGAGAAAAGTTTTTAATTATTTAGGCAAAATCATGAGGTATAGAATTTTATTTCTTTTTTTAATAATTTTTAGTCAAAATCTATCCAGGGCTAAAATAGATCTAAAATTGACAAATGAAAGTATAAATCAATTTTAAAATAGTTAGAGTATTCATGTAAGGTACATACATAAATTTTTGATGACTCATAAGGAATATTAAATAGGCATATTAAATAGATTCATTTCAGATGGATATTACAAACTTTATTATATTTGCCGGCCCACAAGTGTCACTCACCTAATCACATTAACTATCTAACCTACTTCACTATCTCACCCATTTGGAGAACCCTACTAACCTTACTTAATCTTTCATCTTTAACCACCTGACCTATTTTAATCTTAGCCGCATTACTGACCTTACTAATTTTACTTACTTCAAATACCGTAAATAATTCCCAACTCATCTCTCACTCACTCTACCAACAAACCCTACTCACCTTATTCATTCTTGATCTGACTCATCTTAGATCTCTAGCTTATACTCCCCATCCTGAAAACTACTCTAGTAATTTGCCGAATGATAAAAAAAATCAAGATTTTTTTCAAATTTCGCAAACTCGTACAAACGAACCTTGATTTTCTTCAAAATTATTTTACAGATTCTTCATGAGATGAACGTATTTCCTTTATAGTAAGAGCTTGCGAAGTTGCGTTTGAACCGACTAATTGATAAACGGCTTTGTTCAGCACCCTCTCATGAGAGTCATGGCAGCAAAAAGTATTTTCTGCACTCCGGCCGGGAAGTAGCAAAGACTGGCGCGCTCAGAGGCCAGAAAATGCGTCGAGCAGAAAAATAGTAGTACTTATACCACACGTGGCCACGAAAATAAGAAATGTCTCAGATCACATGTAATTTTCGGCCGAGGCGCAGCCGATTGTAGTAATCTACTAATTAATAAAAATTTGAATGACACAATTAGAAAGCTGAGCTCAAGACCTTTTTTATCATACATAATTTTATATAAAAATTTTCATTGGAGCCAAAGTTATAATTTTAATATGTCTATACCAGCCCACAACCACACAACCATCACTTACCCCATCTAAGTCTCTTTACTATTCTCACCCGTATTAAGGCGAAGTCATAAGGGTCATTTTAACAAAAAATTGAAGATTTAGTAAAATTAAAAATGAAAATGAAAAAAGGGCTCTGTACCGCTGGAGCTACTATCTTAATATATCTTTTAAGCCCAACCCCATCAAAATCGGATCAAAATTAACGTCAGAATACGGGAAACAGTTTTGTAAATTTTTGTATCTTAATAGCATTTGCTATACATCTATAAATATTGAATCTTTAGGAAGTTTTTTTATTTTCGTTTTCGTTTAATTTTAAATGATTTTTTTCGCAAATTCTGCAACTCCCCTTAAGACTTCGAACTTTTTTATCTTCAACAACATGACCTAGTTTAATCTTAGCCATATTACTGACCTCACTAATTTAATTTACTTCAAATACCGTATTTTATCCCTACCCCTAAAATCCAGCTGGATTTCCAGCAGGATTTCCAGCAGGATTTCCAGCTGGCTATCCAGCGGGATTTCGGTTTCAATATGACGGCTGGATTTCCAGCTGGATTTCAAAAAAGAAATTTTTTGGTGAAAATCAATATTGCTTGAAATCAAGTTATTATTCATTTTTCAATGATTTTGAAAAAATTTATCTTAGTTTTTTTTTTTTTTTTTTTTTTCCAGCCGGATCTGTCCAGCTAGAAATCCAGCTGGACAAATTGAAAAATTAACAATAACTTGATTTTAAGCGATATTAACCAAAAAATTTTTTTTTTTGAAGTCCAGCTGGATTTAAGGGGTAGGGATCTCCCAAACTTATTCCACCCAATCTACCAACGAATCCTACTCACCGTATTCATCAACTCAGTCACTAACTTTAAAGTTTTGTTGAAGTACTTTAAATTTTGAAAAAGCTCTATTAATATTTTTAAGTAAAATAACAAACCCTTCCTCACCTCATCTCCCCTTCCACCCTCCTCCCGCATAACCTCCGCCTAACCAACCTTATCTACCTTACTAACCTGAATCGACTTAAATTATTAGCTCTCACTAAACTAACGTATCTCGCTTATCTAACCAGCTGGCTTGGGATTGCGTAAATCTGCCCACTTAAGTGTCCCTTGATTACCCGTAAAAATTTCTAGTACCGCACAAATTTTTATTCCTAAGTAAATGTTTTTTATCAAAAAGTAAACATTGGTATTAAGTTAGGTATGGGTTATATAAATTAATATAAATAATATAAATTAGTAATTAATATATATAATATAAATTAAAATCCAATCGTTCGTTGATCTTAAATCGGTATATAAATATATATAAATAATTATTGGATTTTAAATTATATTATACTTTCAATGAAGAATTAAAAGGGATCTTTGAAAAGGGGATTTTTGAAAAAAAGGAGATCCAACTGAGGGGATCCAATACTTTCGACGAAGATCCAATTTAGGGGATCCAATTTAGGGGATCAGAAAAGTGCGATATTTAACTGTGTTTTGACCGTGTTTTTAAGAATTTCAGATTTTTGAAGATCCAATTTATGGGATCCAAGTTAGGGGATCAGAATCAAAAACGGAAATATAATATAGGGAGACAAGAACTTCCACGGGATATCATCTACAATTTTTAGCATTTATTGCCAAAAATTTTTTGGCAATAATTTTTTCTTTCGTTAGTTGCGTCGGTAAAATCGATCCCTACGTTCACCCCGACTGCTTTGGAGTCAGTTTTACCGGGGGCTTTCATTTCAGCTCTGGTCGGAGATTATCTCGACCGGGGGCAATATTTGGGGCATGATTTCCCAATGAGCCACCCTGTTCAGCGCTTGTCTAATCTAACACTATATGATTGGGGGCAATATTTGGGACAGGTTCTCCACGAGCCTGCTGGTTCAGCGCTGGTCTTTCGATTAACTCGAGTGGAGCATATACCCTAGGTTTCCCATACTCCACATAGTCTGTTTGGACTATGGGCTAATGCGAAGCAGTGTAGGGAACAGTCGTCAATTAGCACATATGGAGCATAAAAGTCGCGACTATAAATAAGTAAAAAAAAAAAAAGTTCTCTCCGTGTTAAAGGTAATAAAGATTAATAAAAAAAAAAAAAACTTATAAGGTATTTGTCACTATGACGTTCACGAGTAAAAAATTGACGAACACTGGAGCCAAAACAAACTATACAAAGATATACTCTACATGGAAGCTAAACTTCAGCGCTCATTACATGTATATCTATAAATGTAGTTTGTTTTGATTCCAGTGTTCGTCAACTTTTTTACTCAGTACGTCAAAATTTGACGTCACGTCATAGTGGCAAATACCTTATTTGTGAGGCTTGGGTGTTGAAATTCATCGATCGAAATGACATATCTCTACCAATTCATTGAGGATTGTATTTGATTTGGTTTGTTTTGTTTCGTCCGGAGCATTATATATAGGTCAAAAAAGCGCGCACTTATCTTACGTCTCAAGTATCAACAAATCACGATCTAAATGTATTACTTTACACACTAGTTGTGAAGCATATCATTATTGTAATAGACCATTTAATACGTTCCTTTTGACGAGTTGATAACTTGGTAAAAGTTGACTGTTGAAAACTTCGCTTTATCGAGTAATTTAGAAAGTGTCTAGGTACCATCGCCGTGTACCGTATTCGGTGCACGGTGCACGGTACACGGTACCAAATAAGAGTTACTTTAGACACTCTGTGAATTTAAGTGGGTTATTTAGGATGGGTAATTAGATTTAAAGTAAAAACTAGTAGTTTTTTTAAACTTAAGTGGGTTATTTGGAATAAATTATAGGATCTAAAGTAAAAAGCTACCGTGTACCGTGTACCGTGTACGGTACACGGCGATGGTACCTAGACACAACCTTTTTTTTATTTATAAAAAAAATTAAAATAATTGATGGTCAGAGTCAGAGATTAGTAGATTACTAATAACTCATTGAAATAAACTTATTTATGTAGTAAACTCACAATGGATATCTGCTAAATTTGAAGTTCGTAATTTCTGTTAAAATATGTAGTGAAACATAACAACACATTTAATTTAAATAATTCATTTAATTTAAATTAGGCTTTTAACAGTTCTGGAGTTGACCAAGTAGCTGCACCTAAAATAAAAAATACCAATTAACAAATAAAATTTTTCATTTTTAAACTTAAACTTCCATTGAGAGTTTCACTTTTTGAAACACTCCTTCAAACTCCCGTATCTATTGACCACATTAGAATCTTTTCTTGAAAATTTTAGATGAAATTTATCACAATATATTTAATAATAGGTCCAATGTTTCAATTTTTAAAATATTTTAATAATCTAGATATTTTAGTACATTTCTATAACAATTGTGATTCTTATACTTCAACTGACTTAATTTATTATTTAGCTATAATGTAGAAGCTAACCACCGATCTGTCGCGGAGGTGCTAGTAGGCTTGTAGACCTGCCCTGAGAACTGCGCCGCTAGTTTAGTAGCGCTGCTGAAGTAATTCAATAATTAAATAATCGAAGCAGCCTCTTTCATATCTCATATCTAAATTTATTATTTCAAAGATTTGGGGAGTATTTTTTACCAACCGGTGGAAATTATTAAAAAATATATCTTCCCAGCTCATTTTTGGTGGAAAATCACGCAATCATGCACAACCCAATTATTATTAAATAGCTTGATGCTAGGTACTCTGTTTTAGAATTTACATGTTCCTCAGTACGTGAGTCGTCGTTTTTCTGTGAGTCTAATGCCCCCTCGACACTGGCGGTTCAACCGAGTGTCAGCTTCTTTGTTTAAAGAATTTTGCAATGCTATCATTGGAATCGAAGTTCAAAATGTAACCATCTTAATCTTAAAAATTATATCCTTTTTTTAAAGTATAAATTAATCCTTTATCCAACGGTAACATTGCAAAGTTCTTTAAATTCTTGAATGATTGAACCGCCGATATAGACGGGGCATAATAGTTGGAAGAAGATTATGATAGACTGTCGAGCCCGTTCAGGAACGACCAAACTCTCTCCTAAATTTTTATTCCACAACTATTGACGATGCTCAAATAAATATATATATTGTAATGCTCTTTTTTCCTCAGTTTAATTTCATAATTTTTTAAAATCAATTGTGCATAGTTAGTTAATACGAATTTAATTATTTTTTATTTAACAGTACTGTTATAAAATAAAAACATTTTTTAATTAAAAAAACAAAAAAAAATAAAAATAAAAAACAGAATTTTTGATCATAGAATTAATTATCTCAATTGATTTACTTTGACGATTCTTTATAGTGTAAAGAATCAATTAAAAGTTCAAAAAATCGTTTTAATAATTTTCACGCTAGTAGCCCGAAAGTACAATTTTCGGGCTCGTACCGGAAACGAATATTATACTTTCTGACTACTAGCGTGAAAAATAGTATACAGCCCTTGGGAGTGCAAAAATGAGCTAACCTTTAGCAAACCCAAAATTGATGTCCGAGCCGAAGGCGAGGTCATCAAAGGTTTAACTCATTTTTGACTCCCTCTGGACTGTAATATACTATTTATTTCTTGCTAAAAAGCATGTTCAGAAAATATTCTGTTTTTTTTTTTTTTTTTTTTTTTTTTTTAATTCATTTTTTCTTACACCATTCAATTAAAGGCAAGTTATTCGTGCAGTTGACTGAACGAATATCATGCCTATATCCGTGCAATCCACATGCAGTCCTGCAATGGAATTGGACTTTACAAATAACCAAGTAGCACACACTATAAATAGGTTTCGTATAAAATTGAGCAACCAATCAGAGAGGTCGGTAAAGTAAGCAGCTGATCGTGTAGCTAGTTCATTCAGTCGCTCTCTGAATGTTTCCGAACGGCTAGTATATTTTTATAGAGTATTCTGTCTGATTAATAATTTGTAAAATGAAAGAAACTGTGAAAGTTATGTTTTTAAAATTTATTAATAAAAATTTTTCCAAAAGTAAAAAGAAAAAAAAATTTTTAACTCTGTTTTTTTTTTAGTAACATTGTTAAAACTTAATTTAATAGTAAATTACGAATATCAAAGTTAATCATTTCTAATTTATAATTAATTAAAATAATTTAATGTGATGAATGAATCAATATTTTAAAAATAACTAATAGTTTTTTTTTATTTGCCAAATAACTAATTAGAAAAAATAAAAGAATTCATTAAAATATACAATTTTAGAAAAGTGAAAACTTACTTGGTATATTACACGAGAAATATATAGGTATAAAAACCTAACGGCAAGATGGCGTCCCCCAGTTTGTACACAGTCCAGACAGAAGTCGAGAGACTTTTATTTAATTATGGTTTTCAGATCAGGATAGTTTAAAAAATCGTACTTTTTACACAACATGCACAAATTTTTTAAAATTTTACTCACATCAGATTTTAATTATTTTCTTTTAAAAATGATTATTAAGTAGAAAACCACTCAGCTCACGCCTGCTTGTGTACAAACCGGTGAAAGAACCTCATAGACTACAGTGCGTGCTGTTTGGTTATTCGTACATTCCAATGAGGCCTGACAGAGTCCAAACTCGGTAGATGGCGTGTGCGCCGAAAGAAAAAATTTTTCTGAAAGAATATATCTATAGATTTTCAGAGTACTACTACTTAAGTGTTGTTGTATGTGTGCGTAGTCTATCGGTGACAGTGTTGGAAACGATGGTTCTCATGGCGCCTCCAAAAGCAAACTTCAAAGTGTTCAAGATAAATTTTTCCCTGCGACAAAAAATATAGGCAATGAGTAATCGAACGTTATCGATAATAAAGATTAGCCAAAATATGAAAAAAATCTGCTTTATTTCCATCTAATTTAAATAATCATTAATTAATGAAAATTAAATGAAAAATAACTTTGAAAATATGATACTGTAAATGAATAATATTAAAAATAAAAATTGTTTTTCTTTCAGAAACCACAATACCGAAATTAATTGAGTTCATACTCCGAGACAACCTTGGAAGATTAATTCAATTAAAAAAGGGTTTCTTTTCATTCTTAAAAAAGTACATATATTAATTAATCAGGTTTCAAACCCTTAGTTCTGAACCTGGGCATCGATATAGTTGAATAAAAAGATAAGTTTTTTTTTACTATCAGAAAGCATGATACCGAATTAATTGAGCTATTAAGTTTAAAAAACCTTAGTCCGATGAAAAGGTTCATATTTATTGATTTGAGTGCTGAAGATTTTGTGATATTTAGAGCATCAGTTTAAGGATCAATTAATCCAGTTATATGCTCAGTTTAAAAATGAAAAACTCATTTTTTCATTGAACTAAGCACCCCAGGTTTCATGAATTTAAGAGTTTTATTAATTAGGTATCGTACTTTCAGAAATTAAAACACTCTTTTACATTGAATTACATAACACAGTTTTTTTGGTTTTAAGAGCTTGGGTTTTCGAGCCTGATTAGATAGGTTGTTTATTTTATTTAGGACAAAAATTTTTTTTTTTTTTATTAAACTGAGTGTACAGAGTTTCATTAGTTTAAGAACTTTATTCATTCTGAAAAAAAAAAAAAAAAAAAAAACTTTTATACCAAACTACGCGCAAAGGATCTCTGGGTTTAAGAGCTTGTCAAATTCAATATCATGCCTTCTGAAAGTAAAAAAAATTATTTTTTCGTTAAACTAGAAGGTCAGGATTTTTTAGGTTTAAGAGCTTCTAATTTCAGCCTTGATGAGTTTAGTCATGAACTTGATAACAAAATTCTCAAACTTTAAAAGAACTACGCGATTTGGGTATTCGAGTCCAAGAACTTAGGTTTTTAATAATTAATCAGTTTTTATAAATTTGTCAATTTACAATCATTTATATCTTTAAAGTTTTTTTTTATTTACTTTTTATTAATTAATAATTATTTCAATTACACAGTAATAAAGCAATTTTTTTTTTTGTATACAGATATACTTTCAAGAAATTTAAAATTCCATGTTAACGCAAGTCATATATTTGGCGGTATTATTTAAAAAATCTTTTCACTGGTCTTGGCGGAAAGATATTCGTGCAATCAACTACACTCATAACTCGCCTTTATAATTGAATTTTGTACAAAAAAGCATATATTCGCACATGTACGATTATGGTGTTGAGCGTATATTTCTGGACGATGCCTTGCTCGAATGATCCAAGCCAGGAGCATCGCCCAGAAACACACCCTCATATGAGGACTCGGATCTAAAAACAACCTAACTAGATAGGAATCCAAGAGGAATTAGGTTGTTTTTATATCTGAGTCCTCATATATGACCCCCATAATCGTACATGTACGAATAAATACTATAAAAATTTTTAACAAAACAAATTTAAACTGTTATTATTAGTAAAATGAATATTACTGTCTTTCAAGTGGACGTTATTTCCATCCTTTGTTCAAGCAGAGCCTTGAAAACTTTTTGGGTTGGTTCAACTTCAAATATAAAATTACTTATTACAAACATCTATGTATGTAAAAAAGAGTATTAACGCTTGTTGACTCGTATGAAATAAAATAAACATGAGTACGTAAAATTTTTTTCACTTTATTTACGCATTCATTCACTCAATATTTTATAATTACAATTTAGTGATTTTTTTTTCCACTAAGTACCTACAATTTAGTTTTTTTCATTCAATTCATCAGAATTTAACTAAAATTGCATACTTATAAACTTTAGGACAAAGCATTTTATATTTATCATAACACATTATTTTTTGAAAATTAGAAAAAAAAAAAAAAAAATAGACGGTAAACAACAGCTTTTTTTATCAGAAAAAAAAATTTATCGTTTCGTACAACATACTATTTTCATTCATGTTTGCTAAGCATGTATTCTAGTAAACCTTTACATCATTTGTTATTACAGGTGACCCACTCTTATTCTGAATTTTCTAGAAAATCGTACCGAGTGTCTTTGTCTCTCTCATGCAAACCTAAGCAGAGCGAGAGAGACAGAAGTCCATCCATTTTGTTCGAATAAAAGAGGTTCGCCTGTATTAGATAATTTCTTATGAATTTCATAATGATATAACAGTTACACAAATTAACTCTTCTTAAAGTATACTTAAAGATATTTTTCCCTTAAAGATTTAAATGATTACTTTTAATAACTCTTTTACAAAATTACATTTACAATTCTCAAACCATGAAATAGCAAGGTCTTTTAGAACGCTGATGTCGACGTAAATGATAGGCCCTCTTAAATCGCCTACCACAACGGTGGCAGGTGTATTTCGGCATAACTTTGCATTCTTCTCGTAAATGTCGAAGTAAAGAGGTTCGCCAAGTGTACGATTTATCGCACTTCATACACTGGTACGCACTTTGTTCATTGGCTGAAGTACTTCCCAAGAAAGTCAAAGGATCCTCTTCGTCTAAAAAAGAAAAAACTTTTGTCATTTCGAAAGAAAATCCATTTATAGAATTAATGAAAATTTTCGACTGCATGAAATTTTTTCTTGTTTTTTATATAGTATACATCTATATTATTTTAAACTGCTATTCATTGTCAGTTTAATTAATAATATAATTTTTTAATTCTTCAAAAACTAGGAAAAGCTTAATCTTTTTTTTTTTTTTTTATGATAGAATGATGATTCTACAGAATACAAGTTAGAAAATAAAATAAAATCAACAATTCCACTCAATGTGCTCTTAAATAATCATACCAATATTATATAATTAGTTTTTAATTCCTTTCGGCTTTTTTGACCTTTGATGGCGCCTTCAGGACTTAAAATAATTTATTTTCCTGGTGATAAAACTCTTCCAGGGCTTTGGCAGAGCTCAGAAGAAGTAAGTCAGAAAAAAAAATTATAGTTTAAAAGTAAAAAAGTGCTCTAAAAAAACCGAAATTTTCGATACAAAGAAAACAATCAGGAATACAGGTTTCAACCAAAAATTCAATTGATTTTTCTAGAGCATTTTTTTCGTGTATATGTTGATTTATCTGGAAATGAAATTTCAATTAAATGAAAAAATATTAATTTTACGATAATCTCATCCAGTCGAATATAGTTTACAATGAATAAAATTAAAATGGTAAAGAAAAAAAAAAAAAAAACAAAAACAAAAAAACAAAAACAAAAATAGATGCAATATAATTTTAAAACAATAATATTGACTGAAAAATACAAAATGATGCAATTATCTACTAAAAACAATCTTAACTACGTTAAATAATATTTTGAAGTAATGATAGTTAAGTATGTAAGTAAAATTCAAGAAAAAAGTATACGGATTAAATATAACTTGATTACAAAATTTTTTAAACCTATGAAGAAGATTACTGTAAAAGTGAAAATTTTTTAACATTAACTTTTTACCTCACGTAGAAAGTATAAATTAAATCATTCAATGAACAGATAAATTATTAAGGCAGTGAAAAATCTATATTAGAGAAAAACGAAACTGTTATGTAAAATAATATATCTATGAAACAGCTAACTTTAAAATTATTTATTAAAAAAGTTATCTGTTTTATTAAAGCCGTTTCAAATCATAAAAATTTATTAAAAAAAAAAAAAAAAAACTATTTTTTACATATTTGTTGTGCTGAAAATAAAAAATAAATTTTTAATGTTCAAAAAGTGTTTTAGTTAAAAAAAACTCATCACGACAAAACGAAGATAGATATTTTCTCACACAAAAGTAAAATGTAAACTTTATTTAAAATTTTTTTCATCACATTGTAAACTTAAAATGATTTTAATGATGTTCTTATTGCAAGTCGTTTTTTACGCAAATTTGCATATCTATATCGATCAGCTGTAATTCTGGTCTGGACAAGGTGGATTATTATAAATTTAGTCTCCCTATTCAGCATGGGATCACACGAGATTAATAGATGATCTGGGATTAGATGTTGGGCTAGAGTGTACTTCAATATAAAAAAATAGGTTTGCAGAAGGTTGATAAAAAATTAGTAAAAACAATTTTAATTATTATATTACGATTATTAATCACATACGAAAGAATATAAGAAGTTATATTTTGTCTAAATTTGGTTTACTGATGACAAAAGTCTAAAAAAAAAAAGAAATAAATAAATTAAAAAATTTTTAATTTCAACTTTGCTTTGATAAACTTTGTTTTAGATACAATAAATAAATTTTGTTGTTGTTTTTTTTTTTTTTTTTCATTTAATTTTTTATTTTTAAGTTATTTTCAACATTTACTAAATCCGTCGCTTTTATTAGAATATTTGAGCAACCAAGCTTTAGTCTAAATTACCAGTAACAAAAAATGTAGTATTTTATAATAAAAAAAATTTTAATTAAACTTCAAAAATAAATTTTTTTTAATTTTATCCAAGGTGTATAACGAGCTAATGCAGACCAAACGGTACAAGTGGAACTAGAAATAAATTTAAATTTTCATAATACAAAATTCAAGAAAAAATTGTTGTTTTGGTGCATTCGAAGATGATGCCGATGCTTGAAGCGCTCATCACACTGATTGCAGATATACTTTGGTTATTTTCCACACTCGATCCTTCGATGTTTCTGCAGCGACTCACGCCACTTGTAGCTCTTTCCACAGACCGAACAGAGATGCCCTTTTTCCAAAATATTATTTTCTAGCATCATACTTCAGCTCGTTGATGGGGAGAAAAAAAAATTGTTTTGATTTGAGTTTTGGTGCATTTTCTCGTGATTTCGAAGATGATGCCGATGCTTGAAGCGCTTATCACACTGATTGCAGATATACTTTGGTTCTTTTCCACACTCTATCCTTCGATGCTTCAGCAGCGACTCGCGCCACTTGTAGCTCTTTCCACAGGCAGGACAGAGATGCCGTTTTTCCAAAATATTATTTTCCGGCATCATGTTCCAGCTCGTTGACGGGGACAGGATCCACCCTACGACATGGACACCAAAAACGGAAACATGACCATTAGGATCTTAAGAAAAAATTCTGATGGGGGCGCTGGTGCAAGAGGCTCTCTCCTCGGCCATGCTACCCAAGAGGTTAGACAAGGATGAAATGACTCTTTCTATATCTCTTTCTCTGTCTAACCTGTAGAGTAGCACAGCCGAAAGGGAGCCCCTTGCACCAGCGCCTCCTTTTCTTAATATCCTCATAGGTTACTTTAGTGGCCTCTTTTTTAGTTTATGGGTTACAGGCTTAACTAAATTTTAATTTTTATGTATCATTTCAATCGTTCGGTTTCATAATCTTTTAGATTGATTATGTGTACTTGATTTAGTATTGTGCGTTGAATGCAATATGTTGTTTTTTTAAAACTACTTTTTCTTTGGTTAAGGCACGCAATTGAAATGATCTCTTAACATCAAAGGCATAAATTAATTTTATTAAATTTTAATCATTAAATTAAAAACAAGCTTATTACACATGCATTCATATACATAAACATAAACCTATATAGTTAAATTATCAGCACCAAATTGCCTCTTTTATTTACTAAAATAAGTCTTACATTAGTTAAAGGCCTAAATGATCTATTAATTCAGTTACTTTAAACTTAAGAAAAGGCTAAAAATTCACTAAGGTGATTTTTATAAAAGTGTATGTTAGGCAAGTCTCTTAAAACATCTAGATTTTTAATAAGTAAAATATAAATTTCTACTGTTTGAAAGCTCAAAACCGTTATGTATCGTTTGTACTATTCCAGTTTTGCTTTCTTTGTCAATCTTGGCTTACTTGCTTAAGCTTTGTATGATCTGCACTAGCAACTATCATCTAACTGACCCTTATCAAAATTTTATCATTACTGAAAGATCTATTCAAAATAAAGTTGTATTATTAAAAAAATTAATGTATTTGAATTATTAAAATTTGTTGATATTTATGTCAGTAACAATTACCTAATTTTTCAAGTGCATATAATCAGCAACTTTGAATAAAATGATATTGTATGTATTCTTAACTTTAGTAGTAATTCATTACTTACTTTTCATAAATTATACAAAGGTTACAAATTTTATATCACCTGGGCGAGATAAAAAAAACCTTGAATTTCAAAAGATATGTTTAAATGTATCCTTCCAAGAAAAAATGTTTCGATGTAAGATTTTTGACCTAAAAAATAAAAAATACAGTAATTAGTGATATTCAAAAGTCAAATGAGTACTAATGTAACCTTTGATAAAAAATAATTAGATTTATAGTATATTAAACATCGAGACTTAAATAATATACTTTTTAGACGACGTTATGTTTATCCTGAATTTCTATCTGGAAGCCTAAAGAGTCAGAGTAACCTCGTCTGCGAATCATCTTCTTTAGGTCATACTTTTAAAATAATTTATGTTATAACCTGTTCTCTGGTTTTGACTTTTTGAAAACCCATATACCTGCTTAAAAACCAGTATAATCTTTCTCCTATCGTATTAGCGTTTTCCTCGGTAGAGAGTCTGGAGTTTAAAATGTATCAGCTAATTTACTTGTTCCTATGAAAAGAGACATTTAGGGAATACAACTTTAATAACTCACCAGAGGTCTAATATAACATAAATTTTGAGCACTCAAAAAAACTTAAAAAATTATGTCTTTAACTAAAGCAAATAATTGATTATCATTCCTAAATAAAAAATACAGGGTTTTTGCTTTAGACTTCATATGAAATAAATAATTTAATACATTTAATAATTATATTTCTTTATTCAAAATTCGTTTTGCTAGGGTAACTTTTATATTTGTTACATCAAAATTGATCTGGAAACCAAATTTCATTAAAGATATTTTTTGAGAATTTATTTTTTATTTATCCACTTCATCTTACATTTAAAATTAAATATTTTTCCTCCACGTTTTTTTTTCCTAAATTGATAACGTATGATCTCTTTATAACTATAACTTTGATACACATTATATTATGTTTTTGCCCTCTGAAACACTTACATGCTAATTATTATCTTGATCTTAAAGGCTAATTTTTTTATTTTAATTTGTTCTTCTCGTCACTCTATGACTCCAATCGTTATAAAAATGTAAACTCAAAAAACAACAAATTATTATACTCGAGTCTTTTTATTCATTACCATATTGTTATTTAATTTTCTCTCAATTATTATGCAAGATGCAAAGATGATTCTACAGAAAATTTGTTGTACTTTTTAATATTTTTTCTTTCAATTATTCCGTAAAATGCCCACTTAGTCTTAACAGTTATTTTTATTACAAGGGATAAAATAGGCAATTTTCGCTATTGGTATTGTGGCAATTTTGCTTTATTTAGATACTAATTAATCTATGTATAAAACTTCTGTTTTCCGGCATAACAAATATTTATCTCCAGTTCAGAACGATTTTGTGCAAAGTTATCGATTTCAAATAATTGGGAATTAGTGCGAATGAAAATATTATTTTGTAATTAATTTACTAGTTAAGAAATCCTTACTGCTGCAGGTTTAAAAAAAAAAAAAAAAAAAGACTTAAAATTAAAATTTTTGAAAGTATGTAATTTGTTTTATAAATTCAAAGCTCGACTACTAACGAAACAAACATCGAATTTTCTACCTATTTTCTCAATAAAAAAATTCAAGATTTTTTATGATTTAACCCGTTTTAAACTAATTTTCATCACGTCGTACATAGCTAATGAAAATTTTAAAACATCCAACTCTACCATTTGAGATTGAAAATTTAAAAAAATTCTCAAAACTAACAAGGAGAGGTCACACCCTCCGGGTCACCGATCTTGACGAAACTTTAGGGATCGTTTTCTTATACCAAAAGATGAAGAAATCTACCAATCATCCCGTCTAATGGGCCTTTCATACCTAGTTCCTACATAGCTTATATCGTATTTTTAGCTCTTTTTGGGTTTTTTTGCGAATTTTCAAATAATTCCTGCTCGAAGCCTATTGCACTTACAAAATTCTGCAACCCCGCATTCTCTTTATTTTTTCATCTTCTTTTGAGAAAAAATATTTTTAAATCTAATTTTGAAGAAATAGTCCATGTAAAATTAAGGTGATCAAAAGCATTTTTTTACTGTTTTTTTGGTTTTATGAACTTAAACTGTACGTCGTCAGCCTTATCAAAATTATGTCTAAAAATATTTTTTCTAAAAAATTCATAAAAATACAAAGAAAATGCGGGGTTGCAGAATTCTGTAAGTGCAATAGGCTTTGAGCAGGAATTTTTTGAAAATCAGCTTGTTTTGACACTTTTAACACTTTTGTGCGACTTTTGTGGTTATTTATGCCAATTTTCAAAAAATTCCTGCTCAAAGCCTATTGCACTTACAGAATTCTGCAACCCCGCATTTCCTTTGTATTTTTATGAATTTTTTAGAAAAAATATTTTTAGACATAATTTTGATAAGGCTGACGACGTACAGTTTAAGTTCATAACACCAAAAAAACAGTAAAAAAATGCTTTTGATCACCTTAATTTTACATGGACTATTTCTTCAAAATTAGATTTAAAAATATTTTATCTCAAAAGAAGATGAAAAAATAAAGAGAATGCGGGGTTGCAGAATTTTGTAAGTGCAATAGGCTTCGAGCAGGAATTATTTGAAAATTCGCAAAAAAACCCAAAAAGAGCTAAAAATACGATATAAGCTATGTAGGAACTAGGTATAAAAGGCCCATTAGACGGGATGATTGGTAGATTTCTTCATCTTTTGGTATAAGAAAACGATCCCTAAAGTTTCGTCAAGATCGGTGACCTGGAGGGTGTGACCTCTCCTTGTAAGTACAATGACTAGTAAAATTGAGGTTAGAAGAGTTAAACTCACAATAAACAAGTCCTATTTTTCAACTGTCGAATAATTTTTTCATTCGTTTTAATAATTCCCATTTATTCAACAGTTTAAATAAAAAAACCATAACATTTTAATAAATAACTGTAATATTTATAAATCAAGAGTTATAGAAAATTTTTTGGACTGAGTTCATTATCGGTGTTTGTAAACTGTAACATAAATGAAATAAATCGTCATTATATAATCTCTATACATTTTCATCTTTTTTGAATGCTATTTAAGACTTGTAAGTTGTAAGTCAATAACACTGTGAATCGTGAAATTTGTGAACGTTCACAAACTATATACTTCAAATAATTATTTAACAATAAATTTGAATTATTTTCAACCACTTCTTCATTCCTACATTATATTCGAAATGCCCTTAAACTATGAAAACATTTTTCTAGTTTTTCGCTATTAAGAAATTATGATTGTTAAATTAATCTTTCCTAGTGACATAATTATTCAGTCTTTACACTAGGTACTTAAAATCAAATTTATTTCAAAATATATTTAAATCTTTGATTTACCTAAAAAATTTTTAATATTTTGATCACGATAGTTACCTTCTTGATTTTTGGCACGAGTTTTGGCTTATTTTGATTTGGTTAAAGTATACTATATATTATAATATATTACTTTGGTATAGAAATAACGAAATTTAAGCTTCGATAACGAGTGAAAGTGTAGCTAGAGAAAGTTGATTCTGAAAATATCTAACAAATACAATTTGTTTTTGAAATTGAGTGACAATAAAAGATTACAATATTTAAAATTGTGAAGATTTCAGCACGTTGAAATAACTTTATAAAATACGAGTATAAGAAGACATTAATAGTATAGTATAGGTACAGTAGAGGTAAGATTTGAGATATCCAAAAAGTTACATTAATCAGATTTATGACGGTACATCAAAAAATTTTTTCTTTTATCGGAAAAGATAATCATTATTTATGAAAATACGACTGATTAGTCGAATGGTTTTACCACACCAGATAAATTTAGGGTAAAAGTTTTTAAAAACAAACCTCGAAAATTAAGCAGTATTAAAAAAAAACTTGGATAAAAAATTTTTACCTACATTAAAACTTGAATGAATTGTAAAAATAAATACATGTATAAATATCAAAGATTAACCGAGAGCTACTGTATAGTTGTGTATGATTATATTTATTGTAATAGTAATCTTATTTTATATTTTAGTAACAGCAATAGATGCGCAGTTAAGGAATAGCTTGTATAATACATAGAGTAAAAAAAGTGAAGAAAAAAGAAGAATCCTTTAAAAGACGAATGAAGTGTGAAACAAAAGGTATTTACAAGCAGATGATATATTTTTAGAGTCACAAATTTTCAGTGTACTTAGACTTCATTTTGGCTCTACAAACTACACCAATAATATTTTGCGTCAATATTCCTTTTTACCAGTTTGAAATGAAATCACATGTCAACTGTAGCATTTTCGTAGTTTTTTTTACCAATTTTCAGAAAACTCATGCAAGAAATCTACTCCAAAATTCTGAATTCCAAATTCTTATTTTATGCTGAAATTTATATTGTGCAACCCCTTCGGAGGCTAAATGAACCCTTGCATGACCAGGCTGGAAAATTACTATTACAGATTTTTAAAAGTGTAATAGCAATTTGGTGTTGGAAAAACTTTAAAATTTATAATATTTTATTGAATTTTTTGTTACGTTATCGAAAAATAAGATCCCGTAATTTTTTCATAAAACTACGTTCTAAAAATTATAAAAAATATCTCAAAATTCGTTTAAAATCAGGCAGCTTTATAAAAATATTTTTAATGTGGTTGTTTTCAACCTTATTGGCTCTGTGAACAAATCGATAATATGCAAAAAAAAAAGATGGATCATTTCCTTGTTAGTATAATTTTAAGCCAAGACCTTTGAAGAAGAGAAAACGAAAAAAAATATTTTTGAAGAAATGTATCTCGTATGTTTAACTTTTTCTTAAGCACTGAGATGAATCGCTATTTTTTTATTTTTGCACTACAAGATGGAAGTAAGTCTAAAAAGCTCACCAAAAAACTCTTTATTTAAAGTAGTCGGAGCCCTGGTACATTTTCAATAATGGGTGTGGTTGAAACAGTTACCAAGATTTTAAAGTTAAAGATTTTTTCAAACGAAAAGATAATGAATGTATGTTTCAGTTAGAGCTACAGAGTACAAGAATTTTAGTGTGCAATAAGAAACGGGAGACGGTATGGAAAAATAATAGCTTTTATTCGTATTATATGATATTTATATGTTTGTGGGTGTATATTTATAAAATTATTTTACAATCAAATCAGTATTAAACATTGTACTAGATGATACATTGTACATACTACTTTGAAACTGTGAAAAAGATACTTCGACTAATGGAAAGGTGATTTTAATGAAATTTTGGCAATCCATTTCTTGATGATGATATTGATGGAAAAAACCACTAATATTTCTCATCACTGAACTTTTTAAAGCTGTTTTCTTCACAGCAATTCAATAAACAAATTGGATTAAAATTTTATTCACCCAATTCATTAGTAAAAAAATAAAGAATGCGTTTTATGGCTCGAGATTGCGGGAAACACCATCGAGCGAAAGATATTATTTTGTTTAGTTGAACATTTGGTGTAAGAAAAGGACTTTTACAGTCAGCTTCCAGATACCTCTAATACTTCAGTTAGAGAAGAGTGTAAGCATGTTTGAATTCGACTTCTGGACTTCAAATATCGAAAGGTGATAAAAGATTTTGTTTGAGATATTATCGATTGATAAGAACTACAATTTAATTTAAAAAACCTAATCATAATATCACGTAACTTTTTAGTGTTTCGTTATTCTATAAATTCTGATAATTCGTTGTGCAGTTGATACATATTCAAAATTTTCGTTGGAGTTTGATAATAAAAACCGTCTTTTGTTCCCGCTGAAGTGTGTTTTATACACTCGGTTTTAAGCAGTCAGATGTTCTTTCCATCCAGTATACGAATAACGTCCCACTAGATGAACAATTTGTAAATACGTTTTAACTTTTATTCACTTTAATCAAGAATTTTCACTGTTTATTTGTGTTAATCAAAAGATTAATTCTGCTTTTTTACAAAAATAAAAATCACGCTTTTCTTCACTGCGCAAGTATGTACAATTATATTTATTCTAATTTTTTGTTCTATATTTTTAAATCACTAATACTTATTTAACTTTCTAAAACCATCACTTCAATTTTATTGATTTTATCTATTCTATAACGAACATTCCATAAAATCAATTCTTTCGGATAAAGGAAGATTTATTAAAAAAAAAAAAAAATTATAGCGACTTATAAATAGCTGCAAACTAAAATCAGTTGATTTGATGATAAAAAGAAAAAGAACAATATTGAGTGTTTACTTGCAGCATTCACTTAAAGACTAGAAAAAACTCTGCACTTATTATAACAACAGACTATTCTTATTAACTCTGGTTTATTTCAGAATAGTTTCATTTGTTTTGTGTAATACATATGGGTACATCTCTCAAGTCGACAGACCTAAAATAAATATCACAAATAATTTTTCTACATATTCCATACCATTGATTGGACTCCCTGGTGAATTGAAATTTTTTTTTTTTTATGTATATTATCTAAGTGACAGCTGTGCAAAGCTTTAAAGATTTCTAAAAAATTTAGAGCTTTGAATCAGCATATATTTATTATATTTTACTTGTTAGCAGTTTTTGATTGTGATATAAGTCTTCTGCTTTCTTAGCTGCACGGATAAAAATGTAGCCCACTCTAGGGCATTTTTAGTTCATTTTTAAGCTTAAAATCATGTCTATAAGTTCATAGACCCACAAGCCCGCTCTAAAACCACCAGGGTTTCTTTAAAGGTAAAAAGTAATTTGAGCTCTAAAAATACAAAAACACAAGTTATTATTGTCAACTTCAAACTTCTGCCATTTGGATTCTATGCATAAAAAAAAAGCTAAAAATTTACCAGGAACTTCAAAAAATGGTCTAGAACGGGACAAATTATTTAAAAAAATTTTTTTTGGTCGATCGACTTGACAGAGAATCACCCATATAAATATTCAACTTATTGTCGTAATAATGTTACACTTTAATGAGTTTCATCAAAAGGAACAACCGTTTAACTAATGAGATTCATTTTAAACTTGTACTAAATAGTACATATTCTATCCTCTTAAAACGGGTACCATTTATTAAAGGTTGGTTGACATTTTTGTTCAAGTTATTTTTCATTTGTTCTAAAATAAGTAAAAAATGATTCGAGAAAAATTATATCTTCAAATAAAATATCAGTATAGTAAAATTGGCACTTTTTTTATTACGAACAAAAAGTTTTAAATGTTAATTATAATAAGTTAACTGCACCTTCAGTGCCCCCTCTTGAATGTATAGAATCTCTGACACTTCTTACTGTTAAGAAGACATCAAGCGATTCAAACTAACAGTAAAAGTTTTTTTGGTTATTTTAACATGTATTTTACACTTTCCACATAGCAAAAATTTCTATTTTAAGAATTTTGATTCTTTTTTCGTAAATTAATATTGAAAATTTAGTTGAGACTCTTTAAAATATTCATAATCAAATACAAGTGCACATTTTTAGTAGAATGGTATAGGGAGGGGGGCACTTAAGTGCAATTGCATTACGATTTGTTTGGCACTACTATGTTTTGGTCTAAAGTTATCGTTATTTTTAATGCATAAATAAACCAAGGAACTAGTGCAGAATGTAAGGAAAAATTAATCAAGCATTTTTAAAATTTGGTAACATACTTTTAGCTTTAACTATCATCAAATTATATCTGTACCTAAATTCGTAATATTAATGAGTCTGATTCAGTAAATTTTGAAAATTTTTAAGAGAAACAATAAATATTAGAATTAAAAATTCACTATAACTTTAATTAAACCGAGGATAAATAACCTCTCTCTTAACTCTTCTCAATAATAAAAATATAAATCCCCTCAAGCACTTGAACGGTGTTTTTAAATTCCTCCATCGGAGCTAATAACACCCCGCTTTATTCCCCTTGGTGGCGCATAGGATTTGATTCCCTGTGAATATTAACCTCAAAATTTGCCAATCGAATTGCACCTTATCAAGTGCTTTCGGAGAATAAAATTACATTCTGATGTCGAAATAACACTCAAACATGTTTTCAAAAATTCAGTTGGCACCTAAACGCGGCGTACTCTCTAAACTCGAAAGTAATTATTACAAAATGACTCAGGTTCAAGCACGGCTCCCAACTGAGCTCTGTCGTTCCCCGTGTAGATTATTGATATGAGATTTGACATTTCTCTCGTATTTAGAGCTAAAAGAGCAGTGTGGGCAACTGAATGAAGGAGCTTTGTTACCGCACTCAAAAAGCGCATGTCTCTTTAGTATGTAAGCGTTTTTGTAACTCTTACCACACCGCGAGCAATTATGACGTCTGTCGTAATTCGATGATCCAACAATATCGGTATGATGAGGATTAAGGACGCGACTACTCCGATTACTTTGATGACACGAAGATCGCATACGTGCTCGGCGTTGAGGTGTTAGTGGCGCTGGTATTTCGGAATTTCGGGAGGTATGACTATTTCTGGAAGTCCTACGGTGATGATTTCGCCGGCTTGTTGGGCTTGATTCGTTTCTCTGCCAATCAAGAGATAAGAAAAAACCTGAAACATTTAAAACAAAAGATCGCCATAGATACAATTAGTTACCCCTAGAGGGCGCTTTGAGAATTTTGGCTACGGCAAACAAACAGAGACATCCAGTGACAATCATCGAGATTTAGAATGTTAACGTTGCGACTTATCACAAGGCTTATTCTTTCAGAGTATATTTGAAACAAAGCTACTCTTTTTTATTTATTTATTTTTACTACTATCTTGTTAATCGTGTGGTCCGCTTTCACTTATTACAGGTAAAATACTCAACCAATAATATATACAAAAACTTTTGTCAACCATCAAGATTCAATATTCAAAAGGAGAAGGAATTTTGATCTGTATCGTGCAAACGACTTCTTTGATGAAAAAATAATAACCATTTCAGTAAAATTTTTCACCGTAATTATCATGAAAATGAAAGAATAACCCTTGTAATTGAACTTGAGTTATGATTCCTGAAACTTTTTAGATTTATTACACTCAGATTATACGGGGCATTTTAACAGTTTTGAAAAATTCTAATATAGTTAAAGCTATTCAATCAACTGATTATTATTTAAGTTTTTTTGTTCCAGGATATCATTAAAAAGACAAGCCGACTTATTTAGTGATATGACATCAGCCATGCCAAAAACATTTAGATTTCAAGCTAGCACAACGAATAAAAAAAGACGAGGGAAGCGTGTAGGAATATTTTTGAAAAAGGAATCTTAAATAATTAAAACTTTTTTTTTTTTTTTGGTACCGAGAAAATTAATATCACAGGACTAGTAATTTTTTTTTCAAATTTTATAATCTCAAATCGTATGACTTATTTGATAAAATTACACTCACATTAATTAAAAATAAAAGTTAAGGTTAAGATTAGTTTTTTATGTCTATCTGCGTTTCCTATATTTTTTTCCAAGTAACAGTTATTTATTCACTGTTTCTGTTAGGAATTTTCATTTATTTTTTTTTTAATTTTGACTCAATCAAAATCTAGAAGTTTTGTAATCTGGTAATGCATTAGTATACACCTGAAAATATAAAAAATAAAATTAAAAGTGAGCTGGAAATTAATTCTTGTATAAACATAATTAAATTAATAACTTTATATGTGCGAAACCTTTTCAAGAACTTTACCGTTTACAAATTTTTTCAAAGAAGTTCGTAGATGATTCGAAATATTTATTCTTAAACCTGAAAAAAATATAATATAGTTAATTAAGATACGATTGATTAAGATTTATAAATATATGAATATAGAACATTTTAATAAATAAATTTTTTTTTTTTTTCTTTTCAACAATTTAATGGGTACAAAGTAGAAGTAACTATTTTCTTTTTAGACTTTATTTTGCTCTTATTTAAATACAGCAGAGTTTTTACAACTTCGTTAAAAAATAGTTAAAATAAGTGGAAATGAAGCGAACATTGGAATGTTGATATGAGTAATTTCGATTCAATTTGTAACAAACTTCAACAAAGTTTTCAACATAAAAACAATTTATCTTTTTTGTAAAGATAAAATAGTTTGATAATATAAATATTGAAATTTTTTTTCATAAAAAAAAGAATATTAAAAAAAAGAAAAATAAATAAAGTTAATGATAAAATTGAAAAATGTATTTATAAATCTATATTGAACTATGTTGCTCGCTCATTATAAAATTATGATACGCTTTCTATGTAATTATGTGAATAATACATTATACGAAAACAATTTCGTTGCGATAAGCAAAAATATCCAAAAAGGTAGAATTTTTAATTTTTTTTGTTTTTTTTTATTAATTTAATGCTGTTAATAATTTTTACCTTAATAATCATAAATAATGTATAATATAAAGAAAAAGTACAAATTAAAAAATTATCGTTTGTTGGCAAATACATGGCAAAAAACAGTACGATTACAAATTAAAGAGCTTCTTTTTTAGTACTTATGAGGCGCTGAGTGTAAGTTACTATAATATTTAACATTTCCCTAAATATGAATGCTTTGTACAGTCAGTAACCATTAAAAAACTATAAAACAAAAATATGGTCTTGTACATACTTAAAAAAATGATAATCCGTACTTTCATTTACAAGTTCACGAGTAATAACGTATAAAAATTGAAATAAAAGTAAAAAAAAGTTTTCTTTTTTAAAGAAAGTTATTATTAAGAAGTTGCACAAGAAGTTAAAATTTAATTTATTATTTTTGACATCAAAAATAATTAACTAAATATTAGGCCGTACATCAAAGTTTTATAAAATTTTAGATGATAAACCTAGTTAGGTACCACTGACAATCATCAAAAATAAAATTTCTAAAATCTTCAAAAAAATCGTTCCTTTAAAAACAAAACAATGTAGTAATTACGTTAATTCCAAAAATGTTTAACAAACAAGGAAACGATATATATAAATCGATAATTTTCTCTCTTTTTGATTGCACAGAATCAATTATCAGGGTACATGACAGGTTTTTTATTAATAAAAATTAAAACTATAGAAAAGTATACTCACACTTTAATGGCTTTATAAAAATTAAAAATAATTTCATTCATTCGACGGGTGAAAATGCACCCAGCGCCTCAGTATTTTACTAGTCTAACATCTAAGATGTAGTTGAAGGCACTTAACACAAGGCTCTTTCGGTTTACAAACATTTTTTACGTTCGGGTCTTACAGTTTTTATTAATTGAATTTGAATAGTGAGTTTTTTCTTCTATATTTGTAAACTTTTAGGTTACTTTAGTTATCTCTCAATTAATTTGAAGATCTTGCATTCTTTGCCACTTGTGCAGTACACTTATTCACTATTTATTAAAAAATTCGTTTTGTCATTATCAAACACTATACCTAGAAATTTTATAAATGCAAAGCTCTGTTCTAATGTATAAATGCGAACGTCCTAAATTTTCAATTTAATTTATATCGAATCGCATTGAATAAAGCTAATTGAAGGCACGATAAAAACTACGCCAAAACTTTTAAGAGAAGTAAAAAATTTTATTACCATGTTCTTTAATATTTCTCTAAACTTTGATAAAAAAATTTTACTACTTTAATGGGTAAATAAAGTTATTTGAAAAGTTCGTCCAAATTCAAATATTTTTCTCAATAACATAAACGTCAAAAAAAAGATAACTTTTTTTGGAGAACACAGTAATAATTGGCAGTAAATAATAATAATAATAATAATAATAATAATAATAGCAATGATAAATCCGATAAAACAATAGATGTTTATTCAGTACTATGCATTAATGTGCTTTTATTCAATTGAAAACCTTAAATGTCGAATACATCATAAAGCTTTCTAAACGTTAAAATAATTTTACATAGTTTGCAATTTAAATCATAGTATTGGCAATAAATAAACGTAAAAAATGTTTTTCAACAATTAATAATTATTTTTATTATTATTATTTTTGTTCTTTTGAAATTCATTCTTAATCTTAGAAACCAACAAAGAAATATCAAAATTTCACAACATTTAATTACCGCAAAATTTTAAATGAAACAATTTTTGTAAGGCTTTATAGTTTTTATAATTTTATTTAAAACTAATTTAATTGTAGATTTCTTCCTAGATCAATTTTGTTTCGTATTTATTAATAAAAAAAATTAAAATAAAAAAAAAATCATTCACTCAATTTCTGCAAGACTCTTTTAGATGCTTTCAGTTACATTATCACTTTTTTTGAAACTTATAGTTTATATTTTCACAATTTGTTTGACCAATCACGTATAGTTATAACTTTAATAATTGATAAATATTTTAAATAAAAAAATTATTAATTTTGAAACACACAACCATATATATATATACGAACTCAAATAGTTAAAAGAATTCCTCAACAAAATTTCATAAATTTTTAGTTTTAGAAAATCAAATACTTTTTCGAAAGAATACATTAAAGCATTAGTTAGATTTTTTTAGCCTGAAAAAAATCTTGTATACTCCTATCCTGGAAATCGCACTACAACTTTCCTTACTCGAATCTTTTTCAATAATTAAAAAATTTTTTTAATATAAAAGAATAAATTTAAAAAAATAATTGTTCCTAAAATATCATTTTTATTCTCGAAAATTTTGGGCAATAATTATATTGATAATTTTTCAATTTATTTTTAAAATATAATCTTATAATTTTTTACTTTCTAAATATCACGAAGTAAGGTTTATCGCGTTTGATGCAACACAACCAAAAAAATCGCAGCATAAGGCAGTTTTAGAGTTTCTTTTTAGTTTTTTTTGTTTTTTTTTTTTTATTTGTTTGTTTGTTTCTGTTAAACTTTTTTTTTCAATTAATTAATTTTATAAGTATGTAGAAAAAAATCTACGCAATAAAAAAAGTTTTATGATTTACTTTTTAAATTTCTCATACTTTTTTTTCTATTTTTATACCAAAAGTCGTGTTTTAGCCCTGATATCTATTGAAAAAAATACGTTTTCAATATTTCTTTCAACTGGTACTAGCACAATAGATTTGCCACGCAAATAAATTTCGTTTTAAATATTAATTAAAAATTATAAAAAGCAAGTACATCTATAGATAAATAAAAATAAGAGAGATATGGACATGTAAACTTGGCCAAATCTTAAGATGTATAGATACATTCCTAGCTTAATTCGCTTGTTTCACTTTACTTAAAACTTATCATTTCAATAAATTCTTAAAAATTAGATTTTTTACTTTTTTTTTTATTTTTTTTATTTTTTTTATTTTTTAACTTTAATTTTGATTAATTTTAATTTACTTTTCCACGATACCCAGTTTAACAAAAAATAACCTAACCTTTCGATGCATATACTGAATAACAGTGAAAAGAGATTGTGCAATTTTGGTTTAAAAATTTTATGCGCCCGCTTACCTACCTAAATAGCTAGAGAAATTCTAAAATAGAAAAAATCAAGCATAAAGATTCGAAAATTCCCTAAAAAAAATCTTGATTCAATAACGTGTAACAGGATAAATTTGAATGAATTTTTAAGAAGAGTTTATATAATATTTATAAAAACTCAATTTAAATTGAGTACAATAATAATCAGTATATTTTAAGATTAAGAAGATATTAATTGTATCATGTGAAAGCTAGGATTTTGAAGCACTTGTGTTTTGATCTTATTAAAGTTTTATTTTTTATATTTCTATTTGCGTAAGAGTTTTATTTAATTGGTTACTGGAATAACTAGTAGTTCTCAAATCTTTAACTTTTTTAGTCATGAGATTTTAAAGGCACATGTATTGAATAAAGGACACAATTTTACCTTTCAGCGTTATCCTTAATTTTAATCTAATACCCATGATAAGAATAATTATTTGCTAGTTTTACTAATTTTTTTTTTTTTAAGTTTTTCTTTTTAATTTTTTTTACGTTTTATTAATTTTTTTCTTCCTTTTTTTTTCTTTTAAAAAAAGAGAGACACTTTACGAAACTCTGTTGTGAGATGTGCCCATGATTTTGGAAGTTTTTAAACCAAGGCCCTCGCATGAAAAGTAAACTAATATAATTCTAACTTAATTAAAACTAATCATATATTAAAGTTTTTAAATTTAAATTATATATACGAAAATGATCCTTGACTTACAAATTAATCTTTAGAAGCTTGCCCTACTTCAATAATGCAAAACTTTGCAAATTGATTCATTATTATTATTTTTAAAGAAGCCTGATTATTAATATTCTTATTAAAAATTAAAATGTTGAATCAGGTCTGTGGCAATCAAAAATATTCTCTGAAGGGTTCAAACCATTAATTAATTTCTGAACAATTACAGCCAAGCCCATAAATATTTTTAAGGAAATTATTCAATCATGTACATTTTCATATAATCTGGTAAGACACTATTTTTGAATAATCTGTTTTTAAAACAGAACTTAGAAATGAATTTTCATTTCTTCTTTCTACTCTAATCGCATCTGATTTAACTATTGTGTACCTTTACACAAAATATCAATAGTATTGATATTTTTAATTGCGCAAAAAATCTTAGTACCTAATCTACGTATAACATTAAACCTAATTTAACCTAGTAATCTCTATATATCTGATAATGACCATTGGCTTTTGTCGACTTTTAAATATTCGCTTTAAATTTGATAATTAAAGTGTTATCTTTTTTTGTTCATTTGTAATATTGATACTCTTAGTTATTTAGTACTATTACAATTATTTATGTAATACATTAGCCATTGTTGAGCATTAAAAGACTTATACAGTCTACATCATCCTGATAAAACTATTTTTTATTTATGTATATAGAGGTATATATATATATATGTATATGTATTTATGTATCAAAAAATTTATCAACTAATGTCTTGTTTTGTTTAAATCATATAGTATTAACCTAAACTAAGCTATAATATAAATAGTTTTATTATATAGATTTAGACTACCTTGTTTTAAGCTATAGATCATTTTTAAATAATTTTTAAAGCATTATCATCTCTTACTTCAAAATCTTTTAATTTTGTCTTCTTGTTAACTTATTTATTTCTTTTACTGATGAGTTATTAATTTTTTTTTAACTTTTAAATTTTATTTTTTATTTTTTCAATTATAGTTTATAGTATTATTATATAATACTATAAAGTATAACCATTTGAATGACTGCATTGTTGAAATCGAACCCGCTAATTTCACTATGTTCTTACATTAAAAGCAGTTAAATTTTTACCTTATTTTAATAACTATCTTAATATCAATTAAGGCGTTCCCATTTTTTTCATTGTATAATTTCAATAAACCATTACTTTTATACTCTGGTAAAAAGTATACTATTTAACTCCCCAATTTAATAATTTTTTTTTTTTTCAATTACTTGTTTCTTTTCATCTTTTTCTTAGTTTGGTCTTATCGGTTTAATAATTTTGCACGATATTTAAATTTTCAATCCGAGATTATCTCCATTTTGACAAAGAACCTATTTAATACAAATCGAAAAATGATTCTAATTTACAATGAGGCATGTTCTTGAATTTACTTTGCAAATATTGTACAATGTACTGCATAAACTTTTTAAAAAGACTGATTATTTTCATCTAAATAGAGTTACTATTAAAAAAAAAAAAAAAAAAAAAAAAAAAGATTAAAAGTTTCATCTGCAAATTTAAAACCGGAAAATGTATTTATAAATAAATTATCAAGATATGTCTGTTAGTCATAAATTGAAAATTAATTACTTCAATAAATCATCGGAGCTATCTCGGACTGCTTAAAATTTATCGAGCCCCCTAGAAAAGGAATTCAAACAATTCTCATTGTCTGCATAATTCATAATAAAAATTTTTTGTTTTAAATAGCACTACTTCGCAGTCGTTGCAGTATCCTTATCTTATATCTATTTATTTGCATATATTTAATAGGCAATCTTAATTAGAAACGAGTATATGTGAATCATTTTTGTTTTAATAGATAGTTTAGTATAAATAAATAACTTGTTTTGTAAATATTGTCTACATGTACATACGGGAAATCTCCGCGAACGATCGTATAGCGTGACCAGCCTGGCTTAAGAAAACAACGCGAGCTGATTTTTGCAGACAAGTTCAAGAAATGTCTTTTTTTATATAAGTAACTTTAATATTTATGCATCTATTTGGCAAAATGTGGTTAATAATGGAGTTAGTACAGTTTCTCACTTGATGATACTATATCACGTTGCGTAATGCGCAGATAAATTAACTTATGAAAATGTTGAAAACCTTACGAGGAGTTAGATAAACAAAAATATAAAAAGCATCATCGACACAGACTGTGTGACACTTTTGTCAAAAATTTAAAATATTTTCGTTAATAAAATAAAAAAGTGTATGACCAGTCTGAATATAAGCACTAACGCGTCTTATAATAAAATATATCTATAAAACTTTATCCGACACATTACTATAAATTATCTTATCTTTTCTATTATAGGAAGCAGAAACATTGAATTAGTTTTAAATGTACAGGAACAACAGCATTGGTTATTTACGTGGAGGGAATATATTGGTTTTAACCTAAATATTTGACTGCACAAACGCTTTGAGTATATCGATCCAACTGATTAACCCAGAAACGATTAAAAAAAAATTTGTTGATATAACAATCTACATTGCAATAAAGCCGTTTTCGTTAAAAACGTATTTGTTTATTTTGTGTAAAATAAATAATTACTGTATAAATAAATAAATAAATAAATAAATAAATGCATTGTATAGGAATCTTATAGTTGCACGTATTAAGCAGTCTAAAAGTTTGCCGTAATGAGTAATGTACAGTACAGTAAACTTCGTGTTATAAACTATTATTTAAAAACTATTACTATTATATTTAAATATCACTATAACCGCATAACGTTAAATAAATAAAACTTTTGCAATATCTATAAATGACGAACTTAAATGATTCAGTTGGTAAAGTAACAAAAAATTGTTTGGTGTAGCACGAAATAGAATAAAAATTAAATGATATAGACTGCAGTGAAATAAAATCTTTATCGAAACAAAAAACAGAAACAAGTTTAAGATTGAAAAGTTAAAAAAAGATAGTTAAATTTTATAAATGTACAATTAATTTAAAGTTTATTGACTTGCAAGAAGCATTTTTAAAATGATGTTTCAAAAAATGCTAGGATTCACTGAGGCTTCGATCTATGCTTTGTTAAAATATTTAAGTCTTTTTATTACATTAGATTAGTATGCACGCCTTTTAAAGATTTATGAGCTGATGGAATGACTATAATCTCATACGAAAAAAAAAAAATTGTACACTTCGGTTGATTCGCTTAGGATTTCAATTGGATCGAATATAAATAAATTTTTCGTTTAAAGTTTAATGTTTCCAGTAAGAGGCCAGCACGAAAAACGATCGTCGCATCAATTACTTTAATTACAATATGGAACCAGAGTGACCAGAATGGTTGCTATGGAAAAATCTTTCCGGAGTTAAATGAAGGACACCGGACGGTCTAAATCCTAGCTCAGGGCGTTTAATTAAAAACTTATTACTACCGTTAATATCTACTGTTTTAATTTTATTTTTTTAACTTCTACGTTTCGTAATCACTGGCAAAAATTTTCAAACTATCCGAATTAGTTTAGACGTTTTACGTAAACCTAGTGCGATTTTGAATCTAAACACCAGTTTCGATATGATTTTAGACTGTGGATCGTACAATGACTTTTAACCTTCTTTAATAATTACATATAAAATACGTAAAAGGAAAAATAAAAATTATCATTACCAACTTAATTTTGATATTTTCATGTAGAAAATAATGGCATGTGACGCAGCTTACGTCTCTATGTACGGCCATTCGACAGCCGTTATCACTGTATAAAAAAACTATTTATTATTTTTTTTTTTCCATAAAAGTACTTGATAATGCGTACCTTTATGTACACCCGACTCTCGAAAAATTTGCTCATGTACGCGTATCCAGCGCGTTCTATCACAGTAGCATTCACTAGTTCATTCGTCCCCGTTCGTTTGTGCTTGACTTGAGATTCAAACGAACGATTGCACCAAGTCATTGACGATCCACAGTTTTTAATAATTATATCCTTTTTCTAAGTGTCTTAGAATTTTCAACTTTTATCTCTTTTATATGATAAAATGAGAAATATGTTTAAAGTTGTTTTTATATTCAAAATTTTTTTATGATATTATTATGCTGTCCCCGCAGGTCAGCAAGACTATTTCAAAGCGCCCCGAGCAAGAAACAAATTGCGTTTTTCTTTATTTCTTTCTCATTTAAAAATTAACTCTTGTCATTGAATAATCGCATTTGAATATTTTATATTATATTTATAAGTATTTATATGTTTGTATTCGAAAAATTATAAAATAAAGCTTACTTAAGTATTTGAATGGTACGAAAGATAAAAAATACAAAATTCAAAAAGCAACTATGAATAAAATCTTGACCAATAGTTGATGAAATCATCATGTCAGATGTTAAACATCATGAAAACTACTCCTTTCTTCCCTGACCCCCCTTTTCCGAGTCTTTTCACTTATAATTATCAACCATACTTTAAAAATCGTAAGTAGATCAAATATGATATCTCGAAATCTTTACCTTAACGAAATATTAAAATCCATTTTGGAATGAAGTCTAATAAAAGTCAACTGTAAATAAAACTTTGCATTTGTTAATTTACCTGATGATTTTTAGTATCCCTAGGGCAAAAAGATAGATTTAGTTTCATGGATTTAATTATATGGATTATTGTAAGTTTTAAACAAGCTGACAGACATTCTACCACTCTCGCTCAAACTTTGTAATTTTTCAATCATACAAATTACCGACATTATCATAGTCATCAAAATTCTTTGTTTGTTTTTTTTTTTTTTTTTTTTTTTTTCATGCATATTATGATCGCACCTGAACTAATTTTTTTTTTCTTTTTTTTTTTTTTTTAAACTAGTTCTTCCTTGTAGAGTTTCTCCTTGTGCATTCGCTCCATATGTCGAGCGATGTGCATCTTCTGCTTGGCCCTATAGGAACAATATTTACAATGGAATTGAGGTGGTTTATTACACTCCCTGAAAGAAAACGACAAAGAAGAGTTAAAGGATAGTAATAAAAGTTAAAAAAATAATCATAAATATTGATAATGCAGTAGAGGCATTCTTTATGAAAGCCTTCTACCTATTTGAAACTATTTCTACAAAGTATTAATAAGTTTATCCAACTTTCGAGACTACACGAACACGTTCAAACCGATTTATAATTTTAATAAATGACCAGACATTTGGATAACCTTTTTGTTTTTTAGTCATTTTTTGAAATTTCTTAATACTGTCACTTTAGAAAAAGTTGAACTTATGAAAAATTTGTAGAAATAAATGGAAAAAAAAAAAAAATAAGTAAAATAAAAATTTAATAATCAAAGTCAATGAATGTTATATAAAATAGTTAAAAAAAATTCAATCTGTTTCTAGAAAAATCATAATGAATACTCGAATTACCATTTTTGGTGGTTCCTGAGGCTACTTTTAAGCTTGTAAACCCGACTGCAAGCGGCACACTTGAAACCTTCAGTGTTTGCACCGTTTCCAGTAGCCCCACCTCCGGGAACACTAGATGGCAATCCTTTGCCGAGGCTGCCACTCGAACGCCACATTATAGAAGGCACACTCCATCTCTGCCATGCAGCTGCCCACTTCAGTCCTGTCATGCTCAGATCTTCCGCTGGAACAAAAGAGTTTCCAGATATTTTATTAATAAATTTGTCAATTTTACTATAGAATACAACTACATTGGTGGTAAGCAGTTTTTTCTGTATTCCATTAGAACTCGATGTTAACCAAACTTGGATAACAAATTCTTTCTTTAAATTACCGAAATGCGATTTCACTAAGATTTCTGTAGAATATATATATGGACCGCTTGATAAAAGAATTTTTCGATCTTTTTATTTTATAACTAATAATATTATTATTATTATCAAACTTCCTCGTAGTCAATAATAATTATTATTAGTGTTCTTTTATCAAAAAATCTTTCATTACTCAGATATTTCTTGATCCAAGACTGGCACAGAAAAGTTTTGAGAAAGTTTTATAAACGGATGTATTGGCGATAGAGTGCATTTGCCATTTCGTACTTTCAAAATCCCAAGCAGCTAGCTATGAAGAACGTAATTACGAGTAAAAGAAGCTATAATGGCTCATCGAAAAAGGATCAAAAGTTAGTCAATTTTCATATTTATAAAAAAATAAAATAAAATAAAAATTAATAATAGTAAAAAAAAAAAAAAGTAAATCAATTAAAGGATTATTGAAAACTTTTTTCCTTTTTGAAGCGCAAGCGATGAAAGTATTTCTATCTTATATACAACTTTACTAGTTAGTGCGCATGCCTAATTAATTCCACAATATCTGAACTGAAGGAAAAATAAAATTTCATTTTTAAAATAGTAAAAAAAAAAAATTGTTACAAGCTTTTGAAAATCTTAAGGAATTTCATATTGAGGAATTTAGTGCAGTAGAAGTTGATAGAATTCAAGACAAAGATATTTCTAACGGCAATGTATGTAGCGCTAAAGAATTTTAATATACATTAAGCAGATTTTAGAAAACTCATGTTACGTTTTTGTTATGGTTACAATATTTTTATTCACCATTGTCGTTGTCATTTAAATAATAACAAATTTAATACAAGTATTCAGAATGCTATAACTTATTAGATTTATTAACACATTACGTGTGTTAAAAACATATTGCTATAAAATTTTAGTTTTATGAAGTAGAAAGTATAAGATCACTTCAGAACATTACAATTCGATGATAGAACGATAAAAACTGTTCAATCACTTTTTATTATTTCAGAAGGCACTTTTCTATGAGTAACATATAGTACGATAATGTAACAATCAAAGACAATAATTTTTTTATTAAATATTTAAGTATTATTAACTTAAAAATAATAATAATAAATGAATAAAATAAGTCAGAAATACATGTATACAAAAATACGTCATAAATAGTAAGTAAGACTTTAATTTTTCTAATTTTTGCAGAAATTTTTTTTTTTTTTATTATTACTAACTGACTCGAATGATCCCAGTTTAAAAAACGCGTTAGCATTTTTTGGTGGAATATCAATATTCTTAATGATTATCAGCTTCTCTTAAGTCATAAAAACCACTTGATTATTATTAGAAATAAAATTCTAATAAATCATATACAGCGCGTAATTTTGTAAGCACTTCTTGCGACTGCAATTATTGTAGTGTTGCAGATTAATGTAATGTATCCAGTGCACATTACGCTTGCAGTGCTGTGAACAGAAAATTGAGCCCTTGTGCATTCAAGGTTTCGGTATACCTGAAAAATAAATGCCGATTTGGTGGCGCTTCTTCTGACTAGTTAAAAGCCAATTTCAACTGATACTTTTTTTCACTTTTTTAAATTAAATTTTTTTTTGTTTCACTTTTCAATCAAACGCTTTTTAATTCAATTGATGTCTTTTAAATGAGTTAGCATCGGATTAAAAAATTTGTATGAAATAACCGGTTACTTCGGTATTTAGACTCTATACTTTCTTCAAAAATGAGTTATAGGTTGTATGATTAAACATCTGTCACAGATAATGCACGAATCAATTAAATTTTAATAAAATTTATTGATATCATTTTTTTAAATAAAAAAATAAAAATTTCAAATTTTTTTGCTACACATTTTATATTTGTCTGGAAATCGGTTTTTAACGTGATCCATTGGATGTTTATACTTCTTTACCAAAAGTAATATTTTGATTCCCCTAAAAAAATATTATAATATAGCATGATTCTGTAATTAATCATCAACTTTTTTTATACTTACGCAACTAGAGAATCCGCTTCAAGTTTTGTAAAGAAACTTTAGAAAAATGCACAGAAGTAAATATTATTACATTGCAGTCACCAATAATGTTTTAGTTTAGTTGACAGTCTGAAAACTATTTAAAATAGTTAAATTAGTATTGGTTACGACCTGAGCCGAAGGCAAGGTGGTCAAAGAACCACTCTCGCCTAAGGGATGAATTCAATTTTTCGCCCTTCTAACCGAAAACAAGGGGAGAAGTTTCGATTTTGAGGTTAAAGGAACGAAAATATTATTAAAACAAATACGAAAGATTAAATAAAATAATAATCAGAGTTGCTGAAATATGTAATAAGTAAAAGTTTATATTTCTTGTAAAGTGTACAAAAAACTATTTTTTTTAATTATTAGTTTTACATGTTAATACTGTAACAAAAATTTTAATTATCAAAGCAGAAGTCAGCTAAACCATTATATTCGCTCCGTGCGAGTTAACGGCGCCACTTCGAATTTACAGCTGGATTTTTCTGTAAGTGTTGTCGCGGACGAACCCGCACGGAGCGAATAACAAATCTTTCTTTGAATTTTTTCAAATAATAGTAAAAACTGTTCAAAGCCAGGTTTACGTTTGTTCTGAAGCTTTAATTGTATAGACTAACTAAGTCACTAAACAGATTAATAGATTTTTCAATATTTTATAATCTTTTGCTCGTATAATAACTTATTTCACTTTTATTTTTAAAAGTAGGAACTGTTCTCAGTCACTTATTACATAATTTTACACTCATATCTCCTGATCTGCGAAGAAATCAATAATTCAATCTACGACTAAGTCTATAATTCAATATAAAAAACTTTTTCATTTGAAATAACATTTTTTCTCTTTGAGAAAGATGTATAAAAATAATAATACACTCGTTTCATTTAATGATAGAGTTAATAGGTAGTAATATAAAAAGCTGAAAACAATAATATAAATTTTTTTAAACTAGATTAATTTTTAATACTTTTCTAAAACAAAGTTTTAGTTGCTTTGAAGCGTACCACGATTTTGTAATCATTCCAATTATAATAATAATTATTTTCGTACGTTTATATTTTTTCCCTTTGTTTTTGTTAAATTATGTCAAAGACATAAAATTAATTGTCTGTTTGTGAGTACTATATCGTACGCCTTACACTGGTATATATTATTCAATTCAAATCTATTTGATTAATCTCACGTTATGAAGAAGTGATTCTAAAAAAATTATATAGCATAGAAAAAATAATCTTCAAAACCTAGTGTTTTGAATGAATTATGAGAACTCTTCAGTCTTTTCAAAATCAATATTGTGATATTTTCTGCCGTGTGAGAAAAGCTTGTCCTTCCTGTAGAACTTTTTGGGGCACATTGTACACGTAAACTTGGGAAGCTCAACATGTAGCTTCATGTGAGCGGATAAATTGTGCTTGTACTTAAACCAATTATAACAAATTTGACATTGGTACTTAGGCGCTTTGCCACCACACTCGACCCGCAAGTGACGATTCAGGCAGTACAGTCTTAGGTAAACCCTATTGCAGTTAGGACAATGATACTTTTCAGAGTTATTTGAAGTCTGCTGGTGCTGATATATATTTGAACTTTGTTGATATGATGTGGGCTGCCAAAAGTCTGCAAAAAACATAATTCGTTATTGTGATAATTTATTGATAAAATTTATTGACTATTCATAATCAACGATTATATTCATACTAGTTATTGATCATTACTTTGTGAAAGTATGTCCAAGCAATAAGGTATCATAAAATTGAAAAAAATGGAGATTACTTGTTACAATTTCCAACGTTTCCATTTCACCAAGTTAGTCACGATTATATTTACTTTAAAAATTATCAGCAATTATAATATTCACACGTGTTAATTTAAATTATTTTGCAACTGCTTTTTTAAAGCAAAGTAAAACTACGGGAAAAACTTTTATTATTATATTCTTTTTTAACTACGGAACAAGTTTTTTTTGATGACGGAAAAAATAAAATCGATGCATGCATAGCTAAATTAGCGATGTGGGCATCGCGGACCGCCACGATGCTTCCGTCGCAGAGTTTACGGTGCGCGCATCGCTAATTCAGTTATGCATGCATCGATTTTATTTTTTTCGTGTACTGATCTTGAATATCAATAAAACTTATCACTAAGTCTGAAAAAACATTTTTTCATAGTTGGTGTATGTAACTATGTACTACTATTAAAATTAAAACTTACCGTATTACACAAATATTTTATTATTCCAAATGAAGCAGTAATTTATGATATAGTGATCAAATAAACTTTACTGAATAAAAAAATCATTTTCCTAATGCTTGGATTAAAATTTTTAATAGTATAGTAAAATGTTTAAATCAAATAATTTTTTTTAGAACTTTTCTTTGTAGTTTTTATTTACATTATCACAATGGTGAAATTATAAATACATAATTATAATTAAAAAATATATTAGTTTTTGAAATACTATAAATCATTGACATAAAAAAATTTCTAAAAAAAAAAAAAAATAAAAAAATAAAAAATTAATAACCATTTATTTTACAAAAGGAATCAATTTACAATAAATTTCTTTTCATTGTATGGTTCCAGTCGACACCATATCATTATAAGTTTAAAAATCCCGAGGATTCTTTTCAATCTAATAACAATAACTGACCTCGTTCAAACCTGCAATAATATGGTATCCGCAAATGTACTCTGGCTTAGCCAAAAATTGATAGTATGGGCTATTAAATATTTTACATTTGAAGCCTTAATTTTTAGTTATTGTCAAAACTTGAAAATTGTAAGTAAAAAAATTTCTAATTTATCGAAAGTGTACAAGATATTTTATAATGATGATTTTTTAAAGCCTTTTTTTCTAGCCAAGATAATCGAAAAAGTAATTTATAATCTGCATTTCAATAACAAAATAAATAAAATTAAAATAGTTTCAAAGAATACTTTAACAAGTATACACAAATGTATAAATATAAAAAGAAAATGATTATTTTTGAAGCTGTCACTTGGTGAAGAACAATAAAATAATCTAACAAATGTAAATACGAAAAATTTTGTACAAATTGTGTTCTGTACACTATTTGTCAATAGTAATTATGTAATAATAAAAATTTATTGAAACTTTTGAGCCAACGACAACTGAAAAATTTAAATCTAAATTTAAACGTTTCAAAATTCTTGAAAACAATTAAAAATATATTGGGCGGTATTTAAGTTCCTTCTGCTTTCCAAGGAAGATTTTGCACTCGCCATAGCTCATCTAAACCATGTGAATCGGGGGCCGTATGAACCTTGAGATGCCTTTGAAGACTGTGCTTATGCTTAAATCGTGAATTACAGACGACACAGAAAAAGGTTGCATCCTTTCCACATTCGAGCTTTGAAATTTTAATATTTTAATGAAATAGTATTCAATAGTAAATTTACTTAAATGAATAAAATTTTAAAATATTTACCTTTTTATGTCGCTGTAAGGTTATAAGGCGCCGGTAGGTACGGTTACAAGTATCACACGGATATACGGGATCTGAATCACCCAATAAGAAACCTAGAAAACAGGAAAAAGTTTTTTATTAGTTTAATTTAGACTTAAGCACTTTTTAGTTTCTACTGAATTAACATAAAATCACCAGTAAGTTTTTTATTAATAAATAATGACAACAGAAATGCATTCTTATTAGTGGTTTTAATTAACACTTTAAACGATGCTTTGACATAAACCATCTCTTATAAGATGATTTTAACAATTTTTTGAATTGCAATCATTCCAAAAACTGTAAATAAATAATTTGAAACAACTTTTGATGTACTCGCTAGTTATGCGAATGTTTTAGAATAAAAAATGTAAACGTGTTAATTTATTTCTAGTTAAATTTGTGTTTGGTTACAAACCTGCGGGTCGTCCTGTTCAAGAAACAAAACAGTCAGCCATTTCATATATATTTATATATCTCGACTATTAAATTATTTTGAACAGTTTGTAGATGAATATGAAGTATGAATGACATCAGCTACAAATTAAATCTGAATTAAATGAGTAAAATAAAACACCTGATTGTACTTATTTACCAAAATTTTATTGAAAAAAAATCACTATTATTACAAAAAATCATCTTAATGTAGCCATAGGTTCAAAAGTTTAAAAGTAGAACTACATAAATTTAAGTAACGATTTTAACCATACATTTAGTGTGTAGTAAATATCTTGTTGTATCTACTTTTTTAAGAAATATAAAATGAAGTTGTTTCGAAATAAATCAATTTAATTAGTAAAGGCACGGAACAAAAACGACAAGAATAGTATTTTCGATGTCGGTAACAACTTAATTATAATTTTTCTTTCTTTCTTTTTATGTATTTATTAAAAAGTATAATTGATGAATGTATAATAACAATATTATTTGTAAAGTCAAGATAGTATAGTAGCCTTAGGATAGTTCTTTACGTATCAATACTGATATAGAATGCTAAGACAACAAAATTTGACTTTTTATGTAAATAATTCTGAGTATGGTATGCTTAAACATATTTAATACTATGAATTTGTTGTTTTGGTGTATTTTTCAATTTAAGTAAGTCGTAGTTTCTTTGAACTCTTGAGTACGATATGACAAAAACACTTCGCATAAATGCACTTCGAAAAAAAATTTTGAATTTTTATGTCGAAAATTTAATTCACAATTTATACCATTATACACGTCGGTTTGGAGTAAGAAGATACTACCTCAGCAGGTTAGAGTTAAAAGGTACGATTTTGTTCAAATAGGCCCGTGGAATAGTACCTTTTTACCCTGACCCGCTGAGAAGATACCTTTTTACTCTAATCGGATGAGACAGTACCTTCTTACTCCAAACCGACGATATGTTTATAAAAAAGTACCAAAATTTAATGCATTCAATTTTAACATGAAATCCATCTGATTTTTTAAAATTATAAAATAGTTTTTTGAAAGAAATATTTAAACCGAACATCAGATTTTGAAATTAAACATATTTTTACAACGAGGCGTTTGAGTAACAATAAAAATATATAACATTTAAGTTCTAAATTTTTAGTCCAAAGACAAATAGTCAGTTTCTTAAAATTAAATATTTTATCTAAAATCTTTTAGAAATTTATAAAATGTCATAAAAACTTTTTTCCTTAAAAATACTTTTTGTTTAAAAAAAATATGATTTTATAATTTATTTAATAACTTAAATGCGCTTATAATAAATAATTAAGTACTTCAGCAAAATAGTCCAACAAAAATTTTTCACTATTTATTCTTATCATACCTTTGTAAAGTAACCATCTTGAAACAAAATATGTGTCCTGCAAGATCCGAACGTTTAAAAATTTTGACAAGTTAAAACCCTAAATATTTTAGTTTGAGTTGGCAAATGGTATTATAATTAGCTTTAGTTTTTCAAATACTGTTACAACCTATTTAACTATTTAATTTTTTTAAATATTAATTTTTAATATTCCCAAGTTAAATATTTTTACGTTAATTTTTTTATTTACCCGCTACGCGCGTTTTATTAACGAAGTATAAAAATAGCAACCTGAAAAATTTATTATTGTTAATATTTTTTTGAATTATTATTCATGGTATAATTAGATAAAAAGTGTATAAAAAATATTTTTATTGTGACTTGAGCAGATTGTTAGCTACTCGCCATCAATCCAACTTTTTTCAGTGAAATTTTAACTTATTTTTAGTTGGTCTGTTAACTTAATAAATGCGTTTTTATGCTATTCAGCAAGTCACCGAGATTAAAAAGTATGTATACATAGTTATCTAAAAATATCTATATTATTTGTCAGTTATCTACCGATTTCTTAGTTGTACATTAAATATTTATAGTCCCTTAACCATTTAAATCGTTGTACAACAAAAAATCAACATTTTTAGTTTTTAAATCAAGGAGGTTTTGAACTTGGTTCAAATATCTTCATCGAGTACTCAGTACAATAAATAAAACAAAATAAATTAAGACAACAATATACGGTTTATATTATATAAATCTATATGCATCAAATGCATTTACAATAGCGCCTATAAATATTATAAATATATTTATGTTCTTTAGTTGATCATTGTATGGAATGTATATAAAAATTTGGTCATAGACTGTGTCTTCATGCTTTTCTACCCTGTATAACTTCAAAGATTACGAGTAAACATTAATAAAAATAGCCGTAATACAGTAATAAATAAAAATTACATGGATAATAATTGTTCGCAGCCAAACCCCTTTTAACTATTAATATACTTATTAAATACTAATAGGTCGTACAATAACATAAGTTTAAACTGAAATGCAAAACTTTCTAGTAATTGGGGAAAAAATGAAGTAAATACTTTCTGACGCCATTAAGCGTTAAATAATTTACACATAGTTTCAAATTTTAGGCTAACAAAAAAAAGCTTTGGATAACATGTTTTTCGGCTTTGCCGACGATGACATTTGATATGGTCTAAAAAGAAGACGTATCCTTTGGGGAACGGATTTTTATGAAACTTTGGGGATTGTTTTCTCACACTAAATAATGAACTAAAACAATAATATTTGTGCCAGCGCTTTTTTATATCTACTTGCAATGATCTTTTAGATGTTTAGGTCAGAACGCATCAAACGCATTAGTATAGGCACACCCAAAACAAAACTTTTAGTTTGAAAATTCGAAGTTTACCACTGGATCAATTCAGAGTAAGTAAATTTTTCTACTTTCATTAGAATTCCTGCCCTTTTATGAATTGAAGTAAAATACGTAAACGTTATCGTAGTTGACATGCCATAAAATTTACTCAAAACATTGAATTACCTCGAAGACTGTTGTGCATAAGTACAGATATATACTAATATATAATATACTTAGTATTCATATGATTACAATTTGTGAGTATGCAATCATGATACAAAAAAAAGTTATAGTAAAGAGCAAACAAAAGTCTTTTCACATATTCCGTAATCAGCTGATCAAATTATGTATTTTTTCAGTCTTGCCAACTTAGACCGTTACGATCACCTCATCGCGGGAGTTGCATAAATTGCAAAAAAGGGAATAAAATAAAATAAAAAGATTTAAAAAAATATTGGTTTCATTAAAATATATACGAGTTGTACTATCTAAAAGTTATTTTATAATAATTTTTTAGTAAAGTTTAATTTTTTTAGCACGTTCCTCTTTATCGTGGAATTGCTCTAAACCAATAAATTAAAAAAAATTTTTAATCAACTCCGATGGATGATAAATATTTTCAATAGATCCAAAAAAATTTTACCATGCCCGGAAAAGTAATATCCTTGGTAAATTCTGAAGAAATGTTTTCAGGCAGTGTAACAGTGATGGTCGCAAAAATATAGCGATGGACAATAACTGTTAAACTTTTGAACGTATTCTTAATTTATGATTGTTACAGTTTCGGACATATCCTTGATTCATAAAATCGTTGTTTTTATCATAGGAAATTTCTTTATAAAGAACTTTGTTGAGTACATTAAGGACGTTCCGCCAAGGGCAGATGGTGGGGGAAGCCGCCTGTAGGTTAGGCACGGGAACAGCTGACACGCGCTTCGGCTGATTGACAAAATTATTTTATCTTCAACTCGTTAGTACTAGAGACTGAATAAACTAAGCTTTCTAATAATTTTACACAGTGTTATAAATCAAAAGTCCAGAATTTTTTTTTAAAAATTATGAAAAATCAGCAAACTTTTTACTGAGTTTTTAAAAGGAAAACAATGCTGAAATTGTCTAAAAACCCATAAGAAATTTTCCAAAAACATAGCAATTTGTTCCTTAAGGCTTAAGGAATAACATATCCAAATTTCAAGATGATTCACATCCTGGTTCTAAAACTACAGCGAAATGAAAACAGCATGCTTCTCCCATAAGAGCCTATGTTAAACCACCCGATTTGGTGCGATTTTAGCCCAACTTTGAATTAAAATATTTCAGAAACCGTGTTGTGAATCCTTCTGAAATTTGGACGCGTTAATTCTTACACCTAAACAAAGATTGCAATAATTTTCAAACGATTCTTATGGGTTTCATACCACGGCGGAACATCCTTAAGTTTATAACTTGAAAAATTATGTACCGAAAATTTTAAGATTATACTTTTTTTTTTATTTTACTTTTAACATTTTAAATTCACGAAATATCAAGTTGAGTATTTTTATATTTTTAAGTATTTATAATAAAATTTGAGCTAAAAAAAACTCAATTTTACTGTTTATGAACATTATTTCATAAATCAATTAACTCATTTCATCGCATGAAACGAAAAAAGCTACTTGGCTCAGAGTTGCGAGTAAAAAAACAAGTCCGGCCTGCCGCGATTGAAATAAACTGTAATTGTCTTTGGAGATAAAATGATGGTTCCAGGGCGTAGAAAATGATAAACTCACCCAACAAGTACGAATCTAGCGGCGTCTATAGTCTAGTTGGCGTATTTTAAGCCAAGTGTCCTTTTTAATTTCATGCAACTATTTATACCATGAAAAACGAGTTCCCTTACAACCTTCAAAAAATGCGATTAAATACATTAAACTTAAACTTTAAAAAATTACCGAAAATATATTAAATATAAAAACCTATTTAAACTGATAAATTATTATTTCCCTAGTTATTTTATTACTGTTAATAACTTGTACTTCTGTTCTAATCGACACATGTTTTTAAAAAAAGTAGGACCATTGTAATATTTTATCGTTAATATCAATCTAGGCGGGTACTGTCGTCAAAAGACTCAATCTTGTTATGATGTCGTTTATAATGTACGGTCAAGTTACCTCTCTGTCTAGCTTTGTAGGGACACTCGGGACATTGAAATAAAGGAGGCTTGCCACCGCACTCGACTTCCTCGTGTCTTCTCATAGTGCTTTTCCACCTGTACCCCTTGCCACAAAATCTACACCGAAATTTTCGCTGCTGTTCGTGTGACACCCCGCCTAAGTAGATGGAGCCCATGTCGTTCCGAGGCTGCGGTAGCACTTCGAAAGAGTCCGGAAAAACGACATCTCTCGATGATCTCTCTGCTTTATTGTTGTTACCACCAATTACGCCAACGCTGCTGTTGTTACTTCCCGCTTCAAGACTCTGGCGATCGCAAGACGATGAAGTGTTGGACGTGCGTTGCTCGCTTGTGCTTCGAGTCAAAGGTCGGCCCCGTTGTACGTTACGTTTGAAGTCAGACCGTAGCAGCGATAAAAGTGCTCCTAAGCCTGAAACAAATTTTCCCGAAAAAAAATTGCAAACATCAGGTTAGGATCTTTTCTTATATACGTTTATCTCTTTCGCGCTCTCTCTCATTTCATTTAAAGATTTAATTACTTCAAAATTAAATATTTATATTATGTACTCAAGGTTTTTTTCTATCTAGGATAGCACCTTTAGTACGTAAGTTAATTTATTTTCGTGGTGACACGTCTTCTCCAAGACTAAAAAAGAACCGGACATCTTTTAAGGTAGTTCTATCGTGACAGTAGTTCTCAATCTAACCTCCAAATATTTCAAGTAATTTATTACTATTTAATAATAAAGTCAAGATCTTTACATTCAAACGGTATAGAAACCTATGTATTATTTATTTATTTTGATTATTATTAATTATTTGGATGAACTATCTAGTACCAGAATATCTGAAATAGAAAAATTGAAGAATTAGAACTCGGCTCACTTTTTTTTTACTTCTTTTTTTAAGTAACTTCCATTTCTCTCAAAAGTTAGAACCGCTTGCCCTACTTTTTAAACGATATTATCTCGTAATTCAATATAGCAGACCTTTATAAATATTATTCACTTTACAGTCTTCAAAATCTAACCTTTAATTATTAAATTTAAAAAGTGCTACTTTTTAAAATCGGTATCTCAAAAATTAACACCGATTCCCTACGATTTTTTTCTCAGAATTTGATTCACTAATTTATAAGGAATATAGATCTGTCTTGATTAAAAAAATTTGGGACTTTTAGTTATTTGATAGAACTACCTTAAGCTTAGCCATGAAGAAACTGTAAACCAAAAAAGCAATCATCACGAACTTACTTTCAAGAAAAAGTAGAAGTCTCACTTTTTTACTTTAATACCTTGGTGAGAAAGATGCTTTACAATCATTCGAGAGAGCTAGATTAATCATAATTAAATTTTATATTTATTTACAGAATATTTTTTCCCTATACCAATTTAAATATCTTGATCGTAATTCGTCAAATTTGACTAGGTGCAGAAGGAAGGTGCAGAAAAGTAATCCATCATTCAAAATCAATTATTAATATTGAACCCATAACCAAATAAACATAAATACCAGTAGCCTTGTATAATAGTACCCATGACCAAATGACCATAAAAGGCTAATAGACGGAAGTCATTGAAAGGTAGAGAAGATGAAATTTTTATTTTACTTCTAACAATCTTATAAGATGAACCATGAGCAATTAAAATAAATTTTTATTAATATTTTCAACAACAACTGATAGTAAAATCTTAAAATTTACATTCGCGTATAAGTGTTACTGTAGCTCTACCTCAGAATTACGGCAGATTTCTTCCCTGGGCTGAATCGGCTGATCAATTCTTAGAGATTTTTTATTTGCTGTAAATCCAGAATATGTAAAAATCATTCAATATGAAATTAACTTAAAAATTTGGAATCCTTTTAACAGATCATTCGTAAGCTCAGATTTAAAAACTTATTCAGAGAATACACTATATTTATAAATATTTTTTTAAATAACTATTAAGATTATTTTGTAAAATTGTATTTTTACAAAAAAAGAGATAAACCAATAACTTTATATATGACTAGAAATCAATATTATAAGAATACTAGTACCACTCAGCGCGTTGCAAGCGCGCATAGGAAAAAAACAATGATTGTAACCTCAAAAGGCACTTTTCGAATATTTTAAAAACTTGTCCACCAATCAGCTCACGAATAAAATCTTACATTGAAAATCTCACCAAAATGGCGATAGCTCTCTTTTATAAAGGGATTCCTTCTAATACAAAGCATGTAAAACTCATTATATATATAATATGTATTTAAGTACATTGTACATCATTACAAAATGGTAAAAAGAAAAATTTATCAATTAATACTAGACAAATAATTACAATTTTTAATTATTTTGAAAATCACGCATGCTTTAAAAGGATGCATTATTAAAGTAATTAAAAAAATATTTTCAGTTGTAAGTACAAAACTTTATTTATAACTAAAATGAATGGTATATTATTTATCTAGGCCATTAAAATAAGAATTTTTTCAGATCACATATGATTATTGGGAGAAGAGTCACCGAAATTGACAAATTTGTGATCTAGGATTTTTATTTCAGTGGGTAAGATGTGTATACTTTATTGACATACGATTAGGCAAAGATGCGCTTAAAATACTATATATGAATTACTTACCATAAGATTTTTAAATCTACATAAAAACTGATAGTAATAAGTTATGAATAGATCAACAATGATGAATCAATATACTAAACATCTCATATAACAAATTTAAACGTAAAATCAAAATTTTACAAAGATACATATTTTAATGAAAATAAGAGTAAAAATATCACAATGATTACTATTAAGGGTGATAAGACGCTGAATATTATTTAACAAAAATTCTTTTATAATTATAAGTTTAATGTTGTTCAAACTGTAGTTCAATTTGTTTCTATTTTTTCAAAGAAATTAAAAAAAAAAAAAAAATGAATAATTATAATAATAATTAAGTATCGAAAACTACTAGTTACATTTCAAAAATATATCACCGAAAAATTGCAGCTCTCATCAAACAATACATACATTACTGTAAAACGTTGGTTTTGTGTTTACCAACAACATGGACTCTCAAATTATCCTTTCTTTTTGCTTTGTATGGACAAATTGGACAACCAAATTTCGGACTACAATTAAGGTACGGACACTCGAGACGTAAATGTCGTAGAAGTGAAGACCGGACATTGTAAGTTTTGTAACACATTTCACAAGTAAAAGCTCCCATCATAACGTTGTTGTCGAAACGAATTCCTAAAAGATAAAAAAATACAGTCATTAGTGAGATTAACTTAAAATAAGTATCTATGATAAAGATAAAGAGGAAATGTTGACATTTAATTGTACATCTATTAAATATTATAAAACGATGAATATATGAAAAAAGTTTCACGAAAAATATTTTAAAGTAGATATAACTACCAAAAATTCAATGTCTTGTAAATTTATTACATTTTTCAACAAAATCTTGCAATAATCTTATAAATTTTTTTCTACATAATTTATTTTACAGTATGGTATCAAAATTATAATACGCTGTAGTAGTCTAATGAGGGGCTATTCTAACAATCATTTTCCTTCAACGCAAACATGATTCAGAAAAAAAAAAGTTATCAGGTTTTTGCTTAAAATGATTAAAAATGGTGAATTTTTAAGTTTGTAAATATCAACATATATTATTTCAATATATTATTATAAAAAACATTGTTAAAAACTACGCGTTTAAGTTTTGTAACTACACTTTTGAAACTATTGGTCACTTTAGAATAACTTCAGGTTACAATTATTTTTAAAAGCGCAGAGATGATTCGTTAACAATAATTTGTTATTTATATAATTAAAACTGTAAAATTTACGGTTTCAAAATATATATTTGAATTTAAATAAATATCTCAAACTAATAAACTTAAGATTACAGCAACACTAATACTAAATTTTTTTACTAATACTATAAAAAACATTTACATCTTAGTTTTTTGTTTTTTTTTTTAACTTTTTTAATTATTTAAAATAATATGTATTAACTGCAAACAGACATTTTAATTAAATAAATTATTCAAATAAAAAAGGAATGCTAATTTAACTTTTTTTTATTTTTCAAAGTTTGTGATTATCTAACGGATAACTGTAATATTTCTTTGCAAAATCATTGTATGTTCTCAATTTAAAAAATATGAAATCGTAAAATTTAAAAATAAAAAATCCGTTTAAAAAGTATAAGTTATTATTAATCTTAAAATCGGTGACTTAAAAATTTAATAAAACTTAAGGTCAGTTATGCGTTACAACAATTTACACGGAGAAAAAAATTATAAGTTCTACAGTCAAAAGTAAGTAGCGCTTCTAACCTCAACGTTTATTATAAGTCCAAACAAAAATTGATATGGAAATATTTTTCTATTGATGTTCTATAGGACTTTTTCTATTGATGTATGAAAATTGAGTTATGTAAAGAAATAATTTTTTGAGGCCTTCAATTTCATGGAGGTCTCTCTGTTTTGAGTGTATAATATTGGAGACGACATGACAGGGTGGGTCAACCAGGTTATTAGATATACCTTGAGGACAAAAGTAAAATTTGTTAAATTTAATTTACATTAGTATCCTTGAATCTTGAAACTAGAATACTCATAATGTCTGTACCCAGAGATCTTTTCCAAGGCTGTGAGTCGTGCATATGCTTTTAAGACATCGATGACCATATCGCCGATGACGGGAGTGTCTGGCGTATCGAAAATTATTTTGGGAGAAATGATTTCTCCATGGGAAGTCTAGTGCAATAGAAAATTTGACTTTTTCTGTGAAGATGATCCGAGCATAGCCGTCATCGTTGACCTGGTGATCGACTCCTATGTAGAATATTTAAAAAGACCTCCTTCGGAGAAATTTTACTTAATTCCTCGAAGATAATGATACTTGATACTCCGGGTATATCGGTTTTTAGTAATCTAGTGTCATGTCGTAATTTTGTGAGTACATACATAAAGACCTATATGGAAAAATAAGATGTAAGTTTCAAAAAACCCAACTCCAAATTAAAGATTTTACAAGAAGAATTGTAATAACAATCCAAAATTGTAGAATCTACAATTTTTTTCCTGTTTATTTGTAAAAATCACAATTTTTTTTACCGTGAAATGAAGTTACAGGCAACTATTCCAAGTTTCGACGTTTCAGCGCTTGATATGTTGCTAACTTTAATAAATTAAACAAAGTAATTAAGATAAAAAAATCATCATTAAATTTCGACATCAATTGAATCTATTTATAAATCTATATGTATCTTATAAGGTCATGGAAGTTATAAAGCAATATTTTAATTTCAGGTCGTTGAAAACTTAGTTTTCCAGATGTTTTATATAAATTTATAAATTTGTTAGATTAAGATTTTCTATTCTATTAACGTAATGTTCATTCAACAGCTTTTGAAGCAATTCGAAAAAAAAAACAATTACAAATTAAAATATTTTCATTAATTATTTTGTACAACGCCTTTAAAATATTTATCTAGTAATAATTTTCTGGCGCAAAAATTTTGACCGTAAACTATCCATTGCAACTGCTCGAAAAAACAAAATTCATGCAATTATTATTTAAAAATTTTCAATGCAAATATAATATCCATTTTTCTAAATTCTTAATAGTATATTATAGTACGGGTGCAGCACGTCACCGCTCCGCTTCGCTAAAACCACCCCGGTGACGATGATGCACTCGTACTATAATATACTATTAAATTATCAAAACTAGTTAAAAAATAAATTAGTGGATTATCAATGGTCATCAAATATGTACATTCAAGATAATATTTTAAACTCCAAGCAATATTTTATGACGTATTTTTTGCGCTATTTCTTCGTCATTGGAATTTAACAATATTGGCCAGCACACTGGTGAATCTCTGACGTGTCGAATCAACGATTTTCTCCATTTGTATGACTTAGAACACGCTACGCAGACGCTCCGCTCTATGCCGGCATAACCTGAAAGAAAACAATCTAAATTAGTTCTAAGTCTTTTAAATAATTTTAACTTATTTACTAAAAAGAGTTAGTCTACATAAAATATCAGATGTACTTATTAATAAAAAAATGTGCTCTAAAAGATATAAATAAAATTTTCTTTGATAACATGTAAAGACGAATAATTATTTTAAAATTTTTCATGCCATTAACATATGTAAAACTTAATTTAGAAAATTTTAATAACCACGCATAATTTTATTTTGGAACATCTTTAATTTATTCATTATTTATTGTATTTACAAATTAGAAAAAAAAATAATAATAATAATAAATCTTGTAACAGAACTTGTTTTTGTTCAACCAAACAATAGCTTTAAATAAAAAAAAAAAAATGTAAGACAATAAATAATAAATTAAATAAACAAAAAATTCTTTTTTGAATCTACCAAGTAAAACTTTAATGTAGGCTCTTAAAATAAAAAATATTTTGAAATTATAACTTAAAAAAATCTTTCTTAAGTACTAAGCGTTACCCAAATTAAAAATAATAATAATAATAATGCTTTCAATTTTTATAAATAATTTAATTAAGTTTAATTATACTACAAAGTCAAAGTCCAAGGTGAGAGTTTTGAGCAAGTGTATTTTAATAAACTGCAATTCAACTTTGTCGTTAGAGTACATAATTTTTTCCATACTTCTATCAGGACCAGGCTGGTTTTGTCCTGTCGAGAGAAAAAAAAAAAAAAAAAAAAAAATCATAATCATCATCATGAAAGAAATGGAATAAAATGAAAACATGGCATTAAAAATGTCAAAGATAGAATCCAATGAAAAATAATGTTGAGTTTAGAAAAGTTAAATTTTTTATCGATGATTCGTAAAAATTATTGGGAATGTATTTAAATTAAATAATGTCTTGAAGAAAAAATGCTACAATTTAATGAGCATGCAATATTAGAATTACTCTAGTAGGTCGTCGTATTGAGTCAAATGTAACACAAAATATTTTTTCTGTGCTCCAGTCGGGAAGGGCTACTTCCGATGACACTACCACAATTGAAGATAGCACATCCCAGCCAGGTCGTAGCTACAGAAAAAAAAAGAGACACACTTCGGTCGCTGAATAGGAAGGCCTCAGATCACATGTTTGCTTCCCTCGAAGACATTCCTAATTCAGCAACCTAGGTATGAAATTTATTACTTTTTCACTGTAACGTAAATAAATTTTTAGTTGATTTCTTTAATTATTATTTATTTATTTATTTATTTATAATTATGGTGATATTTTTTACAACGGTTCACTTACGACTCAAGAATTGAAAACAATGATAATTATTTGGAAAAGTATTTTTTTTAAACAGGAACATCTGAAAAGTTCTTTATTTATAAAATAAAAAGAGTATTAATCATAAAATAAAATTCGAAATGTAGAATTGAAAATTTTAAAAACCGAAGAAAAAAAGAGTAGAAACTTACAGGTATAAAAATCTCCTGAATCTTTATTTAAAAAAATTACACTCAATATATAAATACATAGCACTCTTAAAAAAAATTTTAATTAATTGTAAAACCATATTTCTCAAAGTTCTTAAATAAAGTAAAGCTTAAAAGTATTCATTGTTATTCTAATTCGCTATGATAGGGGTTATTCTAAAACGTACTTTAATATTCCAAGCATGACTTTGGAAGCTGAAAAAACAGCTAACATATATAGGAGTCATTCTATAAGAATACGTTTAGACCGATCAGATCAATTCTCTAATTCATTTTACACAATTTTTTTGTGTTTAACGGTTAATTTTATATATATAAACCACTTTTACATATTTTTTCATTACTTTTTCATGACTTTTAACAAAACGACGGTTCAGTGGAATAAGGTTTTAAAAAGCATGCGCAATAACGTACACTATTGAATTAGTAGCGCAATACGATTATTAAAATGCTGGTGCAATAAAACCGTTATTGAGCTATTAATTTAACGTTGCTTAACCCATTACCGCCCATGGAAAAATCAAAAGTGATATAAAAAAACTGACTGTTGGAAAACCTGTCTCATGAAAAAATAGTAGATACGTATTTTTTCTTTTTTCAATTTTCATTGTTTAAACATTATTTATTTAAACAAATTCGGAAAAAATTTAAAATTTTTATAAACTAATAACGGCATTCGATTCTTTGACCAAAAATAAGGCGAAAGTCATCTAAGTAATTTTTTGATCAGACGCTTAGATCTTTTGCTACGAGCGCTCAAACATGTAAAAATATGGTTTTATAGTGGTGAGCTCTGACTCGTAAAAGTGTATCTTCGGTGCGGCGCCTCGGAGCTCACCACTATAAAACCATATTTTTACATGTTTGAGCGCTCGTAGCAAAAGATCTAAGCGTCTGATCAAAAAATTACTTAGATGACTTTCGCCTTATTTTTGGTCAAAGAATCGAATGCCGTTATTAGTTTATAAAAATTTAAATTTTTTTACGAATTTGTTTAAATAAATAATGTTTAAACAATGAAAATTGAAAAAAGAAAAAACACGTATCTACTATTTTTTCATGAGACAGGTTTTCCAACAGTTAGTTTTTTTATATCACTTTTGATTTTTCCATGGGCGGTAATGGGTTAATGTAAAATTTTATGACACATCTTCGAATCACTGTTATCAAATTTGTAACGGTTCTTAGTCACTTTTGGACCAATTTATTAATTTTTTAAAAACTTTTAGGCATAAATTAATCAACTTCATACTTGATTGATTTCTATCTCTTTAGTTATCTCTCAGCCTATATAATTTTAGATAAAGTAACGTTAAATTGATAGCTCAATAAAGTATCTTATTTCACCAGCGTATCAATATTGTATTGATCTTTCATTATACTTTTTTAATTACACATTTATTTCTCACTTTATATTTATTCTAAAGAATAAATCTTTTTATTCAGGTTTTATAACTATCAGACTGGTATTAGTGGTACTCTTAGAATAGCCCCTGCTTTGTAAATTAGAAACTATATAATTATGGCATAAAAAGTTGAATAAAAGTTGAACATAAATGTAATCAAAAAAACTTTTTTATACGAGGAAATATACTTGAAATTTTTAGATTTTAAATCGTCAACTGACAGCAGGATAAAATCAAAATTTTTGTATGATAACAATTAATTTTAATTTACAAGACTACACATTTTTATAAATACAGTAATTTTTTCTTGCGTTGTATGTGAATAGATCTGTTTAATCAAATAAATAATTAATCTAGAAAACTTTCTATTTTTTTAATATATATTCTAGTGATTCCGTTTTAGTTTTGATTTCATGAATAACTTAGTTTTTAGATTATTTCAAAAACTATTAATTTTTCTTTCAAATAGAATCTTTTTTTTTTTTACAAATTTTACAATTCAACGTTTTGTACAATACTGTTTATTGTAGAACCTATAATATTCTAATGGTCTCAATTTTTATATAATTTATAAAAAAAACTTTTTCGAAATGCTAATCTCAAAACCGTATCTTTGATCCTTAGTTTCGGTTCTTATGCGGAAAAATATGCTTAGAAACCAGTGCACAACGTCACGAAGGCTGTATAAAGAACCTCAGTATCGCACTGGTTTAGAAAAATAGTAATAGCATTTTATAAAAAATCATAATTTAAAAAAAAATGTTATCTGTTTGTAACGAAAAAATAAATTATTTAAAATATTAATTTATAAAAAACAAATTCAAATATTTCGCTTGAAATTTCAATCACGAATTTAGAAAAAAATAAAATTTAATTTTTTTTAATAAAGCTAAATTTTTGGTATAGGAAAAAATATAAATTTTTTTTTATTGCTGAAAATTACACATTATTTTAGCAACTATTTTAGTTTACCATTTCAAAAAATATTAAAATGACCTATTAAAGCTTTTTTAGGTTGTTATTGAGTAGGGTAACATCAATAGAACCGTAATTTTAGTGGGCTATTCTGAGGTTGTTCATAAATTTCCCGCATTCTAACCTAAAAATCGGAACTTTGTTCCTTATTTTTGGTTATCAAGCGTGAAAATACATTATTTCTCAGATGCACCACGTCACCAGAAGTCATTAAAATATCAATGAATGTCTAAAACAGTGACTGTAAGCACCTAAAAATTTTATTTTAGAAGAGTGCAACGTCACTTGGCTACACTAGTCTTTAAATCATATTTAGGATTGATCACTAAGTTTACATACTAATGTAAAAAAAAAATTGTTTAGCTAAAAAATATTAATTTAAAATTTTTAACATTTCTCAATGTAAATTATTTTTCGAAATCTTGATCTTGAAAAGTAAACAATTATACGTTTTCTACAATTGAAAAAAAATTATGAATTTTTTTTTTTAATCTATAAAGATAAATCCTAATTGTACATAAATCGGGAAACCATTGTACTACTACAATCTCTTAAATCAAAGTTACAGAAAAATTTGAGCTTTTAGTAAAATTAAACTTTTAAAAAACTTTGCTGCTTTTACTAGAAATAATCAGTACCTTCAAAAATGTCAAAAACATAGCTTATCCTAAACGACAAGTTTTTTCCAACCAAGAAAAAAAAATAATCAAAAATTTCAGGAATCATTATTTTATGTTTGAGTTAAAATTGTTATGAAAAAACTAATTTGTTAGTTTTAAAAACATCAGATAGTATGATATTTGAATAAAATACACAATACTAGTCAAAAGTGGAGGGATGTGTATAATCTTAATTGATTTAGGAACAGCAAACCTCATTATTTTTGAAACTTAAATTAACATAATCCTATTGATTTATCTTGTCGCTAGTAAACGTACAAATAAATATCTTCAAAACTCTTAAATACAGAGGTCAAATGATGAAAACCTTTAACTACAGTGTAAACACGGAGTAGATAGACACACACACAGACACAGCATAACTTATAGCAAAAAAGATTAAAATAAAAAACTAATGAGCTAAATAAAATTGGTTTAAAGTTTAGCCTATAGTCTAGAAGTTTTTAAATCAGAGTCACAAAACCGTGTTTGCTTATCACATTTGAGCGATCGTTGATAAATATACATTCAGTTTTGACTAGACCTTATTCAAACCAATGACTTGAAAAAAAAAAAGAAAGAAAGAAAAAATTACTCCTTGTTAAAAAGTGTAAAACTATGTATTAGTAGTCGTTGTCGAGGTGGTTGAAACCTTGAAGTGCTGCTCGGCCTGATGCGCATGTAAAATGAATGCCTTGAATGCGGCAAACGAACAAAAATTGCACTTGAATTGAGGGGGCTCACACTTGTGCTGTGGGAAAATATAAATTAACAGTTTTTTCTACAACTCCAACGAATGTGAGATTTTATACCTTTAGGTAGTTGCTCCACATCTTGTAAAATTTACTGCACTTGGTGCACGTGTAACCCAGCATCTGCTCGCCAACATAGGTTTTACGGTAGTCTAAAACCAAAGTAATTTACAATCGTCAATTAGTATCTTTTCTTTCAGACTTTGTGTTTCTCAAAACCTGAGGACGAGAGGGAAAAAGGAATTGTAGGAGCAAAGTTTTTAAAATAAATTCTAAGAGCACTCAGCGGGTCATGAAAAGTCAAGCTTTGCGAGGTCTACGGGAACTCTACTACTGCTTATAACTATTATTTTTCTTTTCTCTCACTTTTTTCTTCTTTTTTTTCTTCTTCCTTTTCCGGAACTATTCAGCTAAAATAACTCAGAAACTTTTGGGTTTTGTTATTTCAACTTTCTTTTAATTACTCAATAAAATTTTTTCTCAACTGTACTCAAAAGTTAGAAATTAAATAGAGCAATTTACCATAATATCAGAAGATAAATATAACTCAATTATAAATAACTTTTGATGATTTAAATACAATAATATTTAAAAGCTCGCGCATCTTTTATTATATTCAGGTACATGTATGTACATAAGTTATTTGGTCTTTTTACGATCTTTGATGTTCTTTGTGATACTTCTTTTTATGATTTTTCATGCACCAATTGTAAGAGGTGCGGTATAAACAATATTCACAGGTGTACTTCGGATCAGAATTGACGCACTCATGTTTCTGATGCCTGCGAAGTGAGTTGTATACTAGGTACGTCTTTCCGCAGTCGGGGCAAGCGTACTTATTACATTGCAAAAAATCAACTGAAACAAGAAACAAAATTATTTTCATTAGTTACGATGCTTTCATTCATTTCACTTTACATAACTTTTATTTACAATACTTTTCTGGTACCCTCATCGAGGGGCTGTGCACTCCAGAGTTACTAAAAAATTAGTCGAAAGAAATACTTATAATCATTTGAAAATTTTGCAAAACACTTTTTTTTTAATAATTTGTACTCAAAGATAATTTTCAAAGTATAGATCGACCGTAAATTAAAAAAAAAAAAAAAAAAAACTGAAAATAATCACCGAAAAAATCAAAAAATTGCTGATTTTGACTCTGGAGTGTACAGCTCCTCGACCCTTATTTGAACCAAAATTTAAATCGGTACTAACAAAATAGTTTTAAACAGAAATTATACTGTGTGATTTCATAATTGATCAAGGTTTTTGGTAAACAGACATAAATCTCAAAGTTTTGATAAAAAAATTTTATTATAAATCACCAACGATTGAAATTCGTTACCGTGCTATTATTCAATCGGTGAAAGTTATACAAACTTCAAAAAATTATTATTAAAATCTCGTATGTACGCAGAGCTGCATTTTTATTTAATTATCTATTTCAATAAAATAACGTACTTAGTTCATAACGTGTACAAAATAATAGGTTTAAATCAGGCATTTTTTACAGTTACTATATTAGCTTACTTTAAACAGCTTTTTAAAGCTTCTTAAAATAAATTATTTTTTATTATTTTGACATCTCCACCAAGGATCAAAGAACGTGTGAAGCATGCCCCGAGGTTTCTCGGGTATTCCGTTGTTAAATTGTCGCTTTTGCATAGTTGTTTTTTCATCATAACGGGAATACATTAAGGTATTTTATACTTAAACAAGTTGTTGTTTCATTTTTCAAATATTTTTATAATCCATTAAGGCAAAAAAAATTTGGAAAAAGACTCATGAATGAAATGGAATAGAAGATAAAAATATTTATCCCAAATAAAAAGAAAAAAAAATCATGATAAAACTTTTTTGCTTATAGTAAGTATATACATTAATACCGTTTTTTATTGAATTTATTGTTTAGAAATATTTAACAGGCTAAGCTCTCTATATAAATAATACTTAAAACTACACTTTCTTGAACCAAGAGTTGAACCAGCGAATCTCTTGAAACCATAAAAATTCATAAAAAAACTTTTTTCACCTCACATTTTTTTTACGGAATTGAAATCAACCAAAAATAAAGAATAGTAAAGTTAAAAGCTATTTGTATTACTTAATCTCTTCAATAATTTGAAACAACTATTGGTTTTATACAACATTCTGCAAAGGAAGTGCTGATATCTAATTTTTTGATATAAATTACGTAACTTCGATATAATAATACGTTACTGAGAAATATAAAATTAAAAGATACTATTTTCATATTCTATTATAAAAATTACCTTGAACAAAAAAAAGTAAGGTATTATTGTAAAAAATACTTGATGAAACAAGACTTATTAAAAAAATAGTCGCTTGAGTTAGAAAACTAAATTAAGATTAACTAATTTTTTAAATAAACTAGAAGCTTACCAGGCACGATTTTGCAAGCCGCAAAATTTTACAATCTTTGTAATGTTTTATTGTTGATCTACAAATAAGTTCGGTATGAACCTTTTTGGGCCCTTAACGTTAGATTAAAACATTTCTTGGCTTGCGGTAAGAAGTACGAGTAGTTTGGAAGATAGCCCGCGAAAAGAAAGTAAAAAAGAAAGTTTATTCTCTAAAGATTTTGCATATTAACGAAATGTATAGTTGATTGGATCAAAAATAAAATCTTAAAAGCAAAAATTGAAATTACTTATCAGATTTTAGAAGTGGAATAAGAATAATCTCTGGGCTTACATGAAATGAACTGGCACTTTTACCGCAAATGGGCTATCTGATAACCACCGTGAACTTGCCATTTTATACTGTAATTTTAATTAAACACTAATATTAATAAAAGTCTTTAAAACAATGACATAAAAATTTTTCTAATGTTTCAGTTATTGTAAAAATATTCTGTTAAAAAAAAGAAAAGACGATAGTAAATAAATAATAAACGAGCCTTATTTGACTTAAATAGAATAATTTTTTATATGCAATGAATTTTTCTACAATGATGGATAGGAACGTCTCCAATCAGAGCATATCTTTAAAAAAACCTAGAAACAATGTTCTTATTTTAGGGGAGAACAGTAGACAAAACTTGATAAAAAGTTCCGTTTTTATTGCACAATCCCTGCGAGAAATAAGTCACTAATTAGAGCTGTCTATCAAACTAGCGCAGTCTTTATCATGAAAAGTTTTTATGTGTCTCCTGACACAACTAGTGTATTTACTCTTAAAATTGCACAAACTGCATCGAAACTTAACGCTTCTATCTGTTTCGTGAACATTACGCACGTGTCGTTCGACGTTAGCTTTATACATGCTTTTGTAAGTACACAGGTTGCATTGAAAAACGGCCGCACGAGGATTCATCTTGCACGTAAATTGCACATGACGCTTAAGTAAGGCTCGCAATTGAAAAGTCGCCCTGCAATGTGGACACATGTGTGGCTGAGTCCGAGTACATTGAAATTTTTTTTCTGCAGTAATCACACCCAGGTAATCTGGAATAAAACCTAAAACAAAAAAATTAAAAAAATAATCAGTTTAAACTTTTAATTATTAGGTGTTGTTAATTTTAAATCCTCTTTTTTAACTGGAAAAAATTAACTAATTTTTTTTAAATGGAATTTTTACAATGTTCCACTTTAAGTACTCTTTTTGGTACTCCGAAAAAGCTTTTTTTCTATTACTGTACCTTTAATTGTACATAAATAATTCACTTATTTATATATATTTATTCTACATTAACTAAGGTTTTTTTAATTAATAAGCGAGCTGTCGATGACAATTTTTTTTTTAATTGACCAATTTTGCCGAAAGTGACGTAGCTTGTATTTCCAGTTGTCACTCGACTTCAAACAATGTATTAAAATTTTAGAGACTGTATTTTCATGAAATCTAACATTGAGCTATGGTTAGGAAAATTGATTTTTTTTCATTTTTTTTTTTTTAAGAAAATATTTTTAAAATGATCATATCATCTGCTTTGAAAAAAAAATCATAAAAACATTTGAAAAAATTAAAAGTTAAAAAAATAGTCAGTAGAGAAATATATGCTTATAACCTCTAAATAATTATATTGTTATTTAATGTATAAAAAAAAAAAAAAAGCAAAGCAAAAAAAAAGTGATATTCGATTCAGTAACATTAAAAATTTCTGTAAATAATCTATTTTTACCTTTGTTACTTAAATCATCAACTAATAAAAAACAATTTTTCAATGTAAGTAAAAAAGAACTTGTAAACATTTAAAAGAAATTGTCATTTTTGAATTTATAAATTTTACATTTATTTCTATGTTTATTCAGTTTTTCAGCGCGTTGCAAGCGCGCATAGGAAAAAAAAACAAAACAATGATTGTAACCTCAAAAGTCACTTTTCGAATATTTTAAAAACTTTTCCACCAATCAGCTCACGAATAAAATCTTACATTGAAAATCTCACCAAAATAGCGATAGCTCTCTTTCATAAAGGGAAACAATTAGGAGTAGAGAAAAAGAAGTAACTGATAAGAAAAAATAAATTTAATTGTTTTAAAATACATGAGTTTTTTACAAGAGGAAAAATTTATTAATACGAATAAACTTTATTTATTTACATCTATTAGTAGCATGTGCAATGACTTGAATGATAAAACTGTATTACTACAATTATAACTAACTAGATTAAAAATTATGTTATTGTAATAATGTAAAACTTTGGTGAATACTAGTTTTTTATTTTCCTGGTTTACATCTTCTCCGGGTTCTTTGATAACCCTGGAGAAGATGTATCACCAGGAATATAAATTTTTTCAAGCTCTGCAGGCGCTATCCGTGGTTTAAAAAAGCCTGAAGGACTTGAAATGGAATTACTTTCTTAAAAATGCAAGTGTTTAATAAACTGTACCTGCTTTACAAAAGTTGTGCCTTAGAGCACCATTAAATTATAAATAGTGGATTATAAAATTATAACTATTATAAAAATACTATTATTTATATATATCTATAGTTACAATACTTTTTAAAATATTTAAAACATTATCTTAAACGTATTGTTCGCAAAAAAATGACTTAGAAACGCAGTTTCGTAGAAATGCTTGTAAATGCACGACTACAATTTTTTCTATCACATTTTATTTTACTTACAGTTTTTTACAGTCAACTTTACACCAGTCTAACAAACTTTATATTTATCTGTTTGAATTTTTTTTTTATAAAAACTGTTAGAAAAATCGCAACGTAAAAAAAAAAAAAAAAGTATAGGATTTGATCGATGAACAGTAGTCGCTACTAATAAAATTAGTAGTATATTTCAACTTTATGCTCTCTCATTATGTGATATTTCAGAAGTGTATTGATGCGTGCCCGATGACTGCAGTAGGGGCACGGAAACTGAGGCTCCATTTTGCAAAAAAAATTCCTGAAAAGTAAAACTGGATAATGATAAAATTTGAGAATGTTAAATTTGATTATAAAAGAAATTACATGTGCTTTTTTAGACTTCGCCAGTCACTGTAGTTTTTGTTGCACTTGAGACAGCACAGATCAGTCTTGCATTTGCGCCAGATGTCGGGTGTTAAAGTAGTGCAAAATAGTGGCTCTGAAAAAGAAACAAAAATACAATCAATTTTAAATAAAAAAAATCGAATGCTTAAAAAATTATCAATGACAATGAAGCATGATTGATTCTTTTAGGGATGAATTCTTGTCTGAAGAGTCAATTTATATATTTTTTTTGACATTTTTATCATGAAAAAACATGTAAAATTTTTTTCAATTTTTGAGTTTTCATGTGAAGCAGTCATGCTTTAAATAATAATAAGTTCAATGCATTCACAAAAAAATCATTCATATTCTGAAATTTAAAATTTATTTATTACTAAAATGGATAGATAAACACTGCACTCAACATTTTTTTCAAAACTAATGAGGTAATATCTTACTTACATATGGCTCATTTAACTCATGATGACGTAGATTTGAAAGCTGTATAATCACTCAATATGTACTTAAAATTTTAAAACTTTTTTTTTTCAATTCTTAAATTTCTTGAATGGTGTAAGGGTTAAAAAAAAAAAAGGTTTTCTTTATATTGACAAATTTATTTTACCATTTATTAACAAATAATTACATTAAAAATTAGAAAAAAACAAATCTAAATAATTAGTTGTGTCTAGCTATCATTGCCGTAGATCGTGTACAGTACGTAGAGTACAGTACACAGGAAGCTTCTTGCTGCACGATAGAAAGATATACATAAATTTTTTTCTTTTTTAATGTGTACACCGTACATCGTGCCACAAACGGCACACTGCGATGGTACCTAGACACAATTATATAAAAAAATATAAACTAAATAATAGCGACAAGGAATAACGCAACAAGCTTTTTTTAATTTTAGTTTAAAAGATAGTTAAGTTTACTTATTATATGCGATTTAAATATAAATAAGTATTTACACTCACTGCAAGTCATCTTTTTCATAAATTTTAAAAGTTTTGAATGTTACACTTAATTCAAACTAGTATATACATTATTTATCTTATTTAATATTTTTTTAATAGTCTCAACTCGCATTTCTTCTATTAGAGTATCTCACTAATTTATAGAAATGAGTTTCTTTTTTCTTTTGTTTATTTATTGGTATCTTTCTAATTTTTTTTTCTAGAAACGATTGATGGGTTTATATCTCGTGCAAGCTTTAAGGGGTGGTCTGTAAATGTTGTGACTATGGAGTAAATGACGGCGTAAACTGCCATTCTGAGTGAAACTTTTGTGGCAAACATTGCATCCGAAACTTTTTTTACCATGACATTCAAAAAGTTGGTGCTTCTTTAGACTGTACACTGATTGGTAGGTTCGGCCACACTTATCGCACACATTCCACATTGCATTTCCTAAAAAAAGGAAAAAAATAATTGTACATAAGGGTGACTTCAGTTGAATTAAAATGTACCTTCATGTATAATTTAATAGTAATAATAATTAATAAACTTTTAATAAATATTTTTGAAAGTAAAGATAGGTTTACAAACAAAGTATATTAGTTTAAAATGTATAATAGTTAAAAAATTTCTACATGTCATGGTGTATTGACAAAAAGTATTCTCAGACAAATATTATTTATTAGTTAAAGTCTAGTCATGAATTACAAAAGGCAAATCTAAACTACTATCAAGTAGTACCTTAAGTTTAAAAGACATCAATATTAAACTTTCTCATATAAAGGATGATCGACTAATAACTTTTCTAAAACAAAAACATTTAAATAATAGTTTAATGATTTATTAACATTAAATTACAATTTATAAATTAAAATTATTTTTTGGAATGTCCAACACTCACTATAATTTTTAAATAAAATATATATAAATTTTTAAAACAACTTTAATCTTTAAAAAAAATAAAAAAATAAAAACTGTTTAATTCACGAGATTAAAGTAAAATGTTAAATATTTGATTACATCAATATTAATCTGATATTTTAATTTTTAATATTCATTTTCATACAGAGTTATTTCAAAGCAAATTTTCAAAGTTTTGACGAACCAAGATTCATTCTCATTTTTATAAATTTATGGCAATCGATTAAACTTGCTGAATATATATTTACAAAAATACAAAAACTTAAGTTTTATTTTCACGAAGTAAAAAAAATATGAATTTTTGATAATCACTGCGTCCTCGGCTTCAATTTTTTCCAATCATTTTTGACATCAACATTGTGTAAATGAATGAGATGTCTTTGCAAGCTTGCATTCTGGGTGTACTTGTTCGAACATAAATAACATCTAAAGCAACGTTTGCCACCGCACTCGAATCGACGGTGGCGTAACAGATTGTGCTTCAGCGAATAGCACCGACCACAAGTCTGACATTTAAAACCTGGACTCGAGTTTTTTGAACTTAACTTGTGACTTGATTCAGATTTTGTTCTGGGCGATGTTTCAACAGGGTAGCCAGCCAAAGGATCTGAAAAAAAAAGAAGTTCAGTTACAGAAGCTTCGTTACTATTTTACTTTCAATTAATCATAATTTTTAAACTTGTGGGTTTTCTTTAAAATCAATGAAATTAAATGCGACAAAAATTTCATTTACAACTTATTTTAATTTCAGTCGTTTATTTGAAACTTATATAAAAATTAAGAATATACAATCATGAATCTGTTACGATTTAATAAGTTCATAACTTTAATACCAATGAAAATATTTGAGAAATAAAAATGACTATAAGTCCCTGCTAGAAGTTTCAACAGAACGTCTGGGGTGCCCGCCAGATAGTGGGCAGAAAATTCTGTCAAGCTTATTATTTTATGTATATGTCTATATATATATATACATATATGTATATGTACCTATAGATGCGTTGATGGGAGGTTAGTTTACAAATCGGAGCAGCAGCATGCAGCTCCGATGTTACAAAATTGATAAAAAATAATCAAATAATTTTATAGAAATATAATTTTAATCGATGAATCATGCTTGCTGTTTGAAAATCCTAACCTCTCCCTGCTGTATAGCCACACGTACAATGGACTTGAACAAATTTTTTTTCTTTTGCTAAATATAATGGAGTCAGGGCAGTGACCTAGCGCATAGGATAGCGATTACAACCTGGAGATGATTTCCCCAGGAAGTTTTGACTCCGGAGAGGCCAGGGCGGATACCTGGTGCACCTGGTGATACTTACGCCTTGGAGATGATTTCCTCAGGAAGTTTGGACCTCGGAGGGGCCAGGGCAGATACCTAGTGCACCTGGTTATACTGAGGCCTTGGAGATGATTTCCCCAGGAAGTTTGGACTCCGGAGGGGTCAGGCTGAACACCTGGTGCACCTGGTGATATTTACGCCTTGGAGATGATTTTCCCAGGAAGTTTCGACTCCGGAGGGGTCAGGGCGGGCACCTGGTGCACCTGGTGATACTTACGCCATGGAGATGATTTTATCAAGAAATTTTGACCCTGGATGGGCCAGGGAAAATACTTGGTGTACCCGGTAATAACCACACTCTGAAGATGCTATCCTAATAGTAAACTTGATGATGTGAACCCACTGGGATCAAAACTTTCTGAGAGAATCATCTCCAAGGCGTAAGTATCACCAGGTGCACCAGGTGTCCGCCTTGACCCCCCCCCCCCCGGAGTCCTTACTTCTTGGGGAAATCATCTCCAAGGCGTAATTAATACCAGGTGCACCGGGTGTACGCCCTAACCCCTCCGGAGTCCAAACTTCCTGAGGAAATCATCTCCAAGGCGTAAGTATCACCAGGTGCACCAGGTGTTCAGCCGGACCCCTCCGGAGTCCAAACTTCCTGGGGAAATCATCTCCAAGGCGTCAGTATCACCAGGTGCACCAGGTATCCGCCCTGGCCCCTCCGAGGTCAAAACTTCCTGGGGAAATCATGTCCAGGTTGTAATCGCTATCCTATGCACTAGGTCTCCGCCCTGACTCTATAGGTGTTACAATATTTAGCAAAAGAAAAAAAATTTATTCAAGTCCATTGTACGTGTGGCACACGTATGCCACACGTGTGTCACATAGCTCGCCAGAATCCCTATGCGTAAAGCATTGGCCTTCTGTCAAGAATCTGGCGATTAACCCTACTAAATTTCTGCCCAATTTCGCTAAATCTGCCCACTGTCTGGCAATATTCTGGCGGAAATTTCTCGCAGGGGTGTAATAAACATCTTAAATTGAGTAAACTACAATGTCTAAGTTCAGTTTAAAAATTTTGTGATTACATTAAATTTATTTATTTATTTATTTTCATTTTTTGTCAAATTTTAATTGAATACTAAAAAAACATGAATTTCCATCTAGTATGCCATAAATCAATTAATAAAAAAAAAAACTCAGTTAAAAATTATTGTATTAAATTATTTTGGTTAATTTTTGGTATTGAAAATGTAATAATATGGTTTTTTCTTAATGAATGCTGAGTTAAAAATATGTCAGATATATTTTCAATCATTTAATGATCAATTGGGGAAAAATATTTTCAGAGTGATTATTTTATTTTTTAATTTTAAGCTAGAAATAATTTTAACGTAATAGACAAAAAGTTTTTAATTAAATTTAAATCATTATACTCGAAAGTAGGTATAGATAGAGAATTTCTTCCGGTTGAAGCATAAATTCTTATTTAGAACAAAGTGATGTGTTCAAAAAAATAAATAAAAAAATTAAAAAATAAATAAAAAGAAATTGCCGCATAAATCATTTTGTTTTTGATTTTTTGTTAGGTTTCAAAAAAATATTTTCAATTAATTAAAAAATTTCAAATTAAAAATAATTTTTAAGACTAAGTATACAAGATTAAGAAATATTGGACTAATTGTTTGAATCAACAATAAAATTATAGCCAAACGTTTGTTAAATGTAATAATTAAAATTAAAAATACTCTTTATAATTGATTATCATTTATAATAATCTATTTCAAAGAATTGACAGCACCAATAATCATCAGAAACTTAATCAAATTATTCTAAAAATATTCAGCCTTCTTTGTTATTTAAACAAATTTGAAAAAAAATTTTTTCAAAGTTATTAATAATTAATTTAATTTTACATTTGATAGATATTGTGCACTTTAAATAAATGATTTTTTAGAGGCCCATTCTGCGTATATTTGCATGGACACAGGTGACAAGTAAAAGTTTTGCGACCTCCACACTCGAACCGCATGTGTCGAATCAGGCTGGATTTTTTCTTGTAACCCTGCCTGCAAGTCTGGCAAAATAGTAAACGATCGTCTTGCAAAAACTTTGATGCACACATAACACTAAACCGTTGTTTAATTATATCTGAAACGAATAAATTATCGTGTCAGATAATTGATTAATTATTTTAAACATTTTTTTTTTTTTTTTGATAAACAAAAAGACTCATTATATTGAGGAGTACAGTAAATGCATGGAAAAGCCAGTTGTTATTCCACAAAAAAAGATAATTTATTGTTTGAATATTGCGAATATAATTTAGTAGAAATGTTAGTTTTTGAACATCGAGATAAATTTTTTTTTTTTATTTAGCAACGAAATTAAATAATTCAACAAAGTATATTTTAACATTATTTCTGCTAGTACGCTGTCTTATGATAATAGTTTTTTTTTAATACACTCTATTATTCATGATACTTATTAAAATTTTTTTTAGAAATTAAAAAAAAAGAAAAAATGAAGTTAAAATAATTGTAAATAATAAATCATTCGAAAAAAGAGAATTCGTCAATAGCTTTCCAAGATTGAACTTCAGAATGTCAAACACTTTATTATTCGTTTGCACGAACTACTAATGGAAAATTTTTTTAGGAGCTAGATTTCTTGGAGGCACATAAACCTTGTGCTTGTAATATAAATGACGCCTGAGAGCAATGTTTTCAGAAAAACCGGAAAAGCACATAGAGCACTTGAGAGGCTTAACTTTCGCGCATTCGTTTTTCTTATGAATGGTCACTCGAAGCATAGACGTGTAGTTCTTGCCGCAATTTTCGCAAATGTACCTTCCACACGTCATCTCGGGCTTGATTTTTGAAGTAGTAGGACACTTCTGACGCTGCGGATTTGACCAATTCTTACTAATCCGATAGAACTCGTGCAAAGAACGTGATTTCATGGGCACTAGGTAGATAAAATGAACAAGTATTAAAAATTTAACAACAAAAACATTAATTAGTGAAAACTGGACAGCACGATGAATATATTGTTAATACGATAAGATTTCTTTTTCATGAAACTAAGTGAACGAAAATTATTAGGTTTGAAAATAACTAATTTAACTTAAAAATTAAATAATTTATTGGAGAAATTTATTTTCCATCTCGATGACAACGTGTTACATAATCTTATTTTTAATTTAACTTAATGCCTTGAATAAATCTTCTTGAAATCAAAAATCCTGAAAAATATTTAAGAAATCATTAATTTGGGTGTTTTAAATTAATTTAAAAATATGTATTTTGTACTTTTTTAGTTTGATAAAAAAAAATTAAAAACATTAAAAAAGTTTTTATTTTTTTCAATAAAGAATTTATTATATCATTAATTAATTGAGTTTTCTCAAAAAACTTCAATTATTTGACATTTTAACAAATTTAAGATATTAAAATATCTAAATTAATGTAAAACTACTGTAACTTGACTATGTCTTAAAATTTAAATAATTTACAAATTAAATATTTACAAGTTTTTTATCAGCGCATTAGTTTTTATCTTAGATCTGCAAACCCTTCTAAATTTGCATAGACTTTAGTTAGTACCTTAGATCGAATAACCCATTCTACATAACCCTTCTGGATTTGCAGAGAAACTTAAGGTAGGACCGCACCTACGGCTCTAGTCAAGATGCATTTTCGGTTAAACATTTGACTAGCTTCACGCGTATATAGATATAGAAGTGCATTAGCAGCAGAAGCTTTTTTAACCTAAAACACATATTTTTGTTATTTATTAATGCTTAGAGGAACCGAATGGATGATTTAATTAATTATATGTGATTCTTGTGCATTCTAGTTAAACTGACAAATATTCTGAAAACTTGATCACATGTAATTATGTAAAAATTGTATAAAAAATGTGCTCTCCCATAAGACTACGGGTTAAATCGACGCAATGTTAATATTCAATTACTCAAAAAAGAAAAACCCCTAGGTTCTGAAAATTTAGTGGCATCATTTTTTAATATTTATCTTCGACTTCCTAAAGTTTTAGATTTTTAACACATCTCTTTCTAGTTTGTGCGGTCCTACCTTAAGGATGTTTGGTACTTTCGTGAGGGAAAAAGAGGGGAGGGGACGGCCACCGCAGCGCCCGACGAGACGATTTTATTTTCAACTCATCAGTGCTCTGACCCTAATGAATGAATCATTTTGAAAATTTTACACAGCATACTTGAAAGTCTATAGTTTAATTTAGTATTAGTTTTATGTTTTAAAAATATTTTGAAAAATTAGAAAAAATCACGAAAACATAACCTAATTTTCAATTTACAAAACTCTGCAACAAAAGTTTAAAAACATTAACTTTTTTGATCTCACATTAAAAATTAAGACCTCAAGATACTGTGTACACATTTTTAGATCAAAACATACAGTACAAAAAAAGTTAGAGCATTTCTTGTTCAGACGCGCATGGAATTTCACCGCTGTGCGCTTGTTTTTCTTTTTTATCTTTTTCAAATGGTCGGAAAGGTACTATAAAAAAAATCTTAAAATGTTCTTCAAGCTAAAATCTACAAATCTCAATAATTCTTTTAATGGTCCCTGCTTTTTTGGATGAATGACATACGATCAAAGAAAAAAATTGCTTGATTTCCGTAAGAGTCCGGGTTAAATTATTTAAAAAACACTTTGATTTTTTTTAAAACTAAATCGAACAAAAAAAGGAAAAAAATTCAATGATTACTTTGATATCGATCATAAAACAATCCGATCAAAATTGACAAAACGGCTGCATTTTTTCGTAAGTACCAAACATCCTTAAGTTGCGCGTATTGCGGTAAATTAGATTTCCGCGTAAGCGGAAAATTTGGTTGGGGATATAAATTTTCTCGTATGCACGCATGTTAAATGACACTTTTGATAACATCACTCTTACATTTATTTAAAAATAAGCAACAAAGCTTTACTAAGATTTGTAAAATCAATAGCATATTAGGTTAGAAAAATAAAAAAAAAATTTTAATCATAAGAGTAATCTGAAAATAAAATTAAATTCGACTATTATTTTTAAAAATTGTTTTTTAAATTAAAAATATCGCTATTTAACATGGTTTTATATCTAAGAACAAAAGTATTTACAAAATTTATATTAACAGTACATATACACCAATATATTCAGTATCGACAGAATGTTGAACATTTAAGTTTTGTTCGATTATAAAACACTAGTATATCGGATACTTGTTGAGATTATTAACGGTGTAAGTTGAGATCTTCTGATAATTGAATGCACATAGAAAAAATATTGGACTTTTGACTTAAAACAACTCTATTCACGCAGAATGCTTAGCCCTTAGATGCCTGTCTAGGTTACCCTTTTGAGCAAACTTGGCATCACACAAATGACAAGAGAAACGGCGCTCTACTTCACATTCGTAATGCTGATGTCTCCAAAGTGAAGTGAAGAAGGTGTAAGTTTTGCGACACTTTTCACAAACGTGTTTTTTCTTTCCCTTCATTGGTCGCCCAATTTTGTCTGGTGACAACGCTATTTCAATTTCTTCAACTTCATCCTCCTCTATTCCTTCTCCTTCGTCTGGAGGTGGGATACCGCACTCATAAATTCGGTGACGAATCAAAGAAGCGCTGATACTAAAGTTTCGACCACAATCAGTGCACGGGTAACGCCTTGGATTTAAGTGCTTTTGCCTTTCGGGTGATAAATTATTTGACCTGGAGCGATGTATCGAATCGTCATTTCCATCCATGAGATCTGGAAAAAAGAAAAAAAAAACCAAACAAACAAAAACACTTTGTTAGTAATTAAAAAAAAATTTTATTTATTTATTTTTAATTGTTATTGTTTTAAGTAAGTTGTTTTTTCTGCAAAAATGGGATTTCAGTGATTCAAAAAACTGAGCAAGCTGAGTTGCACAGCCAAATTTTAGTTTAAGTTGCATAAATGCAGAAATCTTTAAATCGAATATAGCGAACATATATACTTTGGGAAAATGAATTAAATTATAACGTTTACGTACAGTTTTTTTTTTTTTTTTTTTTTTTTAACTAAAATTTCGTTTGCTTTAATTCTAAAGTGCTTTTAGAATCTACTGATAAAATACCATAAAATTAAAAGACTTTTAAATTTTTTAAACTCTTTTTAAATTAATAATCAGAATTGAAAAGTTAAATAATTAAAGTTTACGTAAATAGCACATCATAACATCATGAACATGGTTCAAAAACATCAAATTTTTTATAATTAAATTTCTTTTATTAATTAAGTTTAATGTTGCCTGTAAAAAACAAACACAACGACATTAAATATATATTATACATCATAATGAACATGTATATACATATATTTGATGACGTAAATGCACCCTTAAAAGTTTTTATAGCACTTAAAAAAGCCACTGCAACTGTGCGACGTTTTCGGGAACATGGTTCAATAAAAGATCAATAAAAACAAAAAATTAAGCATTGTTAGAAATTTTGGGGGAAAAATGGGTTGAAAAAGTGCCCAAGTAAGACATATTTTTTGAAAATGACTAATAAAGAATTTTATTTCGAACTGTATTTATTCGATGAAATTCTTACCATGTATAATGTAGATTGTACTACATATGCCTAATAAAAGCATTTTTAAATTAACATAATTAAATTAGCAATAATAGAGTGTGTAAAAATTGTAATACAGTTTATTTTAGAATAGTTTAACCTCTAACCACGTTAACAAAATATCAGTCGTTTGCAACAAAAGAATAAAAATGAAAATTAGTAAAACGTTGCGTAATAAAAAATTTAAACGAATTAATTAATAACTTAACGCAAAATGCTGGTAAAAGATCATAAACCGTACTGACGAAGAGCTTGTAAGCTCTATACACTATAATAAGTGACATCAAAAGGTAACTTTGATCTTCTCGGTTGTCTGGTCTCAAGATTGTTATCATTCGCGTGCACAGCACCGTGCATCATAATGTGAGTTTTGTAAGTGGTCTTATAGTCGCAGAATTGACAGTGGTAGAAGGCCCTGGTGCGACCACACTCGTGCTTGATGTGTCGCTTCAAGTTCTTTAACTCGTAGTAGCGACGATCACAGTTTTCGCAAACGTACCGACCGAAACCTCGAGATCGTCTCTGACGAGGATGGATTTGAGCAGAGCGTTGGTTTTGACAAACTGGAAAAAAAATTTTTTCATTCCAGATTAGTCTTACATATTTATTCAGTTTACAAGAATCACGTCAATATCTGTGCTTCAATACGACATGATTTCGCCAATTCTTGAAAAATAATATTATTTTATATACATTTAGAATCAGATCTAGTTAGATGATCATTTTATTTCCTTTCTTTAATGGATAATTAATATTTTTATAATTAATATAGTTAATACCAAAGTCATTTTTCTGATTATCAACGTTTCAATAAATAAAAAGTTTCTTCACGAATGATAAAAATTTTGTTGAAAAACGTGAATGTTTAACAGTTTACTTCTTTACCTTTTTATATAGGATTGCACCAAGGGTTGTAAGTGCTACCGAGTTGGTTGAGGAGTAAATGATGGTTTAAAATGAATATAAAAATATTTATAAATGTTTTTTATTTTTAATTATACAATAGTGTATTTGATATATTGATATTGAAAACCAACTTATCTATCGAATATTTTCATGATTATACATTTAAATATCAAATTCCTTCTGTTGAGAAGAAAACGTAAATTTACGTTTAATAATATGGTATAATTAATTATAAATTATAATACTTATTTCCTGACAATAATACTTAGCTGTATACTTTTTTTTTATCGACTTTTTAAGTAGTTATACGACTGATTAAGCAATTTACCAGGAAATAATTGCAATCTTAAAATTCTGTCATGACTAGACTAGAGATGCAATTAAATTTTTGATAATAAAACATTATTCAAACTTGAGTAATTGTGATTGACTTTCAAAGTATAATATCATTGATTCAACTATTTATTTTTTAAAGTTTACTTTTCTAACGTCTAGAAGAATGTACATTCAACGACGCACAATTTTTTTTTTTTTTTTAATCATTGTTTAATTTGTCTTCTATTTACAATTTCATAGAGAAATTTAATTTTTTATGGTGAATATTGAACCTGAAAAAAAAATCATATTTATTACATCGAAAAATCTTAAAAAATTATTTTTACACTCTTTATTACAGAATTATATCTTGTTTATTTTGAAAAATTTTGTCCGAATTAAAGTTATAATATATAAAATTTGATATCTTTTATTCAAAGAGTAATAACGTATTGTTAATTGAATGATAAATTTTAAATTATCAAGATATCATGACATAACGTTTTATGACTTGACAATAAGGGTTAAGTATTTATTGTAGGAGAAACAATTTTAATGTTCCTGTTTCAAAAACAACTGTATAGAGTAGATTTGATTCTCCCGTTTTAGTTGGAATTACAATTTTCTTTTTTTTTTTTTTTTTAATTTTAAAGAAATCTGTTGAAGAAATGATATTCTTTAAGATAATCTTTAAATTGTACATAAGTGTACTTAACCGCGTGAATAGAAAAAAAGTAGCTGTATCAAAAATTATCTTAAACTTACGGTACTTGAGTAAATCTGGATTTTCCATCTCTAACTGCTTAATACGTCTTAGACGTAACTCAGAGATCCGATAAGCTTCAGCAACCTCAGTGTAGGATTTGCCCTTATCGATTTCTTCAAGAGCAAGCTTTAGGGATGCTGTCATTCGATAAGGCGGTTGATGAGCCAAAGTCTTTGAAACTGGTGGGTTTGTGATTGTAGACTTCGGTAACTCCCGTACTCTTACGGTTGGCTGCACTAATTTTGGGGGGATCGTTTTGACTAGTGGCTTTGGCCGTAGAAAATTTCGTGTGACGAAGCCCGCAAGAGAGTCCGGAGGGAAACGACTTTTCGGTGTAATCACTTTGAAGGGTATTTTCTCAGGTGCTACAAAAAAAATTCGATTTGTAAGAACATTGTGCGTACAGAGTTCTAGACTAGCAATTGACTAAAAGTTTACTATTTTCTATTTTAAAAATTAAACAACTGAAAACTTTTCGATGGTTATCTTGTAATACTTACTTTTCTCCGCTATTCGGATTTCTTCATTATCCGTGCATTCATCGATTCCCATAAACTCTTCCTTTATGAATATTTTATTTTGACTTGCTTGAATAATGTTTGAATTTAACTTTTTCTCAATTCTTGCAGACTTCTTCCGAGATTTTCCTTTTTTACTTTTCATATTGAAGCTTTTAAAACCTAAAACAAAAATTTTTGATTACAATATTAATGCATTGATTTTAAGATGATCATATTTAAGAACAATTTTTTATTTTTAATCAGTACAAAAGTATCATAAACTCATGAGATTGGAAATTTATATAGGAAACGTTCTAAAATAATTCAAGACAAGTTTGAGTAAAAGTAAAAAAAAAAAAAAAAAAAAGAAACTTACTCGAGATACGAATAAAATGAATAATTTTTATTTTTGTTATTTTTTTTTTTTTCATACAAATAAATGAAAGAATAATGAAAAATTGTGAATCAAAGATTTCATATAAATTTATTATTATGTGCATTATGATGAAAAAGTTAGAACACTTGATGCTTGTCTTATAGTTTCCTGAAAAAGAAATAATTTCATATCAGTATTTATAACACATCTTTGAGATATTCTGAAATTAATTTCATTTTATTCCAATAAATAAAAAAAAAAAAATTTTTACCAAGTATTCTAAAAAAATAAAGTAAATAAAAAAATGAAAAATCAAGTGGTGATAAAATTTTGTTGTGAATATTTTATAAAAGTATAATAATTATTTCTAGAATTCAAATTCAACCCAAAAAATTTTCACTTAAAAGTTAAAATATAAGAATAAAAATGAAAATAATTAATGATTGGTAAAGGGACAGGTTGTTTAAAACGAATTATTTTCATAGACATATATGTTTATTGAAAAAACTCTTAAAGGGAAACAGTGTTACATGTAATATAAACATTTAAATGCGTAGTACTTGATTTAATTTTTGTTCACACAATTTTTTTATGCTTATGGTTATAATTATGAGATTGGGACTCTTGTCGAGTCAACCATCATGGCTATCGATTACGTCAAACATGCGAGAATATATGAGATTAGCTGAATTAATTGTGAATTGCACGATTCGCATATTGTAATGCGAGCATAACTATTATCAGAGGACAGGGGTAAACGTCAAATTGTACTCTGCAAGTTCTATTAATTAATTTATAAACATTATTTTGCCTTTTCCTTTAAAAGAACAACTTAAACAATTTTAATTTAGTTTCTGATAATCAACAAATGCCTCAAACTGATCAATCGAAATTTCAATTTTGACAACTGCATTCAATTAAAATAATTAAATGAATGAAGTAAAGTAAGAAAAAAAATAACCGAAAAATATTATATATTTACTAAAATCACGAAGATGTTTATGTAAAGTTTCAAAACGTCATCAAGCCTGATGACGGCTAAATCGAGCGTGCTCTCTCCATATAAAGGATTTAGAACCCCTAACTTACATAGATACACTTCCAATTTAAATTGGCATTGATGACGCGAGAGTACAAATATTCAAAAAAATATTTCTTAACTAATACTGATTCAAATATAGAAAAAAATGTTATTTTTTTAAAAGTAAGAATTTCTTTCTTATTTTTTAAAAATCTTGCAAAAGCACAAAGACGTTTACTGTTTGAGGAATACATCAGTACGATACGCTTTAGATATGTGATAAAAAAATTTGTAAATTATTTCAAGCACTGCTGATGGTGCATGAATCCTGTAAATTATTAAAATACATGACTATGGCTATACTATTGTTATGAAAAAAAAACCTGTTATACGTAAGAGTAAATTGGGTATAAAAAGAGGTGAACTTTGCTTATTTCGAACTAAAAACTAATTAAACTCAATCCTACGTTATAACAGCTGTTTTTGACTTTTATGTTCAAATTTTTAATGAAGCTATTCTTTTGTTTTGTTTGTTTCTGTTTGTCTTTTTTTTCTTCTGGTTAAAATTATTTAGAATTTTCGTTTATTATTTTTAGTTTACATTATATCAGCCTAAAAGTATAGTACTATATAATTTTGAATTTTACGATTACGTGACAATAATTATTCTACAAAATATTTTATCGAAATATTATTACCTAAATGCAATTACAAATAATTAATTCAGAAACTTTGTTTTCACATTTTTTAATTTAGATTATTCGCTTCATATATATTAAAGTTTAATTTTATTATAATTTTTAGTTTTTTACGGCTTCACTTTAACGGCTTTTTCATATTTATTCAATATTTTCTTTCTTATTATTTTTTAAATATTATTTTGCTTTTGAGGAACTTTTATTTTTGTCGCAATATGCGCGAGAGTAACTTTCTTACGTCGTGCTGAGATGCTTGAAAAATTATAAAATTTTCATTATAAAATTAATAGTATATAAATTTGTTAGATACTATAATAATCATGATAGATTTTTATTTTATATTTTTTTGTCAACTGATATTTACAGCCGCAAAGTGACGACCAAAAAAATACGCATTCATTGTACAGCACAAGTATGATCTTGCATTTTTTTAACGAAACTTAATTTTGTAATACTTAACATTATTAAGAGTAAAAGAACTTTGGTAGTCAAAATTTTTTTTTAACCTTAAATAATAATATTAAAAAATTTTTGGTGGAACTCTATATAAAGAAGGCTACTTTAATGAAGATTCGTAAGAAAAAAAACCAAAATTTCTATTTAAAATCTAATCATCGTAATCAACTTATTTTAATAAAATAAAATTAATTTAATTACCATAAAACTAGGTAATAAAGCCCATAATTTCTTAAATATTGCAGTCAATCTGACATCTCTAGAGTATCTATCAGGAAGATGTTAAGACACGTGGAACAAAGATTTCAAAAAAACTTTATAGAAATCATTTTTTCATTCCAAAATATTAATTTAACCACCAATACTTCACTCTAATAGATCTTTCAAAGTGGTTTTTTCTGTAGCTTACAAGGGATCTTTAGCTCATTTATCGAAATAAAAGTTTTTTTCAGCTCATTTTTTAAAAATTCGTATTCGGAGTCTGTGGCACTTAAAGAGTTCTCCAACTTCGATTTTTTTTTGTTTTTTTATGAATTTCTAATGATAAATATTTTTAGACTTATTTTTGTAATTATGTATAGTTGGAATTTTCAAATCACAAAAAACCAAGAGACTATTTTGGAAATTTCATAGTGAAAGTGCTGGTTTCAAGACTCATTATGTGCAAAAGGTTTCGAACATGACCTAAAAAAGTTTTTTTTTTTTTTTTTTTTTATAAATAGGCTAAAATGCGGTATCACCCTAGAGAAAGCTACTTTGAAAGCTTTATAGGAATGTGATATTGGTGGTTTAACTCATCATTCGACATAAGATATAAAGATCCCCAACGTTTTGTCAAGATCTTTGTTTTACGTGTCACAAATTCTTCTGGTAGTATACGCTTATGACATGAGATAATGATAAAGTTGGAAAATCAGTCATATCTTATTATTTAAGCTTCTGGTATATTTTATTAATGTATAAAAAAAAAAAAAAAAAAAAAAAAGAATTAGGACTTATTTTTAATATTTAACCATTAACTTTCTCTTCATTAATCAAAGAATGAATCTGTAATCGGCACTATTTTATTATTATACTTCTAATTGCACATCAGCTTGAAGAATCTATAACACTCAACTTTTGACTAGATTTGTTGTTTTAATTAATATGATATAATTTTATGAAAACTGTTGATTCTTACACGTCCATAATTATAATTAAAGCTTTGACGTACTTAAAAAAAGTAAATGCTTTGACGCGTTATGAAACTTATTTATTTTAAAGCGAAGATAAAAAATCACTACAAAATACTTTATAAAATTTTTTGTTTAAAAACTAATATAATCAAATTAGCTGAAAAATTTATTCATCACCTGATTTTTTATAAAAATCTCTAATAAACCAAGTATAAAATAGCCTGTTATAATTTGTTACTTTATAATTTCAATGTTAAAAAAACCGAATTCTTTTTTTAGAAATTGACTTGTAATTCAGTCCGGCGTAATAAATGTTACTTAAAACTAATTTGCTAAATTGCAATTAATTAATTTTTTTTCAAAAAGTTGTTTTACATATATTTTATTGATCCATTGTTATATAAACTGTTCGGTAAAACGGAATGACAATTCGATTAGTTAAACTTTTATTCAGTCCTTTTTGCTAGTTTGATACAGAATCGTAAAAATGCATCAGATAAATTTATATAAAATTTTTTCTTTAGTCTTATGTATCTCATTTCCTTAAGATAATTTTTTTTTCTTTTTTTTTTTTATTATAACGATATAATTTCTATTTTTTGATTATTTTTTTAATGCATTTAATTTTTATGCACGGTTCTAATTTTAAATACATTTACTCGAAGATCCCAACTTTCAAATATTTACTGAATATAAATTTGGCTTTAACACTGAAAAGATTAAAATCAATAAAAAAGTACACTACAAAATAACACAAGTAAAATAGACTCGGTATTATATTGGCTCGATGTTATTGATAATACTTGTTTTATTACACTAGGATGAGTGATTAATCAGATTATTATTGCACTACAAAAACTAGTGTGTTTAAAAAAACACGTTTATCCGAGTAAAAATGCATCACGATCTAAGTATACTTGACATGTTTAAATTTGTAGCCAAAGTTAGAAAATTTATTAAACTTAGAAATACTAGGGAGTTGAATTACCTGTATAATTTTGACCGCAGCTAATTTTCGCAGTGATTTTAAACACGTTTGTAAGAGCTATTATTCTAAGTGAAAAAAAAAATCATATTTTTCTTGATAAAAAGCACAACCTTTTCAGTGTAAAGTAAAAAAAGCAAAAGTCCTGGTAAAAATGTGTTTCACCTGATTAAAGCAGTACTCGGTTGCCAATAACCGATAGAGCAGCAACGGCAACGCTGTTGCCAAAGGCTCTAGATGATATGGGTGAAGATGAAGTTGAAGCATCAGCGGCGGCAGCGGCGTTAGCTGAAGCTTCGGGTTTGTCCTATTTAATGTTGTGCACCGACAAAAGATGCTTCTCGAAACTGCTTTGAACCCTGCTGCGATAAGGGCAAAACCTGCAAGAAAAATTTTTCTCGCAGGTCACCATACCGCAGCCGTTTTTCAAGTGTTTTCGTAAATTCGACGCCCAGGAGTACATCTGACCGCACCTTGGGCATATGTGCAGACGAGGACGGACGATCGGAAAGAGCGGAGCGTCTGAAGACAAGCATTCAAAACAAAGTGGAAGAAAAATTTTTTTTTTTATTAATTATGATTTTTTTTTTTTCAACAAATAGCTCATATTTTACTCTGCAAGCTACTCGTGAAACAACGACACAAACTACGAACGTAAATCTTCTGCTCAGTCAGTTGGCACTTCTAACATCGATAAATCCATGCTAATGCATAAACTTATTTTTTAATTGAACACTCGCGTTTTTTTCGTATTATAAAGCGTTAAGTGTGAAAATAAAAATAAATAACTCGTATTCATGATTTGAAGACTTGAAAAAATTAAATAGGTATTATTTTCAAATATACACTTTCATGCAGAATTACACCATGCTGAATCAAAAAAAAAAAAAAAATTTCTGAAGAGCTTAACAAAAAACTTTGATTTTTTAAAAATTACATCCCTCTGTTTTAATTTCTAATTTCCCATGATTTTCTTGAAATTTTATAAAGAATTCAGTTATTATTTTGATAATTGTAACAAGTGCAAAAAACACGAGAAACAAATTTTCATTGATGATATAAAATATATTTTTCATTTGCGAATTGAGGGCGGTGATATAATTAATTTTATGATTCACAATCGGTAATCTTAAACAAATTCCAAATGACCTGAGGAACCTGAAAAAATAAAAAAAAATTAGTAAAACTAAGTTTACGAAATAAATTTCTTCAAAATTGATTATTTATCAATGGCAATACACTGTTCGGAATAAAACAGCGACTAGTCTCAAATTAAATAATTGATTTTTATAAGTAGCTTTGTAAAAATCTGTGAAATCAAACGATGTATCCTCGTGGAGTTTTGGTAATCCGAACCAGAAAAGATTTGAAAATTATGGAATCAAATAGAAAAACACAATGTGCGTTCTCCTTATACGAGAATGCATACTGGTTTGTGTTCAGTTCTTCAAGAACAATATTCAGATGCGTCATCAACAGTGTACCTTGTCATATTTTAAGCAAGTAAATAGCTCTGGCTCCGCGTTACATTGCTTCATGTACACTTGATCCAATTCCAGGTACCCATAAATCTGTTCAGCCATGCATAATCCAAGATGCCCTAAAAAATAAAATTAATACTTGTTAGCGGTTTTATTTTCTCAACTTCACCGTGAAAACGAATGCTCTTTTATCATTGCTGAGGTTTCTATTATACATTTTTTTAATCATCTTCAAAAAATCTCTTCAATATAGGTTGATTATAACAATAACAACAGCAACAATAATAATAATAAAATTAAGTTTTCATAATGAAAATTTTTCCTTGATGTACTTACTAATTACTTTGTTGTTTAATTTTTACATTAATTAATTAACAAATATATATCAAAATGATGTAAGTTATAAAGTAATCTTCAATTGTTATATATTTATTTTATTAATATTTATTTACTTTAAAAAATTACTTGAAAAGATAACATGCGAAGGTATTATAATACATCGTTTTATACAATCTTTACTTATTTAGTATTTCACAAATAAAAAAATTAAACTATTTTGTTACTTAATTTAAAAAAAATACATTGGTAACTTGATTAAAAAATTTTAACTCATTTACGAAAATAAAGCAAGTTTCTAAAATCAAGTAACAAATGATCAGTCAAGTCACAATCATTTAGTTAATTATAATAACTTACGCTAATAATGTAATTTATTGTCAATTATTTACACCTACATTACTATTTACATTAGCGTAAAAATTTCTTTTTAATGAAGTCTAAGCTTGTTGATTTAAGCAAACTTGATTTAACTGAAAGATTTTCATGAATGTTAGAGAGCTGATAATAATCGAATATGAAGTAAGTTAAAATTTGAAAATTAAAAATTAATCAATATTAGGTTTTTTCATAATATTACGTAATTTAGCATTTTTAATGGTTTTTATAAAAGCTGTTTGTTTTATTTGAACGATCAACAACCTCAAGACTTCTTATAAGTAACATAGAATGAAAAAATAAGTATTTTTTTTTAATTAATACATATATTTGATTTTTGTTAATAAAAAATGAATTTAGCGTTGCAATTTTTTTTGACTAATAATAAATGCAGTTATTTGTAGGAACTATTTAACATTGGATTATTTACTAACGTTATAGATAGAAAAATTTTTGAATAATATTTTATAATAAATTTTAATACAGTTAATAATTTCACTACGTATATTATGAAAAAAATAATCTTCGTATGATTAAGTAAATTAAATATCAAACAAATCTTTGTTCAGATTCTATTGGTAACTATAGTGCCAAAAAGGCAGGTTATCAATTTTAAATTGACTCAAAATAAAAACTTTAAAAATGATGAATAAATTTTTTTTTCAGTTTTCTGACAACTTAATAGGAGACGGGAGAAATTTGGACGCTTTTTCTTTAATAGTTCTTTTTTTCCCTACTTTTTGATTCAACTATTACTTATAAGATCGGAACCCTTAATTTTATTCTAAAATTAAAAAACTGAAAAGCACGATTTTTTTTTTTTTTTTTACTATACCACTTCAAAAAGTGTATTTGATATTTTTCTGAAACTTCAATATGTTTTTGTAATTAAAAAAGCTAAATTTTAAGCTTAATTACGGAGTATAATTTTAATTTTGTGAGTTTTATTTTTATTTTTATGATTTCTTTGTTCATTTTGTTGATACTTGTCGCAAAGTTGCCATGCTGCGGTTCCAGTAAGTTTTCTATCAAAATAGTGAAAGTTCAACTCGAAAAAGAATTTTTTTTTAATGTTGTTAGGAAACTGGAAAAAATTTTGAGCCTACACTGGGAAAAATGTGCTCGGTATTAAAGCCACCCGTAGAGCCGTAATGGAATCTACAATTTGGACAGTATTTTGTCCACTGTGGAACAAATTTGGCGCACGGTGGTAAACGTTTGGGCCGCAGTGTCGTACCGAATCGCGCACTACCCCGCCTCTCAGCTTATACGAATACGCATTCGCATGTAGCTTTCCCGCGCTTACGGTTGTTGTAAATTTTAACGGTTAACTTTTTTTTATTAATTAATGTAAATTAAAGTTTACCAAAGCTCATTTATTTATTAAGATTAATATTATTGCGTAACCTATAAAAACAAGAATCCTACAAACGCAATTAGTTATTCCGCTTGCATATCTCAGCATATGTGCGCTGTTCTTCGCACGCTCTCGTGCGCCAAATTTGACACACCTATGAAAGATTCCCGGTCCACGACGTTGAGACGCAGAGCCCCCATTTTTGAGAATTAACGCGCGCACATTTTTCCCAGTGTAATCGGAGAAAAAGTTCCGTGGTCAATGAACGAATTGTAATGGATTTCCGGAACTGCAACAAGTGAAAAAAAAGTTTAATTTTGACTGGAGTACACACTGTGCCCTGGATGATTGGTGCGTATGTGTTGGTAAAGATTTCCTTTTTGTTTTGTACGATGGTTGCAATGCGGGCAAAAAAACCTTGGATTTTTATTACATTCGTAATTTTTATGTCGCAGCAAAGTAGCTTTGTGTTGGTAGCCTTTTCCGCACGTATCACACCGATAAGGCGTGGCGAAACCGGGAGGGTCTTGATGTTGTTGCTGCTGCTGCAAATGTTGGTGTTGCTGCTGTCGTTGCTGTTTGGCTATCCACATAACAGCCAGATTTTTCATGAGGGGTGGTAGCCCCGAGAGGTTAGCAGTACTTTTCAATTTTACTGTAAAGAAAAATAAAGAGTGATTTATTAACATGATAAAATTTTCAAAGCGGTTTCTTGAAATCAAAATCATTTACTTTTTACTTCTGAAATTACTATTCTATTTTTTTATTATTATTATTTTTTTTTTTTTATCGCTGGATTGACGTCAGTATTAATAAGGATTAACATGCTTTATTTGACTACTTTACGTTGAAAGCTACTAATGTTTTCTATTTCTAATAGATTTGTCTTTGTAACAAACTACTAGTTGGGGTTTATTGATTGTTTTTTATTGCGTTAACTTTTCACCAAACTAAAATAATTACATATTTATTTTTATAACAGAGAGGATTATCTTGTTATATACTGTATCATTGTAATTGCAAATGATCATAAGTAGAATAAGAAAAATATTTTGGATGTATTTTTTATTAATCAATTTAAAAGCATCATCAAAATTAATCGTACATACATTTTTGACAATGATTTGTTTACATTATGCAATACATTTTTACATAAACTTTAAATATTTTTACTTATTCTATTGTAATGGCATACTTGGTCTCTTATTATATTTTTCTTTTTAACATTTTTTTAAAAATCGTTAAAGCTGAACAACAGATTTTTTTCTACACTTAGCTTATGACTGCTTATGATTATCTACATTATTCGGCAGAGGTGAAAACGAAATGAAATATATTATCAAAGACAAAACACCGTCAACCAGAGTTAACCAAGTATCCGAAATCTAGAACTCTTTATCGGATACTTTTCGATTTCTCAAAAGTATCCGAAGATACTTTTACAAAAGAAACTTTTATCCGAAAATTCTTTTATCGGATACTTCACAATATATGAAAACCGTTCTAAGATATTTTTTTCGGATACTTTTGCAAATTATAAATTTCAGGTTAGTTAACTCTGCCTCAACGACAATCGTATGATCGAGACTTAGGACCATCTCAAGTTTAATTTCAACGTTCAACAGACGTACGTTTTATCGATTTAATTAAGAGGATTTCTTTATTTCCGGATCTTAAATGGTTTCAGAAAAAATATGATTTTTTCAATTTTGATCGTATCTTCCTATAGTATATTAAAACACAATCGTTGGATATTTTTTGCAATTTATCACCGAAACATTTTTTATAAAAGTTTTAAATAAAAACAATTATTATCCAACACAAAGTCTTATGAAAATTGAATATTGCACGATCTTTTTTTAAAGTAACTAAAAGAATAATAAAATAATCAAGAAAATATCAAATATTCTTAAATGCGATTTTGCTTTGATAGAAATACTAATGAGTAAGATATATGCGGTGCGCAAAAATATAAGAGATAAGAGTCACCGTACAATATAAAAATATTAAAATTAAAAATACTGCGTAGAAAATTACTCATGAAAATAATGAGAATTATTATCAATAACCTAGCGGCTTTAGCGCCAATCTTTATTTTCCTTATCAATATATTTAAGAGAAATTAGTTTCAATAAATATATATTTTATTACATGAAATAACTAGTAAAAATTGTCGAATATATTATTTAATACATTAGAATTATAAATGTACACGTAAATAAAGAAATAACATTCTGAAGAGTTTTTAAAGTCATAGTTTAACATTTATACTGCTTAAATCTTCTCTAATAAAATGTTTTACATAATGAAGAATAATCACTTTACGGTATTGAGTTTTAAGAAGAAACTTTCATACTTTACTACTTTACGGGTTAAAAAAAACCATTGCTAAACATAACTGGACGATAAATCTTTTAGAAATATGCTGAAAGTTTTTAATAATTTAAATAAATTTTTTCACTGTTGTCATAGAGAAGCGGAGAGTCCTCGCCTCGGTCGATCAACAACGTTAAGCAACATTTTGTGCGATCAGTAATTGGATGGGTGACTGACGCACAAAATGTAACATAGAAGTGAAGAAAATAAATCAACAACCATTTATCAACATCACAGCTGCTAGTTGTTTAATTGAATTCATAAATTATTCACCAGTTTCATTATAAAATCTTAACATTTTGAACTTAATGTAATTCGTACTGATGCTGACCGCAAACTTCTCGTAAATGTCTTTGTAAAAGAGTTTGATTTGAAAAGCTCACTCCACAAAAGTTACACTTATTTGTAACAGGATTTTGAATTAAGTGTACTTTTTGAATGTGTTTGTCCAGATTAGCTTTTTGATAGGCTTTGTAGTTACATTCTTTGCAGAAATTTTTTGGCTGCTGATTGCATTCAATACGTAAATGATTTCCCAATGATTTGAGAGACTTATACAATTTAAAACATCTTCCACATTTGAATTTAAAGATAGTTTTACATTTATTACATGCGTTTCCTTTTTTTCTATTGTACTGAAGAGTTTTATTGCAATTAGTACAGTAATATAATCTGTATTGTATATCTAAGGTATATAAAGATAAATAATTTTTATAAATAAAATTGTCTATAATTTTTTTTTTTTTTTTTTAAATGATCAACTTACAGTCAGGCTGAATCCGACGACGAATAGGATCTGGTAAACGTATTGTATATGAGATATCGAATTCCTGTTTTGAAGTAACAAATTCTCGCATGGAAGGAAAAACATTTCCTAAAACAGCATAAAAAACAAATTTGATTAATTTAATTTTAACAAGATAAATACTTTTGATTCTTAAAAATTAAAAGTTACATAAACATTCCGACTGATGAATGTTGAAGATGCATTAAAGATAGCTATATTATTGTATTATTAAATAGTTATTTACACTTCACGAAAGGTTAATATTTGATTTAACCGAGCCCCAAGCAAGAATTTCACATATTTCGTCGGAAAATCAACATCACTTTCTTAACTTCTCTTAACCACAGCTACATTTTTATTTGAGATAAAAGTTTCGTTTTTCTAAGTCTAAAAATTATTGTTTAAGATGAGTCCTGTGCAAGTATTTACTTAAGGTTTTTGTTGCGCTTACACAAGGAAGTGATGATGATATGAGCAAGAATACTTTTAGAAAAAAATTGCAATATATTTTTTTAACACTACAGACTATCTCTTCATTTGTTGAGGGTAGAGGGTGAAAATAGTAAAGAGAATGAGGGTATTATTTTGGAATGTGTCAGAGTCAATGAATAATAATGAAGATTTTTCGGATTCCACAAAAGGCAATGTATGGTGAGTATGATATAAACTTAATGACACCTGAGACATATCATACCGAAAAATTTTGTTTGGGAGATAATGACAGGGTCTAGGAACATTGCAAGTAGCATGGCGATTGGTTTTAGAAAGAATTGGTACAAAGACGTTAGTTTTATCATGAAGAGATGAATTCAGACATGACTGAATGGGGCACGTCCGACGATTGTCTGTGGTTTTGTATTGTAATGTTTTAAAATTGGCTAACTTTAATATATAAGACATAGAATGGTTTCTCTTTCACGTCAGCAAACTGAAATCTAAAACAATAAAACTAGAATAAGTAGTTTTTCGTCCCTCTAACCTCAAAATCGGAACTTCGCCCCTTGTTTTCGGTTAGAAGGACGAAAAATAGTATATTTCCCTTAGGCTCGAGGGTTCGATTTAGCCTCCTCATCGCAAACCTCTCGGAGGCCAAATCGAACCATCTCGCCTGCGGGAATAATATACTAGTTGTTAAAATTCTAACCCGCCTAAAATTTAATATTGGATTGAATCTTTAACCGGGCTACCGCTCCGGTTTTTACGTGGCAACCTTCACTTTGTAGTTACTCATTATCCAATTAAGATAACTTATTAACTTTTTGATGAACAATCTAATTTATGAGTATATTTAAATTTTTTAAATTCTTTTCCCAAAATTGGGTTAGATTACTAGCTTTACTGGTGTCAATATTTAATTACACTTATGAATGTCTACAAATTATACAAATTCTAATACTGATAAATTTTTATTATTTTGTATCATAGCAGAAACTCTAATTTTTTTTTTACCATTCTATGGCAAAACGGCGACACCATATATAAATTTAAAAATTTTTTTCATTGGTCATAAATCAAATTAGTTAGTTGTTCATAGAGACCGTAATATTCTTGATCTGATTTATGATATCTATTCCTGCTATGGCTGTCCGCAATTGAGACTCCAAAAATATTGTCAACCAATTACTTACATCCTAAACCCTACGAATCGTTTTAGACTTTGGAGAAAATATCTATCATGCATGGAACATAGATAAATACTTAGGTGACGACTGCAACCTCAGCATTAGATAGAAATCGTTTTGTTCTGTAAAAAACTTCAGTCATATTTTTTGTAAAAAAACAGCTAATTTTGTTAAAACCATCAAGTCAATTAAATAATGATTTATAAACCTAAAATTGTATTTATTTGTAATTACAGAAAATACAAAATAATAGTCTGATAAAAAATACAAAAATTTAAGTGCATAATTATATAAAAAGCATTTTATCAGTACATACAACATACGCAAAAATAAGCAAAATTATGTTATAAATTTTTAAGCAGTAATAGAACATATGAAATTTAAGAAAAAAAATACAAACAAACCTTAATTTTTAATATCAAAAAACCATAATCTCTTTCATTTCGATAACATTGTAAATGCTTTTAAAATAGGATAAAATTATGCAATAATAATATCTGAAGCAAAATATGTAATGCAAGAGAAATTAAAACTTTTATCTGTAATTATTGAATATCACTATAACAATAGAATACTAGATTTATTCAATCTAGTTAATTGAACATCATTGTTTACACTGGAACGTAATCTTTATAATAGACTCTATGTCATTAATTTAAAATAAAAAGTGACGTAATCTTATAATCTAGAGTCGCAACAATATTTGGTAAGAATCACTAATATTTCATAAGGTAGTTTTTATTTGTTTCATTTCATAAAAATTAAGTTAATAATGAAATTGGTTTTATTATTATTATTTTTTTTTTATTTATTTTTTTTTTTGGCGACGTTTCGCACATCTAGTTTTGTCCTTATTAAAAAATAATAATTTAGATTAATACATCAGAATATATTACGACGATATTTAGAACAAGTATTGAACTGATATAACAACATTATAAATTTCTTCAAGTATGTCTCAGGGACATTGAATTTTGTGTACAAATCTTCGACCTTCAAAAAATATTTGAAAAGTAAGATTTTTTTACAATTTTTATACCGTGTTTTTGTTCAATTATCAAAATTATGGGAGAAAGTTAATGAAAATATTGATTAAATTATGAAACAATCTGTACATATTTTTTCAATATTTCTTGCCTGGTTCAGACCAATTTCACTATTAACTTAATTTTGACGATGGTGATAACAACACAGATTCATCTGTTTCATTGTATAATTTCTATTTTTAAGGAACGTGGTAGTTATAAAATAAAAATTTCATTGTAACTCTAAAATTTCTCACTACAAGGAGTATTTTATTTATTCGCAGAAAAGCAAAAATAATTTCAGAAAAACTATTTTTCTGATAAATCTCTTTCATAAGTTATCAAAACTATCGATTAAAACTATTTAACGAGGTTGGTATTTCAATTCACAATTACATGAGAACTTGTAATAATTATTCTTTAGGATACCTTCAAATACTTGTACGGTTATTATAGTAATGATCACTAATTATAAAATACATCTTTTTATATTAATGACTTAATAATTATTTATCATCAGTCATCGATCAGACTATAAACTAGCATTGACATTCACAAAATGAAAGAGCTATCAGTTGAACAATTAATTTTCTAAATAGCAAAAACTTACAGTTATAAATACTTCTGATAGTATCAGTCTATTTTTCAGTCTACCTCATTTAGTTTTAAAATAATTTAATAGCTTCAGTTGCGTAAAAATAGAATAAAAATCTTAATTTAATAGTTTTTTTAAAACAGTCTTTAAAACTCAAAAAAAGCATAAAAGGAATAATAATATTTCATTGGTGTCAGCTAACAAAATTTAAAAAGTGCAATTTGAGACTTATGACATAAAAAATTGTGAACAATTAATAAATAAACTATTCTAAAATACTGTCAAACACTTCTCACTTATGACCATTAAATGAATTAATTTTTTGATCTCCAATATTGACAACGCAAACGTTCATTCCAGGATGATTCTTCCTGATGTGGGAATAAATTCTTGAAGTTTGTTTGCTCTTAACTTCACAATATGGACATTTATACCTAGAAAAAAAAAAAAAAAATTGTATTGTCAATCGAATTATCTCTCTTCGTTAAATAATATTCTTTACTTTTTTGTAGTCACAAGGTGATTCATGGACAGGAAATTCAAATTAAAAAAACCAAAAAACTTTAATTTTTTTATTTTTATTGTTCAAGTTAGCAACGTTTCGTCTGCATTCTTTGCAGACCTTATCAGGATCTGTCATTTATTTGAATAGAATAATTCAACAAGTTTTAAAATTTTACAAATGTCTTGATGTAAACTTACCTGAAATAATAGTATTTTTCGTATCTAGAGCGTAAAATACTAGTTTAGGCTCGAGTGCGATCGTAGCGCCCGAGGGTCGCCGATCACACGAGACGTTACGCTCGCGATACGAACATTATTTTTTTTTATAGTTTGCGAACAGTCATCTTTTACGTTTTTCATCATCTTTAAGCGCCTACGACACTTCGAGCAGCCCAATCAGCTTTAAAACTACTATTTTTTACATTTTTTAATTTTTCCTCAGTGTTCGTCAAGCGATCATTCAACACACTAAAATCGTTACGTAAAAGATGACTGTTCGCAAACTATGAAAAAAAAGTAGTTCTGGCTCTGCTCGAGCAAATCGCCAACCAAAGTTGAAACAAACGAAACGTTGCTGAAATGATACCACCAAAAAAATGGTAATAACTTTTGCCTTTTTTTATTTGAACTAACTCTCTATGGATCACCCTGTGTCTACACGAAAATGACGAATTTCTTTAATACCTAGGATCTAATCCACATTCAAACCGGAAATGACGTTGGCAGTTAGCTTTGAGGGTAAAGCCTCTGTGGCACTTGGGACAAAGGAACTTTTTAGGACCACTAGTTATTTGAATTCCATCATCTTCAGGTTTATCCGTCTTTTTACCTGACGATTCAAATCTGACATGTTTTACGTGTAAAATCAGCTGTATGTCTTTGGCCGACTCTTGTGAATTATTTTGATCGTTTTCATGATTTTTATGGTGGTTTAACTGAGGAATCACAGTACATGGATCTACTGCTAACATGTCCATCAAAGGACTAAGAAGACCATCTAAAAATAAAGATTAAAGATTTGCTAATTTATTTTTATTTTTTGTTTTTTTTTTGTCATCATCTAGTAATGAAATATCACTTACTTATCGTGCATAGTGAGGTTGAAAGCTTGGTAGCAATTTTATGAAGAACTAATTTTGTTTTTTTTCATGTATTGGTTTATATGATTTTCTATCGAAGCGTGCATAACAAAATTAATCGCTTTGTTTTTAAAATTATTTATGAGATGATGATGCAAAGCAAGCTTTTTTTTAGTTGCTTGATTTTTGATGTGATTTAAACATTAGGTTTAAAGTGACTGAAAGTAAGCACATTCATGAAAATGATTTTTAAAACACATATCTAGAAATATTGTTTGGTTAAAAACTATAATAATAAGGTTTATCAAAAAATATATTTTTACTTGTTTATAATAAGTATGTTACAATAATAAACAGATGAACTCAGCTTTATGCAATAAATTGAAATAACAAAATTTATTTTTCAAATTATAAAGTAATTAAAGATCTTAAGGACGTTCAACTTTGACTACTATAGTCAAATCCTCTGGTATGACTATATTCCGATATAGAAGCACGCTGACTGATTGCTGAAGCTTACTCTAAAAAGTACTATTTTTTGTCTTCATGAATTGTTTTCTAATACAAATAGTCTCCTAATCATCTATAATAGCATCTCAAAATGATCCTATTAGAATCTCATCCGTTTCTAAATTTGCAAACACAGTTGGCTTACACGAAATAATTTGATATAATTATAACTTACATAGAGCCCATTTTGTGTTCCTAATTAATAAAATGTTTTATTGCACCAACTATCTATTAATTAGTACTTGGTTTAAAAAAATGATATTAATAATTATTATCTCTTTTATTCTGCTTTCTTCGGTACTTGTATCGTACAAAGGAAAGCATAGATAAGTCTCTGAATAAGAGGAACTGAGCGCCTTCGTAGGTGTATAACGGCGGCTCGCCTCATAGGCAGGGTTATCCCGGGACGATCTGATTGCAAGCATAAATGCAACGCGTACCAAGGTCAAACAGGACTGTACTCTGATCCACCGTACATATCTCAAAACCTTGGCAACAAAGCGCTTAAAACTACCTATCTTAATCATGGAACACACGACTTTGAAAACACAACGGCCACAGGGACTAGACAATCTCTCTAGTGGTTCCGATGCGTTGAAATGTCCTATGGATTTGATGGAGGACAGGTAAGCAAAACCGTGATAAGATAGAGAAAGAAAAAATCCGAAGTGTTTCTCCATCGTAGGTGAGTGAAATGTAATTGAACGTCATATTTCAAGTGACGAGTCATGTTACCTTTACTTGTGAAGGTGTAAGAGCACTTGAGGCACGCATATGGTTTGGTTTGAGGCAGACCCTGAGTACTACCTTTTTGGTTTCAAACGAATTGTCTATTAAAGACATCAAAGTTTGGCTTTCGACTACCAGTAACCGTTGTTGTTGACTAACTATCGTAGCTGAATTGTTTGTAACGCTGGGTTTATTGCACCTCAAAATGATTGTTGGGAGACCAAAATGGAAATCAAGTTGAGACTTAAACAAACCTAGAAAATAAAGGTATGATATTAGTAAAACTTATGTATGTAATACTAAAACTTTAACATTTAATAAAGTATTGCGAACACGATTTACAGCACGTGAAATGTACTTGGCGTATGACTTCTATCACAATATTGAGCTCGATAAAGTTTCACCTTATGCTTACCAATTTATTTATAATGATAATAGTAATAAAAATAACAGCACAATGTACACAAGAGAACAATTTACCTTTTAAATTTCATTAGTTTTAATGAAATTATTGATAAATTAACTAAGAAATAATAAAATAAAATATGAATAAAACTAAATAAGTAAACAAAATTCACTTCTATGATCGAGTAAGTTTTTCGACTTTCAGGTTTAAGATTTTTATTCTTGATCTTAATTGCTAAATATGTCGTCGTCTTTCATGGTCAAAAAACAACAGTAATAAATTTTTAGGATGTTGGTTGATTTTTTGTTTTTTATAAATAATATAATTAAGATTTTTCTATATTTTGTACTAATAACAATATACAAATACATAAATTAGCGTAATTTAAAAAATTTTAAATTTTAAATAGAAGTTAGTTTATCAAAATTTCAATATTGTTTTCAATACACGAAAAATTAATTAATTTATTTATTTTGAATTTCTGATTGGAACTGAATGATAAAAACGTAAAGAATTTTTTTCTAAGTTGAATTATCTTTCAACTTTAATTTCTTTTTATAATAAGATTATTTCAAAAAATTATCAAAGTTAAAAAAAAAATCAACGTTGATTCCACCTCTGCAACAAACAAGTTGTACCATTCAAAGACGTGATAACTTTAAAAAATGAAATGGAAAGTTACACAGTAACAATAAAATTCTGTTCCAAATAACATAAACTAATATTTGAAGAAAAAATTATATAAAATCTTATGATACTTTCAAAAATATTAGTAAAAAAATATGTGGGTTTCGTAATGTTTTCATCAATCATTTATTTTATTATATAAATACAATTACATGCACACATTTCTCACGAATTTTAATACTTGCCTAAAATAGAACAATAAAAAAAGGTTATTTTTATATTTTTTACAAAACCATTAATAACTATACTCATCTTTCCGATTGGTTATTTGACTAGAAACGTTAAACCGCAAATTCTAAGCTAATTTAATTACTTTAATTTAGTTTAAATTTTTTGTACTAACAACACAAGAAAAAATTCAAATTTAAATAAATTTAATTTAATAAAATAAAATACTGAATAAAGTTAATGGTAAATTGATAATATATATATAATATCTCGCAGTTTTGTAACTGAACCCAAGTAATGAAAAAAATTATAATATCCCTAACGAACAGCGATTACGTAAATATTACAAGATAATTAAAATTTTTTATATAAATTACTATATGATGGTCGAGTGTAAACTTTATAATAATTTTTTTTGTTCAAAAAAATCAACTGGTTAGTACAAGAAAAAGTTTGGGTAGTTATAACTTTGTCAGAAACTATGGTAGTTTTAATATCTACACAGTTCACTAAATACTAATTTCAGGCACATAATGAAGGACTCGCAGAAGTCAATATATCGTCAGTCATTTGCTGCGTAAAATAGGTAATTAAAAACTATTTGTAAAAATCATCGTTATTTTTAAAACTTTGTGAAAAGAGAAAAAGTATATATATATATTTATAGATCATAGGTAGAAAGAAGTTAATCGAAATATTACATTAATATCATGCACTGTTTACAAAAATTTTACTCGGCACGGTAATCCCTTCTGACGAGCTTCATATTGGTGGCGATATCGACGCAATACATCTCACAATCGGGATGGAAGGTGCGTATGTGAGTCCAGGCGTGAGTTCTCTGACGCAGATGTGTTTTGCAGTAAGGGCATTCGAAACGCCTCAGTGAATTATTACATTCGTACTTGAAGTGACGAATCATGTGACTACGGTGCTTGTAGGTGCGGTAGCACTTCGGACAAGGATGACGCCTCGATGTCGTGTCGCCCACGTCAAAGCTCAAATCCCAATTTTTCATAAAACCTGTAAAATAAAACGTTGAGACTAATGGTTAGTTTAATTTCATTTTCCAACCGTCGATTCTTATAATTGATTATTATTGTGTTTTACACTCTTTTAAAAATGTGCTTGGGATCGTGTTAAAATGCACTCGTTCTGCAGTCGTGAATCCATAATCTAAATTTTATTCTCATACAAGATTATTCGTAGTTTTTTTGTTCGTTTCTTCTCGTTTTTATTTTGAAGCAGTTTGCAAGTCAGTGGTTAGGTTTTAATTAACTTTATTTTTAAAAACATGCAAGACTCGATTTAAACTGCGTTAATCTAAAAGCATTTTCATTTCTCTCTCTCTCTCTCACTCTCTCAGTCCATACATCCATCGATTTTTCTCGTCTTGTCGGCACCCCTACTTGTAGCTAAAAATCACTGATAATCAGTTTTGGATCAATCCTGACCAAGATCAAGAACATGAGTGGGGACACTTTGGTGTGAAGCCTTGATGTGCGCAAACAATATGTTTGATAACATACAGCTGCAAAGAGAAACTCGAAAGGTACACACAAGGTTTTTGTTAATCCTGTTTCAAATAAAGGCATTATAAACATTTATAATTCAAAATCTAAACATTATGAAACCAAAATAAAGATTTATAATAAATATCACTTTTTATTCAAATTATAACATAAGTAAAAAAAATTTTTCTGTACTATAAATCAGTGTAAATATTTTAATAAATTTAAAGAAAACAATTATAAACCTATATTTTTGAAAGATTTAAAATCAACATTTCTTTGTCCAGTATTCAATACTTCGAACACTTATAAGCAGATGAATAGAGAAAAACTTTTTTGGTGGGCGTTACATTTTTGTTAAATTTATAAATTTAATATTACAAAATTTACAATTTCAAATGCTAAAATTAGCTAGTAATAAATTTATTTTTTTTTTTTTATAAATCCTCAATAAACACCATTTATTCATATATTTCGTCAGATGCATTAGTCATAAAAAAAAAGTAAAATCACTTGCAATAAGAAAAGGAGACTTCCGAGGAAGTCTTACGAGATTAAAAATACATGAATTTAAGTATACTTACTTATTTGACAAAAACATTAAATCTGATGGTTCAATGCTATAAGGTTAATCATAACCGATCAGCGCAATAAAATACGCTATTGCAATAAGATAAAAAAACCGAGAGGTGGCTACAAATAATTATGATATTCATAGTTTCACAATATTAGTGATAAAGTAATTAACTTATTTTAACTTAATTTTAGCTACAGTAAAAATTAATTAATAACTCAATAAGGTATCTTATTGCACTACCGATTCAATAGAGCATATTATTGCACTGATCTTAGAATTGACCTAACTGTATTGAACTGTCGAATTCATTTGGTATTGTAGCATTTTTTCGGATAAAAAACTATTCAAATAAGGCAGGAACTACGAGATTGTTAGTGATTTTACAAAAAGTTGACATAACGAGATTTTTTATTTAACTACATAAAATTATGCTATAACGCAGATATTTCGAAAAATTTGTAAATTCATCTCTAATATAATATAATATTTGGTTTAAATCACTTAGCTATGACTACCAGTAGTCCATTAAAATAATTTCTTCGCTAAATTTAACTCTTTCAGGAGCACATTTTTGTGAAAAGTCTAGACAAATAATTTTGTCATCTCAAAGATTTCTGTAGTCATTGATTATAAATTTTTTACCTTGAGGCCGATTTGAATTTGCAAAATCAAAATAGCGAATCAAATCTCTGCAGCGAATGATTAGTGATTATACAGTCTACATTACGTTACATCAAAGTCGTCATTATTAATTTTGAAATTTTATGACTTCTCCTGAAAGAGTTAAAAAGAAAAGCAAAGTAAAAAATTAAATTTTCTAAAATCATAGATAATAAAAACAAGATAAAATTTCAAGTGCCGTTATGTTCATATGCACAAGAAAAAATTGTAAATTTAGGATCGTGCAAGATCCAAGGCATAAACGTGGCTATTCTTGTGTGCGGCTTTGATGTGAGTATAGACATGTGGTCTCTGCTTGGCCTTATATTGGCAGAAAGGACACCGAAACCGCGGATTTTTATTCCCGCACTCGTAAGTTCGATGTCTGTAAAGCCCGGAATACCACTTGTATGATTTTCCACATTCACAAACGAAATTACCGCGCTCGCGGTAAATAGAGCCCCCTGGCCTATCCAGCTGATAACCATCTGTGAAGACATAAAGCAAAAATATTTTTTATGTAACTTTTAAAATTTTTTATTTATTGTTTTATTTATTTAGTTTTTATTTTGTACTCTTTTCCATCTGAAAAAAGTTTTTTATTTTATAATGTAAATAATGTTTAATTTCACGTAATCATGATATTTTTCCCATTTTTTTTTTTTTTATTTAATGATTTACGATGAAGGCGAGTACTGTTAGAATGAGTTTTATGATTAAAAAATTCTATGTAAACAAAAAAATTTTGAAACAAAACGTGACAAAAACATTGTTTTTATTTATTTTTTTTAATCCAAGTACATTGATTTAATACTTTCATTGATTAAGTTGCTATTAAATTTTTTATTTTTAATCATTTATTGAATTTTTTTGACTTCACTTGGAAAATTGAGCAAACATTACTTGTGATATTTTGTTAGCTAAAGACTTTTTTTAATTTTGCATTGCCCACCATACAGTTTTATTTTTTTGTTACTGTTGAACAGTAAATGCTTTTAAAAAATCTTAAACATTTAAAAATTACAATTTTAGCATTTTTTAAAACTTTAATACGTATCACAAAGAAAAAATTAACAAATGCAATAGAGAAAATATTACCAAGTGTTTACGTGAAATACTGAATATCTGATTAATAATTTAAATTTTTTAGATGTAATCACACAAAAATATTTATGAATTTAAACAATCGATAGGTTCTTCAAAAGATATTCTTCATTCTCACAATTAATAATGCTTGGATAAGTAGTTTCTTTATTAATTTTTTTTAATTAAATTAATTGATTTTTATATAATAAAAAACTTCTACGGTAGCAACTGAATTTTATACACGATTTACACATTAATTATTTACACATTAACTATTTATAACCAAACGAACCGATTGACACTTCGGGTTACCTGCCAATTTGTAACGATTTAAACCAAAATAATTTTTATTAATTTGGTATTTTTTATTGTTTTTAATAAGATTAGAGGAATAACTTTGATGGATCTACTTAAAATTTGTCGACACAAACCACTCGTAAGTGTCTCAGCAAGCTTGAACGTTGCGAAAAGTTTTTTCCGCACCTATTGCACTTATTTAAGTCGCGATTTTGCGGCAAATGTATAGCTTGAATGTGCTGGATAAGATCGTGTTTACGATAACTCTTGTATACGCAATAATGGCAAGAAAAATTTGGTTTTTTTTGGCACTCTCTTGACAAATGTGCTCGTAATGAATCTTTCGACGAATAAATCTTCATGCATCTTCCACATTTGTACTTAAGAATCGATTTACACTTATAGCACGTGTTTCCTTTATTTTCATTATACTCTTTGGTTTCATTACAATTAGTGCAGTAATATAGCCTAAACTGAGAGTCTGTAATAAAAATAATAATGATAAATAAATGAAAAAAAAAATTATGACAAGAAAAAAACTAAAAGAATTATTTACATTTAATATTACTGAAAAATTTTATACTTACAAGGCTTATTTGAATGATTATCGGGAATCGATTGAATCAAAGAAGTAGGTACTTCAAATTCTTCTTCGATTTTAACATAATGTCTATTTTCGAAATGAAAACCTTCATCTGAAACAATAAAATAAAACATAAGTTTATTAAACATTAATTTGAGATCGATTTATCATTAATTTATTTGAAAATTAAAAAAGTTTCATGATATCTGCAATCTACAAAATGTTTTCATCTATATTAATGTTGACAAATTTATTTATATTAATGATAACATTTTTGTTTTCAAAAATTTTTATTTTGAATCGTTTATGTGAATCAAAAAGTTTAAAATTTTGAAATTTTGAAATTCATATACTTTATTCGTCTTTAGCACTTGAAAGTGATTTCAAATGCTTTCTTTGGTGCTAATACTCTATATAAAAGCATTTATAGGAAAAAAAAAAAAAAAAAGTTTATTTATTATGCATTACTTATATAAATAGACTTTCACATGAATTAAAAAATGCAGAATATAATATTCAATTAAGTCTAAAAAAGTCAATAATTTTGTCTTTTTACAATTTTTCTCAATACTTCACAAAAATTAATTTTAAACCATAAAAATTTTTTAAAATTATTGACGTTCCTTTTGTTAGAAAATTCTGATTTTTTTAGCTTAGGAGGTCAGGTAAGCATTTTTGGAATAACTTTCAATCAACTCATTTTTAAACTAGTTTATTCTATTTTATCATCCACACGTTTTTATCATTAAAAATTGAGCTGGATGACGTTACCACTCATTTTCCAGTTACCCATTCCACCTTTCTTTCTCACAGACGAATAAATTTTTCTAAATTTCATTCGGAACGTGAAAATTAGGTTGACTGAGAAGTTATTCTTGCAACAACTCCATTCATTTAATTTGCCTCAGTTAAATTGAAATAAAATATTCATTTAATAAGGATTACTATTATAATTTAAAAAAAAAATTAAACAACTAAGATTTCAAGAATTAAATATATTTTTTTGTCTTTATACATTCTATTTTTTCTCGTAATCTTTAGAATTCTTCAATAGTTCTTTCTTTTAACTCCACCAATATTAAACAACTACTTATACACACTTAATTAAAAAAAAAAAAAAAATGTTCAAACCGTACTGGTGATATAAAAAATCACGTAAAAAAGGACTTCAAAAATTTTCAACTTTTTGATCCTGTCTAATCACTACGGAGGAAGGCTTCTCTTGGGGATGAACCCGCCTTACGTGGGCATAAACGTTGTGAGGGTATCTGGATAGATAGTCGCAATGTGGACACTTATGACTGGGAGGCCGTCCGCAAACGTGTCGCAAGTGCTTGAACATGTTGGCTTTGTTCGTGTATCGGCTGTTACACTTCGGACAGTAGTAATATTTATTTGCCAAAGTCGAATTTGTAGCGGAAAGAAATCTCCAATAACCTGGAAAAGTTTATTATAATTATTTGACAGTTGACCTTGCTTTACGTTTACACGACATATTTAACAGGATACTATGCAAATTTGATACTTATTAAAATTATTTTATTATTGAGCGTAATTAAAAGACAGTTTCTGCTACTTTTAGAATAGTAACAATCGAAGTGTTTATTATTGACGGCAAGTAAATAATGAATGTATAAATTATTAAACTGTTAGGTAGGAAAAAAATCAGTGCTTTAAAATTCCCTCGAAGTGTAACTCAGACTATTATTATTTAATCAAAGAACTTAACTGAGTAAAACTTTATAATTAAATACACTGATTTTCAATTTACTGACGATACAAAAGAAAAAAAATTTTCTAAGCTCTTTTCATAAAAGACAAAAAAAAAATACAACTAACTTCAAACCCAAGACTTACATGATTTTTAAAGCCTGTTAAGTAGAAGATAAAAAAAAGTTTAATGGGATATTAGGTTATTATGATATTCTGATGTTGAAATGGTTTTTGATCCGGGTGATGCCGCCTGACATGCGCGTAAATATCGTGGTTAAACTTGGACGAATATTCAAACTAGGGACACTTGTACTCGAGTAATAATCTATTTGACATTTTCGAGTTCTTGTGATTGCATACAAAGAATAAGTAGTTCCTCTGAATCTTAATACATCTATTAAAATATATTTTGATAATTCTTAAAATCCGGACATTTCAATCAAAGATTTTTTACATAAAACTGTCAAATTTTTCTATCTTATAAAAGTCGTTTTAATACGTTTCTTCACGTACAAGCCGCACAAAAAATGCCATTTTTGGTGCTTGAAAATCGAGGTGCAGCTTATTGGGAGGGTCAAAATTTGTTTGCGTGAATTATGAGATTCTGTATGCGAGCTGTATACTTTATGAACAGCACCGTTAGAGAGCTAGAGTAGTCATTAAGCACATTTTTGGATCCTCCAACGATCAAGTGTATATCACAGTATTAAAGATGTTGCACAAAACACAAAAATCTTATCCTTATGGATTTAAATTAAGAGTTGTAAGAATCTGTCGAAAACCGATTAGCCGGTAAAATAAACGGTGTAGATGAAAAGTAATATGCGAGAAATTAGAAAATGTTAAGATTCGACAAAAATCTTCAAATTGAAACCATGAAATTAAAGACGGAGCTTATCCCGTATTCAAAATTTAAAGCTTGCATAATCTGGCTAGACGAAGATGTACTACTATAGCCAGCGCCTTCCAAAATACCATGAAGAAAAACCCTTAAATTTCAGCGTTAAATTATTTGAATAAATATCACAAATCGTTCGAAAAATAAATGTGCGGCTTATCTGATTTGGCGGTTTATACGTGGGGAAATACAGTATGTAAGTGTTGCTTTTTTTTTTAGTTTTTAGTAGCAATAAGTAACATAAAAAAAATTGAATGAATACGTAAACTTTATTAAAAATCTGATTTTCAGAGTATAATCTATGAGAACTGATTTCATGTACTTACTTATCAAAATTATGAAACAAAACTTACTAGGTAGGTTTGAATAAAATAGCTATTTAAAATTTTTTTAAATGTTTAATATATTTGTGTACATATTTATTTACAAGTGAGATATTCATAACTAGAATAATTATTCTCACTACTAATACTTCTTATTTTATATTTTATGTACGTAGAGTATTTTTGTTTCTTCCAAGAAACTATTTTGAAACTAGTTTAGAAAAGTACAATGGTTATCATAAATGCATTTACAAGATAATAGAATAACCTAGCCTTCTTGTGGGTACCCTAACCTAGTTAATATACAAATCTGGCGTTTTAAGGTGAAGGAAAGAAAAAAAAACCACAATCTTCCTTCAGAAAATGACCAACCAGTACACTATCTACATAAAGATTAATGCGAGGTACAATTATGAGATTAATGCCCTCAAAGTAAGATACATCGTGCTCATCGAGATCAGCTTCTAACATCGATTTCCAGGGCCGTAGTTGCTTATAAAGTTTTTTAAAATCTTAATAAGCTTTATAAAAAAGTTTTTTTGGGCACAGTTAATTATGGATTTTCTTGTTGAGTATGTTGAAGAAAATAATCTTGCCAAATCGATTGAAGATTGTCGTCTAATGAGTCTCATTTAAATTAAGATTTATTCAGCAAAAACTAGAAGTTTCCTCTTGGTTATTTCGTAACACAATGCAAAAATGATTTGTAGGCTGTTCCATCAAAATCGAGACCATAATTATTGTGCCTTCAAAGTTTTCTTCTTTAATTGTAAAAATTGCTCATCTTGCTTAGTTGTCTATTAAAACAGTCTAGAAACTCGAACCGGCATATCAGGATGCCACCTCTTTATATGGCGGTTAATATTTGAAGAAGAATTATCACGTTTGGAACAGTACATGCAGCCGTACCGAGGCGGCCGCAATTTACACCTGTGACGCTCCCAATCGTAATGGCGACTAAACCCCGTTGAGCACACCTTGCAAAAAAATCTTAAAACTCGAGGCAGGATTGGTTCCACACAACCTGGAATGATAACAAAATGGCAAGTTAGAAAATTTTTCATTATTATTTTTGACTACATATGAATATAGTACATAATTTTATTTTGTAAATACCTTCACTTTTTAATTTAAAAAAAATTCAATTCAGGATTTGAATTAAAAAATTATAATTTTATTTGATTATAACTTTAAGGATAATATTTCTTTAAATATATTCAAGTAGTACTTAAGTTCCTCATTAATGAATAGCTTGTCAAAACGGAAGAAATTTTTTTGAAAACTCTTTTTCCTTTTTAAAAAAAAAAATGTGTAAAATTTTCTAGAACATATATATTCAGTGAATTTTTTAGGTTGAACTTAAAATTGTTTGGCCCAACTGAGTGGTTTGCGGACGTGTAATCAAGAGTTCTTATGGCCCCCCGAACAACTAACTTAAGATTATTCTCTCAAGGGGATCTTTCTCACTGAGTCATCGTAATATTTTTATTTGCAATCAAGGTTGAAATTTTCTTACGCCATTTGTAAAAAAAATTAGATAACATATTATGCAAAATTTGAATATGGCTTGAAATTTAATTGATAAAAAAAAATCTTTCCAATAAATCCAATTTTTTATTTTTTATGGCTTTTGAAGATTGACCGGCACTACAACCTTTATCCTAACGTGTTTCTAAATGCTAGACAAAAGTTTGTCTCTTTTTAAAACGTTGATCTTTGGCCGCATCGTATTTCAAGTGCGTCATAAGTCTTCTTATAGGTATAACCGGCATGGCAGAGCGGACATTATAAATGGCTTTGGCTTCGAGAATGCCAGATTGGTCTTTTTTCGAGCATCGAGTGTCTAATATGAGACTCTATCCTAAGAACATCATGAAAATCTGAACGATGAGGTCGTAGTGATCAACTATAACAGATAATGAAGTAGTATAGTTATTTACATGTATGAATAAAATATTTAAAAAATTGAAAGGGATGGTTAAAAAACAAGGAGGAAGGTCAGAAACTTGGCTTACCAAATTTCACTGACTTAGGAAAAGTAATAAACTGATTGGAACGTAAGAAAAATTAAGGGTTTTTTAGAATTAATTTAATTTGATTCGAGATGATGATTATTTTATTTTTTTGGTTTTGAGAATAACAAAATTTTTACAGTAGTGGTACAATCAGGCACTTATTACAATTCTATTTATATACTATTCATACATTTATCATTAATCGTAATTTATATAATTTTCATTTTTATTATATAATATACAAAAAAAATCTTTTGCTCAACTCATTTTGAGATTTACTTACAACTCAACGTATACAAAAAAATGTCATCATTCACTCAAACTGAAAATCTTCTTTTGATTAGTTTTACTAGATTTACTGAAAAAACTAGCTCAGGGAATTTTTTAAGAATAAAGTTGTAAATTCTTTAATTAGTAAAATTTAATGTAAGTCATTCCAGTTTTTTTTGTTCTACCTTATTTAAAATAAATAAAAATATATACTGTTACTTATAAATGTTCATGGTATACATTTGGTACTAATCTGAATTAATTAATAAATGTTACTGAATACTGACCACTTTCCCGAATACAATTTTCCGATGACTATTTTTCAGTGGTTAGTTTCTCGAATGGTAGTTCTCCCAAATTTGAGTAATTAAAAATTCTGTAATATGTAATTTTAATATTTTCAAAATGAAACTAAGGGAGCCTCAAAGAAATAAAAAAATAAAATTTTAACTTAAAATCAATTTATTATTACTTAAAAATTTCTTTAGCGTGTAAAATACTGCCCAACAAATCCAAATTTGCAATATCTGCTAATGGTTTCTTATGCAGATATTGCGGTTTTGAATCTGTAGAGCAGAATACTATTTGCGGTTTTATAGTTCGTTTATTGTTAAAAAAATATGAAAATTTAATTATCTTCATATTTATTTTAAATTTAAATTTAAGAGATGTTTCTAAAGACGCAATTAACATATTTTAAATTAATACATAGATTTCGGCATAATAAATAATAAAAAATAAAAATCCATGATTTAAACTTGAAAGTAAATGAACAATTTTTTTGGAGTTTTTTTTAATTAATAAACGAGTATTTATAGTACATATTACAGTCAAAGAAAATAAATTACTTTAATTATATTTAAAATGAATTTAATTACAAATTATAATCGATTAAAGTGATTAATATCAAAGTAAAGATCTGATTTACAGCAAGAAATAAGAAACACATCCAGAAAAAATAATTAGGACAATTTTTTTTGAACTTGTAAAAAAATATGACATAAACTTTGTAAATAAATTGCACTAAAATTTAAATACTTCATTATGATTAAAAAAAAAGTTATTTTTCATTGTAGTACTTAGACGGTCAAACTTTTCTAAATCAGTCTGTTCAAAAAAATATAAATAAATAAAAATTAACTAGCAGAAACACTTAGAAAAAAATGTTGGCAACCCTCAAGCCTAGTTGCTTGTGCATTCTTCTAACGTGCTTGTACATATTTGAAGTGTAAGTGCTTGAATAATCACAATGATTACAAAAAAATTTGTCCGACTTTGGATGATTGCGAGTAACGTCGTGGGAACGCATGTGACAGGTGAGCGAGCGCGTGTTGTTGAAGGGTTGAGAACACAGCGGGCAGTTGTAAGTCGAGCCGAGAGAAGGCGATTTATACACTGAAAAATTCAAATAAAATTTTCATCAGATTTAAGTCGAATAGGTCAAGTCATTTTTTGTTGATTTTTCAATTTGCACGAGTGAAGATGAAGTTTCAAAGATTTTTTTGGTGTAATGAATCTCATTTTATTTTTTTAATGTCGGCGATATTTTATTTATTTTCGTAACTATCACTAATAATAATAAGAATAAATTTGTGAGTACGATTTTTTGAGATTTGCTTTCAAAAAATTACTTACAGGAAAGAAGTTTTTTACTTTTAAACAGATTTCAATTTATATGATATACCAAAAAAAAAAAAATGCTGAATAGACAGTTTGATTTGTACAGTTTATTTTATCATCGTCATTTTTATTATTATTATTATTTATTAATTTTTTTACTACATTTTTAAATTTGAAATAAAGTACTCTTTTATTTTTATTTATTTATTTTTTTCTTTTTTTGTCTTAAAAAAATTAGTTTTAGTTTAGCACTACCTGAAAACTAATTTTTTTAATTTTATAAAAATTATTTTGTAAATTATTTTGTGCATTCTTACATTACAAAATTGTTTCGGAAAGCAATCAACTTTTTTTGATAACGTATATTTTATGTATTTAAAACTTTTATAAAAATTATTTTCCTTAAAAAAAAGTTTTTTTACAACTTTGCGTCATTTTGAATATTTTTCAGACGACTCAGTGTACGAAACATTTTTTTACACTCTTATTGTGAAAAATATTATTTCAGTATAGTTTATTAAGTTTCACAGGAACGCCGGGGTGAATCTTTCTTATATGGTTATAGATACGGTGAGACCATTTGCTCAGAATACCGCATATTGGACACTGAAAGCGCGGTGCAGCGTCGATGCATTCGTATCTGTAGTGGCGGTACATGGAGTACCTCTGAGAAAAAGAACGATCTTTGCACTTAGGGCATTTATATTTTCCTGTGACTGGGTCAGCCGAGGATTTGAATATTCTTTGGTCACCTAAACGTACTTGACCATTTTCCTCATAGTTATTTACTGGAACAGAAAAACATAAATTGTCTTGTTACGTAGAGTTAAACAAATATTTTTAAAAATTCAAGCTCCTTACTTTAGCCCAAACTGATATTTTTTTACCGAAATTTATATACATTTCAATAGGTAGAAAAATTAATTAAATATTTTTCCGCATCATAACCTTAAAATCGTACTTCCGCTCCTTGTTTTTAATATCTCATGCGGAAAAACATTTCAAAACATGGTCAAGAAGTTTTCTTTGGCAACCTTATTGCAACCCCTGGGACGCAAACCGGAGCGGAGGCCGAATAAACTCTTCATCGACCACGTTAAGAAAATACTATTTATTGTCTTAGGTTACAAAAAAAAAACTTCATTAATTCAAAAATTAGTTAATAGTCTACATATAATTTAAAATTATAAAATACTTACACTGTTGTAAAAAACTCAAAAAAAGGGACCGGGGTTTAGGCGGTCCGAGTCCCGTCATACCCAAGAAATTTTTATTTTGACGGAAAATAATTCTCTCGAGACCTTGGTCATCCGGTATAGGTTTTTCTCCCTTCTGTGTATTGTTCTATACCTTTTTCTGTTGGTTATCACGATATTACCTCAGTATATTACCTTTGTATCTGCTTTATCTATTACTTGCAGTCTAATGCCTTGGCGACTGAGAACAAGTGAGTTAAAGTGGGATTTTTTTGGAGATGGGACTTTGGTCTTAAGTTGATCTGTTAGGGAATTTAAGCAGCAGGATGATTTTTCTAAATGAAACAAAAAGCAAAAACCCGTAAATGCCAATAAATAAACAAGTATAATTTCTTTAATAATCAGTAGCTTATCGCAATTACAAATATTTATAAAATAAAATAAAACTAACAGAAAACTCATGTTGTGATTTCAAGTGAAAAATAATAAATTCATTACTTTTTCAACTTAGATTAATAAGCATCTAATTTTTTAAAAATAATTGTTTAAAAGCAAAAAATAACATGACATGTAAAAGCTCAGTATGAGGAAAAAAAAAGATTCACCATAGATCACATAAAAAAGAACTTTAAAAAATGTTAGTAGGAATAACATTAGAGATTGATACAAGATATGAGTGATTAAAATACTCACTTTATTAGACTAATTAAAAACTACACAATGCGCTGGATACTGTATTGCAACACGTTTATAAATATTTAAGATTAGTCGAGAACAAACATCATCAGTACAGAGAAGCGAATATAAATATTTCTCATTTTATAAATAATTTAATATACTTCAAATGCAATATAATAAGAAAAAAACTTCTTAAACATACTTAAACGATACAAATAAAAACTTAATTTACTCAGATCATTGCTTGTAGATAGCGCACCATTGCAAAAATCACAAGTGTCATCAAACATGTTCGATATATCAAGATCACAGATTAACATTCAATAGTAAATATGAAGCTCGTAAATCACGTTTATATGAATAAACGGTTATTTAAATCGGAAAATCGATACAGTAAACTTTTCGACCGTTGTGTTGCTTCCTAACATGTGGGTAAACGCTAAACGCGTGACGTGAGCTATAGGGACAATATGGACACCCAAAAAGTTTGGCTGCTTCGGGCACCTTAAAATCTGATGAACTCGATGAGGTACTCGCGATCGGCTGTCTGACGCTTCCGGCAGCACTGCCACCGCTAACACCAACGCCACCGCTAAATCGTCCCTTGGGCCGTCCTCTTTTTGGAATTCGCTCCATTCTTTTCATGTTTTCCAAAAGAAAATCAACATTTACTGGACTAGAAAAAGGATTAGTACTTGAGTTTTGAAATGGCTGCAGCTGGAGACCGTTGAACACTTGCACCTTAACTTTGGACCAGTCAATGTCAAAAATGTCAGATGAAGGCTTCACATCTGGGGGCTCGCGTTTGTAAACACGCTCCAAAGTGCTACCGCTGCTGCTGTTGCTGCTGCTGCTACTACTACTACTGCAGTAAGGAACGCTCAATAGACTACCAATTTCAGTCAATTTTGGTTTATCTGTCAAAATCATAAACGTAAAGTTTGATTATTAGTTGAGAGCGTAGCTTACAATTTTTTACAATTACAATGAATGGATGTAAGCTTTTAAGAGGTTAATCAAGATTAAAACATTCAAAATGGTCAGAGTTTAAAAAATGATAAGAGGGTCAGAAAAAAGTTCACTCTGTTAGACAAATATATTTTAAGATAATAGTTTATTGTACAAGTTTTTTAAATTGGCTTTTGTTACACATTTGAATTGGATTTACTTCAACACACAAAAAATAAACTGTACAAACTTAATTCCATAAGACATCGCCAAGACTTTTATAGTCAACTTCTTACATAGTCTTGAAACTATTTGTTTGGTACAATCAGTTCTAAATTTGCCTTGGAGCATGTAATATATTGTTCGCTTCAGAAATAATTTTAAGATTGACATAATAATTTTAAGTATGTAAAATCGGATTGAATCTAGCATTGAAAACTATTAGAATAACTACATTACGATATATATACATACATGTATTGACTTTTATGTAATTATTAACGGACTTCGAATATTCTTTACAATTCAATCATCGTGAAAATTTTATTCTAATAACTGTATTTCTAATTTTAGAAAATATATTTGCTTATTATTTACTATTTACAAACTCAAATTTACAGAATTCGGCTGATTTCTTAACTACTAAGACGTTGTTTTTCACATTCATGAGTACCTCTGAAACTAAAAATTGAAAAATTGGTTTTGACTGATTTTTTGAACTTTATAAATGTAAGTCTCAAAAATTCCTTCATCACGAAATTTTTCAAAATTATAAAAAAAAATACAACTAAATATTTATGAAAATAAAATTTTGCGTTTATGATGTTTTTGTAATTTTATATAAGAAAAACCTACGACCATTTTTTTGAAAGCACCCTGCAGCGTCATACAATAATTTATTTAAAAATTAAAAACTGAAGCATTGATAACAAATTTTTGAAGGTCCAACTATGAGGATAGAGGATGAAAAAACCATTCATCAGTGAGATGTTACACAGCAGGTTAAATAATTTATTGTCGTATCAATGCCATGAAAAGGAAGCTCTCATTATGTCCTTAAAAAGTTGGCAATAAATAAATTACGAATTTGAATTAAATTCCGTTTAAATGCAGGACTACCGAAGAATAATCTATATTCCACGAGGATACAATTTGATTGAAAAAAATTAAAAAAAAAAATTGTATCTTTCTAGCTTATTATTTTTATAAATTAAAAACTGGCCGTAGATTCAACAATGAAAATATATGTAATTCTGCATAAAATTAAGTTTCAAGTGTCCACTTATCTTAACATGACTATCAAATTCATAGTTCGTTGACTAAATAAATTTTTGTTTGTTTGTTTGTTTGTTTGTTTGTTTTTTTTTTTTTTTACTTGTGATGCTTAATGATACTACATCATACATAAACTGCATCTCTCAAGTGATCTGAACATTTAAGCACAAAAAATAATGTCGCACAAAAAAGGCATTTATTTTTTATTCCCCTTACAAGTACAGGGAATCTCGTCTGCTTTGCTAGGGAGGCATGGACAGCAAGCGGTTTTATTAAGTTATTTTGATTATAACCTCTAAATACAAACAAACTCTATCGAATAAAGAAATTTAGAACCCTTACTAATATTTTGTAACAATTTTTTTGCCGATTTATAACTTTGATGACCAATTAAATTGACTTCTAAAGTTATTACCCGACTGAAAAATCTAAAGTGAGTATACCTATAGCGTCGACGTCATCAAAAAATACATAGCTATATTTGTAACAGATTTTTCTTATCATAAGCAGACGATTTTTTTCTGTAGTTGTAAGGCGAACAGTTAACAACCCAAACCACAATTAAAACCTCAATTTTAAACTTGTGTATAGCAGTCATTCCTTCGGCAGGTGTCAATCATTATTGGTAAATGATTATTAGAAATTAGAAAGGTTGTATTTGATCATACAGGAGATAATTGACTATGCGTGGTATATGATAGGTTAAAAAAAATCATTTTAATATTGTTTTTCTCAGAAACGACTGAACCAAAAAACCGAAATTCAATGTATAAAGTAATGCACTTTCACTGCAGTTATTAAAAAAAAAAAAAAAAAAAAAAAAACCGCTCTTTATGGGGGGGGGGGGTAAACCCTGGAGGGCAAAAAAAGCATATTTTTCATGATTTTTCTCGAGCAAACAGCAAAAGTTATTTAATTTAATAAAATAAATAATAAAGTACATAGTAAAGTAACATTTGAACTACATTCTGTAATTTTTTTGAATACAAATATTAAAAAACAAGCCGATGCCAGTGCTTTTTCGGAGACACCTTCGCTCGACGATTTTTTCCCGAGGTAAACGCCATTTTGTCCATAAACATCTGAAACAAAAATTTCAGGAAGATTCTGTTAGAAAATAAGTTTTTCCTGGTAATAACACGAGGATTTTTTTTTTTTTTTCACTTTTTGACGATTTGGCGGCTGTTTGAAGTCAAAGGTCGTTTTTTCGACTATAAATGTTGCTTGCCAAATCGTCAAAAAGTGAAAAAAAAAAAAAAAAAAACTCGTGTTATTACCAGGAAAAACTTATTTTCTAACAGAATCTTCCTGAAATTTTTGTTTCAGATGTTTATGGACAAAATGGCGTTTACCACGGGAAAAAATCGTCGAGCGAAGGTGTCTCCGAAAAAGCACTGGCATCGGCTTGTTTTTTAATATTTGTATTCAAAAAAATTACAGAAAGTAGTTCAAATGTTACTTTATTATGTACTTTATTATTTATTTTATTAAATTAAATAACTTTTGCCGTTTGCTCGAGAAAAATATGCTTTTTTTTTTGCCCTCCAGGGTTTACCCCCCCCCCCCCCCTTAAAGCTCTACTGAGCTTTAGAAACTATCTAAGGTTTTAATCTAATACAGCTTGATTATCCTAACGTCTTCTTTAGGGTGAACAGATCTAATATGTTGATAAACATTTGAAGTCTTCTTACTGACCATATTACAAATTGGGCAACAATAACGCGGGGGCTTATTGCATTCATACCTGAAATTATACTTCTTTTATTGATAATGTCTGATTATTTAATTAAAATATATTTTCGCGTAAAATTGTTACCTATAGTGTCCCAGCATTGTATCTTTTCTTCCATATCCTGAGGAGCATATTGGACAATGGTATTTCCCCGTTGCCACGTTAAAGTACTGGTCATTGTTTTGCTTGTTTTGGCGTCTTTTACTTTTTAGAGCTACCAAAGACCAATCGATTTCATCTAAAACAGAATTTTTACAATTTAAAGGTTAAAAAAATACTAAATATGAATTTGATTGTAAAGCTCTTGAATTCCACAAACCTTTTTTAATTTATTGTACTTTAATTTATATTTATTTTATTTATAATTCTTTTCTGTGCGTAATTGATAAGTGGTTGAAGAGAACATGCAATTTTTAATTACAAAAAGATCTTTTAAAAAATATTTGATTGATATTTCCTTTCAAGTCAATTTACAGAAAAGAAAATTTTTATATGGTTGAAAGTTAAATCTTTTTTGTTGTTAAGGTAAATAATTTCTAAATTTTTTAAAATTAAATAATCTATAATTTAATAAAAAACAAAACTCCATTTAGGAAAAATGTGAAAAACTTATGAAAAATAAAAAAAATGACATTGTTTTACTTGATTAATATGTTACATATCATAAGCCGGTAAAATAATGGTTTTTTTAGTTTTTATACAATTTTCAGCTGAAGTTAACATCCAAGGCTTTTTTTTACTTAGGCAATCAAGGTACTATTTTTTACACGACAAGGACGAGAATAGTTTCCAGCAGCAGCAGAGAAGTAGCATTATAGTACCAAATTTCTACTAGTGGAAGTATTGAAAATAAAAAAAATTCGTCTAAAATTTTTTTTTTTTTTCTTCAAAAATGTTGTTAATGCTCATGAGTCGTAAAACGTTATTTCATTTTCTCAAGTTGAACTTACTTTATCACTATGTTAAGGAGGCTTGGCAGTTTTTTCAAAATGCAAAAGTAAGAACCCAAAAAATTCCTGTAAGTAAGACAAACAACTTTCCTATTTAACACAACAATGGTTGTCGGACTCGTTTTCGAGAAAAAAATCAGTTTAGAATTTTTTTTTTAGCATGGACTCTTATGGAAAAAAACATTTAAAAATTTGGCAAATTATCAAAATCCACAAGTTTACTACGAGTCAGGTGTCATTTTAAAGATAAAAATTTGAAGATTATTTTAAAATTATAAAAATTTAAGATTATCGGACTAATTTACAAGAAAAATAGAAAAGCGCGGTACATAACCTTCAAAACATGCAATTTTTCAACGTTTTTAAAAATTTTTTATCTTAAATTTTGTTTTAATATGTTTAAAAATGATAAATAATCACTTACTAATAAAAGTAAATAAAAAAAAAACTTTTTTTCTTATTTTCAATTTCATGCACCCGCAAAGGCCCCCGCTAGGTACGACCTCGACGCTGCCAAGCCTCCTTAATAACTAAACGAAGCGAATCCGCTTTGTTTTTATTTTTGTAATTATATCCTACAATTTAATCTTTCCAGTTTTCTCATATATAATGAAAAATTTCATAGTTAAATGTTTTTTGAATTTAAAGCACCAGTTAATCTCTTGCTTACTGTTAATCTGAACATTAAAATAAAAGGAAAAATAAGTTGAAAATTGCAAAAATATAGAAAATAAAAATAAAATGAATTCATTGAATAATTATTAAACATTGATTTTTACATTAATAGTTTATTTTAAAGTATGTGCTGCTCTTAATTAGTAAACTAATTTAAAAAAAATTTTTAAAAGGCTTGAGAAAAAATTTGACTTACAAAAGCATACTGATTTTTAATGACATTTACAATCTCTTAAAATTATTATATTCTCAAGTTCTTCTTAGTTATAAACAATAATCTGTTGTCGCAAGGTATTTACAATATACTACGCAGAGAACAGCTGAATAAAACTCGACTGGTAATTTTATATTTACTTTCAGATTAAATATTATTAGATGATGCCGAAGACGACGGTAACAATATTTTTGGTCTGGTAAGACTTTTCTTTTTCACGACCTTTCCTGTGGTGATATCCAAACAAGCTAATTCACTACCCTTATGCATTCTCATAATGTGTTGATAAACTGTAGTTGTCTGATTGGTTTTGTAGGTACAATAGCAACATACAAATCGAGGTAGCGATTGACTACATTCATATTTCGTGTGCCGATACAAGCTGGTCTGAGCCTTGAAGCACTTGGAACAGTTCGAGCATCGATATTTTTTACTGGTTTTAGCTTCGCGTTCCACGTCGATCACGACATACGCGGCGGTTGATGACCTCGTAACACGCGATGGTTGCCGAGGTACTGCACGTGAGTGTGGTAATGGTAGAGTTGGTTGAATTATTTCCATAGGATCTTCACCGGAGAAGTTTCGAACAACTAGTGTGGACTTGCGTTTATTGTTTGAACGAGAACTATTCAGCGTGGAAGCCTCTAAAATATTTAAAGGATCTTCGTATTCTATAGTTATGGATTCTGAATCGCTTGAAGGCTCATCTTTTATCCAAGCTGAAAAGATAAAGAAGAACAAATTAATTGGTTGGTCATCTTTTATGCAATAAAATGAAAAAAAAATTATAAAAATTAAAACTATGCGGTATTGAAAACTGTATGAAACTAAAACATTCTTTTCTTGCCTGTTATGAAATCATAAGAATTTGTATATTTCTGTAGAAAGATGGTTTTGTAGGTCACGAATAATTAAATAAAACTTACAGCTGACAAGTTTTTAAAATGTATTTTTATCAAAACAAACTTTATCATCAATATTTATTGGCTGTATACACATAATGCCAATCATATCACAATAATCTGTACAAATATTCATTTCGAGGGGCTCTGTAGTTCAAAATCAAATAAGTCATTGTGAAATTTTTCAGTTTTTTTTTTTTTTTTTAATTATTATTTTTTATTTTCTTACATGTTATTCGGCTCATACAATCTTAGATTTGAAGGTTTTGCATAATTTATAAACCAGTATAAATATTTTTTTGGTGTTTCCATAACCCCTCGACTCATTTATACTCAACGATAACAAGAATTATAACGCGAATAGGATAACAAATTGTCGGTATAGTAAATTAAATTAATTTCATCACTACAAAACAAATGTTTTTCAATCATTCGTAGCCAATACTGATATTTTATAAATTTTCTAATTAATGTGAATTTAAAAATAACTATGAACCTAAGAAACATTTAAAAACAGAATTAAAAAGAAAAAAACTTATTTATTTTGTAACAACTTTATTGCTAAAGTACTCAACATAAGTATTGTACTTTGGCCAGAAAGTAATCCTCATTAGTTTGGAAAAGACATTAATGCGCTACATAAAATTTTAATATGTATATTTTTTGGACACTCAAAAGTAGAAAAACTTGATAGGTTATAATTTTTTAACAAATTATTAGAAAAAACTCTTTTTGCTTAAGAAATGTATACTTGATGAAAAATCGGCAACAGAACCCTCAAAATTATTTACTGAGAAAAACTCAGAATTTTCTAGGATCAGCTTAGGTCAAAGAACAATCTGACCTTTGGAGTTTTATTAAAAATTTTAGTACAAGATGTAAGCACCGTAATTAAAACTTGATCGTATTCCAAATAAAAGTTGCGACTTTATGACAAAAAAAAAAAAAACATGAAACAGTTTTTACTGAATATAAATTGAATTTACAATTAGCCATACCGGTAAATGTGAGTACTAAAAAAAGATATATTAATATATAGATGAAAAATTAATTAATTTTTTTTATACATAATATACAAAGGTGCAGAAAATGATAACAGCTACCTGTAGGATTATTTCATTGCAAATTAAAAAGTTTTTTTTTTTAGACATCTATCGTTTTAGAGTGCTTAGCGTGCACGTGACTACGAAGATTTGTCCGTCGATGATTACGGTAAGGACAAAAGGGACACTCGTGCTTGCCTATTTTTCCACATTCGTGTTTTGCATGGCGTCGCATGTCTGTCTCTCGCTTATATACTTTCGAACATTTCCAACACGTGAAGCCTTCGTTATAATTCAATGCGTGTGCCTCTTGAACTTGTCCGTGATGCTGTTCATCAATCCAAGTAACTTCTGTTTGAACTTGACTTTTATAATCCATACCGTAGATGCCTGAAAATTTGATTACTTGAAATATAACATATTTTTTTTTTTTCTTTTTTAAAAAATAGGTAGTCTTGAGGTATCTACGATAAAAAATTATTTTTCGAGAAAGCACGTCAAGAAAGTGTTCTATCCTTTAAAATATTACGTAAAGTGCAAAAAGATTAAAGAATCTGATAATTGTTTTTAAATAATAGTAGAAGAAAAGATATTTTTAAAAAATAATAAATTGGTGCGTAGCAGCTCAAATTTTTGGTTGAACTGGCGGTTCTACAAATTTAGCAGTTGGCGTCCATTTTCTTCGCAGCGTACAAGACTGGTATACCTAGTGTTGCCGCTTGAAGTGCTAGTAGACGCTAAAAAAACATTTTTTAGATGTTACAGATTTCTAAGAATATTATTTTAGAAAAAATTTTCTAAACTAGTTTGAAATGACAGAGGATTGCACCAAAACTTACTGTTTTAAGGCATTAAAGAAATTGCATACCTCATTAGATTACTCCTTTCGCTTTGGCTTCGATTTACTTTTAAATGTATTTTGGTGTTTGATTTTCATGAAAAAGTAAAGAAAATAAAGAGTTGATGCTTCCTCATGAAGCTACCTAATAAAGTCAATTTAAGTAAGAATTGACGCTAAAGCGCATTAAATCTTTTAACATGTAAGGTCTTATTTAAAAGCTAGAATCAAGTAATAATTTAAAAAATTTACAAGAGAAAAAAATACAAGAGGAGTTTGATTTTTTTAATAAAAAAATTTTTTCCACCCACTCCTTCCTGGTCCGAAAAGGTCGTAACCACGAATTTTATTCATTTTATTGTCGAACGAAAAACAACACAAGAAAATTAAAAAATTTAAAGCTTGATAATTTAAAAAAAATAAACCATAACCTTCAATGGAGAGGTGAGACGCTAAAAAAATGTTTTTTCCGCATTTTAACCTCAAAATCGGACCTTCACCCCTTGTTGAGAGTGAGAAAATTTGCCCGTTGGGCGGTAATTTTTGTCCTGAGTGACATACTAGTCATTATTTTTTTTCTATTCGAATTTCATAAATAAAAATTTTTGGGCATCAAAATTGTGAAAAAGAAATGAATCAAAACACCGTAAAATGCAATTTTAATGAATAGACAAAATCTTAAAAATTATTTCCTTTTTTAACATACTTCTTATATAAAATTATCCACAAAACTATTATAATTAAATTTGATAACTTAAAGCACACATTTGACTTCACCAAATATTAGACTATCTTATAAAAAGAACACAGTATCAGCGCAACTATTTGCAATACATAGTATTTTTTTTAAATAAATAAGATATTCGTTTGATTTATTTTAATTTAATTTAATGATCATTATTTACCGTAAACGTTAGATGAGTAAAAAAATGATCAAAAATTATCTTTTATTTAGAATTTTAGTTTGATTTAGGTAGTGGAGCGTATACAATAATTGATAAGTTTTGGTATTTTACTTTTTTTTATAAGTAGTTTTAACTATTTTATGAGTTTTTTATTTTAAATTTGCAATTCAAAATTTCACAGTTGCGTTTGTTGATATCAAACATTTTCAAGAAACATTACAAGTTTAATAAAAAAAAGAAACGATTCCTAACAATATTTTGGCACCGTAAATACATTATTGTATTTATGTATTATTTATGTACACAACATTTTATAAAGTATGATATTATTATTTTTTCAAAAATATTTAAAAAATATTGTGCAATTTGACTGAACACTTTAAAATTTATAAACTTAATTGTTCTAAATTACTTTGATTTCTTAACATTTAAAATTTTCTGTAACAAAACGTTTTGCTTTTTGCACTTTGAAATTGATAAAATAAGTTTATCACTTAATATCTTGACTGTTTTATTTTATAAAACTAAAGTAACTATTATTATATATAAAAAAATTTATTGTATTTTTTACGAAAAATTTAGAATAGTTTGCACATTCTGAAACGGAAACTTCAGGAAATATTGATTTTTTTGCTTCAGTTTTTTTACTTAACTATCATATAGAAATTTTTAATTTTTGAGTACAAAAACGATAAAATTTTTTATCCAAAAGCAAACAATTATAAATTTGTTAACTTATAACAAAAAAAATGATGACCTTTTGACCTTTTGACCTTTGACTCAATATCATTATATGTATATATTAAAGTATAGTTTATAAAAACGATTTTTATTTTTGATCAATAAAACATTTTGTTCTTGAACATTTCTCGTAATTTTTAAACTTTTCAGAGTTCAAAATTTTTTTAAAATAAGAACTGAAAATCTGTTAGACACATGTACAACATTATTAGACAATTTTCACTTAATGACACAAATAATAAGAATACGTTTTAAACTAATAGAAAATTTTTTTATCGTACTTTTAGAAAATATATAAATAAAATTAAAAAAGGTATGTTTGAAAAATAAAGAACTTTTAGTTAAGTTCCTTTCGATTAAACGGTGCTAACCCGGGATGTAGTGTCTTAATATGTTTCTGCAATCTATATTTACTAGTGCTCTTAAAAGCTCGACAATAAGGGCATTTAATTTTTTTAGGCACATTTTTAAGACACGGGTGTTTCTGATGCTTTTTAAGATCAATCTCATCTACAAATTCTTTGGAACACTTTTTGCACAAGAATATCTGACGGCTAGGTTTTAAAAAGTAATCTCTTTTGATCAGTGTCACTGTGGTCTTCGACGTCTTCACTCTTAAGTGTTTTATTATACGGTGTATGCCATAAGAATACTGGACTTCCTCACTGATGAAACCAATTTCTTTGTTTTTATTTTTTGAAGAAGCTGCAAAATTCCAAAAAAAATGGATGGATCTTAGCGCGTTAAATGATGCAAATTAAAATTTTCATACAGTGTAATTACTGATTGCTGATTTGCGATTTTGACAGATTTTCCCAGATTCAATCGTACTTACAAGAAATGAATTAAATAATTACTCGCATACACTTAAAGAAATAGACAATTGAAACAAAGAGAATAAACAAACAAAACAAAAGAATACAAATAAAACAGAAAGCAGTGATATTTATTTAAAATAAAAATAAAAAACAAGTTAAAAAATTGACATCAGTATTTTGGGTACAATTTTTTTATTATGAATATGTCATATGTGAGATATTTTTCTTTATTTTTAAAAGTTGCTCTTGCTTCTTACCCATCAAATGGAAAACCATGTGATCAATTTTAATTTTCTTCGATGATGATATTGTATATTTGCAAATAAGTTTATTGTTATTAATGTGCTAGGTTTCTCGATTGCTATTTTCAGTTGTTGGTAATGATTAAATATAAAAATACCAAATATTTTTCTTGGTCTGCAAATAATCAATAAGTTTTTTCAATTAAAACTGTATTTTTTTACGTGTTTGAATGTTATCAGATAAAATAGCAGATACATAAATAATTTATTGGAATCAAAAAATTTATTTTCATTTCTTTGTTTTCAAATTGAAATTTATAAATCTCGTTTCAAAGTACTAAATATTTATTTTTTAAACGATCAAATTGTAAACTATGATTTTTTAATATATTTGTTGAAATCATACTGATAAAATGCATAAAAAAATATAATGCAAAATTATTTACAATTACGTAACATCTTGGAAAACCCTATGTCTAATTTTATAAACCGATGGTAGTAACTAAAAATATTGTCATTTATAAACAGACTATATTGAAAAATTATGTAAAAATTTTAGCTTTAAATTACCAATTTACTTCTATAGCTTTAATAATTTTTTATATATAATTTAGACGGATATAAAAATATCTAATCAAATAAATAAATAAAATCTAAAGGCATTCTTTAATGACAGAAGCATGAAATAAATTTCAGCGTTTATAAAAAATTATTTGAACATAAGTTTATTTATTTTCAATAATTTTACAAGATTCTGTTATAATTTGGTGAAGCAATTTTCTTTTTTTATTCCTTAATGCATACAAAATATCTCAAATTTCTACCGTGAATCTGCAGATTCACATAAAATAAATTCATACTATCTATCAGCACGAAATCATGTTTGTTCGAAACTTAATTTTGTACTGCTTGATAACATAAAAAATAAGGTTTACAATTTGTTGAATGCGATAAGTGTTTGATTTAGATAATATTCTTAGGGTTGGAATCATCTTTATAGCACCTTTTTTCGGTACAAAAATCAAAACTGTAAATGGTTTAAAAAAGTTCTTATTATAATGCACTGGAAAGAATCTATTGTTACTATAGTAAGTAATATTCATTTACACCAATGAAGATTAAATATAGCCTCTAGATAATAGAAGTACAATGATTGTTTATGAATAGCTTTAATTAATGATTGAAATTGAATAGACCAGTCAAATAGAACAAGTTTTCAAGATCACATTTTATCAAAGACATAGTTTTATTATAGTATTTAGTTAAATATAGTGTATGTTATATCACAAATTAAAGTTTTATCTATACACGTTTTTACTGAAAAAATTAATAAATAATTTTATCAGGGTTCATCTAAACTCAAACTACTTTTTTACAAATATTTTATTATTTCCAATCGCCGCTTTTTAAAGTCTATAAATGAAATAAGTTAAATTCAATTTAATTTTTATAATAAATAACCTTCCCTTTATCAATACATGATAATTTTTTAACATAAAATGAATTCATAAAAGCAATTTTTATAAAATAAAATTTATAGTTATAAACAAACAAATTATCACAATTTTAAATAAATCAAGAACAATTACCAACTTTTCATTTTTTTTGTCTTTCAGTCTTGACTTTCTCTGTAAAAAATTGAGATTATACTCAACTAAAATTGAAGTTTCAAGCTCGGGTAAATTGTTCTTGACTTGAATATTTTAGAGAATCTAAGATTTTTGCTCTCGAGATTCTAGATGCTCATAGCATTCTTTTGCCTGACTTGTTTTTTGTTCTATTAAGAAATTAGCCATAGAACTGCAAATTTCAGAGGATTCATCATTTTTCTTGACGTTGGGTATGATAAAAGGATCAGACTTTTCAGTTAAGTCCAAGTTCATTTGAATTTCTGGAACATAAATATTTTGAGACTCTTCGCTCTTCCGTGGTCTGCCCCTTCTTCGTTTAAAAGGATCTGATTGAGCAGAAAATTCAAGACTCGTGGAAGTATCAGAAGCATCAACGTTAATTGGATTTAAAGAGTTAACTTTAGCATCCAGTTCTTGATTTGATAACGTACTTGTAAAAGAAGCATCAAAGTTTTGAAGATCTTTAGTTTTAAGGTTTTTACTTCCCACAGGTCTTCCTCTTTTTCGTGGAATTTTATCTGTAATCAGGGGATGTATACGTGGTCTTCCTGGACCTCGCTTAGTTTTATTTATAATCAAAGGATGAATGCGGGGTCTTCCTCGCTTTTTCTTCATGTGATCGTCCAAAACTTGAGGTGTTTGAGGAATCAATGACTGCTGAATGCAGGTCCCCCCCATTTCGTTGAAAATTGTACCATTAAAGATACTGTGTCCCATTTGATTATATTCTTGCTGTACATTCCAGACATTATTACCTGCTGAATGGAGGGTCTTATTTGATTCGTGAACTTCTTGAGAATTTGACGAATTAATAACATCAGATTGCCTAGGTAATCGAAAAGTTGAAGAAGTTTCGGGAGTATGAATGTTTCGAGATTTCTCAGACTGATATGGATTGATCGAAGGTGTACCAGTTTCATTCAACACCAATGGATGTATGCGAGGTCTTCCTGGTCCTCGCTTAATTTTATCTACTATCACTGGATGGATCCGTGGCCTTCCCGGTTTCCTCTTGACATTTTCATTTAAATTATTTTGTGGCATCAAAAACTTGGGTCTATTTTGGAAAGTCGAGCCATCATCGAGAAAGCCTCTAGTTTCGTTTGTTCGATGTTGATTGGTCAAAACACTATTCTCCAAATTAGAAGGACGAGGAAATTCTAAAATCTCCTGGAAGTTGGACGATTTGACTGCAACCTTTCCTAAGCGTTGCTTCATAAGAATCAATGGATTTTCTAAAATTGGACCACGGTTCAGCTGCTCCATTTCATTGAGTGATATGCTCTGCACATTAAGTACTTTGATAAACGAAGATTGATCCTTGAGGTTATCATTTGATCTATGAGGATTGACCTGTTGTCGCTCGTAATCATTTCCTTCTTGTTTAATTTGTAGGTTGCTTCGTGGATTCATCACTAAAACATATTTAAAAAATTCAGATTAGTTTCGAATTTTTAATTTTCCCACTGACATCAATTTAAAGAATGAGCACAGTAAAGAAAAGAAAGGGGGAAATGAAATTGTTATTTGAAAATGCATTGTTATTGAAAAAAAATAAAAGATTTGTTATAAGCGAATTAAGTCCAAATTTAATAAAAAATTCAAATTTTCGTGAAAAATTAAATGTATAAATGATGTTTGTGTGTATGTAATTCGATTGGTTTCATGAAACTTAATTCTTCTGTGATTTACACACACATATATATATAACGTAAAATTTATAACAGTTCATAATTTAAAATATTTTACTTGAAAATATAATCCTAATAAAATATTACATTACCATATCATTAAAATAAGCTGACATATTCACTAGATTTATTTAATTTTCAAGTCCTATCTAGACGTTTCACTATATTTGTTGTATTCAATATATAAAAAAAGCTAGTGTACAAAAACAAAAAATAAAATTTAAAAAAATTAGCAGTTATGAATTACGACGCTTATCCGAAAAATATTTTTGACACTAAGGACAAACAAAAATTTGCCTACACTCGTGATTCAAGTGGCTCAAGAATCTAGCTTTGAATGAATTTACTTGGGCAAAAATCACAAAAAAATCGAGATATATTTTTATCATTGCGCTTCGTTGACTTTGATCGCAAAGAATTTGTTGCATTTTCATAGCTTGCTTGACAAAATAATTCGAGACCGCTAAGGTTTGACTTCAAATGACTTAAAATTTATTATAAGAAAATGGGAGTACTAAAAGTGCAGTAGCACATTGAAAGTTGTAAATTTTACAACATTGTTTCAAATGCTTTATCAGACAGTTTTTTTTACTGGTTGTGTAAACGCAATTGTTACAATTGTATTTTTCTTTGTTACCAAATTTCCAACCCTTAGTTTCAAAAATGCTGTTATCAGTGAGGTAGTAGAGAACAATACTTTCATGGTTTTTATAAACTTCTAATTGTACTTTTTTTTAAGTAATGAGTTCTAAGCGAGATCTCACAGCTCGGAATCGTACCACACTTGGATTGAAATCTTGAAATCATCGATTGGTGGTTAACTCTGTCTCTTTCGTTGATTTTTGTAGTCTCGTTGCACGATTTTTTAAAAATCGAAAGGAAATTTTTATCGTCAAAAAATTTACAACAATGTCTACATTGGTACTTGGTAGCAATAACTAATAGTAGTTCAAAGTTTGAAGAAACTTTTGTCTGTACTATGCTCCTTTTGGTTTTTAAGGTGTAGTTTTTCTTTGAAACTGAAATTTATAAAGTATAAAAAATAAACTACAACAACAAAAGAAAAGAAAAGAAAATAAAGCAAATGATTTATAGGATAAGATTAATGACGATAAAAAAATTAAAAAGCTTTTTATTTCTATTAGCTCAAAAAAAAAATTTAATGAAAAAAGCCAAATATGTGTTTCAACCCAAAATTTTTTTAAGAGCTTTACCATCATAGAAAAGGTTTATAATTTGTATTTATTTATTACAAGTGATCACAGAGTATGAATACTCCATAAAAAGATTATACTCCATAATTAAGACGTAAACCTCTTACAAAGTATTTTTACATCAATTTTCATGTGTATGTAGAGTTAAATATAATTCAACTTTTTTTATTCCAATACAGAATTTATAAAAAAAAATAAACGGCTTATTATAACATATTTAAGTTTTTGAACAACATAAAAATCAAACATTCAATAACTTTGCCTTAAATTATATTTGAAATGGCTTTAAATTTAAATTATTTGAAATAACATTTTTCACTATATTTTCTTTTCTTTTTTTTTTTGTTAATGTCATTTTTTGCCAAATTATGAATTACACTATCAATATCACTTGTGATTGAAACTTTTTAAATCTCTAGTGAAATAAGATACATTATTGAGCTTCTTATTTAACATCCTCCACTAAAAATTGTATTAGGATTAACCTTATTGAATTTAGTTTTTGCTCGATGGATTCTCAAGCTTTTACTTGACAGAAAACATTCAAATATTTATTGAAGCATCTGAAATTTATTTTTTTTAGTTTACAGAACACTTTAACTTAAAAGAAAAATACTTATTGAACACAAATTTTATTTACCAATCGATTGTTTCCCACATTTTAAAAATTACTAATTTTTAGCTATTTTTTCAGTTCGTAAGAACATCCAATGACTCAGTACCAAATAAATTTTGGTAATGATTTTGAAACTGTAATTTAAATTGAAATTAATTTCGATAAAAACTAAAATATTTTGGTATCAAAAATAAAGAAACTTTTTATATTTGACGACTTATTACTTTAAGATCCAAACACAATTAATACGATTCCGATCAAGTTGAACGAGTGTTCAAATGTAAGTATAACTAATATTAAAAATTTAAAGAAAGAAACTGCACCAACTTTTCAAAGCTCAAATTACTGAACAATATTTTTCTGTGTAACTTGTACGACTTACACAGGAAAATATGGCTAATAGTTCATAGCAAAATCAGTTTTTAAAGTTTTTTTTTTTTTTTTCGAAAAAAAAAAATTGAAATAATGCTAGATATTACTTATTTTCAATACGATCTATCGATATACATACCTTTTTAGGGAGTACAGGTACCTTGGAATTAATTAAAAACCTCTTTTTTAATACTCGTTTTAACAATGTTTTTTAATTTATTCATAATGAATACGTAAAGATTTTACATTAAAAATCATCAACTGATTAGTTGAAATTTTATGAAAAAATATAAATGTTAAAGCTAGCTTCTAAGAAGGTTCAAAATTCAATAATGACCATTTGAAATTTGTATTTATTAATAAAGTAATTAATTTTTTAAGTCAAGACTTTTTGAATCCCATTTAATGAGACCATTTCGTTTCCGATCCTAATTAAAAGACCTTATTTAGACGTGAAATCCTATATGCGATGTAAGTACCGCATTTCATGTTTCAAGTTTTTGGTGAGGATGAAATCGTCGTCCCAATCCTATTTCATAGGATACGTACATTGCAGATGAGATTTTTGCGCGTAAAAAAATAACAGAGTATGTAAAAACAAAAGAAAATTGACTTTCACATGCTTGAATTATTTAACAAAATTTAAATCATTAAAAATCGCGATTTTTTAGGACTACAATTATTATGTCTCTTAATGCAGAAATAGTACAAAACTTGGACTTCAAAATGAAAAATAAAATAAAATTTCTACATAAAAAACTATACCAATGAAGCTGAAAATTTATCATCTTTATCAAGGTTTTTTTAACATTCTACCAGATTTCCATCTTCTAAATGCAAAACTTTAAACATTTCATTTTTGTGAATTTTTTGCTGATGTCTTAAAATTCCAACTTTATACAAAGAAAAATACTCGCAATATCCGCACTTAAAAGATGGCAGTATACCGCACTCGAAGTTTAAATGACGTTTTAAGCTTTCTTTTTTCATATAGACACGATCACAACCTAAATTGGCGCAATGAAATTTTTGGCCGGGAAATATGCGGCGTTTGCGTGGAACCCAATCTTCAGGTTTTTTGTAACATGCTGTTTTTGGAAAATTTTGTTCGGGTTGACTTATCGACTCCTCAGAACTAACCTTCTTAATCACAATGTTAGCCATTACGTTATTAAGAGTTTCTTGAATTAAAACATTTTTTCTTGGACGACCACGAGGTCTGTTTGATTTGAGTTTAGGTTTTTCATTCTTCGGTCGACCGCGAGGTCTTTTTCCAACTAATCGACGATTAACTGACTTAGAGTTTATTTGAACACCTTCAAATGTCAAATCATTAACTAGAAATATAAAAAATTACAAATTAGTCAGAACGAATAGTAACAAAAATTTAGTTTTAACCTTTCAATAAATTATACCTAAACTTTCTCTGTTGATACTTTTCGGTTCATTTCTTACGGGACTGAGTCTTGAAATCATTGGAGTAAATGCTAAATGATCTTCATTTAAATTTTCAACTGGAATACATTTTTTTGGAACTAGTAATGCAGGAAATACGGGTTTGTACTCTACCCAACAATCTAAATCAAAAGAAAAAAAAAAAAAAAAAAAAAAAAAAAAATTATTTAATTGAGCACAACCTGTATTTAATTCAAAGTTTTAATTACTAACATGAATATAGAACTTCGTTGGGAATTTTACAAATTTAACTTTTTGACGCACTTTGATACTTTTAACTAGGTGTTTGATGGATTATTGAAAGATTAGTATAACGATAAACTGATGAAAGTTACAAATTTACATGCAAGTTAATCCTAATGACATTGTCCATTTCAAAAGCATACAAGTGAAGTGACAATTCTTTTCATTGAAAGATGAATTCTTTTTTATTTTACAATTTTTATTTCTTTATTAATTAAAATTCTAAAATAACAATTTTTTTTACAATTTACATCTTTGATTATCGTTAAAATTTTTAATTCAACTAGTGAATTTATTATTATTGTTTTTTTTAGTTAAAAAACGATTTCTACATAATTTATTCTTACAATTTCTTCAGTCTAAATAATAAGTTTTTGAAGGGTCATTCAGTAAAACATCGTCCAGACTCAGGTCAAGTTCTCAGATCGCTCTGAAACTATTTTGGAAAAGTGTAAATTTATCATAAAAATTAATAAGAAAAACTTCGATTGCATACTTGGGAATGGATTAAAAAAAAAAAAAAAAGAAAAGAAGATAATTCACCTCGAATAAATGAATTAAGATCTTTACTAAAATAACTATAATGAAATAATATTTTTTATAAATATTAGAGAACTTTTTTTTCTTCTTTATACATACCTATTCAAGGAGTACAGGTACTTTAGAATTAATTAAAAACCTCTTTTTTAATACTCGTTTTAACAATGTTTTTTAATTTATTCATAATGAATACGTAAAGATTTTACATTAAAAATCATCAACTGATTAGTTGAAATTTTATGAAAAAATATAAATGTTAAAGCTAGCTTCTAAGAAGGTTCAAAATTCAATAATGACCATTTGAAATTTGTATTTATTAATAAAGTAATTAATTTTTTAAGTCAAGACTTTTTGAATCCCATTTAATGAGACCATTTCGTTTCCGATCCTAATTAAAAGACCTTATTTAGACGTGAAATCCTATATGCGATGTAAGTACCGCATTTCATGTTTCAAGTTTTTGGTGAGGATGAAATCGTCGTCCCAATCCTATTTCATAGGATACGTACATTGCAGATGAGATTTTGCGCGTAAAAAAATAACAGAGTATGTAAAAAAAAAAGAAAATTGACTTTCACATGCTTAAATTACTTGAAAAAATTTAAATTATTAAAAATCGCGATTTTTTAGGACTACAATTATGATGTATCTTAATGCAGAAATAGTACAAAACTTGGACTTCAAAATGAAAAATAAAATAAATCTACATAAAAAAACTATACCAATGAAGCTGAAAATTTATCAACTTTATCAAGGTTTTTTTAACATTCTACCAGATTTCCATCTTCTAAATGCAAAACTTTAAACATTTCATTTTTGTGAATTTTTCGCTGATGTTTTAAAATTCCAACTTTATACAAAGAAAAATACTCGCAATATCCGCACTTAAAAGATGGCAGTATACCGCACTCGAAGTTTAAATGACGTTTTAAACTTTCTTTTGTCGTATAGACACGATCACAACCTAAATTGGCGCAATGAAATTTTTGGCCGGGAAATATGCGGCGTTTGCGTGGAACCCAATCTTCAGGTTTTTTGTAACATGCTGTTTTTGGAAAATTTTGTTCGGGTTGACTTATCGACTCCTCAGAACTAACCTTCTTAATCACAATGTTAGCCATTACGTTATTAAGAGTTTCTTGAATTAAAACATTTTTTCTTGGACGACCACGAGGTCTGTTTGATTTGAGTTTAGGTTTTTCATTCTTCGGTCGACCGCGAGGTCTTTTTCCAACTAATCGACGATTAACTGACTTAGAGTTTATTTGAACACCTTCAAATGTCAAATCATTAACTAGAAATATAAAAAATTACAAATTAGTCAGAACGAATAGTAACAAAAATTTAGTTTTAACCTTTCAATAAATTATACCTAAACTTTCTCTGTTGATACTTTTCGGTTCATTTCTTACGGGACTGAGTCTTGAAATCATTGGAGTAAATGCTAAATGATCTTCATTTAAATTTTCAACTGGAATACATTTTTTTGGAACTAGTAATGCAGGAAATACGGGTTTGTACTCTACCCAACAATCTAAATCAAAAGAAAAAAAAAAAAAAAAAAATTATTTAATAGAGCACAACCTGTATTTAATTCAAAGTTTTAATTACCAACATTAATATAGAACTTCGTTGGGAATTTTACAAATTTAACTTTTTGATGCACTTTGATACTTATAACTAGGTGTTTGATGGATTATTGAATTGTTAAATCAGCTTCTGTTAAAAAGATAGAAAGAAAAAATCTGATTAGTTCTTACACTTCGAAACATCTGGAATTTGTGGATTTAGTTGATAAAATTCGCTCAATGGTTAAGGGTAGAGGATTAAAAAAACGACTCTCTGCTCTCAAGAACTCATTAAATGCAACTACACCCGTTGAGTCCAGCTCAGAAATCTCACTCCACTCGGAGTCAGAATTTTCGGAGTAATTCGTCAATCGAAAATTTTTAATTTTTAATTTAAAAATTTTTTTTACTCAGCTTCACTTTTGTCCTGATTTGCTGTATAAAAAAAAAAAAAATAAAATAAAATAAAATAAAATAAAGACAATGGTGGCAAGCTGTGGCGAAGATAACGTGCTTGTAAACAGAGACGTTAGGATTATTTTTTGGAACGCAAGAAGTATCAATAGTAAGAAGGTTGAGCTTGAACACTTGTTGAGGGACATCGATGTACTTGTGGCAGTCGAATCTTGGTTAAAACCCGGAACCAAATTTGCTATTCCTGGTTTCAAAATCTATAGAGTAGACAGATCGACAAGGGGTGGAGGTCTACTGTTTGCAGTGAGAACTGGCATCAACTTTAAACCTATATTTATCCAAGAAAATATCCACGATTCTGTTGAGGTTGCGGCCATACAAATCCTCGGGTTTGACAGATTGGTAAACTTATTTGCGATTTATAGAGCCCCTACTAAAGATAAGCAGAAAGTCATTCTCACGCAAGATCAATGGGATAAAATTGTGGGACTGGCAACTGGCTTGGAAGGCTCTTCGTACCTGATGGGAGACTTCAACGCACACAGCACTGTTTGGAACTGCAAGGATGACGACACAAATGGCACGAGATTATTAGAAGCACTCACGGCCTCTAATCTCTTGGTTCTCAACTTCGATGGGGCTACTCATATGGACGTGAGTACCAACGAAACCTCCAATTTGGATCTGGTCTTAGCCAACGCCCACGACTCGTCTTTGGTTGAAGTTGAAATCCTCGATGAACTTCATGAATCTGATCACTTCCCCATTAAGGTAATTTTATCACTTATGAAGTATGTTTATAGGAAGAAATCTTTCAGAGTAAGATCTAAGCAAACGAATTGGGATGAGGTGGCGAAATTACTCAAAGAAAGATACATTGAGTTTTTTGATACTTCATATGTCAATTCCTCAGCTGCGAAGAAGTACGAGATATTCGTTAATATGGTGAAAGACTCGTTAATCGCAAATACTCCAAAAAGGAGGAATGTTCCCGATAAGATTTACAGAAACCCGGTGGAGTGGTGGGACGAGGACTGCGCGAGACTTAAAAGGCTTAGAAGAGCTTCTTTCAAGAAATGGAGATGGTCCAAAAAACTGGCAGACAGGATAGTATATAAGAAAAATTGTGCAATCTTTAAGAGGACAATCAAGAGCAAAAAAAAAGAATGTTTCGTCAGATTCACGGAAAGCATCGATCTGAATAAGAACTCTAGCTACGTCTGGAACAAGATGAAAATATTCAGAAACAAGTGGCAAAAAGTCAACCACGCAGCAGACAGCACCCAGGAAATTAATTTTACCAGGATGGCCAATGAGGCTATTGATAAGATTACTTCTCCTCCGTCACTGGACCAACCCTTTCCTGATGCCCCATGCCAATCGAACGAATTTTTGGACCTTCCCTTCTCATTTGCAGAATTGAACTTCGCGATAGATTCAAGGAACACAAGCACGGGATCTGGATTGGACGGGATAGACTACTTCACTATCAGTAAGCTGCCAATCAAGTATAAACTAATTCTGGTTGACATTTACAACGAGATGTATCGCGCTGGTGAGTACCCCGAGGACTGGAAGTATGCCTTCGTTCATCTGATCAAGAAACCTGACAACAGCGGCCTTCGCCCAATAACGATGACCCAATGCCTCTGCAAAATCATGGAAATAATGGTGAAAAATAGGCTACAGTGGTTTTGTGAATACAATAATGTAATCTCCAGGGATCAAAGTGGATTCCGCAAGGGCCGATCATGCGTAGACAACATCTTCAACCTAACGCTTTGTGTGCAGGATGGATTTATTGGCAACAAAGAGACGGTAGCAGTATTCTTGGATCTCAAAGGAGCCTTCGATAATGTAGTCCCCTCAATCCTGATTCAACAGTTGATTGGTATAGGTTGTTCAGAGCTATTTATCAAGTTTATTACTCACCTCTGCATGGATAGATTCATCACTAGTCTGGTCAACCCGGATGCTCCCAGGAAAGTGACCAAGGGTGTCCCTCAAGGGGGCGTTTTAAGCCCCCTCCTTTTCAATATCTACGTAAGAAACGTCACTGATGGCATCGGTTAAAAAGTCGCAGTTTGCTGACGATTTGGCTGTCTACTGTTGTGCTGAAGACCTCAATACCAGTATTGAGCTACTACAGAATGCATGTGAGATCATCCAGAGCAATCTCAAAAAGCTAGGTCTCGATCTGAATGTCGGTAAGACGAAGATCTTGCATTTTAGAAAGAAAAACTCGGCTCCAAGGACTATTGAAGTCAAAGTTGGAGATTCTCTTATCAAATCCGCGAACGAAGCTAGGTTCCTTGGTATAAACTTCGACCCTCATCTAACCTTTGAGTTGCATGTTAAAAAGGTGATTAATAAATCAAGAGCCATCCTCAACATAATGAAGGTCTTGTGCACAACTTGGTGGGGAGCTCATCCAGGTACTCTTCTCAATTTCTACAAAAGCTTTGTGAGGTCAGTCATAGACTATGGGCTCTTTGTCTACTACCCTAAGTGGAAGAAGTATTCTGATCTCCTGGATAGTGTTCAAATAGCTGCAATTAGGGCCGCCTTTGGATACAGGATGTCAACGCCGAAGAACATAATACTGGAAGAGTCTAAGCTCCTAGCACTTTGTGATAGAGCCGAGGAGCAGGGCAACAAGTATGTAACTAAAGTACTGGCGAATCTTGATAGTGCCTGCTACTCCTCAGTTACCCAATACTTCAACAAACATAGGAAGAGCAAAACCAAGAAGAGAGTATTTGAGAAGGCCATTGTGCTGGTATCCAACCTAGTACAAACTCACCTACGCATTTCCAATAAAGACCCGGAGTATATGGATGACTACAGAGCTAGGTTTAGGCAGTTGCCAGTGAACCTAGATTCAGGTCTCATGCTCTCTGACTCTCCTCTCATTAATCTGGAGTTTCAGAAGCTATTTGGAAACACTGATGCCACTCATATTTTTACAGATGCCAGCAAGTCGCAAGATAGTGCTATTGGTTGGGCCTATGACATTCCCAGTTTGAAAGTCGACGGGAGAGGCGCTCTTCACAAGTACGCTTCGATCTTCACTGGCGAAGCAACTGCAATCAGTTCAGCCCTGGATTGGGTAGCCGATCACCTGGATAAGAGGGCTTATATTTTCTCCGACTCTAGGAGTGTGCTAACGGCCCTCGAGTCACCAAGGAGTAATAAAAATCCTCTCATTATGGAGTTGAGGAGGAAGGTCTCAAGAATCATCGATGATAGTTTGTTGGTTGACCCAATTAGGTTAATTTGGGTTCCTGCGCACTGTGGACTGGCAGGTAACGAGTCTGTGGATCAAAAAGCTAAAGAGGCTGCCATTTTAGAGACACCAAGTGGAACAATACCTTTCTCTGACTACAGTGCCACTTGGAGAGCAAAAGCAAGAGAAAAAACCTTTTCTTATAATCTACAGGAAGGTGATGTAAAGGGCATCCAATACTTCAAAAACTTCCTGTCCCTAAAAAATAAACCATGGTTCCAGGATCGCAGATTCAATCGTAGGGAGATAGTAATCATCAACAGGCTCAGAGCTAATCATTACTCTGCAGCAGCTTCCCTCTTCAGGAAAAATATCGTTTCGTCACCCGAGTGCAGCTGCGGGCAAGGTGATCAAGACGCAGATCATATCTTCTGGCAGTGCAGTAAATACAATCAGGAAAGGAGATGTCTAGTGCGCCAACTTAAGAAAGCGAAAAATATTGAACCCTTTTCAATCGGGAAAATTTTGAACATTATGGAAACTGACTCATTAAAAGCTATTGTAAATTTTTGTAAAAATTGCAAGTTGAATTTATAATGTATTATATTTAATTAACTTTAACAACCCACATTCTGCGCGGAATAATGGGTTGTACTAGCTGTATAAGCCCCAGGGCTTAAGTAAGCATTAAATAAAAAAAAAAAAAAAAAAAAAAAAAAAAAAAAAAAAAAAAAAACTAGGTGTTTGATGGATTATTGGAAGATTAGTATAACGATAAACTGATGAAAGTTACAAATTTACATGCAAGTTAATCCTAATGACATTGTCCATTTCAAAAGCATACAAGTAAAATGACAATTCTTTTCATTGAAAGATGAATCCTTTTTTATTTTATAATTTTTATTTCTTTATTAATTAAAAATGAATTCTAAAATAACAATTTTATTTATAATTTACATCTTTGATTATCGTTAAAATTTTTAACTCAACTAGTGAATTTATTATTATTGTTTTTTTTTGTTAAAAAACGATTTCTACATAATTTATTCTTACAATTTCGTCAGTCTGAAACTATTTTGAAAAAGTGTGAATTTATCATAAAAATTAATAAGAAAAACTTCGATTGCATACTTGGGAATGGATTAATAAAAAAAAAGAAATGAAGATAATTCACCTCGAATAAATGAATTAAGATCTTTACTAAAATAACTATAATGAAATAATATTTTTTATAAATATTAGAGAACTTTTTTTTTTTCTTTATACATACCTATTCAAGGAGTACAGGTACTTTAGAATTAATTAAAAACCACTTTTTTAATACTCGTTTTAACAATGTTTTTTAATTTATTCATAATGAATACGTAAAGATTTTACATTAAAAATCATCAATTGATTAGTTGAAATTTTATGAAAAAATATAAATGTTAAAGCTAGCTTCTAAGAAGGTTCAAAATTCAATAATGATCATTTGAAATTTGTATTTATTAATAAAGTAATTAATTTTTTAAGTCAAGACTTTTTGAATCCCATTTAATGAGACCTTATTTAATCGAATCCTAATTAATATACCTTATTTACACGTGGAATCCTATATGCGATGTAAGTACTGCATTTAATGTTTCGAGTTTTTGGTGAGGATGAAATCGTCGTCCCAATCCTATTTCATAGGATACGTACATTGCAGATGAGATTTTGCGAGTAAAAAAATAACAGAGTATGTAAAAAAAAAAGAAAATTGACTTTCACATGCTTAAATTATTTAACAAAATTTAAATTATTAAAAATCGTGATTTTTTAGGATCACAATTATTGGGTCTCTTAATGCAGAAACAGCACAAAACTTTGAAATGAAGACAAAAACAAAATTTCTACATAAAAAACTATACCAATGAAGCTGAAAATTTATCAACTTTATCAAGGTTTTTTTAACATTCTACTAGATTTCCATCTTCTAAATGCAAAACTTTAAACATTTCATTTTTGTGAATTTTTTGCTGATGTCTTAAAATTCCAACTTTATACAAAGAAAAATACTCGCAATATCCGCACTTAAAAGATGGCAGTATACCGCACTCGAAGTTTAAATGACGTTTTAAGCTTTCTTTTTTCATATAGACACGATCACAACCTAAATTGGCGCAATGAAATTTTTGGCCGGGAAATATGCGGCGTTTGCGTGGAACCCAATCTTCAGGTTTTTTGTAACATGCTGTTTTTGGAAAATTTTGTTCGGGTTGACTTATCGACTCCTCAGAACTAACCTTCTTAATCACAATGTTAGCCATTACGTTATTAAGAGTTTCTTGAATTAAAACATTTTTTCTTGGACGACCACGAGGTCTGTTTGATTTGAGTTTAGGTTTTTTTTTCTTCGGTCGACCGCGAGGTCTTTTTCCAACTAATCGACGATTAACTGACTTAGAGTTTATTTGAACACCTTCAAATGTCAAATCATTAACTAGAAATATAAAAAATTACAAATTAGTCAGAACGAATAGTAACAAAAATTTAGTTTTAACCTTTCAATAAATTATACCTAAACTTTCTCTGTTGATACTTTTCGGTTCATTTCTTACGGGACTGTGTCTTGAAATGATTGGAGTAAATGCTAAATGATCTTCATTTAAATTTTCAACTGGAATGCATTTTTTTGGAACTAGTAATTCAGGAAATACGGGTTTATACTCTACCCAACAATCTAAATCAAAAAAAAAAAAAAAAAAAAAAAAAAAAAAAAAAAAAAAAAAAAATTATTTAATTGAGCACAACCTGTATTTAATTCAAAGTTTTAATTACCAACATGAATATAGAACTTCGTTGGGAATTTTACAAATTTAACTTTTTGACGCACTTTGATACTTTTAACTAGGTGTTTGATGGATTATTGAAAGATTAGTATAACGATAAACTGATGAAAGTTACAAATTTACATGCAAGTTAATCCTAATGACATTGTCCATTTCAAAAGCATACAAGTGAAGTGACAATTCTTTTCATTGAAAGATGAATTCTTTTCTATTTTACAATTTTTATTTCTTTATTAATTAAAAATAAATTCTAAAATAACAATTTTTTTTACAATTTACATCTTCGATCATCGTCAAAATTTTGAACTCAATTACTGAATTTATTATTATTATTTTTAGTTAAAAAACGATTTCTACATGATTTATTCCTACAATCAGTCTAAATAATGAGTTTTTGAAGGATCATTCAGCAAGACATCATCCAGACTCAGGTCAAGTTCTCAGATTGCTCTGAAACTATTTTGGAAAAGTGTAAATTTATCATAAAAATTAATAAGAAAAACTTCGATTGCATACTTGGGAATGGATTAAAAAAAAAAAAGAAAAGAAGATAATTCACCTCGAATAAATGAGTTAAGATCTTTACTAAAATAACGATGATGAAATAATATTTTTTATAAATAAGAGAACTTTTTTTTTCTTCTTTTGATAATATAAAAGTGAAAGGTCATTTTCAACATCTGCTTTGCTAGTTTAGGTAGTTACCTACCGGGTAGGTAGTTACCGACAGTTTTAGTGTTTCTTAAAAAAGTTTTCTAACTCTGCACAGAGTTATTTTTTTGTGTCCTTTACACGTTGGTATTTTTCAAATACCCCCAAGCGGGGCTAAATTTTGAGATATTAAGCTCAAAAGTTTCAACTTTTTACACGTGATTCCTATGCTGAGCGCGTAAAATCGTACAAATTTGGAGGTTATTAGCAGATTGCGAATTTAATTTTCTTAAAATATTTCTAAAAAACTGGTTTTCTGTAGAAAAACATTAAAGGAATCGCGAGGTGCAAAGAATAATATAGGAAGCGGTATTAACTTCTGAGATAAATAACCAAAAAGAATAAAAAGTGCATGATTTTGGTAGGTTTTAAAGCAGCGGTGGCGGCGGCGGCGCGTGGCGTCGGAGTGGGGGCAACGGAGCGGCTATAACTATATTTTTGATAGCTATATGCGCTATAGGTTAACTACCTTAAGCACTCATTTTAGTTAATTTACAACAAAATTGCAAAATTGGTTCTTAAACGAATACTTTACAAAGTCTTTTAAAGTTTTTATCAGATTCTTTTCAACACTTTATTACTTTTTTATTCTACTCATCAAAAACTTTTAAAATTTCATTTTTGCGACTATTATTTTGATGCCAGATTATATTGATTTTATAATGAAGAGAAAAATGCTCAGAGTATGCACATTTATTAAATTAGTTTATTGATTTAAGTTTTTTTTTTTTTTTCTTTTCTCGAAGAAACGATAACATCTTACATTCGCACAATTGTATTTTTGAGCTGGATTTGACCGACGTAACTTCAAGAACCATTCATATTTTTGGGTTTAAGTTTTGGCACATTTTTTTCTCGAACGGCCTCAAGATCTATTTTCAACTGACTTGGGTTTCTTATTTTTGCAGCCATTATCTGCCTCTGAGTTTTATTAATCTTCGAAGTATCAGCTACAAATATAAAATCGTAATTAAATTAAATATCGTAATTAATGAATGTAAATAATATAAGTAAAATTTTTTTTTTTGTTTTTCTCAAGTATGTAACAAAATGCGCTTCCTCCACGATGATTTTTTAGTAAGTACTTGCTTTTTTTTTTAAACTGTTGCTTCGAATTTTGAAATGGAGTAGCTGCTGAATGATCTTTTCCGAAATTTTAAGGTACATTTTTTAGGAGTTAAAAATGGAGATATTAACCGATCTTCGCAATCTAAAAAGGATAATTTTTTCTATTTTTCATTATACACATTAAACGCTTTTGTTTAGAACATTAATTTTTGCCTTTGAAACATTGGAGAATCAAAAAAAAGGAACCTTAAAAATAAATATTCATACACTGAAGATCATTATTATGGGTTGTACACTCAACTACTTAATATACAAAATTAGAATAAAAAAAAAAAAAAAAAATGTTTATCATGCATGTTCGAATAAGATGATTTGAATGACGCTGTTAGAACATATAATAAATAACTTTATTTTGTACTGTTTAATTATGATTGCTGAAGAATTTTATATATCAAAAAACTAATTATGATTTTATTCATATTGATGAAATAAATGTTGATTCGTTTATTCTTCTTTCGAAAAATGTATTAAAGATCTATATCCTCATGACGATCGAGTATCGTAAGAGGATTTCTCATGTATATTATATTTTATCCTGAATATTGTTCTTTCTTTATTTTCTTATACTGGTTAGGATTATTCTACTATATATCAGTGTCAAAGCAGTCAATTTTAAAAAAATATTATTTTTATAAGTAAATAACGTACCAAAATTTTTGTAACTATTATTCTTTTTTTCTTTGTAGTTTTGTTCAACAGAACATGTTCCATGACCCGGTTTTTGACTTGTATACATTTCATAGATTTGCGATGAAAAAAGTTCAGTCAAATCTTGATAGTAGTCCAAAAATAATTTTTTTTATTCGGTAGATTTCGATGAAAACAACCTATTATGTACTTATATAAATTAATTTTATTAATACTACCAACAAAAAATTCACCTGTAAACCAAAAACTTTTGAAAATAGAATTATTTTTTTTAAATACATACAATAGTTTAAATCTAATTTACCACTTTTATAGGACGTAACATGTAATTACCAAACCGCGCAATGAATAAAATAATTATTTTTTCAATACACGTAAACAGCATACGCCAAAACCAAGATACCATTAAGTTCTTTTTTTCTGAAATAAAATTTACATAATGTTAAGATCCATCCATGTTATATAAAATTAATAATAATAATTTTTTATTGAATCAAAATTCTTATAAAGCTCCAAATTAAAAAAAAATATAAAAAGGTCAATTCTATTTATCATTTTTTCGTTCAGGTTATTAAAAACAACCACGTTATTAAATATTTTGAATTTATAAAATTTTTATTCAGGTACAAAGCAATATTTTATACAAGCTTCATATTTATTAAAATTTGTATTACATTTTACTTGAAACGTTTGCTAAAAAAATTTAATAAAGATTAATAAAAAACTTAAAGTAGTTTAAAATATCATAAATTTTATGATCAGAGACCTGGCTGCCCATAGAGGCTCTGAGTCATTGACAGCTGTCAGAGACTCCTAAAAAAAAAAACAAAAAACCAAGTTATTATCCATATAATTTACTGAACATTAATTTTTTTTTTTTTTTTTTTTTGTCTCAAATCATAAACAATACATAGTTATAAAATTATCAATTATTATTCCTTATCTTATACCGCAGATTTGTTTATGTATCTCGAAAAAATCTTAGATTTACTTTTTGAGCATATGTTATTGGTATAATAATTATATTTTTTTCAAACTAACTTAAGAAAATTGGAGTAAACAAACTTTTATCAAATGTCAATCGGGAATGAAGAAAAAAATTGTAAACATTAAAACTGAGTATTTAAAAATTTTAACTTTGTAGAAAAATCTACTTTTTATTGTCATTAAGGCGCTTCTTTTTCATCTTTTTTGTAATCGGAATTTTTCTAGTTTTTGCTAGCTCTACTATCTTAAATTCGTTCGTACCATGAACTTTGAAAATGTGGTAGCGAATTTTCACCGGAAAACTACATTTGTAATTGCAAAAGCCGCATTTGTAATTAGCTTTAATTTTACATTCTGAATAAACGTGCTTATTAAGAGTAGTTCTATGATAAAATATGGCTGTGCAGCCTTCATTAGGGCAATGTAGTACACGCAGCGTTGACTTTTTGCTCTGAATCAAAGATTTGGAGGTTGTTTTATTTTTTTGTCTTGCAATGTGGTTTTTATTACTTAATGATGGACTTTCAAGATTCTCACAGGTTTCTTCTTCCTTGTTTAAAATTCCATTAGATACCTTAGGCTCTGTTAGGAGTAAAAAGAAGTTTTTAATAATAGTATGTTGTGCACAGGTGCAGGAAAATCTTGAAATTAACTTAGTTTCTGGTTTTTTTTTTTCTTTTTAATAAAGTTTTAAAATAGTTCCTTGAATTTTGTGCAAGATTTGATAAAATTTAAAGTTAAAAATCTATCTATTAAAATAATACACTCGACTCTTTCATCAATGATAAAAAATGAAAAACTATCAAAATATAATGATAGTGCTGGAATGAAATAAAACTACAAAGTCAGAAACAACAAGTGACTGTGAAAAAATTAAAGAAATTTTGAGTAAAAAGTTTTTCTTGTTAATGTTAATATGCAACTGCACTGTTTATAGCAATAAAAGCAAACTGTAGATTGAAATTGGTTTTTTCTGCCAAATAAATTGAAAATAAAAATTTTTTTTAATAAACATGATCAAAAATTGATTAATTAAAAGAAAAAGAAAAAATTAATGTTTTTCTTGTTGGAATAATAGGTTTTGATACAATTGCGATGAGTAAGCAATCCGTGAATCGCGTGGTTTAGCACCCATACGAAAAAAGGGTAGTAAGCGACATTCTTGATTGTTTACTTATCACTCATGTATTAAACTTAGTTTTATAATACTGTCATAAAAAATTAAAGTTAAACTTTCGAAATAATTACTTCTGTGTCTTGAAAGAACATCCACGCAAAAGTTTTCAAGCTTTGAAGGAAGATGTCCCACTCTAGTGCTACGTTGCCGAAGTATAGGTTGCTGGGTTTTTTTAGGACAAACTGTAGGAACAGATAATGTTTTTTTATTCAATCAAATATATAATTTTTTTATTCTAAAAAAATTGTAAAAATAAAATATATAATTATAAATAAAAGAAATTATTTTTTATAAACTTTCAAAAAATTAACTTTTAAAAATGTCGATGTCTTAAAATAAAGTTGAAAAAAAGCAACATGAAAAAAAATTACGAACCTGATTCATTTTGAAAATTATTTTTCAAACTTTTCTGACGTATCACGTCTTCTTGGGAGATCTGTTTGAGTCTTAAAATAGGACGTTTCTCGCCAATTTTATTATTCATCTTATTAATCATCACATGTGCACATAAACCTAATAACAAACAATCGGATTTTTTTTTCAATGTTATAAAATAAATAGTTAAAAGAACTATTATTAGTTTTCGTGTAGTTCAATTTGAATGAACATCTTAATAATATGGTAAATTCTTATTTAATTTTTCAAAAATTATATTTAAAATCAAAATAATTTAATGAAATTATGTTAAATTTCAAAAATTATTATTGATAGTTTTCGCACTTGCTGATATGTAGTAAACTAAAACTTAAAATAAATATCGTTGTTTTACACAAAAATAAACATACAGTACTCCCAAAAACCTTCAAAATACATGCACAACACTTAATGAAAGAAAGAAAACAAAAAATAAAATTTATCAACGACTTTATATTATTGAAAATTAATTTATTAATTATACAAATTGTAATGAAAATAATGTATAAAAATAAATCATAAGCAAAACCATCAGAAACTTTTAAGATTAGTTTTAATAACTAATTCAGGTGGTATATAACTCAGTTGCTTGTGGTTTGAAGTAATTTAAAATAATTCCACACAGATATCCTAACAAGCACAGGTTTCATTAAGTTGCCAACGTTTCCGACGTGTGGCTCTTGCACAAATGTTTCGCAAGCGTATATCGTACCTGACCAACTTCTCAAACATTGATTAGGAAGTAATATTTCAGCCCTTATGATGAACGCTTAGACGTTAGAAACGCTGTCAACGTAATAAAACCTGTGTGTGTAACTAAGGATATCTGTGTGGAATTATTTTACATCATTTAAGAAACTATTAATTTTTTTTTAAATAAAAATGGCAAAAATTGATAAAATATCCAATTGAAAGAAAAAAATTTAAAAAACGGAAAAGATTTTAATATTTTTTTAAAAAGATTTCAAATCAGGTAATTATTTAGAAATTAATATTTAAAACTATAATTATATAATTAACATTAAAATATAAAGTTAATCGTTGTTTAAGCTTTAAGTTTAAACAACTTAAATACATTGAATGGAGAAAAAAATGAGTCGTTGCCGCCGTAGTCAATAGAAGCTAGGACAGTTGGGACAGCCGTAGCGATGATGAACGTTCCGCTATTTTTTACGACCTATAGGCATTGCGACAAGTGATGTATCATAAATTGTCTCGTTTAAATATTTTACATCTGGAAAAAGAATTTGTTTTTATTATAACGTTATAAAAAGTTTTAAGCTAAGAGCTTACTTTAAAATTATTAAAGAGTTATAAATCATTATAAACTTACGATTTCATCGATAGTCCTCTATTTGTATTACTTACTCATTTGGTTGGAATTTTAAAATGAACAATCAATACAAAAATTTACTAGTAGTGGATCTGTGCAATCAGAAATGAAGAAATAAAATTAATTAAAAGAATCCAGAAAACAGTCAAGAATTTACATTCAAATTCGGTGAGTGGTTTCAAATTTTTTACATACAACAGTTTGATTATCAAAAAACTGTTGTTAAAATAATGTCAGATAATACTCAATCTTCAGTTACATGAAACTGACATAGTATACTGAAAAAGCATATTGAATCTAATTTGAATATTTACACAAATACTATAAACTCTATACTTAAAAATTATGATAATGACGAAAAAAAGGGAGAAACAGTGTAATATTAATAATGAAAATTTTATTCAAACTTTTTTAATTTGACAAGTCAAATTCACGAAATTCATAGATTCGATGTTTAATTGATAATAATAGACACTCGATCAGACAACTAAATTTTAGCTGTTGAAGCTGTTCAAACCTAAAACAGTTTGATAAGGTTTTTTTTCTAAATTAAAAAGTAGTCACATTTTCGATAAATAAACGACACCAGCGACAACTTAGACGTCTCTCAATGAGACATTTTAAATATTTCTGTAAAAATTTAAACGGTATACATACCACCCAGTTCAATTTGAAATTTTTTTAATAATATTCCAAAACAACTATTTGATTAACACTATTGTAACTTTAATAAAACTAGTTATTACTTTATACTATCGCACTTAAATTTTATTTTATTTTTTTTAATGATTCTCAAAGTTTTTCAAATTGTTACAAAGCAAAAACTGTTTATTTTAATCTATGAGACACCAGTAATATTATTAATTTTAATTGATTTTTGAAACAAATTTATAATTTTGCTAGGTCAAAAATAAAGTGTAAAGTGCAAATTTTGGTTTGAAATACTAGTTTTTTACAAAATATATTTCAACTTTAAATTTGGAAAAAACAGGTCTAGTGTAAAATACAAAAGTTAATTAAATAAGATTTCTTCTGAGAAAAGATTTCGCAAAGAGCACTTCACAAAAATATTGTTATTATTATCAATTAAAATTTATTATAATAATACAGCTTTATCAATAACAAAGTAATGAACTAAGGTAAATAGTCAAAAAAAAAAGTGAAAATTTACAAGAAGAAGAAAAAGTTTTTATTGGTACACATTAGCTGATTTTGTCAGTCTCGGTATTTATTTTATAAACTTCAGTTTATCTGTAATATATGAAGAAATATAATTTTTATGTAATAACTTACTATATAAAACTGGAAACTTGGTTCAATGACGTCATTATGTACTTATAAACTAATTTTAAGCTAACTTTAATTCGCTTGTATGAAACAAGAAATCAGTACGACAACTGAAATTATTACTCTAATACATATTTTATCATACCTCTCATCATTCTTTATTTATCTAAAAAATTAGTGAAAGTTAAAAACATTTGTTTTATTAATTGATTATGGATTTCCAAGTAAATGCAAAAACTTTAGAACTTTATTCATCTATTTTTTATTTTTTTTATAAACTATAAGCCATCATTCATTTGGATGAATAAAACTTGAACAAAATTCTTTGAAAAAAAAATATTGAGTTTTTTAAATAAATAATATCTCAGGTATATAAATTAGATTTATTGTATTTAAAAAAAAACAAAGTTTAATTTTCAAAATAAAGCTCTTTTGTGTTAGTTGATTGGTTTATTTTTAATTTATGTATAATAATAATAATAATTTATAATTCTTTCAAAGTAAACTGTAAACTACTTAAATACATACCTTCGTCAACATTATAAATTGCAAACTTTAAAAATATGATAAAAGTTGCTGTATCAAGTAAAAACCATCTCATCAAAAATAATCTTGGAATAGTTTTAATTATGAATCAATTGTTAGATCAGCCAATTATTTATTTTTAAAATACAAGACAAAGTTTTCTGAAATAACTAAGATTAGAGTTGACTCAAGTGTATTTATCAATTTATCAATAGCATTTAGTATAAGAAAATTAATAACTCGTTAATTCTGCTTGATTGTAGCTATAAATTTTCAATTGATTTGTAGTATATATTTCATTCATTTTTATTTTTTTTTCATAAATGTAAAGAACAAACCAACTGGACTGTAATCATTTTGAAAGCAAATATATAACAAAGAAAATAAGACTTACTCATGAATAGACGAAAGATTTTCAAAAAATAAACTGCATACATACATGACCACTGAAATATTTTTGCAAGTTGAACTATGCAGTTGTAAACTTGCAAAAAACTATTGTATGATGAACTCTTGAAGTTAAGGATGTTTTCTTTTGACGTGGGCCCGTGCATTCGATGAATACTTAGAGCTCTGTATACACATTAGGGCACACTAATGACACTCGAATTTTTGATGATGAAGTTGTTGCAATCATGTATGAACTTGCTTGGACACTTTAAGTAGGCATGATGTCGCGGCTTTGTATATACCTCAATTCTGAGAGTGCTGCTGCAGATACGGAGAAACCTGTTGCAAGGTAGTTCCGGGCTTCCGGCTAAGATTACAGAAACAAAACCAAAACAAAAGAATCACTATTCGAACAATCAAAAAGTACCAATAAGTAAAACGGAAAATATGTTAATCTGTATTCACTATAAGTTGACGACGAAAAGCGCACTAATTTTTTACACTGAGGCATATTTTTTTCTTGAAGTTGCACGTCGTTACTTTTTTAGGTTATAAATTGATATTATTTACTTTCGAACAGACTTCATTTAAAATTTTTTTTTTCGATTTCATGATTATTTAATATATCTTTTTTTCTATGTATTTCTAAGGAAATGAACTAAAAATAAATAAATAAAAAACTTGTCTTTATATACTCCAGTGCTCATACAAGAGTCCACACTCCACATGGTCCACATTCCGTAATCGTCTATCTTTATTGGGTTCGAAAATGGAGTAGTAGTGGGGATGAGGTCACGTAGTTCCCGCGCTCTTCTGTTGACTTTAAAATAGTTATGCGTAGCCATGTTGAAAAATAGATATATATATGTCATACCAGCAGATCGCGCGAGCGAATAGTTATAGGCAGGCATATTGCTTCTCCCACTACTACTCCATTATCAAACCCAATACTAAACATCTGCAATAACAAATACATATAGGCGGGATTAAGAAATTTCATGAAAATAACTTGCGTCTTAATGACTTGTCTAATAATCCTAATGAATATAATTTTATTATTTTCCGAAAACTGACTAAGTAAAGAATAATAACATTTACTATCAATAATCAAATTTTTTGATACAAAATTTTCTCCGAATTTAGACAGGTTTTGGATAACTAAATAAAAATTAAAGTCAAATAAGTTAATTTTGTCTTTTTTTTTTTTTTAATTTTTTAATAGATGAAAAATAAAATGACAGTGGATAGTAAAATTTAGTTTATTTTATACTTACTTTACTAAATTTTTTTTCGATGCAAACAATGAAATTGGTACTATCAATTTTTCTAAAAAATCTTTATTTTCAAAGATTCGAATTTTTAACTAATATAATGATATAATATTTATATAAGTATCTATACTCGCTCAATTTTCAATATTTTTTCCTCAAGCTTTTTTTAAAATTCCAATTAGGTAAGATTTTAAAATTAATAAACAGGTGTAAAAGCTTCAGGAAAGTTCGTTTTTTAAATGCTTTAACGTCATGAAAAAGCAGAATAATAGTAGGAATGAGTCGATGTAATTGAAAGAATTGATTATGAAAATTTTGAAAATATTCGTACATTGTGGCAATAACAAAACGGAATAAATTTCAAATTTGTAATCATCAAAATTTATTCCGAATTATAATTAAACTGAAATAACTTGAAAAAGTCGAGTTCAATTTATATTTTGTTAAAGCTAAGACTGTTTATTCAATAGAAATTTATCCTTCTTAGTTAAGAGAAATACAAAATAAAAATAAAAATAATAGAAATAGTTATTTTTGGATGAAAGGAGGTGAAGTTTTCGAAAGCATGCAAAAGTGCGCCGCGACGTGTTATCCTGTAATACCAACGTAATTTATTTTCCGATTGAACTTAAGAAGGTGCGATTTAAATGACAATTTTGAGGTTAATATTCACAGAAAACCCATGCACCACTAGGAAAAATGAAATAGTGTGTTTATTAGCTTCAAAGAGGGCATTCAAACGCACAGTTTAAGTACTTGAAGAGAATAATAGTGTATTACAGTCCCAAGGGAGTAAAAAATGAGTTAGCCTTTAGCAAACCCAAATTGATGTCCGAACCAAAGGCGAGGTCATCAAAGATTTGCTAAAGGTTAGCTCATTTTTGCACTCCCAAGGGCTGTATACTATTTTTCACGCTAGTAGTCAGAAAGTACAATATTCGTTTCCGGCACTGGCCCGAAAATTGTACTTTCGGGCTACTAGCGTGAAAATCAATTTGGATTTGCTAAAGGCTAACTCATTTTTGACTCCCTCAGGATAAAAATAAAATTTTCACGCTAGTAGCGCCGAAAGTACTTTCGGGCTACTAGGTTTTTTGTACTTTCGGTCTACTAGCGTGAAAAATAGTATACACGCTCAGGGAGAGCAAAAATGAGCCAACCTTTAGCAAACCCTTGATGACCTCGCCTTCGGCTCGAACATCAATTTGGGTTTGCTAAGGGCTACCTCATTTTTGACTCCCCGAGCGTGTAATGTACTAGGAGAAAAATTCAATTAATAATTTTTGTTACATAAAACATACAATACGGTTTCATTTATAATTATTTTAACACAACAAATTTTAATATTTTACTGGATGAATTAAGATTAAAAAAAAAAAAAAACATTTTCTTTAAATTACAAAATGATTTAAATTGTTGTTACATACAACAAATATCTCTAATTTTAATAAAATAAAAATTTTATTTATCCAACTAAAGGACGCATTTATTTAGACTGATTTGGAAAAACGTGTAAAAAAAAGAAATTCGTAACAGAGTTAAAATTTTTTATAATTTTTTTTTTATTTCGTTCTGTACATTTTCACAAAATTTTATTTTTTTAAATTTTTGTATTTAAAAATACCAGAAACTTAGACATAAAACAAAATATGTACAAATATTAAGAATTCATATTAAAAGAGCTATTTAATAGCCTAAAAAACCATTGTAAAAAAACTTAAATGAAGTATCTAAATCCAAACTTATTAATACGGCAGCATTACATTATAAGTTTGAAAGTAATTTACGACTGACGAGCTTTATCTAAAAAAAAAAAAAAAAATCCTAATTATGATTGTAACTTTGGTAAAAATTGTAAAAAAAAGCTTAATGTGTACTTTCCAATAAAGTGTACAAGGCAAAAAACTTGAAATAAAAAAAGTCGCAGTTTGTTGTAAAAAAAAAAAAAAAACTTTTCTAGTCTTGGGGACAGGCATTATTGAATTTGTAAGCTGGTTCGCTGAAAATGGTAATCTCCCTTTTGGTCGGGTGACGCCGTTTGAAGTGAACCTTGGCGGTTTGCAAACTTTTGTAAACCGTAGAGCACACGCCGCACCGGTGTACTCTACCACAGTTGTGTTTTTGGTGATAGTTTAGTTCTTTTGGAATGCTGAATAGAGCGTTACATTGAGGGCAATGGTAATCTCTACTTCGAGGTGGTTTCACGTATTGGCTGCGCCAAGAACTTCCGGGGTTCAACTTGTAGTTTGCCAGTAGATATGGGTAGTTTTTACACGTGCCATCGCCTTCTGCAAGCACAAAGCACAATGGAAGAGGCAGTCAGTATCGAATCTGTGATGTGTCCTTATTTTTTTGTCAGTCAAATTTTTTTTTTTTTTTTTATAATCAAGGTGCAAATACTGTGGTTAAAGTAAGTATTCTTTTTTAATCCTTTAGTAATAGTCATTAGGTCTTACAGATATATTTATAGTTAATCAAAGTAATAATTTTTTATAATAACAATAAAAATAAGCTTCACAACGCAATGTAGACACTTGAGAAACAAATAATAATAACCGATAAATTTAATCTTATATTAATGTTCCAAACTTTAAAGAGGTTCATGCGATTTGTTCTATGAGGCCAATATTCCTATAATTTTGAGAAAACATGGTTCTTATACTTTAGATGACGATTCTAAAAAAAAAAACTATAAATGTCTAAATTTTGAAATACTACAATTATAAAATTTTCTGTTTTATCACGTGTTTTTATGGGAATTTAGTCCTTTGATTTAATATTTAAAAGCATAAAAAACACAAAATGTATTTATTTAAATGTTCATTTTCCTGCATACAAGAGTAAAAAATATTCACGATCTCGGGGTGCCCATACTTGATACAAGCCACCCCGTGTGAGCCTTCTTAAAATGAGTTTGATCTTGGTAAATTTAATAATTTTAGATTACCTTGTATATTTTCAGAAGATTTTATTCTAATGTCAAGTCTCAAAATTTTTCAAAGAAAACCAAATTATGTTTTAAACTATTAATTAAAAGTTGTACTTTAGATATTTCATATAATTCAATGTAAAGTGGGTTTTAGATTAAAATATTTGAAAATTAATAAAGAAACTTAATCATTTAAGTTTTTGTAAGTAGGCAAGAAGAACGGAGCATCTTTTTTCTCTAACTTGGTAAAAAAAAAATCAATTGATACAATAAATAAATTAGGCATTATATACTCAGCTATTTCTTTTCATAAAAATTCATTTAGATTGTTGAAAATTAAATGGTAGCTGCGACAGTATGAAAAATAACTGTTTCAATGTACTCACACAAAGTACACATATAAAATTTTGTATTGTTTAGTTTCCAAATTTTTCAGAATTAACTTCATTGTTAAAAAAAAAAAAGAAAACCTTATTTTAAATCATTTGTAGTTAGGAAAAAAAAATTGTTTATGCCATGCATCTGAAAGTTCTTATTTTGGAATTAAATTATTCTTAAAGATTAATTATAAAAAATGAACTCATAAGTAAATATCAAAACAGTAACTTTTATATTTATTACAAGAATTCATAAATATTACACTAGCGTATTTAGAAATTATAAAAACAATGCTGATCAACAAAAAAAAATTATGATAAAAAGTATTTTTTCAAACCAAACGACTAACAAAGAATTAAAAAAAATAAAATAAAAACTTAACACAAAAAATTGAAGAGACAATAAGGTCAATCATTAATCATTAATGTGAACAAGGAAATATGGCTCCCCCTTGTGACGATTTCTGACGTGTGCTTTGATGTTGTGAGGTCTTTTGGATCTCAAATCGCAATGCGGACACTTAAACTTCGGTTTTTGCTCGCAGGTATCTCTTCGATGGGATATCAAAGTTTCTTTGCTCTTAAACATCTTACTACAATTAGGACAAGAATGGGTTTTAAGGACAACTTTCCGCTTCGCAGATGCTTTTATCTCAACTGCACAATTGCGATCGCTGTCATTGTCGTTCTTGTTCCAACCCCTGGCTTTTAAAGATTTTTTCGAATCAGAGGTTTTGAATTTTTCTGGTAGAAAATTACAGCCACGTATCAAGTGACGTCTTAAAAATCCGAGACTTGCGTATGAATAATTGCAATGATTACAGCGATACAAATCTGACGTTGAATTCTTAACTTGGCTTCTACGTGATACTGAAAATAAATAGCAATCAAGGATTTGGGTAGAATTTGACTTAATCATGACTATATTTATTTATTTATTTACTGAATATTTTAATTTAAAAATATATTTTATCAGCTGTGATTGATCAGGCTACTTATATCAATAAGACAATTTTTTAAAGTTAGGTTTTGAAGGAATTGCTCTTCAATTGGTCGGTAATTTAACTTTCCAACTTTTTTCCGATTGTTTTAAAAATTTTGAGAATTCGAAAATTGGACTGCGTTAAATATTAAAGTTACTTTTGAGCACCGAACGATTGATACGACAGAAAGGTTTTATTAATGTTGTAGCCGATAGAAATTCACAAATTACAATTTTTCTGTTTAATTCGGTGTGTTCTAAAAATAAAAATTATTAAGAAACTGACTAATTTTTATTGATAATATTTTTGAATGCTGAAAAAACAAATCACATAACTAATTACCAGAAAATAATTTTAGTACAAACTTGATTGTATTAAATTATTAAATGGATCTCGAATTTAGAAAAAATCTAGTTTAACGATAAATAGTTTATCTAGTTTGTAAGTCGTCTTGCATGATTTTCAGTGTCGTAAAATAGTAACGGGTGAAAAAAAAAAAAATTATATCTTATGATCGAAAGTAAACCATGAATTTAAAAAAGATATTTGGTAATTAATACAAATAAAATGATTTTCATTTCATAATGTATATGCGAACTATTAAAATAACATTTTTTTTAACATTTATTGGTTTATTTTCACAGAGCCATAAAAAAAAAAAATTTATTTCACAAACTGTACCGTAAAAAAATCAATCAATTGGAAAAAAAAAAAAAAAAATTAGTGGACATGTAAGTACTTGATCAATAGCAAAAGTCTAAAAATATAACAGCAAATAGAAATTACTTTTCAGCTTTTTATTAAATCATTATAACAAGTATTGATTATTAGTGCAGAAGATATGGAAAAGTACACAGAAAAAATAATTCTCAGTGGTAAAGCATCACTACCGCCGAGGGAGGCGTCAGCTCAGCACCAGTTTTGTGTGAAAAAAAAACTTTTTTACAAGCTAAATAAAAGTATTCGGTTAAATTAATAAAACATGAATTATGCAATAATATAATACGAATAATAACGACTACGACAATTTTTCTTGACTTCTAAAACATTTGAACTACAGAGCGAACAGATAGGTTCTCCAGAGCAAAGTATACCGCCGAGCCGACACCTTCGCTCTGGCGGAGGGCACACATGAAGCTCTGCAGTAGTGCATTTACCATACGCGCACTGCGCCAGATAGTTTTTTTTTTCTTGGCCACTGAAAATTTTTTTTTCCGTATATTTATTACTGTACCGATTAGGGCTTCCCGATAATCTATTAAAAATTCGATAACGTCTCGGAATCGATACAACCCGTTTAGAAAGATGAGTCAATAATGAAAAAAAATTTTCATAATATCTTCGATACTTCAACATTAAGAATATCAAAAAATATTGTTCAGCCGTAAAAAGAAAATTTCTCTACGATACCCGTGAACGTTTGAATTAATTATCCACTATACGATATTGATCTGCTTATGCCTATAGGATATCGATGTTTTGAAAAATATCGATATAGTATCGTACAAGGAAACCCTAGTTCCGATACAATTTACTGGACTATAATTCTAAATAATTTCACAGAAACTATTTAAAAATTATTGTTAACATTGTCTAAAAATTACGTTTGTATAACTGTGTTAATAATTAAAATTGCTTATTTATAGTATTAAACTAATATCTGTCCAAAACATAGTAACTTATTGTTCAGGTTAAGCTCTTCTTTTTTAATTAAAAATACGTTCACTACGTGCTTATTTATATTGATAAGGTTGAACAGTATTTTTAACATTACATGTTTTTACTTAGCTAGTTCTACTTACATCGATATATATGTTTGAATTAAATAACAAATTTCGATAATTTGTGCATTTTGCAACAGTAATGATAATGATAATAGTAATAAAAAATAATATATGTAATAATTATAAAATAAATAATAATCATATGTTTCATAAAAATAACTAAGAAAGAACAGTCTTTGATTCACATAATATCACTCAATTTCTACTAGTATAGATTATATTTACAGCAATGTTTTTTAATACAAATTTTTCTATTAACGCTTTTCTTGTTAAAAGTTTGATAGTAAATAAAGTTAAATTAAGATTTATAATTTAATCATTAAAACAATATTGATTTATTAATTTTAGAAGGACGTTACGGAGAAGTTTATGTCGAGAACAGGTCCAAAAGAGACTGGAGCGACTGCAGCATTGAAGCGTTCAACGTACTACTAAAAAACTTTGAGTCGATTGCCGGTGCGAAGAAAAACCTTAGTTCAAAAGATGCCACTTACAAGTCTTTGAACCACTGAATTTATAATCTTAGCCGGCGGTTAAAGAAGTGAAAATGACCTTTGCTACCAATCCGTTTAGCTAAGAGGACGTATAAATATTTCTTGACACAACAGACTCGAATAAAACGACCCCTGCAACGTTATATAAGCTGTAAACTTAGTCATTATTCGTGAGTGTCGAGGAATATTTTTTTGCACCCGAAGACAATATATTTTAGGCTAAGGTTTTTCTTCGCATGTGCAATCTAAATACGTTTTTCTCAAAACTGCATTTTTGAAACCTTGTGCAAGTTGTAACTCAAACAGCTCCTCCGATAGACTATAAATTTTAATCACATACTCCAGTATGTGGCTGTGTCGCTTTGGTTTCCATCAGATTTTTACTAACATCTTTTTATTTAATGAATTTATAAAAAACTTAAGTTACAAAGAAAAAGATGGAAAAATTAAAATATCCGTAACTTTTTTCTTCATTGACGCCTAAGCGTGAAGTAATATATCTAAAATTATACTAATCGAAAATCTGTTGGACTTTTTCGTTTCAGGTTCAAAAAAGGATCATTTTCAAACTACCTTTTTTCTAACGTCAAATTAAAAAAAAAAAACAAAAAAAAACAAGTTTTTGTTAATTTAACGTATAAACTTGTTTTAAATTTTCAAGATTATTTTTTAATCGGTACTCTATTCTTACTCTGAGCATCCTCAATAGATTAAATTAAAGAAAAAATCCAGTTTTTAGAATAGGTAATAAATAAAAATAATAATAATTATATTTCCTGAACCAAATCCAATTTTTTTTTAAATAATTCAAACACCTGTCCTTGTAGAAAAAAGTTTGGGGCACCCACTAGATGCTTGACTAATTTTAAAACTGTTATATTTTATATTTTATATTGTATATAAAAAATAGTTTTCCAAATGAAAAATTATAATGTTTTTTAAATGAAAAAAAGTTGAAAAGAATTTTATTAATAAAAAAAATATAATATTTGTCTTTATAAAATTTAATTTTGAAAAACCTTTTTTTTTTGTTTTTAAAAAATGTTACTTAAGCAATTAATAAGTATATCGAATTAAAAAAAAAAAAAAAAAAATCGTATTACCATGAAACACGGTTCTTGGAGGAATGAATCTGAAATTATTTTTAAATATTTACTTGAATATTCTCTACGATATTCTCTTCATGTGATTTTCTAATTAGAAAATAATAATAATAATAAATACACTAATAAATAAATCTTGTGATAAACTTTACATATCAGTCTTATCCTTTAAATTTGGACTAATTATACATGTTTTTGTTAAAAGAAAAAAAAAAAAAAAATTTCAGTCCTTTCTCTCTCAATACCAAAACTTTATATCTTTTATGTCTTGCTATTTTTGTTCTATTTGACAAGGGTGGAAATGAAACATTAAGCTTTGGTATTGAGAGGATTGTAATTCAACAAAAATTAAATTTTCTAGGAGTCAAATGCAATTAATTATCTTGTGATGTGAATTTTGCTCACCAATCGAAGATTTCGCGATTGAACAGGGGAGTTTTTACCACTCTACAAAATTATCTTACTTGTTAAACAAAGTAAACCTATTTTGTATGCTTTAATAATTATTTTTTTTTAATTACATTTTGAAATAAATAAAGCATTTCTCTTGCAAATCTATTTTCAAGATATTTTAGGAAAAATTTTGTTAAATTTTGTGATTAACGCCCGATCTAGTCATCAAAATGAAATGATTTTCAAGGATCTATTATAAGGACCTGCCTTATTAATTATTATATAGAATTGAAAGTTGGAAAAAAAAATTGTTAATGCGTTAAAAAAAACAAAAAATAAAAAATATTATGAAATTATTAAAAATAAAGTAAAAATAGTAGCAAGTAAGATATTTGAGGTGTATTTAAGAAAAATCGTTCAATCATTCAATTGGAAGCGTCGAGAAAATTCGAGCTTCCGTGAAATCTTCAAGAAGAGCAGGATTCGGGACCCAAATCGACAACGTAAATCTTCAGTCCACGGTGGCGATGTTTTATGTGGGTGTACATATTTGAACGCTGTTTGGTACGATAATGGCAATGAGGGCACTGAAAGCGTGGATTAAGATTACACTCGTATTTAATATGCCGCCACAGGGCATTTTTTTGCTTGTAAACTTTTCCGCAGATTTCGCAAGTGTGGCCAGACTCAAGAGGGTGAATCACAACCCCCGGACTTAGCTGCAGCTGCTGCTGGACCCGAGTTTGCTGCCGGACCCGTGCTTGCTGCTGCACCCGCGAATGTTGCTGTGCGGTGATGCTCCATTGAATGGCTGCAAGCATAGCCAAAGAGAAAAGTCTCGATTACGTTTGGGAAGCTCAAAGTTTCACGCTCACGCGACTTTTTTTTACTATTATTTTAACGTGGTTATGTAGGATTTATGTTTTTGCACTTATCGGGAAATTAAATACAGAGCTCGAATGACATGCAGACCAAGCACGCACACTTTTCCGTCCGTTTGATTTTTTTTTTCTATTTTAAATATTTTTAAATAAAATAAAAATTTCCGATTTGACGACATGTGGATAACAACATTTATTCTTTTTCATATTATAGGCTATTAATTAATCAATAATTCCTAGTCAGGTGTCTTCAAGATGATTACTCGATCTTCGAGTGAAGGATCTTCTGGGATGTTGAACCTGACTAAATATACTTACCAGAAAATCTAAACAGATTATTTAAATGCACTATTTTTGCAATTAATTACCGCAACAAGGCCTAAAAAAATTTCATTTAGTAAGTAAACAATAATATATTTTTAATTTTAATTACTAATTCTTTCACGTTAAACAGTTGACAAAAAATTGACTTAAAAAATTTGACTATAAAAAAAATTAAATCAAATAATCCTAAATATATAAATTTTATTTAGTGATAGAATTTACTTTGATTTCTGACGCAGGTGTTTTGCTTACTAATCACTATCATCAGTTTGGAATTTTTGCCATCGCAGAAACGTGCTTACTGATTTTATAGCAGGCTATCTTCAACTACCAAAATAAAAATAATTTTTATTTTAATCAATTAAATCTTTACTTATTAACATTTTTTTTTTTTTTTTAATACATATACAGTTTTTTTTTGGTTTAACTGATACAATTCAGTTAATAGTTTTTATTAATAAAATTTAATGAGTTGAGGGTCAAAAAGACGATATATCATATCACTTTCGAAGTTTTTATTATAACTTTGTAAAAATCTACAGTTTTTTACAGCAGCCTTCTTTAAATCCAGCTACAGTTATTAATTTAATAATAATTTGTGAATATTTATTATAATCTAAAAACTCAACATTTTAAAATATTTAACAATCAATCAATAATTACCAAATATTTTATCACGATTGACTAACTAACCTATATTATTATTACACTAATAAATAAGTTTAAAAAAAGTTTTATCTAACAAATTTTATGGCACAAGCATTATATTTCTAATATAAAAAATTTGGCACCCATTAAATAAAAAATTTAATATAATTCTTTGGCCTAAGAGTTTGTAATTGTATAGAGATTCATCAAATTTCGTAAAAAAGCACATGAATTGAAAATTTATTAAAAAAAAATTGTAATTTTTAACATATAAAACAGTCATTATAAATGTTTAAAAAGTTAATTCGCTACTATTATTGTAATCATAGATAACAATGAAAATTTAGCTCTTTGTTATTATATTAACTACACGGACAGAAAAAAAACAGGAATTTACTGTGTTAAGCTAACACGTAAATTTTCTGCGAGCGCCACACATAAAAATCGTGTGTTAGCTTTACGCAGAAAAAATCTTAAGCGGCACTGTAGCGGAACCAATCAGGTGCGACCGGAGTGATTTTGATTGGCTCCAATACAGTGCGCTTAAGATTTTTTCTGCGTAAAGCTAACACACGATTTTTATGTGTGGCGCTCGCAGAAAATTTACGTGCTTTAGCAGCACACAAGTTTCTCGTGTCCTCCACAGTAAATTTCTGTATTTTTTCTGTCCGTGTAAAGAAGAAAAAAAAAATAAATAAATCGAATTTGATTCCTAGATTCCTAGATTATAGTGTTGAGGCCCGCAAAATTAAGGCAAAGAAAACAAGAATTTTTGGATAAACATAGTTTTGGGTCTTTGGCTAGAAGGGGTTCAGCAATCAAATATTTGGATGAGATCAGCTACTAGTTTGACCGAGCATTGTACTCCTTGCAAAAGAAAAGAAAAAAAAAAAAAAAAAAAAAAGATACTGCTACTTGCAGACGGTGCTGGAACCGTGTATGTTGAGTATGTGCTGCTTAAGGTGATCGGGTCTGCAAAAGTATTTACCGCATAGTGTGCAGGTAAAGGTGTAGCGCGATCCGAGTCCACCGCACTCGTAGCGCGAGTGCCTTGTCAGGGATGATCGAGACCTGTAACCCCGTCCGCACATAACGCATCTAAAACGCAAGTTTTCTCCTCCCGGCTGATTGTGCTGCAGCTGCTGTACTGGACTCGAAACTGTAAACATACATAAACGGAGCCCTCTCTTTCAGTTTTACTAGACCACGCTTTTTGCTTTTTTTATCATACCCGGCGTAAATAAATATAAACAAATAAAATATCAGGCAAATTTTTTTTTTTTTAAACTGCTATTAAATTATTTTATACAAGAGTAAAGAAAATAATAAAAAATTCGTAATTTTAGCACGAGATATTAATCACACCATGATTAATCAAAGCATTCTTAAAAAATAAAAATAAAAACTCCCAAAAGCGAACACAAAAAAGTTACACCGCTGCTCGCATGGACTCCTAAGCAATTCAGCCGAACAAGGCAGCAAAGTTTCTCTCGATTCCCAAAGCTGTGAAATCCGGACTTGCCGCGCCATCTAGCGGTTCGTTTACCCCAGACCGATTTGTTCTCGCTAAACCGTAAAATCCCGCAGCACAAGCACCAGACAGTGGCTCGAACTTCGCGTGCACGTTTACGAGGGGGAGAAAAAGTGGCAACGTTGCTGCTTTCACTCGAGACTCTATACTAAGCCAACCATAAAATGGCATTATCCGGATGCGACGTTGCCACGTTTACGATTATACTAAATCGCGTAAGCAGCATGTTTCACTTTTTATCAAAGCTTACGTATTTACGAAACGCAAATTTTCATGTTAATTATTTTTAAGTAAAATTTAAAATTTCATTATTATTTAAAAATACCGTTTCGTAGGGAAAAATAAATAAATAAGAGCCAGACACGTTTCACTCAAAGATTCGTCTTGAAAAAAATTACTTCGAATCTTTTCAATAAAAATTTAGTTTTACACGTTTTAGGAATAATTTTTCATGATACCAATTTAAACCCATGAGTAAAAGTAAGGGTCGAGCCAAGCGAGCTTAATTTCGATTATTTAATTTTCAAGATTACGCTACCTTTTGTTTTCATGAGATCATTCATCAAATTTTAGTTGATTTACAATTTGTAAAAGGGATGCGTAATCTTGAAAATTAGATTGAGTTATTGGCATGCTGTCCCGAACTAAATATTAAAATGAACTCTGTATTAGTTGAATTTAACACCATTGGAGCAATTTATGATTTTTTGCGTAGCCCAAACTGAGAAAAAAGCCTCCATTTACATATTGTTCTCAGTTCATAATAACTGATAATATATTATTTTCCATTCATAATACATGGGTACTTCAAAAACCAAATTAATAAAATGTTTCTGTCATCATGAAAACATAAACCTATTTCAAAAAATAAACTTAGATCCCAAGGTTTCAATTGTGAATAAGATATCATTAACAGGAAAATGATTTAGATCAATTGATTTTATTAAATGTGAAATTTAACATGTCTATTATACAAGAAATTTAATTTAGATGAGAATTTTAAGTCACCAAAAATCCAATTACTTGCAGCTTAAATGAAGGAAATTAATAAAAATATAGAACGAATTTAATATGTTAACTGAAAATTTAAATTCAAATTTGTGATGAACAAAAAACGTAAATTAATTTTAAATAAATACTGATTTTAAGAAAAACTAAATCTTTTGAATGTTGGATTTATAAAAAAATAAATTTCATTTAAATGTTCAAAAAAATATGTGTAATTATAAAATGTCTTTACTTTAAATGAAAAATTGAGAGTGATTATAGAATATAAGAAACAAGCTCAAATTCAGTAATAAAATCAGAATAACAACTTTAACGATTACAAAAAAAAAGACAATTACAAAGTGGAAAATTTACTGCTTCCAGAATTTAAAGAACTGCATTCCAACGTCTTCAGACGCCATAGGTGCATCATCAAAATTAGCAGCGGCAGTAGAAGCAGCAGCAGCAGCAGAGGAGGCTGCAAGTTTTTCAGCATCGGAGAAACATTCAGCAATGTGTCTGAGCAGACCACCTCGGTACTTGTAGCTGCGACCACAGCTCGGACAGCTCAATCTCCGATAGTCGGCCATTAGATTATCCTCATTTTTCAAGTGGTTACTCGCTGCAAATTACGAGTTTTTTTGCAACTCTTTTCTTTTCTTTCATTTTTTTTTTTTTTTCTTTCTTTTCAAGATTCTATAAATTCAGTTTAAACAAAACTTCAACTTAATCATGCATTAATAATTAAAAATTTTCTTTTGTTTATTTAGTTCAAAGAAATTACATGCGTTATTTAAAAGAATATTATGTAACTTTCAATTTATTTATTATTTTTTTTTTTCAAATAAAATGTCTTATTCTTTTTATTATTTTGTGCAAATAAAATCGCAATCCGAAAAAATTAAAAAAAAAAAACAAACAAAAAAAAAACAAAAATGAATGAAAATGGATCTGTAGTTATTACTCATTTGAGCCGAATAAATTTAATCGAAAATAAATTTACAACTTTTCTACGTCACATTGAATCTATTTACAATAAAAACAAATTTAAAAGTAAAACTAGGAATCAACTCAATAAAATACTTTTAAAGTTATGAATTAAAACTTTTCATAATTCATTTTTTTTTCGATTGAATTTATTCTTAATAATTAAAATGACATTCAAGGACATTGGATAAGAATAGGTGTAAAATGACAAGATTTGTGGTTATATTCAAAACATTTTTCCGTTTATTTGAGTTTTCATGATTCATATTCAATTTTTTTTTTTTCTTTTTTCGAATGTAATATATTAAAGTTGAATTCTTGATGACTAATAATGGGGTCTGGGGGATCAAAGATTTTTACTAATTGAATTTTAAATGTAGTTATATAGTTATTTTATTTAAAATGTAACCCACAAAATTTTAGCTAGATCACACGTTGATTTATCTATGAAAAACCAACGCTTAGAAAAATTAGCATGTTACTTTCTTGTAACTTCTGCAGAGATATTGTACATTTACAAAAGTTAAAAAAAAAAATTAACCATTGAAAACATACAATAATGACAAAAAAATTCCATCGCCAACTTTAGTTTTCATCAAGCTAAAATAGAGCACTCAGGCAGTTCGTGTAGTTACGTGAAAAAATAAACTAAAAATAATACAAGAAAAACTGCAATTATTTATTTAAACTTTTGGGTAAGCAGGGGTGATGTGGTTGTGAGTAGGTGATGGTTGATTTTCATTACCGTAGCTTCGTTGATTTTCTACGTAGGCGCCTTTTTTGTTGCGTTGAAATCCGGAACTGGACAATCGAAAAACATTCACCTCACTTTCACACAATTTATGACTTTGTTAAATAGAAAAAATAAGTAATTAAAAAAAAAGCCAACAAGTTTGATTTTTCATCTTATCAAGTTTAATATCTTACAATATTGACATTTGCAAAAATAACCATTTTTACAAATGCAGAAATGCCATGATTATTCTTTGTCTCGCCATATCTAACGAACGATAATGCATTTTAATTAATTAATAGAAATGCATGATTGTTTTAAAAGACGAGAAAAGGATAACATTGATTTACAAGGCCAAAGTTCGTTTTCAAAAATATTAAGAAATTTTTTTTTTCGAAAACCGTTTGGTCAACAGGATTAACATTTAAGCAGTAAGATCGTTAAACTAGATAAAATATAAAATCATATGATAACTTCAACAATTTTGGAAACAGTTTTAATGTCGGCAAATATTAACAATAATCTCTGGCGCCTTGAGAATGTTGCAAAATATTGCTGACAAAAAATATTTACCAAAATTGTAAAAATTGGTCTTGTATGCTTCTTAATTCAAATTTTTATTTATATTACTTATGGTCATTCATTCTTTCTTACATGCCCAGATGACGAACCAGAATCAGGTTCATTTCTAATTACTTTAGTTTTTTTTTGGTTGAATAAAATAAAAAAAATTGATAAACAAAATCACAAATTTTAGCTGTTAATTTTCATATTAAATGAAGTACTCAAAAATTAAAAAAAAAAAAAAAAAAGAATTTTATGAATAGACTTGACTTTTGCACATGAAATATAAGTATATAAAAATATGTATATAAATGATGTATTGTATAATTCAAAGAAGAATAATGTACTATTTACTAATTATAGAAGGTTGAGTAATGAATTTTTATACAAGTTTTAAGAAAATATTTTGCACTTATGTACACTATTCTTCCTTTAAATTTCATATTCATTTATAATAAGTTGCTTAACATGCCGATACTAACATGTCAAACTAAATTATACTCACAGTTACCATAATAGATTACATTACCATCTAGCATCATATTTTAATTCAACTGACTTTAGATTTTCAATATTGTCAAGTTTGATGCTGTTAATAAATGATTTTTCATTATTATAGATAATTCAAATATTCCAATGTATCCAAGATTGAAATTTTTTCATTAAAAAAAAAAAATAAAACCTGAATGAAACTGAAAAATTCATTTGCTTTTACAACAAACGACTAGTACACAGTTAAATTCATGTTTTAATTTTTTTCAATGTACCTGTGGAATAAAGAGAAAAAATTTGAAGGAACATAAGTCCCTTTGACAAACTAATAAAAATAAGGTTAAATGACAGAGTAATTAGATTGATTTAGTTCAAATTCAATTTATTAAAAAGGGCTGGAAGCACCTTTTTATCAAATTAAAATCAAACTTTGAATCGATAAAACTAAATTTATGATATATTTTTATATTTCATAAATTTAGATTTATTGATTATTTTTCACACAGGCACGCGCACACACACACACACAAATGCCACATACTTTTGCATACACTTCACACAGCAAACAATTTTTCGCACACATTCATTTTATTTCTTTTTAGGCATATGCAATCATTCTTCAACATTTGGATTATCTATTTATTCAATAACTAAAGTATTGAATAAAATTTTTCAGCTCACAATGCGGAAAAACAGAGTTCGACACTGGTGCACCTCGTCTCCAGAGCTTAATAAACAACCTCGGGCTGCGCTTCGCTTCGCCCTCGGACCTTTCAATCGGCCAGGTAACGAGACTGCGCCAGTATCGAAAAACACTAATGCAGATGGAATTTAGCACTCCCGTTTTAAAACCTTAAGTAGTTGGGCAAAAGGCAACCACTACTCTTCGGTTTAAACTCGATACCGTGACTCCGAAGAAATTATTTTTTTATTTTTCTTTTAAGCGATTGACGATAACGACATAATTAAAGTGCTCATCTTTGAGAAATTTTCAAAAGGAAAACTTCTGAAAAATTTGCAAAAAAAACGTATTTTTTCCAAATCTGCATGTTATTAAATTTCTCTTCTTTCTTCTCATCTGAAATGCAAATCAAAAAATCAACAAATAATCACTTATAATTACTGTAAAAAAATAACAGCATTTATAAAAGCAATTATTATTGAATTTTTTGTAATATTACAGTTACTAAATAAAAAAACTTATTTAGAAACAATGTCATCACATTGATAAATTAAAATAAGAAAATTTTAAGCTATCAATGCAATTAGATAATAAAAATAAATAATAGTTGAATAATCATAAATCAGCCCGCATGATCAAATCAGGGGTATGATACAGATTATTTAATAAGAGATAAAATTTGAATTATTTTTCAATTAGAAATAAAAAATTATTCAAAACCAAAGATCACTTAAATGGATTTATAAAACCTAACCTCAAATAAGCAATCTTTAAATCTCTCGTAAATTGATGTAGTTTTTTTCAAGTATTATAAATATTCGAAAATTACGTAAAATAAATGTTATATCCAAGAATACAAAAAATGAACCGATTTGCCTTCAATTTTTATACTCTGACAATATACATTTATTTTCACATAATAAATATTATTTAAATCAAGAATTGAAAACGAATTAGATAAAAGTCAAGACTTTTTAATAAACTTTTTACCTAATGCATTAGTCAATACAAATATTTTTATAAATATTCTATTCTTAGTAAGCATATCAAAAAAAATTGAAAATGAACCGAGTTGCCTTCAAATTTAATTTTTTACGGATATGCAAACAACAATAAACATATAATAAAAATAAATAAATTAATAGGTCTGTCATACACACCTCTAGCAAAGAGTCTTAAAACTCTAAGCATTTTTTACTAAAAGGCAATATTTATGAAAGATTGCAAAAAGACAGATCTTGCATAAAAATTGTTAAATTGCCTTTTGCAAATAAGTATTTGATTTAACTTATTTAAATCTGAATTTACACTCCCGAGTTGAGCGCTTATTATGGTTATAAACAAAATCCCAAAATACTGTTTGAAAAAGTCAGAACAATATCAAGGGCATCAAAACGATCGCAAAATAAACTAATGAAATATTCGCGAACCAAAGCAGCTCTGGGGTGGATATACCGTAAAAAAAAAGTTAAGAAAAGCGCCTGTACACAAAACATGTACGTCGCTATTGTGAACATAAAAGAAAAAAAAAAAAACGCAAGTCGAGTCTTATCCGTGCGAGAGGGATTTAATCGGCGCGAATAATAGACTCAACTCATCGTTTCAATCGAGAAATAGCTCAACTGTAACGGAATACCTACTGACGATTTTCTTGATTTGTATTACTAAAGATTTTTTTTGCTATATACACTTGGAAGACGAAAACATGATACAAATAAAGAAATATGTGGGTGAGTGATGAAAATGATTACAATGAGATGATAAATAGATTTTTACAACCAAAGTTTCAACATTTTATAATACCATGAAGTTACATATTTATAACCTAAATTTTAACTCAATATTGCATCTCTGGTGCAATATTCAACGTAGAATATTAACATGAATAGACATTTCGATTGAAAAATTAAATTTGGTACATAAGTGTTAATTTTAAAAAACATATGTACGGGGGGCGTTTTTACTAATAGTTTACCTCAGAGCCATGAGAATACACTCGCGCGTACGCTAGCGTATATCGCATGTGCTCGTGTTTGTTAATATCAATTACCTTTTTTATATAATTTGAATATAGATATTTAATATATGTATGCGTTACGAACAAAGAAGCGAATTATGTACACGTGGTTAGTATAAAAAAAAATAAAAAAAAATCATAATTTAGTTGACACTTATGCTCGTTTTTATACAACTAATTAGGATTCGATTATATTTTCTACTTGAAAATATTACCAAACTTGAGACTCCATATGAAAGTTTAATTTATAAAGGTCATTCATTCAACCGAGCAAAAGCCTCAAGATGTGAATTAGAGAGTGTCGATAAAAAAAAAATAAATAAAAATAAAAACACTACCGTAGGAAGCGTGGCATGCAAGACGAATTACGCAAAATCGCACAACGGTAAAATGGGTTAATACTTAATTTCTTCAACGTCGCGTCTGGATTTTGCACGGAAAAGAAAAAATTTACTTTTAAGAATTTTTTTTTCATTTTATTTTTTTTTTCTTTATAGTCTTGATCGAACAAAAAACTCGTGTCTGCAAAAAAAAATCGAGTTTAAAAGAAACAAAAATAAAGAACAAAGGCGAGAAACGAGAATGAGACAAGAGTATAATGAAAGGGTTTTGAAGGGGGAAGAACGAATGAGATTCGTTTACGTGCAATTGGAAAAACAGGAAGCCCGGCAGACACCAGATTTTTTCGTTAATCTCTTTTTCTTCGTTTTTTGCTTCTCAAGTTTCATTCTTTTGCATTCAGAAAAATTTTTTGGTCGATCAAGCTTGCGATTATGTTACAAAAAAAAATCCAGACGCGATTTTGACGTGAAATACTTCGTATAATCTTTTCGGACTCAAGTTTTTTTTCTTTTCTATATTTTTTCATACAAAAGTGTAATTAGTTTAGATCAGACATAGTAGCTGAAGTTTAATTTATTTCAAAAAATTGTCTATTCAAAACGGAGTTATGAAAAAAAAAAACACGATGTCCGAAAGGATTTTGTTAATATCAGCAGATTTAGCCAAGGATAATACAATTTATGATTATCTAATATATTAAAAATATATAAATTGACATTTAGCTAAATCTTCTGTTACTAACAATATTGAAAAAGAATCTTTAAGTTCTTTTTATCTACGCACTGTAAACAATGTGGTGCAACACAGCTCTAATTTAATCGATACTTAACTTAATTTTAATATAAATAAAAAAAAAAAAAAAATTAAATAAATAAATAAATAGAATTGGTCGCTTTTGTTGTTGATGTTTACATCAGAAAAAGATTGAATATACAAGCTCTGTAACACGACCGCGTTCGAATTTTAAGAAAGTCTATTTCAAGGTAACAATGTCTCTGGCGGTGAAAACGAGCTCTGCCATCAATACGAGCACACACGCGGTAATAGATCAATCATATTTTGAACATAAAAAAACAAATTAAAATTAAAGAACAGGAAAAATAATAATTGAATGATCGTTGAAAATAAATAAATATATTTACTAGCATTGATGAGAGAGCTCGTCTCTCTCTCCGCAATTACCTTTCAAATCCCTCGTTGCAATCGTCACGAGTGCGACTGTTATTTAGTTTTCACTCAGGGTTTATTTAGTTTTCATTCATTTTTGTTAATTGTTTCGAAATAAAATATTAAATATAGGCTTATCAGAGAGAACTCTAGGGCTTTGATAACCTTATCCAAAGTCAAATTCTATTGAAGCAGAATTTAACCACGGCGTCGTACGGTTTTTCGCTCCCGCCACAAAAATCAATGTGAATAAAAAATTTTCACATTTGAAAATTGTGGACCATTTTGAGGGGATCGACAAACCCTTTTTAATTCAAAGAACAGAAAAATAATAAATTCAATTGGATCTTCTATACATTTCAGTTTCGCGGTATATATAAATATATTTCTTTAAAAATCTATACAGATATCAGTTCATTGCTCTTTAGCTCATCTTTATCTAGGTCAAGTGTTGTAGCTTCTGACAAAACACTTGTAACACCGTTACGCGCGGTCGATAGTTTCTCTCTCTCTCTTTTTTTCCATCTAGAGCGAGTATGTAAAGCCGAATGCTTAGTAAGCTAAAAAAATCTGGTCTTCCTACGAATAGGATGAGACCTGTTGAAAAAAAATAGAAAGGACTATTGTGTATGGACCTTTTTTTTCCAAGGAGTTTTATAATTCAGGGCCAACGTGTTTTTATGGGAACGGAGAAATCTAAGTCTTCTCGCCTCTCTCCTTCCGTCTCAAATTTTTGAAGGTTCGCGATAAAAAATAAGGCCAATTGTAACTGTTTGCTAAAAATTTGAGCTATGAATGGAATATTTTCGCTTCAGTAATTTTCTGAGAAACGCACTCAGTAGGGATGTATTTTACACGATTTTGAAATCATTTTATTCCCGAGTAATATTCAACTAATAATATTCGATGTTATTTTCGTCAGTGGGTCGGAGAGAGAGGCGATTCGTACACGAAAAGCTTATAATAATTAAACATAATTTCAATTCATTTAAACGCGAATAATCCGAAACTTTATAATAAATTTTAATAGACTTTCCTTTTTTTCGATTCGTTATATTTAGATTGAAAATATTAATTTGATGATAAAGCTTTCTGTCAGAGACAGTGCTACTCTTGAAAGAATTAGATTGCACCACATTATCTGACAGTGAATTAATGGGGTCTTTTCAAGACTTCCTATCAATGGTCACTATTAAAATAATTAAAAGAAAAAAAGTTCAAGAAATGAATGAATAAATTCAATTTTCAACAAATTATTGATTCTAATTTCAAATTTTATTGCGCTATAGAGACCACGGGAGGAAGACTGAAAAGACTTTTTGTATATTGGCTTGGATGAGCCTACCTTGACTGTCTCTTTGTGCCTGCGCTGCTTCGTGAGCTACCAAGAAAGCATCGTCTTGTGCTCCAGGTGCCGCTCCAGTGACTACGCTGCCGCTGCTTCGGTCGCCTGATATATGCCATGGTGCTATACCTAAATAGTCACAATGTATATCAATATAAATATATTTTAATATGTGTAATTTGATTTAGAATTTAAAAGATAATAAACAAAACTTTAAAATGAAAAGATATTTTGATTAAAAAACTTTTAAGATGTAGTGATTAAATTTCAATTAACCATTAAAATTTAATTAGTTTCATTCAATGTCTTTATCGATAAAAATAAAATAGATTTTAATAAATTTTTTACTGCTTTAAAACTTGGATTTATAATAAGTTTGATTAAATAAATTAATTTACCAGAATGTTGGGAAGGATCGTGACTTGGGCCCGCTCTACTATTGTCTTCCATTTCGTTCAGGTCATTCATATCGTCATCCAAATGAGTTAAGTCTTCTACACTTTCTTGGTCATCTACATACTCAGACTTTGGTTGTATCATTTCTTCACTAGGCTCGGGTTTTTCTAGAGGAATCTGGATTGAAAAAAAAAATTGGTTAAATATTTGTAAGTTAAAAAATACATAAATCATAAAATTTAGGAAAATGTCTCGTATCGTTTCCACACCGCAGAGAAAATATCAGTACTCAACAGAAGGATATTTATACGATTTAATCTACCAACGAAGCGAAGAAGAAAGGCTATTTAATAACCTAACTCTATTAGACATTGGCGGTTGAAACGATTTCTGTTTATGTTTGTATTTTCTAGTGATAAAAGTAAGAAGAAAAAGATCTGTAAAAAATTTCTATATACCTGAAGCATCTCGTCGGCGGGTTGTTTGGTAAGTTGTTGCATGAGGGCAGACCTGCTGATCGGTTCCGCTGGATCAGCATGAGTTTTGTCCTCAGCAATGGTTGCAGCTCCCATCGAGGGAGCACTCAAAACATCGCTTGAGTTTGATGCTTCGTGATTTTCCATGCTCTGACTCGTGTCATCGTTGACACTTCGCCTTCTTATTCTTTTCCTTTTTCTGGATGGACTTTGAGATCCTTCCCTGTAATAAAATTTTTTGATTTGTTACATAATGTACAACTCTGACCATATATTGAATATTAATGAAATGAATGACACTAACCTTGACGAGATACCCCTGAGCTGAGGACTGGCAGAATCATCAGGCAGATCACTAACGGAGACCTGCTGTAAACTCTGTCTAGGAACTTTGTTGATCTTTTCCATACTAAGACCGGAAGACGTATGTGGAATGTCTACCGAACCAGACGAAACTCCGGATGTTGTAGAGCTGGCCGTTTTCGCTGACCTTGTGCTCTCGGATTTTCCGGTCGTAGTTGTCGAACTACCACCCGTTTTACTATCGGACAGGCCTTTGATTTGTAATGACTCTGCAGCTTTAAGCAGTGCCGTAAGTTGGTCTTGGGATATATTTACTTCTCCCCTGTACATGTAGTTCATCATGGCCTCAAGTTCTTTAAACTTGACGTCCTTTAGTATAAACACAGGATGTTTGTCGTAGTGTTCACTTAAAAGACCCTGTAATATAAACAAAAAAATATTGTAAATGTTATAAAAATTGTAAAAGATCTTATAAATCAAGTTACTTTGGAAATGGTTTTAAAAAAAGCTTCGACAAAAAAAGCATCCTGCAGCTTGTCGCATTGCACCCTCCCCCCTCCTCTTCCCTCATCCTACCAAAGACTGGAGCCGCAACTGCCTCTCCTCCCTCTCCCTCCCACCGTCCAGTAAAATTACGTGGGCCCAGGCAGGGAAAGAGAACGAGTGGCGCTGCCCTGGAAACGCGGCGGCCATTTTGATTTCCCTGGGCTGCCTGTATTGATCAAGAGAAGAGGATGCCGGCTTGAACCAGCAGTTAGGAGGGGATGAACATTCTCCCTGCCCGGCGTTTTTTAAGTCTGGCTGGGCGGAGGCGCGACAGCCATTTTGATTTATAATACGAATTATTTCAGGGGCTGAAGGATTTTTTTAATTATGTTAATTACGCTTTTTAATTTTGGAAATTAAACTAATAAAAAAATAGTTTACAAATCACAAGATTGTTACGATTAAAAAAAAAATTAATAAGGCGGTAAACTAACAGAATATAAATAAATCAAATTAATTTGTAATAAGTAAACAAACTCACCTCAAAGTACGGACTGCAGGCGGAGAGGACAACTTTGTGGGCCATTAAATACTTCCCCTCCGCCGCTAGTGTGCAATCGACAAGTGTGCCTCTTTCGAGTAATGTGTCGAAATTTTGTATGAGGGTGGACTGGTGATTGTTCCACCTAAGGCAGAACTGTTGATCGTCGTCCATTTTCACGTTCTATAATTAACAAATAAAAAAAAGATCCTTCTTTAACAACTCTTCCAAATTTTCAATCTTCTTAATAACTATTATAAAACTTTTGTACAGTGTCGCGAACATCGAAACTTTAATTAAATTTATCACTTATAATATGAAAATTGTTATGAAAACGTAGCTCGCAAGAAAGCTCCGGTTAGGCGGACGGAAGCTTCCAAAATGGCTGAGCCCGATGCAAGCGCGTTGGTTCTCCTTTCTCTTCGCTTGCGAGAGGAGAAAAACCGCGAGCTACCAGGAGAAGTGGGGATGATGATACGGGTACCGGCAAAACGCATGCGCAGTCGAGTTTTTACGTCGCCGCTAGCACGAGTAGAAACGATGTTGCTGGCTCCGTTGTATCATCAGCAGCAGCAACAACTCCACCGGTATAAAATACAAGTGCGGTGTTGCTTCGGCAGTTGCCACGAAAAACCATCTCTTTTTCGATGGAAATGATAGCCGTTTACGCGAGTTGTTAGTATAAAGCTACGCGAATAATCCACGACGATACATATTAAGTTTTTCTATATTATAAACTATAAATTGAAATTAGATAATCAATACAGGGTGTTATGTACATGTTTTGTTCATAATAAAAAATTCATTTTCAAAGTATTTAAAAAGCTCGAATTAATTGATATTAATAATTTAACTTTCAACATTGATGAATTCTAGAAAGATATTTCAATATTTCAGGTTCAGAAAGGTTAAAAAAGCTAAAATTATAATAAAATATCAACAATATTTACTTTATCTTATGGAAATAAATTAATTAAAATAATAATCTTTTGTGATTCAATGTCTTAGATACGGCACGTAAATACAAAAAAGCCGGTTCCGCACGTACAACTTGCATAATTCTATTTATGATACACACTATTATTCGCGTGGTGCAAAATTACGTCACCAGATATTCCGAGATGTAGAGTTTTTTTTGATATTATTATTTTTCAAATATAAAAGCTACGAATCGACTGGTGTAGCTGCGACACCGGCTTAACGAAATGAGTTCGCACAGCTATGCGGTAGAACTATCCTTACAGCATGAAGCACAAAAGATTATAGTAGACTTTTTCGATTGTACTTATTGAGCACATCCGGTACTGCTCCATGCGAAAAAAATCGAATCTCACTTGAATATTATCCCTTTTCACTTACTCCGATCTAACTTCCAACAAATAAATCGCGCATTCGATTCACTTTTTAGTTAGTCCGCAGTAACTATTATTACGGTATCTGTTGAGTCGAGTAAGTCGAACATTATTATTTTGAAAGGTTTTCAGAACCTAGTCGCAAAAAATTTTGAGTATAAAATTACAATTCGTTAATAATTTACATTAGAAAAAATATAAATAAATGAATATTTGAAAGTTGACTTATAAACGTAATAATTGTAACTTGAAAAGAAATTTGACCGTTACTCATAAAGCTATATGGCATTAAGGAGCGACGCGGTAGAACGAAGCAAACAGGGAGAGGAAGAGACCGAGAAACCGAACGAAATCAAACATGGCCGACCTAGAACGTAGAGCTTCAGCAAAATGGCGAGAGTAGCTGGCTATACTCTGTAGATATTTCTTGATGAATATTGTCCACTGGTTTTGTCAATATTTACATTGAGAAATTGCATAATTTAATCTAATGACGATGACGATTCAAATCAATAACATACAAATAATTAATGCAAAAAAACGTGATTGAAGGACGTACAAGAACTACGCGTCGCGCGGCATGGCAGTGTGGGAAACGCCCGATTACAAGCTCGAGATTTATTGAATGCAATAAAATATAGCTACAAGCAAGAGAATTCCAGTGTGATTACTAAATCGCCATGTTTACGCACGATAAATTAGTTAAAGGGCGAAAAGTATTGATAATTTATGATTGGAAACGAGAAAATAGAGAAAAAAAAATGTGGAAAACTTACATAAAGCCAGCGCTAGTGAGGTACGAAAATATCACAGGCGGAGTTAGCGCGGCGCAGCCTTTGTAGTTTGCTGATTTTTACTCGACGGGAGAGAAGTATCTTGCACACTATGATTATAAAACTATAAGAGCCGTTTTGTGGCCGTGGCTGGCGGCTGCCGTTCGTTACGAAGGCTCTTGCAACAATGCGCGCCGGCGCGCTCCTCAGCTTCTCTTCCGTCTCTTGAGCCTCTGCTCGGGAGAAGGGGAACTATGACCGTCTCCGTTACCCAATCGCAAAAGCCCTACAGGGACCGTCAAGCTTACCCGCATGCGCACGATCGATCTTCTCGACTTCAGGAGGAAGAACAGCCAGGAAAATGGAGGCCAGCTACAACCGAAAGAAAGCTCGCTGCTTGAAGAGCAAGAAAGGGATCGATCTTGGCTGCTGCTACGGGGCGCTACGGCTGTCGAGAGTAGCCATGTTTCAACTCACACCATGAGTTCTCAACCCTCTCACCCTCGCATTCTCATTTCTCGATTCATAAAAATCATTTTAGTAAGACAACAAATGCTCGTAATTTTTTTTTTTTTTTAATCAGGTTTAATTTACATGGTAAATAAAATATAAATGAAAATTCATGTACAAAGTAAATTTAAAAAAAATAAAAAATAAAAATAACGATAATCATCTAATTAAACATTGATAAGACACAACTGGCAACGTATAACAATATAATCACTAAGTTCATTCAAAATCATATCGGTTAAGCTACTAAAAAACCTCGGGTGCAGATAAATATGCTACGAGAGAAATGTATTTTTTCATATTGTCTGGGTGGAGGATTTAATTTGTTACACGTTACAAAATCACACATGGCATGAATAAAGAACAAGATAGAGTTTGATATCAGTCAGCTCTTCAAACATTCATGATACTTCGTACAGACTACAGACCGGCTTACACCGTCGTTATCTCGACCGACCTCGAAATTTATTTGGTGCAGGGACTTTTTCAAACGCGCGCACCTGAAAAATCTAGACTTTTTTAAAATCTCATCGCTAGGTACATGCGCTGACTCCGTGAGTAAACATAAGCTCCCCGAAAAAACCACCTAAAGAGCCAACCGAGAATAAATAAACAAGTCTCCCCTCCTTCTTCCCACCGTTACGTAAGTGCAGCGCGGTCGCCGCATCCGCATCCCACGATACTTTTATTACTCATCTCTCGCTTTCACGGAAAAAAAGCTCGATATCATAAAAATCCACGTTGAAGCTACGATCATGTTGAATTCATACTTATGGGAAAATCAATTGCAACAAAGTGGCGTCGACTATGGCATAGGGCAACAATGGCGGCCATTACCGACTCGAGCGGGCAACATGGCAGCAGGGCAACGAGAGATCACAGCCGCGTGCGTTGCTTTTACGGGAGAGAGAGAGAGAGATAATCAACGCCATAATCGACGGCCACGGCGTTCCGTTACTCGACCTGAGCGAGTGGAAAATTACACCGAGATACTCGAGATTCTTCACTGTACACTTTCTTTAATTTAACCCCGAACGAACATCTATGTGGATTTAATTTAATATTATTAAAAAATCTTCCACTCGTACTTAACCTTGAGCTACACAAAATACAATTTAAAAAAAAAACCTACCGCAAGTATTGAATTATGCTTAAAAATGTATATTAACCGGCACTTCAGTCACGACACGAACGAGAGAAAAAAAAAAACCGATAAAATTCACAAAAAAAAAGTACTTATTATAAATAATGAATTACCTTATTGGCACAGTCTTCAGTATCACAGTGTAGAGCAATCCTACGGGGGGGAGAAGAACTGCGCTGCGGCACCGCACCTATAGCAGGCAGGAACACAAAGCTCGGGGTCCTCTCGTTTTGGCTTCTCCTTGCGGAATGACGATGCGACGTGCCGAGCGAGGATGAGGCAACGTCGCCGGTCGCTCGATATTGTAGGTATTGCTGCGCCGCCGGCCAGTTTGCACAGCTTGCTTCCTGCGCACTCTACCCACTGCGCACCTTCTCAAGCGTCCTGATCAGGATCGTGCTAGCATCTTTGCCCTTTCCCTAATTATGACTACCTCTGAATACCACCTTTTTTTACATTTTATTTTTTCTTTGATTTTTACAGGACGCTCGAAAGGCTTGTTATTAACCAAATTTATCGTTTTTTCCTATCAAATTTATGGGGAATTTTTTAAATTATCAACTAAGAATCCAGAGCTGAATTTGGCACGCACCTGGAGAACATGACGAGAGCCGGAATATCGATTTATAGCGCAGGATTACGGGTTTTTCTTTCTTTTTTTTTCTTCTCCTTTTGTTTTGGCTTCTTGCCCCTGATGCTGCAGCACTGCGGCGATCAAAAGAGAATTTTTACTGGCCACATGGGTCGTTTTGAAAATTATATTTTATTATTTAGGACTTTTTTCTCTTGGTTTTGGAGATTACGAACGGTTGTTATCGTGATGCAGTTGGGAAAAAATTGCCGAGAGCTTTTTTATATCTTGCTAAAAACTCTCAAACTAGTGTCCTTCCCCGCCATCAATCTTTACTTGTTCATTTCCGCGCAATACATATGACTGCGAATTATTTAGCAGCTTTATGAGTACATAATAAAATCCGTATGTTCTAATACTTGTAAAAAAAAATTCTAAATTGAAAAAAACTGACTTATTTTTGCAAATAAAATACATTTATTATTTCACAGAACTGATAGTTTCTTCCTTATTTCAAGACACGTTAATATAAAACCCGTATATACACCTTATATTTCGATTGACTTGTAAAACCCAGCTACTTTTGCTAAAAAAATTTTGTCATATCAAAAAAGGCCTTCTGTTGAATAAAATAAAGACTATACTTGATTTATTTGACCAGACCGACAATATTATTAACGAAACAATTAAAATTTACATCTTTACTGCATAAATATTATAATAGTTATTAGAATCATAGTTTTCTTTTTATTAATAGTATCCAAGTTATGAAGTTAAAATTTTTAGAAGTTTAAGTAGAGCAAAATTTTAGAATTAAAATTTAATTTTTTTAATTTTTTCTCGTGCTTTCAACTTCCATGAAGCAATATGGGCACGCCTCTTGATGATACTCATAGAATACATCTTGGAATATGGCGTGTCATCAAATGATCCAAATTTAATAAACCATATTTTCTCCTCATTTCATGCAGTATATTTTTTATTTATTTAATAAGGAGTTTCTTAAATAATCAAAGTAAAAACTGCATAAAATTATTCATTATTATAAATCTGACGAATCTATAAAATTGCTGATAAATAAAGCATTTTGGAAAATTGTTTAAAATTAAACAGTTTTTATGCAGTTGTAATTACATAGTTGGAAAAAAATTTTTTTTCAAGCCAAGCTGTGTATTTCTCCAAGCAGCTGGAAAATCATATAAACGTTGGAAAATATAAACTCAAGATATTTATTCATATTATTTATTCTATAACAAAATATAACTTGAAATATTTACCATAATTTTTCAAAATGTGTGAAAAAAATATATATTAATGCAGTTGATAAGTAATATCGTTTATTCAGAGATTATTCAAATCGTCTGATTAACAATAGATTAAACGGCGTTTTCAAAAAATTTGATTATACTCAAAACGAAAAAAAAAATTTTCCATTTTTTGAATTTATAATCATTAATGCAATTCAATTATACTCTCATAATACATTAATTTTTTCAAGTCAGTTTTTTCTCACCAAATGCCCCCTTATTTTGAATGTATATAAATATATATTTTAAAAAGTAATTTTGTTTTCAAAGGAACTTTTAAAAAAATAATAAAAAAGACAAAACCTTTTTAGCCTATATTGTTTGAAAATAGTACAATTAGTTAAATAAACTGAAACATTCACATTTTTTCAAAAATAATTTTATTAAAAATCTATAAAATCTAATTTATTTTTTCTTAAACAAAAAAAAAATTAAACATTACATTATTTATAGTAATTTTTTTTTTTTTTTTTCATACTGTTTACTTAATTTAATTTAAATTAGTCCCATTTAATTTTTCCAAAAAACCCAGTTACATAACAAATTTTTACATGTTACATGATTTTAAAATAACCAATGTAAAACAGTTGGATTAAATAAATAATTTAATTTTTAAACCATTCTTTAAACAGCGTTAAAATTAGATTTAAAAAACAATACTTTCAAAACCATAAAATTAATTGAAATTTTAATTCAATGAATAATACCAATTCTATAAAAGTTTATCAATATTGAAACAATGATAAGGTATAATGTTTTTAAAAATAATTTACACAATATTCATTTATACAATATTAAATATTTCATTCAAATCAATTATAATACATATTTAATCATCTATACAAATATTCACCAGCGTTTTCACGTTGTCATATTTTCACGATCGTTTAATTAACATCATTGTTATCAAAAAATTTTATATTATCACTTATACAACTACTTATGCATACATATCTTCACGGTCAGCGCCTACTCCGTCGCCATCTTCTAAACTAGCAAAGTTAAGGAAGTGAGCTGGCCTGTGTACTTCGTGATAAAATTCTTTTGGATTGACTAATTGTAGTTCATACTTCATTGCTGGATCATGCCTGACTCCCATGAAGTTGTAGTTCCACGATCCTTGACTCGGCACCATGAAAAATCCGAGGAATCTGTCAGAGAGCAACATCTGTACTTTTTCATAGTGACTTGGAAGGTATCCCTTAGGATTATTTCCCTTATCCTGATTTTGTTTGCCCCATTCAAAACCACTGGGAGTAAGTTTGTACGCTGTTAGTGAACATGAGCCAGGAGTAAAACTGCAAGTTATCACAATTGTTTTTTCTCCGTCCCATGATGAGTTTTCTGACATTATTTTAGCATGAGTTGTTATATCTTGGGGTGACAATTGGGGCAATTCATTTGGCTGTGTGTGTATCCATCCAAGGGGCTCCATTTCTTTTAAGTACTGATGATTTGGCAAATTATGAGGTAAATGAACAACTTGATGCGTACCCCACTGTGGAGGCATTACAATACATCTGATTTCTTTGACTTGAGGATTATCTGGTGGACTGACTCCATACAAATATCCAGCAATTTGAGCTCGCAGATCTGAGATAATGACAAATTTTTTAAGAACATTTTTAGGCAAAATGTAAGTAAAACCAGTTTCTTTGATATCATCTGAAGAAACATAAATGTGATTTGTTCTAAGATGCAAATTCGTGGCAGAAATAGCTCGAATTCGCCATTCGGTTTTTGAACTAAACGATTGTGTCTCGTAGTTAGAAGTAGTTGCTGTAATAATCTCGTCACCATGCTTGTTAACTGTTCTCGTTGTAGTAGCTGTCAGTTGAGATTGTTCTTTGGTTTGCTTCTCGATTTCGGCGATCTGTTGGCGTTGAGCCGACGGAGCACTGATTTCCATACCAAGTATAATGTCACGTATTTCAGACTGTGTGAGCGAAGCAACATTTACATTATTCTTTTTACCGTAATCAGCTAGAATTAAATCTTTCAACTGCACTTCGACTTTGACCCATTCATCGTCAGTCAGTGATGGCCAAATATGATGAGGTTCTGTAATCGTGGTCTTGTCCGGCTTCAAAACTACTTTGGTCCTTTCGGTGTTAACGTGCAAGGCTCGCAATATAAGAATCAAACGAGAAAACGCTGTATAAGAAGATATAGTCTTCAGCCAGTCATCGTAAAGATTGAATAACACCATCTGTGGCTCGGTGGCTTTTAATATCAAATCTCCAAACTTTTCAACTTTGAGACACGCTTGGAAGGGTAACTGCAACTCGGATCCTTTAATGACGATGTTGGGGAAGTCGAGCAAATGAACTTCAAGCGGGTCCAACATACCCTTTCTCGTTACAATAATTTGTTTTGGTTGTTCTTCAACAGGCAATGAACGAATCAAAGCTGCAACTTCTTCGGCTGTTTTCCATTTGGCCAACTGTCCTAAACGTTTCTGTCCAGCCCATACAGACGTGTGAATGATTTTAAGGAAAAGTTGACCAGTTCGAGGATTAAAGATAAAAATAGCTCCGTTGATGGGTTTTGTAGTTAAATTACCTTCAAATGTCTTGTGAATGGTAACTCGGTAAACGTTAGTATCGTCTACGAACCAAATGATCTGATTACAAAACAGTTCTCCGTAATTTTGTGACGACAAATACGGCTCGGTGGGCTCGGAAGAGTAAAGTTGTAGAGCTTTTCGAATACGTTCTCGAAGTACGTACAACGCGGGATTTGCTTTCATTATTTTCGCCATGGCCTGCTGAATAAGTGGCTTGCAGCCGGGGAACCAATTACCATACGCACTGTGAAGATTGTAAGCTAAATCTATGGCTATTAACAATCCAGTTGGTGACGGATAAATAGACATATTGTCCGTTGTGTAATCTAAAAATTTAGCTCTTGCATAACGCTCGATGTCATGCGAATCATAATCACCCCATCTCAGTTGTACGTCTATCCAGTATTTTTGGGTGGTTGTGTTATCCATAACATCTTTTGAATCAGCGAGAAGAGAAGGGCGTGATACGTTCCACTTGTAAGCAGAAAACAAAAGAATATCAGCACACGACGAATTCATTTTATAAGATTTTCGAGGATGTATAGTTTCCTTTTGCACTGTTTCAATTTCAAGTGCATCTAATTCTTGATCAAATACTTGACAAAGATCCATGACTATTGATTCGTGCACTTTTTGCCACAAGTGAGCACGGAAAATTTGAATCAATGATATCTTGAGAGTGGGAATTTTACCATGCATAAAAATTCCAGTCAAATCCAGCTGTACCTGGAAACCGACGTACACGTTGGCCCTGTTGATTGTTGGAGACCACCACAGAGTAAACCGACGATTGGGAATTTGATTCAAACCGGACCTCTGCGCGTTCGTTAATTTTTTGTATTTCATAGATTCTTCGAAACCAGAAGCTTTTTCCCAGAACAGACCCTCCCAGGTTGGAAAGTATGTACCTTTGAATAACGTGTGTTCGAGGATACCTTCTACACCTCCTAGGGCTTGTATCATATCGGTTCTGTAGTTATTTAAATTCCACAATTTACCATCGTGACGCTGGTGGGTCCACCAAAATGGATTTTGTTTCAAAACTTGATACTGCTTGAACTCAGTTCTTATTCTCCAGCCCTTGTCGTAAGCCAAAGTGTGTCTGTCTTTCTGGAACAAAGTATTGATTCTGGGTATACCTCGATCCCAGCTGTCTTCTAAATCTTCCAAAGTAAGCCTGCGATTTTGAGCGCTTGCTTCTTGTCTCTTCAGAGCATACTCAGCCCAAACTCTCTGAGAATCGATGAATTCTGACTCCCACGGCTGAATGTATCTGTAAAGATTTGGAATTAACTGATCTTCATCGTGACTCATACCTGATCTGAAGTGAGTAATTCCGACATCAGTTTGTTTAGACCATCTTAGATCCGACTGAGGTATTAACACATGACCCATCGACAACATACCAAGACCACCTAATTCTTTCGGAGTGTAAAAGACAACAGGTGGGAACCTCGAGGGCATTTTCGAGTTGAGACCGATTTTTATACGCGTTTGAATTTTGTTCTCGCACTTGACAAGCAGGTCCAAAAGCTCTTGAGTATTTACTACAGCCTCACGGAAATAAGTCATCAGACCAATAAGAGCAGTGTTCCACTTGTTTACAATTTTAGTGAAAGTCGTCGAACCAGAAGCCATAAGAATTTGCCTCACTCTATTGTGGAATCTTTGCAAGCTCTCGTCGTCGACTCGCAAAAAGCATTGGGCAGTACGTTCTTTTGTTATTTCATTTTGCAAGTTCCAAACCCCATCCTTGTGCGTGAACTCTTCATGACTCATTCGAGACTTGGGTAAAATGCGACACTCAAATCCACTCATATTGAAAAGCAAGTTGGGATTATCTTTGCTGTACACACTCACAAAGCTGCTCTCCCATTGAACAGTGGTCGTAGAACGAGGTAGACGATTTTTGATGTCCCAAAAAACAGCTCTACCAAGATTAACATCATGTTTCATCAATCGCATACGAGCATCGCGTGGCCAGCATTTCTTGTTATTATAGCCGACGATGTTCTCGTTGTTTGGATCGGGATGCTCAGTTAGGTATCGTTGAATAAGGTCTCGAGCTTCGTCGGCGGTAAATCGAAGGAACAAGTGAATCCTGTCGACGTATCGACAATATAAGCGTATAGGATGTGCTGTTTCCGAAGGAACGTCTTGGAAAGTGAGGAAATCGTTTGGCATTTGTGGTGGACCAACCATTTCACTAGCCCTCTGCAAACCGAGAACCAAAAGATCCAGAACAAGTCCGTAATATTGGGCAATGAAAGAGGCAAATTGCAAACCTCTTATAATACCATAACTGTTTGTGTGGTTCATATCTTTGTAGTTGATTGTGACGTTGTTTTTGGCCGTCATGTAGTCAGCAATGTTGTGATCAACAATCAAACGTAACAAACGATTGAGCAAGGTCAGATCAATTTTTTCGTAAAGCTTTTCGAATTTTGATTCGAGAAGAACGTTGCACTCGCCTTCGCTGACGTCCCAGACGTCTTGAAGATTATTGATGCCCTGACACCACTTGTAAACGAGCAAAGGTGGTGGTTCGGTATCCGCAGGCTTAACCCATGGAGGGAAAAGTTTACGTTTGTCTGCTTCATACCATAAGTATTGATCTAAATAAGCGTCGGTTATTTTTTCAAGAGGCTGCACATCGTAAACTGGAATGAGATGACTGTACAAATCCATGAACTCTATACCAACCTCTTTAAAAGATCGCTGTGTCAACAGATCACGTTTGATTCTCGACAGAGCTTCATGAGGATTATCATATGCTTGTTCAATCAAACCAAGTTCTTCTCTTTGACTTTGATTTAATCGTGATTTTACACTGTAAGCTTCTTTTAATCTTTCCAAGGCTAAAATGAGCAGCTTTGTATCATGCTTGTATGACAAAGGAGGAAATGGTATGGGAGCAAATCTTCGAGACTCGAGCCAGTGCACAGTTGTGGTGTAAATAGCAACTGCTTCCTCCGGAGATATGTAAGGTCCATCTTTCAGGTAGTTGTGTTGACGCTCTTGTTCAGCTTTCAAATAAAGTCGAGTTAAACGACCTAAGTTCTTTTTGCAAACCGTTTTGTCAACAGTTGCACCACGTCGAATTCGCTCACGATTGTAATGAGCGGTATTAGTCCACCAGTCAGCTTTCATTTTGACGTAACGAAGAATCATGTTTTCAATAGGAATAGGCAATCCAGGTACTTTCCATGGAGTGTTGGCTCTCCAACATCTCCAAGCTTCGCTCAAATGCTGTAAAATTGTTCTCGCTTTGTTCTGTTTAACACCTTCGGGCATCATATCGACAATATCGTGCATGACCGATGCTCTCAACTCTAAATCAAAGTGAGACTCCACTCTCTGTTTGGTCACAGTTTTGGCAACACCTTTTGAATGACGACCCTCAAACTGTCTCGAGAGCAAGTTTCCCAACCATCGTTCAAGCAGAGGTGTTATTCCACGCATAAAGAAGAGCCACACGCGCCATCCGGGAGCCCAAAATCCACAACCAGGTCCCTTTCCAACAGGTCCAGTGTTGAAACGATAGTAAATAAGATGTTTTAGATCTTTACACATTCTTATTTGTCTCATCAACTTGTATTTATATCGATACATACCGGTTAATTGACCGACGTGAGCAAAAATATATTGCAGCCCATCGGCAAGTTGAAACGCATCCACGTTATTCAAGCGGTACTGAACGTGAGAGTCAATTATCAACTTTGTGAGCCGAAGTATCTCACGACACAAGTGAAATGCGTTACCAAAACGAGATTTTTTTCTTTCTTTTGTCGTGAGCGTTTTGCTGGGTTTCAAGTTGAAATTGTAGTCCAGATGAAGATAATTCAAATTTTTTCGATGAATAAGTAAGTTTAACATATTGTACCCTTGACGACACACTTGCAAGCCAGCCTCGACCCAATCAAGTGTTGTTGTTTGGAAAAATTTCGTCGATTTGAAAGAACGAAACAAGTATCTTTTCTTCTGAGGCTTTGGATGTCTGTGTTTTAAAGCGTTCAAAACAAAGTATTTCAATAGTTTTTGGTAACTCACTCTAACTTTAACGGGTTGTCCAGGAGGACAATGTTCCCGGTACCAAGATTTTACAAGTGGAATGTCGAGTGCTCTTCTGGTTCGGCCAGATCTAGTGTTGAATGGTCGTGGAGCCCAAAGTAAAGCTATACCGTTAGCAGTGTTGTCGGTGTACAGAGGAGTTTCTTGTAAATATGGATTAACATCTTCTTGAAGTACAAAATCTTCTATTTCATCTATTTCTGGTTCCATGGTTTTCAGTGAGTTTCGATGAGAAATGGGATTGACCAATGGATCAAAATAAAATGCAGGCAAATCGGGATCTTCAGTTTTTATGTACAATACATTTGGCGTATGATACCAAGACAGGTGAACATGATTAGGTAGATTATTAAATAGGTAAGGGTATGCTATCCTGTATTCTGTACGTATTGGCTGCCGAATGATAATTTTGTTAATATCATTGAATTCATTCCAGTCTTCATCAGCCGAAATGGAATCTTTCACCAAAGGCTCAAACTTTGGGCCTCCAGGTATGGCCATATTCAAAGCTTTAGCAGTGAAAAATGATTTTGAATCAAAAAGGTAAAAATAGTTTTGATCTACTAAATCAGTCAATAATGGGTTTGCGAGTCGATATAACGCTGCCATAATAGGTAAACTTAAATTCCATTTTCTGTAAGTTGATCCATTAACATACTTTGTTCCAACAAGAGGTTTGTGTTCATAAAACCAAGAGGCGACTGCAGCATCATCTTCAGCATCCATTTCAATTTGAATAGCCTCCAGTGGTTCCACATCTAAGACGTTATCTGCATAGTCTAGAGGTGGTTCTTCGTCGTCGAATGGTGGAAGTCTCATTCTTTTAAAGTGCCGTCTGTCGCGTTTTTCTCGTCTCATCATAACCCACATCGTTCCCCATTGAGCAATATATACAGGTTCAATAACCCATGGGATTTCATTAACAAAAGTTATTGCACCAGTAATATGATATAATACTTGAACATCTCTTATCTGTTCCCAAGGCATAGGCATATTTTCTAAAAGCTTCATAACAGCGTGTGGCATATATTTTAAAGCGCCTAAATACACACGTTTATCATGTCTGTATTTACGACTGCTCATATCACCATGGTCTCTGATAATTTTTCGAATGTGTTCCGGAGGCATGTCTTCCTTTTGAGCATCGACAAAACCAAATTTGCGTTTTTCAGCAAAACGCTTTGACTGCAACTGTTGCCATTTTTGAGCCTTTTCTTGCAATTTTTCTTCTGACAATACTTCTGGTTGCTTTGGTGGCAAAGGTGGTAACGGACCAGTACTCATAGCTTGTATCTGCGCCTGATGAACCGCTTGAGCCTGGGCCTGCGCTGCAGCCTGAGCATGAGCAGCAGCAGCTAGGTGCACTTGTTGTTGTTGAACCATCATCTGATTGATCCAAGGATTTGGACCCAGCAAATATGGTGGTAAAGACATGGTTGATGGCTTACGTTGGAGTCCTTGAAAATAAATAAAACAAGTTAGCACATTGCATGTACATATAATGTAGGTTGATTAGTGAAAAAAAAAAAAAAAAAAAAATTCAATACATAAACCAATAAATTGGTTAAACCGGTTAGTCTTTAGTTCATTTTGATATAATGATCTCAACCTACAATTAATATGCTTATGGCTATCAAAGAAATTTTAGTAATATTTTATAGTCTAAAATTAAAAAAAAAAAAAATGTGGAATTTATTTTCTAATTACTTCAAGTTTTTGCCATATTTACCTTTAAGTTAAATAATATAATATTTATTATCTAGAAGAATCCAAATAGTTGTGTAAAGTCTTGACTGATGGGAAACAGCATCTGCAACAGTTATCAAAAATGAGTTCCATTAACTTTATAACTTTGATGACAACCAAAACACTCAAACTTTTGGTATAATAGATAAATGAACTTAATTTTTAATTTTGTATGAAAAACTTCACTTTGTATTAAGATATTTTTTTGCAACTATAAGCAAACATATATATATTAAAGAATATTCTTTTAAATAAATCTAGTGTAGCTGCCTTTACTTGGTAAAAATCCATTTAAATAAATTAATAAAATAGGAAAACTAATTGTAAAACAAAGTTTTCTTAATATTCTTTTAAACTTAATCATAAATAAATTTAGTTAATAATTAGCAACTTTATAAATAACCTATGTTTCATTATTTTAAAAGGTAAAAAATAAAGTAACAATTTAAAAAATTTAATTTCTTTAGATAGCATTGAAGATAAAGCAAATATAATTGTAACAGTTTTAATTCAAGCAATTATTTGTAAAGCATATAGAGTAAATACCTATCAAAAAACTTTTTAAATAATGAATTACTAAGAGTTTTTTAACAACACTTATAGAGTTTTATAGCTTATAACTTTATAAAATTATTCTAATTTTCCAAACCTACAAAAATGAGTATGTATTTATTTTTAAAGGAAGGATCTATCTTAGTCTGCTTTTGTTTTGCTGTAGAGCACCTGTGAATAACATTTTATAAGTTACAATAATTTCCAAGTGACATTCCTATTTCAAACTGTTTCGAGCAGAAAATTATAAATAAATCTTTGTAAATGTCTTTAATTAATAATTTCAGAAGAGAAAAAACGTTAACTGCATATATTTATTCAATACAGCAGTATTAAATGTAAATACGTTTAAGAAAAAAACTATCTTAATATAACTTGACATTAATTTTAATAATTATTTTTATTTTTGCATACAATCTGGCAACAAAAATTAAGATTAGTAAATCTACTAAGAATTCATTTATCAAATTTCCAAACTCTGACAAAATATTATTTAATTGAACAATGATAGTTTAAAATATTCCTGTAATAGTTACTGACTCTAATGTTGATAGTATAGTTCAAGTAAATAGAGTAAATGTAAATTTTGAAATTCTTTAATAAATTCTAGGTATTTGAATAATTTATTATAAATAATCGTTTAAAAAACCTAACCAAATAAAGTAAAACATAACCTAACTTACCACTGATGCAATTTTATTCTTAACTTTTTCAGTAAACCAATCACAGAACATGCAAGACCGCATTACATCTTGAAATATTTTGTATAAGCACTCGATTGATACAGTTTTTTTCTGATTTTTCGTTTAAACAAACTTATTGCGGTGTGACGGGTAACATTGAACACCGGAGCCACCGGTGGAGTGGACCGCGGGTCAACACACGCTAACCACAGTCTTGAATTGAGTCTAACACACGGAGTGTACCTAAAGTAAAGGTATGTATACTGTACAGTGTACACTTGTACCTACAAGCTGACTGCTATATAGGTAAGTGCACTATGCAGTGCAGTGAGCACAGATACAATTACACGACCGCGACGTGTATTACACGCGCAGCTGTGCCGCGGAGCGATGAAGGCCGGAGCCCGGATAGGCATCGGAGTCCGGACTCCGGAGGGTTGCTTTCGCAAAATGTCAGAGAGAATCAAATGATTATATTATTACGAAAGTTGCTACTTTCAGCCAAGGTATGATGAAAAATTATTTTTATATTTTTGATGTTATAACAACAATTGTTAATAAAATTTAATTTATCAGTCTACATAATTTATGTTTTTTATTTTTGCACAGAAAAAGTTTTTTTTTTCACCTTAACTTTACAGTTATGAAGCAAAAGTTACAAAGTAAAATTTTTATTTAGGAACGGATAAAGTATCATTTATACATTTAGATTTATTATACGCAAGCGGAGTCATTAATTTTAAACTAGAAAATTTTAAAAACACGTAAAAATAATGATACAACAAGCAAATTTTTTTTTTCATTATTTTTAATGTGTAAAATCTTAGAACAAAAAATATATACTTACTTGACTATAAAAAAATTCATTAAAAACAAAATAAAATTATTACCAGAATCCCCACTCAATGAGAAAACTCATTTGATCATCCTAATTAATAATGATGTACATACATGCAACCATCCCGATTTTCCTGGAACTGAACTTGAAACTGGTGTACGAGCCCAATAACTTTCAAAAGAAGTTACAAGGTTTTCGGTAGTTCACACATTAAAATAGTTTTTTTAACCAATTTAATATTGGTACTTGAACATTTGAATTAAATAAGCAGTTTTTACTCTATAAACAGAGTTTATATATTATATTTTATTCATATATCCTAAAAAAGCAGTTTTTATTCATGCTATTAATTATAATATAAATAAAATAATGCGAATAATAACCAAAAGTATCTGTAGAAAAACAATAGCTTGATTAAAAAGTACACATAAATTATCTACTCTTATGTAAAAATTAAAAGAGAGATTCCAAAAAACAAAATTAAGAATTAATAAATGAACGAAAACATGCGGCTGAATAGTATATTATTCCCGCAGGCGAGATGGTTCGATTTGGCCTCCGAGAGGTTTGCGATGAGGAGGCTAAATCGAACCCTCGAGCCTAAGGGAAATATACTATTTTTCGTCCTTCTAACCGAAAACAAGGGGCGAAGTTCCGATTTTGAGGTTAGAGGGACGAAAAATTTTTTTTCATACCTCCGGGCCGAAAACACCAAATCCCCGGAGCGGGACTTTGGGTTTTCCTCCCGTCGTAATGAAAAAAACATGACCCATGACACTGGAAAAGTATTAGCAAATCCCTAGCAAAGCCTTAACAGTTTAACACCCTCGCCTTCGGCTCGGGCGTCAATTTGGGTTTGCTAGGGCTTGCTAATACTTTCCAGCGCCCGGTGTGTAATATACTATTTTTATTAAAAATTGCTCATCTCCAACGATGCTGCAATAAAATTTGCAAAAAAGAGTTGTTACATCGTTTTGTAAGGTTTTTTCCAATTTTTGATCTGTAACATCGACGCGTTTTTCCGTACAACCAGCGCATCGCTTGGAATTTCGTAAAACCAATACGTAAGATTGTAGATCAATTCAAGACGCGTCGTTAAAAAAAAATTTGTCCAGATCGGTTGAGTACACTGAGAGAAAGAATCGGTAACAGTAACCGAATCATTCGGTAACGAGAAATGCAAAGAACGAGAGTAACTGTTAGTGAATATGCGGTAATTGTAAACGCATGGAGCCTTGAACCAGGCTTGCAGTTTTACCTATATTTTACGTGAACTACAAACAATGTATTTTTGCAAAACGCTTATTTTGTTTAAAATGATAAAAAACATTTCATTTACAAAAAGATGCTTTTGATATTCGTAGTTAAAGAAGAAAAGTTGTCAAGAATTAAAAAAAATTTTAATTTTTAACCTCCAATTGCTCACGCTTTGAGCGAAGTATTCATTTTACCGGTGCGCTAATATGTTACCGAATTTTCACTGACAATTAATTGGTGATTTTTCAAGCCCTTATAAGCGAATATTCGGTAACTATAAACTCGCAGTGGTAACAGTTGCCGTTTCTTTCTCTCAGTGTAGAAAAAAAGGAGTTCGACTTTGAAAATTAAATGTAAGAGAAAAAAACTTTTTCCTCCTTCTAACCTCAAAATCGGACCTTCACCCCTTGTTTTCGGTATCTCAGGAGGAAAAATATTTTTCAAAACATGGTCGAGAAGGGTTCTTTGGCCACCTCGTTGCACCCCTCGCTTTCGGCTCGGGTCACAAACCTCTCGGAGGCCAAATAAACCCTTCCCCGACCTGTTATGAAAAATACTATTTAATCGTCTACTTTTTGTTTTTCTTTAATCTATTGGAATACATATATATCTTACGTTCCAATTATAAATTTGTAACCTATTTACATAAACGAATAATACAGTAAAAATAAAATAAAAAAACTAATCATTTAAGCTTCCCTATTAAAAAAGTTCACATGTAAATTCACGTGATTCATCCAATCCACTTGACCAAATTAAAAAAAAAAAACTAAGTTCCGCATGTAAACATTTTATAACTTATTTAATTTTTTTACTAACAAAAAAGTTTTTTCAGTTAAATGAGATATTCCAAGTTGAATTAAGTACTTTGATTTTTTTCTACACTTTTAGGAAATTAAAAATTTTGAGACTTATAAATTCTTCGGGACTTGATAAAATTATGAGTTTCGAACTTTTTTTGGAAATTTCCAGCATTTAAGATTTTTTAGGAACTTGGAATTTTCATAGGCTTATAATATATATATTGTTGTTGACTTAGAAATTTTTCGGTCTGTGGGACTTAAGGTGGTTTTCTACCAGAGCTAGTCAAGTTCAAGACTAAAAAAAAATTGTTACTCCAAATTACTAACACATAAAAAATATAAAAATTATAAAATTTTATTTTAATTTTAATTTTAGAATATTTCAACTTCGTTAATAGGAAAAACTGGTGACGTCTTTTTACGATCGTCGAGCAGGTCCATCTGCGAAAACGCTTCGAAGTTCAAAAATAGGGGACTCGTTCATGACGTCATAATGACGCCTACTGTAAAGCAAGTGTAAAGCCTAAGAAAAACTTTGGTTGCAGGTCGTTAAATTTTTATGGGTTTTTTTAATGGCTTCGAAAATTTGATTCTAACACGCACTTGGCGTACATGTGGCTGAGCTAGATCGACGGCCTTTTTTTCCGTGGAGAAAAGCATACAAGGCCGTCGAGCTGGAATACTCAACGGCATTGTACAACTTGTCCCATCGTTTTCTCAATCGAAAAGTACCCTAATACATGGTCCAATTGAAAAAAATTCTTTTTTGCACTGTTTATTTGAGCTCGCTCGTAGTCGCTCATCACTCCGTGCACGTTTGTTTGAAGCTCGGGAACCAAATCAAGAACTGATTTCCAAATCGCGTCATAACATGAGTTAAGATCAGCAAGCTCATTATAAACTGTAGAACCACATATATAGTTATACTTGGAAAAATCGTTGGGGGTTAAACTGTCGCTGCCTCGCTGTGTAAGTACGTCGCCGCAAAGTTTCTGTGATCGGCCTTACAGAGATTATCTGTAATGGTTACTTAGAAAGCGCACCTGCTGATCTTATTCATTCATAGGCCAGGCTAGAAACGGTTTGAAAATTATTTTTGTAAATATAAAACTGTTGCCACCCTTAGACCATTAACTTTCGTTGTGCAAAATTTCGGAACAAGTAGTAGTTTAGTAGTTTTTTATGGCTAGCATCCACAAAGAAATACAACTATGCTTTATAATAGTAGGGTTTTTTTTTTTTTTTTATTATTATTACTATATTATAACAACATATCTATTATTTATCTTGTATATATAAATGAAACAGTCATGCATCAAAATCTAGAAAGGTTAATAAATGCTAATTAATAAAAAAAAAAAAAAATGAAACAGTCGTAATGAAACGTACACAAGTCGCACGGTCTAGTTGGGAGATATAGAAAGACAGTGCTCAAACTCCATGTTTTAATATCTCGTGCGTTGTTGCATTGACAAAAGCTTCAAAAATCTTTAATATTTTTTTTTTGGTATTTTCTTACTATCAATTGAAATTAAATCTCATATTTTCGAATTCAAAGTAAACAAAATGAGTAGAATCTCAAAAGGCTTAGAATACCCCCACATTAGGTAAATCCACATTATTTCTTATCCAAAATTACATTTTCAAGATGTAATTTTTGGCTTAAATATTTCAAAGGAAAAACTTTATGACAATAATCTGTATAATACATTATAATACTTATTAATATCAAACTTTCTCACGTGAACTGTAAACAGTTGCGCGCACTTTGGGCGAAAGGGTTGAACCTGAAAAATATTTGAAATTATAAATTGAACTGAATTCAATTATAAATCGAAACAAAATTTATTATAGACTAAATACATTTTAATTTTTTGATTACACAAAAAAAAATAAAAATTCGAGCGGTGCGCGAACTGCGTGCGCGTTTGGTTCAGCTCTGCTGCTGTTGATCGGTTTTAAGCGACGTGCTCGTGTTGTTTTAATAATGTTTTTCGGCATTTATTTTAACATAAATAATTTAAAAAAATACAAGGTAAAAATTTTAGGTGTTGATTGCTATAAAGTAGCGTCGCAGCTGTCCTATGAGATTAGGGCAGCTGATGAACGAGTGTAGACTGCTCGCGCACCGTCAGTAGTTCGCTGAACAGCTTAGCGTTTTAGCGGCTAGTAGGACTATAATACACAGAGCAGCGCACTTACGTAGGACGTGTGCAAACCTAGTAGGCGTTAATAGGCCTAATTTATCTAGCCAAAGAAAAAAATATTGTCCCGCGACCGACTCTCATTTAGTTTGGCTGCTGACTTACGGCCGAACTTTTTACCGTGTAGTAATCTAAAAAAATGCTCCTAAATTTATCATTATAATTTACCTTTAAAAACATTAATAATTATTTTTAAATATTTTATTTTTAGATTAATGGAATTACAAGAGCAGAGCTCAACCAGAACCAGGCGGTTCTTGCTCTAGTGCAGCAAGAACCGCCAACAAACAATGCAGTAGAAATGCAAGCCGGGCCAAGGAACAGACTAAAAAACTACTAAAACGATTGTTCCGAAATTTTGCACAACGAAAGTTAATGGTCCAAGGGTGGTATCAGTTTTATATTTACAAAAATAATTTTCAAACCGTTTTTAGCCTGGCCTATGAATGAATAAGATCAGCAGGTGCGCTGTCTAAGTAACCATTACAGATAATCTCTGTAAGGCCGATCACAGAAACTTTGCGGCGACGTACTTACACAGCGAGGCAGCGACAGTTTAACCCCCAACGACTTTTCCAAGTATAACTGTATATGTGGTTCTACAGTTTATAATGAGCTTGCTGATCTTAACTCATGTTATCTTAAAATAAATTTCAAGAAAAATATTTATTAAATTAATTTTTTTAGGGTTCCCCTGTCATTTTCGCCTTGACTTCAAACAAAACTGAGTCATGCTATGACGCGATTTGGAAATCAGTTCTTGATTTGGTTCCCGAGCTTCAAACAAACGTGCACGGAGTGATGAGCGACTACGAGCGAGCTTAAATAAACAGTGCAAAAAAGAATTTTCCAAACGCCCATTTATCAGGATGCTTGTTTCATGTGAAACAGGTATTTGTAATTGGATTTGAATTAATTACCACAAATTTACAATATAGTACACTAGGGAACAGTCGTCAATTAGCACAAATTGGAGCATAAAAGCCGCGACTATAATAGTATATTATGCAACGGGTTGCAGTATCGTCGCCAGGGCGGTTTAAAGGCCCCGAGTGCGAAGCGAAGCGTAGCACGAGTGACTTTAAGACGCCCTGGTGACGTGCTGCACCCGTTGCATATACTATTTTATACCACTGGTGCGTAGGGCGAGTTTTTAAATTTCGAAGCGTGCGTAAAATCGAGTACCTACGCACTAGTGGTATAAATAAATATATAAAAAAAAAAAAAAAAAAGTATGGCTAAATAGTTTTCAAAATAAAAAAAATATGTACCAGCACAGCAACTGCGCTGGTATGCAATTTATTACGAAATTGTTAAAAAAATATTTATTATTATTCAATCAAACAATTGATTGAACATACTTTTTTCTACACAAAAAATATCGAACGGTTAATAAATTTTTCACTTTTTTTCTACACAATATGATCAATAATAAAAATTAAATATGCATTTTATTGTACACAGTTTTTTTTTTACACTAAATTATTGTACACAATGTATTTTAAACTGTAAACAATTAAAATTTTTTCATACACGCGTGTACAATCGGTGATAGTCGTCGAAAATAATATTGTGTACAATTAAACTGTGGACTATTCAATAATAATAAAAACTGTGTTGGTTTTATTGTGCTGAAACAAATGTGTGTACTAATATAATTATTTATAATAAAAATTTTTTATTTATGTGTACAATTACTAGTGCAGAATTAAAGTTGTTTTGATTAACTAATAGTATAAATAAGTGTACAATTAAATGTGCAATCAGAGGTACATCAATTAATTTTTGTATACAAATAATCATTTGAGATATTTGAGGACATTTTAAAAGTTATCAATCGAAAAGATTAATTTTAAATTGTGTAAGTTATTGAGTGTTTGAAAAATGGTTGTACAATCCATTGATTAATTTTTCATAATGCACAATTTAATGGTGTACGGTTCATTTATAATCCTTTTATCTGTTCAATTAATGTGTACAAAAAAAATGTATCAAATAAAAAATAATTATTAATGTGTACAATCTATAAACATTGTGTATGATTACAAACCCGATTTTTAGTGAGTACTATTATTAGTTGTTCTATCGTATTGTGTACTCACAATATGCAGCCAGTTATACGTTGTGAGTTTTTTATTCTGTTTTTATGCTCATATTAAGCTAAAATGATTAGTTTTTTTATTTTATTTTTACTATATTATTCGTTTATGAAAATAGGTTACAAATGTATAATTGGAACGTATCAAGATATATATGTGTTCCAATAGATTTAAGAAAAACAAAAAGTAGACGATTAAGGTAGTTACGAAGCGTATATATAGCTAACCTAAAATATAGTTATAGACGCTCGTTGCCCCCACTCTGACGCCACGCGCCGCCGTCGCCACCGCTGCTCGAAATCATGCTAAAATCATGCATTTTTCATTCTTTTTGATTGTATATCTCATAAGTTAATATCGCTTGCTATGTTTATCTTTGTACGATTCGATTTCTAAGATCTTGCCCTACAAGAAAACCTGTTTTTAAAAAATATTTTAAGAAAATTGAGTTTGCAATGAGAGAATAACCTTCAAAATAAATATGAATTCACGCGCTCAGCATAGGAATCCCATGTAAAAAATTGAAACTTCTGAGCCCAATATCTCAAAATTAAGTGTGGCTTGGGGGTTTAAGAAAAATACCAGCGTGTACAGGACTCAAAAATCTACCTCTGTGCAAAATTCTAGAGATTTTTTAAGAAACTCAATTTTTTTGGGAACTACCTTAAAAAGTTTTTTTCTCTTACACTTGATTTTCAAAGTCGAACTCCTTTTTTTCTACTCAACCGATCTAGACAAATTTTTTTTTTTACTACGCGTCCTGAATAGATCTACAATCTTACGTATTGGTTATACGAAATTCCAAACGATGCGCTAGTTATACGGAAAAACGCGTCGATGTGACAGATCAAAAATTGGAAAAAAACCTTATAAAACGATGTAAAAACTCTTTTTTGCAAATTTTCTTGCAGCTTCGTTGGAGATGAGCAATTTAAAAAAAAAAAAAAAATTTTGAGCTTCTCAGAATTTTTTAAAATATAGGCTGAAAATTAGCCGGTGGTTCCTCTTAACTTGCTTTACCAGGTATGTCATACTGGCATCTCACAGGAGGGGAAATTGTAGGCTCTTGAATGCAAAATCCCATGTAAAGTTCAAGAAGCCGCCACCAAATTTTTGTTTAGGCTGTTTTTATGGCTGTTTCCGTGCAACAGCGGCCCCAATTTACCTCTCCTCATGCTAGATGCCAAGGAGATTTATTATTCAGGTAAAAAGATATTTGGATAATGGCTAATCGCGGTTTCGGATACAGTGAATTACCAAAACGTACAAGATTACAATTTTTTACGTACAGATTTCCTATTTTAAGTCAACTATCTATGCTAAACTCAATTTAAAAAAAAAAAAAAAAATTAATAAAGTAATTAAAAATTTAAATATTTTGTTGATTTACAGAAAATGATGCCTTATTCAGTGAGAAAAATAATGACAATTTTTGTGTTACTATTTTAAAAGAGACAAAAAGCTCATTTTTTATATCTAAAATCAATGGTAAATGAAAAAAAATATGTACATATATATTTGATGTGTTTTAATTTTCAAATTCATTATTTATAAATTGCAATTTAAAAATAGATTTAAAATCAGATGAGTCATCAAACTCGCGAAAAAATGTTCCAGATATGGAACCTGAGCAGAACATTTCAAGCTCTTCCTCTAGCAGTTCTGATGTTGAATCAGAAGCAGATTCCGGATCTGACTCTGATAATCTTGTGCAAGCAGGTGTTGCTACGAATGTTTCAGATTCTGATGAATTTGAACATAAAGAAAAAAAAGAAGCAAGAGTTAGTTTTTCATTTCTGAAAAGCGAATCCTCGCAGCTCGTAATTCATCCTTCGCAGAGAATTCGAATTGTAACAAATACTTGACCGATCTTTATTAGTAAAAATTTTATAAACTATACAATTAAAAAATATTTTTTATTTTATTTAGTAAAAGAATCCACGCTTAAACGGAAAATCACACAAGATTTCGTGACTCAAGGTGAGCTAAATTTAATTGATTCTATTTTGAAGTTGTCTTTAAATAATTTTTTTTTTTAATTCCATGTTATCAAGACAAAGAAGTCACGAAAAATGTAAAAAAGCCCAAAACTCAGGAGAAGCAGCCATCGAATGAGCCGAGTTGCCCCGAAGACCGAGGCAGGTTATCATACGTGGCAGGTTGGCATTTTTTGAATAACTTGTGACTTAATCAAGTCAGCTTGACCTTTTCTAAACTAGTTCATTATATTTTATTATTTACAAGTTTTAATCAGTTAAAAATAGATCTGGATCAACTAAATTTTACAAAAATTAAATTTTTAACTTTTCAGTACACAAAAGTAACTTTAAACCCTTGAAAAAAATGTTACATAAAATTTTTGTTAACCAAATAAAGCTGATTCCAAGTATTGCATTATATTCACTGGCATTTACTTTTGCTTTCCTATGAAAATTGTATTGATACATTCCCACTAAAAGTAAATATTAAAGAAAAAAATTTAATGCTCCTTGGGGAAATTTTTTATTTTTTTTACAAATTTATTAAAATTTTACATCTTTTTTTTTTTTGCCTTAGCTAAAAATCAGTCGATTTAAATTTATCAATAAAAGATTTCGGACAATTAAAAAAATCAGAAAAGTCAAGAATCGTAGAAAGTTTGTGACCAATAAACAGATTATTTATTTTCTCATTTTACGTATTAATTTAAGTCTTTCATTAGTAATTTTGAATCTACGATTTTTCGGATAATTATTTGAAATCAGCCAAAAAATATTTAATATAATTTTGTATATTTATTGATTTATCTTTTATATAAAATAAATTTAATTATTCTAGGTCTACCACCTCCCACCAATGTCGAAGATGTGGCTGAAAATAAAAAGGCAACAGTGCAGAGTATACGAGAAACAAGAAGTTCCGTAAGATCGCTGAGAAAAGAGCCGAAGAAGAAATTATGCGAAGACTATAAATTTTATTGATAATTTTGCTACGCGCTCGTTTGTTAAACTTTAATGATAGTCAACACCCCATATGGACCTTCTTATATTTAAAGTACATTTTTAATATATAAGGTAATTGTACCCCAAGTACCCCCCTTAAGCCAAAACTGTTACTTATTAATATTAAGACCATATTAATATTTTTGAACGCGCAAGGTCTGATTTCAAAGGTTAAAGCAAGAGCTTTAAAATGAAACCTTCTTTCGATGTAGTGGTTCAATATGATGCTGATTTACTAAAATTTAGTTTTTCAAGAAATTAAAAAATTGTGTACCTAATGTGTCCCCCCCTGCCCCATCCTGCTTACTCTTGATTAAAACTCACTGAGCAACAGTAACAACAATAATAAAACATATATACTTAGCAACGCGCGTGACATTCACAACGTTCTAAATTCGAATTAATAACATTACTCCCTCCCTTCGTTAATTGTCGTCCTTCATAGGCTGGAGTCATTTCTTCAATCGCCTTCCTCACCTTAGCTTGTCGATGAAATGGAATCCGTCAAAAAGGTTGCTTAATTGGACGTGAATCTATCAAATTTATCTCATGTTCAACAACATCACAGCTACCAATCACCTTCTCATCATTAAACAAATCCTGAAAATTAGACAGAAATTCTAAAAATTCTTCTTTCTGAACTTCATCTAAATTTTCAGAATTTGTCTCACAAATCTTCCGAAGGTGATCAGGAACATCCTCAATTGTAACCCTAACACAAATCTTATCTAAATTATAATCAAAACCAAAACAATTTTTCCAAACTTACCTGCATGGTCTCCAAGACTCCAACCTGAAACAAAAAATGAGTTCTCAAAATACAATCCTTCCCTACATCTCCAACAAAAACCTCCAATTCTGATTTAAATTTCCCTAAAATCCTAACCTTACTTCTAAAATTAACAGAAACATCCTCTCCCATAGGATATTTCAACGAGACATGAATCGGAATTCTCTCTGAATTCAAATCCATAAACCTAGAATTCAAAGTAGAAACATCAGAACCAGTATCAATCTTAAATCGTCATTCCCTCCCATTAACAAAACCATCATAGACAAAGCAATTCAAATTTCAAAAATCCAGTCGACTCAATCTTCAATCAATCAAATAACCAACCTCTTTGGCTCGTTCTTTCCAGTTCAATCCCGGACGCAACTCCCAAATGGAGTCCCAGACGTTTCGCCATAAAGAGTGAAGTTGGTTTTAGACGTTTTAGACGCTTGTCGGATAAACAACATTAAAAAAAAATTTGGAATGAAATTAAAATAATGAATTTTTTTGTATAAACTGTAGGGTACAACCATTTTACCCTGGAAACGACTCCCAGGGTGCTTGTACGTAACATCCTGGGTCAGGATGGTCACCAGGTCTCAAGGTCCAAAGATTACGTCTTGGAGAAGACTTCCCCAGGAAGTTTCGACCCAGGTCAAGTCTAAATAAACACCTGGAGCATGAGGTGGTGATTACTCTTTGGGGATGACCTCCCCAGGAAGTTTCGACCTGGGTCGAGTCTAAATAAACACCTGGTGCATGGGGTGGTGATTACTCTTTGGGGATGACCACCCCAGGAAGTTTCGACCTGGGTCGAGTCTAAATAAACACCTGGTGCATGGGGTGGTGATTACTCTTTGAGGATGACCTCCCCAGGGAGTTTCGACCTGGGTCAAGTCTAAATTGATACCTGGTGGATAGATTACTCTTTGGGGATGACTTCCCCAGGAAACTTCGACTCAGGTAAGTCAGCGTAGACACCTGATGCATGGGGTGGTAATTACTTTTTGGGGGTGACTTCACCAGGAAGTTTTGACCAGGGTCAAGTTCAGATAAACACCTGGTGGATAAATTACTCTTTGAAGATAACCTCCCCAGAAAGTTTCGACCCAGGTAAAGTCAGAGTAGACACCTGATGCATGGGGCGGTGATTACTCTTTAGGAATGACTTCACCAGTAAGTTTTGACCTGGACAGAGTCTGAATAGACACTCAATGCATGGGGCAGTGATGACACTTTAGGGATGACTTTTTCAGGAAGTTTCGACCTGTATAGAGTCGTAATAGACACCTAGTACATGGGGCAGTGATTACGTACAGTGGCCGACTTCCCCAGGAAGTTTCGACCCGAGTGAAGTTCGAGTAGACAACAGGTGCATGTAGCGGTGATTACGTTTTGGGGATGATTTTTCTAGGAAGTTTCGTCCCAGCTGATGTCTGAGTAGACACCAGGTACATATGGTGATGCAGCGGTTGGATATTGGGGATGAATTTCCCATAAAATTTTGATTACAAACTAAATCGTACGTTGAAACTTGGTGCAAAGGGTCTCGATAACGCTCTTGAGATAACTTTCTCAAAGTTATGACTCTGTACAGGACAGATAAACTTTCTGATGTAAGAGCGGCGATCATGCCTCGCAAATTATTCAGAAAAATAAACATAGGGATAAGGAAAATTTTTGATTTTCATTATACTGATTATTCCTAGGAAACGACTTACCTAGATAATTTTGATTTGTATCGCATTTCATTTTAAAATGATAATCTCAGATATTTTGTTGAGTAAATGCTTTATTTTTGGATGCCTACTGTCGTTCATAGCATGGCATATAGCTCAAGAGATGATTTAAAATATAAATCGTTAGAAAAATAATTTTTTATATCAAAGAAATCTTCTTTTTAATACGTGTTTTCAAAAAGAATAAAATTAATTACTATAAATTAAAAAAAAAAAAAAAAAATTATTTATTGATTGACCTAACGAACGTAAATAAAAAACCTTGTTATGACTGTATGTAATCCGGATGCAGTTAAACTATAAGACACCTCAAAAAAAAAAACATATATTTTTTGAAACAGACGAAGCTTTTCTTGGTCGCTCTTCATCATCTTTGAAAATTATGTTTCATCGAGGCATTTTTAAAATCAATCCGGATTAAATAGTAAGTAATACAAAGGCTTATTTTTATGTTCGTGAACATAAATTAACAAATAAATTAATTATTTACAATAAATTTACAAACTACTAACGAATCCAATCAAACTTGAATTCAAAAATTTATAAAATTAAGTTGATTATCGACATTGACCTTGAAAAGGCCTTTATAAAACAGAAATTAACTTGCTAAGTTGATAAATAATAACTAAACTCTTGCACTTGTTCATGGCTTAGTGTTTAAGACTCCTTTATATTGTGGAAAAGATTAAAAGTTAGAATATCATCCAGAAAATTTTTTTTTCAAAAAATATGATTTAATCTTAAAGTTGTCTCATCGAGGGCATCCAGATAAAACATAGTTATTAAAATTGCTCTGTTTGTGTTTCCTTTTTTTCATGATTTTTTGCCTGCAGTATTGATCACAAGACATAAAAATTCGACGTTTTTAAATAAATTTTGGTCTCTTTTTTCAAATGACAAGGGGTGGTCAATTTTTATTAAAATAAAATTGTTAAATACGAAAGTATTTTGCCCGTAGAAGACACAAAAAAACCTTTGCCTCCGTCACCTTCGGCTCGGGCGTCAATTTGGGTTTGCTCGGGCTGGCTAATACTTTTCCAGTGCCCAGTGTGTAATATACTATTTAGGACTAGAAATTTTGAAAACTTTATATTTTAGTACCTATAATCGATGCACAAATTTTCAGAATATTAAAAAAAAATGTAGATTTGTATTTGAAAAATCATCCCCAAAACGTAATCACCGCTACATGCACCTGTTGTCTACTCGAACTTCACCCGGGTCGAAACTTCCTGAGGAAGTCGGCCACTGTACGTAATCACTGCCCCATGTACTAGGTGTCTATTACGACTCTATACAGGTCGAAACTTCCTGAAAAAGTCATCCCTAAAGTGTCATCCTTGCCCCATGCATTGAGTGTCTATTCAGACTCTGTCCAGGTCAAAACTTCCTGAAAAAGTCATCCCTAAAGTGTCATCACTGCCCCATGCATTGAGTGTCTTTTCAGACTCTGTCCAGGTCAAAACTTCCTGGGGAAGTCATCCCTAAAGAGTAATCACCACCCCATGCACTAGGTGTCTATTTGGACTTTACCCTGGTCGAAACTTACTGGTGAAGTCATTCCTAAAGAGTAATCACCGCCCCATGCATCAGGTGTCTACTCTGACTTTACCTGGGTCGAAACTTTCTGGGGAGGTCATCTTCAAAGAGTAATTTATCCACCAGGTGTTTATCTGAACTTGACCCTGGTCGAAACTTCCTGGTGAAGTCACCCCCAAAAAGTAATTACCACCCCATGCATCAGGTGTCTACGCTGACTTACCTGAGTCGAAGTTTCCTGGGGAGGTCATCCCCAAAGAGTAATCACCACCCCATGCACCAGGTGTTTATTTAGACTCGACCCAGGTCGAAACTTCCTGGGGAGGTCATCCCCAAAGAGTAATCACCACCCCATGCACCAGGTGTTTATTTAGACTCGACCCAGGTCGAAACTTCCTGGGGAGGTCATCCCCAAAGAGTAATCACCACCTCATGCTCCAGGTGTTTATTTAGACTTGACCTGGGTCGAAACTTCCTGGGGAAGTCTTCTCCAAGACGTAATCTTTGGACCTTGAGACCTGGTGACCATCCTGACCCAGGATGTTACGTACAAGCACCCTGGGAGTCGTTTCCAGGGTAAAATGGTTGTACCCTTCAGTTTATACAAGAAAATTCATTATTTTAATTTCATTCCAAATTTTTTTTTAATGTTGTTTATCCGACAAGCGTCTAAAACGTCTAAAACCAACTTCACTCTTTATGGCGAAACGTCTGGGACTCCCCAAATGTTAAGACCGAGCAAAATATAAATTAAATAAATTAGTCACAACAAATAAATTAAACACAATTATTTTTATAAAAACTCAAACTTAGACTCAGCTTTATTTTCACTTGATCACACAAAGGTAAACAAACTATTCGAACCTCAAAACTCTTGACTCAAACTCACTGAGCAACAGTAACAACAATAGCAAAACATATACATAGCAACGCGCGCGACATTCACAACGTTCTAAATTCGAATTCATAACAATATTTTTAATTTTTGTTAAAAATTTACTTAAAATTTCTTAAATTCACAAACAAGATTATTGAAATTTATTGAAAAGTAAGATACCTGTTCCTAGTATGGCCCACCTAAGCGAGAATCGATGTTGTGGCGAATCAAATAAATATTTTTTGACGTGTAAGGTCTCATTTTAAAGGTTAGTTTAAGAGCTTTAAAATGAGACCTTATGTGATCGATTTTGATCAATACTAATTGAAATGATAGAGGATTTACCAAAACCCGTTTTTTTAAGACACCAAAAATTTGTGTACCTAATATGGCCTCCTTGGAGTAATTTAATAATTGCGATTTTTTCCTATTTTTTAAATCAATCAGAATATAAGATTTAAAAAACTTCAAAATTTTTATTATTTTAAAAATGATTTATTTAAAAATTGAGCCTTTTTTACAATTTTTTTCTGAAAGCTTTGCAACCAGTGGAAAAATTACAATTTTAAATTTTCATCAAAGTTTGTTTTTTGAGCTAAAATGTTTTTTTAGATATGAAATGAAAAAAAGCTTTGAAAAAATTAAATTTATTTTTCTAAAATAACGTTAGGATAGGATTTTCTAAAAAATAAATTAGGAAATACACTTTGAAATATCGGTATTTCTACTAATTCGCGGGGGGCCATATTAGGTACACTGTAGTATAAAAAGTTATTTAAGAATAAAACCCGTTAGAAAACAAGTTAAACAAAAACTAAAATCGCATTTTAAAGCTGAAACAATAACGAATCGAAGCTACTTATAAAAATTTTGGTGAAGTGTGTCTAAATATTTTTGCAGACCATTTAATCACAACGTAAAATAAGGCGTGTGAAAAAATAATTTTCAAATGTTCCAAACAACTCAAAACTTCATAATTCAGTGTTTTTGACTTCTTTCTACCTTGTAGAGATGCCGCATATCGGGCATATTCAAAATAACAGGGGGGGGCCATGATAGGCACAGGGCCATATTAGGTACACCTACCTTATAAAAAAGATGGTAGAATGGCTCATATTGGGTACACAGTTTTTTCATATCTCAAGAAAACTACATTTAAAAAAATCTTTTGGCATATGCCGAACCAATTCATCGGAATCTGACTTTCAAGCTCTTATTCTGACGGTTTTGGCAAAGCTTTCTGATGAGATCTTAGACTTTGAAAAATATTGTTTTGGTAACAATCTTTGCTTACGGGGTCCGAATTAGGTATAATTACTTCATTAGAAAATACCAGCTTGCTCTCTTTGCGCATTGCATATTTTGGCTAGGTACTGCACTTCATATAACGTGATCAGTTAAGCACTCGCTCTCAGTATAGACCAGCCTTAAAATTTATTATAAAACAGAGCACACTTATTTGTTAACAAAAAACTCATTAAAAAATTAGTAAAAAATATTGTACATACACAAAGTTTTTTAATGAATTATTATTTAAACTTAACAATATTTTTTAATAGAGTCCTAGAAATTTTTATTTTATGGATATGAAAATATTTATTTTGGTCCATTTAAGTTCATAAATAAGTACTATCTTTTTAGTATAATTATTTAATAATTTTTGATAAAACAAATTTTTAAAGAAATCTTTCCATTCAAAGAGAATTTTGAATCAGTCTCTTTTAGTGCTTATGAGAGAAGGCTTTTGAATAGTTTACGCTGAGTAATAAGGACTTTAAAAAAACAATAATTTTTGACAAATAGGTATAATTTATGAAAGAATTGACTACTGCAAACGATAACAAATTTTTAAGGCTCACTGTTCTTTTATACAAATTAAAAACATTAAAAACTACTTTTAGATCATCTCTACTTTAGAAGCAAGAAAATTTTCGAATTATAGTTAAATTCAAATGAATATTAAATAATAAACTATAAATGTGTCCTAATTGACATAAATTTTTTCAAGTTTTATTCTATTAAATAAAATTTTATTATTAATAAAATCGATTAACTAAAGAACTGCTAAACCAATTTCTTGTTTAGGGTTATTTTGTTTTTGTATATTTTACAGCAAGCAGACGGCGCAGCTACTTCCCAGAAAGTATAATAGTTATGATGAAAATTTGATTTAAACATAGCTTTTTAAAATTCTTGTGGATTAAATGAAAAACAAAACTATGGGTCAATTCTGAAGAATACTGGTCAAGTGACCGGCCAATGCGTCATGGTGATTTCGTGCTGCGCTTAAATACGTCAATTATTTTAAAAGGGGTACTTTGGCTTGTGGAGTTCAGAAAATATTTTTTTTTTCTTTAAATTTTTCATAGTAATATGTCTCAGAAATTTTGCCTGAAAATTTTAAGTCATTTGGAGAAAAAATCACAAAGATGTCGGCATTTAAAAACTATTTCACGGATCGTTTTGATACTTACCACACTTATTCTAGACACAAAGTACTTGGAAGTCAGGAGAGGAATTTTTTTTCACCTAGAAACCAAATGGCAAATTTTTACTGCAAAAATCAGTATTTTGACTTCAAAATGTCGCTGAACGTGCAAATTTGAAAAAAATTAAAAAATCCTGACCTCGAAAAATTTATCATATCATCAAATTTTTTTGGATTTTTATTTTAGATATGTTGGGGACGAAGGGTACAGATTTACCTTTATTCTTCTTATTTTATGAAATTTACTCACAAAAAAAGTAAAATAAAGAAGAGTTAAATTGAAATTAAATAATGTTTTATTTTAACCAAGGTTTACATGTTCACTGCTCAGAGGCTAGCAACATAACACTACAAGCTAAGATTTTGGAGTGAGGTAGTAGCCAGGGAGTAGGTAAAACGATGGGGAGGAACATCTGCCGGGAAATTTTGAGAGGTCATTAGCAAATTCAGGTAAGTGAAGTTTTGAAAACGATCATTTGGGATGATACGTATTGCCTCAGCTTCAAGTTTACAATGGGTTTTAGACTCTTCTTAAAGTAAAAAGCTGTGCTTCTTTCGAGTTTTACGATGACCATTAAAATCAAATTATCATTATTGAGTAATATAAAATTACTTAATGGTGAATATGCAATTGAATGAATTACATTTAAATATTACGGTTAATATTGATGTGAAATATCATGACTATGGCTTAGGGAACGTTCACAAACCACGTGGCCCAAACAGGGGGGAGGGGGGGGCGATTAAAAGGCTACGAAAGGTTACGTGGGGGGTAGGGCTGTTGATTCAGAAAAGCACGTGGTTTTTAAAGTGCATTAATCGATGTTTCGATTCATAATATTTTACTGTTGAACGTTAAAACCGAATCCATGCCTGTCATCTGATTTGCGCCTGCGTGGCCGTGTGCAAGTAAAAACTCGTCAAAGTTTGGTTTTGACTGGCCCGTACGTGCTTCATTATCACCGCGTGTAGGTAGCTTCCGTAGTTCATGGTTTTCTGCAGTCTGCAGCTGTTTTGTGATCGGCTATCTCCCAAGCCTTGAACCCCCAAAACCCTGGGCGCCCGAGGTCAACAAAAAAACTGGTCGGCTATCCCCCAAGCTCTAGACCCTCAAAACCCTGGGTGCCCGAGTTAAATTATTCCAAAAATATGAGTGCATTTTAATTAACGAAATAAATAATCTGATCAGTTTTTTCGTTGAATTCGGGCGCCCAGGGTTTTGGGGGTTTAGAGCTTTGGGGATAGCTAATCGGTTTATTTATTGAACTTGACGCCCAGGGTTTTGAAGGTTTAGAGCTTGGGGGATAATTAACCAGTCTATTTATTGAACTCAACGTTTTTTTTGTTTTTTTTTTTAGACGTCAGTTTTATTGGGGGCGGGTGGGGGGGGGGGGTAGACCTCAGGACACCTCCTAGCTGAAAGGAGTTGTTGCGCCCCTGGTATTAAATCATTAAATTATAACTTAAAAAATAATGTTTTTAAAAAACTAATAGTATACATATTTACAATTTGAAATCGTCAAAAAACCACGTAACTTTAGGGGGAGGGGGGGTCAAAAATTTGATACAAGTACTACGTTGATCTTCATGGGAGGGAGGGCCCTTCAAAATCTTCGAAAAAATGACCACGTGGTTTATGAACGTTCCCTTACTTGTACACAGAAATATAAAAAAAGGATAAAAATATGAGATTGATTAGTTTCATAAATTAAATACGACACATTTCTAGAATATTGATTAAAAATATGATTTTATAATTACTTGAAAATTATGTGCTAAGACAAAAATTACAACAAGATAATCCTGTGCCGAGCTATAATGTCCACCGTAACATATCTCCCTTGAAAGAACTCCTTGAGAATCCTTTATCAACGGCTTTGTATTTCATATTTTTCTACAAAAAAATTACAGAATGTTCTCTTAAAGATGGTGAATAATTTATATATTTTAAAAATCCTTGAAAATCATACATTGTGGTGTTCGTAATAATCACAATTGTACCGACTACAGTTTGCAGGAGATCGAGCATATAATCTCGATATAGAGTATGAAAATAGTGGCGTCACGTTGTAAAGAAAAATCTTGTAAAAAAGAGGAGAAACATCAAAAGAGATAAAATCAATGTCGTGTGCCCTATGGTATACAATAACGAAAAAAGGAAAAAGCCGCGAAGCAGCAGGGTCGCGCGTGCAGTCCGGAGGAGATAAGACGAAGAAGAACAAGAAGAAAGCTAACGGGCAACGGGGCGTCGGGGCCCTGGGCAGTGGGCTGCTCGGCTCTCTGCTGGTGGTAGGAGTTTGTAGGTCAACCGCTGGATGATCACAAGGATCGCGCGCGTGCGCTCTTTCTCTTTCTCCTCCTCCTCGGCTCGTCTTACGTTAAGGCACTGCAGCAGCTCCAAACGGCGAAAGAAAGAAGGACGTCGCGACTGCAGCGCCGAACCAGAGTGGGAGAGAGAACGAACGGGGAAGTAGGAGGAGGAGGAGGAGGAGAATGTCGGGGTTCACAACAAAAATCGCTTAATCGACGCGCGACCGTCGTGCGATGCTGACACGCGACTCCGCGCACCTCCTCGAGTATCCCTCGATCTACTCCGGACCATCTCCGAGAGCTTTCACTCTCAGTTATGAGGTTCGCTCCTCGTTCTTCGTTGCCTAATTGTGTTTCTCTTCTTATACCTCTTCCTCCTCCTCTTCTGCTCCTACGAATCGAGTAGTGCTTATCACCAGTGCAGTGTTTCCGTTCTTCGTAATCCGCAGCAGCTAAACCAACCAGTGCTAAACACATCCGTATCTAAATATCAGTGTGCAGTGTTTTTTTTATTGTTCGTTCTCTGTGTGTTTCGTTCTTTTTCAACTTTAGTTTAAACTTTGACGAGACGTTGCTCCTCGGCAGTGCTGGACCAGCAGCGAGACGAGCTTTCTTACTCTCGGAGACACGTCGCCTTACATACTAGCAAAACTTTGGTGAGAGCATTATCTTGAGCTTACAGTGTGCTCGTTTGTCATTGTTTTTATTTGCATTATTTGTATGTCATATGATTGTGCTTTTCGCATGTTTGAATCATGGCTCGGTTCGTGCGGCTGCAATGTTTAATGTGATTAGTTTTTTTTCTCAAAGTTATCGCGCCAACTAAAGCACCGGTGCATCAACGCTTACTTTTTTTTGTTTTTGTTTTTATAGATTTCAAACACACATTCACATGTATACATATATAGCCACGTTGATTTTTTCTCGACAACACGGTAGGTATGAAATTGAAAACCCCATTGTGAGTTCAAGAGAAAGCAACTTTGCTGTGTAACTCGCGCGTTAAAATTATTAGTAAACTACATTAACTAAACGTGATCGGTGGTTATTTCCAATAACGATTGTGTTTACTCAATACAAAAGTTCGATTAAAAAAGTCGGTGTACAAGCAGTCGAAACGCTATTTCTCTGAATCATGCGGCAAGCATCGCAAGTGATGAATTAAAAAACCTAAAATAATCCGTTAGCTTAACGCATGATTTTTGTTTTCCATTGTACAGATACACCTTGCTAGCTACCAGTGATAAGGCGCGTTTACAAAAACTCGTCCATATGTCGGAACGAAGAGGAAAATCATCAGGAAAATCATCGTCGTCCAGAAGTTTGGCGGCTGGCTGCAGCTGCTCGTCAATAGAGCGGCTAAAAGCGCGCAACTAAACGTCTTATCTGGACTGTCCGATAAGCTCGAGCAGATTGGCGGCACGTTATTGTTACACATAGTGTATAGCGTCGCCGAGTCAGATACAAAAGACGGGACTAATCTGCACCGAGGACGACGCGGGCGACGCTTAGTCGCGGAACCGCGTGCATCATGGTGAGGTACGGTATCCTGAAAATGCTTTTTTAAATTTTAAATTTTAAGTTAGATAGCGTTGGAGGGCTTTATCGGTAGGTACCTTTTCGCAGAGCTCGCCAAAGTCCTGCGTCATGTGTGATGTTTGATGTTTCATTCCAACGTTTCGTCATTCTATTATTCTTCTGACTTTACTTTTTCCACTGCAGCGACGATTGATTTATGCAGCTCGCGGTTATGACCATCACTCTCTCCTGACACGTTTTATTGCGTCACTCCCACCATCCTGACAATATAGTTTCCATCAACATCGGACTATTTTTTATTTTTACTATCTGTTATGCACCGCGCTCGTCTTTGGATGGCTTCGAATTCTTAGCTGGTCTTTCTTTCTGTGCATGTTTTGTTTATCAAAATTTACGTAACATCGGAAAACCTGTGCCTTTTTTTTTTTTTTTAATTTTACTTGTAGAATATTATTCAATGCTTGAGTTGTAAATAATAATTGTTAAAAGGCTAGATGAATTAGTGAATGGATTGTCAGGAGCAGTAAGCATAAACAGTACGAAATATTCAGGGCGACAACGACCTGTCGCGTCAGTTTCTCCCCTCCTCCTTTGTACCGCAGCAGCTTCTCTTGATGAAAAAAAGGGGGACAAGCGTGTAGTAGCACGTGGCTTTTTTAAATCTGCACCAGCGAACGGCCGCGGCCGCGTCAGGCACAGGTCGGTGCGACAGTGGGACGCTGCAGCCTGCAACACATAACATACTCATGCGAAATCTTCTTCTTCTTTATATTATTGTAAACTTCATTATCTTTCACTGTCATTTGAAAAAATATCTTTTACTTATTAAGTAAATTACAATTTTGAACATACGCTCTTTTCGCCCCTTTCATGTGAGAAACTAAAGTACGCTCTGAGTCTTACTTTCATGAATCAAAAATTATGAATACTCTTTTGAACTTTGGATACTTAATATATTATGTATAGACAATGTTGAAGCGTGCACCTTGTTAAGGCACAAACCTTTTTAAAATTATTTTATAATAGTTTGAATCGTAACACATACTTACTTACAGAAAAATTAAAAATTTGAGAAAAACAGTGAGTAATGAAGTTTACGACCGCAGGACGAGTTGGTGCTTGGCTGGCTCTACGTCCAGCACCGAAATCGTAAAATAAAAAACTTCGTTTGCTAGTTTCCCAGGTCCGTATTATGACTTCCTGGAAAATCGATTATTTAGGGTCCCCCTTGCATCATTACACATTGATTTTGAGAGTACATTGTATCTGAGTAAAAATATATGTAATAACGTAAAATCTTAATAAAAATCTTAACTTCTCTCAATTAATTCATTAAGGTAGTTCCGAAGCGAATATACAGCTAACCTAAAATATAGTTATAGACGCTCGTTGCCCCCACTCTGACGCCACGCGCCGCCGTCGCCACCGCTGCTCCAAATCATGCATTTTTCATTCTTTTTGATTGTATATCTCATAAGTTAATATCGCTTGCTATGTTTATCTTTGTACGATACGGTTTCTAAGATCTTGCCCTACATGAAAACCTGTTTTTAAAAAATATTTTAAGAAAATTGAGTTTGCAATGAGAGAATAACCTTCAAAATAAATATGAATTCACGCGCTCAGCATAGGAATCCCATGTAAAAAATTGAAACTTCTGAGCCCAATATCTCAAAATTAAGTATGGCTTGGGGGTTTAAGAAAAATACCAGCGTGTATAGGACTCAAAAATCTACCTCTGTGCAAAGTTTTAGAGATTTTTTAAGAAACTCAATTTTTTTGGGAACTACCTTAAGGGAGGGGTACTGGGTAAAAGGCCAAAAAAAACGTTTTTTTGTGAATTTTTATTTATTAAACCGCAAAAGATAATCAATTTATCATAAAAGCACGTTAATAAGTAACATTTGAAGTACTTTCTGTAATTTTTTCATCAAAAAATATCCATAAATAAAGCTGTGACAGAAGGTTGACGGAGGCTCCTCGAAAAAAAGATGTTTTGCGGTGTGATGCATAAGTCGTCACAGGATCATCCAAAATACAGAAATAAAGAAATTTTAGTTAGATAAAAAGTAAATCTAGAGAACAACGATATTTTTTTATTTTTAAAAATTTTTTTAGCGATTTTACAGTCCAAAAACCAAAAAAACATGTTTTTGCCGAAAAAAATACGCCATTTTGTAGTTATACAGGTGTTAAAAAAATTAAATTCCGAAAAAAAACATCGTTACCTCCTTAAGAAATATATATTAAGCATGTGTGTGCAGTCTGATAAGGATCGGTCAATTATTTTTTGAGTTATCCATCACACCGACTTGAAAAAGTATAGTTTTGAGAAAAACGCGATTAAAGTTTTGAAAGACAAAAAATCGAAAAAAAAAAAAATTTTTTTTTACTTTGAACAGAATCGTCGATTCCAGCACCATACATAACTTCACCTGCAGCTATTTCTTCTATCCATAAATGCAAAAAAAAAAAATCGATTTTTTGAAATTGGTCATCATAATATTGATTAATTAAAAAAAAAAAAATTTAGTTACAAATAATAAAAAGGAGTAAATAAAATGTCATGCAGTTAAACCGACATCAGAAGCACAAAAAAAATGCTGAGAGAGTTGCATGGGGAATGCATAATCAGGGAAAAACAGGTGGTTAAAAATAGACTCGCGGTAAATAATTTATGTTTAGAAAAAATAGTAAAATTTAAAAAAATTAAAAGAGTGGAGAAGAAAAGTCATTCGATGCTATAATTAATGTACCAGCAAGTTTGTTTCAGTACGTTTCCCTTAAAAATTAATCTAAAGAACCGGCTTTTGAATAAAATTGAAAACTATAAAACAAATCTGAATTTTTGATTTTATTTCAAGAGCAATCATCGTCGAAGCCGGACTGAACTGAGCTATAGCTTTGACTACGCACAAAGAAGCTGCCATCGCACTCAGACAAACAAACTCATTGTTACACAATTAAAATTGTGGGAAAAATAAGTGACGATAATTTTTTACTGCCGAAAATTCCGAACCTATGACCTGCATAGTCGAGGCGAAAAAACACTTAAACCTGAAACCGCCCGGCCCTCTCCGCATGACTTTTACGACCGTACGTAGAATAATGAACACGTGCTAAAAAAACAACTGTTTGTTTCCCCCAATTTCTCACCAAGTTTTGAATCAGTCTAAGACATAAAAGCGATAGTCAAGAAAATCCTTACTCATACTTATATAATAAAAAATACGTAGAAACAAATAATGTAATAAAATTCATAACAATATACGTGCTCGTACAATTACTATAAGTATTTCGTGAGTACAGTGGAACCTCGCGAATTGTCTCAGTCGGCTCCTTTGATTTTGGACAATTCGCGAAATTTTAGGTGGACAAGTAGCGAGGTTCCACTGTATTTAATTTGATTACTGTTTAGCCAGGAGTAATGGATCATATTGTTTTAATTTTTGTGAACAGAACATGACTGTGTTATCGAAAAACCTATATCAGTAAATTTAAATTTTTCAAATTTATTTAGAAACATGAAAACACGAAACTGAAGTTATTTAGCAACGCTGTCTCCGAAGTGATCCACAAGTTGAATAATTACGCAATTTTGAGTCCTATAAATATTGGCTCTAAACTTTATTGTTTTTAAGTACAAACTATGCTACACTCAGAAGGTACCACTTGAAAATTTAGAATTTGTAATTTACGAATGGCAAAAATATAAATTTTACAAAAAATTTAATTTCACTGACAGAAAAAAAATCTGAAAAAAATGGAAGGATTGAAATAGGAAAAATCCGTACCATAAATTTTTCTGAAAGGGAAAGAATATAAGAGTTTGATATAATGAGTGAAGTATGTTGAGTTGAACAACAAACAACGAAGTAAAAGGCAAGTAATCAGGCAACGGTATAAAAGGCAGGACGATGCATGTCGCGCCGGCGTCGTATTATACAGGAAAGTACGGCGGAACCGGAAAGTGGGCCACGACCGGAAACCGGCTCTCTCGTTCTCTCTCGCGCTCTCCCTTGATCTCGTGAACCGGGGTGCTCGTCACATGCAGAGATTAAATTAAAAATCTTCTCCGATCACGACTCGATGCTTGTTTATTTGACTTAACGTATCGTCACGTTATACACTGTTGAAAATGCACGGACGCAAAGAATTTTTTGCCTAAGTATCCTACATTATCAAGACGTCGACGATTTTACGGGGGAGAGTCGCGTCCTCGATTACCAAAGCAAACAGCTACAGCGGAGAGTTACCTATTTATTCGTTTTTCTTACTTTTCTTCCTTCTTCCTTCTTGACGGTCTCGAGCTCGTTAGCGAGCTTTTTTCCCTGTAATCTTCAACTCCCACCTTCTCTTTGAAATATCTACTTCTTGTACCGCACTGCATTGGCGATGTTGAACTGTGCCCTTCAGTGTACGTTGCATTTTTATACTTGTTTGTGTAGCTTCATAACGGTATTGAAATTTTGTTTTTAATTTGAATACACGTATTTAATTACCAGAAGTCTTCGGGAGTAACAAAGCAGGTTGTAATCTTATTACCCGAGAAAAAAAAAGGCACAAAGTCGAAACTGCTATTATTGCAGTAGTCGCGAAGCCGGTTCCGCAGGGAAGTAAAGCGAAGTGAAGCGAAGGTACCTGTTACAAAAACAGATACTGGTCTTAGCGAGCATAATTAGGTCAAGAGCTTAAAACCTCCAAAGACCGGTTTACTTGCTCGAACCCTCATGGAAGCACGAAAAAAAGCTGCCGCAGCTTTAGCGGCTAATAGCTCGCGTGGCCATGAACTTACGTAACTAAACTGCAGCTGATTATGATTGAGTCCACGCGGTGGTTAAGACAAAGCTAGTCTAATATGAAACGATGCAGCTCCCGAAGTAAGGATCGCGAGGAGAAATGCCGGCTCTAGAAAGCAGGTCTCGCGAGGATATCTGGGTTATGCTGTCGGCTATGCATGCAGCACGTCGCACATCCTTTCCTATTTTTGCCCTTATCTCTCTCTCTCTCTCTCTCTCTTGCACATTATTTTCACGAAGCTGAGTAGCAGCAGCAGCTCTCTCTTTAGCCCAGCGCGTACTACTAAATTTTTCTCACTTTTCTAGTTCTTCGGTCTTTTTCCCAAGTAAGTTTATTCAGAGTTCGGCGTCGCAAGCTCTCTTCGTACTTCAACGATTATGAATTCTGCTATTCTTTCCACACTCAAGGACAATAAAATATGTTTATGATATATTTTATTAAATGCACATTGGGTTGTTTAAAAAAGAGAGAGAGAGTTGAACGAAAGTTAGCGTGCGTGTCCATATAAATTCAGATTTACTGAAGTTGGAAAATTCACGAATGCTGCCAAGTTGGTAGTACAATGTAGATATAGTTATAGGATTTTAACACATGGGGAGAAGCTAAGAGAATGAGAAAAGGAGAGAGGCAGCCGACCTAGAAACAACGCCGCTACTGCTGACGGTTTTCCCGTTCACTCGGCTGTAACCACGTTGATTCTCTTTTTTTTCTCTCCCTACTTTCTTACTTCGTTTGTCTTTTTTAAAACCTTGCATTTCAGAAGCTGCACTTATTACAAACTTTTATCCCATTCGATAGATTTGTCTAAACTCATTCTCCCCTATATTACAGAGAGAAAAAATTGAGCTTTTAGTTCGCGGTTGAGGGGGAATTTTTTTGACATAATTGCATGATATACGAATGTGTAAATAATACGAGTGTTAACATTGAATTTAAGCATGTATATTCATACATATAGTTTACGGTATTTTTTCTACCTTTATTTTTCGATTAAAGTTAGAATTGAAAAATTTGGCAATTTAAAAAACAAATTAATCATCAATAATCATATTTTATGCCGTATAAGTGTATATAAAATGAGAAACGTTGGCCAGAGAAAACATGAAAGTTGATAAGTATGAGACAATAGAATCGTAACAAAGAGTCGGAATAAATGTTGCAGAGTAAAAAAAAAAAAAAAAGATGAAATGACCACGATAGAGAAGAAGCAAAGAGAAAAATAAAAAAAACAACTTAGAGAAGAAAGAATAAAAGTGGAAAATAAGAAAATGACAAAAGACGTGCTATAGTAGCGGAACTGACGAAAGCTACAATTGTGAAACAAGAAATATTCGCAATACGAGCTGAGGCATGCTTGAGAAAAATACTGGAAAAATTTTTCTAGCGTGCGGAATAAAAAAAAAAAGATTTTGATGTTACATCGAACAAAGTTCAGTCTATGAAAATTTGCTTATGAACAAAGACACTGTGTATTAATAATTTTACTTACTACCATTGTACAAAAAACAAAAGCATAAAAATTAATAAAATTAATGAAACATAAACTATAAAAGAGACAAATTCGCAACGAATTTTTCATCTTGTCGAAGCAAAGTCTAATGTAACATAAAAAATAAAAAATACAAATCAAAAGGTCTTTCGACATATTTGCTACGTACCGGTGCAATAGAGAGAAAAATTGAGGACGAACTGAGAAGAGGAAAAAATGAAGGCTCAGCTAAGAATAAAAAGAAGAAAAAGAATAAGGAATCAAATGAAAAAAAATGAGAGATAGAAAGAACGAGAGAGAGAACGAGTGAAAAATACAGCAAGAGAGAAGGAATAAAAGACGAGGGCGATATTAAACCCGCGCGCAGCTCCGATGCTTCAGCATCAGCAACACATATATAGATGGAAAGAGGAAAGATAAAAGTAAAAATAAAAAAATAAAAAAAACGAAGAAACGAAAAGAAGGACGTGCTGCTGCGCAATAACCACGCCAAGGAGAACGCGAAAGAGAAGAAGAAGAAGGAGAACAAGAAAAGAGAGAGAGAGTTGCGTTGTACCTATTATGCAGAAGACGAAGAAGAAGAGAAGGAGGGAAAAACTACTTATATACAGAGTAATACGCTCGTGTCTAGAGTAGAAAGAACGAGAATATCTCGTCCTTATAGCATAAGTAAGATAAAAAAGAAAGGAGATTTAGCGCCGATGAAAACAGCAAGCTGTCTATGGCCATTGCGAAAATTATTCACTTTGGATTAAGAGCTTTTAAACGTTTATGTTCACGATAACAAGTTAACTTTCAATTCCGCATTAACTGTTAAATAAAAAAAATACTTTCGAATCGAGTTGGTACACCATCAGCGTCACCCTGTTGGCAGCTGCAGTTGGCGTCTTTGTCGTAGGTAATCTCTTTGTTTATCTCTCATCTCTCTTTCTTCCTTCCTAGTCCCATATTTATTTTAAAGTTCTTCATCTCTACTCTTCTCGTAGTTAGCTGTTATGCTATATCATCGACACAAGGAGGACTATTGCGTTAGTGGGCGTTCTATATGACTCTAAGTCAACTGCATTTATTAGCTGGGTCATTAAAACAGCTATTCTTCATAAAATTAAGCAAGACTTGGCAATGGTTTTTTGTCGTTTTTTTAAATCTTATACTTCTTCTTCATCTCTGCCATACCGAACCCTTAGGAACAGCATTTACATGCATAAAGCCTCAGAACTGGAAGCGCTGTCTTTAGCTACATCTCCTTTTTCTTATATCCGTACTTCATACTACTTTTTCTGTTAGAAACCAAGTTTTACTTTTAAAATTACCTATTACTGTCGCAGTAATAAAAACTTTATTACGTTTAAAAAAAATATATATATATAATTTTCACATTATAACCAATGGATTCAATGGATATGGAGTCAATTAATTTATGGACCAATAAATACAAAGTATTGTATTTTTATTGAACTTTTGTCAAATTAAGCAAATAAATTTTCTAATTTGAAACTAAATATTTTTTATTTTTTTTAGCTTACGATGTGTTCGAGTGGTTATAAAAGCTCCCTATGCAACAACATAATTGTGCATATTTTTTGACCGAATAGAGCAAGTGACTTCCTGTACTGCAATAACTTGTACCGTTAATATTTTTTCATTCTCGCCACCCTCTTCTCCAAGCGTGGCTATATCGTAGCGCGGTAACCCCAAGTTTTGATTATCATCCAGCCTTCTTCGCCTTCTCTTCTCTTCCTTCTTCTTCTTTACGGTTTATTTTCTTTTTCTTCTCTTCTTCGTTTTCTTTTTATGATAGCTGTTGGCTCGGGCAGCGAGTCGCGACGTTGCCAGTTTTGCGCAATTGTAAACTTTTGCCACGAAATCGACCAGTTCTGTTTTCTTCTTCCTCTTCTTTAGCTTCAAATTTTACCCTACTGGACGAGTTTTTTTAATTCAGTTCACCCTTGCCTCACGTTAAATTTACTAATTCAAACATACAAGTAATATAATTTATCAATTTTTTAATCGCAAGAACTGTTTTTTGATAATCAATTATAATTATGACAATCACAATAACTTTGAAAATGAGTTTAATTGAACATAAGCATTCTCTTTTCCCCTGTTCCGTATATCCGCGCGTGTTATCTAGTCACTCGTCTCGCAGCCGACCTCGCGCTCATCGTTTCGTTTTCGTGCGCTTGCAGACTATCCTACTTTCAAGCTGTGCAGTGGCATAGCTATATGTATATACATATAGCTGCAGTGGCAGATTATACGCGTTTTATGAAAGTGTAGAGAGAAAGAGAGAGAGAGAGACGGCGAAACAAGAGAAAGCAAAGCACTAGACAAAGAGAGCTCAGGAAAACCGGCGCGCTTGCCTACATTACATGGAACATGTAGCGGCCACAAAGAGAAAAGAGAGCCACTACCGTTGCTGCTGCTGCTCTTGGGCATTCATTTAATTCGCGTAAATAGAAAACCGCGGCATCGCGAGAGAGAAAGGGAAATACTGCCCGATTAATATTTACCCGATCTCATGATGTTGCGATTATTCAGAGACACGTACGGAATTTTTTCATTTCAATCTTTTCTCAAGTCCGAATTTTTAGATTCGCTAGAACACGTGATTAAAAAATACTGTATTAAGCTTATGAAACTTCAATTACTTAAGTTCTCATTTAAGAAAGCAAAGCCCAAAAGGTACCGTTGTAAAAAATTTCATTACTTCTCATTAACAACAAACTTTTAACTTGACCTTTTCACTCTTTTAAATCCAAATACTTTTCAAACCACGTGCCATTTCATTGATTTTTGTAAAGAGACAAAAAAACGCACATCCTTCACTCTTGCGTTCGACATGAACTTGCAGTTAAATCGCGTCGAAGTTGACTTGCTACCGTGTATGGCTTTTTTGGTTATACTATTTTCAAACAAGAAAATCTAAAGGATGGACAACAGAGTAAAAATACTCGAATTTTTGAGAAAAAACTGACTTGAAATAACATTGTAGCAGCACGACTGGGGAAATCAAAAGTTTTTCTAAATTTTTTTTAAAGATTTTTTTATTAAAATATCGATTTGTTTGTCGCTTATTAAATTTATATTTTTGAATAGACATACGTACTTTTGAAACAATTGAAGCTTTTTTATTTGCTCAGCAATTATTAAGTCGTAGCGAACCCCTATGAATTTATATGTCAAAAGATGGACTACCGCACAACTTGCGGGCTTGTACGATTTATTAATACGTAGACGGCCAGTAAATACACGCAAAATGATACGAAATGATAAATAATAGCTATGATCCATATTTAACAAAAAAAAAAAAAAAGGTAACGGGAAGAGAAAAAAGTTCTGCGATGGAAGAAGAAAGGAAAGCAGCTACGCGTAAGGGGCAAAAAAGAGCTAGGGAGCTGGAGAAAGAGAGAGAGAGAGAGAGAGAAATGAACTAAGTAGAGCGTGGTAGCGCCGTCCGTAAGCCAAAGGAGAAGGATAGAGTTTCGCGTTTCCCTCGATACTTTCGAGATAGAAGTCGAAGAAGAAGTGAAAGAAGAGGAATAAAGGGAAAAAAACTCTAGTCACTGTATCACTCTATATATAGCTATAGATGTACAAGTTTTTAAGCTTGCGAGGTGGGGAAAAGCTCTCTGACGTTCCAAAAGTTAAAAATCATCCCAACGGCTGTAAATGAGAAGGGGAAAACTTGCACTTAAATAAAAACTAATGATTGGTAAATAATAAGTTTCTAATATTTATGTATTATATTAAAAGCGTGATTCAGGTTCCGTCGTCTACCTCGCAAAAAAGAAGGAGAGCTTTGTAGTAGAAGTTGAAAGCGTAAGACTTTCAGCGAGCTAAGCGCGAAAAGAAAAAGATGGATATCCTTTCCCCAGAAGACAAAGACCCTCGAGCGACGATAAGTGCCCAGTACGGACTGGACAAAGGTCGAGGTGCAGGACATTCTGTATTAATGACGCGATCGAAGCTGAGCTTTTGAAAAATGGAATTACAGGATTATTTTGAAAATTAGTTTCAGCAAGCTTTAGAGCTTGCGGGAGAGAGAGAGAGAGAGAGGCATGCGTTATCATCGGCCTCTCCTTTGTTAAATTTTACACAATAAAACAACTGCAGTTGACTTTAAACAACTGAGCTGACTACAATAAGGTCTCCTACTGCTCTTTCTATAGCTGAAGTATTAAGTTTTTTTTTATCTCCTATATCCCCCGCAAGCTTCGAACGCGCTGACTCTCCGGTCCACGTGCCGACCTTGACGTTCTCTCTTTTTCTCTCATTCCACGTACGTCCCGTATAGATTTTATACGTTTTCAATACGGAGTCTACTCCAAACTCAACTCTTTTTATTTTTTTGTCGTTTTTATTTAATTTTTTAGGTGAAAATGTGTCACCCCAGCAGCGCTCAAAACTTAAGAAAAAATAAACGATCAAAAATCATTAATATCAAAATGAAACTTGACGGCCAAGTCGGAGAAAGTAAGCATTTATTGTTTTATCAATATTTGTCATCAATGTGACGGCAACTTTAATTTTTGTAAAGCTTTTTAATGTAATACCCACGATTTTACAATCTTTTGAAAAATAAAGTGCAAGAGAAAGTTCAGTTTCACAAAAGTAAGGAAAAACCGCTTCCATTAAAAGAAAGAGAGGGAAAATAGAATGAAAAATGTATGAAATCCGAGAAAAGAAGCCCGACGTCCATCCGGGAATAAGAAAAATGACAGAATTATGAAAACCGTGTGTGTGTGTGTGCGCGCACGCGTACGTGCACGTACAAAGAGAAATACAAGAAATGAAAAGAAAAAAAGGTATAGCCACAGAGGAAAGGAAAGGAAAGGGAAGGAAAAAAGAAGGGGGGGGGCAGGGTGAAACGTTGAAATGTGGGCGGTAAAGAAGCGAGAGAGAGAGGAAAAAGATGACGGGGCGGTGGTTGAAGCGAAGGGAAGAAAAAGAAGGAGGAGGGAAAGAGGAATCAAGGGGGAGAAAAGCTCGCGGGGGAGAGAGAGAAAAAAGAAACGAGATAGTTCCTCCTGTATAGAGCGAGCCGTAATGGAAGAGCGAAATTCGTTTGCCCCTTTTACTCGTATATTTATTCCCTCCCTTTCTTTGTATCTTTTATTTTTTAGCTTTGCTCCAAAGTTTTTACTCGGATGTACTTTTTTTGACGTGTATAAAAAAAAAAAAAAGAACCAACCGAGTAAATCCTTGCATGAAAAGAGAAGCGTACGAATGTAAAGCCAAAAAATCTCTTAAATTTTTAAAAACTAAATCAAGGAGCTTGAATTCGCCGAGAGGCAGCGCGCTTAGAATTGCACGAAGAAAGGAAAATTTCTCCGGCGCCGTGTCTATATACCCCCATTAGCCCGCGGTGCGTATATATATAATACGTATCGAAGCCGTCAGGTGCGCGGTCGTTATGAAAATAGAAAGAAAAGACCATCCAAGCGCCACTGGTGGAGGAAAAAGATGAAGGAGGAGGAGAAATCGCCGCGGATAGAAAGTGTTGGCCAATGACACGGCGCTCCGGGCTTTTAAACTACCACTAGAAATGGAAAGTTCTGCAGCACCGCGAAAACGATTATCCTGGATTTATTATGAATTTATACTTGGCCCGAAAAGCCGTAGTTTTCGTCCTGCAAGCTTCCGCGACGCTTTTATACTCTTACCGTGCGTGCCCGAGGGGAGGAGAAATTGATACGTCGTTTTATTTTTCCTCCCGACGTTCCTTTCTCCTCCGTAGCCATCACGCAGCTGACTCCGCTGCTGCAGAAAAGAAAGCAAACTATGATGATGCTCGCTTGAATCCGCTATTTGCTGCATCTTATAATTTATCTAGTCTCATTTGAACCGGCTTTTCCTTTTCTCAAATGCTTCATTGACGCTCTATGCAACTGTATCCTGCGACCCCGAATGTTTATAACCATTCGGTTATTTTACCATTTTATTTTTTGATCGGAATGCAATGAATTTTCATTTGAAACTAACAGTGCAATTTTTTTTTTTGTTACAGGTAAGACGTTCAATAATTTAGGTAAAACTTTGAAAATCTATCTTCATGAGGTATGAATGCAATTTTGGGCTAACTTGTAACCTTTGATCTTGTTGACACGAGGTCAGAAAAATATCTCTGTCAGCCAAGTGAGGGCTTCAAATTTCAACAAAATCTGAGATCTTCTCAATAAATCTATTTAAGAGTCCTGTTACCATTTTTTCATTGAGTTAATGTTTCAGAATTAATAAAGATTTTATAATTCCTATGAATAATCATTACAAGTGTATTAGTTTTTCACAATTCAAGATTTTTTCGTACGAAAAAACAGTAAAAAAGTATCTTTTATTTCAGAGCAGTGGAAAAATAGGTGGCCATCTTTAACTGTTGAAAAATACATTAAAATATCAAATGGCACGTTAAGGTGGTTTTCTACCAAATGCATGACAATAGAGAATCAGCCCAAATTTTCTGGAGGTGTTTATTAGATATTAATAAACATTTTTCTGAAGTCTGATCAAAATTGACCATGTAGTTTAAAAGTTACAGCCAGTTAAAGATTGAATTTTTTTCATTACGCGTATGGACGCTGTGCTGAAAAAGTGTACTAAATTATTGATATTTGTCTTCTTACAATAGAGATCCTTTAGAAAAACCACATACATATAGTTTCACTATCGAAGAATTCATTCCTTGAAACTGCAAAAAATTGACCTTTTACAAATTTTACAATAATTTTACAAAAATAATTTTCATGTAAATAACCTCCAAAATTGCGGTATTCAAAGGTGAGGTTAAAAGTTAAAAAAAAATGTTTTCTTGTGATTGTCAATGTTTTTTTGGTAGAAAATAATTTCAGAAGCCATAAAAAGTTAAAAATTAAATTTTAATAAACAATTTTTACTAATTTGGTGAAATAATTTTTTTTTAGTCTTGAACTTGACTAGCTCTGATAGAAAACCACCTTAGAGACTGTTTTAAAATTGAGAAAATCCGATTTTGGCCCAAATTTAAGTCCTCCATCAACTTTTAAAAGAATTTAACAGAGAAATATTGCAAATTATAAGTAAAATAACAAACGTCTATCTTGGCTTTCTTGCAACGGGAAAATTTTTTTTTTTTTTAGTAATCTTTTGAGCTAACGTTGCTAAATCGTCAGGGTTGTCGAATCAGTCAGATTCAGTGACCTGCTTGTACTGGTGCAGGCAGGTATAAGGCACGCACGAGAAAGAGTAGGGCAAAGGAGAAGGTGCAGAAATGAGCCGGAAAAAAGGCGACGGGTGATACGAAAAAGGGCACTTCAGAAAAATTAGCAAAGTAAAAATTAACAACGTGGGCCAGCCACGTAAAAAAAAACACGAGCGATTTCATCATTATTTAATAAAACAAGTTATCAAAATAATGAAAAAATCGTTTGTGTTATTTTTTACGCGGCTCGCCTACATTGTTAATTTTTACTTTGCTAATTTTGCTGAAGTGCCCTTTTTCGTATCACCCGTCGAAGGGCAGAAAAATATATGATGCGACGCGTGCTGCTGACACTGACTTCCAAAGAGTATCTGTATTACGTTTACTACTGTTATAACGCTCTGGTTCTTATACATACTTACGGTAAAATGCCCACGCCCTCATCGCGACATGTAATTAGGAGTACTATTATTTCTCCTGACCCTTCGGTTGCTGCCTCAACTTTTCCTGCTCAGTATTCCGATGCTCTATCTCGTTCTCTCTTTTCCTCTTTGCGCCTCTTTGTTTTCACCGTGCCTCAGAGGCGCTCACGACTTTCTCTTGCTGCAGCGGCAAGCGCGATTCGATTTTTTTTCCTCCTTTCCTCCTTATTTTACGCATACGACACTCACAAGCTCAATCAAGTCGCATTCTCTCTCTCTTTTTTGTGACTTCCACTACCGTCAAATACTTCCCCGCAATAAATTGTAATGTTTGTTTTGCTTAGTTATTCAAAATAAACACTATTAGGTTTTCTCAATAACACACCTGCTGCGATGCTTAAATTGATTATATAGATGTGCGCTGGTCGAAAAAATCAAATCGATTTGTCTGAAATTTCATCATGAACTCTGTAGATTGCTTCAACTGACTTTTGCAATACTAGCTCTTTTTCCACTCATACGTTTTTCATCACGTTTTGATTAATTCAATTACAAAATTTAATTTGTAAAATCTTCAACTCCAGTTCAATGACACAATTTTATTTTCAACGAGACGAAAAAAAAAAAAACTATAAAAGTGTACGAAAAAAAAATAATAATAATGATTGGTACTTGTGGCAGCTACAAAAATGATCAAATTTTTTGTAGGTGAACGGTCAGGGTGCTAAAGTGTAACACCTGTAATTCAGCTATAAATCAGTGGTGTTCCTACAAAATATACTTATTAACCTCGTCCACGTCTCTCTCTTTCTCTCTTGGTTTTTTTTTTCTTCTTTCCGCGATCACTGCAGCAGCCAGGTCGCTTTCTTTCCCGCGTCCTCCTTTTCTCTTTGTACTTGCTCGCCAGGCTTACTTGCGCTCACGCGAATGGCTCGAGAGATGCATACAAGTAAGACACTCGCACTGTATCTCATGAAAACAACAAGAGTTTCAAACAAGCTCCAAATAGTGTACTTTTATTTTTCGTTTTTTTTTTCCTTCCTTACACACTCTTGAATCTTCCTGGATCCTATGCCACCACGTCGTGCTTTTTTCATTTATGCGCCAAACAGTAATGTCGTGCTGTTTTTAAAGAAAGACTTCATCATTTGATATTTGATCAAGAAAAATAAGCCCAACAGCTCACAGCTGAGGAAAGGGAATAATGATCAAAGTTCAATGACCTGGCCAATAACATAGTCGAAGAGTTGGAGATTTTCAGGAGGGGAAGTTGATCGATGCACTTTTATTAAAGACGCGGCAAGCCAAAAAGCATTGGCTTTTGTTATGGCTAACAGCTCTACGCTATTTTGTATTTCCCTTCACCTTCTCTATAAACTTGCAGTTGCAGGCGTTGCGCTATGTTGGCGTTGCTCGTGTCCCCGTTTCGCTTGAGAAATAGGCGAGCTGCTACTTCATTCGCTTAAAAACGCCTCTCCCAGCTGCTTCTTCTCCTTTTTTACTCGCTCTTCCTTCCTTTTTTCTTTGTATTTAATTCTTTTTAGCTCAACGTGCGTGCAAGACTTTGTACTGTTTTCGTTTCTTCCTCCTACTCCTCCTCTTCTTCTTCTTCTTCGTTCTCGAATCGATTGGCGCTTTCTTAAAAATTCACTTTTACCAAATCTACTCTTGATATAAATAGCTAATAATTTCAATTTACAATACGTAATAAGGCTCTTATTGATAAAAGTTTTGAGAAAATGCTAAACTGCATAAAAATTGAAAAGGATAAAAATAAAAAAGTGCTGGAGGATGATCGACAGACGAGCTTGCACGACGACAGCAGGGAGAACCAAAACCGTAACTGTGCGAATACTTGACGAAACAAGCGCGGGTTATTATGATCAGCGGGACGGGAGCTGCGCGGATGGTATTGTTATTGCAGCCTCCCTATCGTGGCCAATCGCCTGCACAGGCCGCTGCTCGAGGCACTGGGTCACCAGGCCTTTCACGCTTCGCACCCGTTATACTTAAGCGCGTCGCGATGTCCTCCTACTACTTCCTTTTTGTTTTTCCACGACTTAACTCTGTTACCATAAATCACTTCATTGTTGCTTTTTTCAACTATTATTAAACTCTTGATTTTTTTTTTTCTTGTTCTTCTTTGAAAATCCGCACACTGCACCAAGCACGATGGAATGTGGTTATAATATCGAGCGTCCATAACTTCTCGCAGACTTGTGAAAGAAGAGAGAGAGAAAAGCCATTTGAGTATTCATTACGCAATTTTTCGTACTGCTGCACGCTTACTTTTACACGTGTCGAGGTTCTATCCGTGCACTCTCGCTCTTTTAGTGTGCAATCATCGCTTGATTCTATACTACGTGATCAGACGATTTATTTCTTCTGCCTTCCGACCTAACCAACCTCGAAGCCTTCAATTTTCAGCTTTGTTTCCATCGCTAATTTGAAGAAAACTCACTTTCGCCCTGCTCATCACCTACTTCCAGACGGTTAGAATACAAAAAAAAACAAGCCAGACATGGTTTCTCAACAAAATATCTGCACAATTCTGCCTACATCTTTACCTCCATTACTTATCGCTTTGCCTTTCTCTTTGTATCTCCATCTTTCCTTGAGCTTCGTTTTTTTTCTTTTTCTCTCCTCAACTTTTCCTACACTGTAAACTGCAACAGCCTTACCTCGTCTCCCCGCCTCACATGTGTACCGTAAAATTCTTTATCTGTCTTACTTAATCGTCGACTTTTCATTTTTTATAGCTGCCTCGTAAGAACGCACACGGTCCTTATTATTATCTTTCCATCGTCTTACTTTACGATGATTCTCGACTTCGTATTCTTACTCTTATTCAAATATTCTTGGCGTCTGCAGTAAATTTTTCAAATTAGCTTTTAAAGAGAGGAAAATTAAATCAAGTTGTTGCCTTGAAAATAGATTAGAGAATCAAATTGAAAACGATTATGTAATTCGATAAATAGACTTAAAAAAAAAAAAAAACAACCCAGTAAGTCGTACCAACACCTAAAGTTTCTGTCAAAAAAGTTGAACGCAGCAGTGGAAGTGGTTACCGAGAAGGCCGAGAAGGATTCGGATCGATAAGGCGAAACGAAAGCATAGTTCACGGTGCAGGTTGTACGGGGGAGCTTGCATTTTCGCAGTTACGACAGAGAATCCTGTCTGCTGGTAGTTTGAGATACAAAGAGTTGATGATTTTTTTTTTACTTCGTGCATATTATTTTGACTTTTTCCCACGCGTTATCAAACGAGTGTTCAGGATGTGAGAATACGCGCACTTATAGCGAGGAGCTTCTTTGTCCTTTCGACCTCGGCTCGACCTCTCTTGCGAAGCTCGCAGAGCTTGCAGCTGGGACGCTGTTCCTTATCGCGCCGCTGCTTTCCGGGCTCTCTTCAATTTTTTGCGAGCTCTCTTTTACCTCCTCCTCCTCCTCGTCTCAGCCACCCTCCAGCTTCGCGCAGACTGGGCTTTTACGTTTTTCCTCGTCGGCATTATCGACCTTCCTTGCCTCCTCCTCTTCGGCTTTTCTCGGGTATTTCTTTCTTTTGAAAGTCCTGGAAGGTACGCGCGAGCTACGGGAGGCTGCTTTTTCTATCTTCTTCCTCCTACCTACCCCTTCTCCTTTCAGTTTATTTATCCTCCCCCGAAGCTCTCACGCCTGCAGTCTCCCTAGACCCTACCTACTTTTTTTTTTATTTCTTTCTTCTTCCTCCTATTCCTCTTCTCGTTCGTTGGCTGGCAGTGCGCGGTTGCCTTGGAAACAGCAACTTCCAACGCCTCTTTTTTTCTTATCTCTTCCTCCTGCTCCCTCTTATACCTACGTAAAAAGAAAAACGAGTTAAAGTATAGGGAGCTGGCAAACGAGAAGAGGGAAGAACTGCGCGTGTGGGTGTGTTCGTGAAAAGAATAAGTACAAGCTTTCTTCTTATTTTGACGTCTGACTGACGATCCTGGATATATCGCATTCTTTTGCGGCCTTCCTCCAACTCCTTTTCCTTTACACATTTAGATGTTTTTTGACAATATTTCTATTTTACATTTTTAACATTAAGATTATGGTGTAAATTCGATAAAACATATATTCCTCGGGTTTTCCTTTGATCTCAACCGTAAAACAATAAACACCGTAAAGGTCAGATAGAAACTAGATATTTCTACAATTTGACCTAAAAAGTAATGTAAAAGTTAAGTAATTAAAGAAATAACATGAGATAAACGATTGCGGTAACATAATAAAGTATTTCAAATAAAAATATTTTGCCCAAAGTGGATACATTTTTACGATTACATCAAAGTATATACCTCTAATATAATAATTTAATTTCTAAATCATACTTTTGATAGGATTATTTAAATTATGTACCTCTAAAATTTGAAAATAGCAAATTTTTTCTTTATCCACATGAGAGTACAAAATGATCGTTAGTATCCACGTTAAGTATGAATTCTTTCATTTTCATTTAAGAAAAATCACCTACGTAAACGATTCAGTTTTAGAATTCACTTTCTAATGACAAAGTGGTTCAAAAATTTCGTAAGTAAGTCGTAAGTAATTTTTTTCGGTATAAACTTTAGTTTATAGGGCTGAAAATAAATTACTTTACACTGAGAATAAAGTATCACATTTTTTCATTGGATATCAGTGCAAAAATTCTCATTAGTGGGAGGCGTTGTTAAAAAAACATGGGTCAATGACTTTCTCTTATGGCTCTTAGTTTTTTCTCATTGACCGCACGCATAGTATTTTGTAAACATTACCTAACATGGTAAAAATTTATATTGTTTCTCTCCGTGTTAAGTAAATAATTTTATCTACGCAATTAAGGGGGGAAATCTATCAGAAATTTTCAATAAAATCATTTTTTTTTTTTTTAATTTAAATATGTTCCTAAACATCTCAAAAATACCCCTGTAAAATTTCAATGCGATATTATAAGCGGTTTAGAAGTTACAAAAAAATTTGTAGAGAAGGTAACCGGGCGGTCTCATTCCTTTTCAAAACTTTAAACGCGAATATCTCAAAACTGCATTTTTACAATTTGCGTGCAAGATTTATCAAAAACTATTTATCCGATCATGTTCAAATTTTGAGGGGAGTTTTATAACAGTATAAGCTTCTATATGAACCGGACTTTTGATGAAAAATGTTGATAAAAATTATTTTTTAACAACAATTTATTTAAAAAAAAAAAACAGTTCATTTTCGAAAAAAGTGAATAACTTCTAAATAAATTTTTTGTTTCAAATTTTTTGGACAGCCGCAATCGTGCACGCAGAGGAAAAATATGCAGTTGCGCTCATGGCAATAGCACCGCCATTTTGAATAAAAAAAAAAAATTTTGTGCTTTAATACTTTTCCATGATTTCTGTAAAATTTCAATATTCTAGAATAAATAATTCTTTAAAAAAAATCCTTGATAATGACTTGAAAAAAAATGTCTCGAATAGATTTCCCCCCTTAAAATAAAAAAATAAAAAATTTGATGTTGGTTTCAAATTTGAAACAAAAACGATCCTAAACAAAGTCAACGTCTTCTTAAAAAGCCCCGTCACAATTTAAATTTGTTGATAACAAGACAAAGTGTAATAAGCTGTGATAAGCAAGAAATTCGGGTAAAAAGAAGCGACCGATAATACATCCGTGAAACGACGAACTCGTAAAGCAAAAAGAATGCTCGCAAAAATGATTAAATTTCTTATAAAATTCAATTAACGTGCGTGTAGTAATTTACGAATAAATCGATGAGAAATATTGTATTAAAGGAAGAAAAGTAAAAAATTGATCGATGTAAGAGAAACTTTATGAGATAGTAAAAAAATAGCTGTGCTTGCTTTAGACTAAATATATGCTCCAAATATTAAAATTTTTTATATAATTGTTTGTTACCAGAAATTGAAAAAATTTAATTGATTTGCACATTAAATTTTGTTTTTGTTTTATTAATTGAACAAATATCTTTATTGAAAGCATGCAAAATTTCATTTAAATTAATATATAGTGCAGTGTACATTAGATTAGGTATCTAAAGTATACTACTTCTATTTATAGATAGAATATTGTTGAGCTACTTTTGAAATCTGTCATTTCAAATTTAAAGTTGAAAACAATAATTTAATTGCGTCATAAAACGTAGATAGCAACTTTAATCTTGCTCGTGGATCATCATCAGATGGTGAATATTGAATTATTAAGATTTAAACTGGTAATAAAATTCAGATTTACGCTGAATCAAAAGAATTGTAATTTTATCACTTAAAATTTACCATAAATACAAAATTTTTTTAACCATGATTAAATTTATCTATCTTAGTTAGATTTTCACTCTTGCTCGATAAAATTTTTTTCAAAAACATATCCTCAAACGTTAAAAAATGGGAAAAAAATCAAATAACGACAGCATACAAGAGTTAAAAAGTTAAAAAAGTCTAAGAGTAAAGAAGAGAAGCAAACAGAGTGAGAAGAAATAGAAGAAAAAGAAGGAAAAGAAGAAATTTTTCGCAGCGGTTATCGGTTAACGCGCGCAAAACGTATCGTCTAAGTATACGCTGATAATAAGTAGCGAAGGCATCGCGTACATTTTGTGCGCGAAAAAGCTGCGAAGTTGCTCAAACCAACCGATTGATGGCGAAAAACGATAAGGTTGAAAACAATATTGAAAATTTCTTGTGATCGATAGTTGTGGGTGAGCGAGAGTAAGCTAACCGAATCATAGCTTCCTGACAAAACTACCCCTAGACTTTGGTAGAAGTTAAAATTAAGCATTAGTTTAAACTAAGTATAGCAATGTTGAAAATTTTTTTTTAATAAAAACATGCTTTACCATCCTTTTCCCTTCCTTATCAAACCGATTATTTTGCAAGCTATGAGAAAAAGCCGTATGATGTAACCAAGATAAAAAGAAAGATTGCGATTGGCAAGTGTTCTGATAACTACCAAATAGTAAATACATGTTTCTGATAGTAACAGCGATAAAAAAATATAATAGTAGTAATAATAATAATAATAATATTTGTAAAATTCTAGCGGAGGGATGGCCGGGCAGCACTACTGCCTGCGCTGGAACAACTACCAGTCGAATATGACGTCTGTGTTCCACCAGCTTCTGCAGACCGAGGCCTTCGTCGACGTCACTCTTGCCTGCAACGAGGCCTCCCTCAAGGCGCACAAGGTCTGTTTACTCAAAAATTTATTGTTTAAATTTTTCAACACACAATATCCATTCGCATTACGTTGCTGTCAGCGATGCCTATCTCTAGTTAAATTTACCACCTCGCACCCGCATGCATCATGCGCCTTTTACTTCGTCAGCACTAAAAAAGAAGGAACAAAAAAGGCCGAATAACGTTCTTCGCTAGATGATAAAAAAGCGAGGGGAAAGTCATGCTAAGAAAGAGAGACAGATCAAAAAGGAAGATTGACCTGGAATATGTACCAGTATTATATACAATTTTCCTCGTCCCACCCACTCGCACACGCTTGCACACACACAGTTAACCGACAATATCGATCTATACACCTTTCTTTCTTTCTTTCTTTCTTCTGCCGCCTACTCGCTCGGATCTATCTTCCACCCCTGCACCTTACTTTTTATATCATCCCTTCTTTCCCCGTGCTTTTACTTTTTATTTCATTTCCTGGCTCTTTTCCTCGTTTCACTTTGTCTCTATACCTTCCCTTACATATATGTATATACACATAAGCTCTCGCCTTTTTACCCCTTCTTCTTCTTTTTTTTTCTCCGCAATGTCTTTTTTTTTTGGTGCTTCCCCTCTTTTTTCTCCAAGAGACAACTTTGCCGCTGCTTCCACGTCTCTGCTCTGACAGTTTTATCCTTTCTTCTTCTCTTCGTCCTCCTTCTCCCTCTCGACCCTGCTCGCCCGCTCCTTCTTCTTTTTGTGTTTGTCTTCTTCTTCTCCCGCACCGTTCTTTCTTTGTGTTCCATCCCCATTTCGCTGGGAGTTTTTGTCTCTCTCACTATTACGAGACTACCATGTACGTGTATAGATATATGCAAGCTCCTTTTATTTCCTTTTCGCTCTCTCCCTCTTTTCTTTCTTTCTTTCTTTCTTTCCATCTCGCGGCTGAAAACTTTGCATTCAGGTTTTCTCCTTCCACTTTTCACGAGAATATAAATTCGCGTTGTCTCTTGCGATCATATTTTCTTTTTCTTTACCTACCTCGCTCTACCCCACCCACCTTTTATTTATTTTACCTCTTTGAAAACTTTAAATCAACCTTTTCACCAAGATTCGCTTTATTAAAAAATTCAGTTCAAAATTTTTTAATATCATGTAAATCATGTTATATTCTTTCAATTTTTTTCCCAAAAAATCCTTTAAACATTAAAAACGCTAAATTTTTGAATTATAGGTAGTGCTTTCGGCGTGCAGCTCTTACTTTCAAAAGTTGCTGCTGTCGAACCCCTGCAAGCACCCGACCATCATCATGCCCCAGGACGTCTGCTTCAATGACCTCAAATTCATAATCGAGTTTGTCTACAAGGGAGAGATTGACGTATCTCAAGCAGAACTTCAGGTGAGTTCAGTTTCAAATTCTCCACCATCCCTTTTCTCGCGTTTATCGTTTACATAGGCGTCCACGGTTTTCCGTTTAAGTTATTTTCAGATAAGATGGCGGTAATTTCTATTGTTATTTCTTTTTATTACCGGTATTTATGAAATTTTTATTAAGATCAATTCTAAATCGTACTAACGAAAAAGGTCACATTCTCCAAGTTATCGATTGATGAAACTATAGTAATCGTTTCTCATTCCAAATGTTGATTAAACCACCAACACCTCTTACCGATCGACCTTTGAAGTGGTTTCCTGTATGGATTGTATAACATTTCTTGTGCTTTTTTTTCCAAATTCGTAAAAATTCGTTCTCAAAGTTATTTGTTTTTTCATGAATTTTATATAAAATATTTTAATTATTTCATCTGATGAACTTTCAACTAATACAGTAGTCCCTCGTTTTACCGGATAGTTAGGTAAGGTCCGGAAAAGTACCACGTATAACAAGACCAAGCTCTTATGGCATAAGGGGGGTTAAAACATGACGAGAAATTGTTAAAATTGTACCTGTGCATTTAACATAGTAGTAAAAATCTTATCTTAAGCTTTCTAACCACCCCGAGAACCACCTCTTGCTTGCATTAGAGTTGTTACCTTTGTCGTATTTTTCTGTGAGATAATCGTGATAAAATACAGTTTGATCTCTTATCGTGCACGGGGAGATATTGGAATTTCGTTTATGAATAAGATCTTGAATCCAAAAGATTATCATTTCTTCAGTTTTTTCATTTGGGTTGCGTCGCATGACTAGTACACTGAGCATGCTGTCCCAATGTCTTGGTACTGTTTCGAATCTTTTTTAATTATTTCGTATCGTACAAATTAAATCGTTGATTCCTTAACAATGAAGCACACTGCAAGCATGGACACCTAATTACCTCCTCGAAGGCCACTTGAAATTTTTGGTTTATCATCTAAATTCATGACTCTTCTACGAAGTTCTACGTGTTTTCGCGTATGAGGGTAATCCGCTTATACTTACACCATGAACTACTGTACTAAAGCTACGATTTTGGGGATAATTGGGAACAGCCATAAAAAAACCGTTTTGGAACAATATCACTACCACTCTTTATTTTTAAAGATAATTTTTTTTAAGTGCATGATGAGAATAATAATACTTATTTTATTGAAGCCAACTACACAACGATAATTTTATTTTTTTATTTTTTAATTCGAAAACTTTGAATCACAGTTAAAAAAATTCATTTTTATTATAAGGTAAGTGTGCCTAATATGGCCCGCCCTGTTATTTTGAATATGCTAGGTATGCGGCATCTCTGCAAGGTAGGAAGAAGTCAAAAACACTGAATTATGAAGTTTTCAGTTGTTTAGAACATTTGAAAATTATTTTTGCGCATGTCTAATAGCTAAAACTCGTTTCGTATACCTCCGTTATTATTTTACGTTGTAATTAAGTGGTCTGCCAAAATATTTAGACGCACCTGATCAAAATTTGAATAAGCAGCTTCGGTTCGTTATTATTTAAGCTTTAAAACGCGACCTTAGTTTTTATTCAACTCGTTTTCTAACGGGTTTTATTCTTAAATAACTTTTTATTATGCAGTGTACCTAATATGGCCCCCCACGAATTAGTAGAAATACCGATATTAAGAGTCCTTAGTTTCATGTTTACTTTTTAGAAAATCCTATCCTAATGTTATTTAAGAAAAATAAATTTAATTGTCTCAAAGCTTTTTTTCATTTTATAACTAAAAAAGCATTCTAGCTCAAAAAAAAAACTTTGACCAAAATTTAAAGTTGAAATTTTTCTACTGGTTGCAAAGCTTTCAAAAACATTGTAAAAAAGGCTCAATTTTTAAATAAATCATTTTTAAAATAATAACAATTTTGAAGTTTTTAAAATCTTATATCCTGATTGATTTAAAAAGTAGGAACAAATTGCAATTAATTAATTACTTCAAGGGGGGCCATATTAGGACACAAATTTTAGGTGTCTTAAAAAACCGTGTTTTGGTAAATCCTCTGGCATTTGAAGCTCATTGATCAAAATCGAACGTGTAATGTCTCATTTTAAAGCTCTTGAATTAAGCTTTAAAATGAGACCTTACCCGTCAAAAAATATTGATTTGATTGGCCACAACGTCGATTCTCGCTTAGGGGGGCCATATTAGGTACAGGTACCTTATTTTATTTTAATATCATCAACGAGTATAAAGAGTTTCCCTTTAAATACATCATAATACATTTTATAATAGTTTTTAACGTAAAGTGCTCAAAATATTTTTAAAACTAGGAATACTTTAGTATCTAGGATCAAAAAATCTTCAAAATATTTTTAAAACTAGGAATACTTTAGTATCTAGGATCAAAAAATCTTAAAAAATTTTAAATTAATTCAAATCATAACTGAAACCCGACTCCCCGTGAAAAACGAGTGGATTCAATCGATCCCGGCGCGGTGGAGATGACAGATCCGCGACCTTGCAAGCAGTCGGTCGGAAAGCTGCCTGAAATACCGACATGATATTTTGTCGGCAGCCGGTAAGGCAGAGGGCTGCATTATCAAAGCGCTGTTTCTCAGCTTATAATTCGTCCAATTCACCGGCCGGTTCGGTTTCGCGGCGCTATGGTAGAACCCCATAAGAGTGCGGCTACGGGCTAGCATCCACGACGACCACGAGCCTCCGACACTGCACGTGTGTGCGAACCGCGAGCCACGGATAAACAATACACACGTAGGATTTTGGTGGGGCTGCCGCGGCCAGCATTGTATTCGTTTCGGTCGTGCAGCAGCGACTAGCGCGAGTTGTCGAGACCGAGGCAAAGCGGGCTCGTGCAGCAGTCCGAGACAACTTTCTCGTTCGCCACCGCACATTTTTTTCTCCTTGCAGTCGTGCGTGTCTTTTTATTTCTTCAACTGCAGGTTGTACCAGATTTCATAAATAGCTGATTTTTTTTTTTTAATTTTAAGTCACTTGTTTCTAAAAGTACCCCGAGAGTAACAATTGCTCGTAAGACTGATAACTGTGCCTTCGTCGATTAAAAAGTGTAAAACTATATCTTTGTAATATTAAAAAAAAAAAAACAAAAACAAACAAAGTTTTTAGGAGCTGAAAGGTTCGGTCGCGGTGCGCGTGTATTTGTGTCTGGCGCGACGGGCCCCGTGCTAAATCAAAGAAGCGAGGGGAGGCCGGGGCTTAGCAGCTCGCGAATAGGAGCCATTTTTTCAACGTTCCACGTTGTCATCGGATCGACTGCTTCGTATTCAACACCGCGCGGCCACTCTAGAGTCTAGATCATCGTTCTTCTCGACTAATACTTACAAGCAAGCTACCTACAACCACAAATAAATCACGGAGATCGCTGGCTGGTTCTCCGGACTCCGTCAGTCGGGCAAGTGAAGCGAAACGGCAAGGCAAGTGCACGCGTGCGCGGAGCTGTACAGTGCTGCGGCTGCAGAAGTTGTCGCCGGTCCGCGTTCGGTCGTCGCCGTCGTCGTCGTCGTCGTCGTCAGCGGCGCCGCTGCTTTCCAACGGGCATCGAACTCGGCCGTCGGCGCTCCGACCGAGACGGATTGAAAAATTTTGCCAGCGAGCGAGACGAGGACAGACTCGCTGCGAATATCCACAACAGTAGAGAGAGCGAGAAGCCGGTCGTCGTCGGAGCTGAGGTTAGGTATGTCTGACAACAACACGCATCCTTATCATTTTTATTACCACCCACCTGGTCTTTTTTTCCGTCTCCTATTACTGCGGAATTACTCGTAATCGTTCGCGAGCACCGTCGAGTGCGAGTTTTTTTTTTTTTTTTTTTTTTTAAGGTTAGGTCGCGTTAAGGTGTGGGTTTTTTCCTTCTCCCATCGCGGGCATGGGCTCGTGTTATTGTGAATCTATTTCGATTTATAAGTACGACTCTGCTGTTTTTTAATTAAATTTTTCGTTGACTTTAGTTCTTTATAAATTGCACAATTGGTCTGTTAATACTCTGGATTATTTAAAAAGTTGTTGAAATGGTTTTTTTTTAACTTTCTGTAATTTTATATACAAATTTTGCGCTTTCAATTCAGTTTATTCATTTCCGTAAAATTATTTAAACATATCAAATGGAATTAAGTTTTTTTCCTATAAAAGTGTTAACTGAAGTTTTCTGTAGAGGTTTGTTTATTTATTTATGTATTCATTATTATTTTTACTTTAGTTTTCTACAAATTTTGAAGTAGATTTTGTTTTGCTTTTTGAGCAATGTTATTTACTATTACTGATAAAAATTTGTAAAACTCTAATTTAGTAATGATACAATGTATGCTTCGATAACCACTCATACAGTCGTCAATATGGGCGTATCCGCTTAGTGTTATTTTAAGCTTTGAATATTTTAATCTTGTCTAAATTTTCAAGAATACTGCAACCATTTCTGGTCAGCAGACGGTCGAATTAATGTGTGTAAGACCTTGTTCAATTAAAAACCACTAACTTAAATGTTTTAATGTTTTTTTTTTTATATTTTTTTTTTTTTTTAAGATTTGTTACATTACAACCATAATGAGCCAGTTTATTAAATTATTCTATCTAAAGGTTTTTTTTTATTAAAATTTTAATAAATGAAGCTAAGTCATGCATTCATAGTCTCTCGATGCAATAATTTTTGATCGCCATTTAAGTAACGTTTGAATATTAATTGGAGTCGTAAACTTTTCCAAAACTCGCATGTAAAGTTAAATGTAAAAACTGACATATTAAGTAGCGAGAAGGTGACACGTTTCTGCTGCTGGTGCTTACTGCACGGATGCTGCCTGCTGTATATACTAAAACATGCTCTTCTATAAGCGTCTTTCTCTCGATATTTTCGTCCCCATATCTCTGCACTACCGCATGAGCCGGCAAATATTCTGACGCTGTTTGGCCACTGCATTCTGTTTAATATTCACACCGTATTCTGTAGTTAGTTGGTTCGTAAGATTATTTTACCTTGGAAAGTATTAGAAGCAGATAGTTTGAGTTGGTAAAATTAGAAAAAAATTTTCAAAGTGTTTTCAAGCCCAGTTAAACCAACAATTAAAATGTGCGGCACTCTAGACTTCTCGTTTTCTTGCGTGTCAAAACTTGAAGATGTAAGCCACGGTATTTCGTTGAAAAATGATTTACATGAAAAAGAAAAAAAAACCAATGATTTCGAAAAAGTTTCAAAAATTTGGCTGATCAGATAAAAAGTGAAAAAAAAAAAAAAAAAAAAATTCGAGTCTGGAGCCGAATTCCCGTAAAAAATTTCGCAACAGAGCCCGCTCCCGAGGATGAGCATCGGCTGTAGTAGCAGACGCAGTCCAAGGCTACCGCCACCAATACACGCTCGGGCGGGCTAATAGCCGTAATACGTGACGTTCGGCGGATTCGCCAATGATTTCCAGCACCATCGTGGTCGCCTCCTCTTATTTCGCGCGTTAATTTGATTTCGCATGCGACGACGCGCTTTTGCTTGAACGCCTTTTATTTCATGAATAATAAATTTTCATTTTTTTTTATTCGCATTTTTTTTTGTATCGACTACCAATAACGGGAGGAGTTTAAATGCTCGCTCTAAAATTGTTTATACTTATATGTAGTGACTTTTTTACATTAAAATTTATCAAACTTTGGAAACAAGCGAGTTTTTAATAACCTTGTTTCCTGAACCAACCTCGTTTCCATTTTGGATTCGCAACTTATGTACCCTAACTCCGTTATCGTTATTCACACAGTGGATACACATACATTATACAAATTTTGGTCTCTTTTTTTTTTCTACTTCTTTAAACTTTTGAAATTCAAATTTTCAAAACATATTTCTGATTTTTATTTAAAATCTCGCAGAATATTTTGTGGAGTATTAAAATTTGTTTAAAATTGTATCGAGCAAACGAATAAATTATGATATTAAATGCAGTTACAGAATTTTAAAAGAGCAAGAACGGAGAGAGAAAAAAAAGCTAAGTCTTTTTCGCGTACACTGCATCGCATTCCTGAATACTTTGCGAGCGAGAGCTGCTCCCCCAAATTTTGGTGCCAGCCGCACGGGCAGCCAGCGTTATTGGTTCATTCCGCGGATGAAATTTTTTTCGAAAAATTTTGAATCAACGCGCTGCTGTACGTACAGCGCTCTCGCTTCCTGGTTGGTTGAATGGAAAAACGGGATGCCCGATGCGATAAATGAAGAATAAAAAAGCTCTCATGCGGAGAGGAGTAGGGGGAGAAAGGGGGAACGTTACGACTGACACAGTCCTTCGAGGACGCGCTCGCAGGGTGTACCTTATTCTTCTTTTCTCTTCTTCTTCTTCTTCTTCTTCTGGAGCTTCTTCGTTCGTCGGGCTGGCTTGCTGTCCTTGACACGGCTGCTCGACTCTCTCTCTCCCCGCATCATCCGCTAGCGGCTGCTGGCGCACAAGCGAGGCCACAAGATGACCGAGTCGCTGGATTTTGCTCGCCGCGCTTTCGCTTTTACGGCCGCTCGCCTGTTCTTCTACTACATCTTCTTCTTCTTCTTCTTCTTCTTTTTCATCTTCTTGTTCTTCTTCGAGAGCTAAGCGTTAATGCGACTCTAATATAGCGTCCTTGAATTTCACTGTCTTCACCCGACTTTGCTTTTACCAAAATCTTAATCAGCTGCTCAAGCTTTTAAATTTTAGAGCCTTCCTCGCATTCGGTGGTGGCAGACCTGCACACCAACTTCTTTCTAGATGCCCTTTTTTTTTCTCTTGTTTATTCCTCGGACGAAATTGCTTTTTGCGGCGGCCCTCGACGTTGTTCTAATGCCGCCGCAGGGCTTTGGGTATCCTACACCACAGATTGCTCAGTGATTTAAAACGTTAACGGGTGCACGTGTTCAATCTTTTTTTTTTTTTTTTTTTTTTTTTTTTAGTGAAAGTTTATCGGAGAATTTTACAAATAATTTTTGACAAATGATAATCTCGAAGTTTAGTTCAAATGCACGGTCGTGGTATTATTAACTTTATAGCTTATCTTGCGAGCTTTTTTCGTTTCGATGGAAAAAATAACGTTGCCACGCCGGATGTCTGAGATTCCAATTATCTCGGCGGTGCTAATAATTCCGTATACAGTGTACTTGCCTGCTAAATATTTTGAACCTCTTGCTCATATTTATAAAACACAGTAAACTTTGAAATTTTTTCTGTTTTAGTTATAGTAAATATGAAATTTTAATATTACAGAGAGAAACAATATTAAATTAAACACTTCGAAACTCGGTAAAATCTAAAGTAATTGATGGGAAACTTCATAAGATAAATTTAATGCTCCTATGAGGAGCAGCACCGATTATAAATATTAATTGTGATTATTTAGCTAGAGTTTATGCAGATCATACGGTGAAACTTAAAAGGGAGGGTATAGATTTTCAGCGTCTTCTAGACGATATACAGAAAAAAAATCTCAGCCTCTTTCACACTCGGATCAACGACAGTCACTGGTATGACCTAGAGCACTAGAACTAAAATAAAGTATCGGGATGGTAGCATCATAAATAATGATCAAAGAGAAAAAAATGATGAATATTTAGTCCATAATTGGAGGCGGTCAGTAAATAACGAATGATAACTGGCTCGAGTTGAAAAAGAAAAAAGAGATAGCGCCCAGCTGGCCACCGGTGCTCGTGAAACAATCGAATTCTCTTTCGGGCGATGCCGGCGTTCGCGAATTCTCTTTGTGTCCCCCAGCCAGCAGAAAAGGGTTAACCCTAAGCCCGGGCCACACCACCACGGGTGCAACCCCCGCTCTTTGACGCTCACTCTCTTGTTCGACGAATTTAGCGATCTCCCCCCCCTGTCCTCCCCCACTCGATACTCGTTATATTTATCTTGGCTCTTTGTCCAATCGCAAAGCGCCCGCGTGCTTTTTTACCTTTTTTGGCCCCCTCCCCGTACCTTTCCTATAGGTTCTGATGTTTGGCTGTGCGAAACCGAAACCCTGTGCCGTTCCCGTGATTACTCGCCTCCTTTGCCCACACTTATTTTTCAAATTATAATCATAATAATCGAGATTATATGCTTCTAGTTTTTCCTTCGACTCGTGATTATTTTCTCTCCCGCTGATCGCGACCAGTCTTTGCTTTTTTTTCGCGCACGGCTTATTGCCTTTTTTTACTTTTCTCATTTTCTCCCGGTTCAATATTTACTTTGCCGAGAAATTTTATTTTCCACCGTACTGAAACGGAGAGTATTTGTTCGCCACCTAAGTAAAAGGAAACAAAAATTTACTCCAACCCCCCCAATTAATTGATGCATCACACGATGATAATGTATTTTTTATTTTTTCTGTTACAGGTGAGTTGAAATCAAACTTCAGAAGTAAAAATTCGTCAATAACGTGAGTTGAAACAAATGAACGTGACACTATGCTCGTTAAAACGAGAGTAAAATAATTATTTAAGATTAAAATTTCAAGCATGCTCGGGCCATTATTGAAGCCTATTTTAAATTCGTAATCGCATGCAGATTTTGTATGACTATTATTAAAATTAAATGCTAGTTGCATAAATACCAGTTATTAGTAAGCGGCGGAACCATTAAAGCGAATAAAAGTTCAAAAAAATTGTTTGTTGTCGGGATATGAAAATAATTCGGAGCGAAAAAATTCGGCATCGCGTGAGAGCATTGGTTTCGAAAAGTCCGGTTTCAAGGGAGAAGGGGAGGGAGGAGGCGGCGGAGGAGAGCCTCAGTTTGGTCGGTAATAAAAAAAAAAAGAAGAAAAAAAGGCAGCTCCTAAGCGCCAACATCATACCGCGGGTGGCTGCAGGTGGGTATATACATAGCAGCTCTTCGAAACGAAAAAAAGAATATGCACGCAAACCCGTTGATAGCTATATAGAAGGCGCAGCAGAAAGAACCGAGGGGAACAGACGGAAAAAAGAGAACTGCGGGAGAGTTTCGAGGGGCCAAAGGATCGAGTCCTTAAATTATTTCGTTCGACCGTAGCTGCTGCAGATATGTATTTATAGTTAAGGCTCATGGATCAGTTGATGCTTCGATCCTTCCTGACAAAACGATTAAAAAAAAGCATTAAAAAATTTGTCAACCCGAAAGATCACGTACGCGCGAGGCTTTGCAGGGCGGTAAAAAACTTTAGAATAAACGTGGTCGCGTCAGTCAGGCTGGCATGGGCCCAGAGAGATTACCGGGGTAGCCTGCCACCCTCAGACGATGCAGGGGTGTAGGAGGAGGAGGAGGACGCTTGTCGGGCTTCGATAGATTGATCCTCTTTGTCGTCGGCTGCAACGACAGCTCTCCCCTCGTTTGCTTTACTTTCCTCTCTCCTCCACCCTTTTGTGAGGGAGTGCCATGCTCGGGCCATCCACCGGAGCTATTTTTCCTTACCCTTCGCGTCCCTATCTTCCCGGCACCGCTAATTTTTTCGGCGCCTTCGTCGTATTCGCTATTTTTTGAAACGAAGCTTTTCACATGAGGAGTGAATCTGTAAAAAACCGACCCTAAAATCCGACACCAAGATATATAGATATGTATGTATACTTTACAAATATGTGTATATGTAGTATCTAATATGGCCGATATTAGATACATACATATCTCTAGTAAAAGAGTTGCTATATTCTAAGCCATATTAGATACGTATATATACTATATAAATATGTGTATATAGTATCTAATAAGGCCGAGAATATAGCATCCTTTCTAATATAGATATGTATATATCTAATATATAGATATGTATATCTAATATATACATATCTAATAAGCCAGATTATGGTAGATGTTATTTTACCAGTACAAAATTTTAAGTTAGAAATTTTTTTTTTAATTTTCAGTTTTATTTTATAATTTATAAATTTAATTGTATACGTAATTTTTATATTGTCAAAATTTCAAATTTCAAATTAAAATTTTCATTTAAAAAATAATTATGCTTCGCTTCTAACAGGCGTCCAAGACACCTTTTTATTTTTATCGTTCCTTCACAGTCTTACCCATACGGTTCAATAAGTGGATCTCAATTTTCACGATTTCAAGCTTATTGAATCATCTTAAAAACAGTTCCAAACATCAGTATTTAATTCAATTCTTACTTGCTGATTTATTGTTTAAAATCAAATAAAAAATTCGGTTTGATTGAAAAATTAAAACAATGGCTTTAAGGCAACTTCGATTAATTAAGTTTGCTTATTGATGAAAAAATATAAAAAATGATTGCAATCCTGTAGTCGCAAGACCCTGAAAACAGAGAAGCGCGTCACAGTCGCAGTGAGTTCTCGGTTGGCCGCGGGTATAACACGATTACAGGTGGAACATAAGTGCAGGTGCGCTTGTTCGGCTCGGCCGCAGCGGCACTGCGGGCAGGCAGGAAGCCGGCGGAGCGATGTAAATTTTCGATATATTCGGCGGTGTTGGTGTACCCCGCGACCGCGCCGCCCGCGCCGCCAGCAGCCATATAGCCGGTCGTAGCCAGCCATAGACGCGGGTGGGGGTGAGACGATCGATGCCGGCCAGCCAACCCAGCAGCCTGCCACCGCGCCGCCGGGGAATTTTCATTAAGGCCGGGACGCCTACTCCTCCTCCTCCCCCCCCGTGGAGTGAGACAGACCGAGGAGCCGACCCAGCCCGCGATTTCGTTCGACCGCGCCTGTTCGGCTGCGAGCCTAGATTATTTGCCCTGAAAAAGTTGTACTTTTTCACTTTTCCGATCTTACGTCCTGCGCCCGTCGATTCGTTAACTTCCAAGTTCGATAGTTCAAGTTCAACGGATATATGGGCTTATCTTTTTTCCAAGAAAAACCTCTGTAAGATTTAATGAAATTTCATTCTGGTATCTGATGCAGTATATGTTATCTGTAACCGTCTCTAATCTATCAGTTTTTTGGTTCTCATGCTTGCTTTCTACCGCTGTCGGGTGATGATAACACTCGATCACTCACAAAATCATCTTTAACACGTTAACTAGCGCAACTTTGTGAGCCGAGACTTCCTCTTCCTTTCGTCGAGCTACGGACTTTTTATAACTCAGATTCAGCGTGGGCCTTTTGGCCGTCTCCCCTGCGCAGTCTTTTTGCTCTACTTGCGGGTATATCCTTTCTTCGTTCGCGGTACCCGGCTTACAGCTCTCTTCCGGTTTCTCTCGTACACCTTATCCTCTTTCTACTCCTCCCCTCGCATGCCGCTAATTTTGACCTTGACATTCGCGAGGAATTCTCTCATTGCTCGCATTTTCTAAACATTACCCTACCACTCTGGCGGCTTATCTCGGATGCATGCGTAGAAATTTCATTGAAACGAGCGTTTTCTAAAACTCTATACTAGTATCACATTGTTATACATGACGTTTACTGTAAATTACGCTTTATGGTTTTAAAAACTTTGATCTTATCGAGCTTACACCTTACAAGTTTACCGACAATATCAAGCCACGAATCGCGTTTATGCGCAGCACTGTATACATTCTTGCATGGTTTTTACTGTGCAATCCTCCATGAAAAGTCTCAATAAATTGGAAATTTTTTTTTTCTTTATCCACGATATACAAGGATCAAAATGATGGTCTCAAACATTAATCGTAGAGAGCCTAAGAGGAGTACAACGGGACAGTTGATTAAAAAAGAGGCTCCCCTCGCTAGCTGTCTACAGACTCATACCCCGGGTGCAGAACTAACGAACGTACAATCGGATCATGCAGGCCAGCTCTATCTTCCCTCTTCGATCCTCTCTCTTTTCCCCGAAAATACATCGTACACTTGGCTAAGCCTACATGCTCTCGCTCTTTCACCAATACACACACACTTGTTTTCTCCCGAGCTCTTCCCCTTCTTTGTACTCTTTTATTTTTTCATTTTTATTTTTTATTTTAGCATTTCGGTGTCTGACCGCGCGTGCAAGATTCCGTCCTAAACTGTGCGCGTGTGTGTAAATGCGTGTAGGTGTGCAGTACCGAAGACCAAGCTGAAGAGTCTGGCGAATTTTGAGGCACTAAATTAATGAGCCCACCAGATTCAAATAACTCATAGCTCCTTTGCAATTATTACCAAATTCTAGCAACATTAAGGTAGATTTTTCGATTCTACCTTAATAATTAGCTTTTTCATTAGTTTATCAGATGCAGAAGATGAGAGACGTTCTCACGTAAATCTGAAGCAATTCCAGCCCAAAAGAGAAACCACAAACTTTTCTACCTCGCGCAGACGTTAAGCAGGAACAAGAATAGCTTAACCGCTTACATTTGTCCTTGATCCTGCAAACAGGACAGAGAGAAAAGGGTCAGCAGGCGCTAAGGTTCTACAATAGGCGTCTTCTGCAGCACCTGTTCGAATAAAGAATCCAGCGTTGTTCAATTAAAAAGAAAGCAATAAATCTATAAAAGCTGGAGACGCAGAGTCGAGTGCAGTCAAAGGCAGTTTGCCGGAATTTCACTTTCGTTAGCTGCAGAGAGAGATGTTGTATATGTATTAGGCGGAGGAGGCTACGCGTTTGGTGGTAGTGGTCTCGGTCTGGTCTCGACTCTCAACGCCCCCTCCTCGCAGTTCTCGGCAGGTTTGGTCCCCTTCCCTCCTCTCCCTTCTCTCTCGCTCCCCCCTGCGGCTCTTTATCTTTTTCCTCCTCTTCTCCTCTCCTCCTCTCCTACCTCTCTTCCTCTACAACACACTTGTCTGCCCGCCTGCAGCTGGGGGGCCCATCGTTGGCTCATGGCTGGCTGGCAGACTGGCACCACTGCCGTAACAGTGCCAGTCGCAGCCGCCCTCGCGGAGAGGTGAAAAACGCGCTCTCCTCGCTCGCTACTTCCTTTTCCGCGTCTTTATCCCTCGATCCGCTTTCGCGTGCCTTTTCCTCGCCTCCTCTCTGTTTTTCTCCGACGATTCTCCCGCACTGCACCTTCTCCTCCTCTTCCTTGTTCTCCTTGTTCCCTCGCGAGCCTTACTTACTTACCTATTTCTTCCTTCCTTCCCCTTCCCCCCCCCCTGGTTTTTATCACTTCAATGCGACGCTCCTTACCCCTCCCGACTCCCTTCAAAGCACTCAACTGACCTCCAACGGTGCTCGAGAAATCGAGCGCTCCTACCGTTCAAAGCCAGGTTTTAGTGAGTTCGGGATTGTGCTTTTTTCGTTCGTGCTCGCACAGGTGAGTTTATTTGTGGATTTAAAACAATTCAGTTGAATTTCATTAGGCAATTGTTACAATCATTTTGATAAAACATTGCACCCGCTGGAATAAAAATTTCAAATCAAAATAATACGACTTTATTCAAGTCCAGTCTTCTCCGAAATTTTCCATTTTTTTTCGTTTTAAAAATTTATTTCTCGTGGTTAATCAAACACTGAGCTGTAGTTATTTCTTAACGATTATTTGAAGGAACACTAACATTATAAAATAATAAAAAGCATGTTGAAACTCGGGGCCGGACTGACTTTGTTGTTGATAGTAACAGGGGTTAATAAGATGGCTGTCGCGAGATTATGTGAGGCACGAGTCAAATGGGAATGCAAATTTTTGCACGATCGGTCGTGCGAGTCTATACTTGTACCATACAATGCCTCCCCCTCTTTTCGCCAAGTGTCGGATGTCGCGATTTTAACATGCTCCACTCGCACCCGCGAGTTGGTGCGTATAACAGATAAAATTGCATGAAAAAATCCTCTTGCCAGTGCTTTTTATAACTTTAGTATGAGTATTTTTATTTTATCTTTTTGCAATACACAGGTGTTTTCATTGATACGCGCTAATTGCAGATTTTTATTTAGTTGGTCAGCACAAACATTAGCCGCGTTAAAAATTAAAATTTTACCATTAAACGAATGAACTTCCGAACACGACACGTTAATCGCTGTATTGTTTAGTCTGCCGAGGACACTTATCAAAAACTTATATTTCAATCTAAAACAAGAGAAAAAAATGGTCTTATCTGAAATTTTTTGAATACAGCAAGGCCATGCAGCTTGGGAATTTCATAATCAAATCCGTTGAAATTAGTTTGAAAAAAATCTTCATCGGGTACAAAGTTAGTCTCTTTGATGTGTTCCTTCCAATTAAATTTTTACGAAATGTTCCTCGGTCGTGTAAAAAATTTAGATGGGCACACCTAAAAAAAAAAAAAAAAAAAAAAGAAAGAAAAGATGTTTCTGCTGCTAATAAAATACAAAGCGAAGGGTGACTTGAATTTTACAAAAGCCTACTGGAGAAATGATTCGTTGGGTTTCGGTGTATCGTTTGGTGGAACGAAATGGTATTATATTTTATACGCCAAAGCTAAAAATATAGTAAAAAGCTACTTATTAATGAAATATGAAGAAATTAAACAGAGAAAATTGTCTGGAAGTGCAGTGAACAATTTTGTTGGTGCGAATTCACGAATGACCGTATTGTTATTTGCAGAGCGAATAACCGGCCGGCGCGGCGTGCATCAGACGGCCGCGTTGCTGGCCTTCGAATATATTCGATACTCTCCACTCGGTGGACACGCGTGCGCGAACAGAACCGGAATTCCGCCGAGATGCGTAAGCGTATACTTGCTAATTCGTAAAATTTCTTTACAATTTTTTCCACAAAAGGAAAACAATTAGTCTATCAATTTTCTCCCTGCACCTAGCGCCAAGATGAGGAACGCCTAGGGTCATCGTAATCGTCATCGTCATCGCCATCGTGAATTCAAGCAACGCGGGCTTAAAAATAGTTTCGGTCGAGTCCGCAGTAGTCTGCGAGTTTGGTTATTTTTACGACGTTTGAACGCTGCATATACGCACCGCCATTAATGATACCAATGTATTAGGTGAGCAAAACTCGCTCGCTGTCTGGCCGGCCTTTCTTTAATTAATGCGCTTTATTGTGTCATTTGCGAATTTCTCGTACCGTCTAACTTTAGTTTTCTGCGAAGTCATAAGTTTTTCATCGAGTAACAGTGGTAAAAAATTGTAATCGAGAAAAAATCACCAAAAGCTGTTGAAGAGTGATTGAAACGCAAGTTGAGTAAGAATGAATTAACTGATGCTGTATAGGATAGGAAGAAGAAGTCGGCGAAGCAAAGAGAAAAGAGGGAAAGTAAAAATGGCCGCTCGATCGTAAAAGCAACGATTTGTTCCACCGGTGAACGGCAAGCAAAAAATAATAAACCGAGACTGTAGAATGTAAGTAACGATGACTTGAGGAGGATATCGGAGACAAGGTCCTACTCCACCAGCGCTGGTCAAATGGAACTATTCTATGAAAACTCAAAGCAACTATTTAAATTGAATGAATTTTGGATGAATTTAAAAAATGAAAATACGAGAATGAGAAAACTTGAAGTCATAAAAATCAAAGACTTCACAAAAGATCCTCGTGGTTTCCGCTGCTGCATCATTGAAAAGGATCAAGGCCACCGAAGAAAAAAAAAAAAAAAAAAAAAAAAAAAAGAGGGCATAGTGTGGGGAGTCGCGAAAAAAGAAACGCGCTCTGGGGGTTAAGAGGACGATGCTCCCGAGGAGCTTTGCCACCCACTCCGAAGGCAGAAAAGCTCGGGTAAAGAAATAAAAGGAGCGAGAGAGAAGAAGAAGAAGAAGCGAGGAAATGGCTCGTGGATCTCTTTTTAGCTACCCCCTCTGCAGCAGGGTATATATGTATAGATGTATATAGGAGAACGTATGAAAGAAATAAGGGAAGTGCGATTGAGCGAGCAAAGGAAAGGAATGCGCGCAGCAGGAAATAAGTAGGGAAAGAGAGCGGAGATATTTCTTCGAGGAGCTGCAACAGGTGTCCTGCAACAGTACGCTATTATCATCGTAGCGTGTACCTCGTGTACCTCGTGTCTTTCTTACTTCGTCAAAAGCCTTTGCGTTCTTTTTTTTTTATCTGCGCTTTGCTAAAACTATTTATTCCTAATCAATTAAATTTTTCTTTCTTAAAAATTAAAAAATTAATTATAATCTTTAATGACTATTGTACTTGCTAGGGACAATTTTTTACCATCATTGTACAGTTCTGTTCCATTAAAATAATAGCGTCTATAGTTCAAATATAATATTGTTCTATTATTTGAAACGTTAATCACTTAAATGAAAAATTAATAGTCTTTTTTTTTTCTTTTCGTGAGATGTATAGGTAAGCTCAATCCGTGTTTGCTAAAAATTATATTGTCGATGCGTCGTAAGTTATGACGACTTAAATATTTGAGCACTAAAGTAAAAGAATTCGATTGTTTAAGCAAATTTAGATTTTTTAAACAAATAAAACAACTAATAATGATACTCGTAGAATTTCACAAACCAGGAATCATAAAAAATCGCTAAATTATCGACATGGTTAAATTAAAAATAAACGTTAAAAGAAAGACAAGCGCGTAAAAGAAGAAATAGGAAAAGTTAAAAATGAGGCCTTATAGCTGCCGAACAGCGCTGATCATTAGATCATCTCGACGAGGGCTAATATTCTGGATGTGCGGAATTAGCGAAGCAAGGGTAAGGTAAAGATGCCAATTATGATCACATAAATCGCTACTTTTCAGCATTTTGAATTTTATTGAAAAAACAAAGCATGTTGGAGTAAATCTTTTTTTACATACTTAAATATTAGGTTCTTAGGAACTTAAAAATATTTTTTTTATATGAAAATTGTATTTATTTATTGAATAATTAATGTTCAAAGACAAGACCTTTTGACCCCAGTTTATTAGACAACTTCAGCTTTGGCCCCAGTTTATGGAACACTTTTACACGTAAAATCTCGTGTGTGACTTAAGTACCCCAGTAGATGGAACGGTTTATCTGATTTTCAGATTAGATTTGTAATTTTTTCGTGTTTGGGAGGGATGAAACCCTCGAATTTTGACGATTCCGTTCCATTAACCGGGGTACTTAAGTCACAGACGGGATTTTACGTGTAAAAGTGTTCCAGAAACTGGGGCCAAAGCTGAAGTTGTCTAATAAACTGGGGCCTTGACTTTAAACATTAATTATTCAATAAATAAATACGATTTTCATATAAAAAAAATTTATTTGAGTTCCTAAGAACCTAAAATTTAAGTATGTAAAAAAAAATTTACTCTAACATGCTTTGTTTTTTCAATAAAATTCAAAATGCTGAAAAGTAGCATTTTATGTGATCATAATTGGCATCTTTACCTTAGCCGATTTTATCCAAAGATGGTTTGAGTGGGTGCAATGAAAAAAAAAGTACAAATAAATTATGAATAATCTAAAACTTTGATCGAAGTTAACCGTAACTGCTGCGGAGTAAGTACCTAAAGATGAGGAAAAGGAACACTGGATGGTAGCTAACGCGGGGATGGGTATATAGGTTAAGCGGGTGCAGTACACGCCGCGATGTTACGAATACGCGCGTCGTAACGGAATTGATAATGTACTCACTCTCTCCGTCTGTCTTACCCCGGTCTTCGTCCTTCCCCCTTCTCCGGGCCTCCCCTCCCGAGTCGTCTTTGTAACCTCCTTTAACTGCACCGCACCAGCTGCACGTGCTTCTCCTCTCGCTCTTCGCTTCTCAAAGCGAACCATTTTTTTATTCCTTCCCCTTAATCGTTTTAAATGATTCGTTTAAACATCGTAAATCACAGCTCGCTTGTTGTTGGTGAGCTCGCTAACAGCTCAATCGTCTAATAAATTATTAACAGCTTTTCAAATTATTCCTCTAATACTCGTCGGACGCTTTTGCAGGTGGAGCTCAATGATCTCCGACGTCTTGATAAATTAGTCGTGCCGTGGGGGGCTATGCCCTTGAACCGACTCTCCGTCTCGTGCTCTACCCCGGCGCGTCGGGGCGAGTATAATCTTTCCCGTAAGTATTGATTGAGAGGGAGGGCGCTGACTCTGGTAGCCACGGCGCGAGTCCCTCCCTCCGCGCTACCTACGCGTGTATGGCTGCCCGATGCAGCCCGATCTTTTTTTTTTTTTTCTACGACAGATCATTTAGCTTACAATCGTCACATTTTACAAACCGCGGACTTTGTTTATTTAATGCGGGGTTTCACGAGCGCGCTAATTTTTTTTCTACCTCTGCTTCCCTTTTTCCTACACAATCTCTGTCTCTCGTTCGCTTCCATTAGCTTTTAACTTCAATTTTTTATCTCCTCGACCGAATTTTTGGACTTTTTTTTTTTCGTTGCTCTTATCTCTACGGGAGTTTGCTTTGACGGGGTTGCTTTCGAAGGTTTTTTAATTTATTTCGTGCGAATTTTTTAATTTAACCCAAAAAAAGTGTGATTATTAAATAAATTATTAACAAAGCAAAAAACTATTAATTTGGTGCTACTAGAAAACAATAAATATGATTTTTGTGCGCTTGAAGCCGCGGAATGGTAACAAATCGATCTAATAATCGAACTTGAAAAAAAAAGAGATAACTTTTTATAAAAACGTAAAACTGGGAGGATCGAGGGGGTCGCGTCAGGTCGGCATAAAATAGTCTCGTCGCCAAGTCAGCAGCGCATTCAGGGATTATCAAGTATTACGGAGAGGGGAAAGAGAGAGTGGGTGGCTCAATCGAAATTTTCTCTCCCGCAGTGCAGCGTGTCTCTCGCGCACGCGCTCGTCTTACTAGCTTCCACGTGGTGCAAGTGTGCTTCAAGCTTACTCGATTGTTTTTACAATGATCTTCGTTCTCATCGCTCAATTACAAACCAAGCTGAGGTCAAAATACGTCGTACAGTTGACCAAGATAAAATTCAAAGATTCCAAGATTTAAGAGTCGAGCCTTGCCTGCATTGTCTCGGTTGCTAGCTCAACTACGGGCTTTTAATAATGTCAAAATGAAAAACGAGTTTACGAACAATCGGACAGACACACCCACGCGGTGGGCGCAGCGGTAAAGTTGCAGGCTTGCAGCGTCGTCAGAGTCGCGCTGGAGGGTGAGATTCGCCGCGGCGGGGTCGATACGACCCACCTCCCTCTTATTATTCCTGCGGGCGTTTTTACTCCTCTCGGCGCTGTCGTCTACCAACCTTTTTTTAGGCTTCGCTGCTTTATTTCGGTCCTTTCTCGCAATCATCTTATTCTTAAACTTCCAGTCTTCGTTTATACAATCGTTTGGCTCCCTTAAATTCATAAACCAAATTCCGGGTCGTAAAAGTAACCAAAATGAATATTGGACCTGAAAAAGATGTAAAAATGATGCATTCCTCGTGGAAGGGTGGGGACTAAAAAATAGCAGCACCAAAGTAATGGCTAAAAAAAGACACAGACGCGTAAGAGCCGAGGGGAGGGTTGGTTCGTCGTCCGTCGAGGGCGCCCCTCCTAATCGCAGCCACCACCGGCCGCGCCACCCGCGTCGGTTCGCGTCGCGACCCCCCGTAGGCGCTTGATTAAAGAACAGCTAGGTATGGCGCACCCCCGCGCCGCTCGGCCGCGACTCGCGAGCGAAGAGCTGTTCTTCTTGACGCCTGTTATTTCGATTCGCCTCCAACTCCGCGCCTGCACTTTAATTTATTTTACTTTACTACTTTTTTTAATCTGTTGTTGCGACATTCAATTTGTATCATGATTTCTCTTGCTCTTTTAATTTTCACTGCAATATACGTTTAATAGATGTAGCTTTCAATCAAATCGTGTAACTATTTTTTTTTCAAAGTCTCAAATTAAAAGAGCGAAACCACTTTTTAAATCTCAATAATGAAATAATCAAACTGCTGGACGTCTGCGTCCTGAACGAATTTCTTGTTCCTGCTAATAATCGAGTGAAAGAGCATCCGCCGCTCTTTCGCGACTCGTAATTCCCTTCCCTTTTAACAGTTTCAAATGAAAAAAAAAAAAAAAAAAAATTTTATTGATTGCAGTCGCTGCTTAAAACGGCGGATCAACTGAAGATAAAGGGGCTGTGCGAGGTGCCGGAGAGCAGAGAGGGCCCCTCGGTCAGTCTGTCGACGAGTCCACCACCCTTGGAAGGAGGTGGACATCACCACCACCCCCATCGCTACCAGGACGACGACCTGATTCCCTTACTGAACTTCACCAAGATCAAGACCAGCAGCAGGCACAAGAGGGCCCGGGCCAACAGCAGTAGCGCGTCGGCAGGTGGATCAGCGAGCTACATCAGCAACAACAACAATAACAACAATAACAACAACAACGACAACGAGCATCAGTCTCAGATCGGCGCGCCAGCCTCGGGCGCCAATCGCCCCATCACGGAGTCACTTCGACACCATCACCGTCGCCATCCCAATCACCATCACCGTCATCACCCCCTTCACCACCGACTCGGAGACCACAAGTACAAGCAGGAGGATCTCGTCGAAAGCTACGTTCGAGATTGCAATAAAGAGGTCAGTACTTTTTTTTTTAATTATTTCATACCTCAAACTGTGTAAAAAATGAGTGAATTTGGTTTGAAATACAAAAATTTAGTTTAAAAAAAAAACTTGGTATAAACAACTATCCGTTGCTTCAAAGTTTTTTTTTCCTAATTTTCCAAACCATTCTTTCGAAGCATAAAATCGGTGCGGTACTGATGTTTGCTTTTCAGAGCGCGCACGATAACTGAACACTTAAGTACGATCAACCCAAAGTAAACTTAAGAATAACTATTTCAAATAGTACATTACAAAGCTGAGGGAGGCAAAAATTAGCAAGCCCTGAGTAAACCGAAATTGACGCCCGAGCCGAAGGCGCATTTTTGCACGCCTTGGGACAAGGAAGAAAGTTTGCGCTTTCTGCGCCGTGCGTTGAAAAAATTTTCTGTCGGGAGTCTCGGAAAATAGTACATTTCGAGGGCGATTTGAAGGCAAGCTCTTCAATGAGCCCTGGTGTAGATGCGCACCAGTTACGAAATATATTTTTTGTTCGTTTTTTACGCACAAGTGTCGAAAATTTTATTTTTATAACGGTTTTTTTTAATGTGTTTATATATGGCTGGACCGTTCTTGAAGATTAGATTCTTAAATCTGGGATTTTTAAAGCGAAAACTAATGTATTTGAAATGAAAAGCCCTATTTGAGGCAGCCGATGCAAGAACCAGGTGAGCGCTTGAAACTGCAAAAGTCTGCCTACCTGGCTGTTGCATCGGCTGACTCATTTCCCGCTCGCAAACCGTCGCGCGATACAATAAATTTTTGAGCAACTATAAAATTCCCAGGTACTCGGCCAAAGCCTATAGTTCGACCGGAGTCGCGAGGGGGAGACGAGTCAAACTTTCGCTTTTAGGTTTCATAAATCAGAGTGGCTGTTCATGAAAAATATTCATTTGCGTTTTCCAGAACCTTCGAGACTGTTGGACCACCGAAGATGACGATTGCATGGAGACGTCAGGAGCAAGAGCAGCGAGAGCATCGAGCCCTACATCAGTAGTCCTGGACGCGTGTCAACGCAGTGGCACTACCGCAGGAGGTGGTGGAAGAGGTGGTGTTGTTACGAACGTCAAAAACAACATCAACAACAACGCCGCGAGCACGCCCACAACCAACAACAACGGTCAGTCTTTTGCATCCATTACTGTTCACGCTCCGTACCTAGCGCTCACCCATTTCGTCTCTTTATTTTCACTTGTTTTTACATAAACTCGTCATTTCATCGAAACTTAGCATAATATTTTCGCAATATAATATTAGACGTGTTTGTTCGGATTAAAAAGTTAACCGCGTTGAAAGCGAAGAGGCGAAATTCGGGAGCAAAGGTACGGAGCGACGTTACAGTAAATTCAAATGGAGAGACGGAAAATTTACACATTTTGATAAATAGGCGATATGTTTTGCCACACAGGTCTCGGACATTACGGACATCACCCAGATCCAGCCGAAGTAGACCTGCCGCCCGAGACCCAACCGACGCCGCCGAGCGCGACCCTCGTCGGTACCACTATAACCCACCTCAGAGACACAGATCATCACGCGACAGGTACATTTTTCACACACTTTTTCATACCCACTCGCAATGCTTTTTCAATTAAATCAACTGTAAATCAGGCGTTGTCTTATTTAAATTCGATGGGTTCGACTACCGGAGTGACTCTGCGCGCGAATCTATAAATCGCGAGCAGTTGAACTCGTTTGATTTTAAATAAATAAATCGACAACTGCTTTTTTTGCAGCGTTAATGTTATTGATTTTTTTTGACAACTTTGACATTTATCGTTTATCCATTGCCTCATGATCAATCATTATTTGCTTTATGTAAATAAAAAAAGGTTTCATAAATCATGAGATTACATAAACAATTTTAATTAATTTTAAGTTATTTTTTTAGTTATTGTAACTTAGTTCTGTGAAGTACTTCCTATATTTTAAATCAAAAATAGTCTTCTTGTATCTGTTCAGATTTTTAAGACTCAGTTATGAATCAATTTAACTTTCAAAAATAAAATTTCTGAACTTTGAAATGTAATTTTTAGCCCATGTATAGTCATTAGAAAAGTTAAAAATACTTATTACCACAAATTTTTTTTCTTGGAATGTACATTGGGTCTGAAAGGGTCAAATACTTTTATATTTGTTTGCAACATAAGTATTTAGTAGTTCATGTAATTGATTTAACGATTATACAGTTAAAAAAATTATTTAAATTTTATAAAATTTTAATCTTGTTTGTTTTTATTGCAGATATTCAAAATTGCGACAGCGTTAAAATAAAGTTCGAAACCTTGCACACTATGGATTCGTCGGATACGATCGACATTGACAGCCACATGTCGGATCGGGCGAGCGTTAGCTCTAAAACCGAAGACAACATGATGATGATTACACCCGAGCTACTAGGACTCATGCCTTCGAGTAGTTCGGTACATTCAGACTCGGGCGAAAATAATTCACGAAGTCATTCTGGACAATCGGGCTCTGGCCACCATGGATCTAAGTCGTGGACGCAAGAAGACATGGAAGCGGCACTTGATGCCCTTAGGAATCATGACATGAGTTTAACTAAGGCTTCGGGTGAGTTCAAATTTTTTTTTTTTTTAATTACTGAAATTAAAAACTTAGTAATTGTATGAAACAGAATATAAAAAGATTTTTTTCTAGGCGAAAGCATTGTTATAAAATTAACGTGGTACATTTTTTATCCTATTTTAGCTACTTTTGGTATTCCGTCAACGACTCTTTGGCAACGTGCCCATCGATTGGGCATTGATACTCCAAAAAAGGACGGTCCCACAAAATCCTGGAGCGATGAAAGTCTGAACAATGCCCTCGACGCATTACGGACTGGTACGATTTCCGCGAACAAAGCTTCCAAAGCCTTCGGCATACCCTCGTCGACGCTGTACAAAATAGCAAGAAGAGAAGGAATAAGGCTTGCAGCACCTTTCAATGCCAGCCCAACCACTTGGTCGCCTGCTGATCTGGACAGGGCCCTGGAGGCGATAAGGTCCGGACAGACCTCTGTACAGAGAGCCTCGACAGAATTTGGTATACCCACCGGAACGCTTTACGGCAGATGTAAGAGGGAAGGAATAGAGCTAAGCAGAAGTAATCCGACACCTTGGAGCGAGGATGCCATGACTGAAGCTTTAGAAGCTGTTAGGTAATTCATTTCAAGCTTTTTCTTGAATTTTTAAATTTAATTAGTTTTGAGTAAATTTGAAAAATTACTACATATGTTTTATGTAGGCTTTCAAAAATGTTGCATTGTGCTGAGCCTGAAAGTATATCTTGACTTACATGTGAAAATTTAAATTACAGATTGGGACATATGAGCATAAACCAAGCAGCAATTCATTACAACTTACCGTATTCGTCTCTTTACGGTCGCTTCAAAAGAGGGAAGTACGAGGAGCCGGTTGTCAGCGAATTATCTCAGGATGGATCATCTCAGCATTTTCACCAGAGCCCGACTCAAAATCACTCGTCTTCTCTTCCTGATCAAATGCCTTACCAGGGCAGCTGAAATTTACCTCTTTACTAGATCGCCTGCGGTCGGTGATTTAGTAAAAGAGTAGGACCTTAATATCGAAAACAGACCGTTAAAAATTTTTTTTAAGTGAATGATGTATTACTTGTAGTACCATTCAGTGATGAACAATACTGAAAGAGAACAAATTAATGGTAATGTAAAGGTTTTTTTTTTAGAAAGGCTGAGCGATCGTGTTCGAAAATAAACTCGTTGAACGATCCTGCAGTATTAATGTGATGATTAAATCATGCGATAAAATAAACAAGATTTAATTTAAGCATAGTATACTATGTACATTCTATTTTTCGTGTATTGTCGATAAATTATTTTTAATTTTTTCAATGCTTCATTCATTATTATACAAGTTTTATTTCTTTTAGAAATTTTTTTCTATAAGGTGTTACATTAGTTATTGAATCATATATGAAGCTTATAAGCTTTCTGTATGATGAGATTTTAAGTTAAATTAATAAAACAGAAAAAAAAAAGAAAAAGAAAAAATGAAAAATGTACAGTCGGGTTATAGTGCCCGTAAGATTCGTATTTTACGTATATAAATGCCTAAGGATGTCGATAATCCTTTGAATTTAAACAAATGAAGGAAAAATCATGACTTTTGGATTACAAATACAAATTAGTATAATAATGATTATAAAATACTTCCACTTTTTTTTAGTATTGTAAGTATATTGTTCGATGATAAAAGTTAATTATTATTATCATCATTTTGTTTTGAAACAAAATATGCATTTTAAGCTTTAGTTTTACTATTTTACTATGCGATATATACATATATATATATTTGTAGAAAATACTTTTGTTATTAAGAGTACGTTTTACAATTGGTTTTGTTAAGTGCTTATAAGTTGCGGGAAAAAAAAAACTTAAACATTTTTACATTTTAAGATTTGAATTATTTGCATTTGCATCAGCTAAAAAATTACAAAAGAACCAAATAAGTCTTCTAAATAATACTTGTTTTATAATTAGATGAAAATAGTGGTATTTAATTGAATATAATCAAAGTGGAAAAGTGCAAAATATTATATGTACGTTTAGAAGCAAAAAATAAAAAAATATTGATAAGATTTTTGATGGACAAAAAAAGATTTTATTCAAGAACTAAAATAAAAAAACGAAGTATTGCGGTAAAAATTAGGGCGTGAAAGGTAAAATGCAGTCTAACTGTTTGATGAAAGTGTAGAAAAAATTAGATAAGATTATAATTCTACTGTAGGCAAGAAGCCCACTGGTATCAAATAGAACGTTTGTTATAAATTGGTCAAAGTTCTCTTTTCTGATTTTGAACAAACGTCTTACAAAAATCATAAATAAAAAAAAAGAAATGTTGGTAAATTTCATTTCATGAATAACTTTTTTCACGCTCACATTACTTTGCGCAAAATCTAAAATTGTATGAAATAACATCACAAACAAAAATATATTAAATGATATATCCTATAAATATGTGTACAGTTTATATATTTTAAATTAAAAATCAATTCAAATGTAATACTGTTTTTTTATCTTATCCCTGCCCAATTCCCATTGTTTTGACTCTTAATTTACAAAAATCTTTCATGAGTTTATAAAATATAATCTCTTATTAAGTTTATACATCTTTTCAATTTTGTTTTCTTAATGATAAATAAATAAAATTATAAACTAAGTGAGAATAAAGAATTTTAATAAAAGAAATTTAATTTATAATATTAGAAATTTAATTTATAATTTATAATATTAAAATTTTTTAATTATGAATTTGTATTCAAATTTATTGAAATATTAAAATTTTTCAAGTATTAATTTGAATTTAAATTTATTGAATTTGGTGGTTGTTCGTTATTAATTACAAACAATTTTAATTTATCTTCTTGAAAAATCTTCTGTAACATTATATTCACGGATAGTGTAGAGAAGAACTTGAAGAACTTTAATAGTTATGATTTCAATTTTTAAAAAGCTAAACGCGATTTTAAGTAAAAAACTGAATTAGATTAAAAATCTGTACTTTTTTTCTAAAAGATTTTTTTCTCACAGTGTTTATACTAATTATTTATCAATTATTATATTATTTTTTTAGTTATTAAAAATAAAATTAGCCACTGTGTGGTATAACATGTGAGAAATGAAGAGACTTACTCTTAATTTATTATTTAATTCATTTACATTAGATTTCTCATCAAAAAAACCCAAGAAAACTGTTTGTTTTCAAAAATTTGGAATTTATCAATACAATCAAATTGATTGTTGAGGGTGAAGTAATGTTCTCTATAAAAGCTAAGCTTTTGAAGACGTTTAGTTTAGTGTGCCTACTCCTAGCTGATCAAGAGAGTCGAGTAACTCGAAACCGGTGCTAGGATGGTAATTTTTTTTAAATTATTATAAATTAAAATTGATTAGTTAATTGAATTATTTAAATTGTTATGTGACCTTGTGTGTACTAACTAAAATTTAAAATTTAATTTTTTCTACTTCTTTTTTCATTTTTTTAGTTACTAAAAATAAAAATAAAAAATAAAAGAGAAGAGATTTACTCTTAATTTATTATTTAATTAATTATTATAGCGACTGCCCAGTGCCCGGCCGGGTGCGGGCAAGAAATTTTAGTGCGGGAACGAGGCTGCTTAAATTTATTAACCAATTACATTGGATCTTTACGTTTAAGAAGAGCTGTCATTGGCTGAACGGATTTGAATAGGTCCATTCCCGCGCTGAATTTTGTGCTATACTTGACAGTTCGTAATTGGTAAACATTTAGATTTTAGGTACGGTGATGGCTGCAGATTGCTGAATGTTGTTTGAAATAAGTTTTTTTTTAGTTGTATAGCTGCACACCTGTAATTATAAACAATATGACATCTACTACTAGTGATTGCAAAAGTGAAGAAAATTGTATATTTTGCAAGATTTTAAAGAAAGAAGAGCCTGGAGTGAATATTTACGAAGTAAATTTTTTACTTTATATAACCTAAAATTTACAATCATTGAAAAATTTAAAATATATTATATTTATTTCTAATAAAAGGATGAAGAAGTAGCTTGCATAAAGGATATTAATCCTGCTTCAACACATCATTACCTTATTATTCCAAAAGTTCACATTACTAATGCTAAACAGTTAAAAAAAGAAGATGAACAACTTTGTAAGTAAAGCAAGAAGAATAGTGTTATTCAAAAATAATAAGTATTAAGTACTATATTTTTCATAGTAGAAAGTAAATGTGTTTTTAAAAATTACAGATGATAAAATGGTAGCCACTGTGGATGTTATTGTTGATCAACTTGGATTAGATAAAAGTTCAACTAGAACAGGCTTTCATTGGCCTCCATTTACTACTGTTAATCATTTGCATTTACATGTCATATCACCTACGCAAAATATGAGCTTTGTTAAAAACATGATGTTTAAACTTGATTCTGTTTGGTTTGTCAGTGTAAGTACCAAGAGTAAAAGGAAAAATAATTTTAGTATAAAAAATTCAAATAGATATGTTAAAGAGACAAAACTATTGTTAAAAAAAACTTGAAGTATATTTTAAAAATATAAATCTATACTTTTTAATTGCAGCAACATTTTCACATGAAAAATTTAATTAATAACTTTTTTCAAAAAAGATTTTTAGAAAAATATAAGAGTAAATCAAGTATAAAAAAAATTACTCAAAGTTTCAGACCTAAAAAAATACTTATGAAAAAAATTTTTAGCAATCCCCAAAATTATGCATTCATGATTCAGCTATAGATATAAAAGGAAAATTCATAAATTTTTATAATTTTAAATGTTATCAATTAAATTTATGCAAATAATTTTAAAAGTCTACTGTTTCTAAAATGCGATACTATCCATAGTTTAGAACCTGTAATCATATTTTTGAAGGCTACATGTATTTTACAATAATTTGAATAAGGTTTGAAATTAAGTATTTTTTCTAAATTATAAATACATTAAGATTTAAGGTATAAGTGATAAAAAAAAAGCCATAAATTTTATGTACATTTTGTTTTACAGACAGATTATGTGAAATCTCGTTTTAAAGAGTGCAGTTAGATTTTTGACATGAGCCATCAAAACAGAATGAAAATATTTCATATGGTTGTTTTTAAGGTGTTTTGGGTAAGTGTACCATGATAGAAGGTGCAAAACAAAAAATATTTTTAAGTAACTTTACTAAGACAGTTAAACATTTTGCATTGTAGTTGATTTTTTTTCAAGTTTTTCAATGAGAAAAATACTTTTCTTTTTACACTATTAATCAAATTTTCATTCTAGAATCTTAAAAGTAAAATCTGAAAGTATACTTGCTTTTATTTTAAAAATTTTAATCTTCAATTATTTCAAAATGTAATTTTAGAGATCTTTATAAAAATAAGAGAATATATAGTTATCATTTTTTAAAAGCATCGGAATAAAATGCATAAAATGTTGAATTCTATGCAAATGATTTATTTTGAACGGAAATAACAACAGAAATAGTCAGAAGTTAACATATCAGGGAGTAAAACTTAAAATTGTGTGACCAAAAAATTATAAAATAGTATAGTAAAATTATTATGCAATTCTTTGATACAAATTTGAAAAAATTAGTACTGAATGAAAATAAATTTTTGTAATTTATCCTTAACTACTATTGCAGTTAGATCAAACACTAAATTTTAGTTTTTATTTATTAAAATAAAACTTTAACATTACTTTACATACAATTATTTTTTTTCAGAAACATTTTTTCATTCATCTGATGGTGCTGAGAAAATTCCTTCTTTAAACATACGCTGCCATTCTTTTCCATTGGGATAAACATAATTAGTCAAGCACTCAGCTTTTAATTTTGTTGAATATCCAGAAGTACTTGGTGGAATGTAACGAGCATTCTTAACCACCACTGGATTTTCAAAATGTTCATGTTGTTGATCAACATATTCTATCAGTCGGTTTTCGGTAGTTCCAGTCAAGCTAACAAAGTCCCACATTTGCAAATGTTGTACCATTTCGCACAGGCCAACTCCTCCTGCATGAGGGCAAACCGGTACTGAAAAAAGGGGGTACTTATTTTAGTAGAAAAAATTTACATCAATTAGATATTAGTTGTGTATTCTTAATTAAGTTGAAGTTATATGGATTAAATATTTAATATTGTCATTTTAATTTAGTAAAAATAATGTTGTACATACATAAAATAGTGCTATCTGTTGTAAATTATTAAAAATAATTTGTCAGCAGAAAATATTTTAATTTCAATTTCAAACTACAAAATCAAAGATTCCGTGTCAAGTAAATTTATTAATTAAAAATTTTTTTTAAATTCGCATTTTCGAATGTTGATTACAAATGAAATTTTATTGTGATAAAAAACAAATGTATGTTTGTATAGTTTTTAATAATATTTTGTTTTCATTATAATTTTAATTTATTTTTATGGAACCATTTCATATTTCTAAATCATAATCAAAACTTTCTGTACCTGCGGGTAATATCTCGAGTAGGGCTCTCCTAGGACCCTAGGGACTTGCGAAGCAAATCATGAGGGTACTAGAGAGCTCTCCAAGAGTGCAGCCTACAGGTACAAACATTATTTTTCATTACGATATGAAGGAAATGCAAGTTTCCGTTTACACGTGCGATGAAAACTTGAGTTTTCGTCGGCGTGTGACGAAAAACATAAAGTTTACCTTGAAATTTTTTAGCCATCAGATAAACAGCTAGTATTTCATTAACTCCACCAATTCTAGCAGAGTCGATCTGACAATAATCCATGGCCTTGGCTTGAAAGAACTGCTTAAACATGACTCTGTTTGCACACATCTCTCCAGTCGCTACGCCTATACCAAGAGGTTTCAACTCCTTTGCGATTTTTGCATGAGCTAGTACGTCGTCCGGCGATGTGGGCTCTTCAATCCACAGTGGTTTGAACTTTGCAAGCTGCTTCATCCACTCAACGGCTTCGTTGGCATCCCAAACTTGATTTGCATCCACCATGAGAGTACGGTCTTCTCCAATGGCTTTACGGATCAAACTGCATCGACGAATGTCATCTTGAAGATTTTGTCCAACTTTAGCTTTGAAAGCCGTAAAGTTCTGGTCTAAATATTTAGAGCAAAGTGATAAAACCTTTTCGTCGGGATATCCCAACCAGCCAACCTGAGTCGTATAAGCGGGTAGTCCGGATGATAATAGAAACGACAACCGATTAGAACGCGATGCTCGTTCAGCAGTTAATATGGATATTGCTTCTTCTTTCGTTATAACGTCAGTTCTGAAAAATGTACACTTTATATTAGATCATTTTTTTGTTTCATAAGTGATTCAAAAAACACTTTTAAAAAATAAAAAATTTTAAGATACGAAAAAACATAATTTGTCTTCTTACATGTATCGAAAATCGATTACCGAAACTAGCTCTTCTGGGGTAAGATCAACTAATAATTTCCAGAGGGGTTTTTTTTCAATTCGAGCCCATAAATCCCAAAGTGCATTTATAATTGCTGCTGTTGCCAAATGGGTTACTCCTTTCTCAGGACCGAGCTACATTTTAAGAGAATATATATAATGCGTTTTTTAAGTAAGTGTTAAAAAATTTTTAGTCGTAAGTTACCCATCGTAATTGAGTTTCACTCGTCAGTTTTCTCCAAAAAGTTGCAAAATCTTTGAAAATATCTTCAATTTTCGATCCTACAACCATTCTAGATATTGCTTTGCAAGCTAATACAACTGTAAGATGTTGAGTAAAGAAATTATACGATAACGTAGTTTAAGTAAATTAAAAAAAAAAAAAAAACCAATTTTATTTTTACCAATTTCTGTTCCTCTGCCGCATGTAAACGTAAGTCCATACCCTTCGATATTTTTATTTGTTTTTATAGTAACGTAAGCGCACGAGTAGTCTGGATCTGTATGCTAGCAAACAATACAGTTTTTTAATTAGTCGAAATTACGTATTATTAAATGCAATTTAAAAGAACAAACAAATATACTTACCATTGCATCGCTGCCATCAGATCTTAGCGAAGTCGGAAATCTCACGTCTTTGACATCAAGTTCAATTATTTCAATGCCCTCCATTTCTTTTTACAGACAAGTCCTTTTTGATTCTAAATCACTATTTTGTCTTGGTATTATTCCTTTAAAATTTTCCAACCTTGTAATAAACTTTAATCTCCCGCAGAAGAGACAAGCGTCATCTGTGAGGTCGTCGGCAACTGAGAGATAAAAATCGAAAAGAAAAATTTTTATTTTAATGGCAGTTGTTATTATCGCGACTGCAGCGCAGCACTCTAGAGATAATAATTTGAGATGTAATGCAGTGTTGTTTATTTAATCGGGTTCCTTATCAAACTTTTACATAAACTTAAATTTTTTTTTTTAATTTTTGCTTCTATCCCTGTTATATCTAGCCACGGCTGTAATAAAATTGCTATTTTTTATTTCGGACGTAACATAACTAATTCACAAAGTAACGGGTGATTCTTCACATTAAATAAAAAAAAAATACAGCTTCTTAAGTCTTCTAAAAAGCGAGTAGCTTGACCTGTAAACTGAGCTTCAGATACGGTTTCCTAAAGTCGATGATATAGAAGTCAAGCCCTTGTTAATGAGACAGTAATATGAAACGAAGTCTGGGACATTTGGGACATTCTAATTTTCAGCTAAAATAAACCTATATGAAATTTGTTACATGTAATAATTGGTTTGAAGTTCTTAAGAAGTATTTTAGCAAAATATGAAGTGTTTGTTTTCAACCACTCGGAAGTTACAACCCCTGGGGCTTTTTTGGAGTCAAAATTTTCAAAAATTTTTTACTCGGTGTCGGTTTGTCGGATCGAGATTGATTTTTTTTTAAATACGCATTGCGACTTACAATTAATTTTTGCAACTTTTTTTCTACATGTTGCCTCTAATAGCAACGTGAACAAAAGTAAACTTTTGCTATCAGTACATAGTGCGGCAACGTGTAAAAAGTCGCAACCATGTGCAACTCAGGCGGTTTTCTAAAGTGAAAATAAAAACGATGAAGATAAAATAGCAATTCTTACGGAGGCTCAGTTTGTTACTACCTATAGTTACACTTATAAGGACTCAATGTACCTCATGTTTGAGAATTTTCATAAAATAAATCGCTTTGCCGGTTGTCCGGCATTCGAGGCTTCGGCTGATAGGTATACCTATAGGTAGCTTCCCGTTCGCTCAATGTGCCGACTGCCGAATGCTTCTCGCTCATTCTCACCACTGGGCTGGCTCAGGCTGGCTGTCTGCTAACCAACAATGCAGTATGCACGTGTATTTCATGTTTCCATTAATGTTTAAAAAGTAAAACAATTTTTAATTGTTGAATGAAAAATCAGATAACCACAAAATGACACCTAATTTGGAAATCATTGTTGGTACTTATGAGCAATTTTTGCTCGGATATACGGTAGACGATGTAGTAAACGTAAGTGATACGTATCAGAAGTTACTTTTGAAGGTTATGTTTTTAAAAGTTTTCAATAATTTTTGTTCAGAAAAATCATTTTTTCTAAAACCAAAAGGAAAAACCTTCGCAGACAATAAGAAAGTTTTTTAAATTTACTTTCAGAAGTAAAATATTTAGGCTTAATTTCTGGTTATAAAAGTTTTATGTATGTACAAAATATTCTGTGAAGGGGTTTGTTTTAATTAATTTTCTTTTACGTAAACCACTCTAACTGTAAAGTAGTTAAGTCTTTTAATTTTAAACTGCCCAAAAATGTTTAAAAATTTTTTACCAGCCTTTTTTATTAATTCAATAACTTGAAAATTCAAAACAAAAAATTTATATTTTTAAAGTGTTTCACATATGAATCTTACTTTCTTAATTAAATACGAACAATTAAAATTTCTAAACTTTGTTATAAGAGGTTGATAATTTTTTTCTTTTTTTTCTCATATAGAAGTATAAAATGGAACAGAGTTTTGCCATGCATAGTCACCTTGCAAGTATAAGATCCGTATCAAGTAACAAACATTATCTAGCTTCTGCTGGTGCGGATGATACAGTTTGTTTGTATGATATGCGTACTAGAACAGAAAGTGGCAAATTAATTCATCATACTGGTAAGTTTTTTTAGTTCACAATTATTTATAAAAGTTGATGAAATGAACCTTGTTGATACAATCCAATTTGTCTATTTGGTTCAAAATAAAAGTAGTTTTTGTGATTAAAACTTTATTTCCAATTTAACAGGCTTTGAGCCAATGCATTTCAATAAAATAAATAATAAATTTTTATGGCACTGGATGTATATATGAGTGACTCTACATATTTCTCAGATGATTCCAATTCCGAAAATTATTTTTGACTTGAAATTCCAGTGGATTAAAATGTAAAACTAAAGGAAAAAAATTTTTAAAGTTGTAAGCAGCTCAAAATTCAGTTTTTATCCTTCATGGTAACTTATCCAAATAAACTTTAATAGATTTTACAATTATTCAAGGTTTAAGATCCTTTTTTCGTTTTTTTAATTATAAATTTATGAGATGTTAATTTTTGAATCATTTTTTAAGTCTTAAAAATATTTTAATAAGTCTGAAAATATATTTAATGCCATAAAAGTTTAAAACAGTTTATTAAATTTGTACTAGAAAGTTGTAATTTAAACCATAACCACTAATTCTTATTCAAACAAATCAATGAATGAATTTAATTTTTTTTTTTTCATTGTTTACAGATACTGTTAATTGCATTTCTTTCACTCCTGATGCTTCTCATATAATCACAGGCAGTAGTGATGGTACAATAGGTATTGTGCGATGTGGTAACTGGCAGTTGGAAAAACATTTGCTAAAACCACACAAAGGTCTATCAGTTGATACTTTAGCTGTTCATCCAACTGGAAAAATTGCAATGACAACTGGTCATGATGGAGTACTACGAACATGGAATCTCATTAAAGGCAGGCAGGCATATGCCACAAATTTGGTTCCTAAATGGAAACTTGATGCTAAAAACATTTGCGTTTTGAAATGGAATTTAAGTGGTGACAGTTTCTTAATAGCTGCAAATACTAAACTAAATATTTACTCTGTAGAAACTGCTGGAATTGAAGAAGAACTAAGTTTTGATTCCAAAGTTGTATGTGCAGAATATTTAAATGATGGGTTTTTCGCTGTTGGGTTGAGTGATGGAACAATAAGCATTTATGACATTGAAAATAAAACTGCATCAAGTATTCAAGCACATGATGCAAGAGTAAAATGCATGGCAGTAAGTGGAGAGATCTTGGTTTCTGGGTCTAGTTCAGGAGAGATAAAACTTTGGTCATTTGAAGATAATAAATTGACATTCCATAATAAAGTAAATTGTAATTGTAGAGTCTCTTGTCTAACTTTAACAACATATTTGAATTTAAAAAAAACAGAAGAGAAAGATAATGTAAAAGAGAAAGTTTTAGAGAATGTAACAACTAAATTAAGACTAAAGCAGCAGGTCATTATTCAAGAAGATGACATTGAAGAAATTACATCTAAAAAATCAAAAAACAAAAGAAAGATGAATGAAACTTCTGAAAAAGTCATTGAAAAGCAAGAAAAAAAAATCAAGTCTAATATTTTAGTAAAACCTAATCTAAAAAGAAAAGAAACTGATGAAATTGAAATAGATTCTCAAAAAATGAAGAAGAAAAAAAAATTAAATATGAACTCTAAGAGAAAAGAAACATCTGAGCCTCAAATTATTCCAGAAAAAAAGAAAGCTAAAACTGATGGTCTTGAAGAAACTAAAAAATTTGACAAAAATATCAAAAGTTTAAATAAAAAAAAGAAAAGAAAAGCTCTTTCAGAAAATATAACTGAAAATTTCTTAAAAAAGCAGAAAAAAAATAACGATACTCACGAAAAAATTACGTCTAAAAAAAAGAAAAAAAAAAATTTTAAGAATAAAGTTTCATGAAAATTTAAACTAAAATACATTTACAAAATAAGCTAAATTTTAAAATTTATAAATGTGTTTTCGTGATTTAAGTTTAATTCTGTGGCTAAGAGGAAAAACGACCTACAAGCAGATGGTTTGTCCTTTGGGACCTGGATTTTCATGAAACTTTGCACACAGTTTTTATTCATCATAAAAACAAGCCCTTTAGTGTTCTTTTTCCAGAATGGGCCTTTTTTCACCTACTTCCCATATAACCTCTGTGTTAAAAAGTAGGCTGTTTTCTATAAAAATATTGCACTTGGAAATACCTGGAACCTCGCATTTTTTTCGTTTTTTCAAGTACTTTTGAAAAAAAATTATTTAAAAATTTTTTTGAATGGTTTTAACTATGAAAAATTAAGGTTTTTAAAGTCAATTTTTAGTATATTTGGGTTACAATATACATGGACTAGATCATTTAAAAAATTTTTTAAATAATTTTTATTCAAAAGTACTTGAAAAAATGAAAAAAAATGCGAGGTTCCAGATATTTCTAAGTGCAATACGGTCCAAGGAGGAATTTTTTGAAAATGAGGCCAAAAACGGCTTTTTATAGGAAACAGCCTACTTTTTAACACAGGGGTTATATGGGAAGTAGGTGAAAAAAGGCCCATTCTGGAAAAAGAACACTGAAGGGCTTGTTTTTATGATGAATAAAAACTGTGTGCAAAGTTTCATGAAAATCCAGGTCCCAAAGGACAAACCATCTCCTTGTTAGTAAATTTTTTGGCTAAATTGAGTTAAAAGTAGTTTTTACCTTTTTTTTTTTTTTTTACATTTTGTATCTCTTTTTGATTTTATAATCTTGCCATTGGCCAAACCACTTTAGTCTATTCCTTACCAAACGGTTAAAAGAATAATAACATAAGTCTTCCTAAACAATAATGTTTAAGCTTGATAATTTTTACGAAATAAGATTTACTAATTGTTATTTCACACATTTAGGGAAGGATTTTTTCAATAAATAAAAGTCAATAAATTTAAAAAGTAAATGTATCGCAAAATTTCAGAAAAAAATGTAAGATGCAACATTATACTGTTTTGAAACTCTTTTTTGAGATTTAGATAATTTAGTGAGTGGAAAGCTCATTTAGATTGTAAGAACAACAACCGTTTATAAGTACTAGACCAAAATATTTAGATTTTGTAACTCATTTATTGTGTATTTACTGGCTTAAAAGTCTTTCTCCCTGATTTAGAAGCTTCTAAAGTGAACTTGAGTTGTTTTTTTTTTTCTTAGCAACAGAATTACTATAGGAAAATAATTTACTTAATTATAATTCAAGTTTCATTGTAAAAAGGTTTGAATATTTGTATTAAAAAAAAAACTATTGTAAAAAAATAGATTTTTTATTATCATTTTTAATGTACTCATAACTGTTACACTCTGTGATAGTATCACTCATATCAGTTCACATAAATAGGATTATTCTTGGAAATATCACCTATTTTATAATTTTGATTTAAATCTGTAAATTTTTATTTTAGTCAAACTTGTAAATAAAACTTTTAAAAAATTTTTATTAGTTTTTTTACTGTATGCCTTTTTTGAATAAAAAAAAAATAATAATAATTAGCTTTAACAAACAATGAACTTATTTATTAATAGTTATCATTGTAATTTTAAATAAATGGAGCTGGAAAAAAATTTTGATCTGTTTTGTACTTTCTTAACTCAAATAATTATAACTACTGTTGTTTTTACTTTTTAAAAGTTTCATTTACTCATTTATTTTCATATACCTTTTAATTTTTAATTTTTCATAGAATTTAAAAGTATATTATTTCTTTATAACTTTCTCTTTAATGTCTTTTTAAAATTGGCCTTTCAAAATTAACTTTATCTAAGAATAGTTTATTAATTTCTGTAATGATTCATTAGACTTATTCGATTTAGCTTTGGTAACAGATTCCGCAGCGTGTTTAACATTCGTATACAATATATAGGTATATACAAAGCGCTGCCGGAATCTGCTCCCAAAGTTGAATCGAATAACTCTATTATTGCCCTCATATCCCTTATACATTGTTACAGCATTATATTTTTTCCGAGATTATGAATAGCAGGAACTATTGCTCTGATTATGATTATAGGTACTTATGTTTGATAGTGCTCGCCAATCGCAAGATTGTCAACGCAGTTTGGACGGTCCTGCGCACGGACCACGGTGTACTCGAATGACGAATAAGTCTATAGTGTGTGTCGCGTGACGAGTGACGACTGACGCGTCGTAAGGCACCACTCGGTGGAACATTGTGGTGTAGTCATGTGTTTGTCGTACGATTTAAATTGTAACAAATTCTTGAAGAGGATCATCAATATCATATTATTTGTTGCTACATTTCAGCAATAGTGAGAGTGTTTAAAGATGCATAAATTATCTGCTTAATGTTATTATTTGAGTTTAAGTTGCTTTCTGCACAGAGAAAAATTTAAATTCTGTATTTAAATAAAAAAACAGGTTATTTGCATTAGGGGATTTTTTCAAAAGGTAAAATTTTTTTTTTTTCTAAACTCTTGAAAAGTTATAAAATTGAATTTAAATTATAAAAATAACCCTAAAATTATTATCGAAGTTTGCGCGGGAAATTATCGTTCAAGATAAGCTCTTCAGTTTAAAGATTCTTTTGTAAGTAAATGTTAGATTGTACTATGAAAATACGTTGTTAGATTTCTCTTAAAAGATCAATCCAAATCGTCTTTGAATCATGCACGTGTTTAAAGCTATCAATATTAAAGACATTCGCATATCATAAATATAGCAGACGCCACATTTTTCGACTTCATAGCAGAACTTAAGATATATCCTGTGCGCTGCAGATAACACTTTCATTTCTTTAATAAAATGTTAATAATCTTGATTCAGTATTTATAACATGTTATTAAAATCAGACACAATAATAATTTTAAAATATATAAACTGGGCAACAGAAATTATCATTTTTTTCGATTTAAATAAAATGTATTTTGTTAAAATTACGAACATATTTTTATTAATATTGTTGTAACCGTTAAAATGATATAAAATAACTTCAAACGATTAAAAACATGAACACAACTTTATTTATATTTACAGACTTAAACACTTAGATAAATCGAAACACACAAACATTCGAATAGATACATCAATACATGACAACGCGACATTCAGACGTTCTGATTCAAACACACAGTATTCATAACAATATAAATAATAATCATTGGTTAAGATCTAAGTTTATATTCAGACCTGAAATTGAAAAAATTATTAACTCTCTCAAGTAGAAATTATTATAATATTATATTTAAGAATCAACTTTCTTGCAATTACGTCCTCACACGTGGCACGGATACTTTAAACAAAAGCTTTGATCAAAGTAGGAACTCAAATGCCATTGTGACCGGTGGGACATTTGTACACCTTTCAAGTAATTTGAAACCAAGTAAAAAAAAATATTTACCTCATATTAGTAATAATTAGAAAGCTGCTAAGATTAATTTTCACTCTTGACTTTATTGATTATTCCAAATTTTAAGAGAGATCTTCAACAAAATAGGGGCCGTGACCGCTGGGACACGGAATAGAACTGATTTTTTTTCTGCTTTCAACAATGGAGAATAATGTACTAATTGAGCTAAAAATTTATTAAAAATACCATGCTAAAGCCTTAATCCTTAACTTGAAGGTTCAATGATTGCTTTTTCAAAAATAATAATGAATTTTAAGAAAAAAATCAAAGACTTGCGTGGCAGGTGGGACACTTGCGATAAATTGCTGACAATTTCATCAAAAAAAGTTTAAAAGTTAAACTGACTTGATCAATCAATGTTAATACAATCCAGTTTTATGTTTAATGAGATATTTTTAATAAAAATGTTTAATTTATACCATTTTTAACACTTTTAGTAAAAAGTAGTCAAATGTAAAAATCATTTTTTCAATGCGTGAACGAATATTTAATTTTTTTTCGATAAAATTTGGTGAGATTTATACGTCATAAGTTAGAAAATTATTTATTCTATATTTTAAATGAGATAAGCGGAAAAAACTCTATCATCAAAATTTCAAAGATTGTATATTTCAGAGAGTAACAAAAATTTTCAAATTAATTTGGGTTTAAAACATAGTCTTTAGGTTCACTTTAGCCTGGAATTACCTTTCTGTCAATATCGCCGCATAAAATTCACCTATTTAAGTGGTTACAAAAAATAAATTGATTTATGCGACTGAGGACCAAGGCACTAACCCATAAGTAGCCCTTGGAAAAATTCCGGGCTTAAACATAGCTTAGTCCTCGCAGATAATTTAATAAACTATAACATTTTATATTTATTTTTTTAAATATCACGAGGCATCTGAAGTTTCCCTATATCGGATTTGCACGAGGGGCTATGCACTTCAGAATCACAAATAAAAATCAATATTATTAATAAAATATTTTCGAAAAAATCAATATCATTTCAAATAAAAATCTTCATAAAATATTATTTTTAACAAAATATCAATTGAAATTGATTTCAAAGCTTTAAATACTTTAAATTTGCCAAAAGAATCACGAAAGAATCACAAAAGAATCAAAAATAATCAAAAGAATCATCAGTGATTCTGGAGTGCATAGCCCCTCGGATTTGCACGTAAAAAAAAAAGAGTAAAAGTGTTTATTGTATTAGGTTCGATTCCTGGCTGGGTAAACCAAAATTTTATCTTTCTCAATTTAATTATTGGGGGATGGGTATTTATTTTAATTAATTTAAATTCATTTTAATTTGAAATTTAACGTAATTTAGAATTTTTTTCGCGTTTTGGGGAGCTGTGCTTCTAAAATGGGAATGTCTTACTTTAATACCTAATGATGCCCGAATCGTCAATACAAAGTCACATTTAACAGATACTAATATTTACGCTGGGAATACAAAGTTGAAAAAATAAGAAAGAATTAAAAAATTGTAATGATTAAAATAAAATCCAGATTTTATGATGATGCTTCACTCAATTATAATATATTTATTTTATTTACGTGTTGTAATGTGTGTATATTTCTGCAATGACTGCATGCTTTTTATGAAAAGTTACTAAATAAATAATTTTAATTATTGAATAACTGTAAAAATACTACATAATCTAAAATTCTTTTTTTTTTTTATTTAAGGCCTATTTTAGGAAAGAAGACCATCCTTCGCTACAGTTGTTATCTTTCAATCAAGATTATAATAATAGAATAAGATAATATGTTTTAAGTTTCTACTTTGAAGATGAATTAAAGTGTATTAAAGCTGCACTATAATCACTATTTTTGGTTACAATTTTTTTTTAATCCATAGTGTGATAACTAATTTTACACGTCAAGATGATAATACTGCCATTTAAATTTAGATAAAACATATTATATATATATATATATATATATATATCAAAGGAAAATCAATTTGGTTTAATGTATATATTTTTATGTTTCAGGAAAATATAAAAACAATGTTTTGTTTGATGATATTTACTTGAGCAGATGAAGTGCCATCATCTTATAGCCTCCTAATGATGCGACATAGTTGTTTTAAAGAAAAATTTCTCTGTATTTACAGCTAATTTCGGAAGATGAAGAATTGAGTTTATAAAAAAATTTTCAATAAAACTTTTTCAGTATTAAAATGTATGCTATAAATTTAAAAAAAAAAAAAAAAAAAAAAAAACAGTAAAAAATATTTTTATGAGCTAAGATAAATGATTAAATACATCATTGTATAATAACTCGAGTCGCGGTGGCTGTGGCGCTCGATTATCAAAATTGGATTTGTGCGTTTGAATCCCGATGTGGGCATTTCTAAAATCATACATTACTCAATTAGTGTGTAAAGTTGTACTTTTTCATAATGATAAAGTTGTCAATAAAAAAAAAAAAAAAAAAAACGATAATAATAAAGCAATTTTTATTTTTATTTTTGAGTGTTTTCTAATTAAAAGTTACAATATTATAATTAATTATTTATAATTAAAAAGTAGATGAAACATTTCTGCAAGGCAAAATAAATTTCAATTTTAAGAGTTTCAGTTAAAATAAAATTATTGAAACTTATTTATTGAATAAAATAAAAAGTTACGTATCAATCAATGCATTTCTTTTTTTTCTAATGTGTGCAATGCACACTGTGCACGTTATATTATTCTCAAAACTGTAAATCCAATTACTAATTATAGATTTATTTCCAAGCGATAGATCAATTTTCATGGATTGCCGAACAATAATTAATAATTGTTTTTTAATGTATATTTTTGTACACCTTACTTTGAGTTTCCTATTCCGTAAATGTATACTGTTGAGTTTGAGTTTATTTATTCAGAAGTGAATTAAAAATTTCTCGTTATAAGCTCTTCAGCTAATAGCAATTACATGAATAATTTAAGTATTTAGTTTACTATTATTATCTTCACACGTAAGAACTGATAAAATTAAACTATTGTGTGTTGGTGTTTACTTTATTTTTTGTTTAAATCCATCTTAGAGTATGATTTACAATCTCCAACTTATGTTATTTATGAGAAAAAAATTAGATGTATTTTTGGAATTACATAATTAATTTATCATTAACTATTTATAATAACTGTTTCAGGTAGCGCACTTTTAAAACCTTTGAAAATATGCAGCATTCAGCGTTTCTTAAATGATTCTCCATGTAAGTAAAACTAACATTTATTTTTGAAGTGCACACACGAAACCGTAACATTGCTAGACTTTGTTTTTTTGTTTTTTGTTTTTTGTTTTTTTTTTCATTACATTTCTTTCAAGTATTTAAATTAATTATCAAATGTCAACCTATTACCTTATTTACATTGTAAGGCCGAATTCTCAATTCAAATATATGCAGTCGGGTATCATCGCCGATAGACTCCAAAACAATTTCTATGTCACTTTGGACGATAAGTAACGCGTGCTGGGTGAATTTTGAGACTGGAACTCTTTTTCTCATCATAGCGTGCGTAATTAAAAATTTAACAATTCTTTTAATCACCCTCGTGATTAAAAAAAAAAAAAAAAACATTAAAATTTAGACAAAATATCGTTCAAACCTCGGGCGCTCGATTTACTTATTGTGTGATCGCACACCCTTGGGTTGGCTTCACCAGCCCTTGTGCACGACGATCACACGCGGGCGTGAAAACCTAAATCGTGCCCAACGGATATTTGACGATGGAAATAAAAATTAAGATGATTTCTTTAATAAACATTCTAATCAAATTAAAATAAAATTTTTTAAATATTTTGATATCATAAGGCTTAAAATAGTATATTATTCACCGAGGGACTAAAGTGTGCCGGGGAGGCCCGCTGCGGTTGCAGCCCGAGCCGAAGGCGAGGGCTGCAATTAGCGGGCCTCCCCGGCACATTATTAGTTCCGAGTGATATATACACTTTTTTAATCTCGTATCGCAAGATTTAACTTGATTTCCTCCGATCAAAGCCAAAAAAACGGCGAGGTTGCTCCCTGCGCATAGCAACCAGCGCGCATCTCACAGCAGATCAGTGTGTGTCTCCCCGAGCCGCAGGCGAGGGGAGACAGCTGATCTGCTATGCGCGCTGGTCGATTGCGCAGGGAGCCCCTGCCGTTCTTTTGGCTCTCATCGGAGGGACTCAAGTTATTACTTGCGATGCATGAGGTTAAAAATACATTTTTTAAGTTTCTCTGTTTATCACTTGGTTCTGATCTGGGCTCGACTAGTGTACTTATAATGAACTTATCAAAGAAATTGCTTATAACTCATGATAATCGAAACCATATTTCGTCAAATATTTGAAGTCCACATTTTCGAATGTTCTTTGATTTTTTAAAAGAGTCTAAAAAATTAAATGATTTTCTGATACCAAATGATGAACGAAAGCATCAATACCTCTTGTCAACGGGCCTTTTTAACCATTTTTTTAAAATTTTGAAACGATGCTACAAAAAATACTATTATTTGTACAAATCTTTATTTTTTATCTACTGTAAATTTAGTTACGGATGAAAAAAGTATTTACTCTGGAGTCAGTGAAGATTTTCAAACTGAGTCTTCTGTTGATAATGATACTTTTTCAATTTATGAAGATTCATGTGTTGCTGTTCCTTGGGAAGGTAAAACAATAATTAATAAATAATTAAATAAATTAGAGTGTAAATGCTTATGAATTACATTTTAATTTTTTGTTTATATCGAAACAGAAACACGATCAACAAATTCAGCGACTCAAGATGTGGATAAAATTCAAAATACTTCCGCAGACTTCAGCGAGAATGATTTTTTAGAGATAGTTGATTTTGAGGGTAAGATAGTATTCAAATAGAAAATGTTTTATTTTATCAATTTCTAATTATTAAAAGTTTTGTTTGATACTTCGCGAATTATCTCCCAACGTTTTTATATACAGTTATGTCATTGAAATTTTTTTAGTTTCATTCTTTGTATTTATTTATGTATGCACATACCTTTAATATAAATGTTGTTTTTCATTTTTCATTTCAGACCAAAAAGATATAATAAATTTATATGATTTGAAAAAAACAAATAGCCTCAAACCTAATTCTGAATTAGAAAGTCAAAATAATGAACTTCATACAGAAGAAAGCTTGAATGATCTCATAAATAAAGGTATACAATTTTTTTACTTTAGTATTATTCTACTATATAGTTAGCGCAAAATTTTTTTTTATGCTAAATACGAAAAAAATTTTCGTAGAATTGTTTCGCATTGTGGTCCTCGGATGCATAACAGTCATATCGAACCAGTACATCGGAATTGAACAATTAATAAGATCTCATTTCAAAACTCTTGTTTTCACCTTTAAAATGAAATTTTGCGAGTTTAAAAATACTAAGGAACACAATAGCAGAAACATCTCCCTGATACTCAAAAAATTATTATTACTCAATAAACATTGGGATGTTCTCTAACTGCATAAAAACTTAATTTAGAAAAAATGATTCATAAAAAGTATTGTCTCAATATATTTCCAAAGAAAGTCACTCTATTGAAAAAATAATTCAGATAAAAAAATAATTTAATTCTTATCAATTTGATCAACAAATATGAATTCGGCTTACTCAATCAGCTGATCTATTTCGAGTATGGATGCGTACGCAATTCAAACCTGATGACGGCAAAATCGAGCGTGTTCTCTTAGCATTAAGGATTAGACTTATTCGATTTAACTTTGGATCAGGTACTATGGATCAGCTCGCGGCGACGCTGTGTATACCTATATTTAAATATATGCACAAATGTGTAGGTATACACCGCACTGATTCGGTACCTGATCCAAAGTTGAATCGAATAAGTCTATTAATAAGGTCACCCGTAGTGATAGTTTTGGCTTGGGGGGGGGGGGGGGGGCACTTTAGGCACCTTATTCATCAATTAAATGTTTTATTTAAAAAATATGAGCAATATGAGCAGCTAGAAGCAGCCGTAACGTAAATATGTAATTTCTATTACCATTTATTTTTTAGAAGAATTAGTTACACTTTATTTTTAATAATTATTCAGGATTCTTTTAAGATTGTAAATTGTAAATAAATTTTTTTCGGATTGATCATGTTTTCTCAGAAAAAAATTTAATCAATCGAAAATATAGTAAAATAACATTGTTTTCCATTTGCTGGCTCTACTGACACTGATTTTTCAATTTAAGGTGAAAATCCAGAAAAAATTAATGATGCATCTTCTTCGCCAATACAGAAAAGAAAACTATGTAAGTATGGAATTGAAACTTAGTTAAAATTTAGTTCAGGAAATTGTTAATTATAACTTTATTTTTTAGCTTTTGAAAATTACTACACAATGTACTGTGAAAAATGTGAGAAAGCATATGAAAAAGTTCATGGAAAAAAAAGATCAAGATGCCAAGTTAGAAGTTGCAGACGAGAATTAAAATATAATTGTTCAAATTGTTCGCAACGATTCAAAACTTATTCGAGATTCTGTTTTCATCTCAAGACTAATAAATGTCCTGGACTACCAAATTTTAATCCACTGTTAAGCATTCAAAAGAAAAAAGATTTTCCTAAAGGTAAGAGTCAATACTTTCATTACATTTATGTCTCCATCCAACCCAAACATATTATCTAGTAGAAATTGATACGAAAATGTTTTGAAGTAAAAAAGTTGGTCGATGACTAAAGTACGCGAGACTAGCAAGTAAATGAATTATAAAATTACAATTAAATACATTATTACAACTTGTACGAATTTCTTACAACTTGAAGAAAGTTACTAAAAATTTTTCAAGTAGTATTTTGAGTAAGTTCATATTTATAAATAAACTTTAACCAATAAAAAGCCGTATTACCTGCCGGTATCATACTTTTGTGTCAGCTCCTATAGAATCAGTTTTGAAAATTCTCCTGTTGTTATGAACTGATTTAAAGGCTTTTAATATCTATGTACATAAACTTTTTTTTTTAATAAGATTTTTATTATTTAATATTCTTTTTATACTAAGAATAATTTTTCCCTTTATAAAAAAATTTGTTAAAAATATCTCGTTTTTTAAAAATTTTATAAAAAAAATAATTTTATAGCAAACTTTCACTTTTTTAAAATTTAGTAGATAAATCTTTTTTTTTTTAGCTTCTTCTGGTGATTCATCAGCAAATGCCCAACACCGTGTGCGAACTGGGACTCGTTCAAAAGAAATGAAAGCTGCACTTGATGCTGTAAGCACTAGCGACATGAGTTTAAGAAAAGCTTCAGGTTAGTGTAAAAAAGTATTATTGCTGTCTTTAACCATCTAGAATCAAGATACTTTTTACTATTTTATTTATTATCTTCTAAAAGATGAAGACGAAACCATAGATAAGAACAGCGATTAGCGCAGCATTACTTTACAGAAAAGCAAAAACAACATTTTTAAAAAGGGGTTTACATTGCCGTTATTTTTTTTTTTTGCAATGTCTATACAAAGCCATTTTTTAATTTGTTTAATTTTTTAATGTATTTTTTTTCTGTAAAATACCGCTTGGTGCCTTTCGTACACCTCTTAGTACCTCTTCCCCAATCACAGTTGGCCTGAAGCAGCTTATTATTGCAAAATGGTCAAAGGGGTCCTCTAGAAGCTCATGCACACTTTCTAAATCTATGTTAATCGAAATCCTAGCTGATCGGATACTAAAACGGCAACAAAATACTTTTTTTTTATTATCTATTTCATTCAAACACTCGCAGTTTTACCTTATTGTTTAAACTTGTCCCTCATCGTAGTAACCAAAACTCTTTTCATTAAGCGTGTAAGTACTCTTACTACAGTTAATTAAAATCAATGTTGTATGAATTTAAATAAAATTTCGTATCCAGCCCAAATTTATCAACTTAATTAAAAAAATTGTAATAATCAAATTGGAAAATATGACGTTTTTTATGTTATTTATAAATAGCTTGACTCCAAAAACCATTCAAAAATAGTCCGTATATTAGTTTTTTTTTTTTTTTCCTATATCTTACTTTATTTTAACTTTTTCAATATGAAATAATTGAGAAATACATTTTTTAATATTATTTAGTGTAAATAGATCCGAGATTAGATCAATAAATTTGCATTAGCTCCTAGACTTTTTTTTAAATTTATACAAAATTAATTTTGATTATCAGTAGTAACTATGTGCTTGATGGAAATATTTTTGGCCCACTCGCTGAGAAAGTTTAAATATTTACTTTTTCGTAAAACTGCAAGTGATTAGATAAAATACATTAAAAAAAAAAAAAAAAATTAATGGATAAATTTAATAATTTGAAATTATAATTTTTATAAATACCCAAAATTCGCTTGTTTGATATCTTTTTAGTATCCGATTAGATAGACTTTTGATTAAGACAGATTTGGAAACTGTACACGACCTCGTTGACCAGTGCTTTTTGGAATTTAACTTGTGAGTTTGCTCAGGGTTTGTTCATTTTTGCACTCCCTCGTGTGTATACTGTTTTTCAACACAAGGCAAGGAAAGTGCAAATGCATGCCTTGGCACAAGGAAGAAAGTTTGCGCTTTCCGCGCCGTGTGGAAAAAATTTTATTTCAAAAAACTGTATCAAATATTTTAAATAATTGAAATTTTTTGATTTTAGTTACCTTTGGTATTCCGTTTTCAACTCTCCACCGTGCTTTTAAATTGAGTATTCACACAGCAAAAGAAAAAAATCATTCTAAATCTTGGAGCAGTAAGAACTTAAAAAGTGCCCTGAATGCTTTAAAAACTGGTACACTTTCTGTAAAAAAAGCTTCTAAAGCCTTCGACATACCTCCCACTGTTCTGTATAAAATAGCAAAACGTGAGGGTGTTAAGCTTGGTGTCTTTTTTCCACCAATCCCACCTGAAGTTTTAGATAAGGCCTTGGATGCCGTAAGGAACGGGCAGATTTCAGTTTGCAAAGCTGCAACCAAATTTGGCATTCCTAAAAAAAGGCTTTATATTGAGTGTAAAAAAAGGGGGATCGAATTAAATAGAAGTAATTTAATACCATGGAGCGAAAACGCTGTTAAGGCCTTGGAAGCAATACGTTCAGGACAAATTTCAGTACAAAAAGCTTCGTCAGAATTCGGTATACCGAGAGGAACTCTTTACGCTAAATGTAAGAAAGAAGGAATCGATTTGAACAGAGGTCCTGGTACTCCAAAACCAATAAGCGAAGATGCTTTGAGGGCTTTAGAGGCTATAAAGTCTGGACAGACTTCAGTACAAAAAGCTTCGTCAGAATTCGGTATACCGAGAGGAACTCTTTACGCTAAATGTAAGAAAGAAGGAATCGATTTGAACAGAGGTCCTGGTACTCCAAAACCAATAAGCGAAGATGCTTTGAGGGCTTTAGAGGCTATAAAGTCTGGGCAGACTTCAGTACAGAAGGCTGCAAACGAATTTGGCATTCCAAGAACAACGCTTTATGCTAAATGTAAAAAAGAAGGAATTGAATTGAGCAGAAGTTACTCGACGCAATGGAGCGAAGATGATATGGCTGAAGCTTTGGAAGCTGTTAGGTAAAAAAATTGAATGAAATTGGGTTATTAAATAAATTTTGTGCAAAGAAATTATGTAGCAAACCTTTCTGAAACTTGGCGAGCCTCCATTAGTACGATTATATAATTTTTTGTTACAGAATGGGTCAAGCAAGCATGTATCAAGCGGCCATGCTGTACAATATACCATATTCATCGCTTTCCAAGCGTTTCAGCCGCATGAATTCGAGAAATCGATTCTCACACGAGCTATCACAAAATGAAACATCTCAACAGACTACTCAAAGCGCGACGCAAACTAATTCTGATAAAGTATCATCTCAACATGCTATGCCAATTCCAACGCAAAATAATTCTTAAAAAGTGTCCAATCAAAACAAATAAATTTAGCTTTTTTCCTCACCTGCTAAAGGTCAGTACAGTCAACTTCTTTTTATAATTTTTTAAAAATAATTTTTTCTTTTTTGTTCTATAATCCAGATAGTATATAAAATTCGATTTTTATTCGTAATAATATATTTACCTTAAAATATATCAATTTTAGTTTACACCTTTTTAAATGCTAAGCCTCGTTTATGTGGTTCTAATTAAGAAAGGATAATATAAAAAAAATAACTATTATAAGAAATCAAGAACAGTTTTATTTATAAATATTTAATAGATGAAATTGTTGATGTTATAGTCTTTAAAAGTATCTTTAAACATTTAATAATAACCATTAAAAAAAGTTGTATAACTATTTAATCAATTTATACCACCTTTTATCATTTTAAAAATTGATTCTATAAGATTCTCTAAATTTTCATTGATCTAATTTCACAAATGATGCTATTTTTTTTTTTTTTTTTTTACAAAAATTCACTGTAATGTTGTTGACACTGGTAAAAATTGATGAAACCAATTACTGAAAATTAATAATTGAATATTTTCTCATTTTAGGTCTAAACTTCGAATTTTATATGTTATTAACAATTATTAAAGCAAGTTAAAACAACTAAACAGGATTCAAGTGGTATAATATCTTCGAGTTGGCTATTTTCAGCTCTTGAAATAATGCGATAATTACAAGAACACTTTTTAAATAAAAGAAAAAAGTAAATTAGACCTTTAAGAATTCATTTAATAGAAGATTGTTATAGTATATGTATAATTAATCCATCAAATTGTTCAGATAGTTAATCTTACCTCATTTATAAAGAGAAAAATCAAGACTTAAAAAATAGTAAATAAGTTTTTCGTTGAGCAAGGGTGTTGGAAATACCCTCGAAACATGAATAATATTCACATAGTCACACAAACACTTTTTGGATTTGTGACGATCAACAGCCCGAGGGCCAGAATCAATAGAAATAATTCGAAGTGAGACCTCTGAGTTTGAAGTAGATGCGCAGCGCCGTAGCAGTTAGTCTGCACGTCCTCGTACGGTTCAATAAAGATTGACAGCTGCCGCATTATGTATTTTATATTTATAACGAATTGTTTATGTAACTTGTAATTATATACAACATATTAGTATCTTTCACTGTTTTCATTTATTGTGTATTTTATTGAATAAATTTTTGTTTTAATTTACTAGGTTCTTTTGAACATTTATTTATGCGAAAAAAAGACAGTCATTTGAAAGCACTGAAAACTCATGAAAGTAATCACTGAAATATCAATGAAAGTGGAGGGGGCTAAATGCAAACTACGTAGGCGACCGTAGTGCGCTATAATATTGAGGTTTTATGAACGGTGCTGAGAGGTACCTAAGGTACCGAACGTTATAAAGATTCTATTTTTCAGGTAGTTTATGGGGAGGGAGAGGGACAGCTGTGTCTCCTCTAATTGCTGTGTTTACTGAAAAAGAAGGTTAGTAGATGGTTGTCTTGATCTTGAAAATGTTAAAACAAGCAAGTTTTCAAAGTGAAGCAAGCGGGCATTTCACACTTTGCCCGTCTGTTTAGAAAACAGATGGGCAGAGTGAGGATCGCACGCTGGAGTGAAATTTTTTCCAGATAGCAAGTGAATCAGTGAAGTGCGCTAAATTATGAACTAAAGTTATTTTTATTTCAACCGTTTTTTTGTGTTTGATTTAAAACATATTTAAAATGTTATCACATATAACTAACAGTCCAGTCAATGGGTCGAAAATCGTGCAAAAACTAGGAATGGACTGTATTCGGTGTGTAAGTAGTTGGGAATGAGTATATATAAGATTCGGCAACGTATTCGTTTTTTTTTGTTTATGAACAAAAAATTATGAACAATTAAAGACTGCGAAAAGTGAATTTTGACATATTTTAAAGAATTAACACCAGAAGTATTGATTTTAGAAAAAAAAGTTTCAAATAAAAGTTCCCGAACAGAAAGTTTAGCCGGGCGCTAGCAGGGGCCTCGCCAGTTGCCCCGATATTCTAGGTTGGCCCCGGCAGGGCTGAACGGTAAATGTAATGCGGTGCTAGCGGGGGCCCGGCAGGGCGGATTTATTTTGCCAAGAAAAGGAAATTTAGGGATGCTAGGTTAGGTTCGGAAAAGTAATTTTTTTTACTTTCATATTAGTAATTTTTGATTTATAGTAATTTAAAAATTGACAATAGGAAAAAAAAAACAAAACAAAAAAAACCATTAAATATTCATATTTATTAAAATTTTTATAAATATATACACGGAGAAAAATAAATAGGAGTTTCTCCTATTTTTTATAGTACTCTTCGCCGGCAGTTACCTTCTTAATAAAGTTTATGTACTCACCCATACTTTTCTCATAGGTACTTAGAAATAACTCCTGGTGCACCCACTCGACTTATCTCAGAACTTTTTCTCGTAGCTAGTGCTTGGAACCAAGAATACCGGGTGCTTCAGGTCGAGTCCCGGTGCACCCAATCGACTTCTCCTGGAACTTTTTCTCGTAATTTAGAATAAGGTATGGGGTGCCCTGGGTCGAACCCAGGATATGTCCCAGGAAAAACCAAACGGGTGCCCCGGGTCGACTCCTGGTGCACCCGGTCGACTTCTCCTAGAACTTTTCCTCGTAAACGGTGTTCGAGATTTAGAACAAGATACCAGGTGCCCTGGGTCGACTCCTGGTGCACCTGGTCAGCTTTTCCTAAGATATTTCCTTGTTTCGACCCAGAATACCAGGTACCTTACTCTAGGTCCCGAATACCGATTACGAGGAAAAATTCCAGGAGAAGTCGATTGGGTGCAACAGGAGTCGACCTGAAGCACCCGGTATTCTTGGTTCCAAGCACTAGCTACGAGAAAAAGTTCTAAGAGAAGTCGAGTATGGGTGCACCAGGAGTTGTTTCTAAGTACCTATGAGAAAAGTATGGGTGAGTACATAAACTTTATTAAAAAGTAACTGCCGGCGAAGAGTACTATAAAAAATAGGAGAAACTCCTATTTATTTTTCTCCGTGTATATATTTATAAAAATTTTGGGAACTGCTAAACGTCGGTCAGATATTTCATATTTCATATTTCTGTATTCTTACACTTCAGGACGCGGGAATCCGGACTGGCGCGGAAAATTTTGAGTTCAAAATTATTTTGAATTTGGCCGTGAAAAATAATTTTTCAATGATTGAAAATATATATTTCAAAGCCAATTTCAATAAAATTTTTTTATAAACATGTTTCAAAAATTCATTTGATATCTTTAATTTTCAAATTATAAGGAAGTATATGTGTGCAATTTATACTAACTTAGTTATTAACTTATACTGCCAAAATTTTTTTTTTTTTTTTTTTTTTTTGATCTGAATTTACAAAAATTTTAATTTTATTATCTTTAACAAGAAAATCTGTCATTTTACAGAATTGTCGATGAATTTATAAATTTTGCATAAATAAATTTTAACTTCATTAATTTATTTTTCTTTTTGTGTAACCGTGCTTACAAAAATTTTTGTGTTATTATAATCTTCAATTAATTATTATATTTATTGACTTTCAGTCAAAACTTTTATTAGAATTTTCTATTTTAAAATTTAGCGCCATGTTACTTCCTTAAGCAGCGCCTCTAACGGCGTTTTTCGAGCTGCTAGAAACAACGAATTCGGTGGAATTGTATATATAGTTAGAGTACTGTGTATAACCTTTTTACAAGCTCTTTTTTCTTAATTTTAACCCTTTGTAAATACAAAAGGGTTGTTTTCACATTATTTTTCATCAATTTTTAACACTAGCTTTTCATAAACATGTTTAAGATAAAATTTTTTTATTATTTTCGGCCTTAATTTAAATGAAAAAAAATAAGTTCGATTTTCGATTATCTGACCAACGTTTAGCACCGGCCAAAAATTTTAATAAATATGAATATTTAACGGTTTTTTTTTGTTTTGTTTTTTTTTTTTTTTTTTCCCCTATTGTAAATTTTTAAATTACTATAAATCCAAAATTACTAATATGAAAGTAAAAAAAATTACTTTTCCCGAACCTAACCTAACAGCCCTAAATTTCCTTTTCTTGGCAAAATAAATCCGCCCTGCCAGGCCCCCGCTAGCGCCGCATTACATTTTTAGCTGAGCCCTGCGAGGCCCCCGTCGGGCGTGACGTTTTTGTCTAGCGAGGGCCCTCAAGTCAATCGGGGCTCCGGTGGGGCGGCGCTTGTTCGGGTTGAAGAGATTAAAAAGATCTAAATACTGTTTCAAAGTTATCATAATTTATAATTTAATCAATTTTAATTATTACTTGATTTTATCATCATAAAAAATTAGTTAAAAATATTAGAATATTATTATGGAATAATGTAGTTATGGTTTTGAGACAATTTAACCAAAAATTTTAATAAATGATTTAAAATTTATAACTTTATATACAAAAATAAAGGAAAAAAAAGCGCACCCGTCACGGGACGGTTGTTAGAAGCGTAGCTTCAAGTCGTTTATCGCAAGATTTTTTATTTTCAACTAGTTCAAAGTTATGTATAAAAGAAATAAATCTTCATCATATCTGTGACTTTTCATTCAAATTCTATATAAAGTGGACAAGTAATATAGAAAGTCGTGACTGCTCTCGGCTGCAGGGTTTCGTGCGCTACGCGCACGACCCCTACGCCTCGACCTACAAACTATTATGCGGCTCGCTCGGGCAAAGTACCACAGAGCCTCACTAGTGAAACAATGGTATTTTGTTTCACTAGTGAGGCTCTGTGGTACTTTGCCCGAGCGAGCCGCATAATAGTTTGTAGGTCGAGGCGTAGGGGTCGTGCGCGTAGCGCACGAAACCCTGCAGCCGAGACCTACAAACTATTATTCGGCGAGCCGGGCAATGATCCACAGAGCCGAAAGAGTGAAACACAATATTTTATTTCACGATTGACGTGCAATCTACACTTTCGCCCTCTATACAAAATCAACTTCGATTTAATTATAATGATTTATAAAATCCACTTTACTTTTTACTATAAATTTCAGGCTTGTAAGTGCAAATATTGAAGACGCTCAAATGAAACTGATCGGTCTAAGTTCAGTTTTCTTATTGCTCAGGTAGCAGAAAAACGCATTACGTGAATTTTCGAATTTTTAAAACAAAATGCCATTAGTTAAAGATGGGTTCAACCGACAATGTAGGTATACAACCGCACTGCAGGACCCATTATAAGACATTGTGAGTAGCGTCGAGAGGTATACCTATAGATACCGATAGTTCAGGTATAAGCGTCTAAGTTTATTGGGGGCGGCCGCTGTAACTGCACTGATGGCTGCGTTTTCAAAATGTGAAACGAGCGAGCAATCTGCACTTTGCTCGACTGTTTTGAAAACAGACGAGCAAAGTGCGGATTGCTCGCGCGTTTCAACAGTCGGGCAAAGCAGTACTTTATTTGACTGAAAACGGACGGGCAAAGTGAGGATTGCACGTCGGAGTGAAATAAAATACCATTATTTCACTCCGGCGTGCAATCCTCACTTTGCCCGTCTGTTTTCAGTCAAACAAAGTACTACTTTTCCCGACTGCTAAAACGCGCGAGCAATCCTTACTTTGCCCGCTCGAGACTGAAAACAGACGGGCAAAGTTCAGATTGCCCGTCCGTCGTGAAATAAAGCTATGTTGTTTCACTCGTGCGACCTCTGTCGGTACATTGCCCGGCTCGGCTACGCCTCGCGCGGGCAATGTACCACAGAGCCGCACTTGTGAAACAAAATACCATTGTTTCACTAGTGAGGCTCTGTGGTACTTTGCCCGAGCGAGCTGCGAGCCGCATAATAGTTTGTAGGTCGAGGCGTAGGGGTCGTGCGCGTAGCGCATTACCACGTGTCTTTTGTAGATCAGACATCTTGTTACGGACTTATCCGGTCCATAAGTGTGGAAAATCAAAAAGAGGTTTTACATAGTGTCGAAGAAATGGAAACAGATCAAAGAGATTCTGAAGCTGGTACCACTCATGTTAATTATGATAAGAAGTGTCTTATCTGTTTAAAGGATTTAACTGTCGAGACTGAGTACACATTGAAACCTGAAGGTTTAAGCAAAGTCATAGAATCTAGCAAAACTAGAAAAGATGACAAGCACAAGCTTATGGTAAATATTGACAATTTAAAACTGCATAGGTGGTGCTATACTAATTACATAATCAGTGATAAAATTAAAATCGCGGTTCGGAAATTAAATAGCGCAACTGTTAACCAACGGGATAATCGTAACAGAGAAAACGAATTTGATTTTACGAAAGCTTGTTTTTTTGTCTAAAAACTTCAAAAAAAGATACTTCTTCGCCAAAAGATGTTGAATCGATCGACGCAATGATAAAAAATTTAAATCAACGAGAAGTCCTAGAAGAAATAGATAAACTTTTACTTCAAAGATTGAAAGGTCTAGTTAAAAACTTTGATGGTTCGACTTGTTTTTATCACAAAAATTGTTATAAAAATTTTTACCGTTCGAAGACTTATGAAACTGTTGGTCGGCCGATTGCTGACAACATGTCTAAAGCTCTTACATTTATTCTAGACTATATCTTAAGTCACGATGACGAGTGCCAATTTTCGGTACAAAAAATTTTGAATAATTTTACCGGAGAGCGTCCAGCTATGCGATCCATAAAAAAAAATTTAGAAAATCACTTTGGCGACGAAGCTAAAATTAAATTTGAAAAAGGAGATGTTATAGTATTATACTTAAATAAATGTAATTTTAATTTTAGAGAAAATTTATACGATAAAAATTCAAACAGCACTGAACAAAGGTTAAAAATTGTCGATGCCACAGCGCGAATAATATTAGAAGATATTAGGGGTGAGTGTTACGATACCGACAAGTATAAAGCTCCGTCTGAATTTTTTAAAAATGCAGAAAAAGATGTGCCTTTGACTCTTAAAAAATTTTTAGACATTCTTATAAAAACGCACAAGCGTGGTAAATCAGAGGAATCAAAAAAGTAAATAAATAATAAGGTTTTGACAGCAAGTCACATATTAATTTCAAATGTTCGACCAAAAAGCTTCATTTCTCCAGTTTTGCTTGGTTTATCGTTAATGATGCAGAGAAAGCATGCGTCTAAAAGTTTAATAGAATGTCTATCAAATGTTGGCTTGTGTGCATCCTATTATGAGACGACGCTTTATGAAGCATCTATCGTATTAGACGAAGATTACGAGAGACCGAGTAAAATTTTTAAAAAAAGTCAAAGTATTAATTATTGTACATACAGTTGTAATTGTATTGCGTGCGTTCAATTGATTGTATTGATTTTGAGAGAGTGCATGTAAATATTTCTAAGTAATAAATATATTTTAAAAAAAATAATTGAAATTTTTAATAGCTCTTTCATTTTTTTTTTTTACTAATTTTACCAAAAAAAAAAAAAAAAAATTAATAAATAAATTAAGGTTTTGGAAAAAATAAATTTCAACCTTGAATAAGTAGACCTTACATAGGTCAAATTTAAAAATGAATGTTGAATTAGTAATTAGCAGTCCCGAAAACCCCCGGTGTAACAAATTTGTAATTGGTTTGAGACTTCTAACTCACTTTTTTTTTTAAAAAGAAAGTCATCTACGACCACGAAAATAAACTTCTTAATATAGTAGAGGCTTTTATATTAGTATACTATTTCACAACTAACCTAATTGATACACTATAGGCCATGGGATCTCCTGAAAAGCTATAAAAATATGTAACTAAAATAATATTGAGAAGCTTTTTTTTATAGAAAAATATTTTATTAGTATATTTATTGTTGTAAAACCTGTCATTTTTATATTCAAAATTAATCCTGACACAGGTTACAAGCAACCATAAAATCACTTTTAAAGCACTTCCAAGTGTTCCCTTTTATATTCCCCGTATTTTACTTAGTTTTCAATCTTTTCCAGTAAATATTTTTTGTAAAATCTTAAAAAATATTGAATAACATTAAGATCAAAAGAAATCAAAATGTAAAAGTATCAGTTTTACGGCGTATTTTCTACGTTGAAAATTACCTGTTACATGAGCCAGTCGAAATTAAAAAATATTTTTAATATTTATACACACTGTTCATGTGCAGTCAAATTTTAAAAAGCAAAAAGTATTATCAAATCTTTATCGTAATATCTATTTTTAAAAAATTTATCGAAACATTCTTTTTTCAATCTATACATTTTCTACTTTCTGCACCAAAAATATTTATTAAATATACATATAATTTTTATGATTGTGTGTAAATAATGTCCACAATTTTTTTGTCACAGATTTAAATGAACTTTCAACTTCAAATGTAGAAGCTTATTATATGACTTCACAAGATATCTTGAAGGATGAATACAGCGTGTTTTATGCGCACAAAACTCCGTAATTTTGCTGCAATTATTGGGCCTAAAAAACAGTTATTACAAGATGGTTTTGAACAAAAATTAAATGTAAAAAATGAGAAAAAAATTTCCTATGACTTTTTTAAGAAAGAAACTTGATGAATCTTTATTTATCGGTCCTTTTTCCATAAAAAAATGCTTTGAAATTTTTATAAGTTATAATACATAATAAATTATCACTATACTTTTAATTAATTTGATCATTAGCTATTAAAAAAAAAAAAGTTAAAAATATGTGTTTTAAATTTGTAACTCAAAACTAACTTTATAAGTCATTTTTTTTTTTTTTAAGTAACAAAAAATTTTAGTGCAGTATGCTGGTGCAAAATCTGTACATTGCAAGTGGAAATTTAATTTTAATAAACTCATTTTTGGCTCCCTCGGGACTGTAATATACTATTATTTTGCTTATTTTTGCATGCCCGCATCATCATGGGGAAGCATGTCTTTAAAATTTTAATTATTTTAAATGGATTTTAAAATTAGTAGTTGAATTGATCTTGTATGTTTATTTTTGCAGATACGATTATAGTAGAACCTTTAAAACTGAGCAATATTCGGCACATGCTAAATGATATACCAAGTAAGTGAACCGAAAATACTATTTTCTTTTTACATGTTTACTATGTAATTTACGTTTTTCGTATATTGTCATGATAATAACTTATTTCTAATAATAATTGAGCTCAAAAAGAAGTTTGTTTTAAAATATTTTTACATTTAGTAAGGTTGATTGTTATTGCTAAAAATTTATGATTTCAGTTTTTGATGAAAGTAATGTTACTCTCAGTGACATTAATAATGAATCTCATGACACTGAAAGTTTATCAGTTTGTGAAGATTCCTGTTTTGCTGCTCCATGGAAAGGTACTATTTTTATTTAAAAAATCATTGAGCATTTTTTTTTTATCTAGTTATTTAATGGAATCTGTATTTTTTTTAATTTCATGATCTCATCGATTGATGAAGATTTCAATGGTGATGAAGATGGGTCTTTAGAAACAATGGATATTGGTAGGTAGCTAATCATTAGTGATAAATTATAATAATTAAAATTAAAGTAAGCTTGAATTAAAAAGCTCCAATACAAAATTTTATTTTCTTTTAATATTAGTCTAGTATTTGTATATTTTCGAGTACATAAAAGAGAAACTGTCAAAAATTCACTCACTAAAACTTTAAGAGTGAGATCAGCTCAAATCCACTCGAATTCTAGTGAAAAGTGAGTCACTCTAAGCTTAGAGTGTCTTACTTTTGACTCGGTTCGAGTGGATTTCCGCACTTTTCACTAGAACAACTTTACTAAAGAAGGCAGGGAATGTGTTGTATACACGGGCGCAACAACTCCTTCCAGCTAGGGGGTGTCCTGAGGTCCAAACCCCCCCCCCCCCAACGAAACTGACGTCTAAAAAAAAAAAAAAAAAAAATGTGAGTTTAATGAATAGACTGGTTAATCATCCCCCAAGCTCTAAACCCCCAAATACCCTGGGCGCTCGAGGTCAACGGAAAAACTGATCAGCTATCCCCCAAGCTCTAAACCCCTAAAACCCTGGGCGTCGAGTTCAATAAATAATCTGATCAGCTATCCCCCAAGCTTTAAACCCTCAAATACTCTGGGCGTCCGAGTTCAACAAAAAAACTGGTCGGCTATCCCCCAAGCTTTGAACCTCCCAAAACTCTGGGCGCCCGAGTTCAACAAAAAGACTGGTGAGCTATCCTCCAAACTCCAAACCCCCAGATACCATGGGCGCCCGAGTTCCCCCTTGGGGGATAGTTGACGAGTTTTTTTGTTGAACTCGGGCGCCCAGGGCTTTTGGGGGTTTAGAGCTTGGGGGATAGCCCACCAGTTTTTTTGTTGAACTCGGGCGCCCAGAGTTTTGGGAGGTTTAAAGCTTGAGGGATAGCTGATCAGTTTTTTCGTTGACCTCGGGCGCCCAGAGTTTTGGGAGGTTCAAAGCTTGGGGGATAGCCGACCAGTTTTTTTGTTGAACTCGGACGCCCAGAGTATTTGGGGGTTTAAAGCTTGGGGGATGGCTGACCAGTTTTTTCGTTGACCTCGGGCGCCCAGGGTAGTTGGGGGTTTAAAGCATGGGGGATAGCCGACCAGTTTTTTCGTTGACCTCGGGCGCCCAGGGTATTTGGGGGTTTAGAGCTTGCGGGATAGCCGACCAGTTTTTTTGTTGAACTTGGGCGCCCAGAGTCTTGGACACCCCTAAGTAATTGTAAAGGGTGTCCTCTACTAGCTTGGGGGTGTCAGGACACCTCCGCCCCCCCCCCCCGTTGTTGCGCGCCTGGTTGTATACATTTCACCTATTGTACTTCTGTGCAATTTTATAGTAAAATTAATTACTGTTTGTCTTAAGGACGTTTCAGACCTCCAGTGACTCTCATTCAGTTTTGGGGCTCTCCGCACGAGAAACAGCTGACGCGCCGGTCGTTCTGTCTCTCTCGCTCTCGTGGCGCAGCATAACCGCAAAGACTAAAAAATCAACTTTACTGTTAAATTACTCTGAAAGTAGGCCCGGTTGCCGTATTTTGAAAAATGTTAGATTGATTCTTATTTCAATAGCTAGAATATACTCTTTTTTTTAGAAAAAGTTAACTACTAGTTAATTTACAGTCGTCGATAACATTAAAAAATTGTAGTGCTCTACGTGCCATCCCATGCAAAACGACCGAACTTTGAGCGTTCATAACTCAAAAACGAGTCCCGCTTGCCCTATTTTTTTTTGTGGCATTGGAAAGAACACATAAAAATCTTCTTGTATGCCGAGTTACAAAATTTGATAACGTTGACCGAAAATCCCTGAAACGTCCTTAAATTCTCAATCTTTTAAATCCAAAAATTATTCGCAGAAAAACATTATTTTTAATGTTTCATGTTCATGGTATTTATATCTTAATTTTTATAGTGTTTTCATCTTTGCATTGTGATGGGTCTTAAACAGATAGAGTTAGTATATGTATCTTCAAATGAGTGCACATAGTTTTTATGAGTATTCAATATATAAAAAGGTCCTCTTACAAAATCGTCAAAATCTGATCCTCAGGTTCCCAAAAAACTCGTCCTTTGATTTTTCTAAAATTTAAATATGTTTTGTGGGCACTTAAAAAACGATGATTTAACCTATTCTGATAGCGGGCCAGTGTCAGCAACATCCTTTTTCAGGCTATTAAAAATGAAAAATTTGACGATTTCGGACATTTTGTTAAAAAAAGGCTTGAAAAAAGTTCTCAAAAAAGCGGTTTTTAAGATGAAAATGGGTACTTCCTAGACCGGCCCATTTCGGAATGGGCTTAATCACCTTTTTCAAGTTCCCAAAAAACATCGAAATTTTAGAAGAATCGAAGGATGTGTTTTTTGGATCCTGAGGATCAGATTTTGGCGATTTTGCAAGAGGTCCTTTTTATCTGAAAGGTCCAAGCCTTCATTGTACGTCTATTACAATTTGTGATTTGATTGTGCTGTAAAAAAAAATAGGGGGTCATATACGCAAACTTACTCACATTTTTATTTTTATTTCCATATACTTAAATAAATTATTTTATTCATTTTAGAAACTGAAAAGTTTTTTCTTTTGGATAATAATAATCAAAAAGATAAGCAATCGATTCGTGAAACAGGAAATCAAACGCTTACCCCTTCGGAACAAAACTTGAACACTTCGAAAAAAAACGGTACGTATGCATACTTTTTTGAATTTTTCAAAAAAAATTAAAAAAAATTAAAAAAAATGAAAATATGACTTTGAATTTCCTCTTTAAAAAACTGGTTGATTGATAAACGATCAAAATAAATAAAAAATCTATAAGGATAAATGTTTTTAATGTTATTTTACTTTCAAGCTTTCAAAGTTGATTACGCACTGCATTGTGAAAAATGTGAAAAAACATTTGTAAAAGTTCCTAGAAAAAAGATGACCAAATGTAAAAACTGCAAAAAAGATTTTTTTTACGATTGCTTAAAATGTTCCAAACGTTACGTAACACTTACGGGCGTATATCTTCACCATAAGTTGAACAAATGTCCTGGGCTGCCAAATTTCGATAAAATCAGCGTTCAAACCAAATTCAATGTTTCACGTAAAAGATCATTCTGTAAGTTTTCCCCGATTCAGCAATCAAATAAAATCAAAATAAAATGCACATTTCACTCAAGTTATTTAAAAACTTTATTTACAGCTTTCAAAAATTTTTACTCATTGTACTGTGGTACATGTAAAAAAACATTCAATAAAATTCCTGGAAAGCGATTGTCAAAATGCCCCAAGTGCAAAAAAGATTTAATGTATGACTGTATAAATTGTACAAAACGTTATATAAGTATACCTGGTCTATATCTTCACATAAAGTTAAATAAATGTCCTGGAGTGCAGGGTTTTAATCAAATAAATTTTGAAAACAAAAATGATAAACTTTGTAAAGGTAAGAAATAAATATTTATCTCATTTTGACAGTATCAAACATTTTTCATAATTCATAACTATCAATTTACTGTAAGATTCCATCATATTCAATATTATCATAAAAGTTAAAAAACTAATATCTAATTTAAAATACATAAAATGATACAATTTTTTAGTTAATCACTTGATATAACTTCTGTAAAAAATAAATTTACAAAGAGATTATATTATTTATAGTATTTATATATTTATTTTATTTTGTCCCAACTATTATAAAGGAAAGTTGTGCTTTTCCTTTGTTCGTTCTAACTGCAAAAAATTAATGAGCTGATTTAGCTGAAATTTTACACAGAGTAACTTCACTGCCCAAAGATGGTTATAGTACTATTTTCATTAACAAAAACAATTAACAATGTTTATAAAAAGTTGATTAAAAATTAATTTTACTGTGGGATTCTCCAGGTACTTCTCTGAGGTCCGTCCTCGGGTGCTACCTTAATGTAGTCGGTACCGATGAACTCGGGCGAAGCCGAGATTAAGGATACTAGTTTTATATACATATTTAATAACTATAAATACTTATCATTATTCATTTCAGATTCAAGCTTAAAATTTCTATGTGCACACTGTAACTTTAGTGCAAAACAAAAAGGAAACCTTCTAATACATATAAACAGAAAGCACATGCCAAGAAAATGCCAAGTGTGTAATGAGGAATTTGAAACCTATGATCGTTATAAAACACACCGACAAGAAAGATGTTTTAAGGTAAAAAAATCAAAAGAAGAGCAAAAAGCCAAAAAAATTCCAGATAATGAAAATTACAAAAATGAAGAAAGTAAGAGTTATGCAGAGAAATTAAAAAGTTCTGAAAATTCTACTACGGGTAATCGTAAGTTTCAATGTGCTCATTGCTTCTATAAAGCTTACCGTGAGGAACATTTAGTTCGACACGTATATGATAATCACAACTTTGAACCTTAACTTATTATTACTGTAACAGAATGCATTACGATCTTATTATTTTAATAATTCCCAATTTGAATCGAGATCTGAATGTGAGTTTTGGTATAAGATATGTAGATAAAGATAGTTTATACAAATTTTAAATCTTTGTCATTGTATCAATTTGTTGGCAGCTGTTAAAAAAAATGTTAAGTATAAAATAATACAATATGTAATTTAATTCCGATAAATTAAGATAGTTTTTATTTTGAAAAAATAATGTAAATGTTACATTATTATAAAATTTTGTGCTTCACACTTGAAGTGATGAAAAAATTTTGAACATAAAACTTTTTTTTTTTTAATTCATTGAGAATATTTGAACCAGATTGAATGTGTAAGTTTCCATTTCAAAATCGTAATTTTTCGTATGTTAAAATTTTTTCTGAGCTTTAGTATAACAGTTCGACAAAAGTTTTTCTAAATTACTAATAGTTAAGCAAGGGAATTTACGTGTCGAGTGGCTTATGATGACTCATTATTAGAATAGTTACTATAGAAAATGAAATATGATATAAAATTATCATAAAAAAGTAAAATACCTGTATAGTATAATTCCAAAACTTACATCTGTTCCCATTAGTTCTTTGAATAACTGTTTCGATTGTATCAACTTCATACTTCATAAAACATTTTATTCTCTTAATTAAATTTTTATAAATAAAAACTGCAGTATAGCATTTATCTATAATAATTATTCTTATTGTGGTTAATTCTGTTTAATTTTAAGAAATACATGGCATATTATAAAATAATCAATAAAAGACTATTATAATAAATTATTTGATAATCCTAAAAATACTTTTTCATTTTTATTTATCTAATAAGTAGGCAATTTTCTATTACCTTTTATTCTAGCTTGTAATAAACAATTGATGTTTTTTTCGGTTTTATCGAGGAAATAGTTAAAATTTGTTTGTGAATTGAATCTTAAGGTAGTTCCCAAAAAAATTGAGTTTCTTAAAAAATCTCTAGAATTTTGCACAGAGGTAGATTTTTGAGTCCTGTACACGCTGGTATTTTTCTTAAACCCCCAAGCCACACTTAATTTTGAGATATTGGGCTCAGAAGTTTCAATTTTTTACATGGGATTCCTATGCTGAGCGCATGAATTCATATTTATTTTGAAGGTTATTCTCTCATTGCAAACTCAATTTTCTTAAAATATTTTTTAAAAACAGATTTTCTTGTAGGGCAAGATCTTAGAAATCGTATCGTACAAAGATAAACATAGCAAGCGATATTAACTTATGAGATATACAATCAAAAAGAATGAAAAATGCATGATTTTAGCATGATTTCGAGCAGCGGTGGCGACGGCGGCGCGTGGCGTTAGAGTGGGGGCAACGAGCGTCTATAACTATATTTTAGGTTAGCTATATATACGCTTCGTAACTACCTTAAGAATCATAAAAATCTAAAAATTTAGATTAGGAACGAAATAAATTTTTCTTCAATAAAATATCCAGAATTTTATAATAATTAATGGGATTTCAAAGTAAAACGTAAATGAAGTTAAAAAGATCAGAAAATTAAATTAAACTATAAAATATCATTTCGTACCCCCTCCGCTAAATTGACTTCGTTTGCTTGTTAAAAATCCTTATGGGGTTGGTAAAGTTGGTGGATGGGGGAAGGGTCGGTAGGATAGGAGCTAAGGGAGGTGAGAAGGTATTAAGCCAAGTGAGATTTTTATTAGGTTAAGTTTGAAAAGTTTTGATTGAGGTAGGTGTACCTATTATGGCCACTCTCGGTATTTTGATTGAGCACGCTTCAAGACCTCTGAGCGGAATATGAAGAGATTAAAAACATTAAATTATTATGTTTAGAGCTGTTTAGGACATATAAAAACTACTTAAAAATTATGGTTGCAGTCGCCCCATAGCAAAAGGTGGATTTTAAAACCTGTAGGAAACTCTAGTTGGGAAAACCCGTGGGAAAGTTTTTAGTCACAGAATTTTTGTCTTTTTTCTTTAATTTTTAAAAAATTATCCCAGAGCCTGAAACGAACCAATAGATCAAAATAAAAGTCATAGAGGAGGAGTGTCGACATTGGGTACACAAATTTTTGGCCTCAAAAAACTCCGTTTTAGTATACAAACCGACACATCAACCCTGTCAATCATAATCGGACGTGTAAGGTCTTGTTTTAAAACTCTTAGATTAAGCTTTGAAATGAGACATTGAATATTAAAAAATATTGATATAATAGGCCACAGCATCCATTCGCGCTTAGCATCGCTACATTAGGTCACCTACCTTATTTAAAATAAGTACGAAATACCTATAGTCAAGTCAAGAATTTCACTATTTCGACGGCCCGTGCGAAAAAAAACCTTCGCCGAAAATAAGCCGATTTAAAATTACCCTTAAAAGGCTGAAATGAATTTAAAAATCGGTTTGATTAAAAAAATTCGATTTATTAGGCACCAATTTTTTGAGATTCTTAGATTTTTTCTAATTTTTCGCAGTTTTTATAAGTCAAAAGTTTAAATTGGCTGATCTTCGGCTAAGGTTTTTTTTTCGCACGGGCCGTCGATTTATGAATGAAAGTCTCTATATTTATAAAAGTTAACGGAATAAAATGAAAAAATCCAAAGATTGTTAGAACAATCACTATAATAATCATTATGAATCATCATAAATTGGAAGTAGCAAATATAACATTGATTGGTACAATCAGAAAAAAAAAAAAAAAAAAAAAAAAAAACTGGAGGTAAGTTTGGCGGTCCACAGTGAGCATAACATGCGAGGTGAGATTCAAGGCCACGGTGATGCTGCAGAAGGTACACGCCGAGAGAATAAAGAACGACGTAACAAGTTCGAGAAAAACCATAAGTACCCATGGTTAAAGGTAAAGACCGTATATAGAGGATATGGCAGCCGCGGCGCGCGCGAGTTCATTTCAAATATGGCCGTTCGCGGTTATCCCGGCGGGCCCGCGGCGCGCTTCGATGTGCTATAGCGTGTGTAGGTGTACCACTTCGCTCCGTGCGCTCACTGTTCTTGGCACAGTTTCGTCCGACGTCTTTATGCGAGAGGATCGCTCCGCTGGCGTCCAACGCGCGTGACACTTTTTTATTCTTCTTTTCACTTATTCCGTGGGCTTTTCCATCTTTTAAAGTCAGGAGCTGTCGCCTTTATTTCGTCAATCACCCGCTACCAGAAATAACGCGCGTCTGTAATAGTTCGTCTGTAACTCCGGCCTACCGAACTTAACTACGCTGCAGCTACCAAAGCTGCTGCATCCGCTGACTTTTTTTATACTACTCGATCTTCGTTTTTAGTTTCGTTGAAACAACAACTCTTGACCACTTGGCACGACTCCAACGAAACACGCACCATGGCTGAATCAAGGTTTTTTTCAACACTCCATTTTTACAAAACCCTGGACTTTTTCTTACTCGTTTATTCCGATTTTTTACTTTCCCGGCAGTAACTCTTAATAATAATCATATGTAGACTAATTTTTCTATTAATAAAATTCTCAAACTCTAACTTACTTTTTATTTTTAAACCCAGAAATTAATCCAGCTTTTTAATAATATCCTTTAAAGATTTTTTATAATTTATTCAAACTTTTCTAATTACTTCGTTCCAAAATCTAGAAAAAGTTCAAGGTCACCAGGATGTAGGGACAAATAAAAAAAATTAATATTTGAAAAATATCCGTGTCGATGTAATTTTAGATTTCAATCATTGAACCTTAATTCCCAATACGTTTGAGAGTTTAATTATAGACAGTCTTACATGCTGTGCTGCTTTTCGATCCCATAATATGAGTTGAAATCAATTGAAACTGCTTTAAATTTTAGAACTAAAACAAAAATCGAAGCGTATGCATTTGAGTTACACAGTTTTCGAGGTGATTTCAATATTTTTGGTACCGACTGTTTCAATAAAAATTGAATTTAAAAATAAATGCAAGTTCATAGGTAAATGCAGATTTATAATTAAGTAAAAGTTAAATATTGAAAATTTCAACGGGTTTTCTTCCAATAAAATTTCAAATCAAGAATTCAAAGTCAGGAATGAATCATTAAAAAAAGAATTGATATTCGTTTAAAAATAAAAAATAAAAGTAAAGAAAGAAAAAAAGTAAACAAATAAATGAAAAAAAAGCTCGGATCAGTGCAAGAGCCGCGTGTTAAATTTATCAGTTGATGCAATCCCACCTATTACGTAGCGCGCGCGCCCACGCTTCAATTTATACGGCTCAGCTGACGATTTCTTATTACTCCCACTTGCTGATGACTTGTCTTGTAAGCTTCATGGTTACTACCGTGTATTTAAATTTCCGACTCGATGACAACGATCCTTTTTTTATTGTTTTGCGATACGAATTTGTTACTGTCGGTTTTTTTTCTGTTGCTTTTTAAAACAGAATTTTAATTATTTCAAAAATGATTTTTTCAACTTTTTTTTTAAGAGTTTGTAATTTTTTTTGCTGTTTTCCTAGTTTTACTTAGTAATTATTTGTTTTCGTTCTAAAGTAACAAACTTGAAGTAACAAAAGTTTGCAATAGGTGTACTATGATAATGTTGAGTTTGATAGTTAGAGTTTTTGATTATTTAATTTGATTATTATTTCATCTTTTGATTATTACTTATTTAAAATTCTAAAAAAACTTCGAGTAATAAAAAACTTTTGAGTTGTAAAAGAAACTATTTATTTCAATAAACTATTGTGAAGGAAATTTTAATTTGGGAATAATGTAAAGAAGTTTGACTCATAAAATAGTTTTAGCAAATGTCAAAGATTAGTTTTTTTACAATCTTATAAAAGTATTTTTTAATACAATGTACGACTGAAGGGTTCGGTAATATTTTTAGAGCTGACTGTTTTTAGAACAATATGTTTTTAGAAGAAATCAGTACCAGGATTCGATTGCTAGAAATTTTTTTTATCAAAATATTACTTTTAGAAAATTTTTTAGCAGCCCTCAAAATTTGTTTAAATATATCCTTGATGATATAAATTAAAGTTCTCATAACTTTTGAGTTTTTATATTATAATCAATTAATATTTACTAAAAAACCAATTTCTGATAATTACATAAAATGAATTTGTATACTTTTGTTGTTCTAAAAAAACATGATTCCGAAAGTAGCCAGCTCTGAAAATGGGGCTGCAGTCCGACTAAAGTTAATTACGCATTTACTAATTTACGTTTAAAATTTATGGATAAGTTTAAAAAACAAATAATATTCAAATAATGGTTTTGTCTTCAAAATGAACTTTGAAAGTTTTTAAACACAAGTGTACAGTGTAGATCAAGTACAGCAATGTCACAGCCGTTAAGAAACTGGAAAATGGTGAAAAACGAGACGCTTGAGGAGCTAGAGAAAGAGGAAAAGAGAGACAGAGAGAGAATGGAGAAAATCGTGCTATGGTGTACACGTGTGCGGATATAAAGAAACCTACACATGACGAACGCTACTTTTCTATGGTGTATAGTATACATATATATATATAAGTATATTCCCTGGTCAGGTTGGTTTAGAACTGCTTGCTGATGTAGAGGGGAATAAAGGCGCGCCTAATGCATCGATCTTTCTTTACTTTGTTTATCTGTGTTCTCAAACCATTACATTCAGTTTTCTTGATGGATTTTTGAAACTCCTTTCATTCACTTTATTTAAAAGCTTCATCTTGACGTGAACTGATTTAAGGCACGAATATAACTCTCAAGAAAGAATATCTTTATTCATAATCATTATCTTTTTTATATCTTATAAAACTAGGCTGGTCTAAACATAGATGAACTCAGCTGAATCTTCTATTTACGCGAACAATACATAAGGATGTATATTGAAAAGAAAAAAAACTTTAATGTACGCATAGAAAAAGCTCTTGAAATTTGAAATTTTTATCTATAAGGTAGGTGTGCCTAATATGGCCACTCCTGATATATTGAATATGTGCGTTTCGTGGCCACTCTACAGGGTATGAATAAGTCAAAAACAATAAATTATGTAGTTTTGAGTAGTTTTGAACATTTAAAAATTATTTTTGTGTTTGCCCCATATAACAAAAAGGGGTTTTTAACACCCCTGTTCTTATTTTTATCGGTAAAAATCAATATATTTAATGCTTTACCAATAAAACAGGAAGCACCCGATCGAAATAATAATTTATAGGCTTGATTCCCTACTCGGTAAATCTGTAAGAGTGAGGTTAGCTCAAATCCACTCGAAGCCTAGTAAAAAGTGAGCCACTCTAAGCTAAGAGTGGCTCACTTTTAACTCGATTCGAGTGGATTTTCGTACTTTTCACTCGAACAAATTTAGAAGGTATACTTTCAACTTTCAGACCCGTTTTGAATATTCATCCAACCCATTTTACTACCAAATTTGACACCAAAATAAAAATTTTTACTTTACATCAACCCTAGTGTGCCTAATATGCCCACCCCTTTAAATTTGAAGTGTATACTCGGTATGTTGATATTAAATGATCAAAATGACTCGGGAACTTTAAATTAACGAGAAATAAAGCTTCAGAGCACATTTCAGGCCGCGCTTGGCCAAATTTATTCCATAAAGTTAGTTGGTACACTTAATTAGAAAGTATAAAGTCACAAAATTTTTGTCTTTTTTTATTAATTTTTATTATAAATTATTCTAGGGCCACTAATAAAACAATAGATCAAAATTAAGGTCATAGCTGAGGAGGTGGCCGTATTAGGAACACTAATTTTTGGTATATCAAAAATTAAGTTTTAGCAAATTCAATGGTACTTTAGCCCAATTAATTAAAATCAAACAATAACGGCTTCATGTCATAACTCTTGAATCAAGCTTTAAAATGAGCCTTGAACGTTAGAAAATATTAATTTAGTGAGCCACAGCATCCATTTTCGCTAAGCATGGTCATATTGGGTCCACTTACCATATATATTTTTTTAATTTTCATGATGACTAAAACTATTTGACATTTTAGTTTGGGTCTAATCAACTTTTAAGTTAAATCAAGCATTTTATGGATTTACAACTTAATTAATTTTTTCATTCTGCTCTAATTCACTTTTATTATTTTAGCATTGATTAACAACAAAGTGTGTTAATTTACACGAGTACATCGCCCTTAGGTTGAGTCATTTTTCGCTTATGTTTGATAATAGCAACTGAATATAGTATACTACACGTTCTACTTCAAATTCTAAAGTCTAAATTTAAAACGTTGAATATTTGAAAAAAAATAATTAGAGCATCCTAGTATCTCATTTTATATTTTTAGCATTATTTTTAACATAATATTAAGCGCTAATTTTTGTTGTTTGATTGATTAATCTTATGAGATCACTAAAGTGAAAATTTTATTACTATCCTAATATAGGTCCAAGTTCTCACATAAAAAAATAAAAATACATTTTTTTTTAATTATAGTACCACTCAGCGTGCTGCAAGCGCGCATACATGGAAACCCGTGATCACAAGTATGCAAGTGATGGGTAGTCACCGTAATTTTAGATGACGATCACCTTAATTTTGGGTGATCGAGTTTAGAAGTTAAACTTCGGGTGCACATAACCTCACACTTGACTAATTTATTTACCCTTGTAAAAAAAGTTTCACTCGAAAAACTATTATTCCGTTCATCAGAACTTTGAAAAAAATAAATTTGACTTGATAAAAGAATGAAAATTCAAGATTAAAGCTAAAAAATTCCTTATATTTGTGAGTTATAGGATTACGGGTGTGTAGAACATAGTAGCAGACTAAAATTGACTTTCTTGCTTTTCTTGTTTATTGTGATCGATCACTCTAAATTAGAGTGATTCACTATTTTTCGCAGTGAATCGCTTGTATTTTCAGCGATCATCACCTTAAAATAATACGAATCACGTCCGTGCTGGTGATCACGGGTTTCCGTGTAGGAAAAAAAACAATGATTGTAACCTCAAAAGGCACTTTTCGAATATTTTAAAAACTTATATACACCAATCAGCTCACGAATAAAATCTTACATCGAAAATCTCACCAAAATGGCGATAGCTCTCTTTTATAAAGGGAAAAATCAATCACAATTTAATTGTAGAAGTATAGAGGTTTGAAATTTTATTTGAATTCTTCTGAATATTCTAACTTTCAAATATAATAAGATGGTGTCTCTAGACACCTCAGGGTGGGTACCAAAACGTTTTGAGAAATGTTATTTTGCTTTTTCCGCACGATGTGTTAAAATCGTATTTTTATTATTGATATAAATGATATGTTCGTAAGTAAAGTCTCAAACATAAATGCTTTTTTATTCTCATTTTTATATCTTTAAAAGATTGCGGTTTTGTGCAATAATGCCTTTTCACTATAATTAAAAATTTTTAATTTCTTATTCATAAAAAGTTAAAAATTCTGTAACCTTGTACAGAACTTACAAGGAGATGACCAGGCATTTGGGTCACCTATTTTAACCAAACTTTTTTTTATTTTTTATTATTAGCATTTATTAACCATTAAGATTTTTATTTGATTTTACTTTGCTGATATCAAATGTTTAGTGAAACCATCAACATTTCCTCTGAATGGGGAATTTCCTACCAGTTTGCCGTAAAAATATGTAATTTTAGTATTTTTTCATTTTTTAGCTAATTTTTAAAAAATTTGTCTACGAAGCTTATTGTACTTAAAGAGATGCGGGACCTCGCGTTTTTTTCGTCTTTCTATGAACTTTAAGAGAAAAATGCTTTTAAATTTTAACTTAAAAAATTTAACCGTCATCATGTCATCTCTTTGTTAGTACAACAACCATCAGTTTTTGAGACGCAGTCGTTGAAAAATTATAAATGAATATAAAAACGCGTTTTTTGCATATTTTTATAATAATTTACACATATTCAGCACTTTTTTCCAGATTGATGTAGCGGCTCTTTATACATAAAACGTATTTTTCATTAGCGGAGACACTTTTCATAATATGTTCCAAAACAATTTTACTTTCATAAATATTTTCCATTTGTATAAAAAAAAAAAAAGATTTTCGTGATTTTTATTTTGAATAAAATTTTGATTTTAACTAAAACAAATCTCAAAACTGGAAAAATGAATATCTTTTAAACGTCTTCATGATTTTTTTCAACATTCACAATTTTTTGTTGTAGGTTTCAACTTTCAACGTGCTGTGGCTGTTATTCCCTAAGATTTGGTACAATTTGTGTTGGAATTGGTACAATAGTAAGTTAACGAGAATAATTATTTGTGATTCATAAAGTCTAAAATTTTTAAATGTAAAAGATGTTTAGATTTTTAATGAAAAAACAAGTATACTTGAGCATGATTAAAATACTATTTATGTCGTTGCATGAGTCTGCATAGCTCTATAAAATAAACTATATTTTCAGATTTTTTTTTTTTTTTTTTACCTCTTTTATCTACTTGAAGATTATATTGTCCTTTTTAAATTCGAGTTTAAAAAAATTATTTCTGAAAAAATTAGACTTATTTACACAAGTGCATTTAAAATGCCAAAAATCTCATCATAAAACTGGCTAAAAAAATTAAAATGTTCTTTTAAGTAAAATACCCATTATATAAATAACACTTTGAAAACTGAAACATATCGTATTTATCCACTTATAACTCGCTCCCGTAGATAATCCGCACCCCAGTTTTTGGAAGGTCAGAGAAAAAAAAAGAAAATTCTAATTTCATTTAAAAACGTGTTCGCCAGAGAACTCGCACCCAGATTTTTTCGGCTAGACATTTTCCTGCGAGTTTTGCTTGTGTGACTATAATAACGGTTTTTGTCTTTTTCTATAAAACATGAAAAGAATACTTATAATTTTTTACAGGAACGTTTAACTTTTCAATTTTTTTTTTCTCATTTTCTTATCTTGAATGAGATTTACAAATTTTACAATTAATAAAAATGCCTGAGATTTTAAAAGTTATAATTGAATTACAAATCAAAAGAACTTATATGAATAAATTAAACTATCGTTTCAGATACTGTCGATCATTGCCATTGTACTTACATGGACTTGGAATGTTCACTGGAAGAAGATACCTTTTGATATTGATTTGGAAACACTTAAGATTATTTATTCCATCAACTTAGTGATGACTATTTTTGTTACGCTTGTTATGATGACGGGAGCAATTAAGGTAAATAATATTTTCAATTTTTTGATTGATTTTAAGTAAGAAGATGTGTTTTTATCATTACAAAACGTAAAAAAATTATTACGAAAAGTAAACAATTATTTATGATTAGTTATATGTATAGTTTAAACTTTCATACAAATAATCTTACTAATAATTTTTTCATATAAACATTGAATTTTGAGCAACAAAACTTACTCCAAATCTAAAATATAAAAAATGACCCTTAATTAACAAAGTTTGTATTTTGGCAACAGTACAAATTCACAAGCTTGTACTTGTTATTTGATTAAGTATAACATATATGAATTTTTGTAACTTTTCTTCAAAATATTTGATTAATTTCGTCTTACTTCTTCGTTTTTTAATTTTTTAAAACTATTCAAATTTAATGATTGCAACGGCTGGAAAATTCATAAATTATACATATGAATTAGTATTTAAAAAGGTTTTTGAGATGAAGAAAAAATTTACGAAAGTCGTACGAACTGAGTACTGACAATTTCATGGTGGGCGACGTATATACATGTTTTCAGTAGGTCGAGGTTAAAGACAAGAGCACTTCCGAGTTATATAACCTTGTTCTGAGGAAAGGACTTTAATGTGCATAAAATACTTTTATTAATTTTTGTTTGAACATTCTTAACCATTTGAAAAAAAATTTGTATAAAAATAAACCTTAATGATAAAATAAAGGTTACATCGTATGTTGTCGATGATTCATTCAATATGTAAAATTTATTTAAGAATCGACACAAAAATTTTTAATTTCCGTTCCAGTAAAATAAATATATTTAATAATTATCTCAAGTTTTTTCTGGAAGTTCATGGTTCCAAACTTTTGAACGAAATAGAAAAAACACCTTTTAAACATTCTGTAAAAAATGATCCTCAATACGTGTCTTTTGGTTTTTTTTATAATTTTGATATGTTTCGAGGAACCTTAAAACTGATGATCAACCGGTCATTAATTGATTCGATTTTTCAAGCACTTATTTAACTTTTTTTTTCAAAAATGTCTAAAATTTAATACTTATTTAAGTTGTCAGACAACGGGTATTCCAAAAACCACTACACCATTATAATAGGTTCAGGGGCAATTTCTACAATTTTTCTCTTCCCATGACGTCTTTCATAGAATAGTGTACAACCCCAACCTTCTTTCTGGTCGGGTAGGGGTCAAACATTTCGGTCAATCAATCAGTCAGTCAGTCATCTCTCTTCCGAGTATACAAGTAATGAAAATTATTTTTTTTTTTTAGTGCTAGCTTAGAATTAAAATTTGAGAGGAACCGAAGGATACGTATTTTGAGTTTTTGAGGATCTAATTAGCGAATTTGCAAAAGGCTTTGAATTAAAACTAGCTTCTATACTTCGCTGCGCTAACATAAAAATAAACTTCTTAATATAATAGAGGATTTTTTTCTAAGATTTTTATTTCATTATAAAAATAATAGCAGTGTTCCAAATTTTTTACTTGTAAAATTTTTAAGTGCATTTCAATTCTGCAGAGATTTTTTAGAGAAATTATACGAAATACTTGCGATAAAAATGCATATTATGTGAAACTCAAGGGCTCACACTTCTTTTTTCTTTTCACTTTCATCTTGAGCCTGAAGAGCTTTCAAATCAAATTTATTGTATTTCTGTATTGTATTTTTACCATGTAAGAAAATATTTCACATTTTATAAAAAAACTCCCCTCAAGAATTTGGACTTACATGTTTTGAATTTTTCATAGCGAACTTAGTTACAGTATTTTTATGTATATAAAATAATATATTTCATCTTTATTTATATTATATACGAACTGTGTGCGATCACACAAAGGCAGAAAACCGAGTGCCCGAGGTGGATTTTAGAGTTCGGTGGGAGCTTAATTCTATGAATTGGGGATCGTTTTTTCATGCCAAACAATGAACCAAATCACCAACATCTCTCCAATCGTCCTTATACAACACTTTATCTTGTAGCTAAAAGGATACTTTTAACCCGTTATTCGAAAAAAAGAAGTTTTTAAGCATATTTTTAAGTTTGTACTTTTAAGGATTTTTTGGCTTCAAAATTTTAATTTTTCATAGCCAATTTTTGCAAAGTCCGGCCTGAAAATATTTTTCGCTAAAAAATTACCAAAAAAACAAAAAAACGCAAGGTTTTAGAATTTTCCAAGTGTAATAGGATTTGAACAGAAATTTTTTAAAAATAGACTAATAAATGGCTTTTTTAGAAAAATTGGCTAAAACTGTGCTTTTGGCTATAGGACAAAGCGTTGTACATATAAGACCCATTGGAATATAGTATATTACACATCTGAGGGAGTCAAAAATTAGCAAGCCCTGCGCAAATCCAAATTGTCAAGGGTTTGCTCATTTTTGCGCTCCCTCGTGTGTATACTATTTTTCAACACAAGACAAGGAAAGTGCAAATGTACGCCTTGGGACTAGGAAGAAATTTTACGCTTTCTGCGCCTTGTGTTTGAAAAAATATTTGTGACTGATTTAAAGAGATCGTACAAGCAAGAAGTGTTATACAACTGTTTGTGTTCGAATTTTTTAAGGCAAATATGATTCATCTATGTTTTTTTCTTATTTCAGAGAAGTACCACGATGATGTTTCCTTGGGTAGTCCTTGGAGTTGTACTCATTATTAGTCTTTTCGTTGCTGTCATTGTAACATCCATCAGCTTATTTTTGGACGATGATGAGCTTTATCACGTTGAACTTGGATTCCTTTATCTAGTAATTGGTCTGATTGCAGTCCGTAAGTATAGAGCTATTTTTATTAATTGCTTTTAGGGAAGTTATATTTTAATTGATACATATTAAACTTAAATATTATTAATTTTTTAGCGATTTATGGATACTTCTGGTTCGTTGTCTACAGCTATTTCCAACAAATCAGATACGAAAAAACACACATGAAGGTTGGTCCGTACGGAAGACCTTATACGTACCAACGTCCTTGAAGAAATTGCAGTGATTCATGTCGAATTTTATAACTCATTTAGTCTCATAGACTGAACCACGTTTATCATGTACATTTATCAAATGACAAAAATATTAGCAAAAATTAATTTGTAACCACTGAAACTTTTTTGTTAATATTTGCCATACATAGGTTATTTTCGTTAACTTTAAACAAAGCATTTCCAATTAATATTTAATAACTTAACAGTCTGCTTTGATAGTAGGACAAATGAAAATGAACACTTAATTTAATTATGAAATTTTTTTATTTCATTAGACAAATATAACTCAACAGTTTTTAAAATCATAATACTTTTAAGTTACAAGAAAAAGTTAAAAGTGTTTTCAATTATTTGAAACATCAAACAATTAAAAAATTTTTTCAATAGCTTATGGATCATAAAACACTTATGAAAAAATATTTATTGTTGTAAATGGTAAAATGTAAAGATTTGTTTTCACGGGATTTAATATTAAAATATAATGTACGTGAAGTTAATTGAACGTATTTTAATTTCTCTTTAATTAAAAAATAAAATAAAATTTGTAGAGGCCATTTGATGTAAAATGCGTAAAACTGTGAAATAAGTGTATTTTTGACTTGGTCAAATACTTATCCATTTTATTTTGTAACCAAACCTGTAAACTTAATATCTCTGTTTGGAAGATAGTAGTTATTTTTTTAATTATTAACGGATCTTGATGATCTGTAGCCTGAAAAATGTTAGTCTTAACATAATTTTTTAATGTAATAGGTTAGTGAATTATTTACAAATTAACAAGTGAGTTGTTTTTCATTGTAAAATAATAAATGAAAATTTTAACTAAGACTTTTATAAAAAAAGTTCTGAATTACGATAAATTAAAATTACTAAATTAAAATTTTTTCAGAAAAGTATCATTTTATTCTAATTTTATTGAATTTAACTCACAACCTCTTAGAAAAACTTTGTAAAATCAATTTTTGACTAATTTTTATTCAACGAATTATAAAAGGTTTTCAGCATTAAGTTTTTATTCTAGTTTTGAAATCTACAATTAAAATGTAAAAACTTGATGAAATAAATTTTTATATCAAAGCTAATACGATATTATACTTTTTTATTTTTCGAAAATAACCCTTAGGACTCAATTTTTATCACTTTTTCTAAAATATATAATGGTTATTAAAAATAAACAAATAAAATAAAATTTACTGATCTTTTTGCGATAACTAAAAATATTTACAGATAGATCATTCTAAAAATATTGATAGATCATTTTAATTTACTGGGTCATATCGCTGAGCACGTAAACGAAGACTCAATGAAATAGGTTCTTATACATGTTAGGGTAATAAATGAAAATACACCTGGGAAATTAAACCATTAGATGGAAACATGACGTTTTTGATTAATTGGTTGATAAGTTTTCGCTTACTTTGAACGTTAATTTGATTGGATAAAAGATAAAACGTATTATTTGAACATAATTTTGTCTTATTAATGTCAACGATATCTTTGAGTACCGAAAAAATTTAGCTTCTCTAAAAATAACTTTTTTTAGTTTATGATTACCTGTATTCATAAATTATTTATCCTAACAACCGGATGTTCAATTCTAAATTCTAATTTTTCGATTAACAATAATAAAAAAAAAATAAATAAATAAAGGAAAAATAAAGAAAAGAAACAAAAGACAAAAAATTTTTTGTTCAACTTTATTGAGTAAATTTAAACATCTGATAATGAACCAATTACCTTTTATCACTTAATATGATGACTTTGTACTTTGTTTAAAAGAACTTCGCTAGATAATCTAGCGAATCCAATTACAGTAAAAAGGGCGATACGACGAATGGTTAATAAAGTCACCGATATACAAGTACAAGTTAATTCAAAGTACTACCAGACCAAGTTTTTTGATGAGATAAAAATTTTAGGGCTTTCTTGCAGTTTACTTAAGACTTGTAACATAAACAGTTGGAAGAATGAAAAAAAATAAAACAAGTTTTAAAGAAAAAAGTAATATTTTTAAATTATTGTAATTTTTTATTAACTACACACTTAATTAATTACATACAATAATTTTTCTAATTTTTGACTTTATTATTACAAAGGACATAGCGTAAAAAAATTTTGTAAATCAGTATTTCGTCAATATTGTGAAAATACAACGTTGCACGGATTTCGTTATGTTGTTTCTGCTGATGCAGGTATCTTTGAAAGATGCCTTTGGTTAACGGTAAAAAATTTATCATCACCCTGTGTTAATAAGTAGACTGATTCCAATAAATAGTAGTATATTACACACCGGGCGCTGGAAAAGTATTGGCTCGCTCTAGCAAACCCAAATTGACGCCCGAGCCGAAGGCGAGGTTGTCAAAAGTTTACTAGGGGTCAGATAATTCTTTTCCTGTGTCGTGTGTAATGTTTTTTTCAACACACGGTGCAGAAAGTGCAAACTTTCCTCTTGGTCTCAAGCAGGGAGTTCACACTTTCCTTGCCTCATGCTAAAAAAGCTGTTTTTGACCTCATTTTCAAAAAATTCCTACTTCGACCGTATTGCACTTGGAACTATCTGGAATCTCGCATTTTTTTCGTTTTTTCAAGTCCTTTAAAAAAAAAAATTATTACACTTTGTTTTTTTTAAAATGATTTTGTCCATGTAAAACTCAAATTTTTAATTGCAATTGCCATTCTTATATGAATACTCGAGAATTCCACTTGAACTTACAATGACACAATCATCTATTTCCTCAAAAGTGCAATCGCTTTTCAAGATAAAATGTTTTTAATGAAATTAAGATTCAAAATTTTTTTTATAAGAACCTCATATTTTATTTACTAAGGAATTAATTTTTAAAAAATGAATCAAAATTAGGTTTGTATTCTTGGCGTGAGCTTTGGACTTATGATGATACTTCTTGTGTGGCTGAGATTTACAAGAACGCCGACGATTACGACTATAGATTCAACAACTCACCCAATATTCAGCCTAAATTTCCCAGCAGTTTCTATTTGCAACTATAACAAAGTTTATAAACCACATGCATCTAAATTTGGTAAATTAATGTAAGTCTTAATAATAGTAAATAAAATATTTAAAAAAAATTTTTATTCCTTTTTTTTTTTTTTCTTTTGTTAAAATTATTTAAATTTGAACAATATGGTTTTAACTTTCAGCTAAGAAAAAATTTGATATGTTTTTCATAACAGACATTCTTTTGTTTCATGCAAAAACGTTGTAGATGCTTTCTGCGAAAACAAATTACTTTTAGTTAATTTCAAGCGAACAAAAAATTAACTTAAAGCAATCCGTCAAAATGTTTTTATTTACAGGAAGCAAAAGGGATTGAATGACACTGAAATTATAAATTTTTTCTCAACGCTACCAAAATTAATTAGACCTGATTATGTTGATGCGGATAACAGTAAAGCCCTAGAGCTAATAACTTCTTTACAATATACCATTGAAGATATTATGTTTAAAGTAAGTAAAATAATCTTCAAGGAACAATTTTTTTCTTTTGAAGATTAACAATTTTTAAGTATTTTTTATACCTTTCTATTAGAAAAAAAATTAATGTTCGACAAATTATAGTATTTAATTAAACTTGAAAAAATAAGTAGCCGCACTTAGCCAGTCATGATCTCATCAACGTTTATGAGAAAATTCAGATTGATTATTTACATTGAGTTATTTATAGATGATGCAGCCATGTGAGAAGCTTTTATTAAAATGTTTGTGGGAGGGCAAACCTTACGATTGCAAAAAAATATTTAAGCCGATTCGAACAACTGAAGGGTTTTGCTGTGCTTTTAATTATCATGTTGATAATGACGCAAATTCTATGCAAGTAGAAACCTGAGTCAAATAACTGCAAAGACTTTTTTTTTTATTGAAAAAAATTTCTCTAGATTTGGAATCAAAGCACTTCAGAAGCAAGATAATGGAAATGAGAGTCTTCGAAAAAATCGTACTGTTCAGGCACCTGGTATGTTCGAAGTCTTGGTAAGTTTTAATTTTCAAAGCTTAATATCTCGTTTCGAGTATACTATATCAGATCAAATGAAATTCAAAATTAATTGATCTGCTTGAAAACAAGTTTATTACTAAAACTAAATTTTTAAAAAAATTGAATGGTTAAAATCGCAATTACATTTGACGTTGAAGCTCTTGATTGTTTGAGGGGGTTTAGAAAAAAAATGCCGTGGAGGCGCCACTGGCAAAGACCCCTTATCTGCTCAACAGGTTAGACAAAGAAAGAAATAAATTCATTTCATCCTAGTCTAACCTGTTGGGCATATAGGCGGTTTTTGCCAGTGGCGCCGCCGTGGAATTTTTTGCTAACTCCCCTCATAGCGTGAGGCCATTTCACAAAAAAGTTTCAGAAAAAATAGACTTATTCGATTCAACTTTGGATCATGTACCGGATCACCTCCCTCCAGCGCTGTGTATACCTATAGTTAAGTATATGCACTAATGTATAGGTATACACAGCGCTGGCGGGAGATGATCCGCTACATGATCCAAAGTTGAATCGAATAAGTCTAATGATTTATATTTCATAGTGAAAACTAAATAACAATTCAAAAGATAATTTGGTTGATATTTAATTAATTTTATCGATAACTATCTAGAGTGTACCCGGAGCCGGAAGAGACGTAGGTCTTTCGTTCGTACTGGATCTTGAAAAGGACAGTTATTTAGGATCGATCAGACCCAGTACAGGTGCCTCTATTCTTGTACATGATCCGTTTAATTATCCAGAAGTCGAGGTTCTAACGAGCTTTATTCAATCTACTCAAGAAGTAGCTGTGATCTTATCTGCATCGATTGTGGAAAGTAGTCCCGCGGTCAGAAACTTAGCTCTTTCTCAACGAAATTGTTGGTTCACTGACGAAGTAAGATTTTTTTTAATTTCCAAAAATTTCATAATAATCGTGATTGAGATTGATTAGATTTCTTACTTTTTCAATGGTAGCTTATTTTGATAATTGTTGCATCTTTTTAAATTATTGAAAAACCTTAGTTAGATCCGTTAATTTGTTATGATTTTTTTCTCGAAAACGACCCTGGTGACCTTAATTTTGGTTCATACAAAAGTTAAAGGTCTTGATTTAAAGAATCTGCTGGAATTTTTGCAAGCTGTTTTTTTGGATTTTTTGCTACTCACTGAAGTCTCCTTAAAATAAAAATAAAACTTTAAGTCAGGGCAAGGAAAAAATAATATTTTTCAACCAGCGTTAAATAATAATTTATTTCAAACTATAAAAAGACCAATATTTCAGAGGAAGCTGAATATAAGTTCGGTTTATACTTACCAATCATGTGTAACAGAATGTAGAATAAGGTACATAATAAGATACTGCAGATGTGTTCCATTTTACTATCCAAACTATGGTAAGATTAAAACTTTAAAATTGTACGGCTAATGTATGTTTGAAAAATTTCTTATACATCACGTAAACTTTTATCAACCCTCCAAGAATGTAATAGTATATTATAGTACGGGTGCAGCATCGTCACCGTGCTGCTGGTACTATATACTATTTTATAGTACGAGTAACCGAAAGCACGCATCAAATATTTGATTTTGAGAGTAGACTGACCAGGAGTATACTATAAAATACTATTACGAAAATTTTAAATTTTTTAGCATTTCAAAACTATTTTTATTTTTAGAATAATTAGAATGATTTTTATAAATTATTTCTCAAATTACACTAAATATTCTTCTATTAAATTTTTAAAGATCAAGTTAGGGTTTGCACATTGACTGATATCGACTGTTTAACTCAGTATAGAGGTAAGTTGAAATTAACAATTTTACATCGTGAGTATTTATTTTAGTAACGTAATTTTTTAGCGCAAAAGTAGTTTATTATTATTATTTTTTTTTCAAATCGAACTTCATAGTATATTAAGGAATAGTTAATAATTATTTAATTAAAGAAATCAACCAGATAATATTGATTAGAGCTCTTACTTCATAAAAAAGTTAAAAAAAATTAAATTAAATTAAATGATTTTTCACTCATGCAAAAGAAACAACAAAGACAAAGACAATTTTATCAAAACCTTTCCATGATAAATACAGATTAACCAAAATATTCAATTTAACCATAGGAAGTTTATTCAATCTTCGTACAATAATTGATCTAGCTACTGAAAATAACACTATGGATAATGCCGAGTGTGAATGTCTGCCATCTTGTGACGATAATACTTACACATCAAACAGTGAAAATATTTTTATGGAAAATGTCTCTTTTCATTTACCAATACTGTTAGCAATGTCTTATAAAAAAAATTATTACTTTTTTTTGTACCTATTATTAAATTTTTCAACGTAAAATTATTTTTTAGAGAAGAATATGATGTAAAAAATGTGTCTCTTGCTTCTGTTTATTTTCGAGGTATAACATGTCTGAAGTATCGAAAAGAATCTTGGATGACTTGGGATACTGTTGTATGTAAGTTTTTATTAAATTTAATATTAAGTTTTTTCCCATTTAGGTGACGTTAATGTTAAAATTAATTTAATTTAACTGTTTTAAAAGCATCTTTTGGTGGAATATTTGGACTCTGCCTTGGAGGATCTTTTGTTAGCTTAGTAGAATTTTTTTATTATTTTGCTAAAAAAATTTTTAATGGAAAAAGTAAAAAAAAACGTGTTAAGATTCCATCTGCTAAAAAGACATTCAAAGTTATGACTATCGATAAGCTAGATAATTGGACTCGTCAAAAAATAGATAGAGAAGTTGTAGAAGAACCTCATAATCACTGTGAAAGAAACACTACTTATTTACAAGAATTGCAATGTATTAAAGGAAAACCAAACCGGCAAGAAAATTTTGCGGATCATTTTTTTAAATCCTACAATTAAAGTAAACATTTTTAAATATGTTACTTTAACTTTATTTATTTTTTCAAATCGTTTCCAAAGTGATATGATAAAAATAGTTTTATTATAGTAAGTTTTATTCCATTTAATTCTACCAAGCTTTGTGTGAAATATCTACGTGATTTTTTTCTTTAATATTGGTACAATGACTAATATGTAAAATGTGGAGCCTCTTATTAATTGTCTATTAGGATAAGTTAAACATCAAAAATAAAAAATAAAAACAATTTTTATTTACACAACACAAGTATGATTTCAACACTGCTCCAGAGTATATTATTTAATGGCTTAAGTCGTTGCCTGCTAGAGCTCCAACTGGTGTCGCGCGTTTTTTTTTTTTTTTTTTTTTTTTTTTTTTTTTTTTTTTTTGACGATGTTGTCGGGGAGGGAAATCTTCAAAAGACATCCACGCAGTGTGGGTAGTGTCGGATTCACAGAGCCTGCGAGGAGTGCAGGATGAGCCTACCGACTAAAAGCCTCCCCAGCCGATTAATCTGTGGATTCTCAACCGGCGAAAGGAAAATTAGGATAGTGGGTGAAAGAAGCTTCGGAGAGTAGAGAATAAGATGGGGAAGGAAGTAGATAGAAGTAGAAGTAGGCATAAAGGTGACTTCGAAGGTGGTGGCCCTTGCTCGGTACTGTTAAGGACAGTAGCGGCGGGCACTCGAGCACAAGTGCTAAACTTGTGATTTGTCCAATGCAATGGATGATAAATAAGAAAGTATCGATCTTTCTTTTTTTCTTATTTATTTTTTGTTTTTTTTTTTTTTTTTTAAATTTATTTTATTTTATTTTTCTTTTTTTTAACATCAAAACATAACAAGTAACCTAGGGGTCCGTCAGGAGGTGGCACGGACGGCGTACCCAGTGAGGGATTACAAACTGCGAGCGCTGAGATACTGGGATTCTCGTGTGAGAACCACGAAGTCGCACCGCGGCGTCGCGAGCAATTTGGGTGGGAGTTTTCATAGAAAACTTATTGAGGAGTTGCTCGTTTGTGATGTACCACGAAGAGTTAAGGGCGGATCGTAGAAGCTGCAACGGTGTAAGGGGAGCTTGAGCACAGGCTCCCGGGGTTCTAATCTCTACGTCCGCTGGGCTCCGAGCCGACCGTTCGAATCAGGGCGCGAGAAAATACTGGCCCGTTCCCGGGTGTGGGTTTCTTCTTTTATTTTAGGTTTTGGGTATTGGCCGACGGGTCCTCAGGACTGGCCTTGCGTGTCCTTGTGTCCCCCGAGTACACCGTTGCAAAACCTCATATATCTACCGCGTAGCTTCTCCATCCGCGGAGGTGTAGCCGATCCCCAGATGGCAATGGCGTAAGTGTCGATGCTTTTTTGAATGGCTTTAAACGTCCGAAGCTTAGTCCTGTTAGATACCTTCCCACTAAGGAAAAAAGGTTTCAGCGAGACGAATGACACAGTAGTCTTGTCTAGTCTTTCCTCTCCCCTTTGCTCTCGTAGTCGTCCTGGGGGATGTCGTAACAATAAATGTTAAAAAGGCTGGGTGAAATCTTAGAGCCTTGGAGGACTCCGGCCGAGATCGGGTAGACCTCGGAGGTCGTTGATTCTACTATCACGCGCAGAGATCTGCCCGACAGATAATCCTTCAGCACTGCGAACAGATAGTGATGGAATTTCAGATCAATCAGCTTGTAAATCAGACAGTCGTGCCAAACTCGATCAAAGGCCTGTTGGGCGTGTAAAAGAAGCACTACCGTGCTGCGTTTCACGTTGAGTTTCTCAGCGATGTATTCAGACACCCTCAAAAGTTGGTGTTCAGTGCCATGTTATTGTAAGAAACCGTGTTGGAAGAGTGGTATTGCGCCACAGGCGGTCAGGTGCATGTTTATCCTCCTGAGAATCACAGCTTCAGCCAACTTGCTCATCGAGGGTAGCAGGCTTATGGGTCTGAAAGAGGAAGGTTGTGAGACAGGCTTACCTTGTTTCGGAAGATAAACAACAGTAGCTTCTTTCCATGCTGTGGGGAAGTAGTACAGTCTCATGATGGCGTTTATGATATTGCATATGGCCACCAAGTAGCTGTGAGGCAGGATCTTAAGAGTGAGGTTTGTGATGCTGGGGCTTTCCTGCCCCTGAAGGACCGAATGAGTTGACAAATCTCGCGGGGGGATGCTGGAGTGAAGTCGCTGTCTGACGACGAGTAGTCGTGTACTACCTGCGTGATCCTGGCATGTTCGTCTACAAATTCTTCCAAACTGGGGTTTGGAGAGCATCGCCGCTAGAGAGATTTTGCAAAAATATCTGCCTTCTCGGAATTCAATACTTTTCAATACTTTTAATAAATTTTTACAGTTTACGGTGGAAGAACAAAATGAGAATTCTGAACTTAATTTTTTAGACATCACGGTTATTAATGAAAACAATCAAATTTTAACTAATTGGTACCAAAAAAGCGTAGCTTCTGGTAGATATATCAACTTTTTATCACATCAACCAATAGGACAAAAGAAAGCTATTATATTTTCTTTGGTGGATAAAGCCATTGAACTTTCAAGCAGAGAATTTCATTTACAGAATTTAGAAAAAATCAAATTACTATTACTTGAAAACAATTATCCTGTACAATTCATTTCCACACACATTAACTATAGACTTAATACAATCAAGAATAAGAATGAAAATAATATTGCCCGTGAACCACACATATTAAACTCCGATTATTTAATTTTACCTTTCCACAAATATCTTACACCTAAGCTATTGCATGTTTTTAAAAATTTTAATCTTAAAGTAGTTTTTAGAAATATTAATAAGATGAATCATTTTTTCACTTTGGGCAAAGATCTAAAATTAAAAGAGAGCTAGTGCCATATTGCGTAAACTTTTTATTCGTGAGCTGATTGGTGGAAAAGGTTTTTTAAAATATTCGAAAAGTGCAATTTAAGGTTAAAATTGTTTTTTTCCTATGCGCGCTTGCAGCGCGCTGAGCGGTCCTATTCCGGTTAAAAAGTTTGACAAATCTGGTGTGATTTATTCAATTAAATGTAAGGATTGTGGCTGCAGGTATGTTGGTGAGACTATGATATGACTGGGAGAGAGAATTTCTGAGCATGCTAGATATGTTAAAAACCAAGATTCATCCTCTGTGATTGAGGTGCATTGCATGGAGAATAATCACGAATTTGATTTTGATAGTGCCTTGATTGTCGGGTGGGAGCATAATGTCTATAAGAGGAGGTTTTTGGAGATGCTTGATATACATTTTTATTCTGACAATGTCAATAAAAAGACAGACACTCAATTTTTAAAATCGGATGATAAGAGGATAGTCAATTTGATTTCTAACAGGAATACTTAATTTTCTCTCTCTTTAGTTATCTCACCTGTCGCTCTGATATTTTCATTTTACTTTTCCCCACCCATATTTTTGAATTTATTTTGAATTTACTTTGTGCCTTTACATGATTTTAAATTCAGTATTGTATGATAGTTCGAATTGACATGTACTCGTAAGTTTTACTCTTAAAATTTAGATTTTATTGTTATTAGATTATTATGTTGACTACATTCGACTCAGATGTTAATTTCATACTTACACTTCGGTAAGAAAAATGAAAACTTTTATGTAACGGTGGATTGTAAAACAATAATTTTTTTCTTTTTAAAAAAAATTTTTTGATTGTTAAAAGAAATTTTTATAAAATTGTTTGTAGCCCCTGAAGATGTCACCTGGATAACGGTGAACGAAACGTTGGGAATTTGATAATAATTCTTAATTAATAATAAAAGAACTGTTCGATAAGACCAACCACTTGGTATTTTATTTTATTTGATAAATAAATACAATCAACCCCAAGCTGTAAAACCCAATAACGCTGGAATTGTATGTATTTATGCTAATGCGCATGAGCTCGCGCAAGCCCGCGCAGGCCGCAGCCCGCGCGATTCTTCGAATTGAAGCAGAAAAATGAAGCTACCATTCTTGTGCAAGAATTTTTATACTTTTTTAGTCAATACTTTTTTGATTTTAGCAGATTTTAGAATGAGTTGATAATTAAATAAAGCACTGATTTTTGTGATTGTAACAAACCTTTATACGAAACTTATACATCGCACACTTTATTTTATCTTTATATCACACACACACAGAAAAAGTAAAAAAACTATTCGTCTTCAGAGTCGTCTGGAGTTGGGGGTAGGTTGGGGTAGGGAAGTACGACTTCGTCTTGATTTTCCTCTTCTAATATTTCTTCGTCTTCAAAATCGTTCAAATTAGCAATTTCATTATCGACGTGATAATAAATCACGGTAGACACGATCGAATTTTCATGGTACTGTACTACCATGCCAAGCAAAGAAAATATTTCATGTACAACGAAAAGATTACTATTGATAAAGAGTATAAATTCAACATTGGATGGCACAACTAAATTTTGCAAATAATTTCTGTCCAACTTAATACTAGGCAAAAATTGTTCCTGCAATGTCTGCATCGGAATCTTAGCTGCTAATTTTACTAAATTATCGGCTCTAACAGCCACCAACTTATACAAGTTTTGTAGTAAGATGAACATTATTGCTACCTAAAATTATTTAATTGTTATGTTTAAAAACTGTTTAAAATCTGTAAAAAAAATTTATGGGGACCTTGTATTATACACGGAGCGAGCTCCTGCTTGAGAACATGCAAGGAAAATGGCACAAAAAACTTCAGCCAGCTGTGTTATTAAACTGGTTATTTATTGGTAAAAGTTTTGAAAAGGATTGAAAATAAAAAAATTACAAAATTTAATACTTAAAAAAGAGTTTTCGGATTTTCGAGCTTGGAATTAACTTTACTTACTCATTTCTTTTATTTTTTAAAAACTCTAAAACTCAGTTGCGCACGACCTCGCGCAAGCTCATGCGAGCCCGCGTGAATCTTTGAATTGTTGCAGAAAAATGGAGCTTCGACGAGAGTTTTAGGATTGAAGAAAATAAATCATCATAGAAGCTATTTACCAATACCTAACTTTGATTCTGTTATAATAAATCCCACAAAAAACCTTACAAAAGTAAACAAACGTGGGGAGATTTTTTTAATGAAAAATAATTTAAATAAATTGATTTAACAAAAAATAGTGATATCATTTAATAGATTTTATAAGGTAGAATTTTTGATAACATGTCATATTAAAAACAGAATTTAAAAATTAATTGCTGTAACAAATTTAAGAAAATAAAATAATTATTTCAAAAAGTAATAAAAAAATTATTTTAATGAGTTGTGTATTTAAATTTAAAAAATAAATTGAAATCAATATTCATAAACTCTGCCCACGAAGTTAAAGTCTCGGTTAAAGTTAATAAATTTTCTTCTGAATATGAACTTCGTGGGTAGAGTTTATGAATATTGATTTCAATTTATTTTTTAAATACACAACTCATTAAAATAATTATTTTATTTTCTTAAATTTGTTACAGCAATTAATTTTTAAATTCTGTTTTTAATATGACATGTTATCAAAAATTCTACCTTATAAAATCTATTAAATGATATCACTATTTTTTGTTAAATCAATTTATTTAAATTATTTTTCATTAAAAAAATCTCCCCACGTTTGTTTAGCTTTGTAAGGTTTTTTGTGGGATATCACTTTTTTTTGTTTGATAATTTTTTGATAATTATCTATTTTTTATTTTTCTAATTCTTATTTTTTTTCTAATATAAAGATGTAAACACCTTTGGCATTAGTTATTATTTAAATTATTTCCTACGTGTGCTATTGAACATGTTACTTTGTAAGAATGTCCCGCAATCTTTAAAAAGTTTTGGTATGCGCCATTTGTACCCATGTGGTCCGATCATACTCAAAATGAAACTGGAACTATGGGACACCAAAACAAACATTTTCCCGTTCACCCGGTTCAATTTGGTTCATTACGTTGCGAGAAATCCTGCGCACAATTATGTAATAGCGCTAAAATCGAGTAAAATGTGATTGTAAAAAGTTTTGGTATGAGACATTTGTACCCATGTGATCCGTTCATGTTCGAAATGAAACTGGATTATGGGACACCAAAACAAACATTTTCCCGTTCACCCGGTTCAATTTGGTTCATTACGTCGCGAGAAATCCTGCGCACAATATTATTTTATTTTTGTTTTGTTCAGCTCGAAAGAATAGTTGAGCATGAAAAAAACGGACATTTTTAGGGGAGAGCCGGGTAATTCGGGCAGTTTGACCGAGCCCCATAAACTTTATTTAATAAAAATAAAATTTATTAATTTTTGCACTTGGAAATAATTTATTTTTACAGATGAACTATTTGTGAATAAGTATCCGTGAGCTAAGCTCTTGAATGATGATAGAAAAATTTGTAAATGATAAAAACTGTCACAATATCAGACGGGCTATTCGAGCACTGCTGCGGGCTATTCGGGCACTTTGAGAATTTTAATATTAAAATGCAAGTGAAAGACTTTATTTTATCAACAAATCACTCCTTAGGTACTTAAATAATAAAATCCATCAATACTTAACTATTCAAACGTATATATGTCCCATTTTTATTCACTCGAAGTTGAGGTTAGGAGAGCGGGCTATTCGGGCAATAAGAGATTCTGAACAATTCGGGCTATTCGGGCATTTTTATTTAAAAAAAAAAAAAAGAACTTATTATTTTGATTTAATTTTTTTGTAAAATAATAAAATGAAGCCTATTTTATCGCTTACTATTTTTTTTTTCAACTATTTACTATAATTTCTTTGAAAAAATAGCAACTGCTCGAATCACCCGGCTGCCCGAATTACCCGGCTCTCCCCTAATATTGCTCAGATCGACCTCGGAACATGTTCAAAAGGTGTTTTGTGATCTGAATATTCGATTTTCGGTGGGTTGCATTTTTTGTTCTGGCGAATTTATAAGGCCCTCCCGTTATCGTAGGTCGGTCGTGCCTAAAAATTAATCGTAAATTATTCAATGACTACCTTTTTTAAAATACATATTTTCTTTTGCTCTCTGATTTTACTGTGACTGATGATTGTTCTATCTTTTTTATTCTCCAACCGAACCAGTTGCCAGTGTCTTTTATCGTTCAAAGGTTAATTCTCATTTTTATTAATTATTATTTAATTTTTTTTTTTTTTCTTCATTTTCGTTTATTTATGAAAACAAATTTTCATAAACGTTAATTAAATTTATTTTTTAAAAAAATTAAAAAAATCATGATAGCGCCATCTGTTGAAAATGTTGGGAGGTGCCGATCCCCGATCGAACGTTGATTCGAATGTTTTTTGTGGAAAGTCCAAAAAAAAGGCCGATTTCAAAAACGCGAATTAAAAAATAAGACAATTAAAAAAATATAAGCTTCGAAAACAATCCTCATCTCTTCAGTAGTGAAAAGTAGGCGTACTCTAGAGGTTTAATGATGCAGGTAACGTGTTTTAATTTTTAAATAATTAATTAATTGTGGTTAGTAGGGTTAAGGTAGCTCCAGTAGCTGTAAATAAAGCACGGCAGCTGGCTACTATTTTGGCGGGAAAAAAATCTCCCCAAGCCAGCTACCGCTGGCTTTGATTGTTCTGTTTAAAGTTACGTTAATAAATAAGATTTAGTTATATAATTTGAAGAATTAAATTTCTATGACTAGCAAATATGTTTGCAGGTAAGATTTTTTTCAAGCAGTTCGATGTACATGCAAAGTGAAATTATATTTTTTGAAATTTTTAAATCAAGTTATTTGTTAATTAGCTTGTGTACATAAATAAGTATAAAAAGTAAGTGAATCAAAATATTATTGAAGTGTTTATAAAAAGCATCAAATTTTTTGTAGCTAATTTTTTAACAGAAAATTTTTGATTTTGTGAAGCAAACACGGTTTTAGCTCATCAAGTTTGATTTTGCATCGTGCGTCTGTACAATGCAACAATTAGTTTCAATTCTGTAATACATAATTTTTTCATCGAATTTTGTGACACCTTATAGTCTGCACTCAAGTAATACATAGGTGCGAGTAATCCTCTAGATTTCTCAACCCTATGGGCAGAAAAACAATTTAGCGCATGCTTAATTTCTACAATTAATACATTCTTTTTCATCAAATTAATTTTTTTTTTTTCTAGTTGTTTTGTATTATGCAACTTTTTGACATTTTAGCACTTGTCATATTTTCTTTTCTATTGCTACTTTTAATTATGTTACGGCATCCAATTCGTTACAGTGAGCCTGGCACTAATTTTTGAAATTTTACTAGCTATCACGCCACTATGATACCACTATTTCGCGCGTCGCGAACCGAACAATCTCCCCGGGTATTCCATCCGGTCCCTGGGCCTTGCCGGGCTTCAGAGAGGAGACTGCTCTCTGCAGCTTTTTTTCCGTAAATCCCGGCACGTCGGGCAGCATGCTCTCGTCACGCGTATCCGCCCTCTCCTCGTGCGTCGACTATCCTTCGCATTGATTCGGCGTCCCGAACCTCTGGTGGACTCCGCCTCCGTAGTTTGCCGGTTACCAACTTGTATCTGGTGCCCCATGGGTCCCTATCTACCTCCGCAAAAAGTTGCCTCCAGCAACGGCGTTTACTGGCCCTGATCGCGCTGACTAAGGCCTTCCTCGCCAGTCTGTGCTCCCACCGGAGGGTCTTCCGCACCCGTTCATCAGGGTTTTTCATGCCGTGAGTCTTCCTGCTACGGGTCCGTATGCACTGTCGACGTAGTTCCGCGATCTCTGTCGTCCACCAGTATGCAGTAGGTCGAACGCGTTTGTCCTCCCGTACGCGGCATCGAATGTTCGCAAAGACTAACTAGGAGTTCGCTCGTCTTACCCGCAAGCTGGTTTGCCCTGAGACTACCCGCCGGTATGTCACCCAGAATCAATTCACCCGCGCAAAAATCCAACCTATGGGAAAAATGTTGGCAACATATTGCCAATTGGAGGTTCAAAGGATTGGACAAATGTTGGGGGGAGGTTATCCAACATAGCTGCCACAGTTTCAATAAGCGCGCATTAGCAATATTGCTCCAACACTTTGCCAAAAGAATTTTTTTTTTTTTTATGGGAAAAATGTTGGCAACATATTGCCAATTGGGGGTTCGAAAGTATTGGACAAATGTTGGCGTAGGTTATTCAACATGGCTGCCAAACTTTCAATAAGAGCGCATTAGCAATATTGCTCCAACACTTTACCAAAAGAATTTTTTTTTTTTTTTTTTTTTTTTTCGTGGACAAATTTTTTTTGTTATAAACTTAAATTTCTAATTTTTTGTTCACAGATGTTTTATTTAATTAAAAAAAAATTTTTAATTGAAGTAATTATAAAAACACATAGTGAATTTATTTGATCTTTTATTTAGTTTTAAAAAATACAAATTTTTTAACTTTATTCAGGTTCTATAACATTGGCAGGTTCAACTACATAACTTAATCCTGTACTTTCGATTTTGATGTAATAACAAACACATTTTAAACTCATTACATCCAACAGAATCGGTTCATTTACTGTATCTAAACATTCATGAATAAAAAAAAGAGTGTAAGTTTTCGTGCTTAAAGTTGTTTGAAATGGATTTACGGTTGTGATTGGTTTTATTATCACTAAGTGTAGCCCCTCACATTCGAAACACATTTTACAGTCGCAGTTAGTAATTCTTAGAAATTTAACAATAGATCCAATTTTCATAACCCCATGATGCTCGTACTTTACTATGTGAGACAATGTTATTTTATCCCCTTGATCTAATTCAAATGAATACAAAATTTTATTTTTGTATAATTTTTTAAAAGAAAACACATTTTTACCATTAATATTATTATTAACTAAAACTAATTCCGTTTCATCTTTATTTAATTTAGTTAAAAAACCATTTATGAAAGTAGCAGTGTTAATTTTAACAAGTTTCATTTTTTTTTCATAATTCAGCATTGATTCACAAAACTTAAAAGCTTTGGTACCCTCTTTTACCCATTGATGCCTTAAAGCATGAACTTTTATGTACATTCCTAAATTATTTACAATCTGCAAATGTGGCGAGTTACTACCGTGAATTAACTGTTTTAATTGACCGTTCAAACTTTCAAGTGGAAAACAAGATGTCGTATAGAGAGGACCGCATCGACGTACAGTAGTCGATAGATGACGCAGTGAATGAAAATTACAACTCATGTATTTATTACCATACAAGGAAGGAAAATTAGCTAAGAATTCTTTGTACAGCTCATCAGCCAGATCTACCATTTTATCTTCAATGACCTCTTGAGATAGTAAATAAGTAGCAAAAACGAATTTTTTATAATGATTCATGTACTCTGTTGGTAAAATCCCATCTAAAACTATTAAAGATTTATTTAAAACCCAATCTTTAAGTTCAGAACCTTTAAAAAAAGCTAAATGTGTTTTTATTGGTCTAGAACGTCGTGTTATGTAAGAAGGTTGCTTAGTTGAGCATAACCTAGAATCTACAACTTCAACTAAGTAATGGATAGAAAAATTTTCATCGGAAAATTTTGGATCGAACCACAGTTCTAACAATCGTTTCGCTCAACCGTGAAAAAGACAATGCTCTGCGTCTACAGCAGTAGACGTGACGTAATTACGACAAATAGTCGATAAAACAGATGGTCCTTTAACACCGCAAACTGGTTTATTAACTTCGCATGCTTGTTCTGCATGTTTAATTGTTTCAAGATCCGTTCGAAGACGTAAATTTTCGTTAAAGGGATAAATATGAACTCTGCCTTCATTATGCCCTTTTTCCTTACAAACTTGACATCCGAAATTACCATTGTACTGGTTCATATTTAAAAATAAGGCTTTTGCAGGTAAGTCACACGTGCCACTAATGATCACCCCTTTAACCAAAATTTTTGCCTTTAAGTCGTTAACAAAAAATTCGACTCCCTCTTTTAATTTTTGAATCGATTCTATCAAAGGGTTCAAAAATAAATTTGGATCAGGTTTTTTATCCCCAAACCAAAGACCAATTAACAGCATATTTTCAATTTTAAACCTCTCTTCATAAGGTAATTCTAAAATTATAAGATAGAAACCCCATATATTATACTTTGACGATTTAAAAATTTTAATTCCTTCAGTGTACCATAAAAACGAAATGTTGTTAAGGGTATGTTGCAAAACCATAACTGAAAATCTCGCCGACAAAAAATCTCGCAGATAAAATTCTCGCCGACAATAAATCTCACCAACAAAAATCTCGCCGACAAAATTTTTTTTGGCTGAAAAAGAAATTCTCTGACGGTAAGACAGTTTTTAAATAAAATTTCTGTCAGATGGCAAAAAAACTAATTGGCTACCTCCCAAGCTCTAAGCCCACAAAACCCTACGTGCCCGAGTTAAACAAAATACTGATTGGCTACCCCCCAAGCTCTAACGCCCAAAACCCTGGGCGCCCGAGTTCAACAAAAAAACTGATTAGCTACCCCCCAAGCTCTAACCCCCAAATACCCTGGGCACCCGGGTTCAACAGAAAAATTGATCGACTACCCCTCCAGCTCCAAGCCACCAAAACCCTGGGCAACCGAATTCAACAAAATACTGATTGGCTACCCCCCAAGCTCTAACCCCCAAATAACCTGGGCACCCGGGTTCAACAAAAAAATGGATCGGCTACCCCCCCAGCTCCAAGCCACCAAAACCCTGGGCACCCGGGTTCAACAAAAAAATGGATCGGCTACCCCCCCCCCCCCCCCTTAGCTCCAAGCCACTAAAACCCTGGGCACCCGGGATCAACAAAAAAATGGATCGGCTACCCCCCCAGCTCCAAGCCACCAAAACCCTGGGCACCCGAATTCAACAAAATACTGATTGGCTACATCTCAAGCTCTAACCTCCAAAACTCTCGGCGCCCGAGTTCAACAAAAAAACTGATTGGCTACCCCCAAGCTGAAACCCCCAAATACCCTGGGCGCCCAGGCTTAACAAAATACTGATTGGTTACCCCCCAAGCTCCAACCCCCAAAACCCTGGGCGCCGAATTCAACAAAAAAACTGATTGACTAACCCCCAAGCTCTAACCCCCAAATATCCTGGGCTCCCGGGTTCAACAAAAAAATTGATCGGCTACCCCTCCAGCTCCAAGCCACCAAAACCCTGGGCAACCGAATTCAACAAAATACTGATTGGCTACCCCCCAAGCTCTAACCCCCAAATAACCTGGGCACCCGGGTTCAACAAAAAATGGATCGGCTACCCCCCCAGCTCAAACCCCCAGATAGCCTTGGTGCCAGGGGTTAAACAAAATACTGATTGGCTACCCCCTAAGCTTTAAGCCCGCAAAACCCTGCGCGCCCGAGTTAAACAAAATACTGATTGGATACCCCCCAAGCTTTAAGCCCCAAATACCCTGGGCGCCCGGGTTCAACAAAAGACTGATTGGCTACCCCCCAACCTTTAAGCCTCAAATACCCTGGGTGCCCGGGTTCAACAAAAGACTGATTTGCTACCCGTCAAGCTCTAAGCCTTCAAACACGCTTTACTTGGGGAATAGCCAATCATGATTTTGTTGAACTTGGGCGTCCAGGGTTTTGGGGACTTCGAGCTTAGGAGGTTGCCAATCAATTTTTTTGTTGAACTCGGGTGCCCAGGTTATTTGGGAGTCTGGAGCTTGGGGGATAGCCGATCAGTATTTGGTTGAACTCGGGCGCCCATGTTTTTGGGGGTTAGAGCTTGGGGGTTTTCCGATTAATTATTTTGTTAAACTCGGGTGCCCAGGGTATTTAGGGCTTAGAGCTTGGGTGGTAGCCAATCAGTATTTTGTTGAACTCGGGTGCCCAGGGTTTTGGTGGCTTGGAGCTGGGGGGGGGGGTCGTAGCCGATCAATTTTTTTGTAGAACCCAGGCGCCCAGGGTATTTGGGGGTTAGAGCTTGGGGGGTAGCCAATCAGTTTTTTTGTTGAATTCGGTTGCCCAGGGTTTTGGTGGCTTGAAGCTGGGGGGGTAGCCGATCAATTTTTTTGTTGAACCCGGGCGCCCAGGGTATTTGGGGTAGAGCTTGGGGGGTAGCCATTCAGTTTCTTTGTTGAACTCGGGCGCCCAGGGTTTTGGGGGTTAGAGCTTGGGGGGTAGCCAATCAGTATTTAGTTGAACTCGGGCGTCCAGGGTATTTAGGGCTTAGGGCTTGGGGAGTAGCCAATCAGTATTTAGTTGAACTCGGGCGTCCAGGGTATTTAAGGCTTAGGGCTTGGGGAGTAGCCAATCAGTATTTAGTTGAACTCGGGCGTCCAGGGTATTTAGGGCTTAGGGCTTGGGGAGTAGCCAATCAGTATTTAGTTGAACTCGGGCGCCCAGGGTATTTGGGGCTTAGAGCTTGGGGGGTAGCCAATCTGTATTTTGTTGAGCTTGGGTGCCCAGGGTTTTGGTGGCTTGGAGCTGGGGGGGGGGGGGGGTAGCCGATCAATTTTTTTGTTGAACCCTGGCGCCCAGGGTATTTGGGGCTTAAAGCTTGGGGGGTAGCCAATCAGTATTTTGTTGAATTCGGTTGCCCAGGGTTTTAGTGGCTTGGAGCTGGAGGGGTAGCCGATCAATTTTTTTGTTGATCCCGGGCGCCCAGGGTATTTGGGGCTTAAAGCTTGGGGGGTAGCTAATCAGTTGTTTTGTTGAACTTGGGCGCCCAGGGTTTTGGGGGTTAGAGCTTGGGGGGTAGCCAATCAGTATTTTGTTTAATTCGGGCACGTAGGGTTTTGTGGGCTTAGAGCTTGGGGGGTAGCCAATTAGTTTTTTTGCCATCTGACAGAAATTTCATTTAAAAACTGTCTTACCGTCAGAGAATTTCTTTTTCAGCCAAAAAAAATTTTGTTGGCGAGATTTTTGTCGGTGAGATTTATTGTCGGCGAGATTTTTTGTCGGCGAGATTTTCAGTTATGGTTTTGCAACAGACCCGTATTTTCGGTTTTTGGCAAAGAAAATTTGTGATTTAATTTAAAAAAAAACCTGGTCTTTGGAATAAAAAATTTAATTGATTTATTGGTGAAAGTGTAATGAAATATTTTTCTTTATCTGTTTCTGTGCAATTACAAGAACTTAAATTAGGGATCATTTCTTCATCGAATGGAATTTCATCGCAATCTACATTATTTACCACATTTTCCTTTAATCGAGTACAATTTTCGCAGTAATAATGTCTGTGTACCGGAATGTCCACGCTTTGAAAAAATTGTTTGAATTTGTATAAACTTTTCGGACAATTATTTGGTTGGATGCAAAGTATCGAGATTAAGGTTAAAATGTCTGATAAGCAAGAGTTTGTTAATCTGTGACGAAGTTTTAACGCGCCTAGACAAATCTTTAGTTCAGAAACTTTTATTGGAGATCCGAGATATAATTCAGAATCTTCAGCCACTTCGATGTGATTGTCATTGTCATCGTCGTCGCGCCAACGATCACTCGAGCCGTCGTCATTTTCATCAGAATCGTATTGATTAAAATTTTCTAAAATTCATAATTTTATTTAAAGTACTATTGTGACTCATATACGGACAGAAAAAATACGTAATTTTACCGTGGAAGAAACTCCGAAAGTTTCAAAGCGATATATTGAATAGGTAAAAAATGACAAAATTTTTGAAACAGTGGATGGGGCTGCCTGGGCCGATCTCGAGCGTCTTGAGCGCTAAGCGAGTTTGTGAATCCAGGGCCTTAGTTGAGAATACCGTAGCCCTCACAGTTTTTACGTAAGCCCCGCGTAAAAACTACGCTACTCCGAGCGCACAGTATTTATTCGTTGAGCGCACGGTGTTTTTACGTGGCCCCTAACTCCGAATATTTCGGAGTAATATTACGTATTTTACGATAAAATTACGTATTTTTTCTGTCCATGTAAAAGTAAAAAATCGTTTCGTTAAATTTACCAACCATAATTAAAAGTCTCTTGATTCTTTGATGGAGAAAATGTGCCTTCAAGAGATTCAATCGAGGATCTGTCAACCTGGTCCATTTCTGCACCATTTTTCTTACCATCGGAGTCAACATCCTCAAAATCATTCTATAAACATATATTTTAATTTAAACTGACGAATTTCATGAGAATTTTGAAGATTTATATTATTTTTACTAGAGTAGTATCTTTGAAATTAAAATTTGGTCAAGTACTTGTTATTTTTCTTTTAATTACCTTGACAGAAAAACTTTCATGATCAATTGCTTCTTCACCAGGAAAAACTATCAGTTTTTTTTCAAGTAGTTTTTTATACTTTTTTTTTGTTCTATTAGACCATTTTAAATAATTTTTATCACATCTTGGCATTCTTTTTTGAATTAACCTCCATTTCGAATGACATCCGGTGTTACATAAAATTGTATAGTGTTTGTATAGTATAGCTCTATTTTTTTATTCATAACCTACATGTATTGTTATTCTGTCAGTGCTTAAGAGAAAAGAAAATAGTGAAAATGTATGTTTTAATTTTATGGATCCAAGCCAAAAATTCAGGAGTAATTAAAGAATCTGATTTGTGTCCCAACAAGGACGAGGGAGAAGAAACTTGGGCAGTGTCGAATGATCGTCCGTATAAAGTCAAAATAGTTCGCAAAAGTGGTTAGTCACAAAAAATGAAATTTTTTAAAAAAATTTGTAATTTTCAAAAAATTAATTCCAAGTTTTTTTAGATGATCTGGATTATTTAGAGAGTCTCCGTGTAAGCACAGGTGGAGAAGTAATAGTAAAGGGTAAAAGTACCTCGTCAATGCTCGCACATAAAGAAAAAAATGCAATAAAAGAAAAATCAAAAATGCGACGGGGTTTCCCGTCGCTTATTTATAAAGACGTGTAAATAGTTATTTTTCTATTGTAAATAATGTGGACGACGAAACATAGAGAAAAGTGACAGAAGACGACAGCAGCAAGAGCGACAGAGCGAGGACGACAGAAGAAGAAAGAAGACAGCAGCAGCGGCGGCAGCAGGTTCGAAGCCAACGGAGCGTTGTGATTGGCTCAACCGCCGCCGCAGCCGTTGCTGCTATCAGCGAACGCCGGACTTCGGCCCGCGCGGCGCAGTTGCAGTTGAGTGGCAAAGACGAGTGGTCGATGAGTTGAAGTGTGGCGGAGAGGAAAGAAGTGGATTTTAGAGAGTGAAGACGTATCTTCCTGCATCCTGGTAGGACCAAGACGGCAGGACCACCGAGAGATTCGGACGGACCTTCTACGTGGACATCATCCCGGCAACTCGCACCTTGGCAGCCCAGGACGACGATCGGGTCGACCTCGTGCAGGCCATAAGAAGAGACCGGAACCGACGTTCCAGCGTAGCATCCCCGACTCAACGCGTGGACATCTTGTTGGTAAGGACACTCATCGGGAAAACAGGAAGGACGATGAAAAGTGTGTGTGTAAGTAGAGTGTGGACGACTAATAAAAGAATCTCTTTTCTCTCGGCGGAATCCCCTTCGAGATTTTGTTGTATTTTTGTTGTATTTTTGGACAGGTGAATAAATTATATTAAACTTAATTTTTATGTTTCTTTATTTATTTCACCCCGTCACAAAAATTATTACTAAAAAGCATATTGAAGCTACACGTAACTTCAATAAAAATTTACTTAAGCGTAAGCTTGAAGATCACGAAGACGTTGGAAGTGATGCTGATGACAATTTTGACGACGACGACGACGACGATGAAATTTCATCAAAAATATTATCTTTGAAGAAGGAAAAAAATTCAGTTTATACCACTGGTAATTTAAGGGATAAACCAAGTTGTTCGTCCATGATTCAAGACCTACCTGAAGCAAAATCCGACGATGAAATCGAAAGGCCCCATGAGAAAAGATTAAACATTTCTGAACCAGAAAATAACGTTGTGGAGGTAAAAATTAAATTCAGGCATTGTTAATTTTATTTAAAATTTGTAAAAAAAAAGAAAAAGAAAAAAAATTTTTTAAGTACGAGCATATAGAACAAGTACCTGATGAAAATCCACTCGTTCTCTGTAGACAAGGTGGTAATGGAAGATCGCAGTTGGTGAAAGCCTACAATGTTTGGGTTAATGCGCAGTTTCTATGCACCATACAGCGGTTTTTCTCTGATCCCAAGGAGATGACCAGAGTACTTTTAAAGAAGCTTGTTGGAAAAATGAATTTAATGAATATGTGCGCGCGTGGAAATTCAAAAAAGAGGAAGAAGATCCCAGAGGACATTGTACAATGCGTAGAATGTAAAAATCAGTTTTTCATTCTACTTTTTTTTTTTTTTTATTTATTATCAAAATCATATAATAGCAAAGGCAATATATACAATTGACTAACGTTTTAAAAAACCAAAAAAAAAATTGATACTTTTTAAATTTAATTAAAAAGAATGATGAAATTTTTTCAAACTCAGTAAAAGAACATTAATATAATATTCTTGGCCAAGCGCGAGAAAAAAGAAAATTTGACAATCGTGCAGTTTTGGTTTGTTGTAAAGTATCGCGTGAAGCGCGATTGTCCAAAACTGTGCAATTGTCAAATTTTTTTTTTTCTCGCGCGAGACTAAGAATGTTTTTTCTCGGTCTCAGCCCGAGAATCGCTCGATTCTCGGGCTAAGACCGAGAAAATTATTTATAGTACTCCTGGTCACTCTAACCACAAAATCAAATCTTTGATGCGTGTTTTCGGTGACTCGTACTATAAAATAGTATATAGTATTACCTGCTTTTGAATAACTAAAGTAGTGGGACGCGGAATTACGAGCATAGTCAATTTTTTGTGATCAGCCTGAACAAGCAAGATGAATAATATAAATAATACATAATAAAACTCGTTACAGGTTACGTGAACAAAAATTGCAACAAAAAACTCACTCCATCAGAATTTACAGATGTGATCAATTACATGTGCGGCACTTTGAGAGCAAGAGTGAAAAAAGAATTTAAAAATTAAAATGTTTAATGATTAATTAGATGTAACAATTAGTTTTTAATTTAAAAATGAAAAATTATTTATTATTAAGTTATTATTAATGTAAATGTTAAAGTCATCCAAATCGATGTTTAAATTAAAAAAAAAAAAATGGAATACACTTAATAAATGTTTCAAAAAATTAATCAAAAACTTGTATTTATCTAAAAATTAATATTCTGTAACAATAAATTGTGCCCACAAAAAAAAAAAAAAAAAAATTCTTTTGGCAAAGTGTTGGAGCAATATTGCTAATGCGCTCTTATTGAAAGTTTGGTAGCCATGTTGAATAACCTACCCCAACATTTGTCCAATACTTTCAAACCCCCAATTGGCAATATGTTGCCAACATTTTTCCCATAAAAAAAAAAAAATTCTTTTGGCAAAGTGTTGGAGCAATATTGCTAATGCGCGCTTATTGAAAGTGTGGCAGCCATGTTGGATAACCTCGCCCCAACATTTGTCCAATACTTTTGAACCTCCAATTGGCAATATAATGCCAACATTTTTCCCATAGGTTTGATTTTTGCGCGGGCAGAGGGTGCTGCAGCTGGCGCCTCCCGCAACTTCCGCACAAACGCTTCCCTATCCAGGTTACAGCGAGGGGGTTTTCCGGCCATGCTGTCATTTTGCTTAAGAGGCTATCCCACAGAGAAGAGGATGTACTGGTGATCGCTACCTGTGTAGCGCTCAGTCACCCGCCAATCCCTAATCCTTGGCATGAGCCTTGCAGATGCAAATCCGAATCCTGGCCTACGGTACGTGTAGGTACGTCCTATGTTCGCGACTATCAAATTTAGCCTCGCAGCCATCTCCAACAGTAACTGTCCTCGCCGGTCGCCGTGGGGCATTCCCCATTCCACCGCCATCGCGATGAAGTCACCCGCGACTATCACGTCTCCGGCCATCCCTCTAACCACGTCTTCCAGGACGCCCACCTTTCTCTCGAACTCGCCCATCGTGCAGTTCGGGGTCAGGTAAACGCTCACGTATGTCACGCCTGCCACGCGAGCCCACGCGAAGTCGATCCCAGCTCCCCTCCCAGTAATCCGAGTTTCCGAGCCCCGCAAATGATAGTGTGATCCAGGCAAACCTGCACGGAGCTGAACTTGCTCACCTCCTCCTGGATCACACTATCCATTGCGACCCCTGTCCTCCCCTTCCTGCCATCCCTTGAGCGCGTCCCGAAACGCCGTGCACGATCCGTGTCCAGGGTCGTGGGCGGTGTCCCCGATCCTCGCCTCTGCGCAGAGAAAACAGGTGGCCTTCACCACCCATTCCTTCCGCCTGTGCCCTTCCTTGCCTCATTTGTAGCAGCACGCATGTCTGTCTTTACCCTTACAGTCCCGTCAATAGTGTCCAAAGCCTAAGCATCAGAAGCATCTCGGGACCGTAATCCACAGTCGCACTCTGGCCTTGCGACAGGGAAATCTGAGCCTGCCCCTCCGGAGGATCTCCCGCACCACCGTGTCTTCCACGGAGATAACTGCAAGGCATTTCCGTCACTCTTTGGGAGGAAAGACGTGGGCGTCATCTGGCTCCACGCCGTACTCCCCGCGTCCGCGTCGCTAATCTACTCCCGTGTCGTATTCAAGCCTAGATTCAGGATCTCCAGCTTTCTTGTTGCTGAGAGTTCCTTCACCGAGCCCTCTCCGATGACTCCCGACAGGGCCTCCCTGAATTTTCTGATGTCGCCTTTTCCTCGTTTGACCTGCAAGATGATCCCCCATCTCTCGTTGGCCGGTGGGATTGGATGTCCTCCCCCCCGGCATCCTTAGGGTTCACCACCCTCTCCTTCAGGAACTTCATCACGTCTGAGTATGACCTGCCCACCTGTGGCTTCAAGAGTATTGTACTCTTCTCTGAAACCTTCCTTGATGATTTTTGCTGGACGGTCGTCCCGGTCCCATCGGTGGGCTTCCCCGCGCCTTTCTTCCTGCCCTTGCGCCATTTCCTCCGGCTGGTCTCCATAGGCTCCGTCCCGCCCATCGCCAATAAAATTATTGTTATTATCATTATTATTATTATTTTTTATTTTTATTTTTTTCATGTGCACAACTTTATTCAGGAACAAATTTATTAGCGCACAATTTCAATGGTGCACAACTGATATTGTGTACAATTTTTCCGTGCACTGTGCAAAAAAAATTTCATGCACAAATACATAGGGGTCTTATTAGACATGCTCTTGAAAGGTTGTACTCTTTGGATCGCTGGTCTTAACAAAATTTTGGGAATCATTTTCATATACCTAAAAATTAAAGAAAATATCAATAACCAATGCCTATGAGTAAAAAGAAGCATTTATCCATACAGCACAAATGGCGTTTATAGAAAAAAAAGGTTTCTAAGTGAATTTTCAAAAAATTTGTGCTTAAGGCCTACTGCCCAGTGATGAAAAACTTTGCACTCTTTTGTCTTTTTGTGAAGTTTTTAATGTGGTTTTGGGAATAAGAATAAAATAGGAAGTCTCTCCTTTATTTTCAATTTAATGTAATTTAATAATGTGAGAGTAATCATTCTTGTTTTATTTTTATTCTCAAAATTTCACGAGGGGTCAGCCAAGAAACAAGTTTCAGCCAGGAGTTTTTTTTTTTTTTTTTTTTTTTTTTTTTTTTTTTAAATCCTTTTTCACGGGTTATCCTCCTGTGGGAGACGTACCCGTACCTATTCTCCCCAGCAAGCTGGAGGACCAGGAGAAACCAAAGTGTGATGTGCCTTTGCTTAAATGAGGTAGGGCCAAAAAAACACAGTCCAGAGCCCAGAGGAGAAAAGTAAGGAACTGTTAGCCTTGTGTCCGAACCAAGAATCCGTCAACAGACTTTCGAGTTTCAATCTCCAGAGCCATCTTGCGGTGAACAACTGTCACAAATGTGGCAAATTTAAATGTACCGATGTGAAATCAAGTTATAGGCATATTCAAACGACAAGCCTGTTTACAAACAATAAGGTGGCTTATCACAAACTTCAATAATTCTGAGAACATAGGGTACTAATAGGTTCAACAAAGTAAAGTCAACCATAAATTCCACACATTTCAAAACAATAGCGCGACACTATCTTATAGAGCAATAACACACTGACCCGATTGAAATTAAAATGATGTCGAATTGTATTAATTGATAGAAGAGGCAAATATAAAAATCGAGTGAATATACCATAATCAAACTATCACCTCACAAAGACACAAAAACACCGAAGAGAAAACAAATTGAAGCTCTTGCAAGAGAAGCAAAGACACTGTCGTTACCACCAAAAACATAATTGAGCCATTACAAAGTTCTAAGGAGATCAAAAAATTGGAAACCTGTGTTGGAAAATCCACTTCACCACCAGACAGGTAGCAAAATGCACCAATCAGTTTTGATTTCAAATCAACACTCCAACCAATATCACAATTGACCTCTGCGACCTCCCAAGGTGTCAGAATTCAGAAACCAAAGCCACACTTCACTTTGAAATCCAGCAGCCAAGAAGGTTTAAAATCCAAATGTCCTCAGTAAAAAGCAACGAGGAAAATAAAATTATCAGTTGTTTGTTCCTTTCTTGACCTCCACAGGTATAAGGTGACCAAAGCAGTCAATTAACGAGAGAAAAAAAGAGACTTATTGACATATACTCCATAACACAAACTCAGTAAGAATAATCAGTAAACAAAATAACACAAGCGTAACCAAAAATAAATCAAATGTCCATGACACAAAATGTCCAAAAACCAAAAACCAAACCGAGAACTAAAGTCGAGTCGCGTCCCGATCGCCGGGAAGGCCACGCCGCCTTCGGGCCCGCGCGTAGCCCGTGCGCGCCCAACCGTTCAGCCCGACGGTCGGAACGCGAGTCTTCAGCCAGGAGTTGGAATTATTAGCCAAGATAGGAAAAAGAAGGAAAAAGAATAAGATTGCGATAGTACTGCAGCGACAGTTATGTAGTTTCTATTAGTATGCGTGTGCGCATGAATGAGAGAGAGAGGCGCGCGCAGTCGTCTAGATAGTAAATGTAGCCGCGAATCCGATCGCCGGGGAGGCCTGCGCCGGGACGATCGTCGTCTTTTTGCCGTTGTTGTGGTTTGTTTACGTTGCTGTTGAGAATTATTATTCGCTTGTTGCTTGAGAGAGTTAGCTCGTTAATTTTGTTGTAAAAAGTAAAGAGAGAGTTTGTTAGTTAAGGACGTTGCCTCGTCGCGGAAGTAGTGGGTAGGGCTTCACGATACTCGAGAAAAATATCGATATCGTCTCGAAATCGATACGATATCCGAGACGATACGTCTCAACGAATGTCGATATCGATACGTTAAAAATTTTTTATGAAGCCACCGATATTCTCGTATCGGCGATATTCCAGAGACGATAATATCGAAAAATATCGTCTCGAAAAAAAAGATGTATATAGCAATTTGAAATCTTAGCGTGAATATCGTACACTGTTTCTGGAGCCAATAAAACTCGAAAGTGTCAGTGGCGGATCCAGCAATCATTTTTGGGGGGGCGCTTTACTATATTATATATGTATATATATATGTGTGTGTGTATATGAGATAGCTGATCAGTTATCCCCCAAACTCTAAACCCCCAAATACCCTGGGCGCCCGAGTTCAACAAAAAAACTGATCAGCTATCCCCCAAGCTATTTACCCCCAAAAAACCTGGGCACCCAAATTCAATAAATAAACTGATCAGCTATCCTCCAAGCTCTAAACCCCCAAATACCCTGGGCGCCCAAGTTCAATAAATAAACTGATCAGCTATCCCCCAAGCTATATACCCCAAATACCCTAGGTGCCCGAGTTCAACAAAAAAACTGATCAGCCATCCCCCAAGCTATTTACCCCCAAATACCCTGGGTGCCCGAGTTGAATAAATAAACTGATCAGCTATCCTCCAAGCTCTAAACCCCCAAATACCCTGGGCACCCAAATTCAATAAGTAAACTGATCAGCCATCCCCCAAGCTATTTACTCCCAAATACCCTAGGTGCCCGAGTTCAACAAAAAAACTGATCAGCCATCCCCCAAGCTATTTACCCCCAAATACCCTGGGCACCCAAATTCAATAAATAAACTGATTAGCTATCCTCCAAGCTCTAAACCCCCAAGTACCCTGGGCGCCCAAGTTCAATAAATAAACTGATCAGCTATCCTCCAAGCTCTAAACCCCCAAATACCCTGGGCGCCCAAGTTCAATAAATAAACTGATCAGCTATCCTCCAAGCTCTAAACCCCCAAATACCCTGGGCACCCAAATTCAATAAGTAAACTGATCAGCCATCCCCCAAGCTCTAAACCCCCAAATACCCTGGGTGCCCGAGTTCAACAAAAAAACTGATCAGCTATCCCCCAAGCTATTTACCCCCAAATACCCTGGGCACCCAAATTCAATAAATAAACTGATCAGCCATCCTCCAAGCTCTAAACCCCCAAATACCCTGGGCACCCAAATTCAATAAGTAAACTGATCAGCCATCCCCCAAGCTCTAAACCCCCAAATACCCTGGGTGCCCGAGTTCAACAAAAAAACTGATCAGCTATCCCCCAAGCTATTTACCCCCAAATACCCTGGGCACCCAAATTCAATAAATAAACTGATCAGCCATCCTCCAAGCTCTAAACCCCCAAATACCCTGGGTGCCCAAGTTCAATAAATAAACTGATCAGCTATCCTCCAAGCTCTAAACCCCCAAATACCCTGGGCACCCAAATTCAATAAGTAAACTGATCAGCCATCCCCCAAGCTATTTACTCCCAAATACCCTAGGTGCCCGAGTTCAACAAAAAAACTGATCAGCCATCCCCCAAGCTATTTACCCCCAAATACCCTGGGCACCCAAATTCAATAAATAAACTGATTAGCTATCCTCCAAGCTCTAAACCCCCAAGTACCCTGGGCGCCCAAGTTCAATAAATAAACTGATCAGCTATCCTCCAAGCTCTAAACCCCCAAATACCCTGGGCGCCCAAGTTCAATAAATAAACTGATCAGCTATCCTCCAAGCTCTAAACCCCCAAATACCCTGGGCACCCAAATTCAATAAGTAAACTGATCAGCCATCCCTCAAGCTCTAAACCCCCAAATACCCTGGGTGCCCGAGTTCAACAAAAAAACTGATCAGCTATCCCCCAAGCTATTTACCCCCAAATACCCTGGGCACCCAAATTCAATAAATAAACTGATCAGCCATCCTCCAAGCTCTAAACCCCCAAATACCCTGGGCACCCAAATTCAATAAGTAAACTGATCAGCCATCCCCCAAGCTCTAAACCCCCAAATACCCTGGGTGCCCGAGTTCAACAAAAAAACTGATCAGCTATCCCCCAAGCTATTTACCCCCAAATACCCTGGGCACCCAAATTCAATAAATAAACTGATCAGCTATCCTCCAAGCTATTTACCCCCAAATACCCTGGGCACCCAAATTCAATAAGTAAACTGATCAGCCATCCCCCAAGCTCTAAACCCCCAAATACCCTGGGCGCCCAAGTTCAATAAATAAACTGATCAGCTATCCTCCAAGCTCTAAACCCCCAAATACCCTGGGCACCCAAATTCAATAAGTAAACTGATCAGCCATCCCCCAAGCTCTAAACCCCCAAATACCCTGGGTGCCCGAGTTCAACAAAAAAACTGATCAGCTATCCCCCAAGCTATTTACCCCCAAATACCCTGGGCGCCCAAGTTCAATAAATAAACTGATCAGCTATCCTCCAAGCTCTAAACCCCCAAATACCCTGGGCACCCAAATTCAATAAGTAAACTGATCAGCCATCCCCCAAGCTCTAAACCCCCAAATACCCTGGGTGCCCGAGTTCAACAAAAAAACTGATCAGCTATCCCCCAAGCTATTTACCCTCAAATACCCTGGGCACCCAAATTCAATAAATAAACTGATCAGCCATCCTCCAAGCTCTAAACCCCCAAATACCCTGGGTGCCCAAGTTCAATAAATAAACTGATCAGCTATCCTCTAAGCTCTAAACCCCCAAATACCCTAGGCGCCCGAGTTCAACAAAAAAACTGATCAGCTATCCCCCAAGCTATTTACCCTTAAATACCCTGGGCACCCAAAGTCAATAAATAAACTGATCAGCTATCCTCCAAGCTCTAAACCCCCAAATACCCTGGGCACCCAAATTCAATAAGTAAACTGATCAGACATCCTCCAAGCTCTAAACCCCCAAATACCCTAGACGCCCGAGTTCAACAAAAAAATTGATCAGCTATCCCCCAAGCTATTTACCCCCAAATACCCTGGGCACCCCAATTCAATAAATAAACTGATCAGCCATCCTCCAAGCTCGAAACCCCCAAATACCCTGGGCGCCCGAGTTCAATAGATAAACTGATCAGCTATCCTCCAAGCTCTAAACCCCCAAATTCCCTGGGCGCCCGAGTTCAACAAAAAAACCGATCAGCTATCTCCTAAGCTGTACACTCCCAAATACCCTGGGCGCTCGAGTTCAATAGATAAACTGATCAGCTTTCCCCCAAGCTGTAGACTCCTAAATACCCTGGGCGTCCGAGTTGAGTAATTGAACTGATCGGCTGTCCCTCAAGCTCTAAACCCCCAAAACCCTGGAAGCCCGAGTTCAATCAAAAAAACTGATCAGTTATATAATTGCACCAGTGAATCGTAATTTAGGTATTGTTACAAAATTATTTACAGCTGGGCGGTGGGCCGATAAGTTTTTTTGTTGAACTCGGGCGCCCAGGGTATTTGGGGGTATACAGCTTGGGGGATAGCTGATCAGTTTATTTGTTGAATTTGCACTCGGAGAAAGATTTGATTCGATCAATTAAATATTCTTTGTTCCTTCAATAGTCTAAATATTGTAGCAGTTACAATACGTATGGTAAGGATAATAATACATATCGTTGCGACTATAGTAAAGCAAATATGCAAAAATTTAACCTCACCTGACTATTTTTTAAAATCTTTTTTTTTTTTCATTAATCTTTATTACCATTCATGGTTATTAGATACATTTCACATTAAACATATAAAACTGTGGGGTACAATAGGGTTCGAACTGTAGATTTAATTGCGTCTGTCGGGTGTATCAGTCCTGAATACTTCATCTTGTTAAGGCGAAGATGCCATCAAATATTCCATCAGCTATAGATGGTTAGCAGTGAAGGGTTAAACGGTCCTAAGCCTTATCTGGTTTGATTCTTTATAATTCTCAGTGAGCATTAAATTCATTCTTCGGTGGCCATCTCCTTTGTTCCTCAGAACAAATCAGTATTCGACCAGTATTCTTGTCTAGTCCAAGGCGGGTCACACAGCTCGCCTCGCCGCGCTTGAAAAGTTGAGCCGGCGGGGATTCGAAACGGCGTCCCTCAGCGCGACGATGTTTCGGCCAACTAAGACGTGTGTGTTAACCGACTGAGCCATCGACGGCCTTTTTTTAAAATCTTAATTGAAGACATTATTTTTTGAATATTGTGATTTTTATAATCATTTGTAAATTTTTTACCATTAAAACTATTCATCAAATACATTAATTATTCCAAAATCACAAAAAAGAAATTTTTTAAAATAATGGTGCTATACCAGTGCAACTAGAAACATGTTAACCCTTTATACGCATTTAGTCAGCGCTCTCATGATATTTTTACTGCTACAATGTGCATCATTGTCTCTTCATCAATTATGGCATCTTAGGTGTTACAATATATTGTTGAACCAATCAAATCTTTCTCTGAGTGTGGACGCCCAGGGTATTTGAGGGTTTACAGCTTGGGGGATAGCTGATCAATTTATTTATGGAACTATGGCGCCCAGAGAACTTGGGGGCTTAGAAGATCAATTTTTTTGAACTCGACGCCCAGGGTATTTTGGGGTTTAGAGCTTAAGGGATAGCTGATCAGTTAATTTATTGAACTCGGGCGCCCAGGGTATTTGGGGGCTTAGAACTTGGGGGATAGCTGATCAGTTTCTATTATTGAACTTGATGCCCAAGGTTTTGGGAATTTAAAGCTTTGTGGGATAGCTAATCGGTTCATTTATTGAAATCGGGCCCCCAGGGTTTTGGGGGTTTACAGCTTGGGGGATAGCTGATCAGTTTCTTTATTGAACTATGGCGCCCAGGGTACTTGGGGGCTTAGAAGATAAATTTTTTTGAACTCGACGCCCAGGGTATTTTGGGGTTTAGAGCTTAAGGGATAGCTGATCAGTTAATTTATTGAACTCGGGCGCCCAGGGTATTTGGGGGATTAGAACTTGGGGGATAGCTGATCAGTTTCTTTTATTGAACTTGATGCCCAAGGTTTTGGGGGTTTACAGCTTTGTGGGATAGCTGATCGGTTTATTTATTGAACTCGGGCCCCCAGCGTTTTGGAGGTTTACAGCTTGGGGCTAGCTGATCAGTTTATTTATTGAACTATGGCGCCCAGGGTACTTGGGGGCTTAGAAGATCAATTTTTTTGAACTCGACGCCCAGGGTATTTTGGGGTTTAGAGCTTAAGGGATAGCTGATCAGTTAATTTATTGAACTCGGGCGCCCAGGGTATTTGGGGGTTTAGAGCTTGGAGGATAGCTGATCAGTTTATTTATTGAGCTATGGCGCCCAGGGTACTTGGGGGCTTAGTAGATCAATTTTTTTGAACTCGACGCCCAGGGTATTTTGGGGTTCAGAACTTAAGTAGGGCTGTTCGAGACTCGAGACTTTTCTCGGTCTCGGTCTCGGTATCGGTCCGAGACCGAGACCGATACCGAGACGAGACTGAGCAGCCGAGAGTGTCGGTCTCGGTTAGTAATATCGGTTTTAATAAGAACCTTTTTCAACACAGCAACATTCGTTCTTAGAAATATTATCAGAAACAATATCACTTTCGTTCCAATGTCCTCGATTTATGATCGATATGAATGGTCGTAAATGTTCAAAATTTGAATAACTATTAAAATTGAAATGTTGAATACTTTGTTATTAAGAATTTTTTTGCCATCGTTTTTTGGATAATTGAATACTTTGTTTCAATAAATAGATAAAATTTCTTTGTAGAATTCTATAAAATAAAATGAGAGTTCTAACAAAAAAAAATATCGAACAGAACTTAGTTCCAGATTGCAAAAAATATGTGATGAATTAAGTGTTGTTATTATTTATGTACAGGTTAATTGCAATTAAAATTTTCAGAGCATTTTCTCATTTACCTTCCTTTTTTTTTAAACTAAAAATAAAAATTATTGTTTATTTATTTTCAGGATTAAAAATTTGATGGCTCTTATTAAAAATTCAGCACTTGCATGCCACTTGAGACTAGTTTGATAAAAACAGTTATTTATTTATTTGTTTATTTAAACAATTTTTTAATTTAGCTTTCAGATTAATAAAATTATCACGACCGATACCGAGGCTTTGAAACCGATACCGAGACTATACCGAGACCGAGACCGGTAAAATTTTTCGAGACCGAGACCGAGAACGAGACCGGTAAAATTTTTCGAGACCGCGACCGAGAACGAGACCGGTAAAATTTTTCGAGACCGAGACCGAGACCGGATAAAAGTCTCGTATCGTCTCGTCTCGAACAGCCCTAAACTTAAGGGATAGCTGATTAGTTAATTTATTGAACTCGGGCGCCCAGGGTATTTGGGGGCTTAGAGCTTGGGGGATAGCTGATCTGTTTCTTTTATTGAACTCGATCCCCAGGGTTTTGGGGGTTCACAGCTTGGGGGATAGCTGATCGGTTTTTTTGTTGAATTTGGGTGCCCAGGGTTTTGGGGGTTTACAGCTTGAGGGATAGCTGATCAGTTAATTTATTGAACTTGGGCGCCCAGGGTATTTGGGGGTTTAGAAGATCAATTTTTTTGAATTCGATGCCCAGGGTTTTGGGGGTTTACAGCTTGGGCAATAGCTGATCGGTTTGTTTATTAAACTCGGGCGCCTAGGGTATTTGGGGGTTTACAGCTTGAGGGATAGTTGATCAGTTAATTTATTGAATTCGGGCGCCGAGGGTATTTGGGGGCTTAGAACTTGGGGGACAGCTGATCAGTTTCTTTTATTGAACTTGATGCCCAAGGTTTTGGGGGTTTACAGCTTTGGGGGATAGCTGATCGGTTCATTTATTGAACTCGGGCACCCAGGGTATTTGGGGGTTTGCAGCTGTTGCAGTTGAGCGTTTTTTGATAACTGGCTCTCTCGTCATGAGTGATACGAGAACTTGTTTAAAAGACGATTCTCTAAAAGCTTCTCTTTTATGTTTGAATTTGTGGTCAAAGTCTTCTTTAAATATTAGAAACAAAATATGTTTAACGGACTTAATTCATGATTAGTAACTATCTTTTTTTTTTTTTTTTAGATTTTTTTTCTTTGCTAATTTTGTATTTTTAAAATAAATGATAATTTAAATAAAAATATATATTATAATTACTGTAATTTATTATATAAAGGTGTTTAATGAATATAATATAATCAACTGATTTGTAGATGAAATTTTTCGAGTCGATATTTCTCGATTCTCGGGATTGAGCCGAGACGATATCGAGACGATATCGATAAATTTACAGTAAAATATCGTCGATACGATACTCGATACGATAAACATGCCCATATGTCGATACGATATCGATATAATTCAAAATATCGATATCGTCTCGTATCGTGAAGCTCTACTAGGAATGACATATCCAAATTTCAAGATGATTGCCAACCTGGTTCGAAAACTACAGCAAAATGAAAACAGCATGGTTTTCCCATAAGAGCCTATGTTAAATCACCCGATTTAGAGCGATTTTAGCCCAACTTTGAATTAAAATTTCTCAACAACTGTATTGTAAATCCTCTAGAAATTTTGACAAGTTATTCCTTAAGCCTAAACTTAAAGATTGCAATAATTTTCAAACGATTCTTATGGATTTTATTTCACGAGGCAACGTCCTTAAAAATAAAAGTTTAAAAGAGAGTTAAAAAGAAAAAAGTAAAACGAAGAAAGAAGTCTACGTCCAGTCTTGAGTCGTCATCGTCAACGGTGTCGTGGAAGTCTGCGTCCAGTCTTGAGTCGTCATCGTCAACGGTGTCGTGGAAGTCTACGTCAAGTCTTGAGTCGTCATCGTCAACGGTGTCGTGGAAGTCTGCGTCAAGTCTTCAATCTCGGGGAATTAATATTGTAAGTCAATAAGTTTAGGGGTTTGGTAATTGGTGGGAGTTTATTTTCAGCCGTAGAATTTTCGTTTGGGGTTTGATAATTTGTTTGCGTATTTTCCCGGTGCGCGTCTTTGAACCGCCGATTAGCCAGAATTATAGTCTTAAGTCTTGTGTAAAAAAAATAACTGTGTAAAGATTTAGGGAAAAATTATTAAAATTTGGACGAAAATTACATTGACTTTTTATTCATTTGTTACTAATTAAATCTATATTACAAGTTTTAGAGAAAAGACTAAAGTTTGAAAATTTGATCATGATGAATAATTTAGATTTCTTCAAGTATTTTTTGGAATTTTTTGATTTTCAACAATCATTTATTCAGAAATTTCAGAAAGAATTTATGGTAAAATTTTTTGGTTTCAGATTAATAAATATTTTTTCCTTAATTTCATAAGAGGAAAAAAAAACGAGGTCGCAGAACTGTAAAAGTATGTGCAATTGGCTTGTAGCATGAATTTTTTGAAAAATTGCCATGAAACCATTTTTTTTTTTTTGGGTTATTTGGCATTAGAAAATGATTTTTAAAGTTTCGTTAAGATCAAAGTTCCAGAGGGTGTGGTTATATTTGGTTTATATTGAGTACAACTTACCTCTTTGAAAGCTTTCTCCAAATTTTACTTGAAACTCTAAAATAAGAGTGAAAAATTATATCAAAAAAGTACATAATTTTTCCTTACATCTTACCTTTAATTTTGATGCGTAGAGAAAAAAAAGCTATTTTTAAAATCTAAATTAATGAAGAATTACATCATATTATTGTCTCCACGACATTGATACAAAAATTTTGTTTCCCATTGTAAATATTGGAAAGGTGTAGGATACAGCTCAGATAAAATTAAATCTCTTTAGTATTGATCATCTATAATTTGTTGTTTATTTTCTTAAATACTGTATAAATAAAAAATGATTTAAATAATTACAAGTCTTACGATAGCGCAGATCTTATTTTCTATTCGCCATTTTTATTTACATGTGATTAATTCAAGATATTTACATTTTTCAATCTTAAAATACACTTATTTTAATATAAAAGCTGAAGTTTTACTTCTTGTTGATATTTTATATGTATATTCATGCATGAATATCGTTTGCTTCAAAAAATTGTTTAGATTTAAAAACTCTCTTAAGACATTAAATAATATATAGAATGAATTTTAATGTAATGATGGAAATTTTGGTGGATTTGGAATTGAGAATTTTTTATCGAAAACATTAAAATTCTTCTAAATAAGAAATCAAAGAAAAAAAACCTTCCCTAGAAAAATTGACTGATTTTGTTTTATTACTTTTCTTTCATATTAAATTAGTTTTGAACTCAAAGGTAGTTTTATTGTGACTTGTGTGATTTGTACACCTTTCAAGTGATTTATAACTAGGTAGAAAAAATTAAATTCTAAAGTTTATGCTATAAAAATAAAGCCAGCTGCAGAGTGCAAATAAATTTTCACTATTTACATTTTTAATTATTCAGCAATTCCATTCGTTACGTACGTTTCATTTTGACAGTTTTAAGATGTTATTTCTCAATGACCGAAATTCAAAATTATTATTTTTTTTAAAGTTCAAAATTTTTAATATAACCAAGATTTTAATAAAAAAAACTGTTTTTTGCTGAGGTTTACTTTTATGTATAACTTTAAACGCAAGTAAATAAAATAAGTACTGAGTTCATTCGTACAGATTGAGCGTAACCATTAAAAATTATTGGATTTAAATGTGATTGTGATAGTTCATCAAAACTACGAAAATTCTCCAAGTAAAAATATTTATCTTTGTAAGTAAAACGAATGGACTTAGAAATGTTAATAGTTATAGTTGTATAAAGAACTGAAAATGAAAAAGTAAAGTGACTTTAGGTAAATTTAGAGAGCTAGAAATGACCAATTTAAATTTGTACAAAAGTGGTCATTTTTAATTAGTAATAGATATCAGAAATTACTCCAATTTGATTCATGTTTTACTGGAGAATGCCAAAAAAACACTCTCAGTTTTGCACTTGATGAAATTTAGAGTTTTCAGAAAAAACATCATGTTAAAAAAACTGGTTTAACCGATAAAGAAAATAAATTTTCAAATCGTACCATTGTTTAGAAAAAAAAATAAGTAAAAAATTAAAAACTATTTTATAGGACAAAAATGATTTTTAAAATATTATAAACAACATAAATCATGTTTTGAAATCTTTTGAAAATTAATAAAAAAATATAATTTATTATAATAAACGTGTACGTTAAAAAATCGTCCATTATTAAAACTGATGGTTAAAATTATGAAGACAACAAGATTTTTATAAATTTAAATGAAAAATCAGAGAAAAAATCTCCTAAAAATGGGCTTGAACCCTTCATCTTTGCTCGTGACGATGACACTTAAACTGCATCGCCGCGGCGCGACCATTAAATTAATTGACAATTATTTTTTTACTATCGAAAAATCTCATAATTAACTGACAAAGTACCTAATAAACCGTCAGCTATAATGCCAAAATAAATATTCATAAACGGCTCGGCACTCCTGTTCGCTTTTATTCACAATTATTACTTTCTAAACTCAAAAATGCGTATATTAATTATCATGAAATTATTTCTAAAGTCAGATCGAAAGGCTTCAGAATCGTGTTTTTCCAATTTTTTTGCGATTATCAAAATAGCGGAAGAAAGTGCTTCTCGAAGCTTTGGAGTTGATGTAATTATAAAAAATAATAAAATCAATTTTTTAGTGATTCTGTAGCGCGTGGCCCTCGTTCTAAAACCTATTTATGTTTTTATTATATTGGCTTCATTTAATAAACCGAAACACTTAAGTTAGTTAAGTGAAAACGTCTCAGAGAACGCTGTGACCTAAATAAAAGTGTACATAACAAATACTCTAAGTTTATTCACAAACCTTTTTGGTATGAATAGAAAAACGTTGATTCAAAATGATTTATACTCTTACAAGAGGTTTATGCACTCATAACAATATAAAAAATTTAACTAAAACTAAAATCTTATCTCTAAATCTTACGCTGTTCGACAAAATATATATAAATTAAATTATGGCCTTGAGTTTATCACCAGAGAATGCACTTGTGAGTTGGGTTCATGGGGGTACCGGCTGCACATTTCCAAGCCTTGGCAAACTCCGCGTTATTTGACAAGGTGCCTATAACCCGGAAGTGGTTGGGCGCATGTACACCTTGGACAAGTTTTGATTTGAGAGCGCCGCTTGTGTTGTTGCCACACCAAACCTGCAATTTAATTTGGCGTGTAATGGTAAATGCCAAAGTAAACGATCGACTTGAAGCAAATGTGAAAAAATTGTTTGAAACAGTCGCACAGCAGTTAAAATTTTATGATAAGGTAGAGTACGTACTTAATTTTTCAACAGGTTAGTACAATAAACATGATTTTCTCAATAAACAACAGTAAATATAATCGTTCACTTAAAAACTTAGTTACCGATTTTGTTATTTTAAATATATAATATTTAAATTTGATACTTTGAGTAGTAATGTTTACGTATAGTCAGACACTTTACTTTTCAGGTATTATTTATTTGATTATTTGATTTTATAATTAAGAAATTTCAGTTTTTGAATTTTATGTTTTTGAAAAATATGAATGGTTTTTAATTATAAAATGATAAAATTATGAAAAATAAATTTTTTAAATGTGAAATACTAATGTTTAAGAAAAAAAAAAAAATTAAATTATGATATTTTTGTAGTTCGAAAATTATGTTTTGAACAATACTATTAAATCGTACTTGTGCGAAACCGAGGAAAAACAGTTGTTCTTGTGTATAATCGACCAGGCCTGGCAGTGCCAACTGTTTCGGACTCCTTGAAGTCAACCGCTGATATGCTCGGTACGCTTGCCTGATACCTCCATTATCTGCTATATTTTCACCCTGAGTGTTTATTCCATTTACCTGTGAAAAATTCTCAGTTACTCTTCGATTCTATTTTGTTGGAAAAATAAGTGGAAATACAATTTTTAAGTAAACAAAAATAAATTAAACAAATTTTGTAATTCAGCTTAATATTGTTATATTTTTTAAATTATTGTAGTTGAAAAATATTGTTTTCGGTGGTTTTTAAATTTAATTAAAACAAACAAACAAATTAAATGCGTTTAATTGTATTAAATGCAAATTCATTTTTTGCTTTTGTTTGTAATAGCATTAATTGTTATTAATAGTTGGCTTTTTTATAATAGATCAGATATTAGCAAAATGGATTTTAAAGTTTAATTACCAAATTGACGGCAGATAATAAAAAAGATGAAAAAAAATTTATTTTCGAATATGTAGCTTACCGTGAAATTGTTACCGAGCTCTGGTAAACGGTAGTTGCCGTACTGCTTGATGATACATTCAACTTTGTTCTGGTAGTGCTGAAGTGTTTCGTCGCTCCACCACTGGCGCAAGTTACCGCTCTCGTCATATCTTCTTCCTATTGATAAAATTTTAAGCTTTTTTATTTTACTAGAAGATTACTGATAAGATCCTTGCGCTCTACATTGAGATTGAGATAAATATATAAAATTATAATAATAAAAACCTAACACTTATTAACCTTTTTTCTGATTCATAAGTGTTCTGAATGCCACTAAAAAGAAAAGGATAGTTAACTGCGATAATGTTCGAAATGGAGCTTTTTTATGTCTATAAATAAATTAAATTTTAATCTTGATTTTTGAATTATTTCAATAACTAGAAAGTCATAATAAATTTTATAAAAGAATATTGACAGTTGATTAAAGATAAGTATCTAACATACAAGACAAATTTCGGATCCTTTTAAGATAATAATATATTCATATTGATTTTTTTTACCAATACATTTAATAGTTTATATAAAATGTCTGAAACTTTCATCAATTTGACACATTTATTTTCTTGGTTTTTTTTTACCTGTAATTACTTATTTAAAAAGGAACGTCATGAGATTTTAAGCATTGAGCTGAAAATACTCGAAAAGTGACAGATTTCAGTTTTCTACCTTTTTCCTTATCGTGTTAGTGCACCCATTTCGTGCACAAGTGTTCAACCTGAATTCTTTACCCTTACATTTAGGAATCCCAAAGCGACTAATAATCCTTCTATATTATATGTTATACATCAAACAATTGTTAAATTTTCTGTACAAATAGGAAAAGAGTATTTACCTTGATCGTCAAATCCATGAGTCAGTTCATGACCTATAATTGCTCCCATAGCTCCATAATTTATAGATCTGAAAAAAAATCGTGATTAAGATTTTATTAAAAAGACATTACTGATAGCTTCATTATTAGTGCAGAGGGAAAAGCTGAGCAAGTGCTTGATTTGACATATTTATCCGCAACCCTTTATTTTCGTGCTTTCAAGCCTATATTTTTCAAGTTTCCAAGTGAAATTTTTTTGGCTAAATAAAATTATAAAAATAAGTATCTAATTTACTTAATAAACTTTTGTTGTATAACAAATCGTGGTTTCAACGATTTATATTTTAAGTATTATAATAGGGTTGGCAACAAAAATTCAAATTCGAAAAATTATGCACGGAATCGAAAGTTTAACTCAGAGAGTCATCAAAAATAAAAAAAAAAACAATTTTTTTCCATCATAGAATTTGTAATTAAAAAATATATTTGCAAAAATTTTGAATTTTTTTTGATATCTTAAAAACGTTTTTGATTGGTGGATCACGTGTGACGTCATCACCCCGCAAAAGGTTATGCACCAACACGCGTAAAAAACGGAGTTGAGACTTTGAAAGAAAAAAATTATTTAAAATGAGTAAAATTGAAGAGGATTTTATTGCTGCTGACTCAAGAAATTTACCACTAATACATTTTGATATGGTTTATGACTATTTGTGTAAAGATCGCCGATTTAACGCAGAAGAAATGCGCGGAGTAAAAGCTTCACGGTTTGTAAATAAAACAAAAATATAATTTAAAATTTCATAAAAAATTGTACAGATTAGATTTGAAAAAAAATTACAGGAGTAGTCGACAAGCATATGGAGATTCGGCAATAGGTCGTGTAAGACTCAAAAGAGTTTTGTCTACTTGCATTGTTAAAGCCAATGTAACTCCGGAGCACCGTGTTAGAAGTAAACCGTACTCTGTAACAATGATTGTTGAAGAAAAAGAAGAAGTAGTACACAGCGTTGAATGCAATGACTGCAATGCATCAACAGGTAAAATATTTGTAATTTGAAAAATAAATAACTAAAAATAATTTTTTTTGAAGGTTATAAAAATTAAATGAAATCAATTATAAATCAATTTTTTTTATTTAATCATTTAGTTAAAAATTATTTAAAATTAATGCAAAGTTTGGAAAAATCATATTTTGTATTCATTCAGAAATGAAAAAGGCATTGAAAAGATTTTTATTTTTTAATACTTTGAATAATTTTTTCTGCATCAGAATTTTTATTGTAAACTCATGTATTCTTTCTGTGAATATATTGTTTTTATAATTTATAGGAGGCTGTAAGCATGCAGTTGCTTTTTTATTTTGGATGAATCGAAGAACAGAAAATCCTTCCCCGACAGAAGTTAAAAGTTACTGGGTAGCTCCAAGTTTGTCAAAAGTTGGGACAACAACAAAATTTATTACCACAGCTGAGTTGTCTGAAAAAATGAAACCAGTATCAGTTAAATTACCTGATAATGCTCAATTTTTAGAAAAAATTATGAGTATAGCTAAAGAAAAGCAGATTGACAGTCAATTATCTAGATATCATTTTGAATTAAATGAGAGAGTATTGTATAGATTATCAATACATTATCTATTAATTGATTTTTTAAATCAAAAGCATAGAACAGCTTATCAGTTTATACTATTTGCTAGAAATAATATGCCAGATCTTTTGTGTAAAAAAGCAGTGGAAAAAACTGCAATGCAAAGTAATGATCTTCTTTGGTTTGAACTTCGTTATGGGAGAATAACTGCTTCAAAACTTTATGAAGCTGCTCATTGTTCGACTTCTGATGGTTCACTAGTAAGTCAAATTTTAGGAGCATCAAAAACTTTCGATACAGAAAGCATGAAAAGAGGAAGAGAATTGGAAAAAACAGTATTGAAAGAAGTAGAGAAGGAACTTGGTGAACAATTATCTAGTTGTGGTATTTATTTAGATTCATCTATACCAGTAATTGGGGCTTCGCCAGATGCAATGGGAAGTAACTACGTTGTGGAAGTGAAATGTCCCTGTTCAGAGAAATCTTTAAGTAAATATATTTTAAATGGTCGACCAACTCCAAAATTCAACGCTCAAATAAATTTACAAATGATGGCTTCTAAAACCAAAAAAGGACTCTTCTGTGTTGCTGACCCTAATTTTGAAAAAAATAAAATAGTTCATAAAATCTGGGTGAATTATAATGAAACATTAACATCTAACCTGATAAATAAAGCTATGAAATTTTGGGAAAAGAACATTTTCCCAAAAATGTTTAATGCTTTAAATGACTAAAAATATATTTTACTCTAAAATTTTTTTTTAATGATTTTGTTTTGAACATTTATAAAAATTATGTTAAAATTTCTGATAAATTTTGTAAATTTGGCATGAAACTTGAATTTACTTCTTTGATGTAAATAATAATTAATAAAAGTATGTACCAAAACTATCAAAATTGATTTGTCCTCAGTTTTTTAATCAAATTATTTCCTTCATTTATTATACTTTAATAAATATTAACAACTAAATTTGAAAAAAATATGTACACCTTAAAAGGAGTTTTTTATTATTCTTATATTTAATGTCTTCATGAGTGGAGCTACAATGTTAATTTTTAATAAAATATAAATTAAAATTTCATAATAAGATGTTAAGCTGAAAATTATTTTTTTATAATTCTGTTCAAGTTTTTATGATTGGGTCTTGCACATTGACCAGAGCTGCAGCGATCATCACTATATTATCAATGATTGGCATAATCGTATGGTGTAAAGTAGAGTGAGGTGCCAATAAATTGTACTCTCGAATTCTTCTTATTGCTCGCTCAACATGAATGCGTAAGCTGGCAATTCTTTTAGTAAGAATGACATCTTCTTTACAAGGTTTACTTGAAGAAGAAACCGATGGGGGTCTATATAAAGTACAGTTTTTTCTATTCAAAATAGTATCAATTGTCTTAAAGCCTCTATCGGCCATAATAACACTTTTTTCAGGTAACACTTCCATGATCTTGCAATCTTCAAATAACAAAGTATCACTAATGCGTCCACCATATCCCTTTGAAACAAAAGCTATCAATCCATCTGGTGTAATACATATTAAATATTTTAAGGTATTGCACTGCTTGTATTCTGACCAAGTTAACGATTGTTCTTCAGGCTTTTCAGGTTTTTGCATCTGAATCTCAAATGCATCAGTGATGCCATATAATTTGGCAAAATTAGATCTAAAAGCTATTGGTAATAATTTTTTACATTGAATTTTATCTGGAAAATAAATAAAAGTTTTGAGCAGTTCAGCAAGTTTTGGCACACATGTATCAAAAGATCTACTAGCCGCACCTCTGCACAATCCAAACTGATCACCCAATCTCACAAAGCAATCGTTTAATCTGATTTTCATTAAAGTTAATTGAATTTTTTCCACAGATGAATTCACTTTTTTTTGTAACTGTTCAATTAACCAAACCCATTTTACAGAAATTCCTATATAGAATTTAGGATTTTTATTTATAAAACTCATAGTTGTTCTGAGAGCAAGTTCTTTTTCTTCACTTATTTGTTCCTCTTCCAACTCTTGTAAATCACTCAATGAAGGCTGGTAATCTGAACTGCTATTGACAATGGACTCTTTGGAAAATTTTGATGTTGATAAACTATTAACACTCGCATCACTTGTCTTACTTTTATTATCATCTTTATTACTGTTATTGATATAATTATTATTATTATTATATTTATTGAAAGCAAAACATTCTTCAGACATAGTTTGAGTCACTTGCAAACCTTTTTCTGCAGTTTGTGGAAGTAAGCGGCACATGACAGCTTTACTTCTGAAGTGCTTTTTTGGTTTTGATTTTTTAATTTGTTTCAGTATTTCTGGTGTATTTCCAAAAGGTAAAATATGCGGGTTTTTATTGACTTCATTGATTAAGTCATATTGTCTGATCACAGGATCGGTACAAAAGCTTTTTAAATTATAAAAATTTTGACTTGGTAAATTTATAAACACTTCATTTTGATTATGATCACTATTTTTTTTAAAAACAGTCAAATCTTCAGTTTTAGAATTACTTACACAATTGAAATTTTCAGTAGTAAGTTCATCAATGTTAGAAAATTCAACAGCTTCATTTTGATCACTTTGATCAACTAATTTCTTTTTTTTAAATGAACTGTCATATGTATGCACATTTCCTGTCACATTTTCTTTGTTATTAGCACCAAGCATTTCATTGACTTCTCTTTTTCTATTAAGTTTTATAAATGCTGGTCGAGGAGGTTTACTGTACGCTGCTGCTGCACGATTCGGTTGGCAATTAAAAATATGAGGAACCACATTTTTTTTTAGTTGAATGCAGCCACCCAACATTTGATATCTTATATAATTTTCCATATCCTCTTTCAACTGGAAATAAAAAAAATATATATATATATAATTAATAATATTGGGTGAATAGTAAATATTGATTGATATTACAAATTCTGTAAAAAAAATGTGTCCCAAAATTTTATTGAAAAAAAAAAAACTTTAAATTAGCACCTATTGTATTAGTGTTAAAGGTTAGAATTACTTTATGCAGTAAATATTAGGGGTAAAAAGCATTTTTTAAGTTAAAGTTTAATTATATATAGGTGAAAATTTAGTAAACTTACATTAAAATGATCTTCACAACAGCTAAGAGTAGAAGATGAAGGAAAATCACTTCTTCGAGCAGCTTGAAGCCACTTTTTTCGTCTTACTATATCATTTGGAACAGTCAAAAACAGCTTGTGAGGTGTTTTTACTGTTGTGTTTGTACAAAAGGGTACAAAACAAGTTTTATAAGGGCCACTCATTGCTTTTTTAAAAGCTTTATAAAAAAAATATTGAAAAACACTATTGTATCATATGGCTTTTGCATCGAGTTTACGGTTTAGTGACGTCATTCAAGCGCCGACCAATAGAAAACGTTTTCGCGGATTTAAAAAATGCAGTTATTTAATCAATTTTTTTATACTGAAAACTACTACAAAAAATTCTGAAAAAAAAATTTACAATACAAATTAGGCTGTATTTTCATTTAAAAATATTTTTACAATAACTGTTGCCAACCCTATTATGAAAATTCAAAGTCATGAACTCATATCGTAGAATCTTGGAAATCAAAAAAAAATTTCTTTTAGAATAAAAAAAAACTTGAAAAAAATCGTTTTTCAAATTCAAAAATCCAAATCTTGTCATTAGATTTAGCTGTCCAATTAAGAAATAAATTTCTTCAGTAACAAAACAGCTTATCAGTAAAAAAACAAAGCCATGAACTAAAACATTTGTATTTCATTTGTGTTACTTGCAAGATAGGCTACTTTCCGGTATTGCAAAATTTATTTTAAATAAATTTCAAGTGGTAGCATTCAGCATGGAAATAACCAAAATTAAGTGTTTTTATTAGCATTTGGAAAACAAGATTTTTCTCTTTTTCAACCAGAAATATTAAAATCAAATTAATTTTTAAAATATAGATAGTCTTCATTACTTACTCAATACCATTTCCGTAAAAAGGAGGTTGTAGAATACCAGAAGGGAACGCTGGAAATTATTTGAAAATATTTTTAATGTACTAATAACGATTGATTTTCATGATTGTAATTTTTTCTATAATATTTTATAAAATAGGTCAATATTTAAAAAAAAAATTCAAAGCCAATTTTATTAAAAAAAACTTTTTTGAGTTTATAATTCTGCCGTCCCAAGTTAAAACGAAGGTATCTGTATTTTGAATGAATATAAGATATTTGATGAAAAGTATTTGTATCTGTCTCTTTTTACACAATAAGTTATTCTTACAAAAAATGTCCATTCTTTACTAAAACGCGGGTGTTCTTTCTTATGGCGCAAACGAAAATTGCAAATTTGCCTTGGAAGTGTGCAAAACTGCAGATGCCTACTCCAAATTTTGGTATAAACCCCGTGAAAACCAAAGTAAAACACATGTATCTGCATAAATACGTAGATATCTGTATTTTTGTTTTCATTTAAACCTCATTTTAGATCAAAATCCAAAGTTAAAACGAAGGTATCTACAAACTTATTTCAATAATCTAAGTTACACTTATTAATTTACTCGGCTTTTAGTCTGAATTTTTTAATCTCTGAAACTTCGATGTGTTTCGTCAATTTATTAAAATCAAAAATAAATTATCATTGCTTTGAAAGAAATTTCAAACCATAGAACTATAAAATTTCTAGTACGATAATTTTGTTAATATATTGTTAACTGTGTGCAGGTAAATAAAATGGAAGGACTCTGTTTCGCGTACACCACTGCATATGGCGTTTTTTAATAACAATATTTTTAGAAACAAACGATTTGTTCTTCGTTAGAAAATATGCATAAACTACCATTAATATTTTTATTCAAATTTATTTAAATTTAAATTTTTATTGTTGTATAATAATTTTTTTATTCCAACGTAGTAAATTTTTTTACAGTTAATTTTAGAATAAATTAAAGAATGTTTTTATTTGAAAACTTAAAAAGTTAAATTAAATGCTTTTTATTTCAAAATTGAAAGGAACAAAGTTATAATAAAATTTCGTAATATTGTTTTTATAATCATTTTTGTTTTTATTATTTTTACGCAATAAATCATTAACAATACTGTGATAGATTTTACTTTTTTTCTTTGTTCGATCTCTCAAAACGTTATTTGACTGCAGATACCTTCGTTTTACTTGGGACGGTAGTGCTGCAACGGGCAAAAATCCTAAGTAAAAACACAGGTATGTACATACCCCCGGTAACTTTGGATTCTTACTTTGCGCAGGGCTCGGGTTACTAGCAAAACAGGTATCTACAGCAAATAATAATTTTTACATAAATTTAGTCACAAAAACCTAATTATTTACATATCTATAAATAATTTTCAACTATAACTTTATCATCTAATCAGATCTTTTTTTCGCGCTTCCGCAACGGTGTAGATAACTTAATTTTGATAAAAAAATGCAGATATACCTTCGTTTTAACTTGGGACGGCAGAATTGAGTTAACTCAAGTTTTATATTTATTAGTTTTGCATATGATAAAAATTGTTTTGAAAGTCATAAACATATGCCTTTCACAAGTAAATTAAAAAAAATTAATTAGTGAAATAAAAAAAAAACCACTTTTTTGAGTTTACATTATAGTACCCTGCAATAGAAAAATTAGAATTTAAATGACTTTGTATTGATAATTCAGGCAGAAGAGAGAAAAAAGGTGTTATTTATTTTCTCTCATTTATTTATTCACTTTCAAATCGTTTCAAAGGATCATCTTGCACCTTCAGGTAACATAAATCAATCAATCATCACCAAAACATCACAGTAGTAAACATGTTTCAAACTGTGATGCTTTGGCGATGATTGATTTATGTCACCTGAAGAGAAAGGATGTTCCTGCGAAAAATTGTGGAAATGAGTATATAAACGATAGAAAATAAATAACAAATTTTTTCTCCTATCTGTCTAGATGATCAATACAAAGTCATCTGAATTTTTATTAAAAAATATCAAAAAGTGTTACTTACTGACTGAGTTGAGAATGGCACTATAAAATGCGTTGACTGTTGTGCCAGCACTAATCCACCTATCCTTGTCAGGCTTTTCCCTGAGACTGTTCAGACTTTTTTTTAAAACTGCGTCTGTCAGCTTCAGAAATGTCTCGAATAATTTTCCTTCTGTTACTTCGATCTGAAAGTATTAAAAATTTTTTTTTTATTTTAATTGTTTTTATAAAACATTTGAAATTATAAACTCAAAGAAAAAAAAATGATTAATTTTAAAGCATAAACAAATAAATGTTTTTAAAATAATTCCTTAACTTTAAATTGAGTAATCTCCCTATATTATATTTCCGTTTTTTATTCTGATCCCCTAAATTGGATCTTCGAAAATCTGAAATTCTTAAAAACACGGTCGAGACACAGTTAAATATCGCACTTTTCTGATCCCCCAAATTGGATCCCCTAAATTGGATCTTCGTATATTATAAGCTTGCTTGTTTTTTAAATATGTTAAAAATTTTAGAAAGGATAATTCTGGTACTAAGTTTAACAGTTCGAAAATCTTAGATTATATATCAGCTATCCCTCTTAATAAAGATTAGCCAAGACCAAGTTTCATCGATTTAAAATGATTGTGATTGGTTCAAAATACAAAATTTAAAATTTGAACACCGGCACAGGAGTTATTGAATGTTTTTTCACCAGAGGATTTGATTGAAAAAAATTTCATAATTTATTAAGCAAATAATAAATGTTAAATATTTTAAATAAAATTGAAGAAAGTACCCCTTTGTAATAGTCGTCGAGCTTTTCGGGCTTGGTTATCCATTCTGGAAATCCAACGAAAGCACGCATTGCATGCAGTTTACGATGCGCACGGGCTCTTGTACCAGCGTCCATCCATTCAAGCTCGTTGACCATGTGATCAAAGGCCATCCGTACGTCGGTTAACATTTTAAGTGCCTTAAAATTTTTTAATTTATTTTACGAAAATTCATAACTAAAAAAGTCTGTGTTAGTCAGTGAAACATTACTTTTTCTCTCGATTCTTCATTAAAATGCCGTTTAACGTAAACGTAACTGAGAGCCATGCCGAAGTCCGCATTGACGTTGCTCGTGCAACCCTTCCACCGGGGAATCTTCTCCTTGAGTCCGAGTACCTTTTTCGAGAACTCAAAGCCGAGATCGCGAAACTGCTGCAAGGTTAAAGGTGCCACCGTCGAATACACACCCCACCACATGAACCGGGCTGGAATAAATGAATGATTTTCAATTCATTTTGTGTTTTTGTTTTATTGTAAAATTGTAAAAACAAAGAATAAGATTTCCTTTATCTGTTTAGAAAATTCAGGGACCTTATTTTCGTACCGAGTAAAAAAAACTAAAATAAGTTTTATCTAATTTTGTTAAATATATGTTGTAGTGAAGAATTAAAAATTTTTCGGAAAAGAGTACTATTGATCGAACAACAAAAAATAAAAGTTTTTAAGATTGGATCTCTGTATCGTAATCAGCTCAGGTCAAAGTTCATCGTCAGGGCACTTATAGTTGACGGAAATTTACTTTATTTCCGTTAGTCTACATGCGGGAAAATTAAATAACGGTGCAAAGATTTAAAACTTTGCGTGAACAGCAAGTAAATAGGTACGGTGAAATTTATAGGAGTAAGTTATACTTTACCTAGAGTAGCTCGCGGCGTGACTGCCAACAGCTGGAGCAACTTTTGTAGGTACTGGAGATCCATGACAATTATCCGGTCTTCGCTCGGAACTATGGTGACGTTTGTGTTGTTGAACACGTTACCCAAGTAAACCGTCCAATTCCACTATATATATCAACGGTATCAATTTAAATTTTCTGATATGTTCATTAATTTATTCTTAATAATCATCAATATTATATAAGTTATACAATATTTACAAATTTGATGAAACTTATAAAATTTAATTTATATTGATAAAAATTTTAGCTCCATCCAAACGTTGAATTAACTCTCAAAAAACTTTTGAAAAAACGTAAAGCATCTAATATTTTTTTTCTTGATTTGATTTTTCTAGTAAGTAATCGAATATTTTGAAAATTATTTTAATTTTGGTAATTTTTATTTTTTATTATTTTTTTATTTCAATTAATCAAAAGTCTTCGTACCTGAACTGCATTTATGTCTGTTAACTGTTGTAGTTCCGTTACAGTGACATCATGAGAAAGATGATTCAAGCTACGTCGTTCTTCTGGTGTTGAAAGAATCTAAAGTTTTAGAGGTAAGTAATTAAATTGAAATACTAAGAGGAATTCTGTAAAACACAAGCAAATAGACATGAGTAGGAGTCGGTGAGTTTGAGTTGAGTTTTAAATCTTTTAAGGTACTCGGATCTTTTATTTGTTCGAAATTTTTTTCTTTGTAATAAAAATTAAGTACACAAAAATTTTTTGTTTTTAATAAAATCAATAGGCGATTTGACTTAGATAAACTCGGTTAGATAAATAGAGTTTATTTTATTTTATTTTATTTTTTTGAGTTAAAAATTCACACATCTATGTATGAGCAAATTAAAGAATTTGATTTTTTCTTTTGTTCACTCAGTATCTAGATACTACTTGTTCCAATTTATTTCAGTAAGACAAAAATATTTCTAAATTAATATGCATGATAGGTAAATTTATTCTTGTTAGATCATGGGAAAAGTAAAAAAAAAAGTTTCTTTACTGAAAGAAAAACGTAAGTACCTTTGCGATTTGCGTACTGAAATCAAGTATTTCTTCCGAAAACTCTTTGCTTCTTTTTCCAGCACCGATCAGTTCAACCATGGATTTAATGTAGCTCTTGTATTCCTCCAGCTCAGATTGAAAGCGCACAGGATCGAGAAGATAACGTTCGCTAAAGCCTGCTGATACTTGCTCCATCTTCAAAAGATTATATATTTTTTTCTTGTACTCTTTTAACTTTGGGTGGAGATATTTGGGAAAAAATTTTATGGGAATAATTTTGTTGCGATCTTTTTTTTAATTCATGATTAGGGTTTGAGATTGCATCACTGAATTTCTCTCGTGAATAAGTTTTTTTAGCATTAAATAAAAAATAGTACAGCGATAAAATTTTTTAACAATTCAATGTTAAATTGAATTTTAAACTTTTAACTTTAAGATAAGCTCCGTGACACTAGTTGAGATGGTTTAAAGGGCTATGGGATCAAATGAGGACTTGAATCAAATATATTGCTTTGATAGAGATTCAAATTCATTTTGTTTACGGATGTACGAGAATCAAGATTCTTCTCGGTCTCGATTTCGATCTAGATCGAGACTGAGACTGAACGACGGAGATCTCGGTCTCGGTATAAATTAGAGTACTTATTAAATTATTGAAATTCTCCGTCAAATGCAACTGAAAACTACTTTCAAAAAAGTTTAAATTAAAAGTTTGATTTATTGTAAGTAGAAAATTTTTTTTAAATAACTAGAATACAAAATTATGAGAAGAAACCGAAACTTCCGAATAAAACCGAGATCGAGACCGAGACTAGAGCCGGGAAGAGGAGACCACAATTTTTTTATTAGTTAAAAAATTGAGTTTTGGTAACTGTTGTGGCGAGCAAAAATATTGGAATCAAACGTGTAAGGTTTCGTTTCAAAGCTCTTGTTTTCAACTTTGAAACTAAACCTTAAACGTTCAAAAATATTGATTTGATCGGCCGCAGTTGCGGTTTTTGTTCAGGAGGGACACTGTAAACTATAACAGACATTTAAAAATTTTATAGTCGAAGTTTAAATTATAAGTCTTGTTTAAAAAAAAAAAGTTGCTCTTACCATCATCCGGTTATGCGTTGTATCTCTGACGTCTTCGCTAATATAAAAATTGACTAGAAGATTTATACCGATGATTCGGTGTGCTGCTCCTGAGAGTGCATCCAAGTTCAGTTCAGGTACATTTTCGTCGTTCATGGGAATTTCTCGAGGCAGTCCCAACTTTTCCATTACATCGAATATTGGTTTGAGCCCCACTTTTTCTACGCTTGCTGTGTCGTTAATAATAGTGTTTAAGTGTTAGAAATTGTAAGAGTACTTGAAATTTTCAGATACAAAACTTAAATTTAAAAATCATAACTCAATTTTTCAAAATAATTGAGTGATTGAAATTTTAGTATATTTTACCTGTGTCCATGCAGGTTCTGTAAAAAGCTTTAGCCATTTTGACGGATTTGGGCTCCTCCTCATGATCTGGATCCTCGAGTAAAATCCTAAGGTTTTTTAACAGTTCTTCCCTGAGCAAACTTAGCTGATCCCAGGATGTTTGACTCTGAGGTATGGGATTTTTTGCAATCCAGCCACCACAAGCAAACTTGTAAAAGTCATCACATGGATCCACACTTTTGTTTAAACCTTCCATCACTCTTGCAGCTTTACAAAACACATACTTTTTATTTTTTGACTGACAATACGTATAAAAGTCGTTGTTTTATTTTGAACTAAATTCATTCTGCTTCTCTTTTAAGACATAAAATACGCGTAGAAACATTTCTAATAAGGTAAGTGTGCCTAATATGGCCCTGTGCCTAATATGGCCCCCCCTGTTATTTTGAATATGCTAGGTATGCGGCATCTCTGCAAGGTAGGAAGAAGTCAAAAACACTGAATTATGAAGTTTTCAGTTGTTTAGAACATTTTAAAATTATTTTTGCGCACGCCTAATAGCTAAAACTCGTTTCGTATACCTCCGCTATTATTTTACGTTGTAATTAAGTGGTCTGCCAAAATATTTAGACGCGCCTGATCAAAATTTGAATAAGTAGCTTCGATTCGTTATTGTTTCAGCTTTAAAACGCGACCTTAGTTTTTGTTCAACTCGTTTTCTAACGGGTTTTATTCTTAAATAACTTTTTATTATGCAGTGTACCTAATATGGCCCCCCCACGAATTAGTAGAAATACCGATATTAAGAGTCCTTAGTTTCATGTTTACTTTTTAGAAAATCCTATCCTAATGTTATTTAAGAAAAATAAATTTAATTGTTTCAAAGCTTTTTTTCATTTTATAACTAAAAAAGCATTCTAGCTCAAAAAAAAAAAACTTTGACCAAAATTTAAAGTTGAAATTTTTCTACTGGTTGCAAAGCTTTCAAAAACATTGTAAAAAAGGCTCAATTTTTAAATAAATCATTTTTAAAATAATAACAATTTTGAAGTTTTTAAAATCTTATATCCTGATTGATTTAAAAAGTAGAAACAAATTGCAATTAATTAATTACTTCAAGGGGGGCCATATTAGGACACAAATTTTAGGTGTCTTAAAAAAACGTGTTTTGGTAAATCCTCTGGCATTTGAAGCTCATTGATCAAAATCGAACGCGTAATGTCTCATTTTAAAGCTCTTGAATCAAGCTTTAAAATGAGACCTTACCCGTCAAAAAATATTGATTTGATTGGCCACAACGTCGATTCTCGCTTAGGGGGGCCATATTAGGTACAGGTACCTTATTTTTATTGAAAATTCTGTACTACATTAAAATAAATTACTCATAAATTTAGAAATCGCGATAAAAATCTGTCTGCAAAGCTCTCATTTTCTTTCCGCAATCGCATTGATTTACCGAATAAGTAAAATAATTAATTTAAAACAATTCTCTTCATTTTCTTTTACGATTTCTTTGGACTGTAAATTGGTCGTGTATGATTTAATTTTCAGATAAAACTATGTGAATTATTATAACTTTTAAGTAAAGCAAAGTGAAAATCTTACCAGTTCTGATGCACTCCTCACTTTGACACATTTCTTTATATTCCTGTTTTCCAAAAACAGCAATTTGAAGTGTTAGCGTAACTACTAAAGCGATAACAGCCACCGCAAGTAGACCAACTACGATTATTAACTTTGTTTCTTTCGCTCGTGCATTTTTTTCATCATTTTGTTGTTGCCTACAATAAAATTTTTTGTTACTGCAACGTTTTAAGTTGTTTATAAGAATATTAAATTTAAACTCGTTTTAAGTACCATGAAAAAAAAAATCACTCATTTCGTCTCAATTGCTGCAGAATCTCGGAATTAAAAGGACTAAATTATAATTTCTTTACTTACTATTAAAAGAAAATTTTATCGTTGAAAGTAATCTTCTTTTTACCGTATAACTAATCGAAGAATAATAAATTTTTATACGCAATTAAGACAAAATATTAAAAATTATGAAAAAAGAAAAATTGAACAAGATCAGGCTGCCTCAACGTAAAAACTCTTATAATAAAATGTAAATTCATGAAAATAAAAAAGTTATTTAAATTTTAATAATTTAATAATACTCTTAAAAGCATTCACTTACCATGTCGTTTGAAGAGAGTTTCTTCTTGGTTCATCGATTCCTCCATTGATTTGTACTGAAGTATTTTCTGGATCATTTACCTATAACGACACAGATTTTTCGGTTAATATATTTTCCTATGTAAAAATTCCCTATTATATAATTGTTTCTAAATAAGAAATTCCAAATTTCCCATTATATAAAGTAGCTATCGCCATTTTGCGTAAACTTTTTGTGCGTAGGCTGATTGGTGGAGAACTTTTTAATGTATTCAAAATGCTATGTAAATAAATTGTATAAATAACCATTGGTAAGAATTTCATAAAATTTATGATAATTTGTGTTACGAATAAAACAAATACACACAATAATTAAGTTGTCGTCACTCTCAATGACATTTCTTAGAGTTTCCGACGTGGTGTTGCCGTGGTCACTGCGTGCCTTGATTAATGGGTGATTAATTACGTCGGGTGCTGCTGTGCGAGCGACCGGGTTTTGATTTAGGGCTTGCTCGCTTGGGTTATTCGCGTTCTGGGAATTTGGAAATTGGCTTCCCCTTGGGTTGGATATAGTCCCTTTCCGGTTGATGACAGCTTTTTTTATTGTGGTATGCCTTACGCTGGCTATCTGAATTTATTAATTACGCGGGATTTTATTGTAACTATGTAAAAAGTTAAGAAAAACTTTTTTTTTGTTCATGCAGTAGAAGGTTTAATCAATTTTTTTGTCAGGGATACCAAAATTTTTTAAATGATCATAGATAAGCTGGAAGGTGATGGACTTTAATCTTATCATTTAGTTCAAATTATACTAATTAAAGTTTTCACCTGAAGATTAATAATAACTCAGAATTAGTTTAGGCACATGCAAACTTAGATTCCGTTTATAAACATGATAACTCAGATACCGTTAAGAAAATGATAATTCAGGCTAGATTTTTTTTAACTACATATTAAGTCAGCGTAAATTTTTTTTGTACCAGTGCTAAATTTATAAATCTGAAATACTGTATCATCAAAATTCAATTGAATCCAATGGCACTTCCTTTGAATTAGAACTCAAACTAAAAACTTGTGAAAATAGGAGCAATGCTTTTATAACTCTCAAACTCGACCTGCACTCTCCCTTGCTTGTGCTGTAGGTAGTTTTCATGCTTCTCGTTAATCTTTCCTTTGGTGCACGTCTCCCACACTTACTTAGCTCGCACCAAGCACTCCCGTCGATTTTTTGATTCGGGTCTTTAATGGTCGCTTAGCTCCCGCCAAGTGCTTTTATCGAATTTTTAGTCCACCTCTCTCGTGCCTCAAAACATTAAATTTTATTAGAATGATTCTAACTCAATTGTTTGAACAATAAAAACTGTTGTTTATAAAAATAAATTTTTTTAACAAGCTAGCTACCATGTCTTATCATACAAGAACTTCAAATTTTGCATCAGAATTATTTAAATAATTATAACTGTTTACCTTTAAGATTAGTTACCTACGACGAAGGGCCACGAAAAAGATTTCTGAAGAAAATCTCACTTACGTGCCAATCCTCGGCATCGGTGGTCTTGGCAGTTCGTATATGTATTTCATGCGATTTATGCGAACCTTCTTCTCTACGCTATCCTTCGTTGTTACCCTTGCGAAATACATTTCGTTGTTTATTTCCTTCCAAATATTACGAAGTCCCGTATACTGCTTATCAGCCGTACTTTTCAAATCAAATTAAACTGTGAACGTTTAAAGAGAGTTTAGTTTTTTCCGTTAGCTGTGTGGTCCTAAATTTTTGGCGTCCCTAAACATCAACTTAAATTGTGAAAATTCAAAAAGAATGTATTTTTTTCGTTCAATGTATTAGCGTTGCTTTACAACTTAAATTGTATACATACAAAGAGAATTGTATAGTTTTTTCATTATTTTTATTGAACTCAACTCTATTTCGTTTTTACTAACAGTATCGATTGTGCTCTTTTCTATTTCTTCTTCTTTTTGGTTTTCTTTATTATAACTGTCATCATCATCCTGTGCATCTCGAGTCTTATCGCAGTTTTAGATTGTCGCAGGTACTTTCATGATTTTGGCCATTCACGCTGCGAGAAAAGTAGGAGATGACAATGTCTCTCATTTATCTTCATCCTGTCCCTGAGTTGCAAAAAATGACTCGTGCTGGTTCTCAATCCAGAGCATTGAAGTTCTACTATCGGCGGTATACGTCCCATGATCTTTGTTGGGATTACAGCTGTGATCATTTTTTCGGCATTCAGTTCCAGCGTTTCCCCTCTCAGGTGGGAGATGTGTCACGCCGATTGAGACTAAAAGAGGAATAGTGGAGAGGATAACATGACACATGTATATCTATGCATTCAATATGGCCTCCGTTAGAGCTAGATAGGATTTTTCGGTGTTTAAAGATATTAGGTTAAATTTCAAGCAATTGACAGACTCTGCAGGTGAAAATCTTGCAACTAGAGAATTTCACGAGGGTTTTAGACTACACTCAATCGTTAACACGCAAAATATTCGGTGTGGTGTGGTTGAGAGCGACGATGTGAACAGTAATCATAAAGTAACAGCCCTGTGCTTATCGTCGAAGTTGCAAAAATGTTTTATACCAGTAGTGCGTAGGTACTCGATTTTACGCACGCTTCGAAATTTAAAAACTCGCCCTACGCACTAGTGGTATAATGATATATTGTTGTACATGGGAGGCAAGCGCCACATTGACGTCGAGAGAGGAATTTTCGCCTAGCGGCACGAGGTGGAGGTGCGCGCGCAAGCGCAAACAGCTAAAAATAATCTATTTAATTTAATCAATAAAGAAAATCAGAATAAAGCAGTTACTGAATCAACTGCTTCTAGTATGGTATCAAAAAACCGTTATTCCAAAAAGTTCTTTAAAAAAAATTAATTCCAAGTCAAGAACTATTATTAGAGTAAAACCTGCAAGTATGTTGTCTCCAGACAAAATTAGTGCAATTGAAACTTTAATGTCAAGATTTACCAAATGAGCTGTTATCTCTGCTAAACAAGGAAAACACAAACCAAAGAAAATAAAAGAAAATTCAGAAATTTCTACTTTTGAAAAAAAATAATCACAGAAATATTCATCAATCAAGATAGTAATCTAATGGAAATGTTAGCCATGCATAAAGTGGAATCCAAAGTTTATGATTGTTGCCAAGATACTGTCAAAAAATTGTCTGTTAACGCTGTAGATGTATGCATAAATACTAGAATGTGGATAACACAATAGATGAAAGAGAGAGAGTATCGCATAACAGCATCAGTTTGTTATGCATTAAGTACCTACATTTATTCACCGAAACCTGACTAGAAGAAGAAAAGCACAGAATTTATTGAACCAAAATCATTTAAATCTGCAGCTTATGAGTTTGGAAAAAAATATGAAAAACAAGCACGTGACATTTTTAAAGCTAAGCATGCAGACATAACTGTTGTTGAAACTGGTCTTATTATATGCCAAGTTAATCCGTGGCTGGCAGCTTCGCCGGATGGCGCTATAGTAAGAAATGAAAAAGTATACAGTTTACTTGATATCAAATGACCAACTGATGGTGAAGCATCCCGCCCAACATCCCGCTTTCAATATAACCCTATAACCACAAACACTTTCTATAAGTATGGCTTTGTTATTTTTTCAATAATGGCACACGACTGTCGCGCTTGGACTACCTCGCTCATGTCGACAGTTATCTTCGGCGTCTCCAGGATTACTGCGGCTCTGAGCTGTGGCATGGTGCTTGCCTGATAACGCCTGCGGCTTGTACGAGGGCTGGGGAAAATGGTGCCGTTATTTTACTCAGGAGCTGTTTTATAATGTCCAAATAGAACCTTTCTTGCATCTCCTATCCTCCTTTGGTAACCAATACATATTATTCCCTTCATTCATAACCCATAATTATGCAATTATGCTCCTACCTCTGCACAGCCGTTTAAGAATCGAAAATACTATAAAAGGTTTACTGGTTCTCCCGACGCGCTCTGCATCGGTCCGTCGTGCTGCTATTGTTCACGTCGCTGGCCCGGCTGGGAGCCTCGTGGTCGTGCCACCCGATGTATGGCACGCATCAGGGACTCGTTTTGCTGAAGATGGATCAGTAAGCACTTCTGGAAAACTCCAGAACGCGACAAAAATATTTAATTATTAATAATAATATTAATATATTGCTATATAGTAATATTTTTTCATAATAATATTAAAATATTACTAAAGTAATTAAAATTTTTAGCAAATTAACTGACTAAAGTATGAATTTCAATAGCAGTTCCAAATTGATTTCCATCCAAACAATTTTGAAAGACAAAATTATTCATACCTGTAAAACTATGTTCATTTATATTTTAGAATGAAATTTCACCTAATATCTACTTTTCTACTCCCTTTTTTCTCTTTCTCTCATAATCTTATAAGTACCTATATAATATATAACGGCTGTCTCTCGTATAAAGCATCACGAAAAAAGAAGCAACCTTATGACAGGCTGCAAGTCAAGTATCAATGATATCCAATGTAGTAGGTATTCATTCAGGCAAACAATGGTGCGTATTATTCCTCGCGTTTCCGTTCCGGCGTAGTCTAATTTTTTTCCAGAGGTACCTAAGTTTTTATTTTCTTAGGCACTGTTTCAGTTGTTTAAGCATTTAACTTCTATCATTACACCGTCAAATGCAAAGAAAGTTCAGTCCTGAACTTCTTATCTTAATAAACGTTTTATAAAAAAAAAAAAAAAAAAAAAAAAAAAAAATATCACGATCTGTATCAAAAAATGCGTATTAAAAAAAAAAATTATTTAATGGTCTAAAATAAGAAATTTTATTCATAAAAAAAATCTTTATTTTTCATATTTTTAGTTTATTTTGATCTAAATCTAAATTTTCCATAAAAAAACTTTTTCTTAATCAGATAAATAACATGTTTATTACTAAAAATCATACATAATTTTTATTGTAATATTTTTTCGAACTTTTAAGATTATGTTGAGAGTATAAGTTGCTTAGAGTTTCCTTAAATATAAATATTGATTGTTATTATGATTATTTTTTATTATTATTCTTTTTATTATATTTTGTGAAACGATTTTCAGTTTTTGAAAAAAACTTCATGTATGACTAGTTTTATTTTTTTGAAAGCATGTCAAAAAGAAATTAGTGACAGCTAGATAATTTATCAGTATCTCTAAAATAAAGACATATTTTTGTAAGTAAAAAAGTTTTTTCGTTTTTATGCAAAAAATTAAAATCATTTTCTTCATGTAAAAAAGTTTAATTTAGATGAAGAAACATTCGTTTAAAGATACTACCCTGGTAAGAGCGTTAGCTAATTCCTCAGCTGAGGTTCCTAACGTTCAGCTAATTTTTTCACTGAAATTTCGGTGAATCGATCTGTACAAATCAATTAAAAGTTCAGCTTACCTTCAGCTAAATCCCATTGTGAGGGGATGTGGCTTAAGATGAGTCAAAATATATGTAAATTTTTTTTGTACTGTTTAATTTATGTATTAACTTTATTATTATTGTAACCGAGCAGCGATTACGCCTTGTCGATGATTGTTTGAAGGAGTTTTTGACTCCACAAGGGTTGAATGATGAACACCTGGTGCACCTGATGATAACTAGATTCTGGAGATGATTCCCTTAAGAAGTTTTGATTCCGGAAGGGTCAGGTATCCAACCTAGTACATAAGACGGCGATTGCGGCCTGTGGGTGAGTTTGAAGGAACTTGAACCCGGAGAGCATAGTCGCAATCCTATGTACAAGGTGTTTACTCTCAAGTGTCGGGAGTCAAAACTTCCTGGGGAAATCATCTCTAGAATCTAGTTATCACATGGTGCACCTGATGATTACTACACGAAATTACAGTTAAAAAATTAAATAATATTTGGTTAACATTCAGTGAGAAGTGGTTAGTATAATTATTAGCCTGATCTTCACTGAAACTTTAGCTAATTCTTTACTTTTTGGCATATTTTTGGCTTCTATTAAGTAAACTTTCTTACCAGGGTAAAAAAGGGAAAAAATTCTTACAACTTTCAGTTTTTTTTTTCCTCTAAATTGTGGATGGCAATCTGTGCTTTAAAGTGCATCGATAACTCTTACTTGGTAATTGTGCTGTAAGTGCAACGTAAGTAAGTGATTTTACGTAAAATTTAAGGCAGAAAAGTATAGTAGCGAATTACTGTCTGATAACTGATTTTTGTGCGGCTACAAAAAAAGCTAAGAATACAAAAACGCTTTTGTATGATCCATTCAAATTCATAAACCATGAAAAAAATCGAATTCTTTAAATGAATCTTGGGACTTTTTTCGATAAATTATTGAAAACCCTCTTAAAATATTTACCTGATTAATGTGTTAATTTCATAATATTTCGCCCTAAAACTTTTTCAAAGTTAAAGTGTTACCATCAAGTGAAATTGTCAATTTTCTCTATACAGGAAGTAATTTTAAATCTGTAACTCGACCTTATTATCGTTTATAAAGTGAAAGATCACTTTATAATACAAGAGCTTTTATTGCCACTCGAAGCATTTTTTACGTTTCAACTTATTCGTTCATGCGTTATGACTTCAATTTGGTCAAAGATGAAAAATTTAATTTCAATAATTTTATGTGGCAATAAAAAAAATATCGAATTAAAGTTTTAAGTTGATAAGTACTTGTAACCTAAAACTTTCAGTTGTAAATTACTACTTTCAAGGTTTTCTAAATATAATTAGATTTAAAAAAATTAGACTTAGATGAACGTATAGGATTTTTGCGAAAAAAGGCAGTGAAATCTTCAAATGACTGTAACTCGGGATGGATTCAAATTAGCTCGTTTCTAAAATGTCTCTGAGTTAGCATGTTTTTGAACCAGCTGTAAGTTAGCACGTTTCACATGCGAAATCTGAGTTAGCATGTTTCAGAATTGGGGTGACGATGTGATTTATAGTGGCAACTAGCATACCCTAGGTTTTGGGGGTATGTTTTTTCAACTAACATACCCATAACTACGATATTGTCGTTCAGAGTTCCAGCCAAAGCAAATGTAATTGAATTTAATAAAAGACTTGCTGACAGCCAGAACCCTTTTTGATTTTCTTAAGAATTTGACCGCCAATGGCAATTCAATTTTTATTTTTTACAGATGGAAGCAAACTAATACGAACACCTATCTTTTGAAAATATTATGGAATAATATAGACTTTCGCTCGTACTAATCTGACATTTCATTGGATCCCTTCGCATCAAGGTAACGAGGGTAATGAACACTAACGAATAAAATATTAAGGTTAAATTTCCGAAATAGGCAAGACCGGGGCAGGTTGGCATTTTTAAAATAACTTGCGTTTTGATTAAGTTGACTCAATATTTTCTAAACTAGCTTATTCTATTTTATCATCCGCTTCGATCATTGAAAAATTGAGCTGGATCAATTTATTTTTTCAAAAATCAAATTTTTATATTGGTATACTAAAAGTAACTTGATTTATGAATCAAAATTTTTCAAATAAGTAGTCATATTTGACGGTGTTCCAATTTTACTCTCATAAATTGGTAAATATAAAGTTTTTAGACAATTTGCCCCGAGTATAATGCTCTAGTTTTGAGTGATAGTTAGGTTCTTATTAAAAACAAATTTCGCTATTTTTGCTATATTAGCTCCTCCTTTTTGCTATATTAGGGGCGTGCAATAGGAAAAAAAAAGAACAATTGTAACCTAAAAACACAATTTTTTGAATATTTTAACAATTTCTCCGTCGTAATCAGCTTACAAATAAAAAGTTTATCCAAAATGGCGACATCTACTTTACACAATAGGAAAATTAGTGTTAGAGAAGACGGGTGCAATAAATGTGTTTAACTCGGGGATAAAGTTAATTTAATTGATGATATATTTACTTTTCTTCTAATAATAAAATGATCTTATTTCTATACGACTTAGAGTCAGGTTCAAATCCACGCTAATATTCAGGATATTATATCTGCTTAGTACAATACTAACTCTTTACAATTTCCCTTTTATTAAAATAAACCACATTAAATTGGAGATTAAACGAACTTACCTGTAAGTGAAGTTCAATCTTAATTATACGAATACTTGTTCGGAGATATACATATGTAGTACACGCAGCTCAGCTCTCCGAACAAGGGAATGAAGTATAATAATTGTTTTAAAGATTAGCACTAGGGTAAAAAAATTTGAAAGAAAATTGACCATGTTATGCACTTCACGAATAAAGTTGAAGAGAATTTACTTAATGCAATATACAAATAATATTTTAAGTTAACTGTAATAAAAAAACATGCCAACCTTATACTTCATTCTTGTTTCTCACTGGAACCTCTTGTCCTCGCGAATCAACACCTGTAACAAAACGTAAATCGATATTTTAAAAATTCACACAACTAATTTTTAGAAGTTTATTTTCGTCGTCGTCTTTCTTCTTTAAAAAAAGTGACTTATATATTCCTCGGATTCACTCGAGAAATATAATATAAGTCACTCGGATTCACTTTATAATTAGGTACTCGGGGGTTTCCGTAGGGGGAAAACTCGATGAAAACATTCATTTTTTGATTAGACTTATAATTTTTTTTTACTTAAATAAAGTCGACATTCTATGACTGTGACTCATCACAACTGTAAAATTTTGTACTTGGGGGTTTTCAAGGATGCTGATCACGAATAAAACCTTAATTTTTGAATTAAACTTTTATTAAGTCTACTTTATTAAGGTAAAAAATTTGTTTTTATTATTTATTTCAAACTTTTTTCATGAGGGTTCTAATGGTGCCAATCATGAATAGAATCTTAATTTTAGAATTAGATTTATGTAAGGCATACTTTACTGGTATAAAAAAAATTTCTTTTATGATTTTTTTTTTTTTTAACTTAATGTATGGGGGTTTTGAATGATGCTGATTACGAATTTGATTTTAATTTTTCAATTTCGCCTTGATAAAGCCTACTTATTCAATGTGAAAAATTATTTTTCTTTTACTTTGATGACTTTAATTCATCGAAATTGTCTGAAATTTCATACTGTAGGAGGTTGATCACTCATAAAACTTCAATTAATTAATTTTTTCAAGTTTTTTAAAAAAAAGTTTAGGCCATAATGATTTAAGTAAAGATTTTGCTGGTTCTATAAAAAATTTATTTGTTAATGAGCAAAAAAATTAATTACATTACATTACATTGATGAATTTTCTTGTTCTTCTTCGAGATAGAAAAGAAAAGTTGACCCTTCTAGTGTTTTTAAAACTCCGACCTTGATCTCTTTTACAGCACTTGTGCTTCATGACGAGTTCACCTTTTTTGTCGACTAACAATGTCGAGGGCTAACAATGTAAATTAAGTCAATACCACCGTATAATATCATTGATTCATGCTGGCGACTCCAGTAAATACATATACGTGCCACTAAATAAGTTCGTAACCTTTATCTACTAATTAATTTTAATGTTAATTCAAACAATCCCTTTTCAAAGATGAATTCATTTAATCGTTTACTGATTTCAACAGATTCGAATCACTACTTTTTATTTCAGAACAATAATATACTTGTGAATCATTTTGATTTAATAGTGTTGTGATTTCTAAATTTAGCGATCGCTCCAATTTAGAAACATGCTAACTCAGAAATCGCACGTGAAACGTGTTAACTCACAGCTGGATTCAGAAACATGCTATCTCAGAGCCGGTTCAGAATTCGTTAGAAAAGTGCTATCTAAGATTAGATCTAGGATTAGATTCCTTTTACAGTGTTTGTTGTAAAGCTTAAAAAAAAAAAATAGAGTTTAGCCCAAGATAGCACTTTTTTAACCGGAATCGAGTTAGTACGTTTCTGAACCGGCTTTGAGATAACATGTTTCTGAACCCGGATGTGAGTTGGCACGATTTCTGAGTTACGAATTGTTTTTACTTCATTTTACAAATTTTATATGATTTGGTCGAAATATACGTTTATTTAATTATTTGAGAATAAATTAAACTTGTTTTTGGTTTTATTTTAAATTGATATTCTCATGAATTGTTTTAAAAAGTTTTCAATTCATTTCTATGTATACTGTAAAATACGATATTTTTCAGAATCTCATAAATAAATAATTATTTGTAGTTTCAAGCCGTTTATATGAATTTTTATCTTTGAGTAGCAAACATTTCTTTTTGATTTTTGAGCACGATAAGCTTAAAAAATGAATTTAAATCACACGCAAGCTATAACATCAAAATCTTTTATAACGACGCTTTATTTTAAACGCAATAAAAACTAAAGTTATGTACATTTTTTCAACATACATAAGTTTTTATTTATAAACTAGTGTAGACTTGTAACAGTTAAACTCTACATTTTAAAACCTTTTCTCTATATCAGCCTTCATTCCAGAGTTTTTAAACTACTAAATAAAAAATAAATTTGTTAACAGTCGAATCTCCTTTTATATTTTAATAAATCTGATTTTCGCGTGAGCAAGAGCTTACAAGATGCATCATGATTCCATTAATAAAGGTTTTACTCGTTTTACTCGTAAAAATTCTTCACAGTCTAAAAATGTTTTCTTAAATATATAAATATATATGGTTTATTTATTTTATAAAAAAGGAAATACTGCTATATTTCTTTTTTACAGTGTTGAAAAGAAATAATTAATTCGAGTACGCATCAATTAGCTTTCACAATTTTTTTTTTTTTTTTAATTCATTCTTTGTTAAAAAAAATTCTTAGAAAAAGTATATTCTTGAAATTTTTAATAGTTTTTCGAGAAGGAAGTAATATAATAGCTGAGTGATTTTACAATTGAATGCATCAAAATTAAATTGTTTTGGTTAAATCGAAGAAAAGAAGATGAAAATAACCGACGAGCGCTCATTAGCATTGGACGCCTCGGTCGTTATATTCGTTTCCTCTCTGCATTACAGCGAAGGATTTGCCGTGGAAGGATGCAAAAATCCCGATTCATCGCACAATCATGCGATGGAAATCCTATGTTTTATCGCATCCGTGTGATTGTAATTGCGACGACCTTAAATCGACGTTCTTCGAATATACGTATTGTAAACACATTCGTCTAGTCGTAAGCACACAAAAATTACTTCTAATAGTTTCTTTTTTTTTTCTATTTTTGTTTGAGGTTTCTTTTTCAAACTAATCACTGTAAAAACTATTAATAAAAATAAGAGTCTAACATCTAATAATAAATACAAACTTCTTGAGTAAAATTATTAACTTTTTTGTTTACTTTTGTAACAGAATTTTTATCTTCAGTGACTATTACAAAGAAATATAAAAAAGGAGAAAAGTTTTATTCTGTTACTCAAGTTATCAATTGATCATTCAAGATGTAATTTTTCTCTTCATTAACAATGAACTTGATTCTAGCATTAAAAGCTTGGGTGGTCCAAACAACGTATGTATTCGAAATGAAAACGAAACAAAGTATTAAAAAATTCGGTAATTTTAGTTGCAACTAGATAATGTAAATGAAGCAAGTAAAGAAGTTATTGATTTTTCAATTTGAATTACCAAATTTAAATCAGATTGAATTAAAAATTTATCCATTCATTATCATTTTTTTTTTTTTTTTTTAATGCAAGATCAAACAAGTATTTTTTAACTTGTAATATTATAATGTAAGATATAGGTATATTTTGAGATAGATTTTTTCAACTTTAAATAAGGTTATGCAAACTCAATTCAATCAAAGTGGAAAATTGAAATAAGGTAGCGAAAAAAAAGGGTTTGAAAAATTACCGAGTCCGATAGTCATTTATTGCCGAAAAAGCATCAGCAGAGCCGTAAGTCATGTCCGTTCTCTTTGTACGTACTATTCCCAGGAGATACGGTCGATTCGATCATGTGCAGAGCTTTGCTTTGCTCAGGGGATTTCCATCTCGTGACTCGACGATATCGGACGTCTGCTGCTGATCTCTTACGCGAAACCTTTTCGAAGACTTTTTTTTGGGGAAAGAGTACCGCGAACGGAATAAGAAGATAAGGCTAAAGATAGAGTACCGAGAAAAAAATCAAACGAATTTTTAAATTTAATTTAAGTGCAAGTGGTGTCAATCACACCAAATCGTTTCCGCAGAACTCTTATCGAACTGTAGTTTCTTATATTTTTTAAGTATTAATCGTAATAATTCACGACTTATCGCGTAGCTATCACTTAGTTAATTTATCACAAGTAAGGAAATGCTCATCATTGTATAAAACTTTTTTCTCTCGGAAATCTAAAATATTATTAGATTGTATGAAGAAGATTTTATTTTATTTTACGAAACTTCATTATGTTGCGAAGTCTATAAATACAGCTTTAAATTTTTACATAAACGTTATTCCAACCATTATTCCTTTCTTAAAAAATAATAGGCTCAAAAATTAAGCCTGAAAGTGAAGCCGATACCGCATAATTGGTTTATTCTAACTTGATCTCATTGAATGATTCACACCATTGGTCGGTCGGTAAAAATGATTCTCGCAAGCGCGATCGTAATCCTTATACCTATCATGAGCGCGATAGTTATGCTTCTCTCCCGTGAATTTTTGATCCTATTGATTTAATTATTATTCCTGTCATTCCTAGTAATGTTTTCTTATCTAAATAAACAATAAAAATTATATATTTTCATGAATAAGTAATTTTTTTTCTCCTGATTTCATGAAACATTTTAGTGAGACTAAAAAAATTAAAATTTTTTTCGGCCGAAAAGGCGGTTTTTGCATCGTAGCTCTTCAATTATAACTCCGGTAGTTTTGATAGAGAAATTATTTTAAAAATCTAATTATTCATTGAAAAATCGAGAGCTTTGAAAATACTATTTTTGGTATGTCATCATCTTTTCATGACTTTTAATTGATAAAAAAAAAAAAAAACATATTGAAACTCACATTGACTCTAAACTCGGGGAAATTTTGTCATTTAACTTATATTGTAGAGTTGAGTAACATTTTAAATGAAACTAGAAATTAAATAAAAATTAATTTTTAATTTTTAAAAAGTAGACTGATAAATTCTACACTCGAGGGAGAAAAGAATAGTCTAGCCCTTAGCATACCCAATTTACATTCGAATCTGCAGGAGTGAAAAAGCATTCCATAAGAGTGAAAAGTGCACCACTTTTCGCTTGTAGTGGCGTACTTTTGTCCCAATAAAGAGTGATTTCAAACTAACCTTATTCATCCGATTCTAGAGAGTGATGCCCGAGCCGATGGCGAGGTCGTCAAACTCATTCTCTACTCCCAAGGCGTGTATACAATTTTCTCACCAGTAGTCATAATACATATATTAGGTTCGTTTCCTGCTCGAGAGTCGAGGCCGGAAATTAATATAGAACGGTCCTAAAAAATTTTTTTTCAAAATTTTCGAAAGAAGCAAAATCTCGTGAGAAATCAACTTCATTTAGCATATCAACAAGCTCATACTCAAACGCATATGATTCCGTACATATGATTTATCACGTGAACTTTCATGGTAGGGTTAACTTCATTTTTTGGTGCCTGCTGGTCAACAAAACTAAGATATCTAAAAATTCCTCAGTAAATAAAATACCAATTTTAATTTAATTTCGAAGTAATTTTCAAGTACTTGACATTGATTTGATATCAATCGATCAAACCAGTAACACAACATCTTGCTCAAAAGTTCGCTCTTCAAAATTATTTTTTTAAAAAGAAATGAAAATATGTATTGAGGTTTGTTTAAGAAAGGATCTGTTGAAGGTATGAGGTGTTATTGAAAAGAAAAATCTATAAACAACTTTATACTAAGTGCTTAACGTTTCGATAGGTTGGTTCGCTAGCCTCTGCAGAAGTCCTTTATTAATAAAAAAAAGTAAGCAGCAATTACAAATGATAAATTTTAGGGACCTCTTAAATTTGCTCTTAAAAAATCTCTTTAAAATTGTAATGTCAAGATAAGCAGCCACAGGAGGAAAGCAAAAAATAATAAAAAACAAAAAATAAAAAATAAAAGAAATAAAATGATTAGAAAACAAATAAATACAAAATTAAATAAAAAATAAAAAATAAAATATAATTTATAAATAGAAAATAAGTTTGTGAGTATTTCTCAAAGTTTCCAGCGAGGGTTTGCTGAACATAACAAAGAGAAAATTCAAAATTAATCATAAAATTAAAATTTTTTAATAATTCCTTGATTTTTTTAAATTGTTTAAAAGTAGATAAAAAAAAGGTTTTTATTACTTTTTCGAAATATTTGATGATATATTCATCTGTTATATTCATTTAACATTGAGAATTTTCATAAACTTGAATAGTGATAATGTTAATAAGAAAGAGAATAAAAATAAAAATAAATAAAAAAAAACCAAGAGTAATAACGAATAAATCATTAGGAACTAAATTTGTCTAAAAGAGTGAGTGTCTACTCATAAAAGAAAAAACTAAATTTTTTTATAAATATTAGAGTAGCACTTTGATTCCAATTTGATTAAATCACAATATAGGTTTTTCAAAGTTATTTTGATTTCTACGAATGCAAGTGAAGAAAGTAACTTTGAACCTATGGAGCGCGAAGTTGTATGAAAAAAGCCTGTATAGAGTTTGAATTTAAAAGCGATGCTTCACAAGTTTAAAAGATAAATATGTATCGTGAAAAAAAAGTTGAGCGGTTTCGAGAACTCCTTGAGCACCAAAACACTCGAGCAAGCGAAACGTACAGCTATAAATAAAAAGCATTATCTTTTCATGGGTCGAACCAAGAAATGCGTACTCCTCGCTCGGTTGAACCGCACCGGCTCGTCACGCGAGACCGAAACTCTCTTAGCCGCTTTAATTATTAATAGAAAAGGCTTCTCGCCGATCTCGATTTCAAGTTCAGGATGCGAAATAATCCGCTTCACTTTTTTTTTTTTTCCCTCGAGTTAATACCCAGACGCGCCAATTTCGCGGCCTGATTATGAAATTATCGTGCTTCCTTCGACCCCTTCCTGATATTGCGTTATTTTTGGAACCTATAGCAATACCAACGCGCTTGGTGGTGGGTATTTCTTGAGAGCTTGCATGTGGACCAAGTGTGCGGAATATAAACTGTTTAGGATATTCTGTGACCCCTTTTTCTAGCTAAATTGGTTATGCAGAATTTTTTGATTTTTCATCTAAAAAACATAACTTTTAGTAAAAAGTATAACAAAGTACTTTAATAAAAGATGAAATTTATACTTTATAAATTTATGCTGCCTGATAATTACTCAATAATTTAAGTAAGACTATTCTGAATGAATAATCTCCCGTTCCGAAATAATTAGTGAAAATTAAAAGAACAATCCGAAGACTGAATATTCAACAAACGAAACACGTGTCAGACGCTCGCGCATAGTGATATACGCTTCGATTGTTATTCACTTTACGAATCGTCGATTTCTCACTTGGTTTTTTTCATCTCTGTTTCATCTCGAGTTATTTAATTACCTCGATAGCGATCGCGAGCAGTGCACTTTGGCGCGTAGTAGTTGGTGTTTTAAAAACCGCATACAAACAAGAATCCGTAATTACGACGTTCCGACGTACTCGTGACAAAAGCTGCGATCGAGGAAGCTCGATGGTTATTCATCTTTTCCAAATGAGATATCGATACTCTTTGTTGAGAGATTCTTCACTTCACACCGACCCTTCTTTTATCAAACTACGTTGGCTAAGTTATTGATCTACATAATAAATTTTCTCGTACGAGGAAGTTACTTTGTGTTTTATTGCGAATGGTAGTTTTTAAAATTATGAATTAAGTGATGCAATTTTTCTCTCTTATCATGAAATTATGTACTCATCTGCATTCAAGTATTCGCGTACTTGAAATAGTTTTTTTCTTACACATATAGAAAATTTCATGACTGTGAAATGAGTTTTTTTTTATTTAATTCATTAACTACTACTTGTTTTTGTTTTTTTTTTTTTAATTTTTCAAGGTCAGGAATAATTCAAAATTTTTCAATCATTTTTTTTTGATAAAAACATAAACTGAGAACAATAATACTAAATTAAGGTTTAATAAACCAGTAATTATGGTAATGCAGAGGTGCAATTTTTCATTTTTTCAATGACTTGATGCAAATCAAACGTTGTTGCATGATTAAATTTAATTTATGCACAGATCTTTACCGTTATTTTATAAAATCAGTTCATGTCGAAGTAGCAGCGGTCAAAAAACTCAATGAGTGTTTAAAATTTTTATTAAGAATTCATTTAAACAAGCGATTTCTGTTAGCGGCGTTATGTACCATTAATCACTCGACAGATCAATAAAATAAATTTCTGTTGACCTCCTCGAATTATTTACGAGATCGAAAAAGTTGAGAAAAGAGTACATAAAAAAGTGACAATAAAGATTGCGGAGTTCACTTGTCACGAGTGCCAATCTCATTCAGCACTGATGATCCATCTTCTCTCGCGGAATACGTAAAACGCGTTTGAAAAAAAAAAAATACTAAAAATAAAGAACGAGCGGGCTTTTGGCGTACGCACCGGTGACATCTGCATGCGAAAGTAGAAGAGAATCGCACTTTAGCACGTAGGGCACGTATGCAACTGGGAGATTTTGTTCGACACCCTTTCGATCTCATCGATGTACGAGTACACTTTGTCACACGCGAGCACGTTTTGAGATTTTTTGAAATTAATTGATTTTAAGATTTTTTATCGTACTAAGAATTTCATATAAATTTAGTTATTTAAACGAAATAAAAAGAAAAATCAATAAATTTGAGTCTAGTCTTCTGTTCATCAATTGAATCACCGATTGTTAAAGAATCAGCGAGTAAAGGACCGTGATTGGATGAAACTCTCTTTGTTACATATAAACTAACTCAATTCGTTGGAGACAGCGTCAGATTGTAAACGTTCATATTTTTTCAAATAGACCGATTTGATCGTGTCTGGCCTCTAAAATTGACAAACCGAATCACTTGCCAAAGCAGAGGTAAATAAAAAAAAAAAAAAAAAATTAACTAATCATGTTTAAGATCTAGTAAAGGGCGATTGAATTTAAAAATCCGGTCGTAAGAACAAGTGGTATAGAACTGTTTGCAGAAAGAAATAACTCTTATCCAACCAATTTAAGCCCGAGCGAGAGAGAATTAGATTTGTTTACCGTATTTCAATGTCGCGATTCGCGAAATACGAATCTCCGTCTACACCGTCAATCGATTGAATTATCTTCAAGTTCGTCCCATGAATTATTTATTCCCCGTTAGACTGCCGAGAGCCCGATGCCGTTTCGGTGCTGGTACTACTGTGTGCACTGCAGGCTGGCACAGCTTCGACACTACAATAACTATAAATGCATAGTTAATGAGTCACTTGGTCTACTTCGATCGGCTTCGCTAAGCCCCGTCGATTTTCACTCGCGGGTGTTAATCAACCCGTTATTCGTTTTTGTGCGCTCAATTTTAACCAACTTTTTTTTTTTTTACTAAATAAATCAATCAATTTAAATTATACTAAATCTATCACTGTTTTTTGATCATTTATGGTCAAATTCGTCTAATAATTTTTTGGTTTTTTAGACGTAAGTTTAGACTTTTATTTTGCTTTCAAAGTGGTGCCGCACATTTTAAAATACTGTTACTTTGTTTAATTTATTATCGCCTTCAATACCGATTATAATTTGTTTAATCTTGTTTAAGATGCAACGAGATGCACGCAGATTCCGTCGATAAAACTTTATCGTTGAAACGAAAAAAAAATCAATTAAAATGAAGGAGCGGTTTAACGACACTTTGGCATGATGAAATAAACCAATCTAGTATGTAAAACTTAAGAGAGTGTAGTTGATGCGTTATTTTTTTAACGTTATTTCGTTCTTTTTTCGCAGTTAATAGATTTTTTCCTTAATTATTCGTATGAAAATATGCATCTACGTTTCGTTTTTGTCTCCGATTGACACGTACCTGAGATGAGGCAATTGCACTTGTTCCTAACATCACCCAAGATTTATATTTCAAATTATGTAAGTGCGATGACAAATTTATTGATTCCGTACTTTTTGAATTTTCTTTGAATACAATTATCTACAAAAGAAGTTAGACTTTAGATCAATAAATCAAACTATCGCCGTAAGAAAAAGAGTCCGTAACTTCATAAATGTTCAAAATTATGATTTTTAGATTTTAAAATTCATTTTTTCTTCTTTTTTGAATTTCATTCATCCAAATGTTCAGGTAAATTTTATTCATAAAAAAATAGTTGATTTATTAAAGTTAACCTCATAACATTTGAGACCAAATTTTACAATTCTTTTTACAATAACATAAGTTTTTACATTTTTTTAATGAATATTTTGAAAGATGGATATTAAATGTATAAAATATTCATTGATTGCTCATGCTGATTTTCGTCATTTATTTTCAGTAACGATTTAATAAAGCGCAAAATTTTCTAGATTTTAAAATTCAAACATAAAATACTCGAAAAATGTTTATGGTTACAGGAAGGTGTTACTACTATCGCATACTTTTATCAGTGTATCGCTGTACACAGCCTATTCTTCTTATAAAGAATAACCATTATTTAGAACATAAGGTAACTAGTAAAATAGTATATTCAACAATATATTCAAAACTTACAGTGTCTTAATCATGTAATTGAGCATGTTTTGAAATGGTTTAAAATGATTTATTATTGTGAATGGTGTATTATTTGAGAAATTTATTCAACTCGTGTCATGAACTTGAAAAAAAAAAGAACTTTTTTACTGTTTTGATAAATTATTATTTTTGAAGTACACTTATTCCGTGCAATAAAATAATTTTTAGAATGATAGAATTCTAGTAGATTGAGTGAATATTAGCAGAATGTTACTTCTGTAATTTGAATTATGGTAACCAAATATCGTTAATTTCTTTAACTAGAAATTTCATCACTTACAAAAAAATAATAATAATAAAAAATAACAAATATGTAACGAGTATTATTAGCAGGCACTGATTAGTATGTTTTTAATGAGTGATCTGTGTAGGTCAATGAACTCATTGAAATTGTTTATTTTTAAATAAAAAAAATGTAATACTGGATAGAAACTTTTTCATGTGATTAAAAAATCAAATGGTTGCAATTTCTCTTGATACAATTTTGGCAAATAACACAAACGTAAAAAATTTTTTTTATTAGTGCAGCTATTAACAAAATTCTTTTGTCAATCTAAGACTTAGGGTATTGAGCTTAATCTCTTTTAAAATAACATTCCACTTTTTTCTAATTGTTTTATACAAATTATACTTTTTAAGCTTGAAAAATATTACTATTTTTAAAAAGTATTATGGTCAGAAGAAAATTTTTTTAACGTTAATTTTCTACTTAACACTTTATACGAAAGTACAAGGGGTTACGGATAGCTCTATCTTCTTGCTAATTTTCCCATCTTCCAATTAAAATCTCGACCAAACCTCCAAAAATACGCACGCCTACGTGCGAAAAAAATAAGCTTAGAGCGTACCCATTTATTCTACTTCCAGCGCTTGCGATTCAGCAAAAACTCGAGTAATGATCAGCTTTTTTTAGAGGAGACCCGGTGAATGAAAGAAAAAAGGGTGTTAATTAACTCGTATCATCGATTTTTTTCGCACTAATTGAAAATTTGGATTAGGTGGAGGGTTTTTTTCACTCACCTCTATAATATTTTTCACCAAAGGTAGATGCCCTGTTGGGTGAAGCGGTGTTGAATTTTATTTATTTACTGGTTCTTTTTATTCCTTTATTTACTCGCTGGAGGCACTCGCGTTTTTATGTATTCGTCACACACCCGCTTCTATACAATACGAACGACGCGCGAATTTCGAATATTTGTGCTGCGTCACTTTCAACGATATACTCTCTTTTTCACAGTTCTCGTTTTTTGCTCTCAGTGCTTCCTGACTCTCGCCTTCTAACCCTGTGAATAGAAGGAAATAAAAATAAAAATTGAATGAAACAGGTGAGATATACGAACATGGATAAAGTTACTTTTTTTCTTTTTTCTTTTAAAGAAACTATATTTATTTCGGTTTCAGTTTTTCCGAAAGTGTAAAACAATAATAATTATTTTATTTTTAGGTCAATTACAATTGTAAATCTTTGATGATTATACGGCAGAATGGATGGTTTTAATGTAGAAGATAAATTTGTACCAAATCGCAAGAAAGTTGACCTAGTTTGTAAGAAGAACAACAAAACTTTCAATTATTACTACGACAAAGGCTTATCTTTATAAGAAGAGTTGAAAAAAAAGGCTATTAAGATACTTTGCTTCATGAAGTAGGAAGAGTAGAGTATTTGTTGTGCTCAGATTTATCGCATTATTTTTTTATTCTTCACTTTGATCTAGTCTCAAAGATGCTCTATTCACAATTGTACTGATTTAATGCAGCTTGTTAAATACACTTCTTATGACACTCTACTCATTTTTCAAGTTAATCCAATTTTCTCACTTAGTCACTTTCAGCTATGAACGAATTTCTTATTTCGGCAAAATACTTGTATTTAATATAATTAAGTAAGAATCATTCATAGTGCTTATTAATTTTTTTTCATTTTCATAGCTGCAATTATCTTGCTGTATTGTTATTGAAATAGTTTCAAAATTTTAATTTTGATAATACAAAAGAAATTTTTTTATTTCTTGGCTTATTTAAAAATAAAAATTCAGAACGACTTTAAATATTCAAGTAAAGTGATAGTAATTAAAAAATAAAATTTGACAAGCAAATATGATTTGGTGTTTTACTATTTTTAATAATCCCAAAGATAATAAATGTTTTTCGTAAAAATTTCTGGTAATCATAAATTCGTTTTTGATAGCCAAATCTTAAGTTATAAAATTAAAAATAAATTTGATTGGCAGAAAAATATGAATTAGTAAAGCAAATATCATTGTGATTGCACTTTAAGAAACCAGTTCATAATATAAAAAATAAAAAAAATCAATTAATCTTGGAAAAAAATTAAATTAAATTAAAAAAACTATAGGACCTGCTCTCAAAAACTTATGTTTATAAAAAAAGTTCTGACAATCACACATTTCATTCATTATTTTGAAATAAAAGGTAGTTAGCTACAATGAACATTATTTGTACCTTAAAAAAAGTCTTTGGAAGAATCACACACGCACTAAAAAGAAAAAACTATTCACTCGAATAAGAAATATCCACAGATCATTCGCAAGTCACAGTGGATGGCAAAGGGGATGGATTATAAAAAAAGGGTTGAAAGAAGATGAAGTGGAAGTAGAAGAGGAAGAAGAATAAGAAGAAGATCTCCGATGCGCGCGCGGTCGCGACTGACTTGCTCGGGACCTCGGCTGGCCGGCTCAGGCCGCTGCTCTTTAATCATTCACTTGTGCGAGACACGCTTATCCCCCCTCCCACGCTTAGCGCTGCTGTGTGAATCGCTGCTTCTCATCCAGAGTATCACCGGAGCTATTGTCTAGGATTAACTTATTGTGTTTTGAATTTTCGGTTCGTTGTTGGGAGAAACAAGTGAGATAATTAATCTCTTAATCTCTTTCATTTTTTTAATCTGGCACTCTTGAATGATCGCGCCGTTGAAAAGATGATCCTCTACTTTACTCGAGACTTTTGGAGTCAGTTTTATAATATAATGTCATGATTATTCGTGTATTTAATTCTTTTTTTCTTTACTTTGTTCGAACTGTATAAATAATACAGGCTGTAAACGATAATTGAATAATTTTTTAAAAACAAAGAGATCACTTAAAAGTACTATTGTATTATTATAAATCTTGAATAAAATGAGTGTATTTTTGAATATTTGCCATTTTTTTTTTTTTTTCTTCATAATTTTAATCTTATTGTTCAACTAAGTTATCGGTAGACAGAGTACCTCTTATAAATTTTATATTAGATTTCAAAATTTCTGCACAAACTAATTGTTAAATTAACAATCTGAAATTAAATAGATCATTCTGATTACGCCTTTTATTACTTAGAAGTTAGTCTTGAATAAAAAAGGCAATAGGTAAAAAGCTTTTACAAAAACTAAGTTTGATTATTCTTTTAGTCAACAAAATATTTTTATTTACTAAAAAGAAAGTTCAATGCGCGCAGCAGTATAACTGTTTATTTTTCGCTTTCAAGTATTAATTTCTTGATCTATTGAGGAAGCAAATATTATTTTTGTGAGAAAAAAAAAATGGCCTGGTTGGTAAATTATTATTATAAGTATGAATTGTCTTTTTCATATCTTACACCGAAGATGCAGATAATATATTTTTATTATGAGAGCATGTCACGTGCAGAAAATATAATTGACCAAGTTTGAAACAACGTTAAATAAACGTATCTTCATTAACTATAAGCAATGAAATAACCCTATAATTATTTATTTTTATTTCTAAATTAATACGATGCTATTTAGAACTGTAATAGATATTTCTATATTATTGCTTACGGCATTTGTTATTGCAAGCTACATCCATTCTTAATTATTATTATTTCATCATTAGCTCATTGTAAATAAATACAATTCATAAATGTTTATTTCGGTCGATTAACAGTGAAATAAAACTAAAAACAAAAATATACAAATAATTTAAAATTGTGATAAAAATCGTTACGTAGTACTGTAGAGCAAGCAACAATATATTTTAAAATGAATTTTTTGTGACTTAATACATAATTAACTTTATTATTAATAATATATTTAATCTAAATAAATTTTTATCCTGTACTTAAATTTTTTTAATATCATATTTGTAAACTAAATTCAAATTCAGATCTCACGTTTTAAGAGAAATAAAATTGTATATAGTATACAAATCCTGTAAATTTATTGACTCATTCCACGGGGACGGGTGGGAAGTTTATTGTAGTAACTTTGAGGTTGAATTAAACTGAGTTATAGATGAATTTAAAATATTATAGCATGAGTAGAAATTCCTTTGCTCATAGATTAATTTTCCGTATTGACTTTTTGAATCATTTTAATTTATGAGGGAGATACATTTTAAAAAGTAAAACCAGCACGAGTGGGACAGAAAATGAAAGTGGTTATTATGTTTTTTAAAATCCTTTAATAATTGCAAAACTAAAAAAAAAAAAAATTACTAATGAGTATAATTAAATTTAGACTTTAGTCGTTGATGTCCATTTATTTTTTTTACTAAAATGACTTCAATCGCCAGCTCGGGTGAGACAAATATAAAAATACGAACTAATTTTTATATTTCAACTATAAATATAAATCTTTTTTTTGCTTAACATTTAGAACAACTTTTTGATAATAATTATCAATTTTGACAAGGGTTTTTTACCTAAAAATGTACTCTAGCCTCAAAAATTGGAAAAGCTTATAAATATGTTAATTAAACAATTTTTTTAGAATTTATTTGGAATTAAATGATAATTTGCATTCTAATTTGTTTTTCACAACAGTTTGTAAACATTAAATTCAAGCAGATTAAAGATTTTTTTACTGAATCTAACTTTGATAGACTCCAATGACTCCAGAGCATTTTCTAGAAATGTGTTTAAACATTTCTCTCGATTTCTATTATAAGGGGGTTATGAAGAACTAGTTTCTTTAATTTTATGAGGAGCGAGATCAATAAAATGGGATTTATAAAAGAGTTTTCGACGAAAGTTGATTAGTATTCAATCTGGTACAGAATTTTTTTTAACTTCTATAAACTCACACCTTTTGTTCGTCAAAATAAAACATAATATATTTGTATATGATACAACTTATAGTCAGATGTTTTTTGTAAGACTACTGTTTTGTATTAATTTGTGAATAAAAAAGATTTGTTTAAAGTTTTTTATTTTATTGTTTTTTCAAAAAAATTTCTCAATTCACTCTTATGCACATTGACCTGGTACAAATAATTGATACAAGTACTAATTAAATTATCAGTCAAATGGACTAGCTTTACTCAAGGAAATAGTGATTAATCGTGATTCTTGATGAAACATAACTTGTTTAGATCTATTTAACTGATTGATGCTGGATTGATTTTCTAGAGAACTGCATTTCTAGGTAAAATAAATTCGATCTAGTAGTTAATTGGTTAATAACAATTTTACACCAAGATTTCAAGTTCTTTTTAAAAGTTATATATATTTAAAACTGCTTCAGACTAATACATCATTAGTTAATAAAATGTTTAGATGTAGCGTTTAAAAGACCGATGGAGATGTAAGATGTGACTCTAATAAATTAATTACGATTTTCTTACTATTATAATCTAATTTTTTCCATCGACGGGGTCATAAAAACAACGTAAATGATCTTATAACTCTGAAAAAAATTTTATTTGCTGACTATTAGATTAACTGATAATTTAATATGTTTAAAAAAAACAATCATTGAAGTAAATCTGAAGAAAAAACTGTATTTTAATTATCTAACCACCTATCAAAATCATAATTCTGAGATTGAAAATTTGCCAATTTTTTTATTTATTTCAGGGTGTGTATTCATTGTTGTTAAAAAAAAGAGTAAAAGTTACGTTTAAATTGTTTATTTATAAAATCATATTCAGAAAAATGTATCATTCACCGGTGCTCACTAATTAATAAAAAAATTTTACCGAAGAAGTTTTAAAAGAAAAAAAATACCGATACGTAATAGAATAATAAAAAAGGCTGAACAAAGTAGTTTTGTTTGAACAAGCCTTACCGTTTGTTATTTAAATTTTGGACAGTCTAACGTCTGCAGGTTCCGCTTGATCGGAATCTAATTTGTAAGGATACATCCTAGGAACGTGCCACACGTTTAAAATTAGATAACTGCGATATTGTCAAAACACAGTATCTAACTGACGCACGAAACAAAAAGCGAGAGGAGAAAAAGAAATAACGAGTCTTCCGCGAGTACATTGAACGCATATAAATGGCGCATCTCTTCGCATACGGAACGAAGAGGAATAATACACGACGACCTCGACGAATAAAATAAAAAATAAATTTAAAAAGAAAAAAAAAAAATTGTATTTAACTCGAGGGAAGTTCATTGCACGACGTCTTCGTGATTTTTTCGCAAACAATGACGGGCGATTATGAACGCTCGATATAAATAAATAAACTTTGCAATTGCATGGACGACGAAAAAAAAATTAGTACAATCACCCCAAGCATGACTTTGATGCGCTTGGTAGTCATTCGAATGCATTAACAAGAAGAAGAAGAAGAAGAAGAAGACGATGACGATGAAGTGGAGGAGGGAAGTCGAGGTTGTAAAAATTTTTCGGGCTCGGACCGTCTTTTGTATTCTAATTTTTAAAACTTTTATCGTTTTTTTTCTGTTTATTTAAGGTATCTTTTCTTCTTTGATTTCTTCTTTCGGAGTCTCGCACACACCTTTGTCTGCTGATTTTAAAGAAAACGTACCTGTATACTGTCAGGCCTACATACTTTATTAAATTTCAAACAATACCAAATTTAATGCAAACAATAGGCTGTCAAAAAATTGCTTCGCAGAAATAATTTAAAAAAACTATTCACTTCGGTCAGTGCACTGTGTCTTATATTTAAATCTATATCTAAAAATTAAAATTTTTTCGACAAACGAATTTCAATCAATTTTTGAGTGTTTGAACATTTTTAAACTGAACAAAAATTCTTTTATTCCTTCTAAATTTGTTCGAGTGAAAAGTACGAAAATCCACTCGAATCGAGTTAAAAGTGAGCCACTCTTAGCTTAGAGTGGCTCACTTTTTACTAGGCTTCGAGTGGATTTGAGCTAACCTCACTCTTACAGATTTACCGAGTTTGATTTGATAAATTGAATTTCCCATCCTATGTTTTTTAACTTACAGCTACAATAAAATTGAGCTATCGCAACCATTGAGTTAATTGATTTTAAACAGATCAATTTATTTTATTTACCTTCCCTGTTAAAGCAATACCGAAAAAATGCTCTATATTTTACTTCCTATTTTTCTAACACTTCCTTCGTAAAATATTGTTGATTTCGTTACAACACAGAAATTTCTATATTTAGATATCCTTGGGGTAAGTAATAAAATATTTCCAAGGGTTAAAAGCTGAAAGAAGTCTTTTATTTCGATCATTAAAGATTGAATCACGCTTCGTTATAGAGGTTAAATAAGGAATATGGTATCTTTCCTACTCAGTCACTGTACTCACGGGGTCAAATTACGTAATTAGCTTATGATTTTAAAGATACCTTTGTTTTAAATTTCTGTTCAAAAAAATTGTATTACAAAAAAGACAAAATTTTTATTTTATGCAGATAATAAAGAATACTTCATAGACAATGAAATTCTACCCAGAACAAGCAAAGCTTTATAAAAACAAGTGAATTTTATCTTTCGAAGACTATCAATCATATCAGTTCTGTAGAATAGATGAAGTCGAAAAAAGTCTAATGGTTTAAACACTTTACCAAGATTACTCTTTTGAAAATCTTTTTCAGAAATAAATTTTTCATTTCCTTTAACAAGGGTAGGAAAATAATGTTAGTTTAACAATTATTGTTGGAATATTAAAAAAATCTAAGCATTTTAAATTTCATCTAAAATTCGCGCAACTTAAAATTCTTTTAAAAAATCGGTTACTTCTCAATGCTGACATAATAATTATGTGTAAATAATTTGGCGGAAAAATACGAATCGTAAAACTCGTTTCAATGAGTGATCATAAAAAATTTGAATATTGCAGATAAAATCTGGATTCGAGCGTAAATCCTGACGTCTAATTCTTTAAATCAGTCTTTTCAAATTAATTTGAAATTATTTTCTTAAAAAAAAAGTTTTATTAAATTTAGTTTATTGACCTCAAAACTTGAATTCTATGACAGAAAAAAGAAGAAAAAAAACTGATTTGCAAATCGAACCAGTTTTATAAATAGGTGGTAATAAAATACTAGTACATATTCTTTGGCTTTACTGAGGCTATTGAGATGAAAAAAATATGATTGGAGGAAAAAATGAGGGAGTAAAAAAGGTAAGAGTTCCACAGAAAAGTTAGTCATCCCGCAAATTTAAAGTGGACCCCACCACTGCGAAGGCATTATTCAGGTTTCCGTCGAAAAAGGAAGCCAATCTTCCTCCCTCGAAGAGGTCGACTAACTTGGGAAACGAACCGGCGAGCAGTGAACCGCGGATTGGATCATCAAAAATTCTGTGCTCGTACGATGATGAAGCGAGTGCGACGACGTCCCCGCCCGCTACCGCTTACTTAGCGCTTTGGAAGGTCACGCGTGAGCTCGCACGTGCAACGCGATGAAAGTTTCGTTGGACCTCCTCTGACGATCCCGGGATATCTTATGGAAAGTCGCGTTGCAAACTTGGGGTTGATGCCCATTCGTTATTTTATTTTTTAGATATTTCGTTAAATTAAATTTAAATTATCATTATGACCTTGCGCTGAGTTTAAATTTTAAATAGATACCTATATGCTATGGTTTGGATCTATACTTGTGAACCGAGTGCAATTGTTGGTACTTAAGTAAACAGTTTACATCCTTACAATTCTCTTCAAACAGTTTCAAAAGAGTTATAGCTGGTTTTAAAGGACTGATATTGTGACATAATTAACTTAATAAATATGCAATTAATGAAGTATGAGTCATCACCAAATTTTCAACCGATTATAAGTTCGTTCGATTCGTATAAAAAACGAAAAAGTAAATAGTTCTATTTTGTAGATCAAGAGATGTTTTGACTTAAAGACTGAAAATAAATTAACACTTTTGAAAATTTTTTGTAATCAGTCTATGAATTAAGCATTAACTTAACTTAACAAAGAGTTTAACGGTAGAGGAGCATGCGAAAATTTCAATTAAAAATTCAGCAGATACAGAGCTGAATCACCAAGACTGCATCAGCAAAACTAAAGTTGACAATTGAAGGTCCTTCCGTGACCTGTTCCTTCCGGCATATATTCAATAGTGCTACGTGCTTCTTTATCCCTCTGGTCGGATCTTATATTCCAAATGCTTGGCAAATCTTCATTTTCCATTCACATCAGTATGTTTGTACCGTACTTTATTCATTTATGTTTGACGGTGTTGTTTTAATTGCATTTCTTGAATTGCAGTATAAACATAAGAGCTGCGTTGTGCTTAATTTTTTTTTTTTTTTTTTTTCAAATCTTTTTTTTCCTTGCAAACTAAATTTAATAAAAATTAATAAATAGTGTGTGGTTCACAAAAAATTAGCATTGTTTTGTTTTTATTAATTTTTACCTTTCAATAATATTGCATAGTGAAAACAAAATCAATTATCACCCTCAATGATATTGTAAATTTAAAAAATTTCATATAATAGGGTTGTCTGAAATATTTGATAGTTTGTGATATTGACATTAATTTAATAAAATAAATAATAAGTCAATTACATAGTCATAAAAATCGAATTGAATTTTTGGATGTAATAGGCTAAATTTTTGAACATGATTAATTCCGAAAGCGTTGTGAAAAGCTTTATTTTAGCGGAGTAGAAAGTATCACCTTGCTGGAATTAATATAATAATTAACAAAGTAAAGTTTAAACTCTTTCCAGGGACAAAGTAAGCTAAACAATGGGTGCTCGAGTCCTATTGTGATCGGATTGCTTGAAAAAAATACTCCGTAAAAACAGTTTTGTAGGAGTTTAAAAAAATCATAATAAACATAACTTATTTATTGATAAGCAATGAATGCATCGTGAAATGAAAAATAATTTTAAACGTACATATATGTAATTAAATCAAATTAATCATCATTACAAGAGAATTAACTATTTTTGGTTCATTAACATATTTTACAAGGTGCCGATATGGGAAAATCCACAAATGACGTCATGCAGTTGGGGGGGGGGGGGGCGAAAATTGTGACAATTTGTGTTAAAAGTCTGTATGACGTCATATATTGGTTATTCATAATTCAGTAGTACAATCATCAAATGAATTTAAAATGAAGAAATTCAAAATGACCGTTTTGAATCTCCGAACGAAAGAGAAACAGATGATTCTGCGTGTATGCCAGTTATAGACAATATAGATGAGTGATTTCAAATCCATGGCAAAACGAATAATTATGTATTTTTAACATTTATTTCTCGGGGCGTTTTATATATATAAATATACATTAGTTATATAGTAAAATTGCAGCACTCCAAAGTTAAAATTTATGCAAAAGGTAAACAATTCCGAATTAAAAGTAACAATTAAAATTCTAATTTATTGTCTAAACTGTACTTAAAATGTTATAATGTGAAAATATAAATTATCGAAAAAGAAAATTAAGTATCAAATATATTTTTCGTTTTAAAATCAGTCTTTTTTACAATTTGAGGGTGGGTGGGCGGGGGGGGGGGGGTTCTATTAGTTTCTTGTGACGTCCTTTCCGACGGAGCAGGGGGGGCTTCTTCAATCGTGATTACTTGTGATGGGGGGGGGGGGTCAAAAACCTTGATTTTTCGCATGACGTCATTTCGACGGCCCGTGCGAAAAAAAACTTTAGACCAAAATTAGTCGATTTGAAATTGCCCATAAAAGACTGAAAAAAATCGAGAATCTTAATAACTTGGTACCTAATAATTCGAATTTTTTTTTATTCAAACCGATTTTTTAATTCATTTAAGTTTTTCACGGGTAATTTTCAATCGGCTGATTTTCAGCTAAGGTTTTTTTTCGCACGGGTCGTCGATTTGTGGATGTTCCCTTAAATATTCTCATTCCCCGCACAGTTTTGCATGATATTATTATCAAATGGAATATTAAAAATTATATGTACTCCAATTTTTAGATCAAACATCTATAAATAGTTTTTATAGGTGACTGCACACTATTTTCGATATGAAAAAAAAGTGGTCTTCAAAATTTAATAAGTAATGACTCAAAATTGAAAATGAATAAATTTAACAGCTTTTCCCATTTAAAAAAAAAAAAAAAAAACCCTTTTTCGTAAATAAAGAAAATTCTTTGAAAAAAATGATTATTTTTATTATAAAAATACCTATTTTAATTAAAATATTGTTATTTCTTTATCTTCTTGAAGTACAGGAGGTAGATTCATATATATGAAAGAAAGGGGCGACTCTCACAAATAAAGCAGTATTTCATTCTTTGTCTAAAAGCTTATCTATTATTTATAAAAATTGTTTTTGTTCTCGACACCAAATAATATATTTATACACCTACAAAAAAGTAAAAAAAAAACAAGCAAAAATAACTTTTTGTATCTAATCTGAAAATAAAAACAAGTTAACCAGCTACCGAGCTACAAATCTCTGGTAAGCCTATTTTAGTTCGTGTAATCTGAGGGATTAAATAGTATGTTGCTTGAGTGTAATACACAGACCAAGCCTTTTTTTCTTTTATTTCAAACCAAAACTATATGAAGACCGAAATATTCTTTCTTGAGTTTTCGAACATTTTTTATTTAGAGGAGTCTTTTAACTTTGCTGGCTGGAATTTAAAATCCGCTGAGCATGATTTTTAGCAGTCGTGGCTGAAATCCGTTTCCAATCTACGGCTTTCTGCTCATATTTATATCAAATATAGTGCGCAGATTAACTTCAATAATTTATAGTTTAAAGTAGTGATGCTGATAACTCGGGTACCCAAAATTACCCGGTACTAGATCTGGATGCCTGGGAAGTTTTGCGAGTTTTGGGTATGTGGACCCTGTGATATTCGAAATTTTATTTATAATTTCGATCAGTTTTGATTTTTATATTAATTTTTTTCATCTTTATCTGATGTCCTGTTCGTTGTTGGATTTTTCAAGATTCAACAACACAATCTTAAAAATTACTGAAATTTTAATGCGTTTTTAGATACTTGAAAGTTGTGATTAAAGCTAGTCCGCTAGTGGGCCGGATTAATACTTGGCAAAAAACTGCATTTTTGGACAGTGCTCCAACCTATTTTTTCCCAAAAATGCTAAATTTTATTTTCAATGTCCTGAAAAAATTACCAAGACCTACTCACTATATCGTCAGTCTGGAGTAAGAAGGCACCATCTCATCTAATCGGGTCAGAGTAAAAGGTACCAAAATTGCTCAATAATTTTGAAATAATTCTTTATCATAAAAAGCAAATCATAGTACACTAAATTTTAAAGTTACTAGATCCTATCTAAGCGCGCTGCAAGCGCTCATAGGAAAACAACAACAATAGTAATTTCAAAGTGCAATTTAACGGTTATTTTAAAAACTTCTCCACCAATCAGCTCACGAATAAAAAGTTTACGTAAGATGGCGACAGCTCTCTTTTATAAAGGGATCGTTGACCAACCCCTTTTAGTTTCAAATTTTATTGTCTAAACTAATTTAAATTTACAATTACTAAGTAGAAAATTTTTTTTTTAAGCTTGTTTCAAATAAGTTCCTTATACAATTTTTAAAAAGTTAAAGAAAAATATGTATCACCAGCTGACCGTAAATTAAAAACTCAGCTTTTTGCTTGAGAAACGGAAAAAATAGTAAGTTAAAAAAATTAAAGAGAGAGAGAGAGAGAAGCTGGAATTCTAAAGTTATGTATGGCGTGTAACTATACTACAGGGGTGTATGATTCGAGCTTTGCTCGTTCTGTCCCGAGCAAACATTTTAATGCGGCAAGACTTCGGCCTAGTGCTTCACGATACGAGACGATACCGATATCTAAAAAAATATCGATATCGTATCGACGTGGACTCGGTGTTATCGTATCGGAATCGACATCGTCGATAATATTTTACAATTTTATCGGTATCGTCTCGATCTTGCCTCGACAATCGAGAAATAATATATTGAAAATTGATCAAATGGGTTATGAGTTCTTATAATTGATGAGTCAATTGCTCGGTCAATTGATTAAAAGCTTAAAAGTTTTTAATCAATGAACAAACCCGTCTTATTTCTAAAAAAATTAAATAAAGCTTCTCGTACGATAGCTTCTGTTTATTATCTGGAAAATCTCCTCTAATAGTTAGTAAACGTGGGATCGGACAAGTATTGGATTTGAAAATGGAGTAACAGTGGGGGAAGCAATATGTCTGCCGATAACTATTGGCGCGCGTGATCTGCTGGTATGACATATATATCTGTTTTTCAGCATGGCTACGCATAACTATTCTGAAATCAACAAGAGATCGCGGGAACTACGTGACCTCATCGCAACTACTACTCCATTTTCGAACCCTATAAAGATGTAGCGCCCTCTCTCAGGCCCCCCTGTTGATTAAATGAAAAAGAAAGCAGTCTAAATTGAAAATTGAAGTTAAGTTGTAAATTTACATTCTTATTACTTTTTCTCTAAAAATTTTTATATTTTCACCAATGAAGAATCGTTGATACGATAATATCGCCGATAAAACAAAAATTTTTATCGTATCGTTATCGTCATTTGTTATTACAAATCGTATCGGGTATCGTATCGATCTCGGTACCGATACCGAGACGATATCGATATTTTTCTTGATTATCGTGAAGCTCTACTTAGGCCCGAATTCGTATTCGAACTATCCGAAGCGGTGCCTAATTCGGCTGTAGCTCGGTCGGGGGCGCGGCTAGGGTTTCGGCCCGAGCGCGGACTGGTGCATCTGGCCGAAGTTGCGGTATAAAGATGATTCCTACAAGAGGTTAGAAATCCAGTGTAGTCAGGGTGGACACATAGTGCTCCAGGAAATAGCTTCCCCAAGACGTTTTGACTTCAAGAGGGTGAACATCTGGAGCACCTGGTAGTAAGTATCGAATCCACGTGTGCAACAAAGGAGGACAGGCATTTTAGCCACGCCCCTCCGTGACTCGATCCTCAGGGTCTAACTCTTGCTACTTTTAAGTTGAGAATGGTATTAGAACAGTAATAAAAAAAGGTTTCAAAACTCTTTCAATTGCTTTAAAGCCCATGCATTGATTCAATAAAATAAATAAAAATTAAAATAAAAAACAAGAAAAATGAGACTTTCATTTGTTATAGCGACTATCTTATTGGCACTCTTATTTTAATCTTCTTCGGTACTAGTTTCTGGAGTCGGATAGTCCATGACATTTGACACATTTACAGCATCGTTAATGACATCTACTCCAACCCCATCGTCCGTTGATACCGAAGCTGTGGTTGGGAGGTCATCTCCGTCATCCGGGTCTCCTTCGATGCTAAGAGTTACCATGATTTTATTCAATACCAACACTGCTTCAACAACTTTCGGAAGGTGGTCAATAAATTTAGGATCTGCCAACCTATTCAAATTTGTTCTCGCATCCTCCAAGACTTGCGATAATTCATCTGACACGTCGTTCATTTTTGACGGAGTTGACTGCTTAATGAAGCGAACGTAGTGTAGCAGCTGTTCTAGGTGGCCCATGATTGAAGTGAGAACCTGACCCATAGTATTCATCTACGCTACGAAATCAGCTGATTCAGTTTTGTTTAAAAAAAACATCGATTTGAAAAAAAAAGGTCAAACTAAACTAGACTTACCTTCAGATCTTACTGAACACTTCCAATCACAAGGAACACAATAAAAACTTAGATACGATGAGATCCGATGCAGCACGATGCAGCCCAAAGTCAAGAATGAACCGGAAATGCATCTGAACTCATGTGACTCGTTGAGAACGCGTGAGACTGCGCGGTAAACGGAAGGAGTGCCATATCATGCGCACAAAGAAGAACGTTTGTGCGCGAACCTTTGTTTTTATAAAATAAAAAAAAAATGTTACTCAAGATAATCCTTTGTTTTGTAATTACTCACAACCGAATCCTCATTTTTTTGTTCATTTTTAAAAATTTAATTTATATGCCTGCATTGGAAATACCTGTCTTTGGCGATGGAGCTGATGTCAATTAATTGCGAAAAGACTGATGACTTTTTCATGTTTATTAATGCATTTAGCTTTTCTGTCACGCACAGAATTTATGCAGAAGACTTTCAAATAAATGCGAGAAGGTTTTATACAGGAATACAGATTATCTTGGAATCTTTAAACAGCTTAGGTTGCAGGAGCTTGGGTGCTAATGTTATTGCTCGACGACAATTACTTATTAACTGCATGTGAAAATTCATACAGTACTAATTTTATGGTGAAATTAAAAAATACCGTAGCTTACATGAATTCAAAGTTTGAATAAATTAATCAAGAAAAGGCTACGTCAAGACTGCTGACAACCGCTTTCTATTGGATTTTAATTCCGTTTTTCCGTTTCGCGATTCCAAGTGATACCACGCCTGCAGTACACACAGCAGATGAGAGCTTTTTGCTGTTTTCATTAATATTTAACTGTTTGTTTGTAACAAACATAATCAATAAATAACGTCTGTTACACTCAAAACTGTGATTGTTGTTTCTTTCTAAAAATGTAGTGCTGTTTAAATATGAAATTAGTGGTTTACGTAAACGGCCCTGTAAAATTAATAAAAAATTTGGTGTGGTCATAGACCTGTAGGTTAAGGTTTTTGACCAATTTTTTTGGCCTTACGTCATTTGTATGGGATTGTTACGAAACAATGACAGGTATTACTTTTATAATTCTGCATTTCATCTGCATGATTGCGTGCGCTACATTTTATCGACATTATCGTGAATATTAATTGTAGAATTATCGGACAAACAGGCGTGTGTTGTCCCAGGATGCACTTCTAGTCGCGAGTCAAAAACATTTCAATTTCCAAAAAATGAAACTTTTGGGCTCCAATGGAAAGCTGCAATTAATGCAGAGGAATTGTCAAACTTACAATATTCCCAAATTGTAAAACTTCGGTACTGTGTGTGTGTAAGGCATTTTGAAGATAAATTTTTATGCGTTCCTAGCAATGATTCAGTACGTCTCGTTCAAAACGCTGTTCCATCGAAACATTTAAGTGCACGTAACGAGGTTGAAGTATGTAACTATAATGCCACAATCGATGCTCCGACTGATGAATTTGAAAGCGATTCATCTCAGCAAATTCATTACGATGAAATCAACAGGAACGTTTCTCAAGAAACTTTTAATATTGAAGATATGGAGATAGATATTTGCGAGGAGGTCGAAAATTTTGGAAATGATAATCAAATTATGCATCGTGTATTAGACGATGAAAATATGATTCATATTCCCGACGACGATACTTCAACATCATCCCCTCCATCAAAAAAAAAAAATTACCAGATCGCAGTCCAGGTAAATATTATTATCAATTACAAACTATTTGAAGGAACAGTTCTTAGACTGAATTGTAATTAAAAAAACATATATGGCTCCCGGCGAATTACTATAAATACTAATATTTAATTGATTTAATTTTTAGAAAATCCGATCGGTCTGAAACCGAGAAGTTCCTCGGTTTTCTTCGGTCTGTCCGTCACGCGACTTCTCGGTTTCTTCGGTCTGTCCGTCGCGTGACTTCTCGGTTTCTTCTGTCTGTCCGTCGCGCGACTTTTCAGTTTCAAACCGAAGAAAAAACGTAGAGCTCGCGCGAGATCTACGTATATTCCTCGGTCTGAAACCGAGAAGTCACGCGACGGACAGACCGTAGAAGCCGAGAAGTCGCGCGACGGACAACCCGAAGAAACCGAGAAGTCGCGCGACGGACAGACAGAAGAAACCGAGAAGTCGCGCGACGGACAGACAGAAGAAACCGAGGATATTCTCGGTTTCAGACCGAGGAATATACGTAGATCTCGCCCGAGCTCGAAGTTTTTTCCTCGGTCTGGAACCGAGAAGTCGCGCGACGGACAACCCGAAGAAACCGAGGATCTTCTCGGTTTCAGACCGAGGAATATACGTAGATCTCGCCCGAGCTCGAAGTTTTTTCCTCGGTCTGGAACCGAGAAGTCGCGCGACGGACAAACCGAAGAAACCGAGGAAAAGAACGTAGATTTCGCGCGTTCCTTCGGTCTGTTCCAAATTGTTTTTTTCATCTTTTTGTCTGATTCCAAATTGCTTTTGACGTTACTGCAAAATATCGAGGCACATGTATTTGACTTTTTGTCGGACAATTTACACATTTATAATTTGAAGGTACATGCCGTAAGCTATATCAAAAGTAAAATGAATCTATGTGACTTCCACTGTTCAATACATCGAGAAGAAATTTTTTCAATTATAGTCACAATTGTTTTGACTTATAATATAACGTCAATAACTTCTTACCTTAATTCTGTTTATTGTGGAGAAATTAAAATACCGAGTGCAAAAGAAAACCCAGATCAGAATCGCTACGTGCTAGATGCTTCTGATAAATATATGAAAACCATTCCAAAAAATAAGCGTTGAAATAAACAATTTTTCTACTTGCTTTTTATTTGTGTCCTCTGCAACCAACGTTATTTGAAGTTATAAATGCGAATTAAAGGTTTTTATACACTTACAAAAATACGTTGTGTATACTCTTTAATAAAGTATTTGTTTGATACTTTGATTGAATGTTTTTATTTTATATCATTATTCTTCAAATACCTTTCTCAAGTATGTAAGAGTCAACTTACAATTTGAATTTTAAAAAAAATTACTATGTACGCCCATGGTTATTGGGTTTGAGGCTTGGGGAATTACTTATATATATTTATTTATAAAAAAACCGGTATAGCTCGGCATTTAGGGGTCGTTGGAATTCCGTGGGCTTTTTATTTATTAAGAAAAAAATAAATAAATAATTACTGCATGCCCAGGGTGATTGGGTTTTCATGCTTGAGAATGCGTAGAATCCGAGAAGTCGCGCGACGGACAGGCAGAAGAAACCGAGGAACTTCTCGGTTTCAGACCGAGGAATATACGTAGATCTCGCCCGAGCTCGAAGTTTTTTCCTCGGTCTGGAACCGAGAAATCGCGCGACGGACAACCCGAAGAAACCGAGAAGTCGCGCGACGGACAGCCAGAAGAAACCGAGGATCTTCTCGGTTTCAGACCGAGGAATATACGTAGATCTCGCCCGAACTCGAAGTTTTTTCCTTGGTCTGGAACCGAGAAGTCGCGCGACGGACAACCCGAAGAAACAGAGGATCTTCTCGGTTTCAGACCGAGGAATATACGTAGATCTCGCCCGAGCTCGAAGTTTTTTCCTCGTTCTGGAACCGAGAAGTCGCGCGACGGACAACCCGAAGAAACCGAGGATTTTCTCGGTTTTAGACCGAGGAATATACGTAGATCTCGCCCGAGCTCGAAGTTTTTTACTCGGTCTGGAACCAAGAAGTCGCGCGACGGACAACCCGAAGAAACCGAGAAGTCGCGCGACGGACAGACAGAAGAAACCGAGAAGTCGCGCGACGGACAGACAGAAGAAACCGAGGATCTTCTCGGTTTCAGACCGAGGAATATACGTAGATCTCGCCCGAGCTCGGAGTTTTTTCCTCGGTCTGGAACCGAGAAGTCGCGCGACGAACAACCCGAAGAAACAGAGGATCTTCTCGGTTTCAGACCGAGGAATATACGTAGATCTCGCCCGAGCTCGAAGTTTTTTCCTCGGTCTGGAACCGAGAAGTCGCGCGACGGACAACCCGAAGAAACCGAGGATTTTCTCGGTTTCAGACCAAGGAATATACGTAGATCTCGCCCGAGCTCGAAGTTTTTTCCTCGGTCTGGAACCGAGAAGTCGCGCGACGGACAACCCGAAGAAACCGAGAAGTCGCGCGACGGACAGACAGAAGAAACCGAGGATCTTCTCGGTTTCAGACCGAGAAATATACGTAGATCTCGCCCGAGCTCGAAGTTTTTTCCTCGGTCTGGAACCGAGAAGTCGCGCGACGGACAACCCGAAGAAACCGAGGAAAAGAACGTAGATCTCGCACGTTCCTTCGGTCTGTTCGTCACGTGACTTCTTGGTTTTGTACCGAGGAGAAAACTCGTGCGAGATCTACGTTTTTTCCTCGGTGCGGTCGTCGCGCGACTTCTCGGTTTCTCACCGAGGAACACAATGTAGATTTCGCGCGAGGCTTGGGGAATTACTTATATATTTATTTTAAAAAAAACCGGTATAGCTCGGAACTTTGGGGTCGTTGGAGCTCCGTGGGCTTTCTATTTACTAAAAAAACATAAATAAAAAATTAATTGCTGCTCGCCCAGGGTTATTGTATTTCAAGGCTTGGGGAATCATTTTTTTTTTTCAAAATATAAAGCTCGGGAGCTCGGCGTTTTGGGGTCGTTGTCGCTCCGTGGGCTCTTAATTTATTTAAAAAGAAAATAATAATAATTAAAAAAATTGCTGCTCGCCCAGGGTTATTGGGTTTAGAGGCTTGGGGAATCATTTTTTTTTTTCAAATAATAAAGCTCGGGAGCTCGGCGTTTCGGGGTCGTTGGAGCTCGGTGGGCTTTCTATTTATTAAAAAAACATCAATAAAAAATTAATTGCTGCTCGCCCAGGGTTATTGGGTTTCAAGTCTTGGGGAATCATTTTTTTTTTCAAAATATAAAGCTCGGGAGCTCGGCGTTTTGGGGTCGTTGTCGCTCCGTGGGCTCTTAATTTATTTAAAATGAAAATAATAATAATTAAAAAAATTGCTGCTAGCCCAGGGTTATTGGGTTTAGAGGCTTGGGGAATCATTCTTTTTTTTTCAAAAAATAAAGCTCGGGAGCTCGGCGTTTTGGGGTGGTTGGAGCTCCGTGGGCTTTTTATTATTAAAAAAAACATAAATAAATAATTAATTACTGCACGCCCAGGGTTATTGGGTTTTCAGGCTTTAGGAATTAGTTATTTATTCATTTTTAAAAAAACTGGGGAGCTTGGCGTCTTTGGGTTGTAGGAGCTTATGAGATTTTGAATTTCGTTCATTTCTACGATCAAAATTTTCAGCGTCAGCGCGCCCTCTCCGCCAACACAAGAACTATTAGTCGAGCCATTTTAAAAGACGGCAGTGCGGGTACCCTGAGTCGAGTCTGAGCAGTCACCTAAGCCAGACTAATAAAGCTTCCTTTGAATGGGACTTTGTCCTTGCTGATGTGCAATACCCAGTCCTTGGAGGCTATGCTCTCAGACATTTTCACTTATTGCCAGATTTAGATACTAAGCGTTTGATTCATGGAGATACAGGTGAGATGTCCGATCCCGGTGTGTTAGAGCCCGCATCGATTCAAGTCGATACTTTGAAGCCTGATTCCCCTATTTCGGATATTTTGTTGAATTTTCCTCGTGTAATCGGTTTACAACCACAGGCTCCTTTTTTAGAGCGCAAAATAGTTCACCATATCCGAACGACAGGCCCACCAATAGCACATCGTGCTCGCACCTTACCATCTCACAAAATAAAGATCGCAAAGGATAAATGGGAAAAATTGGGAATTCGTCAGAAAGATGATAGTCCATGAGCGAGCCCCATCCACATGGTCAAGAAATCCAACGGAGAATGGAGAGTATGTGGGGACTATAGGTCGATTAACTCCGTAACCGTGCCAGACAGATTTCCAATGCCGCGAGTACTACATTTTGTAAACAATCTTCATGGTAAGACGGTTTTTTCTACATTGGACCTCGAAAGGGCCTTTCATCAGATCCCCATAGCTCCTGAAGACAGGCCTAAGACAGCTTTGATTACCCCTTTTGGATTGTATACTTTCAATGTGTTGACTTTTGGCTTTAAAAATGCCCCGGCTTCTTTTCAAAGGTATGTCTTCAGGGCGCTTGGTGATCTGGATTTTGTTTTTGTTTATTTAGATGATATTCTTATAGCTTCGAGTAATTTGGAGGAACATTATAAACACTTGAGGATTGTTTTGGAGAGATTGGATAGGTTTCATTTGAAACTTAACCTTAAGAAATGTGTATTCGCGGTCCCGGAAACTACGTTTTTAGGATACTTTGTTTGTGCTTCCGGGTACAAACCTTGCCCAGAGAAAGTTAAAGCTATTGTCGAAACCCCAAAACCTAAGACCGTTTACGATCTGCGAAAACTTCTTGGCGTCATTAATTGTTATCATAAATCAATTCCCCATCTTGCTGAAACTGAGGCCCCTTTGAATATATACTTGAAAAACTCAAAAAGGAAGGACATGACCCCAATCGTTTGGAATCCGGAATCTGAATTGGCTTTCGAAAAATCTAAACAGGATCTCTCGAATGTAGCCTTGTTGTCCTTTCCTGTTGACGAAGCTCCAGTGCGTTTGGTCACTGATGCTTCGGACATCGGTATGGGTTCCGTGATTGAGCAAAAAGTAGATAGGATTTGGAAACCCTTGGTTTTTTTCAGTAGGAAATTTAATAATGCTCAGAGAATATATGCCACTTATGATAAAGAACTCGTGGCTATTTATTATTCTATTAGATAGCTTCCATACATGTTGGAAGGTAGGGATTTTGAGGTTTTGACAGACCATAAGATTTATGCTATGATCCAACCTCTCGAAAAAATGGTAGATAGGCGTGTCCGACAGCTCAATTATATTTCACAGTTTACTACTAGAATTCATCACATTAAGGGGGAAGAAAATTTAGTTGCTGATTTTTTGTCACGTATAAATTCCATTTCAGGACTTGAGATTCTTGACTGGTCGATCAGCGATGTAGAGACTCAACCTTCCCTGAAGTCAGTAATTGCTAATATTGGTGCTTTCACAGCATTTAACGTGGCAGAACTTGCACGTGAGCAAGAATTGGATGAACAATTGAGAAGCATCTTGTCTGACGATAGACACCCGATTAAACTTGTGAAAATCAAAACTGGTCCTGGGAAGCCAGATTTTTATTGTGATATTTCCGGACAAATTTTGAGACCTTATATTCCCAGATCCTTCCGAGTTAAAGTTTTTCAATTGTTTCACAATCAAACTCATTCAAATGCGAAAGTTACTGATAGATTGATTAGAAGACAGTATATATGGCCCAATATGAGTAAAGACATAGCAGGTTGGTGTAAGCACTGCATCGGTTGTCAACAGTCAAAGATCTCACGTCATAATAAATTCATTCCTAATCAATTTGTCCCACCCGATGCACGTTTCCAACATTTACACATAGACCTAGTAGGCCCGTTAACTCCTAGTGAAGACTTTACTACCGTCCTCACTATGATAGATCGATATACCCATTGGCCCGAGGTTGTGCCAATTCCGGACATGAAGGCTTCTACCGTTGCCAGGGCTTTGTTTGACACTTGGATTTCGCGATTCGGTTGCCCGGAAGTGATCTCTACAGATCAAGGTCGTCAGTTCGAGTCAGAACTTTACGACGAGTTAAGCAAATTCATCGGTTGTGCGCGTATACGCACCACGTCGTATCACCCCGCCTCGAACGGAATGATCGAAAGATTCCATCGCGATTTGAAGGGTGCTCTACGGTGTGTACTGGCTAAAAGCAATTGGTGCAGACTCCTGTCATCTTTGATGCTGGGTCTCCGCACGCGAGTCAGACTCGAAACCAACGCAAGCCCTGCAGAAATGGTTTACGGAACTACCCTTCGTGTTCCCGGACAATTTTTTGTGAGTGAAGAAGCTGAACCGGATCAGCGGGTTTTCCTTTATGAACTCAGGGAATATATGGATTCGATCAAACCCGTCCCGGTCTTGCATAAAAATTCCGACCGCGCTTTTGTCTTTAAGGAGATGTCCGAATGCTCTCACGTCTTTCTTTTATGCAGCCTCGATCCACCGTATTCCGGTCCCTATAAAATCGTGCGCAGATTGAACGACAGAGTTTATATTATCGACCTTAATGGCAAGGATAAGGCTGTGTCTGTTGAGCGATTAAAACCGGCATCTTGCGGCTGACGACGTGAACGATCCGGAAACCGTTCGCAAAACAAACGGCCCGGCAAGTTCAACTCCTTCCGAGTCACAGATCCCTGATTGTCTAAATGAACAATCAGCAATTCAAGATTTTTCTCATTCCACGATTGTTGCTCATGGTCAGGATGGTCGAGACGTCGATCATTCATCCTGCGATAATAATCAAGTTGCTCAAGAAAAAACAGCAACAACTGCAATCCAGAACGAGAAACAAAGTTGTTGGACCCCACTGTTTCAATCCTTAAAACAACCAAGGAAAAAGAAATTCTTACCCAGAATCCTGCGCAGGCCCAAAAAGCAAAAACATGTCATTTTTAGTCTAGTTAATAATATATACTAGCTCTTCTGAGCGTGCTTCAAGCGCGCATCGGAAAAAACAATAAGAGTAACCTCAAAATGCACTTTTCGAATATTTTAAAAACTTGTTCACCAATCAGCTCAAGAATAAAAATCTTACGCAAGATGGCGATAGCTCTCTTTTATAAAGGGATTATGATTAGAACAATCAAGCGAGTAGATTTTTTGTACTTTTGAATAATTTTTATTGCGAGTTAAAATATTTGAAAAAAAATGTTTCTATTTTACCTTGTAGTGTATAGTATATGTAGTTTTATTAAACAAATCGTTATCTTTCAGTCAAATTTGCGAAACTTATGTAAAACGTTTTTGATCTTGTATTAATTTCACTTTTGATAATTTCCTATCTCCACGGAAAGAAAAATGAAATTCATGAATGATCAACATGAATTGAATTAACTTTCGTTCAAAAATTTTTTGTGTTTTAGAAAAAGTACACATTTTTTTTTTTTTTTTTTATTAATTAACTTTAGCTCTCATGTCTTCGGATTTAGTTTTAAGTAGAATCAAAAGCAATAGCATTCAAAATATTTGTACTTAAAATTTAATCCACTTACTAACCATAGTTCATTCTTATTATCAAAAATGAATTTTAATTGTTGAAGATCGATTTTAAATATTATGATTTATAAGATAGGAAGAAGCAAGATACCAAATTGTAATTTTACTAGCTCTTCTGAGCGCGCTTCAAGCGCGCATAGGAAAAAACAATGAGAGTAACCTCAAAATGCACTTTTCGAATATTTTAAAAACTTGTTCACCAATCAGCTCACGAATAAAAATCTTACGCAAGATGGCGATAGCTCTCTTTTATCAAAAGGGATCTAGCATTGTAAGAACGAATTTTTATTTTCGCTCTTCGCAGAAAATCACCAGATTAGGATCATTTTCATTACTCCATTTACTAACAATATTATAATCACGTAATCATTCCATTATATTTCATTAATTTTTAACCTTAATAATGTTGCCATGGCTTCTATAAAAGTTGTTTGTTTATTTAAAAGCCACGACATCATTAGGGGGGAGGTATGTAGGCTCTACCTGCATACTTAGGTTGACATTGTAGAGTAGCCCGAAGAGCGAACGTTATGTAGCGCACGAGCGCACCAAGTCAGTCGAGTCTGAGCAGTCACCTAAGCCAGACTAATAAAGCTTCCTAAACGTAAACCCAGTGATCTCTTTATTCTACCTTGCTCCTGCTCTATCCTCACACCGCCTCCTGAACACGCAGGTAGTCGTGACCTACACTTAGCCTTCTATTAGGCACAAAACACGATAAGTCTATAACTTTTGAGATTTAAAATGTAAAAATATATTTCCTTACTCGGCAACTGACAAAATCTCTTTCTTAAATTTTATTTTAATAATAAGTAAAAAAAAAAAAAAAAAAAGACAGAAGTAATATAAAAAAATAGTTGATTTTCTGAATCGGTGACTTTGCATCTCTTTAACACTTCATTTATTTATTTGTAAACCACTTTTTATTTATATAGACCATTTATTATTAAATTACTACGAAGGTGCGATGGCTCAGTAGCAGAGTACGAAATTTCTATCTTAAAGGTCCCGGGTTCGATTCCAGGTCATGTAGAATTTGACTAGGACTTTTTAAGTGTGCACTAGTATTTTTTCAGCATTCAAAAATTAATATTAGCATGCTTTGCTAATATTAGGATGAAAAAATAATTTTTATTTTTTTTATTTTAAGCATTTTTAATTATTTGCTGAACGAAATTACCTCAAAAGGAATTCCTTTTCTCGCTAAAGGATTTCTCTAGAAAAGGATTTTCCTTTTGAAACAAAAGGATTTCATTTAAGGGTCTATTTTGAGATTATTTTCCTTTTGCGACAAAAGGATTCCTTTTGTCTCAAGAGGATCGTTTTCTCAGTGTATGAGCTGTAATAAGCATAACTGATGAAGCTTTTGAAATCATTAGTCATACTTTAAAGATTCTTTATATTCTTAAAAAATGCTTTATACCTAAGAATATGAAGAATTGTATTACATTATTTGTATTTTTTTTATAATAAAAACCTTTATCTAATTTTAATTTCTGGATGAGGAATTAAATCTATGCTTCATCCAAGAAATATAAAAAAATAATTATTTTTATTCGCAGAATGTTCCGAGGGTTTAAAAGCTACGTATAAGGGTATATATCCCGCCTTGTTCGTGGTAGACGCAAGTTTATGTGTGCAAAACTGTAGATTGTCTGGTTAAGATCCAAAATAGTACGATATCGAGTTAGATCTTGGATACTCTAGCTAGGATACTTTAGAGTTCTACGAGAATGTCGCTTATAAATATGATTATTATTTTTCACTATGAGACAAAGATAATGCAAGTTTCTGTTGACAAGTGCGCTGAAAAGTCATTTGTTATTTTACGTTAGTAGGAGGAACCAAGATTATTTTTTATTGCATTGCTAATTTTTTTCAAAAAATATGAAATTGATGAACATTTTTATTTATTTGGAGCAATAAGAAATTTTTTTTTATAAGAATCACCTCTCTTTTCCAAAAGTTTTAACCTTTTTTGTATAGATTAGTATATTCTTTTTAAAAGATGTGTTATTGTTTTATAGAGAACTTTTTATGCATAGTGCATTTCAACTACCGCATGAGAGGTATACCACGGGAAAGAGCAGAAAAACTTGAACTAGGATTAACTGAAAATATTTGCCTGAGATAATTAATTAGCCAGTAATTAAAAAATTAAGTGAACCAATCAGAACAAATCAGAGCAAATGAGGGCGGGTACTACTTCTTATGAACGTACGATTCATAGTTATGGAGGTGGGGGCAGGGTTAGGTGAGAAAATAAGTCCAAACATGTGTTAAACATGTGTTTTTGACCAAAACAAAAATTTTTCAAAACAAAAAAACATCAGTAATCATTTAATTTTTATTATAAATTTTATTCTCCATGTCAGCACAATTCATGCAAACTTTGAATCGCAATTCTAGCATGAAAATTGACCAAGTTATGATATCAAACTGATCAAACTGATTCTTTTAATGCTATCTCTAACTCAGTCAATTTTTATGTTACGACTGCGCTTCAAATTTCTTTGGAATTGTAATATTGCGAGGAGTACGATTAGCTTAATGAAAGTTCAAGTTTCTTGATAATAAAAAAATCAATTTTTTGTACTCAAAATTCTTAAAACAATGGGACCCCCCTTTGAGAACTTCACCTCGGCACAGGTAAAGCTTTAATATCATAACTTGGTCAATTTTCATGATAGAGTTACGGTTCAAAGTTTGTATGAATTCTGGTGACATGACAAAATAAATCTACGATAAAAAATTTGAATTATTTATTTAACGCATAAAATTATTTTTTCGCTATTAGAGAAAGTCTTTAATCCTTGGACCCCCCCAGATCCCCTTCCCCTCCTCCGCTGCAACAGTTTACTCAGCCGTAAAAGGGTCGGCCTTAAGGCTTTACCTGTGCCGAAGTGAAGTTCTCAAAGGGGGGTCCCATTGTTTTAAGAATTTTGAGTACAAAAAATTGATTTTTTTACTATCAAGAAACTTGAACTTTTATTAAGCTAATCGTACTCCTCGCAATATTACAATTCCAAAGAAATTTGAAGCGCAGTCGTAACATAAAAATTGACTGAGTTAGAGGTAGCATTAATAGAATCAGTTTGATCAGTTTGATATCATAACTTGGTCAATTTTCATGCTAGAATTGCGATTCAAAGTTTGCATGAATTGTACTGACATGGAGAATAAAATTTATAATAAAAATTAAATTATTACTGATGTTTCGAAAAAATTTTGTTGGTCAAAAACACATGTTTAACACATGTTTGGACTTATTTTCTCACCTTACCCTGCCCCCACCTCCATAACTATGAATCGTACGTTCATAAGAAGTAGTACCCGCCCTCATTTGCCTCTGATTTGTTCTGATTGGTTCACTTAATTTTTTAATTACTGGCTAATTAATTATCTCAGGCAAATATTTTCAGTTAATCCTAGTTCAAGTTTTTCTGCTCTTTCCCGTGGTATACCTCTCATGCGGTAGTTGAAATACACCCTGTATATGGGTCAAAATAATACTTTTTTAAAAAACCGTCCGCACGAGGGTCACGGATTTTATTGAAATTTTTTTTGGCAAAAGGACTATTTAATAGAAGACTTTTGCCGCAAACTAGAGGTCTCTATCTTATTTCTGCTTGGTGCTAGATTTTTTCAAAGATTGAAAAATGGCCTATTTTTAAGCTATTTTAAGCAATTTTAAGGTATTTTTCGAAAAATTCTAACTTTTGAACAAAATGAGATAGAAACCTCTAGTTTGCGGCAAAATTTTGTTCAAAATAAGTTCTTTTTTGTAAAAATATTTTGACAACATAGTTTGGTTGTTTTTATAATAATACAGTCCTACACAGATTTTGCTATTTTTACTCATTTGCATGTATCTTCAAACGACCGTAGCTTTTTCTAGGCTAAATTTTTGTGCATATTAAAAAATTGTTAAATTTTTTTCATGAAAAAACGAAAATTTTGCGACCAACCGGAACCCTGTACGATCTTCCGCCTCCAAGATACAGCTGTTTAAAGTTGTCAAAAAACACAAAAAACGCGTTTTTTACGATTTTCACACGCATTTTTGAACGGTTTCGACCTTTTTTTTTTTCAAAAATATGTGGAATCTTCTCTTCATATGTTTCCAAACAAGCTCCCATAGTAATGGTAGTGCGGATTTGGGGTTTTAGTTGATTCCAAAGCATACACTTTTGACACATTTTATGTGCTAAACTAGTGTTTTTTTAACATTATACACGCTACATTTAACTTTTTCGTTCATTGTAATTGTTTTGAAATTATGTTTTGACGAAAAACTATTTAAATTCTAGCCAAAATTAGGTCGCCTGCTATGAAATAGTATATTATTCCCAGAGGGACTAAAGTTTGCAGTGGAGGCCCGCTGTCATTGCAGCCCGAGACGAAGTCGAGGGCTGCAAATACGTGGGCCTCCTCAGCAAACTTTAGTCTTGAGGGATATATGCACTTTTTTAAAATCCGTTGATCACAAAAAATAACTTGATTTCCTCCGATTAAAGCCAAAAGAACGAAATGTACTCCCGAAGCGCCAGCGGCCGACACGCAGCCGGCCGCCATGTTGCGGCCCGAGCGCTAGCGAGGGCATGCAGTAGGCCGGGTGCGCGTTGGTCGATGGCGCAGGGAGTACATTTCGTTCTTTTGGCTTGCGTCGGAGGGACACAAGTTATTACTTGTGATCAACGAGGTTAAAAAAATTTATACTCAACGAAATATTGATCTCAATATCAAAATAATATACTACTTTTATTCAGTTTTTTAGTTTTTTGATTCGTTAAAAATCTATGTTCAATAATATACCACTTATTTATATATTTTTTTTCTATTTTTGAAAATTACAAATAATTGATCATAGTTTATCAATTATTCTGATAAAACAATCATGGATTACTATTGCTTACTCTGAAAAAATGAGTCCAAATGAAAAATGTTATTTTTTGAATGCTACGAAGCATAAAACAATCTACCAATTTACTTTCTACTTATAATTATATCCACTTATGAAAAAGAGAATGAGAGATTCGATTAGAAAGTCGAGTCGATATATCGAATCGAACCTTAAACTTTGATTCTTGGAGCAAGAGTGCCCCCTTTGGAACAAGAAATCACTTCTCTCAGTGTAGACAACTATTGTTGAAAACGATTGTTCCTATGCCTCCCCCCCCCCCCCTGACAAACTTCAAGTTATACAAAAGAAATTTCCCTCCATATGTGATTAACTTCACATAGAACCTGTCTCTGACTTTGAAAATGTTTTAATCTTTTTACATATAGGAACATTTATTTTTTTATGTTAGGATTAATTTTAATGTAAAAATTATAATTTTTTGATAATCTCAATTCCTAAATTTTATTAATTTAATTTACTTATTTAAACTAATGAACAACTTGAATTTCTAAAAACTATAGATTTTTATCAATTATAGATTATCATAACAATAAAGTATAATAATAATATAAAAAGGTTATAGATAAATATTTCCCAGTTAAAAAATCAAACTTTTAATTTTTTGTAAATAGAGTGAAGTTGATCACTTGGGGGAAAATTCTTTTGTATAACTTGAAGTTTGTCAGTTGAGGGGACATAAGAACAATCGTTTCCAACAGGAATGTAGTAACTCAGTGGTTGTACTTTGAATCTGCTACAGGCTACTATCACCTAGACTATAATTCCTTCTTCACCGAGGCCTTTTTATTATGATTCTGCTGAGAAAATCATAACGTTATGATTTGTTTACTTTCTACGCTGCATCTTGAAAAGTACCAAGTTAAGTTTCTGTGATTATTTATAATAATGTCAGCACTAGATAATTGTTGTCTAAATAAAATAGTCGGAGATGACTGTCATACAAATCGTTGGAAAAATGTTGTTAAATGTTTATCTTTCCAGAATATTTCTAATATTTTTGGAAGGTGAAGAATCAAAAAATCAGAAACTGTATTTAATTCATTTTAAAAAGTCCCTAAATCAGCCATTTTTGAAATTTATCTTAAGATAATTTTTACTTTATCTTTTTTTCATCTCAACTTTTTATACGTGGATAGCTTGAAAAAACTCGTCAACCATTGCAATACTTTGATAATTGACTCGTTTTCAAATAGCCTTAAGTTTGGATTCAAAGCTTTTTTATCTTTCTGCAACGACTTAAATCAAAGGTTATTACTTTTATTTTAATAATTATTAGTTAAAAAATAATTTCAAAACAACTATATTGAACGAAAAAGTTAAATGTAGCGTGTATATTGCTAAAAAAACACTAGTTTAGCACATAAAATGTGTCGAAAGTGTATGCTTTGGAATCAACTAAAACCCCAAATCCGCACTACCATTACTATGGGAGCTTGTTTGGAAACATATGAAGAGAAGATTCCACATATTTTTGAGAAAAAAAAAAAGGTCGAAACCGTTCAAAAATGCGTGTAAAAATCGTAAAAAACGCGTTTTTTGTGTTTTTTGACAACTTTAAACAGCTGTATCTTGGAGGCGGAAGATCGTACAGGGTTCCGGTTGGTCGCAAAATTTTCGTTTTTTCATGAAAATAATTTAACAATTTTTTAATATGCACAAAAATTTAGCCTAGAAAAAGCTACGGTCGTTTGAAGATACATGCAAATGAGTAAAAATAGCAAAATCTGTGTAGGACTGTATTATTATAAAAACAACCAAACTATGTTGTCAAAATATTTTTACAAAAAAGAACTTATTTTGAACAAAATTTTGCCGCAAACTAGAGGTTTCTATCTCATTTTGTTCAAAAGTTAGAATTTTTCGAAAAATACCTTAAAATTGCTTAAAATAGCTTAAAAATAGGCCATTTTTCAATCTTTGAAAAAATCTAGCACCAAGCAGAAATAAGCTCTAGTTTGCGGCAAAAGTCTTCTATTAAATAGTACTTTTGCCAAAAAAAATTTCAATAAAATCCGTGACCCTCGTGCGGACGGTTTTTTAAAAAAGTATTATTTTGACCCATATATATTTGAACTGTAAGCTTCTCTATAAAATATAAATTGTTATTTTACTTACTCTGCCGGTATTTTTATAACAGTAGTGCATATGTTTTTGATTACGTGTTTTACGTACTTTATCATAATATTTTATATCATTTAATTTATAAGTTTAACCAGTAAGTTTATTGGGTTATTGCTATTTAACCTTAAAAATGGCAGAGGAAGCTGAGCCCGCTTCTCGATATGCATTCTCTCCTCCAGTAAATAAAGATGAGGCAGAGGCTGCTGACCATCCTGCCTCTCCTGTTCAAGGAATTCAGAATGAGGCAGAAGTTGTTCGTCCTTCTTCTTCTTTTTCTTCTAATAAAGGATCTGAAAAAGAGGCTAAGGCTGCTCGCCCTCCTCTTCCCCCTAAAGGTTTTAAAGATGAAAGTGGTTACCGTTATCATAAAAAGCGTTCATATCAAAGAACAGATGGAACTTTAGTATGGTAAGTACTCTACCTTGTAAAAAATCATTCACACAATGTCAGGAGTTAAATTTAATTTATATATTATGTTAATTAAAGAAATATATTTATACTTATCATAAACGATTTTTTCCATGCATTTTTTTTTTTTTTTATAGGTATTATCACTGCAACAACGAACGTCATAGCTAGGTATCGCTCATTTAAATTGGAATAAGGAAAAACAACTCTGGGACTCCAAAAGTCAGAAAGCTCATGCTACTTGTAGCCCCGAAACGGAAATGGATATCAAAGTCAAAGAATTCAAAAAAAAAATTTATTCTAAAAGTGCCATTAAAGGACTAAATTTATCAGAATATCACGGAAGTCTGAAGCAAAGGTTTATTTTTATTCATTTTATTATTATTTTTGAAATGAATTAAAAAATCTGAGGGGCTATGCACTCCAGAATCACTGATGATTCTTTTGATTCTTTGTGATTCTTTTTGTAAATTTAAAGTGTTTAAAGCCTTGGATTAATTTGAATTTATATTTAGTTAAAATTAATTCATTGATTATATTGATTTCTATGTGTGATTCTTTTGATGATTCTAAAGTGCATAGCCTCTTTAAAAAATCGATTTCTATAAAATTCGATTGATTGGATTCAAATTTATTAACTTTTTTGTTTTTGTTTGTTTTTTTTTTTTTAATAAATTAATTTTCTTATTGGTAGTCTTAAATCGGCACTTTTTCTGTTACGATTTTTCTTCGCATGGGCTATTCAGGCCGAACTTTCGGGAAAAGTTTAGGAGCTTGTTTCATATGAGAGATCCGTCTCATCACACTGTCTTCCTGGAAAAAATTGTCCAGTTAAAGTTTTCAGCCGCAAACTGTCTCCGCTTAATTTCATGCTTGTTATCTCGCTTGCATTTAATATTTGATCTGTAGATTTATATCGATTTTTCCTAAAATTTTTAAATATTGAGATTATTATTAAATTATTATTTTTATTATTATCATCCTTAAAGACGTTATAAAAAATTTTTTTAAAGGGGTTTTTACCATTCTATTGTTAAAACGTGTAGTCTTGATTTAAAAACTGTATTTCTTTTAGATTTGGATCACGTGTAGCGAACAACATTAAGTTTTCCAGTTTAGTGCGTCACACTAATCGTATTAGACAAAAAGCTCGTTTATCTAAAAACATAATGGATTTTAAACGGTCCTCTCAATTTCTGACAATCATGGCGGAGGTCAATGGCAAGGTAATAATGTAAAAATAGATTTTATTTGTTATAATATGAATAAAAATTTGAAATTAAAAAATAGTATAACTGAACTAAGCAGCTGAAAGGGTAAGCGTCTCAGATCACATGAAATCGTCGTCCGTGGCAAAGCCGAGGATGACAAACGTGTGATCTGAGACCTTTTTATTCAGCGGCAAAGTTAACCCATTAACGACCAAATGGCCGAGATTTTTCGGTAAACTTTGGGTTGAAAGATCTTAACCCATTAGGTCCCAAGAGTTATGAATTTTTTTTTGTACTTTGAGCTTATAAATCAAAGCGAAAAAGTTGAAAAATAATTTAAAAAATACCCTACCCCCCTATTTTCGGATATGCCCTACACGATGGCATTGTTTAAAATACTCAAAAATAACATTTTAATTTGTTAATAAACAAATTTAAAAAAAAAAATGAAAATTTTTACGTCATTTTTTTTTTTCAAGCTGGTGAACAATGCCAAAAAAATTATTTTTGCCCTCAAAAAGTTGACCACGGGTGTTCGCATTAGTTGAACTTTACGTGCATATTTGATTTTTTTGGTTTCGATTTTTTTAAACAAAATGGCGGACTAAAAACTTCAACGCCAATAATTGTACGGCAGCGCATGGTTGAATAAATACCGAAAAATTACTTTTTATAAAAAATGACTGTGGTTCCTAAGATTTTTATGGTCGCTGATTATGAATCTGAGATCAGAATATCAAAATTGTAAGAATTGGGCCCAATACCATAGGACCCAATACTCAAAGTTAAGATTTTATAAAAACAAAAAATATCATCATATTTTACGTAGAATTTCAAGATCAAAGTATACTTGGTCGTTTTTCGAAAAAAATCGTCATTTTCGAGTAAAAAATCAAAAAAAGTTCAAAGTATTGGATTTACTTTCAGAGATCCACAACAGCTCGTCCCCGTGTGCCTGTAACGAATTGAACACAACTTTTGAGATGGCAAAAATATATTTACGAGGTTTTTGGGTTGCTGATAGTGTATCTGAGGTAAAAACATGAAAATCCCAAATATAGGGCCCAATACCGTAGGACCCAATAGTAAAAATTGAGATATCATAAAAATAAAAAATGCCATCTTATTCTGCGCAAAATTTCAAGATCAAAGTATACTTGGTCGTTTTTCGAAGAAAATCGTCATTTTCGAGTAAAAAATCAAAAAAAGTTCAAAGTATTGGATTTACTTTCATAGATCCACAACAGCTCGTCCCCTTGTGCCTGTAACGAATTGAACACAACTTTTGAGATGGCAAAAATATATTTTGGGTAGCTAATAGGGTATCTGAGGTAATAACATGAAAATTCCAAATAAAGGGACTCAAGGACATGCAGCACTACGTGGTTTAAAAAAAATTTTTTTACTTTTTGTTTTTTATTTCGTCGATCTTTTTATACGACGTAACTCACGTGAAATGATTAGAATGCAGGATCTCTGCACAGATTTTTTATCTTTATTATTTAGATATAAATTCACACCAATTACATCAAATATACCTTACAACTAGTTTTTTTCATCATTTAGCCGTTAATTTTTATTCAATAACGTTGCCCAACACTAACCACGTGGAGGTAGATGAATTCAAGTGTCACCTTGTTTCAGAATTTTGATAATTTTGTAATTATTTTTCCAAAAAGTTGAAATTATTGTGTCTTTTTTTTATGAAGATAAAAATTTATTTATAAAAAAACCTCGTAAATATATTTTTGCCATCTCAAAAGTTGTGTTCAATTCGTTACAGGCACACGGGGACGAGCTGTTGTGGATCTCTGGAAGTAAATCCAATACTTTGAACTTTTTTTGATTTTTTACTCGAAAATGACGATTTTTTTCGAAAAACGACCAAGTATACTTTGATCTTGAAATTCTACGTAAAATATGATGATATTTTTTGTTTTTATAAAATCTTAACTTTGAGTATTGGGTCCTATGGTATTGGGCCCAATTCTTACAATTTTGATATTCTGATCTCAGATTCATAATCAGCGACCACAAAAATCTAAGGAGCCACAGTCATTTTTTATAAAAAGTAATTTTTCGGTATTTATTCAACCATGCGCTGCCGTACAATTATTGGCGTTGAAGTTTTTAGTCCGCCATTTTGTTTAAAAAAATCGAAACCAAAAAAATCAAATATGCACGTAAAGTTCAACTAATGTGAACACCCATGGTCAACTTTTTGAGGGCAAAAATAATTTTTTTGGCATTTTTCGCCAGCTTGAAAAAAAAAATGACGTAAAAATTTTCATTTTTTTTTTTAAATTTGTTTATTAACAAATTAAAATGTTATTTTTGAGTATTTTAAACAATGCCATCGTGTAGAGCATATCCGAAAATAGGGGGGTAGGGTATTTTTTAAATTATTTTTCAACTTTTTCGCTTTGATTTATAAGCTCAAAGAACAAAAAAAAAAATTCATAACTCTTGGGACCTAATGGGTTAAAGAAAAACTCAAAAAATTGATAGGAGAATTCACATTTCGACTGTTTTCAAGTATACTCTACAAGATCCTGTTGTTAAAAAGAGTAAAAAAATTGTTTTTTAATTGTTTAAAAATATTAAAAAAAAAAAAAAAAAAAATTTAATTGCTATTTTTAATTTAGGGTCTGGACCAGGACTAATACTTCGAACTTTTAAAATGTAATGATGAAAATTATTTTAAAACAAATGCAACATCCTTTTTTGTGCTCAAGCTGTAGTAGTTATAAATAAATTATTTTTTTATAACATTGGCTGCAACGCGATAATTTATGTCCTAATTTTTTTACCGCAATTTTGTCAAAAAAAAATTACAATAAAAATTTTAAAAAAGATTTTAAAACTTGAAACCTAACATCCCCCTTTTAATAGCTTTTCTACAGTAAAAAAAAAATTTATTACCTCACGTAAAATTTGATTGAAAAGAAAAAATTCATGTAAATTCTTTTTTTTTTTTTTCATAAACAATTGAAAAACAATTTTTTTGCTTTTTTTAAAAACAGGATCTTGAGGAGCATACTTGAAAACAGTCGAAATGTGAATTTTCCTATCAATTTTTTGAGTTTTTCTTTATGATCTTTCAACCCAAAGTTTGCCGAAAAATCTCGACAATTTAGGCGTTAATGGGTTGAGTATATTTTTTTTCGCACGACGGCGCTCTGAAGTGCTACGGAGTAAAGAGGCAGTGACAGGGATGTAGCGATTCCTGGCCGGAGTACGGAAGTTAATAAATAGATTTGACGAGGCTAATTCATAGCCTCGCCTCCGCAGCATCCTTATTTCTAATATGCCAATTCTGAAATATTTAAATTCTGTATTTTAGGCGATCCCTATAGCATGGTTACTTATGGAATATAAAAAAAGGAAATCTTACAAAATCCTCTTGAATCACCTAAAGGTCAATTTTCCGGAAATGGAAGTGTTTGAAATTATGAGAGACTTTGTACAGGCTCTAAAAAAAGCAGCAAAACATGCTTTTCCATCTGCAAAAGTTTTAGGCTGCAACTTTCATTTTGTCCAGGTAAGTGCTTTTCTTTTGTTTATTATCAACCCACTCTTTAATATTATACAGACTGTCTGTTTGAAAATCCTCTCGAAACTGTGTTAAAACTTAAGGCGGTACTTTGACCTTTTGGGTTAAAAAAATGTGTATTTTTGCAATTTTTTTACAATGAAACAACTCAATTTTATTTAATAATTTTTATTGCACATTATAAAGTAACTTTTAGAGAACATCCAGTCAAATTTTTGTATCAAAATATTAAAAACCAAGCCAATGATAGTGAATCTTCGAAGACACCTTCGATGTAAGTTTTTTTGCGGTCGCCATCGTAGCATTTCGCAGGGTTGTCTAAAATGAAAAATTTAAAGTGAGTTTGATTAATAATAAGTTTTTCGAAGCCTTCAGGGGAGGATATTTTTTTTCAATTTTGTCACAATGGCGCCGTTTTAAAGTGAAAATAGCGATTTTCACTGTAAAAATCTACCATTTAGTGGCCACCATTTTGTTTAAAATTGAAAAAAAAAATCCTCTCCTGAAGGCTTCGTATTAAGTGTATAAAAGAAGTACACCAAATTCTAGAACGATCGGTGAAATAGTTTTCAAATGCCGTTGGCAACCGATTTAAAAATAGTGGTTTCGAGAAAAATGCATTTGAAGTTTTAGACTCAGGAAATTGAAAGTAATTTTGTTTTTTCTTACCTAAACAGAATCATCGATGCCAGCTACATAAAGCAGAGTTCCTGCAGCTATATCATTTTCTAATGCTTCTTTTTGTTGTTGCTTAGACTGAATTCTGGCTTCTTTAGACTGACTTGTAGCATCTTTTTCAGCTTTCTCGCTCTCTGCCTACTTGAAAGTACGGTTACTAAAAACTCTGTAACTTTGCGAGTTTTGCTCCAAATGACTTGAAATTTTGAGACAACATTTCTTAAACATTTTTTAGCAAAAAAATGAAAAAAAAAATCGATTTTTTCGAACCCAAAGGTCAAAGTACCCCCTTGAAAAACAGTATTTTTTTTTTTTACCAAATTTTCCAAACGATACAAATTAAAAAAAGTAGCTTGAGGTTTTACAAATACTCAGGTAACTGTTAAAGTGCCCAGTGTTCCCAAAGTGTCCTCAATATTTTTTACGTCGTTATGATGATTTTTGTCTCTAATAAAACGTGTACCTAATGTTCTTCTTCTTTTTGTTCAACATTTATTCATAATTTTGAGTCGAACGTGTGAAGTCTCATCTCAAGGCTTTGGCTTTTCAAATGAGACTTTAATCATTCAAAAATATTGATTTAATACTACAGTGATAGTTTTCACATGGATAAAAAAATGAAGGGTTCAATCCATGCTACGTCCACGGAACAGAACCGTGAAAAGCGCACGGGTTGATCCCAGCGCAGCGATCGGATCATCCCGTGGCGGAGTGGGATTAGACCGATCGCTGCGAAACGCGTCCGCTCTTCACGGATCTGTTCCGTGGACGTTGCATGGGTAAACTCCAGTGTTGGGAAGGAACTCGTTACAAAAAGTTACTTTACTTGTAACTTTTTGAGTAACTTCGTTACTTTTAAAAAAAAGTAACTGTAAAGTAACTTCGTTACATTTTTTAGACTAACGTGGTAACTTATCTTTAGTTTATCTTTAGTTACTTTACAAATTTTTAATGTCAAAAATAATTTTGAAAACAACCTATTATTATCGTTTGTACGTAATCACATTTTAAGTTTGAAATTTGCTGTTTGTTTTGATTAACTTTTGATCAACAACTTTCAAGTTTCACTGTAATTTTATTACCAAAAAAAAATCGTAAAAAAAATTTGTTCTGTTATTTAAAAAAAACATGATATAAAACTTTGATATTAGGGTCCTTGACTATGATTATATTCTATCGTTGTAAGTTTTTATTTAATAAGTGCTTCATTTGCTTTTGTATTATGTTGTACAAAACCTCTTTTAATCAACTACAGTAGTGATCAAAATTATAAGGCACCCCCTAAAATTCGCCTGTTTCAAGTTAATATTTTGACTTTGTGCATGCCTGCACGTGTTTAAATATTTTAGTATTCATCTCTAAAATTTTTTTTGTTCAAAACAAGTTCAGTACTTGAAAAATAAACGTTTACTTTATATTAATTCGTCTTTCCAATCAATTTTTATCCTCTTTTAAGCTTAAAATGACTTTTTTTTTAAAACAGCTAAATTTAGTTCTTTTATGATCTAGATAGTGTTTTGTAAAATTTCTATAAACACCTAAGTGAATAATATAATTTTTTTCGCGTTTCTCCGATGTTCAAGTTTATCGAAAAAAATTTTCAAGCTGATTAATAGAAAAATGTTCAAGCCACAAAGAAAAAATACATTTTTTTAAACTTGAAAAAACATTGGTTTTTTGTACTTTTACATCGTTTTTCGCTTAAATTTGCTTTTTTTTATTAATTTGGGAGGTAAAAATCATATTAAACTGATATTTGATGAATTTTAAACTAATTCCATTTATTATGAATCAAAATCTTACAGAGAATTAAAAAAAAATATGTTAAAAAACAGTTTTTCTAATACAGTTAAATTTTACAAAAATAACTTCAATTTGTATTTAATTGATTACAAGCAATATATTTATCGAATTGACTTTTTCATTAATTTTATTATTCAGTTAGAAGTTTCAGAGAGTTTATTCAACTTGAAGTAATTTTTCAAATTCGTAGAATTCGAATGCCAGTAGTGATAATTGTTCGATCGGTAAAGAATTTATCTACATTACCGACCGAGCCGTCATTATTGATAAATTAGTTTTTTAAATGTTTATAAGCTTGCATAACTTTCATCATGGGAAGAAAAGCAGTTTCTGATAAAATTAAGTGGCAGAATATAGGATTGTTGAAAGGAGGAAAAAATCAGAATCAAATTTCAAAAATATTAAAAGTTAGTAGGTGTTGCATTCAAAACACCATTAAGACGTATGAAAGCGCGAAATCCGTAAAAGTGAAAAGTGGCGCTGGCAGGCCAAGAATAACAAGTAACCGGATTGATCGAATTATTATTAAAAAGGCAAAGAATAATCGTGCAGTTACAGCAAACAATATCAAAAATCAAATAAACGAAGAACTTAATGTTAAAGTGTCTAGAGTAACAGTTAATAGACGTTTGCTTGAGAAGAACATGAAATCTGCTGTCGCAACTCGTAAGCCTCTTCTAACTGCAAAAAACCGAAAAGCTAAGTATGAATGGTGCAAAGACAAGCTATCATGGACAGTTGAAAAATGGAATTTAGTTCTTTTTAGCGATGAATCTAGCTTTCAACTTTTTTCAAACAGACCAAAGCGAATAAGACGTACTAGCAGTGAAAAATACAATCCTGATTGCCTTGCTCCAAGAGTGCAGAAAAGTGGTGGATCAATTATGGTTTGGGGTTGCCTGTCAGGAAAAGAAAAAGGAGAACTTCAATTTGTGCAAGGTACAGTGAACAGCGAAAAATACATCGAGACTATGGCAAATTTTATGCTTCCATCAAAAACAAAGCTTTATGGACGTCAAAAAATTTTGTATTACCAACAAGACAACGCTCCGTGTCACAAATCAAAGAAAACGATGCAATGGTTTAATGATAATAAAATACCTATACTAGATTGGCCAGCACGTTCTCCAGATTTGAATATGATTGAGAATGCTTGGGATCAAATAGAGATAATGATCAAATACAAACACCTGAGAAATTTGGAAGATTTAAAACGAGAGATTGCTGTAGCCTGGCAAAAATTGAGTCCGAGTTACTGTAAAAAACTTGCAGAATCTATGGTCCGAAGAGTTCGCGCTTGCTTCGAGGCTAAAGGAGGATCAACTAAGTACTAAAGAAGGGTAAACTAATTACTAAATATATAAAAAACATATTATATTAAATAATAAAAATGAATATAATAATTATTTCTAAAAATAAATTAATACTATTACTTGTAATCAATTAAATACAAATTGAAGTTATTTTTGTGAAATTTAACTGTATTAGAAAAACTGTTTTTTAATATATTTTTTTTTAATTCTCTGTAAGATTTTGATTCATAATAAATTGAATTAGTTTAAAATTCATCAAATATCAGTTTAATATAATTTTTACCTCCCAAATTAATAAAAAAAAGCAAATTTAAGCGAAAAACAATGTAAAAGTACAAAAACCAATGTTTTTTCAAGTTTAAAAAAATGTATTTTTTCTTTGTGGCTTGAACATTTTTCTATTAATCAGCTTGAAAATTTTTTTTTGATAAACTTGAACATCGGAGAAACGCGAAAAAAAATATATTATTCACTTAGGTGTTTATAGAAATTTTACAGAACACTATCTAGATCATAAAAGAACTAAATTTAGCTGTTTTTTAAAAAAAGTCATTTTAAGCTTAAAAGAGGATAAAAATTGATTGGAAAGACGAATTAATATAAAGTAAACGTTTTTTTTTCAAGTACTGAACTTGTTTTGAACAAAAAAAATCTTAGAGATGATTACTAAAATATTCAAACACGTGCAGGCATGCACAAAGTCAAAATATTAACTTGAAACAGACGAATTTTAGGGGGTGCCTTATAATTTTGATCACTACTGTATGACAAATGAAAAATTTAATATAAGTCAAACTTTTTGATTTTCTTTAAAAGTTTTGTCTCTGGCTTTCCGATCATAGATGATTTTCGTTTTATTTGATTGTATCTTCATCGTTCTTCTTGCCATGTCATGAATTTCGTTGAGTTTCTCTCTCAATTTTCGAACGGAGTCACCGCAGCTCTGTATTTCCCGCTCAGGCGGATAACCTCGCACCAGATCAAGGGCAAGACGTAAGTCAAAACCAGTCAACATCTCAGCTGGTGTAAACCCAGTCACAGCATGTTTAGACGACCTGTAAGCTAATAGAAATAATGTAATCCAATGATCCCAGTCTTTTTGATTATCTGATACAAATTTGGTCAAATAATTTAATATTGTCTGGTGTTGTCTCTCAATTTGACCGTTTGATTGTGGGTGTAGTGATGTTGTTCGTGTTTTATGTATGCTTAATAAAATTGATAATTCTTTCATCAACCTAGAATCAAAATTCTTACCCTGATCTGTATTTATCTCTAAAGGAACACCAAATCTACTAACTACTTCGTTCACTAGAACCATAGCAATCGTTTTCACCAACATATTCGAAAGAGGAAATGCTTCAACCCACTTTGTAAAATTATCTACAACTGTCAATAAATATTTATTACCTGAAGACGAAACTGGAAATAGACCCAAAATGTCTGTCTGTAATGTCTCAAAAGGTAAACCTGTATTGTAAATCATCATCTTTTCGTGTCCCTTATCAGGTGGGCCTTTTTTTGACACACAGACATCACAGGATTTTCACCAGTTTTCAACATCAGTTTACAAGTAGCCCAATAAAATCTTCCACGAATTTTCCCTAACGTTTTATTAATTCCAAAATGACCACTTGTAGAATCATCATGAACAGCCTTCAAAATCTCCCTCAATCTATGTTTTGGAACAGTCAACTGTAAAATACTCGAATTCAAACTAGGAGTTAGCTGCCTACGATATAAAATCCCATCAATCACCACTAGAGAATCCCACTGCCTGCAATAAATTTTAACAAATTCACCCATGGAACAAATATCTTGCCAAACAGGTCTCGTTCCGTCTCTCTTTTTACCTAAAATAAAATTTAAAGCTTGATCTTTGGATTGATCTTCCAACCATTGCTCGTTCGATTCTTCCTGAAACAAAATTCTTCCAACATACAATCCTGTTGACTTATCATCCCTAACAAATCTCTCTTCTACCTCATAACAATATCCACAAGACAAGTCTTCACAAGGCCTCCTAGACATTGCATCAGCATTCGCGTGTGATTTTCCTTTCCTGTGGACGATTTTAAAATTAAACCTACTTAATCTATCTAACCATCTAGCCAGTTGTCCATCCAAATCCTTGAAAAACCACAACCATTTGAGAGCAGAATGATCCGTCCTAACAGTGAATTCCTTACCTAATAAATAATATTTAAAATGACTCATTGATTCTACCACAGCAAGAAGTTCTCTACGTGTAACACAATAATTCATTTGAGCCCTATCTAAAACTCTACTAAAACAACCTATAACCCTCTCAACACCATTCTGAATTTGTGAAAGTACAGCCCCAATTTTGTGATTTGAAGCATTCGTATCTAAAAGAAGTTCATCTTCCCTAGTTGGAAAACCTAAAATTGGCGAAGATGAAAGAACCTCTTTAAGTTTCTCAAAAGCTCGATCGCATTCATCCGTCCATAAACATTTAGAATATTTTCCAGTCAAATTATAAAGAGATTTAGCAATTGTAGAGAAATCCTTTATGAAGCGACGATAATAAGAACCATATGATACAAAACTTTTAACCTGTTTTTTATTTCTTGGAATTGGCCAATCAACTATTTCTCTAATCTTTTCTGGATCAGTAGAAATTCCCTTCTCTGAAACTAAATGACCAAGAAATTTAATTTCCTTCCTAAAGAAAGTACATTTCTTCTTATTCAATCTCAAACCTGCAGTTCTTAAACGAGCAAAAACAATTTTCAACCTATCTAACATTTCTCTAAAAGTCCTCGCAAATACTATCACATCATCTAAATAAACTAAACAAATCCAACCTATCAAACCTCTCAAAATTTTTCCCATCAACCTTTGAAAAGTAGCTGGAGCATTAGACAACCCGAAAGGCATGACAGTAAACTGCCAAAGTCCTTCTCCGATCGAAAATGCAGTCTTATCCTTATCGCTACACCTAACCTTTCCCTGCCAATAACCACTCTTTAAATCAACCGTACAAAACCACTTAACTCCATTCAAATTTATTAAAATCTCATCTATACGAGGAAGAGGACAACTATCTTTAACCGAAGCATTGTTCAAAAGACGATAATCAATACAAAATCTAATTGAACCATCTTTTTTCCGTTTCATAACAGCTGGAGAACACCAAGAACTAGAAGCTTCCTCAATCACACCTTGATTTTTCATCTCCTCGATCGCCTTCCTCACTTCAGCCTGTTGATGAAATGGAATTCGACGAATGGATTGTTTGATTGGACGTGGATCGATCAAATTAATCTCATGTTCAACAACATCATAATTACCGATCACCTTATCATCATTAAACAAATCTTGAAAATCCAACAGAAACTCTAAAAATTCATCTTTCTGAATTTCATCTAAATTTTCAGAATTTATTTTACAAATCTCCGAAAGGTGATCAAGAACATCCTCAACCATAACCCTACTACAAATTTTCTCCGAATCTGAAACGAAACCAAACAATTCATCTAGACCTACTTGCATATCATTCAAGGCTCCAACCTGAAACAAAAAATCATTACCCAAAATACAATCATCTTTTATATCTCCAACAAAAACTACTAATTCAAGAGAAAATTTCCTTAGAATCAAGTTAACCCTAGTTTTAAAACAAACAGGAACGTTCTCTCCAGTAGGATATTTCAAAGCAGCATCAATTGGAATTTCTCTTGCATCAAAATCTACCAATTTAGAATTAAGAATAGAAACATCAGAACCAGTATCAATTTTCAAACGACAAAATTTTCCATTAAGGAGGCTTGGCAGCGTAGGGGTCGTACCTAGCGGGGGCCCTTGCGGGTGCATGAAATTGAAAATAAGAAAAAAAGTATTTTTTTTATTTATTTTTATTAGTAAGTGATTATTTATCATTTTTAAACATATTAAAACAAAATTTAAGATAAAAAATTTTTAAAAACGTTGAAAAATTGCATGTTTTGAAGGTTATGTACCGCAATTTTCTATTTTCTTGTAAATTAGTCCGATAATCTTAAATTTTTATAATTTTAAAATAATCTTCAAATTTTTATCTTTAAAATGACACCTGACTCGTAGTAAACTTGTGGATTTTGATGATTTGCCAAATTTTTAAATGTTTTTTTCCATAAGCGCCCATGTTAAAAAAAAAATTCTAAACTGATTTTTTTCTCGAAAACGAGTCCGACAACCATTGTTGTGTTAAATAGGAAAGTTGTTTGTCTACTTCAAGGAATCTACAGGCATTTTTTGGGTTCTTACTTTTGGATTTTGAAAAAACTGCCAAGCCTCCTAATCAAACCATCATACACAAAATAATTTGAATCTCCATTAATTTTTCCAATAAAATGTGTACAACCAAAACTCACTGGGGAATTATCAGTTTTGGTCAAACTAACCCCATTTCGTCTGACAAAACTCAGTTTCCCTGATTTAAAGGACAGTGTGACCTAAAATGACCAGTTTGATTACACAACCAACATTCTTTACTATTATTTCGTGGTGTAAAGTTTTTGTTGTTGATTTGTATAATTAAATGTTTGAGTATTTGTGTTATCTTGTTGATTAGTGTTATTGAGTGTTTGAATATTTGGTTGTGCATTAAAATTCTGCCACTGTTGATTACGAACATTTCTAAAATTCCTAAATAAATCATTAATTGTTGTAACTTCCATTGCTCTTGCCAATGCTTGTTTCAGTGAAGTTACACCTTCCAACTGCAAAGTTTTCCTAACAGAAAAATCATTTAAAGCAATAATGAATTGAGAACAAACAATCTTATCTTGAATTTCAAACGGACATTCGGCATAAATCGAAGATGCCATCTGTTCCAAATCAGATGCCAAAGATTGTAAATCTTCTCCAGGTTTCTGTCTCCTATTTTGAAACAATGTATAATTCATCGCAGACAAATGAGTATCCCCGAAACGCATTTCAAGCTTCTCCTTCAACTTAGAAAAATTCAAACTCACACTTGAAAAATTATTCCAAACCACCCTTGCCTTTCCCCTCAAGTATGACGCCAAAGCAGTAGTCTTTACTGAATCATCACAATTATTTGCTCGCGAGACTATCTCAAATTGATTGAGATATTCTCTCAAAGGTGTCGACCCATCATAAAAGTCAGGTTTCAAATTAAAACCTAAAAAACTTGAATTAGAAAATCCTGTATTAGGCCTAACCTCGTTATCTTGTTGATGAATTGGGTGAATATTTTGAAAATTATTTGTCTCTGAGGTAGTTGTGTTTATATTTGTATTATGTTGATTTTGTGTATTGGAGTGAAAATTATTAGTGTCAGAATGTAAAATATTAAGTCGACTCAGCTGGTTTAAATCTTCGATCGTTGTCCTCAAACCAGTGATTTCAGTCTCAAAACTTGCACGTTCTCCAAACATCTTTGTCTCCATTTCACGAGCAACCGTTTTGTACTTATCGCACTCCTCATCCTTCGCACGCAAGTCAGCTTCATGTTGTTGAATGGTAGCTTGGTGTTTCAGTTTTTCTTCTCCTAAACTTGACTCCAAATCTTGAATTTTCTGGATAAGATTTTCATTCGTCATCGATTGAGGAGTTGAAGAACCTGATCCGTTCTTGCGTCTTAGCACCATTTCGAAAACCAACCTCTTCAGTAACTTTTTTTCGTTTCACAATTCAAAGGAATGATAGTATCGAAAAATTTTGTCTTTTTAAAGTGAGATAAGAATTTGCTTACATTTATATTAGAGAATATTTAAATGTGTACCTTGTAATCTTTTTTAAAAATTTTCTGCCTTTTTGATATTTTTTTTTCCTTGTCTTAATTTTTTTCAGAATACTTTTACTTGAGAATGAAAATTCAAATTATTTTATTTTTTAAATTTTTCCTGGTGTTAATTGTTTGCTTTTTTTCTGGATAGCTTTCTTTTTGTAAATCTATATATTTTTTTTAATGAATTTTTAATTTTTTTATTTCTTTTTAAAATTACAGACTTATTTTATGTATATTGCTATATTAATTCTTACTTTACTCAGTAACTTCTCAGGGATTACGCATAAACATAAAAACTTGATAATAATGAACAAAAGAACATTGGTTTATTTTTCTAGTATACAATGAGCAATCATGTATTAATTATTGTTTTGGATCATCATCAAACTTACATTTCTATTACTTTATTTAAATTAGTAACCATAGCAACAGAGGTGTAATGATAATCCTGATTATAATACATACATGATTGCATACTATAAAATAAACAAATATTCTTTTGTTCATTATTATCAAGTTTTTATGTTTAAAAATTATCCCTGAGAAGTTACTATAAGTAAAAGTATAAATTAAGTTAGCAATATTTATTAAATAAGTCTACAATCGTCAAAAGAAATAAAAAAATAAAACATTCAAAAATTCATCGAATACAAAAATAAAAGATTCATAGAAAAAAAAAAGGACAATTTTGAAAATAGAATAATCTGAAATATAATTCACAAGTAAAAAATTGCTGGCTTTGTAAATGAAAAGAAAATTAATGAAAATTTATTACTGAAAATAAATACGTGTCTCAAGGTTTGTGGGGAAGGTAAATATTTCAAATATTTTCTAAAATAATTTTGTAAATCTATAATACTCAAGTCGTCGCACTTGCTAAACTCAAGTTTTAGTCTAGCAAGTGCGACAAAAACTTGAGTTTTCTTAGCAGTATATTTTTCAATTGACCATACTATGAAAACCTTGTTTTGTACTTGAGCCATTTTTAGAAAAGTCTCAAGTACAAAGCAACAGGCGCAACAGACCTTCAACTAGCATACTAAGTTACCTTTACAGAGATTTAAAGTTTCTGGTTCATAATTGCCTTGACTTTTTTTTCTCATTCCCTGCAAGCTGCCAGTTTATGATTATTGTTCATACTGAAAGTAAAATATTAAAACTATATCTTGATAATAATTTTGTTTATTCATAGAAAATTACCATGATAAATATTTTCTTCAAGAAAAATAATCTTTCAATGAAAAAAGCTGCCCTTTGATACCTGTATTTTCATGAAACTTTACACAAAGATTCCATTATTCATAAAAACAAGCCCTTTAATGTTTTTCTTTTACATCATGGACTTTTTTTTCACCTACTTCCCGATATAAAAGTTAAATAATAAGTTAAAATACTTCAAGCACTCCAAACATGTTAAATATAAGATTTTTTAACCTTTTTGAAGTACTCCTTCATAAAGAGCTTTTAATATGCACGGAGAATACCCGCAATCACACCGTAATTGAGGTTAAATGTACTCCAGTAGTTTTTTGGATTTTCGTGTTAAATATTTAAATGCTACTTTTTTTTATTTTTTTTTCCCTGTTGTAGGGAAGAAATTTATTAATAACTTAGATACTGATTATTTTAGTGTAAAAAGATCTTTTAGGTAGATTTAGTGTCTCCATGCAGCTAGCGTCGGCCTTTAAAATTACGACTCCTCTGGGAGAAGAGCCTTTCAAAGAGGTTAAATATAGAGTTTTTTTGACAGTTAAGGTGCTCATACTGGAGAAGCATTTAAAATCAGCCCCTTAAAACATGTTAAATTTAAGGGTTTTTGAAGGTTTTAAGGTGCTCCTCCGGGGGGATCCCACTTCAAACATGTTAAATATAAGGTTTTTTGACGTTTTGATGTGCTCCTCTGGGAGGAGCTCTTAAAATTGCGGCTCCTCCGGGAGGAGCCCCTTAAAACATGTCGTACGTGTATCTCAGGCAGGAGAGTTTTATGAAATCACGATAACAGAGTTTAGTATAAAAGAAAGTCAATACTCCGAATTTTAATTTTATAGTCAGATTAAACGACGACTTGAGTAATATAGATTTACAAAATTATTTTAGAAAATATTTGAAATATTTACCTTCCCCACAAACCTTGAGACACGTATTTATTTTCAGTAATAAATTTTCATTAATTTTCTTTTCATTTACAAAGCCAGCAATTTTTTACTTGTGAATTATATTTCAGATTATTCTATTTTTAAAATTGTCCTTTTTTTTTCTATGAATCTTTTATTTTTGTATTCGATGAATTTTTGAATGTTTTATTTTTTTATTTCTTTTGACGATTGTAGACTTATTTAATAAATATTGCTAACTTAATTTATACTTTTACTTATAGTAACTTCTCAGGGATAATTTTTAAACATAAAAACTTGATAATAATGAACAAAAGAATATTTGTTTATTTTATAGTATGCAATCATGTATGTATTATAATCAGGATTATCATTACACCTCTGTTGCTATGGTTACTAATTTAAATAAAGTAATAGAAATGTAAGTTTGATGATGATCCAAAACAATAATTAATACATGATTGCTCATTGTATACTAGAAAAATAAACCAATGTTCTTTTGTTCATTATTATCAAGTTTTTATGTTTATGCGTAATCCCTGAGAAGTTACTGAGTAAAGTAAGAATTAATATAGCAATATACATAAAATAAGTCTGTAATTTTAAAAAGAAATAAAAAAATTAAAAATTCATTAAAAAAAATATATAGATTTACAAAAAGAAAGCTATCCAGAAAAAAAGCAAACAATTAACACCAGGAAAAATTTAAAAAATAAAATAATTTGAATTTTCATTCTCAAGTAAAAGTATTCTGAAAAAAATTAAGACAAGGAAAAAAAAATATCAAAAAGGCAGAAAATTTTTAAAAAAGATTACAAGGTACACATTTAAATATTCTCTAATATAAATGTAAGCAAATTCTTATCTCACTTTAAAAAGACAAAATTTTTCGATACTATCATTCCTTTGAATTGTGAAACGAAAAAAAGTTACTGAAGAGGTTGGTTTTCGAAATGGTGCTAAGACGCAAGAACGGATCAGGTTCTTCAACTCCTCAATCGATGACGAATGAAAATCTTATCCAGAAAATTCAAGATTTGGAGTCAAGTTTAGGAGAAGAAAAACTGAAACACCAAGCTACCATTCAACAACATGAAGCTGACTTGCGTGCGAAGGATGAGGAGTGCGATAAGTACAAAACGGTTGCTCGTGAAATGGAGACAAAGATGTTTGGAGAACGTGCAAGTTTTGAGACTGAAATCACTGGTTTGAGGACAACGATCGAAGATTTAAACCAGCTGAGTCGACTTAATATTTTACATTCTGACACTAATAATTTTCACTCCAATACACAAAATCAACATAATACAAATATAAACACAACTACCTCAGAGACAAATAATTTTCAAAATATTCACCCAATTCATCAACAAGATAACGAGGTTAGGCCTAATACAGGATTTTCTAATTCAAGTTTTTTAGGTTTTAATTTGAAACCTGACTTTTATGATGGGTCGACACCTTTGAGAGAATATCTCAATCAATTTGAGATAGTCTCGCGAGCAAATAATTGTGATGATTCAGTAAAGACTACTGCTTTGGCGTCATACTTGAGGGGAAAGGCAAGGGTGGTTTGGAATAATTTTTCAAGTGTGAGTTTGAATTTTTCTAAGTTGAAGGAGAAGCTTGAAATGCGTTTCGGGGATACTCATTTGTCTGCGATGAATTATACATTGTTTCAAAATAGGAGACAGAAACCTGGAGAAGATTTACAATCTTTGGCATCTGATTTGGAACAGATGGCATCTTCGATTTATGCCGAATGTCCGTTTGAAATTCAAGATAAGATTGTTTGTTCTCAATTCATTATTGCTTTAAATGATTTTTCTGTTAGGAAAACTTTGCAGTTGGAAGGTGTAACTTCACTGAAACAAGCATTGGCAAGAGCAATGGAAGTTACAACAATTAATGATTTATTTAGGAATTTTAGAAATGTTCGTAATCAACAGTGGCAGAATTTTAATGCACAACCAAATATTCAAACACTCAATAACACTAATCAACAAGATAACACAAATACTCAAACATTTAATTATACAAATCAACAACAAAAACTTTACACCACGAAATAATAGTAAAGAATGTTGGTTGTGTAATCAAACTGGTCATTTTAGGTCACACTGTCCTTTAAATCAGGGAAACTGAGTTTTGTCAGACGAAATGGGGTTAGTTTGACCAAAACTGATAATTCCCCAGTGAGTTTTGGTTGTACACATTTTATTGGAAAAATTAATGGAGATTCAAATTATTTTGTGTATGATGGTTTGATTAGGAGGCTTGGCAGTTTTTTCAAAATCCAAAAGTAAGAACCCAAAAAATGCCTGTAGATTCCTTGAAGTAGACAAACAACTTTCCTATTTAACACAACAATGGTTGTCGGACTCGTTTTCGAGAAAAAAATCAGTTTAGAATTTTTTTTTTAACATGGGCGCTTATGGAAAAAAACATTTAAAAATTTGGCAAATCATCAAAATCCACAAGTTTACTACGAGTCAGGTGTCATTTTAAAGATAAAAATTTGAAGATTATTTTAAAATTATAAAAATTTAAGATTATCGGACTAATTTACAAGAAAATAGAAAATTGCGGTACATAACCTTCAAAACATGCAATTTTTCAACGTTTTTAAAAATTTTTTATCTTAAATTTTGTTTTAATATGTTTAAAAATGATAAATAATCACTTACTAATAAAAATAAATAAAAAAAATACTTTTTTTCTTATTTTCAATTTCATGCACCCGCAAGGGCCCCCGCTAGGTACGACCCCTACGCTGCCAAGCCTCCTTAATGGAAAATTTTGTCGTTTGAAAATTGATACTGGTTCTGATGTTTCTATTCTTAATTCTAAATTGGTAGATTTTGATGCAAGAGAAATTCCAATTGATGCTGCTTTGAAATATCCTACTGGAGAGAACGTTCCTGTTTGTTTTAAAACTAGGGTTAACTTGATTCTAAGGAAATTTTCTCTTGAATTAGTAGTTTTTGTTGGAGATATAAAAGATGATTGTATTTTGGGTAATGATTTTTTGTTTCAGGTTGGAGCCTTGAATGATATGCAAGTAGGTCTAGATGAATTGTTTGGTTTCGTTTCAGATTCGGAGAAAATTTGTAGTAGGGTTATGGTTGAGGATGTTCTTGATCACCTTTCGGAGATTTGTAAAATAAATTCTGAAAATTTAGATGAAATTCAGAAAGATGAATTTTTAGAGTTTCTGTTGGATTTTAGCCACACTCCTCCACCAAATGTCAAATGTGGCGTTCTTTTGGTTGAAATTCAGCTCGGAAAAATCATCAAATTTATTTCAAGTTTCTTTAATTTCACTGATTTTTCTAACAATTAAAAAAGTGCTGAAAAAAAAGTACTTTAAAAACCATTTAAAACGTAAAGCCGTAAATTTTTTGTAAGTAGTTTTGTAGAGCTCAATAAATACTATCACTCAAAAAAAATTTTGATATAATCGCATCAATCGCTTACGCTACGACCATCGCGTAGGCTAAGAAGCGGAAACACCCGTTTGTAACAAAATGTATTGTGTGTTATATTTATCGCGTACTCTACGAATGAGGAACATCAGGTACGCGTTAAAAATGTAGTGTATGCTATAATTATCATGTATACGACATGTGCAGCGTACGCTAAACTTTATGCATTAACTACCAAAACATGCATTACGTTTATCGCGTACGCTACAATCATCAGGTGTATACTACGTTTATCGCGTACGCAACGGCCTTCGCGTAGGCTACGAAGGAGGAACATTGCGTAAGCAACAATTGTAGAGTAAGTTTATCGCATATGCTAGTAATGAAGAAGACGCGACAATTATGAATGAATTTGAATTTATGGGGATGACTTTATGAATCACTAGAGCGGTTCTTGATGACTTTCTTCGCATTGCTGTAGGGTTTAATTTCAAGGGGTCAGTCTTCTTACATACTAAACACTACTTTAATTTATTTATAGAGGTTTTTATTTCCTATAAAGAACAAAACTAAGCGGGCCTGGCAATATTACCGGCGCAGCGGTTTGTTTTCTACTGCCCTCCTCCGTTAGGCCTCGCAGCAGAGGAGGGTGCGTACACCCTTCATTCTCTTTCTTTCTCTCTTGCTCTCACTCATTGGCATACTCACTCCCACACTCGGCTGTCCGACAACTGGCTGTCCCCAGCCGTGGTTGCTGGTCACTTTTTTCTTACCTCATCTCCAGTGTCACCAGCTTTCGCTTCGTAGTCTTCCAGATCTTCCTCCAGGTCGTCTCTGAAACTTTGCCATGGCTTCATGCAGTCAGCCGCGTTGGTGGTGGTGTAAGGCCCTTCGGTATTGTGTCGTGCTTTCTCTACTTCATAGTGGTCGTTCAGTAAGTACTAGGTTACCTTGTATGGACCCAGAAACTTGAGTTTAACTTAAGCCCCGGACCCCCTTGCGTGCGGTGAATGGCGACTAGGTATCCGGTCCGTTACTGCGTGGCAGCTTTCCGTCAGCGGTTGTACTGCCTCTTACTGCGTATATCTTTAGGTCGTCTCGCTCGTCCTGAAACTGAGCCATGATGTGATCCACGATGATCTGTCGCAGTCGTAGAGCTCCGGAAATCCGAGGTTTAATCAGGAGAGCAGCCCGGGAGCAAATTGCCAAGGCATAAGATGAGAATAGGAGGCAGTACAACCGCCGACAGAAAGCCACCACGCAGTATCTGATCAGAGACCTAGTCGCCATTCACAAGAGAGTGAATGAACGGTGCGCGCGCTGTAGCGTACGCGATAAATGTAGCATATACCTGATGATCGTAGCGTATGCGATAAACGTAATGCATGTTTTGGTACTTAAGGCCTCCACATGAATAAATGTCTTGAGCCGTAAGAAGTTTAAAGCAAGTTTAATGCTGGCTTTAGGACACCTTAACACAACTCTGAATCTAACCTCACTTTATTCATCCGAAAAAACTCAAAAATTAACAATTCAAGAAGAAAAGGTCCCTCGACAAAAAAGATGTGCATTTTAATTTTATATTATCTGATATCAATTAAAATCGATTTTGAAAAATATGCTGATCAGACCAGTGCACTAAGGTTAGCATTAAGCTACCTTAAAGCCAGCTTTAAGCTTGCCTTAAGGGGATAGTAGGGTTAAAAGGGTAAAAAAAAGCGTTTTTTTGACGATTTTTAGAAAAAAATCAGGTAGATTCCGTTTATTTAAAAAAAATAGTACATTGTCAAGTAACTTTTAAAGAAGCTTTTGTCGAATTTTGGAGTAAAAATATTCGAATTTGAAGCAGTAACAGGTGATTTCCCGAGGCATCTTCAAAAAAAGATGTTACGCGGTGACGGTCATAACTCATCGCAGAATTATCTGAACCACAAAATTTAAGAATTTTTTGTTAGAGGAGTTGAATATCTCGAGGTTATCGAGGTGTTTTTTTTTAACAATTTTTGAATTTTTTATGATACTTTTACGATATTTTATATTTTATGATACTTTTTTATGATACTTTACGAAAATTTGACAATTTTTTCGAAAAAAATCGCCATTTTTAAGTCGCCATTTTGTCAAAAATGAAAATGTATATGAAAACGAATCGATAACCCCGACATAATTATGTATTAAAAGTGTGTGCAAAATTTGAATGTGATCGGTTCAATAGTTTTTGAGCTGGAACCTTCACTGTATTCAAAAAAGGTGGTTTCGAGAAAAACGAGTTTAAAGTTAAAAAGTGCTCTCTACAGCACTCGAAAGGTGTTTGGCTAAAACCTCTGCCAATGCCCGAATTTTGCTCCGATTGACTTGAAATTTTAACTCAATATTCTTTAGATGTTGTACTAACAGAATATGTAAAAAAAATCGATTTTTTGAAAATTGCTTGACCCTACTATCCCCTTAAACCTCTTACGGCTCAAGGCATTTTTCATGTGGAGGCCTTTAATGCATGAAGCTTAGCGTACGCTGCACTTGTCGTGTGCGTGATAATTACAGCATACACTACATTTTTGTCGCGTACTCAATGTTCCTCATTCGTAGCGTACGTGATAAATATAGAACACAATACATTTTGTCGCAAACGTGAGTTCCTTCTTCTTTATGGGATAAACGTAGCGTACGTGATGAACGTAGCATACTAAACACTACTTTTACTTATTCATTGAGGTTTTTATTTCCTTACTTAAGTGAATCATATTTAAAGCTATGAAATTGAACGCGCTCTTCCTCAAGCTGTTCGTGGACGCGTCACCAATTATTGCGTACTGATTGAATTTTAAAAGTCTTTCTAAGATACGTAAATCTTTCAGTTTGTATAGAAACACTGATGAGGAAATGATCCAAGCCCATGAAATCCTTGAGAACCTTGATATTCAAATATGGAACGATACTGATGCTAGAGAAAATCAAATCAATATTCGACTTATTTTCAGATCCTACGTCAATGAACGTTAGGGTGTCATTGTTTTTCAGGAACAGGTTATGATTATCAGCTGATTTAAGCAGTCTGACTCCATTGGTATCAGTTTTATCACAGTTAAACATATTGCTATGTGAGTTAAAATTACCCATAAATACACATCTTTCAAGAAAACGAAAATTACAAAAAATATTCTTGCACCTCGACGTTTCTGTTTGATGGCGGTATGTAGCAGGCAATGGTAGAGAACGGTTCCTTAACATTTGTGATATTTATACCAGTCAGCTCAGCATTTTCACTGTTATTTTCGAGGTTCTCTATCACTACATAGTTGAGAGTAAACCGTATAAGAATGATTATGATGCCATCTTTACCTGTTTGTTTATCTAACCTGTACACATTGAAGCCACTATAGTCAAATTTTGTACCTTCCTTATACCAAGTCTTTGGCAGCACGATAATATTATAGTCCCGTGAGACCTTTAGCAACTCCCTAATATCATTCCAGATACTACGTGCATTCCAAAAAAGTATTCGTACATTGGAGAGAGCATCAGTTTGTTCGGTTGTCGAGCTGATATTAATGCTACCCGGTTTAGTGTAGTTCTGTACTATTGAGTTTCTTGCATGGAGATTTTTAGAGAAAGATCACATTCCTTCTCAGAATCAATCTCACTCAATGATATTTTGTTATCAGCATTCATAAATTTCCCCTCTCAGCGTATTTCTGATCTGGGTCGTACATTTCATGAGTGAGGAGCTGTTCACGTATTTATTACATCCCCCTATCATAATGACTAACGAGGGAATATTATCAGTGTACTGAGACACCCTCTGCGTTACTTCACTAAGTTTAACACCAGCCATACCAGCTAAAAAAATTGTATAGTTACTCATATTAGATAGGAAAGGTAATTGACACAGTAGTCAGAATCTGCGCCACCAAGGTATCAATCATGGTTCTAATAATTTGATGCGTCCCAATCACTCGTCTTCCTTCTTCTTCTTTTTTAACGGTTGTGCTTCATCTTCTTCACTGTTGTCACCAGCAACACTCGAAGTGGTTGATAGCACTCGCTTAGTTTTTTTCATTCAGCTAAGTCACGAACGGTTTAGTGAACAAGTTATTTCCATCAAATGAAAAATTTTGAGTTGTTTCTTGCATTATTTTATTTTTTTCTTGAATATTCTTGTTTTTTGTTATTACTGTTGGTACTACAACTGTATCCTCAGAAATGGCTTGTGTTAAGTTTCCAACAACAGCGTGCTTGTGCGACTTGTCACCCACTTCGCTACCGGAGTTTTTATCAGCATCAGCGCCAGATGTTAGTGTTTCGAGGTTTTTACTTTAGCTTTGTTTTTGTATTAGCTCAGCGCAGAATTTACTAATATTCCCTTCTTGTTTACAGTGGTAGTAAATAATTTTGTCACCTATGACGTAAATATGATACAATGTATCGTCACATTGAATCGTGAAATTTTTAGGGATTTTATCTATGGCTTCGGTCTCCAAAAATGTTTGTCTTCTGAAACTAATAATGTGAGAAAAACCAAGTAAATCTATACAAACTGGTGTAAGATTTGTTTTGTCTTCAACGTTAAATTCTTTAAGCTTCTTGATTATTACGTCATTTATTACACAAGGATGAATGTTAGCAAAAATCACTCGTTTTGAACGTGCCAGGTATGGTCGAATAGGAATCTTGACGCTATTAGTTTCCTACTCATTTTTAATCTCCATGGTTATTTTGTCTACGACAATTTATTTTGTGTAACCCCTGATGCAGCAATAATATTCTGGGGTGATACTTTTTTTCCAATATCAAGAATGTATCCTTCAACCTTGAATCAATCAACAGTATCAATCACAATAGCTTGATCTTTTTTCAGAAGCTGGCTGTTAACAACAATCTTGGAAAACGATGTGGTGTTTTTAACAGTAGAGGTGACCATCTTGTATTTTTTCTTTGGGTTTCAAATCAAAAACGTGAGAAGCGCGCTCACTAAACAGAGAGAAGAAATACTCACTTGATTTTTTCTGCATTGAAAGAAGGATGTATAAAGTAGAGGGAAACTTACACTAAGAAAAGACGTGTATGCACTACGAAATGCCGTGCAGTATCATTTGTGAGTGTTGCAGATGACAAGATACTAGATGAGTTCATGGTTTTAAAAGTTTTTCATAAAATATGACTTGAATTTTCGTCAGATCCAAATTTTTTTTACTGTTCATATATGTTAGGATGACTGTTTGCACACTTGTGATCCTATTTTTGCACTTTCCTTTCAATTATTCATTTATTTACGGTGAGTGAAAAATTGAGTCTTGCCATCAGCACTTAACATGATTTAAAAAAAAAAAAAAAGAAGAAGAAAAATTTAAAAAAAGGCTCATCAACGTGCTAACTACTATCTTAACCTACATGTAGAACTAAACACAATAAAAATAGGATGGAAATTCATTTCAAACTATATGAAAAACTTTTTAAACCGAAGCCTACCTTTGAGTTTGCCTTGCTTTACCTTGAAAATGTGGCGCAGCTGCACACAGTTTTTTGAGGCATGCATGACGAAATGCATTAAATGCAAGCTGCTTTATACAGCAAAAGATCAAGCTATTTGCAGTGCACTCTGCACTGCTTTTTCTAGTGCATCTTTCTTGTAGAGTGGTCAAACAATTAAACTCCCTCGGGGATACATGAACATTTTGATAAACTTGCTCGAATAACAGAATCTTGTACACCTTTCAAAACGCTACCAAAATGTCTCGAGTTGCTATGCTCTAGAAAGAGGTCAATCAGCCTCTAAACGCTTGTTGCCGCTTTGATCCACCACTGAAGATTTGTATACCAGTGAGTAATGACAATCAACGTTCTCTGCTAATGAGAATGAGGAAAATACTATTTTACGATTTTATAGCGCCTATTTATAAAACTATCAAAATATTCTAAATTGATCACTTGCAGTGAATAGACCAGATGTCTCGCGTGTCTCAAATTCTTTTCTACCAGTAAGGATTTTCTCACCTTTCCGGAGGATTCCGGACTAACGGGCTAGTCGACTGAACATTAGATTTAAAAGCCGAACGACTCTTTAATCATCCTATGCTCATTCCACCCTTCCTCCTCCAGACGTGACGCATTTGCGAGTACAGAGTGACTACATAATCATGGATTCTTTTCATCAAAAAGTAATTTTCTTTAGCAATGACCTCTGAAATTTTCACATGGCTCATGGTATTTCACAGAAGAGGATAATTACCATTTCTCTTGCTCGACCGATGCTTTATGACACCGCTCCAACTCGGAAACCAACTTTTCACAGTCATCCAAACCCGGGGATCATCAAGCTTTTTCCTGCTCGGCAAGCAAGGGTAGATTGACTTCAGTACTGTTCACAGCTTCGCCTTTGGCCTGGGGTTCTATGCCAGCCTGAGGATTTTAATCTGTTGAGGAAGTTGGTGGGACTCCACTCCTTTACGTATGATTCGTACCAAATTTTTCTTTGGTATAATATTCTGTCATACGTGCAACAAATAAGGAAAAAATTAAGATAAGAAAGAGATAACAAGAAATTCAAGATTCAGCCCAGTATACATTAATGCTATGCCAGTGGTAAAGCCTTTAGCTTTGTTCGACAAAACTTTATTTTACGACTGTATAGAAAAACAACTTCGCTGTTTCGCTTGTTGTACTGAACCGGTGCCCTATAGGGCATACCCATAGAATATATTCTACTGAATCTGCTAATTTCCACCAGCTTTTCTTCTGAATTCTTCAGTATCAGCTGTTTTGTATCGACTTTCTTCAAGAGCCTTTTTCGCATCTCTTCAATGTTTTATCAAAGATAGTCACTTGATGATTAAGTTAGATAGGCTGATGAAATATGTTCAACAATGCAGGGCTCATTTTAAAACTAAGACTTGCGTTAATTGTTAGTGCGAGTGTGTGGACCCAGTTTTTTGCTGGACATTGCTTGCCATGGTTGTATGATTGCTCACTTCCCCTACGAATTAATTACGATAGACGCTGCTCTCGAGTAGAAAATGAACGATGTCTTGCGTCCACTGGCATTTTTCTCGCCTAAGTTTAACAAAACGCACTTGAACTACGACACGTACAATCGTGAGTCTCTGAGTATCACCGCGATGTACGAGGCAGTCAAATATTTTATGTACCAGGCAGTTGAACATATTAAGGTGGTACGCCTGGTAAGCATCAAAAACTCGTTGCATTTCGTTTCGTAAGTTTTTCATCCACTAAACGTTTTTCGTACTCCATTTGCTGGATGATCTTTTTTAGATTTTTTCAAAACAGTTTCCCAGCTCAAAACGCAAAAAATTTTGCTGGAATCTCAACTTATTACTGAGCTGGAGACCCGGAAAAAGTCTATGCCTGTTTTTGTAGGTTATGCAACCAATCATCCACTTATTACTGAATTTCATGTTCAGCGATTGCCCACACTGTGATCTTGGATTCATTTACTACAACCAAATATAACAATAATTTTCAGTATTTTCTCGAAGCGCAAGAATTTAAGATTATGATGACCACACGGTACACATCTTAGTTTACAACTTTGATCGAGCACCTGCCGGGCAAGGAGAACGTTGTTGTCGATCGTCTCTTGAGAGTGGACGCCGTTCGTTTACCCATCGAGTTTGACGCTCTCAAGCTTTCGAAAGCTGAGGCGGAAGACTCCGAGCTCACAAAATTTCGCAAGTCTACTGACCATTTCTTAAAGCTCAAATTTTCGGAATTAGGCTTGGAATACACTCGAATTTATGTCGACCAGTCGGATAAATTTCTCCACCCATGCATCCCGAAGCCCTTACGTAAATGCGTGTTTAATATGTTCCACTCTGTCGCCAATGCGGGCGTGGAAGTCACGGACTAGACCATCAGACGTGTGGCTAGGCATACACGAAGACATCAAGCTTTGGTGCAAAATCTTTCTCGATTGTCAACAATACAATGTTTCTTGGCACGTTAAAAACAACCCAGCCCCTTTCGTCGCTCTTGACGGCTGATTTTTGCATGTTCACGTGGATATCGTTGGGCCACCGTCTATGTTATTGTCTCATGATGATCGACCGCTTTTCTCGTTGGACCGAGGCCGTTCCTCTCCGCAATATCACAGCGCAGACCATGTGTAGCGTCTTTTACGACAACTGGATATCACCAAGCCTGGTAACGACTGATCAAGGGTCATATTTTAATAGCAAACTCCACGCCACGCTCATGTCATTCATCGGAATTCACCGTAAACGCACGGCCAGTTACCACCCCAAAGCTAATGGCATAATTGAGGGTTTGCACCGAGTCGTAAAAGCCGCTATAATGTGCCACAACAACCATCACTGGACCAGGACACTGTTCACTGTACTCCTTGGCTTTTGAACGCACAGATACGATGCGTGTCCTCCACCGACTACGTGTATGGGACAGCCTTGCGAGTTCTCGGAGAATTCTTCCTTGAGGGAGAATTCTCCATCAATTCTCAGATATTCCTTCAGGAGTTTCGCGAGTATATATGCGTCAGGTCAGGCTGATACCAGTTGCACAAATATATAATTCTAGCGTTTTCTTCTTCAAAGACTGGGGCACCTGCACGCATGTATTCATGCGGACCATTGTCGTCAAAAAACTGCTTGAACGTTTGAATATTAGACCTTACAAGATGATCGAGCGCATTAATGACCTCGCCTATAAAATCAAAGTAAGTGTGCCTCGAGTCGTTACCACTGAGAAACTAAAGCCGGCCTAATTGATGCTGGACGCACTCAAACCACTCATAGTTGCGCAACCATTGCAGCAAGCTGCGATCGCCAAAGCTTTTCTTCAACGTGCGGATAATAATCGACTCCCGGACCAAAGTGTACCACAATCCCATATGAACGTGCCACTCGAGCAAAGTGCCATGAAAAACCAGGGTCGTTCGGTTTTGATAAACTTCGCGCCCGCGAAGGAAATCATCCTGAAACCACTGCACACAAATCTGGATCTGTCGCATAACGATGTCCGTTACCTCCTGAAGGACGACGCAGGGTGAGGATTTCGTAATTTAGATTCAAGTTGTTGTTAATCTAGATTTAAGTTTTGATTTTGTAAGCACTATCTATATACATTTTTAGAATCGCAAATCGTAGCGATTTACTAGGGGGAGGAGGAGTGTGTATAAATCTGCTCACTCAACGCGTGCTAATCAACGCTTCGTGATTGCTGCGCCAGTCAGTAAGTTCCGCTCGATCTGTCACGATGGTTGAATGCTCCTTTAGCCACAAACTGGAAATAAAGAATTTGCTTTAAACTTGAACCTGGTACGTATTAATTCAAACTTCTTCGTCAACACCCAGTGCAGGAGATAGCCATTTAGTCAATCTGGACACCAATAGCTATAAGACTATGTGTACTGCATTTGGGAATTTGTGGTTAGCAACCACCTCCGCTATGTTGCCGCTGTATATCTCAATCGCCCGTTTGCACGCTGATGCTATCTGGATAATTGATAATCCCATCACAGTAAGTGGTGCATTGGAATAATAACACAGCTCTTAACTATAAATCGACTTAGTCTATCTCTCTACCTGCTCAGGATTTTTCGAGTCCCCTGAGCAATGTCTTTATCGGAACCATAGTGGAGTAGGAGCCTTTTGCAATGTAGGCAATTCATTGGCATGAACTTGTCACGGCTTTGTTTCTTACTATCGTTCTTGTTTTGTCTCGGAGATGGACTTATGGCTTTTCCATCGTCTTCTGACTTATGCCTTGGTTTGACTTGTCTGGCCCTACATGTGGCCTTATGGACGTATAGGGCACCATCAGTGGCTTATAAGTAAATTCATTTGTCATCGTTCTTTCCAGCTCAACCACTTGGCTTGGCTTTAATTGATTTCATCTAGTATAGTATGTAAAAACATTGCCATTAAGGCATAAACTCTTGATTTAAGTCATCATAGCAGGTGGCTCTAAGCAAATCGATTGAAAATTTAAAAAGTACCATTATTATGCAAAAGTATTGTTTATTCAAGGTAGTTTTCCCCTAAATAACGTTTATTCGATTTTTATTTTATTTTTTGGAATGACTAGCTTATACTTTCATGCACATACTCAAAAAAAATTAAGTAGATCTACGATACCGTTTTTTACTAGGCCATTTCAAAAGTAAAGTTACAAGCACAAAATAAAACAAATATCAAAACTACATTCGAGAAACCTCAAAAAAAACATTTTATCATAGTTCAAGTATTGATTTAAGTAAATACGAAAATTTAAAAACGTTTATATTATAGATTCGGAGAAATTGCAATTTGGATTTAATAATTTTCGTAATTTTATTAAAAATATAAGTCAAGTTTTAATAATACTTGATATATGTAACAAGAAAAATTGTAATATAACCTACATCTGAGTGAGTAAAAGCAGATTAAGGGGAAAAGTTCCTTAAACAAGATCATACAAATTAAATTTAAATTCTTTTAGAGTGTAAATTAATTAAAAATATTTTAAATAAAAAATTTTCACCAAATTTTAATTGAAAAATAATCCATAAGAGGAAAGTAGGATAAAAGATGAATGATTTTATCCTACTCGCCATGAAGCAAATAATATAAAAATACTATATTAGATTTTCTTAGTTGTAATATTGGCTTATTTTTCTTTATCCTTTTTAATAGATTAAATGCAAATCAGATATTTTTCAAGTGGAAGAAGAATTTTCAAGTGACGAAGAGTTTATTGAAACTTTGAAGGAAAAAAAATATTTTAAATCAGATCAGTTCAATGAAAATGAATTTTTCAACTTGATAGATATTAACATCAAGCAAAACCCATCTGAATAACTTCTTATAACTCTCAAATATGCAGTTAAAAATAGATTATCAAAGACAGCATTAGTCGAGTTATTAAAATTTCTAAACGTTATTTGTGGCGATAAAATTTTACCTGAAACAGAATATGTATTAGACAAATTTACGAATGGTGCAAAAAATTATTCGCTGCACGCTGTTTGCCCGACATGTGAGCTGTACTTAGGCACATATAATGAATTAAGTGATAGGCAGGGAGTAATTTGTAAAAACTGTAAAAAAAAGACCGATACTCTTAATCCGTCAAGTCCTTGCTATTTTCTACTGATAGATCCAAGCGATGACATACGTGATCTTTTAACATCACACGAAAATTATTATGATCACATTATGTTTACCAGGAAACATGAAAAAGGACGTATTAAAGATATTTACGATGGGCTTTTGTATAGGGAGTTGGTGAACAATTTAAGTGATATTGATAAGCAGTCGTATGTAACAATAACTTTCAATACTGATGGTGCGGCTGTGTTCAAATCATCAACGGCTTCAATATGGCCTATTTACCTTTGTATTAATGAGATACCATTAGCAGCAAGATTAAAAAATCCAATTGTCTCCGGTCTTTGGTTTGGGCAAAAAAAACCCAATATGCAATTATTTCTGGACACATTCGTGGAAAACATGAATGAACTATCACAAAAAGGAATTGAATGCATTATAAAAAACCAGAAACGTACAATCAAAGTGTTCACAATCGTAGCGTGTGTTGATACAATCGCGCGAAACAAAATGAACGGAACCTGCCAGTTCAATGCACAATTTGGATTCGACTGGTGTTATCATGAAGGAATACAGTACGCTGGATCTAGAAGATACCCGTACGTAGAAACACCAATACTAAGAGATAGAAATAATTGGATTGAACATGCCAAAAAAGCTTTAAATGAAAATACTCGAATTTTTGGAGTTGAAAATGTATCACCACTCCTATACTTGGAGAAATTTCATATTTCTTTTGGATTTACACCAGATGTTCTACACTTTTTATACGAAGGCATAGTAGAACAACTTACTGAGGTTATTTACAAAAAACTTACACCAGCTCAAAGGGAGTATATTGATGAATATCTCATTAAAATAAAAGCTCCACACGTCTTAGGTAAACTATCGAAACCTTTATCTAAACGTCATTTTTGGAAAGCGTCCGACTGGGAGTGTTGGCTTTTGCACTACAGTCTGATAGTTTTTGATGAAGTTATAAAAGATAAAAAAATTGTTCAACACTGGGCACTATTAGTTGACAGTTTTCACACTTTATTGAGCATGGAAATTACACACTCAGCCCTTGACTAAGTTGACAAAAATTTACATAAATTTGTTAAAGATTTACAGTATGAACATTACGATTTCTGCTCCTTTAACAATTTAACATATAATATGCACCAACTGTTGCATGTAGTAGACAGTGTTAGAAACTGGGGCCCCTTGTGGGCCCACTCGAATTTTCCATTTGAATCTACTAATAATAAGTTGGTCAAAGCAATTCATTGCAGCAAAGGTGTACTGTTGCAGATATTGAAATTTTTAAATATTCAACGGAAAATTCAAGTATTAGAGAAAAAAGTTTATAAACACAGTTCAAACGATGCGCTTGATTTTTATGAGAATCTGTTACATGAAAGAAATATAAAGGCTCTTAAATTAACTTCAATAACTTATTTTGGAAGAGGAAAACAAGTGAAAAGAACCACTAGAAAAGAATTTGATCTTTCCAAAAACACAAGAATGTACTCAAAAATCGTAACAAATAACTTCTTGCTTGCCTCTTCTGTAAAAATAAATAAAAGATCATGTAATTATTTTGTGCAATTAATTGATGGTAGATATGCTAAACTGCTTTTATTTTTAGTAGATTATTCAACAAATAAAGAATACGCAGTATGTCAAATTTTGAAAACAAAAAATTATAAGTATTCTGTATTTACAAAAAAAGTATCTAAATTGTCAACTAATAAAATCCTTATTGACACAGCAACCATCGAAAAACCTATTGTGATAATTGAAACAAAAAAAAAAAATGTTTGTAATAACAATACTAAATGTAATCCACAAGTAATGTATCAATTTCTGGATCCTGTCTCAGAATTAATTTACCAGTGAGATGAAGGACCATCTGAAGTTCGTTTTTATTTATCTCAAGCGTAATAAAAAGCACCGCTCATGTGTTTTCGAAGTCTCACCTGAGCTACGTGGCCATTTTCTCTGGCGCAAAAGAGTCTATGTCGACCTTAGGTCATGAGCGAGGTAAAAAACCGATTTTCTCGTTGGACCGAGGCTGTGCCTCTTCGTGACATCACAGAGAAGACTGTGTGCCGCGCTTTTTACGATGGCTGGATGTCCCGTTTCGGGTCGCCAAGTCTGGACACGACAGACCAGGGATCTCAGTTCTATTCGCAGCTCCACAAAGCGCTCATGTGGTTAATCGGAATCGATCGTAAACGCACGACCGCTTCCTGCCTGAAATCGAACGGTGTGATCGAGCGTTGACACCGAGTTGTCAAAGCTGCCATTATGTACCATAAAATTCCCAATTGGACCAGGACTCTGTCCACTGTACTCCTCGGCCTGCGAACTCACGTCCATACAGACACGAGCGTCTTCCCCGCCGACTACATGTACAAGACAGCTCTGCGAGTCCCCGGTGAATTCTTCTTAGAGGGAGAATTTCCCGTCCTCAAATCTTCATTGAGGAGTTCCGCGAATCTATGCGTCAGGTGAGGCCAATACCTGTTGCTCAAAGGTAAAAGCCTCGTGCCTTCTTTTCCAAGAACTTGCGGACCTGCACGCATGTGTTCATGCGGACTATGGCCGTGAAGAAACCACTCGAGCGTCGATACACCGGACCGCACAAGGTGCTCGAGCGCATCCGTGACCTCGACTACAAGATCAAAATCAACGGTGCGCCTCGCGTAGTCACCACCTAAAGGCTCAAGCCGGCCTATTTTATGCTAGAGGCGCCTGAACCACAGCTCGCTGCACAACCTTCGCAGCAGGCTACGAGCGCCGAGGCTACTCCTCAGTGTCCTGCGGACCAACCCCCACATTCCGAGCGAAACGCGCCACAATCACCTGCGAACGTTTCCCCCGAGCAAAACGCGCCACGATCATCTGCGAACGTTTCCCCCAGGTAAAGCTCCATCAAGAACCTGAGCCGTCCGATATTGATAGACGCCCACGAAGGATGTCATCCTTAAACCATTGCACCCGGCTTTGAAAACGCACGCCGGCCCGAGAGCGTGAGCGAAAATTTGTCACGGAACAAATTTTTCTACCTACCAAGGGACGACGATTTGTAAGTTAGATTCAAGTATTATTGTAAACCTAGATTTAAGTTTCACTATTTTAAGCGCTTAACGCATTGTATTTTTTGAATCGCAAATCTAGCGATTTATTGGGGGGGGGGGGGTGTGTAAAGATCTGCATGCTCGACTCTTGCCAACTCGATCCCGCGCGACTGCTGCGCCAGTCAGTACCGCTCGATCCGCCATGCCGGTCGGATGCTCCCTTGTGTACCTAAACCTGAAATAAAGAAATCTTTTTTATTATACCAAGTGCTTACAATTTATTTTGGTCTTCCTCATCTACGCGAAAGCAGGAGATAGCCCTGCGGTCTACTTGGATCACAATCGCTACAAACCTGAGTACCTGATTGAAAATGTACCATTGAAAAAGTGAAGATCCTGATTACGGAGATCTACAACTCACCTGAAGCTGACCATTGGTCCGATATACAGGATGCAATCCTTAATTACAATGGTACATATGACCATCTGATTCTCGCAAGTGATCTCAACATCTACTGGTCTCTTCGCAACACTTAACAATGTACGCATTGGAAGAGCTTGTACCTACTACAAAGATTCGTTTTTCTTTGTTGGACCATCACTTTGTAATATACTACCTATACTGAACTACGTTCATATTACCAGTATCCAGCCTTTAAGCACAAGTTGCATGGTTGTTTATCATCTATCGATCCTGTTGGCTCTACCGCATTTTTTCATCTCCCGTAATGTGTTGATCTGTACTCGCGATACTTATATATCAGTTGTGATAATTGCATTGTGTAAATACTTTTGTTATTATAATGAATTTTATATTGTTTCTCACGCTCGGCAGTTTAATCTATTGTTAATACTTGTATGGTGTAAATACTTTTAATTTTTATAATTAACTTTATATTGTTATTCACGCTTGGCAGATTATCTATTGTTAAGTGCTTTACTGTTTTAGTCTATATCATTTTATGTAATTTTATTTTACCTTCTATGATCTGCAAAACTATAAATCTCCATCTTGTATATACTAAATGTATTATTATCTGCTGTGGCTCAGAGGACCTTGCGTCCTATGTCAATAAAATTTTATTCTATTCTATTCTATTCTAAATTTATTTTTAGTTTAAAACACTTAACTAATCATATTTTCATGTGACAATGATATATCTTCGGTTTAAAGTAAGAACCTGCTATCTCAGCGGGCCAGAGCAAGAACCTGCTATCTTAGCTGGACAGAGGATTCACGGTCATTTTACTGAACGTTGGCTTTCCCGAATGACCGTTTTCCCGAATGAAATATTTCCGAATGTATTATTTCCCCAATTAAGTTAAAGCTCGTCCCGACGTGGGTCGGCCTAAGACATAGTATTCTTCAAAATAGTTAACAAGCATTTTGACTTTTTCTGGAGCGTCATTTTTTAATAAAACAGAACTTTTCACAATATCAGGTGTTGGAACAAATGCCAATGCTGTAAGCATGTGCGTTACAACTTTTACCTCACGATCGTTAGAATTATACAGAGCCTGCAAACCTAGACTCTGTACTTTTCTGTAAATAGATTGCCTAGATGAAAGAAGCAACCATTAAGGGGAAGTCAGGCGAGTTTTTTTGATGAATAGATTTTAATTAAGAAAATATTTTTAAAAAAGGGCTCTGTAGAAGGGTAGAGAAATTAAAAAGCTGTAATTTAAAAAAAAAATCATGAAAATTGATTAAAAATTCACTGAGTAAAACGCAGAACGGCAGTTGAAGATTTTTTTTCGTCAATCGCGGCAACCATGTCGTCGTCTGCCGCTGTTGCTGTGCGTGGCTATGCGCGTCTAACCTATAAGTTTGTAAAACTTTATGACTGCCTTACGGCTTACTCCTCAGCTACCTCTCCTCAATAAATCAAATTCGTAGTAAAAATTATCTTGCAAAATCAAATATATATGTGATGAAAAATCAAAATAATGAAATAAGCTGAAACTCAAAATTACTTATTCATTACACTCAATACAAGGCTGAAAATGTGTCAATTGAAAAAAAGAATCATACATTATTTCTAAAATAAAATTAGCAAAATCACTAGTTTTATGAAAAAATTTTCTTCTTAAATAAAACTCTTCAGTTGCATTATAAACAATTCATGTTTCTTCAATTATTTCTTCAATATTTACTCTTGATTTGCTTCAGATCGTAAAAATTTCAATAATTTTCTTCATGTAAAGTAGGTCTCTTGATTCATAAAAATTTCAAATACAAGTAATATTTCAATAAAATAGTTGTTTTAACAATATCTGTACATAAAAAAAAAAAAAAAAAAAAAAAACAACAACAACAACAAGACATAGTCATAAAATTAAACAAATCTTGAAAGAGTTGTAATCCGGTTTATTTTTATAAGCTTCACTCACACAAAGTTGATTATTGCTACAAATTCTTTAAGATTTACTTGGCTGACAATAAAGCTGAACTATTATTGTTTTTGTGTAAAGTCAACCATGCCTGTGAACATTGACATTTGCTCTTGCTGGGAGACCACTTACTTTAGCCTACTTGATAACTAAAAATTGGAACAGTAGCTGCAATCACTCATGCAATCAGAACTTTCTTGAACTAATGAGATCTTATCAAATGAATTGACTTGACGCTTTGGAACAGTTCAAATGTAAAGTAAGTTGTAGGTCTCCCAGCAAAAGCAAATGTCAATGCTCAAAGGCATGGTTGCCTTGCACAAAAAAAATCATAGTACACCTTTATTGTCAGCCAAGAAAATCTTAAGATTTTATGACAATAATAAACTTTGCATGTAGCTCATAAAAATGAACCAGATTAAATTTTTTCAAGATCTGTTTAATTTTGTCTCTATAAGTCATATACAAGAATCAAAAGTTTAGAATCTTCAAAGCGAGTAAGACAAGTTTTCAATAGTTATAAGTATTGAAGTAATATAAGTATTCAATAGTTATAAAATTTTAAAACTAAAAAAGAATTCTTGATAAATAAATCAATTGAAAAAGTAGAAAAAAAATATTTTTAAACTATTTATAAAATTTAGAATTTCTAAAATGACTAAAAATTGTTTAAAACTTGTTACTTGCTTTGAAGTTTCTAAGATCTTGACTCTAATATACCCTCAGAGACTGTGTCAATAAAAAACTTTATCAGTGTTTATCACCTCAAGTATGTAATTGGCTGGCTTAGTTCATACATTTCAAACCTGACTAAGGATTATTGAAATCTTGTCCTACCAGCTTTGAAGATTCTAAGCTCTTGACTCTGATCACTTTGCAACTGTTTGAAATTACTTATAAAAACATAAATACAACAAAAACGTGGGTTACAACAAATTTGTTACTTTTTGATTGCATGATTAGAAATTTGTTGGTTAGAATTACGTACGCGCGGTCTCACCCACAGCAACGCACTGTAGCAGCAGTGGCGTCTGCTGTCACGGCTGATGCGGCCGACGAAAAAAAATACCAAATTACCGTTCTGCGTTTTTCTCGGCCAATTTTCAACGAATTTTAATGCAGTTTTTTTTTAAATGTAGCTTTTCAATGTCACTACCCTGCTACAGAGCCCTTTTTTGAATTGATCCCCTCAATTTTTTTTTTTTTTTTTAATTTTAACTAACTACCATTGGACCCTCGCCTGACTTCCCCTTAAGTACTGCATCTGGATAAATCTCAGCACAGGCGTTGATAATTACATTTTCAAAGTCGGTCGTTAAGGTAATACACCCAATAGTGGAACGCCTCCGGCCGAATCGTGAAATTTTCCACTTTAAGAAAAAAACTTTTTGTATTTTTAGCAAAACTGAAATGTTATTGGTTACTTACACTATTAAAGAGTATATTCCAATCAAAATTTTATCCATTAAATGCTTCAATTACTTATTAAACAATATTTAAAAAAAAATTATAGTAGCCCAAAAGTGGAATGTTTTTCAAAAAAATACACCCAAAAGTGGAATGGAGTATACCAGAAGTGGAACGTGTAAATCAAATGGGGATTGAAAAATCATACCCAAAAGTGGAATGCTCGACAATGCTCAAGAAGCAGTGTATAAAATATATTTAAATTTTCGTAAAATGTCAACATTTAAAGCTTTAACATATAACGGGGTATTTCTTGAGAAAAGGGCCTCCCTTAAATAATTAAGAGAGTTTCCCGGGCCCTCCCGTTACAAGGTAATTCTTTCTAAAAATAATTCGGGGAAACACTCCTTAATCTGGGGTCAGGGTTTCCACGGAGAGAAAACCTCCGGGAATGGTTGGTGAGCTAAGAGAGAAGAAATAAATTATTATAAAAATTTTAGGTTAATTCAATTTTATTCTTGTCTACGGAAAATCAAAAAAAATCAAGTCTACAATTACAGAAAAATAAAAGTTTAATTTGAGAACAAAGGAATACAATTGAAACTATAAAGTAGTCTACAAAATGGCGGGCAACGACGCCGCGCCAAGAAAATCTCGATCGAATTTATATAACTCTCAATAATATCCAAACAAAATTCTCATTCAGCGTACGTTACACAGAAATTTCCGGAAAACATGCTTTATAAAATTTTCAATGAAATATACAAAAAAAAACCTTACGTTACAAAATTTTCAAAAAATTCTCTGATGCCCCAAAATGGCTACTATTTCGTTTTTCCAACTTTCGGTATAAGGAATAACCCAAGCTTCGATTTCCTGCTTGTACCTAGCTGTAAATAAAACAAAATGTCTACAACTCTCAAAACAAAAAAAAAACTCTTAAACAAGTCTACAGAAAGAACTTAGAAATTTTTAAATCACTCTCTCGAAACACTACCTCACACTATGGCTACTGAGAACAGAGTGACGCTCCCCGCGTCTCTCTGACTCGAGTTCCTTCTTCACCATCCCCTCCAAACACTCTCCGCCAATCAACACAAATCAATCCAATTAAGCCTCATTCATACTCGAGGAACAGTCATTTGTCCACCAATCAGACACATTCACGCCACAACACCCAATCACGCTCCCGTCTACAATCTTCCGGTGGCGATTGCCACGCCACCTATATTACGCGCGAAAATCCAAATAAAGAATAAAAACAATGCACACGAGGCACTCACTGCGTTAACCTATCCCTCGCGCACATACTCTCTCTCTCTCGCTCTCCCCCATACGCACACATTGTTCGCGCAACGTACACAATACAAAAAAAAAAAAAATCTCACTCACGCCCGTGTCTACTGTGGTGAGCGTGCGCGCATGCGCTTGGCGACGCAGTTGCGTCGTCTGCCGACACGCGCCGCGCACCTCCTCTGTCGCCGAAAACTCCCCGACGGAGAATCGGAACCCGTGTGTGGTGTATGTGTGTGTACGTGCGCGCCCTGGGCCGGGAGAGCCTTCCCGGGTGGTGAACATGTGTGTGTGTGTATGTGTCGTGCGCGCGCTGTGTGCTCGTGTTGCTACAGCAGCGTTCGGCCGACGGCGACCGTCGCCACGTGGTCGGCTTCTGCTGCGCGAGAAAGCGGCATGGTTATCACCTGGGAAAGTAAACAACAAATTAATTATTTCACGGTTTCCCAGGTGACCTGACACTGCCAGGTAAGAAAAATAATTTACGAGGGATTCACTCCCTCGCAAACATCAGTACAGTCTTCCTTTATTCAGTTATTGACTTTTTTAAATGAAAGGAGAAGTAAATTTTGTTTACCTAGCAAGTAGCAAGCGTACCTACAGATTAAAAACTCTCTAATCTAAAAAGGTTAGGAATTTAGACATGATTCACACGTAGTTTTCATCATCAAATTATAAACAAAACTTTACTTTACATTCAGGGCGTGGCATTTTTTAAGTATTTCTTAATTTTAAATACAAATTTCTGTAACAAATGATACTAATATATCGTTCCACTTCTGGTACGACGTTGTTGCAACTTCAAACTCGACGTGCAATATCCACGTTCCACTATTGGTATATGCATTCCACTTTTAGTCATGACTTGAATGCTTAATTTAAATTTAAAAAAATGTTATTATTGCCCATTTTTTACAGGAATATTTTTCTAGAGCTCTATTAATAAGTTAAAAAAAAAATTTATGACCGTAAGATATTTTTTTGTATTGAATTGAACAATTTAAAAATAGCTGTTGTAAATTTGAATCAGTTCAGCTTTCAGATTGACGCGAGATGTAAAAATTCATTATTTTTGAAGATTTTTTTCGAAGCAACAAAGTCAAAAAACAGTTTTGAAATGATTACTACCTATAGATGAAACATCCAGGATTACCAAATGATTTTTTTTTTTCAACAAAAATTATTTATAAAAAAGCTATTATAACTTTTATAAAGCGTTCCACTATTGGGCTATTTTTGACCCCGTTCCACTATTGGGTGTTTTACCTTATTCTTCGCGGCTTAAAATTTTTGATCCCAAAGTTATGTGCTGCTGAGCTTACTGCACGCAGAACCGAAGCATAGTGCAGAGTTTCTTTGGAGCTCAGTAGTGCGTAAACGAATGGGAGGGAAACAACTTCTTTTGGCCCTCCACGTATGCGGCTATTTTCCTCTTGACTCCCAAGTATTGTGAATACTTGGGTAAAAATCATCGGAGCAAACTAACCAAAGAAGAAAATTTCAGTCATAATTGCCCAAATGTATATGAAAAATTGAAATTGGTAATAAAAAGTAACCTTGAAGGTTCCATCAAGGAACCAAACGTCACTAGTTGATAGATATTAACTTCTAAATTTCGTCTTGTGACAAAAACAAGAACTACCGTCGCTAATTTCTGAGTCTTCGTCATCGCGAGAATCATAAACTAAAAATCGATCCTTAGTTAAAGTTATTTAAAATTTTTCAGGAACATCTTGTAACTCAGATTACGATGTAGGGTTGGGGGCGAGATCACGGGAACGAACTCTTCTTAATATTTTTCGTAAATTTATTCTTTCTGGAAGCAAACTCCTGGTTCCACCTGATTTAGTTCCGAACGCACCATGGCCGAAGGTGGTCGATCCGGATGTTCTTCCCGCCATTTCAAATTTAGGCGCACCTCGACCGCATCGGCTAAGTCCTTATTCGGCGGATGACTGTGCTGAGATTCATTTGGACCTTCATGCGAAAAAGATTGCAATGATGAAATAATGAGCGCGATTTTACTCTTGAAAAATATCAAACTAATCAACCATGTTAACCTTTTATAACCACTATCTCGCCTCTGGCTACGGTTGTGGTTGCCCTCACTGAACATTCTTTCGCACGAAACTTTCGGCAGGCCCAGTGGGTGTTCGGATTATCTTGCGTAGGATTTTTATTTCTCAAGTAAATGAAACCACTAAGTGATAATTGAGTTTCTCCTATTATTTTAAGTCGATCTATTTTGAAAACAAATTAGGTTATTTTCGAAGTAATATAGAACGTCGAAGATAAAAATTATATATATGAGTACATGTCATTAGGATATATAAATATTCGGAAACAAGATCATTCGGGAGAATAACCGTTCGGGAATAAGGTCATTCGGGAGAATAACCGTTGAGGAACAAGGTAATTCGGGAAATCATGTTCAGGAAAAAGGTCATCGGGAGAAGGTTAGTTCGGGAAAATGACCAAAATGACCCCGTCATTCGAGATAATTGGCATGAATCGGCCAGAGCAAGAACCTGCTATCTCAGCTGGCTAAAGCAAGAACCTGCTATCTCAGGCTAATCCCCATTTAAACAATGGCTTCAAAATTTTTTTTCTTTTTTAAAGCTTTTATACTTATGTTATAACTCTGCTACGCTTAAAAAAGGCTTAGCTTTTCTGCACTGTTTAGGGGCTGAGTTTGACAAAGAAACAAATATAGAATCATCTTAAAGCTCTATTTTTTTAATTTAGAATCGAAAGTAGAAGTTTTTATTAAGAAATTAGACTATGGTGCCTCTGGAGCACTGGGTAAGACCCTGCATCCAATTTTATCTAGTTTATTACATAACAAGTTTTAAAACAGAGGTATTTAAAGTAGCACGTGTTTGAAAAATTTAATATTTTTGCTCTCTTTCTGGTGAAATGGGAAACTCTAAAATTAATTCATTATTATTTGAATATATCTCTCCCGCTCTTTCTGAATTCAAAGACAAAAACTAGATTATTCATTAAAAAAATCAAATGTAGGGGCCTGGTTTTAATTCCATCTGAATCACATGATAAGTAATTTTGATACAGAGAACTTATGATGTATCACAGAGGTGTATATAACAGTTGGGACAAAATCATTAACCATTTATTGTACCGGTTAGGAACAGCATATCTTCAAATGTATCTTAATATACCATTTAGAAACATTTAAAAATTCATGCATTCTCGCTTTAGTCAACGTTATTTATTAAACGTTCTCAACGTAAAGTTTGAGGGAATCCCTTCTAGGTTCACCTGGATATTATATTTAACACTAAAACAAATAACCCATCACAAATAACCCTTCTAGATTCGTCGAGATACTATTTTTAACTTTGAAATCAATGACCCATGTCAAAAACCCTCCTAGGTTCACCTGGGTAATAGTTGCAATCTTAAACCAATAACCCAATAAGCCAAATAACCCTTCTAAGTTCGCCTGGGTACTAATTTTATCATTAAAACCAATAACCCATCCCAAATAACCTTCTTATGTTTGCCTGGATACTATATTGAACATTAAAACCAATAAACCATCCAAAATATCTCTTCTAGACTTGCCTAGATAATATTTTTAACCTTAGACCAATAACCCATTTCAAATAACTCTCCTGGATTCACCTAGATACTAATTTTAACCTTAAAACCAACAACCCATCCCAAATAACCCTTCTAGGTTCGTTTGGATACTAGTTTTATCCTCAAAACCAATAACTCCTCCTAAATGACCCTTCTAGGTTTGCCCCATCTCAAATAATTCTTCTAGGTAACCTGGATACTAATTTATACCTTATAACCTATGATTCATCCTAAATAACCTTTCTAGGTACACCGGGATTCTATATTTAACAATTAAACCAATAATTTATTCCAAATAGCCCTCCTAGATTCGCCTGGATACTAATTTTAACCTTAAAACCAATCACCCGTCCCAGATAATCCTTCTACGTTCGCTTGGATAATAGTTTTAACCTTAAACAGATAACCCATTGCAGATAACACTTCTAGGTTCGCTTGAATAATAGTTTTATCCTTAACACAAATAACAAATGTTTATTTGGTGGTAATGTTCAAGGACTTATCTGAATATTAAATCATCGAGTTCATCTCCCATCGCTCGAGAAAGTGTTTGAATTTTACAATAGAACCTCATGAATTGTTTAAAGCTTGTGAATCGTCCAAAGTAAAAGAAGCCGACAGGGACAATTCGTGAGGCTCCACAGTATTGCAAATACTTTTAATTGATAAAAATGTACATATATAATTACCTGAAAAAATCCTCTATTATATCAAGTGCTACGGGGAGATCGGAGGAATCCATCCCAGAAAGGGATCGGAACAGGCCTACACCCGGAGCAGGGGCTGTTTACCGCCACTTGGGGCAGAGTTTCAAATAATGCCCGCCTGCTATTCCCAGGGGAGGCTCTAGAGAGGACGCGACACATAACACCCAGAGGACAAAAGCCGCAGGGCTGAGCCCACGGCCCCGAGGTGGGGGTGTGATCCCGTCCGAGGGTGATAGCCAACCAAGCGAGTCCGAACCCGGTCGGCTGGCTCATGGTATCGGTGGCGTGGCCGAAAAATTAAATCGTGGCGTAAATTTTTGTCGGAATTCAGTACGCATTTTATAGGGGAAATCGAGGACGATGACCTCCTCGATGAACTCAAGGCCCGAACGCAGGGTAAGGGGGAGAAAATAGAGCCCTTTGTCGATAAATTTAGAATGATTGTCGACAAGTTCCGGGATCCCCCGTCCCGAGAACAGCAGCTGAAAGTAGCTTATAAGAACTTGGAGGCTGGCTACCGACTATACATTGGCTCGAAGCCCTTGAAGTCTTATAGCGAACTTATCAAGCTGGGCCGAGAGTATGAAAGAATTAAGGACCTGAACAGTCGTTGGGTGCAGCCACCCCCAAAAGACAAATCGCGAATTCCGATGGCTGCATGGGCAGGGACCACGAAAGCCCAAAAAGTAGCCTCGGTGCAGGAGACCCACCGTGAGGAGCGGGGTCATCAGGAGGAAGCCCAAGGGGCGGAGGAAGGAGCCAAGTCCAAGAAAGGCAAACGGCAGCCCAAGAGTGCTAAAAAAGAAAATGAGCTGGAGCAGCCGCGGACAAGATCGGAAACTGAAATTGACCGAAGTACAGGAACGGCTCCAGAAGTGGCCGCAGTCGGACAGGGTCCTCCAGGACGTAATCCGGGCAGGGGCCCTTTCCCCAATCCAGGTAAACAAGCCCCGACTAATCAACCAATGCGTACACCAGGCTTGGCCGGGGGAGGTGACGCCGTTGATCCGGACGTCTGTTATAATTGCAGAGAACCGGGTCATAAAATCACGAATTGCCCGACTATTATATGCTACAGCTGTCATAATACTGGTCATTTGGCGCCTCAGTGTCCGGATCGGAAAAATAAAGTGTCTTGCCAGGGATGCAACGCGGTGGGAGTTACGGTCCGTACGTGCCCGAATTGTGCCTGGTTTTTGGAAAACGCGAACGCAGGGAGTTTGAACGGTCCCAAACCCCTGTGCTAAACGAACCAAGGACCACCCAACTCAAACCCTCGAGCCCTAACCAGCCCCAAGAGGGAGCCAGCAGCGATAAACCCTTCGACATCCAGTGTGTAAGCGGATGCGAGGAGGAGCAACAGTTAAGCGACTCGGAACCATGGAGTTCAGATATAGAGACCTCGCTCGTCCCGGATATTGACGCGGACCAAACCAGTGGGAAAACCCAGAAGACTGAGGAAGAGTACCACGAACAAGTCGTCGAAGCGGTGGAACGTTACGTGAGGGAATCTGGATGGTGCATGGGAGAAGACAATAGCGAGAGCCCCGGAAAAGCTGTTGACCCCGGGATCCTAGGAGGGACCTGGAAGAGTTGGGAAGTGGACGATGAGGACCCAAGAGTCGACGGGCTCATCGTCGTCTACGACAATGTTATCGAGATGGTCGCGGCGGTCAAGGAGGACAACCGTTTCTTTATCCCGATTGTTGTCGGTCCAGGAAGTACAATGCTTTGTTTGACCCCGGGGCAATGCTTTCTCTGGTAGGCCCACGGGTTGTTGAGAATAATGCGAGTCGACTGAAGCCCACCGATACCCTGATACGTTCGGTCACGGGTGAAATCAAGAGCCTTAGGGGCGTGTTGACAGTCCAGTTGGACGTGTGTGGAACCAACAGACCGTTTCAACTTAAAGCCTACGATGGCCTTGAGCACGACGCCGTTCTGGGTATGGACTTCTGCAAGGAGTTCGGCGTCGAAGTACAGTTCGACATAGGCTGGTGGCGTGTCAAGGGTGGGCCTTGGCAGGGATTTTTGAGCCCACAGAACAAGTTCGAAAACCCGGTGGTGATCGCTGAGTGTGCCGGAATTAGTGAGCTCAGTGCTGATGAACGAGCTCAGCTCGAGGAGCTGGTGACCCGTCTATTGCCCGAGCCCACGGCAGATTTAAAGGCGACAACCTTTGCTGAGCATGTCATTGAGGTCATCGATTGTGAGCCCATTCGCTTGCCGACGAGACGTGTGTCTCCAAGGATGAACGAGATCATGATCGAAGAAGTAAACAAGATGCTGGAGGCCGGCAACATCGAAGAATCCCAGAGTGCTTGGTGTAGTGCACCGGTACTCGTCCGCAAGGATGACGGTTCTTATCGGTTTTGTGTGGATTTCCGGGAAGTTAATAAGGTCACCAAGAAGGTTGCCTTCCCCCTCCCGGACATGGACTCCATCCTGGACCAACTCCGGGACGCAAAATACCTGACCAAAATCGATCTGAAGCAGGCTTATTTTCAGATTCCGATGGCGGAAGATAGTAAACAGTACACGGCTTTTGCAATCAAGGACTATGGACTTTTTCAGTTTCTCAGGATGCCCTTCGGGCTTATGCAACGCCGGGACGGGCGTTTCTCCGGTTAGGGCCGCGGAAGATCCGTTCGGCTTCCGGGCCTCGGGAGCCTCGCACTCGGAGACCGGAGTCTCCGAGACGGTCGCCATCCGCTCAAGGTCCACGAAGAGTAGCTGAGTCCAACCGTATACCACTTCGGAGCGCACCACCCACGAGACAGGACCCACCGTCGAGACCCAGCGTGCCCGGGACAAGGAATCCAGAAGGGCGGAGACAGGAGTTCTCCCCGCCGGACCCTCCCAGACATGGAAGGCCCGTCAGGAATCAAAACGTCAAGCCCACGCTATCCTATTACGCTGATCCTCGAGAAACAGGACCGAATCCTTACACGGGGTGGGATTCCGGACAACCGATGCCACCCGGCCTACCCGCGATTGTGGCGCAGACCCTGCCGCGTCGTAAAGAGCAGTCCTATCGGAAGGGAATTAACATAAAACGTACCATGCCGGTCCCCACGGACGCCCGTTTCGATCCTCCGGAGGGAGCCTGTTTTGCTTGCTGGCAACGACGTCCTGGGCATACAGCCAACTTCTGCCCGAACCCATTGGTAGACCGCTATTGTTCTAATTGTGGCCGGCGTGGGTTGACTGTGGAAGAGTGCCCCGGTGCGGAGAAGGATACCTAAGGCAACGACCAGCTGGACTTTCCTCTAGACTGACCCGAGACTTCGCGGCCCCTCCGCGGACCCAGGAACCAGAGCGTCAAGTAGGAGCGGCATTAAGGACTGGGGAGCCCACGCCAAATCCCGGTAGGCCAGAACTGACCCCACCGGAATCAGAAGCCCCGATAGAACCTGCGGCCAGCCCTGCAAATCCGGTGGCCACTTCATCGCTCGTTGGCATTGCGCCCGACCTCCAGCCAAGGGCTGGTTTTTCTCGCGTTACCTCCGTAGCAGAGGTGATTCAACTGAGAGCCGCGATCCAGGATCTACCCGACGATGTGCAGTTGAGCATCATCCGGTCCTTGTTCCCTGGCTCACGTTGATCATTCAAAACTCCTGGTGAAGCCCCGTTGGGCAATCATTATTTTTATATCCTTTTATAGTATGTAAGTTTGTACTTAGGCCCCGTTGGGCAATTTATTGAATTATTTATTCTTAGTACGTTTGTTTTTTTTATCTGCGTTAAGCCCGTTGGGAAAATCATTTTGTATTTACTCTCTTTATCGATGCGTTAGTTTTGTATTTAGGCCCCGTTGGGCAAAGATTTGGTACCTTTTTTTTTTACTGATTTGTATCAAGGACTAAGCTGGTTGGGCAAAGAATTTTGTAGAATCTTTTAGCCCGTTGGGCACGTTATTTATATTTATTTCTTTTGTATTATTAATTAATCTCGTATTGCGGGAACTTTACCGACTATGAGCGAAGGCCTAAAGGGCTACACTGTGTGCGAGAGTGAGTTGAATGACTTTCCTGTAAGGCTGACGGCCCAGCGTAAGGCGAAGCGGGAGAGCACCAGGGCTGAGGAGTGAAGGTGGAATTAACCCTTTCGGGACTTGTTTATTTGCGGGCGTATATTCGTCACCCTCCTTGCTCCTCGCTCCTAGCGTAGATTATTATTCGAATTCCCATTTTTTCTTTTTTATTTATTACTATTATTTACTTTTTTATTGACTTATACTTATTCAGTTTCGGGGTGCAGTCGTACCGCCTAGTGAGGCGTCACTCCTTGATGGGAGGTGGTCCATTGCGGGTGCAATGGTGTGTGTGCAACGGTAGGCGGGAGCTTGAGCACAAGCTCCCGGTTTTAATCTCCCCGACTGCTGGGTTTTGGGGCCGATCGTGAGTTTTCGAACGATCGGCTCGAAGCCAACCTGAGCGTGCAGCAGGCCGGGGAGAGAGAAGACTGGGAGCCTGATTCCCCCCTTTTTCGCTTCCCCGCTGGGGCGAGTGGCGCTGGCGGCGGCTGCCGCCTGTCGTGGCGTGGGTTTTTCCTTCTTGAGTAATAGCCGCAGACGGGTGTAGACGCTCCGCGTTTTTTTTACGAGCTAGCGATTTTGAAGTTCAGGGTTATCGTGCACCGGTGATCACGGAGTGCTGTTCCCCTACCGAGGGTCGACGACGGGATCTGTCGGAGTGCTGTTTCTTCTACCGAGGGTCGACGACGTCGAGTTCATCCGCTGGAGTGCGCCGTAGAGGACCAGCCTTTGCCACACCCGTCTCCAGGAAGAGTACGCCGGCTAAGTTAATAAGTGTTCGGTGCTCCCCCGCGTCGAGTGAATAAGGCCCGGATCAGCGGATCCGGACCGGAGTGAAGCCCGCGGGCAAGGTGAAGTCCTGTGGACGGTGCCGACGGCGGTCGGCCTGTATTAGAAAGGGAAATAAAGTGTTCCAGGGGAATCGTTTTCTTTCTTTTTTTCCCTAGTGATCCGGTTTTTTCCTTTTCTTCCCTACTTCAGGTCACGATCGTCGGAGGCGGACATTACCTTGGCGTGATTTATTTGTGTATATGTTTGTTTTTTTCCTGTTTCAATTTGCTAGCCCTTCGGGCTTTCGAGTTCCGTTTTAATCGTCTTGCCTCCCCGCGCCGTACATCACCGTATCGGAGTTGCCGACGCGACGAGAGGACGAGAGCCGAGTAGCAGTTCGCAGCAGTGCAGCAGGCCTCTCGCAGGCAGTTTTCCAGCCCGCAAATTTGATTTCGAGCTAGCCGGGAACGGGCACAGGGCGCCCAGAAAATACTGGCCTGTCCCGAGTGGTGGGTTTTCCTTTTTTTTTAGGTCCCGAGGAGGTGGCCAACGGGGACTACGGGTTTGGCGGTGCGTGGCCTTCAGGACCCTAGTTCACCGTCGCACAAGAAGTTTATTTTCGTCATCATCGTCGTCGTCGTCGTCGTTGACTTCCTTTTTCAAAGCAATAAAAAGTGACTTGGACGTCTCAGATCAATGAGAAATTCGGTACTCGGGGATTTTCGAGGATGCTGATCACCAAGCCAACATTCATTTTTAAATTTGACCTATGTAAAGTCTATTTATTCAGGGTTGAAATTTATTTTTTCTCAGGCTCTTTTCAGACTTTGTCGTCCATGATTAATTAGCAATTGAGTAGTCAAGGGTTTTTTGGGTTGCCGATTACGAATCTGACCTTTATTTTTTGATTTGGCCTATGCAAGGGCTACTTACTTAGGGCCAAAATTCATTTTCAATAGTATTTTTTTGAAACTTCGTAACTGGAAGTTTTTGAGGTTGCTGATTACGAATCTGATATTTATTTTTAAAATGGACCTACCCAAGGGCTACTTACTTAAGGCAAAAATCTATTTTTAATAGCCTCTTTTTCAAACTTTGTCTACAGGGGTTTTTAAGGATGCTGTTTACTAATCTGACTTTTTAATCAGGGCTACTTATTTCAGGTTGTTGGGTCCATGGTGGAATAAAAAACAAGGTGAGTCCATGCGCATTATGGCCACGAGCGACTCCATCTTGGATTTTTTCGACCAATAAGAAGTAATAAATAGAATTTGAAATTTTTCGCGCTAGGAGTATAAGAAAATTAGCTTTACTTATCATTTATCCCTCAAGCTTTGAAACCCTATAACGCTGGGCGCCCGAATTTGGAATATTATAAACAAATAAGTAAATAAATTTGCGTGTTCAAGATTAGGAGGCTTTAAAGCATTGGGGAATTTATTTTTACGTATATATAATTAATAATACTTGGTTTTGATAATTGGCACAGTGCCAAAGTCACTAAATGTATGATATGAGCATAAAAATTTTTGTGACATGTATATAAAACTATAAATTATCATACTGCAGTGACAATGGCAATGAATGAAAAAATTATGAATTAACATTCAATCTATTAAATTAATCAGCAAATAAATATTTATTCATTCTAAGTCATTGAATAGAAAACTTTTAGGAAAAATATATTTCGAATTTCCAATGTTTACAAAAGAAAAACTATTCATATAAAGTAGCCAACAAAATTGTAGACTTTAAGATAAAAACTGTGCTTACAAATTCAAGCACTTGTTTATACTGGTTTAAAAAAAAAGTAATAATGATTATTATTCGAGAGGAAGGGAAATTAAGAAGTTGATAGATTTTTTCTTTATTAAACATATTTTTTTAATAATACTTTGTTCTTATTTTCTACAATATTAACTTTTTTTCTTGTTTTGGTAACAGGCTTATCTTTAGCAGACTTATTTTTAGAAGTAGTCGAAACTTCTGTAACCTTAACTCTATTTCGCTTATTAATCTCTCGTTTTCTGGTAATATACGTTCTGGTACGAACCAGACAACTAATAACAGCCTTCGGTATTTTAAGAATATTTGTACATTCATCACAGCTTTCGTTTTTTAATTTTTTACATGACACACAAGATTTCCAACGCTTTACAAGCGCATCTTGGGTGTTTTTAGTCACAGCCCTAAAAATACCCTTAGATTTATTAAAAGAATTATTCCCATGATATAACTGAAACTGATCCTCCATAACATTTGCAACTGACACAAGTGCACTTGAAGGACTTGTCAAATACCCTTTAGATAAGTATTGGATCCAATCAGTTGGATCTTTGCAAGGCACTTTATAAGTATAAGTGCCAAGAAAATCGTATTTAAGCTTGAACCTGCTTGCCACATAACCAGCAATATAGTTTAAACCTTCTGTGTGAACGAGTTCATGCAATATATCTTGACCACTTACTGAAGCATCTGGAAAATGTGTTATTAATTAATATAATAAAAAGAGCTGTCTTTTATCAGATTGGTATTTTTTTTAATTGTAGTAGATTTTTTAATATAATATCTAATAGGTCTGAACTAAACACTTAACCGAGAGAAGGCTGTTATATGTTTTCAAAATTTATCTGTCCTTACCTTCAAAATTAACGAGTCATCGCCTTGACTTGAAAATATAAACACAAACTTAATATTTACAAGTCCAAATTGAAGTAGAACAAAGGAACTATTGAATATTTATTGGTTAAAAGTTTGTAATTTTACAGGTCTTACCGATGACTGGAAAATTTTAAAGATAACAAAACAAAATTGGATTTGTGCTTAATTTTTGTTATTTAAGCAACAAACCTGTACTGGAGCTCTGTTCATCAACAAAAACTTCTCCCTCATTTTCTGAACAACACACGTTGTTATTTAGTTCAGCTCTATTATCCATAAGAACGTCTCCCTGGTTCTCTTGCCAATCGATGTCTTCAAGTTCTTCAGCTTCGTTGTCGTCTAGAAAAAATCATTAGTTTAAAATTTTGAATATTCGAAGCCTACAATTTCAATCTCAAAAAGAAAATTTATTTAGAAGAATTTGAAAATTTTGGATCGTTAATAAATAAACTTTTTTTCTATATTATATAAGACAAAGTCGCTTACCGTTTGAAATAAGACCATCCTTCACTGCACCATCTGCTTCCAATTCAAGAAGTTTATCTTGTAATGCATTAATTACTTGAACATCATCTGCGTCATAATCTTCCATACGTTCAATAAGTTGTCCTTCAATGTTTTCATCACTGGAGTTATCAGGTTTTTCGTTTTCTTCGTTTTCATTATCATCTACATCATTGCAAATACTTAAATCTATTAAATTTTCAACTGATACATTTTCTGTGTTCGAAGCGGCTGAAAGCATTTCCTTGGCGTTTTTGGATAACAAATTCAATCTTATTCTATGTTTTACACTCAAAGCCGACGGCTTATCGTGAAATGCTCCAGCAGCTCGGATAAAAGCAAATAAATTTTCAAGCACGTCTTGAGATAGTCTGTTAGTGAATATATACCTCACTTTAAAATTTTCTGAGTCATAAGTCTTCTGAAGATAAGGTAGCATTGCTTTCAGAGCTTTGCAATTCAGTACGAACCCAACTTGAAATGGAAGCATAGCTCTCAAACTACTGCCAACCCTCAATTGCTGCATAAAATTTATAGTATTATCTAAAACTTTATTTTGTTCTTCTAAGCAGATTCCATAAGGGCTTTTCAGGGGTTCAAACTGATTCACCAATTTACTGTTAAATAAATCAAACCAGTCATTAAGAAGATAAAACATTTCTTCTGCTTCTTTCCAACAGTCTTCTTCGGTCAATATTCCGTTCACACCACTCCAGCCAATAGCTGCACCCGTTGTTCTGGAGAATAGTTTAACTGCTGGTTTAACTTTTTGCCGAGCTTCGCCCGTTGTATAAATGTCAGTCTCAGAGATTTTAAAACACACTTTTAAGTCACTGTTGCGATTGGCTGCAATCAATTTTTCCAATAGTCTGATTGTTATTACTTTTCCTTTGTAAACAAAACCAGAGTCCAACAAATGATTACGAGCAAGTTTAATTAGATGTGGAGGGTCAGCAAAAATAAATATTTTTAAATTTTTGTCACATGGATGTGGAAAATACAAATTAGAGTCTGCTTCATAAATCCCAACGTTGAACAATCTTCGTGTTTTGACGTTTGATCCATCGTTGTCCGTGGTTAACGCGATAACAGTAAATCCAGATTCGTACAGTTTTGTTATAACTTCTGTAACAACTTCTGTATCCAAAGCTTTATCAAATTTGTAATAAACAATTTGCTTATAATTACTAAACAAAGATCTTGCAACGCCAACCTGGCACTTTTTATGAGGTCCAACCGCTTGCTCATTTTTTACATCAATGTCTACAGTTTTTGAAGTGTGGATTTCATCAAAAGTTAGTACAACAAGTTTCTCCCAATATTTCATTGATTCGGCTCTTGATTTCATGCACTTAAGAACGACAGTTAGCACACCTTCGTCTAACTCCACACGGCTAATCCATCTTTTGAGGGTACTAGGTGATGGTAAAGGATAACCTAATTTGATGAGATGTCGATAGCACCTTGGTCCAGCACATCTAATACTTACAGCATTTGCAATGTCTTCAAGGCCCCACTTGACCCTACTCAACCGTGGATTTAGTACTTTGTGTATTTGTTTAGTGGTTAAAAATGGTTTTAAAAGTTCACGAACTTTTTCTTCGGTTATTTTTTTATTGTGTGCTTTTAATCTTTTCACAGAATGTTCGGTACTGGTTAGTTTTTTAATTATATTTTTCAAACGATCAGTTTCTTCTATCATCTTTTTTTGTTTTTTCTCATAACTATCCATTTGGTTGCGAAGCTCTGCAATTGTTTTCTTCAGGCTAAAATAAACAAAATTATGTACATAAATGAATTTTTAAAAATATACTATAATTATGTCCAAGCAAAATATTTATGATAAATTCTAGTTATAAAAATATCAAATTTAAAGATAAAAATTTTGCTTGAAGAATTCCTTGGCCTTGTAAATAAATTTTGTTCTAATCGTTATTTCTTCATAAAAATAAAAACAATTTTATTGAATTAATTTGATAACCTACTCATCAATATTTTCATTGAAGCACACTGGATTTTCATTTGGTTGTGTCAAAATGTTACCATTAAAGTCAGAATTGAGGGAGCAGCTGTAATAATGAAATTCACAATTAATATTTATACAATTGCAGCATCACGTGTTGTACGGTATAAATTGAAAGAGTATCGTTACAATAATAAACATTGCAGCATCAGAGCTGAACATACCTATTAACGTAGTTATCACAAGCTTTGAAATAACAGTGGTCTTCATTAAACGAATTACAATTACTGGGGTGTATCCTGAAGTCATTGTTAGAATTGATGTAAATTCTGCAATTTGAGTCTGTTTTTTTCTTAGCTTCACTTAATGTTGAAGAGTTTTGACTACAAAAAATCAGCTAAGTTAATCTCTAATAGCTACAACAGTACATTTTAAGTATCTAAACTTTTTCTAAAATTAAAATCTTACCTAGATAATAGTAACGATTGTCCAGCATTAGTTACTGAATTATGCGTTGCTGCATTTAAATCAAACAGTGTACTATTGTTTCCAGGATGTATATTTGCATTTGCAGTTCTACGGCTACTCTTACACTGGTACAATGTATCCAAACTGTTGAATTAAATAAGAATGAATATCATGTCTCATGATAAATAGTGCAAAGAACCTAAGAGACTTATTATTATTTTGTTTATTAATAACATTGTTAGTTCTTTTTTGAATTGTATTTAAAATTATTTATAATTTGTTAAATACATTACATTTTTATAATTTTCAAACTCACTAGGAGATAGCTGGATCATCTGTTCACAGAGCTCTCAAAATTTGCAAGGTCTGTAAAACTGCATAGATGAATAACCGAGTTAACCTAAGACAATTTAAAACATTTTGTTTAAGCCAAAGCTTTTAAATGCAAAAAAATATTACTAATTAGCAAACTGCATCTACACTATTTTACCATCAAAACAAATCACTCTTAATATACTCAAATTTTTAAAACATAACTAAAAATACAAGTGCAAATTTTCAGTCAACCATTTTTTTTAATGATAAATAATAAAAACTAAGCAAATAAAAACTTTTTAAGACTTAAGCTACATTATTAAAATACCTAATAGGCGATGGCAGTAAACCAGCATCGTTGACCACTGAGTGCGAATAACCTTAAAGACTAGCATCGTTGACCACTGAGTGCGAATAATCTTCATTACTTTGCATAGATGATTCTTCCTCAGGAACATTACAATTTTCAGACAGAAAAGTATATGTGTCACCTTCAAGACTAGCATCATTGACCACTGAATGCGAATAACCTTCAAGACTAGCATCGTTGACCACTGAGTGCGAATAACCTTCATGACTTTGCATAGATGATTCTTCATCAGGAACATTACAAGCTTCTGGCTGAATATTTTGTGTGGCAGTCTCCAGATCAATTATAGATGTATCATGTAGTGCAGATATCGTTGACCTGTTGAATATAAGATAATAAGTACCTAATACACATTTTTGTACAGCAATAAAAAAATTCAAATATTACTTCAAATAACTCATAATAAGTCAAAGTAAAAATTATAGAAATTAAAATCATGCTATTTTTTAATGATTACAAAATATATATTAAACTTCATACCCAGAATACTTTGGTAATACTAATGTTGGACTAGAATCAGTGACAAATGATTGTGAAGAGTTTTTTTTAGAACAAGTTGATAAAACGCTTGACTTATGACAAGTTGTAGAGTGTACATTTTCCTTCAATGTTCCATTAATTTCCATTGCCTTAGGATTTGGCACCTTGAGCAGTGACCTGTTAAAAACACACATAAATATTTTTAAAATCATTTAAATGTATTTCTAATTATGTTTTATCAATAGTATGAATACCTTGACTTAGTTTTTCGTACTGGCAAAGCATTGTTGGTCAAATTAACTAATGTTGTATCATCAGAGTTACTTTTCCAATACAAATTTCTTGTAGGAGTCGCATCTTCTTTTAAATTACGGCCTTTAGGTGAATAAACCCCTTCATAACATGCTTTTTTTTTAGTAAACGATTCTGGCGAAAAATGTGCAGAGCAAATAAAAGCTGAAACAAATATTGAAAATATTACAAACAATTTATGAACCAATTTATAAAAACCGATCATAATTTCACAAAACTTACGTTTGTTGGTTGTAATCTTTCGACCACATGCACTTTCCCATTTTTTTTAATAAATATCAGCTTTAGGAAACGAATAAAATTTCACTCGTTTATCTCTTTCTTTTCTGTCGGATCGATTTTTACATCCATTTACAGAACACGAAACCATTATTTAAAATTAACTGACAACATTTTTAACAGTACCAACAATAAATTTTAATGCACTTGCAGCAAATTATTTTCCACGTTGCATACCGTTCCAAATAACTACGTGAGTTATCACGTGACTAGTCACCTTATTAATCACGTGTTTACTCATGTGAGTTTTCACGTGGTCATTTTCAGTAGGGGTAGGAGAAAAAAAATGGTTGCCGTGTATCGCACACATACTGAGTAGTATTATACCTGATTCACTTAAAGACTTTCAAGAATTGAGTTTAATCGTTGATAAAATCAAAAGTATCGTTAAACTAATCAGACAGTGTGGACCTGCAACTGATGCGCTCAAAAAATCTCTAATTGCGGATGGTGTATGTGAAGGGAATACTCTTAAGCTGATCCAATCAGTATCCACAAGATGGGATTCCACTGTAAATATGATTGAAAGGTATTTTCAATTAGAAACACATCTTTTTTCTGCTATGTCACAGTGCTCAAAGCCACTTGACTTGCTTACCAGAGAAGAATCATGTTTAATGAAAGACGTCTTAGTAAGTATGCTGCCAATTCGTGAAGTTTTAAAAGAAATCGGAGGGGAAAAATACCCTACTGCGAGTTTGGTTATACCACTGGTTAGACTTTTGGAAAATTCCTATGACTCCATCTCACCTGATACTGACCAAGGTACTGCTTTTAAAGACAAAATTTCAGCTATTTTATTAGAGCAATTCAAATATGTTGAGCAAAATAAACTATTAGCTGTATCGACTTTTCTAGATCCCAGGTTCAAAAAAATGTATTTCGAATCTCCACCAGCAATAGTAACGACGAAAAATTTTATAAAACAAGAACTTCATAAAAAAAGAAGCGAACAAGCCGAATCCTTAACTTCAGCTCCTTCAGTGATTCAAACCAGGAAGGAGTTACATAAAAAGTCAAGTTTATGGGATATTTATGATCAACTGCAACGTTCCAAGATACGTGATCAGTCTTCAGAAGAGGTAGAGCTCGAACAGTATCTTGATCTGACAGAAATTGAACGTTCTGAAGACCCTCTTGACTACTGGTTGGGAGTAGAAAATTTTTTCCCGTATTTGAATAAAATCGGCTTAGATTATTTGACAATTCCTGCATCAAGTATTCCGTCAGAGCGATTATTTTCTACAGCAGGTAAAATAAAAAGTGAAACAAGAAGCCAATTACTTCCAAAACACGTCAATATGCTAGTTTTTTTAGCTTTTCGACCGGACGAAGATTGAGACATAGTACGAATAAAGGAGAAAAATAACGCTTGAATACTTTGACTATTGAAACTTTATTATATTTTTAGTAGTATTTTTTGTTTTTTATATATTTACAAAATATTTATAAATATTGTGTAATTTATGAAGATGTCCAACAAAAGAACAAATAAAGAAAACTCCAATGTTCAAAATAAAAGAGAAAAAATTATACCATTTACATCATCTTATACTTTGAAAAATGATATTGAAATTGGTGACGAATCTGCGTAAGATTAAAACTTTTTATATTATTTAATTAAGTTTTTGATAACTAATTTTCTAAATATTGATTTCTTAAAAACTTTTTTTTACCATCTAAAATCATTTCAATTAATTAAAGCTCTGTAGTTGCTTACGTAGAAGAAATTTTCACTACGACAAAATACACAAACAACAATAATAATCAAGATTTTAAAATATTTAAATTTATTTTGAATAACAACGATAGATGTAGGATTCAGGCAAATATTTATGATAGTAACATTGATATATTTATAAATCAAATTAAAATTTATAAAGTAAGTTTTTTTTTTTTTTTTTAATAATTGTTATTATATTCATTTTAAGAAATTCTTTTTTTAATATCTTTTAGAAAATTTTGCTAGAAAATGTGACTGTTTCTAAAGCTAAAGACTATACTAAAGGAAACATGAAATTTGAGTTTAATTTGAAAGAATATTCAATTGTAACTGATCTTGGAAATTTTCAAGAATTTGAACCAAATTTTATAAATTTTTTAGAACTACCGAATAATAGGGGATATATAAGTTAAAAAAATTGTTTTTTATTATATTTATAATATAAAAAATCTTCTTTAAATTTGATAATTAAAAAGTTTTAAAATATTTCCAGAAACAATAGCTTATTTACGAAACTGTTTTACTAAAAAAAATAAAAATAACTGAGACCTATTTGGGGTAATTTGTTTTGACAAATTTAAACTAGACGTTTTATTAAATAACGAGCTCAACAAAAAAGTATCTTTCGAACGTGGAACAAAATTAGAAGTGTCAGGAGATCTAAGGGAGAATCGTATGAAAATAAAACTTCATAAATTTTCATACTCTTTAAAAAAATATTTTAAACATTATAAAAAAATTTCAGGAAAAACTTATTTATAAAAAGTAAACAGTTTAAATTCAATTAAAACATTAAATGACCCAAAAATGGCACTCGAAGATTTACTTTCAGCTACAAAAATATTTACTGTTGAAGTATAGTAGTTTTTATAATATTTGTAACTTATTTGTAGAAATTTTTAACCTTGAAAAATTATTTAACTAAAAAAAAAAAAAAAAAAGAGTTCTTCAAACATCATGAAGTAGATTTTAAAAACATTCAGTAATTTTAAATGAAGCAATTCATATTATTTAAATTATTAAGCTTTATATTAATTTTGGGTTCATTATACTACAGTAAGAAAGAAAAGTTTATTTTTTTATTCCCAACTCAGATTTTTTATGATCTTGCTTTTCATGAAGTTCTAATCATAGTATTTCTAATCTTAGTGTTGTTTCAATTATTAAAAAATATATACATAAGGGTCAAAATAATACTTTTTTTAAAAAACCATCCGCACGAGGTTCACCGATTTTATTGCAATTTTTTTTGGCAAAAGAACTATTTAATAGAAGACTTTTGCCGCAAACAAGAGGTCTCTATCTTATTTCTGCTTGGTGCTACATTTTTTCAAAGATTGAAAAATGGCCTATTTTTAAGCTGTTTTAAGCAATTTTAAGGTATTTTTCGAAAAATTCTAACTTTTGATCCAAATGAGATAGAAAACTCTAGTTTACGGCAAAATTTTGTTCAAAATAAGATCTTTTTTGTAAAAATATTTTCACAACATAGTTTGGTTATTTTTATAATAATACAGTCCTACACAGATATTGCTATTTTTGCTCATTTGCAGGTATCTTCAAACGACCGTAGCTTTTTCTAGGCTAAATTGTTGTGCATATTAAAAAATTGTTAAATTTTTTTTTATGAAAAAACAAAAATTTTGCGACCAATCGGAATCCTGTACGATCTTCCGCTTCCAAGTTACAGCTGTTTAAAGTTGTCAAAAAACACAAAAAACGCGTTTTTTACGATTTTCACACGCATTTTTGAACGGTTTCGACCTTTTTTTTCTCTCAAAAATATGTGGAATCTTCTCTTCATATGTTTCAAAACAAGCTCCCATAGTAATTGTAGTGCGGATTTGGGGTTTTAGTTAATTCCAAAGCATACACTTTTGACACATTTTATGTGCTAAACTAGTGTTTTTTTAGCAATATACACGCTACATTTAACTTTTTCGTTCAATATAGATGTTTTGAAATTATTTTTTGACTAAAAACTATTTAAATTCCAGCTAAAGTTAGGTCACCTGCTATGAAAAAATTGATACTCAACGAAATATTGATCTCAATATCAAAATGATATACTACTTTTATTCAGTTTTTTAGTTTTTTGATTCGTTAAAAATCTATGTTCAAATATTGTAAATAATATACCACTTGTTTATTTATTTTTTTCTATTTTTGAAATTACAAATAATTGATCATAGTTTATCAATTATTCTGATAAAACAATCATGGATTACTATTGCTTGCTCTGAAAAAAATGAGTCCAAATTAAAAATGATATTTTTTGAATTCTATGAAGCATAAGACAATCTACCAATCTACATTCTACTTATAATTATATCCACTTATGAAAAAGAGAATGAGAGATTCGATTAGAAAGTCGAGTTAATTTATCGAATCGAAACTTGATCTTTGATTCTTGGAGCAAGAGCGCCCCCTTTCAGGCTTCTCAAAGGTGTGAACCAGCCAGACGCGCCAAATTTGAAATCTTCAGGCATGCCTGATTTGAATTTTTTTTTTTTTTTTTTTTTTTTTTTATTAATAAAGTGAGTAACGAAATTTTAATTTTTAATAGCCAAATAAGCGGACAAGCTTACAACCCCATAACTCTAGGCGTAGTGAATAACAAATAATTAACTAACAAATAATTAACTTTTGTAATAAACAAATAAGCCGATAAGCTACAACTCCAAAACACTGGGCGTACTTAGTAAAAATAATTAATTTTTTTTTAGTAAACAAATAAGCCGATAAGCTACAACCCCATAACCTTGGGCATGGCTAAAAAAAATGTTAAATTTTTTAATAAACAAATAAATTTGATTATTAACATTTTTTTCAGCCATGCCCAAGGTTATGGGGTTGCAGCTTATCGGCTTTATTTGTTTATTAAAAAAATTAATTATTTTTACTAAGTACGTCCAGTGTTATGGAGTTGTAGCTTATCGGCTTATTTGTTTATTACAAAAGTTAATTATTTGTTATTCACTACGCCTAGGGTTATGGGGTTGTAAGCTTGTCCGCTTATTCGTCTATTAAAAATGTAAATTTCGTTACTCACTTTATTAATTAAAAAAAAAAATTCAAATCAGGCATTTCAAATTTTGTGCGTCCGGCTGGTTCACATTTTTGAGAGGCTTGAAAGAGGGCGCTCTTGGTCCAAGAATCAAAGTTTAAGTTTCGATTCGACATATCGACTCGACTTTCTAATCGAATCTCTCATTCTCTTTTTCATAAGTGGATATAATTATAAGTAGAAAGTAGATTGGTAGATTGTTTTATGGTTCATAGCATTTAAAAAATAACATTTTTAACTTGGACTCATTTTTTTCAGAGTAAGCAATAGTAATCTATGATTGTTTTATCAGTCGTAATACCCCTAGTGCTTGAAAATTGTCGATAATTTTCGGACTGTGTTTTGTTGTACAGCAACGAGGGGGCAAGTTTGGCAGTTTAAAAATCACGAGCGCGAAGCGCGAGTGATTTTTTGTCAAACTTGCCCCGCGAGCTGCTGTGCAAAAAAACTTGAGAAAAATTTTCTAAAATTTTGAAGCACGAGGGGTATTCGGCTGGATTATTTTTCCCAGCTGAATTTCAACTTATAGAAATGCTGTATTTTACATTTTTGCGGTTATAGTTCTATTACCATTTGTTGACTATGAATGTAATAATGAATACTCATATACAGGTATACACCGCAGTGACTCGGGTCTAACCCAAAAGCTGAATCGAGTAAGTCCAACAATTCGAGTTGCTATGCGACTTGAAACGTTCGAATTGGAAATAACCGAAAAATTATCGAAATAATTTTACCCACACCCCTCCGCCAAATGTCAAATGTGGCGTTCCTATTGGTTGAAATTCAGCTCGGGAATATAATCAGAATAATTGATAAACTATGATCAATTATTTGTAATTTCAAAAATAGAAAAAAATAAATAAATAAGTGATATATTATTTACAATATTTGAACATAGATTTTTAACGAATCGAAAAACTAAAAAACTGAATAAAAGTAGTATATTATTTTGATATTGAGATCAATATTTCGTTGAGTATCAATTTTTTCATAGCAGGCGACCTAATTTTGGCTGGAATTTAAATAGTTTTTAGTCAAAAAATAATTTCAAAACATCTATATTGAACGAAAAAGTTAAATGTAGCGTGTATATTGCTAAAAAAACACTAGTTTAGCACATAAAATGTGTCAAAAGTGTATGCTTTGGAATCAACTAAAACCCCAAATCCGCACTACGATTACTAGGGGAGTTTGTTTGGAAACATATGAAGAGAAGATTCCACATATTTTTGAGAGAAAAAAAAAGGTCGAAACCGTTCAAAAATGCGTGTGAAAATCGTAAAAAACGCGTTTTTTGTGTTTTTTGACAACTTTAAACAGCTGTAACTTGGAAGCGTAAGATCGTACAGGATTCCAATTGGTCGCAAAATTTTTGTTTTTTCATAAAAAAAAATTTAACAATTTTTTAATATGCACAACAATTTAGGGCAGACCTTTTTTTACACACAGCACGATAGATCACATTATTATAGTACGGGATGAATTAAATTTTATTAATTCTTCACGATGTATTTTTGATTATACACAATAAAAATAAGTAATTAATCAAGCTTTAATTATTCACATTGTTTTAACACGAAATTTAAATTTAACAATTGATTGTACACAATTGACTTTAAAATTAATCAACGATTTACACAACAGTTATTGTACACCCAATATTGTACACGAAAAAATTAAATTTTAATTAATAATTTCTTAATAGTACACAGCTTAATTGTTCACAGTATTATTGTTCACAATATTAACACGCGTGTATAATAAAATTATTATTGTGAACAATAATTTATTGTAAAATCAATCTGTGAACAATGCAATATTTATTAAATATATTATTGTGTACAATAATTTAGTGTAAAACCATACTGTGTACATACAAGGCATATATAAAAATTTTAATTTATTGTAAAATCAATCTGTGAAGAATGCAGTATTAATTAAATATATTATTGTGTACGATAATTTAGTGTAAAACAATACTGTGTACAAATAATATATAAAATTTTTTTATTTAATTAATTAAAATATTTTTTTGAGAATTTTCCACTTGAAAATTTTTTATCAATTCGAAAATAAAAAAAAATACGTAGAAATGATAGATTTTTTTACTTTTTTATTTTTTAATTAAATTTTATATTTATAGTTATAATTAATATGCCCTCGGCTGTGTCGGTATGGTCTCCTGCTGGCCCGAGCAAACATTTTAATGCGGCGCGACTTCGGCCCGAGTTCGTATCCGAACTGTCCTAAGCCATGCCGAATTCGGCTGCAGTTTTGTCTGGGGCGCGGCTGGGGTTTCGGCCCGAGCGCGCACTACTGCATCTAGCCGAAGTTGCGGTATAAAGATGATTCCTACAAGAGGTTAGAAATCCAGTGTAGTCCGAGTGGACACATAGTCCTCCAGGAAATAGCTTCCCCAAGACGTTTTGACTTTAAGAGGATGGACATCTGGAGCACCTGGCGGTAAGTATCCCCGAAGATGATTTTTCCAGTAAGATTCGACTCCAGAAGGGTCAGGGTGGACACCTCGAGCACCTGGTGATAGTTACGCCTTGGAGATGATTTCCTCGGGAAGTTTTGACTCCGGAAGGGTCATGGTGGGCACCCAGTGCATTTGGTGATAGTTACGCCTTGGAGATGATTTCCCCTGGAATTTTTGACTCCAAATGCACTGGGTACCCTTCCTGACCCTTCCGGAGTCAAAACTTCCAGGGGAAATCATCTCCAAGGCGTAACTATCACCAAGTGTACCAGATATCCACCCTGACCCTTCCGGAGTCAAAACTTCCCGAGGAAATCATCTCCAAGGTGTAACTATCACCAGGTGCTCGAGGTGTTCACCCTGACCCTTCTGGAGTCGAAACCTACTGGAAAAATCATCTTCGGGGATACTTACCACCAGGTGCTCCAGATGTCCACCCTCTTGAAGTCAAAACGTCTTGGGGAAGCTATTTCCTGGAGCACTATGTGTCCTCCCTAACTACACTGGATTTCTAACCTCTTGTTGGAATAATCTTTATACCGCAACTTCGGCTAGATGCAGTAGTGCAAGCTCGGGCCGAAACTCCAGCCGCGCCGCCGACAGAATTCGTACCAAGTTCGGAAGCTGAATTCGGCCTGACTTCGCAGCTTCGGCAGACGCATTGCAGTGTTAGCTCGGGGGATAGCTAGCTGTGAGTTCGTTGATTTTGCGTGAAAGTCAACTTACTTCTTCTTTATGCTTTTATCGCAGGAAATCAAGTAAGAATTTGTGATAAAAAGTAAAAAAGTAACTTGGTAAAAAAAGTGCATACATCATTCAGGACTTAATTGTACAGAAGGAGATCCACGTATTTCCAGCCCTCAACAATTTGGTTGCAATGACAGCGGTCACCCACTCAAAAGTCATACCACTTTACTGGCGCTGGCGTGTACAAAAATAGTAAAACGCACCTTTGCCACCCTTGAAATTTCTTACTTTACAGGCTTAGGTACGTGATTTATTAATTGCGTCAGGTAAAAATATTCAAAATTTATCAAAGTCTATTGAGCATCGATCCTTGGTACGAAATAGATTTTCTTATGAAGATATAGATTATGTATATTATCGAGTTGACTCAGTATATATATATATATATACTCAGTTAATACATATTCTTACACGGTTACGTATACGTAATATAAGTCTTAAAGAGTTTTATATAACTTAAACTTATTCCCTTACTTCGGATTCCTATTTTAGGTCTTAATAAGAATAGATACTAACTTGTTCATTCTAGCTTTACTATTGTTTTTATATGATTCTTAATGTAAAAGATTTTCTCTTTCAGATCATCGTATGGTAAGTAACAAAGTTTTTATCATTTTTTAAACAATATTAGCAATTTTTCATTTTTTTTTTTTTTTTTTATTTTAATTGAATATATTTACGTATATTTATCAACAAACTGTTTGAATGAAAATAGATACACAAAACTTTATAGGTTCATCCATCGCAGTGAATTCTGCGCATATTCGAAACATGTCATGGAACTATGATATATTGTTATACATGGGAGGCAAGCGTCACATTGACGACGAGAGAGGAATATTCGGCTAGCGGCACGAGGTGGAGGGGGAGTCAAAGTATATAGAGCATGGATCTTGAAGGGGGCGTCAATGTTGCACTTTGCTCCCAGAGAGGGCGCATCGAAAAGTACCTATTGAATGCCGCAGTGAAACAAAAACAATTTTCATACCTCCGGGCCGAAAACACCAAATCCCTGGAGCGGGACTTTGGGTTTTCCTCCCGTCGTTATGAAAAAAACATTACACACGACACTGGAAAAGTATTAGCAAATCCCTAGCAAACCCTTAACACCCTCGCCTTCGGCTCGGTCTTGCTAATACTTTCCAGCGCCCGGTGTGTAATACACTATCGAAAAAAATAACATCATATTTTTTTCAAAATCATTTACTCTAAAATAAAATTACATATAACCAAATTGAAAAATTTTTTGGAGAGAAAGATGCGTATAGAACTGGTTTTTTTTTGCTAAAACACTCCCTTTTTGAGTAAATCATCAACAAAGATTGAAACTTTGGATCCTAATCAAGTAAAACTTCGTACTCCAGGCCGATGAAGAGGGATGACTTTTTCAAAATTGTGAAGAGATTTTTTGTAGTTGTTTTGCTCGCTGATCATGAATCTGTCATTTGTTTTGAAAAATACCTATTGACAGCCGAGATATGCCAGTTGTCAACACTTGAATATCATAATTTCGGACAAAAAAAATACTACCATCATCTACGTTCAATTTCATGATGAAAGTATAAAACTGGTTTTTTGCTAAAACCCTCCCTTTTTGAGTAAATCATCAACAAAGATTGAAACTTTGGATCCTACTCAAGTAAAACTTCGTACTCCAGGCCGATGAAAAGAGAGTGTTTTAGCAAATAAACCATTTCTAAACTTGAATCATGAAATTGAACGTACACGGACCGAAAAAATACGAGAATTCATCGCGGAAAGAACTCCAGAAACTCTGGAGTTTGTTACGTAGTTTTATCGTGATACTCAACTCCGAATTTTACCGTGCGAGTAACGAAAAAACTCTAAGCGCTACGGTACGGCCAGCCAATCAAATGGACTCTCCCCCCACTTTTTGACGCCGTGAATCTTGATCAGCTGACTTCGATATATATAGTAATATAGATGGGCAATATTTAAGGCGTCGATTAGTGGGGAGAGAGTCCATTTGATTGGCTGGCCGTACCGTAGAGCTTAGAGTTTTTTCGTTACTCGCACGGTAAAATTCGGAGTTGAGTAGCACGATAAATTCTCGTATTTTTTCTGTCCGTGTAGATGATGGAAACATTTTTTTTGGTTCGAAATTTTGACATTCAAGTGTTGACAGCTGTCATATCTCGGCTGTCAATAGGTATTTTTCAAAACTAATGACAGATTCATGATCAGCGAGCAAAACAACTTCAAAAAATCTTTACAATTTTAAAAAAGTCATCCCTCTTCATCGGCCTGGAGTACGAAGTTTTACTTGAGTAGGATCCAAAGTTTCAATCTTTGTTGATGATTTACTCAAAAAGGGGGTGTTTTAGCGAAAAAACCATTTCTATACTTTCATCAAGAAATTGAACGTAGATGATGGTAGTATTTTTTTTTTGTCCGAAATTTTGACATTAAAATTTTGACAGCTGTCATATCTCGGCTGTCAACATGAATTTTTTTAAACTAATAGTAGTTCTGCTTATGAAAAAGCCTTATACTGCCGCCTGCAATAAAAACCTCCGTAACTGCAAGCTGTCACTTTTCGAGTTTTTTGAATTCAAAGTTTGGAGGTTTCCCTATCTTTCACAACTTCAAATGTTTATAAAAAGAAATTAGAAAAAACAATCCCATCCGAGTAAATAATTTTTTGTATATTTTTAGTTCATCTGTCTGAAAATTTTTTGAAAAATCACATTTTATAAGTAATGTTCTAAAAGAAATAATGCAAGTTATCTACATTGAAGGTTAAAATGTTAACTTTGAAAAATTATCAATTTTCTTTAAATTAAAACCTCTTACTACTCTAAGCTTATGAAATTCGAAAAGACAACTTGAAATTATGTCTAAAAAAATTAATAACTCAAAATCAAACAGTTATAAAGTTACAGAGGTTTTTACTTCAGGCGGCAGTATAGTCCTGCGAGCCGCTAAAACACTAAGTGCTCAGCGAACTACCGACGGTGCGCGAACAGTCTACATTCGTTCATCAGCTGTACTAATCTCATACGACAGCTGCGACGCTACTTTACAGCAACCAACACCTAAAATTTTTACCGTGTATTTAAAAAAAATTATTTATGTTCAAATAAATGCCGAAAAGCATTTTTAAAACAATAGTCTAGGAGACAAATGCGTTTCGTAGCCTTTTCAGTTTGAATGGAATATTTCAGCGTATACTTATATTTCGACCCCACTGAACTCGAATTTTTCGGTTGGAAGTTCGAAATCATGTCAGTTTAAAAGTTATTGACAGATTTGACCTGTCAAAAAAATTTTTTTCATTTTCTTCGAGTCAATACAAACATAAAAGGTGCCATTTTCAAAGCCGAAAAACAGCTTGAAAAAGTCTTGTTTAACGGGTTACCATTTAGCAACTAGAGGATTTTTCAACTTTTACCAATTAATTCTGATAATTAATTTAGCGCTTGCAGGCTGTCATGGCGCTCTTACCTCGTATAACATATACGTATAACTGTCGAGCGCGCGCGCTTGGTTATGATTTGAATTGTATTATTTTAAAGTAAAAAAGGATCATATCTTCGTAGGAAGTTACTAAAAATTTAATAAAGAGTAAGTAAAGACTAGGTATCAGAATGAGTAACCTTAACTATCGGAACTATCGTTTTAACTCCACTTTAATCGAAGAAAATTTAAATATTTTTTTTGACAGGTCAAATCTACCAATAACTTTTAAACTGACATGATTTTTAAGTTAAAACTTTACTTTTAACTTTTCCTATGCTTTTATTAATTATTTTCAAATCATTTGACTTATTATTTATTTCTGACAACTAAGTTGTAGAAAAATTCATTTTTTTACTACTCAAAAGACTTTTTAAATTAAAAAGTAATCTAAGATGTATAATAAAATAAGTTTACTAACCTTCACTTCAAACATTCTTCTGATCGGACACATTTCAACTGAAAAATAAAAGTATAAATGAACGCTAAAAATTAATTTTTTTTTTTTTTTAATTTTTATTATAAAGCAATCTATATTAAATTCTTACCTATTATAATCAAAAGGCTGCTAAAGAAAGATAAGAGTGCTGCCTACCTCGGAGAGAGTTACAAATTGTTCGTGGCGCCATCAAATAAACAAATGGCCAGAAAAAAAAGTAATCGATCTAATATAACGGAAGGAAGGGCCGACGCTCGCTGAAAGCATTGAATGGGTGTGCATAGGAATTTGGGCTCCAAAAAATTTTTATTTCAATTGAAAAATTATTATCGGTGCTATACATAAAAATAGTTGGTGTTTCAATAATAATTATTAATTTTATTTTTTTCTTTCTTTCTTACTCTTTTTTGTCGTGAGCATGTGATTATAAATTAGTACTCACTAATAAAATAATACATTTACTCTATATAAAAAAAAAAAAAACTGAAGGCTTAAAGCTATTTTTATGTTTCAATTCAGTTGGAATTTAGAAACTATCTTAATAAATTATTCAGATTTGGTTCAAAATCAATCGGTTATATTCCATATTGACTATCGGTGACCGGCGTTGGGCCGAGCGACTCGCAGCTATTATTATACACGAGGTCGGCCGACTTCGGCTATCTCCGTTTTCTTTCCACGAATTGGGCCTTGGTGCTGCACCAGCTGCTCCGTTCAGGACAAACCGAACGTGCTCCGATTTCTTTTATTTATTACTATACGGCAAACGCTCGCTCCGCAGCGATTCACCGACTCAGCTGTTCGGCACTCCCCACTTGGACTTATTTTCTCAATCGGAGGGTACCTTTATGTTGACTGTCCCAGCGAAAAAAAAAAATTAGGCCAAAAGCTGCCAGGTAAAGAGCTTGAAGAAGGGCTTGCCACGATTAATAAAATCAAAAACCCCTATTTTACCCGAAATTTTCATGTCATGATAAGAATTTAAGCTAATCACCCCCGAGCCAGGAAAAGAGCAACAATACTTTCGTAGCCAAAAATGCTTTCCTGTCACGATTAATGAACGCGGACAATTTCATATCACGTTAAGAATTCGAGCTTCTCGCGTCCGTAATAACCACGATTATAATCAATTGAAAATATCGACTCCCTGCCAAGTAAATAACGCGACAAGTCTTCCCAGCCTTTTTTGACCTATCACATGCCAAGAAAAACGTATCTCTTTGTTATGTCGAATCGCTGCCACGAAGAAAATTAAAGATAACATTAAAAACTTTTTCTTATGTTTCACAACCACGTAAAAAGTAATAAACGCGTTTTTCGTAATATTTCAATGTACGCGCGAGCGCGTGCCACGAAAACGGTACTGCCATACAAGTTTCTTTTTATGATCTTTTTTTTGGCCAAACTTCTCTTTCGTCTTATTATCCTTGCATTATTGTGAAAGATTATTTTTTTAATGTTCATGGTTTTGTTTCTAAAAATTTTATTCAACTTATTAGATATTTTTTTTTTCATAAAAATATTTAGTAAATAATTTGACACTAAACGCTATAGGCCTAGAAAAAAGGGCGGAGGGAGCAGAATGAATGCAGTGATGACGATTGTATATAGATGGCGTATGTGTCAACTCTTTAATTGAAATTTTTGTGCTCTATAGTTTCGAGAAAACAACAAGTTTAATGGCTTAGTGGTCAAGGTATAGGACTCCCATGCCTAGGGTCGTGCTTCGATCCTCGGATTCAAATTTTTTTTTTTTTTTTTTTTTCGTTATTTTACATGTATATTAGATAGATTTTTAAAAAAATGTCTCATAATTATTCAGTCTTTTTTTATTTTAAATAATATAAAGAGAGTTAAAATTATAAATGTAATTGGGTAATTGGTTTATTTAAATAATAAGAGAAATGGGTTATTTGGTTTTTAAAGCAATAAAAAGAAAGTTTAAAAGTGAAATAGAAATGGTTTATTTCGTTTTTTAATTATAATAAGAGAGTTACAAATGAAAATATAATTGGGTTATTTGGTTTATTTGAATAAAAAAAAGAGACATGGGTTATTTGGTTTTTTAAGCAATAAAAAGAAAGTTTAAAAGTAAAATAGAAATGGGTAATTTGGTTTATTTAAATAATAATAATAATAAAATTGAGTTATTTTAAGGTATGCAAGTACACGCATTCATCTTATATCACGCGCGCACTCGATTGCCTCCGCAGTCCGCTCCCTCCGTACTTTTTTCTCGGCAAATAGCGTTAAGTGTTAGAACGTAATTTTTTGTTGTCGGAACTCTAACCGCAAATTTGAGCATTGTGAAATTTGTGAATCAACAATTCAACTATGGTAGAGGTTGTCAGAAAAATTCTTTTTAAGGTAAATTACTTTAGTTTAAACTTAATTTCATATTAAAAAAAAAATAATAATAATAATAATTGAATTTATTATTTAAAAAAGAAAAATAGCAAAAATGACGAGCAACCAACACCTCCAATCCACGGCCGCGGCGTCCCTTTATATTTAAACGAAACTTTGATTTGGATGAATCGCACGCAGAGATTACAAAGAGATGGAACTTTTCTTCAGCCACCTATTAATCATAGATAAAAAATGTAATTATTTTGTTGTTCATTAAAAAATTGTTTTTGGCATAAAATTTTTTGAATAAGATTTAAAAATTAGTTATTTTTTAAGATAAAAAAGTATATTGGAACGGGGATGGTTTTACTTGATTAAACCTTGACAAATCATATGTTTTCGGAAAGATATTGAAAAAAGGAAGTTTTCTGCGTGAATCGCACCTCGATAACTTCAAAACTGCCTTTACACGATTCAAAACCAACTAAAAAATTAGTTTGCCATCCATGAAAACAAGTTTTTTTGCGGAACGGAGACGGTTTTACTTGATTAAACATATATTTTCTTGACAAATCATATATTTTCGGAAAGGTATTGAAATAATAAAGAATTCTGCGAGAACCGCAACTCGATAACTTAAAAACTGGCTTTACGCGATTCAAAACCAACTAAAAAATTAGTTTCCAATCCGTGAAAATTAGCTTTTTCACGGAATTGAGATATTTCAATTGACTATACTTGGACAAATCATATTTTGCCGGGAAGATATTCAAGAAAGGAAGTTTTCTGCGTGAACCGCACCTCGATAACTTAAAAATTGCCTTTACGCGATTCATAAAACCGACTGAAAAACCAGTTTTCAATGTGTGAAACAAGTTTTTTTGCGGAACGGAGACGGTTTTACTTGATTAAACCTTGACAAATCATATGTTTTCGGAAAGGTATTGAAATAAGAAAGAATTCTGCGTGAATCGCACCTCGATAAATTCAAAATTGCTTTTACGCGATTCAAAAAACCAACTAAAAAATTAGTTTCCAATCCGTGAAAATTCGCTTTTTCACGGAATTGAGATGATTTCAATTGACTATACTTGGACAAATCAAATTTTGCCGGAAAGATATTCAAAAAAGAAAGTTTTCTGCGTGAACCGCACTTCGATAAATTCAAAATTGCCTTTTCGCGGTTCAAAAAACCGACTAAAAAATCAGTTTCCAATCCGTGAAAACAAGCTTTTTTGCGGAACGGAGATGGTTTTACTTGATAAAACCTTGACAAATCATATATTTTCGGAATGATATTGAAAAAGGAAGTTTTCTGCGTGAATCGCACCTCGATATCTTAAAAATTGCCTTTACGCGATTCATAAAACCGACTGAAAAATCAGTTTTCAATCTGTGAAAACAAGCTTTTTTTGGGAACAGAGATGATTTTACTTGATTATACCTTGATAAATCATATATTTTCGGAAAGATATTCAAAAAAGGTGGTTTTTTGCGTGAATCGCACCTCGATAACTTTAAAACTGCCTTTACACGATTCAAAACCAACTAAAAAATTAGTATCCCATCCGTGAAAACTACCTTTTTCGCGGAACGGGGATGGTTTTAATTGATTAAACCTGGACAAATCATATGTTTTCTGAAAGGTATTAAAATAAGGAAGTTTTCTGCGTGGATCGCATCTCGATCACTTCAAAACTGCCTTTACGCGATTCAAAATTCTAACTAAAAAATCAGTTTTCAATCCGTGAATATCAGCTTTTTTGCGGAACGGAGATGGTTTTACTTGATAAAACCTTGACAAATCATATATTTTCGGAAAGCAATTGAAAAATGGAAGTTTTCTGCGTGAATCGCACCTCGATATCTTAAAAATTGCCTTTACGCGATTCATAAAACTGACTGAAAAATCAGTTTTCAATCTGTGAAAACAAGCTTTTTTTGGGAACGGAGATGATTTTACTTGATTATACCTTGACAAATAATATATTTTCGGAAAGATATTGAAATAAGAAAGAATTCTGCGTGAATCGAACCTCGATAAGTTCAAAATTGCCTTTACGCGATTCAAAACCAACTAAAAATTTGGTTTCCGATCCGTGAAAACAAGTTTTTCTGCGGAACGGAGACGGTTTTACTTGATTTAACCTTGACAGCTCATATTTTGCCGGAAAGATATTTAAAAAAGGAGGTTTTTTGCGTGAATCGCACCTCAATCACTTTAAAATTGCATTTACGCGATTCAAAATTCTAACTAAAAAATGAGTTTTCAATCTGTAAAAACAAGCTTTTTTGCGGAACGGAGACGGTTTTACTTGATTAAACCTTGACCAATCATATATTTTCGGAAAGATATTCAAAAAAGGATGTTTTTTGCGTGAATCGCAACTCGATCACTTCAAAATTGCATTTACGCGATTCAAAATTCGAACTAACAAATGAGTTTTCAATCTGTGAAAACAAGCTTTTTTGGGAACGGAGATTGTTTTACTTGATTATACCTTGACAAATCATATATTTTCGGAAAGATATTCAAAAAAGGAGGTTTTTTGCGTGTATCGCACCTCGATCACTTTAAAACTGCCTTTACACGATTCAAAACCAAGTAAAAAATTAGTTTCCCATCCGTGAAAACTACCTTTTTTACGGAACGGAGATGGTTTCAATTGACTATATTTGGACAAATCATATATTTTTGGATTGATATTGAAAAAAGAAAGTTTTCTGCGCGAACCGCACCTCGATAACTTCAAAACTGCCTTTACGCGATTCAAAACCAACTAAAAAATCAGTTTTCAATCCGTGAATATCAGCTTTTTTGCGGAACGGAGATGGTTTTACTTGATAAAACCTTGACAAATCATATATTTTCGGAAAGCAATTGAAAAATGGAAGTTTTCTGCGTGAATCGCACCTCGATATCTTAAAAATTGCCTTTACGCGATTCATAAAACTGACTGAAAAATCAGTTTTCAATCTGTGAAAACAAGCTTTTTTTGGGAACGGAGATGATTTTACTTGATTATACCTTGACAAATAATATATTTTCGGAAAGATATTGAAATAAGAAAGAATTCTGCGTGAATCGAACCTCGATAAGTTCAAAATTGCCTTTACGCGATTCAAAACCAACTAAAAATTTGGTTTCCGATCCGTGAAAACAAGTTTTTCTGCGGAACGGAGACGGTTTTACTTGATTTAACCTTGACAGCTCATATTTTGCCGGAAAGATATTTAAAAAAGGAGGTTTTTTGCGTGAATCGCACCTCAATCACTTTAAAATTGCATTTACGCGATTCAAAATTCTAACTAAAAAATGAGTTTTCAATCTGTAAAAACAAGCTTTTTTGCGGAACGGAGACGGTTTTACTTGATTAAACCTTGACCAATCATATATTTTCGGAAAGATATTCAAAAAAGGATGTTTTTTGCGTGAATCGCAACTCGATCACTTCAAAATTGCATTTACGCGATTCAAAATTCGAACTAACAAATGAGTTTTCAATCTGTGAAAACAAGCTTTTTTGGGAACGGAGATTGTTTTACTTGATTATACCTTGACAAATCATATATTTTCGGAAAGATATTCAAAAAAGGAGGTTTTTTGCGTGTATCGCACCTCGATCACTTTAAAACTGCCTTTACACGATTCAAAACCAAGTAAAAAATTAGTTTCCCATCCGTGAAAACTACCTTTTTTACGGAACGGAGATGGTTTCAATTGACTATATTTGGACAAATCATATATTTTTGGATTGATATTGAAAAAAGAAAGTTTTCTGCGCGAACCGCACCTCGATAACTTCAAAACTGCCTTTACGCGATTCAAAACCAACTAAAAAATCAGTTTTCAATCCGTGAATATCAGCTTTTTTGCGGAACGGAGATGGTTTTACTTGATAAAACCTTGACAAATCATATATTTTCGGAAAGCAATTGAAAAATGGAAGTTTTCTGCGTGAATCGCACCTCGATATCTTAAAAATTGCCTTTACGCGATTCATAAAACTGACTGAAAAATCAGTTTTCAATCTGTGAAAACAAGCTTTTTTTGGGAACGGAGATGATTTTACTTGATTATACCTTGACAAATAATATATTTTCGGAAAGATATTGAAATAAGAAAGAATTCTGCGTGAATCGAACCTCGATAAGTTCAAAATTGCCTTTACGCGATTCAAAACCAACTAAAAATTTGGTTTCCGATCCGTGAAAACAAGTTTTTCTGCGGAACGGAGACGGTTTTACTTGATTTAACCTTGACAGCTCATATTTTGCCGGAAAGATATTTAAAAAAGGAGGTTTTTTGCGTGAATCGCACCTCAATCACTTTAAAATTGCATTTACGCGATTCAAAATTCTAACTAAAAAATGAGTTTTCAATCTGTAAAAACAAGCTTTTTTGCGGAACGGAGACGGTTTTACTTGATTAAACCTTGACCAATCATATATTTTCGGAAAGATATTCAAAAAAGGATGTTTTTTGCGTGAATCGCAACTCGATCACTTCAAAATTGCATTTACGCGATTCAAAATTCGAACTAACAAATGAGTTTTCAATCTGTGAAAACAAGCTTTTTTGGGAACGGAGATTGTTTTACTTGATTATACCTTGACAAATCATATATTTTCGGAAAGATATTCAAAAAAGGAGGTTTTTTGCGTGTATCGCACCTCGATCACTTTAAAACTGCCTTTACACGATTCAAAACCAAGTAAAAAATTAGTTTCCCATCCGTGAAAACTACCTTTTTTACGGAACGGAGATGGTTTCAATTGACTATATTTGGACAAATCATATATTTTTGGATTGATATTGAAAAAAGAAAGTTTTCTGCGCGAACCGCACCTCGATAACTTCAAAACTGCCTTTACGCGATTCAAAACCAACTAAAAATTTCGTTTCCGATCCGTGAAAACAAGTTTTTCTGCGGAACGGAGACGGTTTTACTTGATTATACCTTGAAAAATCATATGTTTTCGGAAAGGTATTGAAATAAGAAAGAATTCTGCGTGAATCGCACCTCGATACATTCAAAATTGCTTTTACGCGATTCAAAAAACCGACTAAAAAATTAGTTTCCCATCCGTGAAAACTACCTTTTTCGCGGAACGGAGATGGTTTCAATTGACTATACTTGGACAAATCATATCTTTCCGGAAAGATATTCAAAAAAGGAAGTCTTCTGCGTGAACCGCACCTCGATAAATTCAAAATTGCTTTCACGCGATTCAAAAAACCGACTAAAAAATTAGTTTCCCATCCGTGAAAACTACCTTTTTGGCGGAACGGGGATGGTTTTAATCGATTAAACCTGGACAAATCATATGTTTTCTAAAAGGTATTGAAATAAGGAAGTTTTCTGCGTGGATCGCATCTCGATCACTTCAAAACTGCCTTTACGCGATTCAAATTCAACTAAAAAATCAGTTTCCAATCCGTGAAAACAAGTTTTTTTGCGGAACGGAGACGGTTTTACTTGATTATACCTTGAAAAATCATATGTTTTCGGAAAGGTATTGAAATATGGAAGTTTTCTGCGTGAATCGCACTTCGATCACTTCAAAACTGCCTTTACGCGATTCAAATTGAACTAAAAAATCAGTTTTCAATCTGTGAAAACAAGCTTTTATTGGGAACGGAGATGATTTTACTTGATTATACCTTGACAAATCATATATTTTCGGAAAGATATTGAAATAAGAAAGAATTCTGCGTGAATCGCACCTCGATAAATTAAAAATTGCTTTTACGCGATTCAAAAAACCGTCTAAAAAATTAGTTTCCCATCCGTGAAAACTACCTTTTTTGCGGAACGGAGATGGTTTCAATTGACTATATTTGGACAAATCATATATTTTTGGATAGATATTGAAAAAAGAAAGTTTTCTGCGCGAACCGCACCTTGATAACTTCAAAACTGCCTTGACGCGATTCAAAAAACCAACTAATGAATCAGTTTCCAATCCAGGAGTATGTATTAGCTTTTTTGTGGAACGAATATGGTTTTAATCGATTAAACCTGGACAAATCATATAGCTTTGGAAGGTATTGAAAAAAGGAAGTTTTCTGTGTGAATCGCACAACGATAACTTCAAAACTGCCTTTACGCGATTCAAAACCAACTAAAAAATTAGTTTCCCATCCGTGAAAACTACCTTTTTCGCGGAACGGGGATGGTTTTAATCGATTAAACCTGGACAAATCATATGTTTTTTAAAAGGTATTGAAATAAGGAAGTTTTCTGCGTGAATCGCACCTCGATAAATTCAAAATTGCTTTCACGCGATTCAAAAAACCACTAAAAAATTAGTTTCCCATCCGTGAAAACAAGCTTTTTTGTGGAACGGAGATGGTTTAAATCGATTAAACCAGGACAAATCATATGTTTTCTGAAAGGTATTGAAATAAGGAAGTTTTCTGCGTGAATCGCACTTCGATCACTTCAAAACTGCCTTTACGCGATTCAAAACCAACTAAAAATTTAGTTTCCGATCCGTGAAAACAAGTTTTTCTGCGGAATGGAGACGGTTTTACTTGATTAAACCTTGACAACTCATATTTTGCCGGAAAGATATTTAAAAAAGGAGGTTTTTTGCGTGAATCGCACCTCAATCACTTTAAAATTGCATATACGCGATTCAAAATTCTAACTAAAAAATGAGTTTTCAATCTCTGAAAACAACCTTTTTTGCGAAACGGAGATGGTTTTACTTGATTATACCTTTACAAATCATATATTTTCGGAAAGATATTCAAAAAAGGAGGTTTTTTGCGTGAATCGCACCTCGATCACTTTAAAATTGCATTCATGCGATTCAAAACCAACTAAAAAATGAGTTTTCAATCTGTGAAAACAAGCTTTTTTGCGGAACGGTGATTGTTTTACTTGAATATACCTGGACAAATCATATATTTTCGGAAAAATATTGAAATAAGAAAGAATTCTGCGTGAACCGCAACTCGATAATAATAATATATAATTTTTTTTTCTGTTAGCGTGATAATTCACAATTCGATTTGTTTACCATTTTTGGTTATGTGCAACCCTTAATCTTTAGAGTACCGGGTTTTCCGTATACTGCAAATGGAAAATAAGTAATTTTTTAAAGTTAAAATTTTTGAAAATAATTTCTGGGAAGTAATTTTTGAACATTGACCTTTTTTAGTAGAGTACAGATAAAAAATAATTGACCTAGGTAACCAGGTCGCCGATGACAAGTATACCCGGGGATCATCTCCAGGGAAAAACATTGATATTCCCAGAAATTTTTTTACTAGATTTATTTTCGATTGAGAGTGATATCTTTGACTTTGACGCATACTTTTTCGATGATGGGTACTCCGAGATCATCTCCAAGGTGCCAGATCACCAGGTCATCAAAAGCAGGTGTATACGAGAGAAAAAAAAAAAAAAAAAAAAAAAGATAAAAGGTAAAAACGAAATAATTTGAAGATTTTTGAGACTGATAACTTTCTATAATCGAGTATAAATTGGAGCAAAGAAAAAGAAGAATAGACCTGGGTAAGCAGGTCGCCGATGACGAGTTCACCCGGGAATCATCTTCGTGAAAAAAGACTGATTTTTCCAGAAATTGATTTGTTAGTTTTTTTTTTTTTTTTCTTTTGAAGGGTGACATCTTCGACTTAGACGCATAATTTTTGATGACGGGGACTCAGAGCTTGTCTCCGAGGAGTCAGTTCACCAGGTCGTCAAAAACAGGTGTGTGCGAATGAGAAAAAAAAAGAGGAGAAAATGAAATAATTATGAGATTTTCAGGACTTAGAACTTTTGTTTTTCAAGAATAAAGAAAATGTAATAGACCTAGGTAACCATGTCACCGATGACGAGTGTACCTGGGGATCATACCCAGGGAAAAGACAGATTTTTCTAAAAATTTATTATTGTTTTTTTTATGTTGAGAGTGATATCTTCGACTTAGACGCACAGTTTTTCGATGGCGGGTACTCGGTACAACATCGATCGACAATTATCTTTGACTGAATCAGTCAGAAAAACAATGAATTCTCCAAATTATTTCATTACGTATCTTTCCTTTTTTTTTCTTTTTTCTCTCGAATACGCTTGTTTTGGACGACCTGGTGGTTTAGCTCCTCGGAGATGAGCTCTGAGTTGCCGACACCGAAAAATTATGCGTCTTAGTTGAAGTTATCACACTGAATATAAAAAAAACTGATGAAATAAATTTATAAAAAAATCAGTCTTTTTCCCTGAAGATGATCCCCGGGTATACTCGTCTTCGGTGACCTGGTTACCACTTAGGTCCGTTATTTTTTTTTATTCTCGAGTATAAAAGTTCTCAGTCCCAAAAGTCTTCAAATTGTTTCATTTTGTATCTTTTTTTTTTTTTTTCTCTCGAATACGCTTGTTTTGAATGACCTGGGGGATGATCTAGCTCCTCGGAGATGAGCTCTGAGTACCCGACATCGGAAAATTATGCGTCTAAGTCGAAGTTATCACCCTGATTATAAAAAAAAAAACTGATCAAATAAATTTCTAGAAAAATCAGTCTTTTTCCCTGAAGATGACCCCCGGGTATACTCTTCATCGGCGACCTAATTATGGAAGCTCCAAATAGCCTTAGCTTATTAAATAATGATTGAATTTGACGTATTATGCTTATTTTTTGCCTTGTCAATTTGTTTTAAGTAATTAAAATCATTTTTTATGATTTCAAAAAATACTCAATATGGTGCGTGACGTTGCGGGCCGGAGTTTCCGTATACGGAAACAACCCATGGTCGACATCTTGCCGATGGTTAATATACTATATAAGATACTTTTTAAATACATTTTTTTATAGTTATTTTCTGCTTAAAATCCCGGTACTCTAAAGGTTAAGGAGGCTTGGCAGCGTAGGGGTCGTACCTAGCGGGGGCCCTTGCGGGTGCATGAAATTGAAAATAAGAAAAAAAGTATTTTTTTTATTTATTTTTATTAGTAAGTGATTATTTATCATTTTTAAACATATTAAAACAAAATTTAAGATAAAAATTTTTTAAAAACGTTGAAAAATTGCATGTTTTGAAGGTTATGTACCGCAATTTTCTATTTTTCTTGTAAATTAGTCCGATAATCTTAAATTTTTATAATTTTAAAATAATCTTCAAATTTTTATCTTTAAAATGACACCTGACTCGTAGTAAACTTGTGGATTTTGATGATTTGCCAAATTTTTAAATGTTTTTTTCCATAAGAGCCCATGTTAAAAAAAAAAATTCTAAACTGATTTTTTTCTCGAAAACGAGTCCGACAACCATTATTGTGTTAAATAGGAAAGTTGTTTGTCTTACTTCAAGGAATCTACAGGAATTTTTTGGGTTCTTACTTTTGGATTTTGAAAAAACTGCCAAGCCTCCTTAAATTTTATCCTTATTGCAAAAATTTTTTTTGTTTGATTTGTTTCTTCATAAGTAATTCTTAGGAGGTCAGGCCTAATTTTATTTTGCCTACAAAAATTCGCCCCACCCTAATCAATATATTTTTTTTTAATTTGAATTCGAACAGCGAACAACTGAAAGTTAAGAGTGTCGGATGGTATGTTAACCCAAATTTGAGTTAATAGCGCGGAAAAATGGCTGGACAATTAGTTGCCTCGTCTTACAAAATAACGAAATTGCCCGGAAAACAGAAGTCCAGCTTCCGATATGTCTTCAAGGGACACATATTTTACAAAGACGAAGAAACTTTGCGCTGTAAATATAGAGGTATCAAAGAATACAGTTGCCCGAAAATCATCTTGGTGCAAAGTTACCATGATATAGAAAAACAATTAAATCCAAGAGGAAGTTTACTTTTTGGAATAACCTTTACAGGTTAAAATTGGAAAAAGTAAGTTTATACTAAAAATTTTCAAATAAAATGTATAAAATAAATTTTATTAAAAAACAATTTATAATAAAAAATATTTAAAATAAAAAATATTTAAAATAAAAATACAACTGTTTGAGATTTCGCGCCTCTTTGTCACCACCACCAGAGTGGCGCGCGCATCACCGCCGCGCAGTCACACTTCATCAGCAAGCAGTCGTTGTGGGAGCAAGAGAGACGGACAACCACCTGTCCGCCGCGTCTCAAGCCCAGCGCACACAGCTGGCCCAAGCACCGCAGCAGCACATCAAGCCGATCGACGCTCGGGTAGGGGGACAGTTATTCCAAAACATTTTTCCCAAGGCCGTTTTTCCCAAAGTCCATTTTTTCCTATGCCGTTTTTCCCAAAATCCAAATTTTCCAAAAAAATATAGTCAAGTATTTTATGTTTAATTTGATGGTGATATAAATTTCTTTATTTTATTTCAAAGTTTTTAAAAAAATTATGCAATAATTAATCGACACAGTTAGAATTTGACGGCAATTGTTTCAAAAACTTAGAGATGTTAAAATTTTTGGTTAGAACTTGCACAAAATTTTTCACATCCCTTCTTTTCTTATTTTGGTTTGTAAAGTATTTGTAAAACTTTCGAACAATACGAGATGAGTTGCCTGACGAATTGGATGGTGTTGTTGATTATTTTGAACTAAATTACATTCGTAGGTTGAAAATAAAGCGCCGTCGAGGTACCGCCGGAATACGAATGGTCTACCATCCTCCGAGATTCCCCCCTGAATTATGGAATCAATACAACGCGGTCTTGAGTGGTTCTGCCAGAACTAACAACATTTCCGAGGGTTGGCACAACCGTTTCCAGCTGGTTGTTGGAAAACACCATCCAAGCCTGTATGCATTTTTTGATGAACTCAAAAAAGAGCAAGCAGATACAGAAATCATGTTAAGGCAACTGCAATTAGGACAAAGAATAAGAGAAGGCGTTGAAAAGTCAAGAAGAGAGCGAGAAGAACTAATCAGGAACGTAGTGGACCGATATCATGAATATGTAGCAAATAATGATATTTTTTCTTATCTAAAAACAGTAGGTTACTATGTAAAGTTTTGATCAAATGTTAGAAAATTCTTGGAATATGTGCTTATACAAAACATTATACATTTTTTATACTACTTTTTTCTCTATATTAAACGTTTTGTTAAATAAAAAAAAAAAATTTTTAATAAAAAATACATGACTTTATTGTTTTGGGAAACCTTAAAATTGGGAAATTTGGATTTTGGGAAAAACGGAATTGGGAAAAATGGACTTTGGGAAAAACGGCTTTGGAAAAATTGGTTTGGAATAACTGTCCTACAATCGACGCTCGGAGCAGCGCTCGTATCGCCTCACCGCGCGCATCAGCAGCGAGTACCAGCCGACAAGAGCTATCACCTTGTTGGTGCGACCATCAAGGATACCTACCCTGGAGTCACCTTGGCTAACAAAGCCATACCAAGCGGTGCCGCGACCAGGCAACCGCTTATCAGCGACGGCTACCAGCGGCGTGCGCATCAACGCCCAGTCGTCGTGGGCGAGAAGCACGATCACCTGATCGCATCGTGCTTCGCTCCAACTCCAGCAACAACAACACTTCACCCGCCAACAAGAGCAATCATCTTGTTGGCCTTCCATTCACAGCACACCGCCTGCAACCAAACCTGGGCAACTGCCTTCACTCGGCGAGATGGCCTGGAACAACAGGAAAGCAACGCAGCCCGAGGAAGCAGCGGTCAGACCAGTCAGCTGTTCGCAACCAAGCAGCAGCTCGGCGCCCAGTTCACTCCATCGCGCAACCATACAGGAGCTCATCCGCAGCAGTACCCTGGCGTCGATGGAACAACGGATCTGGTGTGTCCGACCCAATTTACTTTTTCTAGTTTTTCTTGAAACTAATAACTTGTTTCATTTCTGTTTAGCTCCAACGCGGCAGAGTAAAGTAACTTTTTGTTTACTTTTTTCTTAACCTAAGATTTTATTTTTTTACCTTTTTCTTTCACTCAGCCACAAAGTAAACCTAAAACTTTTTTTACATTTACAACTTTGTTTACATTTTGCCTTATACTTAAACTTAAGTACCTTTGAAAATTAATATCTTTTCTCAATGTTAATATTATTTATCATGAATCAAAGAGTGCAACCAACTCTTGTTATCAAACAAGTTAAAGCTTATAAATTTTATCAATAATTTATCAAGCTTTGAAAAGTCATGAGTTTCAAACTCATTTTGTGAAATTTATTATCACATTAAAATCATTTTTGTAAACAAACGCCTTACACCACTTGAATTTTACAGATTTACAACCTGCATTATTCATCACACCATTACCTTGGCTTGGTTGGACTCCAAGTACCCTCATCGCATAACCACCATGGACTTTCTTCACCATGTACGGGTAGTCCTGCACCTATAGTGGTTCATGCAACAACCAGTCAGCTCATCGAGCACCCTGGTGGTCCATCCAGTCTTTAATTCAACCATCGAGTAACCTCTCCGGCTTCATATCAGTTCTGGGTTGTCTATTCGAGCACCTTATCTGAGCCAAACACTCCAGCGAACAATAACCAGGGCTTCGCTGGAACCTAATACAGACTCTACTTGTATCGTATAACCTTATTTTCGCTTTTAAACTATTAGTATAGTAAAATCAGATTATTTCTAGTAGCCAATCTCTTGTTGATATTTTTTTTCAGATTTATATTTTCAAAAATTCTAATTGAATTTTTTTCATTTTTAGGTATTTGTCAAGATTAATAATCAAATAACATAAACCACCTACTAAGATTATTTATTTACTTTATTATTTACTATAAGATTATTTTTTGCGATATATATTAAATTAAATTACGAATTCATTAATTTTTAATTATCAGTGTAAGTTTTAAAACAAAAGAGGAACCACCGGATAATTTACAGCCTATGTTTAAAAAAGAGCTACTAAACTGAACATTTTTTTTAACTTAAAAGTTGCTTATCTAAAAGCAGTTCGATTTATAAAATTAGATGTGAATTAAAAAAACGCTTGTATCGTATTTTTTTAGTTTTTTCATTCTTTCGGGGGCGGTAAATAAATATAGACTGGAAAAAATTATGAATGTTATAGAATGAAATTTACAGAAACATAGAAAATTTTAAGTCTTGTTTTCGAAATTATCATTATTATGACAAATATCTTACTGGACTTAATACTAAAAAAGGAAAATTTTTAAAAATGAATAATTTAAAAAAATAAAACTTTTTTTCATTAACTTTTTTAATTAATTTAATGATTTTACGCACTGTTTTGACGTAAAAGTATCAATTGAGCCGTTGCTCATGATCGACTGGGAGTTTTTTGAAAAAAGGACTTGATACTTTTTTTTGCTTTTTATAATATATCATTATTTAATCCTATCTTTTCTTTTTGAGCGAAACTTGTTTTGACTTGGTAAGATTAATTTTTTTTTTTGTTTAGATTATTTCTATGAAATCGACTGAAAAAACTTTTTATTTATCTATCTGAAAACGTGCAGAGATTTTGTAAACCGTTCTACTTTAATCAATTTCATTAAGAACTATAATAATCTTAATCATCTTAAATTTCGGACCCTCTATCGTGGTGTCGTGGTGGGGGGAGCCGTCTATAGGTTAGGCACGGGAACAGCTGACACGCGCTGCAACCGATTGACAAAATTATTTTATTTTCAACTTGTTGGAACTAGAAATTGAATAAACGAATCTTTCTGAAATTTTTACAGAATACTACTAAAAACTTCTTGTTTCTAACACTGTAAATCGAAAGTCCAGAAAAATTTTTAAAAAATTAAGAAAAATTTGCAAAATTTTTTCTGATTTTTTAATTGCAAAGCAAAGCAGAAATTGTTTAAAAAACCCATAAGAAATTTTCCTAAAACATAGAAATTTGTTCCTTAAGGCTTAAGGAATAACATATCAAAATTTCAAGATGATTTACATCCTGGTTCAAAAACTACAGCGAAATGAAAACAGCATGGTTATCCCATAAAAGCCTATGTTAAATCATCCGATTTGGAGCGATTTTTGTTAGGTTTTTTTGAAATTTTTGAATTTGTAGGAGATCACCAAGAACATTTTTTTTATCATTTAAAATTATCGAGGATTTTTTGAATTTTCTAAAACTGTTCAAAAATCTTCAGAACTGATCAGGGACCTTATTATGTAAAACGATATCCGCTAGAGGAAGGTATATCGGGCGATATATGCGTACATATTGTGAGGCAGCTTTAAGGTAGTCGAGACGAGAGGTTAGGCTTGCCAGATTTGGTTGAAATAAATTAATGACAACAATTAAAACATTTTTTCATCATCGTATTAATAGATCTGGGGGCTAGCAGTCAACCCCGACTTCCTTAAAGCTGCCTTCACAATTTGTACGCATACATTGCCCGATATACCTGCATATAGCGGATATCGTTTTATATAATAAAGCCCCAGGACAATCTAAAAGGGTGCAGTACTGTTTGAAAAATTTCAAGATATGTCTGAGATAATGTGTTCATTAAGTATTTTTTGGTATTAATTTTTATTTTATCTAATTATTTATTTACTTGTCTTAAGGTTAAAACCCATTACAAGATGTCGGAGTGGGTCGATTTTGACATAGACAACACCATTATTGCACAAAATATAAAATCAATGAAAAAGAATAAAATTATAACAGCAGTTGTACACACATCAATAGCAGACATTTAGCACAAATAATCTTCTCTCCAGCATATTCTTCACGTAGTGGTAAAAGTTTCTCAATTGATCTTTCGATGAGTAGCTTAGGATCTCGTACAGACCATGAGCATCCAAGTATTTTTCTCTGGGGTTTTTATGCATCGGGCACTCTACCAGTAAGTGGGAGATTGACTCTGCACTGGTTTCGTTGCATAGTTGGCAGTCTTTCGTTAGGTCGATCTTACATGCATACCTTCCATGATGCAGAACAAGATAGATGGATCCAGAGAGCCGGAAATTTGCTAGGCTCCTTTAAAGTGCTATAGAAATGTTTATCCCAAGATAAGGAGTTACGTGTAGGGAGTCGAAGTCTTTCAGATTCTTGTAAAGATGGCAGAAGTTCGATCGTTGGACTCTTTCGGCGTACTCAGAGAAAATAAGGCGACTTATCACCCCGTTTAACACTGGGAGTGCGAGTTTAATTGTCTCTGCGTCCTCACTGTGCCTATAATGTACAGATAATCATGGTGTATTCGATCCAAGGTTGTTAGAATTTTTTTTGGTATGTCCGTAACAGTTTGTGATTTTTTTTCTTCTGGAGTTGTTCGAGTTTTTCTTTGACTTCTTTTATTTATGAACTTCTTTAATTCATCTGGGTCTGTTTGAAATGTTCTCCATTCGTTTGAAACCGTCCAAGACTGTCGAGAATTGTTATATTGTCTGTCATCGTCTGGAATAGTTCGAATTTTTTTTACATTTTGTCTATAACTGTATAAGCCTTTTTCTTTTAATCAAATCTAAAGAATTTCGAACAGTTCTTGACAATTAAAACTCCCACAAAAATTTTATATGATATAAAAAAGATCCTGATGATTTCCTACAAATTCAAAAAGTTCAAAACAATCTCGAAAAGCGTATCAAAGTGTAAAACTTTCATTGATCTTCTCAAAAAATTATTGATAGTTATGAAAAATCTTGAATGATACTGAATGATTTTCAAATGTAATTAACGGTTTTAGATAGCCTTGATAGCATATTGATTCTTGAGAAAAAAAACTGATCATTCAACCCTTATGGTACTTATTCGTTATTGCACGTTTCTGCAAACGAAGGTATCCTAGTTTTGAAGAGTTATCAAAGACCTACTTTTGTTACTCAATTATGATTATATTTTTCGTTCTCTGCAGGTTTCTGCAGACGAATATATCGTCATTTTAAAGTCAACATATAGTAGAATATCAGTATTTTTGATTTAAATATTTATTCTATTTATTAGATGGATGGAAAATTAATTAAATAGAATTTCCACTTTTTCACTTGCGAAAACGATTATTTTAGTTCATAAACAAAAATCAACTTTGATCATTCGACCCTTATGGTACTTATTCGTTATTGCACGTTTCTGCAAACGAAGGTATCCTAATTTTGAAGAGTTATCAAAGACCTACTTTTGTTACTCAATTATGATTATATTTTTCGTTCTCTGCAGGTTTCTGCAAAAGAATATATCGTCATTTTAAAGTCAACATAGAAGAATATCAGTATTTTTAATTTAAATATTCATTCTATTTATTAGATGGATGGAAAATTAATTAAATAGAATTTCCACTTTTTCACTTGTGAAAACGATTATTTTAGTTCATAAACAAAAATCAACTTTGATCATTCAACCCTTGTGGTACTTATTCGTTATTGCACGTTTCTGCAAACGAAGGTATCCTAATTTTGAAGAGTTATCAAAGACCTACTTTTGTTACTCAATTATGATTATATTTTTCGTTCTCTGCAGGTTTCTGCAAACGAATATATCGTCATTTTAAAGTCAACATAGTAGAATATCAGTATTTTTAATTTAAATATTCATTCTATTTATTAGATGGATGGAAAATTAATTAAATAGAATTTCCACTTTTTCACTTGTGAAAACGATTATTTTAGTTCATAAACAAAAATCAACTTTGATCATTCAACACTTATGGTACTTGTTCGTTATTGCACGTTTCTGCAAACGAAGGTATCCTAATTTTGAAGAGTTATCAAAGACCTACTTTTGTTACTCAATTATGATTATATTTTTCGTTCTCTGCAGGTTTCTGCAAAAGAATATATCGTCATTTTAAAGTCAACATATAGTAGAATATCAGTATTTTTAATTTAAATATTTATTCTATTTATTAGATAGATGGAAAATTAATTAAATAGAATTTCCACTTTTTCACTTGTGAAAACGATTATTTTAGTTCATAAACAAAAATCAACTTTGATCATTCAACCCTTATGGTACTTATTCGTTATTGCACGTTTCTGCAAACGAAGGTATCCTAATTTTGAAGAGTTATCAAAGACCTATTTTTGTTACTCAATTATGATTATATTTTTCGTTCTCTGCAGGTTTCTGCAAACGAATATATCGTCATTTTAAAGTCAACATAGTAGAATATCAGTATTTTTAATTTAAATATTCATTCTATTTATTAGATGGATGGAAAATTAATTAAATAGAATTTCCACTTTTTCACTTGTGAAAACGATTATTTTAGTTCATAAACAAAAATCAACTTTGATCATTCAACCCTTGTGGTACTTATTCGTTATTGCACGTTTCTGCAAACGAAGGTATCCTAATTTTGAAGAGTTATCAAAGACCTACTTTTGTTACTCAATTATGATTATATTTTTCGTTCTCTGCAGGTTTCTGCAAACGAATATATCGTCATTTTAAAGTCAACATAGTAGAATATCAGTATTTTTAATTTAAATATTCATTCTATTTATTAGATGGATGGAAAATTAATTAAATAGAATTTCCACTTTTTCACTTGTGAAAACGATTATTGTAGTTCATAAACAAAAATCAACTTTGATCATTCAACACTTATGGTACTTGTTCGTTATTGCACGTTTCTGCAAACGAAGGTATCCTAATTTTGAAGAGTTATCAAAGACCTACTTTTGTTACTCAATTATGATTATATTTTTCGTTCTCTGCAGGTTTCTGCAAACGAATATATCGTCATTTTAAAGTCAACATATAGTAGAATATCAGTATTTTTAATTTAAATATTCATTCTATTTATTAGATGGATGGAAAATTAATTTAATAGAATTTTTACTTTTTCACTTGTGAAAACGATTATTTTAGTTCATAAACAAAAATCAACTTTGATCATTCAACACTTATGGTACTTGTTCGTTATTGCACGTTTCTGCAAACGAAGGTATCCTAATTTTGAAGAGTTATCAAAGACCTACTTTTGTTACTCAATTATGATTATATTTTTCGTTCTCTGCAGGTTTCTGCAAACGAATATATCGTCATTTTAAAGTCAACATATAGTAGAATATCAGTATTTTTAATTTAAATATTCATTCTATTTATTAGATGGATGGAAAATTAATTTAATAGAATTTTTACTTTTTCACTTGTGAAAACGATTATTTTAGTTCATAAACAAAAATCAACTTTGATCATTCAACCCTTATGGTACTTATTCGTTATTGCACGTTTCTGCAAACGAAGGTATCCTAATTTTGAAGAGTTATCAAAGACCTACTTTTGTTACTCAATTATGATTATATTTTTCGTTCTCTGCAGGTTTCTGCAAACGAATATATCGTCATTTTAAAGTCAACATAGTAGAATATCAGTATTTTTAATTTAAATATTCATTCTATTTATTAAATGGATGGAAAATTAATTAAATAGAATTTCCACTTTTTCACTTGTGAAAACGATTATTTTAGTTCATAAACAAAAATCAACTTTGATCATTCAACCCTTATGGTACTTATTCGTTATTGCACGTTTCTGCAAACGAAGGTATCCTAATTTTGAAGAGTTATCAAAGACCTACTTTTGTTACTCAATTATGATTATATTTTTCGTTCTCTGCAGGTTTCTGCAAACGAATATATCGTCATTTTAAAGTCAACATAGTAGAATATCAGTATTTTTAATTTAAATATTTATTCTATTTATTAGATGGATGGAAAATTAATTAAATAGAATTTCCACATTTTCACTTGTGAAAACGATTATTTTAGTTCATAAACAAAAATCAACTTTGATCATTCAACCCTTATGGTACTTATTCGTTATTGCACGTTTCTGCAAACGAAGGTATCCTAATTTTGAAGAGTTATCAAAGACCTACCTTTGTTACTCAATTATGATTATATTTTTCATTCTCTGCAGGTTTCTGCAAACGAATATATCGTCATTTTAAAGTCAACATATAGTAGAATATCAGTATTTTTAATTTAAATATTTATTCAATTTATTAGATAGATGGAAAATTAATTAAATAGAATTTCCACTTTTTCACTTGTGAAAACGATTATTTTAGTTCATAAACAAAAATCAACTTTGATCATTCAACCCTTATGGTACTTATTCGTTATTGCACGTTTCTGCAAACGAAGGTATCCTAATTTTGAAGAGTTATCAAAGACCTACTTTTGTTACTCAATTATGATTATATTTTTCGTTCTCTGCAGGTTTCTGCAAACGAATATATCGTCATTTTAAAGTCAACATATAGTAGAATATCAGTATTCTTCACTTCACTATTAATTCTAAATATTAAAGACGTAGTGAGTAATGCAAAAAAAAACTTGAAAATTACAGAGTAATAGATTTTTTTTGTCATCTATTTAAGGTTGTTGGGTCGGTGCGTGAGAGAGAGAGATACTAGTGCGAGTCGAACGGAGAGATTCGCGGCGCTCTCGGTCTCTCTCGCACTCGTGGCACAACATAGCACCCAACCTAAGATTTTAGTGTTTGATTATTTCTTTCTCAGCTCATAAGGTCCACTGGTAATTTCATTTAATTGAGAAGTGTTTCAAAAATTTTTTTCTATTGCCCAGAATTTTTTCATTAAAATATACTTTTTAGGTCCTATTAAACTTTCAAGAAAACAGTGATTCCCATAAGCTTACGTGTTAAACAAATTTGACAATATCTTTTCTCCCAAGGTTCATTTTGCCCCAAAAATTTAGTGGCATCAATAAGAAGGAATTACCTACAAAATGAGTACTTTTTTGTTAGAATCTACTTGTTAGATCATGGACCGACCCAACAACCTTAATGAAAAAAAAATAATAATAAATAAATAAATTAAATAATATAAACATAGCAAGTGGGACTTGTTTTTGAGTTATGACATGTCAAAGTTCGGTAGTTTTACATGGGATGTAACGTGGGTCAACGAATTTTTTGGACTTTCGTAACGATTGCGAAAAAACCAATCGCTACAAGATTTTGAAAAACAACTTATGTTGCAGGGCTTGAAATGAGAAATATTTTAAGATTTATTTAAATACGACAACCAGGCCTACTTTTTAGTGGTTGAGTGGTATGGTCGCCTAGCCTGCTCTATTCGGAAATACAAAAAAAATATTCATAACTCTGGAAACTTGAAAAAACGTAATAAATTATTAAACTTGTACTTAGAGGTGCCGCAAAACGGGACGAGACGAGATTTTGAAACTTCTCGTCTTGAGTCTCGAAAAAATCGAAAATCGACAGTCTCGTCTTGTCTCGAGAGTCTCGTCGAGAGTCGAGACTTAATGTTATTCTTTTAATGACTCTACCCAATGTTTCTTGTAGAAAAAAAACTCGAATACCAACTACTGTAATAACTGACTATGCATTTTATAAAAAATTAGAAAAAGTTTTTATTTTAAAAATTAATTTTTCAAAAATTAAAATAATTTTTTTTTTTTTTTTTTTAAAGAGTATGAATGAAGTAGGAATATTGGAATTTTTAAATTAATTTCTGAAATCAATATTAACTGAACAAAAAATTTTTAACAAAAAGAAACAAATGAAACGCCAAACCTTGTGAAAAAACGGGTTTTTAAAAAAAAAATTTATTGGAAAGATTATTATTGTCCGAAGATTAACAAAAAAGCAATTGGCACCTGGTACTGTGAGATAAATAAGTATTTGGAAGGTGATATTGTTGTTCTTAGTCTCTTGCTGTAAAAATTTTTTTTTTCAAACATGTCTGATCTTGGTAAAACTAATACTCGGTCCCATCTCGTGATTCGTTTCGCCAATCTCAAGACGAAACAAGACGAGATGAGACGAGATTTTCTTATCTCGGCGGGACCCCTACTCGTATTTTAATTTTTATTAATATCGCAAAAAAAGAATCATATACTATGGGATTCAGTCAGTAATCAAAGGATAAACAAATAGACTTAAATCAATTATTAACAATGAATAATTGATTTAAGCAGCTGTTTGTATACCTATATTTCAGGTAGCCGACGCACCGACGCCGGACCGCCGCGTATATACAAGTATACAATAGTTATTGTTTTTCCCATGGCAAGTACCCGTTAAAATATGCTCTAAGGGCCTCCACATGAATAAATGCCTTGAGCCGTAAACTCATAATCATTCAATTCCGCATTTAATGAATTATTCCCGCTTAAAAATACAGGCATTGCACTCTGAGTTTGTATATGTATCTTATGTTTTTCTCAAATTTGCCCTTTATCAATTAAAATTTCATAAATTACAATAAGCTACTCTTTTTTTATTTTTTTATTTTTTTTTTTTATAGAGAATATTGAAATAATATACTGATGTATTTTATTTTTTACAATATTGTAACCAACATTTCTTTCTTATATGTAGAAAAATCAGGTAGCTGTCTCGCAACAACAGTCGAGGAGAAACAATGCTTTGCTCTTGGAGTTTCTACTAAGGTTTGATCGAGTATTCTGCGACTGCGACCTCACCTACAATGACGCAACATACCGCCATCCTCCTAATAATAAAGGACGATAAAAAGTGCAGTTTCCCTGCTATTTGTTTTTTTGTTTCATTTGTATTTATTGTATTAATATAAAAAATATTATTATTTGTATTTAAAAAAAAAAATGTATTAAAACAAATATCTTACTATGGATTTTTTATATTTTACATTATATATATTTTTTTATTTTCTTGTATTTTTTTTTTTTTTTTTTTTTTTTTTTGGGAAGAATACTATAGAGTAAACACGTCCAAGGAGCTAAACTAAGGAATGTCAAAGAGTACGTTTAATTAGCGACTATGAAATAAATATAGTATTTATTTGAACATTTTCGACTATGGGGATTATGAGAGACAAGCTGGGCCAAGAAACATGCAGCTACTTCCCCGGAATGGCACCCGACCTCGCCCTGAATCTCAACGGACCTTAGAACAACTTTTGGACGAGTTAGATTAAAATTGTTATATATTTGTAAATAAAATTACTCGACTATATTAATAAGTTTCCAATTTTTTTTTTTTTTTTTTTTCTTTTCCGTAAGTAAGTAAGCAAGTCCAGACATAAACTGTGCAGCCGCGTTCCAACCTCAAAACCTACGCCACCTTACTCGTTTTCGTTTTTTAAGTAAGTTTGTTGACGATCTTATAGATGGCGACTGCAAAACAGACCAAACATCGGAAAACAGACCAAATAACGGAAAATATTTGGTATGCAAAACAGACAATGATATATTATTACTTGTTATTTGGTCAGAAAACAGCACGAATAAAGCACCGATAATTGGTTGGTGACCGAAAAATACAATATCCGATTCTTTCAAAAATATTTATACTTATATTCAAATGTTTTTTTCCACATTCTAACCTCAAAATCCGACCTTTACCACTTGTTTTCGGTGTCTCATGCAGAAAAGAACATTTCAAAATGTACTATATTTAACCATCAGATAGTCCAAAGTACGCATCTTTCTCTCCGAAAAATTTTTCAATTTGGTTATATGTAATTTTATTTTAGAGTAAATGATTTTGAAAAAAATATGATGTTATTTTTTTCGATAGTGTATTACACTCCGGGCGCTGGAAAGTATTAGCAAGACCGAGCCGAAAGCGAGGGTGTTAAGGGTTTGCTAGGGATTTGCTAATACTTTTGCAGTGTCGTGTGTAATGTTTTTTTCATAACGACGGGAGGAAAACCCAAAGTCCCGCTCCAGGGATTTGGTGTTTTCGGCCCGGAGGTATGAAAATTGTTTTTGTTTCACTGCGGCATTCAATAGGTACTTTTCGATGCGCCCTCTCTGGGAGCAAAGTGCAACATTGACGCCCCCTTCAAGATCCATGCTCTATATACTTTGACTCCCCCTCCACCTCGTGCTGCTAGCCGAATATTCCTCTCTCGACGTCAATGTGGCGCTTGCCTCCCATGTATAACAATATATCATAGTTCCATGACATGTTTCGAATATGCGCAGAATTCACTGCGATGGATGAACCTATAAAGTTTTGTGTATCTATTTTCATTCAAACAGTTTGTTGATAAATATACGTAAATATATTCAATTAAAAAAAAAAAAAAAAAAAAAATGAAAAATTGCTAATATTGTTTAAAAAATGATAAAAACTTTGTTACTTACCATACGATGATCTGAAAGAGAAAATCTTTTACATTAAGAATCATATAAAAACAATAGTAAAGCTAGAATGAACAAGTTAGTATCTATTCTTATTAAGACCTAAAATAGGAATTCGAAGTAAGGGAATAAGTTTAAGTTATATAAAACTCTTTAAGACTTATATTACGTATACGTAACCGTGTAAGAATATGTATTAACTGAGTATATATATACAGGGTGGTCCAAATTAATGTATCGGTGCATTTATCTCGAAATCAAAGCCTCGTGTGAAAAATTTTTTCCGGTAAAAGTTGTTTGGTTAGGAGGGGGAAGACAAATGGGCCCAACAGAATTGGGCCCGGGGCCTTAGGTTGGGCCCTACGGACCCAAAGTCCGTTTTTTTAAATGAGAACCCCTATTTTTTACCCTGGATTCGGAAAGAGCGGAAAATTTTACGATTTTTAGGTATTTTTTGAAATTTTTTTGGGCCTTTTCTGAGGCCCCATAAGCCCCGATAAAGTCCCCGTATGTTTTGTGGCTTTATTACCGGGAAAAAAGCATTTTTAGTACAGCACATGCACGGGAAAAGTTATTTCATTTTAAATTTACAAGAAAATGGACCCGAAAAAATTGGGCCCGGGGCCTTAGGTTGGGCCCTACGGACACAAAGTCCCGAAAAGGCCCAAAAAAATTTCAAAAAATACCTAAAAATCGTAAAATTTTCCGCTCTTTCCGAATCCGGGGTAAAAAATAGGGGTTCCCATTTAAAAAAACGGACTTTGGGTCCGTAGGGCCCAACCTAAGGCCCCGGGCCCAATTTTTTCGGGTCCATTTTCTTGTAAATTTAAAATGAAATAACTTTTCCCGTGCATGTGCTGTACTAAAAATGCTTTTTTCCCGGTAATAAAGCCACAAAACATACGGGGACTTTATCGGGGCTTATGGGGCCTCAGAAAAGGCCCAAAAAAATTTCAAAAAATACCTAAAAATCGTAAAATTTTCCGCTCTTTCCGAATCCGGGGTAAAAAATAGGGGTTCCCATTTAAAAAAACGGACTTTGGGTCCGTAGGGTCCAACCTAAGGCCCCGGGCCCAATTTTTTCGGGTCCATTTTCTTGTAAATTTAAAATGAAATAACTTTTCCCGTGCATGTGCTGTACTAAAAATGCTTTTTTCCCGGTAATAAAGCCACAAAACATACGGGGACTTTATCGGGGCTTATGGGGCCTCAGAAAAGGCCCAAAAAAATTTCAAAAAATACCTAAAAATCGTAAAATTTTCCGCTCTTTCCGAATCCGGGGTAAAAAATAGGGGTTCCCATTTAAAAAAACGGACTTTGGGTTCGTAGGGCCCAACCTAAGGCCCCGGGCCCAATTCTGTTGGGCCCATTTTTCTTCCCCCTCCTAACCAAACAACTTTTACCTGAAAAAATTTTTCACACGAGGCTTTGATTTCGAGATAAATGCACCGATACATTAATTTGGACCACCCTGTATATATATATACTGAGTCAACTCGATAATATACATAATCTATATCTTCATAAGAAAATCTATTTCGTACCAAGGATCGATGCTCAATAGACTTTGATAAATTTTGAATATTTTTACCTGACGCAATTAATAAATCACGTACCTAAGCCTGTAAAGTAAGAAATTTCAAGGGTGGCAAAGGTGCGTTTTACTATTTTTGTACACGCCAGCGCCAGTAAAGTGGTATGACTTTTGAGTGGGTGACCGCTGTCATTGCAACCAAATTGTTGAGGGCTGGAAATACGTGGATCTCCTTCTGTACAATTAAGTCCTGAATGATGTATGCACTTTTTTTACCAAGTTACTTTTTTACTTTTTATCACAAATTCTTACGTGATTTCCTGCGATAAAAGCATAAAGAAGAAGTAAGTTGACTTTCACGCAAAATCAACGAACTCACAGCTAGCTATCCCCTGAGCTAACACTGCAATGCGTCTGCCGAAGCTGCGAAGTCAGGCCGAATTCAGCTTCCGAACTTGGTACGAATTCTGTCGGCGGCGCGGCTGGAGTTTCGGCCCGAGCGTGCACTACTGCATCTAGCCGAAGTTGCGGTATAAAGATTATTCCAACAAGAGGTTAGAAATCCAGTGTAGTTAGGGAGGACACATAGTGCTCCAGGAAATAGCTTCCCCAAGACGTTTTGACTTCAAGAGGGTGGACATCTGGAGCACCTGGTGGTAAGTATCCCCGAAGATGATTTTTCCAGTAGGTTTCGACTCCAGAAGGGTCAGGGTGAACACCTCGAGCACCTGGTGATAGTTACACCTTGGAGATGATTTCCTCGGGAAGTTTTGACTCCGGAAGGGTCAGGGTGGATATCTGGTACACTTGGTGATAGTTACGCCTTGGAGATGATTTCCCCTGGAAGTTTTGTCTCCGGAAGGGTCAGGAAGGGTACCCAGTGCATTTGGAGTCAAAAATTCCAGGGGAAATCATCTCCAAGGCGTAACTATCACCAAATGCACTGGGTGCCCACCATGACCCTTCCGGAGTCAAAACTTCCCGAGGAAATCATCTCCAAGGCGTAACTATCACCAGGTGCTCGAGGTGTCCACCCTGACCCTTCTGGAGTCGAATCTTACTGGAAAAATCATCTTCGGGGATACTTACCGCCAGGTGCTCCAGATGTCCATCCTCTTAAAGTCAAAACGTCTTGGGGAAGCTATTTCCTGGAGCACTATGTGTCCACCCTGACTACACTGGATTTCTAACCTCTTGTAGGAATCATCTTTATACCGCAACTTCGGCTAGATGCAGTAGTGCGCGCTCGGGCCGAAACCCCAGCCGCGCCCCAGACAAAACTGCAGCCGAATTCGGCATCGCTTAGGACAGTTCGGATACGAACTCGGGCCGAAGTCGCGCCGCATTAAAATGTTTGCTCGGGCCAGCAGGAGACCATACCGACACAGCCGAGGGCTTATTAATTATAACTATAAATATAAAATTTAATTAAAAAATAAAAAAGTAAAAAAATCTATCATTTCTACGTATTTTTTATTATTTTCGAATTGATAAAAAATTTTCAAGTGGAAAATTCTCAAAAAAATATTTTAATTAATTAAATAAAAAATTTTTATATATTATTTGTACACAGTATTGTTTTACACTAAATTATTGTACACAATAATATATTTAATTAATACTGCATTCTTCACAGATTGATTTTACAATAAATTAAAATTTTTATATATGCCTTGTATGTACACAGTATGGTTTTACACTAAATTATTGTACACAATAATATATTTAATAAATATTGCATTGTTCACAGATTGATTTTACAATAAATTATTGTTCATAATAATAATTTTACTATACACGCGTGTTAATATTGTGAACAATAATACTGTGAACAATTAAGCTGTGTACGATTAAGAAATTATTAATTAAAATTTAATTTTTTCGTGTACAATATTGGGTGTACAATAACTGTTGTGTAAATCGTTGATTAATTTTAAAGTCAATTGTGTACAATCAATTGTTAAATTTAAATTTCGTGTTAAAACAATGTGAATAATTAAAGCTTGATTAATTACTTATTTTTATTGTGTATAATCAAAAATACATCGTGAAGAATTAATAAAATTTAATTCATCCCGTACTATAATAATGTGATCTATCGTGCTGTGTGTAAAAAAAGGTCTGCCCAATTTAGCCTAGAAAAAGCTACGGTCGTTTGAAGATACCTGCAAATGAGCAAAAATAGCAATATCTGTGTAGGACTGTATTATTATAAAAATAACCAAACTATGTTGTGAAAATATTTTTGCAAAAAAGATGTTATTTTGAACAAAATTTTGCCGCAAACTAGAGGTTTCTATCTCATTTTGATCAAAAGTTAGAATTTTTTGAAAAAATGGCTTATAATAGCTTAAAAATAGGCCATTTTTCAATCTTTGAAAAAATGTAGCACCAAGCAGAAATAAGATAGAGACCTCTTGTTTGCGGCAAAAGTCTTCTATTAAATAGTTCTTTTGCCAAAAAAAATTGCTATAAAATCGGTGAACCTCGTGCGAACGGTTTTTTAAAAAAGTATTATTTTGACCCATATATATCTACAGTATTTTGAGGTTAAGCTTTTTTAAATGTTTAAAAAAATTTTTTTATGTATTCAATAATTAATTCAATTGTATATTATTATTTTAGATTGAAGATGAACTAGAGCAAGGAGTCGAATAAAATTTATTTTAAAACCATGTATAAAAATATATTTTAACTTTTAAGTTATGATTTCGAATCATCTTCTTTCATCAAAATTTGTATTATTTTAATTTACAACCAGCTTATGAAATTGCAGTGTAAATACTTATTATTAATTTAATTTAGAACCAGTTTATAAAAATTGCAGTGTATATACTCAGTTATACTTTTTTCTAACTCTCAAAATATTCATTTTGTAAAATTAATGTAAAAATAAAAAATAAACTCTTTTTTTATTTAGTGCAAGTGTGTTCATAATTGTAGTCAATTATAATAATATAACTATTCATTAAAATTTTTTTTAGGTATTCAAATAACAACAAAACATTGAGAAGTTTAGTATTTATTAATACTTCACTTAAAAAATGGAGGTATGAACTACTTTCTAGTATAAATAAAAACATAATAGAAAGAAAAATTTTCAAATCAAATCCAAAATTTTTATGTTTATGAAACTGTTATTGTTAATTTTATTATCTTTCTTCAAAAATAATTTATTTTTTAATTAATAATTGGGAAAATTTTGAACCTTTTATAGTTGGCAATACATATAATGTAAATATAAAAAACTTCAATGATTACAAAAATTATATGAGCTCAGATGGTGTTTATGGTTCTGATATCGAACTTCATGCATTCTCCGTTTTGTTTGACGTTTTCGTCATTGTGAAATTTTCAGAAATTAATCGCCAACAATTATGTTTTGGTAATTCTTCTCAATTTTTCAGTTTAATTCTAATTTTTTCTGGAAAATTAGACAGTGGTCATTACGATGTATTAAATTTAAAAAAAGCTTCTGACAAAGATTCAAAAGTGTCTTTGATATCAAATAATAATATTTTTGAGAACAAGTTTAAAAACAACAATTATATTTTTAATAACACAGAAACTGACTGCTATGATGATGACAAGTCAAGTGAAATCCAAACACTTAAAAATCAACAAAAAACTTTTAGTCAGCATTACCAAATTTATAAATTTAATGAAAATAATAATTTATTTGAATGTTTTTCTATGTTTTTATTTAAACATGAAACTTTTAAAAAAGAAGTAAAAAAAAATATAATAAATTTTATTTCTTTACATTGGATAAATTATTTAAAATTTCTTTTTATAGAAAATTTGAAAAACATAAATCTATATAAATTATTGATTAGAAAAAAACAAAATTTTTGTTCTGTAATAGAATTAAACGCTTTTTGTAGTTGTTATTATGTCTCTGTTACAATAATTTTAAACTCTAATCATAAAGATGATCGCGAAGAAAATAAGAAACATATCTTCTTATTATTAGAAAAAAATAATTCTTTTATAAGTATTTTTAAAATCGTAGATTCACTTGATATAATCAATGACTCTATTCTTATAAATAGTAACAATAAAAAAGAAAAAAAAAGTAGATATGAAAAATTGAAACAAAATAAAATTTCAACTCATTCTAAACGAAATAAAACAAAACAAACTAAAATAAATCGTAAATATAGTTTGAATCAAAAACTAAAAATAAAAAGTTACATTGAAACTATAGATGTACTTAATAGCAGTAAATCTAAAAAAATACCCGAAGAAGTATTAGAAGTTTTTTACAAAATTGCTCTAAAATCAAATCAAATTATTAAAAATGAGTTAGGGAATAATTACAAGCTTTTTGAACCAATTTTTACAAGCAATTTTGGAGAAATGACCTATAAATGTGATAAATGTTCTGCTTATTTTTGGATTCAAGAAAAATCTTATAATAATTGTTGTCGTAAAGGCTCTACAGGTGATTCACCGGGAATGACGAGGAGAAAAAATTTAGATTCCTAAAATTTTTCCGATTCCAAAAATAATAGTATTTATAATTTTTTATTAATAGGTTCAAAAGTTATTAAGGATTTAAAAAGTCCCTTCAGATTCAAAAATTTTATTCCGAAAGGGTAGTGGATATAGTAATTTGGATTGTTTTATTTGATATACTTTTTGCAAAAACAAAAGCCCGTGGATAACCTTACACGACACGCGAAAGCACGTGGGTTTGTTTTCATTCAAAATAACGAAGGTTATATGATGTAGCAGGAACTTTTCACGCATGATCAGCGCGAGGTTCAGAGCGTTTCTTTCGAAGCATTGAGTTCAGGCCCGCTGGGGTTACGTTTGAAAAACGTGAGAGCGCAAGAAGTAAAAGAACGATAAAAATTTTTAAATATCGTTCAAAGAATGTTTTCCATTTTACATACGAAAAATTAATTATTATTTTTAAAAAATATAGAATAAAATAAAGAAGCATCATCAAGTACTTAGCCAAGTCAAAAGAATTAAAATAACATTTTTTTTTAAAGAAGACGTTGACTTTTAACTAATAAGTCTTTTAAAATATTTTAAATGAAAAAAAAAATTATTTCAGGCCAGACCAAGCCTTTTCTCAATATTTTTTATTTCTAGCGTAAACTTTTTAAGCATGAGGTAAGTAGTTTTTAATCAGAAAAATTAATGTAAATACATAGCTTGTGTTCCAAAATTGTTATAGCTTTGTGAAAAATGAAATATTACTGAGACAAGTATACGATTGCATTGCTTTCAATCAGAAATAATGATTAAGTAACTCTGAATCTTTTGAAACAAATACTTATAAGATCAATTTTCATTAAATAAAAAAAAAATAGTAATAATAATAATTTTTGACAACAATCATAAGATAAGTTAATGAATAAACATGTATGAGCAAACTAATATTTTCAAAGAAATTTGGTTCCAAATAATTTCAACAGTTAATTTGATAAAATTTTTTCAAATGCTTTTGCTGAATATTCAGCAAGAAAATTAATTTTTTGAAGACGTTTCTGTACGAAATTAAGAAGAGTTATTTGAAATTTTGATTTTTTTAAATCTTTAGAAGTAAATGCCAGGAGAATATGTACACATGATATTTATTTTGATATCGTTAATTTTTTAAACAATTACAGATGAAGAAACACTTAAATATTTATAATAATAGCTAAAAAGAACAGTAGTTTGATAAAATAAAATGGTTTAAAATAATTGAATGATAACAAATTTTTACGAGTAAAAAGAATTCATGCAAATTTTATTTTTAAAATTTTTTTAAAGTATCTTTGAGCTCTAGATACTTTTTATAAAGTTAAATTTTGATTAAAACATATTTGGTCAATCTGAAACTGTCAACCTGTCTCAAGATAGGTTTTCCTGGCTCAAAAACGATACAACTTTTTTTTAAGAATTCTTGCTTGATTGAAAGTTATTTTAATCAAAAAAATCTTTTGTCATTTGATTAGCATCTCTCAGAGTCAAAATTCAACTGCTCAACCCGACCTGAAATAAGTGATGAAATACCGAAAAAAGTCTAGCTCGATTTTTTCGTAACTTTGTATCCGAATGGAGAGCTTCGTGTCAAAAAAATCATTTGCCGATAAAATAGCAAATATTTGGGTCAACTCTACTACAGTCAACCTCTCGCAGTTTAAGTTTTCTGGGCTCAAATAGGATCTAAATTTTTTTTCAAGAAGTTGGATTCAAAGCCGTTTGAATCAAAAAAATCAATTGTCATTTAATAAGCATCTCTTGGAGTCTAAATTGAACTGCTCGGCCCGACCTGAAATAGGTGATCCGTTACCAAAAAAAATCTAGCTTGATTTTTTCGTAATTTTGAATCCGAATGAAGCCCTCCGAGTCAAAAAAATCATTCTCTAATAAAAAAGCAAATATTCAAGTCAATCTCAAACAATCAACCTGTCTCAGGTTAGTCTGTTACCATTGTGAACTGTGGTTAGAATGGCTCTGGCTTCATGCCTCATCCAAAAGTAAATACAATTCCACCTGGAAATTTTTTTAAATTTCATGTAAATTCATAAAAAACACGTCAGAGAGTCCCTAGCAAGGCGTCAGTTTTTCCGACCTCAAAGATCAAACTCATATCGGCACGTGATGTTACTATCGTGGACTGTAGTTAGAATAGCTCTGGCTTCATGCCTAATCCAAAAGTAAATACAATTCCATTTGGAAATTTTTTAAAATTTCATGAAAATTTATAAAAAAACGTTAGCGAGGTCCCTAGCAAGGAGTTAGTTTTTCCGACCTCAAAGATCAAACTTATATTGGCACGTGCTGTTACCAGTGTGAGCTGTGATTAGAATGGCTCTGGCTTCATGCCTTATCCAAAAGTAAAAACAATTCCACCTGGAAATTTTTTAAGATTTCATGAAAATTAAAAAAAAAAACGTTAGCGAGGTCCCTAGCAAGGAGTTAGTTTTTCCGACCTCAAAGATCAAACTTATATTGGCACGTGCTGTTACCATTGTGAACTGTGGTTAGAATGGCTCTGGCTTCATGCCTTATGCAAAAGTAAATACAATTCCACCTGGAAATTTTTAAAAATTTCATGAAAATTCATAAAAAACACGTCAGAGAGTTCCCTAGCAAGGCGTCAGTTTTTCCGACCTCAAAGATCAAACTAATATCGGCACGTGATGTTACTATCGTGGACTGTAGTTAGAATAGCTCTGGCTTCATGCCGTATCCAAAAATAGATACAATTCCACCTGGAATTTTTAAAAATTTCATGAAAATTCATAAAAAACACGTCAGAGAGGTTCCTAGCAAGGCGTCAGTTTTTCCGACCTCAAAGATCAAACTGATATCGATACGTGCTGTTACCATCGTGAACTGTAGTTAGAATAGCTATGGCTTCGTCCTTAACGTTAAAGTAAAATTTATTCAACCTAGAGCTTTTTTTAAATTCTATGAAAATTCATAAATAACATATAAGAAGGGTCCCTGGCAAGGTGTCAGTTATTCTGACCTCAATGATCAAATTGATAACGGCACGTGCTGTTACCATCGTGAACTGTAGTTAGAATAGCTATGGCTTCGTCCTTGACGTTAAAGTAAAATTTATTCAACCGAGAGCTTTTTTTAAATTCTATGAAAATTCATAAATTACATATTAGAAAGGTCCCTGGCAAGATGTTAGTTTTTCTGACCTCAAAGATCAAACTTATATTGGCACGTGATGTTACTATCGTGGACTGTAGTTAGAATAGCTCTGGCTTCATGCCTTATCCAAAAGTAAATACAATTCCACCTAGAAATTTTTTAAAATTAAATGAAAATTCATAAAAAACACGTTAGCGAGGTCAATAGCAGAGAGTTAGTTTTTCCGACCTCAAAGATCAAATTTATATTGGCACGTGCTGTTACCAGTGTGAGCTGTGGTTAGAATGGCTCTGGCTTCATGCCTTATGCAAAAGTAAATACAATACCACCTGGAAATTTTTTAAAATTCCATGAAAATTCATAAAAAACACGTCAGAGAGGTCCCTAGCAAGGCGTCAGTTTTTCCGACCTCAAAGATCAAACTGATATCGGCACGTGATGTTACTATCGTGGACTGTAGTTAGAATAGCTCTGGCTTCATGCCTCATCCAAAAGTAAATACAATTCCATTTGGAAATTTTTTGAAATTTCATGAAAATTTATAAAAAAAACGTTAGCGAGGTCCCTAGCAAGGAGTTAGTTTTTCCGACCTCAAAGATCAAACTTATATTGGCACGTGCTGTTAAGAGTGTGAGCTGTGATTAGAATGGCTCTGGCTTCATGCTTTATCCAAAAGTAAATACAATTCCACCTGGAAATTTTTTAAAATTTCATGAAAATTAAAAAAAAAACGTTAGCGAGGTCCCTAGCAAGGCGTCAGTTTTTCCGACCTCAAAGATCAAACTCATATCGGCACGTGATGTTAAGAGTGTGAGCTGTGATTAGAATGGCTCTGGCTTCATGCCTTATCCAAAAGTAAATACAATTCCACCTGGAAATTTTTTAAAATTTCATGTAAATTCATAAACAACACGTCAGAGAGTCCCTAGCAAGGCGTCAGTTTTTCCGACCTCAAAGATCAAACTCATATCGGCACGTGATGTTACTATCGTGGACTGTAGTTAGAATAGCTCTGGCTTCATGCCTAATCCAAAAGTAAATACAATTCCATTTGGAAATTTTTTAAAATTTCATGAAAATTTATAAAAAAAACGTTAGCGAGGTCCCTAGCAAGGAGTTAGTTTTTCCGACCTCAAAGATCAAACTTATATTGGCACGTGCTGTTACCAGTGTGAGCTGTGATTAGAATGGCTCTGGCTTCATGCCTTATCCAAAAGTAAAAACAATTCCACCTGGAAATTTTTTAAGATTTCATGAAAATTAAAAAAAAAAACGTTAGCGAGGTCCCTAGCAAGGAGTTAGTTTTTCCGACCTCAAAGATCAAACTTATATTGGCACGTGCTGTTACCATTGTGAACTGTGGTTAGAATGGCTCTGGCTTCATGCCTTATCCAAAAGTAAATACAATTCCACCTGGAATTTTTAAAAATTTCATGAAAATTCATAAAAAACACGTCAGAGAGGTTCCTAGCAAGGCGTCAGTTTTTCCGACCTCAAAGATCAAACTGATATCGATACGTGCTGTTACCATCGTGAACTGTAGTTAGAATAGCTATGGCTTCGTCCTTAACGTTAAAGTAAAATTTATTCAACCTAGAGCTTTTTTTAAATTCTATGAAAATTCATAAATAACATATAAGAAGGGTCCCTGGCAAGGTGTCAGTTATTCTGACCTCAATGATCAAATTGATAACGGCACGTGCTGTTACCATCGTGAACTGTAGTTAGAATAGCTATGGCTTCGTCCTTGACGTTAAAGTAAAATTTATTCAACCGAGAGCTTTTTTTAAATTCTATGAAAATTCATAAATTACATATTAGAAAGGTCCCTGGCAAGATGTTAGTTTTTCTGACCTCAAAGATCAAACTTATATTGGCACGTGATGTTACTATCGTGGACTGTAGTTAGAATAGCTCTGGCTTCATGCCTTATCCAAAAGTAAATACAATTCCACCTAGAAATTTTTTAAAATTAAATGAAAATTCATAAAAAACACGTTAGCGAGGTCAATAGCAGAGAGTTAGTTTTTCCGACCTCAAAGATCAAATTTATATTGGCACGTGCTGTTACCAGTGTGAGCTGTGGTTAGAATGGCTCTGGCTTCATGCCTTATGCAAAAGTAAATACAATACCACCTGGAAATTTTTTAAAATTCCATGAAAATTCATAAAAAACACGTCAGAGAGGTCCCTAGCAAGGCGTCAGTTTTTCCGACCTCAAAGATCAAACTGATATCGGCACGTGATGTTACTATCGTGGACTGTAGTTAGAATAGCTCTGGCTTCATGCCTCATCCAAAAGTAAATACAATTCCATTTGGAAATTTTTTGAAATTTCATGAAAATTTATAAAAAAAACGTTAGCGAGGTCCCTAGCAAGGAGTTAGTTTTTCCGACCTCAAAGATCAAACTTATATTGGCACGTGCTGTTAAGAGTGTGAGCTGTGATTAGAATGGCTCTGGCTTCATGCTTTATCCAAAAGTAAATACAATTCCACCTGGAAATTTTTTAAAATTTCATGAAAATTAAAAAAAAAACGTTAGCGAGGTCCCTAGCAAGGCGTCAGTTTTTCCGACCTCAAAGATCAAACTCATATCGGCACGTGATGTTAAGAGTGTGAGCTGTGATTAGAATGGCTCTGGCTTCATGCCTTATCCAAAAGTAAATACAATTCCACCTGGAAATTTTTTAAAATTTCATGTAAATTCATAAACAACACGTCAGAGAGTCCCTAGCAAGGCGTCAGTTTTTCCGACCTCAAAGATCAAACTCATATCGGCACGTGATGTTACTATCGTGGACTGTAGTTAGAATGGCTCTGGCTTCATGCCTTATCCAAAAGTAAATACAATTCCACCTGGAAATTTTTTAAAATTTCATGTAAATTCATAAACAACACGTCAGAGAGTCCCTAGCAAGGCGTCAGTTTTTCCGACCTCAAAGATCAAACTCATATCGGCACGTGATGTTACTATCGTGGACTGTAGTTAGAATAGCTCTGGCTTCATGCCTAATCCAAAAGTAAATACAATTCCATTTGGAAATTTTTTAAAATTTCATGAAAATTTATAAAAAAAACGTTAGCGAGGTCCCTAGCAAGGAGTTAGTTTTTCCGACCTCAAAGATCAAACTTATATTGGCACGTGCTGTTACCAGTGTGAGCTGTGATTAGAATGGCTCTGGCTTCATGCCTTATCCAAAAGTAAAAACAATTCCACCTGGAAATTTTTTAAGATTTCATGAAAATTAAAAAAAAAAACGTTAGCGAGGTCCCTAGCAAGGAGTTAGTTTTTCCGACCTCAAAGATCAAACTTATATTGGCACGTGCTGTTACCATTGTGAACTGTGGTTAGAATGGCTCTGGCTTCATGCCTTATCCAAAAGTAAATACAATTCCACCTGGAATTTTTAAAAATTTCATGAAAATTCATAAAAAACACGTCAGAGAGGTTCCTAGCAAGGCGTCAGTTTTTCCGACCTCAAAGATCAAACTGATATCGATACGTGCTGTTACCATCGTGAACTGTAGTTAGAATAGCTATGGCTTCGTCCTTAACGTTAAAGTAAAATTTATTCAACCTAGAGCTTTTTTTAAATTCTATGAAAATTCATAAATAACATATAAGAAGGGTCCCTGGCAAGGTGTCAGTTATTCTGACCTCAATGATCAAATTGATAACGGCACGTGCTGTTACCATCGTGAACTGTAGTTAGAATAGCTATGGCTTCGTCCTTGACGTTAAAGTAAAATTTATTCAACCGAGAGCTTTTTTTAAATTCTATGAAAATTCATAAATTACATATTAGAAAGATCCCTGGCAAGATGTTAGTTTTTCTGACCTCAAAGATCAAACTTATATTGGCACGTGATGTTACTATCGTGGACTGTAGTTAGAATAGCTCTGGCTTCATGCCTTATCCAAAAGTAAATACAATTCCACCTGGAAATTTTTAAAAATTTCATGAAAATTCATAAAAAACACGTTAGCGAGGTCCCTAGCAGAGAGTTAGTTTTTCCGACCTCAAAGATCAAATTTATATTGGCACGTGATGTTACTATCGTGGACTGTAGTTAGAATAGCTCTGGCTTCATGCCTTATCCAAAAGTAAATACAATTCCACCTGGAAATTTTTTAAAATTACATGAAAATTCATAAAAAACACGTTAGCGAGGTCCCTAGCAAGGCGTCAGTTTTTCCGACCTCAAAGATCAAACTAATATCGGCACGTGATGTTACTATCTTGGACTGTAGTTAGAATAGCTCTGGCTTCATGCCGTATCCAAAAATAGATACAATTCCACCTGGAATTTTTAAAAATTTCATGAAAATTCATAAAAAACACGTCAGAGAGGTTCCTAGCAAGGCGTCAGTTTTTCCGACCTCAAAGATCAAACTAATATCGGCACGTGATGTTACTATCGTGGACTGTAGTTAGAATAGCTATGGCTTCGTCCTTAACGTTAAAGTAAAATTTATTCAACCTAGAGCTTTTTTTAAATTCTATGAAAATTCATAAATAACATATAAGAAGGGTCCCTGGCAAGGTGTCAGTTATTCTGACCTCAATGATCAAATTGATAACGGCACGTGCTGTTACCATCGTGAACTGTAGTTAGAATAGCTATGGCTTCGTCCTTGACGTTAAAGTAAAATTTATTCAACCGAGAGCTTTTTTTAAATTCTATGAAAATTCATAAATTACATATTAGAAAGGTCCCTGGCAAGATGTTAGTTTTTCTGACCTCAAAGATCAAACTGATATCGGCACGTGATGTTACTATCGTGGACTGTAGTTAGAATAGCTCTGGCTTCATGCCTTATCCAAAAGTCAATACAATTCCACCTGGAAATTTTTTAAAATTTCATGAAAATTCATAAAAAACACGTTAGCGAGGTCCCTAGCAGAGAGTTAGTTTTTCCGACCTCAAAGATCAAATTTATATTGGCACGTGCTGTTACCAGTGTGAGCTGTGGTTAGAATGGCTCTGGCTTCATGCCTTATGCAAAAGTAAATACAATTCCACCTGGAAATTTTTTAAAATTCCATGAAAATTCATAAAAAACACGTCAGAGAGGTCCCTAGCAAGGCGTCAGTTTTTCCGACCTCAAAGATCAAACTGATATCGGCACGTGATGTTACTATCGTGGACTGTAGTTAGAATAGCTCTGGCTTCATGCCTCATCCAAAAGTAAATACAATTCCATTTGGAAATTTTTTGAAATTTCATGAAAATTTATAAAAAAAACGTTAGCGAGGTCCCTAGCAAGGAGTTAGTTTTTCCGACCTCAAAGATCAAACTTATATTGGCACGTGCTGTTAAGAGTGTGAGCTGTGATTAGAATGGCTCTGGCTTCATGCTTTATCCAAAAGTAAATACAATTCCACCTGGAAATTTTTTAAAATTTCATGAAAATTAAAAAAAAAAACGTTAGCGAGGTCCCTAGCAAGGAGTTAGTTTTTCCGACCTCAAAGATCAAACTTATATTGGCACGTGCTGTTACCATTGTGAGCTGTGGTTAGAATGGCTCTGGCTTCATGCCTTATGCAAAAGTAAATACAATTCCACCTGGAAATTTTTTAAAATTCCATGAAAATTCATAAAAAACACGTCAGAGAGGTCCCTAGCAAGGCGTCAGTTTTTCCGACCTCAAAGATCAAACTGATATCGGCACGTGATGTTACTATCGTGGACTGTAGTTAGAATAGCTCTGGCTTCATGCCTTATGCAAAAGTAAATACAATTCCACCTGGAAATTTTTTAAAATTCCATGAAAATTTATAAAAAAAACGTTAGCGAGTTCCCTAGCAAGGAGTTAGTTTTTCCGACCTCAAAGATCAAACTTATATTGGCACGTGCTGTTACCAGTGTGAGCTGTGATTAGAATGGCTCTGGCTTCAAGCCTTATCCAAAAGTAAATACAATTCCACCTGGAAATTTTTTAAAATTCCATGAAAATTCATAAAAAACACGTCAGAGAGGTCCCTAGCAAGGCGTCAGTTTTTCCGACCTCAAAGATCAAACTGATATCGGCACGTGATGTTACTATCGTGGACTGTAGTGAGAATAGCTCTGGCTTCATGCCTTATGCAAAAGTAAATACAATTCCACCTGGAAATTTTTTAAAATTCCATGAAAATTCATAAAAAACACGTCAGAGAGGTCCCTAGCAAGGCGTCAGTTTTTCCGACCTCAAAGATCAAACTGATATCGGCACGTGATGTTACTATCGTGGACTGTAGTTAGAATAGCTCTGGCTTCATGCCTAATCCAAAAGTTAATACAATTCCATTTGGAAATTTTTTAAAATTTCATGAAAATTTATAAAAAAAACGTTAGCGAGGTCCCTAGCAAGGAGTTAGTTTTTCCGACCTCAAAGATCAAACTTATATTGGCACGTGCTGTTACCAGTGTGAGCTGTGATTAGAATGGCTCTGGCTTCATGCCTTTTCCAAAAGTAAATACAATTCCACCTGGAAATTTTTTAAAATTTCATGAAAATTAAAAAAAAAAACGTTAGCGAGGTCCCTAGCAAGGAGTTAGTTTTTCCGACCTCAAAGATCAAACTTATATTGGCACGTGCTGTTACCATTGTGAGCTGTGGTTAGAATGGCTCTGGCTTCATGCCTTATGCAAAAGTAAATACAATTCCACCTGGAAATTTTTTAAAATTCCATGAAAATTCATAAAAAACACGTCAGAGAGGTCCCTAGCAAGGCGTCAGTTTTTCCGACCTCAAAGATCAAACTGATATCGGCACGTGATGTTACTATCGTGGACTGTAGTTAGAATAGCTCTGGCTTCATGCCTTATCCAAAAGTAAATACAATTCCATTTGGAAATTTTTTAAAATTTCATTAAAATTTATAAAAAAAACTTTAGCGAGGTCCCTAGCAAGGAGTTAGTTTTTCCGACCTCAAAGATCAAACTTATATTGGCACGTGCTGTTAAGAGTGTGAGCTGTGATTAGAATGGCTCTGGCTTCATGCCTTATCCAAAAGTAAATACAATTCCACCTGGAAATTTTTTAAAATTTCATGAAAATTAAAAAAAAAAACGTTAGCGAGGTCCCTAGCAAGGAGTTAGTTTTTCCGACCTCAAAGATCAAACTTATATTGGCACGTGCTGTTACCATTGTGAACTGTGGTTAGAATGGCTCTGGCTTCATGCCTTATCCAAAAGTAAATACAATTCCACCTGGAAATTTTTTTAAATTTCATGTTAATTCATAAAAAACACGTCAGAGAGTTCCCTAGCAAGGCGTCAGTTTTTCCGACCTCAAAGATCAAACTAATATCGGCACGTGATGTTACTATCGTGGACTGTAGTTAGAATAGCTCTGGCTTCATGCCTAATCCAAAAGTTAATACAATTCCATTTGGAAATTTTTTAAAATTTCATGAAAATTCATAAAAAACACGTCAGAGAGGTTCCTAGCAAGGCGTCAGTTTTTCCGACCTCAAAGATCAAACTGATATCGATACGTGCTGTTACCATCGTAAACTGTAGTTAGAATAGCTATGGCTTCGTTCTTAACGTTAAAGTAAAATTTATTCAACCTAGAGCTTTTTTTAAATTCTATGAAAATTCATAAATAACATATAAGAAGGGTCCCTGGCAAGGTGTCAGTTATTCTGACCTCAAAGATCAAATTGATAACGGCACGTGCTGTTACCATCGTGAACTGTAGTTAGAATAGCTATGGCTTCGTCCTTGACGTTAAAGTAAAATTTATTCAACCTAGAGCTTTTTTTAAATTCTATGAAAATTCATAAATTACATATTAGAAAGGTCCCTGGCAAGATGTTAGTTTTTCTGACTTCAAAGATCAAACTTATATTGGCACGTGATGTTACTATCGTGGACTGTAGTTACAATAGCTCTGGCTTCATGCCTAATCCAAAAGTAAATACAATTCCATTTGGAAATTTTTTAAAATTTCATGAAAATTCATGAAAAACACGTCAGAGAGGTCCCTAGCAAGGCGTCAGTTTTTCCGACCTCAAAGATCCAACTGATATTGGCACGTGATGTTACTATCGTGGAGTGTAGTTTGAATAGCTCTAGCCCCGTCTCTTACGTGAAAGTAAAATTAATTCAACCTAGAACTTTTTTTAAATTCTATGAAAATTCATCAATTACATTCTAGAAGGGTCCCTGGCAAGATGTCAGTTTTTCTGACCTAAAAGATCAAACTGATATCAGCACGTGCTGTTACCATTGTGAACTGTGGTTAGAATGGCTCTGGCTTCATGCCTTATCCAAAAGTAAATACAATTCCACCTGGAAATTTTTTAAAATTTCATGAAAATTCATAAAAAACACGTCAGAGAGGTCCCTAGCAAGTTAAATTTTGATTAAAACATATTTGGTCAATCTGAAACTGTCAACCTGTCTCAAGATAGGTTTTCCTGGCTCAAAAACGATACAACTTTTTTTTAAGAATTCTTGCTTGATTGAAAGTTATTTTAATCAAAAAAATCTTTTGTCATTTGATTAGCATCTCTCAGAGTCAAAATTCAACTGCTCAACCCGACCTGAAATAAGTGATGAAATACCGAAAAAAGTCTAGCTCGATTTTTTCGTAACTTTGTATCCGAATGGAGAGCTTCGTGTCAAAAAAATCATTTGCCGATAAAATAGCAAATATTTGGGTCAACTCTACTACAGTCAACCTCTCGCAGGTTAAGTTTTCTGGGCTCAAATAGGATCTAAATTTTTTTTCAAGAAGTTGGATTCAAAGCCGTTTGAATCAAAAAAATCAATTGTCATTTAATAAGCATCTCTTGGAGTCTAAATTGAACTGCTCGGCCCGACCTGAAATAGGTGATCCGTTACCAAAAAAAATCTAGCTTGATTTTTTCGTAATTTTGAATCCGAATGAAGCCCTCCGAGTCAAAAAAATCATTCTCTAATAAAATAGCAAATATTCAAGTCAATCTCAAACAATCAACCTGTCTCAGGTTAGGTATTCCGGGCTCAAAAAGCATCGAGATTTTTTTTAAGAATTCTTGCTTGACCAAAAGTCATATTAATCAAAAAAATCTTTTGTCATTTGATCAGCATCTCTCAGAGCCAAAATTGAACTGGTCGGCCCGACCTGAAATAAGTGATCCGATACCGAAAAAAATCTAGCTTTATTTTTTCGTAATTTCGAATCCAAACGGAGCCCTCCGAGTCAAAAAAATCATATCCAATAAAATAGCAAATATTTAGGTTGATCTCCAACAGTCAAACTGTCTCAGGTTAGGTTTTCCGGGCTCAACTGAGATTCAACTTTTTTTCAAAAAATCTGTCGTGATTGAAAGTCATTTCAATCAAAAAATCTTTTGTCATTTGATTAGCATCTCTCAAAGTCAAAATTAAATTACTCGGCCGGACCTAAAATAAGTGATCTGATACCGAAAAAAATCTAAACCTCAAAGATCAAACTGATATCGGCACGTGCTGTTACCATCGTGAACTGTAGTTAGAATAGCTATGGCTTCGTCCTTAACCTTAAAGTAAAGTTTATTCAACCTAGAGCTTTTTTTAAATTCTATGAAAATTCATAAATAACATATAAGAGAGGCCCTGGCAAGGCGTCAATTTTTCTGACCTCAAAAATCAAACTGATATCGGCACGTGCTATAACATCGTGAACTGTAGTTAGAATAGCTATGGCTTCGTCCTTAACCTTAAAGTAAAGTTTATTCAACCTAGAGCTTTCTTTAAATTCTATGAAAATTCATAAATTACATTTAAGAAAGGTCCCTGGCTAGCACGGTCGTACATACAGGTCCGGAAACTTCGGTGGTGGGGGTAAGGCTCTAAAAGTCGCCGAGCAGTGATTCAAGAATTCGCTACCAGGAGCCGCCTCGGGCGGTGTGAGTCCGAGGAGATTGTTCTGATTGGTCGAGCTCTCAACGCTGCTTCGATCAGCTGATTATTACTAATCCACGCGCGCAGCGATATAATATTATTAAAATTATATTGTAATAATGGTTTTGTGTGCAGAACTTTTAAAATTAACAAACTAGAGGCAACGTAAAGTATTAACTATAAATATGATGACACTCAATCAAATCTATTTAAACTATAAATCTATTATATTTGAAAATAAAGAACGTTAAAAAATACATTCTTTATTTTTTCTGTTTTGGTTAAATTTTTTGTTACTTACAAAAGAGTTATTAAAATATTTTTCCGAGGAAAACATATTTTTTATCGTTTGTCGTGCGTAAAAATTTTAATTTTTTTTTAAATACTATAATTTTTGCATTTTATTTTAGTAAAAAAAAAAAAAATTTCTTAAAAGTGTCGATTTATAATATGAATTGTTGAGAGAAAAAAAAGGAAACTCCTTTTTTCATTTTGTAGAATCAAATAAAAAGAAAAAATTAAAACTCAAGCTCAGATTTAATCTGATATCAAATTGGAGTAGAGCACCCAATTCAGAAAATGATTCTAAGTCTTTGATTTTTAAAATCATTCATACGATGCCATTGGAATAATAACCAGTTTATAATATTATTTTATTTCCCCTAAAAATGTAACAATAATATTTGTTATTTAAATAAATTTAATATTTAACTTATAATTTTTTTTCCTTTTACTGTTAATAATGCAACCATGAAACTCAAAAAGAGTAATACGTTGAAAATTGATGAAATGTATGTAAACTTTAACGAAAATGACTAACTTTTTAATTTTTGAAGAAAATGACTGACTTTTTAATTTTTGATTCAGGTTAAAAATTTGATTGATCAGGCATCTATTAAAAAAAAAAAAAAAAAAAAAAAAAAAAAAAAAAAAACAAACAAACAAACAAAAATGTATTGTACAGAAGTTTTTTTGACTCTTCAATCAAAAAATAAAATATTCAGCGATTTTTCCTTCATTTTTGAAAATCGTAAAAAAAGTTAAAATAAAATAAAATAAAATATGAATAGCATCATTTCTGAGATTCTGAAATTTTCTAGGGATTATTCACTACTTTACAAGATGGCAAAATGATTACTGATATAACAAAATTTTGGATGATTTCAAATTATTTAAAAAATCATAAATTATATGGTTTTTTTTTCAAGTTTTCAACCCCAGAAACCCTTTACGGTGAATTCAATATATGACTGATTAGTTATCCTTGAAGCATTAAACACGAAAACCCTGGGCATTCAATTTATTACTGATTAATTATCCCCCAAGATTTCAACTCCAAAAACCCCGAGTGTTGAAAAAATAAACAATCATATACGACTCCTTAAACCTAATGACTCTGAGTGAAAACATTTTGAATAATAATTCTCAAAGATCTTTAACACCACAACCTACTGAGGCTCATGGCAGAAAAAAAAAAAAAAAAAAAAAATGATTAGATGGCCCATTTTGTCTTAGATCGTGCAACGCTCTCCAAACTATTTCACCTATCTAAAAATTTTTCCAGATTTTAGATAATATCTTGGTAGACACAAGTCTTGGGAATGGTTTTTTTTTTTTTTTTTTTTTTTTTTTTTTTTTACTCAATTCCCCAAGCAAAGTATAAAAGTTTCAGATAAAAATAGGCTTTTTTGCTAAAAAAATTTAGTGCATCCATTAATGGCCGTAACTTGAGCTAGATTAATTAATTTTAGACACTTTTTTTTAAATTCCCCTATTCATACTCTACTATTCGACCGTATCGAATTAAAAGATTCCCTCATAATTATTATTATTATTTTTTTTTATTACTGTGTAAATCCATTAGAAAAAAGATAATTTAAATGATTTGATCAATACTTAAAAAAAAAAAACGTTAATATTATTGGGATTTATAATCAAGCTCTAGGGGGGTACAACTTAAATATTACTTCTAAAATTAAGGTACCTGTACCTAATATGGCCCCCCTAAGCGAGAATCAACAATGTGGCGAATCAAATCAACATTTTTTGACGGGTAAGGTCTCATTTTAAAGCTTAATTCAAGAACTTTAAAATGAGATCTTACACGTTCGATTTTGATCAATGAGCTTCAAATGCCAGAGGATTTACCAAAACACGGTTTTTTAAGACACCTAAAATTTGTGTCCTAATATGGCCCCCCTTGAAGTAATTAATTAATTGCAATTTGTTCCCACTTTTTAAATCAATCAGAATATGAGATTTAAAAAAACTTTAAAATTTTTAACATTTTAAAAATAATTTATTTAAAAATTGAGCCTTTTTTACAATTTTTTTGAAAGCTTTGCAGCCAGTAGAAAAATTTCAACTTTAAATTTTTATCAAAGTTTTTTTTTTGAGCTAGAATGCTTTTTTAGTTATAAAATGAAAAAAAGCGTTGAAACAATTAAATTTATTTTTCTTAAATAACATTAGGATAGGATTTTCTAAGAAGTAAACATGAAACCAAGGACTCTTAATATCGGTATTTCTACTAATTCGCGGGGGGCCATATTAGGTACACTGCAGAATAAAAAGTTATTTAAGAATAAAACCCGTTAGAAAACGAGTTGAACAAAAACCAAGGTCGCGTTTTAAAGCTGAAACAATAACGAATCGAAGCTACTTATTCAAATTTTGGACAGGTGCGTCTAAATATTTTGGCAGACCACTTATTTACAACGTAAAATAATAACGGAGGTATACGAAACGAGTTTTAGCTATTAGGCGTGCGCAAAAATAATTTTAAAATGTTCTAAACAACTGAAAACTTCATAATTCAGTGTTTTTGACTTCTTCCTACCTTGCAGAGATGTCGCATACCTAGCATATTCAAAATAACAGGGGGGGCCATATTAGGCACAGGGCCATATTAGGCACACTTACCTTATATTATAACATGTTACGCGTAGTCTAGTAGCTCACCAGATTCAATTTTGTAGTCGACGCACAGTGAACGGATCCGAAAATCGTTGGAAAGAATCTATTTAAATGAAGGAAAATAAAGCTAGAGAGATGTGGTCAACGACAATCAAAAGCTAATTTAATAACAATCATAGGAAAAATATAAAAATTATAGGTTTTCCATTCCTAACCTGAAAAAAATGCAGAAAAAAAAATCACGAATGTGTAATTTTCGTCCAAAATCTGAAAAGAACGAATACGATTGTAAAATCAATTTTTTTTTAGTTTATGGCAAAAATAAATGATTTTATAAACATTTCTTCTACTGTTTTTAATTAAACATGTTTAAATCGTAATTATCGATAAAACAAACTATTTTTTAAACATAAAATTCATGTAACTTCATAAAATATACTATGTAATTAAAATATATTACGTGAAAAATGTAAAAAATCATACAACCCCATTTCTGAATTCGTCAGACTTCTACAACCCAATAATCGAAATTATCAGGCTCTTACAACCCTATAACTTAATTCATCAACCTTCAATCCTTCAAACATACAACTCCATAACCAAATTGATCAGATTCTTACAACTCCATAACCAAATTGATCAGACTCCTACAACCTATAACTGAGTTCGTCAAATACCCACAATCCTATAACTATGTTCGTCAAACTCCTACACAACCCCATAATAGAATTTGTCATACTTCTACAACCCTAACTTCGAAATCATCAGACTTCTATAACCTATAAAAGAATTCATTAGACTTCTACAACCCCATAACCGAATAAATAAAGCTTCTGAAACCAATAAGCAAACTTGTTAGACTTCTACACACTCATAACTAAATTCTTTAGACTTCTATTTATTCTTCAAGCCTACAACTCCTTAACCGAATTCGTGAGACTTTTACAACCCATAATTAAATTCATGAGACTTCTGCATATTCCTTAAGCCTAAGACCCCATAACCAGGACTTCTAAAACTCCATATCTTTATTCGTTAGATTTCTCAAGTCTACAACCCCGTTAACTGAAATAGTTTTAATTTTACAACCATATTCATCAAGCCCCTACAATCTTGCAATCAAATTTATCAGACTTCTACAACCCCATACTTGAACTTGTCGTATTTGTAGAACCTAACGGATTTCCCTTTACTTTTACAACCCCATAACCAAACTCATCTGACAAAATAAATTGATTAAAATCAACAAAATGCGTAAAGAATTATCAATGATCCAAATCATTGGTTTTTGGACTTATGGTAAAAAAAAAAAAAAAAAAAAAAAAATGATAAAAATGAGCCTTATGATCATTTTATGAATCTTTGGGATCTTTAAAAATGATTAAAAGGATCATTTTGTGATACTCACAAATTCATCGGATCATTCCAAAAATTTCACAATCTTTTAAAATAATTCGTACAATTATCAACTAGGATCAAAACTTTGTTTTCCATGTATTATCTTTCTAAAATAATTGTTCATTGCTATTATCTTTTAAATACATTTTTACTGCGTAAACTTTATAATTAGAATCGGCAATAAATGGAAGTTTTCTATCATTGGAATTTTTTTTGTCTACCGAAAGAAAATTTATTTTCTCTCTATGTAAAATATATTCGGCAATTGAAATTTCGATTGTTGGAAGTTTTCAATACTTGGAAACATTTCAAAAATTCTTAAGGACAATTTTTAACCACTTTAATTCGAAGTGATTTAGCTTGTCCTTACCATCTTTTGTTACGAAAAGTATGGCATACTCGGAAATTATTGAACTTGTGGACGCGTTAAATCTGATAAAGAAGATGATTGTAAAAATATAATCGAAATAAATTGTAGAAATAAAACGAATTAGGTTATAGAGTTTTTAGCTTGAGGAATAGAAGGTTGGTGAATTCAGGCATGTAATTGGAGTTTGCTGAGTCGAGTTATAAAGTTGTTGAAGTCTGATCAATTCGGTTAGGGGCCATCCATTAATGATGTCACGTTTTTATGATATAGTCTGCTAACACTGTAGCGCTACGAGACTATACCAAATTAGTGTGACATCATTAATGGATGACTCCTTATAGAGTTGCGGGAGTATAAAAAATTCAATTATGAGGTTGTAGGCTTGAAGAATGGATTGTTGTTGGATTTGTTATCACTTATAGGGTTGTAGAATATTGACGGACTCAGTTATGGGGTTGTAGAATTCTGACGAATTTGGTTATGGGTTTGCAGACTTTAGGAATAGAAGTCAAATAGGACTTCTAAAACCCCATAGCTTAATTCGTTAGACTTCTATGTATTCCTCAATCCTACAACCCTGTTGAATGGATTTGTCATAATTTTACAACCCTATAGAAATTTTTGATATGCTCCTATAACCCCGCAATCAAATTCATCAGACTTTGATAACCCTATACTTGATTTTATAATACTTCTACAACCAAGCAGAATTAGTTGAACTTCTGCAACCCCATGACCGAATTCTTTGAACTCTAACAACCCTATAGCCGAATTTATCAGACTCTTACAACCCGTCTAGCTCCTGCAATCTCATAATTAACTTTATATGCCTTTGCAACCCCATAACTAGATTCGTTAGACCTTTACAACTACATATCCAAATTCATCAAGCTCCTATAACTCCATAACTGAAATCGTCAAACACCCACAACCCTATAATCATATTCATCAGATTCCTGCACAACCCCATCATAGAATTTGTCTGACTTCTTCAACCCTATACTCAAACTTATCTAACTTCTACAACCTATATAAGAATTCGTCAGACTTCTACAACCCCATAACTGAATTAGCCGAATTCCTTTAACTCCATAACCGAATTCATCAGCTTTTTATTCCTCAAACTTGCAATCCCATTACCATTTTGATCAGGCTCTTACAACCTCATAACTTAATTCATCAGATTCCTACAACTACATAACTGAATTTGTTAAACGCTCAAAATCTTATAACCAAATACGTCCTTTATATGTAATTCTCAAGCCTATAATCCCATAAATGAATTCGTCAGAACTATATAACCCTAGAAGTATATTGGTCACATTTTCATTAAGTCTAAAAATCTATGATTTGGTGGATCATTGATAATTCTTGTTACACAGCAAATAATTATAAAAAAAAAGTTGAATGAATTCCACGATAAAGTGCAAAAAGAATGCAATAGTAATACAAAGTGCACAACAATCAAAATGACATGAGACATCGTTGTTTTACGAATTTTGTTGTTTTCAATCAATTTTTTTTTTTTGTCAGATGAGTTCGGTTATGGGGTTGTAGAAATAAAAGGAATTCTGTTAGGTTCTACAAGTACGATAAGTACAAGTATAGGGTTGTAAAAGTCTGATAAATTTGGTTGCAGGGTTGTAGGAGCTTGATGAATATGGTTGTAGAATTTAAACGATTTCAGTTAACGGGGTTGTAGACTTGAGGAATACTTAGAAATCTAACGAATTAAGATATGGAGTTTTAGAAGTCCTGGTTATAGGGTTTTAGGCTTAAGGAATATGCAGAAGTCTCATGAATTTAATTATGGGTTGTAAAAGTCTCACGAATTCGGTTAAGGAGTTGTAGGCTTGAAGAATAAATAGAAGTCTAAAGAATTTAGTTATGAGTGTGTAGAAGTCTAACAAGTTTGCTTATTGGTTTCAGAAGCTTTATTTATTCGGTTATGGAGTTGTAGAAGTCTAATGAATTCTTTTATAGGTTATGGAAGTCTGATGATTTCGAAGTTAGGGTTGTAGAAGTATGACAAATTCTATTATGGAGTAGTGTAGGAGTTTGACGAATATGGTTATAGAATTGTAAGTATTTGACGAATTCAGTTATGGATTGTAGGAGTCTGATCGATTCGGTTATGGGGTTGTAAGAATCTGATCAATTTGGTTATGGAGTTGTATGTTTAAAGGATAGAAGGTTGATGAATTAAGTTATAGGGTTGTAGGAAATTGACGAATTTGGTAATGAAGTTGGAAGAGCCTGATGAATTCGGTTATTGGGTTGTAGAAGTCTGACGAATTCAGTTATAGGGTTGTAAGAGCCTGATGATTTCGGTTATTGGGTTGTAGAAGTCTGACGAATTCAGTTATGGAGTTGTATGATTTTTCATCATTTTTTACATAATATATTTTAATTACATAGTATATTTTATGAAGTTACATGAATTTTATGTTTAAAAAATATTTTGTTTTATCGATAATTACGATTTAAACATGTTTAATTAAAATCAGTAGAAGAAATGTTTATAAAATCATTTATTTTTGCCATAAACTAAAAAAAAAATTGATTTTACAATCGTATTCGTTCTTTTCAGATTTTGGACGAAAATTACACATTAGTGATTTTTTTTTCTGCATTTTTTTCAGGTTAGGAATGGAAAACCTATAACTTTTATATTTTTCCTATGATTGTTATTAAATTAGCTTTTGATTGTCGTTGACCGCTTCTCTCTAGCTTTATTTTCCTTCATTTAAATAGATTCTTTCCAACGATTTTCGGATCCGTTCACTGTGCGACGGTTCAAATGTCATCTCGCCCCCTTTTTTTCTCATTTTTTGTTAGTTTTTCGCTATTTTGAATTCTTTACAAGTCTTCACGTTTTTCTTTATCAATAAGTTTTTTTTTTTTCAATACATAAATATTAAATTTTATTATTTCCAGAAACTAGACTAAACTATAGTAAGTGAATAAAAATAATCTTGTCAAACAAACAACGAACACTGAAAAATTTTTCATTAAGTATTACAAATCATTTTCAATTATAATTCTGATCGTGTGTACAAGTGGTTAATTTATTTTTTGAGTGCGACTCTTCTTTTTCAATTAATAATATGAATTTGAAATAAATAAAAAAATTTATATCTTCATACATTTATTAATAAATAGTATATTACTTAACTAGGCAGCTGGAATAGGAAGTGTCTCAGATCACATGAAATTGTCGTCCAAGGAAACGTCCCACGTGATTTGAGACCTAGTTGACTATTTTTCAGCGTGACGGCACAGGGAAGCGCTACTGACTGTAGCGGCAGTGGCAAGGAAATAGCGCTTCCCGACCGGAGTGAAGAAAAGTTTATTTAAAAAAATTTTTTTAATGAGGAAAACATATCCTATAAGAAATGATTGCTTTATTCAGTTTTTAATTTTAATTTTATTATTTCAATTTTGTAATAGTTGGCGCAGGAAATTTTTAAATTAACTGATTCCCGCTGAAAATTTTATTCCTTTTTTTTTTTTTTTTTTTAATGTTTGAATCCACAAAAAAATTAACAACAAAAAAAAAAGAAAATTTCAATGACTTGATAAAAAAATAATATCAATAAATTAAGTTAAATGTAAACAAAATATGGTTAAAACATTTATATACTTAAGCTTCATAATGAAGCCCCGAAGGGGCACAACTTAAATATTAGTTTTAAGACCAAATTTGAATGTAAATCACATAGTGTAGTGGCAGCAATCACCGGATCTTGATTTACAGTCGCCACGCCGGTTCGAATCTCGTCTCCCGAAATTTTTTTTTTTTTTTCTCGGTTTTTGTTAGTTTTTCGCTGTTTTAAAGTCTTTGCAAGTATTTTCTTTTTCTTGATCAAGACTTTTTTTTTATTTCAAATAATTTCAGATGATTTCAAAAAATTTCCTCTCGAAAGTTTTAAATCATAATTTCATTAAAAAATGAAAAAAAAATCTGGTTTTTTCCGTGGGTCCCTAATTTGCTCATTGCAGAATTGTAATAACATGTAATTAAAAAACTCAATTATATTTTATCAATTTTTCATAATTGAAACTTCCCGAGTTTCCCCCCTTCTTCATATGGATCCTTTGTATTGTTCTATTGTGTATACCTTATTTTCCCAAACTGCTCAGACAGGCTTTGAGCACGAATTATTCAAAAATAAGCTTAAAAATGTGATTTTCAAAAAAATATTATATTAGTGGATTGGTTCATAATTTGGTCTGGAAAAAGATCCCCAAAGTTTCGTTAAGATCAGCGTTGTCTCAAGAAGCTGTGACCTCTCTTGCATGTAAGTATAAGCTAGTATAAAAAGTAGAAAAACGAATGAGTCCGAAATTTTAATAAACATTGTATGGTTGAAAATTTTTTTTTATATAGTGAAAAAAATTTTAAATTTAAATTAATTGAATTGATCGCTGGCAAGTGTTTACGTACATTCGCTCAGAAGAAAACATTACCGAAGGAAAAGCAAATAGTACTTGCTCTTGATTTAGAACCGGAACTACAAATCCGTTTATATAAAAATTAAAATTCTTTTCTTGACGGCCCGTGCGAAAAAAAATCTAAAGGTTTTTAAATATACTCGTAAGAGCCTGAAATGAATGTAAAATCATTTTGATTAAAAAAATTCGATTTATTTGGTACCAAGTTATTAATATTCTTGATTTTTTCTAATTTTTTAATTTTTTTCGGTACTTTATTGATAATTTCAAATCAGTAAATTTTCGGCTAAGGTTTTTTTTGCACGGGCCCTCGATTTGCATTAAAAAATTTGTTTGCTTCTAATAGATTTTTTATTTCTATATATTCGTTAAAAAAAATTTAAAAAAATACAATCTAATTCAATAACGATGAAGAAATTTTCTTCTTTTTAGCGATATAATTTTTTATTTTAAAAGATATAATTTTTTATTTATTTTTATTTTTATTTTTTATTTTTGCTCGGGTGCCAATAATAGGTGCAATTACTATTGTTATATTATTATAGTAAAAAAGTTTTGTCTGTTCATTTAAATAATTTTGTCTATTCAAACAAAATTATTATTATTATTTGTAGACTTCTTTTTTTGAAATAAAAGCCCGCACAAAAATGCGCTTTTCATTTGTTTCTTAGTTTGTTTTTTTCCGGTACTGAGCCGCCATGGATGCGAAACTTGTGTGCGCGTGTTTAAGTTACGCTCGTACTTAATTTTTTACTTTATTAACGTTTTAAATTATTTTTTTACATAAAAGTGGACACTTGAGAATCTTTTTTTATTTACTGCTTTGATTTTTTTCATTTTCTTGACCAATTGATTAGTGTACGCGCATGTTAATGTCGTGTCGCTTGCACTTAATTTTTTCATTTTTAATTGCCATTTTATACCAAAATGCCTTGGTGTTCGGTACCTGGCTGTTTATCTAACAGAAAATCACATAAGAACGAGAAAGTGTCTTATTTTAAAGTGCCAAAAGATTCAGATTTGCGACAAAAATGGGAAAAATCGATCCCTGGTGTGATTAATTTGTCCGGTAATCAACGAATTTGTTCCCGGCACTTCGATAAGAGAGACTTCGGAAATGAGTTTATTAGGCGTGATGAAAGAGGAACCATACTAGCTCAAGTAAGTATTAAAAAAGAAAAGACAATTGTTATAGTAACAAAATTATTTACTAATATATAGTTTATAATCCTTCAATTTTACTAAAGTGTAATATAGTTTCTCACGTGTTTCTTTTTTTCTATATATTTTAAAATTTCTATGCATGTCAAAATATTTTAATTTTTTGAAGTTAAAATTTGCAATTATGTTGAGTTAACTTGATATAATCAACATAAATAGATGTTTTTGAGAACAATTGTTGCGGAGACTGTAAAAGGTAGACTGTGTACCAAAAATTTCTCGAGCAATTCCACGTTATTTGATTGAAAATAAAAACTCTTGTTTGAAAATTGTCCTTTACAATTTTTATATTTTATGAACATTATTTGATACCTACTAACTAAGAAGGTACAATACTAGTTTATCCATGAATTATTTTTATCCGCAAGCTTTTCATAAACTTTTTGATAAATTTATTGCATTTTAAATAATCGCGAAATATTAGTAGTATGTACATAGAAACATTAATAATTACTATAGATGATCAAACTAATATTTGTAAATAAAAATCGCAATTTTATTATCATGTATTGTTAATCAGTAGAAAAAAAAAAGTTACCATTGTGCATACGCAATTGTTTTTAAAAAAATCGCTTTTATCAAAAACTGAAAAGAGACTTTTAATTAGCAATGGATCCTTACAGGTTTTCTCTAATATAGATTACTTATAATTTATTATTTTAACTAATACAGAACATAAATTATGTAATTTTTTTTTCGAATTGAATTATAGTCATCGATGAAAAATAACCGACTACGGCTCGGAGCTGTACCGACCAAGTTCGAACCCGTAACTTCACTTGAGCACTCATACGCTAAAAAAACATGTAAGTAATGTAACTTATACTTTTTTATTTCAATTTCTTCGTTAATAACTTTTAATAGTTTCAACTATATATACATTTTTTAATTTCATTGAATTGATTCTTATTCTAATATTTTAATGAAAATAAAAAACTCAATTGTACTTGTCTGAAATATTCTTGTTGTGTTCTTCTCGTAAATTATATTAGACTTTATTACTTAATAGTCAGACATTACTTCATTATCTTTATTTCATGTTATAAAAAAAAATTTTATTTATCATATCTTGGAAATTATGTGGTTATTAGTTATTGTTCAACCTACTAGGTTACATCGAAGCGTTTAGCGAAGAAAGTTACTCTACCAATCTCTTCATGAAAAATAAGTCGTGTTAGTTTAGTCCACTAATAAACTTTAATCCAGATATAAAAAAATAAACAACGAAAAATTTTAAAAACTGAAACAATGAGAGTTAACACCCCCTACACCTTATTTGGTAGGATCGTAGCGAAAAGAATCTCTACGACACAATGTATATGAAAACATTTACAACTGAAATTCTAATCGCGAAAATAAAGTTCAATTTATTCTGATTGACATCGTAACCAGGGGCAATTGACTACGGTCGAAGGTAACAAAATGCTGAAAGATCTCATAAAATTACGAATAACTTTCAGTTGCTTTCATGAAAAAATTAATTTCAGAAGACCTTTCGTTTTTCATTTCAAATGATTTCAATCAGGGACGGATAGTTTCTAATAATTTTGAGATCAATTTCATGTAATTTTGTGATTTAAAAATATATGAATAACATTTTTTTTCCTTTCAAAATTTAATTTAAAACAAAAATAACGCTTACTTACTGATTTTATAAGATAAATATTCAATTTTATAAATAAAGTATTAATTAATGAACCTTTGAAAATATATACTAGAGTCACTATAAAACCGTAACTTAGCCTTCATAATGCAGAGTATCAATCAATTTTTGAAATATACGATGTTGGGTGCTCAGAACAACGATACAAAACTTTCAATTCTAAAAGCCCAATTAAGCTGAATGCTGAAATAAGCTATTAAGTAAAAAAAAAATCTAAGCGTCAAGTAGACAATTTAAAAAAGGTAGGGCCGGCTAAAAATGGCGAATAAAATAATTAATAAACCCAAATTCCTAAAAACGCTAGACTAAGTGATTAATAAAAAAAAAATTTTTGCACTGCCGTGCCAATCGTCCAAAGTATTCATCACTGCGTCTAGCGACTAGGTCGTCAAGGGATGAAGTTGGCGGTGCAGACCGACTGAGCATAATCGGATTAAAAATTGTACCGACATAATTAGCAACTGCCCTGACCGACTGAGCACAGTCCATTGCTCCACCCACATTAACCATTTCGGCTCAAAATTCACCACCGGGCAGGTAGTAAACAGTTAGCCTTCAAGTTTACGGTGTACATCGACGTATAACTTAGTAAATTTATCAAATTTCAATATGTATTCTATGCTCAGTCAGCGTGGCAAGGATTTGCGAGTAATCGAAAATTTCAAATACAGAAGATTCAGGAAAACTCGACAAGGACAAATTTGGAGATGCACTCACGGATCCTGTTATGTGACTTTTCTTACTGACCTTGAGGGAACTGTTCTTTTGGGGCGGCCAACTAGACAACATACTCACACACAGGAAACTAAACTATCCCGCCAATTCTTGGCCAACTCTGCAAAGAGAAAAGCTGAGGATGATAACTCGTCTAGGCCTAAGAAAATAGTTTGCCAGGAGCTTGCAAATCTACCTGATTTTATTTTCGAGGAAATATTACGAAAGGATATAGAAAACGCTAGACGATCCATCTGCCGGTACAGGAGATCCAAGTTTGACGCGATGCCTACATGCAAGGCTGATGTACACGAAGCACTACGTAACATGGATCTAGTTTGTCGAGAAGAAAATTTTTTGTTAGTAAATGATGTTTATAAGAATATTATTGTTTTTGGAACTCGCAAAAATTTAAAATACATGTGCAGAAGACAGAAATTACTAATGGATGGGACGTTTGAATTTTGTACGGCTCACTTTAAGCAACTGTTTGTAATACATGGCATCGAGAATGGCAACTACGTGCCTTTGTTGTTTTGTGTACTCCCCACTAAAGAAACCCAAACATATAAATGTCTATTCCAGCATTTACTTAGACTTTGCTCAGAAATTGATGAAATTCTTTTCCCGTCGTCTGTTGTTGTTGATTTCGAAATTGCAATCCACCAAGCTCTTCGTGCTACATGGCCTAGTGTAGATATAGACGGTTGCCGTTTTCATCTAAGACAAGCTTGGTGGAGAAAAATTCTTGATTTGGGACTGGCAAAGCATTATAAAAACAAATCTTCGGAGATCGGGTCGAAGCTAAAATGGTGCTTTGGCCTGTCTCTGTTGGACCCTTCAGATGTTGAAGAGTCCTTCGTTGATGACCTGATGGCGATGGCGCCACCAGAACTAATACCATTCTGTGATTATTTATTGGACTACTACATAAATCCAAATGCTTTGTTTCCCCCCACCATGTGGGCATCAAATAGCTTACAGTCTGAACGAACAACAAATGCTTGCGAGTCATTCAACGCTAAATTTGGTACTGAATTTTTTGATTCGCATCCTAACATATTTGCGTTTTCTGAAATATTGATGCGGAAGCAACACGAGGTATTTGTATTGATGAGAAGTGCCGCTAAACAAACGCGAGAAATTTACCGTGCCGACTTTCTGGTGAAAAAAGCGAAGTTAGAGTGCAATCTGTATGAGTACCAAACAGGAAAAATTGATCGTTACACTTTTGTGGAAAGATCTTGTATGAGGGGTGGGGTCCACACAGTGTGCTCAGATGGTCGAACACGAAGATCTTAAAAGTGTGCTCAGACGGTTTGTTTATTAACCAACTTTATAATCCGATTGTGCTCAGTCGGTATGCACCCGAAGTTGGGCAGATCGAGTCCAGCGCTTCTTGAAGAACCTAGCCCTTTAAACAGCCCTACCGGCGATCCACCTTTGGTACAAAAACCACTAATTACTGCAGAGTCCAGAGTCATTTTAAATTTAAGCATGTTTGTTATTTATTTTTTTATTAAAAATAATTTATTTATTTTTTCTCCAGCATTTTTAAAGTTTTGAGATTGCTAATTTTCAATATCTTTGCAAAAAAATCATTTATTATCGCTGCATTAAGAGTGCTCAGGACCCCGCGGAGAGCGCCACCTAACGTTGTATTATGGGCGCGTAAAAAAAGTTTCTACCAAACTACGGCCACAAAATAAAAATAATCACTCTGAAAAAAATCTTAAAAAATAGTTGAAATCACTCTACAAGTGTGTCACTATCTGTTTTTTGCAAAAAGTGTTTCTAAATAGTAAAAAAAGTTAATCAAAAATATCACTAAAATCGTCGTCTGCAACACGTGTTGATGCTGATCACAGTTTCTTATTCACTGCAAATTATTGCGTGACCTGATCAAAAATCGAGATAGTAACACACTTGTAGGCCACTTTCACAAATTTTTTGGTATTTTTTTTACAATCATCCGTGGTTTCTAGCAGCCGTAGTTTGGAATATACGATTTCAATCGGTTGGCTCTACAAGCGTGGTAATGCAGAGCAAAAATTTAGTCTAGCGGGTCAAATGTAGTGGCGCTGATGTCGAATTGCAGGGACGTAGATATTTTTCACAAAAAAGAGGGGCCCGCCCCATAGTTACTCATCGATAGACGAGCGAGCGCAGCTGGCCGTGATTTTCGTTCATCCACGAGAGCGGCGACTGTCAACTGAGCGCCCAAGGTCACGTGGTTTCGGCAGCTCTGACTGCGGCACGGGCCCACGGTCTTTCCTCACGCTCGCCGTCGGTTTGGACTTTTCGGTGTTCGGGCAAAATCGTCCGTGATAAAATTGTAGATACTGGAGATTTTAATTATAGGTACATATCTATATATTAATTTATTGCGAAAGGAAGTATTTTTAATAGGTACGGAAAGGAAAAAAATTTGGAAAATTCTTGAAAAAAGAACACATTAACAAAACACAATTTAACAACTAACATAAGTTTATTTTTTAATTTTTTCTTTTTATTCAAATTTTTAAGTCACTTGAGACTTAAATAGTCATAATTTTTACTGACAGCTTAAATTATAAAACAGTACTTGAATAATTAATTGGTAAAGTTTAATTAAAAAATTGTTGATTAAATTTTTTTAATAACTATAAGGGAACGATAAGTAAAAAAGTAATCTCACAGGGATGCAAGCTAATATTTTAGTACAAAAAAGTAGCAATAGTATCACTGTTTTGTTAAAATAGTAATATTTTTTAAACGAAAAAGTATTTTTTTTTTAAAGAAACAAGAACTTTTTGAATGAAGTTTTTCGTTTTAAGGCACTCAAGAAAAAAAAAAATTAAATTAAAAACGGTGAAATACCTCGGTTGACTTGAATCTTTATAAAAAGCGAAAATATTCATAAATATTAAATGCTCATAAGCTCCGTAACGCTAGGGACTAAAATTTAGTCAAAATTAAAATATAAATCGTTGATGTGAAACTGTGATAATCGAGAGGAACTTGAAAGAATAAAAAGTTTACAACTGCGAGTGGGAACTGGAATTAAATTAAATTTTAAAATTGACTAATTATTGTATAGATAAAATTAATAAATCAAATTACGTTACAAATACCGGTGATAATTTAGGTCAATAAACGCATCAATATTGTACCAGATTGTATCTTTTTTATTTTTTTAATAATCAAATAAATAAATAATTAATCCCCCAAGCTCTACAACCCAATAACGCTGGGCGTCCGAGAGTTTTTTTTTTATTTTGTGAATAATAAATAAATGAAGAATCGATCCCCAAGCTCTACAACCCAATAACGCCGAGCGCACGAGGGTTTTTTTTTTCTCTAAAATAAAAAATAAATAAACAATATCTACGCCCCAATCTCTACAACCAAATAACGCTGGGCGTCCAGGTATTTATTTATTTTTTCTTGAATGATAAATAAATACAAAATCGATGCCCAAGCTCTACACCCCAATTACGCTGGGCGTCCAGGTTTTTTTTTCTCAAACGATGAATATAGTAACAAGCGATTCTTCAATCTCTACAACCCAAAAGTGCGTCGCATCTTGGTTTTATTGATAAATAAATCATAAAGTAAACAAACAACTCACCCTCTAAGCTCTACAACCCAATAACCCTGGACGACCGGTTGTTTTTTTTTATTTCGTGAATAATAAATAAATGAAAAATCGATCCCCAAGTTCTACAACTCAATAACGCCGAGCGCACGAGGGTTTTTTTTTCTCTAAAATAAAAGATAAATAAACAATCTACCTCCCAAGCTCTACAACCCAATAACGCTGGGCGTCCAGGTATTTATTTATTTTTTCTTGAATGATAAATAAATACAAAATCGATCCCCAAGCTCTACACCCCAATAACGCTGGGCATCCAGGTTTTTTTTTTCTCAAACGATGAATATAGTAACAAACGATTCGTCAAGCTCTGCAACTCAAAAGTGCTTCGCGTCTCGGTTTTTTTGATAAATAAATCATAAAGTAAACAAACAATTCACCCCCCAAGCTCTACTACCCAATAACGCTGGATGACCGGGTGTTTTTTTTTATTTCGTGAATAATAAATAAATGAAAAATCGATCCCCAAGTTCTACAACTCAATAACGCCGAGCGCACGAGGGTTTTTTTTTCTCTAAAATAAAAGATAAATAAACAATCTACCTCCCAAGCTCTACAACCCAATAACGCTGGGCGTCCAGGTATTTATTTATTTTTTCTTGAATGATAAATAAATACAAAATCGATCCCCAAGCTCTACACCCCAATAACGCTGGGCGTCCAGGTTTTTTTTTTCTCAAACGATGAATATAGTAACAAGCGATTCTTCAAGCTCTACAACTCAAAAGTGCTTTGCGTCTCGGTTTTTTTGATAAATAAATCATAAAGTAAACAAACAATTCACCCCCCAAGCTCTACTACCCAATAACGCTGGATGACCGGGTGTTTTTTTTTATTTTGTGAATAATAAATAAATGAAAAATCGATCCCCAAGCTCTACAACTCAATAACGCCGAGCGTACGGGGTTTTTTTTTCTATAAAATGAAAAATAAATGAAGAATCAACCCTCCGAGCTCTACAACCCAATAATGCTAGGCGTCCAGGGTTTTCTTTTTTTTCTTGAATGTTTAATAAATAAAAAATCGATCCCCAAGCTCTGCAACCCAATAACGCAAAGCGTACAGGTTTTTTTTTTTTTTTTTTACTTGAACAGGGGCGCAACAACTCCTTCCAGCTAGGGGGTAGCTGAGGTCCACCCCCCCCACCCCCAATGAAACTGACGTCTTAAAAAAAAAAAAAAGATCAGTTTAATAAATAGACTGGTTGATAATCCCCCGAGCTGTAAACCCCCAAATATTTTGGGCGCCCGAATTCAACAAAAAAACTGACCAGATATCCCCCAAGCTGTAAACCCTCAAAATCCTGGGCGTAAAATTCAATAAATAATCTGATCAGCTATCCCCCAAGCTCTAATCCCCCCAAAACCCTGGGCGTAAAATTCAATAAATAATCTGATCAGCTATCCCCCAAGCTCTAATCCCCCCAAAACCCTGGGCGTAGAATTCAATGAATAATCTGATCAGCTATCCCCCAAGCTCTAAACCCTCAAAACCCTGGGCGTAGAATTCAATGGATAAATTGATCAGCTATCCCCCGAACTGTAAACCCCCGCCGACCGGTTTTTTTGTTGAACTCGGGTGCCCAGGGTATTTGGGGGTTTAGAGCTTGGGATATAGCTGATCAGTTTTTTTGTTGAACTCGGGCGCCCAGGGATTTGGAAGTTTAGAGCTTGGGGGATAGCCGACTAGTTTTTTTTTTTTTTTTTTCAACTCGGCCACCCCGGGTATCTGGGGGTTTAGAGCTTGGGGGATAGCTGATCAGTTTTTTTGTTAAACTCCGGCACCCAGGGTCTTGAGGGTTTAGAGCTTGGGGGATAGCCGACCAGTTTTTTTGTTGAACTTGGGCGCACAGGGTCTTGGGGGTTTAGAGCTTGGGTGATATCTGATCAGTTTTTTTGTTGAGCTCGAGCGCCCAGGGTATTCAGAGGTCTAGAGCTTGGGGGATAGCCAACCAGTTTTTTTGTTAAACTCGGTGCCCAGGGTCTTGAGGGTTTAGAGCTTGGGGGATAGCCGACCAGTTTTTTTGTTGAACTCAGGCGCCCAGGGATTTGGAAGTTTAGAGCTTGGGGGATAGCCGACTAGTTTTTTTTTTTTTTTTTTTTTTTTTTTTTAACTCGGCCACCCAGTGTATCTGGGGGTTTAGAGCTTGGGGGATAGCTGATCAGTTTTTTTGTTAAACTCCGGCACCCAGGGTCTTGAGGGTTTAGAGCTTGGGGGATAGCCGACCAGTTTTTTTGTTGAGCTCGAGCGCCCAGGGTATTCAGAGGTCTAGAGCTTGGGGGATAGCCAACCAGTTTTTTTGTTAAACTCGGTGCCCAGGGTCTTGAGGGTTTAGAGCTTGGGGGATAGCCTACCAGTTTTTTTGTTGAACTCCGGCACCTAAGCTATTTGGGGGTTTAGAGCTTGGGGGATAGCTGACCAGTTTTTCAAGCTGTACAACCCAATAACGCTGGGCGTCCAGGTTTTTTTTCCTCAAACGTTGAATAAATTAACAATTGACTCCTTAAGCTTCACACCCCAAAAGCGCTTTGCGTCTCGCTTTTTTTGATAAATAAATCATAAAATAAGCAAACAATTCATCCCCCAAACTCTAGAATCAAAAAACGCTGGGCGTTTAGGCTTTTTTTCTGAAATGATAAATAAATGAATTAACCTCCCAAGCTCTACAACCCAATAACTCTGGGAGTCAGGGCTATTATTATTTTTTTCTTAAATGATTAATAAATATACAAACGATCCCTAAAGATCTCAAACCTGAAAGCGTTGTGTATCTTGGTTTCTTTGATAAAACAGCTATAAAATAAATAAACAACTAAAATAACTAAAAAAACTAAATAAATAAACAACTAAACCCTCTTGTAAAGCCTGGAGGCCCAGCGTTATTGAGATGTAAAGTTTGGGGGATTATTCGTTTATTTATTTTATGATTTTTTCATGAAAAAAAACCATGGTGCCTAGCGTTGTTGGGTTTTAGAGCTTGGAGGGTGATTGTTTATTTTTTTATTATTTGAAAGAAAAAAAAGCCTTCGAAGCTCGACGTTATTGGGTTGTAGAGCTTCAGGGATAGGTTATTTATTTATTTATCATTTCAAAAAAAAAAGCCGGGATGTCCAGCGTTATTGGGTTATAGAGTTTGGGGATCGATTTTTCATTTATATATTAATTATTATTCACGAAATAAAAAAAAAAACACCCGGACGTCCAGCGTTATTGGGTTGTATAGCTTGGGTGGTTGATTGTTTATTTATTTATCATTTCAGAAAAAAAAGCCTTGTTGCCCAGCGTTATTGAGTTGTAGAGCTTAGGGATCAATTTTTTATTTGTTTATCATTCAAGGAAGAAAAAAAAATACCCAGATGCCCAGCGTTATTGGGTTCTAGAGTTTGGGGATGAATTGTTTGTTTATTGTATGATTTATTTATCAAAAAAACCGAGACGCAAAGCGCTTTTGGGGTATAAAGCTTGAGGAATCGAATGTTAATTTATTCAACGTTTGAGGAAAAAGAAAAACCCAGGACGCACAGAGTTATTGGGTTGTAGAGCTTGAGGGGTAGATTGTTTATTTATTTATTATTTGAGAGCAAAAAAGCCCCGACGCTCGACGTTATTGAGTTGTAGAGCTTGAGGGCAGGTTGTTTATTTATTTATCATTTCAGAAAAAAACCCAGGAAGCACAGCGTTATTGGGTTGTATAACTTGGGGGGTAGATTGTTTATTTATTTATTATTTGAGAACAAAAAAAGCCTGGACGCTCGACGTTATTGGAGTTGTAGAGCTTGAGGGCGAGTTGTTTATTTATTTATCATTTCAGAAAAAAAAGCCCAGACGCCCAGCGTTATTGGGTTGTAGAGCCTGGGAGGTAGATTGTTTATTTATTTATCATTTCAAAAAAAATCCCTGGATGCCCAGCATTATTGGGTTGTAGAGCTTGGGAGGTAGATTGTTTATTTATTTTTCATTTTAGAGAAAAAAAAACCCGCGTACGATCGGCATCATTGGGTTGTAGACAGGGATGTATAGGTATCTTACCTATGTATCCGATACGTAAGTTACCAGTACGGAACCTAGGTACTTTAAAAAGTTGGCAGCGACACTCAACCGACAAGCTCTAAGCCCCCATAACGCTGGAGAGAGCGATAAATAAATAATTTTTTATAAACAATTAAATAAACCACCAAGCTCTAAGCCCCAATAACGCTGGGGAGAGCGATTAATGAATAATTTTTTATAAACAATTGAATAAACCGACAAGCTCTAAACCCCCATAACGCTGGGGAGAGCAATAAATAAGTAATTTTTGATAAACAATTAAATAAACCACCAAGCTCTAAACCCCTATAAAGCTGGGGAGAGCGATAAATAAATTATTTTTTATAAACAATTAAATAAACCGACGAGTTCTTTATCTTTTATAAACAATTAAATAAACCATCAAGCTTTATAAAAAATAATTCATTTATCGCTCTCCCCAGCGTTATTGGGGCTTAGAGCTTGGCTGTTTATTTAATTGTTTATAAAAATTATTTATTTATCGCTCTCCCCAGCGTTATTGGGGCTTAGAGCTCGGCTGTTTATTTAATTGTTTATAAAAATTATTTATTTATCGCTCTCCCCAGCGTTATCGGGGCTTAGAGCTCGGCTGTTTATTTAATTGTTTATAAAAATTATTTATTTATCGCTCTCCCCAGCGTTATGGGGGTTTAGAGCTTGTCGGTTTATTTAATTGTTTATAAAAAATAATTTATTTAGTGCTCTCCCCAGCATTATGTGGGTTTAGAGTTTGATGATTTATTTAATTGTTTAAAAAAAATAACTCATTTATCGCTCTCCCCAGCGTTATTGGGGCCTAAAGCTCGGCTGTTTATTTAATTGTTTATAAAAAATCATTTATTTATCGCTCTCCCCAGCTTTATAGGGGTTTAGAGCTTGGTGGCTTATTTAATTGTTTATAAAAAATTACTTATTTATTGCTCTCCCTAGCTTTATGGGGGTTTAGAGCTTGTGGGTTTATTTAATTTTTTATAAAAAATTATTCATTAATCGTTCTCCCCAGCGTTGTTGGGGCTTAGAGCTTGATGGTTTATTTAATTGTTTATAAAAAATAACTCATTTATCGCTCTCTCCAGCGTTATTGGGGCTTAGAGCTCGTCTGTTTATTTAATTGTTTATAAAAAATTTTTTATTTATCGCTCTTCCCAGCGTTATGTGGGTTTAGAGCTTGTCGGTTTATTTAATTGTTTATAAAAAATAATTTATTTATCGCTCTCCCCAGCGTTATTGGGGCTTTGAGCTCGGCTGTTTATTTAATTGTTTATAAAAAATTATCCATTTATCGCTCTCCCCAGCGTTATGTGGGTTTAGAGCTGGTCGGTTTATTTAATTGTTTATAAAAAATAATTTATTAATCGCTCTCCCCAGCGTTATGTGGGTTTAGAGCTGGTCGGTTTATTTAATTGTTTATAAAAAATAATTTATTAATCGCTCTCCCCAGTGTTTCTAGGGTTTAGAGCTTGGTGGTTTATTTAATTGTTTATAAAAAATTATTTATTTATCGCTCTCTCCAGCGTTATAGGGGCTTAGAGCTTGTCGGTCGAGAGTCGCTGCCAACTTTTTAAAGTACCCAGGTTCCGTACTGGTAACTTACGTATCGGATACATAGGTAAGATACCTATACATCCCTGGTTGTAGAGCTTGAGGGGTAGGTTGTTTATTTATTTATCATTTGAGAAAAAAAGCCTGGTTGCCCAGCGTTATTGAGTTGTAGAGCTTAGAGATCGATTTTTTATTTGTTTATCATTCAAGGAAAAAAAAAAAAAATACCTAGATGCCCAGCGTTAGGTTCTAGAGTTTGGGGATGAATTGTTTGTTTATTGTATGATTTATTTATCAAAAAAACCGAGACCCAAAGCACTTTTGGGGTGTAAAGTTTGAGAAATCGAATGTTAATTTATTCAACGTTTTAGGAAAAAGAAAAACCCAGGATGCAAAGAGTTATTGAGTTGTAGAGCTTGGAGGGTAGGTTGTTTATTTATTCATTATTTGAGAGAAAAAAAAGCCCCGGACGCTCGACGTTATTGAGTTGTAGAGCTTGGGGGTGGTTGTTTATTTTTTTATTATTTGAAAGAAAAAAAAAAAATAAAAGCCTGGAGGCTCAGCGTTATTGAGATATAAAGTTTGGGGATTATTCGTTTATTTATTTTATGATTTATTTATCAAAAAACCCGAGACGCACAGCGCTTTTGGGTTGTAGAGCTTGGGGGATCGATTGTTTATTTTTATTAAAAAAAAAAAAAAAAAAAAAAGATCTGTAGTATACAAAATAAATAAGTAAACTAACGCAATAAAACCTAAATTTGAATCTAATAATTATCAGTCCGTATCGTGATTAGGAATCTGACGGAGAGTCGTGCGACCAAGCCAAAACACCTTTGAAGTGCAGCCGTCGGCGAGTCAAGCTGCAGGCTGATTATTAGAAGTTGGCCTGCCGTGCTGCAATCGACCGACGACATCCGAAGCCCGAGCGAACCACGTGGTTCGCTCTCAGCTGACGCCTAACTCGCCGGCCGCGGCCCGTGGGCCGCGGTGTCAACGCCGCGACTCGCACCTACACCTTATAATATATAATACAACAATCTTAGTCGATGCAGGCCACATTGATTGTTGTTATATATATTTGTTAGATTTATTGATTCACTTTTTTATTTTTGTTATTTACTGAAAATTATGAAATGTTGAATGAATTTTTTTTTGTCATGATAAAAATATGGGTTTTGTCGTACCTTTTCGTGCGCGCACGAGTGTAACTGACAATTTATTTTTTAATTTTTAAAAAGTTATCTATTAGGTACAATTTTTTATTGATAATCGCAAATCCCGATATTTTTTGCGGGCCCTTTATTTTCAGAAAGTAGCGACGGCCCTGGTTATCGACATTACAGAGCGCTTAGTTACTATTTTCGCCGTCTGCAAAACTCGTGGCGCAATAGTCGAATCGCTTGTCTCTCCGGGGTCCTGAGCACTCTTAAGGATTTTTTATAATTTAAGGCTGGTCAGTTTTTAATTAGTTAATTATGATATTCACATTAATTAAAGATGAGACTAGGCTGTTATTGAACTCTGCGAATATCTCTTTGCATATGAAAAATCTGAAATAATAAAATACAACTTATTCTATATAAAAGCTATTATTTAACTCTCTTCATGACTCGATTTGTTTGACTTTTAATACCTATAAATTTTATTTAAATTAAAAAAAAAAAAAAAAAAAAGGTTACTTAGATAATACATTAAAGTTTATTCAATGATTCTTCTTTTAGCAATAAATACAGTTGTACTAGATGGTTCTTGTGAGGATTCTTGCTCAGTGACTGAAAATATAAAACCTGTAGACGTGACTAAATATGAAATGAAAGAAACTACTTTTGATACTAATAATACAAAGGAAACATCGGAACATGCACCTGATATCAATATTGACCTTGTCGAAGAGATCGATAACATACTCATGAGAGAATCTGATTTGATAAATAGTGTTCAGGGTGAGTAAATAAATTTGAGTTAAAAATTTTATGTCGACACTTTGAATCGTTACGTTTTTTAATACTATTTACGACGGTTGACGTGATACAAAAAAAAATTTTTATCACACCAAATTTTCTTTGTCACTTCACACGTACAAATGAATTTTAAACTAAATTTTCAAAAATTATCTAAATTCACAAATTTTTAACTGCTCTCTACTTTCTTTTATTTTAATTCATTACATTTACATTTTTATAGAGGAAAAAATGTGAGTTATAAATTGACTTCAAAACAATTATTATTTTTACCCAACAATTTTAAAACCATACTGTTGCGTATTCATTTTACACATAAATATTGACAAATCATATGAAACTTAAATTATAGATATGCAGCAGGAATTTAATTTTGAAAACACTTATTCTAAAAGTGAAGATTCGGCGTCGTTTCCAAATGTAACAGAGAGTACATATACTTTTGAAGACGATCAGAATTTGGAAGATGATTGTAATGCACAGAGTGACGAATCATCAAGTAATACAGAAACGTTAAAAGCTGAAAAGACAGAGGAAAAGGTTTTTATCCCAGTAAAATTGTCGTCTTTGATATTTAATATTGAAAAAACAGGTAAATTCAATCGTCTCTTTAAAAATATGATATTAAAATTAACTACCGTATTGTCTAGTGTAAAATCCATTCTGAAAATTAGCATTCTTTTAGAAAAAAGACAATTTTTTTATCTAAAACTTTTCAAAAATTTTTCTAGTTAGTTAGCTACTTTTTGATATTTTCTTTTCTGCTTATTTATAAGTCAGCACAAGTATCTACAAAAAACATAAAACTATAAATTGAAATGAAATTACTACTCTGACTGTAAAAAAATTTAATTTAAATACAATGATGAAATGAATTTTTTTTATTTATTTACAGAACATGATAATTCTTTTGAAAGTATTCTTGAAATTCCTGAACCTTGGGTTGCTAGTAAAACACAAATCAACAAAACAGAAGCAATAATATTCACTTATGCTGTTGATCGAAGTACGGAAGAAAATATTAAACACAATTTTCCAAAATCAGTCATTATTACTCAAAATAGAAATATAGTTTACGAAGTTAATATGGAAGCTGTAGAAATTCAAAAATTTAAGCTACCCAAAAAATTAGATAAGATCGTTACGATTCCCGAAATTTTACAGAAATTTAAAAATTTACGAATATGTGAAGGATTGGCACCAGCAGTCATATCATATCTTCAAGAGTATTATTCTTTCAAAAATATTTCTTCTACTTTTCAACACTCCGATTGCGAATTGTTGACTTTAAATAATAAAAGGTGTACTGCATGTGCTAAATACAGCAAAAATTTTGGTACTCAAGCACGAAGATCTAAAATAAAAAAACCCGTCAAGCGCATTAAGAATCCCGATAAAACAAAAATGGGTATTTTAATTAAAAAAGCTTATCAAAAGAAATTAAAAGCGAAAAATCAAAAGATATTTAGAGCAAAAATTAGGCTAGAGGCGTTAACTTCAGAAATTGAAAAAAATAAAAACAGAGTGGCTGATTTAACGGATGAAAATTTAAAAAATATTTCGGAACCACAAAAATTGATTATGAAAGAAATCATATCCGCTGCCAAAAAAAAACACAGCAAAGGTAATCGGTACTCGGAGGAATTCATCATGCTTTGTATGATGCTTAACATAAGATCTAAAACAACTTACGAGTATCTACGAGAGAATTGTTTTTTGCCATTACCGTGCACAAAGACTGTTCGTGACTATATGTCTTTGATAGACACAGCATGTGGATTCGATCCAAACTTCTTCGCCCTTCTAAAAGAAAACTTTGCAACTCAATCTAGTATTTTAAAAAAAACTTTTCATGGAGTTATCACGGTTGATGAAATAAGCTTGAGGACCTCTGTGGCCGTAAGAACGAAAACTCTTAGTTATTCGGGACTTGTTGATTTAGGAGAAGATGGTTACAAAAGCGACACCATTGATGAACTTGCAGATCATGGACTTGTAGTACAATTTCAATCTCTCAACGACAAGTTTACTCAACCAGTTGCTGTTTTTGCTTCGAAAAACGCTGTTCATGGCGATGAATTAGCAAAAATAGTAGTAAAAGCGATAATAATGCTTGAAAATGCTGGTGCGAAGATCCATGGAGTTATTGGCGACGGAGCTTCAACAAACCGGAATATGTGGAAATGCCTTGGCATAAATTCCAATATTGATAAGCTAAAGACAAGTTTTACTCACCCTATCCACGAAGACAGAAAAGTATTTGTTTTTTCGGATACACCGCATTTGATAAAATGTGTCCGAAATCGGCTGTACACAGAGGCGGATTAGGTAATTTGCCGCCCCTACGCGAAGAAAGATGCCGCCCTTAAAAATGTATCAAAAAAAAAAAGTTGAGTTCAATAAATAGACTGGTTAATTATCCCCCAAGTCTTGAACCCCCAATTACCCTGGGCGCCCGAGTTCAACAAAAAAACTTATCGGCTATCTCCCAAGCTCTAAACCCCCAAAACCCTGGGCGCCCTAGTTCAACAAAAAAACTCATCGGCTATCCCCCAAGCTCTAAACCTCCCAAATTTCTGGGCGCCCGAGTTCAACAAATAAACTTATCGGCTATCCCCCAAGCTCGAAGCCCCCAAAACCCTGGGCACCCTAGTTCAACAAAAAAACTCATCAGCTATTCCCCAAACTCTAAACCCCCGAAAACCTTAAGCGCCCGAGTTGATTTATTCCAAAAATATGAGTGCATTTTAGTTAACTTGAACATGAAATAAATAATTTTGTTACAATACCTTATCACGCTGCACTGGTGCAATTATACCATATAGTTGTAAATCTGAAATTTTTAACCCCAAAACTGCCTGGTTGACTAGGAAAACACTATAAGCTTTTACTTATTGTTAAACTCTTTGTTTGCAACATTATTAACAAATTTTTTATTTTAACTTAAAACTAAATGCTTCTATGATAGAGACACATTTCGAGAAAAGCGTAAAAATTTGCGTTTGTTTATTGGTTATTTATTTTATTATTTGATATTCAAAAATAAAGTACGCTGAACCTGTAAAATGATTCCACTCGGTAACCAGGGTTTTAGGGGTTCAGAGCTTGGGGGATGTCCGATAAGTTTTTTTGTTGAACTCGGGCGCCCAGGGTATTTGGGAGTTTAGTGCTTGGGGCAAAGCTGATCAGTTTTTTTGTTGAACTTGGACGCCCAGGGTATTTGGGGTTTAGAGCTTGGGGGATAGCCGATAAGTTTTTTTGTTGAACTCGGGCGCCCAGGGTTTTAGGGGTTTAGAGCTTGAGGGATAACTGATCAGTTTTGTTGTTGAACTCGGGCACCCAGGGTTTTGGGGATTTAGAGCTTGGGGGAAAGCTGATCAGGTTTTTGTTGAATTCCGGCGCCCAGGGTATTTGAGGTATTAGAGCTTGGGGGATAGCCAACCAGTTTTTTGTTGAACCCGGGCGCCCGGGGTATTTGGGGGTTTACAGCTCAGGGGATAGCCGATAAGTTTTTTTTTATTGAATTTGGGCGCCCAGGGTATTTGGGGGTCTAAAATTTGTGGTATAATTGATAAGTCATTTATTAAATTCGAAGTATAAATTAAAAAAACTTAATCTTTTTTCGCTTACTAAAAAAAAAAAAAAAAAAAAAAAATTGTTTTGCCGCCCCCTTACGAAGCTGCCGCCCCACGCTGTAGCGTGGTTAGCGTGGCGGGTAAGCTGCCTCTGGCTGTACAATAGGAAACGACTGCGGGTAAGAAAATATTTAATTATTTATTTTTTAGGTACGTAGTGTATTGGTTGAATACCTTTGCTGAATAAAAATTTTTGTTCTTAGTAAATCTTATTAAAAAATCATCAAAATTTATAAAAAAAATTTCGATTTTCATTAAAAAAAAAAATCATGATCGAATGGTATTAAAAAAAGTTTTAAACGGACAAGCTTCAGGCACATTTTTACTGTATTGTAACAATTACTTTTTATTATAAATGCTTCTAATCGTGACAAATAAAAGTGTAATTGAAAATTAACTCTACTAAATCGATCTTCGATGTTAACGAAATCACTCGGACTCGACGAAGTAGCTTCTTTTATTAATTTTTTTTTTTTTTTAATTGAGTATAGTCCATCATACTTACATAAAAAAAGAAAAAAAAAAAAACAAAAAAAACGAATGATTGTGTTTTCCAGATTTTGCAATTAAAACTAAATAAATTATTTTACAGACAAAACCTATATAGACGTTACTTATCAAATTGCACAATCAAAATTAGTTTAAAAATTTTTTTTTTCTCGTCGTATAAAGCAAAGGATTCGATGTAAAAACTCTGTTCGTATATTTTAGGTAAGCCCAGAAGAAAAGTATGTTGAATGGCGGTATTTTACTGAGTTATATAAAAAAGATTCCGTAGGTGCTCATGCCAGGATTTGTCCAAAGATAACACTAAGGCATGTTCAATTGGACAATGCCTCAAAAATGCGTGTACGATTAGCCGTGCAGGTACTCATTTTTTAAAATATTGTAAAATTTGTGCAGTTAATATTTCTTGAAGCTGGCATTATTGTATAATGAAAAAAAAGTAATATGATAAAGTAATATTTAAAGTACTGAACTTTTTTATAATCTTTTATTATAGTAATTTTTTTGAAGTACTTTTCTCTCAGCCTACTATCTCAACGTTATTGAAATCATTTGAAATGTCAGAACAGTTCAAATTAGACTGAGTTGCTAAATAACTATTTGAGAATGCTTTCGGTTTTTTTTTTTTTTTGGTTACTTGCAAAGTAAAATTTTACGCTTTATTTTCACTAAACATTGATGCCTAAAACTAAAAAAGCCTCTTAACACAGTTTAGTATGAATTTGAAAATTTGGCTTTCTCACAGAGACTATTTTTCATATGGTTTTTTAAAAATAAAAATTCCTGTACTTGCTGTTTTTCTTGTGAAGTATCGACATTAAATATGATACTGTCTACTGCACTCTAAATATAAAAGATCAAAAAATGTCCCTGAATTGTGAAAACCGGGGAGTTTGTAGTTTTTGCAAGCAACACAAAAAATTTTTATTTCTTTGTTAAAAAACCTAATGTGAGGCTGACAAAGATTTATAATATTTTAGTAGTTTTAGGGGTCAAAGAAAGTACCTGCTTCTTATTAAAATTTTTACAAGTTTTTGAAATTAGTAATGTTTCGATCGCCCTTATTTTTTAACAGATCTTAAGCTCGACAGTGGCAAAAGGACTGCGGTTTTATTCACGTCGAGACAAAGAATTTGAAAACTCAGAAGATACAGCAAGCTTCTGCGAGAAATTTAATGATTTGTTCGATGCGTTAAATCGTAAACAACCGAATCAAGGCCTACAAGTTAATAACAAGGATTATAAGGTACATGGTTTTTTGGCAGTTGCCTGCCAAAGATCATTGCTCTGTAAAATGAATAAAATGTTAATAAAAATAATTTAACACTTTCTTTTTTTTTTTTTTAATTTTAGTTTTTAAAAGACACCCTTGATTGGTTGAACAAATGGGAAAAAAGGGTTAGTGACAAAATTATTCCGGAAAACGAATTTCTCAGCAGAGAGACAGCTGCTGGTCTGAGAGTAACCATTCAATCAACTATTGATTTGTGCAGTTGTTTAAAGGAAAAATTTAATTTTAACTACTTATTAACTGGTAAAGTTAATCAAGACAACCTTGAAGTAAGTTTGAAAAAATTTTTTTCGTATAAATGATTTTTTTGTATCCACAACCGTACGATGTATATCACGGTCGTTGAATCGATTTCAACACGACATATAATTCCAACACTATGATTAACTATCAATTTCAGTAATTATTAGTATCAATTTTAAGGACCTTTTCAAAACCCGAGTAAAAATGATTTTATATTTCAATTGACATGGAAAGTCATATAAATAGTTCTATATTTTAGTTGGTATCGAAAGTAATATTTTACCCTGAGTAAGATGTTTACTATCTAAAAAAAAAAAAAAAAAAAAAAAAAACGGAATAAAGTAGCAATAAAAAGTTTACGCAATCACGGTGTTAATAATTTATCGGTCTATGAAAAAATTTGCGATTATTTGTTTTTTCTGCTACTGCTAACGATTTTATAACGAAAAAGGTTTTCTCCTTTAAAATGAAATTTTTCACTTAATAAAAGTCATTAACAAATTATTTTTGATACAACATTGTTAATTTTAAAAGTAAAAAAATACTCTCAAATCTTTTCATAGACCGATAACATATTAATTTAGTGATTACATAATATTTTCTATTAGAATTTTTCTTTTTTTACCTTTTTAATTACAATTTGTTAAATAATAAAGACACTTTCCGTTCCAGTTAAGAACTTTTTTTAGCTTTAAATAAGAAAATCACTTTTTTTCAAAGTTATAATAATAAATAAAATAATGCTTTTTTCAATTTAAGAAAAAAATATGAGTAGTAAAGTAGAGATTTTTTTTTAATTGCTCCATAACTATTCATGAAATAGTATTTTATTTTTAATTTAAATTACAGAAATTTTTCGGCACTATACGCAGAGCGGCCGGAAGTAACGAACATCCTAGTGCTCCGACTTTCTTGTTTTTGTATAGATTGCTATCTGTATACAGTCTCATAAAGCCACCTTTATATGGCAACTGCACTATTAATAAGGATGACAGTAAAATTACAGCAATCAGCCTATCTGACATTAAGTCTATTTATACTAAAAAGCAAAGCAAGACTACATGTGCTTTAACTTCCATGAAGAAAAAAATTGATTCCATTTTGGAAGAAACTGACTGGGAAGTTCATGAAATTGTTGACCATGACTACAGTATTGCTGAAGTCTTAGATTGCGCAATTTATTATGTTACAGGTAAAATCATTAAAAAATTCTGTTCCAAATAACTCTTTATTTATTTATTTTTTAATTTTTATTAATGATAGTTTATAGTAGCATAACTTTACCAATAGCTATAACAATTACATTAAATGTGGTCATTTGCATACTAATTCTTTTCCAAAATTTGCTCAGGATTAAATGAAAAAATACCTTATTTAAAGCATCAATAATTGATGCTTTAAATAAGGTATTTTTTTTAGGGCTGTTGGAGACTTGAGACTTTTCTCGGTCTCGATCTCAAGACAATACTGAGCAGACGAGAGTCTCGGTCTCGGTTAGTAATATCGGTTTTAATAATAACCTTTTCCAAAGCAGCAACATTCGTTCTTAGAAATATTATTAGAAACAATATCACTTTTGGTCGAATCTACTCGATTTATAATTGATATGAATGGTCGTAAATGTTCAAAATTGGAATAACTGTTAAAGTTTAAATGTTGAATACTTTGTTATGAAGAATTTTTTTGCCATCGTTTTCTGAATAATTGAATACTTTGTAAATAGAATAAATCAATTTGTAAATAAATGAATAGAAAAAATTTCTTTGTAGAATTCTATAGATAAAATAAAACGAGAGTTCTAACAAAAAAATATCGAACAGAACTTAGTTTCTGGTTGCAAAAGATATGTGATGAATTAAGTGTTGTTATTATTTACAGGTTGATTGCCATTAAAATTTTCAGAGTACTTTCTCATCCTTTCTATTTTTGAAACTAAAAATAAAAATTATCATTTATTTATTTTCAAGATTAAAAATTTTATGGCGCTTATTAAAAATTCATTTCTTGCCTGCCGACTAGTATCATAAAAACAGTTTTTTATTTATTTAAAAAATTTCTATTTTAACTCTCAAATTAATAAAATTATCACGACCAAGACCGAAACCGAGAACGGTAAAATTTTTCGAGACCGAGACCGAGACCGGATACAAATCTCGTATCGTCTCGTCTCGAACAGCCCAACATCATCAAAGAATTATCAAGTAACTGATTTATAAAACACATATATTTTTTCAGGGTATTTGATAAAACAAATATTAAAAAACGAAGAATACAAAAACTGTGACCATTATAAAAAAGCACTTATTAACAATAGCTCGGCTTTAGCCGAATCAGAATGGGTTGATTCAAAATCTCAGGGTAAATTAATTCATTCTAACAAACACTTTTTTAATTTAATTTTATATGTTGAAAAGTGTTTTACTAAGCATGCACGAAAGTCTAGAGTTTTTGACCTTACTGTCGATGAAGTTTTGGAGCATTATAATTTCAAGTTTCCATGTCTTCAGCACGGCTCTGATTTACTGTCTTATGCAGTGTATTACTATGTCCGAATGCGGATGCGGCAATTTGCATACCAAGAAAATCAAAAGCGTGCAAAAGAATCCGCAAATCAGCGAAAAATTTCTAAATTTAAAAAAACATGAATGTTAAGTCAATATTATTCTTTTATTATGTTATAAAATCGTATGTTTTTCAATAATTTTTTCTTTTACTTTGAATTATTGACTAAGGACGATTTTTAAATTTACGAAGATGCTCTGTTTTTTAATTTCAGCATGATTTGGGCTAATCAATCTGGAATAGTATAATAGTTTTTCATTGCTGGTCCATCAAGTATTTTATTAAAAACTCAGTTCATATAACAGTAAAACTGTTTAACAAATTAAATTTTTTATCTACTTCTTTTCATATTTATTCATAGTTATTCATAGTTCATCGACGGTGAAAATTATAATTTAATAATTTTTTTAACTTTAAAATAAAAACTTATTACTCCCAGATTTATTTTTATTATACTGTAATTCTGTTAAATAATTGATAGATCAAGCATATATCGACGGCCCGTGCGAAGAAAAACCTTAGCCGAAAATCAATCGATTTATATTTACTCGTAAAAGCCTGAAATGAATGTAAAAATCATTTTAATTAAAAAAATTCTTTTTATTTGGTAACAACTTATTAAGAATCTTGATTTTTTTAAATTTTTTAATTTTTTGCAGTCCTTTATTGATAATTTTAAGTGGACTGATTTTTGGCTAAAGTTCTTCTTCGCGCGGGCCGTCGATTGGTATTATTTTTCTTATGTATGATATTTTTTTAATATACGGAAAACACGTCTTAAAATAACAGTTAAGACAGTAATTAAAAAGATACTGAGACTTTACTATTATAAGAATTAAGCAAGATTGTTGTTATTTCTAAAAATAAATGTAGATTTATTAAATTTTTTATAAAACATTAATTCCTAAAAAAAAAAAATTATGTGAAGTTTAAATTCTGGTTTTAGGAGAAAAATAATAAGTTACTTGGGCACAGAACTAAGCCACTGCGCTGCAATGAGTACAATTTTGAAGAAGTATAAAAGCTAATGCCTTCACTTATTGATGGGCTTAGGGTTTAGTTTGATGGATTTAATTTTTCTTTCATTATATTATTTACTAAATGATCCAAAACGTCTTGTAACGTTCTTCTTTTTCTTTTCTAATATTATAGATTTTTTGATTAAGTATCATTGAATAAATAAACCTTGACGTTCGAAAAAATTCCTAGCGTTTTTGTGTTGTCAGCTTTTTAGAATTATTTATTTATTTATTTATTTATTATGTTTTCAGAAAAACATCGGGTGCCCTGCGTTATTGAGTTGTGGAGCTTGGTGGATTTTTTATTTAGTTTTTAGTTAAAAAAAAAAAAAAAAAAAAAAAAAAAAACCTTAGTGTTATCGGACTGTTGTGCTTGGGGAATTATTTCTTGGTTTTTTATTTATTTATCGATAAACAAAGATGCTTGGAATTACTGACTTGTCGAGTTTTGGTTGATACTTTTTTTAAATTTATTTCTCGATAAAAAAATTCGAAAAACCCATTCTTAGTTTGCTGTCGAGTTTTGGGGACTATTTCTTAAATTTTTAAGTAAAAAAAAAATAAAATAAAAAAAAACCGTTAAAACCCAGCTTGATTGGGTAAGTACTTCAGCTTGAAAGTTTCTCTATTTGTCTATTAAAAAAAAAAAAATTCATTGGGTTGTACAACGAGGATATTTTTATATTAATTTTTTATTCATACTTATTATACACCAGCTAGTACGATGTATAATTTTACCGATTTATATACGTATTATGTGCCAAAAAGATCCTACCATACCGGTTAGAATTTACCCACGGTGTTTCAACAAAACATATCGTTCTGCGTTTGGATTAGTAATAATCGGCTGGGTGAAGGAGATGAGGCAACTAAGAAAAATAGCGCCGAGAACTCGACCAATCGCAACATTTCACCTCCGTCTCACACCGCTCGCGACGCTCCCAACTGGCGAGATTCTGAAACTTTCTTCGGGCCGTAAGAACTTCTCCCCCACCACCGAAGTTTCCGGACCTGTATGTACGACCGTGCTGGCTAGGCGTGAGTTTTTCCGACCTCAAAGATCAAAATGATATCGTCACCTGCTGTTACCATTGAAAACTGTAGTTAGAATAGCTCTAGCCTCATCTCTGACGTAAAAAAAAAATTAATTCAACCTAGAGCTTTTTTTAAATTCTATGAAAATTCATAAATTACATATTAGAAGGGTCCCTGGCAATGCGTCAGTTTTTCCAACCTCAAAGATCAAACTGATATCAGCACGTGATGTTACTATCGTGGACTGAGTTAAAATCGCTCTAGCCTCGTCTCTTACGTAAAAGTAAAATTAATTCAACCTAGAGCTTTTTTTAAATTCTATGAAAATTCATAAATTACATATTAAAAGCGTCCCTGGCAAGGTGTCAGGGACCTCTCTGACGTGTTTTTTATGAATTTTCATGAAATTTTAAAAAATTTCCAGGTGGAATTGTATTTACTTTTGGATAAGGCATGAAGACAGAGCCGTTCTAACTACAGTTCACGATGGTAACAGCACGTACCGATATCAGTTTGACCTTTGAGGTCGGAAAAACTGAGGCCTTGCTAGGGACCTCTCTGATGTGATTTTATGAATTTTCATGAAATTTTGAAAAATTTCCAGGTGAAATTGTATTTACTTTTGGATTAGGCATGAAGTCAGAGCCATTCTAACTACAGTCCACGATAGTAACGGTACGTGCCGATATCAGTTTAATCTTTGAGGTCGGAAAAACTGAGGCCTTGCTAGGGACCTCTCTGATGTGATTTTATGAATTTTCATGAAATTTTGAAAAATTTCCAGGTGAAATTGTATTTACTTTTGGATTAGGCATGAAGTCAGAGCCATTCTAACTACAGTCCACGATAGTAACGGTACGTGCCGATATCAGTTTAATCTTTGAGGTCGGAAAAACTAACGCCTCGCTAGGGACCTCTCTGACGTATTTTTTATGAATTTTCATGAAATTTTAAAAAATTTCCAGGTGGAATTGTATTTACTTTTGGATAAGGCATGAAGCCAGAGCCATTCTAATCACAGCTCACACTGGTAACAGCACGTGCCAATATAAATTTGATCTTTGAGGTCGGAAAAACTGAGGCCCTGCTAGGGACCTCGCTAACGTGTTTTTTATAAATTTTCATGAAATTTAAAAAATTTCCAAATGGAATTGTATTTACTTTTGGATTAGGCATGAAGTCAGAGCCATTCTAACTACAGTTCACGATAGTAACATCACGTGCCGATATCAGTTTGACCTTTGAGGTCGGAAAAACTGAGGCCTTGCTAGGGACCTCTCTGATGTGATTTTATGAATTTTCATGAAATTTTGAAAAATTTCCAGGTGGAATTGTATTTACTTTTGGATAAGGCATGAAGACAGAGCCATTCTAACTACAGTCCTCGATAGTAACATCACGTGCCAATATCAGTTGGATCTTTGAGGTCGAAAAAAATGACGCCTAATTAGGGACCTCTCTGACGTGTTTTTTATGAATTTTCATGAAATTTTAAAAAATTTCCAAATAGAATTGTATTTACTTTTGGATTAGGCATGAAGCCAGAGCCATTCTAACAACAGTCCACGGTAGTTACATCACGTGCCGATATCAGTTTGATGTTTGAGGTCGGAAAAACTGAGGCCTTGCTAGGGACCTCTCTGACGTGTTTTTTATGAATTTTCATGAAATTTGGAAAAATTTCCAAATGGAATTGTATTTACTTTTGGATTAAGCATGAAGTCAGAGCCATTCTAACTACAGTTCACGATAGTAACAGCACGTACCGATATCAGTTTGATCTTTGAGGTCGGAAAAACTGACGCCTTGCTAGGGACCTCTCTGATGTGATTTTATGAATTTTCATGAAATTTTGAAAAATTTCCAGGTGGAATTGTATTTACTTTTGGATAAGGCATGAAGACAGAGCCATTCTAACTACAGTCCTCGATAGTAACATCACGTGCCAATATCAGTTGGATCTTTGAGGTCGAAAAAAATGACGCCTAATTAGGGACCTCTCTGACGTGTTTTTTATGAATTTTCATGAAATTTTAAAAAATTTCCAAATAGAATTGTATTTACTTTTGGATTAGGCATGAAGCCAGAGCCATTCTAACAACAGTCCACGGTAGTTACATCACGTGCCGATATCAGTTTGATGTTTGAGGTCGGAAAAACTGAGGCCTTGCTAGGGACCTCTCTGACGTGTTTTTTATGAATTTTCATGAAATTTGGAAAAATTTCCAAATGGAATTGTATTTACTTTTGGATTAAGCATGAAGTCAGAGCCATTCTAACTACAGTTCACGATAGTAACAGCACGTACCGATATCAGTTTGATCTTTGAGGTCGGAAAAACTGACGCCTTGCTAGGGACCTCTCTGATGTGATTTTATGAATTTTCATGAAATTTTAAAAAATTTCCAGGTGGAATCGTATTTACTTTTGGATTAGGCATGAAGACAGAGCCATTCTAACTACAGTTCACGATGGTAACAGCCCGTGCCGATATCAGATTGAACTTTGAGGTCGGAAAAACTCAGGCCTTGCTAGGGACCTCTCTTACGTGTTTTTTATGAATTTTCATGAAATTTTAAAAACTTTCCAGGTGGAATTGTATTTACTTTTGGATTAGGCATGAAGTCAGAGCCATTCTAACTACAGTCCACGGTAGTAACAGCACGTGCCGATATCAGTTTAATCTTTGAGGTCGGAAAAACTGACTCTCTGCTAGGGACCTCGCTAACGTGTTTTTTATGAATTTTCATGAAATTTTAAAAAATTTCCAGGTGGAATTGTATTTACTTTTGGATAAGGCATGAAGCCAGAGCCATTCTAACCACAGTTCACAATGGTAACAGCACGTACCGATATCAGTTTGATCTTTGAGGTCGGAAAAACTGACGCCTTGCTAGGGACCTCTCTGATGTGATTTTATGAATTTTCATGAAATTTTAAAAAATTTCCAGGAGGGATTGTATTTACTTTTGGATTAAGCATGAAGTCAGAGCCATTCTAACTACAGTTCACGATAGTAACATCACGTGCCGATATCAGATTGAACTTTGAGGTTGGAAAAACTGAGGCCTTGCTAGGGAACTCTCTGACGTGTTTTTTATGAATTTTCATGAAATTTTAAAAACTTTCCAGGTGGAATTGTATTTATTTTTGGATTAGGCATGAAGTCAGAGCCATTCTAACTACAGTCCGCGGTAGTAACAGCACGTGCCGATATCAGTTTAATCTTTGAGGTCGGAAAAACTGACTCTCTGCTAGGGACCTCGCTAACGTGTTTTTTATGAATTTTCATGAAATTTTAAAAAATTTCTAGGTTGAATTAATTTTACTTTCACGTAAGATACGAGGTTAGAGCGATTCTAACTACAGTCCACGATAGTAACATCACGTGCCTATATCAGTTTGATCTTTGAGGTCGGAAAAACTGACGCCTTGCTAGGGACCTCTCTGACGTGTTTTTTATGAATTTTCATGAAATTTTTAAAAATTTCCAGGTGGAATTGTATTTACTTTTGGATAAGGCATGAAGCCAGAGCCATTCTAATCACAGCTCACACTGGTAACAGCACGTGCCAATATAAATTTGATCTTTGAGGTCGGAAAAACTAACTCTCTGCTAGGGACCTCGCTAACGTGTTTTTTATGAATTTTCATGAAATTTTCAAAAATTTCCAAATGGAATTGTATTTACTTTTGGATTAGGCATGAAGTCAGAGCCATTCTAACTACAGTTCACGATAGTAATATCACGTGCCGATATCAGATTGAACTTTGAGGTCGGAAAAACTGAGGCCCTGCTAGGGACCTCTCTGACGTGTTTTTTATGAATTTTCATGAAATTTTCAAAAATTTCCAGGTGGAATTGTATTTACTTTTGGATTAGGCATGAAGCCAGAGCCATTCTAATCACAGCTCACACTGGTAACAGCACGTGCCAATATAAATTTGATCTTTGAGGTCGGAAAAACTAACTCTCTGCTAGGGACCTCGCTAACGTGTTTTTTATGAATTTTCATGAAATTTTCAAAAATTTCCAAATGGAATTGTATTTACTTTTGGATAAGGCATGAAGACAGAGCCATTCTAACTACAGTCCTCGATAGTAACATCACGTGCCAATATCAGTTGGATCTTTGAGGTCGAAAAAAATGACGCCTAATTAGGGACCTCTCTGACGTGTTTTTTATGAATTTTCATGAAATTTTAAAAAATTTCCAAATAGAATTGTATTTACTTTTGGATTAGGCATGAAGCCAGAGCCATTCTAACAACAGTCCACGGTAGTTACATCACGTGCCGATATCAGTTTGATGTTTGAGGTCGGAAAAACTGAGGCCTTGCTAGGGACCTCTCTGACGTGTTTTTTATGAATTTTCATGAAATTTGGAAAAATTTCCAAATGGAATTGTATTTACTTTTGGATTAAGCATGAAGTCAGAGCCATTCTAACTACAGTTCACGATAGTAACAGCACGTACCGATATCAGTTTGATCTTTGAGGTCGGAAAAACTGACGCCTTGCTAGGGACCTCTCTGATGTGATTTTATGAATTTTCATGAAATTTTAAAAAATTTCCAGGTGGAATCGTATTTACTTTTGGATTAGGCATGAAGACAGAGCCATTCTAACTACAGTTCACGATGGTAACAGCCCGTGCCGATATCAGATTGAACTTTGAGGTCGGAAAAACTCAGGCCTTGCTAGGGACCTCTCTTACGTGTTTTTTATGAATTTTCATGAAATTTTAAAAACTTTCCAGGTGGAATTGTATTTACTTTTGGATTAGGCATGAAGTCAGAGCCATTCTAACTACAGTCCACGGTAGTAACAGCACGTGCCGATATCAGTTTAATCTTTGAGGTCGGAAAAACTGACTCTCTGCTAGGGACCTCGCTAACGTGTTTTTTATGAATTTTCATGAAATTTTAAAAAATTTCCAGGTGGAATTGTATTTACTTTTGGATAAGGCATGAAGCCAGAGCCATTCTAACCACAGTTCACAATGGTAACAGCACGTACCGATATCAGTTTGATCTTTGAGGTCGGAAAAACTGACGCCTTGCTAGGGACCTCTCTGATGTGATTTTATGAATTTTCATGAAATTTTAAAAAATTTCCAGGAGGGATTGTATTTACTTTTGGATTAAGCATGAAGTCAGAGCCATTCTAACTACAGTTCACGATAGTAACATCACGTGCCGATATCAGATTGAACTTTGAGGTTGGAAAAACTGAGGCCTTGCTAGGGAACTCTCTGACGTGTTTTTTATGAATTTTCATGAAATTTTAAAAACTTTCCAGGTGGAATTGTATTTATTTTTGGATTAGGCATGAAGTCAGAGCCATTCTAACTACAGTCCGCGGTAGTAACAGCACGTGCCGATATCAGTTTAATCTTTGAGGTCGGAAAAACTGACTCTCTGCTAGGGACCTCGCTAACGTGTTTTTTATGAATTTTCATGAAATTTTAAAAAATTTCTAGGTTGAATTAATTTTACTTTCACGTAAGATACGAGGTTAGAGCGATTCTAACTACAGTCCACGATAGTAACATCACGTGCCTATATCAGTTTGATCTTTGAGGTCGGAAAAACTGACGCCTTGCTAGGGACCTCTCTGACGTGTTTTTTATGAATTTTCATGAAATTTTTAAAAATTTCCAGGTGGAATTGTATTTACTTTTGGATAAGGCATGAAGCCAGAGCCATTCTAATCACAGCTCACACTGGTAACAGCACGTGCCAATATAAATTTGATCTTTGAGGTCGGAAAAACTAACTCTCTGCTAGGGACCTCGCTAACGTGTTTTTTATGAATTTTCATGAAATTTTCAAAAATTTCCAAATGGAATTGTATTTACTTTTGGATTAGGCATGAAGTCAGAGCCATTCTAACTACAGTTCACGATAGTAATATCACGTGCCGATATCAGATTGAACTTTGAGGTCGGAAAAACTGAGGCCCTGCTAGGGACCTCTCTGACGTGTTTTTTATGAATTTTCATGAAATTTTCAAAAATTTCCAGGTGGAATTGTATTTACTTTTGGATTAGGCATGAAGACAGAGCCATTTTAACCACATTTCACAATGGTAACAGCACGTGCCAATATAAATTTGATCTTTGAGGTCGGAAAAACTAACGCCTTGCTAGGGACCTCGCTTACGTAGTTTTTATGAATTTTCATGAATTTTTAAAAAGTTTCCATGTAGAATTGTATTTACTTTTGGATAAGGCATGAAGCCAGAGCTATTCTAACTACAGTCCACGATAGTTACATCACGTGCCGATATCATTTTGATCTTTGAGGTCGGAAAAACTGACTCTCTGCTAGGGAACTCGCTAACGTGTTTTTTATGAATTTTCATGAAATTTTAAAAAATTTCCAAATGTAATCGTATTTACTTTTGGATTAGGCATGAAGCCAGAGCTATTCTAACTACAGTCCACGATAGTTACATCACGTGCCGATATCATTTTGATCTTTGAGGTCGGAAAAACTGACTCTCTGCTAGGGACCTCGCTTACGTGTTTTTTATGAATTTTCATGAATTTTTAAAAAGTTTCCAGGTAGAATTGTATTTACTTTTGGATAAGGCATGAAGCCTGAGCTATTCTAACTATAGTCCACGATAGTAACATCACGTGCCGATATCAGTTTGATCTTTGAGGTCGGAAAAACTGACTCTCTGCTAGGGACCTCGCTAACGTGTTTTTATGAATTTTCATGAAATTTTAAAAAATTTCCAGGTGGAATTGTATTTACTTTTGGATAAGGCATGAAGCCAGAGCCATTCTAACCACAGTTCACAATGGTAACAGCACGTACCGATATCAGTTTGATCTTTGAGGTCGGAAAAACTGACGCCTTGCTAGGGACCTCTCTGATGTGATTTTATGAATTATCATGAAATTTTAAAAAATTTCCAGGAGGGATTGTATTTACTTTTGGATTAAGCATGAAGTCAGAGCCATTCTAACTACAGTTCACGATAGTAACATCACGTGCCGATATCAGATTGAACTTTGAGGTTGGAAAAACTGAGGCCTTGCTAGGGAACTCTCTGACGTGTTTTTTATGAATTTTCATGAAATTTTAAAAACTTTCCAGGTGGAATTGTATTTATTTTTGGATTAGGCATGAAGTCAGAGCCATTCTAACTACAGTCCGCGGTAGTAACAGCACGTGCCGATATCAGTTTAATCTTTGAGGTCGGAAAAACTGACTCTCTGCTAGGGACCTCGCTAACGTGTTTTTTATGAATTTTCATGAAATTTTAAAAAATTTCTAGGTTGAATTAATTTTACTTTCACGTAAGATACGAGGTTAGAGCGATTCTAACTACAGTCCACGATAGTAACATCACGTGCCTATATCAGTTTGATCTTTGAGGTCGGAAAAACTGACGCCTTGCTAGGGACCTCTCTGACGTGTTTTTTATGAATTTTCATGAAATTTTTAAAAATTTCCAGGTGGAATTGTATTTACTTTTGGATAAGGCATGAAGCCAGAGCCATTCTAATCACAGCTCACACTGGTAACAGCACGTGCCAATATAAATTTAATCTTTGAGGTCGGAAAAACTAACTCTCTGCTAGGGACCTCGCTAACGTGTTTTTTATGAATTTTCATGAAATTTTCAAAAATTTCCAAATGGAATTGTATTTACTTTTGGATTAGGCATGAAGTCAGAGCCATTCTAACTACAGTTCACGATAGTAATATCACGTGCCGATATCAGATTGAACTTTGAGGTCGGAAAAACTGAGGCCCTGCTAGGGACCTCTCTGACGTGTTTTTTATGAATTTTCATGAAATTTTCAAAAATTTCCAGGTGGAATTGTATTTACTTTTGGATTAGGCATGAAGACAGAGCCATTTTAACCACATTTCACAATGGTAACAGCACGTGCCAATATAAATTTGATCTTTGAGGTCGGAAAAACTAACGCCTTGCTAGGGACCTCGCTTACGTAGTTTTTATGAATTTTCATGAATTTTTAAAAAGTTTCCATGTAGAATTGTATTTACTTTTGGATAAGGCATGAAGCCAGAGCTATTCTAACTACAGTCCACGATAGTTACATCACGTGCCGATATCATTTTGATCTTTGAGGTCGGAAAAACTGACTCTCTGCTAGGGAACTCGCTAACGTGTTTTTTATGAATTTTCATGAAATTTTAAAAAATTTCCAAATGTAATCGTATTTACTTTTGGATTAGGCATGAAGCCAGAGCTATTCTAACTACAGTCCACGATAGTTACATCACGTGCCGATATCATTTTGATCTTTGAGGTCGGAAAAACTGACTCTCTGCTAGGGACCTCGCTTACGTGTTTTTTATGAATTTTCATGAATTTTTAAAAAGTTTCCAGGTAGAATTGTATTTACTTTTGGATAAGGCATGAAGCCTGAGCTATTCTAACTATAGTCCACGATAGTAACATCACGTGCCGATATCAGTTTGATCTTTGAGGTCGGAAAAAATGACTCTTTGCTAGGGACCTTGCTAACGTGTTTTTTATGAATTTTCATGAAATTTTAAAAAATTTCCAAATGGAATCGTATTTACTTTTGGATTAGGCATGAAGTCAGTGCCATTTTAGCTACAGTTCACGATAGTAACATCACGTGCCGATATCAGTTTGACCTTTGAGGTCGGAAAAACTGAGGCCTTGCTAAGGACCTCTCTGACGTGTTTTTTATGAATTTTCATGAAATTTTAAAAAATTTCCAGGAGGGATTGTATTTACTTTTGGATTAAGCATGAAGTCAGAGCCATTCTAACTACAGTTCACGATAGTAACATCACGTGCCGATATCAGATTGAACTTTGAGGTTGGAAAAACTGAGGCCTTGCTAGGGAACTCTCTGACGTGTTTTTTATGAATTTTCATGAAATTTTAAAAACTTTCCAGGTGGAATTGTATTTATTTTTGGATTAGGCATGAAGTCAGAGCCATTCTAACTACAGTCCGCGGTAGTAACAGCACGTGCCGATATCAGTTTAATCTTTGAGGTCGGAAAAACTGACTCTCTGCTAGGGACCTCGCTAACGTGTTTTTTATGAATTTTCATGAAATTTTAAAAAATTTCTAGGTTGAATTAATTTTACTTTCACGTAAGATACGAGGTTAGAGCGATTCTAACTACAGTCCACGATAGTAACATCACGTGCCTATATCAGTTTGATCTTTGAGGTCGGAAAAACTGACGCCTTGCTAGGGACCTCTCTGACGTGTTTTTTATGAATTTTCATGAAATTTTTAAAAATTTCCAGGTGGAATTGTATTTACTTTTGGATAAGGCATGAAGCCAGAGCCATTCTAATCACAGCTCACACTGGTAACAGCACGTGCCAATATAAATTTAATCTTTGAGGTCGGAAAAACTAACTCTCTGCTAGGGACCTCGCTAACGTGTTTTTTATGAATTTTCATGAAATTTTCAAAAATTTCCAAATGGAATTGTATTTACTTTTGGATTAGGCATGAAGTCAGAGCCATTCTAACTACAGTTCACGATAGTAATATCACGTGCCGATATCAGATTGAACTTTGAGGTCGGAAAAACTGAGGCCCTGCTAGGGACCTCTCTGACGTGTTTTTTATGAATTTTCATGAAATTTTCAAAAATTTCCAGGTGGAATTGTATTTACTTTTGGATTAGGCATGAAGACAGAGCCATTTTAACCACATTTCACAATGGTAACAGCACGTGCCAATATAAATTTGATCTTTGAGGTCGGAAAAACTAACGCCTTGCTAGGGACCTCGCTTACGTAGTTTTTATGAATTTTCATGAATTTTTAAAAAGTTTCCATGTAGAATTGTATTTACTTTTGGATAAGGCATGAAGCCAGAGCTATTCTAACTACAGTCCACGATAGTTACATCACGTGCCGATATCATTTTGATCTTTGAGGTCGGAAAAACTGACTCTCTGCTAGGGAACTCGCTAACGTGTTTTTTATGAATTTTCATGAAATTTTAAAAAATTTCCAAATGTAATCGTATTTACTTTTGGATTAGGCATGAAGCCAGAGCTATTCTAACTACAGTCCACGATAGTTACATCACGTGCCGATATCATTTTGATCTTTGAGGTCGGAAAAACTGACTCTCTGCTAGGGACCTCGCTTACGTGTTTTTTATGAATTTTCATGAATTTTTAAAAAGTTTCCAGGTAGAATTGTATTTACTTTTGGATAAGGCATGAAGCCTGAGCTATTCTAACTATAGTCCACGATAGTAACATCACGTGCCGATATCAGTTTGATCTTTGAGGTCGGAAAAAATGACTCTTTGCTAGGGACCTTGCTAACGTGTTTTTTATGAATTTTCATGAAATTTTAAAAAATTTCCAAATGGAATCGTATTTACTTTTGGATTAGGCATGAAGTCAGTGCCATTTTAGCTACAGTTCACGATAGTAACATCACGTGCCGATATCAGTTTGACCTTTGAGGTCGGAAAAACTGAGGCCTTGCTAAGGACCTCTCTGACGTGTTTTTTATGAATTTTCATGAAATTTTAAAAAATTTCCAGGTGGAATTGTATTTACTTTTAGATTAGGCATGAAGCCAGAGCCATTCTAATCACCGTTCACAATGGTAACAGCACGTGCTGATATCAGTTTGATCTTTTAGGTCAGAAAAACTGACACCTTGTCCGGGACCCTTCTAATATGTAATTGATGAATTTCCATAGAATTTAAAAAAAGTTTTATGTTGAATTAATTTTACTTTCACGTAAGAGACGAGGCTAGAGCTATTCTAACTACAGTCCACGATAGTAACATCACGTGCCAATATCAGTTGGATCTTTGAGGTCGGAAAAACTGACGCCTTATTAGGGACCTCTCTGACGTGTTTTTTATGAATTTTCATGAAATTTTAAAAAATTTCCAGGTGGAATTGTATTTACTTTTGGATAAGGCATGAAGCCAGAGCCATTCTAACCACAGTTCACAATGGTAACATCACTTGCCGATATCAGTTTGATCTCTGAGGTCGGAAAAACTGACGCCTTGCCAGGGCCCCTCCTCATATGTAATTTATGAATTTTCATAGAATTTAAAAAAAGTTCTAGGTTGAATTAATTTTACTTTCACGTAAGATACGAGGTTAGAGCGATTCTAACTACAGTCCACGATAGTAACATCACGTGCCTATATCAGTTTGATCTTTGAGGTCGGAAAAACTGACGCCTTGCTAGGGACCTCTCTGACGTGTTTTTTATGAATTTTCATGAAATTTTTAAAAATTTCCAGGTGGAATTGTATCTACTTTTGGATAAGGCATGAAGCCAGAGCCATTCTAACCACAGTTCACAATGGTAACAGCACGTGCCAATATAAGTTTGATCTTTGAGGTCGGAAAAACTAACTCCTAGCTAGGGACCTCGCTAACGTTTTTTTTATGAATTTTCATGAAATTTTAAAAAATTTCCAGGTGGAATTGTATTTATTTTTGGATAAGGCATGAAGCCAGAGCTATTCTAACTACAGTCCACGATAGTAACATCACGTGCCAATATCAGTTTGATCTTTGAGGTCAGAAAAACTAACATCTTGCCAGGGACCTTTGTAATATGTAATTTATGAATTTTCATAGAATTTAAAAAAAGCTCAAGGTTGAATAAATTTTACTTTAACGTTAAGGACGAAGCCATAGCTATTCTAACTACAGTTCACGATGGTAACAGCACGTGCCGTTATCAATTTGATCTTTGAGGTTGAGATTTTTTTCGGTATCAGATCACTTATTTCAGGTCGGGCCGACCCGTTCAATTTTGGCCCTGAGAGATGCTGATCAAATGACAAAAGATTTTTTTGATTAAAATGACTTTCGGTCAAGCAAGAATTCTTAAAAAAAAAGCTTGATGCTTTTTGAGCCTGGAATACCTAACCTGAGACAGGTTGATTGTTTGAGATTGACTTGAATATTTGCTTTTTTATTAGAGAATGATTTTTTCGACTCGGAGGGCTCCATTCGGATTCAAAATTACGAAAAAATCAAGCTCGATTTTTTTTGGTAACGGATCACCTATTTCAGGTCGGGCCGAGCAGTTCAATTTAGACTCCAAGAGATGCTAATTAAATGAAAATTGATTTTTTTGATTCAAACGGCTTTGAATCCATCTTTTTGAATAAAAATGCAGATCCTCTTTGAGCCCAGAAAAATTAACCTGCGGTAGGTTGACTGTAGTAGAGTTGACCCAAATATTTGCTATTTTATTGGAGAATGATTTTTATGATACGAAGCTCTCCATTTGGACACAAAATTACGAAAAAATTGAGCTAGACTTTTTTCGGTATTTCATCACTTATTTCAGGTCGGGTTGAGCAGTATAATTTTGACTCTGAGAGATGCTAACCAAATGACAAAAGATTTTTTTGATTAAAATAACTTTTAATCAAGCAAGAATTCTTAAAAAAAAGTTGTATCGTTTTTGAGCCAGGAAAACCTATCTTGAGACAGGTTGACAGTTTCAGATTGACCAAATATGTTTTAATCAAAATTTAACTTTATAAAAAGTATCTAGAGCTCAAAGATACTTTAAAAAAATTTTAAAAATAAAATTTGCATGAATACTTTTTACTCGTAAAAATTTGTTATCATTCAATTATTTTAAACCATTTTATTTTATTAAACTACTGTTCTTTTTAGCTATTATTATTAATATTTAAGTGTTTCTTCATCTGTAATTGTTTAAAAAATTAACGATATCAAAATAAATATCATGTGTACATATTCTCCTGGCATTTACTTCTAAAGATTTAAAAAAATCAAAATTTCAAATAACTCTTCTTAATTTCGTACAGAAACGTCTTCAAAAAATTAATTTTCTTGCTGAATATTCAGCAAAAGTATTTGAAAAAATTTTATCAAATTAACTGTTGAAATTATTTGGAACCAAATTTCTTTGAAAATATTAGTTTGCTCATACATGTTTATTCATTAACTTATCTTATGATTGTTGTCAAAAATTATTATTATTACTATTTTTTTTTTATTTAATGAAAATTGATCTTATAAGTATTTGTTTCAAAAGATTCAGAGTTACTTAATCATTATTTCTGATTGAAAGCAATGCAATCCTATACTTGTCTCAGTAATATTTCATTTTTCACAAAGCTATAACAATTTTGGAACACAAGCTATGTATTTACATTAATTTTTCTGATTAAAAACTACTTACCTCATGCTTAAAAAGTTTACGCTAGAAATAAAAAATATTGAGAAAAGGCTTGGTCTGGCCTGAAATAATTTTTTTTTTCATTTAAAATATTTTAAAAGACTTATTAGTTAAAAGTCAACGTCTTCTTTAAAAAAAATGTTATTTTAATTCTTTTGACTTGGCTAAGTACTTGATGATGCTTCTTTATTTTATTCTATATTTTTTAAAAATAATAATTAATTTTTCGTAAGTAAAATGGAAAACATTCTTTGAACGATATTTAAAAATTTTTATCGTTCTTTTACTTCTTGCGCTTTCACGTTTTTCAAACGTAACCCCAGCGGGCCTGAACTCAATGCTTCGAAAGAAACGCTCTGAACCTCGCGCTGATCATGCGTGAAAAGTTCCTGCTACATCATATAACCTTCGTTATTTTGAATGAAAACAAACCCACGTGCTTTCGCGTGTCGTGTAAGGTTATCCACGGGCTTTTGTTTTTGCAAAAAGTATATCAAATAAAACAATCCAAATTACTATATCCACTACCCTTTCGGAATAAAATTTTTGAATCTGAAGGGACTTTTTAAATCCTTAATAACTTTTGAACCTATTAATAAAAAATTATAAATACTATTATTTTTGGAATTGGAAAAATTTTAGGAATCTAAATTTTTTCTCCTCGTCATTCCCGGTGAATCACCGTGTATAAAGCTATCTCCATTCTCGAATTATCCTTCTAAATTGAAAAATTTACTTTTAACTGATAAATTATTTAGAAAATCCATTTGATATTACAATAACATTTTTTCATTTGCAACTTTTAATGCAACAACAGTCAAATCTAAACAAAAACAAATATTTAATTTAAAAATACAAGAACATGTATGTCATATAGCTCCTTATTCACTAGAACCTTATAAAAACGAAACTCCACTTTGTGGGCAATTTTATTTTTTTGATACTGACACTTCAATAGAAAAAAGATTAGAATTTAATCAACATTTATCTGAAAATCATATGAAAATTTTGACTAAAGTATTTGATAAGAATCGTATAGCTAAAAATTACAAAACTATGAGAGAAGTTATGAATATAAATAAATTAACAACTCGTGCTCCGCTTCGCTACGCACTCGGGTCCTTAAAACCGCCCCGGTGACTATGCTGCACCCGTACTATAATATACTATTTAAAAGATATCAAAGTTCATAAAATTTTCGGAAAAGTTATTGGATACGTTTATACGATTGAATTCCAAAAAAGTACACGAACAAGACAAAATTAAAACTATTGAAAAACTTGATGAAATAATTTCTGCAGAAATTCCTGATGATGACGAGGAATTGAAATCTTTAGTTATAAACTTTATGTTTCATGGTCCACATACTGAATTTTCAGAATGTTTAAAAAATAAAAGTGTCGTATGTAATAAAGATTTTCCTAAATCATTTCAAAAAAAAACTATTTTTAAAGAAGATAGTTATCCTTTATATAAAAGACGTGATAACTCCTTCGATCGTAATACGTATAAAAATAGTAAAATCCTTGTAAATAATTCCATGGTTGTTCCTTATAATCCTTATTAAAAAAATATAAATGCCACATTAACGTCGAGTTTTGCAAATCCATTAGTAGTATAAAATATATTTTTGATTATATACATAAAAGGGGTGACAGAGCTTTCTGTAAAATAGAAAAATAAAATGAAAATAGTCAGGATTTTGAAGTACACGACGAAATAAAAAAATTTATTGAAGGTAGGTATGTTAGTCCTATGAAAGCAGCTTGGAGATTGCAAGAATTTACAATCTGTGGTAAAAGTCACTCACAATCAGTTGTTAGATTATCGGTACACACTGAAAATCATCAACTAATTTATTTTAAAGAATCAAAAGAAAAATCAGCTCTGAATAATTGGAAGACTACCTTAACAGAGTGGTTTAAATTAAATAAAAACAATGAATTTGCTCGAACTTTAAAATATAAAGATATTCCAAAACATTTCAAATTTAAAAATAAAAAGTGGGTGCAAAGAAAAAAAATTAAAAAAGCAATTATAGGTCGAATGAATATAGTATCTCCCAAAGACATTGATAGATTTAATTTAAAACTAGTATTAACGAGAAAAAAAGGTCCTAGAAATTGGGAATAATTAAAATTTTTTGACGGCGTTCAATATAGTGATTATAGAAGCGAAGCTATAGCTATGGATTTGTTAAAAGACGATACTCAAATTTTAAAAATTTTTGAAGAAGCTGTTGAAATAATGAAACCACATCAGTTACGTAATTTTTTTGTTTTATTTTTGTTATCAGAAAATTTGAATGGAAAAAATATTTGGAATAAATACACTGGGAAAAATGTGCTCGAGTTACGGCTCAAAAATGAAGAGGTTATGTCTCTACGCCGCGCTCAGTAACTGCTTCATATGTGAGCCGAATTTGACGCACGCACTGCGATCGGCTGCGATTTGGTATTTGGTACTACGTAGTGGTGCAAATTTTCAACACCGTGCGCCATATTTGTTGCACCGTGGAGAAGAAACGATCCACCTTGTCGATTCCATTACGGCGCTACGGTTGGCTCGATTACGGATCACATTTTTCCCAGTGTACAAAGAATTTTTTTTTTCAAAATTAGAAAATGAAAATATAGCCCTTTTAGATATTAACGATAAATTATTGAAAGAAAGTAATATGACAAATACAGATTTTGGATTAACATTACCAAATTATGATAATAATATCGGTAAAAATCAAAATTTAGAAATAGATTCTTATCAAAAAAATTTTATTGAAAAATATAAACAACTTAATAATGAACAATTAACTTAATTCAAAGACATAATATCTGAAAAAAATAAATTATTTTTTATTGACGGTCCAGGTGGTTCTGGAAAAACTTTATTATACAAAACTTTAATTTACTATTTTTTATCAAAAAATAAAAAAATATTGTCTATGGCTTGGACTGGCATAGCCTCGATATTACTTCCTAGAGGAATGACAAGTCACAAGACTTTCAAGTTGCCTTTAGATCTAAACAATGTAGAAAATGTTTTTTTTTAAATGAAAAAGAAAAAGTAAATTTAAGAGAAGCCGACATAATAATTTGGGACGAAGCGTCCATGATTCCGAAAAAAGCTTTAGAAATAGTTAATCGTACACTAGTGGTGCATGGATTCGCGACCCCCCTTTGAATTCAGCAAATGGCGATTTGAACATTCTTCGAAAAAAAAGTTGGTAATGGCAACCTAAATTTTCGCGCAAAAAAAAAGTTACAATGTTTACATTGGTTATGAGGTTATGAGTACCAGTAATGAATAATTAATTAAATCGTGTAATAAAAATCACATTGAATCAAAGAAGAAAATGTAATTATTTTAGTGCAAGTGTGATGATTCATTTTTAAGTGATGATTGTGATTTAATGAAGTTCATTTTGGAAACATACATTTTTATGAATCAGGTAAATTTCTTTACTGTATTATTAATAAAAATAATTTTTGTTGTTAATTTTATTAAAAATAATAACATGAACTGCAAATCTAAGTAGCTTGGGAATGATCCTCGTTGGGCGAATACTGCGTCTGGGACGGCAACGGCGTTCATCAACGATGCCCGACTATCTAAATGTCTACGTATCGGCTAAAATAATTTATCATAATTATTATTCATGAATTTAAGTTAATTTACTTTCTATGTAAAAATAGGCTCATCGCGACCGCTCCGCAAGCTCGAACGAGGCTTTTCGACGATGCTCGGTGCCAATACTCGACGAAAAATTGTTCTCGGTCCACGGAAAACGTCCTCCGTCACCTTGAGCAAAGCCGTGGCCGCTCCGCAAGCTCTAGTGAAGCTTTTCGACGATGCTCGGTGCCATTACTCGAGGAAAAATTGTTCTCGGTCCACGGGAAACGTCCTCCGTCGCCCTGAGCAAAGTCGCGACTGCTCCGCAAGCTCGAGTAAGCTTTTTGAACATTTTTAATTTATTTTATCGTATACGAGATGATTTCTCCTGCTCGATTGCTTCGCGTTTTTTTAGATTAACAAATTTTTAATTACGAATTGACTAAATTTCAGAGTCTATTTGATCGACGACGATGCTCGGTGCCAACACACGAAAAAAAATCGTTCCCAATCCACGGAAAACGTTCTCCGTCGCCTTGAGCAAAGTCGCGACTGCTCCGCAAGCTCGAGTAAGCTTTTTGAACATTTTTAATCTATTTTATTCTATACGAGATGATTTCTACTTCTCCATTGCTTTGCGTTTTTTAATTAAGCCAATAAATAAAGTAATAAGTTAAATACTTGAATTTTGTAACTTTTCTTAAAAAAAAAAAAAAAATGGTATTATTTTACGTAGTTGTAATTAAATCAGTAAACAAAAAACTTAAATTTTTTAAATAGTTTCTATTTTCATTATTTGTTTCATGTTATTTAAAAATGTTTTTATAATTTAATGTCTTGATTTAACTATTTTATGCTAAATTATTTATGAAAAGGTTTTTTCATTAAAGTTTATTTAAATTTAGTTTTAATTTTTAAATTTGTTCTTTTTCAAAATTTACGAAAGTGGAGAATATACGTATAAACAAAAGAGTTATAACACTAAACTAACTTTGCTGTTCTTATTCCATTGTCTATATAGCTTCGATTTATCTTTAGTATCAAATCAAACATAGGTTATTGAAAAGTTTTTTCATCGGAATAAAGTATGGTAGTTCCTAAGTATATTAAAAGTCTAGTTGACTCCATTATTATAAGTCGCTTCGAACGCAAACCTAATGAGAACTGGGCGAGGGATGATGATTTTTTCTACGATGTTGCGTGGGAAATCAATGACGTTTTGGAAAAAAACGTCAAAACCCACGAGAGCCCCAGTAGGAGTTGGATCGTGTTATTGACGGTATTAATAAATTAAATTAAAAACTACTAAATAAAATAAACAAAATAAAAAATAATAAGCAAACAAACAAATAAACAAAATCAAAAATCCATTAATTTTTTGCTTTGTGATTTTTTTTCTAATCAGACCATTTTATTATTTTACAACAGCTACATTTGTGCAGGGAAGGTGGGTGGTTTTGAACCGAGTCTTTACAGCAGCGTGTCATCGGTACCGAGCTGGAGTAAGGTTAACTCCAATGCAAAGAAAAGTGTCACAGGAGATGCCCTTCGTATTTAAAACCTTTATTCGAAGATTCCCTGGTCCAGATATCCCAGACGAGGAGATTGATCAGCTTCCCAATGTCGAAATTTTTTAATAATTTTACAATTAAAATCATTTTTATTTGTTTGTTTTGAAAAAACAATGTTGTTATGTTAAAAGATGAAAAAATTTAAATTTTTTAAAATTCAATAAATTTCTATAATAATAATAATAATAATAATATTGTGATTATCAAAAAACTTTATTTTAAATACTATTAGGTTGTTCTCTTTTCGAAAAACTTAGTAACATATTTCATTTTGCAGATTTTAAAATTGAGATTCTAACCGACAGGTGAACCAAAATTTTTTAAGATTTTTTAATGATTTTTCAGTTTATTTATAAAGCCGTAATGTTTATAAACCAATCTTGCATGCAATAGTGCGTGTGCAGGTTAGAAATCACCTGTTAAGGTAGGAAGCACTCTTAAAAGGAAATTTTTTTCTCTTGTTTTTTATTTTTTTTTTTTAACTTATTTTTTCATTGAGCTTCCCTTAAATAAATTAAATTAATTATCAAAATGAAAAAAAAAAAAAAAAAAATTATATTAGTTATTGAGTTGCGCTAAATACAAATTTGAAAATTTGAATTATGTTCGAAAAAAACGTTATTTTATTAGCCAACTTCTCACTATTGCTTGTCAAACAGTTTTTGTTGATATTCATAGTTTAATTGAATCAATTTAAATAAGATAAGGTTTTTATTGTCTACCTCATTTTATTCAAACGGCATGCCGTTTCAGCCAACTCCCGAAAATATTACGCGGCTAAGGCAGTTAGTGGAATTAGGTTGGTCTATTGAAGCAATCATGCAACATCTTCAATGCTCAAGAACCACCGTTAAGAAATGGAAAGCGAGATTTCAAGCTGAAAATGAAGGTGCTGCAGCTGCTGCTGATAAAAGAAAATTTAATGGGGGTAAATTTAAAATTACTGAAGCTGAGATGGTCGAGGTTGCGAATTACAAAAGAAACCATCCATTCGTGCCTGTAAAAGGACTACAAGATCAACTTGGCTTGCCCATTGGATATAGGTCCCTGTATAGGTATCCATTCAAAAAAAACTATACATATATTCTTCAATTTTTTTTTTCCATCTAAACTTGTGAAAAATTCTTTGTATTTAAAAAAAATGTTTCAGACTATTTTTTTTTCTTTAGAAATTTTAAAAAAAGGACCAATATAAGATACAGGAGAGCCGCTAACAAGGCACAGCTGACCGAGCCAGACACAGTAAAAAGACTTGCCTACGCCACTGAACATGTTAACTGGCCTAATCTCAGGTGAAGGAACGTCATTTTTATAGACGAAAAACTTTTCTCAACGGAGAAGGATGGTTAGCTACAATGAAATTTTTTTTTTTATCATAAATATTTTATTGTAATTGAAAAAAATAAATAAGAACTTTATAATATTGTAGGAAGAATCGGTGTATGGAGGGAACCAAATACAAGACTCCATCCGAATCATGTAGTTCCGATGAGAAGATCAGGTCGAAAAAACCAGAATTATTTGGCCTGGTTTTCTTATCATGAAGAAGGTAAACTCATTAGAATCACACGCAAGCTAACGGGAGTGCGTTATAGGAGAAATTTGAAACGTTTCCTTTGGCCTTGGATACAACGAGTTTACCCCGATAATCAAAGAGTCTACATAATCGAAGATAACTCAAAGATACACACAAGTGCTGTGGTTCGTCAGTGGTATCAGAATCACCCAAAGATTATACGCTTGAACCATCCACCAAGGTATAAAAAATTGGGTTTTCTATAACAAAATATGATTTCACAAAAATAAATTGATTGTTTTGTAAGGTCTCCTGATCTCAACGCTATAGAGAACCTCTGGGCGTTCATGGTCAAACAATGGGATGGACAGGTCAATCATAACTTGGACCAACTCAGAGCAAAGGTCAGACAAAGCTGGAGAGCAGTGAAACAAAACCGTGGCCTTTTAAGAAAACTTGCGATGTCAATGCCAAGACGATTTCAGGCAGTTATTGATAACAATGGATCGTATATTCCATATTGATTTGTTAATATTTATATAGAATTACAATATATTATAATAAATGTTAATAGTTTTGAAACTAGCTATAATAAATCATTAAAATTGATTAAAATTTATTGATAATAAATTCATTTTACCAACTATCTTGATTTGAAAATTACAAATAATTCAACATTCAAACAAAAAAATTTCATAACAATTTTTGTAAAGTTTTCAAAAAGCCTTACTAGACTGCTCCGCAAGCTCTAGTAAGGCTTTTTGAAAACTTTACAAAAATTGTTATGAAATTTTTTTGTTTGAATGTTGAATTATTTGTAATTTTCAAATCAAGATAGTTGGTAAAATGAATTTATTATCAATAAATTTTAATCAATTTTAATGATTTATTATAGCTAGTTTCAAAACTATTAACATTTATTATAATATATTGTAATTCTATATAAATATTAACAAATCAATATGGAATATACGATCCATTGTTATCAATAACTGCCTGAAATCGTCTTGGCATTGACATCGCAAGTTTTCTTAAAAGGCCACGGTTTTGTTTCACTGCTCTCCAGCTTTGTCTGACCTTTGCTCTGAGTTGGTCCAAGTTATGATTGACCTGTCCATCCCATTGTTTGACCATGAACGCCCAGAGGTTCTCTATAGCGTTGAGATCAGGAGACCTTACAAAACAATCAATTTATTTTTGTGAAATCATATTTTGTTATAGAAAACCCAATTTTTTATACCTTGGTGGATGGTTCAAGCGTATAATCTTTGGGTGATTCTGATACCACTGACGAACCACAGCACTTGTGTGTATCTTTGAGTTATCTTCGATTATGTAGACTCTTTGATTATCGGGGTAAACTCGTTGTATCCAAGGCCAAAGGAAACGTTTCAAATTTCTCCTATAACGCACTCCCGTTAGCTTGCGTGTGATTCTAATGAGTTTACCTTCTTCATGATAAGAAAACCAGGCCAAATAATTCTGGTTTTTTCGACCTGATCTTCTCATCGGAACTACATGATTCGGATGGAGTCTTGTATTTGGTTCCCTCCATACACCGATTCTTCCTACAATATTATAAAGTTCTTATTTATTTTTTTCAATTACAATAAAATATTTATGATAAAAAAAAAAATTTCATTGTAGCTAACCATCCTTCTCCGTTGAGAAAAGTTTTTCGTCTATAAAAATGACGTTCCTTCACCTGAGATTAGGCCAGTTAACATGTTCAGTGGCGTAGGCAAGTCTTTTTACTGTGTCTGGCTCGGTCAGCTGTGCCTTGTTAGCGGCTCTCCTGTATCTTATATTGGTCCTTTTTTTAAAATTTCTAAAGAAAAAAAAATAGTCTGAAACATTTTTTTTAAATACAAAGAATTTTTCACAAGTTTAGATGGAAAAAAAAAATTGAAGAATATATGTATAGTTTTTTTTGAATGGATACCTATACAGGGACCTATATCCAATGGGCAAGCCAAGTTGATCTTGTAGTCCTTTTACAGGCACGAATGGATGGTTTCTTTTGTAATTCGCAACCTCGACCATCTCAGCTTCAGTAATTTTAAATTTACCCCCATTAAATTTTCTTTTATCAGCAGCAGCTGCAGCACCTTCATTTTCAGCTTGAAATCTCGCTTTCCATTTCTTAACGGTGGTTCTTGAGCATTGAAGATGTTGCATGATTGCTTCAATAGACCAACCTAATTCCACTAACTGCCTTAGCCGCGTAATATTTTCGGGAGTTGGCTGAAACGGCATGCCGTTTGAATAAAATGAGGTAGACAATAAAAACCTTATCTTATTTAAATTGATTCAATTAAACTATGAATATCAACAAAAACTGTTTGACAAGCAATAGTGAGAAGTTGGCTAATAAAATAACGTTTTTTTCGAACATAATTCAAATTTTCAAATTTGTATTTAGCGCAACTCAATAACTAATATAATTTTTTTTTTTTTTTTTTTCATTTTGATAATTAATTTAATTTATTTAAGGGAAGCTCAATGAAAAAATAAGTTAAAAAAAAAAAATAAAAAACAAGAGAAAAAAATTTCCTTTTAAGAGTGCTTCCTACCTTAACAGGTGATTTCTAACCTGCACACGCACTATTGCATGCAAGATTGGTTTATAAACATTACGGCTTTATAAATAAACTGAAAAATCATTAAAAAATCTTAAAAAATTTTGGTTCACCTGTCGGTTAGAATCTCAATTTTAAAATCTGCAAAATGAAATATGTTACTAAGTTTTTCGAAAAGAGAACAACCTAATAGTATTTAAAATAAAGTTTTTTGATAATCACAATATTATTATTATTATTATTATTATAGAAATTTATTGAATTTTAAAAAATTTAAATTTTTTCATCTTTTAACATAACAACATTGTTTTTTCAAAACAAACAAATAAAAATGATTTTAATTGTAAAATTATTAAAAAATTTCGACATTGGGAAGCTGATCAATCTCCTCGTCTGGGATATCTGGACCAGGGAATCTTCGAATAAAGGTTTTAAATACGAAGGGCATCTCCTGTGACACTTTTCTTTGCATTGGAGTTAACCTTACTCCAGCTCGGTACCGATGACACGCTGCTGTAAAGACTCGGTTCAAAACCACCCACCTTCCCTGCACAAATGTAGCTGTTGTAAAATAATAAAATGGTCTGATTAGAAAAAAAATCACAAAGCAAAAAATTAATGGATTTTTGATTTTATTTATTTGTTTGTTTGCTTATTATTTTTTATTTTGTTTATTTTATTTAGTAGTTTTTAATTTAATTTATTAATACCGTCAATAACACGATCCAACTCCTACTGGGGCTCTCGTGGGTTTTGACGTTTTTTTCCAAAACGTCATTGATTTCCCACGCAACATCGTAGAAAAAATCATCATCCCTCGCCCAGTTCTCATTAGGTTTGCGTTCGAAGCGACTTATAATAATGGAGTCAACTAGACTTTTAATATACTTAGGAACTACCATACTTTATTCCGATGAAAAAACTTTTCAATAACCTATGTTTGATTTGATACTAAAGATAAATCGAAGCTATATAGACAATGGAATAAGAACAGCAAAGTTAGTTTAGTGTTATAACTCTTTTGTTTATACGTATATTCTCCACTTTCGTAAATTTTGAAAAAGAACAAATTTAAAAATTAAAACTAAATTTAAATAAACTTTAATGAAAAAACCTTTTCATAAATAATTTAGCATAAAATAGTTAAATCAAGACATTAAATTATAAAAACATTTTTAAATAACATGAAACAAATAATGAAAATAGAAACTATTTAAAAAATTTAAGTTTTTTGTTTACTGATTTAATTACAACTACGTAAAATAATACCATTTTTTTTTTTTTTTTAAGAAAAGTTACAAAATTCAAGTATTTAACTTATTACTTTATTTATTGGCTTAATTAAAAAACGCAAAGCAATGGAGAAGTAGAAATCATCTCGTATAGAATAAAATAGATTAAAAATGTTCAAAAAGCTTACTCGAGCTTGCGGAGCAGTCGCGACTTTGCTCAAGGCGACGGAGAACGTTTTCCGTGGATTGGGAACGATTTTTTTTCGTGTGTTGGCACCGAGCATCGTCGTCGATCAAATAGACTCTGAAATTTAGTCAATTCGTAATTAAAAATTTGTTAATCTAAAAAAACGCGAAGCAATCGAGCAGGAGAAATCATCTCGTATACGATAAAATAAATTAAAAATGTTCAAAAAGCTTACTCGAGCTTGCGGAGCAGTCGCGACTTTGCTCAGGGCGACGGAGGACGTTTCCCGTGGACCGAGAACAATTTTTCCTCGAGTAATGGCACCGAGCATCGTCGAAAAGCTTCACTAGAGCTTGCGGAGCGGCCACGGCTTTGCTCAAGGTGACGGAGGACGTTTTCCGTGGACCGAGAACAATTTTTCGTCGAGTATTGGCACCGAGCATCGTCGAAAAGCCTCGTTCGAGCTTGCGGAGCGGTCGCGATGAGCCTATTTTTACATAGAAAGTAAATTAACTTAAATTCATGAATAATAATTATGATAAATTATTTTAGCCGATACGTAGACATTTAGATAGTCGGGCATCGTTGATGAACGCCGTTGCCGTCCCAGACGCAGTATTCGCCCAACGAGGATCATTCCCAAGCTACTTAGATTTGCAGTTCATGTTATTATTTTTAATAAAATTAACAACAAAAATTATTTTTATTAATAATACAGTAAAGAAATTTACCTGATTCATAAAAATGTATGTTTCCAAAATGAACTTCATTAAATCACAATCATCACTTAAAAATGAATCATCACACTTGCACTAAAATAATAATAAATAATTACACTTTCTTCTTTGATTCAATGTGATTTTTATTACACGATTTAATTAATTATTCATTACTGGTGCTCATAACCTCATAACCAATTTAAACATTGTAACTTTTTTTTTGCGCGAAAATTTAGGTTGGCATTACCAACTTTTTTTTCGAAGAATGTTCAAATCGCCATTTGCTGAATTCAAAGGGGGGTCGCGAATCCATGCACCACTAGTGTACTTTGCAAGATGTATGCAATAACTCATCATTGTTTGGCGGAAAATTATTAGTTTTGGGGGGGGGGGACTTTAGACAAATTTTACCTGTTATCAAAAATGGTTACGAAGATTTAATTATTGAAAACACTATAAAATTTTCTGAATTATGGAAAGAATATAAAATATGTAAATTAAATATTAATATGAGATCAGTTGATGAAAATTTTTCTAAATTATTGCTAAAAGTAGGTGAAGGTGATATTGAAAATTTCAAAGTGCCAAAATCCTGGAAAACTGATAATATTTGTAAAAAAATTTATTCAAACATTAATAAAGATAGCAGTTCTACTAATAAGGTTATTTTAACAGGACATAATGATGACGTAAACAAACTAAATAAAAAAATTTTAAAATTGTTAAAAGGTAAATCAAAAACTTATTATAGTACCGATTATTGTGTATGTAAAGGTGTTGACAGCGCTGAAGAAAACATTCAATTAAATTATCCAATAGAAACTTTGAATAACATTAGAGAAGGATTACCTCCACATGAACTTATTTTGAAAGAAAAAGCTGTTGTTATGTTAATCAGAAACTTAAGCATAAATGACGGCTTGTGTAATGGAACGCGTTTAAAAATAAAAAAATTGTTTAAGCATAACATTTTGTGTGAAATTATTACTGGGGATGAAACGGGTGATTTAGTTTTTATACCAAGAATAACTTTATCGACAGCAGAAACAACAGGTTTACCTTTTATTTTAAATAGAAAGCAATTTCCGTTAATTTTAGCTTTTTTCATGACCATAATCAAAGCAGAAGGTCAAACAATTGATTTTGTAGGTCTTTATATTAATAAACCGCTTTTCAGTCATGGAAAACTTTATGTATAGGGCTTCACGATATTCGAGAAAAATATCGATATCGAGACGATACGTCTCAACGAATGTCGATATCGATACGATAATAATTTTTAATGAAGCCACCGATATTCTCGTATCGGCGATATTCCAGAGACGATAATATCGAAAAATATCGTCTCAAAAAAAAAATATGTATAAAGCCATTTTAAATCTTAGCGTGAATATGGTACACTGTTACCGGAACCAATAAAACTCGAAAGTGTCAGTGGCGGTTCCAGCAATCATTTTTGGGGGGGCGCTTTACTATATTATATATATATATATATACTAGGGGGTACCCCCCTGCTCGCTTCGCTCGCCAACCCCCATAAAAATAGTTATAAAATATGGAGTTTTTTGATAGTTAATATTTAGCATGTTTTTTGAGTTGAGTTTGTGTATTGAATAAAAGTTCAAACATGCTTAGGTAAAATTGTTGAATATGATTTAAATTGAAAAAAAAAAATTTTATTATGGTGAGTCTAAAAAAATAGTTATAAAAATTAAATAGTAAGTTGAAATACTTCAAGTACTTAAAACATGTTAAATATAATATTTCTTAACCGTTTTGAAGTACTCCTTCAAAAAGGGCTTTTAAAATTATGACTCCTCTAGGAAAAGCGCCCTTCAAAGAGGTTAAATATGAATTTTTTGACAGTTAAGGTGCTCGTATAGGAGAAGCTCCTATAATTTAAAATCAACTCCTCCGGGAGGAGCCCCTTAAAACATGTTGAATATAAGGTTTTTTGACGTTTTGAGGTGCTCCTCCGGGAGGAGCTCTGGAAATTAAGGCTCCTCCGGGAGGAGCCCCTTAAAACATGTTAAATATAAGGTTTTTTGAAGGTTTTGAGGTGCTCCTCCGAGAGGAGCTCTTTAAACTACGGCTCCTCCGGGAGGAGCCCACTTCAAACATAATAAATATAAGGTTTTTTGACGTTTTAAGGTGCTCCTCCGGGAGGAGCTACTAAAATTGGCTCCTCCGGGAGGAGCTTTTAAAATTAAGAGCTCCTCCCGGAGGAGCACCTCAAAACCTTCAAAAATCCTTATATTTAACATGTTTTAAGGGGCTCCTCCCGGAGGAGCCGTAATTTTCGGAGCTCCTCCCGGAGGAGCCAAAAAAAAAGAGCTCCTCCTGGATATAACTATATAATATAGGAAGATATATACTAGGGGGTACCCCCCTGCTCGCTTCGCTCGCCAACCCCCATAAAAATAGTTATAAAATATAGAGTTTTTTTAGGGGCTCCTCCCGGAGGAGCCGTAATTTTCAGAGCTCCTCCCGGAGGAGCCAAAAAAAAAGAGCTCTTACCCCAGATATAACTATATAATATAGGAAGATATGTATGTGTGTGTGTATATGAGATAGCTGATCAGTTATCCCCCAAACTCTAAACCCCCAAATACCCTGGACGCCCGAGTTCAACAAAAAAACTGATCAGCTATTCCCCAAGCTATTTACCCCCAAATACCCTGGGCACCCAAATTCAATAAATAAACTGATCAGCTATCCTCCAAGCTGTAAACCCCCAAAACCCTGGGCATCGAGTTAAAAAAAATTGATCTTCTAAACCCCCAAAACCCTGGGCGCCCAAATTCAACAAAAAAACCGATCAGCTATCCCCCAAGCTGTGAACCCCCAAAACCCTGGGGATCGAGTTCAATAAAAGAAACCGATCAGCTATCCCCCAAGCTGTAGACTCCTAAATACCCTGGGCGCCCGAGTTAAATAATTAAACTGATCGGCTGTCCCTCAAGCTCTAAACCCCCAAAACCCTGGAAGCCTGAGTTCAATAAAAAAAACTGATCAGTTATATAATTGCACCAGTGAATCGTAATTTAGGTATTGTTACAAAATTATTTACAGCTGGGCGGTGGGCCGATAAGTTTTTTTGTTGAACTCGGGCGCCCAGGGTATTTGGGGGTATACAGCCTGGGGGATAGCTGATCAGTTTATTTATTGAACTATGGCGCCCAGGGTTTTGGCGGTTCACAGCTTGGGGAATAGCTGATCGGTTTTTTTGTTGAATTTGGGCGCCCAGGGTTTTGGGGGTTTACAGCTTGAGGGATAGCTGATCAGTTAATTTATTGAACTCGGGCGCCCAGGGTATTTGGGGGTTTAGAAGATCAATTTTTTTGAACTCGATGCCCAGGGTTTTGGGGGTTTACAGCTTGGGGAATAGCTGATCGGTTAATTTATTGAATTCGGGCGCCCAGGGTATTTGGGGGCTTAGAGCTTGGTGGATAGCTGATCAGTTTCTTTCATTGAACTCGATCCCCAGGGTTTTGGCGGTTCACAGCTTGGGGGATAGCTGATCGGTTTTTTCGTTGAACCCTGGCGCCCAGGGTATTTGGGGGTTTGCAGCTGTTGCGGTTGAGCGTTTTTTGAGAACTGGCTCTCTCGTCGTGAGTGATACGAGAACTTGTTTAAAAGACGATTCTTTAAAAGCACTTTTATGTTTGTACTGTAATTTATTATATAAAAGTGTTTAATGAATATAATATAATTAACAACTGATTTGTAGATGAAGTTTTTTGAGTCGATATTTCTCGATTCTCGGGATTTAGCCGAGACGATATCGATAAATTTACAGTAAAATATCGTCGATACGATACTCGATACGATAAAGATGCCCATATGTCGATACGATATCGATATAATTCAAAATATCGATATCGTCTCGTATCGTGAAGCCCTATTTATGTAGCATTGTCCAGATGTAAAAATTTTAATAATATATTTGTTTAAAATTGTTTGAGTGATAATTTTATCAAAAACGTTGTATGGAAAAATATTTTTTTGTTGCATTACTTTAAAATTATAATTATTTGTATTTAAAATTTGTAATAAAAATATTGTTTTTTGATACGTTTTTTACTAAGATTTTAATTTTAATAAAAAATTGTTTAATGTAAATTTAAAGCTGGTAACTCTCAAGTACAGCAGAAATATAGAAAAAATTTATGCAACTATTTTTAAGCAGCCTCAAGTTATTTCCGAAGTCAAAACAGCAGGAAACTTAAAAGCACGTGAGTGAGAATTTTTATTTATAGGGTGAACGTCCCCTTCAAAAGTCTTAAAAAAATTTCTGTGTGCTTTTTTGGGTTTCTTGAACATTTTTTAAAGTTAAAACTGTAGGAGAATTTTCGAAAATCTTATCCTAGATTTAGGGGATGAACGTACGCCTCAAAAGTTTTGAACAAATTTGTGCAACTATTTTTAAGCAGCCTCAATTCGTTTCCGACAAGAAAACTATAGGAATATTAATAGCGCAAAAAATAAAATTGTTTATGGGGTTGGTTTTTGGATATCTATTCTAAAAAATAATTACTAACGTAATTTAGTTATAATTCAAGTTAATTATTTTGTTAATTATCATTGTTTAAGTTGAAATATGAAAATATTATTTAAAAAAATTTAATTGATCACCACTGTTATATTGGTGCTAACTCTGAGAGGTGCGGCTTCAGATTAATTCGTTTATTAAACAAAAACAATTTTTTAATTAATTAAATTTATTAATTTATGATATGAATAATATTTTACTTTATCTTTATCTTTTCAGAAAAACGTCAATTTTGAAAAACAAACAATATTCTATTGCTGTACTATTTGCAACAGAAGTTTTTTAACAAAAGAAAATTTAATTGAACTTTTTTCAGAAAATCATATTATTTCAAAATATTATTGCAATAAATGTGGTAAATTTTCTGAAAGAAAAAGAACTTTTATGATTCACAATCTTATGCATAGTAAAAAAAAATTATTTATTTGCGATATTTGTAATAAAGAATTTTTAACCAATTTTAATCTAAAAAGACATAAAGTTAATATACATGATGGTAACAACATAAAATGTGAAATTTGTAAAAAAAATTTAAGCAGAAAAGATAACTTATCTAGGCACAAAAATTTATGTCATTAATTAATTTTGAAAATAAACTAAATCATTGTATTAATTACTTTGATACAAATAAAATAACATTTAAAAGCATTTGCATGTATTTAATTATTATGTTTAATTGGGGGGTCGGCGAGCGGAGCGAGCAGGGGGTACCCCCTAGTATATATATATCTTCCTATATTATATAGTTATATGCAGGAGGAGCTCTTTTTTTTTTGGCTCCTCCGGGAGGAGCTCTGAAAATTACGGCTCCTCCGGGAGGAGCCCCTTAAAACATGTTAAATATAAGGTTTTTTGAAGGTTTTGAGGTGCTCCTTCGGGAGGAGCTCTTTCAACTACGGCTCCTCCGGGAGGAGCCCACTTCAAACATAATAAATATAAGGTTTTTTGACGTTTTAAGGGGCTCCTCCGGGAGGAGCTCTGGAAATTACGGCTCCTCCGGGAGGAGCCCCTTAAAACATGTTAAATATAAGATTTTTGAAGGTTTTGAGGTGCTCCTCCGGGAGGAGCTTTTAAAATTAAGAGCTCCTCCCGGAGGAGCCAATTTTAGTAGCTCCTCCCGGAGGAGCACCTTAAAACGTCAAAAACCCTTATATTTAACATGTTATAAGGGGCTCCTCCGGGAGGAGCCAAAAAAAAAAGAGCTCGTCCCGGAGGAGCACCTCAAAACCTTCAAAAAACCTTACATTCAACATATTTTAAGGGGCTCCTCCCGGAGGAGCCGTAATTTTCAGAGCTCCTCCCGAAGGAGCCCCTTAAAACGTCAAAAAACCTTATATTTAACCTTATATTTATTATGTTTTAAGTAGGCTCCTCCCGGAGGAGCCGTAGTTTAAAGAGCTCCTCCCGGAGAAGCACCTCAAAACCTTCAAAAAACCTTATATTTAACATGTTTTAAGGGGCTCCTCTCGGAGGAGCCGTAATTTCCAGAGCTCCTCCCGGAGGAGCCCCTTAAAACGTCAAAAAACCTTATATTTATTATGTTTGAAGTGGGCTCCTCCCGGAGAGCCGTAGTTTAAAGAGCTCCTCCCGGAGGAGCACCTCAAAACCTTCAAAAAACCTTATATTTAACATGTTTTAAGGGGCTCCTCCCGGAGGAGCCGTAATTTCCAGAGCTCCTCCCGGAGGAGCACCTCAAAACGTCCATAAATCTTATATTCAACATGTTTTAAGGGGCTCCTCCCGGAGGAGTTGATTTTAAATTATAGGAGCTTCTCCTGTACGAGCACCTTAACTGTCAAAAAATTCCATATTTAACCTCTTTGAAGGGCGCTTTTCCTAGAGGAGTCGTAATTTTAAAAGCCCTTTTTAAAGGAGTACTTCAAAACGGTTAAAAAATATTATATTTAACATGTTTCAAGTACTTGAAGTATTTTAACTTACTAATATAAAATTTTCTTTTTTCAATTTAAATCATATTCAACAATTTTACCTAAACATGTTTGAACTTTTATTCATTACACAAACTCAACTCAAAAAACATGTTAAATATTAACTGTCAAAAAACTCTATATTTTATAACTGTTTTATGGGGGTTGGCGAGCGAAGCGAGCAGGGGGGTACCCCCTAGTATATATCTTCCTATATTATATAGTTATATCCAGGAGGAGCTCTTTTTTTTTTTGGCTCCTCCGGGAGGAGCTCTGAAAATTACGGCTCCTCCGGGAGGAGCCCCTTAAAACATGTTAAATATAAGGATTTTTGAAGGTTTTGAGGTGCTCCTCCGGGAGGAGCTCTTAATTTCAAAAGCTCCTCCCGGAGGAGCCAATTTTAGTAGCTCCTCCCGGAGGAGCCCCTTAAAACGTCAAAAAACCTTATATTTAACCTTATATTTATTATGTTTTAAGTAGGCTCCTCCCGGAGGAGCCGTAGTTTAAAGAGCTCCTCCCGGAGAAGCACCTCAAAACCTTCAAAAAACCTTATATTTAACATGTTTTAAGGGGCTCCTCTCGGAGGAGCCGTAATTTCCAGAGCTCCTCCCGGAGGAGCCCCTTAAAACGTCAAAAAACCTTATATTTATTATGTTTGAAGTGGGCTCCTCCCGGAGAGCCGTAGTTTAAAGAGCTCCTCCCGGAGGAGCACCTCAAAACCTTCAAAAAACCTTATATTTAACATGTTTTAAGGGGCTCCTCCCGGAGGAGCCGTAATTTCCAGAGCTCCTCCCGGAGGAGCACCTCAAAACGTCCATAAATCTTATATTCAACATGTTTTAAGGGGCTCCTCCCGGAGGAGTTGATTTTAAATTATAGGAGCTTCTCCTGTACGAGCACCTTAACTGTCAAAAAACTCCATATTTAACCTCTTTGAAGGGCGCTTTTCCTAGAGGAGTCGTAATTTTAAAAGCCCTTTTTAAAGGAGTACTTCAAAACGGTTAAAAAATATTATATTTAACATGTTTCAAGTACTTGAAGTATTTTAACTTACTAATATAAAATTTTCTTTTTTCAATTTAAATCATATTCAACAATTTTACCTAAACATGTTTGAACTTTTATTCATTACACAAACTCAACTCAAAAAACATGTTAAATATTAACTGTCAAAAAACTCTATATTTTATAACTGTTTTATGGGGGTTGGCGAGCGAAGCGAGCAGGGGGGTACCCCCTAGTATATATCTTCCTATATTATATAGTTATATCCAGGAGGAGCTCTTTTTTTTTTTGGCTCCTCCGGGAGGAGCTCTGAAAATTACGGCTCCTCCGGGAGGAGCCCCTTAAAACATGTTAAATATAAGGATTTTTGAAGGTTTTGAGGTGCTCCTCCGGGAGGAGCTCTTAATTTCAAAAGCTCCTCCCGGAGGAGCCAATTTTAGTAGCTCCTCCCGGAGAAGCGGCTTAAAACGTCAAAAACCCTTATATTTAACATGTTTTAAGGGGCTCCTCCCGGAGGATCCAAAAAAAAAAGAGCTCCTCCCGGAGGAGCACCTCAAAACCTTCAAAAAACCTTATATTTAACATGTTTTAAGGGGCTCCTCCCGGAGGAGCCATAATTTCCAGAGCTCCTCCCGGAGGAGCTCCTTATAACGTCAAAAAACCTTATATTTATTATGTTTGAAGTGGGCTCCTCCCGGAGGAGCCGTAGTTTAAAGAGCTCCTCCCGGAGGAGCACCTCAAAACCTTCAAAAAACCTCATATTTAACATGTTTTATGGGGCTCCTCCCGGAGGAGCCGTTATTTCCAGAGCTCCTCCCGGAGGAGCACCTCAAAACGTCAATAAACCTTATATTCAACATGTTTTAAGGGGCTCCTCCTGGAGGAGTTGATTTTAAATTATAGGAGCTTCTCCTATACGAGCACCTTAACTGTCAAAAAACTCCATATTTAACCTCTTTGAAGGGCGCTTTTCCTAGAGGAGTCATAATTTTAAAAGCCCTTTTTGAAGGAGTACTTCAAAACGGTTAAGAAATATTATATTTAACATGTTTTAAGTACTTGAAGTATTTCAACTTACTATTTAATTTTTATAACGATTTTTTTGGACTCACCATAATAAAATTTTTTTTTTTCAATTTAAATCATATTCAACAATTTTACCTAAGCATGTTTGAACTTTTATTCAATACACAAACTCAACTCAAAAAACATGCTAAATATTAACTATCAAAAAACTCCATATTTTATAACTATTTTTATGGGGGTTGGCGAGCGAAGCGAGCAGGGGGGTACCCCCTAGTATATATATATATGCTCAATTAATTTACTTAGTATCGATTCTATTCGATTCTTTTGAAAAAGTATCGATTTTAGACGAGTGATACTTATTTGTAACCGATTATTAAGAATCGATACTTTTTATGAGAATCGCGGATTCCTACGCGGACTGTAAAAAACAACTCGCAGAGTGCGCGCTGTTGGTCTACCTGGACGATAAGGCTGAGATCCGCTTGCTCTCTGATGCCTCTGACGGGGCGATCGGTGCAACCTTGGAGCAGCGTAGTTCACCTACGTCTCCCTTGAAGGCCATCAGTTCGACGTGTTCACCGATCATCGAGATTTGAAACATGCGTTCGTTAACGACCCAGCTCATGCCCCTGCTCGGCGTCAAAGGCAACTAGCCTATATATCGGAGTACACGACGTCCATCCAGTACATTCCCGGGCCCGAGAACCAAGTCGCCGATGCTCTTTCTCGTGTCGTGATTCCCGACAAGGTCGAGTCTTTCACGACTTTCACAACTTTGAATTGGAGTGCCCTATCCTCGGAAGTAGCCAAGCTTTCTCAGGTTCAGGCAATTCTGTCTAACATCGACGCCTTCAGACTACCAACCATTTTCTTCCTCCAGGAGCTTGCTGCCGGCCAAGCCGCAGACGAGCAGCTCAGGGGAATTCTCGACGACCCGACCCACCCATTGAAGCTTATTCGCTTGTCAATCGGTGAGAATCATACACCAATCTTCTGCGATACTTTTGACTCTACCATTCGCCCGTATGTGCCAGCTCTATTTCGTAGAACCGTGTTTGACTTGGTCCACGGCCACTCTCATCCTGGACCTAAGGTCTCCGTTAAACTCATCCATCGGAACTACGTCTGGCCGAATATGGCTCGCGAGATTGCCCTTTGGTGCAAAGCCTGCATGCCTTGCCAGCAATCGAAGGCCACGCGCCACAACAACTTCCTGCCAGGCGAATTCCCTGTCCCCGATGGTAGGTTTACACACATTCACATCGACCTGGTCGGCAGTCTCGTCGAGAGCGAGGGCAACCTATACGCCTTGACTATGGTTGATCACTATTCTAGGTGGCCTGAGGCAGTGGCTTTGCCCGATATGGAGACAACAACGGTAGCTAGGGCTTTCTACGAAACTTGGGTCTGTCGGTACGGAGCCCCAGAGATCCTCACGACAGATCAAGGCTCGCAGTTCGAGTCCCAGTTTTTCTCGGCCCTTCTCGAAACGATAGGCTGCAAGAGGATCCGCACAACTCTTTATCACCCATCATCGGATGGCCTTGTAGAGCGCTTTCATCGCGATCTCAAGGCCTCCATAATGTGTTATGGTGACAATCCTAACTGGTCTCGTATTTTGTCCTCAGTTCTCCTCGGTCTCCGCACTCGTGTCCGCCTCGAGCTCGACGCTAGCCCCGCGGAATTTGTCTTCGGCACCGTTCTTCGAATACTAGGTGAATTTTGTATTCCCGGGGACTTTGAGTCGAATCGTCACTTCTTTCTTGAGGAATTCCGAGAGCACATCAAGGAAATCAAGCCCGTGTCGACTGCTCGCAAGTCCAGACTCAAGCCGTTTGTCTTCAAGGATATGGTTTCGTGCACGCACGTCCACATGCGTTCAAAGCCTGTCAAACGATCGAAACGAACGTCCTTACCACGGTCCTTACAAGGTAGTACGGCACCTGACTGACAGGACCTTTTTGCTAAACGTCGGCGGCACCGAGAAGGTGGTTAACGTCAAGCGGCTCATTCCTGCGCATTTCGTCCCCGAGGATTTCGCTGACGACATTCTCGGTCCCGACGATCGCGCTCCCCAAGCACCCGCTCAGTGGCGCGACGTCGACGGTACTCAGGCTGTCTTCCCAGTTCCACCGGATGGTTCGTCCTAGTCGTCGAGCAAAGCCTCGCCTGACAGCCGGGACTCTCCCCCGGAATCTCCGGCCTCTTGTGCACCCTCTCCGGCTGTTTCTCCATCTCTGGATGACTCTTGCGTTCGCTCACCCAAGCCTCCTTCGAAAGCTGTTAGATTCGCCGACGTTCCCGGGTCATCCTCAATGTACGCGAAATCCTCCCTTTCTCTACCCATGAGAACTCCTTCGGTCGCCCAACGCGCTTCGCCCCCAGCTCCTGCACGAACTACTCCGTATCGCGGCAATGTCACGATTCCCATAGGTCCTTCTCCTGTGCGTCCTACAGGTGTGAAAACCTATGCGCGCGAGCGGAACGACCATCCATACGCGGAAAAAATGCAAATCTTTGGATACCGGTCAGATCTTCGATTTTTTCTCGTTTTCGGGGGGGTGTAGTATGGGCTCTGCCTCTGCGAGCCCGTGTGTGAGCGAGAGAGAGAGAGAGAGTACGAGTGTGCGAGAGAGAGGACTAGCGTATGCCTGCGCAGCCAGCAGCTTTAGGCCGAGCGCGCGTTCAGTATCACTCGAGCCATCAGCTTGTAACCACAGTCTCGTGCGTTGCCGCAGACTTGTACTTACTTAAGCCAAATAAATACACTTAATACTACATATCGAATTATTGTACTACCAAGTTCTTTCCTGGAGCATAGGGCTCCTAATTCTGCTCTTCAAGTTACGCAGACCCTACATTGTGCTTCCGCGGCTGCCATCACGGAGAAGGAGGTACACCATAAAACTTAGTGTACAGCGCCACCGTTTTAGACGATGCGTGGTACAGCGTGATTCCAAGTTACAGTCGTATTTCCAAGTGCATGCACCGTGTTTTCGAGTGCAAAATTTTTAGAGAGATAATTTCGATAGAGCAGACGACGGCGCTCAGAACACCCATGTATCCAGTTTTTCAAAGTTTTACTCTTAAAATTGTGTACGATTCTTACTTTGAAATGTTCTTGCTATCTTTCCTAACGAATTTATAAACTTCAATTATGATTACAAACTTGATATTTATATTTATACGCTTTAAAAATTTCGAGGTTAGAGATTCAGCAGAACTTGAGTAACCGAGAAAAAAGCATGCGTCAACTGCGTACACTGGAAAACACCGTGCATGCATTGTGTTTCATAGTGTGTCTCCTTCTCCATGATCTTACGGAGATACGCGGGATACTAAGCACAGGACTACGTGTATTCAGTATTGTCAGGTTGAAGTGCTTTCTAACACGTCGATCTTGCTGTACCAAATGAAATTTTCGTGTGTGTTTCTTGGAAGGAATATATTCTTATCTTATCGTGATAATAGTTTGTGCTGGCTCAAAGTATTGAAATGAACAGGTTAGTTCTAAGTTGGGGCTTCCCTCAATCGGTCGTGGACATAGTGCGCAGTAAGTAATTTTGATTTATTTATCAGTCATTAATACTTTTAAATCGAAAATTTTCATCAAAGATGCACAATAATCATTAAATTTGTTTCAAATGATTTAATTTTTGTATTTGGAAAGATTTCAAATTGATGCTCTTCAAAAAAAGCATAAAATATGCCAACCTAACCTCACTTTTTGAAAAGCTTAACGATGAGCTTTTGAAAAATTGGGTGTTAAAAATAATGATTAAGTACACAAAAAAAATCTAAAAAAACGTACTGTTAATTTTAGACGAAGGAATCTGCAAAAAATCGGATTTATTAAGTTTGAGTCAAGAAGATCTTTTGGGCACTAATCTTTCAAAAAAAAACTATTAATCAACTAAGTGAGAAAATTCATGCTGAAATTTTTAGAAATAATAAATTCCCTGAAAATTTGCCTAGAAAAATTATAGAATTATCATCTTCTGAAGATGATTCATCTAGTGATGCTATAGCTTCAGAAGAATCTGACCGTGAAAATGACAGTCTTGAGGATAAGTCAAAATTTGATACAGCCAGGATACAGAGTCAAGAGTTAAATGAATCTGAACAGAAAAAAGTACCGTGATTGTAGCTTAAAAAGTTATTAAAAATGTACTATTATAAGATTATGAATTTGTTTTTTAGGTGTATGTCTTAAGAAGTTCTACCAATAAAATACCTACTAAAATTGTGTCTTGTAAAGTCAATAAAAAAAGTAAAATTGAAGAAGTTCTTTCGTCTGGTCAAAAAAAATTGCAAGATAGTAATCTAATTGATGAAAAAAGCCAAAATCAGACATTAAATGTACCTGAAGAAGAAAAGGTAGAGTAATTTTAGCTTTAATTGACTTTAATATTTAATTATTTGTCATCATCGAATAATTTTAAATTTTAGGTTTCTTTTGCCAGAAGTAACAACAAAAGACTTCGTGACACCTCAGATATATCCAACTCAGTCACTAAGAAACAAAAGACAGTTAAATTAGATAATCTTACTAATTATGATTGGTTCAATGAAACTGAAGTTGATATAAAATTTAAAAAAAGTTATAGTTTTGATGTAAGCCAAAGCTTATATGAACTTAAAGAAAAAGAGGTAAATTAATTTTAATTTTAATTTTTCTTGACATTTATTTATGCATCATCATGATAATGAAAAATAAAAAATTAAATTTTTTCAGTTTTGCAGTGAAGACTGTGAAAATATTAAATCTTTGAGGAATTTGAATAGCTCTACGCCAAAAGCATTTATAAAGTCCGCATCTGTAGATAGATTTGACGTATTACATACAGCTTCAACAAAATACACATCAGCGCCTGAGTTGATGAAGCAAAGTATTTACTTGAGTATAGCTGGAAAAGTAAGTAATTGTCATTTTTTATTTTTTCTTGCACTGATAACTAAACAACATCTTTATAGTTTTTTTTTATAATTATTTAATTTATAAAAGTAGTTGACTTATTCATTAATTATAATTTTAAAACCACACAAAATTTTTAATACTCAAGCTTTCATTTTGATCACTTTGTAGTTAGTTTGTTGAGACTTATGATGGTATATTGACACTTGGTACTGAAAGTATTGCCTTGTTTATAAAATAAATTTTTTAATTTGGCAAGTATATGGCAAAAAGTTTTTATTTTTATGACCTTCAAATCGGGACATTCAATTTTTTTTATTATCTTTTAAATTAATTTTCAAATGTATTCCTATAACTTGAAATCATTTTTGAAAAAGTTTGCAAATTTATTTGGTATTGAAAAAAAATCTTTATTAACTTATTATTTTGTAAAATAATTTAGGTTGGTCTTAAATATTACTTGCCCATTAAAAATTTTTCTGTTAAAAATAAACAAACAAACAGGAAAAAAAATTACTGAGGATTTAGTTTAGGACTCAACCCGAAAATTAGTGTGTTATTACTTAAAATTGAATAACTCTTTAAGGTTTTATAATTGTTAAAGACTTGAGCTTTAAAAATAGAATGAGATAGCGATGCTAGGTAAATTAAGTATATAACTAGACAGTATTATTTTGTTTTATGAAACCAATGAAAATGTATTACGTAAAAAAATTAGTTATAATTGGAATAATAACATTTTAATTCACATCACCTTTATAAGATCAATAATTTTGAAAATTATCTAAATTTTAATATAATTGAAAGTGCGAACAAATTTTCTCTGAGTCAAACCCATCAGTTTTTCTATTTTATAACTATGATTGCTTTGTTTTTTTACATATTTATTCCAGAGGTTATTTAATTAATTTGAATTTACTTTTCAGAGCCCTAGTCCTAACTTGAAAAAAAAGTTAAAACAATTAAAAAGACCACCCTCACCTATGATAATTAATAGACCAAAAATAATTGAGGATATAACTATAATTCCAAGAAAAGGAAAAAACAAGAGCCAAACAAGTTCCAAACCTCCGTCAGTTTGCAAACGTATAAATCCAATAAAGTTCCAGGTAAAGTTTGTTAAGAATATTCTAAAAAATTGATAAAATTAAAAGATTTGTGTCAGTTATAATGATCAAATGAAATTTAATTCTGAAGACTTTAAAACATGAAGACGGAAACCCTCTCAATGGTAACTCAACGCTAATAAAATTTGTCAATCAAGAATCTTCAGTAAGTGTTGACATAAACTCTGCCAGGTTCAGTCAAAAAGATAACTTTATGTGTAGAGATAATTTTTAAAAATTTATTTTAAAAAAATGATTTCTAAGTTACATTAGATTTAAAAAAATTTTAATCCTAAAAATTTTTCCTGAAGGCTGTTAAAGCAGTTTTACTCGATTCAAATGAAGGATTATGCATTTTGAACAATTATCAAAGCCATCTTCGTTTAGAACCTCACGAAAGAGATCAATTAGTCGCATTGATCATAAACAGATGTGGACCAGTCTTAAAAAGGTAAAAAAATTTTTTTAATTTGTAAAAGTTTTAATTGTTTACAACAAAATGAATTTACTTTACAGAGGCTCAAATAATTTTTTTCATAAATTAGCCAGAATATTTAATTACTTAATGACAAATGAAATAATAGTAAGAAATAATTATATTCAATGGTTACAGCTACGTAATTTTATTTTTTATTAAATTAGTAAATTTATAAAAAAAATTCCAGAGTCTTCATTATATGGACCCTAAAGATGATTTAAACGGTAGCAAGAATGCTAAAGGTAAATTGCCAGATAAATGGCGAAATGAGACGCACCGATTGAGAGAAGCTGAAGTTTTGCCTAAAAAGACAAAAGCTGTCAAGCTAGAGGAGGAGGTGGCTACCCCAACATTAGATGGTAAAGGGTTATTTTTCAGTATTGTTACAGTACTTGTCATCAGTATTACTTTTATTACTGAAATTCTTGAATGTTATCTTTATTGAATAAAAATTTATTAATAACTTTTTTATTTTATTGTTTTATAAAGTTCACACCGAGGCGAAAGTTGAATGGTTGAAAAAACATAAAAAATCTCTTGAAAAGGTTGAACAGTTCTGGAGATCGACACACGAGTACAGACTTAAAATTCTACCAATAAAAACTTACGATGATATACTTAATAAGGACTGGCCTCTTCTGAACACTGAATTAGGCCCTCAATTGGTGTTTCAATTTATTTTTTAAAAATTAAAAATTTTGATATATTTGTTAGTTTTATGTTTTATTTTATCATTGTATTTTTCAGTTGGATATTGACTTTAACACAAAGTATCCAGAAGCTCAATTGAGCATTGAGAAAAATTGACTCAAAGTATTCAACATAATCTATACTTGCAGATTGTGTTAGAGATGCATTCCCAGCTGAAAAAATCCATATGGAAATCCGTAAGGAAACCCGTATGGGGATCCATAAGGGTTCCCGTAAAGGACCCCATACGGGTTTGCGATACTGATATTTGGTCAGGGTTTCCGTAAGGGTTTCCATACGGGTTTTTTTTTTCTTTTGATTTTATTTTCACACAATTTTTTAATTTATTTAATATTATTATTAGATATTGATATATTATTCTTTATTAGATTCAATTATTAATAATTATTAATAATAAAATTATAGAAGAAAAAAATTTTGTTCGACTGAGATTCGAACCCACAACTCCAGGCATGGCAGGCAGACACTCTACCACCTGAGCCATTGAGCTAGCTTGCACCAAGACTTTAATTAAACTACTTTAACAACTGTTTTATATTTTATTTTTAACTAGTCTCTCTCAGTGCGCAAGGGCGAGCAATTGTATTACATTATCTAAATCTAAAACAAATTTTGTCAAAGCTTCATCTAAATTAAAGGGCTTAACCGACTAAGTTGTATATTAAAAGGGTTTAATTAAAGTCTTGGTGCATGCTAGCTCAATGGCTCAGGTGGTAGAGTGTCTGCCTGTCATGCCTGGGGTCTTGGGTTCGAATCCCAGTCAAACCAAATTTTTTTCTTTGATAATTTTATTCTAAATAATTTTACCATCGTAATAAATCTATTGAAGAATATAATATTGGTAAGTAATTATGATATTAAATTAATAAAAAAAAGCATTAAAAAGAAAAAAAAAAAAAAAATCTGTATGAAAACCCGTATCGAAACCCGTACGGAAACCCTGACCAAATATCAGTATCGGGATCCCGTATGGGGTCCTTTACGGGAACCTTTATGGGTTCCCGTACGGGTTTCCTTACGGATTTCCATATGGATTTTTTCAGCTGGGTTGGGCAAAGTTTTATTAGCCAATTACGAGAGTTTACTTGAAGAAGTTAATGACACTTTTTATCTCAATGGACTTGAGAGTCTTACTTCTTCCTTATTTAATGCCACTTTCTGGAAAAATAAAAACTAAAGTTGGTATGAAAAAAGTCTCAGTGCAGGAGAGCAGCGAAGGTTTTGCTCTTTGGTGCAAGGTATGTACTGACATTTTAAATATTGGAAATAAATTAAATTTTTATTGTTGTAATTTTTGATAAATTGTTTTATCAATCTATGATTTATTTATTAATTTTTAAAATTGATACTTCGAAAACTTGTAATAAATCTTAAAATTTAAAGAATTTTTTTATTTTTAACTCAGATATAACTATAAATTTTATTAAATAAGTTTTCATATTGTCATCATTTTCTTTTGAATATTCTTAATGAAATTGTTTATTAAATTTATATACTGTTATATCAAACATTGCAAGAATTAAATAAAAAATTCAAAACAATTTTCAGCATTTAGTATTAAAAAAAAAAAAGTATTAATGATTACTGTTTTTTATCATGATTTTAATTAATTAGTTTATAACAGTTTTTATTGCAATTTGTATAGAAAAAAACAAAATTTTTTTTTATTTCACTAAAAACTTTAAAATTAAAAACTTTAAAATTTTTTAGGACAGCAAAAAGTTACCGATATTATTAAAGCAACGTTCAGACCGCTGTTTGAAATGGGGACATACTGTTCAACCAGTGATTGTCTTGGTTGGAGAGAAAATCGAAAATTTAGACTGCGTGTAGACGCCACCAATAATCATTCAGACAAATGTAGATTTGTCTGAATGATTATTGGTGGGAGGTTGAAGATACGACGACAGCATTGGATACAGCATTTAAACTAATGATGCTTATGAATATAGCTTATCCCTCTGATTGCCACCATCTGTGGGTAGTATTACAAAAATGTGTTGATGACATTTCAGTCAAAAAGCAAATTCAACCTCTGATCTCAACTGAAATTATAAATTCCATCAAAATTTTTTCGGAAAAGAATAATTCGTCAAAAAAATAAATTTAGTACACTTTAAGTTTGAGCAAAGTGCAATGCGAAATTTCTCTTCACATTTCTCAGTTAACTAAAAATTATTTTTTTTTTTTTGCAAAAGCACAATTTAAATAAAGTGCATTAATTTTGTAAACTTAGTAATAGATAAAAAAAGTTACGTGTTTTCAATAAAAAGTTGAGAAATAAAATTTGTTCATTTTTCATTTTTGAAAATTTAATTTTTATAATCTTAAAGTGAACAACTCATTGTAAAAAAATTAATTTTTTATAATTTAAAAAAAAATGTCTATAATTTTTAAATGTCGATACAAAGTATTTTTTTTGCTGATTTTTTTTTTTTTTTTTTTTTTTTTTTTTTTTTTTGTTATCGCGTAATTATTTATTTAGAACTCACAGAAAACTAAAGTATGATAAAATAAATTAGAATGTATGTATTTTTTTTTATTTTTCAATTTAGAATTGATGGGTTTTTTAATAACTTTTTGGTTGTATTCCTACAATTTATAAATAATTATATAGCTTTATACTAACGCGCGAAAATACACATTTATTAACTTATCAAAAAACTCTATGAAATAAAAATTGAAACCACGTTTCTTTCAATCGACGATAATGAAATAAAAATTTTTTTTAATTTCGTTTTTCCTATATTTATTTTTTCAATTATCTTATCTCAAAATGTATGAGTGTTACGAATGTGAAAGTAATTTCGAGTTCCCAACAAATTTGTTCAAACATTATAAATTTTTTCATGATTACACTGGTACAAGTAGTTATATTTGTAATCAAAATAAGTGTTTAAAAAGATTTAGCACAAAAAAAATTTTTAATAGGCGTCTTAAGACAGTTCACTCAAATAATCAGTTAAAACGTAATTTAAGTACTAGTAAAAGTAGTTTTTCTGAAAATGTATTACTTAATTTTGAAGAGAATAAATTTCCTATAATAGATGATTCCAATGATATGAATCTAATCGATAATGAAACAGCAGTCACTAATTTAGAAAACGTTAATAGAATACTTGAAAATAAAACTACAGAATTGAGAGAATTAATGGTGACAGATATTAAAAAATTTTCGAGTAATTTAACTAACGTTAAGAACTCAACTCGCTCTATGATTCAAATGATTGTCACTGAAGTAACGCAATTATTAAGCAGTCATTTTTTTACCGAAGCTAAAAAATATATTGAATCATTGTGTAAAGATCACAATATTTGCAATGAAATTATACAATTGAACGAACTTCAGTGAAGTTCAATTACAATTGTATGAGCGCTTCCTCCGAAAGATCAAATACGTAGTACCCCTTTCCCGTGCCCCAAATACCACACATTCAAAGCATAAAAATCAAAAACAGTGGCGCCACCACACGCCTCGCGGTGGGCGCGTAGGGTACAAGACCTCATTTCTTTAAAGCTCTGCCGTAGATTCAAAGGGAAAAAATTTTTCTCAAAAATTAAGGGAAAACCCTGGGTGGGAGATTGATCTTTCGGAGGAAGCGCTCATACAATTGTAATTGAACTTCACTGAAGTTCGTTCAATTGTATAATTGTATTTCGCGCTTCCTCCTTCAAGATCAAATACGTAGATGTTTAAAGCAATCTACGGCAGTAAAGTGTGAATACGGAATCCTTCAAGCGACCGTGTCAATAATCAATTGTCGTTGATAGAAAAACTATATATCGTTGCAATATAACATTACCCATTGTATAATCAGACTTACTCTCTGAAAAAGATTTAAACTTACCAAAGTCTTGATCGTATAAAACAAATTTTATGAATAGTCCATCTCACTGGGTGTCCAGTCAAATGAACAGTCAGTCTCTATCCAACTAGAATTGTTATGGAGTTTTATTCCATACCTTCAAAAATCAAAACGGTCTTTCCTCAATCAATCTTGCAATCTTAAGCAAATCCCACAAAAATCACATTTGTTGACCAACAACCTGATCAATAAAGTGGAAAAAATTAATAACCAGATTAATAAAACAAATGATTCTATGATTAAGAATTCGATCAATAAAGCAAATAATCCAGCAATCAATGCCATGAATGAGCTTTCATTAACTATCACTATCAATAGTCTCAGTATTCTATCTCCATTATCTAAATTCTCCATCATGCTACCAAATATTCAGAATCATTCCCAAGTTAAGATTCAAACAAAAACAAATTTTCATCAACCATGAATCATTCCTGTAATTAATGTCTGACCAAGAATCTCTCTTTATAATGATGAAGCATGTTCGAATGTCTTCGTTCTATAATCGATTTGATTGGTTAAGACTTAAGAACGTTAAATTCAAAATTTGAATTGCGTTTAAGTTGAAATATTAAATACTTTGTTATTAAGAATTTTTTGTAATAATATTTTGAATAATTGAATAATTTGTTTCAATAAATGGACTAAATTTCTTTGTAGAGATCTATAAAATAAAATGAGAATCTTTATTATTTTAAAAACAACTTTTTTAAGCTATAACCACAAAAATATCAAACTGAACTTAGTTACAGGTTGCAAACGATAAGTGATGAATTTAATGTTAAAAATTTTTTCAAACTTCGTTTTTTTTGAAAATGAAAGTAAAAATTATCGTTTATTTACTTTCAAGATTAAAAATTGAGCGCGCTTGCGCGTCAATTGAGACTAGTTCATAAAAATAACTGAGCAAATAACAGTTTTTAATCACCACTAATGATTATTCCTGCAATTACAGATGTATCTCAATTGATGATGAATCATTCTCAATAATTAGTAATTAGGTAGAACATAAAATGTATATAGATTTCCAATCAATTTCCTAGCTAAGAAATAAAAATAGTTCTGAAATCTTTCAAGTGAAAGTACATACACTCAGCAAAAACTCTTTCTCTCTCTCTTTCTTTCTTTCTATCAACTTGTTATTTTTAAGTCAAAAAACCAATAACTAAGCAAATAACCATAAAAATTAAATCAACAATAAAGTTATATCCATCAAACCTTTCCAAGCGATGGATCAGTAGAAAGTAAAAGGTGTTGTATTCAAAATAACAAAATAACTTTCATGCAATATGAAAAAGTTAAACATCAATCAATCAAGAAATCATAACTAATAGACAATTCTATCTTTAACTGACAGTTAAAGGTAAATCATAATAAAAATCAGCCTTATCTCACATGACCTTGCCTCTAGGGTAATTTTTGAGCTTATCCTCAACTTACCAAATAAAATCCATATATAAACATGGCTAGCGTAGATGCAAGTTGGTGACAGAATTCACTCAATTCATAATCATCACTCTTCCAACAAGATGGTATAAATGCAAAAAATGAAGGAGTATCACTCACAAGTAAAATTTCCTACCCAGTGTCCTTGCTCAAAATTGGTCCTGACTATCCAAAAATCTTCACTTGCACTTTCTTTCATCATGCCAATACATCTTAGATGTCTTTCACTCCTTCCACCAATAAGCAGCAAATAAAAACCAAACAAACCTTCATTCATACTCTGACTTAGAATCACTCATAGATTCCACACAATTCCACACTCAAATTAGTCAAGAGTCTGACTTGTGCCAATTGAAATATTTTTCATAATCAAAAATTCATGTCTTGGCAAATAACATCTGCAAGGTTCTAAAAATCAATCTTCTCCATATGATCATGGGCTAGTATAAAAAATACTATAGAAATAAATGTTTCAATACACTTTGTGGCCTGACCACAGAAATACTATACTTGAAAATCTAAGTTATGTGAGGTAGGAAGACATCCGTGTTGATTAATAAGTCAGACTTCTCGCTCACAGAAACAAGAATATGAAGCCTTCAGTTCACTCATTGCAGTAATAGAATCTGAAATTATGCCAGAGTCTATCAATCCTTCATTGAACACACAAGCACTTCCATCTGTATTGTGCAGTTTTCCTGACCAATTGATACTTATCTTGTCTGAGATAAATCTTTCCAATGCTGTCATGCTAGAGTAAATCAATAATCCAAATCCTTTCAAGCGTATTCTATATATCATTGAATCTTGAGGGCCTGATAGAATCTTTGTATTTTAGAAATAGTGTGTGAGTTTACCTGTGAGCTATGAATTCTTTAGTTTCAAAAACCCATTCCACTCAAAAAATAACAATAATTCCTTCATAGCTAATTGAATCTCAGTGAGTCGCTCACCGTACACTGTCAATAAACAAATTTCAAATTTCAAATCTGTCTTCAAAAACAGCCACTCAAAACCATAATTCATCCCAATAATTCTGGGTAGTCTTGACTAATATAGCTTAAATCATGAGTCCAACAGCTCTGACAGATTTTTAACCGCTTCTCAAAACTGATCATCTGATCAATTAAACTACTAGCTGTTATTCTTTAAAAGGTACAACCTCACATATCACTCACAACTCAGATTATCTAGACTAGTTGTGGCTCTTGATAGAAAAACCATGATATTTCATGGGAAAAAACCATTGTTTACTATGACCTCTGTCCTGGTCCATAAACACTCATTCCCATTCTTCACATAACACTTTCAATAATGATCAGCTGGAACTAATCTTGCAGAAAAAGTACCCAGAAAAGTTTTCTGAGATCAAATTGCAACTTACAAATTCTCAAGCTATAAACGAGCTGACGCCCTGTCGTTGAGCCAATCATAGATTCAATGTTAATACAATATATAATAAACATTGATTATTATCAATATAATTAAGCAAAAAATAGACCAGTGGCATGGTAAGCTGCAGTTAGCACATTATACCACATTCACACAGTGTAAAAAGTTTAGGCGCTGGTCGCTATATAAAGTAGTGTCGCCGCAGTCCTACGAGGTTAGGACAGCTGATGGACGAATTTCGGGTGTTCGCGCCCGAAGGTGGTTCGCTGGACAGCTTAGCACTTAAGCGGCTTGCAGGACTACACAAAGAGGTTACCTAACTGCGCGCCTACGACCTAACACGGATGGACCTACGTAGGCCGTGTGCAAATCCAAGTAGGCGCTCACAGCCCTTCATCGTTACGCCACACACCAAAATGTTGTCTCGCACACGGCTCACATTTGGTTCGGCTGTTGACTTACGGCTGCGTGCACGCGCCTCGAATATAATAGCCGAGAGCAGTCACTGCAGCGCCGTGCAGGTGCAGCAGACAGGAAGAGTCGAGACTCAAACTCAGGATTCATGCTCCTCAAATCGAACGAGCGTAACGATCGATCAATCGATGCTGATCTCGATCGTAAATGACAAAAAGGGAAATAAAACTTCCTTTTTTTTTTTTTTTTTTTTTTTTTTTGCGTAAACTTACGCAGTCATTCATCCAAACAGACCTTCATCCTAGGTGATGAGGTCTTTGAAACTTCATCAAACTCTAAAATCTTAGGTTAGACGCCTTACACGAGTGCGAGAGAGACGGAGAGTCCTGTGACTACTCGCCAAGTATAGCGTTCTCTGTCGCACCGACTGTATACAACCTTAAAGAGTTCGAGCGAAATAACTATAAGCTCCATAGAGAGAACCTTTACCATCCTTTGCATTAGGTATAAAGGGAACCGAGGAGTGGTGTGCCGGCATGCGCCTGCGATGACGTGAGCGCATCATGGAGCTCCACGTGGAGCACGCATCGGGCATCCATATCTATATTATATAAAAATAGCTCCATCCCTCAAAGTCCATACCTAGTAACCTCAATGCATCCATAAGAGTGAGGACTGAGGATTTACCGAGCCGCGGCAATCAGCCTGTGGGCCACACTGCCCAGCCACGCTGCACGCACTCCTCCCGCGCATGCCCATCACCTCGTGATACCCCGATGACCGCGTTCAGGAAGATACTTACTGCAGTCTCCGGCACTCGCTCGAACACAGCTCGAGCGAGTCGTGAGCGTCATTCATGGTTATGAGCCCTGCCTCGGACAGTCCTCGGCAAAGCCATGCATGCGTATGCCTGTGCATAGGATGACTCAGAGTCTCCTGCGCTCGCTACGGTCAGCTCGACCGAGTCGTGAACATCTTCCACAGGAGTAAGAGAACTTTGCCTTAGACAGTCGTAAAGCCACGAGTATGCGTTCAGGATGACATAGTCTCCTGACTCGCTCGAGAAGCTCAAGCGAGTCGTGAACGTCTTTCAGGCGGAGATCCACGTGAATGCCGTGGATTGCGTTCAAGAAGACATAGTCTTCTGCACTCGCTCGAGAAGCTCGAGCGAGTCAAGAACGTCTTTTTGTGTTGAACGAGCTTGCCTCGGACAGTCCTCGGCAAAGCTACGTGTATGCGTTCAAGGACGACACAGAGTCTCCTACACTCGCTGCGATCAGCTCGAGCGAGTCGTGAACGACTTTTAGGGTTATGAGCTTTGCCTCGGACAGCCCTCGGCAAAGCCCCGTGTATGCGTTCTCGGGAAGACCATGGTCTCCTGCACTCGCTTCGATCAGCTCGAGCGAGTCTAGAACAATACACCCTTTTTCTCCTTGCTGAAGAGATGCCTCGTCGTAAAAAATCTTCTTCTGGATCTTCAATATAATTCACACTTTACACGGAGCAACGCTCTGAACGTGTGATACCGTTCGCACTAGAAAACGGAATGAGGTCTTGTACCCTACGCGCCCACCGCGAGGCGTGTGGTGGCGCCACTGTTTTTGATTTTTATGCTTTGAATGTGTGGTATTTGGGGCACGGGAAAGGGGTACTACGTATTTGATCTTGAAGGAGGAAGCGCGAAATACAATTGAAAATGTTTTTCAAATAATGTCGAACCCATTTGACGGGCTGGAAACTGATTACCTACGCATCAAAAAATTGTCCAATTCCGATTGCTATATAAAACTATCAACTTTTGAATTTAAAATTCAAGTACAAGAGAGTGCTCGTCGTTTAAAATAAAAAAAAATTAAAAATAAAAATTTACCGAAAAGTTCTCGTACATTTTCGAGAAAAAAATTGAAAGTTCAATATATACCTATGTCTCCAACATTAAAAAAATTACTTGAGATTCCTGGTAACTAGGCTTTGGTAAAAGAAAATATGAAAAATTTAAATAAGTGTCCAACACTATTGCAACATTTTTGTGAATGTAAAATGTGGAAATCTATTCTAGACAAATACGCTGGAAAATTTGTACTTCCGATTTTTTTTTATGTGGACGACTTTAATGTGAATCACATGCTAGGACCACACAAATTAAAATGTAAACTATGCGGCGTTTATTATACTGTACCATTCTTTCCTAGTGAATTTTTAGGTGGCACAGATTTGATTTTTTTATCCATGCTTTTTAAGGCAAATATTTTAAGTGAAAAATACGTTAAAACAAGTGATCTATTCGCTAAACTTATTGAAGAACTTTTAAGTTTAGAAAAACATGGATTAGAAATTACAGTTAATGGTGAAACGGAAACAGTTTACTTAGCTCTCTGTTTGTTCCTTGGTGATAATCTCGGAGTTCACTCTACTTTAGGCTTTATTGAAGGTTTTACTGCCAATTTTCCGTGTAGATGTTGTAAAATTAATAAAAATGAATTTCAAAATTATTTTAAAGAATGTCTTGATCTAAAAAGAAATCGAAATAACTACGTGGACGATTTAATTATCAATAACCCTTCTTGTACAAATATAAAGTCTGATTGTGCATTTAATATTTTAGATAATTTTCACGCTAGCGAAAACGTATGTTTTGATATGTTACATGATCTCCCCGATGGAACATACAGAGAGGATGTACCTTTAGTTTTGAATCGAGTAATCGAAACAGTTACAGATATAAATCTTGAAATTATAAATTTACGAATAAGAAACTTTGATTTTGGCGTAGACTCAAAGGATAAACCTCCCGAAATTGTACAGTCACACCTAGATAAAAATTGTATTATCAATTACGCATCTCAAATGATGTGTCTGGTAAAATATCTACCCCTGATTATTGGAGATTTAATCCCTAAAAAACTACCAGTTCGGGATTGGTTTTTAAATCTGCGTAAATTGATGGATATTTTGACATCAAAAAGAATAGAATTAGAAATGATTCCTGAATTAGAAAATTTGATTTTTTTATTTTTGAAGCAAAGAGTTGAACTTTTCCCTAACGAGTCGCTTAAACCTAAGCACCATTATCTGACCCACTACCCAAGACTTATCTTAGAAGTGGGGCCTTTGTCTGCGTTGTGGTGTTTTAAGTATGAATCAAAGCATAGAGTTTTCATATCATACGCGAAAAATTGTCGAAGTCGAATAAATATTTCTCATACACTAAGCGTTAAACACCAAATGATGTTAGCCACTTACTTTAAACAAAATAAATGTATAACCAAGAAAAAAGAATCAGGACCCATACAAAAGCAATTATTATATGATTTAGACGGTTATGAAAAGTTTAAAAAAATGTTTGCTACTAAATAATGTAATATAGAGAACTTATTGAAGTTGTACCATGGATTGAAGAAAGCTATTATCGTTATGCTGTGGGTTTGTTCGTTGTTCATTCAATCGACAAAGATAATTAACCAATCTTTATGCAAAGATAATTGTAGGAAAATTGTGGATCCAATGGGTTTGATGAACACTTACATGCATTTAACGTTGAGCCTACCAATGAGTGGTCAATAAAATATACTAACAAATTGTTAAAATATAAATCAAAGCATAGAGTTTTATCAATGAAAGGAGAATCATACTTAATGTGTTATTTATAAAATCAATATTTTTGTTGAAGTACAAATTAAAAACAAAAAATACAATGTATATTAGACATTTGTTTATGTATTCAAATATGTTATTTTGTTAAATATACATGGTGGCGTAGATTAATCGAAACGTATATGATTCTATGTGTTAATGGTTCAATAATGAATACTAGTTTTCATTTTAATATTTACCTGTAAAAATTTCGTATTCTTTATGCATCAAAAAATGTATAATTTTAAATCAAAAGGAATTTCTTTTCAAGATTCAAACATTTCACTGCAACAAAACATTCCTTTTAACTCAAAAGGAATTCCTTTTGGAAACACCTTCATACATTTTTATTTTCAGTTTATATGATTAAAAAAGAATTCCTTTTCTCGCAAAAGGATTTCTCCAGAATAGGATTTTCCTTTTGAAGCAAAAGGATTTCATTTAAGGGTCTATTTTGAGATTATTTTCCTTTTGCGACAAAAGGAATCCTTTTGTCTCAAAAGGATCGTTTTCTCAGTGTACCAAACAAAAGCTAATAATGAAGAAGAAATTAAAATCCACGTTTTAGTTGTTAGTGTCGATGCAGTTGCTCGTTGCTGTATGCAAGGACTAAAACAATATAATGGTCATTATTCATGTGGGTGGTGTTTGTATAATGGTTCACACATAGCGGGCTGCGTCAGAAAAACGCCCTGTATTCAGAACTAAAAAGCAATACGTGAAACATATGAAAAATTTTGTTCGAAATAAATGTAAACAATCAGTTTTTGGCATTAATAATATTACTCCTCTAATAAAGCTTCGTTTACTAAACGCAATTAAAGGTTCTGCAGTTGATTATTTGCACTGTCGTTAATCTGGTGTTGGTAAACAAATTATAGAATTAATTTTAAGTGAATTATCTGCAAATCAACTTATATTATTAGATTTATTGTTAAAAAAATTAAAAATTCTTCATCAACTTTCTTGGTTAACAAAACTACTTAGCGAAAGAGTACAGTGGAAAGCAAAAGAGTGAGAGAATTTTATTTTATATTATAGCTTACCTTTATTCCAAGAAGTCTTGACCGATGATGAATTTTCTAATTAGTTCAATTATTGGGCGTTATTCGCAAATAGCTTATACATTCTTTTACAAGATAGTATTTCTTATGAGGAATTAAACAAAGCAAATAAGATGCTACACCAGTTCGTTTATCAAACACAAAAATTATTCACGAAAAAAGCCATGACGTACAATATACATTCACCTCTACACTTAGCCGATACTGTTAAAAATTGGGGGCCTCTTTTTGAAAACTCCACCTTTCCTTTCGAATCCGTAAATCACGTATTACTGTAAGTAATTCATAGTTCTAACGGTGTGAATTTACAAATCGTTCGTTTTCTAAATTTACAGGAGAGTTTATTACTGCTAGAAAATATTATATACTCAAGCGCTTCAGCAATGGTAAAAGATTATTGTGAAAAAGTATCAATTACAAAAGCAAAAAAAAGCTTAAAAATCTCAAACGTGAGATATTTAGGTACAAGTAGAATCATGCCCAAAAATTTAGCGGGTATTCTAAAAGTCTCACCGAGTTCTACTGTTTTATATTCAAGAGCTGTAAAGGAAACTTGTTCATATGTGTGTGAAAATGAAAAAAATACACGTTCCAATGATAGTTTTGCCCTTTTAAAAGATGGTCGATTTATTAAAATCATTTCATTTGTTGTAAACGCTAATTCTCAAACAGAATCAACCTCATGTAATATTGTATTGACTGGAGAAAAGCTGTGCTATTCAATTTTCAAAGTTGTGGGTATTGAAAAAATCAATCGTTGTAGTTGAAACATCAAAAATTAAAAAAATTTGTGTATTTGCAAGAATTCATATATTTCAGCTGTACCAAATTTGCGTCATAATTAAAATTGTATCTAAATCAAAGTAAAATATTAAAATAATATGAATAAAAATTTTTTTTCAAAAAACGTCTTATTTATTAGTAAATATATATTTAAAATAATATATTTATTTTTACTAAAGAATTAATTAAATATTAATCAAATATTAATCATCAAAATTGAACAGTTATAATTGATTGTTCAAAAAAATCATAATAATGATTTAAAAAAAACATAACCCTTGTGGTTTCCCATGCGGAATCCCACATCGTCACCACAGTCAAAACATCTCTCAGGACCCACATAGTTTCCCACATGGGAGCCTTCATGTGACGCAATATAGTATCCCACAGGAGTAACCATGTGGGTTCTCACGTAGGCTTTTTTGGCAGGGTATACAATCGAGTTCGCCAATTTTTAAAGAAAATTTTATTGAATAAGGGTGTGTTGGCTGCTGCACTCGTAACGGTCTACTCTTATCCTAACTATGATTTAACTTTTATCACCACTATGCTTAGTAAATTTCCTGGCCTCAACACAGATAATATCGAGTGCAATAGACTAGGAAAGATCTCAACAAATAAAGATAGACCACTTAGAATTATACTAAATTCTCAACTTGATGTGTACGTTTTCAAAAACACCAAGTTTTTATCATCCGGCATAACTGTGATTGGACATCTAGCCAATCCATATAAAGTGAGGATGAGAAACAATGCTTAGTAAATTTCCTGGCCTCAACACAGATAATATCAAGTGCAATAGACTAGGAAAGATCTCAACAAATAAAGATAGACCACTTAGAATTATACTAAATTCTCAACTTGATGTGTACGTTTTCAAAAACACCAAGTTTTTATCATCCGGCATAACTGTGATTGGACATCTAGCCAATCCATATAAAGTGAGGATGAGAAACAATGCTCCAGTGGTGGTCGACTTGATGAATAACATAATTTTTCTACCCCAGTATCCAATCTATAGAAATCAATCTAGATCTGTTCCTGCCAACGCTCAACACGCTACGATGGATAATCTTACACCAGTTATGACTAATACTCTCTCTGCTAATATTGCTTCACCTACCATATCCAACTCATTTTTTATGCAGTGAATAAATCAACCTTGAACAAATGCTCTTAACACACTTAAGCAAATAACAATAGTATAAACCCATTTAGACAGACTAAGTACTTCAATCTCCTATATGTGAATACTCGCTCTTTAATTGGAAAAATAGGAAATTTAAAAAACACATTTTACCTCTTGAATACACAGCCGGAAATCCCTGCCTTTTTTGAAACTTGGCTTCACGAAGGCATAAATTCTGCTGAACTTGGTCTGTTTAACCTCAATATTTATAGATGTGATGAAATTTTACATAGTGATTCAACTAAAGGTGGTGGTGTTCTAATTGGCATTAACAAAAAATTTCAATCACATTCTATCTTCAGTTCATCGACCAGTTTTCAACAATTGTATATCGAGGCCAGTATCCATGGTGTCAACTACATTTTAGGCTGCATCTACATACCTTACAGTAACTCAGCTGATTACTTCTCTTTTCAAGCTACCATCGATGAACTCCATCTGAAATATCCGAAACACAAAATCCATATTTTTGGGGATTATAATCTATTTCTTATCCTATGGTCAAATTCAACCCTAAATTACTCACCAATGAAAGATGCTGATGCCAACATTACATTATGTATTTCTTTATTACACTCGACATTTATTCAATTAGAGTTAAATCAATTTTATCAAGCTCTTGAATCCAAAAACTATACTCTTGATCTATTTTTCGGTCCTAGTAATGGCTCTATTGAACTTTTGGATTTTAACGAAATTTTTATCAAGACGGATCATCACCACTCTCCAACTATGGCAAAAATTTCTTCTCTAGACACCATTCAGCAACAATCAAATTTTTCTCAACGTTCCTACCATAGAAACTTCTTCAAAGATGACTACTTCAAAATCAACTCAATATTTAGTAAGATTGTATGGTCTGAAGTGCTCATGGACTGAAGCGATTGTGGTCCAAGTAGACCACAGGGCTATCTCCTGCTTTCGTTTAGACGAGGAAGACCAAATAAATTGTAGGCACTTAGTATAATAAAAATGATTTCTTTATTTTCAGGTTCAGGTATAGAAGGGAGCATCCGACCGGCGTTGCGGATCGAGCGGTACTGCCTAGCGCAGCAGTCGCGCGGGATCGAGTTAGCACGAGTCGAGCGTGCAGATCCCTACAGGACAATGACGTGAATTCAAATCTCGATAACTTTTACAAAATTGTGAACGACGTCATAGACTCTCATATTCCACTCCAACACTCAAAGGTAAGGAAATATCCAGTTTGGTATGATCATGATCTTATTAACATTATAGAAAAAAAGAGATTCGCACATTATCAGTGGAAGATTTCCCATGATGACAATTTTTACTCTGAGTTTAAAAGGTTAAGAGCTAAGTGCTTGAGATTATCTAGAATCAATTATATTAACTATATATCTTCTATTGAATCTTCAATTAGATGTAACCCAAGAAAATTTTAATCTTTTGTTCACAATCTTAATAAATTAGTTAATATCCCTAAAAACTTATGCTAAAACTCATTTAAATCTGAATCAGAATTAGACTCGGTTAATCTTTTTTGACCATTTACAATCTGTACATAAAGCTAAATCTTTGTGTTATTACCATGAAACTCCATGTCTCGATAAACTCTCTTTTCACCTTTCCATAGAACTTCTTGACCAAATTATTAATAAACTTGATTCTTTTTCAAATTCAGGCACAGATAACATACCCAATATTTTCATAAACAACTGTTGGTCTGAACTTCGCCATCCCATTTTTGAAATCTGCAATGCATCTCTCAGCTCAAGTAAATTTTCCAGTTTATGGAAGTCAGTTTTTATTAATCCCATTTTCAAAAACGATGACCCACACAATGTAACTAACTACCGCCCCATCTCAATTTTCTGCTCTTTTGCCAAAATCTTTGACTCGGCTATTTTTCATTATCTTTCAGATTATCTATTTGATAAGATGATTACTGAATCACATGGTTTTATGAAAAACAAATCCACCTTCACTAACCTATTAAACTTTACATTTTTTATTAATAATGCTTTCGTTAATAAACTTTAGGTTGATGCCATTTATAGCGATTACTCAAAAGCCTTTGATACCGTCATCCATAACAGGTTGATTCAAAAAATGTCCTCATATGGTATCAATGACAACTTCCTCAAATGGTTTGAATCATACCTGTCGGATCGTTACTTGTCTGTCCGTATTAATGACTTTACTTCATACTATTTTCCTATGACATCCGGGGTCCCTCAAGGCTCACCTCATGGTCTGCAAGGAGCTCACTTTCGTGTTCCTGGTGGACTGTAATGTGGCACCCGCGACGCACTTGTTTAATCCAATGTGCCCATGGAACTCTCTCTATGAGGAGGAGAAGAAGACAAACAAGTTTGTCGAAGATCATCTTCACACAATTCCATGGAACACCGGTACAGTACCTTCATCTGATATTGTGAAACTCTTGAGAGATAACCTCAAATGCGCAAAAAGAGTTTTCTGCAAGGGGCTTCAGAAGGTCGCCTTCATCCATCAATATTTACCCGATGTGTAAGTTAAAAAGTTTTTTCCTTCATTTTTTTTTAATTTTTTTTTATTTTTTTATTTTTTTAAATTTCTAACTGATTTTCTTATTACAGAGAAGTGATAAACGTAGAAGATAGATTTCAGTGTCCAAAAATCAAAGAACTTTTGAAAACTACGTTTATTAAATGTGATAATCATAAATCTGATGATGCTGTCTGTGCAAAAAAAGTTGCACATGCACTGAAAAAATTTGTCATTGAAAGACGATATGCTAGAGTTTTCTCACCACCTGGAACGGAAATTGATACAGATGAAGTGGATAGAGAGTACCCAGATGTGCAAAAAGACTTCAGTGATGAATTGTTGAATTCTGTTTTTGGTTAAAAACTGTTTATAAATAGTGTATGTAAATAAAAGTTAGATTTTTTTTTCATTAATTCTTAGGTTTATCTACTTGTTTATTTAAAAACCCCTATCAAGCTTTTTTCTCATGAATAATAATAATTTTAAACCGACTATTCTATTTTTTTTTTTAATTTTTAAATAGTTAACTCATTATACTTTTATTGTTTCATTGACTTTTATCATAAATAATTGTTTTTTAATTTTTGTTGGCAAAATTTCAAAATTTGAAAGTAAAAAAACTTCTTTTCAAAATAATCATTTTTTTTTTAATTTCATAATAATGTTTATCTTTAGATATTCCTAAAAATTTTGTAAACTCATTACAAACATTATAAAACAAATTTCAAAAATGACTCAAAATTTTATATATTCCATCATCAAGTATAGGTGATACATATACTGAATTTTAAAATAATCATTTAGGTTTACTCAAACTAGCTTTTGAGATTGGATGTAATATTTCAAACCTTTTATCAGAATCTTAAAACAAAAGATTTAATATTTAAAAAGATAATTTACAAAATGTTTTTAAAATTACTCATTTGAAGTCAAAATTGTAATATATATAAAATTTCAGGGTTTGTTATTTATTTTTGGAAAATTATCATAACTGACTAGATCTAATTTTATACTTTTTAGAACCCTACCATCAATACTTTTCAAAATAAAAAATTTAATTTTTCTTCGACTGTGACTATACTTTGAAAATCATAAGTTTTGTTGTAAGTCCAAGTAATATCTAATTAGTGATTAAACGAGCTTACCTATAAGTGAAGTTCAATCATAATTATATGAATACTTGTTCGGAGATATTACTGTGTAGATATTACTGTGTAGTATACGCAGCTTGGCTGTCGTCGACGCCACCTTTAGAGCATAGAAAAACATCAGAAAATCCCTAGGCGCCCCGTGCCCCCGGCTCCCCACCTCCTGCGTCTTCATCTAGTTTAAAGCGACTCCTATCCAGGGTCAGGATTTGATCGCTTGGATTTAATTTGAGACTCCTCTTCAAGCGCTCAAAGACACATGTGTGGGAATATATAATATCTCCGAACAATTATTCATATAATTATGATTGAACTTCACTTACAGGTAAGCTCGTTTAATCACTAATTATATTTCATCTCCTTGTTCGGAGATATTACTGTGTAGATGTTCAGAGTAAAGCGATTTCATAAGACTAATTAATCTGACCATTAGAAAAAATTTATTCAGCATCAAACAAACTACAGTACTGGTTTAATCACCAACGTAAATCAATATTTGAGTAAAAAGATATAATAAGGGGTTACGATTTTAACTTTCATGAAATATTATAAAAGCAAACCTATTTGAATAGGAAAGAACAATACGGAACAAAAAGGAAAAGCTAAAAATAAATTATGCGAAAACCACGTCCGTGAAGCTTTCTTCGGGTTTTTTGATCGGTCTATCGTAGAATCTTGCGAAAACCTGCGATGATTCTGACCAGCCAGCAGTTTTCTTAATTATGTTGATGTCTAATCCTAGACTCTTCGCCTTTGAGGTTGAGGCGTGTCTCGTCGAGTGCGCCGTGTAGTGGTCCTCAATACCCGCTTCTTTCATGACCATCCTGAGCCAACGACTTAAGGTTTGCGATGTTACTTTAAGGTACGGACTTTTAAAGGAGATAAATAGGAAATCCTCCTTTCCCCTCAGTTTATTTGTCTTCTCGATGTTCCAGCGCAGTGTCCTGGCGATGCAAAGCTCCGGATCGTGGAATGTCGGAAAAGAGGTGAAGGGCTGAGCAGCCCCAGGTCTGGAGGTTTTTATCTGATCGGATATTCTGACTTCTGCCCCGTGTTCCGAAATTTTGATATTGCTGATCCGCAGCAAAGCCAGTGATTGGGTTCTGTATGCTGATCCCAGAGTGAGCAACATTGCAAGTTTGAGTGTGAGTTTTGGAAGGCTCAGTGACTCGTTTGAGCCCCATTCTTTGACCTCCACCAGCACTCTTCCCACGTCCCACGTAGTCTCGTATTTGGGAGCCGATGGTCTCTGGGTGTAAGCTCCCCTGAGGAACCGGCTAATCAATTTGCTGTTGGAGTTGTCGATGGTGTTAACTAGGGCTATGGCCGATCTCAGCGTGTTGAGAGAACTCCAAGAAGAACCTTGTCGAAATTTATCTGTCAGACACTCGAGTACCTCTAGATCGCTGGCTTCGACTGGGTCTATCTGACCTTGGACGCAAAAACTCCACCAACATTTAAGGCTTGACTCGTACTGCTTAATCGTTCCCGACGAGATCGATGAGAGGATTACCTCGAAGGAGCTCTTGCTCACTCCTCTCTTCTGGTACGACTCCCACATAAAACCCCTGACACTAGGTTAAGGTTGCTGGCCAGTGGGTGATTCAACTGCCTACAAGGAGATAAAAGAGGAGTCAGATGGATCAAGTATCAATAATTGTGATGTTAGTAACTCTATAAAAATTGGGAACCCGGGTTGGCTGGTCCAGTAAGAAACCACTATTATTCCTGTAGAGCCTTCCTCTTTTATCTTTTTTAGTATTCTAGCGATGAGGGAGAAAGGTGGAAAGGCGTACCAAAAAAGATTTTTCCAATTGAAGGTCATAGCGTTCACTATAAGGGCTTCAGTGTCCCTCTCCCAGGAGCAATAACGAGGGCATTTATTGTTCAGTCTGGATGCGAAGAGGTCTATGTCGGGGCTTCCGAAGGACTTGCAGATCAAATCGAATGCACTCGGATTCAGTTCCCATTCGGTATCAACATTTGTGATCCTAGAGCTTTCGTCAGCGGGGTTTTCCTTTGAAGCGACGTATTCCGCAAAAACCCATATGTCAACTCGTGCAACTTCTTGAATTTGAAACCGCCCATTTTGTTAATATACGAGAGTGCCGCGATGTTATCTATTCTCATGAGGACTTGGATCCCGGTCTGCTCGTTGACGAAGAACTTAAGAGCCAGAAATGCTGCCAAGATCTCCAGGTAATTTATGTGTTCTTGCCGCTCTGTTGCCGACCAAAGACCTCTAGCCGTCTGACTGCAGCAGACAGCACCCCAACCGTTCAAGGACGCATCCGAGAAAATTTCTAGACTGAAATTGCAGGATCTGATCTTGTTTGAGGCCTGCATGATGTGATCCTTCCACCACCTTAATTCTGCAACTGCTGATTTTGGTAAGACAACAGATTCCTCCATGTCGTTGTTATTCTTGGACAGGGCTCTACGCTTGCAAGCCTCCAACTCCTTGTAAAAAATACAACCATAGGCTACAGCTGCACATGCTGCTACCAGAGTACCTATTAATTCAGATAGCTTGGCTATCTTGATCTTTCATTGACGCAGACTATAATTAATCAATTTTAAAATTTTCAGCTTCTTGTCCTGTGGGAGCTCGAGCATCATTTCTGAAGAATCTATAATCATGCCAAGGAACCTGCATCTTCTGCTTGGAGTTACTATGCTTTTCTCCCAGTTGACCACCAGACCCAGACCCAAAAGCAGAGAAATCAGCATTTGAGTGGCCTGTTGACATTCTTCCCATGAGCTTCCAAGGATCAAAAAGTCACCTAAATAGGCTATGACCTTAATGCCTCTCTCCCTCAGCCAGCTGAGAATAGGCTTGATGATTTTTGTGAAGATATAAGGGGCTGAGGAGAGACCAAACCGACGGTCGATACGAAAAAGGGCACTTTGAAAAAATTAGCGAAGTAAAAAGTAACAACAAGGGGGTGCCGCGAGTAAAATAAGCTGAAATGGCTGTTTTTAGCGGTTTTGGCAAAAATTATCATGCCGCGTTAACAAAAACAACAAAATAATAGGACAAGCTCCACAAATGATGAGTTTACTCGTTAGCGGCGTAAAAAAAAAAATCCAAAAACTATTTAAAAAATTTGTAATCCAGCAGCGGAGTCATAAATAACACGCTATCTTCTAGCGACGTAAAGAAAAAAACGAAATTTATACTGGCCACGTAAACTGTAACACGGAGCATGACCAACTGTATAGTGCTTACTATTTATCGCTTCAGCCACGTAAAAAATATTCTGACAGCTACGAGGTTAGTGACGATAAAAATAACAACAGCTGTGTAAAACTAACAAAAATTGGACGAGCCGCGTAAAAAATAACACGAATAATTGTATCATTATTTTGATAAGTTGCGAACTCTTGGGACAACGAAATCGCTAATTTCAAGGGTAGCGACGGTAAATGTAACACCAGCTGCGTAAAACCACCAAAAATCGGGCCAGCCGCGTAAAAAATAACACGAATAATTGTATCATTATTTCGATAAGTTGCGAGCTCTTGGGACAACTAAATCGCTAATTTCAAGGGTAGCAACGATAAAAGTAACACCAGCTGCGTAAGACCACCAAAAATTGGACCAGCCGCGTAAAACATAACACGAATAATTGTATCATTATTTCGATAATCTGCGAGCTCTTGGGAATACTAAATCTCTAATTTCAAGGGTAGTGACGATAAATGTAACACCAGCTGCGTAAAACCGCCAAAAATCTGACTAGCCGCGCAAAAAATAACACGAATGATTTTATAATTATTTCGATAAGTTGCGAGCTGTTGGGACAACTAAATTGGTAATTTCAAGGGTAGTGACGATAAAAGTAACACCAATTGCGTAAAACCACCAAAAATCGGACGAGCCGCGTAAAAAATAACACGAATGATTTTATCATTATTTCGATAAGTTGCGAGCTCTTGGGACAACTAAATCGGTAATTTCAGGGGTAGCTAAGATAAATGTAACACCAGCTGCGTAAAACCACCAAAAATCGGGCCAGCCACGTAAAAAATAACACGAATAATTGTATCATTATTTCGATAAGTTACGAGCTCATGGGACAACTAAATCGCTAATTTCTAGGGAAGCGACGATAAATGTAACACCAGCTGCGTAAAACCACCAAAAATCGGACCAGCCACGTAAAAAATATAACGAATAATTGTATCATTATTTCGATAGGATGCGAGCTCTTGGGACAACTAAATCGGTAATTTCAAGAGAAGCGACGATGAAAGTAACACCAGCTGCGTAAAACCTCAAAAATCGGGCGACAAACGTAAAAAATGCAAGAATAATTGTATAATTATTTCGATAAGTTACGGCTCTTGGGACACCTAAATCGCTAATTTCAAGGGTAGTGACGATAAATATAGCACCAGCTGCGTAAAACCACCAAAAATTGGACCAGCCGCGTAAAACATAACACGAATAATTGTATCATTATTTCGATAATCTGCGAGCTCTTGGGAATACTAAATCTCTAATTTCAAGGGTAGTGACGATAAATGTAACACCAGCTGCGTAAAACCGCCAAAAATCTGACTAGCCGCGCAAAAAATAACACGAATGATTTTATAATTATTTCGATAAGTTGCGAGCTGTTGGGACAACTAAATTGGTAATTTCAAGGGTAGTGACGATAAAAGTAACACCAATTGCGTAAAACCACAAAAAATCGGACGAGCCGCGTAAAAAATAACACGAATGATTTTATCATTATTTCGATAAGTTGCGAGCTCTTGGGACAACTAAATCGGTAATTTCAAGAGAAGCGACGATGAAAGTAACACCAGCTGCGTAAAACCTCAAAAATCGGGCGACAAACGTAAAAAATGACAAGAATAATTGTATAATTATTTCGATAAGTTACGGCTCTTGGGACACCTAAATCGCTAATTTCAAGGGTAGTGACGATAAATATAGCACCAGCTGCGTAAAACCACCAAAAATTGGACCAGCCGCGTAAAACATAACACGAATAATTGTATCATTATTTCGATAATCTGCGAGCTCTTGGGAATACTAAATCTCTAATTTCAAGGGTAGTGACGATAAATGTAACACCAGCTGCGTAAAACCGCCAAAAATCTGACTAGCCGCGCAAAAAATAACACGAATGATTTTATAATTATTTCGATAAGTTGCGAGCTGTTGGGACAACTAAATTGGTAATTTCAAGGGTAGTGACGATAAAAGTAACACCAATTGCGTAAAACCACAAAAAATCGGACGAGCCGCGTAAAAAATAACACGAATGATTTTATCATTATTTCGATAAGTTGCGAGCTCTTGGGACAACTAAATCTATAATTTCAGGGGTAGCAACGATAAAAGTAACACCAGCTGCGTAAAACCACCAAAAATCAGACCAGCCGCGTAAAAAATAACACGAATAATTGTATCATTATTTCGATAAGTTGCGAGCGCGTGGGACAACTAAATCACTAATTTCAAGGGTAGCGACGATAAATGTAACACCTGCTGCTTTAAACCACCAAAAATCGGACTAGCCACGTAAAAAATATGACGAATGATTTTATCATTATTTCGATAAGTTGCGAGCTCTTGGGACAACTAAATCGGTAATTTCAAGAGAAGCGACGATGAAAGTAACACCAGCTGCGTAAAACCTCAAAAATCGGGCGACAAACGTAAAAAATGACAAGAATAATTGTATAATTATTTCGATAAGTTACGGCTCTTGGGACACCTAAATCGCTAATTTCAAGGGTAGCAACGATAAAAGTAACACCAGCTGCGTAAGACCACCAAAAATTGGACCAGCCGCGTAAAACATAACACGAATAATTGTATCATTATTTCGATAATCTGCGAGCTCTTGGGAATACTAAATCTCTAATTTCAAGGGTAGTGACTATAAATGTAACACCAGCTGCGTAAAACCGCAAAAAATCTGACTAGCCGCGCAAAAAATAACACGAATGATTTTATAATTATTTCGATAAGTTGCGAGCTGTTGGGACAACTAAATTGGTAATTTCAAGGGTAGTGACGATAAAAGTAACACCAATTGCGTGAAACCACCAAAAATCGGACGAGCCGCGTAAAAAATAACACGAATGATTTTATCATTATTTCGATAGGTTGCGAGCTCTTGGGACAACTAAATCGGTAATTTCAGGGGTAGCTAAGATAAATGTAACACCAGCTGCGTAAAACCACCAAAAATCGGGCCAGCCACGTAAAAAATAACACGAATAATTGTATCATTATTTCGATAAGTTACGAGCTCATGGGACAACTAAATCGCTAATTTCTAGGGAAGCGACGATAAATGTAACACCAGCTGCGTAAAACCACCAAAAATCGGACCAGCCACGTAAAAAATATAACGAATAATTGTATCATTATTTCGATAGGATGCGAGCTCTTGGGACAACTAAATCGGTAATTTCAAGAGAAGCGACGATGAAAGTAACAGCAGCTGCGTAAAACCTCAAAAATCGGGCGACAAACGTAAAAAATGACAAGAATAATTGTATAATTATTTCGATAAGTTACGGCTCTTGGGACACCTAAATCGCTAATTTCAAGGGTAGTGACGATAAATATAGCACCAGCTGCGTAAAACCACCAAAAATTGGACCAGCCGCGTAAAACATAACACGAATAATTGTATCATTATTTCGATAATCTGCGAGCTCTTGGGAATACTAAATCTCTAATTTCAAGGGTAGTGACGATAAATGTAACACCAGCTGCGTAAAACCGCCAAAAATCTGACTAGCCGCGCAAAAAATAACACGAATGATTTTATAATTATTTCGATAAGTTACGAGCTGTTGGGACAACTAAATTGGTAATTTCAAGGGTAGTGACGATAAAAGTAACAACAATTGCGTAAAACCACAAAAAATCGGACGAGCCGCGTAAAAAATAACACGAATGATTTTATCATTATTTCGATAAGTTGCGAGCTCTTGGGACAACTAAATCTATAATTTCAGGGGTAGCAACGATAAAAGTAACACCAGCTGCGTAAAACCACCAAAAATCAGACCAGCCGCGTAAAAAATAACACGAATAATTGTATCATTATTTCGATAAGTTGCGAGCGCGTGGGACAACTAAATCACTAATTTCAAGGGTAGCGACGATAAATGTAACACCTGCTGCTTTAAACCACCAAAAATCGGACTAGCCACGTAAAAAATATGACGAATGATTTTATCATTATTTCGATAAGTTGCGAGCTCTTGGGACAACTAAATCGCTAATTTCAAGGGTAGCAACGATAAAAGTAACACCAGCTGCGTAAGACCACCAAAAATTGGACCAGCCGCGTAAAACATAACACGAATAATTGTATCATTATTTCGATAATCTGCGAGCTCTTGGGAATACTAAATCGCTAATTTCTAGGGAAGCGACGATAAATGTAACACCAGCTGCGTAAAACCACCAAAAATCGGACCAGCCACGTAAAAAATATAACGAATAATTGTATCATTATTTCGATAGGATGCGAGCTCTTGGGACAACTAAATCGGTAATTTCAAGAGAAGCGACGATGAAAGTAACAGCAGCTGCGTAAAACCTCAAAAATCGGGCGACAAACGTAAAAAATGACAAGAATAATTGTATAATTATTTCGATAAGTTACGGCTCTTGGGACACCTAAATCGCTAATTTCAAGGGTAGTGACGATAAATATAGCACCAGCTGCGTAAAACCACCAAAAATTGGACCAGCCGCGTAAAACATAACACGAATAATTGTATCATTATTTCGATAATCTGCGAGCTCTTGGGAATACTAAATCTCTAATTTCAAGGGTAGTGACGATAAATGTAACACCAGCTGCGTAAAACCGCCAAAAATCTGACTAGCCGCGCAAAAAATAACACGAATGATTTTATAATTATTTCGATAAGTTACGAGCTGTTGGGACAACTAAATTGGTAATTTCAAGGGTAGTGACGATAAAAGTAACAACAATTGCGTAAAACCACAAAAAATCGGACGAGCCGCGTAAAAAATAACACGAATGATTTTATCATTATTTCGATAAGTTGCGAGCTCTTGGGACAACTAAATCTATAATTTCAGGGGTAGCAACGATAAAAGTAACACCAGCTGCGTAAAACCACCAAAAATCAGACCAGCCGCGTAAAAAATAACACGAATAATTGTATCATTATTTCGATAAGTTGCGAGCGCGTGGGACAACTAAATCACTAATTTCAAGGGTAGCGACGATAAATGTAACACCTGCTGCTTTAAACCACCAAAAATCGGACTAGCCACGTAAAAAATATGACGAATGATTTTATCATTATTTCGATAAGTTGCGAGCTCTTGGGACAACTAAATCGCTAATTTCAAGGGTAGCAACGATAAAAGTAACACCAGCTGCGTAAGACCACCAAAAATTGGACCAGCCGCGTAAAACATAACACGAATAATTGTATCATTATTTCGATAATCTGCGAGCTCTTGGGAATACTAAATCTCTAATTTCAAGGGTAGTGACTATAAATGTAACACCAGCTGCGTAAAACCGCAAAAAATCTGACTAGCCCCGCAAAAAATAACACGAATGATTTTATAATTATTTCGATAAGTTGCGAGCTGTTGGGACAACTAAATTGGTAATTTCAAGGGTAGTGACGATAAAAGTAACACCAATTGCGTGAAACCACCAAAAATCGGACGAGCCGCGTAAAAAATAACACGAATGATTTTATCATTATTTCGATAAGTTGCGAGCTCTTGGGACAACTAAATCGGTAATTTCAGGGGTAGCTAAGATAAATGTAACACCAGCTGCGTAAGACCACCAAAAATCGGGCCAGCCACGTAAAAAATAACACGAATAATTGTATCATTATTTCGATAAGTTACGAGCTCATGGGACAACTAAATCGCTAATTTCTAGGGAAGCGACGATAAATGTAACACCAGCTGCGTAAAACCACCAAAAATCGGACCAGCCACGTAAAAAATATAACGAATAATTGTATCATTATTTCGAAAGGATGCGAGCTCTTGGGACAACTAAATCGGTAATTTCAAGAGAAGCGACGATGAAAGTAACACCAGCTGCGTAAAACCTCAAAAATCGGGCGACAAACGTAAAAAATGACAAGAATAATTGTATAATTATTTCGATAAGTTACGGCTCTTGGGACACCTAAATCGCTAATTTCAAGGGTAGTGACGATAAATATAGCACCAGCTGCGTAAAACCACCAAAAATTGGACCAGCCGCGTAAAACATAACACGAATAATTGTTTCATTATTTCGATAATCTGCGAGCTCTTGGAAATACTAAATCTCTAATTTCAAGGGTAGTGACGATAAATGTAACACCAATTGCGTAAAACCACCAAAAATCGGACGAGCTGCGTAAAAAATAACACGAATGATTTTATCATTATTTCGATAAGTTGCGAGCTCTTGGGACAACTAAATCTATAATTTCAGGGGTAGCAACGATAAAAGTAACACCAGTTGCGTAAAACCACCAAAAATCGGACCAGCTGCGTAAAAAACAACACGAATAATTGTATCATTATTTCAATAAGTTGCGAGCTCTTGGGACAACTCAATCGATAATTTCAAGGGTAGCTAAGATAAATGTAACACCAGCTGCGTAAAACCACCAAAAATCGGGCCAGCCACGTGAAAAATACATGAATAATTGTATCATTATTTCGATAAGTTACGAGCTCATGGGACAACTAAATCGCTAATTTCAAGGGAAGCGACGATAAATGTTACACCAGCTGCGTAAAACCACCAAAAATCGGACCAGCCACGTGAAAAATAACACGGCTAATTGTATCATTATTTCGATGAGTTGTGAGCGCGTCGGACAACTAAATCGCTAATTTCAAGGGTAGAGACGATAAATGTAACACCTGCTGCGTATGACCTCCAAAAATCGGACTAGCCACGTAAAATATAACACGAATGATTTTATCATTATTTCGATAAGTTGCGAGCTCTTGGGACAACTCAATCGATAATTTAAAGGGTAGCGACGGTAAATGTAACACCAGTAGCGTAAAACCACCAAAAATCGGACGAGCCGAGTAAAAAATAACACGAATGATTTTAACATTATTTCGATAAGTCGCGAGTGCGTGGGACACCTAAATCGCTAATTTCAAGGGTAGAGACGATAAATGTAACACCTGCTGCTTAAAACCACTAAAAATTGGACCAGCCACGTAAAAATATTACGAATAACCGTATCATTCTTTCGATAATCTTCGTGCTCTTGGGACAACTAAATCGCTAATTTCAAAGGTAGCAACGATAAAAATAACACCAGCTGCGTCAAAAAACAAAAAATCGGACCAGCCACGTAAAAATAACACGAATAAATGTATCATTATTTCGATAAGTTGCGAGCTCTTGGGACAACTAAATCGGTAATTTCAAGGGTAGCGACTATAAAAGTAACAACAGCTCAGTAACACCGCCAAAAATCGGACCAGCCGCGTAAAAAATATTACGAATAATTGTATCATTATTTCGATAAAATGAGAGCTCTTGGGACACTAAATCTCTTATTTCAAGGATAGTGACGATAAATGTAACATCAACTGCGTAAAACCGCCAAAAATCTGACTAGCCGCGCAAAAAATAACACGAATGATTTTATAATAATTTCGATAAGTTGCGAGCTGTTGGGACAACTAAATTGGTAATTTCAAGGGTAGTGACGATAGAAGTAACACAAATTGCGTAAAACCACCAAAAATCGGACGAGCCACGTAAAAAATAACACGAATGATTTTATCATTATTTCGATAAGTTGCGAGCTCATGGGACAACTAAATCGCTAATTTCAAGGGAAGCGACGATAAATGTTACACCAGCTGCGTAAAACCACCAAAAATCGGACCAGCCACGTGAAAAATAACACGGCTAATTGTATCATTATTTCGATAAGTTGTGAGCGCGTCGGACAACTAAATCGCTAATTTCAAGGGTAGAGACGATAAATGTAACACCTGCTGCGTATGACCTCCAAAAATCGGACTAGCCGCGCAAAAAATAACACGAATGATTTTATAATTATTTCGATAAGTTGCGAGCTGTTGGGACAACTAAATTGGTAATTTCAAGGGTAGTGACGATAAAAGTAACACCAATTGCGTGAAACCACCAAAAATCGGACGAGCCGCGTAAAAAATAACACGAATGATTTTATCATTATTTCGATAAGTTGCGAGCTCTTGGGACAACTAAATCGGTAATTTCAGGGGTAGCTAAGATAAATGTAACACCAGCTGCGTAAGACCACCAAAAATCGGGCCAGCCACGTAAAAAATAGCACGAATAATTGTATCATTATTTCGATAAGTTACGAGCTCATGGGACAACTAAATCGCTAATTTCTAGGGAAGCGACGATAAATGTAACACCAGCTGCGTAAAACCACCAAAAATCGGACCAGCCACGTAAAAAATATAACGAATAATTGTATCATTATTTCGATAGGATGCGAGCTCTTGGGACAACTAAATCGGTAATTTCAAGAGAAGCGACGATGAAAGTAACACCAGCTGCGTAAAACCTCAAAAATCGGGCGACAAACGTAAAAAATGACAAGAATAATTGTATAATTATTTCGATAAGTTACGGCTCTTGGGACACCTAAATCGCTAATTTCAAGGGTAGTGACGATAAATATAGCACCAGCTGCGTAAAACCACCAAAAATTGGACCAGCCGCGTAAAACATAACACGAATAATTGTTTCATTATTTCGATAATCTGCGAGCTCTTGGGAATACTAAATCTCTAATTTCAAGGGTAGTGACGATAAATGTAACACCAGCTGCGTAAAACCGCCAAAAATCTGACTAGCCGCGCAAAAAATAACACGAATGATCTTATAATTATTTCGATAAGTTGCGAGCTGTTGGGACAACTAAATTGGTAATTTCAAGGGTAGTGACGATAAAAATAACACCAATTGCGTAAAACCACCAAAAATCGGACGAGCTGCGTAAAAAATAACACGAATGATTTTATCATTATTTCGATAAGTTGCGAGCTCTTGGGACAACTAAATCTATAATTTCAGGGGTAGCAACGATAAAAGTAACACCAGTTGCGTAAAACCACCAAAAATCGGACCAGCTGCGTAAAAAACAACACGAATAATTGTATCATTATTTCAATAAGTTGCGAGCTCTTGGGACAACTCAATCGATAATTTCAAGGGTAGCTAAGATAAATGTAACACCAGCTGCGTAAAACCACCAAAAATCGGGCCAGCCACGTGAAAAATAACATGAATAATTGTATCATTATTTCGATAAGTTACGAGCTCATGGGACAACTAAATCGCTAATTTCAAGGGAAGCGACGATAAATGTTACACCAGCTGCGTAAAACCACCAAAAATCGGACCAGCCACGTGAAAAATAACACGGCTAATTGTATCATTATTTCGATGAGTTGTGAGCGCGTCGGACAACTAAATCGCTAATTTCAAGGGTAGAGACGATAAATGTAACACCTGCTGCGTATGACCTCCAAAAATCGGACTAGCCACGTAAAATATAACACGAATGATTTTATCATTATTTCGATAAGTTGCGAGCTCTTGGGACAACTCAATCGATAATTTAAAGGGTAGCGACGGTAAATGTAACACCAGTAGCGTAAAACCACCAAAAATCGGACGAGCCGAGTAAAAAATAACACGAATGATTTTAACATTATTTCGATAAGTCGCGAGTGTGTGGGACACCTAAATCGCTAATTTCAAGGGTAGAGACGATAAATGTAACACCTGCTGCTTAAAACCACTAAAAATTGGACCAGCCGCGTAAAAATATTACGAATAACCGTATCATTCTTTCGATAATCTTCGTGCTCTTGGGACAACTAAATCGCTAATTTCAAAGGTAGCAACGATAAAAATAACACCAGCTGCGTCAAAAAACAAAAAATCGGACCAGCCACGTAAAAATAACACGAATAAATGTATCATTATTTCGATAAGTTGCGAGCTCTTGGGACAACTAAATCGGTAATTTCAAGGGTAGCGACTATAAAAGTAACAACAGCTAAGTAACACCGCCAAAAATCGGACCAGCCGCGTAAAATATATTACGAATAATTGTATCATTATTTCGATAAAATGCGAGCTCTTGGGACACTAAATCTCTTATTTTAAGGATAGTGACGATAAATGTAACATCAACTGCGTAAAACCGCCAAAAATCTGACTAGCCGCGCAAAAAATAACACGAATGATTTTATAATAATTTCGATAAGTTGCGAGCTGTTGGGACAACTAAATTGGTAATTTCAAGGGTAGTGACGATAGAAGTAACACAAATTGCGTAAAACCACCAAAAATCGGACGAGCCACGTAAAAAATAACACGAATGATTTTATCATTATTTCGATAAGTTGCGAGCTCATGGGACAACTTAATCGCTAATTTCAAGGGAAGCGACGATAAATGTTACACCAGCTGCGTAAAACCACCAAAAATCGGACCAGCCACGTGAAAAATAACACGGCTAATTGTATCATTATTTCGATAAGTTGTGAGCGCGTCGGACAACTAAATCGCTAATTTCAAGGGTAGAGACGATAAATGTAACACCTGCTGCGTATGACCTCCAAAAATCGGACTAGCCGCGTAAAATATAACACGAATGATTTTATCATTATTTCGATAAGTTGCGAGCTCATGGGACAACTAAATCGCTAATTTCAAGGGAAGCGACGATAAAAGTAACACCAGCTGCGTAAAACCACCAAAAATCGGACCAGCAACGTGAAAAATAACACGGCTAATTGTATCATTATTTCGATAAGTTGTGAGCGCGTCGGACAACTAAATCGCTAATTTCAAGGGTAGAGACGATAAATGTAACACCTGCTGCGTATGACCTCCAAAAATTGGGCCAGCCGCGTAAAAATATTACGAATAACCGTATCATTCTTTCGATAATCTTCGTGCTCTTGGGACAACTAAATCGCTAATTTCAAGGGTAGCGACGGTAAATGTAACACCAGCTGCGTAAAACCACCAAAAATCGGGCCAGCCGCGTAAAAAATAACACGAATGATTTTATAATTATTTCGATAAGTTGCGAGCTGTTGGGACAACTAAATTGGTAATTTCAAGGGTAGTGACGATAAAAGTAACACCAATTGCGTGAAACCACCAAAAATCGAACGAGCCGCGTAAAAAATAACACGAATGATTTTATCATTATTTCGATAAGTTGCGAGCGCTTGGGACAACTAAATCGCTAATTTCAAGGTTACCAACGATAATAGTAATACCATCTGCGTAAAACCACCAAAAATCTGATCAGCCGCATAAATATATTACGAATAATTGTATCATTATTTCGATGAGTTGCGAGCTCTTGGGACAACTCAATCGATAATTTTAAGGGTAGCGATGGTAAATGTAACACCAGCGGCGTAAAACCACCAAAAATCGGACTAGCCGCGTAAAGAATAACATGAATGATTTTATCATTATTTCGATAATTTGCGAGCTCTTTCGACAACTAAAACGCTAATTTCAAGAGTCGCGACGATGAAAGTAACACCAGCTACGTAACAACACCAAAAATTGGACGAGCCACGTAAAAAATATTACGAATAATTGTATCATTATTTCGATAAGTTGCGAGCTCTTGGCACAACTAAATCGGTAATTTGAAGGGTAGCGACGGTAAATGTAAAACCAGCTGCGTAAAACCACCAAAAATCAGACTAGCCATGTAAAAAATAAAACGAATGATTTTATCATTATTTCGATAATTTGCGAGCTCTTGGGACAACTCAATCGATAATTTCAAGGGTAGCGACGGTAAATGTAACACCAGCTGCGTAAAACCACCAAAAATCGGGCCAGCCGCGTAAAAAATAACACGAATAATTGTATCATTATTTCGATAAGTAACGAGCTCTTGGGACAACTAAATCACTAATTTCAAAGGTAGCAACGATAAATGTAACACCAGCTGCGTATGACCTCCAAAAATCGGACTAGCCGCGTAAAATATAACACGAATGATTTTATCATTATTTCGATAAGTTGCGAACTCTTTCGACAACTAAAATGCTAATTTCAAGGGTAGCGACGATGAAAGTAACACCAGCTGCGTAAAACCATCCAAAATCGGACCAGCCGCGTCAAAAATAACACGAATGATTTTATCATTATTTCGATAACTTGCGAGCTCTTGGGACATCTAAATCGCTAATTTCAAGAGTACCAACGATAAAAGTAACACCAGTTGCGTAAAACCATCAAAAATCAGACCAGCCACGTAAGAAATAACACTAATAATTGTATCATTATTTCGATAAGTTGCGAGCTCTTGGGACAACTTAATCGGTCATTTGAAGGGTACCGACGATGAAAGTAACACCAGCGGCGTAAAACCACCAAAAATCGGACTAGCTGCGTAAAAAATAACACGAATGATTTTATAATTATTTCGATAAATTGCGAGCGCTTGGGACAACTAAATCGCAAATTTCAAGGGTACCAACGATAAAAGTAATACCAGCTGCGTAAAACCACTAAAAATCTGATCGGCCACGTAAAAATATTACGAATCATTGTATCATTATTTCGATAAGTTGCGAGCTCTTGGGACAACTAAATCGGTAATTTCAAGGGTAGCGACTATAAAAGGAACAACAGCTGCGTAAAACCACCAAAAATCGGGCCAGCTGCGTAAAAAATAACACGAATGATTGTATCATTATTTCGATAAGTTGCGAGCGCTTGGGACAACTAAATCGCAAATTTCAAGGGTAGAGACAATCAATGTAACACCTGCTGCGTATGACCTCCAAAAATCGGACTAGCCGCGTAAAATATAACACGAATGATTTTATCATTATTTCGATAAGTTGCCAACTCTTGGGACAACTCAATCCATTATTTCAAGGGTAGCTAAGATAAATGTAACACCAGCTGCGTAAAACCACCAAAAATCGGGCCAGCCACGTGAAAAATAACACGGCTAATTGTATCATTATTTCGATAAGTTGTGAGCGCGTCGGACAACTAAATCGCCAATTTCAAGGGTAGAGACGATAAATGTAACACCTGCTGCGTATGACCTCCAAAAATTGGGCCAGCCGCGTAAAAATATGACGAATAACCGTATCATTCTTTCGATAATCTTCGTGCTCTTGGGACAACTAAATCGCTAATTTCAAGGGTAGCAACGATAAAAATAACACAAGCTGCGTCAAACCAAAAAAAATCGGACCAGCCACGTAAAAAATAACACGAATAAATGTATCATTATTTCGATAAGTTGCGAGCGCGTGGGACACCTAAATCGCTAATTTCAAGGGTAGAGACGATAAAAATAACACCAGCTGCGTCAAAAAACAAAAAATCGGACCAGTCACGTAAAAATAACACGAATAAATGTATCATTATTTCGATAAGTTGCGAGCTCTTGGCACAACTAAATCGGTAATTTCAAGGGTAGCGACTATAAAAGTAACACCAGCTAAGTTACACCGCCAAAAATCGGACCAGCCGCGTAAAAAATATTACGAATAATTGTATCATTATTTCGATAAGTTGCGAGCTCTTGGGACAACTCAATCGATAATTTCAAGGGTAGCGACGGTAAATGTAACACCAGCTGCGTAAAATCACCAAAAATCGGGCCAGCCACGTAAAAAATAACACGAATGATTTTATCATTATTCCGATAAGTTGCGAACTCTTTCGACAACTAAAATGCCAATTTCAAGGGTAGCGACGATGAAAGTAACACCAGCTGCGTAAAACCATCCAAAATCGGACCAGCCGCGTCAAAAATAACACGAATAATTGTATCATTATTTCGATAAGTTGCGAGCGCTTGGGACAACTAAATCGCTAATTTCAAGGTTACCAACGATAATAGTAATACTATCTGCGTAAAACCACCAAAAAACTGATCAGCCACATAAATATATTACGAATAATTGTATCATTATTTCGATGAGTTGCGAGCTCTTGGGACAACTAAATCGATAATTTTAAGGTAGCGATGGTAAATGTAACACCAGCGGCGTAAAACCACCAAAAATCGGACTAGCCGCGTAAAAAATAACATGAATGATTTTATCATTATTTCGATAATTTGCGAGCTCTTTCGACAACTAAAACGCTAATTTCAAGAGTCGCGACGATGAAAGTAACACCGGCTACGTAACACCAACAAAAATTGGACGAGCCACGTAATAATTGTATCATTATTTCGATAAGTTGCGAGCTCTTGGGACAACTAAATCGGTAATTTGAAGGGTAGCGACGGTAAATGTAAAACCAGCTGCGTAAAACAACCAAAAATCAGACTAGCCACGTAAAAAATAACACGAATGATTTTATCATTATTTCGATAATTTGCGAGCTCTTGGGACATCTAAATCGCTAATTTCAAGAGTACCAACGATAAAAGTAACACCAGTTGCTCAAAACCATCAAAAATCAGACCAGCCACGTAAGAAATAACACTAATAATTGTATCATTATTTCGATAAGTTGCGAGCTCTTGGGACAACTTAATCTGTAATTTCAAGGGTAGCGACAATAAAAGTATCACCAGCTGCGTAAAACCACCAAAAATCGGGCCAGCCGCGTAAAAAATAACACGAATAATTGTATCATTATTTCGATAAGTTGCAAGCTCTTAGGACAACTAAATCTGTAATTTCAAGGGTAGCGACAATAAAAGTATCTCCTGCTGCGTAAAACCACCAAAAATCGGGCTAGCCGCGTAAAAAATAACACGAATAATTGTATCATTATTTCGATAAGTTGCGAGTACTTGGGAACCCTAAATCACTAACTTTAAGGGAAGCGACGATGAAAGTAACACCAGCTGCGTAAAACTATCCAAAATCGGACCAGCCACGTAAAAATATTACGAATAATTGTATCATTATTTCGATAAGTTGCGAGCTCTTGGGAAAACTTAATCGGTCATTTGAAGGGTACCGACGATAAATGTAACTCCAGCGGCGTAAAACCACCAAAAATCGGACTAGCTGCGTAAAAAATAACACGAATGATTATATTATTATTTCGATAAGTTGCGAGCGCTTGGGACAACTAAATCGCAAATTTCAAGGGTACCAACGATGAAAGTAATACCAGCTGCGTAAAACCACTAAAAATCTGATCGGCCACGTAAAAAAATTACGAATAATTGTATCATTATTTCGATAAGTTGCAAGCGCTTGGGACAACTAAATAACTAATTTCAAGGGAAGCGACGATGAAAGTAACACCAGCTGCGTAAAACCATCCAAAATCGGACTAGCCACGTAAAAATATTACGAATAATTGTATCATTATTTCGATAAGTTGCGAGCTCTTGGGACAACTAAATCGGTAATTTCAAGTGTAGCAACTATAGAAGTAACACCAGCTGCGTAAAACCACCAAAAAACGGGCCAGCTGCGCAAAAAATAACACGAATGATTTTATAATTATTTCGATAAGTTGCGAGCTGTTGGGACAACTAAATTGGTAATTTCAAGGGTAGTGACGATAAAAGTAACACCAATTGCGTGAAACCACCAAAAATCGGACGAGCCGCGTAAAAAATAACACGAATGATTTTATAATTATTTCGATAAGTTGCGAGCTGTTGGGACAACTAAATTGGTAATTTCAAGGGTAGTGACGATAAAAGTAACACCAATTGCGTGAAACCACCAAAAATCGGACGAGCCGCGTAAAAAATAACACGAATGATTTTATCATTATTTCGATAAGTTGCGAGCGCTTGGGACAACTAAATCGCAAATTTCAAGGGTACCAACGATAAAAGTAATACCAGCTGCGTAAAACCACTAAAAATCTGATCGGCCACGTAAAAATATTACGAATCATTGTATCATTATTTCGATGAGTTGCGAGCTCTTGGGACAACTCAATCGATAATTTTAAGGGTAGCGATGGTAAATGTAACACCAGCGGCGTAAAACCACCAAAAATCGGACTAGCCGCGTAAAGAATAACATGAATGATTTTATCATTATTTCGATAATTTGCGAGCTCTTTCGACAACTAAAACGCTAATTTCAAGAGTCGCGACGATGAAAGTAACACCAGCTACGTAACAACACCAAAAATTGGACGAGCCACGTAAAAAATATTACGAATAATTGTATCATTATTTCGATAAGTTGCGAGCTCTTGGCACAACTAAATCGGTAATTTGAAGGGTAGCGACGGTAAATGTAAAACCAGCTGCGTAAAACCACCAAAAATCAGACTAGCCATGTAAAAAATAAAACGAATGATTTTATCATTATTTCGATAATTTGCGAGCTCTTGGGACAACTCAATCGATAATTTCAAGGGTAGCGACGGTAAATGTAACACCAGCTGCGTAAAACCACCAAAAATCGGGCCAGCCGCGTAAAAAATAACACGAATAATTGTATCATTATTTCGATAAGTAACGAGCTCTTGGGACAACTAAATCACTAATTTCAAAGGTAGCAACGATAAATGTAACACCAGCTGCGTATGACCTCCAAAAATCGGACTAGCCGCGTAAAATATAACACGAATGATTTTATCATTATTTCGATAAGTTGCGAACTCTTTCGACAACTAAAATGCTAATTTCAAGGGTAGCGACGATGAAAGTAACACCAGCTGCGTAAAACCATCCAAAATCGGACCAGCCGCGTCAAAAATAACACGAATGATTTTATCATTATTTCGATAACTTGCGAGCTCTTGGGACATCTAAATCGCTAATTTCAAGAGTACCAACGATAAAAGTAACACCAGTTGCGTAAAACCATCAAAAATCAGACCAGCCACGTAAGAAATAACACTAATAATTGTATCATTATTTCGATAAGTTGCGAGCTCTTGGGACAACTTAATCGGTCATTTGAAGGGTACCGACGATGAAAGTAACACCAGCGGCGTAAAACCACCAAAAATCGGACTAGCTGCGTAAAAAATAACACGAATGATTTTATAATTATTTCGATAAATTGCGAGCGCTTGGGACAACTAAATCGCAAATTTCAAGGGTACCAACGATAAAAGTAATACCAGCTGCGTAAAACCACTAAAAATCTGATCGGCCACGTAAAAATATTACGAATCATTGTATCATTATTTCGATAAGTTGCGAGCTCTTGGGACAACTAAATCGGTAATTTCAAGGGTAGCGACTATAAAAGGAACAACAGCTGCGTAAAACCACCAAAAATCGGGCCAGCTGCGTAAAAAATAACACGAATGATTGTATCATTATTTCGATAAGTTGCGAGCGCTTGGGACAACTAAATCGCAAATTTCAAGGGTAGAGACAATCAATGTAACACCTGCTGCGTATGACCTCCAAAAATCGGACTAGCCGCGTAAAATATAACACGAATGATTTTATCATTATTTCGATAAGTTGCCAACTCTTGGGACAACTCAATCCATTATTTCAAGGGTAGCTAAGATAAATGTAACACCAGCTGCGTAAAACCACCAAAAATCGGGCCAGCCACGTGAAAAATAACACGAATAATTGTATCATTATTTCGATAAGTTACGAGCTCATGGGACAACTAAATCGCTAATTTCAAGGGAAGCGACGATAAAAGTAACACCAGCTGCGTAAAACCACCAAAAATCGGACCAGCCACGTGAAAAATACCACGGCTAATTGTATCATTATTTCGATAAGTTGTGAGCGCGTCGGACAACTAAATCGCCAATTTCAAGGGTAGAGACGATAAATGTAACACCTGCTGCGTATGACCTCCAAAAATTGGGCCAGCCGCGTAAAAATATGACGAATAACCGTATCATTCTTTCGATAATCTTCGTGCTCTTGGGACAACTAAATCGCTAATTTCAAGGGTAGCAACGATAAAAATAACACAAGCTGCGTCAAACCAAAAAAAATCGGACCAGCCACGTAAAAAATAACACGAATAAATGTATCATTATTTCGATAAGTTGCGAGCGCGTGGGACACCTAAATCGCTAATTTCAAGGGTAGAGACGATAAAAATAACACCAGCTGCGTCAAAAAACAAAAAATCGGACCAGTCACGTAAAAATAACACGAATAAATGTATCATTATTTCGATAAGTTGCGAGCTCTTGGCACAACTAAATCGGTAATTTCAAGGGTAGCGACTATAAAAGTAACACCAGCTAAGTTACACCGCCAAAAATCGGACCAGCCGCGTAAAAAATATTACGAATAATTGTATCATTATTTCGATAAGTTGCGAGCTCTTGGGACAACTCAATCGATAATTTCAAGGGTAGCGACGGTAAATGTAACACCAGCTGCGTAAAATCACCAAAAATCGGGCCAGCCACGTAAAAAATAACACGAATGATTTTATCATTATTCCGATAAGTTGCGAACTCTTTCGACAACTAAAATGCCAATTTCAAGGGTAGCGACGATGAAAGTAACACCAGCTGCGTAAAACCATCCAAAATCGGACCAGCCGCGTCAAAAATAACACGAATAATTGTATCATTATTTCGATAAGTTGCGAGCGCTTGGGACAACTAAATCGCTAATTTCAAGGTTACCAACGATAATAGTAATACTATCTGCGTAAAACCACCAAAAAACTGATCAGCCACATAAATATATTACGAATAATTGTATCATTATTTCGATGAGTTGCGAGCTCTTGGGACAACTAAATCGATAATTTTAAGGTAGCGATGGTAAATGTAACACCAGCGGCGTAAAACCACCAAAAATCGGACTAGCCGCGTAAAAAATAACATGAATGATTTTATCATTATTTCGATAATTTGCGAGCTCTTTCGACAACTAAAACGCTAATTTCAAGAGTCGCGACGATGAAAGTAACACCGGCTACGTAACACCAACAAAAATTGGACGAGCCACGTAATAATTGTATCATTATTTCGATAAGTTGCGAGCTCTTGGGACAACTAAATCGGTAATTTGAAGGGTAGCGACGGTAAATGTAAAACCAGCTGCGTAAAACAACCAAAAATCAGACTAGCCACGTAAAAAATAACACGAATGATTTTATCATTATTTCGATAATTTGCGAGCTCTTGGGACATCTAAATCGCTAATTTCAAGAGTACCAACGATAAAAGTAACACCAGTTGCTCAAAACCATCAAAAATCAGACCAGCCACGTAAGAAATAACACTAATAATTGTATCATTATTTCGATAAGTTGCGAGCTCTTGGGACAACTTAATCTGTAATTTCAAGGGTAGCGACAATAAAAGTATCACCAGCTGCGTAAAACCACCAAAAATCGGGCCAGCCGCGTAAAAAATAACACGAATAATTGTATCATTATTTCGATAAGTTGCAAGCTCTTAGGACAACTAAATCTGTAATTTCAAGGGTAGCGACAATAAAAGTATCTCCTGCTGCGTAAAACCACCAAAAATCGGGCTAGCCGCGTAAAAAATAACACGAATAATTGTATCATTATTTCGATAAGTTGCGAGTACTTGGGAACCCTAAATCACTAACTTTAAGGGAAGCGACGATGAAAGTAACACCAGCTGCGTAAAACTATCCAAAATCGGACCAGCCACGTAAAAATATTACGAATAATTGTATCATTATTTCGATAAGTTGCGAGCTCTTGGGAAAACTTAATCGGTCATTTGAAGGGTACCGACGATAAATGTAACTCCAGCGGCGTAAAACCACCAAAAATCGGACTAGCTGCGTAAAAAATAACACGAATGATTATATTATTATTTCGATAAGTTGCGAGCGCTTGGGACAACTAAATCGCAAATTTCAAGGGTACCAACGATGAAAGTAATACCAGCTGCGTAAAACCACTAAAAATCTGATCGGCCACGTAAAAAAATTACGAATAATTGTATCATTATTTCGATAAGTTGCAAGCGCTTGGGACAACTAAATAACTAATTTCAAGGGAAGCGACGATGAAAGTAACACCAGCTGCGTAAAACCATCCAAAATCGGACTAGCCACGTAAAAATATTACGAATAATTGTATCATTATTTCGATAAGTTGCGAGCTCTTGGGACAACTAAATCGGTAATTTCAAGTGTAGCAACTATAGAAGTAACACCAGCTGCGTAAAACCACCAAAAAACGGGCCAGCTGCGCAAAAAATAACACGAATGATTTTATAATTATTTCGATAAGTTGCGAGCTGTTGGGACAACTAAATTGGTAATTTCAAGGGTAGTGACGATAAAAGTAACACCAATTGCGTGAAACCACCAAAAATCGGACGAGCCGCGTAAAAAATAACACGAATGATTTTATCATTATTTCGATAAGTTGCGAGCGCTTGGGACAACTAAATCGCAAATTTCAAGGGTACCAACGATAAAAGTAATACCAGCTGCGTAAAACCACAATAAATTGGGCCAGCCGCGTCAAAAATATCACGAATGATTTTATCATTATTTTGATAAGTTGCGAACTCTTTCGACAACTAAAAGGCTAATTTCAAGGGTAGCGACGATGAAAGTAACACCAGCTGCGTATAACCACGAAAAATTGGAGCAGCTGCGTAAAAAATAACACGAATAATTGTATTATTATTTCGATAAGTTGCGAGCTCTTGGAATAACTAAATCGCTGATTTTAAGGGTAGCAACGATAAAAATAACAGCAGCTGCATCAAACGACCAAAAATTGGACCAGCCGCGTAAAAAATAACACGAATAAATGTTTCATTATTTCGATAAGTTGCGAGCCCTTGGGACATTAAATCGGTAATTTCAAGGGTAGGGACTATAAAAGTAACACCAGGTGCGTAAAACCACCAAAAATCGGGCCAGCCACGTAAAAAATAACACGAATAATTGTATCATTACTTCGATAAGTTGTGAGCGCTTGGGACAACTAAATCGCTAATTTCAAGGTTACCAACGATAATAGTAATACCATCTGCGTAAAACCACCAAAAATCTGATCAGCCACATAAATATATTACGAATAATTGTATCATTATTTCGATGAGTTGCGAGCTCTTGGGACATCTAAATCGCTAAGTTCAAAAGTACCAACGATAAAAGTAACACCAGTTGCGTAAAACCACCAAAAATCAGACCAGCCGCGTAAAAAATAACACGCATGATTTGATCATTATTTTGATAAGTTGCGAGCTCTTGGGACAACTTAATCGGTAATTTGAAGGGTACAGACGATAAATGTAAAACCAGCTACGTAACATCACCAAAAATCGGACGAGCCGCGTAAAAAATAACACGAATGATTTTATCATTATTTCGATAAGTTGCGAGCTCTTGGGACAACTAAATCGGTAATTTCAGGGGTAGCTAAGATAAATGTAACACCAGCTGCGTAAGACCACCAAAAATCGGGCCAGCCACGTAAAAAATAACACGAATAATTGTATCATTATTTCGATAGGATGCGAGCTCTTGGGACAACTAAATCGGTAATTTCAAGAGAAGCGACGATGAAAGTAACACCAGCTGCGTAAAACTTCAAAAATCGGGCGACAAACGTAAAAAATGACAAGAATAATTGTATAATTATTTCGATAAGTTACGGCTCTTGGGACACCTAAATCGCTAATTTCAAGGGTAGTGACGATAAATATAGCACCAGCTGCGTAAGACCACCAAAATTTGGACCAGCCGCGTAAAACATAACACGAATAATTGTTTCATTATTTCGATAATCTGCGAGCTCTTGGGAATACTAAATCTCTAATTTCAAGGGTAGTGACGATAAATGTAACACCAATTGCGTAAAACCACCAAAAATCGGACGAGCTGCGTAAAAAATAACACGAATGATTTTATCATTATTTCGATAAGTTGCGAGCTCTTGGGACAACTAAATCTATAATTTCACGGGTAGCAACGATAAAAGTAACACCAGTTGCGTAAAACCACCAAAAATCGGACCAGCTGCGTAAAAAACAACACGAATAATTGTATCATTATTTCAATAAGTTGCGAGCTCTTGGGACAACTCAATCGATAATTTCAAGGGTAGCTAAGATAAATGTAACACCAGCTGCGTAAAACCACCAAAAATCGGGCCAGCCACGTGAAAAATACATGAATAATTGTATCATTATTTCGATAAGTTACGAGCTCATGGGACAACTAAATCGCTAATTTCAAGGGAAGCGACGATAAATGTTACACCAGCTGCGTAAAACCACCAAAAATCGGACCAGCCACGTGAAAAATAACACGGCAAATTGTATCATTATTTCGATGAGTTGTGAGCGCGTCGGACAACTAAATCGCTAATTTCAAGGGTAGAGACGATAAATGTAACACCTGCTGCGTATGACCTCCAAAAATCGGACTAGCCACGTAAAATATAACACGAATGATTTTATCATTATTTCGATAAGTTGCGAGCTCTTGGGACAACTCAATCGATAATTTAAAGGGTAGCGACGGTAAATGTAACACCAGTAGCGTAAAACCACCAAAAATCGGACGAGCCGAGTAAAAAATAACACGAATGATTTTAACATTATTTCGATAAGTCGCGAGTGCGTGGGACACCTAAATCGCTAATTTCAAGGGTAGAGACGATAAATGTAACACCTGCTGCTTAAAACCACTAAAAATTGGACCAGCCACGTAAAAATATTACGAATAACCGTATCATTCTTTCGATAATCTTCGTGCTCTTGGGACAACTAAATCGCTAATTTCAAAGGTAGCAACGATAAAAATAACACCAGCTGCGTCAAAAAACAAAAAATCGGACCAGCCACGTAAAAATAACACGAATAAATGTATCATTATTTCGATAAGTTGCGAGCTCTTGGGACAACTAAATCGGTAATTTCAAGGGTAGCGACTATAAAAGTAACAACAGCTCAGTAACACCGCCAAAAATCGGACCAGCCGCGTAAAAAATATTACGAATAATTGTATCATTATTTCGATAAAATGAGAGCTCTTGGGACACTAAATCTCTTATTTCAAGGATAGTGACGATAAATGTAACATCAACTGCGTAGAACCGCCAAAAATCTGACTAGCCGCGCAAAAAATAACACGAATGATTTTATAATAATTTCGATAAGTTGCGAGCTGTTGGGACAACTAAATTGGTAATTTCAAGGGTAGTGACGATAGAAGTAACACAAATTGCGTAAAACCACCAAAAATCGGACGAGCCACGTAAAAAATAACACGAATGATTTTATCATTATTTCGATAAGTTGCGAGCTCATGGGACAACTAAATCGCTAATTTCAAGGGAAGCGACGATAAATGTTACACCAGCTGCGTAAAACCACCAAAAATAGGACCAGCCACGTGAAAAATAACACGGCTAATTGTATCATTATTTCGATAAGTTGTGAGCGCGTCGGACAACTAAATCGCTAATTTCAAGGGTAGAGACGATAAATGTAACACCTGCTGCGTATGACCTCCAAAAATCGGACTAGCCGCGCAAAAAATAACACGAATGATTTTATAATTATTTCGATAAGTTGCGAGCTGTTGAGACAACTAAATTGGTAATTTCAAGGGTAGTGACGATAAAAGTAACACCAATTGCGTGAAACCACCAAAAATCGGACGAGCCGCGTAAAAAATAACACGAATGATTTTATCATTATTTCGATAAGTTGCGAGCTCTTGGGACAACTAAATCGGTAATTTCAGGGGTAGCTAAGATAAATGTAACACCAGCTGCGTAAGACCACCAAAAATCGGGCCAGCCACGTAAAAAATAACACGAATAATTGTATCATTATTTCGATAAGTTACGAGCTCATGGGACAACTAAATCGCTAATTTCTAGGGAAGCGACGATAAATGTAACACCAGCTGCGTAAAACCACCAAAAATCGGACCAGCCACGTAAAAAATATAACGAATAATTGTATCATTATTTCGATAGGATGCGAGCTCTTGGGACAACTAAATCGGTAATTTCAAGAGAAGCGACGATGAAAGTAACACCAGCTGCGTAAAACCTCAAAAATCGGGCGACAAACGTAAAAAATGACAAGAATAATTGTATAATTATTTCGATAAGTTACGGCTCTTGGGACACCTAAATCGCTAATTTCAAGGGTAGTGACGATAAATATAGCACCAGCTGCGTAAAACCACCAAAAATTGGACCAGCCGCGTAAAACATAACACGAATAATTGTTTCATTATTTCGATAATCTGCGAGCTCTTGGGAATACTAAATCTCTAATTTCAAGGGTAGTGACGATAAATGTAACACCAGCTGCGTAAAACCGCCAAAAATCTGACTAGCCGCGCAAAAAATAACACGAAGGATCTTATAATTATTTCGATAAGTTGCGAGCTGTTGGGACAACTAAATTGGTAATTTCAAGGGTAGTGACGATAAAAATAACACCAATTGCGTAAAACCACCAAAAATCGGACGAGCTGCGTAAAAAATAACACGAATGATTTTATCATTATTTCGATAAGTTGCGAGCTCTTGGGACAACTAAATCTATAATTTCAGGGGTAGCAACGATAAAAGTAACACCAGTTGCGTAAAACCACCAAAAATCGGACCAGCTGCGTAAAAAACAACACGAATAATTGTATCATTATTTCAATAAGTTGCGAGCTCTTGGGACAACTCAATCGATAATTTCAAGGGTAGCTAAGATAAATGTAACACCAGCTGCGTATAACCACCAAAAATCGGGCCAGCCACGTGAAAAATAACATGAATAATTGTATCATTATTTCGATAAGTTACGAGCTCATGGGACAACTAAATCGCTAATTTCAAGGGAAGCGACGATAAATGTTACACCAGCTGCGTAAAACCACCAAAAATCGGACCAGCCACGTGAAAAATAACACGGCTAATTGTATCATTATTTCGATGAGTTGTGAGCGCGTCGGACAACTAAATCGCTAATTTCAAGGGTAGAGACGATAAATGTAACACCTGCTGCGTATGACCTCCAAAAATCGGACTAGCCACGTAAAATATAACACGAATGATTTTATCATTATTTCGATAAGTTGCGAGCTCTTGGGACAACTCAATCGATAATTTAAAGGGTAGCGACGGTAAATGTAACACCAGTAGCGTAAAACCACCAAAAATCGGACGAGCCGAGTAAAAAATAACACGAATGATTTTAACATTATTTCGATAAGTCGCGAGTGCGTGGGACACCTAAATCGCTAATTTCAAGGGTAGAGACGATAAATGTAACACCTGCTGCTTAAAACCACTAAAAATTGGACCAGCCGCGTAAAAATATTACGAATAACCGTATCATTCTTTCGATAATCTTCGTGCTCTTGGGACAACTAAATCGCTAATTTCAAAGGTAGCAACGATAAAAATAACACCAGCTGCGTCAAAAAACAAAAAATCGGACCAGCCACGTAAAAATAACACGAATAAATGTATCATTATTTCGATAAGTTGCGAGCTCTTGGGACAACTAAATCGGTAATTTCAAGGGTAGCGACTATAAAAGTAACAACAGCTAAGTAACACCGCCAAAAATCGGACCAGCCGCGTAAAATATATTACGAATAATTGTATCATTATTTCGATAAAATGCGAGCTCTTGGGACACTAAATCTCTTATTTCAAGGATAGTGACGATAAATGTAACATCAACTGCGTAAAACCGCCAAAAATCTGACTAGCCTAGGTAATTTGAAGGGTAGCGACGGTAAATGTAAAACCAGCTGCGTAAAACCACCAAAAATCAGACTAGCCATGTAAAAAATAACACGAATGATTTTATCATTATTTCGATAATTTGCGAGCTCTTGGGACAACTCAATCGATAATTTCAAGGGTAGCGACGGTAAATGTAACACCAGCTGCGTAAAACCACCAAAAATCGGGCCAGCCGCGTAAAAAATAACACGAATAATTGTATCATTATTTCGATAAGTAACGAGCTCTTGGGACAACTAAATCACTAATTTCAAAGGTAGCAACGATAAATGTAACACCAGCTGCGTATGACCTCCAAAAATCGGACTAGCCGCGTAAAATATAACACGAATGATTTTATCATTATTTCGATAAGTTGCGAACTCTTTCGACAACTAAAATGCTAATTTCAAGGGTAGCGACGATGAAAGTAACACCAGCTGCGTAAAACCATCCAAAATCGGACCAGCCGCGTCAAAAATAACACGAATGATTTTATCATTATTTCGATAATTTGCGAGCTCTTGGGACATCTAAATCGCTAATTTCAAGAGTACCAACGATAAAAGTAACACCAGTTGCGTAAAACCATCAAAAATCAGACCAGCCACGTAAGAAATAACACTAATAATTGTATCATTATTTCGATAAGTTGCGAGCTCTTGGGACAACTTAATCGGTCATTTGAAGGGTACCGACGATGAAAGTAACACCAGCGGCGTAAAACCACCAAAAATCGGACTAGCTGCGTAAAAAATAACACGAATGATTTTATAATTATTTCGATAAATTGCGAGCGCTTGGGACAACTAAATCGCAAATTTCAAGGGTACCAACGATAAAAGTAATACCAGCTGCGTAAAACCACTAAAAATCTGATCGGCCACGTAAAAATATTACGAATCATTGTATCATTATTTCGATAAGTTGCGAGCTCTTGGGACAACTAAATCGGTAATTTCAAGGGTAGCGACTATAAAAGGAACAACAGCTGCGTAAAACCACCAAAAATCGGGCCAGCTGCGTAAAAAATAACACGAATGATTGTATCATTATTTCGATAAGTTGCAAGCGCTTGGGACAACTAAATCGCAAATTTCAAGGGTACCAACGATAAAAGTAATACCAGCTTCGTAAAACCACAATAAATCGGGCCAGCCGCGTAAAAAATATCACAAATGATTTTATCATTATTTTGATAAGTTGCGAACTCTTTCGACAACTAAAACGCTAATTTCAAGGGTAGCGACGATGAAAGTAACACCAGCTGCGTATAACCACGAAAAATTGGACCAGCTGCGTAAAAAATAACACTTATAATTGTATTATTATTTCGATGAATTGCGAGCTCTTGAAATAACTTAATCGCTAAATTTAAGGGTAGCAACGATAAAAATAACAGCAGCTGCATCAAACCACCAAAAATTGGACCAGCCGCGTAAAAAATAACACGAATAAATGTTTCATTATTTCGATAAGTTGCGAGCTCTTGGGACATTAAATCGGTAATTTCAAGGGTAGGGACTATAAAAGTAACAACAGCTAAGTAACACCGCCAAAAATCGGACCAGCCACGTGAAAAATAACACGGCTAATTGTATCATTATTTCGATAAGTTGTAAGCGCGTCGGACAACTAAATCGCTAATTTCAAGGGTAGAGACAATCAATGTAACACCTGCTGCGTATGACCTCCAAAAATCGGACTAGCCGCGTAAAATATAACACGAATGATTTTATCATTATTTCGATAAGTTGCCAACTCTTGGGACAACTCAATCCATTATTTCAAGGGTAGCTAAGATAAATGTAACACCAGCTGCGTAAAACCACCAAAAATCGGGCCAGCCACGTGAAAAATAACACGAATAATTGTATCATTATTTCGATAAGTTACGAGCTCATGGGACAACTAAATCGCTAATTTCAAGGGAAGCGACGATAAAAGTAACACCAGCTGCGTAAAACCACCAAAAATCGGACCAGCCACGTGAAAAATAACACGGGTAATTGTATCATTATTTCGATAAGTTGTGAGCGCGTCGGACAACTAAATCGCCAATTTCAAGGGTAGAGACGATAAATGTAACACCTGCTGCGTATGACCTCCAAAAATTGGGCCAGCCGCGTAAAAATATTACGAATAACCGTATCATTCTTTCGATAATCTTCGTGCTCTTGGGACAACTAAATCGCTAATTTCAAGGGTAGCAACGATAAAAATAACACAAGCTGCGTCAAACCAAAAAAAATCGGACCAGCCACGTAAAAAATAACACGAATAAATGTATCATTATTTCGATAAGTTGCGAGCGCGTGGGACACCTAAATCGCTAATTTCAAGGGTAGAGACGATAAAAATAACACCAGCTGCGTCAAAAAACAAAAAATCGGACCAGTCACGTAAAAAAAACACGAATAAATGTATCATTATTTCGATAAGTTGCGAGCTCTTGGCACAACTAAATCGGTAATTTCAAGGGTAGCGACTATAAAAGTAACACCAGCTAAGTTACACCGCCAAAAATCGGACCAGCCGCGTAAAAAATATTACGAATAATTGTATCATTATTTCGATAAGTTGCGAGCTCTTGGGACAACTCAATCGATAATTTCAAGGGTAGCGACGGTAAATGTAACACCAGCTGCGTAAAATCACCAAAAATCGGGCCAGCCACGTAAAAAATAACACGAATGATTTTATCATTATTCCGATAAGTTGCGAACTCTTTCGACAACTAAAATGCCAATTTCAAGGGTAGCGACGATGAAAGTAACACCAGCTGCGTAAAACCATCCAAAATCGGACCAGCCGCGTCAAAAATAACACGAATAATTGTATCATTATTTCGATAAGTTGCGAGCGCTTGGGACAACTAAATCGCAAATTTCAAGGGTAGCGACTATAAAAGGAACAACAGCTGCGTAAAACCACCAAAAATCGGGCCAGCTGCGTAAAAAATAACACGAATGATTGTATCATTATTTCGATAAGTTGCGAGCGCTTGGGACAACTAAATCGCAAATTTCAAGGTTACCAACGATAATAGTAATACTATCTGCGTAAAACCACCAAAAAACTGATCAGCCACATAAATATATTACGAATAATTGTATCATTATTTCGATGAGTTGCGAGCTCTTGGGACAACTAAATCGATAATTTTAAGGTAGCGATGGTAAATGTAACACCAGCGGCGTAAAACCACCAAAAATCGGACTAGCCGCGTAAAAAATAACATGAATGATTTTATCATTATTTCGATAATTTGCGAGCTCTTTCGACAACTAAAACGCTAATTTCAAGAGTCGCGACGATGAAAGTAACACCGGCTACGTAACACCAACAAAAATTGGACGAGCCACGTAATAATTGTATCATTATTTCGATAAGTTGCGAGCTCTTGGGACAACTAAATCGGTAATTTGAAGGGTAGCGACGGTAAATGTAAAACCAGCTGCGTAAAACCACCAAAAATCAGACTAGCCACGTAAAAAATAACACGAATGATTTTATCATTATTTCGATAATTTGCGAGCTCTTGGGACATCTAAATCGCTAATTTCAAGAGTACCAACGATAAAAGTAACACCAGTTGCGTAAAACCATCAAAAATCAGACCAGCCACGTAAGAAATAACACTAATAATTGTATCATTATTTCGATAAGTTGCGAGCTCTTGGGACAACTTAATCTGTAATTTCAAGGGTAGCGAATAAAAGTATCACCAGCTGCGTAAAACCACCAAAAATCGGGCCAGCCGCGTAAAAAATAACACGAATAATTGTATCATTATTTCGATAAGTTGCAAGCTCTTAGGACAACTAAATCTGTAATTTCAAGGGTAGCGACAATAAAAGTATCACCAGCTGCGTAAAACCACCAAAAATCGGGCCAGCCGCGTAAAAAATAACACGAATAATTGTATCATTATTTCGATAAGTTGCGAGCGCTTGGGACAACTAAATCGCTAATTTCAAGGTTACCAACGATAATAGTAATACCGTCTGCGTAAAACCACCAAAAATCTGATCAGCCACATAAATATATTACGAATAATTTTATCATTATTTCGATAAGTTGCGAGCTCTTGAAACAACTCAATCGATAATTTAAAGGGTAGCGACGGTAAATGTAACACCAGTAGCGTAAAACCACCAAAAATCGGACGAGCCGCGTAAAAAATAACACGAATGATTTTAACATTATTTCGATAAGTCGCGAGTGCGTGGGACACCTAAATCGCTAATTTCAAGGGTAGAGACGATAAATGTAACACCTGCTGCTTAAAACCTCCAAAAATCAGACCTGCCACGTAAGAAATAACACTTATAATTATATCATTATTTCGATAAGTTGCGAGTACTTGGGACAACTTAATCGGTAATTTGAAGGGTACAGACGATAAATGTAAAACCAGCTGCGAGAAACCACAAAAAATCGGACCAGCCACGTAAAAAATAACACGAATAATTGTATCAGTATTTCGATAATTTGCAAGCTCTTGGGACATCTAAATCGCTAATTTTAAGAGTACCAACGATAAAAGTAACACCAGTTGCGTAAAACCACCAAAAATCAGACCAGCCACGTAAGAAATAACACTAATAATTATATCATTATTTCGATAAGTTGCGAGTACTTGGGAACCCTAAATCACTAACTTTAAGGGAAGCGACGATGAAAGTAACACCAGCTGCGTAAAACTATCCAAAATCGGACCAGCCACGTAAAAATATTACGAATAATTGTATCATTATTTCGATAAGTTGCGAGCTCTTGGGAAAACTTAATCGGTCATTTGAAGGGTACCAACGATAAATGTAACTCCAGCGGCGTAAAACCACCAAAAATCGGACTAGCTGCGTAAAAAATAACACGAATGATTATATTATTATTTCGATAAGTTGCGAGCGCTTGGGACAACTAAATCGCAAATTTCAAGGGTACCAACGATGAAAGTAATACCAGCTGCGTAAAACCACTAAAAATCTGATCGGCCACGTAAAAAAATTACGAATAATTGTATCATTATTTCGATAAGTTGCAAGCGCTTGGGACAACTAAATAGCTAATTTCAAGGGAAGCGACGATGAAAGTAACACCAGCTGCGTAAAACCATCCAAAATCGGACTAGCCACGTAAAAATATTACGAATAATTGTATCATTATTTCGATAAGTTGCGAGCTCTTGGGACAACTAAATCGGTAATTTCAAGTGTAGCAACTATAGAAGTAACACCAGCTGCGTAAAACCACCAAAAAACGGGCCAGCTGCGTAAAAAATAACACGAATGATTGTATCATTATTTCGATAAGTTGCGAGCGCTTGGGACAACTAAATCGCAAATTTCAAGGGTACCAACGATAAAAGTAATACCAGCTGCGTAAAACCACAATAAATTGGGCCAGCCGCGTCAAAAATATCACGAATGATTTTATCATTATTTTGATAAGTTGCGAACTCTTTCAACAACTAAAAGGCTAATTTCAAGGGTAGCGACGATGAAAGTAACACCAGCTGCGTATAACCACGAAAAATTGGAGCAGCTGCGTAAAAAATAACACGAATAAATGTTTCATTATTTCGATAAGTTGCGAGCTCTTGGGACATTAAATCGGTAATTTCAAGGGTAGGGACTATAAAAGTAACACCAGGTGCGTAAAACCACCAAAAATCGGGCCAGCCACGTAAAAAATAACACGAATAATTGTATCATTACTTCGATAAGTTGTGAGCGCTTGGGACAACTAAATCGCTAATTTCAAGGTTACCAACGATAATAGTAATACCATCTGCGTAAAACCACCAAAAATCTGATCAGCCACATAAATATATTACGAATAATTGTATCATTATTTCGATGAGTTTCGAGCTCTTGGGACATCTAAATCGCTAAGTTCAAAAGTACCAACGATAAAAGTAACACCAGTTGCGTAAAACCACCAAAAATCAGACCAGCCGCGTAAAAAATAACACGCATGATTTGATCATTATTTTGATAAGTTGCGAGCTCTTGGGACAACTTAATCGGTAATTTGAAGGGTACAGACGATAAATGTAAAACCAGCTACGTAACATCACCAAAAATTGGACGAGCAACGTAAAAAATATTACGAATAATTGTATCATTATTTCGATAAGTTGCGAGCTCTTGGGACAACTTAATCGGTAATTTGAAGGGTACCGACGATAAATGTAACACCAGTTGCGTAAAACCACCAAAAATCGGACGAGCCGCGTAAAAAGTAACACGAATGATTTTATCATTATTTCGATATGTTGCGAGCTCTTGGGACAACTCAATCGATAATTTCAAGGGTAGCGACGGTAAATGTAAAACCAGCTGCGTAAAACCACCAAAAATCGGACTAGCCACGTAAAAAATAACACGAATGATTTGATCATTATTTCGATAATTTGCGAGCTCTTGGGACATCTAAATCGCTAATTTCAAGATTACCAACGATAAAAGTAACACCAGTTGCGTAAAACCACCAAAAATCAGACCAGCCACGTAAGAAATAACACTAATAATTATATCATTATTTCGATAAGTTGCGAGTACTTGGGACAACTTAATCGGAAATTTGAAGGGTACAGACGATAAATGTAAAACCAGCTGCGAGAAACCACAAAAAATCGGACCAGCCGCGTAAAAAATAACACGAATAATCGTATCATTATTTCGATAAGTTGCGAGCTCTTGGGACAACTTAATCGGTAATTTGAAGGGTACAGACGATAAATGTAAAACCAGCTGCGAGAAACCACAAAAAATCGGACCAGCCGCGTAAAAAATAACACGAATGATTTTATCATTATTTCGATAAGTAACGAGCTCTTGGGACAACTAAATCACTAATTTCAAAGGTAGCGACGACAAAAGTAACACCAGCTGCGTATGATCTCCAAAAATCGGACTAGCCGCGTAAAATATAACACGAATGATTTTATCATTATTTCGATAAGTTGCGAACTCTTTCGACAACTAAAACGTTAATTTCAAGGCTAGCGACGATGAAAGTAACACCAGCTGCGTTTAACCACCAAAAATTAGACTAGCCGCGTAAAATATAACACGAATGATTTTATCATTATTTTGATAAGTTGCGAACTCTTTCGACAGTTTAAACGCTAATTTCAAGGGTTGCGACGATGAAAGTAACACTAGCTGCGTAAAAAAACCAAAAATCGCAGTAGCCGCGTAAAAAATAACACGAATGATTTTATCATTCTTTCGATAAGTTGCGAACCCTTTCGACAACTAAAACGATAATTTTAAGGGTAGCGACGATGAAAGTAACACCAGCTGCGTATGACCACCAAAAATCGGACTAGCAACGTAAAAAATAACACGAATGATTTTATCATTATTTCGATAAGTGGCGAACTCTTTCGACAACTTAAACGCTAATTTCAAGGGTCGCGACGATGAAAGTAACACCAGCTGCGTAAAACCATCCAAAATCGCACCAGCTACGTAAAAATATTACGAATAATTGTATCATTATTTCGATAAGTTGCGAGCTCTTGGGACAACTTAATCGGTAATTTGAAGGGTACCGACGATAAATGTAACACCAGTTGCGTAAAACCACCAAAAATCGGACGAGCCGCGTAAAAAGTAACACGAATGATTTTATCATTATTTCGATATGTTGCGAGCTCTTGGGACAACTCAATCGATAATTTCAAGGGTAGCGACGGTAAATGTAAAACCAGCTGCGTAAAACCACCAAAAATCGGACTAGCCACGTAAAAAATAACACGAATGATTTGATCATTATTTCGATAATTTGCGAGCTCTTGGGACATCTAAATCGCTAATTTCAAGATTACCAACGATAAAAGTAACACCAGTTGCGTAAAACCACCAAAAATCAGACCAGCCACGTAAGAAATAACACTAATAATTATATCATTATTTCGATAAGTTGCGAGTACTTGGGACAACTTAATCGGAAATTTGAAGGGTACAGACGATAAATGTAAAACCAGCTGCGAGAAACCACAAAAAATCGGACCAGCCGCGTAAAAAATAACACGAATAATCGTATCATTATTTCGATAAGTTGCGAGCTCTTGGGACAACTTAATCGGTAATTTGAAGGGTACAGACGATAAATGTAAAACCAGCTGCGAGAAACCACAAAAAATCGGACCAGCCGCGTAAAAAATAACACGAATGATTTTATCATTATTTCGATAAGTAACGAGCTCTTGGGACAACTCAATCACTAATTTCAAAGGTAGCGACGACAAAAGTAACACCAGCTGCGTATGATCTCCAAAAATCGGACTAGCCGCGTAAAATATAACACGAATGATTTTATCATTATTTCGATAAGTTGCGAACTCTTTCGACAACTAAAACGTTAATTTCAAGGCTAGCGACGATGAAAGTAACACCAGCTGCGTTTAACCACCAAAAATTAGACTAGCCGCGTAAAATATAACACGAATGATTTTATCATTATTTTGATAAGTTGCGAACTCTTTCGACAGTTTAAACGCTAATTTCAAGGGTTGCGACGATGAAAGTAACACTAGCTGCGTAAAAAAACCAAAAATCGCAGTAGCCGCGTAAAAAATAACACGAATGATTTTATCATTCTTTCGATAAGTTGCGAATCCTTTCGACAACTAAAACGATAATTTTAAGGGTAGCGACGATGAAAGTAACACCAGCTGCGTATGACCACCAAAAATCGGACTAGCAACGTAAAAAATAACACGAATGATTTTATCATTATTTCGATAAGTGGCGAACTCTTTCGACAACTTAAACGCTAATTTCAAGGGTCGCGACGATGAAAGTAACACCAGCTGCGTAAAACCATCCAAAATCGCACCAGCTACGTAAAAATATTACGAATAATTGTATCATTATTTCGATAAGTTTCGAGCTCTTGGGACAACTTAGTCGGTAGTTTGAAAGGTACCGACGATAAATGTAACATTAGCTGCGAGAAACCACAAAAAATCGGACCAGCCGCGTAAAAAATAACACGAATAATTGTATTATTATTTCGATAAGTTGCGAGCTCTAGGAATAACTAAATCGCTAATTTCAAGGGAGGCGACGATGAAAGTATTACCAGCTGCGTATAACCACCACAAATCAGACGTGCCGCATAAAAAATAACACGAATGATTTTATCATTATTTCGCTAAGTTGCGAACCCTTTCGATAACTAAAACGCTTATTGCATGGGTAGCGACGATGAAAGTACTACGAGCTGCGTATAACCACCAAATATCGGACTTGCCGCGTAAAAAATAACACGAATGATTTTATCAATATTTTGATAAGTTGTGATTTCTTAGGACAACTAAATCTGTAATCTCAAGGGTAGCGACGATAAAAGTAACACCAGCTAAGTAAAACCACAAGAAATCGGACTAGCCGCGTAAAAAATAACACGAATAATTGTATCATTATTTCGATAAATTGCGATTTCTTAGGACAACTAAATCTGTAATCTCAAGGGTAGCGACGATAAAAGTAACACCAGCTAAGTAAAACCACAAGAAATCGGACTAGCCGCGTAAAAAATAACACGAATAATTGTATCATTATTTCGATAAGTTGCGAGTACTTGGGACAACTTAATCGGAAATTTGAAGGGTACAGACGATAAATGTAAAACCAGCTGCGAGAAACCACAAAAAATCGGACCAGCCGCGTAAAAAATAACACGAATAATCGTATCATTATTTCGATAAGTTGCGAGCTCTTGGGACAACTTAATCGGTAATTTGAAGGGTACAGACGATAAATGTAAAACCAGCTGCGAGAAACCACAAAAAATCGGACCAGCTGCGTAAAAAATAACACGAATGATTTTATCATTATTTTGATAAGATGCGAGCGCTTGGGACAACTAAATCGCAAATTTCAAGGGTCGCGACGATGAAAGTAACACCAGCTGCGTAAAACCATCCAAAATCGCACCAGCTACGTAAAAATATTACGAATAATTGTATCATTATTTCGATAAGTTTCGAGCTCTTGGGACAACTTAGTCGGTAATTTGAAAGGTACCGACGATAAATGTAACATTAGCTGCGAGAAACCACAAAAAATCGGACCAGCCGCGTAAAAAATAACACGAATAATTGTATTATTATTTCGATAAGTTGCGAGCTCTAGGAATAACTAAATCGCTAATTTCAAGGGAGGCGACGATGAAAGTATTACCAGCTGCGTATAACCACCACAAATCAGACGTGCCGCATAAAAAATAACACGAATGATTTTATCATTATTTCGCTAAGTTGCGAACCCTTTCGATAACTAAAACGCTTATTGCATGGGTAGCGACGATGAAAGTACTACGAGCTGCGTATAACCACCAAATATCGGACTTGCCGCGTAAAAAATAACACGAATGATTTTATCAATATTTTGATAAGTTGTGATTTCTTAGGACAACTAAATCTGTAATCTCAAGGGTAGCGACGATAAAAGTAACACCAGCTAAGTAAAACCACAAGAAATCGGACTAGCCGCGTAAAAAATAACACGAATAATTGTATCATTATTTCGATAAACTGCGATTTCTTAGGACAACTAAATCTGTAATCTCAAGGGTAGCGACGATAAAAGTAACACCAGCTAAGTAAAACCACAAGAAATCGGACTAGCCGCGTAAAAAATAACACGAATAATTGTATCATTATTTCGATAAGTTGCGAGTACTTGGGACAACTTAATCGGAAATTTGAAGGGTACAGACGATAAATGTAAAACCAGCTGCGAGAAACCACAAAAAATCGGACCAGCCGCGTAAAAAATAACACGAATAATCGTATCATTATTTCGATAAGTTGCGAGCTCTTGGGACAACTTAATCGGTAATTTGAAGGGTACAGACGATAAATGTAAAACCAGCTGCGAGAAACCACAAAAAATCGGACCAGCCGCGTAAAAAATAACACGAATAAATTTATCATTATTTCGATAAGTTGCGAGCTCTTGGGATAACTAAATCGCTAATTTCAAGGGTAGCAACGATAAAAATAACAGCAGCTGCGTCAAACCACCAAAAATCGGGCCAGCCGCGTAAAAAATAACACGAATAATTGTATCATTATTTCGATAAGTTGCGAGCTCTTGGGACAACTAAATCGGTAATTTCAAGGGTAGCAACTATAAAAGTAACACCTGCTGCGTAAAACCACCAAAAATCGGGCCAGCCGCGTAAAAAATAACACGAATAAATGTATCATTATTTCGATAAGTTGCGAGCTCTTGGGACAACTAAATCGGTAATTTCAAGGGTAGCGACTATAAAACTAACACCAGCTTCGTAAAACCACCAAAAATCGGGCCAGCCGCGTAAAAAATTACACGAATGATTGTATTATTATTTCGATAAGTTGCGAGCGCTTGGGACAACTAAATCGGTAATTTCAAGGGTAGCAACTATAAAAGTAACACCTGCTGCGTAAAACCACCAAAAATCGGGTCAGCCGCGTAAAAAATAACACGAATAAATGTATCATTATTTCGATAAGTTGCGAGCTCTTGGGACAACTAAATCGGTAATTTCAAGGGTAGCGACTATAAAACTAACACCAGCTTCGTAAAACCACCAAAAATCGGGCCAGCCGCGTAAAAAATTACACGAATGATTGTATTATTATTTCGATAAGTTGCGAGCGCTTGGGACAACTAAATCGCTAATTTCAAGGGTACCAACGATAAAAGTAATACCAGCTGCGTAAAACCACCAAAAATCGGACCACCGCTTAAAAAATATTACGAATAATTGTATCATTATTTCGATAAGTGGCGACTGTTTGGGACAACTAAATCGCTAATTTTAAGGTTAGCAACGATAAAAGTAACACCAGCTGTGTAAAACCATCAAAAATCGGGCTAGCCGCGTAAAAAATAACACGAATAATTGTATCATTATTTCGATAAGTTACGAGCTCTTTTGACAACAAAATCGGTAATTTCAAGGGTAGCGACGATAAAAGTAACATCAGCTGCGTAACACCACCAAAAATCGGACCAGCCGCGTAAAAAATATTACGAATAATTGTATCATAATTTCGATAAGTTGCGAGCTCTTGGGACAACTAAATCGGTAATTTCAAGGGTAGCGACTATAAAACTAACACTAGCTGCGTAAAACCACCAAAAATCGGGCCCGCCGCGTAAAAAATAACACGAATAATTGTATCATTATTTCGATAAGTTCAAGATTAGCGACGACAATAGTAACACCAGCAGCTTAAAACCACTGAGCACTGGCACCTTGTTACCGCACCAGCAGCTAACAATTTATCAACCTCAACCTTCAGGAGAGCTGACATTTCTTGAGAGACTTTATGTGCATTCTTTACTCTGACCTGGACCGGATTGGCAATGAAATTCAGCTCATAACCTCTTAGGGTATTTAAGATAAAGGGGTCTTGGGTAACTTTTTCCTATTTATGAATAAAGAATTTTAATCTGCCACCTAATCTTACCTCTGAGGTTAACGATGACGATCCTGTTGTCGTTGTGTTTGTAGATAAGATTTCTTTGCTGCGTATGGTTTAAAGCGTTCATTGTTGCCGTGGCCGCTGTTGTTGGAGTAGTTCTTGTTGTTGCTGGCTGGCTTGAGGGATCTTGAGTTTTGGTGGGTGTGGAAGTGGTTGCTCGAGCCTGACCCTCTTCGACTCGAGCTCCACCAGTTTAAATTGTTGTCCGCCTCTCTTTTTTTCGAAAATTCTTGTTTCTGTTTGAGGATTCTTTGAGCCGTTTCGCCCTGCTTGACAACCTCAGAAATCGATTTTATCTTTTCGTCAAACAAGAGTGTGTTCGGTTCGGTCTTTGCCAACAGCTTCTGTACCTGCGGGTTGTCATAAGATCCGATAATCTTAAAGCACCTGGCTTGTGTTTACTCGAAACTTAAGTGGGCTAGCAATTTGGAGGCTGTGGCTAGATTATTCATTGCCGACTTGACGTCTAATTTTCCTGTGGTGTTGATGTCCTTGAGGCTATTCAAAACCGGAATAATGGCGGCCAACGCCCCGGAAGTCAAATTGGCGTAATCCTTTAGAAAGTTATCGTTAGTGATCAATTTGCCCAATACAACCTCCTCATCGAAGTTAGGTGGTTCGAGATTTAAGTCTCCCGTTCTTGGGATGTCCTCGATGATCTTGAGTTTCTCTTTCTTGTTTTTCTTGTTCAAACCGTTCTTAATTATCTTTTGAATACGTTGCGCCTAGCCCTTATCTAAGACGAGCTTGGGTTTTTCGAAACCGTCCGGGTTCGCGCCCATGCAATCCTCAAAGCCATCTCCCTCGATGCCAGCTGCCGGAGTCACGTTTTCCTCCTTGTCGTTGATGACCTCCGTCGGTAACTGCTGCTGCCCTGCCGATGTAGATGGTCGATTTTCCTCTAACGTTGACTCTGGAAAGACCTCGACTGAGGCATCTCTTTCCGGAGAAAGGGGAGGCGAGCTCATTGCTTTTCGAGCCTCTGCAAAAATTTTGTTCTTGCCAGAAAGATAAAAATAGACTTAGTTCAAAATTATTTTAAAATGGCGATGCTCGCAACTAAGGTCTGTAAGTCTCCATATCGGAGATAGAAAACAGACTCTTAATTGTTAATGCCTTGTGTATATCATATTAATGATTTCATTGTTTGTCTTTTTTTTTTTCACGTGTTAACGATGGGGGCACCTAGACAAAAGAAAGAGACTAATTAAATGGCGGAGGGATATTATCTTACCGTCATAGGAAATAAAATCCTGATCCTGTCCTAAGGATCCCTCACATCTCAGCCTCATCGATTGCCGAAGCTGATTTCGGTAATTTTCGATCTCTTCATCCAGAATCTCGAGCGAAGACATTTTACTACGATCGAGAGAGCTCTAAGGTGTCCGTCTCTGACGGCGCCAAAAAACGTTATGAAGACGCACGAGGTGGGGAGCCAGGGGCACGGGGCACCTAGGGATTTTCTGGTGTTTTTCTATGCTCTCAAGGTGGCGTCGACGACAGCCAAGCTGCGTATACTACACATTAATATCTCCGAACAAAGAGATGAAATATTATTAACTTTAAATACTATAATTGATTCATTTATTAGTTTCATTGTAAGGTTTATTAATACTTAAACTTTATAATTAGTAGAATATTAGGGTTCAATTCAAGTTTTACATTTGAGAAGTTAAAATTTTATAATTTGATCTAGAAAAAATGTTTGAACTTTTTAATATTTTTTATTTTGAACTTATTTAAAGTAACTATTGTTTGGTTATTCAAAAATTGAATTAAAAAACAAAATATATTGAAAATGATTAATTCCTTAGTTAAAAACTTATGAAAAATTACTTTGTAACGTGAATCTAAATTGATAAAAAAAAAATATGGAAAGTTTTTAAATAAATCTAATTAATTTTACACATACACAAATGCTTAATTTTTTATTAAAATATTTCATAGATATTTTACATTTGTTAAACCTAATCATGAAACTTTCTTTACAGACTTATCTCAATAAAAATTATTTACATTTTTGTTTTCGTAGTTAGTTTTCTCATTATAACTAATAATAATTATTATCTTCATCGTCATCAGAATCTCCACTCAAGTACTCATGTTCAAATCCTGAACAATAAATTACATCATTTGTTAAAAGTTCTATTTCTCCACTCGACTCAACTTCAAGAATATCAATGTCATCCTGGTCATGGTCATCACTCACATATTCGTCATCATCACTCCCATGGTTATTAGTAAGAGAGTTAAGATGGATGTATCTTGCTCTAGTGCTTATTCGTAAATTTGTCGGACCTTGAAAGCAGCAGTTCTTAATGGTAGGGAATCTATAATTAAAATAACCACGATACTCACGTTCGTTAGCTTCACATTGATCGCAATGTTGTCTGTAATCATGATCGTCATCTGATAGTGTTGGAGGATTATCTCTTTCACTTACTGTTAAACTGTTTTCAGATTCTCTTCTGGAATCATTTGTTTCATTGTTTTCAGATTGACCAGAATTATTATTGCTTACAGTTTGTATTTGAATATCATTTGACAAAGGGTTTACAGCAGGGTTGATTAAACTATTTCGAAAATCATCCAATAAATTTTCTGACCACAAATTATACGTCGGATAATCAATATTATTATTATTAGTGTGAATGGCTAGAGTTCGTAAAAGATTTTGTAAATAGTTTTTTCGTAAGTCTTCCGCATACAACGAAATAAATCCCCGTGAGTAGCCGCAGGTGCCGACCTTGCCGTCGGCTGGTGTAGTGCGGCTGATGCAGTACCACTAGTGTAAAACGGTGGGTTTAGTACAGCGAGGGTTGCCTGGTGTAACACGGCGGGTGTAGTACAGCGGGGGGGTCGGCTGGTGTGATCAGAGTTCCGAGAGGACATGTCCTGAAAAAATTCGTGAGGTGACAGAAAATAGGACGGTCTTGTGACGTCCGGGACACGGAAATTTTAAAAAACTTTCTATATGTTATGACATTTTCTTGTCCTCAAGTCCTCATTGTCTATATAGTTATGACGTGACACGTTCTGAAAATTTTTGTCTCATGACGATGTCACAAGACCATGTAAAATTTAACATTTTTGCATGGAAAAAAAATTAAGAACTAAAACATTAATAAATTGATAATACCTTATTATCTATATAGTTATGACGTGACACGTCTTGAAAAATTTGGTCACGTGACAATGTCACAAGACCATGTGTAAATTTAACATTTTTGTAAGTAAAAAAATTGGAATAATTTCAATAATTTGATAAGTTTTCTGTATGAATGCGAGTATTGAAAATTGGAGGAAGCAAGAATATTAATGTTTATAAAAAAAAATTTTTTAAATCAAAAGTAAGTTTTAAGAAACTTTCTCTCGTAAAATTTTTTTTATGATTTCGAAATTTTTTTAGATTTGTTTTTAAATTCTGTTTGATGAAAGAAAAAACATAAGAAAAGTCATATTTAATCTCATTCAGGGGCGCAACAACCCATGTAAGCTAGGGGGTGTCCTGATCAATTTTTTTCCTGACACCCCCTAGTATTTTCAGGGGGTGTCAACGAAATTGTACAATCCTAAATCAAGCCTTAAATCTAAATATGCCTAAGCGCCCTGGGCGCCTGAGTTCAACAAAAAAACTAATCAGTTATCTCCCAAGCTCTGAATCCCCAAATACCCTGGGCGACCGAGTTCAACAAAACAATGATCAGCTATCCCCCAAGCTCTAAACCCCCAAAACCCTGAGCGTCCGAGTTCAGCAAAAAAACTTATTGGCTATCCCCCAAGCTCTGAATCCCCAAATAGCCAGGGCACCCGAGTTAAACCAAAAAACTGATCAGCTATCCCCCAAGCTATAAACCCCCAAATACCCAGAGCGCCCGAGTTCAACAAAAAAATAATCAGCTATCCCTCAGGATCTAAACCCCCAAATACCGTGGGCGCCCGAGTTAAACTAAAAAACTAATTAGCTATCCCCCAAGCTCTAAGCCCCCAAAACCCTGGGCGTCCAAGTTCAGCAAAAAAACTAATCAGCTATCCCCCAAGCTCTAAGCCCCCAAAACCCTGGGCGTCCGAGTTCAGCAAAAAAACTAATCAGCTATCCCCCAAGCTTTAAGCCCCCAAAACCCTGGGCGTCCGAGTTCAGCAAAAAAACTAATCAGCTATCCCCCAAGCTCTAAGCCCCCAAAACCCTGGGCGTCCGAGTTCAGCAAAAAAACTTATCGGCTATCCCCCAAGCTCTAAACCCCCAAAACCCTGGGCGTCCGAGTTCAGCAAGAAAACTTATCGGCTATCCCCCAAGCTCTGAATCCCCAAATAGCCAGGGCGCCCGAGTTAAACTAAAAAACTAATCAGCTTTCCCCCAAGCTCTAAGCCCCCAAAACCCTGGGCGTCCGAGTTCAGCAAAAAAACTAATCAGCTATCCCCCAAGCTCTAAGCCCCCAAAACCCTGGGCGTCCGAGTTCAGCAAAAAAACTAATCAGCTATCCCCCAAGCTCTAAGCCCCCAAAACCCTGGGCGTCCGAGTTCAGCAAAAAAACTTATCGGCTATCCCCCAAGCTCTGAATCCTCAAATAGCCAGGGCGCCCGAGTTAAACTAAAAAACTAATCAGCTATCCCCCAAGCTCTAAGCCCCCAAAACCCTGGGCGTCCGAGTTCAGCAAAAAAACTAATCAGCTATCCCCCAAGCTCTAAGCCCCCAAAACCCTGGGCGTCCGAGTTCAGCAAAAAAACTAATCAGCTATCCCCCAAGCTCTAAGCCCCCAAAACCCTGGGCGTCCGAGTTCAGCAAAAAAACTTATCGGCTATCCCCCAAGCTCTGAATCCCCAAAACCCTGGGCGTCCGAGTTCAGCAAAAAAACTTATCGGCTATCCCCCAAGCTCTGAATCCCCAAATAGCCAGGGCGCCCGAGTTAAACTAAAAAACTAATCAGCTATCCCCCAAGCTCTAAGCCCCCAAAACCCTGGGCGTCCGAGTTCAGCAAAAAAACTAATCAGCTATCCCCCAAGCTCTAAGCCCTCAAAACCCTGGACATCGAGTTCAATAAAAAAAAAAAAAAACTGATCATTTATCCCCCAAGCTCTAAGCCCCCAAAACCCTGGAAGTCCGAGTTCAGCAAAAAAACTTATCAGCTATCCCCCAAGCTCTGAATCCCCAAATAGCCAGGGCGCCCGTGTTCAATAAAAAAAACTTATCAGCTATACCCCAAGCTCTAAACCCCCCAGAATCCCTGGGCACCCGAGTTCTATTGAACGAAATTTTTTTTGTTGCAACAAAAAAAATTATCAACAAATTTTTTTTTCCAACTGGAAAATAAAATCCACAACCTTATTGTGGAACAAAAAAAAAAAAAAAAAAAAACACTTTTTTATGGATTTGATATTTAATTATATAAAGTACGCTTAACTTCGAGCTTAACTTCTAAAATTATTCCACTCGGTAACCAGAGTTTTAGGAGGTTTAGAGCTTGGGGGATAAATGATCAGTTTTTTTTTTTTTTTTTATTGAACTCAATGTCCAGGGTTTTGGGGGGTTTAGAGCTTGGGGGATAGCTGATCAGTTTTATTGTTGAACTCGGGTGCCCAGGGTTTTGAGGGTTTAGAGCTTGGGGGATAGCTGATTAGTTTTTTTGTTGAACTCGGGCGTCCAGGGTTTTGAGGGTTTAGAGCTTGGGGGATAGCTGATAAGTTTTTTTTTTTGAACTCGATGCCCAGGGTTTTGCGGGTTTAGAGCTTGGGGGATAGCCGATCAGTTTTTTTGTTGAACTCGGTCGCCCAGGGTATTTGGGGGTTTAGAGCTTGGGGGATTGCCGATCAGTTTTTTTGTTGAACTCGGACGCCCAGGGTATTTGGGGGTTTAGAGCTTGGGGTATAGCTGATTAGTTTTTTTGTTGAACTCGGGCGTCCAGGGTTTTGAGGGCTTAGAGCTTGGGGGATAGCTGATTAGTTTTTTCGTTAAACTCGGGCGCCCAGGATATTTGGGGGTTTAGAGCTTGGGGGATAGCTGATCAGTTCTTTTTTTTTAACTCGATGCCCAGGGTTTTGTGGGTTTAGAGCTTGGGGGATAGCCGATCAGTTTTTTTGTTGAACTCGGTAGCCCAGGGTTTTGCGGGTTTAGAGCTTGGGGGATTGTCGATCAGTTTTTTTGTTGAACTCGGTCGCCCAGGGTATTTGGGGGTTTAGAGCTTGGGGTATAGCTGATTAGTTTTTTTGTTGAACTCGGGCGTCCAGGGTTTTGAGGGCTTAGAGCTTGGGGGATAGCTGATTAGTTTTTTTGCTGAACTCGGACGCCCAGGGTTTTGGGGGCTTAGAGCTTGGGGGATAGCTGATTAGTTTTTTAGTTTAACTCGGGCGCCCAGGGTTTTGGGGGCTTAGAGCTTGGGGGATAGCTGATTAGTTTTTTAGTTTAACTCGGGCGCCCTGGCTATTTGGGGATTCAGAGCTTGGGGGATAGCCGATAAGTTTTTTTGCTGAACTCGGACGCCCAGGGTTTTGGGGATTCAGAGCTTGGGGGATAGCCGATAAGTTTTTTTGCTGAACTCGGACGCCCAGGGTTTTGGGGGCTTAGAGCTTGGGGGATAGATGATTAGTTTTTTTGCTGAACTCGGACGCTCAGGGTTTTGGGGGTTTAGAGCTTGGGGGATTGCCGATCAGTTTTTTTGTTGAACTCGGACGCCCAGGGTATTTGGGGGTTTAGAGCTTGGGGTATAGCTGATTAGTTTTTTTGTTGAACTCGGGCGTCCAGGGTTTTGAGGGCTTAGAGCTTGGGGGATAGCTGATTAGTTTTTTCGTTAAACTCGGGCGCCCAGGATATTTGGGGGTTTAGAGCTTGGGGGATAGCTGATCAGTTCTTTTTTTTTAACTCGATGCCCAGGGTTTTGTGGGTTTAGAGCTTGGGGGATAGCCGATCAGTTTTTTTGTTGAACTCGGTAGCCCAGGGTTTTGCGGGTTTAGAGCTTGGGGGATTGTCGATCAGTTTTTTTGTTGAACTCGGTCGCCCAGGGTATTTGGGGGTTTAGAGCTTGGGGTATAGCTGATTAGTTTTTTTGTTGAACTCGGGCGTCCAGGGTTTTGAGGGCTTAGAGCTTGGGGGATAGCTGATTAGTTTTTTTGCTGAACTCGGACGCCCAGGGTTTTGGGGGCTTAGAGCTTGGGGGATAGCTGATTAGTTTTTTAGTTTAACTCGGGCGCCCAGGGTTTTGGGGGCTTAGAGCTTGGGGGATAGCTGATTAGTTTTTTAGTTTAACTCGGGCGCCCTGGCTATTTGGGGATTCAGAGCTTGGGGGATAGCCGATAAGTTTTTTTGCTGAACTCGGACGCCCAGGGTTTTGGGGATTCAGAGCTTGGGGGATAGCCGATAAGTTTTTTTGCTGAACTCGGACGCCCAGGGTTTTGGGGGCTTAGAGCTTGGGGGATAGATGATTAGTTTTTTTGCTGAACTCGGACGCTCAGGGTTTTGGGGGCTTAGAGCTTGGGGGATAGCTGATTAGTTTTTTTGCTGAACTCGGACGCCCAGGGTTGTGGAGGCTTAGAGCTTGGGGGATAGCTGATTAGTTTTTTAGTTTAACTCGGGCGCCCAGGATATTTGGGGGTTTAGAGCTTGGGGGATAGCTGATCAGTTTTTTTTTTTTAACTCGATGCCCAGGGTTTTGTGGGTTTAGAGCTTGGGGGATAGTTGATCAGTTTTATTGTTGAACTCGGGTGCCCAGGGTTTTGAGGGTTTAGAGCTTGGGGTATAGCTGATTAGTTTTTTTGTTGAACTCGGGCGTCCAGGGTTTTGAGGGCTTAGAGCTTGGGGGATAGCTGATTAGTTTTTTCGTTAAACTCGGGCGCCCAGGATATTTGGGGGTTTAGAGCTTGGGGGATAGCTGATCAGTTTTTTTTTTTTTAACTCGATGCCCAGGGTTTTGTGGGTTTAGAGCTTGGGGGATAGCTGATCAGTTTTATTGTTGAACTCGGGTGCCCAGGGTTTTGAGGGTTTAGAGCTTGGGGGATAGCTGATTAGTTTTTTTGTTGAACTCGGGCGTCCAGGGTTTTGAGGGTTTTGAGCTTGGGGGATAGCTGATTAGTTTTTTCGTTAAACTCGGACGCCCAGGATATTTGGGGGTTTAGAGCTTGGGGGATAGCTGATCAGTTTTTTTTTTCGAACTCGATGCCCAGGGTTTTGCGGGTTTAGAGCTTGGGGGAAAGCCGATCAGTTTTTTTGTTGAACTTGGTCGCCCAGGGTATTTGGGGGTTTAGAGCTTAGGGGATAGCTGATTACTTTTTTTTTGAACTCTGGCGCCCAGGATATTTGAGGGTTTAGAGCCTAGGGGATAGCTGATTTTTTTTTTTTTTTTTGTTGAACTCTGGCGCCCAGGGTATTTGGGGATTCAGAGCTTGAGGGATAGCTGATTAGTTATTTTGTTTAACTCGGGCGCCCAGGGTTTTGTAGGTTTAAGGCTTGGGATTTCAAATTCCGTGGACACCCCCAAGAAACTGTAGAGGGTGTCGCCTACTAGCCCAGGGGGTGTCCTGACACCTCTGCCCCCCCCCCCCCCCCGTTGTTGCGCGCCTGATCTCATTTATTGTTTTTAAGAGTTACATAAATAAGTCATTTTATCTACACTAAGACTAATTTTGCAATTGGAAGTATTTAAACTTTTAAACATTTATTTTATTATAGTATTTTATATAGAAGATATTTGTTACGTAAGCCAAATTAAGTACAGAAATTCGTACATTCTTTATATTTTTATGTGGATACTTCATACATTTTTTATTGAATTCCTACTAAAAACTATACATATAATGTAGTTATTATAGTATCACATTTAAATCACAGCTTAGTAATTTTTCTTTGAATTTAAAAAATACTAATGTTATTAAAATTATTGACTCAATTTTTTAGTTTTTAAATGATTAATTGATTGATGAATTTGTATATAAATAAAAAGATATGATTAAATATCTTAGAGCTAAAAAAATAAAATAAAAAAATAAGAATCAAGAAAGATATTTATCTTAGTTTCTGAACAAGAAATTACTTTGGCATCAAAACTAAATTATTTTGGTCATCCACGAAGAAAATAGACAAGGAAGGGTCTGAAATATTTTCATTAGCATCCACGTCATCAGCTGAATTAATATTGACGTCAACAGGAGTCCAAGAATCTAAATCACTAGAAGGGTTGTGTTCCAAGTACCTCTGCAATTCGTTTTCAGATTCTATTTCTTCTAAATCTTTATTATTAATAGCATGTTCTGATTCTGAAGAATCGTCTAAATTAATGTATTTTTTTTCCTTATCAAGTAGTTTTAAATTATGAGATATAAATAGTACATTACACGCTCGGGGAGTCAAAAATGAGGTAGCCCTTAGCAAACCCAAATTGATGTCCGAGCCGAAGGCGAGGTCATCAAGGGTTTGCTAAAGGTTGGCTCATTTTTGCTCTCCCTGAGCGTGTATACTATTTTTCACGCTAGTAGACCGAAAGTACAAAAAACCTAGTAGCCCGAAAGTACTTTCGGCGCTACTAGCGTGAAAAGTAATTTTTCCAGCGCGTGCAGCCAATAATCTATTTCCTTTTGAGTTGTGAATCCAACCCTGCGTACTAAAAGTACGCTCTGTTGCTGATGAAGTACAGGGAAGATTTAAGATTCCAGCTGCAATTTTATGTAACGTTGAAAAAGCGCACATACTTTTTCACCACACACTCGGTGAAGTTAAGCTAGCCGACTGCATCGCAACTCCGGCGGCACTCCAAGATCCTGTTTTGCTAAGATACCGCATTAAATCGCGAGATACTTTATCTTTTGAAAGATCAAACTTCGAGTGTAACTTAGTTATCAATTCTGTTCCTGCAGTGAAAGATTTTTCATCGAGACCTTTGCCTTGATTCGTAGGATCGAGAATTTGAGATGCGAAGTGAACTAGTCTCAACGACATAATTCTTCTCTCCTGAAGTTTTTTTAGAATAAATTGAGATTCTTGATAATTAAAAAATGGCAAGCTTTGCTTGAATTGTTTTTCAAAATCAATTTCAAGATTATCAAAAAGTGTTGCCACTTTATAAATTTGAGAATCATCTCTTTCAACTTCTTTTATAGCAAAACATATTGGTTTTAGAATGTCTATTAACTTTTGAACAGATAACCAAAACTCTTCACAAAGTATGCTCTCTTTGACATTTTTTCTCAATTTGTCAGACATTTCACCTATTGCTAATTGTTGCAAGTTATACTTGTTCAAAAAAAGACTTTGTAAAGAATAAAAATATGTACTTAATCGAGTAGGCACTGATGATTTTAATGTTTTTTCGCACTTTTTATATAATTTTTGAGTTTCTTTGAATTTAGCAAGTACTAATTTAGATTTTTTAATCCCACTTACTATATCTGAAGCTTTGCTAATTATTGATGCAGCACTGTTTACTTGACATATATCCTTAGCAAGTAAATTAAAAATGTGGGCAGCACAACCATAAAACTGAATTTTCCATTTTTTTAAATAAATAAAAAAAAAATCAGGGGTGAGAGAAAATTGACACCAGTGTCACTCACTTGTCTCACTCACAAACACTATATGTTAATTTTTTATTTATAAATTCACTCTTGTTGTATGGTTTTTTTAAATTTATTTTTCCAATGATGTTTTTAATTAGCCTTATAGATTTTATAAGACTTTTTTTTTTAACCCCACTCCGCTGCATTAGGATCAACCCGTTCGCTCTTCATGGATCTGTTCCGTGGACGTTGCTTGGGTAGAACCCTTCATTTTTTTCCATGTTGCTGTAGATAATAAAAACATTATTTTTTATTGCTTACTTTTCTTTTGTAGATGTGTACGTCCGAAAAGGTTTTCCTGTGTCGATTTTCAAGTTTTCCTTCAATTTTTTTTCAAATAAAGTTTTCTTAGCTTTGTCTCCGTTCATTCCACAAGTATGCGTAGTTTTTTCTGTAGCAATGAATTCTTTTGTAGCTATGATGTAGTCTGCTTTCGCCTTACATTCAACTTTTTTCCGTCAATTCCTTTTACTTCAATACACCGTAGGTATCTGAAAATTTTAATTTTTTGATGGGTCCAAAATTTGTGCAGAAAATGTATTTTTAATGTAAAAAAATACTCACTAAAGTGTTATAAAATTATTTATTACCACATATAATTAAAAAATAAGTTTAAATTAAGAAAATGGTTTTAGAAATTTATAAAGTTATTAGTGGAGGACCACACTGAAAATAATTTTCAGTTTTGTTTTTAAAGGAGTTCATTTTTCTTACGCATAAATATTTTTATTAAGTTAGACTATAACACTAAAAAGGAAATTCTTACATTTTTGTATTCTGAGGATTGTGACCATTATCTTTGAAAGCGCAACCTTGAAAAATGAAGTCTGGATTAACTTCGTAACCACCCCTTTTCGCCCTCGACTCTTTTTTTGAGTTTTTTTTCCTTTATTTCCAAAATTGGCATTGCCTTTTCTTTTTTTCTTACTTTTTTTTCTTTTCGTTTCTTTTTCATTTTTGTTAGCAGCTCCATCAATTTCAGAATAAGTTGAAGAAGATGAACCAAAGGAAAAGGTAGAGGAAGAGGACGACGATGAGAAAGTTAATTCATCTGAATCATCCGAAGATATGTATACATTTTTGTCTGGAGTCGTTATAGATGACGTCGTTGGTTCCGGTTCTGTGGTGATTACCAATTCATCTGGTTCTTGTTCAAAAATCTCTACAATAACATCCTTATTTTTTTTGTTCCCTTTAAAAATTTAAAAATTATAATTATTTGACGGTCTTTATTGTAAAAATAATTATGTTTATTAATTCAAAAATTATGTTCAATAAGTTAACATTTAATAGGTAATTTTATAAGTTAATTTTCAAAATTGCTACGAAAAAATATCCCACCTTTTGTATTTTTTTTTTCTTCGTAGCATTAACATTATCATTTGAAATTAAATGTTCTGACAGAAGCCTACCAATATTGTCTTCGACGTTGGAACCCTCCATACTCTTCACTATCTCGTCGTCTGATTTTTCTACGTTGTCTCTTTAAAATTAATCATAGATGTAAGTGCAATTTTTAAAAATTATTTAAAAAGATAGTTGTGGTTTGCTTATAATTATAATAAAATAAAAAACTTTGGTAAAGCACTTGGTAAAAAGATTTACAAATCACTTAGATTGTACGACACCGAAAAAAATTGTATTAAAATAAGAAGTCATATTAATATCAAACGTTGATAATATTTTCATTGAGCATGGTACAATATAAGCTTTGCTTTATAAGGACATGTAGTTTGATGGCTCAATAAACAATTGTTAATTGCGAGTTAGCAGATATTATACTCAAAAGATGTCATGCCGGGAAAAATGAGAGGAGGGAGGTCTGATGAGAATAAAATTTTAGCTACTGTACTAAAAAAAGAAGAAAAATTTCAAAAAATAAACACAACCAAACACCGAAAATTAAAATTTCTTTACGGTTACGGTATGGAGAGGGAATACGAAAAATATAACTCATAGATGCAGGTTAAGAGACATCTTGGGAAAGTTCTCGGAAAATATCAGTAGATGTCCGGTATTGTGTGTTTGAACTGTATTTTACCAAAACTTTTTTTTTTTTTAATTAAATTTACATATTTCAATTAAGAATACCGTTTTTCGCTTCCATTATTCATCGAGGAGGCTTTTTTCTCGGCTTTTTTATTTTCGCTACAGAGTTCAATTTTTTCAATTGATGGAACATCTACACTCGGTGCAACATCCACGAAAGACACATCAATGACTGAGACATCCCTACCCCTAAAATCCAGCTGGATTTCCACGTGGCTATCCAGCTGGACTTCGGTTCCAATATGACGGCTGGATTTCCAGCTGTATTTAAAAAAAAAATTTTTTTTGGTTAATATTACTTAAAATCAACTTATTCATTTTTCAATGATTTTGAAAAAATTGAGCTTAGTTTTTTTTTTTAATTTTCCAGCTGGACAAATCCAGCTGGAAAATTTTGAAAAAAAAACTAAGTTCAATTTTTTTGAAATTATTGAAAAATGAATAATAACTTGATTTTAAGCAATATTAACGAAAATTTTTTTTGTTGAAATTCAGCTGGATTTCGGTTCCAATATCACCGCTGGATTTCCAGCTGGATTTTAGGGATAGGGATCTTCGTAATTTTTGTTCTTTTTTCTAAATTAGAGCATTAAAAAAAAAAAAATTAATACTCTCTTGTCCCCTTTCAAAATTGCCACTCGGAAAAAATGGCTGCCGTCCTACAGGTTAGGAAGGGAGGTCAGCCATTTTTTTTTAGCGCTAATTCAAAAAGGGGAAACGATTCGATGTCCGTTTGGTGTACAAATTGTTGTTTGTATTAATAAAAATTTTTATAATAATAATAATAATTTTACAATAAAATACAATTAAATTGAAATAAATTTTAAAACAATATTAACAATATAATTAAATTAATTAAATACCTTATTAAATTCTATTTTTGTTTTATCAATATTAAATGTAAACTGCCTTTTTATTTCTTTATTTATTAACTATTTGAAATCTTTAATTTGGCTAATGATACAAATCCCAAATCCTATTAACAAGCAACTGTCTTTTGTTGATGGGATTTAACTGATTCTGATTGTTCTGGAGAATTTCATCATCGTCATCATTATTGTCATAAATGCCAGGCAACATATATTTATACCAAACATAAGTTGTCTAGCATAATCTTCTGTTGCCAAACAAATATTATGTAAGATATAACATGCATATTATAGCAGGACTAATTTCTTCGACATTGATTCTGTGCAAATGATAGAGCCTTCGGAACTTGTTTTTTAAGAATCCAAAAGCCCTCTCAATGACTTGCCTTGACTTGCTGAGAACTTTATCGAGGACTTTATTAAATAGTTTTTGACGACGATTCAGTCTATGAGCTCTCCTGTACGATCTCAACAAATAATTTGTAAGTGGATAAGCAGAGTCTCCTATAAAGTGATCTCACCACCAAGACTAACTTGATTACATATTGGATACAAGTCTGATGTTCTGAATGCCCTGGCATCATGGGCGCTTCCAGGCCACCTAACATCCACATTCAAAAAAAACAATTGGCATCATATAATCCTTGCAAAACCATAGAATAGTATTTTTTCCTATTAAAAAAGGTATTATCTTCTCTAGCTGGAGCTTTAATCTCTATATGGCATCCATCCAATGACCCCAAAATATTCTCAACCCAGCAATGTCTTCAAATTCTTGTGCAATATCTTAACGTTCAGTATTTGTTCTTGGCAATTTAATTGCATGCTGACAACCATCATTCAGTAACCCATCGATTAATTTTTTAACACATGTAACAACCGTTGATTTAGACACTGCAAATCTTCTGGAGATACTTCTTCTGGAGTATCTGGATTTGCAAAGTACCACAAGGCAATGCAAAGGCACTTCTACGAATTAATGGTCGGTTTTTCTTGAGGAGTGGCTTGAGAAGCATCAGTAGATACTTTTTTTTTTCATGTAAAAGATAAAAATGCCCTTTGGGCATTCTAAAATCTTCTTCAAATTGCTGATCAGTCATAAGGTGCACTGATTCAAAATAATCAGCAAATACGATGCCTGTTTTTTTTTACATCTGTAAATAAAGAAAAATTTTTTTACTACAGGTTGAATTTCCCACTTAAAAAATGAGCGTTTTTTGAATATAAAACTTACTTGAAAACGTTAAATTTATAAAGCAATGGTTTTTCATCCCACATACAGAGAAGTGAAAAATTGTGTATTTGTACGAATATTGAGAAAAACATAGCAGCTAATGATATCATGTACACAACCATGAGTTTGTTATCCATTATGTTTATATTAACAACGAGGTCGCAGTTTTTAAATTTTTCATATGAACCTATTTCTAAATACTGAATAATAATTTATAAAGAAACATTTTTTTAACAACTGTTACTGGATTAACAGCAAGTGTGATCATAACAGTGAACATAACTCAATGTTTTCCTGCAGTAGAATTAAATAAAAAAATTTGGAAACTAGAATACTGGAAAACATTAATAATCTCATATTAAGTTCAGGTGTTTTAAATTTTTGGAGCACTTTTTTAGTTCAAGGTTATAAACGAGTTTAGATCTGATACTCCGTTATGATTTTTGATCGCGACGAACGGAACAGCCGCAGGCATGAACCGAACGATACGACCGAGAGAGATTTCGATAAAAAAACGCACCCAAAGCAACGTTGTTTCACTCGTGAGGCTCTGTCGGTACATGTCCCGGCTCGACTGCACCTCGCGCGGGCAATGAATAAAAGTAATAAAAATCTTACTTAAGAAAGTTTCTACAGACGGTACATCGTCCTTGATTCGGACGTACAAATCTCCATAATACTCCTCTAACGAGCAGCTAATTCTCTCGAGTGATGGAAATACACTTAAAGATTCTGGACCGACGGTTTTCAACCAAAAATTATCAAAAAGATTAAAAAATCTGTCGTAGTAATCTCCAAATTCTGCTTGTGCTTCACTTTTAATAATTGTAAATTGATCCGTAATAGATGAATTTCTGTTGTCATTTGCTTGAGCTTTTAAAAGTGGCAATGACATGACTTTGTAAATAGTCAGGTCATTGTTTTCTTCAACAAGTTCCATTTCAAAAGCACTTTGTAAAAGTTGCTGTAACATTAATTTTCAGTTTTGTACCATAATATTTTTATTTAGATAAAAATTAAAATTGATCAGATCTTAATTTTTTTATATGAAGTATTATTAAAAAAAAAAAATAATAATAATAATAATAATGAAAAAATCAGTGAATCAATTAATCAATAATAAAGTTTTTTGGAATTAACTTGAGCAAAGTTGTAAAAATGGCCAGCAACAACTACAGCTGGTTGAGCGAATATGTTTTTGATTGCAAGCATGATATTATCATCAAAATCACAAATTATTTCTTCCGGTCTCCACTCAGGCATCATCTCTTTTAATTTAAGCAAGACTGCAGTGTAAGATTCTAGCAATTTTAGCATCATCAATATCCAGGCCACTGCATGAGTCTTAAAAAAAGTTTTGGTTAAGGAAATATTGTTTCTTTCATTATACCAGAGTTTATCAGAAAAAAAAGAAGGTGACTTGATTGTTGAGGTATGAAATTTAAAGAGAGGTCTAGTTCATCAAAGGAATTTTAGTTTTTGACCTAAATTTGGAGTAATTAAATAAATAAGCGCATTTTTAATTCATAGGATTTTTTCCCACCCTCTGGCATAAAATTTTAAATTTTGCGATTTTTTAGCAACGAAATTTTATTAAATGTGGATTTTTAAACTGATTGGTTAGAATTAATTTAAAAAAAAAAAAAAAAAAAAAAGACAAAAAAATGAACGTTTAAACTTACTTTACGATCCGTTCGAAACATTAATGTTAAAAGTTACTCACAGCCTGTAATATCCGGATGACTTGGATAAGATCCTCCAATTTATGTAATTTTTGATTTTTTTAACACGGTATCTATCATGTTTCTATCGAAAAATATAATATGTACGTGATCAGACTTTTTGACCAATTCTGATCCAAGCATATTATTATGATCTGTCTTCAAAGAACAATTCATTTTAAAAAATTTCGACCAGATGTTGATTTAATGAACTGAGCCAAATCAGTCATAGATTTGACATTTGAAATGTTTTTCAAAATTTCACTTTTCCGTGATGTCAACAACTTTTGCTGGATATCTTCAAATTTTAATTCTGGCGGGAAATCATCGCCGGTTCTAGAAAAAAATTGATGAAATTTTTAAAGTTTAATCATTCTTTTAAAATGTATACTAAACTTATAAAGTGACGAGGACACTCAGTGGGCTTCGTTTGCCCAAAATTATCTAAGTAATTTATTAAATAATTTGTACAAAGTACAAACGATTACGAAATAATTTGTTGAAATAATTTAAAAAAAAAAGAGAATTGTTTATGAACGTATGCAATAAGTTTTTGAAAGTAAAAAAAATTTTTTTTCTCTCACTCGGCTTTAATTCTGTTGTAAAGATTAGAAAATGACTCGTCCCCTGTGGCAGCAGCTTTCTTTAATTTTTCTTCAAAATCCAATATATTTATTAAATTAAAAATTCTCGGATGCTTGTGATTTTCGCCGTACTCCTCTTTGTTATTGAAACAATCAATTTTCAAGCGACCTTTGCATTTTGTTTTCGTTTCATACTTGATACATTTGTCGTAGCTAGGAATAATTATGAAATATTACATCCAAAAATCTTATAACAATAAATCAAAAATTAATTTTTTAAAAGAAAGAAAAATATTGTTTGGGTTAAAACTAAATTAGTGTTGTTTTTTGCATAAAAATCTAAAAAGATTAATAATTGCTAATTTAAAGAAAAAAAAAAAAAAAAAAAAAAAAATAGTGTTATTTTATTTGATGGGCAACGTTATTTTCGACTACTAAAGCAAAAACTATGATAAAAAATAAAAAAAATGTTTACAGAAAAAAAGAATGTTAAGTGATTTTTGATTCTATAATTATTAAAATTACTTACTCAACTACATTTCCATATACATTTATTACCATTTTTTTCCATTTATATAAGTAGCCTTCATAAAACTCCTTTGGGCGGTTTGTTAGAGTTTTAGAAAGAAAAGGTGCCATGATTAAAGTTAACAAAACAAAGTAAAATGTTTTTCTTGTAAAAGGTTAATTGATGCGAAAAATTATCGAATCCGAATTTTCACCGTTCGATATAACCTTGATGTTTAACCTAGTTTAATTCAGGGGTCTGAAACTGCCGCAAATATTGTTGGCTCAGAGGCTCGGAGGTTAAATTAGAGCTTTATGTGTTGAACACCAGAGCACGCCGACGTGTAAAATTGGAGTATGAACAGAATTCAAAATTATCAAAAGAAGCGCTGCTATTATTATCATTATTATAATTATTAACACTGTTGTAATTAACATTTTAAGAGTTTTTTTTTATAATGAATTCTTTAAATGTAGTTAAAATAATTATATTTTATAGTTGTTATTGTACACATAATTTTTATCTTTATTCTCTTTTAATGATGGAATGGACTGTGCTTGTATATTGCACATAAAAATAAAAAATGTTAAAAAAAAAAATATATATTATTATACCTGAAAGTTAATTGTTGAAAATTTATAAACATCTAGCAAAACTAGCTTTTTCGTTTGGTTTATAAATGTAGGTTGATTGAATCAACTTTTAATTATTAAAAAAAAATTGAGGTAAGAATTAAGACACCCAGATAAGTAATAATTATAATAATGTTTCCCTAGTATTTTAAGTTACGATCTTTGCTTAGTAATAATTTCATAACCACATTTGGGAGAGTGATAATTTTTTTGAAGATCAATAAAATCTGAAAGATCTAAAAACCTATTTTTTTGTGAGTTTTTTGTTTTTTAGTTTTGACTGTATGTTTTTTTCTGAAAAGATCATAAACAAAATCATAATAAAAATAATAAAACGATGATAAACACGATCATAATAAGAATAATAAAATGCGTCTTAAAAAATTAAGTTTTACTTAACGTTTCTATATAAAAATTCAAACTAGTAGTTACATTAGATTTATTCGATTCAACTTTGGGAGTAGGTACCGGATCAGCTTCCACCAGCGCGGTGTATACCTGTATTTAAATATATACATAATTATACTTGTTAGAAAAGATACGTTTTATAAACAAATACAACTGCATGCATCAATTTAACATACAAATTACTATTTGTGCTTTCTAAAATAAGTATTCATGGTTTCCAAATAGTATATTATTCCCGCGGGCGAGATGGTTCGATTTGGCCTCCGAGAGATTTGCAACCCGAGCCGAAGGCGAGGGTTGCAACGAGGAGGCTAAATCGAACCCTCGAGCCTAAGGGAAATATACTATTTTTCGTCCTTCTAACCGAAAACAAGGGGCGAAGTTCCGATTTTGAGGTTAGAGGGACGAAAATACTGTCTTGAAATATTTAACAATACCTCAATTGTTTATTTTGAATTTTATTCATCTGAAGTTTTTTCATAAATCACCTTAGTGACATATTTTATTATTGATGAATTTAAATATTTATTTAATATCAATTTGTCAGTTTAAATTATTGTAAACATGAATAGCTTATAAGTAATGGCAGGTAAGAAATAAAGACTATTTTACTTATTTCAAGTTTCATGTATTTATTTTTGAGCCAAATGAATATTTTTGAACGATTAAGGTCTTATTATACTTCATTCCCTTGTTCGGAGATATACATATGTAGTACACGCAGCTCAGCTGTCATCAACGCCACTTTTCAGAGCAAAAGTAACTAAAAAGTTTCTAGAAAAGACTAAAAAACCCTAGCTAGACAGTGCCCCCAATTCCTACCTCTTCACTCCGTCGGCCGCTCTCGCACCTCATAACGTTTTTTGGCGCCGTCAACGTTGCATCGCAGAGCAGGGCTTGAGTGCAGGCGAGAAAATTTTCTCGTTACGAAGCCCAATGATTTTGTATTTTATGGTAAGATTTTTATCGACATTTCTTTTGTATTCTTTTATTCTTTTTCAGTTAGACTCTACAGCCCCCAATTTGGAAATGTTTGGTGCAGGTTATGTAGCGCATGGCCACGGGCCGACCTCACATTGATAAGCTTGTTGGTCGGACGTAATCAACGAGGCCCAAGCTTAAAACTTCTTGTCGTTAAATCGAAGGAAGCATTTATGACCGCCCTTTATGATACTTTGTGCCCGTTAAATGGGAGGAGTATACATAAATTCTCTGTGCCCGAGATTCGGGAGGAGTATATACTCTGTGCCCGAGATTCGGGAGGAGTATATTTATTGAAGTACTTTGTGCTCAATCATCCATGGTAGGAGTACCTAATCTTCATTGTAAGCATCAGGGACAATTGGTATCGCAGTTGGACCATGACAAGGCTACATCTTCAAGGACTTTTGTCGATAAACAAGAGGTGTGCCTAGTATAGGAGCCTCCTTGTTTTTGGAAGCGTAAATAATTGCAGGAGCTTCCGGGCTGATAGCCGACTTTTTTGAGAGAAAGGCGCTTACTTTTGGAGCCTCCCAGCTGAGGTCCGATTTTATTTAAAATCTGTCTATTGGACAAGATGATTGTGAATTAAATATGCGTAAGATAGAAACCTTTGTTTTTAAAATGAAAACAGTGTTTTTCATTAATACAATCGTAAAAATGTACTGTAGCCCAGTTGATCAAATCATACAAGCGATAAATTGGTTCTTACAGGTTCAATTCCGGCTTGCCTACGTCACCCGCGTAAAAAAAGTTAAGATCTTAAAATTATTAAAAAAAGATCTTTGTAAGATATATCTTAAAAATGTCCGGTTTTAAGATATTCAAAGTTGAAAAAAAGACAAGTTTTCATCTTTCCTATCATTACGCTCAAAAAGATCTCTGAAAGATCTTTTGAGAGTGACGATCATTTTTACATTTTTTATGTTTTTGAGATTTTTTTCTGATGTCGTTGAGATGAATACAAGATGATTTTCAGCTGTCACGAGGATTTAATTTTTATACTTTTTGGAATTTTTAAAACTTTTTAAAGATGAAAATAAGATCATTTTGAGATGTTTTGTTTTTTTTTATTTTTACCAATTTTTGTGATTTATAGTTTTCTGAGACGTGGAGGTTTTTAAGATGATATTAAGACTATTTTAAGATCAATTGTGATAAATTCAATAACTATACTTTTTAAATTTTAACGATTTTTACCTAGTGTGTGGATTTTTGGAAATTTCAACATAAAAAATTTTTCTTTTTCAGGGACATCTTACAATTTACGAGATCATATCACTTTTCACAATAAAACTGTTTATTGAATAAAGTTTTCTATTAACATTGCTGTTAATCTCATAAATAATAGATTAATTTTTTTTTTTTTTTTTTTTTTTTTTTTAAAGATCTCTTGCAAATTCTGAAGAGTTGATTTATAGTAGAAATTGAAAAAAAAAACAATATCATTTAAAATTTTTTATTCATTATTAATTTAAAAAAAAAAATTAATAATTAAATAGTTGAATTTATTACTCGGTGACATTAGATCAATATAAAAACGTTAAAATTTTTTCAATGAACTTCATGCTGGGTGTACTTCTGACTGAAGATAGTGCATGGACCACATGACTTAATCATGCCATCAACCTTGTCCGGTAGAATTTTTCTCTGAAATATAAAAAGTACCCAAAGAATCAATTCTTTAATCAAAGCATTTTATTTAAACGATTTTTCAACTAAAATAACTTATCTGATAACCGTTGTAGGCTGACTTTACTAGGGAGACGTAAACTTGAACTGAGGTCAAAGCTGATCTTTCCACTGAAGAACTGGCACCCTGGTACCGAAATTATCCTAACCTATCCAAATCGATAGTCGGTGCTCCAAATTTTGCACTATTATTAATTGCCCACACTTGAAAAAATACTGTAAAAAGTTAGAATCAATATTTTTACCTATTTATAATTTGAGCGCTTAATGTATATTATTTTTTTAATTCAATATTGAATTATCAATGTACCTGAGATCTCTAGTTTGTCTAGCTGTTTTGGTTAGATTTTGGTTAGAATGAAAAATTGACGGTGAACAAAATGAAATTCGTTCAATTCGAACAGAGAGATTTTTTCGAATCCTCATGCTTCAATTTAACAATGTCAGCGATAATCTTTTTTAATTTTTATCATGTATAAGGAAGTTATTTTATTGATAAAATTTTTTTAATTACCTTTTAAACATTTAAATTCATTAAAATTTACTCTTTATTTAAATTCACTCCAAAAAACTATCAGTTCAAGCCACGACGATTAAAAAAAAAACTCTGTTCGAATTGAACGAATTTCATTTTGTACACTGTCAATTTTTCATTCTAACCAAAATCTAACCAAAACAGCTAGACAAACTAGAGATCTCAGGTACATTGATAATTCAATATTGAATTAAAAAAATAATATACATTAAGCGCTCAAATTATAAATAGGTAAAAATATTGATTCTAACTTTTTACAGTATTTTTTCAAGTGTGGGCAATTAATAATAGTGCAAAATTTGGAGCACCGACTATCGATTTGGATAGGTTAGGATAATTTCGGTACCAGGGTGCCAGTTCTTCAGTGGAAAGATCAGCTTTGACCACAGTTCAAGTTTACGTCTCCCTAGTAAAGTCAGCCTACAACGGTTATCAGATAAGTTATTTTAGTTGAAAAATCGTTTAAATAAAATGCTTTGATTAAAGAATTGATTCTTTGGGTACTTTTTATATTTCAGAGAAAAATTCTACCGGACAAGGTTGATGGCATGATTAAGTCATGTGGTCCATGCACTATCTTCAGTCAGAAGTACACCCAACATGAAGTTCATTGAAAAAATTTTAACGTTTTTATATTGATCTAATGTCACCGAGTAATAAATTCAACTATTTAATTATTAATTTTTTTTTTAAATTAATAATGAATAAAAAATTTTAAATGATATTGTTTTTTTTTTCAATTTCTACTATAAATCAACTCTTCAGAATTTGCAAGAGATCTTTTCAAAAAAAAAAAAAAAAAAAAAAAAAATTAATCTATTATTTATGAGATTAACAGCAATGTTAATAGAAAACTTTATTCAATAAACAGTTTTATTGTGAAAAGTGATATGATCTCGTAAATTGTAAGATGTCCCTGAAAAAGAAAAATTTTTTATGTTGAAATTTCCAAAAATCCACACACTAGGTAAAAATCGTTAAAATTTAAAAAGTATAGTTATTGAATTCATCACAATTGATCTTAAAATAGTCTTAATATTATCTTAAAAACCTCCACGTCTCAGAAAACTATAAGTCACAAAAATTGGTAAAAATAAAAAAAAACAAAACATCTCAAAATGATCTTATTTTCATCTTTAAAAAGTTTTAAAAATTCCAAAAAGTATAAAAATTAAATACTCGTGACAGCTGAAAATCATCTTGTATTCATCTCAACGACATCAGAAAAAAATCTCAAAAACATAAAAAATGTAAAAATGATCGTCACTCTCAAAAGATCTTTCAGAGATCTTTTTGAGCGTAATGATAGGAAAGATGAAAACTTGTCTTTTTTTCATCTTTGAATATCTTAAAACCGGACATTTTTAAGATATATCTTACAAAGATCTTTTTTTAATAATTTTAAGATCTTAACTTTTTTTACGCGGGCAAGCAAATGAGTTACTAAATCAAAGTTTAATAAAACTTAATGAAAATAAAAATTTTGAACTTAAGTAATCTTGCATAATTTTTTCCATCGAACTAACAGACAGACAAAGGTGAGGAAAATTAATTGCCTTTCTGATGATAAAGAATCTGAATGATTCTAAGTATTAAAACTCAAAAATATTAAGCTTGTGTAGAAAGAGTGAAGGATGATTTTGCTTCCCGGTAACGATTACCGTACCTGATTTTCGAGGCTCATTTATTTATTTGATGCCTTTATTCTAAACAAAAGGAGAGGTTATATATTACATGTATTCTTCAAATGTTGCCGCAATTAAAGAAAAATAAATAAATAAAATTAAATTAAAATAAAATAGAAAGAATGAGCCTTGCAGTCTACTTTTATTTATTCTAGAGTTGAAACTAGCAATCGTAATCACTCAATAATGGTACTGCTGGCAAAAAAAAAAAAAAAAAAAAAAAAAAAAAAAAAAAAAAAAAAAATGGTAGGAAGAAGAGAGGATGGAATATCCTAACGGTTGATTAACCTCTTCAGAAATTACCTCAGTTTAGTTTTATTTCATCCATCTCTGCACTCTTGAACATTGGTTTGCAGGAATTTTTGCACGCGCATTGCTATCGCATTACCCTTACTGTGAATTGATTAATTTCAACCACTTGCCTGTAAGAAATTTCGGAAATTAATTGCTTTAACTCCATGAACATTGGCGGAATTTAGATGGGGCTGAAGGAAGCTTGTTCATATCTTTGTCCATGGCTATGGACAAGGTTGGAGGAAGAGTGCTGAATTGACAGCGTTTAAAATTTTTGGATTAAAGTTTCATTTTTCCTGAAGCTTGATCGAAATTAGGGTTGATTGCCAAGTACTTGATTGTCTTGTCAACACGAGAATAAATATACCTTACTTTTTGTCTAATTAAGTTACAGAGACAATAAATTCAAGTTTCTTTTACTTGTTGAAAATCTGTTATGAATGATATTTAGAATGAGAAAGGACAGTTTTCGATTTTCACAATATCCATCAACAATTAGTAAAAAAAAAAAAAAAAAACAAACATTACAGTCGTTTCGACTTACAACGTCATCATCAGATCAGTACATCCACTACTGATTGAAATGTTGCTAACTCTGGTAGAATCGTTCATTTACCTTGGCATATTATTACTAAAAGTAATGTGAGAGGATATTTTACATTTTTTAGGCTACTTCAGCCGAGATAGATATTGTATGGAACTGATTATTATTTTATTTTTTGTTTTTTTGAATAAGCTTAAATATGCTTGCAGTGCGCTAAGCAATTTAAGAAGAAAGGTCTCTCTACAAGTGGGATGCAGATTTTAATTAAAGATATCAGCTGATATCAATTGAGATCGATTTTTTGAAATATGCCGAATCGGACCAGTGCACTAAGGTTGGCATTAAGCTACCCTAAGGCCAGCTTTAAGCTTGCCTTAAACCTCTTACGGCTCAAGACATTTATTCATGTGGTGGTCTTTACTTTCTACAGGTCATAGTTGTGAAGGCAGCTGGCTTTCTCGGAGAGCGCTTTACTTGGGATCCTTCAATTTTAGGATGTATCACAGCAAGTTAGCGGTAGAATGTATATTTTTATCAGGGTTATATCGATCGAATATTGAAATGAAATAAATCGTAATATCCTTTGTTACTGGAAATCATTCAATCAGCTTAGGAACTCTTCTTAGATGGGAAAGATGCTTCTTTTAATGTCACTTTCTTTTCTATTGGTCGAAATTCGTTTTGCTGAATACCAAATGCAAAAATCACGATCCGAGACACTGTTGGACGAAAGGTGTTGTAAACACTGATTCCACCTTTCTCTTTCCTTTTTTTTTTTTTTTTTTTTTTAACTTTGACATTGCTAATACCAGTACAATCTTTTGAAATGGAACGGGAAAATTAATTATAAATTATTAGTATAATCTGATGTTGGAGCTTTCAAAATAATATTGGAGAGTCAGATGAAAATTCTAAGACGGATTTTGTGCTTTAAGCAAGAAAGCTTGATTTGATGTTTTGGATTCTGAGGAAAGACATGTTGCCTTGCGAGGTGTACCTGCACTTATACGTAGGTATAACGATTACATCCCAACTAAGTGCTGGTTTATTTAATCTAATGTATTGCTTGATGCTTCTATCCCTCTTTATGATGATGAAGCATGTTCGAATGTCTTCGTTTTATAATTGGTTTGATTGGTTGAGAACGTTAAATTCAAAATTTGAATTGCGTTTAAGTTAAATATTGAACATTTTGTTATTAAAAATTTTTTGCAATAATTTTTTGAATAATTGAATTAATGTTTTCAATAGATGGACTAAATTTCTTTGTAGAATTCTATAAAGTAAAATGAGAGTTTTTAACTTCGTTTTTTGTTTGAAAATTAAAGCATAAATTACTGTTTATTTTTTTTTTAAATTAAAAATAGAGCTTGCGCGCTGATTGAGACTAGTTACTGGCGTTAGGGATTGGTTCGATCTGTTGGTTTGTCTAATAAGCATGCCTTAATTTTGATGGAAGTGTAAGTTTACGAGGCCTAGACGATATTTCAATTGGATATTCTCTTTTTGTTGTGGCATGAAAGTTAATGACAAGTGCAGTTGCACTTTGAGAATTATCACTGTTAGCCTAGGGTTTTTTTGAAAATAAATTCGCAGTACTGAGTCCTTAATTCCACATAGCTTGGACGCGAATGTTTTTTAGCCTACCGCAGGTACCCTCTTTTGTAGGATATAGTTTAAGAAAGAACGAGGGGAGAGAGGAAAGAAGGGAATGAGAGAAAATCTAGCGAGTTTTCTCTTAAGAGTAAGCTTGATTTTGTTAATCAGTTGGACTGAATGATCCCTTTCTATTTTCGTCTTTGAAGTACCTCTCTGTCACTGTATGTACATACTCTTCGGTCGTTATGTTAGCTCCATTACTTACTGGTTGCATTTTGTGCAACATAATGTACAATGAATGAATTTACCTGTCAGATCATACGTATCCAATGGATGAAGGATTTGCGAGAAATGAGGGCAGGCTACCTGGATGAATTTTTAACTTACCGGAGTCATATGTAACGCAGGTACAATTATGTCAGGAAGTTCTATGTGAATTGCAATTCTTTTGGTTTGTCAATACGTCATTATTGATGGATCTGGTCTCTTCTCTAGGATACTTGAGGATGCTAATGATTATAGGCAAAGATAGGTATGGGTAGCTAGATTCCGATCCTAGCTTGAATATATATATATATATATACTAGGGGGGGTACCCCCCTGCTCGCTTCGCTCGCCAACCCCCCAGAATTTTAATTTTTAAATGGGAATTCTGTTAACAAGAGTTTAATAGGAAAAGTGCCTTTGTATTGTTGTCACAATAATAACGAGATGTAGTTAGTTATTTATCAATTATTTATTGCACAATATTTCAAGAGCATTGTCCTCCTCTTCAGGTATTTAAATAATATTTTAATAATTTTAAAAAACATAATACATATTATACGCTAATAATTTTTTAAAAGTTATAAATTTTTTACTTAAATTATATCAAAATATTATGTAAAATATTTATTAAGAAAATTAAACTTAGATGTTACAACCATCCTCTTTCAATTATTGTTGTAATTAATGTTGTAAATCAACTTTGTATTGCCTAAGAATAAATTAGTAGAAAAAGTCATTTTTTATTGATGATTCAGTCCCAATAATAACGAGATGTAGTTAGTTATCTATCCATTTTTTATTGCACAACGTTTCAAGTGCAATACCCTGCTCTTCATTTATCTAAATAATATAATAATTATTTTAAAAAACATAATACATATTATATGACACAATATAATACATATAATATACACATATTATATAACATAATACAAACCTTCATGTTATAATTTTGCTCTTTCAATTAGGGTTGTAATTAATGTTGTAAATCAACTTTGTATTCCCTAGGAGTATATTAGTAGGAAGAGTGACTTTGTATTGATTATCCAGGTACAACAATAACGAGATGTAGTTAGTTGTCTATTAATTCCTATTGCGTAACGTTTCAAAGGTAATCCATTTCGCTGTGTCTAAATAATATTATAATAATTTTATAAATTAAATACATATTATATGCTAATAATTTTTTATAAGTTAAAAGTTCTTTACATAAGTATAGTATATCAAAATAGTATGTCGAACATTCATTAAGAAAATCAAACATTAATATCACAATTATCCTCCTGAATCAAGGTTTTAATAAAGTATTTGAAGTTAAAAATTTTATTTTAACTTAAAATAATTATTAAATTTATTAAAAAAAAAAAAAAAAAAAAACATTTTCTCTCTGTGTTTAAAGGGGCTTGAGACCTTCTATGGCCACATTAAAAATGTTTTTATTTTTAATTTATTTTGAAAAAAAAAGGAATTTATTAATAAGCGGAAAAATTATATAAAAATAATGGAATATATATTTAATAGGGAAATCAATAATTAATATTAGGAAGTTAGGAAGTTTTTATTATACACTGGTAATAATTGTAAGGAAGAAGAATTTTTCATAATGTATGTACTTTATTTATTTCAATTGTTTTTTATTTCTCTTAAACATTATAAATATTTTTCGAAAAATCATTAATTAAATTAAAATTTATGTAAATGACAAATTATGCATCATGATCTTATATTCAGTTTGATTGAATCTATCATATTTATAGTGTTTAATGATCATCTTTTATGCAGTTTGATTGAATCTGTCAGATGGTGGTGTGATAAGCTCCAGGTTACCCTAATGAGTTACCAACAAGATGGTAACTCTTGTTGGACGATGAGTGCTCGCTAAACAGGCCGCTTTGGGCCAGCTGCGAGCGCGGCTTTCGGTGTAAAAAATGCGGAGGGTGCGTTTAGGTTAGGATATTTAAAGAGAATATTCAAAGGCGCAAATATGAAAAAATTAAATAAAATAAAAAATCAAAACTTACGTATATTCGAACATCTTTGATACAGACTTATCACTAATAATAAGAATATATATATACCTTGTATATAAGAGAAAAATCGAGACTGAAAATAAAATTGTTGAAAAATCCAAAAAAAAAGAAATCTGAAAATTATAAAAGAATTTAAAATTTTTAAAATATTTATTAGTATTAAAAGTTTAAAAAATGTTTTTAAACTTACCAGGTTTTATTGATTGTCAAAATTGTACTGTCAAAAGTGCACAAAATTGCAGTTAAAATTTATAAAAATTTTCACTTTAAAAAAAACTTTTTAAAAACAAAAAATTTAATTTTAAAATTCAAAATTTTCACTTTAAAAAAAACTTTTTAAAAACAATAAATTTAATTTTAAAATTCCAAATTAATTCAAATTTAATTTTTAATTTCCTTTTACGAATCACAATTTCAAACTACACCGAAAGGTTAAAAAAACAATTTCAATACGTTTATTTATTTACCTAGTAACATTCAGTTTGAAGTTAACTATATAAACAATTGAAATAACATACATGATAATTTGGATGATAATTACAGAATAAAAAAAAAACCATTATAAATCTAGTAGATTCAATATTTTTTTTTTTTTTTTTTTGATAGAGTGGGGAATCGAACCCGTAACACTCACCACTAGACCACGGTAGCTAATGAGAAATTAGAATATGTTATTCCTTTTATTGAATAAAAGGAAAGTTTTAAGAATTTAAAGGTTTCAGTAGAGTAAACAAATACAATATGATTAAGATGTTTCAATTTAATAATACCTATTATGTTGTGATATTTTCAAATTATTTATTGTGTAAATGACAAAATTTTTTATTATATTTAAAAAAAAAAAAAAAAAATTAAGAATTTGCACAAATCTTTTAAAGAGAGTTTGATTTTTTTTTTTTTTTTTTTTTTTAACAATGAGGAATCGAACCCATATCACTATCACTATTTGATAAACAATTAACCCACTAGACCAGGGTATATTTAAATTTTTCCAAACCAAAAAATAGTTTTTAACTTTATTTATGGATCTATTATTCCAAATACAAACCAACCTTGCAAAATGAATAAACGAAATTCATTTACTCAAATCTTTAGCGCACCAAACCAATTTTATTCCAAAATCGAATCGTCACTCATTTTGAAATCTTGGAGCAAAAGGGAACCTTAATGATTCGCGAATTTATATAGTTTAATTATACCATTTATTTTCTTAATTTAATAATTCTTTTTTACAAAACTTGTAACAAATTATTAAAAATGGGGGGCGGGGAAAAAAAAGGGAGGGGGGGCGTGGGAAGGGCGGGGGGGGCGTGATTGGAAAATTATAGGACAATTCAAAACTCATAGAAATAAGCATATTTCGGTACACTTTTACGGTCAGTTAAGCACTTTTTTAAGAGGCTTGTGGGGCGAGGGGCGTGGGGGGGGGGCGTGAGAGAGGAAAAACAACTATATAATATAGTAAGATACTAGGGGGGTACCCCCCCTGCTCGCTCCGCTCGCCAACCCCCCAAATAAACATGATTTATAAAGATTTATTAAAAAATATATGTTTATTCAATAATAAAATATTAAAATAAAAACTTAAACAAATGTTTTTAGATGTAATTTTATTTGAAACAGAATAATTAATACAATGATTTAATTTATTTTCGAAATTAATTAATGATATAAATTTTTGTGCCTAGTTAAGTTATCTTTTCTGCTTAAATTTTTTTTACTTTCAATTTTTTATTTTTTTCCAGCCTTCGGCCGGATAGTGACTACACTGTAAAAAAAAATCGGGGTAAATTTACCTCGCTCAGCGATGTAAAAAATGGGAACCTCGCTCAGCGAGGTAAAGTTACAATGACCTGCGCAGTATATTTACGCGCCGATGGTAAATTTACAAATATTTTGTAAATTTACAAATCTCTGGTAATTTTACCTTCTGGTATTTAGAAAAAAAAGTTATCGATAATAATTAATCAATAAATACTAAAGGGCAAAGACGAAAAACAACAAAATAGCTTAATTAAAAATATTTATTCATTTGTTCGTTCAGCAAATGATTTTTTTTTTCGTAAATTCACACTGATCCTAACCTCACATATCACAAAGACTTAGAATCTACGTACTAATTTGACTATTTTTTCAGATAAGTAATTAAATTAAAACTTCAAATTTTATGATGTTAGAATCTTGAAATCTAAATGAGTTTAATCAACGTCAATTTTATTGAAAACTTCGAGGGAAAATTTGTTAAACCGGACACTTAATTTTCACTTTTGTTGTCTTAGACTATCGAGGGTTAATCCGATTAATCCCACTATACTTAAAGCCAACAAGTTCTACTCGGTGAAAATAAAAACTCTATGTAATCTTTTACATCGTTCTCTTTAATTTAGATTGCTTGAGTAAAAAAACATGATAAAATATTACATTGCTACGTATCGAACCGGTGATGCCTGCGAGTCGACTGATATCAACGACAACATAACCTCACTCTCGACTACCAGAACATATTTCCGAAACCTGGCGTAAAAATACGAAGCTGAGCAATGTAGATTTACCAAAAATTTGTAACTTTACGTTCGAGCGGTAGATTTACAAATCTTGGTAAAATTACTCCGCTGGACCACGTTCCCATTTTTTACATCGCTGAGCAGTGTATATTTACAAATATTTGTAAAATTACATAGCTCAATGGTGTAAATTTACGAACGCAGAGTAAATTTACATCGCTGAGCGAGGTAAATTTACCCTGATTTTTTTTTACAGTGCACTGTACTTACCACATGAAAAATTCCTAAAGTAATAATAAACCCTCTTTAAGCGCAAATTACGCGCAATCCACCCACGTATTTAAAAAAATCATAATAACCCATCTTTTTTTGTTTTATTTTTTCAAAATAACCCATCAATAAAAAATCCCATATTATTTGGCACTTCTAAAAAATTGATAAAGTTCAAATTCTTGAAAATTTCCAAGATTAGTTAAAACTGAATATTCTTTCAAATTGACCTGTATAAAATAAAATAATTTTACCTTTGAGATACACTTTGTTTCTTTAAATGGAATTCGAGGTAAAATAGAATACAAATTAATTAAAAACCTGGAGTTTTCAAAGGTTAATTTCATAAAAATGGTAGTCTCGTTGAATTAGAGATTATCTGAGTAAAAGATATCAATTAAATTATATTAAATTTCAATTTCAATATAAAAAAATAATAATAATTGTATGAATCATTAAAATTTTAAAAATACTCACACAAATTAGGTTAACCAAAAATTTTGAAAATGAATGTTGATAAATTAAAATATCAAAATTTATCTAAATTACATACCATCAAAACATTCACACAAAAAATTTACAAAAAAGGTGGTATTTTAACGTATATAAATAAAATTAGTTAAAAAATTTGCATTGTAAACAAAGATTTAAATATATGTATATGTATAAAAAATGAAGGTTTGTTGTTTATTTAAAAAAATGTAAAGTTTAAACTATTTAAATAATTTTTAACATTTAAATATTTTTTGAAAAGTTAATAATTCAATTAAATAATGTCTAAACAAAAAAATTTTAAATATAAAAAATATAAAAATTAGAAATAGGTTAAAATTCATGAAAATTAATAAAAATATAGATTTTTCTGAAAAATTCGTGAGGAGCAAGGTAAAGAATTCGCAAAATTGTAGCAAAATGATGTAATTTTGAATGTAATTATATGAGGAGCATATAAAAAGAAAATTTTTAAAATGAAGAGTAAGACAAAAATAACGTAAATATAAGATACTAGGGGGGGTACCCCCCTGCTCGCTCCGCTCGCCAACCCCCTAATTATAATTGATAACTATAAAAATTAATCTAAACAATACGTAAGCTCTATGTTTGGTAAAATAATAAAAAGACTTAAGTGCTTAAAACCAATAAAAATTAGACACGAGAGTTCAGTTTGAACTTTACTTACTCATCATAATTTTACCAAATTATGTTACCAAAAGATTCATAACCTTACCAACCCTACTTGATTTTTCATCTTTAACCACCTAACATATTTTAATCTTAGCCACATTACAGACCTTACTAATTTCACTTACTTCAAATACCGCACTTAATCCCCAACTCATCTCTCACTCACTCTACCAACAAACCCTACTCACCTTATTCATTTTGGACCTGACTCATCTTAGATCTCTAGCTTAAACTGCCCACCCTGAAAACTACTCTAGTAATTAGCGAAATAATAAAAAAATCACGATTATTTTCAAATTTTGCAATCTCGTATAAGCAAGCCTCGATTTTCAGTCGTAATACCCCTAGTGCTTCAAAATTGTCGATAATTTACCGACTCGCGCTTCGCGCTCGTGATTTTTAACCTGTCAAACTTGCCCCCCTCGTTGCTGTGCAAAAAAACTGGAGGAAAATTATCTAAAATTTTGAAGCACGAAGGGTTATTCGGCTGGATGATACAAAATTTTTTTACAGATTCTTCTTGAGATGAACTTACTTCCTGCATAGTACCAGCTCGCAAAATTGCGTTTAAGCCGATTTATGATTTTGTGGGGGAAGGGTTGGATTTAAAACGATAAACGGCTTTGTTCAGCACCCTCTCATGACAACAAAAAGGACTTAATAAAAATTTCAATGACATAAAATGTCATAATTAGAAAGCTGCTGAGCTCAAGACCTTTTTAATGATATATGATTTTATATGAAAATTCTAATTAGAGCCAAAGTTATAATTTTAATATCTGATCTACCAGCCCACAACCACCTTACCTACACTCTACCCTCCGCACAGACTCGCCTTATCTAACCCGATTTACTATTCTCACCCATATTAAGAACCCTACTAACTATACTTACTTTTTTATCTTCAACTACCTGACCTAATTCAATCTTAGCTACATTACTGACCTCACTAATTTGATTTACTTCAAATACCGTATTTTATCCCCCAAACTTATCTCACCTAATCTACGAACATATCTTATTCACTTTATTCATCAACTCAGTCACTAACTTTAAAGTTTTGTTGAAGTACTTTAAATTTTGAAAAAACTCTATTAACATTTTTAAGTGCAATAACAAACCCTTCTCACCTCATCTTCCCTTCCACGCTCCTCCCCATAACCTCCGCCTAACCAACCTCATCTACCTTACCAACCTGTACTATTTTTCCTGTTTTTTCACATGTAGCTTCAATATTATGTTCATATAAATTTGTTATTTTCAATCTAGTTCCATTGCATACACCATCTTTTTTACTAAGATTTCTAATTAACATTACCACTGCATTTTTTTTTTTTTTTTTTAGTTCATGGGTAGAAAGCCCGTCATTTACTGAATTTAAGTATTCAATTGGATAATCTAAACATATATTTGAATCAGTTTGATCTACTCCCTAATGAATGGCTTTGTCTATACTGTAATATGTTTTACTTGGTCCATTTAATATGTTTAATACTTTTCTGTTTAACATTGCAACATTTTCATTTTTTGAAGCTAAAATAACTTTGTTTAAATTATTATTTTCATTTATATCTCCAAAAATTGAATAACAAACATCTTTATTTTTCCATTTCATAGGTATTTTAAAATTTTCAATTTCTCCTATTTTTAGTAATAATTTAGAAAAATTTTTATCTTTACATCTCATATTTTCAATGAGTTTAAGAATTTTGAAATTTTTCCACAATTTACTGTATTTAATCGTATCTTCTACAATAATTTTTTCATTGCCTCTTTTGACTACAGGAAGGATTTGTCTAAAATTGTCACCTAAAATTATTAATTTTTTGATCATTATTAAATTTTTCAAATATTTTTTCATACTCTTCTTTTCAGTTTATTTTGCGGTCATAATTTTCAGAAATATTAGAAATATTTTCTAAGCATGGTTCTGGTAAACCAAAACATTTATAACTTAAATTAGAATCTTCGCTAGATAGAAATTTGATTATTTCATTCAAACCTCTATCTTCTGCATTATCTTTGAAATCTTTTATAAAATGTAATTTATATTTATTCCAAATTAAATTACCAGGAATTTTTTCAGACAATAAAAATAATCCGAAAAATTCTTGTAATTTTTTCGGTTCTAAATAGTTTATAGATTCTTCAAAAATGGCATATACATTTTTATCATTTACTATTAGACCCACTTAAATAGCTCCTTCTCTATATGTTTATAAATAATTTTATTATGAGTTCTCAAGTATTCGTGAGAACTACCACCTTTTACTTTATCTGATATTAATTTTAAGTGAAAACTCTGAATTTTTAGAAGAAACAACGTTTATTCTACCAATAGTTTTAAATTTTTTTTTATTTTTCTATCTAACAAAAGTTTTATCATCTAGAAATCTATAGTAATTTGGTATATTGGCATTTTTAATATTTCTAACAGATCAATTTTATTTAATTCAAACCAAGTTGCTAAAGTTGTTTTCCAATTTTTTAACTATTTAATTTTTTAACTATATTATGTTTTGTTGATTTTCTGTATGAATTTCTAAACGTTGTACTGAATGACTACACTTACACAATTCAAATCTTTCTATACACCAAGCTGCTTCTATAGAAAATATTACATGAGAATCTAAAAAACATCGTTTTGAGAAAAGGAGGACTCAACTTTGAGGACTCAACTTTTCCGTCGTAGACTCAACTTTGAGGACTCATAAGTATCGTTTTTACTTGTCTTTTGACCGTGTTTTTATGAATTTTCAATTTTGAGGACTCAATTTTGAGGACTCAACTTTGAGGATAATAAAAAAAAACCGGATTATAATATAGGGAGAAAATCTAATAATTTGACTGCTCCTCAGTGAGGAGCAATACTAATTCAAGTGAACACTAAAAAAACACAAACAGAGGAGCACGCGAGGAGGACTTCATATCTCGAAAACTAAAAGGAATTTCTTTATAATTCGGCTTCTAATAGGAAGTGAGGAGCAGTTTGAGGAGCAAAAAAACGCAATTTTTCAGTAAAAATTGACTGCGCCTCAGGATATAACTATATAATATAGGGATATATATATATATATATATGTTTATTTATTTATTTATTTATTTAAACTGGGCATGTATATGTATATAAACATATATTTTATCTTATCCTTTTTCTCATCTGGAAGACGAGAGATGATGATATGAATTTATTGAGCTTGGATAGGTGATTTTTCAGCTCATTGCTATTTACGAATATCACTGCTTGATTCCATTTAGGCTGGAATACTTGCGAGGACATTGCAAGGCGAGCTTTTTTGTGGAGGTAATAGATGTAAACTTGCTGCAATTTTAATCGCAGGCTGGATGAGGATTCTTAGAATCCTAAAGGGCGGTAGCCCTTTATCGGCGAGTTGGTTTTTATACAACGGACTGCCGTTAAAGCGTACGCTTTATATACTTTGATTTTTGGTTTTAGGTTAGGTTGTACATCAAAAAAAACATATAGCATGATTATTTTTTTCATAATATTACGTCTTATATGTAGCCGATGATCCCCTGATTTATTTAAAAAAAAAAAATGTCCTGAAACAATCTCAAATTAAAAAGTTATCAACGTTTCAATTTTCGAAGCGCTGATTTCTTTTCGCTGAGGATTCGGGCGACATCCGATTTCAGCCTCGAGCATCCGGTTTTCTATGCATGCTCCCTTGCAAGACGCTGCTGCCTAAGCCGGACGTGACGTAACGCTGAACTCGCAGACTCGCTCTTGCACATGGTATCGGGCGACAGCCGACAGGCATGGCCTGCCGGGCGCTAGAGTGCGCAAGTGCACAGCGCCTTGCGAGCTGCTCACAGATGGCTGCTCGCTGCTGGCACCTGGCAGCAGTAGGGATCTTACAGGGAGGCAGCAGTGAGCAGCAGAAGATTGCTAAAATCTGTTCCGCAGAATAAGCATAATTTAATAAACAAAAAAAAAAAACAGCAGAAGATGCAGACTGGCAGCTTGCCACTCGGCTCAAGTTGTTTATGTACATTATTATTATTAATAACAAACAAGTGATCATGACGTCATGATGACAATAAAAGTTTTTTTAGTTTTTTTATTTTATTTCTCATCCCTCATCTCATCCAGAGCTCTAGGCTCTTCTGAAGGAGCTGGTGGAGTTAACTTTAACATACAGAGCTATATAGGCTCCTCCAAAGGAGCTGGTGAAGCTAACTTTAACACCCAGAGCTCTAGGCTCCTCCGAAGGAACTGATGGAGCTTATTTTAACATCCAGAGCTCTAGGCTCCTCCGAAAGAGCTGGTGAAGCTAATTTTAATATCCAGAGCTCTAGGCTCCTCCAAAAGAGCTGGTGAAGCTAATTTTAATATCCAGAGTGCTAGGCTCCTCCGAAGGAACTGGTGGAGCTAGCTTTAACATACTGAGCTATATAGGCTCCTCCGAAGGAACTGGTGGAGCTAGCTTTAACATACTGAGCTATATAGGCTCCTCCGAAGGAACTGATGGAGCTAATTTTAACATCCAGAGCTCTAGGCTCCTTCAAAGGAGCTGGTGGAGTTAACTTTAATATCCAGAGCTCTAGGCTCTTCTGAAGGAGCTGGTGAAGCTCGCTTTAACATACAGAGCTATATAGGCTCCTCCAAAGGAGCTGGTGAAGCTAACTTTAACACCCAGAGCTCTAGGCTCCTCCGAAGGAACTGATGGAGCTAATTTTAACATCCAGAGCTCTAGGCTCCTCCGAAAGAGCTGGTGAAGCTAATTTTAATATCCAGAGCTCTAGGCTCCTCCGAAAGAGCTGGTGAAGCTAATTTTAATATCCAGAGTGCTAGGCTCCTCCGAAGGAACTGGTGGAGCTAGCTTTAACATACTGAGCTAATAGGCTCCTCCGAAGGAACTGATGGAGCTAATTTTAACATCCAGAGCTCTAGGCTCCTTCAAAGGAGCTGGTGGAGTTAACTTTAATATCCAGAGCTCTAGGCTCCTCCGAAGGAGCTGGTGGAGCTAACTTTAACATCCAGAGCTCTAGGCACCTTCAAAGGAGCTGGTGGAGTTAACTTTAATATCCAGAGCTCTAGGCTGTTCTGAAGGAGCTGGTGAAACTCGCTTTAACATACAGAGCTATATAGGCTCCTCCGAAGGAGCTGGTGAAGCTAACTTTAACACCCAGAGCTCTAGGCTCCTCCGAAGGAACTGATGGAGCTTATTTTAACATCCAGAGCTCTAGGCTCCTCCGAAAGAGCTGGTGAAGCTAATTTTAATATCCAGAGTGCTAGGCTCCTCCGAAGGAACTGATGGAGCTAATTTTAATATCCAGAGTGCTAGGCTCCTCCGAAGGAACTGATGGAGCTAATTTTAACATCCAGAGCTCTAGGCTCCTTCAAAGGAGCTGGTGGAGTTAACTTTAATATCCAGAGCTCTAGGCTCCTCCAAAGGAGCTGGTGGAGCTAACTTTAACATCCAGAGCTCTAGGCTCCTTCAAAGGAGCTGGTGGAGTTAACTTTAATATCCAGAGCTCTAGGCTCTTCTGAAGGAGCTGGTGAAGCTCGCTTTAACATACAGAGCTATATAGGCTCCTCCGAAGGAGCTGGTGAAGCTAACTTTAACACCCAGAGCTCTAGGCTCCTCTGAAGGAACTGATGGAGCTAATTTTAACATCCAGAGCTCTAGGCTCCTCCGAAAGAGCTGGTGAAGCTAATTTTAATATCCAGAGCTCTAGGCTCCTCTGAAAGAGCTGGTGAAGCTAATTTTAATATCCAGAGTGCTAGGCTCCTCCAAAGGAACTGGTGGAGCTAGCTTTAACATACTGAGCTATATAGGCTCCTCCGAAGGAACTGATGGAGCTAATTTTAACATCCAGAGCTCTAGGCTCTTTCAAAGGAGCTGGTGAAGCTAATTTTAATATCCAGAGCTCTAGGCTCCTCCGAAAGAGCTGGTGAAGCTAATTTTAATATCCAGAGCTCTAGGCTCCTTCAAAGGAGCTGGTGTAGTTAACTTTAATATCCAGAGCTCTAGGCTCTTCTGAAGGAGCTGGTGAAGCTCGCTTTAACATACAGAGCTATATAGGCTCCTCCGAAGGAGCTGGTGAAGCTAACTTTAACACCCAGAGCTCTAGGCTCCTCCGAAGGAACTGAAGGAGCTAATTTTAACATCCAGAGCTCTAGGCTCCTTCAAAGGAGCTGGTGGAGTTAACTTTAATATCCAGAGCTCTACCCTGCTGTATAGCCACACGTGTGTCACACGTGTGGCACACGTAAAGTTCAAATAATAATTATTTGTCTGTAATAAATAATTTGATGAAACAATAAATATAAAAATAAATAATAAAAATTATACAATTAAAATTTTCCCAGCTATATTTCCCCAGGTCGACTCCTGGCGCGCCCGGTCGACTTCTCCTGGAACTTTTCCTCGTGGACGAGGCTCGGGACCTAGAAAACCGAAGGGGGGGGCCCCAGGTCGACTCCTGGCGCGCCCGGTCGACTTCTCCTGGAACTTTTCCTCGTGGACGAGGCTCGGGACCTAGAAAACCGAAGGGGGGGGCCCCAGGTCGACTCCTGGCGCGCCTGGTCGACTTCTCCTGGAACTTTTCCTCGTGGACGAGGCTCGGGACCTAGAAAACCGGGAGTCGACCTGGGGCCCCCCCTTCGGTTTTCTAGGTCCCGAGCCTCGTCCACGAGGAAAAGTTCCAGGAGAAGTCGACCGGGAGTGCCAGGAGTCGACCTGGGGCCCCCCCTTCGGTTTTCTAGGTCCCGAGCCTCGTCCACGAGGAAAAGTTCCAGGAGAAGTCGACCGGGAGTGCCAGGAGTCGACCTGGGGCCCCCCCTTCGTTTCTCTAGGTCCCGAGCCTCGTCCACGAGGAAAAGTTCCAGGAGAAGTCGACCAGGCGCGCCAGGAGTCGACCTGGGGCCCCCACTTCGGTTTTCTAGGTCCCGAGCCTCGTCCACGAGGAAAAGTTCCAGGAGAAGTCGACCGGGAGTGCCAGGAGTCGACCAGGGGCCCCCCCTTCGTTTCTCTAGGTCCCGAGCCTCGTCCACGAGGAAAAGTTCCAGGAGAAGTCGACCGGGAGTGCCAGGAGTCGACCTGGGGCCCCCCCTTCGTTTCTCTAGGTCCCGAGCCTCGTCCACGAGGAAAAGTTCCAGGAGAAGTCGACCGGGCGCGCCAGGAGTCGACCTGGGGCCCCCCCTTCGTTTCTCTAGGTCCCGAGCCTCGTCCACGAGGAAAAGTTCCAGGAGAAGTCGACCGGGCGCGCCAGGAGTCGACCTGGGGCCCCCCCTTCGTTTCTCTAGGTCCCGAGCCTCGTCCACGAGGAAAAGTTCCAGGAGAAGTCGACCAGGCGCGCCAGGAGTCGACCTGGGGCCCCCACTTCGGTTTTCTAGGTCCCGAGCCTCGTCCACGAGGAAAAGTTCCAAGAGAAGTCGACCGGGAGTGCCAGGAGTCGACCTGGGGCCCCCCCTTTGTTTCTCTAGGTCCCGAGCCTCGTCCACGAGGAAAAGTTCCAGGAGAAGTCGACCGGGCGCGCCAGGAGTCGACCTGGGGAAATATAGCTGGGAAAATTTTAATTGTATAATTTTTATTATTTATTTTTATATTTATTGTTTCATCAAATTATTTATTACAGACAAATAATTATTATTTGAACTTTACGTGTGCCACACGTGTGGCACACGTGTGGAAGTTACGTGTGTGCCACACGTGTGACACACGTGTGGCTATACAGCAGGGTAGGCTCTTCTGAAGGAGCTGGTGAAGCTAACTTTAACAACCAGAGCTCTAGGCTCCTCCGAAGGAACTGATGGAGCTAATTTTACCATCCAGAGCTCTAGGCTCCTCCGAAAGAGCTGGTGAAGCTAATTTTAATATCCAGAGTGCTAGGCTCCTCCGAAGGAACTGGTGGAGCTAGCTTTAACATACTGAGCTATATAGGCTCCTCCGAAGGAACTGATGGAGCTAATTTTAACATCCAGAGCTCTAGGCTGCTCCAAAGGAGCTGATGGAGATAGCTGCTGGTTGTTGTAAGCAGGCTGAATCATGTGTATGTGTATATACAATAATTTTATGTATACTTTATTGTACTATAGGTATAATATAGAACTTCATGCAACAAGTTTTTTTTATTTATGTTTGATTTTTTTAATAAATAGTAAAATGTTAATATTTATAAATTTTAAAAAAACAAAAATTGCAGATGATTATTTTATATCTTATTTATTTATTGATTTAGCACAGATTTTTTTATCTCATTTTAATCATAGTTAAATATTCAAATACAAAACAGTCAGCATCGTACAATATTAGGTAAAATATTAATTAATTTATATCAGTTATATGTTAAAAACTACTGTTTCCTCCTTTTTTACACTTATTTTTGAACTATTTTTTAAATTATAAGAGTAAAGTATGGAAAAAAAAGCACTCAAATAAAATGAATTATAAAAATTTCACATTTACATATAGAACTAGATAGAGTATATGGAACTGAGTACATAAGTCAACAGTATAGCATGTCAGAAATACGTATAAAAAATTCTTCTACATTCTAACTTTACATTTTAAATGTACATTTTTATTAAAGTATATTTTTTTTACATTTATATATTATATAATATAATATTAACAAATACTTTAGTAAATTTAGTATTTCTCTTTATTTACTACATATTAATTTAAAAAAAAAAATTTTTCCTGCATTTTAATTCATTTTCACCCCACGAAAGAACTTAAATTCATATACTATTATACTCTTGAGTGTTGTAAAATATGTTTTTGCAAAAAAATATATTTCATAATCTATACATGCCTCGTGAATGAAATGAAATCTGCTAAAAAAACATACCTTTAAAAAGGTACAAATCTACGGCGAGTGGTTTTTATGTAGATATAACAAAATAAATATATTTAACACTTAAAGAACCTATTTTCAGTTAAATTATTTTTAAAGACACTTAAAATAATTTTAATATGAATACATTTCGATCTTTCAATTTCAATCTACTCTAGAATATATACCCCTTTTACTTCATTTGATTTTTTATCTTAGTAATTTTTCTTCACTATTAGTACGATAATTAATAATTAAAAGTACAAAAAGATTCATCATTACAAAAAACTTTATACATTTATTTTATAGATGCAATCTTCTTTTAAATTACAATCATATTTTTTTGCGCCTTTATTGACCTTTTACTAAGAAATAAAAAATTTAGTTTTTTGCAGTCGAAAAATAACTTGATATAACTTATTATGCGTATAATTTGAAATTATTATTGTTCGTCATTTAAACAAGTGACTGTAGTGAAATAAAAAAAAAAATGAACGTTTACTTTCAATGTATTCCCAGAGTGATTAAATTAATTGATGATTACTCTGAAATAAAAATTTTGTTGTCAAATCAATAAAGGGCTACCGCCCTTTAGGATTTTCATGTACTTTCTATGTAACAAACACAATTTTCTTTTATCTTAATATCATTTTAAATGTGAAATTTAATATTTAATTTAGTACAATTCAGAAATTATTTAATGTTAAAGATGCTATAAAATTTTTCGAACTTCACTTATTACATAAGTGTGAAATTTGAAAATTTGTATTAATCGTAACACGAAGAGTTGAGTGCAGTGAAATCAAAAAGTAAAATTCCGACGAGTTTTATAGTGTACCAATAGTTAATCAATGTTTTTAAATAATTTGTTTTCGTTGATGATTACTCTAAAATAAAACTTTTGTTGTCAAACCAATTTTCATCATGTAGTTTCTATGCAATAAATAAAATTTTCTTTTATTTTAATATCATTTTAAATGTGAAATTAAATATTTATATATAATTTTGTACGATTCAGAAATTATAATCCTAAAAGGCGGTAACCCTTTTTAAGATGCTATAAAATTTTTCGAACTTCACTTATTACATAAGTGTGAAATTTAAAATTTTTATTTATCGCAACACTAACAGTTGAGTACAGTGAAATCAAAAAGTAAAATACCGACTAGTTTACCAGTAGTTAATTGATCTTTTTAAATAACAAAGAATAGTATTTTACACACCGGGTGCTGGAAAAGGTTTGCTAGGGATTGGCTAATTATTTTCCTGCATCAAGTGTAATGTTTTTTTCAATACGACGGGAGGAAAACACACAGTCCCGCTCCGACCCAGGGAGGGAGTTTAATGTTTTCGTCCCGGAAGTATGAAAAAAATTATAACTTCAGAGTTCATGATCAATGGTCCAACAACCATTACTTTTATAAACAATTATAATGATTGAGTCCAATTACTAATCATTACATTTTAGAATTCTTGGTAAAATAAACTTACGAACACTTAAATAAAGAAATTTGATAGCTTAACTCATTTATTTGATGTTTTTAAATTTTGTTACTATAATATTAGTTTTATTTTACATTTTACAGGACGTCCTACATTATTTAATAATGGAAAAGAGTGACACCTTTTTTATTCATCCGTCAAAAAAAGTGTTTTACTCATATACTTTTGAAATCAATCCAAAACTCATTTTTTAAACAACAAAAATTCAATATAGATATAACCATTTTCATACTCGACGCACCCATTTCTTTGTTGTTTTTAGACAAGCAGGTTTCAGTAAAAGTATCAATTTCTTTTTTTGAGTTATTACCTATTAATTTAAAATCCTAAAGAACAGTAGCCCTTCAATTGGGACTGAAACTGAGGTTATGGTGGGGAGTGCTGCCTATGCTGAGTCCAGGTACAGTTCCCCAAGCGGCGGTCATGTTGGATTTAGTGAATTACGTGCAATTCGGATAGAAACTCCCCGAGCGGTGGCCATGTTTTCATCCCCACCATGAATGCTGTTTCAGTCCCAATAGCGAGTAATTTCATACTCAACTGCTGCTAATGCATGTCGCTTCGTGTACTTTTATTTTGTTGAATTTTCAGTTTATAAAAATTTTTTCTTTGTACCACAAATTTATGCGAATTTTTTCCTTATACTTTGCTAAAAATTTGCAAATATTTTCATAATTACTTTTTGAGCAAGAATAGGTATTAAAATGTTTTGTAAATAACTTATATTACGAACATGAATGATTTTTTATCGCTCATCATTCAGTTTATATTCATTCTCATTGTCTTAAACAACAAAGAAATGGGTCCGTCGAGTATGAAAATGGTTATATCTATATTGAATTTTTGTTGTTTAAAAAATGAGTTTTGGATTGATTTCAAAAGTATATGAGTAAAACACTTTTTTTGACGGATGAATAAAAAAGGTGTCACTCTTTTCCATTATTAAATAATGTAGGACGTCCTGTAAAATGTAAAATAAAACTAATATTATAGTAACAAAATTTAAAAACATCAAATAAATGAGTTAAGCTATCAAATTTCTTTATTTAAGTGTTCGTAAGTTTATTTTACCAAGAATTCTAAAATGTAATGATTAGTAATTGGACTCAATAATTATAATTGTTTATAAAAGTAATGGTTGTTGGACCATTGATCATGAACTCTGAAGTTATAATTTTTTTCATACTTCCGGGACGAAAACATTATTTCGTCCCTCTAACCTCAAAATCGGAACTTCGTCCCTTGTTTTCGGTTAGAAGGACGAAAAATAGTATATTTCCCTTAGGCTCGAGGGTTCGATTTAGCCTCCTCGTTGCAACCCTCGCCTTCGGCTCGGGTCGCAAACCTCTCGGAGGCCAAATCGAACCATCTCGCCTGCGGGAATAATATACTAAACTCCCTCCCTGGGTCGGAGCGGGACTGTGTGTTTTCCTCCCGTCGTATTGAAAAAAACATTACACTTGATGCAGGAAAATAATTAGCCAATCCCTAGCAAACCTTTTCCAGCACCCGGTGTGTAAAATACTATTCTTTGTTATTTAAAAAGATCAATTAACTACTGGTAAACTAGTCGGTATTTTACTTTTTGCTTTCACTGTACTCAACTGTTAGTGTTGCGATAAATAAAAATTTTAAATTTCACACTTATGTAATAAGTGAAGTTCGAAAAATTTTATAGCATCTTAAAAAGGGTTACCGCCTTTTAGGATTATAATTTCTGAATCGTACAAAATTATATATAAATATTTAATTTCACATTTAAAATGATATTAAAATAAAAGAAAATTTTATTTATTGCATAGAAACTACATGATGAAAATTGGTTTGACAACAAAAGTTTTATTTTAGAGTAATCATCAACGAAAACAAATTATTTAAAAACATTGATTAACTATTGGTACACTATAAAACTCGTCGGAATTTTACTTTTTGATTTCACTGCACTCAACTCTTCGTGTTACGATTAATACAAATTTTCAAATTTCACACTTATGTAATAAGTGAAGTTCGAAAAATTTTATAGCATCTTTAACATTAAATAATTTCTGAATTGTACTAAATTAAATATTAAATTTCACATTTAAAATGATATTAAGATAAAAGAAAATTGTGTTTGTTACATATAAAGTACATGAAAATCCTAAAGGGCGGTAGCCCTTTATTGATTTGACAACAAAATTTTTATTTCAGAGTAATCATCAATTAATTTAATCACTCTGGGAATACATTGAAAGTAAACGTTCATTTTTTTTTTTTATTTCACTACAGTCACTTGTTTAAATGACGAACAATAATAATTTCAAATTATACGCATAATAAGTTATATCAAGTTATTTTTCGACTGCAAAAAACTAAATTTTTTATTTCTTAGTAAAAGGTCAATAAAGGCGCAAAAAAATATGATTGTAATTTAAAAGAAGATTGCATCTATAAAATAAATGTATAAAGTTTTTTGTAATGATGAATCTTTTTGTACTTTTAATTATTAATTATCGTACTAATAGTGAAGAAAAATTACTAAGATAAAAAATCAAATGAAGTAAAAGGTCAACTATACTCTAAACATCTACATATGTATATCTCCGAACAAGGGAATGAAGTATAATTGGAGATTAAACGAACTTACCTGTAAGTGAAGTTCAATCTTAATTATACGAATACTTGTTCGGAGATATACTAAATTCCCACCCATGATGATTGAATGTTCTTTTGTTTTGTGACTATCGAAAGACATTCAAACCCAACCCAGGATTTCTGTAATCTCTAAACTAGATGAGGTGCGAGAGCCGCCGAGGGAGCGAAGAGGTAGGGAGTGGAGGCACTGTCTAGCTAGGGTTTTTTAGTCTTTTCTAGTAACTTTTTAGTTACTTTTGCTCTGAAAAGTGGCGTTGATGACAGCTGAGCTGCGTGTACTACATATGTATATCTCCGAACAAGTATTCGTATAATTAAGATTGAACTTCACTTACAGGTAAGTTTGTTTAATCTCCAATTAAAAGCAAAAGCTTTAAAATGAGTATACTTTCGATTCCAAAATGTCGTTTCATATTCTTGCTGATTTTCTAAAACTTAATTTTACGCCAAATGAAAAAATGGCCTATGTACCTTAAGTGCACCTCTCCTAGCTATGTGTAAAAATGGAAAAAAAGGAAAGGACACTTTGCCTAATAACATTAACCCTTAAATGCCACACGGGGTCAGAATGACCCCACATAACTGTCAGTATGGCAGTTCTGGATTTGGGTGTGGCCTTTAAGGGTTAAATTAAAAAAAAAAAAATTAAATTAAAGAAACGGTATTTATTGCTAATTGTAAATTGTCAATAATAAATATGCACAATTATTTTAAGTTTTTCGTTCATTATTTATAATATGATTTTTTTTTCTAAATTGAGGCTTTATCAAAAATCAAACTGATAGTCAGGCCTGTTGCATACCAGGATGCGATACCGGTCGCTCTGGACGACTTTTTGGCTTTCCTAAAAATGATGAAGTCAGAGGGCTACATTGGAAAGAGGTTATTGCTTCAAACACTCTGGAGCCTTTAGACTATGATACCATTATTAAAAGACGCTACCGCGTTTGCGTATGTCATTTTGATAACAAATATCTGGGTCCCATCAGAAACGGCAGGCAAATTCTGCATGGTACAAGAGTTCCGACTAAATTTTTGCTAGGAGTGCAAGAAGGGTGACATGAAGAACAAAAAGAACAAGCCAGAGATGATGTTGAAGAAATAATAGAACAACAATTGAGACAAGACCATTATGAAGGACAGGAAGAAGAAGAAGTACAAGATGAACAAGAAGAAAATGAAATGAGGGGGGCTAGAAAAAAGATCCGCAAGAGGCGCCACTGTCAAGATCCTCCTTCTCTAAATTCGGTAAATGAGTATGAGCGTCTGCATGAGCTTTGTGGTGCAAGCTCATGTATGGGATACCTACGGCCGACAACGTAGATTCAAAACTTTTGAAAGCCGCAAATTTCAAAATAGTCTTTAACTTTTGCATTTCAAATAAAATAAATAATAGAGGAAGTAAAATTTCAAGAAAAATTAGGGCGTTTGACCGTATCCGAGTTGCAAGAAGAATGTAAAAAAAGAAATGCTCGTTATAGTAAGGCTAGAAAAGCAGATTTAATTGACAGGTTAAAAAACAATAACAAACAACATAAAAATATTCATAATAAATAAAAAAGAAAAGAAAAATTGATGTAAAAAAAAAATAGTAAGACTAACTTCAATTGAGGGGCCAGGCCGAATAACGATATAACTCGAGTTATACCGTTTTTTTTTTTTTTTCAAAATCGAAATCAGAAAAATATTTTACATCTTCTGGCAAAAATTAGTAGAGAAAAAGGAGTTTTTAATCGGCAATCAAGCATAGTAATATGTAAAAACGGTATAACTCGAATTGTACCATTTTTTTTAAAACGGTATAACTCGTCTTGTACCGATTTTAAAAATAGTTCTAAAATATTTATTTTGGTTATTATTATTATTGTCATACTTTTAAACTTTCAAGATCATGCTTCTTATATTGTTGTGATAGCAGAAGAATGCTAAACGTAAACAAAGTGTCTCATGAATTTGGTCGAAATAGTTCAAATACGTAGCAGTCAGTGCTGCGTTAACTATCAAGTAAACCACATCGTAGTCTGACGCTTTAGTAAAATGGAAAGTAATGAAAGTGTCAGTGATTCTCAAGAAAGTGACTGTACCGCAGAAAATTCTGAGGAGTTATCTTCAGAAGAAATTATTTCTCGTCGGTTAAACAACAGAAGAGGCAAAAAACGAAAAAGAATGCCCGATACTCACTTGGATTATGTCAATAAAAAGCGAAAGAATGATGGGAAATCCTACACTACGCGCAAAGGCAAAAAGGTATCTTACAATTTAGAGCTACTGCTTCATAAAAAATAAATTTCTTTTCTTGAATCCAATCTATAAATATAATTAATATGTAATTTTTTTAATCAGCTGCTTTGCTGAAAAATGTGTAAAGTTTATTTATTTTTTGTTTTTTTTTTTTTATTAAAAATTTAGACTTAGTTTAAAACTTAGAGTAGTAGTTGCACTGATTATATTTTTTTCAGTTTTTATCAAAATTTATTTTCAACTCATAAAATTTTAGGTTCGTGGAAAAGTTTTCGAGCCAGTTCAAAAATGCTGCCAGAAATTATCGTGCTGTAGTAAAATAAGCAGTGAGCAACAGTCGCAATTATACACTACGTATTATGAATTAAAAGATAAAGAAAATAAATGTTTATTTTTGACAAGTTGCATTGAAAGCACACCGTTAAAGACATCAGCAAATAATGTGAAAACCAAAAATAGAACGAGCTCATGGATTTATAAAGTAAAAGTCAATGGTTCAGAAATGAGAGTCTGCAAAACATTTATCCTTCGAGTCTTCAAAATTACTAATCGGCTTTTGACCTTTATAACCTCTAAGATGAAATTGCCTTTTTTGGATCTGAAAGAAAAACGTGGAAAGGGAAAAAATCCTAGAAAAATTTCCGAATTTGTTCAAGAAGTTGGCTTGACACATTTATCTCTTATTCCGCACAGTAAAAGTCATTACACTGACTCAAACAGACTTTATTTTGATAATCCGGCATTAACAATGGTGGAAATTTACAGGGAATTTCAAAAATATTTTTTTGAAGTATCTGGTCAAGAGTTGAGAATGAAATATGACACGTATAGACAATGGTTTAATGAAAATAGTCCTTACTCCATAAAACAGCCTCGAACTGATACTTGTGATTTTTGTACTCAATGGACCATTAAATTGAACAAAAATCCTGATGATCCATGCAAAAATGAGTTTGAGATACATAAAATGAATGTTGAAGAGTACTCAAAAATGAAAAAAAATACACTCAAGGAATGTAAAAAGGACAAGTCAATATTAGTTTTAGAGTTTGATTACGGTCAGAACCTGCCTTTGCCAAAATTAACGGTATCGTCACAGTTTTATAAACGTTTGTTATGGATGCAAGTTTTCAACGTACACTGTCACAATGATGGAAATAGTGCCTTTTATTGGTTTTTAGAATACGTAGCGGGAAAATCTCCGAATTCTGTTGCTTCATTTATACATGATTTTTTAAAACTTTATCTGCCATCAAAAACTATCAAAAAGGTCATTGTTTTTTCGGATGCTTGCGGTGGCCAAAACAAGAATCATTGCATCGTCATGTTTTTTTCTTGGTTAAGTAAACAGTATAATATTGAAATTGAGCATTTTTTTCCTGTTCGAGGACACTCATACAATCAGTGTGATCGAAATTTTGGTTGCTATGGGCAAAAGAAAAAAAAAAATTGAAACAATTGAAACTGCAGCTAAGTATGTACAAATTTTGGAAACTTGCCGCAGCAAACCGCAGCCATTTATTGTCGTCGATGGCAAACGAATGATAAAAGACTGGCATTCTAAATTAATCGAGAACGCATTTTCTAAGCCTTACGAAAGAAAAAAATCTTTCAAAATTCAGTCATACGATTATTTAAAATTCACAAATGATGGTTCGGTTGAGGTTCGAGATTCGTTGGATCACAGTAAAAAAGAAAAATTTAAAGTATGGAAAAATTTATTTAAATTCTCATCTATTCCAGATACGCTTTTAAATATCCCTGTTGTTGGATTAAGTGAAGAAAAAAAAGCAGACTTAAAGTCTTTGATGAGTTTTCTCACACCCGAAGCCCAGTCTTGGTTTAATGATATATTTGAAGAAATCAAAGATATTAAAAAAAATAAAAAAGTAAAAGAGCCAGAAAATAGTACAGCAGCAAAAAACAACGAAAAAAATGTCAAGACTCCTTGAAAAAGGAAGATTACAGATGAAAAAAATGTCAAGACTGCTCACAAAAATAAGATTACAGAAGAAAAATCAAAGACTAAAAAAGTTGCTGTAAAAAAATTTAAAAAAGGATAAAAAATTATACTTTTTGTAAATGATAAATATTGTAAAAGACTAAAAAAATAATAAAATTTAATTTTCTGTCTAAATGTAGTGACTTTTTGCCTGCTAAAATACTTAAAACTGAAAAATTAGTTCATATTTTTGAAAAACGGTATAACTCAAAAATTTATTTTAATTTTTTAAACGGGTTTTTTAATAGATACTGATAAAATAATGGTACGATTTGATAGATTAAAGATTAATGAATACCTAAAAAAATTTTTATTTCAATATCTCTTAATTAAGTTAGTTCGGCACGTTTTTCTCATTTTCTCAAAAATCACGTTTTTCGAGTTATACCGTTATTCGGCCTGGTCCCTCAATTAGAACCACACTTCTTTGTTTCCACATGCATTTATTGACTAGTCAACATTATTCATTTATACATGAAAAATTGTACAATCATTTATAATGTAAAATCATTTAACGGATAATATAATAGGTTTCACAGCACAAAAATTTTATCTTTTCATTTTATAGCATCATATTCAAGAACACACTACACTTAGTACTCTTCCCTAGACATAATGTTTTCTTTGAAATTACAAAGCATGACACAAACGCCAACAATTTCTTCAGCTATATAAACATAATTATTTTTCAATTTTGTTGACAAAATTTTATATGTTTTCAATAGTCCAATCATTCTTTCAATGTGAATACGGTACTTTGAAAATTTTCTGTCTGCTAATACATGGTTCAGAGTTAAAAGACCTTTTTTTACAAAATGCGGAGTTGATACAATGATGTCATGTGGAGCAAAAATGTCTTGAACTGTGAATCCTTTATCCAAATCTCCTGCTTGGCACATGTATTGCAAACCACTCCGTTCCATGACTTGACGATCACTGGTTGAGCCACCATACAGATCACTGTAAAAAGTAAACACTCCAGAGGGCGAAGAACCAACCACGCCTTTTAAAGTACTATCATTTTTGTAACAGCTGAAACTGGATTGCTGCACCAAAGGATTTTTATTTTTTTGAATTTTAAACTCGGTACCATCAATGATAACTCGAGTTTTAGGAAAGTCTCTTTTGAAATTTTGAGGCATATAAAATTGCACAAGTTCTTTGCATGGCCATACATCTACTTTGGACCATTGTTTTTTCAAGAATAAGATCCATGACCTACAAATATTGCTGACTTGTTTTTCATGGATTCCAAAGTGTATAGATAGCTCCATATCTGTAGCATTTTTTCTCAACTTCCAAAGTGTTACAAACAATTGATTTCCCATGACAATTTACTATTTCCATTGTTAGAAACATATTCGACTTTTCCTAAATTTTATGTTAATCCAAGGCTTGTAAACACAGTGAAGAACTTTTCATAGTTTTCAAGACCTGTAAACTCTAATACTGCTTTTGGATTTTGAGAAAAATCTTCAATTCTATAGTAATGTGACCTTGAAGAAACAATAGGCGGTACATCCTCTTCCAACATGTGTTCGTTTTTTGAATCTGATGAAGATGACACTGCAGGCACTACATTCTCTTCTAATATCTGTTCATCTTTAACATCAACTGCAGAGATTACTTGATTATTTCCAGGAATTGTTACCAGTACCTCCTCTTGAAAATCTATATTGAAATTTAATAAATCAGACTGAATATCTATTCTGTTGAAAGTTGGTGCTGAAAATTTCTCGAAAATTTCTTTTTTATGTCTTTCTTGTTCACAAGTATTCACATGCACAATACTTTCTTCAATATAGTCATTGTAAACACTATCATTATCACTAAGAACACCTGATTCTTGATCTTCATTAATTATATTTCTTTTAAGATTCAACTTTGCTTTACACACAACACTGTCAGCTGTTCTAATATCTCCATTTTCTGGATTGTTCAAATTATCCTGCAGAAATTTGACATTCACACAAGGGTTTTGGTCTTTCACTTTGCTCCAATTAAAAACTGAAGGACTGACTCCATTTTTTAAGTACACTTTGATCAAATTGTAACCTAGAAAAATTTTGAAGAAAAATTATTGAAATGGTCTTTTGATAATCATAATTTAAAAATATTGAGCAAACCATACACTTACCGTAAGAATCATTTTTTGTACAAAAATCATCTTTCTTAAAATGATCTATGCATACTCCTTGTCCTTTCTTTAATTTCAAATTATCAGAAGGAAATTGAAATCTCACTTTATTTTTACAATAAAAAACTGAGCATGTCCTCATGATTAAGATAAGCGAATAATTATTTATTTACTTTTTACAATATTTATTTTACACATCAGTGTCGGCACACACCATACACACTCAAACGCACTGTCTACTGCTATAAGTACGTAGTTGTAGATGGAGACGCGCTTCTATTCATTTACCGAATTTAAATACGGAGGGTCTTGACAGTGGCGCCTCTTGCGGATTTTTTTTCTAACCCCCCTTATAGCAGTAGGAGTAGAAATGGAAGTTGAGCCAGAAATACTTGAACAAGAAGAAGAAGGACGAAATGGGCAGAAAGAGCAAGATAAAGGAGAGGAGATGGAGATTGATCAAGTTTTCAGATCACCATGAAATAAAAAAAGAAAACTACTTGAACAATCTGTAGGTAAATACAAACATTGCTTTTCATAAATCAATGGAACTGTCTTAATATTTTTTACGACCTTCTGCGCTTTTTGTTTTTTGCGATGCGCATAAAGGTCGCAAAAAATATGCAAAATGACGGCCGGTGGGTGTATTTTTCTTGCCCTAGGTCGCAAAATTTCAAATTTAATACAGGTCTATCTCTCAATAACACCCCTGTCAACGAGTGACCCTCGGGTCGGCTTCGCCGGCGCTACGATTATACGCGGGCTCTAAAATCCAAAACGTGCCCTGATTACCAAATATTTAATATATTCTGAAATCGCAGAATTTAAATTTAATTTTGCAAGTATTTTTCTGTCGGGGTCAAGGTTTTAATGTAAAGAAAAACACAGTTAAGTTCACTTGAACTGTAATTAATTTATTAATAAAAATACACGGCCAGTAAAATATCTAGTCTGCCTGCGAGTACAGATAATTAGGCAAAGCGAGTTAGCGAGCGCGCGTGTTTCTCGTCCGGTGTCCTAAGACGAATTGATTAGGCTGCACGCATAGTGGCAGCACAGGCGCTCCTGCACGGAGCCAACCGCAGTGGAGTGAGGCGCACAACACCCTGATTCCCGACATTTTCATACACTGAACTTATACTTACATTTTATATAAATTAATACTGGGGGGGGGGGGGGGGGGGGCAGGGGGTACCCCCTGCTCGCGTCGCTCGCCAACCCCCCAGAATTTTAATTTTAGTTATAAAATATATAATTAAAAAAAAAAAAAAAACATTTCCTCTCTGTGTTTAAAGGGCTCGAGATCTTCTATGGCCACATTAAAAATGTATTTATTTTTAAATTAGAATTTATTAATAATTAGGAATATTATATGAACAAAATTTTCTATTAAGAAGTTGAAATAAATACTGTGAAATTCACAAAATCAATCTACAAAAATATAACGTATATAAAATGGAGATCGATTATATGAGAATTTAACTTGCAGAGTTTTGGAAACCTAGTACAAGGAAAAGTTGTATTCATTATCTCAAGAACAACATTATGATTTATTCGAATTTTTAATTCAAATTGATGACGGAAAAAAGTATACTGCTGTGTTTGGAGTGATAAAATGATATTTTATAACAAAAATGTGGTTACTGATTATGTAATGTAATTCTTCATTTGTTTCGCTTGATAACTTCCCAAAATTTTATTTTAACTTGAAATAATTATTAAATTTATTAAAAAAAAAAATATGGCCACATTAAAAATGTTTTTAATTTTAATTTTTTTTGAAAGAAGAAGAATTTAAGTAGGAATAAGTAGGAAAATTATATAATAATAGAATATATGTTTATAAAGGAAATGAATAATTAATATTAGGAAGTTAATTAATTAATAAATAAATATTGTCTTTTTATGGACAAAATAAAACTGATTTCATGTTTGAAAAAGCAGGATTAAGTTAGAATTTTTCAAGACATTTTATATTAATTAAATTAAAATCATAAAATTTTTATTAAGAAATTTTTTGTTGTTAGTAGATAACCCATTCTACACTTGTAATAATTGCAAGAAAGAAGAACTTATTTATAATGAGGAATATTATATAATGGAATATTAATTGCAAGGAAGAAGAATATATTAGTAATTAGGAATATTATAGAATGGAATTTTTTGTTGTTTAGATAACTCATTCTATATTTGTATCAATTTCAAAGAATAAAAATTTATTAATAATTAGGAGTATTTATAATCTAACAATGAATCATTTATGGAAATGGAGGCATATCATGATGCTTTTAGCAAAGACTTAATATTTTAGTATTTTTGTGAAGGAAGTAAATATTATTAGGAAGTTAATTATTATGGATAAGGAAGTTAATTATTATTAAGTTTAAGTAAGTTAATTATTAGGAAATTAATTATTAATTAGGAATTTAAATAATTATATTAATTAATTAATAGAGGTGTATGGAATAAAACTCATATCAGGATTTTAAAATAATGAGCGCAGGTTTTAGGGAGATACAGACTGGACGTAGTCACTTCATCAGCAAGTTAGTTGCACTTCGACCTCTCAATTGTTCAACACTGTTGAACAATTAAAACTTACATATATTCGAACAACAATCAGGTACACGGAAATGGTACCTAATATGTATAAAAAATTTATAACGATGGTTTTACAATGGAAGAAAATATCTAGGTGAACTAACGGTTATTTGGTTAGATTCAATTGAAATAAAGTTTGGAAAAAGTTCGTAAGAGATTGAGAAAATATGAACGACGGTAATAGTAAATAATAACGGGCTTAAAATATGTGATGTGAGTTGAAATAAATAAAGTTTAAAATTCAAAATACTACTTCTCTGGTTAACTTTTTTTAATTAAATTTTTTTTTGTTGACGTTAGTTTGATAGTGATCTGTTGGTTACTTTATGAGTATTAGTAATAATATGAGTTTTTATAATTAATTATTACAAGAAATTCTTTTATTAAAGTAGCTATATTTAGATAAAATAAAGATGTTAGTTTACGATAGTTGATATGTATGGTATGTGTGTGTGTGTTTGAATAAGAAGTGAATTAAAAAAAAATAACCTACCCTACTAAAAAAGTTCACATGTAAATTCACGTGGATATCCACGTGATTCATCCACTCTATAAATCCACTTGGCCAAATTAAAAAAAAAAACTAAGTTCTACATGTAAAAATTTTATAATTCATGTACTTTTTTATAAACAAAAAAGTTTTTTCAGTTGAATGAAATATTCCAAGTTGAATTGAGTATTTTGATTTTTTCTACACTTTCAGGAAATTAAAAATTTTGACACTTGTAAATTCTTCGGGACTTGATAAAATTATGAGCCCTGAACTTTTTTCGAAAATTACCAGCATTTAGTATTTTTTAGGAACTTGGAATTTTCATAGGATGAATTTTCACATTTCAATTTTCATATAATATTGTTGTTGACTTAAAAATTTTAAGGTCTGTGGGACTTAAAAATTTATCTATTCTTTACACGCAAAAAACTCGGCGGAAAGAAACGGCCGGTAAGGCATACCAAGAAAAAAGTCGGGAGAAGTTACGCCCGAAAAATCGGTGGAAGGTTTCTGATTTTTTCCAAAGCCTATATAGGTATATGCCGCGGCTGAGTGCTGCCAGCTGGGCTGTAGCGCTGGAGCTTGATGCAGGCAGATCCATCCGCTTTTTCAAAAACGCTGTCAATTTTTATTTGTTTGAACAATTTCTTTCAAACTTTTCAGAAATGTTCTTTAGGACCTAATCAAAAACTTCTTCGCTGGAAGTTTTTTCAAATATGAACTTTTATGCTTACTTTTTTAATCTAAAGTTTTTGGTTCTAAAGTGCTTACTTTTATTTTTAAATGTTTATTACTCGGTTCTGAAAATTTTTAAAAATATTTAAACAACTCCGTTGGCAGCGGTAAGGGTTCAAGAATATAAAGCTAAAATTTCGTCAAAAAATATTAAGTGGTTTTCGAGTTATCGCGTGTTGAGCTGAAACTTGAATTTTTCTCGATTTACGTATTTTTTCGCATTTTAAGTTCAAATTGCAAGAACTCGAAAACCACTTAATATTTTTTGACGAAATTTTAGCTTTATATTCTTGAACCCTTACCGCTGCCAACGGAGTTGTTTAAATATTTTTAAAAATTTTCAGAACCGAGTAATAAACATTTAAAAATAAAAGTAAGCACTTTAGAACCAAAAACTTTAGATTAAAAAAGGAAGCATAAGAATTCATATTTGAAAAAACTTCCAGCGAAGAAGTTTTTGATTAGGTCCTAAAGAACATTTCTGAAAAGTTTGTAAGAAATTGTTCAAACAAATAAAAATTGACAGCGTTTTTGAAAAAGCGGATGGATCTGCCTGCATCAAGCTCCAGCGCTACAGCCCAGCTGGCAGCACTCGGCCGCGGCATATACCTATATAGGCTTTGGAAAAAATCAGAAACCTTCCGCCGATTTTTCGGGCGTAACTTCACCCGACTTTTTTCTTGGTATGCCTTACCGGCCGTTTCTTTCCGCCAAGTTTTTTGCGTGTAAAGAATAGATAAATTTTTAAGTCCCACAGACCTTAAAATTTTTTCAGTCTCTGGAACTTAGAAATTTATTTTGTTTTTGGACTTAGAAATTTTTCAAACCATACCCGCGTAAAAAAAGTTGAGATCAAAAAATGATAACAAAAAGATGATATTGAGATACATCTCAAAAATGTCCGTTTTAGAGATGTGTTAAGATGAAAAAAAGACAAGTATTCAACTATTTAATTACTAAGCTCAAAAAGATCTCTAAAAGATCTTTTAAAAGTAATGACTGTCTTGCAATTTTTAACGTTTTTGAGAACTTTTTTAGATGTTGTCGGGACGAATGCGAGATGATTTTAAGATTTTATGAGACCTTACTTTTTTAGTTTTAGATGTTTTATTATTTTTCAAAGACAAAATAGAGATCCTTTTGAGACATTTTCCTTTTATAGTTTTACCATTTTTTATCCCACACAGATGATTCGGAGACGTTTTAAAGACAATATACTCAAAAATAGAGATCATTTTGTGATGTTTTAATTTTATAGTTTTACCATTTTTTATCCCATTTAGATGATTCTGAGCCATTTTAAAGATGAAATTGAGATGTTTTCACTCGTATTTTTTTTTTGGTTTCACCACTTTTTATGTCATTTAGAGGATCTTAAGACATTTTAAAGATAAAATTGAGATTGTTTTGAGAGCATATTGGGATGTCTCAATATTGGTATACTTTTATAGTTTTCTAGTTTTTTTATTAATTGAACGTTAGAATAAAAATTTCGACCTTTTATAAAAAAAAACTGCTGTTTGAGGTTCATTTTTAAATTTTAGAGATACAGCAAAAAACGCTGTTTTATGCATTTGTATTTAGAGGATCAAATAACTTATTTGAAATAAGCCCAACTGTCAAATAGAATGAAAAATCGTTGAAATAAAAAAGTTACACACAAAAGAGAGAATTGGTATCATCATCAATGACATTCAAAGCTATTCCAAAAGTGACGTAAGAAAAAAAATTTTTATTTAATAAATTTAATTTTAGTTTAAACAGACTGTAAAACAAAAAAAAAATTCATTTTTTAATCGTCAACACTTAGATAATTAATTTATTGAATTTATCATTTGTTGAAGAAGAATAGATTTGTAAATTGCTATTAAGTTTTTATAAAATGATAACAATTTTTTATAAATCTGCTGGCAGGATTGACTTTTGACTAAGATTTCAGAATGGACCATTGTACCTCCATAACCTCATGTCAAGATTGACAATTAAGGGTGGACCGCATTTTTTGTTGTTGATAACAGCCTTGTCCAGTTGAGTTTTCTGAAACACGAGATTCACCAAAAGAATCAATTCTATGAGAAGTTTACTTTATTTTAACGATTCTTTTTCTATGATATGAAATGACTTATCTGATAACCGTTGTGTTATCTTGACTCGAACCCTTTCAATCGAAGCAGCTCTTGACCAGCACACCTAGAGCAGTCCCAATATTGCCAACTCGTTGTTCGACATCTTATTCATATATAAAATACACTAAAAAAATTTTTTTAAACTCAATATTTTTAATTTATTAGTTCACTATCAATCTCTAGCTTTTTTTGGTTAAAATTGGTTAGAGTGAAAAAAATGACAGTAAAAAAAATGAAATCCGTTCGAATTGAACTGTAAGTTTTTTCTTCAAGTATCACTATTGTTTTCAAAAAATTTTATTTATTTTTAAAGTTTACTAAGTAATCATTTAATGAGAAAGTTAGAAATAAAACTATTTCGTAATAATTTATTTCACACTCTAATTTGGAAATGTAATATTTTGAAAAAAAAACCGATAGTTTGATTCGAACGAATGTCATTTTTTTTGTTTATGCTGCCATTTTTCAACCCTAACCAATTCTAACCCAAACAGCTAGAGATCGATGGTAATTTTGTTAAATTTATAAATTGAAAATATTGAGTTTAAAAAAAATTTTTAAGTGTATTTTAATTATGAATAAGATATCGAACACCGAGTTTCCAATGTTGGGACTGCTGCAGGTGTGCCGTTCAAGAGCTGCTTCGATTTAAAGGGTTCGAGTCAACTTCGAGCAGTCAAAAAAAACACAAGGATTATCAGATAAGTTATTTCATCATCATGTAAAAATAATCTTTAAAATTAAGTAAATTTATTGTAGAATTGATTCTTTTGGTGCATTTTATATTTCAGAGAAGTCAACGTGAAACTGCTGTCATCTACAAGTAAAAATCACGATCCACGCTATAGCTCGAATGCTGGCAATGGTATAGCCAGCATAAGGTGGCCCAATAGTCCATTCGTGAAGTTCAATCGAAAAGCTCGTTCCAGCAGATTTGTAAAAAATTGTCGATGTTTTTTAAAACTGACACTATTTTTCTAATAGATTCTTCGTCAATGAATGGTTAATTTAATAAATTAATTATCTAACTGTCTCAACTTTTTTTTCATTGACTAAGTTCAAACAAAATTAACAAACAAATAAATAGATAATCCATATGATTGTATTGGAGGCCTGCTTACTAAAAACTTTTTTGTTTTACAAGTCCTGTTTTGGCTAAGATTACATTTATTAAAATAAAAAGTTTTATTATTATGTAATCTTTGAAATAGCTTTTAAAATGACTAATGGTAATACCAAATTTCTGTTTGGTTATTTTAACTATTTTTTATTGCATTTTTTTCATGAAACCTTTATAGCTGTGTTCATTTGATCCTCTAATATTAAATTGCATGAAAAAGCATTATTCCTGGATACAATTTTATAATAATGTAGTTGTAAAACCTAGAAAAATTTAGTTAAACCACTTAAAATGTAAAAAATATAAAAAAACTATGAAAGTACTGATATTGAGACATCCCAATATGCTCTCAAAACAATCTCAATTTTATCTTTAAAATGTCTTAAGATCCTCTAAATGACATAAAAAGTGGTGAAACCAAAAAAAAAAAATACGAGTGAAAACATATCAATTTCATCTTTAAAATGGCTCAGAATCATCTAAATGGGATAAAAAATGGTAAAACTATAAAATTAAAACATCACAAAATGATCTCTATTTTTGAGTATTTTGTCTTTAAAACGTCTCCGAATCATCTGTGTGGGATAAAAAATGGTAAAACTATAAAAGGAAAATGTCTCAAAAGGATCTCTATTTTGTCTTTGAAAAATAATAAAACATCTAAAACTAAAAAAGTAAGGTCTCATAAAATCTTAAAATCATCTCGCATTCGTCCCGACAACATCTAAAAAAGTTCTCAAAAACGTTAAAAATTGCAAGACAGTCATTACTTTTAAAAGATCTTTTAGAGATCTTTTTGAGCTTAGTAATTAAATAGATGAATACTTGTCTTTTTTTCATCTTAACACATCTCTAAAACGGACATTTTTGAGATGTATCTCAATATCATCTTTTTGTTATCATTTTTTGATCTCAACTTTTTTTACGCGGGTAGACACTTTTAAAGTGAGTTAAGTATGTGAAACATAAAAATTTTTTGAACGGCAGACACTCAGAATTTTTTCAGTCTGTGGGACTTAGAAATTTATTTTGTATTTAGACTTTGAAATTTTTCAAACTGCATAAAAAAAATTAAGATCTTAAAAAGATCTGTTGAAGACATATCTTAACAATGGCTGTTTTTGAGATATTTTAAGACGAAAAAAATGTTTTATTTTTTATACACCGTGATTCATTAAATATGGATCAACTGAGATATTAATATTTTTGTGTACAGAATTTTACCCTGATTCCAAAAAAATATATCAATATTTTTTTTTTTAATCAGGTTTTTTTTTATCAACGATTAGAAATGTGCATAAAATTTAAAAGTGAGGTTTAGAATCAAAGACCTCATCAAAATAGAAGGCTGTATTTAATCGAGCGAACATAAACATAACCCTAGCCAGTTTAAAACGCACGTGGTTGAAGATCGTGGTATTGTTGTGAAGTGTTTTAAAAAAGAAGTGTGATTAAATCAGCATCGTACTAGCGGAAGGTTCGTATCTGGGTAAATTCATCACAGTGCAATACCGGAGTTGCGTCGCCATCGCGTAATGCTGTGAATTTCAAGAGTTCGACGGCTTGCTACCGGCACAAACACCGGTAAGTAATTTTCAAATAAAAGCGTTATTATTGCAATTTTTATTTAGTCTTCTTCTTAAAAAAATCGGCCGAGTCACTACCTAAGTCGCGTCGCTGTTGCTCGAAGTTCCTCGACGGCTTACTACCAGCACAAGTACTCGTATGTTGAAAACTTTATTTTTTATGAAAAAAAAAAAAAAAAAAAAAACCATTACATTATAGGACAATTAATTTTTTTTTTTTTTTTTTTTACAGTGTACAATCTACTCCGTACAGAAAACCCTGCAGAATCTGTCGTGATTTAAGAGACTTGCCATCGCCGTCGCCGTTTGGTTCCGTTGATTCAAATGCGCAAGTATGTGAAATTTCAATTTTTTTCGTAATTTTTGATTCAATTTAATGTTTTTTTTCATACAAAACTATAGTTGTGTATGTATAAACCCTTGAAATATTATAGGATGTATCCATTTTACTTTAAAAAATTTATTTATTTCAGTCTTTATTTTTTAATTTTGTCTCTATCTTTCAAACAATTTTTATGCTCTGAAAATTTTTAAAATAAATAATTTTGAACTATTTTTTTCAAAGGTGACGTTCTCGATCCAAGCTATGCCAAGAGGGGGCTGCTGTCCTTCGACCGCTACAATAACCAGCTGATGATCTACTGCTATCGGCTATAGCACATCGACACGGCTTTCGTTTACGGCAACGAGGTCGCCATCGGCAAGAATTTGAAAAAGTACTTCGAAAACGGTGGCAAACGCGAGGATGTCTTCATCACTACCAAGGTACTATTTTTCGAGATTTTTTTTTTCCCTAAGTACTGATTTCCAATCGTAGGTCATCTAAAAAAAGACGAGAAACTTACAGAGATTACAGGGTTGGCTACAATTTTAAATTCATTTTTTTTTTCTTATCTAACAAAAAATTATTGAGACGTAATTTATTAACGTAAATAAAAAACGAAATAAATTTTGTCTCTTTTAAAAAAGCTTCCCATGTACGGAGTCCAGGCCTCGGACGTCGAGAAGTTTCTGAAGCTGTCCCTCGAGAGTTTGGGCCTGCAGTACGTCGACATGTACCTCATCCACTCGCCGATGGGTATGGTCCAGGACAAAAACGAGAACTCGGTCGCCAAAAACGAGGACGGAAGCTTCGTCATAGACAACGACACCGATCACGTTTCCACATGGAAGGTCGTACATTCAACTTAGAAAAAAAAAAAAAATTTTAACTTAAGTAAACTTGATTTACTCGACAGGCAATGGAGGATCAAGTCAAAGCCGGTCGGGGCACGTCGATCGGTCTGAGCAACTTTAACCAATCGCAAATTCAAAACGTCCTGGATCACTCCGAAATCAAACCGAGCAATTTGCAGGTAAATAAAGTATATATATATATTTTTTCTTTAAAAAGAAAATTTTTGACACGATTTATAGCAAGTTTTAGCTTGTTACGCGATATTTTAATCGAGACCAAAAATAAAAGTCCTAGATATCTCTAGGAATAAATTAGAAGTATTCTCAGTCGGTAATAAAGTGTCATCATAATGTGTGCTAAATTTCAGAACTACTTTAAAATTAAAAAATGAGATCTAACTTTTTTTTCCGAAATTCTTGCTCAATAAGAAGGCATTTGAATCAAAAAAGACATTTGTCAAATAACTAGCTTGTCTCAGAGTGAAAATTAAACAACTCGCCCCAAACTTAACCTGTCTCAGGTTAGGTATTCCAGGCTCAAATGAGATCTGACTTTTTTTTCAAGAGCTCTCGCTTGATTAAAAGACATATGAATCAAAAAAAATCATTTGTCGTTTGATTAGCACCTCTCAGAGTTGAAATTTAACTGCTCATGACGGCCTTAACCTGTCTAAGGTAAGAGATTCTGATCTCAAATAATATCTAACTTTTTTTTTAAGAACTCTCGCTTAATTAAAAGGCATTTGAATCAAAAAAATCATTTCATCATCTATCTTTTTTTTCCGAAATTCTTGCTTAATTAAAAGGCATTTGAATAAAAAAAATCATTTGTCATTTGATGAGCACCCCTAAAAGTTGAAATTGAACTGCTCACTACGGCCTTAACCTGTCTAAGGTAAGAGATTCTTGGCTCAAATAAGATCTAACTTTTTTTTCAAGAGTTCTTGCTTGATTAAAAGGCATTTAAATCAAAAAAATCTATTGTCATTTGATAAGCACCTCTCGAAATCCAAAATCAACTGCTTGGCCTGACCTGAAATAGATATACCGGTACTGAAGAATGTCTAGCTTGATTTTTTCATAATTTTGAATTCAAATGGAGGCCTCCGTGTCAAAAAAATCTTTTGTGAATAAAATAGTAAAAATTTTAGACGATCTCTAACTGTCAACTAGTCTCAGGTTAGGTATTCTGGGCTCAAATGAGATCTGACTTTTTTTTCAATAACTCTCGCTTGATCAAAAGGCATTTGAATCAAAAAAATCATTTGTCATTTGATTAGCACCTCTCAGAGTTAAAATTATACAACTCGCCCCAAACTTAACCTGTCTCAGGTTAGGTATTCTAGGCTCAAAACAGATCTGAATTTTTTTTCAAGAACTCTCGCTTGATCAATAGGCATTTGAATCAAAAAAATCATTTGTCATTTGATTAGCACCTCTCAGAGTTGAAATTAAACAACTTGCCATGGCCTTTATCTGTCTCAGGTTAGGTATTCCGGGCTCAAATGAGATCTGACTTTTTTTCAAGAACTCTCGCTTGATAAAAAGGCATATGAATCAAAAACATCATTTGTCCATTGATTAGCACTTCTCAAAGTTGAAATTAAACAGCTCGCCCCGACCTTAACCTGTCTCAGGTTAAGTATTCCGGGCTCAAATGAGATCCAACTTTTTTTTCTGAAATTCTTGCTCAATTAGAAGACATTTGAATCAAAAAATCATTTGTCATATAACTAGTTTCTCTCAGAGTAAAAATTAAACAGCTCGGCCTGACCATCACCTGTCTCAGGCTAGGTATTCCGGGCTCAAATGAGATCTGACTTTTTTTCAAGATCTCTCGCTTGATTAAAAGGCATATGAATCAGAAAAACCATTTGTCATTTGATTAGCACCTCTCAGAGTTAAAATTGAACAGATTGCCATGGCCGTAACCTGTTTCAGGTCGGGTCTTCCGGGCTGAAATTAGTTCTGCCTTTTTTTAAAGAATCCTGTTTAAAAGGCATATGAATCAAAAAAATTATTTGTCATTTGATTAGCACCTCTCAGAGTTGAAATTGAACAGCTTGCCATGGCCTTAACCTGCCTCAGGTTAGCTATTCCGGGCTCAAATGAGATCTGACTTTTTTTCAAGAACTCTCGCTTGATTAATAGGCATATGAATCAAATAATCATTTGTCATTTGATTAGCACCTCTCAGAGTTGAAATTAAACAACTCGCCATGGCCTTAATCTGTCTCAGGTTAGATATTCCGGGCTCAAATGAGATCTGACTTTTTTTTCAGAACTCTCGCTTGTTCAAAAGGCATTTGAATCCAAAAAATCATTTGTCATTTGATTAGCACCTCTGAGAGTTAAAAATGAACAGTTTACCATGGCCGTAACCTGTCTCAGGTTGAGTCTTCCGGGCTGAATATAGTTCGGCCTTTTTTTTAAGAATTCTTGCGTGTTTAAAAGGCATATGAATCAAAAAAATCATTTGTCAATTGAATAGCACCTCTCAGAGTTGAAATTAAACATCTCGCCATGGCCTTAACCTGCCTCAGGTTAGCTATTCCGGGCTCAAATGAGATCTGACTTTTTTTTCAAGAACTCTCGCTTGATTAAAAGGTATTTGAATCCAAAAATCATTTCTCATTTGATTAGCACCTCTCAGAGTTAAAATTGAACAGCTTGCCATGGCCTTAACCTGCCTCAGGTTAGCTATTCCGGGCTTAAATGAGATCTGACTTTTTTTCAAGAACTCTCGCTTGTTTAAAAGGCATATGAATCAAATAATCATTTGTCATTTGATTAGCACCTTTCAGAGTTGAAATTAAACAACTCGCCATGGCCTTAATCTGTCTCAGGTTAGGTATTCCGGGCTCAAATGAGATATGACTTTTTTTTCAGAACTCTCGCTTGTTTAAAAGGCATTTGAATCAAAAAATCATTTGTCATTTGATTAGCACCTCTGAGAGTTAAAATGGAACAGTTTGCCATGGCCGTAACATGTCTCAGCTTGGGTCTTCCGGGCTGAAATTAGTTCTGCCTTTTTTTTAAGAATCCTTGCGTGTTTAAATGGCATATGAATCAAAAAAATCATTTGTCAATTGAATAGTACCTCTCAGAGTTGAAATTAAACAACTCGCCCCAAACTTAACCTGTCTCAGGCTGAGTATTCCGGGCTCAAATGAGATCTATCTTTTTTTTCCGAAATTCTTGCTTTATTAGAAGACATTTGAATCTAAAAAATCATTTGTCATTTGATAAGCACCCCTTAAAGTTGAAATTGAACTGCTCACCACGGCCTTAACCTGTCTAAGGTAAGAGATTCTGGGCTCAAATAATATCTAACTTTTTTTTCAAGTACTCTCGCTTGATTGAAAGTTATTTGAATCAAAAAAATCATTTGTCATTTGATAAGCACCTCTTAGAGTTAAAATTGAACAGCTTGCCATGGCCTTAACCTGCCTCAGGTTAGCTATTCCGGGCTCAAATGAGATCTGACTTTTTTTCAAGAACTCTCGCTTGATTAAAAGGCATGCATATGAATCAAAAAAATCATTTGTCATTTGATTAGCACCTCTCAGAGTTGAAATTAAACAACTCGCCATGGCCTTAACCAGTCTCAGGTTAGGTATTCCGGGCTCAAATAAGATCTGACTTTTTTTCAAGAACTCTCGCTCGATTAAAAGGCATTTGAATCAAAAAAATCATTTGTCATTTGATAAGCACCTCACAGAGTTAAAATTGAACAGCTTGCCATGGCCGTAACCTTTCTCAGGTTGGGTCTTCCGGGCTGAAATTAGTTCTGCCTTTTTTTTAAGAATCCTTGCGTGTTTAAATGGCATATGAATCAAAAAAAATTATTTGTCATTTGATTAGCACCTCTCGGAGTTGAAACTGAACAGCTCACCACGGCCTTAACCTGTCTCAGGTTAGCTATTTCAGGCTCAAATGAGATCTAACTTTTTTTTCTGAAATTCTTGATTTATTAGAAGATATTTGAATCAAAAAAAATCATTTGTCAATTGATAAGCACCCCTAAAAGTTGAAATTGAACTGCTCACCACGGCCTTAACCTGTCTTAGGTAAGAGATTCTGGGCTCAAATAAAATCTAACTTTTTTTTCAAGAGTTCTTGCTTGATTAAAAGGCATTTGAATCAAAAAAATCGATTGTCATTTGATTAGCACCTCTCGAAATCCGAAATCAACTGCTCGGTCTGACCTGAAATAGATATACAGGTACTGAAAAATGTCTAGTTTTATTTTTTCATAATTTTGAATACAAATGGAGGCCTCCGTGTCAAAAAATTCATTTGTGAATAAAATAGTAAAAATTTCAGTCGATCTCCAACAGTCAACTAGTCTCAGGTTAGGTAATCCAGGCTCAAATGAGATCTGACTTTTTTTTCAGAACTCTCGCTTGTTTAAAAGGCATTTGAATCAAAAAAATCATTTGTCATTTGATTTGCACCTCTCAGAGTTAAAATTGAACAGCCAGCCATGGCCGTAACCTGTCTCAGGTTCGGTCTTCCGGGCTAAATTTTGATCTGCCTTTTTTTCAAAAATTCTTGCGTGTTTAAAAGGCATATGAATCAAAAAAATCATTTGTCATTTGATTAGCATCTCTCAGAGTCACGATTTAACTGTTTGGCCAGACCTGAAACAGGACACGTTACCCGAATAAGTTTTTGGGCTCAAGACGGGTAAAAATCGACTTATGACTTTGTTTCTATCATCTGGATTTTTGCGGTTTGATTTCACGCCTTGTGTAAGCAAAAGTATCACGGATTCAATAATTATACGAATGCGAGCTCAAAGGGAAGTGATTAGTGAGAGCCAATAAATAGAATTGTGTGTTTACAAATTACTTGACAATCATGCAAGAGTGGAAAATCTCTAGGGCATCTCTCGTGGTCTACTCACCTACGACTATAACCCCGCTACAGCCGCATGGTGAACGCGGTATTTTGGTTTGGACTTTCCTCAAGGTACTACCCGACAAGCTCCTATCAACGCTCAACTGGCTTAGACTCAAAAGGTGCTACTCATCATTAACAATCACTGAAGGACTCTGCTCAACAAAGAGGTTTTATCTTAACAAGAATATTTATTTATTTACAATAAATCTTTTATTTTGAACAATTTTCTAACATTAACAAAATTAAATATATTTCATAAAAAAAAAAAAAAATATGTACAGTTCATTTTTATACAAATAAACAATGCATCAACCAACGTTGAAGTCACTTGAAAAAAAAGGAAGCTTTTATATAAATTTTTAATCCAAACATTGTTCGAAATGACCCTCACGTTGATTGATGCATTCACGGGCTCGTTTGATGATATTTTCAACAGCTTTTCTTATCGTTTCAGCCTCAATCCCGTTTGCGATCTCTCTGATAGCATTTTGGAGCTCCTGCTCATTATTGAAGCGTCTCCCGTTATGATAGAGCTTCTCCTTCATTGTTCCCCAGAGGTAATAATCGAGGGGGTTAAAGTCAGGTGACCTTGCAGGCCATTCTGCAACCAATCCTCTTCGACCAATATACCCTCTGGGAAACAACTCATGGAGAAGCTCCTGGGTCTCCCGCGCAGTATGAGCAGGAGCCCCATCATGCTGAAAGATTGTTTGATCAATTTGATCTCGATTCAGATTTCCTCGATGAAGTACTTGGAATTCTTCTTCGAGGAAATTCCTATATGTTACGCCATCTAATCTTTCATCGAAAAAATGTGGGCCAATCAGCTGGTTGTTTCTTAAGCCCATCCAACAATTTACGGTGACTCTTCTCTGGGTTCGATCTGTAAAACAAAGATTTGACGTTACAAACATGCAAATCACTCAAAATATATGATCTAAGTTATGAATACGTTTGTGAAAAATGCTCAAGAAGAAGTAAGGTGAGAGTGAGACGGAGTCTGGTGGTGAGCATGGGCCAGACGAATAATGTCTCTCGGTAGTGTGTTCCATGAGTTAGTAGCTAGTACATGAAAAGATCGTTTCAGATAGTCCATGCGAGCAAAGGGGACAATCACCGAATCAAGTGCATGCGGGTTCACCATTCTCTTGGGACGCGAGCTGAGCTTCTCAGCAAACAAATTAGCCAAATAGCAGGGGGTACCTGTGAGAAGGATTCTATAGAGCAAGCAAGCAGCAAAATAGTCCCTGCGGAAAAAGCCAGCCAAGCTTGCGTCTGTAGAGTGTAACGCGATCGCCCTTTCTAATCCCAAAGATGTACTTGATCCCACGATTGAGCAAACGCTGAAATATGAGATCCTGCCCACCCGAGATATTACAGTACACAAGTGATAAATAGTCAACGATAGGAAAAAGCAAGGTTTGCACGAGGTGTTTACACGAGTTGGCTCTACGACAAACATACCGAACATGGTCTTTCCAGTTCAGCTTAGAGTCCAGCACCACCCCAAACTACGCGCAGAGGGGACAAACGGGACTGTGCAGCCACCAAACCACAGGTCACGAATACCCAACTCGTTAAAGGCATTGACATAGGACGGGGTCCCAAAAATCATGGCCTTGGTCCTTTTAGCATCCAGCACCAGCTGATTAGTGGCAGCACAGTCAGCAACGTGTTCAGCACCCCGACTCAGTCTTCCCAGAGTGTCATGTATGTCCTCAACTCGGCCCCGCACGTAAATCTGCAGATCATCCGCATAAGTCACATGAAAGACACCAGGACCAAGGCCTAGAGCAATGTCAACAATAAACAGAAGGAAGAGCAGAGGACTCAACACCGACCCCTGGGGCACGCCCTTATTAAGGGGCCGAAAAGAACTAAAACTGCCGTCCTCTGCCTTTACTGCCTGCGAGCAGATAGCCAGATAAGAGGCAGATAGCCAGATAGCCCGGAAGACCCAACCTGAGACAGGCTACGGCCATGGCAAGCTGTTGAACTTTAACTCTGAGAGGTGTTTATCAAATGACAAATGATTATTTTGATTCATATGCCTATTGTCAAGCGAGAGTTCTCGAAAAAAAGTCAGATTTCATTTGAGCCCAGAATACCGAACCTGAGACTAGTTGACTGTTGGAGATCGACTTGAATTTTTTCTATTTTATTCACAAATGATTTTTTTTGACTGGGAGTCTTCCATTTGAATTTAAAATTATGAAAAAATCAAGCTAGACATTTTTCAGTACCGCGACATCTATTTCAGGTCAGGCCGAGCAGTTGAATTTGGATTCCGAGAGGTGCTAATAAAATGACAAATGATTTCTTTGATTCAAATGCATTTTAATCAAGCAAAATATCTTGAACAAAAAGTTGGATCTCATTTGAGCCCGGAATACTTAACCTGAGACAGGTTAAGGTCGGGGCGAGCTGTTTAATTTCAACTCTGAGAAGTGCTAATCAATGGACAAATGAGTTTTTGATTTAAATGAATTTCAATCAAACAAGAACTCTTAAAAAAAAGTTAGATCTCATTTGAGCCCAGAATACCCAACCTGATACAGGTTAAGACCGTGGTGAGCAGTTCAATTTCAACTTTTGGGGGTGCTTATCAAATGACAAAAGATTTTTTGATTCAAATATCAACTAATAAACCAAGAATTTCAGAAAAAAAGTTAGATCTAATTTGAGCCCGGAATACCTAACCTGTGATAGGTCGAGGATGGGGTGGGCTGTTCGATTCCAACTCTGAGATGTGCTAATCAAATGACAAATGACGTTTTTGATTCATATGCCTTTTTATCAAGCAAGTGTTCTTGAAAAAAAGTCAGATCTCTTTGAGCCCGGAATACCTATTCTGAGACAGATTAAGGCCATGGCACGTTGTTTAATTTCAACTCTGAGAGGTGCTAATCATATGACAAATGACGTTTTTGATTCATATGCCTTTTTATCAAGCGAGAGTTCTTGAAAAAAAAGCAAGACGCATTTGAGCCCGGAAGACCCGACCTGAAACAGGTTACGGCCATGGAAATCTGTTCAATTTTAACTCTGAGAGGTGCTAATCAAATGACAAATGGTTTTTTTGATTCATATGCCTTTTAATCAAGCGAGAGATCTTGTAAAAAAGTCAGATCTCATTTGAGCCCGGAATACCTAGCCTGAGACAGGTAATGGTCAGGCCGAGCTGTTTAATTTTTACTCTGAGAAAAACTAGTCATATGACAAATGATTTTTTGATTCAAATGTCTTCTAATTGAGCAAGAATTTCAAAAAAAAAGTTCGATCTCATTTAAGCCCGGAATACTTAACCTGAGACAGGTTAAGGTCGGGGCGAGCTGTTTAATTTCAACTCTGAGAAGCGCTAATCAATGGACAAATGATTTTTTTGATTTGAATGAATTTCAATCAAGCAAGAACTCTTGAAAAAAAAGTTAGATCTCATTTGAGCCCAGAATACCCAACCTGAGACAGGTTAAGGCCGTGGTGAGCAGTTCAATTTCAACTTTTAGGGGTGCTTATCAAATGACAAAAGATTTTTTGATTCAAATATCTTCTAATGAAGCAAGAATTTCAGAAAAAAAAGTTAGATCTCATTTGAGCCCGGAATACCTAACCTAAGACAGGTTAAGGTCATGGCGAGTAGTTTAATTTCAACTCTGAGAGATGCTAATCAAATGACAAATGATTTTTTTGATTCATATGCCTTTTGATCAAGCGAGAGTTCTTGAAAAAAAGTCAGATCTCAATTGAGCCCGGAATACCTAACCTGAGACAGGCTACGGCCATGGCAAGCTGTTAAATTTCAACTCTGAGAGGTGCTAATCAAATGACAAATGATTTTTTTGATTCAAATGCCTTTTGATCAAGTGAGAGTTATTGAAAAAAAAGTCAGATCTCATTTGAGCCCGGAATACCTAACCTGAGGCAGGTTAAGGCCATGGTGAGTTGTTCAATTTCAACTCTGAGAGTTGCTTATCAAATGACACATGATGTTTTTGATTCATATGCCTTTTAATCAAGCGAGAGTTCTTGAAAAAAGTCAGATCTCATTTGAGCCCAGAATACCTAACCTGAGACAGATCAAGGCCATGGCAAGTTGTTAAATTTCAACTCTGAGAGGTGCTAATCAAATGACAAATGACGTTTTTGATTCATATGCCTTTTTATCAAGCAAGGATTCTTGAAAAAAAGTCAGATCTTTTTGAGCCCGGAATACCTATTCTGAGACAGATTAAGGCCATGGCATGTTGTTTAATTTCAACTCTGAGAGGTGCTAATCATATGACAAATGACGTTTTTGATTCATATGCCTTATTATCAAGCGAGAGTTCTTGAAAAAAAAGCAAGACTCATTTGAGCCCGGAAGACCCGACCTGAAACAGGTTACGGCCATGGCAATCTGTTCAATTTTAACTCTGAGAGGTGCTAATCAAATGACAAATGGTTTTTTTGATTCATATGCCTTTTAATCAAGCGAGAGATCTTGAAAAAAAGTCCGATCTCATTTGAGCCCGGAATACCTAGCCTGAGACAGGTAATGGTCGGGCCGAGCTGTTTAATTTTTACTCTGAGAAAAACTAGTCATATGACAAATGATTTTTTGATTCAAATGTCTTCTAATTGAGCAAGAATTTCAAAAAAAAAGTTGGATCTCATTTAAGCCCGGAATACTTAACCTGAGACAGGTTAAGGTCGGGGCGAGCTGTTTAATTTCAACTCTGAGAAGCGCTAATCAATGGACAAATGATTTTTTTGATTTAAATGAATTTCAATCAAGCAAGAACTCTTGAAAAAAAAGTTAGATCTCATTTGAGCCCAGAATACCCAACCTGAGACAGGTTAAGGCCGTGGTGAGCAGTTCAATTTCAACTTTTAGGGGTGCTTATCAAATGACAAAAGATTTTTTGATTCAAATATCTTCTAATGAAGCAAGAATTTCAGAAAAAAAAGTTAGATCTCATTTGAGCCCGGAATACCTAACCTAAGACAGGTTAAGGTCATGGCGAGTAGTTTAATTTCAACTCTGAGAGATGCTAATCAAATGACAAATGATTTTTTTGATTCATATGCCTTTTAATCAAGCGAGAGTTCTTGAAAAAAAGTCAGATCTCAATTGAGCCCGGAATACCTAACCTGAGACAGGCTACGGCTATGGCAAGCTGTTAAATTTCAACTCTGAGAGGTGCTAATCAAATGACAAATGATTTTTTTGATTCAAATGCCTTTTGATCAAGTGAGAGTTATTGAAAAAAAAGTCAGATCTCATTTGAGCCCGGAATACCTAACCTGAGGCAGGTTAAGGCCATGGTGAGTTGTTCAATTTCAACTCTGAGATGTGCTAATCAAATGACAAATGACGTTTTTGATTCATATGCCTTTTTATCAAGCAAGTGTTCTTGAAAAAAAGTCAGATCTCTTTGAGCCCGGAATACCTATTCTGAGACAGATTAAGGCCATGGCACGTTGTTTAATTTCAACTCTGAGAGGTGCTAATCATATGACAAATGACGTTTTTGATTCATATGCCTTTTTATCAAGCGAGAGTTCTTGAAAAAAAAGCAAGACGCATTTGAGCCCGGAAGACCCGACCTGAAACAGGTTACGGCCATGGAAATCTGTTCAATTTTAACTCTGAGAGGTGCTAATCAAATGACAAATGGTTTTTTTGATTCATATGCCTTTTAATCAAGCGAGAGATCTTGTAAAAAAGTCAGATCTCATTTGAGCCCGGAATACCTAGCCTGAGACAGGTAATGGTCAGGCCGAGCTGTTTAATTTTTACTCTGAGAAAAACTAGTCATATGACAAATGATTTTTTGATTCAAATGTCTTCGAATTGAGCAAGAATTTCAAAAAAAAAGTTCGATCTCATTTAAGCCCGGAATACTTAACCTGAGACAGGTTAAGGTCGGGGCGAGCTGTTTAATTTCAACTCTGAGAAGCGCTAATCAATGGACAAATGATTTTTTTGATTTGAATGAATTTCAATCAAGCAAGAACTCTTGAAAAAAAAGTTAGATCTCATTTGAGCCCAGAATACCCAACCTGAGACAGGTTAAGGCCGTGGTGAGCAGTTCAATTTCAACTTTTAGGGGTGCTTATCAAATGACAAAAGATTTTTTGATTCAAATATCTTCTAATGAAGCAAGAATTTCAGAAAAAAAAGTTAGATCTCATTTGAGCCCGGAATACCTAACCTAAGACAGGTTAAGGTCATGGCGAGTAGTTTAATTTCAACTCTGAGAGATGCTAATCAAATGACAAATGATTTTTTTGATTCATATGCCTTTTAATCAAGCGAGAGTTCTTGAAAAAAAGTCAGATCTCAATTGAGCCCGGAATACCTAACCTGAGACAGGCTACGGCTATGGCAAGCTGTTAAATTTCAACTCTGAGAGGTGCTAATCAAATGACAAATGATTTTTTTGATTCAAATGCCTTTTGATCAAGTGAGAGTTATTGAAAAAAAAGTCAGATCTCATTTGAGCCCGGAATACCTAACCTGAGGCAGGTTAAGGCCATGGTGAGTTGTTCAATTTCAACTCTGAGATGTGCTAATCAAATGACAAATGACGTTTTTGATTCATATGCCTTTTTATCAAGCAAGTGTTCTTGAAAAAAAGTCAGATCTCTTTGAGCCCGGAATACCTATTCTGAGACAGATTAAGGCCATGGCACGTTGTTTAATTTCAACTCTGAGAGGTGCTAATCATATGACAAATGACGTTTTTGATTCATATGCCTTTTTATCAAGCGAGAGTTCTTGAAAAAAAAGCAAGACGCATTTGAGCCCGGAAGACCCGACCTGAAACAGGTTACGGCCATGGAAATCTGTTCAATTTTAACTCTGAGAGGTGCTAATCAAATGACAAATGGTTTTTTTGATTCATATGCCTTTTAATCAAGCGAGAGATCTTGTAAAAAAGTCAGATCTCATTTGAGCCCGGAATACCTAGCCTGAGACAGGTAATGGTCAGGCCGAGCTGTTTAATTTTTACTCTGAGAAAAACTAGTCATATGACAAATGATTTTTTGATTCAAATGTCTTCTAATTGAGCAAGAATTTCAAAAAAAAAGTTCGATCTCATTTAAGCCCGGAATACTTAACCTGAGACAGGTTAAGGTCGGGGCGAGCTGTTTAATTTCAACTCTGAGAAGCGCTAATCAATGGACAAATGATTTTTTTGATTTGAATGAATTTCAATCAAGCAAGAACTCTTGAAAAAAAAGTTAGATCTCATTTGAGCCCAGAATACCCAACCTGAGACAGGTTAAGGCCGTGGTGAGCAGTTCAATTTCAACTTTTAGGGGTGCTTATCAAATGACAAAAGATTTTTTGATTCAAATATCTTCTAATGAAGCAAGAATTTCAGAAAAAAAAGTTAGATCTCATTTGAGCCCGGAATACCTAACCTAAGACAGGTTAAGGTCATGGCGAGTAGTTTAATTTCAACTCTGAGAGATGCTAATCAAATGACAAATGATTTTTTTGATTCATATGCCTTTTGATCAAGCGAGAGTTCTTGAAAAAAAGTCAGATCTCAATTGAGCCCGGAATACCTAACCTGAGACAGGCTACGGCCATGGCAAGCTGTTAAATTTCAACTCTGAGAGGTGCTAATCAAATGACAAATGATTTTTTTGATTCAAATGCCTTTTGATCAAGTGAGAGTTATTGAAAAAAAAGTCAGATCTCATTTGAGCCCGGAATACCTAACCTGAGGCAGGTTAAGGCCATGGTGAGTTGTTCAATTTCAACTCTGAGAGTTGCTTATCAAATGACACATGATGTTTTTGATTCATATGCCTTTTAATCAAGCGAGAGTTCTTGAAAAAAGTCAGATCTCATTTGAGCCCAGAATACCTAACCTGAGACAGATCAAGGCCATGGCAAGTTGTTAAATTTCAACTCTGAGAGGTGCTAATCAAATGACAAATGACGTTTTTGATTCATATGCCTTTTTATCAAGCAAGGATTCTTGAAAAAAAGTCAGATCTTTTTGAGCCCGGAATACCTATTCTGAGACAGATTAAGGCCATGGCATGTTGTTTAATTTCAACTCTGAGAGGTGCTAATCATATGACAAATGACGTTTTTGATTCATATGCCTTATTATCAAGCGAGAGTTCTTGAAAAAAAAGCAAGACTCATTTGAGCCCGGAAGACCCGACCTGAAACAGGTTACGGCCATGGCAATCTGTTCAATTTTAACTCTGAGAGGTGCTAATCAAATGACAAATGGTTTTTTTGATTCATATGCCTTTTAATCAAGCGAGAGATCTTGAAAAAAAGTCCGATCTCATTTGAGCCCGGAATACCTAGCCTGAGACAGGTAATGGTCGGGCCGAGCTGTTTAATTTTTACTCTGAGAAAAACTAGTCATATGACAAATGATTTTTTGATTCAAATGTCTTCTAATTGAGCAAGAATTTCAAAAAAAAAGTTGGATCTCATTTAAGCCCGGAATACTTAACCTGAGACAGGTTAAGGTCGGGGCGAGCTGTTTAATTTCAACTCTGAGAAGCGCTAATCAATGGACAAATGATTTTTTTGATTTAAATGAATTTCAATCAAGCAAGAACTCTTGAAAAAAAAGTTAGATCTCATTTGAGCCCAGAATACCCAACCTGAGACAGGTTAAGGCCGTGGTGAGCAGTTCAATTTCAACTTTTAGGGGTGCTTATCAAATGACAAAAGATTTTTTGATTCAAATATCTTCTAATGAAGCAAGAATTTCAGAAAAAAAAGTTAGATCTCATTTGAGCCCGGAATACCTAACCTAAGACAGGTTAAGGTCATGGCGAGTAGTTTAATTTCAACTCTGAGAGATGCTAATCAAATGACAAATGATTTTTTTGATTCATATGCCTTTTAATCAAGCGAGAGTTCTTGAAAAAAAGTCAGATCTCAATTGAGCCCGGAATACCTAACCTGAGACAGGCTACGGCTATGGCAAGCTGTTAAATTTCAACTCTGAGAGGTGCTAATCAAATGACAAATGATTTTTTTGATTCAAATGCCTTTTGATCAAGTGAGAGTTATTGAAAAAAAAGTCAGATCTCATTTGAGCCCGGAATACCTAACCTGAGGCAGGTTAAGGCCATGGTGAGTTGTTCAATTTCAACTCTGAGATGTGCTAATCAAATGACAAATGACGTTTTTGATTCATATGCCTTTTTATCAAGCAAGTGTTCTTGAAAAAAAGTCAGATCTCTTTGAGCCCGGAATACCTATTCTGAGACAGATTAAGGCCATGGCACGTTGTTCAATTTCAACTCTGAGAGGTGCTAATCATATGACAAATGACGTTTTTGATTCATATGCCTTTTTATCAAGCGAGAGTTCTTGAAAAAAAAGCAAGACGCATTTGAGCCCGGAAGACCCGACCTGAAACAGGTTACGGCCATGGAAATCTGTTCAATTTTAACTCTGAGAGGTGCTAATCAAATGACAAATGGTTTTTTTGATTCATATGCCTTTTAATCAAGCGAGAGATCTTGTAAAAAAGTCAGATCTCATTTGAGCCCGGAATACCTAGCCTGAGACAGGTAATGGTCAGGCCGAGCTGTTTAATTTTTACTCTGAGAAAAACTAGTCATATGACAAATGATTTTTTGATTCAAATGTCTTCTAATTGAGCAAGAATTTCAAAAAAAAAGTTCGATCTCATTTAAGCCCGGAATACTTAACCTGAGACAGGTTAAGGTCGGGGCGAGCTGTTTAATTTCAACTCTGAGAAGCGCTAATCAATGGACAAATGATTTTTTTGATTTGAATGAATTTCAATCAAGCAAGAACTCTTGAAAAAAAAGTTAGATCTCATTTGAGCCCAGAATACCCAACCTGAGACAGGTTAAGGCCGTGGTGAGCAGTTCAATTTCAACTTTTAGGGGTGCTTATCAAATGACAAAAGATTTTTTGATTCAAATATCTTCTAATGAAGCAAGAATTTCAGAAAAAAAAGTTAGATCTCATTTGAGCCCGGAATACCTAACCTAAGACAGGTTAAGGTCATGGCGAGTAGTTTAATTTCAACTCTGAGAGATGCTAATCAAATGACAAATGATTTTTTTGATTCATATGCCTTTTAATCAAGCGAGAGTTCTTGAAAAAAAGTCAGATCTCAATTGAGCCCGGAATACCTAACCTGAGACAGGCTACGGCTATGGCAAGCTGTTAAATTTCAACTCTGAGAGGTGCTAATCAAATGACAAATGATTTTTTTGATTCAAATGCCTTTTGATCAAGTGAGAGTTATTGAAAAAAAAGTCAGATCTCATTTGAGCCCGGAATACCTAACCTGAGGCAGGTTAAGGCCATGGTGAGTTGTTCAATTTCAACTCTGAGATGTGCTAATCAAATGACAAATGACGTTTTTGATTCATATGCCTTTTTATCAAGCAAGTGTTCTTGAAAAAAAGTCAGATCTCTTTGAGCCCGGAATACCTATTCTGAGACAGATTAAGGCCATGGCACGTTGTTTAATTTCAACTCTGAGAGGTGCTAATCATATGACAAATGACGTTTTTGATTCATATGCCTTTTTATCAAGCGAGAGTTCTTGAAAAAAAAGCAAGACGCATTTGAGCCCGGAAGACCCGACCTGAAACAGGTTACGGCCATGGAAATCTGTTCAATTTTAACTCTGAGAGGTGCTAATCAAATGACAAATGGTTTTTTTGATTCATATGCCTTTTAATCAAGCGAGAGATCTTGTAAAAAAGTCAGATCTCATTTGAGCCCGGAATACCTAGCCTGAGACAGGTAATGGTCAGGCCGAGCTGTTTAATTTTTACTCTGAGAAAAACTAGTCATATGACAAATGATTTTTTGATTCAAATGTCTTCTAATTGAGCAAGAATTTCAAAAAAAAAGTTCGATCTCATTTAAGCCCGGAATACTTAACCTGAGACAGGTTAAGGTCGGGGCGAGCTGTTTAATTTCAACTCTGAGAAGCGCTAATCAATGGACAAATGATTTTTTTGATTTGAATGAATTTCAATCAAGCAAGAACTCTTGAAAAAAAAGTTAGATCTCATTTGAGCCCAGAATACCCAACCTGAGACAGGTTAAGGCCGTGGTGAGCAGTTCAATTTCAACTTTTAGGGGTGCTTATCAAATGACAAAAGATTTTTTGATTCAAATATCTTCTAATGAAGCAAGAATTTCAGAAAAAAAAGTTAGATCTCATTTGAGCCCGGAATACCTAACCTAAGACAGGTTAAGGTCATGGCGAGTAGTTTAATTTCAACTCTGAGAGATGCTAATCAAATGACAAATGATTTTTTTGATTCATATGCCTTTTGATCAAGCGAGAGTTCTTGAAAAAAAGTCAGATCTCAATTGAGCCCGGAATACCTAACCTGAGACAGGCTACGGCCATGGCAAGCTGTTAAATTTCAACTCTGAGAGGTGCTAATCAAATGACAAATGATTTTTTTGATTCAAATGCCTTTTGATCAAGTGAGAGTTATTGAAAAAAAAGTCAGATCTCATTTGAGCCCGGAATACCTAACCTGAGGCAGGTTAAGGCCATGGTGAGTTGTTCAATTTCAACTCTGAGAGTTGCTTATCAAATGACACATGATGTTTTTGATTCATATGCCTTTTAATCAAGCGAGAGTTCTTGAAAAAAGTCAGATCTCATTTGAGCCCGGAATACCTATTCTGAGACAGATTAAGGCCATGGTGAGTTGTTCAATTTCAACTCTGAGATGTGCTAATCAAATGACAAATGACGTTTTTGATTCATATGCCTTTTTATCAAGCAAGTGTTCTTGAAAAAAAGTCAGATCTCTTTGAGCCCGGAATACCTATTCTGAGACAGATTAAGGCCATGGCACGTTGTTTAATTTCAACTCTGAGAGGTGCTAATCATATGACAAATGACGTTTTTGATTCATATGCCTTTTTATCAAGCGAGAGTTCTTGAAAAAAAAGCAAGACGCATTTGAGCCCGGAAGACCCGACCTGAAACAGGTTACGGCCATGGAAATCTGTTCAATTTTAACTCTGAGAGGTGCTAATCAAATGACAAATGGTTTTTTTGATTCATATGCCTTTTAATCAAGCGAGAGATCTTGTAAAAAAGTCAGATCTCATTTGAGCCCGGAATACCTAGCCTGAGACAGGTAATGGTCAGGCCGAGCTGTTTAATTTTTACTCTGAGAAAAACTAGTCATATGACAAATGATTTTTTGATTCAAATGTCTTCTAATTGAGCAAGAATTTCAAAAAAAAAGTTCGATCTCATTTAAGCCCGGAATACTTAACCTGAGACAGGTTAAGGTCGGGGCGAGCTGTTTAATTTCAACTCTGAGAAGCGCTAATCAATGGACAAATGATTTTTTTGATTTGAATGAATTTCAATCAAGCAAGAACTCTTGAAAAAAAAGTTAGATCTCATTTGAGCCCAGAATACCCAACCTGAGACAGGTTAAGGCCGTGGTGAGCAGTTCAATTTCAACTTTTAGGGGTGCTTATCAAATGACAAAAGATTTTTTGATTCAAATATCTTCTAATGAAGCAAGAATTTAAGAAAAAAAAGTTAGATCTCATTTGAGCCCGGAATACCTAACCTAAGACAGGTTAAGGTCATGGCGAGTAGTTTAATTTCAACTCTGAGAGATGCTAATCAAATGACAAATGATTTTTTTGATTCATATGCCTTTTGATCAAGCGAGAGTTCTTGAAAAAAAGTCAGATCTCAATTGAGCCCGGAATACCTAACCTGAGACAGGCTACGGCCATGGCAAGCTGTTAAATTTCAACTCTGAGAGGTGCTAATCAAATGACAAATGATTTTTTTGATTCAAATGCCTTTTGATCAAGTGAGAGTTATTGAAAAAAAAGTCAGATCTCATTTGAGCCCGGAATACCTAACCTGAGGCAGGTTAAGGCCATGGTGAGTTGTTCAATTTCAACTCTGAGAGTTGCTTATCAAATGACACATGATGTTTTTGATTCATATGCCTTTTAATCAAGCGAGAGTTCTTGAAAAAAGTCAGATCTCATTTGAGCCCAGAATACCTAACCTGAGACAGATCAAGGCCATGGCAAGTTGTTAAATTTCAACTCTGAGAGGTGCTAATCAAATGACAAATGACGTTTTTGATTCATATGCCTTTTTATCAAGCAAGGATTCTTGAAAAAAAGTCAGATCTTTTTGAGCCCGGAATACCTATTCTGAGACAGATTAAGGCCATGGCATGTTGTTTAATTTCAACTCTGAGAGGTGCTAATCATATGACAAATGACGTTTTTGATTCATATGCCTTATTATCAAGCGAGAGTTCTTGAAAAAAAAGCAAGACTCATTTGAGCCCGGAAGACCCGACCTGAAACAGGTTACGGCCATGGCAATCTGTTCAATTTTAACTCTGAGAGGTGCTAATCAAATGACAAATGGTTTTTTTGATTCATATGCCTTTTAATCAAGCGAGAGATCTTGAAAAAAAGTCCGATCTCATTTGAGCCCGGAATACCTAGCCTGAGACAGGTAATGGTCGGGCCGAGCTGTTTAATTTTTACTCTGAGAAAAACTAGTCATATGACAAATGATTTTTTGATTCAAATGTCTTCTAATTGAGCAAGAATTTCAAAAAAAAAGTTGGATCTCATTTAAGCCCGGAATACTTAACCTGAGACAGGTTAAGGTCGGGGCGAGCTGTTTAATTTCAACTCTGAGAAGCGCTAATCAATGGACAAATGATTTTTTTGATTTAAATGAATTTCAATCAAGCAAGAACTCTTGAAAAAAAAGTTAGATCTCATTTGAGCCCAGAATACCCAACCTGAGACAGGTTAAGGCCGTGGTGAGCAGTTCAATTTCAACTTTTAGGGGTGCTTATCAAATGACAAAAGATTTTTTGATTCAAATATCTTCTAATGAAGCAAGAATTTCAGAAAAAAAAGTTAGATCTCATTTGAGCCCGGAATACCTAACCTAAGACAGGTTAAGGTCATGGCGAGTAGTTTAATTTCAACTCTGAGAGATGCTAATCAAATGACAAATGATTTTTTTGATTCATATGCCTTTTAATCAAGCGAGAGTTCTTGAAAAAAAGTCAGATCTCAATTGAGCCCGGAATACCTAACCTGAGACAGGCTACGGCTATGGCAAGCTGTTAAATTTCAACTCTGAGAGGTGCTAATCAAATGACAAATGATTTTTTTGATTCAAATGCCTTTTGATCAAGTGAGAGTTATTGAAAAAAAAGTCAGATCTCATTTGAGCCCGGAATACCTAACCTGAGGCAGGTTAAGGCCATGGTGAGTTGTTCAATTTCAACTCTGAGATGTGCTAATCAAATGACAAATGACGTTTTTGATTCATATGCCTTTTTATCAAGCAAGTGTTCTTGAAAAAAAGTCAGATCTCTTTGAGCCCGGAATACCTATTCTGAGACAGATTAAGGCCATGGCACGTTGTTCAATTTCAACTCTGAGAGGTGCTAATCATATGACAAATGACGTTTTTGATTCATATGCCTTTTTATCAAGCGAGAGTTCTTGAAAAAAAAGCAAGACGCATTTGAGCCCGGAAGACCCGACCTGAAACAGGTTACGGCCATGGAAATCTGTTCAATTTTAACTCTGAGAGGTGCTAATCAAATGACAAATGGTTTTTTTGATTCATATGCCTTTTAATCAAGCGAGAGATCTTGTAAAAAAGTCAGATCTCATTTGAGCCCGGAATACCTAGCCTGAGACAGGTAATGGTCAGGCCGAGCTGTTTAATTTTTACTCTGAGAAAAACTAGTCATATGACAAATGATTTTTTGATTCAAATGTCTTCTAATTGAGCAAGAATTTCAAAAAAAAAGTTCGATCTCATTTAAGCCCGGAATACTTAACCTGAGACAGGTTAAGGTCGGGGCGAGCTGTTTAATTTCAACTCTGAGAAGCGCTAATCAATGGACAAATGATTTTTTTGATTTGAATGAATTTCAATCAAGCAAGAACTCTTGAAAAAAAAGTTAGATCTCATTTGAGCCCAGAATACCCAACCTGAGACAGGTTAAGGCCGTGGTGAGCAGTTCAATTTCAACTTTTAGGGGTGCTTATCAAATGACAAAAGATTTTTTGATTCAAATATCTTCTAATGAAGCAAGAATTTCAGAAAAAAAAGTTAGATCTCATTTGAGCCCGGAATACCTAACCTAAGACAGGTTAAGGTCATGGCGAGTAGTTTAATTTCAACTCTGAGAGATGCTAATCAAATGACAAATGATTTTTTTGATTCATATGCCTTTTAATCAAGCGAGAGTTCTTGAAAAAAAGTCAGATCTCAATTGAGCCCGGAATACCTAACCTGAGACAGGCTACGGCTATGGCAAGCTGTTAAATTTCAACTCTGAGAGGTGCTAATCAAATGACAAATGATTTTTTTGATTCAAATGCCTTTTGATCAAGTGAGAGTTATTGAAAAAAAAGTCAGATCTCATTTGAGCCCGGAATACCTAACCTGAGGCAGGTTAAGGCCATGGTGAGTTGTTCAATTTCAACTCTGAGATGTGCTAATCAAATGACAAATGACGTTTTTGATTCATATGCCTTTTTATCAAGCAAGTGTTCTTGAAAAAAAGTCAGATCTCTTTGAGCCCGGAATACCTATTCTGAGACAGATTAAGGCCATGGCACGTTGTTTAATTTCAACTCTGAGAGGTGCTAATCATATGACAAATGACGTTTTTGATTCATATGCCTTTTTATCAAGCGAGAGTTCTTGAAAAAAAAGCAAGACGCATTTGAGCCCGGAAGACCCGACCTGAAACAGGTTACGGCCATGGAAATCTGTTCAATTTTAACTCTGAGAGGTGCTAATCAAATGACAAATGGTTTTTTTGATTCATATGCCTTTTAATCAAGCGAGAGATCTTGTAAAAAAGTCAGATCTCATTTGAGCCCGGAATACCTAGCCTGAGACAGGTAATGGTCAGGCCGAGCTGTTTAATTTTTACTCTGAGAAAAACTAGTCATATGACAAATGATTTTTTGATTCAAATGTCTTCTAATTGAGCAAGAATTTCAAAAAAAAAGTTCGATCTCATTTAAGCCCGGAATACTTAACCTGAGACAGGTTAAGGTCGGGGCGAGCTGTTTAATTTCAACTCTGAGAAGCGCTAATCAATGGACAAATGATTTTTTTGATTTGAATGAATTTCAATCAAGCAAGAACTCTTGAAAAAAAAGTTAGATCTCATTTGAGCCCAGAATACCCAACCTGAGACAGGTTAAGGCCGTGGTGAGCAGTTCAATTTCAACTTTTAGGGGTGCTTATCAAATGACAAAAGATTTTTTGATTCAAATATCTTCTAATGAAGCAAGAATTTCAGAAAAAAAAGTTAGATCTCATTTGAGCCCGGAATACCTAACCTAAGACAGGTTAAGGTCATGGCGAGTAGTTTAATTTCAACTCTGAGAGATGCTAATCAAATGACAAATGATTTTTTTGATTCATATGCCTTTTGATCAAGCGAGAGTTCTTGAAAAAAAGTCAGATCTCAATTGAGCCCGGAATACCTAACCTGAGACAGGCTACGGCCATGGCAAGCTGTTAAATTTCAACTCTGAGAGGTGCTAATCAAATGACAAATGATTTTTTTGATTCAAATGCCTTTTGATCAAGTGAGAGTTATTGAAAAAAAAGTCAGATCTCATTTGAGCCCGGAATACCTAACCTGAGGCAGGTTAAGGCCATGGTGAGTTGTTCAATTTCAACTCTGAGAGTTGCTTATCAAATGACACATGATGTTTTTGATTCATATGCCTTTTAATCAAGCGAGAGTTCTTGAAAAAAGTCAGATCTCATTTGAGCCCGGAATACCTATTCTGAGACAGATTAAGGCCATGGTGAGTTGTTCAATTTCAACTCTGAGATGTGCTAATCAAATGACAAATGACGTTTTTGATTCATATGCCTTTTTATCAAGCAAGTGTTCTTGAAAAAAAGTCAGATCTCTTTGAGCCCGGAATACCTATTCTGAGACAGATTAAGGCCATGGCACGTTGTTTAATTTCAACTCTGAGAGGTGCTAATCATATGACAAATGACGTTTTTGATTCATATGCCTTTTTATCAAGCGAGAGTTCTTGAAAAAAAAGCAAGACGCATTTGAGCCCGGAAGACCCGACCTGAAACAGGTTACGGCCATGGAAATCTGTTCAATTTTAACTCTGAGAGGTGCTAATCAAATGACAAATGGTTTTTTTGATTCATATGCCTTTTAATCAAGCGAGAGATCTTGTAAAAAAGTCAGATCTCATTTGAGCCCGGAATACCTAGCCTGAGACAGGTAATGGTCAGGCCGAGCTGTTTAATTTTTACTCTGAGAAAAACTAGTCATATGACAAATGATTTTTTGATTCAAATGTCTTCTAATTGAGCAAGAATTTCAAAAAAAAAGTTCGATCTCATTTAAGCCCGGAATACTTAACCTGAGACAGGTTAAGGTCGGGGCGAGCTGTTTAATTTCAACTCTGAGAAGCGCTAATCAATGGACAAATGATTTTTTTGATTTGAATGAATTTCAATCAAGCAAGAACTCTTGAAAAAAAAGTTAGATCTCATTTGAGCCCAGAATACCCAACCTGAGACAGGTTAAGGCCGTGGTGAGCAGTTCAATTTCAACTTTTAGGGGTGCTTATCAAATGACAAAAGATTTTTTGATTCAAATATCTTCTAATGAAGCAAGAATTTAAGAAAAAAAAGTTAGATCTCATTTGAGCCCGGAATACCTAACCTAAGACAGGTTAAGGTCATGGCGAGTAGTTTAATTTCAACTCTGAGAGATGCTAATCAAATGACAAATGATTTTTTTGATTCATATGCCTTTTGATCAAGCGAGAGTTCTTGAAAAAAAGTCAGATCTCAATTGAGCCCGGAATACCTAACCTGAGACAGGCTACGGCCATGGCAAGCTGTTAAATTTCAACTCTGAGAGGTGCTAATCAAATGACAAATGATTTTTTTGATTCAAATGCCTTTTGATCAAGTGAGAGTTATTGAAAAAAAAGTCAGATCTCATTTGAGCCCGGAATACCTAACCTGAGGCAGGTTAAGGCCATGGTGAGTTGTTCAATTTCAACTCTGAGAGTTGCTTATCAAATGACACATGATGTTTTTGATTCATATGCCTTTTAATCAAGCGAGAGTTCTTGAAAAAAGTCAGATCTCATTTGAGCCCAGAATACCTAACCTGAGACAGATCAAGGCCATGGCAAGTTGTTAAATTTCAACTCTGAGAGGTGCTAATCAAATGACAAATGACGTTTTTGATTCATATGCCTTTTTATCAAGCAAGGATTCTTGAAAAAAAGTCAGATCTTTTTGAGCCCGGAATACCTATTCTGAGACAGATTAAGGCCATGGCATGTTGTTTAATTTCAACTCTGAGAGGTGCTAATCATATGACAAATGACGTTTTTGATTCATATGCCTTATTATCAAGCGAGAGTTCTTGAAAAAAAAGCAAGACTCATTTGAGCCCGGAAGACCCGACCTGAAACAGGTTACGGCCATGGCAATCTGTTCAATTTTAACTCTGAGAGGTGCTAATCAAATGACAAATGGTTTTTTTGATTCATATGCCTTTTAATCAAGCGAGAGATCTTGAAAAAAAGTCCGATCTCATTTGAGCCCGGAATACCTAGCCTGAGACAGGTAATGGTCGGGCCGAGCTGTTTAATTTTTACTCTGAGAAAAACTAGTCATATGACAAATGATTTTTTGATTCAAATGTCTTCTAATTGAGCAAGAATTTCAAAAAAAAAGTTGGATCTCATTTAAGCCCGGAATACTTAACCTGAGACAGGTTAAGGTCGGGGCGAGCTGTTTAATTTCAACTCTGAGAAGCGCTAATCAATGGACAAATGATTTTTTTGATTTAAATGAATTTCAATCAAGCAAGAACTCTTGAAAAAAAAGTTAGATCTCATTTGAGCCCAGAATACCCAACCTGAGACAGGTTAAGGCCGTGGTGAGCAGTTCAATTTCAACTTTTAGGGGTGCTTATCAAATGACAAAAGATTTTTTGATTCAAATATCTTCTAATGAAGCAAGAATTTCAGAAAAAAAAGTTAGATCTCATTTGAGCCCGGAATACCTAACCTAAGACAGGTTAAGGTCATGGCGAGTAGTTTAATTTCAACTCTGAGAGATGCTAATCAAATGACAAATGATTTTTTTGATTCATATGCCTTTTAATCAAGCGAGAGTTCTTGAAAAAAAGTCAGATCTCAATTGAGCCCGGAATACCTAACCTGAGACAGGCTACGGCTATGGCAAGCTGTTAAATTTCAACTCTGAGAGGTGCTAATCAAATGACAAATGATTTTTTTGATTCAAATGCCTTTTGATCAAGTGAGAGTTATTGAAAAAAAAGTCAGATCTCATTTGAGCCCGGAATACCTAACCTGAGGCAGGTTAAGGCCATGGTGAGTTGTTCAATTTCAACTCTGAGAGTTGCTTATCAAATGACACATGATGTTTTTGATTCATATGCCTTTTAATCAAGCGAGAGTTCTTGAAAAAAGTCAGATCTCATTTGAGCCCAGAATACCTAACCTGAGACAGATCAAGGCCATGGCACGTTGTTTAATTTCAACTCTGAGAGGTGCTAATCATATGACAAATGATTTTTTTGATTCATATGCCTTTTAATCAAGCGAGAGTTCTTGAAAAAAAGTCAGATCTCAATTGAGCCCGGAATACCTAACCTGAGACAGGCTACGGCCATGGCAAGCTGTTAAATTTCAACTCTGAGAGGTGCTAATCAAATGACAAATGATTTTTTTGATTCAAATGCCTTTTGATCAAGTGAGAGTTATTGAAAAAAAAGTCAGATCTCATTTGAGCCCGGAATACCTAACCTGAGGCAGGTTAAGGCCATGGTGAGTTGTTCAATTTCAACTCTGAGAGTTGCTTATCAAATGACACATGATGTTTTTGATTCATATGCCTTTTAATCAAGCGAGAGTTCTTGAAAAAAGTCAGATCTCATTTGAGCCCGGAATACCTAACCTGAGGCAGGTTAAGGTGGGGCGAGTTGTTTAATTACAACTCTGAGAAAAACTAGTCATATGACAAATGATTTTTTGATTCAAATGTCTTCTAATTGAGCAAGAATTTCAAAAAAAAAGTTCGATCTCATTTAAGCCCGGAATACTTAACCTGAGACAGGTTAAGGTCGGGGCGAGCTGTTTAATTTCAACTCTGAGAAGCGCTAATCAATGGACAAATGATTTTTTTGATTTAAATGAATTTCAATCAAGCAAGAACTCTTGAAAAAAAAGTTAGATCTCATTTGAGCCCAGAATACCCAACCTGAGACAGGTTAAGGCCGTGGTGAGCAGTTCAATTTCAACTTTTAGGGGTGCTTATCAAATGACAAAAGATTTTTTGATTCAAATATCTTCTAATGAAGCAAGAATTTCAGAAAAAAAAGTTAGATCTCATTTGAGCCCGGAATACCTAACCTAAGACAGGTTAAGGTCATGGCGAGTAGTTTAATTTCAACTCTGAGAGATGCTAATCAAATGACAAATGATTTTTTTGATTCATATGCCTTTTAATCAAGCGAGAGTTCTTGAAAAAAAGTCAGATCTCAATTGAGCCCGGAATACCTAACCTGAGACAGGCTACGGCTATGGCAAGCTGTTAAATTTCAACTCTGAGAGGTGCTAATCAAATGACAAATGATTTTTTTGATTCAAATGCCTTTTGATCAAGTGAGAGTTATTGAAAAAAAAGTCAGATCTCATTTGAGCCCGGAATACCTAACCTGAGGCAGGTTAAGGTGGGGCGAGTTGTTTAATTTCAACTCTGAGAGATGCTTATCAAATGACAAATGATTTTTTTGATTCAAATGCCTTTTGATCAAGTGAGAGTTATTGAAAAAAAAGTCAGATCTCATTTGAGCCCGGAATACCTAACCTGAGGCAGGTTAAGGCCATGGCGAGTTGTTTAATTTCAACTCTGAGATGTGCTTATCAAATGACACATGATGTTTTTGATTTATATGCCTTTTTATCAAGCGAGAGTTCTTGAAAAAAAGTCAGATCTCATTTGAGCCCGGAATACCTAACCTGAGGCAGGTTAAGGCCATGGCAAGTTGTTAAATTTCAACTCTGAGAGATGCTAATCAAATGACAAATGATTTTTTCGATTCATATGCCTTTTTATCAAGTGAGAGTTATTGAAAAAAAAGTCAGATCTCATTTGAGCCCAGTATACCTAACCTGAGACAGGTTAAGGTGGGGCGAGTTGTTTAATTTCAACTCTGAGAGGTGCTAATTAAATGACAAATGATTTTTTTGATTCATATGACTTTTAAACACGCAAGGATTTTTGAAAAAAAGGCAGAACTAATATCACCCCGGAAGACCCAACCTGAGACAGGCTACGGCCATGGCAAGCTGTTCAATTTTAACTCTGAGAGGTGCTAATCAAATGACAAATGATTTTTTTTATTCAAATGCCTATTGGTCAAGCGAGAGTTCTTGAAAAAAAAGTCAGATCTCATTTGAGCCCGGAATACCTAACCTGAGACAGATCAAGGCCATGGCAAGTTGTTAAATTTCAACTCTGAGAGATGCTAACCAAATGACAAATGGTTTTTTTGATTCATATGCCTTTTAATCAAGCGAGAGTTCTTGAAAAAAGTCAGATCTCATTTGAGCCCGGAATACCTAACCTGAGACAGGTTAAGGTGGGGCGAGTTGTTTAATTTCAACTCTGAGAGGTGCTAATCAAATGACAAATGATTTTTTTGATTCAAATGCCTTTTGATCAAGTGAGAGTTCTTGAAAAAAAAGTTAGATCTCATTTGAGCCCAGAATACCTAACCTGAGACAGATCTAGGCCATGGCAAGTTGTTCAATTTCAACTCTGAGAGATGCTAATCAAATGACAAATGATGTTTTTGATTCATATGCCTTTTTATCAAGCGAGAGTTCTTGAAAAAAAGTCAGATCTCATTTGAGCCCGGAATACCTAACCTGAGACAGATCAAGGCCATGGCACGTTGTAAAATTTCAACTCTGAGAGATGCTAATCAAATGACAAATGATTTTTTCGATTCATATGCCTTTTTATCAAGTGAGAGTTATTGAAAAAAAAGTCAGATCTCATTTGAGCCCAGTATACCTAACCTGAGACAGGTTAAGGTGGGGCGAGTTGTTTAATTTCAACTCTGAGAGGTGCTAATTAAATGACAAATGATTTTTTTGATTCATATGACTTTTAAACACGCAAGGATTTTTGAAAAAAAGGCAGAACTAATATCACCCCGGAAGACCCAACCTGAGACAGGCTACGGCCATGGCAAGCTGTTCAATTTTAACTCTGAGAGGTGCTAATCAAATGACAAATGATTTTTTTTATTCAAATGCCTATTGGTCAAGCGAGAGTTCTTGAAAAAAAAGTCAGATCTCATTTGAGCCCGGAATACCTAACCTGAGACAGATCAAGGCCATGGCAAGTTGTTAAATTTCAACTCTGAGAGATGCTAACCAAATGACAAATGGTTTTTTTGATTCATATGCCTTTTAATCAAGCGAGAGTTCTTGAAAAAAGTCAGATCTCATTTGAGCCCGGAATACCTAACCTGAGACAGGTTAAGGTGGGGCGAGTTGTTTAATTTCAACTCTGAGAGGTGCTAATCAAATGACAAATGATTTTTTTGATTCAAATGCCTTTTGATCAAGTGAGAGTTCTTGAAAAAAAAGTTAGATCTCATTTGAGCCCAGAATACCTAACCTGAGACAGATCTAGGCCATGGCAAGTTGTTCAATTTCAACTCTGAGAGATGCTAATCAAATGACAAATGATGTTTTTGATTCATATGCCTTTTTATCAAGCGAGAGTTCTTGAAAAAAAGTCAGATCTCATTTGAGCCCGGAATACCTAACCTGAGACAGATCAAGGCCATGGCACGTTGTAAAATTTCAACTCTGAGAGATGCTAATCAAATGACAAATGGTTTTTTTGATTCATATGCCTTTTAATCAAGCGAGAATTCTTGAAAAAAGTCAGATCTCATTTGAGCCCGGAATACCTAACTTGAGACAGGTTAAGGTGGGGCGAGTTGTTTAATTTCAACTCAGAGAGGTTCTTATCAAATAACAAATGATTTTTTGATTGTTATGACTTTTAAACACGCAAGGATTCTTGAAAAAAAGGCAGAACTAATATCAGCCCGGAAGACCCAACCTGAGACAGGCTACGGCCATGGCAAGCTGTTCAATTTTAACTCTGAGAGGTGCTAATCAAATGACAAATTATTTTTTTGATTGAAATGCCTATTGATCAAGCGAGAGTTCTTGAAAAAAAAGTCAGATCTCATTTGAGCCCGGTATACCTAACCTGAGACAGGTTAAGTTTGGGGCGAGTTGTATAATTTTAACTCTGAGAGGTGCTAATCAAATCACAAATGATTTTTTTGTTTCAAATGCCTTTTGATCAAGTGAGAGTTATTGAAAAAAAAGTCAGATCTCATTTAAGCCCGGAATACCTAACCTGAGGCAGGTTAAGGCCGTGGTGAACAGTTCAATTTCAACTTTTAGGGGTGCTTATTAAATGACAAAAGATTTTTTGATTCAAATATCTTCTAATAAAGCAAGAATTTCAGAAAAAAAAGTTAGATCTCATTTGAGCCCGGAATACCTAACCTAAGACAGGTTAAGGTCATGGCGAGTAGTTTAATTTCAACTCTGAGAGATGCTATTCAAATGACAAATGATGTTTTTGATTCATATGCCTTTTAATCAAGCGAGAGTTCTTGAAAAAAGTCTGATCCCATTTGAGCCCGGAATACCTAACCTGAGACAGGTTAAGGTGGGGCGAGTTGTTTAATTTCAACTCTGAGAGGTGCTAATCAAATGACAAATGATTTTTTTGATTCAAATGCCTTTTGATCAAGTGAGAGTTATTGAAAAAAAAGTCAGATCTCATTTGAGCCCGGAATACCTATTCTGAGACAGATTAAGGCCATGGCATGTTGTTTAATTTCAACTCTGAGAGGTGCTAATCATATGACAAATGATTTTTTTGATTCATATGACTTTTAAACACGCAAGGATTCTTGAAAAAAAGGCAGAACTAATATCAGCCCGGAAGACACAACCTGAGACAGGCTACGGCCATGGCAAGCTGTTCAATTTTAACTCTGAGAGGTGCTAATCGAATGACAAATGATTTTTTTTATTCAAATGCCTATTGATCAAGCGAGAGTTCTTGAAAAAAAGTCAGATCTCATTTGAGCCCGGAATACCTAACCTGAGGCAGGTTAAGGCCATGGCGAGTTGTTAAATTTCAACTCTGAGAGATGCTAATCAAATGACAAATGATTTTTTCGATTCATATGCCTTTTTATCAAGTGAGAGTTATTGAAAAAAAAGTCAGATCTCAATTGAGCCCGGTATACCTAACCTGTGACAGGTTAAGGTGGGGCGAGTTGTATAATTTTAACTCTAAGAGGTGCTAATCAAATCACAAATGATTTTTTTGTTTCAAATGCCTTTTGATCAAGTGAGAGTTATTGAAAAAAAAGTCAGATCTCATTTAAGCCCGGAATACCTAACCTGAGGCAGGTTAAGGCCGTGGTGAACAGTTCAATTTCAACTTTTAGGGGTGCTTATTAAATGACAAAAGATTTTTTGATTCAAATATCTTCTAATAAAGCAAGAATTTCAGAAAAAAAAGTTAGATCTCATTTGAGCCCGGAATACCTAACCTAAGACAGGTTAAGGTCATGGCGAGTAGTTTAATTTCAACTCTGAGAGATGCTATTCAAATGACAAATGATGTTTTTGATTCATATGCCTTTTAATCAAGCGAGAGTTCTTGAAAAAAGTCTGATCTCATTTGAGCCCGGAATACCTAACCTGAGACAGGTTAAGGTGGGGCGAGTTGTTTAATTTCAACTCTGAGAGGTGCTAATCAAATGACAAATGATTTTTTTGATTCAAATGCCTTTTGATCAAGTGAGAGTTATTGAAAAAAAAGTCAGATCTCATTTGAGCCCGGAATACCTATTCTGAGACAGATTAAGGCCATGGCATGTTGTTTAATTTCAACTCTGAGAGGTGCTAATCATATGACAAATGATTTTTTTGATTCATATGACTTTTAAACACGCAAGGATTCTTGAAAAAAAGGCAGAACTAATATCAGCCCGGAAGACCCAACCTGAGACAGGCTACGGCCATGGCAAGCTGTTCAATTTTAACTCTGAGAGGTGCTAATCGAATGACAAATGATTTTTTTTATTCAAATGACTATTGATCAAGCGAGAGTTCTTGAAAAAAAGTCAGATCTCATTTGAGCCCGGAATACCTAACCTGAGGCAGGTTAAGGTGGGGCGAGTTGTTTAATTTCAACTCTGAGAGATGCTTATCAAATGACAAATGATTTTTTTGATTCAAATGCCTTTTGATCAAGTGAGAGTTATTGAAAAAAAAGTCAGATCTCATTTGAGCCCGGAATACCTAACCTGAGGCAGGTTAAGGCCATGGCGAGTTGTTTAATTTCAACTCTGAGATGTGCTTATCAAATGACACATGATGTTTTTGATTTATATGCCTTTTTATCAAGCGAGAGTTCTTGAAAAAAAGTCAGATCTCATTTGAGCCCGGAATACCTAACCTGAGGCAGGTTAAGGCCATGGCAAGTTGTTAAATTTCAACTCTGAGAGATGCTAATCAAATGACAAATGATTTTTTCGATTCATATGCCTTTTTATCAAGTGAGAGTTATTGAAAAAAAAGTCAGATCTCATTTGAGCCCAGTATACCTAACCTGAGACAGGTTAAGGTGGGGCGAGTTGTTTAATTTCAACTCTGAGAGGTGCTAATTAAATGACAAATGATTTTTTTGATTCATATGACTTTTAAACACGCAAGGATTTTTGAAAAAAAGGCAGAACTAATATCACCCCGGAAGACCCAACCTGAGACAGGCTACGGCCATGGCAAGCTGTTCAATTTTAACTCTGAGAGGTGCTAATCAAATGACAAATGATTTTTTTTATTCAAATGCCTATTGGTCAAGCGAGAGTTCTTGAAAAAAAAGTCAGATCTCATTTGAGCCCGGAATACCTAACCTGAGACAGATCAAGGCCATGGCAAGTTGTTAAATTTCAACTCTGAGAGATGCTAACCAAATGACAAATGGTTTTTTTGATTCATATGCCTTTTAATCAAGCGAGAGTTCTTGAAAAAAGTCAGATCTCATTTGAGCCCGGAATACCTAACCTGAGACAGGTTAAGGTGGGGCGAGTTGTTTAATTTCAACTCTGAGAGGTGCTAATCAAATGACAAATGATTTTTTTGATTCAAATGCCTTTTGATCAAGTGAGAGTTCTTGAAAAAAAAGTTAGATCTCATTTGAGCCCAGAATACCTAACCTGAGACAGATCTAGGCCATGGCAAGTTGTTCAATTTCAACTCTGAGAGATGCTAATCAAATGACAAATGATGTTTTTGATTCATATGCCTTTTTATCAAGCGAGAGTTCTTGAAAAAAAGTCAGATCTCATTTGAGCCCGGAATACCTAACCTGAGACAGATCAAGGCCATGGCACGTTGTAAAATTTCAACTCTGAGAGATGCTAATCAAATGACAAATGGTTTTTTTGATTCATATGCCTTTTAATCAAGCGAGAATTCTTGAAAAAAGTCAGATCTCATTTGAGCCCGGAATACCTAACTTGAGACAGGTTAAGGTGGGGCGAGTTGTTTAATTTCAACTCAGAGAGGTTCTTATCAAATAACAAATGATTTTTTGATTGTTATGACTTTTAAACACGCAAGGATTCTTGAAAAAAAGGCAGAACTAATATCAGCCCGGAAGACCCAACCTGAGACAGGCTACGGCCATGGCAAGCTGTTCAATTTTAACTCTGAGAGGTGCTAATCAAATGACAAATTATTTTTTTGATTGAAATGCCTATTGATCAAGCGAGAGTTCTTGAAAAAAAAGTCAGATCTCATTTGAGCCCGGTATACCTAACCTGAGACAGGTTAAGTTTGGGGCGAGTTGTATAATTTTAACTCTGAGAGGTGCTAATCAAATCACAAATGATTTTTTTGTTTCAAATGCCTTTTGATCAAGTGAGAGTTATTGAAAAAAAAGTCAGATCTCATTTAAGCCCGGAATACCTAACCTGAGGCAGGTTAAGGCCGTGGTGAACAGTTCAATTTCAACTTTTAGGGGTGCTTATTAAATGACAAAAGATTTTTTGATTCAAATATCTTCTAATAAAGCAAGAATTTCAGAAAAAAAAGTTAGATCTCATTTGAGCCCGGAATACCTAACCTAAGACAGGTTAAGGTCATGGCGAGTAGTTTAATTTCAACTCTGAGAGATGCTATTCAAATGACAAATGATGTTTTTGATTCATATGCCTTTTAATCAAGCGAGAGTTCTTGAAAAAAGTCAGATCTCAATTGAGCCCGGAATACCTAACCTGAGACAGGCTACGGCTATGGCAAGCTGTTAAATTTCAACTCTGAGAGGTGCTAATCAAATGACAAATGATTTTTTTGATTCAAATGCCTTTTGATCAAGTGAGAGTTATTGAAAAAAAAGTCAGATCTCATTTGAGCCCGGAATACCTAACCTGAGGCAGGTTAAGGCCATGGTGAGTTGTTCAATTTCAACTCTGAGAGTTGCTTATCAAATGACACATGATGTTTTTGATTCATATGCCTTTTAATCAAGCGAGAGTTCTTGAAAAAAGTCAGATCTCATTTGAGCCCAGAATACCTAACCTGAGACAGATCAAGGCCATGGCACGTTGTTTAATTTCAACTCTGAGAGGTGCTAATCATATGACAAATGATTTTTTTGATTCATATGCCTTTTAATCAAGCGAGAGTTCTTGAAAAAAAGTCAGATCTCAATTGAGCCCGGAATACCTAACCTGAGACAGGCTACGGCCATGGCAAGCTGTTAAATTTCAACTCTGAGAGGTGCTAATCAAATGACAAATGATTTTTTTGATTCAAATGCCTTTTGATCAAGTGAGAGTTATTGAAAAAAAAGTCAGATCTCATTTGAGCCCGGAATACCTAACCTGAGGCAGGTTAAGGCCATGGTGAGTTGTTCAATTTCAACTCTGAGAGTTGCTTATCAAATGACACATGATGTTTTTGATTCATATGCCTTTTAATCAAGCGAGAGTTCTTGAAAAAAGTCAGATCTCATTTGAGCCCGGAATACCTAACCTGAGGCAGGTTAAGGTGGGGCGAGTTGTTTAATTACAACTCTGAGAAAAACTAGTCATATGACAAATGATTTTTTGATTCAAATGTCTTCTAATTGAGCAAGAATTTCAAAAAAAAAGTTCGATCTCATTTAAGCCCGGAATACTTAACCTGAGACAGGTTAAGGTCGGGGCGAGCTGTTTAATTTCAACTCTGAGAAGCGCTAATCAATGGACAAATGATTTTTTTGATTTAAATGAATTTCAATCAAGCAAGAACTCTTGAAAAAAAAGTTAGATCTCATTTGAGCCCAGAATACCCAACCTGAGACAGGTTAAGGCCGTGGTGAGCAGTTCAATTTCAACTTTTAGGGGTGCTTATCAAATGACAAAAGATTTTTTGATTCAAATATCTTCTAATGAAGCAAGAATTTCAGAAAAAAAAGTTAGATCTCATTTGAGCCCGGAATACCTAACCTAAGACAGGTTAAGGTCATGGCGAGTAGTTTAATTTCAACTCTGAGAGATGCTAATCAAATGACAAATGATTTTTTTGATTCATATGCCTTTTAATCAAGCGAGAGTTCTTGAAAAAAAGTCAGATCTCAATTGAGCCCGGAATACCTAACCTGAGACAGGCTACGGCTATGGCAAGCTGTTAAATTTCAACTCTGAGAGGTGCTAATCAAATGACAAATGATTTTTTTGATTCAAATGCCTTTTGATCAAGTGAGAGTTATTGAAAAAAAAGTCAGATCTCATTTGAGCCCGGAATACCTAACCTGAGGCAGGTTAAGGTGGGGCGAGTTGTTTAATTTCAACTCTGAGAGATGCTTATCAAATGACAAATGATTTTTTTGATTCAAATGCCTTTTGATCAAGTGAGAGTTATTGAAAAAAAAGTCAGATCTCATTTGAGCCCGGAATACCTAACCTGAGGCAGGTTAAGGCCATGGCGAGTTGTTTAATTTCAACTCTGAGATGTGCTTATCAAATGACACATGATGTTTTTGATTTATATGCCTTTTTATCAAGCGAGAGTTCTTGAAAAAAAGTCAGATCTCATTTGAGCCCGGAATACCTAACCTGAGGCAGGTTAAGGCCATGGCAAGTTGTTAAATTTCAACTCTGAGAGATGCTAATCAAATGACAAATGATTTTTTCGATTCATATGCCTTTTTATCAAGTGAGAGTTATTGAAAAAAAAGTCAGATCTCATTTGAGCCCAGTATACCTAACCTGAGACAGGTTAAGGTGGGGCGAGTTGTTTAATTTCAACTCTGAGAGGTGCTAATTAAATGACAAATGATTTTTTTGATTCATATGACTTTTAAACACGCAAGGATTTTTGAAAAAAAGGCAGAACTAATATCACCCCGGAAGACCCAACCTGAGACAGGCTACGGCCATGGCAAGCTGTTCAATTTTAACTCTGAGAGGTGCTAATCAAATGACAAATGATTTTTTTTATTCAAATGCCTATTGGTCAAGCGAGAGTTCTTGAAAAAAAAGTCAGATCTCATTTGAGCCCGGAATACCTAACCTGAGACAGATCAAGGCCATGGCAAGTTGTTAAATTTCAACTCTGAGAGATGCTAACCAAATGACAAATGGTTTTTTTGATTCATATGCCTTTTAATCAAGCGAGAGTTCTTGAAAAAAGTCAGATCTCATTTGAGCCCGGAATACCTAACCTGAGACAGGTTAAGGTGGGGCGAGTTGTTTAATTTCAACTCTGAGAGGTGCTAATCAAATGACAAATGATTTTTTTGATTCAAATGCCTTTTGATCAAGTGAGAGTTCTTGAAAAAAAAGTTAGATCTCATTTGAGCCCAGAATACCTAACCTGAGACAGATCTAGGCCATGGCAAGTTGTTCAATTTCAACTCTGAGAGATGCTAATCAAATGACAAATGATGTTTTTGATTCATATGCCTTTTTATCAAGCGAGAGTTCTTGAAAAAAAGTCAGATCTCATTTGAGCCCGGAATACCTAACCTGAGACAGATCAAGGCCATGGCACGTTGTAAAATTTCAACTCTGAGAGATGCTAATCAAATGACAAATGGTTTTTTTGATTCATATGCCTTTTAATCAAGCGAGAATTCTTGAAAAAAGTCAGATCTCATTTGAGCCCGGAATACCTAACTTGAGACAGGTTAAGGTGGGGCGAGTTGTTTAATTTCAACTCAGAGAGGTTCTTATCAAATAACAAATGATTTTTTGATTGTTATGACTTTTAAACACGCAAGGATTCTTGAAAAAAAGGCAGAACTAATATCAGCCCGGAAGACCCAACCTGAGACAGGCTACGGCCATGGCAAGCTGTTCAATTTTAACTCTGAGAGGTGCTAATCAAATGACAAATTATTTTTTTGATTGAAATGCCTATTGATCAAGCGAGAGTTCTTGAAAAAAAAGTCAGATCTCATTTGAGCCCGGTATACCTAACCTGAGACAGGTTAAGTTTGGGGCGAGTTGTATAATTTTAACTCTGAGAGGTGCTAATCAAATCACAAATGATTTTTTTGTTTCAAATGCCTTTTGATCAAGTGAGAGTTATTGAAAAAAAAGTCAGATCTCATTTAAGCCCGGAATACCTAACCTGAGGCAGGTTAAGGCCGTGGTGAACAGTTCAATTTCAACTTTTAGGGGTGCTTATTAAATGACAAAAGATTTTTTGATTCAAATATCTTCTAATAAAGCAAGAATTTCAGAAAAAAAAGTTAGATCTCATTTGAGCCCGGAATACCTAACCTAAGACAGGTTAAGGTCATGGCGAGTAGTTTAATTTCAACTCTGAGAGATGCTATTCAAATGACAAATGATGTTTTTGATTCATATGCCTTTTAATCAAGCGAGAGTTCTTGAAAAAAGTCTGATCTCATTTGAGCCCGGAATACCTAACCTGAGACAGGTTAAGGTGGGGCGAGTTGTTTAATTTCAACTCTGAGAGGTGCTAATCAAATGACAAATGATTTTTTTGATTCAAATGCCTTTTGATCAAGTGAGAGTTATTGAAAAAAAAGTCAGATCTCATTTGAGCCCGGAATACCTATTCTGAGACAGATTAAGGCCATGGCATGTTGTTTAATTTCAACTCTGAGAGGTGCTAATCATATGACAAATGATTTTTTTGATTCATATGACTTTTAAACACGCAAGGATTCTTGAAAAAAAGGCAGAACTAATATCAGCCCGGAAGACACAACCTGAGACAGGCTACGGCCATGGCAAGCTGTTCAATTTTAACTCTGAGAGGTGCTAATCGAATGACAAATGATTTTTTTTATTCAAATGCCTATTGATCAAGCGAGAGTTCTTGAAAAAAAGTCAGATCTCATTTGAGCCCGGAATACCTAACCTGAGGCAGGTTAAGGCCATGGCGAGTTGTTAAATTTCAACTCTGAGAGATGCTAATCAAATGACAAATGATTTTTTCGATTCATATGCCTTTTTATCAAGTGAGAGTTATTGAAAAAAAAGTCAGATCTCAATTGAGCCCGGTATACCTAACCTGTGACAGGTTAAGGTGGGGCGAGTTGTATAATTTTAACTCTGAGAGGTGCTAATCAAATCACAAATGATTTTTTTGTTTCAAATGCCTTTTGATCAAGTGAGAGTTATTGAAAAAAAAGTCAGATCTCATTTAAGCCCGGAATACCTAACCTGAGGCAGGTTAAGGCCGTGGTGAACAGTTCAATTTCAACTTTTAGGGGTGCTTATTAAATGACAAAAGATTTTTTGATTCAAATATCTTCTAATAAAGCAAGAATTTCAGAAAAAAAAGTTAGATCTCATTTGAGCCCGGAATACCTAACCTAAGACAGGTTAAGGTCATGGCGAGTAGTTTAATTTCAACTCTGAGAGATGCTATTCAAATGACAAATGATGTTTTTGATTCATATGCCTTTTAATCAAGCGAGAGTTCTTGAAAAAAGTCTGATCTCATTTGAGCCCGGAATACCTAACCTGAGACAGGTTAAGGTGGGGCGAGTTGTTTAATTTCAACTCTGAGAGGTGCTAATCAAATGACAAATGATTTTTTTGATTCAAATGCCTTTTGATCAAGTGAGAGTTATTGAAAAAAAAGTCAGATCTCATTTGAGCCCGGAATACCTATTCTGAGACAGATTAAGGCCATGGCATGTTGTTTAATTTCAACTCTGAGAGGTGCTAATCATATGACAAATGATTTTTTTGATTCATATGACTTTTAAACACGCAAGGATTCTTGAAAAAAAGGCAGAACTAATATCAGCCCGGAAGACCCAACCTGAGACAGGCTACGGCCATGGCAAGCTGTTCAATTTTAACTCTGAGAGGTGCTAATCGAATGACAAATGATTTTTTTTATTCAAATGCCTATTGATCAAGCGAGAGTTCTTGAAAAAAAGTCAGATCTCATTTGAGCCCGGAATACCTAACCTGAGGCAGGTTAAGGTGGGGCGAGTTGTTTAATTTCAACTCTGAGAGATGCTTATCAAATGACAAATGATTTTTTTGATTCAAATGCCTTTTGATCAAGTGAGAGTTATTGAAAAAAAAGTCAGATCTCATTTGAGCCCGGAATACCTAACCTGAGGCAGGTTAAGGCCATGGCGAGTTGTTTAATTTCAACTCTGAGATGTGCTTATCAAATGACACATGATGTTTTTGATTTATATGCCTTTTTATCAAGCGAGAGTTCTTGAAAAAAAGTCAGATCTCATTTGAGCCCGGAATACCTAACCTGAGGCAGGTTAAGGCCATGGCAAGTTGTTAAATTTCAACTCTGAGAGATGCTAATCAAATGACAAATGATTTTTTCGATTCATATGCCTTTTTATCAAGTGAGAGTTATTGAAAAAAAAGTCAGATCTCATTTGAGCCCAGTATACCTAACCTGAGACAGGTTAAGGTGGGGCGAGTTGTTTAATTTCAACTCTGAGAGGTGCTAATTAAATGACAAATGATTTTTTTGATTCATATGACTTTTAAACACGCAAGGATTTTTGAAAAAAAGGCAGAACTAATATCACCCCGGAAGACCCAACCTGAGACAGGCTACGGCCATGGCAAGCTGTTCAATTTTAACTCTGAGAGGTGCTAATCAAATGACAAATGATTTTTTTTATTCAAATGCCTATTGGTCAAGCGAGAGTTCTTGAAAAAAAAGTCAGATCTCATTTGAGCCCGGAATACCTAACCTGAGACAGATCAAGGCCATGGCAAGTTGTTAAATTTCAACTCTGAGAGATGCTAACCAAATGACAAATGGTTTTTTTGATTCATATGCCTTTTAATCAAGCGAGAGTTCTTGAAAAAAGTCAGATCTCATTTGAGCCCGGAATACCTAACCTGAGACAGGTTAAGGTGGGGCGAGTTGTTTAATTTCAACTCTGAGAGGTGCTAATCAAATGACAAATGATTTTTTTGATTCAAATGCCTTTTGATCAAGTGAGAGTTCTTGAAAAAAAAGTTAGATCTCATTTGAGCCCAGAATACCTAACCTGAGACAGATCTAGGCCATGGCAAGTTGTTCAATTTCAACTCTGAGAGATGCTAATCAAATGACAAATGATGTTTTTGATTCATATGCCTTTTTATCAAGCGAGAGTTCTTGAAAAAAAGTCAGATCTCATTTGAGCCCGGAATACCTAACCTGAGACAGATCAAGGCCATGGCACGTTGTAAAATTTCAACTCTGAGAGATGCTAATCAAATGACAAATGGTTTTTTTGATTCATATGCCTTTTAATCAAGCGAGAATTCTTGAAAAAAGTCAGATCTCATTTGAGCCCGGAATACCTAACTTGAGACAGGTTAAGGTGGGGCGAGTTGTTTAATTTCAACTCAGAGAGGTTCTTATCAAATAACAAATGATTTTTTGATTGTTATGACTTTTAAACACGCAAGGATTCTTGAAAAAAAGGCAGAACTAATATCAGCCCGGAAGACCCAACCTGAGACAGGCTACGGCCATGGCAAGCTGTTCAATTTTAACTCTGAGAGGTGCTAATCAAATGACAAATTATTTTTTTGATTGAAATGCCTATTGATCAAGCGAGAGTTCTTGAAAAAAAAGTCAGATCTCATTTGAGCCCGGTATACCTAACCTGAGACAGGTTAAGTTTGGGGCGAGTTGTATAATTTTAACTCTGAGAGGTGCTAATCAAATCACAAATGATTTTTTTGTTTCAAATGCCTTTTGATCAAGTGAGAGTTATTGAAAAAAAAGTCAGATCTCATTTAAGCCCGGAATACCTAACCTGAGGCAGGTTAAGGCCGTGGTGAACAGTTCAATTTCAACTTTTAGGGGTGCTTATTAAATGACAAAAGATTTTTTGATTCAAATATCTTCTAATAAAGCAAGAATTTCAGAAAAAAAAGTTAGATCTCATTTGAGCCCGGAATACCTAACCTAAGACAGGTTAAGGTCATGGCGAGTAGTTTAATTTCAACTCTGAGAGATGCTATTCAAATGACAAATGATGTTTTTGATTCATATGCCTTTTAATCAAGCGAGAGTTCTTGAAAAAAGTCTGATCTCATTTGAGCCCGGAATACCTAACCTGAGACAGGTTAAGGTGGGGCGAGTTGTTTAATTTCAACTCTGAGAGGTGCTAATCAAATGACAAATGATTTTTTTGATTCAAATGCCTTTTGATCAAGTGAGAGTTATTGAAAAAAAAGTCAGATCTCATTTGAGCCCGGAATACCTATTCTGAGACAGATTAAGGCCATGGCATGTTGTTTAATTTCAACTCTGAGAGGTGCTAATCATATGACAAATGATTTTTTTGATTCATATGACTTTTAAACACGCAAGGATTCTTGAAAAAAAGGCAGAACTAATATCAGCCCGGAAGACCCAACCTGAGACAGGCTACGGCCATGGCAAGCTGTTCAATTTTAACTCTGAGAGGTGCTAATCGAATGACAAATGATTTTTTTTATTCAAATGCCTATTGATCAAGCGAGAGTTCTTGAAAAAAAGTCAGATCTCATTTGAGCCCGGAATACCTAACCTGAGGCAGGTTAAGGTGGGGCGAGTTGTTTAATTTCAACTCTGAGAGATGCTTATCAAATGACAAATGATTTTTTTGATTCAAATGCCTTTTGATCAAGTGAGAGTTATTGAAAAAAAAGTCAGATCTCATTTGAGCCCGGAATACCTAACCTGAGGCAGGTTAAGGCCATGGCGAGTTGTTTAATTTCAACTCTGAGATGTGCTTATCAAATGACACATGATGTTTTTGATTTATATGCCTTTTTATCAAGCGAGAGTTCTTGAAAAAAAGTCAGATCTCATTTGAGCCCGGAATACCTAACCTGAGGCAGGTTAAGGCCATGGCAAGTTGTTAAATTTCAACTCTGAGAGATGCTAATCAAATGACAAATGATTTTTTCGATTCATATGCCTTTTTATCAAGTGAGAGTTATTGAAAAAAAAGTCAGATCTCATTTGAGCCCAGTATACCTAACCTGAGACAGGTTAAGGTGGGGCGAGTTGTTTAATTTCAACTCTGAGAGGTGCTAATTAAATGACAAATGATTTTTTTGATTCATATGACTTTTAAACACGCAAGGATTTTTGAAAAAAAGGCAGAACTAATATCACCCCGGAAGACCCAACCTGAGACAGGCTACGGCCATGGCAAGCTGTTCAATTTTAACTCTGAGAGGTGCTAATCAAATGACAAATGATTTTTTTTATTCAAATGCCTATTGGTCAAGCGAGAGTTCTTGAAAAAAAAGTCAGATCTCATTTGAGCCCGGAATACCTAACCTGAGACAGATCAAGGCCATGGCAAGTTGTTAAATTTCAACTCTGAGAGATGCTAACCAAATGACAAATGGTTTTTTTGATTCATATGCCTTTTAATCAAGCGAGAGTTCTTGAAAAAAGTCAGATCTCATTTGAGCCCGGAATACCTAACCTGAGACAGGTTAAGGTGGGGCGAGTTGTTTAATTTCAACTCTGAGAGGTGCTAATCAAATGACAAATGATTTTTTTGATTCAAATGCCTTTTGATCAAGTGAGAGTTCTTGAAAAAAAAGTTAGATCTCATTTGAGCCCAGAATACCTAACCTGAGACAGATCTAGGCCATGGCAAGTTGTTCAATTTCAACTCTGAGAGATGCTAATCAAATGACAAATGATGTTTTTGATTCATATGCCTTTTTATCAAGCGAGAGTTCTTGAAAAAAAGTCAGATCTCATTTGAGCCCGGAATACCTAACCTGAGACAGATCAAGGCCATGGCACGTTGTAAAATTTCAACTCTGAGAGATGCTAATCAAATGACAAATGGTTTTTTTGATTCATATGCCTTTTAATCAAGCGAGAATTCTTGAAAAAAGTCAGATCTCATTTGAGCCCGGAATACCTAACTTGAGACAGGTTAAGGTGGGGCGAGTTGTTTAATTTCAACTCAGAGAGGTTCTTATCAAATAACAAATGATTTTTTGATTGTTATGACTTTTAAACACGCAAGGATTCTTGAAAAAAAGGCAGAACTAATATCAGCCCGGAAGACCCAACCTGAGACAGGCTACGGCCATGGCAAGCTGTTCAATTTTAACTCTGAGAGGTGCTAATCAAATGACAAATTATTTTTTTGATTGAAATGCCTATTGATCAAGCGAGAGTTCTTGAAAAAAAAGTCAGATCTCATTTGAGCCCGGTATACCTAACCTGAGACAGGTTAAGTTTGGGGCGAGTTGTATAATTTTAACTCTGAGAGGTGCTAATCAAATCACAAATGATTTTTTTGTTTCAAATGCCTTTTGATCAAGTGAGAGTTATTGAAAAAAAAGTCAGATCTCATTTAAGCCCGGAATACCTAACCTGAGGCAGGTTAAGGCCGTGGTGAACAGTTCAATTTCAACTTTTAGGGGTGCTTATTAAATGACAAAAGATTTTTTGATTCAAATATCTTCTAATAAAGCAAGAATTTCAGAAAAAAAAGTTAGATCTCATTTGAGCCCGGAATACCTAACCTAAGACAGGTTAAGGTCATGGCGAGTAGTTTAATTTCAACTCTGAGAGATGCTATTCAAATGACAAATGATGTTTTTGATTCATATGCCTTTTAATCAAGCGAGAGTTCTTGAAAAAAGTCTGATCTCATTTGAGCCCGGAATACCTAACCTGAGACAGGTTAAGGTGGGGCGAGTTGTTTAATTTCAACTCTGAGAGGTGCTAATCAAATGACAAATGATTTTTTTGATTCAAATGCCTTTTGATCAAGTGAGAGTTATTGAAAAAAAAGTCAGATCTCATTTGAGCCCGGAATACCTATTCTGAGACAGATTAAGGCCATGGCATGTTGTTTAATTTCAACTCTGAGAGGTGCTAATCATATGACAAATGATTTTTTTGATTCATATGACTTTTAAACACGCAAGGATTCTTGAAAAAAAGGCAGAACTAATATCAGCCCGGAAGACCCAACCTGAGACAGGCTACGGCCATGGCAAGCTGTTCAATTTTAACTCTGAGAGGTGCTAATCGAATGACAAATGATTTTTTTTATTCAAATGCCTATTGATCAAGCGAGAGTTCTTGAAAAAAAGTCAGATCTCATTTGAGCCCGGAATACCTAACCTGAGGCAGGTTAAGGCCATGGCGAGTTGTTTAATTTCAACTCTGAGATGTGCTTATCAAATGACACATGATGTTTTTGATTTATATGCCTTTTTATCAAGCGAGAGTTCTTGAAAAAAAGTCAGATCTCATTTGAGCCCGGAATACCTAACCTGAGGCAGGTTGAGGCCATGGCAAGTTGTTAAATTTCAACTCTGAGAGATGCTAATCAAATGACAAATGATTTTTTCGATTCATATGCCTTTTTATCAAGTGAGAGTTATTGAAAAAAAAGTCAGATCTCAATTGAGCCCGGTATACCTAACCTGTGACGGGTTAAGGTGGGGCGAGTTGTTTAATTTCAACTCTGAGAGGTGCTAATTAAATGACAAATGATTTTTTTGATTCATATGACTTTTAAACACGCAAGGATTTTTGAAAAAAAGGCAGAACTAATATCACCCCGGAAGACCCAACCTGAGACAGGCTACGGCCATGGCAAGCTGTTCAATTTTAACTCTGAGAGGTGCTAATCAAATGACAAATTATTTTTTTGATTGAAATGCCTATTGATCAAGCGAGAGTTCTTGAAAAAAAAGTCAGATCTCATTTGAGCCCGGTATACCTAACCTGAGACAGGTTAAGTTTGGGGCGAGTTGTTTAATTTCAACTCTGAGAGGTGCTAATCAAATGACAAATGATTTTTTTGATTCAAATGCCTTTTGATCAAGTGAGAGTTATTGAAAAAAAAGTCAGATCTCATTTGAGCCCGGAATACCTATTCTGAGACAGATTAAGGCCATGGCATGTTGTTTAATTTCAACTCTGAGAGGTGCTAATCATATGACAAATGATTTTTTTGATTCATATGACTTTTAAACACGCAAGGATTCTTGAAAAAAAGGCAGAACTAATATCAGCCCGGAAGACCCAACCTGAGACAGGCTACGGCCATGGCAAGCTGTTCAATTTTAACTCTGAGAGGTGCTAATCGAATGACAAATGATTTTTTTTATTCAAATGCCTATTGATCAAGCGAGAGTTCTTGAAAAAAAGTCAGATCTCATTTGAGCCCGGAATACCTAACCTGAGGCAGGTTAAGGCCATGGCGAGTTGTTTAATTTCAACTCTGAGATGTGCTTATCAAATGACACATGATGTTTTTGATTTATATGCCTTTTTATCAAGCGAGAGTTCTTGAAAAAAAGTCAGATCTCATTTGAGCCCGGAATACCTAACCTGAGGCAGGTTAAGGCCATGGCAAGTTGTTAAATTTCAACTCTGAGAGATGCTAATCAAATGACAAATGATTTTTTCGATTCATATGCCTTTTTATCAAGTGAGAGTTATTGAAAAAAAAGTCAGATCTCAATTGAGCCCGGTATACCTAACCTGTGACGGGTTAAGGTGGGGCGAGTTGTTTAATTTCAACTCTGAGAGGTGCTAATTAAATGACAAATGATTTTTTTGATTCATATGACTTTTAAACACGCAAGGATTTTTGAAAAAAAGGCAGAACTAATATCACCCCGGAAGACCCAACCTGAGACAGGCTACGGCCATGGCAAGCTGTTCAATTTTAACTCTGAGAGGTGCTAATCAAATGACAAATTATTTTTTTGATTGAAATGCCTATTGATCAAGCGAGAGTTCTTGAAAAAAAAGTCAGATCTCATTTGAGCCCGGTATACCTAACCTGAGACAGGTTAAGTTTGGGGCGAGTTGTTTAATTTCAACTCTGAGAGGTGCTAATCAAATGACAAATGATTTTTTTGATTCAAATGCCTTTTGATCAAGTGAGAGTTATTGAAAAAAAAGTCAGATCTCATTTGAGCCCGGAATACCTATTCTGAGACAGATTAAGGCCATGGCATGTTGTTTAATTTCAACTCTGAGAGGTGCTAATCATATGACAAATGATTTTTTTGATTCATATGACTTTTAAACACGCAAGGATTCTTGAAAAAAAGGCAGAACTAATATCAGCCCGGAAGACCCAACCTGAGACAGGCTACGGCCATGGCAAGCTGTTCAATTTTAACTCTGAGAGGTGCTAATCGAATGACAAATGATTTTTTTTATTCAAATGCCTATTGATCAAGCGAGAGTTCTTGAAAAAAAGTCAGATCTCATTTGAGCCCGGAATACCTAACCTGAGGCAGGTTAAGGCCATGGCGAGTTGTTTAATTTCAACTCTGAGATGTGCTTATCAAATGACACATGATGTTTTTGATTTATATGCCTTTTTATCAAGCGAGAGTTCTTGAAAAAAAGTCAGATCTCATTTGAGCCCGGAATACCTAACCTGAGGCAGGTTAAGGCCATGGCAAGTTGTTAAATTTCAACTCTGAGAGATGCTAATCAAATGACAAATGATTTTTTCGATTCATATGCCTTTTTATCAAGTGAGAGTTATTGAAAAAAAAGTCAGATCTCAATTGAGCCCGGTATACCTAACCTGTGACGGGTTAAGGTGGGGCGAGTTGTTTAATTTCAACTCTGAGAGGTGCTAATTAAATGACAAATGATTTTTTTGATTCATATGACTTTTAAACACGCAAGGATTTTTGAAAAAAAGGCAGAACTAATATCACCCCGGAAGACCCAACCTGAGACAGGCTACGGCCATGGCAAGCTGTTCAATTTTAACTCTGAGAGGTGCTAATCAAATGACAAATTATTTTTTTGATTGAAATGCCTATTGATCAAGCGAGAGTTCTTGAAAAAAAAGTCAGATCTCATTTGAGCCCGGTATACCTAACCTGAGACAGGTTAAGTTTGGGGCGAGTTGTATAATTTTAACTCTGAGAGGTGCTAATCAAATCACAAATGATTTTTTTGTTTCAAATGCCTTTTGATCAAGTGAGAGTTATTGAAAAAAAAGTCAGATCTCATTTAAGCCCGGAATACCTAACCTGAGGCAGGTTAAGGCCGTGGTGAACAGTTCAATTTCAACTTTTAGGGGTGCTTATTAAATGACAAAAGATTTTTTGATTCAAATATCTTCTAATAAAGCAAGAATTTCAGAAAAAAAAGTTAGATCTCATTTGAGCCCGGAATACCTAACCTAAGACAGGTTAAGGTCATGGCGAGTAGTTTAATTTCAACTCTGAGAGATGCTATTCAAATGACAAATGATGTTTTTGATTCATATGCCTTTTAATCAAGCGAGAGTTCTTGAAAAAAGTCTGATCTCATTTGAGCCCGGAATACCTAACCTGAGACAGGTTAAGGTGGGGCGAGTTGTTTAATTTCAACTCTGAGAGGTGCTAATCAAATGACAAATGATTTTTTTGATTCAAATGCCTTTTGATCAAGTGAGAGTTATTGAAAAAAAAGTCAGATCTCATTTGAGCCCGGAATACCTATTCTGAGACAGATTAAGGCCATGGCATGTTGTTTAATTTCAACTCTGAGAGGTGCTAATCATATGACAAATGATTTTTTTGATTCATATGACTTTTAAACACGCAAGGATTCTTGAAAAAAAGGCAGAACTAATATCAGCCCGGAAGACCCAACCTGAGACAGGCTACGGCCATGGCAAGCTGTTCAATTTTAACTCTGAGAGGTGCTAATCGAATGACAAATGATTTTTTTTATTCAAATGCCTATTGATCAAGCGAGAGTTCTTGAAAAAAAGTCAGATCTCATTTGAGCCCGGAATACCTAACCTGAGGCAGGTTAAGGCCATGGCGAGTTGTTTAATTTCAACTCTGAGATGTGCTTATCAAATGACACATGATGTTTTTGATTTATATGCCTTTTTATCAAGCGAGAGTTCTTGAAAAAAAGTCAAATCTCATTTGAGCCCGGAATACCTAACCTGAGGCAGGTCAAGGCCATGGCAAGTTGTTAAATTTCAACTCTGAGAGATGCTAATCAAATGACAAATGATTTTTTCGATTCATATGCCTTTTTATCAAGTGAGAGTTATTGAAAAAAAAGTCAGATCTCAATTGAGCCCGGTATACCTAACCTGTGACAGGTTAAGGTGGGGCGAGTTGTATAATTTTAACTCTGAGAGGTGCTAATTAAATGACAAATGATTTTTTTGATTCATATGACTTTTAAACACGCAAGGATTTTTGAAAAAAAGGCAGAACTAATATCACCCCGGAAGACCCAACCTGAGACAGGCTACGGCCATGGCAAGCTGTTCAATTTTAACTCTGAGAGGTGCTAATCAAATGACAAATGATTTTTTTTATTCAAATGCCTATCGGTCAAGCGAGAGTTCTTGAAAAAAAAGTCAGATCTCATTTGAGCCCGGAATACCTAACCTGAGACAGATCAAGGCCATGGCAAGTTGTTAAATTTCAACTCTGAGAGATGCTAACCAAATGACAAATGGTTTTTTTGATTCATATGCCTTTTAATCAAGCGAGAGTTCTTGAAAAAAGTCAGATCTCATTTGAGCCCGGAATACCTAACCTGAGACAGGTTAAGGTGGGGCGAGTTGTTTAATTTCAACTCTGGGAGGTGCTAATCAAATGACACTTGATTTTTTTGATTCATATGACTTTTAAATACGCAAGGATTCTTGAAAAAAAGGCAGAACTAATATCAGCCCGGAAGACCCAACCTGAGACAGGCTACGGCCATGGCAAGCTGTTCAATTTTAACTCTGAGAGGTGCTAATCAAATGACAAATGATTTTTTTGATTCAAATGCCTATTGATCAAGCGAGAGTTCTTGAAAAAAAAGTCAGATCTCATTTGAGCCCGGAATACCTAACCTGAGGCAGGTCAAGGCCATGGCAAGTTGTTAAATTTCAACTCTGAGAGATGCTAATCAAATGACAAATGATTTTTTCGATTCATATGCCTTTTTATCAAGTGAGAGTTATTGAAAAAAAAGTCAGATCTCAATTGAGCCCGGTATACCTAACCTGTGACAGGTTAAAGTGGGGCGAGTTGTTTAATTTCAACTCAGAGAGGTGCTAATTAAATGACAAATGATTTTTTTGATTCATATGACTTTTAAACACGCAAGGATTTTTGAAAAAAAGGCAGAACTAATATCACCCCGGAAGACCCAACCTGAGACAGGCTACGGCCATGGCAAGCTGTTCAATTTTAACTCTGAGAGGTGCTAATCAAATGACAAATTATTTTTTTGATTGAAATGCCTATTGATCAAGCGAGAGTTCTTGAAAAAAAAGTCAGATCTCATTTGAGCCCGGTATACCTAACCTGAGACAGGTTAAGTTTGGGGCGAGTTGTATAATTTTAACTCTGAGAGGTGCTAATCAAATCACAAATGATTTTTTTGTTTCAAATGCCTTTTGATCAAGTGAGAGTTATTGAAAAAAAAGTCAGATCTCATTTAAGCCCGGAATACCTAACCTGAGGCAGGTTAAGGCCGTGGTGAACAGTTCAATTTCAACTTTTAGGGGTGCTTATTAAATGACAAAAGATTTTTTGATTCAAATATCTTCTAATAAAGCAAGAATTTCAGAAAAAAAAGTTAGATCTCATTTGAGCCCGGAATACCTAACCTAAGACAGGTTAAGGTCATGGCGAGTAGTTTAATTTCAACTCTGAGAGATGCTATTCAAATGACAAATGATGTTTTTGATTCATATGCCTTTTAATCAAGCGAGAGTTCTTGAAAAAAGTCTGATCTCATTTGAGCCCGGAATACCTAACCTGAGACAGGTTAAGGTGGGGCGAGTTGTTTAATTTCAACTCTGAGAGGTGCTAATCAAATGACAAATGAATTTTTTGATTCAAATGCCTTTTGATCAAGTGAGAGTTATTGAAAAAAAAGTCAGATCTCATTTGAGCCCGGAATACCTATTCTGAGACAGATTAAGGCCATGGCATGTTGTTTAATTTCAACTCTGAGAGGTGCTAATCATATGACAAATGATTTTTTTGATTCATATGACTTTTAAACACGCAAGGATTCTTGAAAAAAAGGCAGAACTAATATCAGCCCGGAAGACCCAACCTGAGACAGGCTACGGCCATGGCAAGCTGTTCAATTTTAACTCTGAGAGGTGCTAATCGAATGACAAATGATTTTTTTTATTCAAATGCCTATTGATCAAGCGAGAGTTCCTGAAAAAAAGTCAGATCTCATTTGAGCCCGGAATACCTAACCTGAGGCAGGTTAAGGCCATGGCGAGTTGTTTAATTTCAACTCTGAGATGTGCTTATCAAATGACACATGATGTTTTTGATTTATATGCCTTTTTATCAAGCGAGAGTTCTTGAAAAAAAGTCAGATCTCATTTGAGCCCGGAATACCTAACCTGAGGCAGGTTAAGGCCATGGCAAGTTGTTAAATTTCAACTCTGAGAGATGCTAATCAAATGACAAATGATTTTTTCGATTCATATGCCTTTTTATCAAGTGAGAGTTATTGAAAAAAAAGTCAGATCTCATTTGAGCCCAGTATACCTAACCTGAGACAGGTTAAGGTGGGGCGAGTTGTTTAATTTCAACTCTGAGAGGTGCTAATTAAATGACAAATGATTTTTTTGATTCATATGACTTTTAAACACGCAAGGATTTTTGAAAAAAAGGCAGAACTAATATCACCCCGGAAGACCCAACCTGAGACAGGCTACGGCCATGGCAAGCTGTTCAATTTTAACTCTGAGAGGTGCTAATCAAATGACAAATGATTTTTTTTATTCAAATGCCTATTGGTCAAGCGAGAGTTCTTGAAAAAAAAGTCAGATCTCATTTGAGCCCGGAATACCTAACCTGAGACAGATCAAGGCCATGGCAAGTTGTTAAATTTCAACTCTGAGAGATGCTAACCAAATGACAAATGGTTTTTTTGATTCATATGCCTTTTAATCAAGCGAGAGTTCTTGAAAAAAGTCAGATCTCATTTGAGCCCGGAATACCTAACCTGAGACAGGTTAAGGTGGGGCGAGTTGTTTAATTTCAACTCTGAGAGGTGCTAATCAAATGACAAATGATTTTTTTGATTCAAATGCCTTTTGATCAAGTGAGAGTTCTTGAAAAAAAAGTTAGATCTCATTTGAGCCCAGAATACCTAACCTGAGACAGATCTAGGCCATGGCAAGTTGTTCAATTTCAACTCTGAGAGATGCTAATCAAATGACAAATGATGTTTTTGATTCATATGCCTTTTTATCAAGCGAGAGTTCTTGAAAAAAAGTCAGATCTCATTTGAGCCCGGAATACCTAACCTGAGACAGATCAAGGCCATGGCACGTTGTAAAATTTCAACTCTGAGAGATGCTAATCAAATGACAAATGGTTTTTTTGATTCATATGCCTTTTAATCAAGCGAGAATTCTTGAAAAAAGTCAGATCTCATTTGAGCCCGGAATACCTAACTTGAGACAGGTTAAGGTGGGGCGAGTTGTTTAATTTCAACTCAGAGAGGTTCTTATCAAATAACAAATGATTTTTTGATTGTTATGACTTTTAAACACGCAAGGATTCTTGAAAAAAAGGCAGAACTAATATCAGCCCGGAAGACCCAACCTGAGACAGGCTACGGCCATGGCAAGCTGTTCAATTTTAACTCTGAGAGGTGCTAATCAAATGACAAATTATTTTTTTGATTGAAATGCCTATTGATCAAGCGAGAGTTCTTGAAAAAAAAGTCAGATCTCATTTGAGCCCGGTATACCTAACCTGAGACAGGTTAAGTTTGGGGCGAGTTGTATAATTTTAACTCTGAGAGGTGCTAATCAAATCACAAATGATTTTTTTGTTTCAAATGCCTTTTGATCAAGTGAGAGTTATTGAAAAAAAAGTCAGATCTCATTTAAGCCCGGAATACCTAACCTGAGGCAGGTTAAGGCCGTGGTGAACAGTTCAATTTCAACTTTTAGGGGTGCTTATTAAATGACAAAAGATTTTTTGATTCAAATATCTTCTAATAAAGCAAGAATTTCAGAAAAAAAAGTTAGATCTCATTTGAGCCCGGAATACCTAACCTAAGACAGGTTAAGGTCATGGCGAGTAGTTTAATTTCAACTCTGAGAGATGCTATTCAAATGACAAATGATGTTTTTGATTCATATGCCTTTTAATCAAGCGAGAGTTCTTGAAAAAAGTCTGATCTCATTTGAGCCCGGAATACCTAACCTGAGACAGGTTAAGGTGGGGCGAGTTGTTTAATTTCAACTCTGAGAGGTGCTAATCAAATGACAAATGATTTTTTTGATTCAAATGCCTATTGGTCAAGCGAGAGTTCTTGAAAAAAAAGTCAGATCTCATTTGAGCCCGGAATACCTAACCTGAGACAGATCAAGGCCATGGCAAGTTGTTAAATTTCAACTCTGAGAGATGCTAACCAAATGACAAATGGTTTTTTTGATTCATATGCCTTTTAATCAAGCGAGAGTTCTTGAAAAAAGTCAGATCTCATTTGAGCCCGGAATACCTAACCTGAGACAGGTTAAGGTGGGGCGAGTTGTTTAATTTCAACTCTGAGAGGTGCTAATCAAATGACAAATGATTTTTTTGATTCAAATGCCTTTTGATCAAGTGAGAGTTCTTGAAAAAAAAGTTAGATCTCATTTGAGCCCAGAATACCTAACCTGAGGCAGGTTAAGGCCATGGCGAGTTGTTAAATTTCAACTCTGAGAGATGCTAATCAAATGACAAATGATTTTTTCGATTCATATGCCTTTTTATCAAGTGAGAGTTATTGAAAAAAAAGTCAGATCTCAATTGAGCCCGGTATACCTAACCTGTGACAGGTTAAGGTGGGGCGAGTTGTATAATTTTAACTCTGAGAGGTGCTAATCAAATCACAAATGATTTTTTTGTTTCAAATGCCTTTTGATCAAGTGAGAGTTATTGAAAAAAAGTCAGATCTCATTTAAGCCCGGAATACCTAACCTGAGGCAGGTTAAGGCCGTGGTGAACAGTTCAATTTCAACTTTTAGGGGTGCTTATTAAATGACAAAAGATTTTTTGATTCAAATATCTTCTAATAAAGCAAGAATTTCAGAAAAAAAAGTTAGATCTCATTTGAGCCCGGAATACCTAACCTAAGACAGGTTAAGGTCATGGCGAGTAGTTTAATTTCAACTCTGAGAGATGCTATTCAAATGACAAATGATGTTTTTGATTCATATGCCTTTTAATCAAGCGAGAGTTCTTGAAAAAAGTCTGATCTCATTTGAGCCCGGAATACCTAACCTGAGACAGGTTAAGGTGGGGCGAGTTGTTTAATTTCAACTCTGAGAGGTGCTAATCAAATGACAAATGATTTTTTTGATTCAAATGCCTTTTGATCAAGTGAGAGTTATTGAAAAAAAAGTCAGATCTCATTTGAGCCCGGAATACCTATTCTGAGACAGATTAAGGCCATGGCATGTTGTTTAATTTCAACTCTGAGAGGTGCTAATCATATGACAAATGATTTTTTTGATTCATATGACTTTTAAACACGCAAGGATTCTTGAAAAAAAGGCAGAACTAATATCAGCCCGGAAGACCCAACCTGAGACAGGCTACGGCCATGGCAAGCTGTTCAATTTTAACTCTGAGAGGTGCTAATCGAATGACAAATGATTTTTTTTATTCAAATGCCTATTGATCAAGCGAGAGTTCTTGAAAAAAAGTCAGATCTCATTTGAGCCCGGAATACCTAACCTGAGGCAGGTTAAGGCCATGGCGAGTTGTTTAATTTCAACTCTGAGATGTGCTTATCAAATGACACATGATGTTTTTGATTTATATGCCTTTTTATCAAGCGAGAGTTCTTGAAAAAAAGTCAGATCTCATTTGAGCCCGGAATACCTAACCTGAGGCAGGTTAAGGCCATGGCAAGTTGTTAAATTTCAACTCTGAGAGATGCTAATCAAATGACAAATGATTTTTTCGATTCATATGCCTTTTTATCAAGTGAGAGTTATTGAAAAAAAAGTCAGATCTCAATTGAGCCCGGTATACCTAACCTGTGACGGGTTAAGGTGGGGCGAGTTGTTTAATTTCAACTCTGAGAGGTGCTAATTAAATGACAAATGATTTTTTTGATTCATATGACTTTTAAACACGCAAGGATTTTTGAAAAAAAGGCAGAACTAATATCACCCCGGAAGACCCAACCTGAGACAGGCTACGGCCATGGCAAGCTGTTCAATTTTAACTCTGAGAGGTGCTAATCAAATGACAAATTATTTTTTTGATTGAAATGCCTATTGATCAAGCGAGAGTTCTTGAAAAAAAAGTCAGATCTCATTTGAGCCCGGTATACCTAACCTGAGACAGGTTAAGTTTGGGGCGAGTTGTATAATTTTAACTCTGAGAGGTGCTAATCAAATCACAAATGATTTTTTTGTTTCAAATGCCTTTTGATCAAGTGAGAGTTATTGAAAAAAAAGTCAGATCTCATTTAAGCCCGGAATACCTAACCTGAGGCAGGTTAAGGCCGTGGTGAACAGTTCAATTTCAACTTTTAGGGGTGCTTATTAAATGACAAAAGATTTTTTGATTCAAATATCTTCTAATAAAGCAAGAATTTCAGAAAAAAAAGTTAGATCTCATTTGAGCCCGGAATACCTAACCTAAGACAGGTTAAGGTCATGGCGAGTAGTTTAATTTCAACTCTGAGAGATGCTATTCAAATGACAAATGATGTTTTTGATTCATATGCCTTTTAATCAAGCGAGAGTTCTTGAAAAAAGTCTGATCTCATTTGAGCCCGGAATACCTAACCTGAGACAGGTTAAGGTGGGGCGAGTTGTTTAATTTCAACTCTGAGAGGTGCTAATCAAATGACAAATGATTTTTTTGATTCAAATGCCTTTTGATCAAGTGAGAGTTATTGAAAAAAAAGTCAGATCTCATTTGAGCCCGGAATACCTATTCTGAGACAGATTAAGGCCATGGCATGTTGTTTAATTTCAACTCTGAGAGGTGCTAATCATATGACAAATGATTTTTTTGATTCATATGACTTTTAAACACGCAAGGATTCTTGAAAAAAAGGCAGAACTAATATCAGCCCGGAAGACCCAACCTGAGACAGGCTACGGCCATGGCAAGCTGTTCAATTTTAACTCTGAGAGGTGCTAATCGAATGACAAATGATTTTTTTTATTCAAATGCCTATTGATCAAGCGAGAGTTCTTGAAAAAAAGTCAGATCTCATTTGAGCCCGGAATACCTAACCTGAGGCAGGTTAAGGCCATGGCGAGTTGTTTAATTTCAACTCTGAGATGTGCTTATCAAATGACACATGATGTTTTTGATTTATATGCCTTTTTATCAAGCGAGAGTTCTTGAAAAAAAGTCAAATCTCATTTGAGCCCGGAATACCTAACCTGAGGCAGGTCAAGGCCATGGCAAGTTGTTAAATTTCAACTCTGAGAGATGCTAATCAAATGACAAATGATTTTTTCGATTCATATGCCTTTTTATCAAGTGAGAGTTATTGAAAAAAAAGTCAGATCTCAATTGAGCCCGGTATACCTAACCTGTGACAGGTTAAGGTGGGGCGAGTTGTATAATTTTAACTCTGAGAGGTGCTAATCAAATCACAAATGATTTTTTTGTTTCAAATGCCTTTTGATCAAGTGAGAGTTATTGAAAAAAAAGTCAGATCTCATTTAAGCCCGGAATACCTAACCTGAGGCAGGTTAAGGCCGTGGTGAACAGTTCAATTTCAACTTTTAGGGGTGCTTATTAAATGACAAAAGATTTTTTGATTCAAATATCTTCTAATAAAGCAAGAATTTCAGAAAAAAAAGTTAGATCTCATTTGAGCCCGGAATACCTAACCTAAGACAGGTTAAGGTCATGGCGAGTAGTTTAATTTCAACTCTGAGAGATGCTATTCAAATGACAAATGATGTTTTTGATTCATATGCCTTTTAATCAAGCGAGAGTTCTTGAAAAAAGTCTGATCTCATTTGAGCCCGGAATACCTAACCTGAGACAGGTTAAGGTGGGGCGAGTTGTTTAATTTCAACTCTGAAAGGTGCTAATCAAATGACAAATGATTTTTTTGATTCAAATGCCTTTTGATCAAGTGAGAGTTATTGAAAAAAAAGTCAGATCTCATTTGAGCCCGGAATACCTATTCTGAGACAGATTAAGGCCATGGCATGTTGTTTAATTTCAACTCTGAGAGGTGCTAATCATATGACAAATGATTTTTTTGATTCATATGACTTTTAAACACGCAAGGATTCTTGAAAAAAAGGCAGAACTAATATCAGCCCGGAAGACCCAACCTGAGACAGGCTACGGCCATGGCAAGCTGTTCAATTTTAACTCTGAGAGGTGCTAATCAAATGACAAATGATTTTTTTTATTCAAATGCCTATTGGTCAAGCGAGAGTTCTTGAAAAAAAAGTCAGATCTCATTTGAGCCCGGAATACCTAACCTGAGACAGATCAAGGCCATGGCAAGTTGTTAAATTTCAACTCTGAGAGATGCTAACCAAATGACAAATGGTTTTTTTGATTCATATGCCTTTTAATCAAGCGAGAGTTCTTGAAAAAAGTCAGATCTCATTTGAGCCCGGAATACCTAACCTGAGACAGGTTAAGGTGGGGCGAGTTGTTTAATTTCAACTCTGAGAGGTGCTAATCAAATGACAAATGATTTTTTTGATTCAAATGCCTTTTGATCAAGTGAGAGTTCTTGAAAAAAAAGTTAGATCTCATTTGAGCCCAGAATACCTAACCTGAGACAGATCTAGGCCATGGCAAGTTGTTCAATTTCAACTCTGAGAGATGCTAATCAAATGACAAATGATGTTTTTGATTCATATGCCTTTTTATCAAGCGAGAGTTCTTGAAAAAAAGTCAGATCTCATTTGAGCCCGGAATACCTAACCTGAGACAGATCAAGGCCATGGCACGTTGTAAAATTTCAACTCTGAGAGATGCTAATCAAATGACAAATGGTTTTTTTGATTCATATGCCTTTTAATCAACCGAGAATTCTTGAAAAAAGTCAGATCTCATTTGAGCCCGGAATACCTAACTTGAGACAGGTTAAGGTGGGGCGAGTTGTTTAATTTTAACTCAGAGAGGTTCTTATCAAATAACAAATGATTTTTTGATTGTTATGACTTTTAAACACGCAAGGATTCTTGAAAAAAAGGCAGAACTAATATCAGCCCGGAAGACCCAACCTGAGACAGGCTACGGCCATGGCAAGCTGTTCAATTTTAACTCTGAGAGGTGCTAATCAAATGACAAATTATTTTTTTGATTGAAATGCCTATTGATCAAGCGAGAGTTCTTGAAAAAAAAGTCAGATCTCATTTGAGCCCGGTATACCTAACCTGAGACAGGTTAAGTTTGGGGCGAGTTGTATAATTTTAACTCTGAGAGGTGCTAATCAAATCACAAATGATTTTTTTGTTTCAAATGCCTTTTGATCAAGTGAGAGTTATTGAAAAAAAAGTCAGATCTCATTTAAGCCCGGAATACCTAACCTGAGGCAGGTTAAGGCCGTGGTGAACAGTTCAATTTCAACTTTTAGGGGTGCTTATTAAATGACAAAAGATTTTTTGATTCAAATATCTTCTAATAAGCAAGAATTTCAGAAAAAAAAGTTAGATCTCATTTGAGCCCGGAATACCTAACCTAAGACAGGTTAAGGTCATGGCGAGTAGTTTAATTTCAACTCTGAGAGATGCTATTCAAATGACAAATGATGTTTTTGATTCATATGCCTTTTAATCAAGCGAGAGTTCTTGAAAAAAGTCTGATCTCATTTGAGCCCGGAATACCTAACCTGAGACAGGTTAAGGTGGGGCGAGTTGTTTAATTTCAACTCTGAGAGATGCTAATCAAATGACAAATGATTTTTTCGATTCATATGCCTTTTTATCAAGTGAGAGTTATTGAAAAAAAAGTCAGATCTCAATTGAGCCCGGTATACCTAACCTGTGACAGGTTAAGGTGGGGCGAGTTGTATAATTTTAACTCTGAGAGGTGCTAATCAAATCACAAATGATTTTTTTGTTTCAAATGCCTTTTGATCAAGTGAGAGTTATTGAAAAAAAAGTCAGATCTCATTTAAGCCCGGAATACCTAACCTGAGGCAGGTTAAGGCCGTGGTGAACAGTTCAATTTCAACTTTTAGGGGTGCTTATTAAATGACAAAAGATTTTTTGATTCAAATATCTTCTAATAAAGCAAGAATTTCAGAAAAAAAAGTTAGATCTCATTTGAGCCCGGAATACCTAACCTAAGACAGGTTAAGGTCATGGCGAGTAGTTTAATTTCAACTCTGAGAGATGCTATTCAAATGACAAATGATGTTTTTGATTCATATGCCTTTTAATCAAGCGAGAGTTCTTGAAAAAAGTCTGATCTCATTTGAGCCCGGAATACCTAACCTGAGACAGGTTAAGGTGGGGCGAGTTGTTTAATTTCAACTCTGAGAGGTGCTAATCAAATGACAAATGATTTTTTTGATTCAAATGCCTTTTGATCAAGTGAGAGTTATTGAAAAAAAAGTCAGATCTCATTTGAGCCCGGAATACCTATTCTGAGACAGATTAAGGCCATGGCATGTTGTTTAATTTCAACTCTGAGAGGTGCTAATCATATGACAAATGATTTTTTTGATTCATATGACTTTTAAACACGCAAGGATTCTTGAAAAAAAGGCAGAACTAATATCAGCCCGGAAGACCCAACCTGAGACAGGCTACGGCCATGGCAAGCTGTTCAATTTTAACTCTGAGAGGTGCTAATCGAATGACAAATGATTTTTTTTATTCAAATGCCTATTGATCAAGCGAGAGTTCTTGAAAAAAAGTCAGATCTCATTTGAGCCCGGAATACCTAACCTGAGGCAGGTTAAGGCCATGGCGAGTTGTTTAATTTCAACTCTGAGATGTGCTTATCAAATGACACATGATGTTTTTGATTTATATGCCTTTTTATCAAGCGAGAGTTCTTGAAAAAAAGTCAGATCTCATTTGAGCCCGGAATACCTAACCTGAGGCAGGTTAAGGCCATGGCAAGTTGTTAAATTTCAACTCTGAGAGATGCTAATCAAATGACAAATGATTTTTTCGATTCATATGCCTTTTTATCAAGTGAGAGTTATTGAAAAAAAAGTCAGATCTCAATTGAGCCCGGTATACCTAACCTGTGACGGGTTAAGGTGGGGCGAGTTGTTTAATTTCAACTCTGAGAGGTGCTAATTAAATGACAAATGATTTTTTTGATTCATATGACTTTTAAACACGCAAGGATTTTTGAAAAAAAGGCAGAACTAATATCACCCCGGAAGACCCAACCTGAGACAGGCTACGGCCATGGCAAGCTGTTCAATTTTAACTCTGAGAGGTGCTAATCAAATGACAAATTATTTTTTTGATTGAAATGCCTATTGATCAAGCGAGAGTTCTTGAAAAAAAAGTCAGATCTCATTTGAGCCCGGTATACCTAACCTGTGACGGGTTAAGGTGGGGCGAGTTGTTTAATTTCAACTCTGAGAGGTGCTAATTAAATGACAAATGATTTTTTTGATTCATATGACTTTTAAACACGCAAGGATTTTTGAAAAAAAGGCAGAACTAATATCACCCCGGAATACCTAACCTAAGACAGGTTAAGGTCATGGCGAGTAGTTTAATTTCAACTCTGAGAGATGCTATTCAAATGACAAATGATGTTTTTGATTCATATGCCTTTTAATCAAGCGAGAGTTCTTGAAAAAAGTCTGATCTCATTTGAGCCCGGAATACCTAACCTGAGACAGGTTAAGGTGGGGCGAGTTGTTTAATTTCAACTCTGAGAGGTGCTAATCAAATGACAAATGATTTTTTTGATTCAAATGCCTTTTGATCAAGTGAGAGTTATTGAAAAAAAAGTCAGATCTCATTTGAGCCCGGAATACCTATTCTGAGACAGATTAAGGCCATGGCATGTTGTTTAATTTCAACTCTGAGAGGTGCTAATCATATGACAAATGATTTTTTTGATTCATATGACTTTTAAACACGCAAGGATTCTTGAAAAAAAGGCAGAACTAATATCAGCCCGGAAGACCCAACCTGAGACAGGCTACGGCCATGGCAAGCTGTTCAATTTTAACTCTGAGAGGTGCTAATCGAATGACAAATGATTTTTTTTATTCAAATGCCTATTGATCAAGCGAGAGTTCTTGAAAAAAAGTCAGATCTCATTTGAGCCCGGAATACCTAACCTGAGGCAGGTTAAGGCCATGGCGAGTTGTTTAATTTCAACTCTGAGATGTGCTTATCAAATGACACATGATGTTTTTGATTTATATGCCTTTTTATCAAGCGAGAGTTCTTGAAAAAAAGTCAGATCTCATTTGAGCCCGGAATACCTAACCTGAGGCAGGTTAAGGCCATGGCAAGTTGTTAAATTTCAACTCTGAGAGATGCTAATCAAATGACAAATGATTTTTTCGATTCATATGCCTTTTTATCAAGTGAGAGTTATTGAAAAAAAAGTCAGATCTCAATTGAGCCCGGTATACCTAACCTGTGACGGGTTAAGGTGGGGCGAGTTGTTTAATTTCAACTCTGAGAGGTGCTAATTAAATGACAAATGATTTTTTTGATTCATATGACTTTTAAACACGCAAGGATTTTTGAAAAAAAGGCAGAACTAATATCACCCCGGAAGACCCAACCTGAGACAGGCTACGGCCATGGCAAGCTGTTCAATTTTAACTCTGAGAGGTGCTAATCAAATGACAAATTATTTTTTTGATTGAAATGCCTATTGATCAAGCGAGAGTTCTTGAAAAAAAAGTCAGATCTCATTTGAGCCCGGTATACCTAACCTGAGACAGGTTAAGTTTGGGGCGAGTTGTTTAATTTCAACTCTGAGAGGTGCTAATCAAATGACAAATGATTTTTTTGATTCAAATGCCTTTTGATCAAGTGAGAGTTATTGAAAAAAAAGTCAGATCTCATTTGAGCCCGGAATACCTATTCTGAGACAGATTAAGGCCATGGCATGTTGTTTAATTTCAACTCTGAGAGGTGCTAATCATATGACAAATGATTTTTTTGATTCATATGACTTTTAAACACGCAAGGATTCTTGAAAAAAAGGCAGAACTAATATCAGCCCGGAAGACCCAACCTGAGACAGGCTACGGCCATGGCAAGCTGTTCAATTTTAACTCTGAGAGGTGCTAATCGAATGACAAATGATTTTTTTTATTCAAATGCCTATTGATCAAGCGAGAGTTCTTGAAAAAAAGTCAGATCTCATTTGAGCCCGGAATACCTAACCTGAGGCAGGTTAAGGCCATGGCGAGTTGTTTAATTTCAACTCTGAGATGTGCTTATCAAATGACACATGATGTTTTTGATTTATATGCCTTTTTATCAAGCGAGAGTTCTTGAAAAAAAGTCAGATCTCATTTGAGCCCGGAATACCTAACCTGAGGCAGGTTAAGGCCATGGCAAGTTGTTAAATTTCAACTCTGAGAGATGCTAATCAAATGACAAATGATTTTTTCGATTCATATGCCTTTTTATCAAGTGAGAGTTATTGAAAAAAAAGTCAGATCTCAATTGAGCCCGGTATACCTAACCTGTGACGGGTTAAGGTGGGGCGAGTTGTTTAATTTCAACTCTGAGAGGTGCTAATTAAATGACAAATGATTTTTTTGATTCATATGACTTTTAAACACGCAAGGATTTTTGAAAAAAAGGCAGAACTAATATCACCCCGGAAGACCCAACCTGAGACAGGCTACGGCCATGGCAAGCTGTTCAATTTTAACTCTGAGAGGTGCTAATCAAATGACAAATTATTTTTTTGATTGAAATGCCTATTGATCAAGCGAGAGTTCTTGAAAAAAAAGTCAGATCTCATTTGAGCCCGGTATACCTAACCTGAGACAGGTTAAGTATGGGGCGAGTTGTATAATTTTAACTCTGAGAGGTGCTAATCAAATCACAAATGATTTTTTTGTTTCAAATGCCTTTTGATCAAGTGAGAGTTATTGAAAAAAAAGTCAGATCTCATTTAAGCCCGGAATACCTAACCTGAGGCAGGTTAAGGCCGTGGTGAACAGTTCAATTTCAACTTTTAGGGGTGCTTATTAAATGACAAAAGATTTTTTGATTCAAATATCTTCTAATAAAGCAAGAATTTCAGAAAAAAAAGTTAGATCTCATTTGAGCCCGGAATACCTAACCTAAGACAGGTTAAGGTCATGGCGAGTAGTTTAATTTCAACTCTGAGAGATGCTATTCAAATGACAAATGATGTTTTTGATTCATATGACTTTTAAACACGCAAGGATTCTTGAAAAAAAGGCAGAACTAATATCAGCCCGGAAGACACAACCTGAGACAGGCTACGGCCATGGCAAGCTGTTCAATTTTAACTCTGAGAGGTGCTAATCGAATGACAAATGATTTTTTTTATTCAAATGCCTATTGATCAAGCGAGAGTTCTTGAAAAAAAGTCAGATCTCATTTGAGCCCGGAATACCTAACCTGAGGCAGGTTAAGGCCATGGCGAGTTGTTTAATTTCAACTCTGAGAGGTGCTAATCATATGACAAATGATTTTTTTGATTCATATGACTTTTAAACACGCAAGGATTCTTGAAAAAAAGGCAGAACTAATATCAGCCCGGAAGACCCAACCTGAGACAGGCTACGGCCATGGCAAGCTGTTCAATTTTAACTCTGAGAGGTGCTAATCGAATGACAAATGATTTTTTTTATTCAAATGCCTATTGATCAAGCGAGAGTTCTTGAAAAAAAGTCAGATCTCATTTGAGCCCGGAATACCTAACCTGAGGCAGGTTAAGGCCATGGCGAGTTGTTTAATTTCAACTCTGAGATGTGCTTATCAAATGACACATGATGTTTTTGATTTATATGCCTTTTTATCAAGCGAGAGTTCTTGAAAAAAAGTCAGATCTCATTTGAGCCCGGAATACCTAACCTGAGACAGGTTAAGGTGGGGCGAGTTGTTTAATTTCAACTCTGAGAGGTGCTAATCAAATGACAAATGATTTTTTTGATTCAAATGCCTTTTGATCAAGTGAGAGTTATTGAAAAAAAAGTCTGATCTCATTTGAGCCCGGAATACCTAACCTGAGACAGGTTAAGGTGGGGCGAGTTGTTTAATTTCAACTCTGAGAGGTGCTAATCAAATGACAAATGATTTTTTTGATTCAAATGCCTTTTGATCAAGTGAGAGTTATTGAAAAAAAAGTCAGATCTCATTTGAGCCCGGAATACCTATTCTGAGACAGATTAAGGCCATGGCATGTTGTTTAATTTCAACTCTGAGAGGTGCTAATCATATGACAAATGATTTTTTTGATTCATATGACTTTTAAACACGCAAGGATTCTTGAAAAAAAGGCAGAACTAATATCAGCCCGGAAGACCCAACCTGAGACAGGCTACGGCCATGGCAAGCTGTTCAATTTTAACTCTGAGAGGTGCTAATCGAATGACAAATGATTTTTTTTATTCAAATGCCTATTGATCAAGCGAGAGTTCTTGAAAAAAAGTCAGATCTCATTTGAGCCCGGAATACCTAACCTGAGGCAGGTTAAGGCCATGGCGAGTTGTTTAATTTCAACTCTGAGATGTGCTTATCAAATGACACATGATGTTTTTGATTCATATGCCTTTTAATCAATCGAGAGTTCTTAAAAAGTCTGATCTCATTTGAGCCCGGAATACCTAACCTGAGACAGGTTAAGGTGGGGCGAGTTGTTTAATTTCAACTCTGAGAGGTGCTAATCAAATGACAAATGATTTTTTTGATTCAAATGCCTTTTGATCAAGTGAGAGTTATTGAAAAAAAAGTCAGATCTCATTTGAGCCCGGAATACCTATTCTGAGACAGATTAAGGCCATGGCATGTTGTTTAATTTCAACTCTGAGAGGTGCTAATCATATGACAAATGATTTTTTTGATTCATATGACTTTTAAACACGCAAGGATTCTTGAAAAAAAGGCAGAACTAATATCAGCCCGGAAGACACAACCTGAGACAGGCTACGGCCATGGCAAGCTGTTCAATTTTAACTCTGAGAGGTGCTAATCGAATGACAAATGATTTTTTTTATTCAAATGCCTATTGATCAAGCGAGAGTTCTTGAAAAAAAGTCAGATCTCATTTGAGCCCGGAATACCTAACCTGAGGCAGGTTAAGGCCATGGCGAGTTGTTTAATTTCAACTCTGAGATGTGCTTATCAAATGACACATGATGTTTTTGATTTATATGCCTTTTTATCAAGCGAGAGTTCTTGAAAAAAAGTCAAATCTCATTTGAGCCCGGAATACCTAACCTGAGGCAGGTCAAGGCCATGGCAAGTTGTTAAATTTCAACTCTGAGAGATGCTAATCAAATGACAAATGATTTTTTCGATTCATATGCCTTTTTATCAAGTGAGAGTTATTGAAAAAAAAGTCAGATCTCAATTGAGCCCGGTATACCTAACCTGTGACAGGTTAAGGTGGGGCGAGTTGTATAATTTTAACTCTGAGAGGTGCTAATCAAATCACAAATGATTTTTTTGTTTCAAATGCCTTTTGATCAAGTGAGAGTTATTGAAAAAAAAGTCAGATCTCATTTAAGCCCGGAATACCTAACCTGAGGCAGGTTAAGGCCGTGGTGAACAGTTCAATTTCAACTTTTAGGGGTGCTTATTAAATGACAAAAGATTTTTTGATTCAAATATCTTCTAATAAAGCAAGAATTTCAGAAAAAAAAGTTAGATCTCATTTGAGCCCGGAATACCTAACCTAAGACAGGTTAAGGTCATGGCGAGTAGTTTAATTTCAACTCTGAGAGATGCTATTCAAATGACAAATGATGTTTTTGATTCATATGCCTTTTAATCAAGCGAGAGTTCTTGAAAAAAGTCTGATCTCATTTGAGCCCGGAATACCTAACCTGAGACAGGTTAAGGTGGGGCGAGTTGTTTAATTTCAACTCTGAAAGGTGCTAATCAAATGACAAATGATTTTTTTGATTCAAATGCCTTTTGATCAAGTGAGAGTTATTGAAAAAAAAGTCAGATCTCATTTGAGCCCGGAATACCTATTCTGAGACAGATTAAGGCCATGGCATGTTGTTTAATTTCAACTCTGAGAGGTGCTAATCATATGACAAATGATTTTTTTGATTCATATGACTTTTAAACACGCAAGGATTCTTGAAAAAAAGGCAGAACTAATATCAGCCCGGAAGACCCAACCTGAGACAGGCTACGGCCATGGCAAGCTGTTCAATTTTAACTCTGAGAGGTGCTAATCGAATGACAAATGATTTTTTTTATTCAAATGCCTATTGATCAAGCGAGAGTTCTTGAAAAAAAGTCAGATCTCATTTGAGCCCGGAATACCTAACCTGAGGCAGGTTAAGGCCATGGCGAGTTGTTTAATTTCAACTCTGAGATGTGCTTATCAAATGACACATGATGTTTTTGATTTATATGCCTTTTTATCAAGCGAGAGTTCTTGAAAAAAAGTCAGATCTCATTTGAGCCCGGAATACCTAACCTGAGGCAGGTTAAGGCCATGGCAAGTTGTTAAATTTCAACTCTGAGAGATGCTAATCAAATGACAAATGATTTTTTCGATTCATATGCCTTTTTATCAAGTGAGAGTTATTGAAAAAAAAGTCAGATCTCATTTGAGCCCGGTATACCTAACCTGAGACAGGTTAAGGTGGGGCGAGTTGTTTAATTTCAACTCTGAGAGGTGCTAATTAAATGACAAATGATTTTTTTGATTCATATGACTTTTAAACACGCAAGGATTTTTGAAAAAAAGGCAGAACTAATATCACCCCGGAAGACCCAACCTGAGACAGGCTACGGCCATGGCAAGCTGTTCAATTTTAACTCTGAGAGGTGCTAATCAAATGACAAATGATTTTTTTTATTCAAATGCCTATCGGTCAAGCGAGAGTTCTTGAAAAAAAAGTCAGATCTCATTTGAGCCCGGAATACCTAACCTGAGACAGATCAAGGCCATGGCAAGTTTTTAAATTTCAACTCTGAGAGATGCTAACCAAATGACAAATGGTTTTTTTGATTCATATGCCTTTTAATCAAGCGAGAGTTCTTGAAAAAAGTCAGATCTCATTTGAGCCCGGAATACCTAACCTGAGACAGGTTAAGGTGGGGCGAGTTGTTTAATTTCAACTCTGGGAGGTGCTAATCAAATGACACTTGATTTTTTTGATTCATATGACTTTTAAATACGCAAGGATTCTTGAAAAAAAGGCAGAACTAATATCAGCCCGGAAGACCCAACCTGAGACAGGCTACGGCCATGGCAAGCTGTTCAATTTTAACTCTGAGAGGTGCTAATCAAATGACAAATGATTTTTTTGATTCAAATGCCTATTGATCAAGCGAGAGTTCTTGAAAAAAAAGTCAGATCTCATTTGAGCCCGGAATACCTAACCTGAGGCAGGTTAAGGCCATGGCGAGTTGTTTAATTTCAACTCTGAGAGGTGCTAATCAAATGACAAATGATTTTTTCGATTCATATGCCTTTTTATCAAGTGAGAGTTATTGAAAAAAAAGTCAGATCTCAATTGAGCCCGGTATACCTAACCTGTGACAGGTTAAGGTGGGGCGAGTTGTTTAATTTCAACTCTGAGAGGTGCTAATTAAATGACAAATGATTTTTTTGATTCATATGACTTTTAAACACGCAAGGATTTTTGAAAAAAAGGCAGAACTAATATCACCCCGGAAGACCCAACCTGAGACAGGCTACGGCCATGGCAAGCTGTTCAATTTTAACTCTGAGAGGTGCTAATCAAATGACAAATTATTTTTTTGATTGAAATGCCTATTGATCAAGCGAGAGTTCTTGAAAAAAAAGTCAGATCTCATTTGAGCCCGGTATACCTAACCTGAGACAGGTTAAGTTTGGGGCGAGTTGTATAATTTTAACTCTGAGAGGTGCTAATCAAATCACAAATGATTTTTTTGTTTCAAATGCCTTTTGATCAAGTGAGAGTTATTGAAAAAAAAGTCAGATCTCATTTAAGCCCGGAATACCTAACCTGAGGCAGGTTAAGGCCGTGGTGAACAGTTCAATTTCAACTTTTAGGGGTGCTTATTAAATGACAAAAGATTTTTTGATTCAAATATCTTCTAATAAAGCAAGAATTTCAGAAAAAAAAGTTAGATCTCATTTGAGCCCGGAATACCTAACCTAAGACAGGTTAAGGTCATGGCGAGTAGTTTAATTTCAACTCTGAGAGATGCTATTCAAATGACAAATGATGTTTTTGATTCATATGCCTTTTAATCAAGCGAGAGTTCTTGAAAAAAGTCTGATCTCATTTGAGCCCGGAATACCTAACCTGAGACAGGTTAAGGTGGGGCGAGTTGTTTAATTTCAACTCTGAGAGGTGCTAATCAAATGACAAATGATTTTTTTGATTCAAATGCCTTTTGATCAAGTGAGAGTTATTGAAAAAAAAGTCAGATCTCATTTGAGCCCGGAATACCTATTCTGAGACAGATTAAGGCCATGGCATGTTGTTTAATTTCAACTCTGAGAGGTGCTAATCATATGACAAATGATTTTTTTGATTCATATGACTTTTAAACACGCAAGGATTCTTGAAAAAAAGGCAGAACTAATATCAGCCCGGAAGACACAACCTGAGACAGGCTACGGCCATGGCAAGCTGTTCAATTTTAACTCTGAGAGGTGCTAATCGAATGACAAATGATTTTTTTTATTCAAATGCCTATTGATCAAGCGAGAGTTCTTGAAAAAAAGTCAGATCTCATTTGAGCCCGGAATACCTAACCTAAGGCAGGTTAAGGCCATGGCGAGTTGTTTAATTTCAACTCTGAGATGTGCTTATCAAATGACACATGATGTTTTTGATTTATATGCCTTTTTATCAAGCTAGAGTTCTTGAAAAAAAGTCAAATCTCATTTGAGCCCGGATTACCTAACCTGAGGCAGGTCAAGGCCATGGCAAGTTGTTAAATTTCAACTCTGAGAGATGCTAATCAAATGACAAATGATTTTTTCGATTCATATGCCTTTTTATCAAGTGAGAGTTATTGAAAAAAAAGTCAGATCTCAATTGAGCCCGGTATACCTAACCTGTGACAGGTTAAGGTGGGGCGAGTTGTATAATTTTAACTCTGAGAGGTGCTAATCAAATCACAAATGATTTTTTTGTTTCAAATGCCTTTTGATCAAGTGAGAGTTATTGAAAAAAAAGTCAGATCTCATTTAAGCCCGGAATACCTAACCTGAGGCAGGTTAAGGCCGTGGTGAACACTTCAATTTCAACTTTTAGGGGTGCTTATTAAATGACAAAAGATTTTTTGATTCAAATATCTTCTAATAAAGCAAGAATTTCAGAAAAAAAAGTTAGATCTCATTTGAGCCCGGAATACCTAACCTAAGACAGGTTAAGGTCATGGCGAGTAGTTTAATTTCAACTCTGAGAGATGCTATTCAAATGACAAATGATGTTTTTGATTCATATGCCTTTTAATCAAGCGAGAGTTCTTGAAAAAAGTCTGATCTCATTTGAGCCCGGAATACCTAACCTGAGACAGGTTAAGGTGGGGCGAGTTGTTTAATTTCAACTCTGAGAGGTGCTAATCAAATGACAAATGATTTTTTTGATTCAAATGCCTTTTGATCAAGTGAGAGTTATTGAAAAAAAAGTCAGATCTCATTTGAGCCCGGAATACCTATTCTGAGACAGATTAAGGCCATGGCATGTTGTTTAATTTCAACTCTGAGAGGTGCTAATCATATGACAAATGATTTTTTTGATTCATATGACTTTTAAACACGCAAGGATTCTTGAAAAAAAGGCAGAACTAATATCAGCCCGGAAGACCCAACCTGAGACAGGCTACGGCCATGGCAAGCTGTTCAATTTTAACTCTGAGAGGTGCTAATCGAATGACACATGATGTTTTTGATTTATATGCCTTTTTATCAAGCGAGAGTTCTTGAAAAAAAGTCAGATCTCATTTGAGCCCGGAATACCTAACCTGAGGCAGGTTAAGGCCATGGCAAGTTGTTAAATTTCAACTCTGAGAGATGCTAATCAAATGACACATGATGTTTTTGATTTATATGCCTTTTTATCAAGCGAGAGTTCTTGAAAAAAAGTCAGATCTCATTTGAGCCCGGAATACCTAACCTGAGGCAGGTTAAGGCCATGGCAAGTTGTTAAATTTCAACTCTGAGAGATGCTAATCAAATGACAAATGATTTTTTCGATTCATATGCCTTTTTATCAAGTGAGAGTTATTGAAAAAAAAGTCAGATCTCAATTGAGCCCGGTATACCTAACCTGTGACAAGTTAAGGTGGGGCGAGTTGTTTAATTTCAACTCTGAGAGGTGCTAATTAAATGACAAATGATTTTTTTGATTCATATGACTTTTAAACACGCAAGGATTTTTGAAAAAAAGGCAGAACTAATATCACCCCGGAAGACCCAACCTGAGACAGGCTACGGCCATGGCAAGCTGTTCAATTTTAACTCTGAGAGGTGCTAATCAAATGACAAATTATTTTTTTGATTGAAATGCCTATTGATCAAGCGAGAGTTCTTGAAAAAAAAGTCAGATCTCATTTGAGCCCGGTATACCTAACCTGAGACAGGTTAAGTTTGGGGCGAGTTGTATAATTTTAACTCTGAGAGGTGCTAATCAAATCACAAATGATTTTTTTGTTTCAAATGCCTTTTGATCAAGTGAGAGTTATTGAAAAAAAAGTCAGATCTCATTTAAGCCCGGAATACCTAACCTGAGGCAGGTTAAGGCCGTGGTGAACAGTTCAATTTCAACTTTTAGGGGTGCTTATTAAATGACAAAAGATTTTTTGATTCAAATATCTTCTAATAAAGCAAGAATTTCAGAAAAAAAAGTTAGATCTCATTTGAGCCCGGAATACCTAACCTAAGACAGGTTAAGGTCATGGCGAGTAGTTTAATTTCAACTCTGAGAGATGCTATTCAAATGACAAATGATGTTTTTGATTCATATGCCTTTTAATCAAGCGAGAGTTCTTGAAAAAAGTCTGATCTCATTTGAGCCCGGAATACCTAACCTGAGACAGGTTAAGGTGGGGCGAGTTGTTTAATTTCAACTCTGAGAGGTGCTAATCAAATGACAAATGATTTTTTTGATTCAAATGCCTTTTGATCAAGTGAGAGTTATTGAAAAAAAAGTCAGATCTCATTTGAGCCCGGAATACCTATTCTGAGACAGATTAAGGCCATGGCATGTTGTTTAATTTCAACTCTGAGAGGTGCTAATCATATGACAAATGATTTTTTTGATTCATATGACTTTTAAACACGCAAGGATTCTTGAAAAAAAGGCAGAACTAATATCAGCCCGGAAGACCCAACCTGAGACAGGCTACGGCCATGGCAAGCTGTTCAATTTTAACTCTGAGAGGTGCTAATCGAATGACAAATGATTTTTTTTATTCAAATGCCTATTGATCAAGCGAGAGTTCTTGAAAAAAAGTCAGATCTCATTTGAGCCCGGAATACCTAACCTGAGGCAGGTTAAGGCCATGGCGAGTTGTTTAATTTCAACTCTGAGATGTGCTTATCAAATGACACATGATGTTTTTGATTTATATGCCTTTTTATCAAGCGAGAGTTCTTGAAAAAAAGTCAGATCTCATTTGAGCCCGGAATACCTAACCTGAGGCAGGTTAAGGCCATGGCAAGTTGTTAAATTTCAACTCTGAGAGATGCTAATCAAATGACAAATGATTTTTTCGATTCATATGCCTTTTTATCAAGTGAGAGTTATTGAAAAAAAAGTCAGATCTCATTTGAGCCCGGTATACCTAACCTGAGACAGGTTAAGGTGGGGCGAGTTGTTTAATTTCAACTCTGAGAGGTGCTAATTAAATGACAAATGATTTTTTTGATTCATATGACTTTTAAACACGCAAGGATTTTTGAAAAAAAGGCAGAACTAATATCACCCCGGAAGACCCAACCTGAGACAGGCTACGGCCATGGCAAGCTGTTCAATTTTAACTCTGAGAGGTGCTAATCAAATGACAAATGATTTTTTTTATTCAAATGCCTATCGGTCAAGCGAGAGTTCTTGAAAAAAAAGTCAGATCTCATTTGAGCCCGGAATACCTAACCTGAGACAGATCAAGGCCATGGCAAGTTGTTAAATTTCAACTCTGAGAGATGCTAACCAAATGACAAATGGTTTTTTTGATTCATATGCCTTTTAATCAAGCGAGAGTTCTTGAAAAAAGTCAGATCTCATTTGAGCCCGGAATACCTAACCTGAGACAGGTTAAGGTGGGGCGAGTTGTTTAATTTCAACTCTGGGAGGTGCTAATCAAATGACACTTGATTTTTTTGATTCATATGACTTTTAAATACGCAAGGATTCTTGAAAAAAAGGCAGAACTAATATCAGCCCGGAAGACCCAACCTGAGACAGGCTACGGCCATGGCAAGCTGTTCAATTTTAACTCTGAGAGGTGCTAATCAAATGACAAATGATTTTTTTGATTCAAATGCCTATTGATCAAGCGAGAGTTCTTGAAAAAAAAGTCAGATCTCATTTGAGCCCGGAATACCTAACCTGAGGCAGGTTAAGGCCATGGCGAGTTGTTTAATTTCAACTCTGAGAGGTGCTAATCAAATGACAAATGATTTTTTTGATTCAAATGCCTTTTGATCAAGTGAGAGTTCTTGAAAAAAAAGTCAGATCTCATTTGAACCCGGAATACCTAACCTGAGACTAGTTGACTGTTAGAGATCGACTGAAATTTTCACTATTTTATTCATAAATGATTTTTTTGACACGGAGGCCTCCATTTGAATTCAAAATTTTGAAAAAATCAAGCTAGACATTCTTCAGTACCGGTATATCTATTTCAGGTCAGGCCAAGCAGTTGATTTTTGATTTCGAGAGGTGCTCATCAAATGACAATTGATTTTTTTGATTCAAATGCCTTTTAATCAAGCAAGAACTCTTGAAAAAAAAGTTAGATCTTATTTGAGCCAAGAATCTCTTACCTTAGACAGGTTAAGGCCGTAGTGAGGAGTTCAATTTCAACTTTTAGGGGTGCTCATCAAATGACAAATGATTTTTTTTATTCAAATGCCTTTTAATTAAGCAAGAATTTCGGAAAAAAAAGATGTATGATGAAATGATTTTTTTGATTCAAATGCCTTTTAATCAAGCGAGAGTTCTTAAAAAAAAAGTTAGATATTATTTGAGCCCAGAATCTCTTACCTTAGACAGGTTAAGGCCGTCGTGAGCAGTTCAATTTCAACTCTGAGAGGTGCTAATCAAACGACAAATGATTTTTTTTTGTTTCATATGTCTTTTAATCAAGCGAGAGCTCTTGAAAAAAAAGTCAGATCTCATTTGAGCCTGGAATACCTAACCTGAGACAGGTTAAGTTTGGGGCGAGTTGTTTAATTTTTACTCTGAGAGAAGCTAGTTATTTGACAAATGTCTTTTTTGATTCAAATGCCTTCTTATTGAGCAAGAATTTCGGAAAAAAAAGTTAGATCTTATTTTTTAATTTTAAAGTAGTTTTGAAATTTAGCACACAGTATGATGACACTTCATTACAGACTGAGAATACTTCTAATTTATTCCTAGAGATATCTAGGACTTTTATTTTTGGTCTCGATTAAAATATCGTGTAACAAGCTAAAACTTGCTATAAATCGTGTCAAAAATTTTCTTTTTAAAGAATATATATATATATATACTTTATTTACCTGCAAATTGCTCGGTTTGATTTCGAAGTGATCCAGGACGTTTTGAATTTGCTATTGGTTAAAGTTGCTCAGACCGATCGACTTGGCTCGACTGGCTTTGACTTGATCCTCCATTGCCTGTCGAGTAAATCAAGTTTACTTAAGTTAAAATTTTTTTTTTTTTTTCTTAGTTGAATGTACGACCTTCCATGTGGAAACGCGATCGGTGTCGTTGTCTATGACGAAGCTTCCGTCCTCGTTTTTGGCGACCGAGTTCTCGTTTTTGTCCTGGACCATACCCATCGGCGAGTGGATGAGGTACATGTCCACGTACTGCAGGCCCAAACTCTCGAGGGACAGCTTCAGAAATTTCTCGACGTCCGAGGCCCGGACTCCGTACATGGGAAGCTTTTTTAAAAGAGACAAAATTTATTTAGTTTTTTATTTACGTTAATAAAATACGTCTCAATAATTTTTTGTTAGATAAGAAAAAAAAAATGAATTTAAAATTGTAGCCAACCCTGTAATCTCTGTAAGTTTCTCGTCTTTTTTCAGATGACCTACGATTGGAAATCAGTACTTAGGGAAAAAAAAAATCTCGAAAAATAGTACCTTGGTAGTGATGAAGACATCCTCGCGTTTGCCACCGTTGTCGAAGTACTTTTTCAAACTCTTGCCGATGGCGACCTCGTTGCCGTAAACGAAAGCCGTGTCGATGTGCTATAGCCGATAGCAGTAGATCGTCAGCTGGTTATTGTAGCGGTCGAAGGACAGCAGCCCCCTCTTGGCATAGCTTGGATCGAGAACGTCGAGTATAGGAAAAAGACCGGGTTAGGAGTTTGACCGGGTCGGCCGCTGATTGGTTGTTGGTTGCTGCCGAAATTTGAGGGGTGTACATAGAGGTAAAATTTAAAAAAAAAGTGTCAAAGTGGTAAAACGATCTAACCTGCGAAATAAAAATCATGATTCGTGTCGGTAAAGAAATTTCATTATTACTGTAGGGATTTTTTTTTTTTTTTTCAATGTTTGGGTGAATTGTGAATTTAGAAGAGATAAGATTTCGGTCTAAAATTAATAATATAAGTATGTAACCAGCATCGAGAAGTAATTTTTTTTTTTTTTTTTTTTTTTTTTATGTAAAAAATTTTTGTTTGATTTATGCGCGCAAACAATAGGTGCACGTTAATAAATTGAAAATTATCAAGTCAATATTTTGAAGTTTCTAATATCAGCACATAATTAAAGACTATATTTCTTGAAGATTACGTACGCATTGACTAAGACTTCTTAGAAAAAATTAAATAAGATAAATCTGGACTATACTTTGCAATAAAATACCTTATCATAACGGCCGTTGTGCAATTATTTACCTTATTCACTATTATTCTAGCTTCGTAGAGAAATCTTTTTCCTCATTTAAAAAAAAAAAATTTTTAAGTTCACAACAATACGTTTGAACGTCAGGAGATTTTTTTCTTCAATTCAGATTTGGTTAAATGTAATAATTGGATATTTACCTATTTGAAGTTCTTTTTTAATAACACATACAAACAATGAGTACACGGTAATTAATTGAAAATTATCAAGTAACTATTTCGGAATTCATGATGTCATCATCTAATTAAAGACTAAATATTTACTTTTTGAAGTTTTTGAACATGTTAACTAAGACTTCTCAGAAAAATTATAATCATATTATTAGAGTTCAATGCAACATACCTTTTGAACATGAGAAACGAAATTTCAAGTAAAACGTTTGATCGGTTTCATGAAACGTTACATATCGTACTGCCGATTCGATAGCGTATAGTATTAGTTAAGATCGACCTGAGATTGAGTTGACGATATGATAATGATGGTTTAAATAAATCTTGTTTGAATTTAGGAAATTTCAAGTAAATTTTTAGTAAAAACTTCGCATACATTACAGTGTAACAACGTGGTACATTAGACGGTAACAACGTGGTACTGAGGCATTACCAGACCATCTGCCAAAGTACCTCGTTGTAATCACGTGGAATTTTTTTTTTTTTAGTTAAAAATTTACTTAAAATTTCTTATATTTGTAAAAAAGAATATAAGTACCAATAATAAGCATTACAACTTTGGAGAGGGGGGGGCTATTATGAAAATAATGAGCATAACTTGTTTATATCTGAAAAAACTGCGTTTTGTCAAATTTTTTAGCATACTGTAGTGATTGATTTATATCAGACAAGTGAATCAAAAAATGAGATTTAAATCTTTAAGTAGCGCTGAAAAAGTATTAGTCAGCCCTGCCAAAGGAAAATGTAACTCCGTCCTAAGTATAGCCACTTAGCGGGAGGAAGTTTCATTTTTGGAGCCTTTACAATGAAAAAAACACTGCACACATGATTGGATAAGCATTAGCTATTCCTAGTAAATATAAATTGTTGCCCGAACAGAAGTCGAAGGGTCCAGTGTGTAAAATACTATGTTTTGGCGATCCACATTAACAATTATTACTTAGAAAATACACTTTAGAAGCAATATTTTTTGGTCAAAAAAGTAAAATTTTGTATATTTGTAAATAATTTTATCTTATGTACCACTACAACTTATTCGACTGGTAGTGGTGGTATCTCCACCAGCTGTGTGTGGGGAGTTTATGCCAAGAAACTTTCCTTTTCGTCTGTATTCTTACTTCCCCGGTAAAGGGTCTCCTCATGAAGCGCAACTTCCATAGCCCCACTCCCCATCGGTCGAAGTACTTTTACTAATTTACTGTAGAAAAAACTCGAAAAAATAAATCAATTTCACCGTGAATCGAACCCACGGGCCACGACCCTTGAAGCAGTGTTGTTTCCGAGACTGGCACGCTAGTCACTGAGCCAATACTGATATATAAATATTTACATTATCAACTCCAAATTTATTCTTAGTTTTATTGTATTTTATTCTGGAAAATATACTTGGAGATCCCTCTTAAAGTTTCAAATAAAAGATTAAAGCACAAGATATTTACTAAAATATATTTTTTTGAGTGATGAAATATTTGTTTACTCAAAGTACCTCCCTGTCCTCAGTGTTGATTATAATTGGCGCATATGCTTGATAGATTTATGACTTATTTATAATGATAAGTTTTCGGAAATTAAAGAAAGAACGGTTCACATGTTTTATTTAATTTAACTTGCATTTCACTTAAAATTATTGAACTATATACAAGAAATTTTCGATTCATTACAATCATTTATGTTGATTAAATCAAACTAGTCTACATAATTCAAAGGTAAGTGATTACATTCTTAGTAAAAATTAAAACCTTCAATAAAAAAAATTCAATATGATATCGTTGTTACATAAGATATGTTTTCGTTAATTATGTTGAAGGCTAATATTTAAGAAACTTTGAACAATTATTTTAGATTTAAAAAATAGAAAATAAGTTGATATGGTTATTCCTTTAATTGTTTTACAAAGTGAAGTCATATTTAAATACTTGATACTTTTAAAGATAATGTTTTCATTGAATAGATTTTTTCCACCTTAAAAAAGAAATAAACTTATAAAAAAAAATTTTAATAAATAAATGAATCATAAGTTGAGGCTAGAGATTTCAAAAACATTTTTTAAAGTCTATAATTCAGATTTACAGATTTAAATCAATTTTTAAATTAGGTAGCAAATGCTTTGAACTACTAATTTAAATTATTAGTCATAATAACGTATTTGCAATGTCATGCTCCGCTATCGCTGCATGGAAAACATAAACATACATAAAAGGCGCGTCCGACCGACACTCGAGCTCGGGAATCTTTTTTTTTATTATAGGACTGAAACTGTATGATACCAAAATGAATATTTTCCTGTTTGTTCTTGCCCTCTGAAACTCTGTGCACAATTTTAAACAGCTAAAATTGAGTAAAATGAGATTGTAAAAAGACAATAAAATGATCATTTTTCCGTTCAAAACGTTTTATCCATTAAATCGTAAGAAATCTTGAGCAGTAAGCATTGTTTTTTCACTGTTTTGTTTTGCTCGTTAGAATACGTGAGCATGAAAAAATTAATATTCTTAACAATATATTGCTCAGATAGACTTCAAAATATGATCAAAATATGTTCTGTGACCTAAATACACTATCTTCGGTGGGTTACATGGGGTCGATCGTGCCTAAAAATTATTTGTTGATATTTTAAATGTTACGGTCATTTATGGTAAAGAAGAATAACAAAAAATTAAAACATAAAAAAGTATCATAAAATTTTTTACTACTAAAGATGTTGGTTATAATAATTCAGTAAAATCGAGAGTAAAATGAAAATTAAAAAACTTAAAATGATTAAATTTTTATAAATTTAAAAAAATTTTAAGTGTAATACATAAAATATTCTTTTACGAAGCGTAAATCGTTCGAAACCTTGGAGCCATATTAAAAACAAAATGCATTACATATACATATAGTATTGTACAACGTAAACAGTTTATCCAGTGTCTTAAAATAAATATAAAATACAAAAAATTAGTTTTCTTTGAATTTTTTTTTTTTTTTTTAAACATGGAGAATGTTCCTGCAGAGGCAATAGGAGCAGCCGTGGCAGCAGCATTAGCTGCATCAAAAAATAATCCTGCTTCTGATTCATCTGAATCAAGTTCACTGCATAACCTGCAAAGTATTATCACAGCTGCAGTCGCATCAGCGACTGCACTACTTGCCAATGGAGTTAAGGTGGCTGATGTGCCTATTGCCACAACTGCAAATTTAACAGAAACTCGTGCACCTACACAAACATCAATACTCACTTACAAGACAGTAGTTAGTAAAGACAAACAAAAAGTAAAAATTATACAAAAACCATCACCTACAAAGTCTACAGAAGCTGATTCAACAAAAAAAAACAAACCCCATGGTAAAGGAAGAAAAAATGCAGATTATTATTTCGATAACTACCCATTTGCCTGCTGTGGTCAAAAAAAAAAATGACCGTAACGTTCAGTAAGTATAAAAATATTTAAAAATAATTGTTGCATTCGCCCCATAGCAAAAAAAAACTTTTAAACCTCTGCTCTTATTTTTATTGGTGAAAATCAGTACATTTAATGATTTGCCAATAAAAATAATAGGCTTGATTCTGTATCCTTCCACTTTTCAGTTTTCAAACACGTTTTTATTTTCAAGCCAATGCATTTTCTAATGAATATTACATTATAAGACAAATTTTTACTTTACAGCAACCCAAGTGTATCTAATATGGCCACCCTCTTTAATTTGAACTGTATATTCGGTGTGTTGAAACTAATTGATCAAAATAACTCAAGAACAATAAATTTAAGAACGAAGCTTGGGAACACATTTATTGCCGTGTTTGACAAAATTTATTCCATAAAGTTAATTTTAAAAATATATGAAAAAAAAATTTTATTTAGTTGATACAACTCATTAGAACATATATAGTCGAAAAATTTCAGTCTATTTTATTGAATTCCAGTAAAAATTATTTCAGGGCCTAAAATGTACCAATATATCAAAATTTAATTGAAAGCCAAGGAGGTGACCATATTAGGAACACTAATTTTTGTTATCTCAAAAAATTACGTTTTAATCAATTCAATGATACTTTGGCCCAAGTATAGAGTAAATTTTTTTGATAAAAAATAACTGACATAAAAAAATTAAAAAATTAAATGAATAAAAAAACTGCTCAAAATTCGAGTGAATTTTATTCTATGTCAGTATTGTTTTTGTACAACATAATGTACAATTAATAAACTCATTCAATTCAATTCAATTCAATTCAGTCCTAGTATAGTGAACGCATGTATATTTTACCAATTTCAAGAGCTTAGTCGTACATTATAGGTATCTAAAGTGTTGTCTTAAAAGCGTAGATGACACAAATTGCCATGCTGTTGTTCATAGATTGAAATCTACTGGTGAGTGGAAACTTACAAAAGGCCACACCTGCAAAGACTCGCCTGAAATTTATAAGGGTAAAATTGAATTCAGAGAAATGTTAAGAGACTTGATCACCAAAAGTCCAGATGCTAAGCCCAGGGCATGTTGGGATCAAGCTGCTGAGAAGTAAGACTGATGTTTTTTTTTTTTTAATAATTAAAAAGTTGCTAACGCGTTAATTAATTATCACCCGTGACTTATTTGACCGGTGGGACACGAAATAGAACTTTTTTTTTTTTTTTTTTGCTTTCAACAGTGAAAAATAATCTACTTTTGTTAAGAGCTAAGAATTAAAAAAAAAAAAAAAACATGTTAAAGCCTTAATCCTTAACTTGAAAGTACAATCATCGCCTTTTCAAAAATAATAATGAATTTTAAGAAAAAAAATCGAAGACTAGCGTGACCGGTGGGACACGTGCGTTTAATTAGTGATTATTTTATCAAAAACAATTAATGATAATTTTATCAATAATTTTATCAAAATTTGGTGAGATTTATACGTTATAAGTTAGAAAATTATATATTTCAAATTTTTTCAATGAGATATGCGGAAAAAACTCTATTATCAACATTGAAAAAATTTTAAAGATTGAATATTTCAGAGAATAATTAAAAATTTTCAAATTAATTTGGGCTTAAAATATACTAAAACAAATGCTAGAGAATGCAATGATTAAATGAAATATGTATGTTTTGGAAATTTTTTAAACTGGTTTTCGGCGCCGAATTCAAATTGCACTTTAAACCTTTCATCGTGTTTATAATAAAATGTTACTATATAAAAAATTAATGACGTTTATTGAACAAAATCAACTGCACAAATTTTTAACAAATATTCATATGATAGAAACCTCTTTTCTCACTAATTTTAAATTATAATAACTATTTTTTTTTTTATAAAATCGTCGACCCAATTCAGAAAAATGCTAACTCAGAAATCTCACGTGAAAAATGTTTCTTAATTGAGTGCCCCCAACTGGGTTGACGAATTCAAATGTACCTCCCTTGTTTAACGAAATTTTAAGCTTTTGAAGCTTAACCCTTAAAGTACACACCCAAATCCAGAACTGCCACACTGACAGTTATGTGGGGTATTTTACACCCCGTGTGTACTTTAAGGGTTAAAATGTATAAAAATAAAAAAACTTTTAAATGTCGCGATATTAGCAATGAATTTTCTAAAAATTATTAAAATCGTTTCAAGAGTATTTAATTTCATTTAAGGGGACCCCCAAGTGAGTTTTCAGCCTAGGAATAAAATAGACTTAGAGGAATGAAAATTGTGGAAAATACTCCTAAACTCTATACTCAAGCTATAAAAGCTCAAAACTTCCAAAAATGGCAAAATTTCAAAACCTTTCTAGTTCTACAATTTTTAATATTTTTTTATGAAAATTTTTTTACAACTTTCTACTGTTATTTCAAATAACTTCACGCATGGATTTTTCAAAATTTTGATTAGAACCATAAAATCAAATTTTATTACTAGTAATTCCTATAAATATCATGACTTCAAAATGCTTCTTGTTCCACAAATCTTAATATTTTTTAATAAAATTTTTTTTACAGTTTCTAGATATAAATTTGAACAACTTCACTCATGGATTCTACGAAATTTCAATTAGGGACAAAAATAAAAATTTTAAAAGGCGTAAAAAAATTTTCAAATTTTTTTTGACAACTTCACGTAAAATGCTTTAATTTAAAGAGTATTTTCCTAAATTTTCACCTCCATGAGATTATTTTATCCATAGGCTGAAAACTCACTTGGTGGTCCCCTTAAAATTAAATTCCTTTTACGATGTTAAAGTCTTTTAAAAAAATATATATTTAGCCTGAGACAGGACTTTTCTAAACGGAATCTGAGTTAGCACGTTTCTGAATAGAATCTGAGTTAGCGTGTTTCTGGACCGGCTGAGAGTTAGCACGTTTCACGCGCGATTTCTGAGTTAGTATGTTTTTGAATTGGGGCGACGAGATGATTAAGTTTACGAATTTCCTTACTATACTCTTCATTTGAAAAAAAAAGGTTTCCAACGATTGCAAGACTAGATCCCCTGAATGATTCTTTGTCTCGGTTAATGAGAACGTGGAAAAGTTCAGCATTTCCACAACTGCAGATTTCTGCTCATAATTTAGAAGAACTTGATGAATTCTTTAAATCTAACCCAGACTTATTAAGTTATGAAGTAGAAACGGAGTTTGGAAAAAAAAAAAACAAAATTAATTCATAAATTAATTAAAGTAAATGTAAAAGGGATAGTGAAAGTACACATGCTACTATATGATCCGGAATTTGTAAAGCAATGCGAAGATTCAAAACTGTTTTTTGGTGACGGAACATATGACATACTCCCTCGTAAATTTAAAAGCGTGACACAATTTTTCACGATAATGCTGGAAAAATTTGGAAAAGTAAGTAGTAATAACGTTTCATTCAATTTTTTTTTTTTTTTTTTTTTATTCAGCCGTAATATAATAAAATAAATTTACAATAATTATACTTTTGTTAATATTGAATAAATATTGTAGACATTATAAAAAAATATTAATTGCTAATAATTGCATTCAAATAAACATTATTTTACGGTAAAATCTAAAAATAAATTTAATAAACTGTAGTTTAATTGTCTTTTAAAAATTGTTGAGTTTATTTTTTTAATTATTATTGTTATTTTTAAAATAAGGTAGGTGTACCTAATATGGCCCTGTGCCTAATATGGCCCCCCCTGTTATTTTGAATATGCTCGATATGCGGCATCTCTACAAGGTAGGAAGGAGTCAAAAACACTGAATTATGAAGTTTTGAGTTGTTTTAAACATTTTAAAATTATTTTTGCGCACCCCTTATAGCTAAGACTCGTTTCGTATACCTTCGTTATTATTTTACGTTGCGATTAAATGGTCTGCCAAAATATTTAGACGCACCTGACCAAAATTTTCATAAGTAGCTTCGATTCGTTATTGTTTCAGCTTAAAAATGCGATTTTAGTTTTTGTTCAACTTGTTTTCTAACGGGTTTTATTCTTAAATAACTTTTTTTTCTGCAGTGTACCTAATATGGCCCCCCGCGAATTAGTAGAAATATCGATATTAAGAGTCCTTAGTTTCATATTTACTTTTTAGAAAAACCTTTCCTAATGTTATTTAAGTAAAATAAATTTAATTATTTCAAAGTTTTTTTTCATTTTATTACTTTATAAAAACATTCTAGCTCAAAAAACAAACTTGGATAGAAGTTTGAAGTTGAAATTTTTCTACTGGTTGCAAAGCTTTCAAAAAAATTTTAAAAAAGGCTCTATTTTTAAATAAATAATTTTTAAAATAATAAAAACTTTGAAGGTTTTTAAATCTCATTTCCTTATTGATTTAAAAAATAGGAACAAATCGCAATTAATAAATAACTTCAAGGGGGCCATATTAGGTACACAAATTTTTGGTGTCTTAAAAAACCGTGTTTTGGTAAATCCTCTGGCATTTCAAGCTCATTGATCAAAATCAAACGCGTAAGGTCTCATTTTAAAGCTCTTGAATTAACCTTTAAAATGAGACCTTACACGTCAAAAAATATTGATTTGATTCGCCACAACGTCGATTCTCGCTTAGGGGGGCCATACTAGGTACAGATACCTTATTACAAATGATGTGATAGGTCGAACTAATTAAAAATGATATTGATTTAGAAAATCTCTTTATTCAACAATTCTTTTGTCATTATAACAGGCTGTGCCAGTTTTTTATTCTCTTATGTCACGTGCCAAGACAGAAGATTACGTGGCAATGTTTGATACAATAAAATCATCATTCCCAAACTTCTTACCAAGAAAATCGATGTCCGATTATGAAATCGCCTGCAGGAAAGCTGCTAAAATTGTCTACAAGAAAGATGATTCACGGAACTATCCAGGAATATTGATTGGGGGATGCAATTTTCATCATTTGCAGGTAATTTTAGATATCGTTGGCCCGAACAAAAAAAAACACCTGCCAAAAAATCCGGTAAAACAGTAACAGTACCAGTTTTTCAAGAAAAACGTAACAAGTTTTTTTTTACAACAAAACTGTAACAAGTTAACGATTTTCCGAGATAACTGTAACAACAAAATAATCGGCCATTGTATGATCCAAATTTTTCCGAGAAAAGAGTAATTAGTATATTTTTTCCGTGATAACAATAACGATCAATAAAAAGGGAAAATTTCCGTAACAGGTGCACTTTTTACGGGTAAAGTGTAACGTTGAGGTAATTGACGATTAAGGTTTTGTTTTTCCAGGTAAAAAGTATCAAGACCATTGCCAACTTATTTGAAGCAGACTAAGGGAGCTTTTCCCGAGGAAATCGTAACTTTGAGAACTTTTTTCCGAGTAAAGTGTAACGTTGAGGAAATCATCGATTTTAAAAATATTTTTTAAAGGAAAATTTACAATATCCATGCCAACTTACTAAAATCAGAGAAGGGAGATTTTCCCGAGGAAATCGTAACATTAGGATTTTTTTCCGGGTAAAACGTAACTTTGAGGAAATCATCGAATGTAAAATTATTTTTTAAATAAAAATTTACAATATCAATGCAAACTTTTTTAATGCAGGCTAGGGATCTTTTCCGGAGGAAATCGTAACGTTGAGAACTTTTTTCCGAGTAAAGTGTAACGTTTAGGTGATAAACGATTAAAAAAATATTTTTCTAAGTGAGAATCTACAATATCAATGCTAACTTGTTTTAAGCAGGCCAGGGTGCTTTTCCCGAGGAAATCGTAACGTTGAGAATTTTTTTCCGAGTAAAGTGTAAGGTTGAGGAAATCATCGATTATAAAAATATTTTTTAAAGGAAAATTTACAATATCCATGCCAAGTTACTTAAATCAGAGAAGGGACATTTTCCCGAGTAACATTGGGATTTTTTTCCGGGTGAAATGTAACGTTTAGGTAATTAATGATTAAAATAATATTTTTCTATGTGAGAATCTACAATATCAATGCTAACTTGTTTAAAGCAGGCCAGGGAGCTTTTCCCGAGGTAATCGTAACTTTAGAACTTTTTTCCATGTAAAGCATAACGTTGAGTTGTTCAACGATTGAGATAGTATTTTTCCAGGTAGAAAATTGAAAGTTTTGTGTAAACTTATTAACAATAGAATAGGGTGCTTTTTCCCAAAGAAAAAGTAACGAGTTAAATTTTTCTAGGTAAAATGTAACCTCACTCCCTTGAACTACTTTATCCGAGAAACCAGTAACATTTTTCAATAAAACTAGTGAAAAAAAAGTTACTGGAACTTTTTTCGATGAAAAACATAACGTAAGCATCTTTTCCAGGGTAGATTGTAAGAGCCCCCTCGGACAACTCTACCAAACCAGCAACAAGATCAATTATATCTTGTATAAAAGTACTGAAATTTTTTCCTTCATAAAATACCGTATTTTTATCGTTAATCACCTTAACGTTACATTTCACTCGGAAAAAAGTCCTAACGTTACGATTTCCTCGGAAAAATCTTCCTTCTCTGGTTTAAGTAGGTTGGCATGGATATTGTAAATTTTCCTTTAAAAAATATCTTTATGTTCGATGATTTCCTGAACGGTACACTTTACTCGGAAAAAAGTTCTCAACGTTACGATTTGCTTGGGAAAAGCTCCCTGGCCTACTTTAAACAAGTTAGCATTGATACTGTAAATTTTTATTTAAAAAATATTTTTACATTCGATGATTTCCTCAACGTTACACTTTACTCGGAAAAAATTTCTTAACGCTACGATTTCCTCGGGAAAAGCTCCCTGGCCTGCTTTAAACAAGTTAGCATTGACATTGTAAATTTTTATTTAAAAAATAATTTTACATTCGATGATTTCCTCAGTGTTACATTTTACTCGGAAAAAAGTTCTCAACGTTACGATTTCCTAGGGAAAAGCACCCTGTCCTGCTTAAAACAAGTCAGCATTGATATTGTAGATTCTCACTTCGAAAAATATTTTTTTAATCATTAATCACCTAAACGTTACACTTTACCCGGAAAATATTCTCAACGTTACGATTTCCTAGGGAAAAGCTCCATTAGTCTGCTTCAAACAAGTTGACATAGGTGTTGTTACTTTTTATATAAAAAAAGAATTCCTCAATCGTTAATTATCTCAACGTTACACTTTACCCGGAATAAGTTGTGCAGATTACTTTTTCCTCGGGATATATTTCCGTCTTGAGTGAATGTAATTTTATAAAAACACACTGGTTACACTTTCCTCGGGGAATGTTGTCTTCCGACCCGCAGCAAGTTTAACATGACAGTTTTCTCGGAAAAATTATACATCATGACAGTTTTCTTGGAAAAAATTGCAACGTTACATTTATCGCGTAAAATTTTTTTTTTGTTATTTTTTCCCCGGAAAATCACGTAATGGTACTTTTTTCATGGACTCTTGGTCTCAGGTGTTTTTTTTCGTCCGGGCCAACGATATTTATTATTTCATAACTAAAGATAAGTTTCGAACTCGACCTGTTAAAAATATATGTCTTATGTATATTGTTTTTCGGTTTACTGTTGGGTTTTATTTTTTGCGTTTCATTTTCATAGATTGTCTTACAATAGGAGAATCACTAAAAACAAATTCAAAACTATAAATAAATATTAGAGTCGTAAATTACAGTTAAAGCTTAAAAAATAAATAAATAAAATGAAATAAGGACACGTATACTCTATTTATGACATAGTAGTTTCCTGGTAAGAGCCTTAGCCAATTCCTCAGCTGGGGTTATTAATTTTCAGCCAATTTTTTCACTGATTTTTCGGTGAATCGGTCTGAGCAAATCAGTTATGAGTTAAGTTTACATTCAATTAAATCTAATTTTCAGGGGGAGTGGCTTAAGATTATTCAAAGTATGTGTATATTTTATTGTGCACTGTTTAACTTCTACATAAACTTTTTTATTATTGTTATTATAAACGATAAAATGTGAGGAATTTTTGAAATTGTCTAAATAATATTTTGAAAATAAACGTTTTTTTACTCTAAAGAGAACAATGATTATCTCACGGGACATTTATTTTGATTATCCTAATCTGATATTTCCCAGGGCTGTGTTAAACATGACCTAGTAAGCACCTGAGGCACCAGATTGACTCCTGGTAAAATAAAAAGCATTAATTAATGCTTTTAATTTTAATTATCGAAGTATTATTAAGCTGTGGTATTTTGCTTTATTTTTTATGTATACTTAAGGAGGCTTGGCAGCGTAGGGGTCGTACCTAGCGAGGGCCCTTACGGGTGCATGAAATTGAAAATAAGAAAAAAAGTATTTTTTTAATTATATTTATTAGTAACTGATTATTTATCATTTTTAAACATATTAAAACAAAATTTAAGATAAAAATTTTTTTAAAACGTTGAAAAATTTCATGTTTTGAAGGTTATGTACCGCAATTTTCTATTTTTCTTGTAAATTAGTCCGATAATCATAAATTTTTATAATTTTAGAATAATCTTCAAATTTTTATCTTTAAAATGGCACCTGACTCGTAGTAAACTTGTGGATTTTGATGATTTGCCAAATTTTTAAATGTTTTTTTCTATAAGAGTCCATGTTAAAAAAAAAATTCTAAACTGATTTTTTTTCTCGAAAACGAGTCCGACAACCATTGTTGTGTTAAATAGGAAAGTTGTTTGTCTTACTTCAAGGAATCTACAGGAATTTTTTGGGTTCTTATTTTGGATTAAAAAAAAAATTCCAAGCCTTCTTAACTTGAAATCTTTTATAATTTGGTTTAGGTGGGATGTTTTTATAAATGTTTCACTACAAAATAATTAATTTTTTTAAGGCCCTCTTCAAGTACGCGCTCCAAACAAAGGTGGCTGTTAAAAAGAACAAAAAAAAACAGCCTGCAAAGCACAAGGGACTCGTTAAAATTATGGCGCTATCGTATTTACCATCTTACGAAATAAAAAAAGGTTTAAAAATCGTAAAAAAATACTTGAAACGGCATTTTGGAAAAAACGCTTTCGGAAACTTTATAAAATATTATAAGAAGCAATGGCTGAAAATAACCACGCCTGAAGGATTCACAGCTTACCGAGTCAAACATCAGACTAATAACTTTCTGGAGTCTTACCACAAAAATTTGAAGCAAAAAATGGGTCCACATCCGACTATTTCTAGATTCGTTGGTAACTGACAGTTTTTTAATCATTGAAAATAATATTTATTTGTTTTTTTTTTTTTCTCTTTTTTTAACCACTAGTGCGTAGGTTCTCGTTTTTACGCACGCTACGAAATTGAAAAACTCGCCCTACTTACCAGTGGTATAAAATAGTACATGCAACCCGTTGCATAATATACTATTTTTTTTAATAATATCATGAAACTTTTAATAAAAATGAGTAGGGTCAGGTCAACTGCGGTTTTTTTAACCAAGCCTCATTGAGGGTGCTCTATACGATTTCGTGCGGGCCGCAGCGCCCTAAAAAACATTTTTATTTTTACTTTCAAATCATCACTGCTTCGGTCTTAATTAATGAATCGTCTAAAAAATTTGACACAATGATTTTGAAGATATTTAATTTCGTTTAGTATTAATTTAAAGTTGGATTTTTTTTTTTAATTAGAAGAAATCCCGAAAACTTGACCTATTTTTTCAATTAGCAAAACTCTGTGACAAAAGTTCTTATAAGTTTTTATTTTCATTTTACCTTAAATATAAAACCCTCAAGATGTTATCTATAAATTTTGAGATCAAAATATGGCATGCAGTAGAAAAAAAGTTAGATCGATTCTTGTTCTGACACGTATGAGATTATAAAGGAATTTGACCACTCCACGTTATTTTTTCGTTGTTATCTTTTTAAAATGGACGGTGAAGTGGTATTAAAAAAAATACTACAATTTTTCTTAAACTCTTCTGTACAATACCACATGAATTTTTTTACGTTCTTAGCATTTTTTAAAGAATGACACACAACATAAGAAAAAAATGCTTGGTTCCCATAAGAACAGGTGTTAAATTGTTTAAACATAAAATCTAAGGATTATTTTAGTACAGATCTCAAGTTGACTGGATTAAAATTGACACGATAGTCGCATTTTTTTCGAAATCATAGAACATCCTTAATAATAAACTCCTTTTCGTGTATAATACTAAAAAAACATTTATTTTTTATTTAAGATAAATTATTAAAGACTGTCAGAACTCAGTGGATTCACTTAGAGACTTTGAGAACTGGAAGAAATCCAACTGCTGATGTCAAAAAAAAAACTATTTCTAGGCATGAAGCCATGGAAGAAATTTGGTTACTTTATGAGAGGAAAGAAAGAAGTTTGGGTGAAATAATTGATTTAATAAGCAACATCATTTACGAATACGATCAGCAAGAATTTGACGTACTATGTGAAGAAGATGGAGACAGTTGCGAGAACGCTATCGATGAAGTTTTCGAAGATGGTGATGAAATTTATTTGAGAAATGATTTTGTTGAAGGTATTTTTATTAAACGTTTTAAATAAGGTAACTGTACCTAAAGTGCCCAGTGTACCTAAAGCCCCCCCCCCCACCCCTTGGTATCTTAAATGTATAGACTCTGTGACACGTCTTAATGATCAGAAAGGGTAAAGGACTTCAAATTATGAAGTCAGAACTTTATTGGTTATTTCAAAATTTTTTTTTCGCTTGACCCATGGATAAAAACCGTTTTTTATACTTTTTTCGAGTAATGGGTTTTTTTAGTGCTCTTGTAACCAAGTATAGCGTAGCCAATTATTTTTTAATTTGTGGGCTTTGATTCGCACCAACATGAGCTTTCAAAACCACTTTGATTTTTTTCGTAACCAATCTTCAATTATGTTTTACGCTTATATGATGATTTTTATCTTCAATACACCTAAACTTTACCTAAATTGCCCCCCCCCCCCCTCCTTTTTTAAAACTTTTATTAATAACTTTGGATCATAAATTAATCTAAAATGATCTACTAGCTTAGTGAATTCAAAATTACAGTATAGGTGTACATTTTATGCTACTCTGATATCAATTTTGCCTTCAAGGTACGTTTTAAAGTGTTTTCAAATGAAATCAACAAAAAAATTAAAAATAATTTCAATTTCAAACTTAAAAATTTTTTTTGTTTATTCTTAAATATTCACTAAAAATTCACTTTAAAGTCTCCAGAATATTTTTAATTTATTACAAATACTGATTTTCACTAAAATAGGTAAAATGGGGGGGGGGGGGGGACCTTTGGGTACACAATTTTTTTATAAGACGAAAAACTAAATTTTAGTAAATCAGCTGCCATTTTAATCTCGTTGATCAAAATCAAACAGTTAAGGTCTCATTTGAAAGCTCTTGGACAAAGCTTTAAAATAAAACCTTAGTTGATCAAAACGGAGTTTACAAGTTGGGAACAGCAATAAAAAAAAAAACTACAAGTTGGGAACATGATAATTTCTGATACTTCTACAAGTTGGGAACACCCTATATTCTTGTGCTTCTACAAGTTGGGAACATCCTTATTTTTAGTGCTTCGTTATTTGGGTTATTAGGTTTTTTTATTGTTAAATATTGTATCCAGGTAAACCTAGAAGGGTTATTTGGAATGGGTTGTTGGTTTTAAAATTAAAACTAACATCAACGCGAACCTAGGATGGTTATTTGGGATGGGTTGAAAATTATATATACACTTACGGCTACATGTCGCCATAAGTGCCATATATAATTATTTTATTTTATTTTATCTTTTTCCTGTAATAAGGGATGTTTTAAAGGGTTATTCACTAGTGCCTAAAACAAGGCAAACTTTTTACACACGGCGCGAAGTTATCGCATTGTGAAAAAACTATCTAATTTTCACTACTTTGGATCATTATTACAGTATTAAAGAAGAGATATGATTGCTATAGTCAATTTTACATTTATATTATAATTATTTCTAGAAAATAGTTTGTTCCAAACTTGTAGAAGCACAAGAATATTGGATGTTCCCAACTTGTATAAGCATTGGAATATGGAGTGTTCCCAACTTGTAGAAGCACTAGAAAAAAGGGTGTTCCCAACTATATACTATTGGATCGAGTGATTAGTCTCTCGGTTACACGTGTAATTTATGAAACTTCGTTACAGATGGGAGTACCCGAAACCAGGGTTTTTTTAGTTTTGGATAATTCACGTGAAAACGTGTTTTTTTAAAAACGTTGTTTATGAGGGAGCTCTAAACTTAAACAGTATTAATGTTGGGGACAGTAAAAAGGTGAAGTTTAAGAGTGTTTTCAACTCAGTTTTTCTCTTTCTTTTTTTATCGCTATCGTCATTCATTTATCATTTATTTCTTGACACAAGTTCAAAAATCATTCTTGATAATAACTTACTGTATTTTTAGAACAAACAAAAATAGTTTGGCCTGTTCCAAAATCACTGCATGAAGCCTTCGATTTGACGCAGCGTGTCCCTTTCACTTGACCTTATCGCCCTTTCAATGAGATAAGGGGCAGTCCTCAACGATTTCACATAGTTTGGCTGTCTGGCTTACCCTAAATCAAAGTCCAGTGTATCAGCCTTCAGTTCAACTCAATAATCTCCCTTTTACTTGACTTTGTCGCGTTTCAACAAAGCCAAGTGCAGCCCGATGAACCAAAATCATTTTGCTGTCGGGCTAATGTATAAATGTCGGGCCCTGACGCTTATTAACCTGCAACTTGGACCTTAGCGCTTCGAAGTGAATTCGGAGTCGGAGACAATTTCCTGACTTCAATAATTTGTCACAAAAAAAAAAAAAAAAAAAAACCGCTATACTCAAATAGAGACGAATACGCAACTCTGCCGTGGCTAGCCTGCCGAGCAACCTGGGCCTTTCTCAGAAACCCATCTGCAGCGAAAAATCCTGTCCATCCAAATGACTTCGAAAACCTAATTTCATTGCCACCTGTAATAAAACTCCCATCTCGGGGTCCTTTGGCCGATTGACCAAAAATTCAAAAAAAAAAAGACGTCCCTGCCATCGCCCTCGCATAAGCATGGGAATCGATCCAAAACAATTAACATTGAGCTATTACATTTAATGATATGCGGTCGTAAGGGTACTTGCTATTGTTGTAATACTTGCTATTGTTGCTATTGTTGTTATAGTTGTTATCATTTTATTTTTTTTATTTTTTATCGAAGAAAAATGCATGTACCTAGCAGCTTAAACATAACAGCTGATACTTTTATTATAATATTAATATTAAAATTATTAAGATTATTATAAATGTTAATACTTTATTATTTAACTAATCCATCTGTTTATTTTTAGAAACGGAAAACTTGAACTTTGTCGTTACTAAGTCTTCGGTTGATGGAACCAAATTAAAATTACAAAGAATCAGATGAGCATAATTTTGAGTGATTTCAAAAGAATAGTTATTTAGCTTATTAATTGTTTTTTTTTTGTTTTTTTTTTTAATTTTACTATTGTTTCATAAATTTGTACAAAAATTATGTATATTGAATTGCTTAAGCTTCCGAAATTAAGTTGGGTATTAAGAGTATATTATATTTTTGTAAGAAATATTTATTATTTCAGAATGATCCTTTAAACATTGTATCCCAAGAAAAAAATATATTTATATTTCAATAGTTAAAAATTTGTTTTTAATTATTTGTTAAAACTTTCAGATTAAAATTTCTTAACTAACTTAAAAAGACAAAAATTTTAATCCAACATACCATTGATTATAGAAGGAATAAATCAGTAAAATAAATCTGGATTATTTAGTGTGCTTTTGAGCTCGTTTATTCAAGTATCGTGATTCCTATGGTTATGACATCAACCATAATAATAGTGAATAAGATAAATTATTGCACAACGGCCGTTATGATAAGGTATTTTATTGCAAAGTATAGTCCAGATTTATCTTATTTAATTTTTTCTAAGAAGTCTTAGTCAATGCGTACGTAATCTTCAAGAAATATAGTCTTTAATTATGTGCTGATATTAGAAACTTCAAAATATTGACTTGATAATTTTCAATTTATTAACGTGCACCTATTGTTTGCGCGCATAAATCAAACAAAAATTTTTTACATAAAAAAAAAAAAAAAAAAAAAAAAAATTACTTCTCGATGCTGGTTACATACTTATATTATTAATTTTAGACCGAAATCTTATCTCTTCTAAATTCACAATTCACCCAAACATTAAAAAAAAAAAAAAATCCCTACAGTAATAATGAAATTTCTTTACCGACACGAATCATGATTTTTATTTCGCAGGTTAGATCGTTTTACCACTTTGACACTTTTTTTTTAAATTTTACCTCTATGTACACCCCTCAAATTTCGGCAGCAACCAACAACCAATCAGCGGCCGACCCGGTCAAACTCCTAACCCGGTCTTTTTCCTATACTCGAACGTCACCTTTGAAAAAAATAGTTCAAAATTATTTATTTTAAAAATTTTCAGAGCATAAAAATTGTTTGAAAGATAGAGACAAAATTAAAAAATAAAGACTGAAATAAATAAATTTTTTAAAGTAAAATGGATACATCCTATAATATTTCAAGGGTTTATACATACACAACTATAGTTTTGTATGAAAAAAAACATTAAATTGAATTAAAAATTACGAAAAAAATTGGAATTTCACATACTTGCGCATTTGAATCAACGGAACCAAACGGCGACGGTGATGGCAAGTCTCTTAAATCACGACGACAGATTCTGCAGGGTTTTCTGTACGGAGTAGATTGTACACTGTAAAAAAAAAAAAAAAAAATTAATTGTCCTATAATGTAATGGTTTTTTTTTTTTTTTTTTTTTTTCATAAAAAATAAAGTTTTCAACTTACGAGTACTTGTGCTGGTAGTAAGCTGTCGAGGAACTTCGAGCAACAGCGACGCGACTTAGGTAGTGTCTCGGCCGATTGTTTTAAGAAGAAGACTAAATAAAAATTGCAATAATAACGCTTTTATTTGAAAATTACTTACCGGTGTTTGTGCCGGTAGCAAGCCGTCGAACTCTTGAAATTCACAGCATTACGCGATGGCGATGCAACTCCGGTATTGCACTGTGATGAATTTACTCAGATACGAACCTTCCGCTAGTACGATGCTGATTTAATCACACTTCTTTTTTAAAACACTTCACAACAATACCACGATCTTCAACCACGTGCGTTTTAAACTGGCTAGGGTTATGTTTATGTTCGCTCGATTAAATACAGCCTTCTATTTTGATGAGGTCTTTGATTCTAAACCTCACTTTTAAATTTTATGCACATTTCTAATTGTTGATAAAAAAAAACCTGATTAAAAAAAAAAAATATTAATATATTTTTTTGGAATCAGGGTAAAATTCTGTACACAAAAATATTAATATCTCAGTTGATCCATATTTAATGAATCACGGTGTATGTATCATTTCAAAACGTCTGAAAAAGTTCTTTTAAAGATAAAAATTACTGATTTTTTCGTTATTTTTCATATGATACTAAGATGATTTTTAGATCTTTGATCATTTTAAGATAAATTTTAGATATTTTTAATTACGTAACCTTTTCTCTTAAAGATATTAATAATAATTTTTAGAAATGATAATCAGGCAATTGATAATAATTGCAAGATTAATTTTTTGTATTTAAGATTTTTTTAAAGATCATTTTGTGACTAACTTTCGATATTATTTATGCGCGTTTTTTTAAAGATGTAAATTAATATATTTTTAAAGATAGCAAGATTCTTTAAAATAAATTATGTACGATTTTAAAAAAATTTTCAACCAGCATTTTGAATATTTCAAGACCTTTTTTTGAAACTAATTAAATTTCATTATTTTTTCAAATTAAAGAGTTTACCGTGAATTACTTTCCTAGAGCACTGAGGACTCGGGTACAATCTGTGCATGTTCGCGGCTAACCTTTACTTTTCTTTAATCGAGTTTCTGAATAAGAAAAAAAAATTGCCACAAAGTATCATTCAAACATTAAACACCAAATTTAAATTACTGCTTCATATTTAAGACTTATCTGATCGGATGTTCTCCGGTAGAAGTTCAAACGGCTGACCAACTTTTATTCTCTCTCTTGACTTCTTTCGCTACATTGTATCATTTGTCTGCCGATTCTGTATTTTTTCTAGTTGGTGAACACATTTTTATTTTTATTTTATATAATTTACATTAAAAAAATATATCTTGAATACTCAAAAAAATATTGGTGATATTTTACCGTCTTTGTATGGTTACAAAAAATACGAGAATAAACAAAATGAATTTGGCTGCAAAGACGATCGATCGAATCGATCGTATTCATAACAACGACCTGTGCACACGTCGTTGTTGGTGATAATGTTCGTCATCTCGGTATGCTGAAGCTTAACCAATATTGCTAAGTTTTCAAGATATATTTTTTTAATGTAAATTATATAAAATGAAAATAAAAATGTGTTCAACAACTAGTAAAAATACAGAATCAACAGACAAATCGTCGCCCCAATTCAGAAAGATACTAACTCAGAAAGCGCGCGTGAAAGGTGCTAACTCAGAGCCGGTTCAGAAAAGTGCTAACTCAGAGCCGGTTCAGAAAAGTGCTAACTCAGAGCCGGTTCAGAAAAGTGCTAACTCAGAAACGGTTCAGAAAAGTGCTAACTCAGCTTCCGTTTAGAAAAGTGCTATCTCAGACTAAATATCTTTTTTCAAGCTTAAGTCGGTGAAACATTTTTTTTTTTTTTTTTTTATAAGTGTATAATTTATAAATTTGAACACTACTTTACATTAATTATTATTTTTTTTTTTTTATTAAAAATTCATTTTTTATAAAAACTTTGATTTTTTACCGTGTTGCAAAAAAATAAAATTGTGATTTTAATCACGAATTTTACAGCTGAATAAACTTTTTTCCCGATCGTTAAAGTTGCAACACGGTAAAAAATCAAAGTTTTTATAAAAAATGAATTTTTAATAAAAAAAATAATAATAATAATTAATGTAAAGTAGTGTTCAAATTTATAAATTATACACTTATAAAAAAAAAAAAAAAAATGTTTCACCGACTTAAGCTTGAAAAAAGAAATTTAGTCTGAGATAGCACTTTTCTAAACGGAAGCTGAGTTAGCACTTTTCTGAACCGTTTCTGAGTTCGCACTTTTCTGAACCAGCTTTGAGTTAGCACTTTTCTGAACCGGCTCTGAGTTAGCACCTTTCACGCGCGCTTTCTGAGTTAGTATCTTTCTGAATTGGGGCGACGAAATGATACAAAGTAGCGAAAGAAGTCAAGAGAGTGAATAAAAGTTCTGTCAGCAGTTTGAACTTCTACCGGAGAACATCCGATCAGATAAGTCTTAAATATTAAGCAGTAATTTAAATTTGGTGTTTAATGTTTGAATGATACTTTGTGGCAATTTTTTTTCCTTTTTCAGGAACTCGATTGAAGAAAAATAAAGGTGAGCCGCGATCATGCACAGACTGTACCCGAGTCCTCAGGGCTCTACGAAATTAATTCACGGTAAACTCTTTAATTTGAAAAAAATATGAAATTTAATTTGTTTTAAAAAAAGGTCTTGAAATATTTAAAATGCTGGTTGAAAATTTTTTTAAGATCGTATAAAATTTATTTTATTGAATCTTGCTATCTTTAAAAATATATTAATATATATCTTTAAAAAAACGCGCATAAATAATATCGAAAGTTCATCACAAAATGATCTTTAAAATAATCTTAAATACACAAAGTTAATCTTGCAATTATTTTACAATTATTACAATTTTACAGTTTAAAAACCCGCGTGTGATCGTTATGTACGAGGACCGGCGAAGCCGACCTATTCAGATTGTGCGATCATAGAAGCATAGAAAACCGAGCACTCAAGTTGATATTTTATGTCACGAGGGTGAAAATTAACTAGTATATTACAGTCCCGAGGGAGTCAAAAATGGGTTAGCCTTTAGCAAACCCAAATTGATGCCGAAACCCAAACCGAGCTGAAGGCGAGGTCATCAAAGGTTTGCTCAAGGTTAGCTCATTTTTGCTCTCCCAAGGGCTGCATACTATTTTTCACGCCAGTAGTCAGAAAGTACAATATTCGTTTCTGGCACTGGCCCGAAAATTGTACTTTCGGGCTACTAGCGTAAAAAAGTATATTTTTTTACAAAATCAGTTAAAAGATTTAGTTTTTACCCCCCCCCCCCCTCCCCCAAGGCGAGAAAAAGTCCTCAGGAGTCAAAATTTGCGTTGGAAGGTAATTTCTGTCCAAAGTGACTTAAAAAATTTTTTTAACGGTGATACATCTCCTCCAAGATCACCAAAGAACCACATCTTTTGAGTTTTAAAAGAGCCACAGAGAAGATGTACACTGGAATTATAATCTCATTTTTTATAACATATGAAAATCTGCACAGTTATTTATAAATTATATACGTGTGAATAAGATATTTTGATTAAATCTTTGATTGAACGTTTGCTACTAAATATCATTAGATTTGAATACAATATCATTTTTTTCAGCTAACTCAATAATAAAATTCCTACAAGTTTTACTGATGACTTGATTGGCGTGTTTAACACTCATTTTTTTTAGTACTTCCTCATCGACTGACGTGTCGAACTGTTAATTTAGGTAGTTTTCTTTCTTTTTTATCAATAGAATAAACGTCAATTTCAAAAGCCGTTTTTATGTGGCCGAAAGATGCAAAGATTCTTTTATTTTCTGGCTTGGATTTGTTCTGATCAATTTCCAGATCTTTAGACAAAAAATTATTTCTCTCTCCTCCGACGCAACGTCACTAACAGGCACTATTTTAAGTCCGTGAGCTAAATATGTACCGTCTGTGTAAAATTTAAAATTAAACTTAAGACATTAATTATTAATAATGGATTTTTTTTTTTTTTTTTAAGTGACGCGATTATTGTAAATAGGTACAGTTATTATTGTTACTATCATCTTTTCCTCTGAAGCGGTTAGTTTCTTCTACAAGCTGATTAATAGCAGCTCTGTTAGCTCTACCTTGATCACATGAAGAAGCAATTGGAAGTAGACCAATATTCTTTAAGGCCAAAATGTGATCTTTGATAATTTTTTTCAACTCTTCTGTTGGTACTGTTGTCCACACACATAATAAAAAGATAAGTACATTTTCCACATGGTTTTAAAGCTTTTAATGCCAAACGCAAGACAGTGATCGGCGATTCTCTCAGTTCGACGATTGTCTCCGAAATCTTCAAAACCGTCTACACAATCTTTGCGGATATTATAATCGAAGTGAGACATAATTGAAATTTCATCAAATAACAGCGCAATAACTCGATCGATTGTAGACATTTTGTTTGATAGTTCTTTAAGTGCATTGCACAGTAATGGGTTTATACCTAGGATTAATCGTGAATAGTTTAAATAAATAATAATAAATAAATAATGAGCAATTTTATAATTGGGACGTTTCAAAAACGAGCACGTTTCGGAGAAAACTACGAGCCTATATGAAATTTGGCTCATGTGTTAGATGGTTATAGGTGGGCAATAAATAAATAAACAAATAAAAAATTTTTAAAAAAATTAGATGTAAATTAATTAATTAAAGCAAATATTTTGATCAAATATTAAAATCTTGTCTTCAACTATTTCGCAGTCACAGCCCTTGAAACATTTTGCAAGCTAATATTTTCATAAATTCATAAGTTGAAACGAACTGATCAAGTAGGATTTTTTTTTTTCATATCTAATTTTAAGAAAAATTTATGTATTTTACTAAAAGTGCAGAAAAAAGGCTTGCCGAAATTTTTTTGCAGGGGCCCAAACCGATTTTCTGAATTCAAAGTTTAAATTAACATACATTTCCCCTTTAGAATTTGAAAAATAATGACTCTTTGAAAAATAATGTATATGTTATTGGGACCGAATGTTGTTATTTTTGGCTGGAACGTCTCAATTGCAGAATAAATTTAAGTGTAAAGCCTGATCAACAGTCATCGGCAAAAGATTTTGAAAAGTTTTCAATGTTCTCTCTATGGGCAGACCAAGAGGTTTTTGCAAATATCTATATCACTTTAGCGAGCGCTTTTCAATTGACAAAGCTAAAGCTTTTTCTTGCAACGTAAATTTTCGTCCTTTCAATTTTTTTGGTACAACTCAACATCATGTCGACAATCATTTTTTGTATGGAACTTAATTTTTCGTACTGTTTGAGAAAACTTTACTCTTTTTTAATTCAGTTTTCATTTTACATATTTGTTCTTTTGATCTAAAATATAAATTTATTAAGGGGCAGTGAAAGTAGATAATTTTTTATTCCTTGTTTATTAATTTTTTCCATAACTTATTTATCAATATAAAAAAAATAAAAAATAAAATCAGTACCAGCAAAGTTTCTTGCACTTGATCAACATAATATAAATCATTCTGCAAAATTTTGAAATCGAAGTTTTCGGTAGTAATTATTTTCGGTTTACCATTGTCAGTCATTTTCACAAAACACTGTTTTTCAAGCAAAATTTCGATAAAATACGGCTGACAAGGTTTTTCCAAATGTAATCAAAATTTTGATTTGAAATTTGGCAGAAAGTTACATTACTTGTATATCTAGTGCAAGTATCTCTTCATTTTCAATAATATTGTTTACTGTTTAAGTTTGAGATCAATATTTAAGTTATTTTAGTTCTTGTTTAACACAATATCTTTGATCTGATTTTGATAGTTCTTATATATTATTATTTTTTTATTAAACCAAATAATATTATTGAAAATGAAGAGATACTTGCACTAGATATACAAGTAATGGAACTTTCTGCCAAATTTCAAATCAAAATTTTGATTACATTTGGAAAAACCTTGTCAGCCGTATTTTATCGAAATTTTGCTTGAAAAACAGTGTTTTGTGAAAATGACTGACAATGGTAAACCGAAAATAATTAAAACTTCGATTTCAAAATTTTGCAGAACTATTTATATTATGTTGATCGAGTGCAAGAAACTTTGCGGGTACCGATTTTATTTTTTATTTTTTTTTATATTGATAAATTAGTTATGGAAAAAATTAATAAAGAAATAATAAAAAATTATCCACTTTCACTGCCCCTTAAGAAAAATTGAAATATAAGTTAAAAATTATGTTACATTAAACTAATATTTATAATTTTTTTTAACAATGAGTATGAAAATACTAATCACGGACTTGATCTTAGAGTCCCAGAGACCAGGATTTACGACTTTAATTTTGGCAAAATCTAAATGACGTAAATTTTATTTGTCACTCAGATAATTAACAAAATTGATTTTTTTATGCGTAGATTACTGACTACCATCAAAACTCAGAATTCATTTTCATGAAGTAAGTTTACGATCGACTGAAACCTGAATGATTTTTCTACCGCGACTGATCGAGGGGTCATGATCCGGATAAGCTATTTTAACGCGTCAAAAATGTAGTGTGTTTCTCAAATATTTTGTCAGAAAGGCGCAGTTTGCGTATCGGTGTCGGAGCCACCGAGGCGGTTTGAAACGAAGCGTAGCCCCCCTGAAAGAACCCTGGTGACGTTGCGCACTGGTTTCGAAAAATATGTTTCCGAATAAAATATCTGAAAAAAATAGGAAGAAAAGATCCAGTTTTCAGAAAATCATTTTTGTCGCACGCAAAAAAAGCTATAAATATCAAAAATTATATTTTACTTAATTTTATTTAAAAACTAATATACTGCTTAAGACTTCTATTCGAATTTTTGAGTTTTCTTTTCAGGTGTTTAATAGCAGCATCTTTATCGTTCAGTTCATCATAATAATCTAAATTTTCATTATCATCATAATCATCATTTTCAATGTTGTCGTCGTCATCATCATCATCATCATCATCATCATCGTTATAATCATAATCATCGTTACTTGCTTTCGTTTTTTTTGGGACAGATTTATCTGATCTAGCAGAGTCAACCTCAACTATTACTTCGCTCTCTTCAGAGCTCATGAACTCCACTTCTGAATTATGCGAGTCTAAATTTAATAATTTTTTTTTTGTGATACATTGGCAAAAATTTTTTTCTTTATAATTTGTAACAATTTATTTATTTTTGCCAATGTATTACAAAAAAAAAATTATTAAATTAAGACTCGCATAATTCAGAAGTGGAGTTCATGAGCTCTGAAGAGAGCGAAGTAATAGTTGAGGTTGACTTTGCTAGATCAGATAAATCTGTCCCAAAAAAAACGAAAGCAAGTAACGATGATTATGATTATAACGATGATGATGATGATGATGATGATGACGACGACAACATTGAAAATGATGATTATGATGATAATGAAAATTTAGATTATTATGATGAACTGAACGATAAAGATGCTGCTATTAAACACCTGAAAAGAAAACTCAAAAATTCGAACAGAAGTCTTAAGCGGTATATTAGTTTTTAAATAAAATTAAGTAAAATATAATTTTTGATATTTATAGCTTTTTTTTGCGTGCGACAAAAATGATTTTCTGAAAACTGGATCTTTTCTTCCTATTTTTTTCAGATATTTTATTCGGAAACATATTTTTCGAAACCAGTGCGCAACGTCACCTGGGTTCTTTCAGGGAGGCTACGCTTCGTTTCAAACCGCCTCGGTGGCTTCGACACCGATACGCAAACTGTGCCTTTCTGACAAAATATTTGAGAAACACACTACATTTTTGACGCGTTAAAATAGCTTATCCGGATCATGACCCCTCGATCAGTCGCGGTAGAAAAATCATTCAGGTTTCAGTCGATCGTAAACTTACTTCATGAGAATGAATTCTGAGTTTTGATGGTAGTCAGTAATCTACGCATAAAAAAATCAATTTTGTTAATTATCTGAGTGACAAATAAAATTTACGTCATTTAGATTTTGCCAAAATTAAAGTCGTAAATCCTGGTCTCTGGGACTCTAAGATCAAGTCCGTGATTAGTATTTTCATACTCATTGTTAAAAAAAATTATAAATATTAGTTTAATGTAACATAATTTTTAACTTATATTTCAATTTTTCTTAAGGGGCAGTGAAAGTGGATAATTTTTTATTATTTCTTTATTAATTTTTTCCATAACTAATTTATCAATATAAAAAAAAATAAAAAATAAAATCGGTACCCGCAAAGTTTCTTGCACTCGATCAACATAATATAAATAGTTCTGCAAAATTTTGAAATCGAAGTTTTAATTATTTTCGGTTTACCATTGTCAGTCATTTTCACAAAACACTGTTTTTCAAGCAAAATTTCGATAAAATACGGCTGACAAGGTTTTTCCAAATGTAATCAAAATTTTGATTTGAAATTTGGCAGAAAGTTCCATTACTTGTATATCTAGTGCAAGTATCTCTTCATTTTCAATAATATTATTTGGTTTAAAAAAAAAATAATAATATATAAGAACTATCAAAATCAGATCAAAGATATTGTGTTAAACAAGAACTAAAATAACTTAAATATTGATCTCAAACTTAAACAGTAAACAATATTATTGAAAATGAAGAGATACTTGCACTAGATATACAAGTAATGTAACTTTCTGTCAAATTTCAAATCAAAATTTTGATTACATTTGGAAAAACCTTGTCAGCCGTATTTTATCGAAATTTTGCTTGAAAAACAGTGTTTTGTGAAAATGACTGACAATGGTAAACCGAAAATAATTACTACCGAAAACTTCGATTTCAAAATTTTGCAGAATGATTTATATTATGTTGATCAAGTGCAAGAAACTTTGCTGGTACCGATTTTATTTTTTATTTTTTTTATATTGATAAATAAGTTATGGAAAAAATTAATAAACAAGGAATAAAAAATTATCTACTTTCACTGCCCCTTAAAAAAGGCAAAAGGTGTAAAACATGGCGTCGTGAAAAAAAAGGTTTTCCAAAAGTCGCCAAAGTAGCCGTGACGCCGATACCTAATTTGGCCGTTCACCGGACCATGTGAGTTCAGAAGCCTGTTATTGAAGTAAATACCCTCAGAATAATTCAAAATTATACTTTTTTATTAATACTGATTGACTTTTTTATTTATATTGTAACTTTGATTCTTTCAGATTTCAGATGGCAGCAAGTCTGCGTCTGACTCAGCGTACGAGTCAACCTTCGAGTCGGTGGGAGTACCCGAGGATGATGCTGCCACGTCCTTGGCCGTTCGCCGAAGTGTACGGGTTAAGAAATAATTCAAACTTATACTTTTTTATTAATACTCATTGACTTTTTTATTCATAATGTAACTTTGATTCTTTCAGATTTCAGATAGCAGCAAATCTGCGTCTGATTCAGCGTACGAGTCAGGTAGTGGCAGCCACGCCAATAATTCGTCGGAAATGTTATGCAAAGATGAGTTCGACCTTTTATCGCTGCTATTGAAGCATAAGGACCAGAACTACGACACCGACACCGACAGTTGGGTGTCGCTAGAGGATGGAGATCCCGAAGATTATCTTCGAGACGTCGTTGTGGACGAGAGCGATGTAATCAGCAATCTGACACTTGGGAGATCGATCATCCTCGGACCTCAAACAATGACGTCATGTCAATACTATAAAAATATTTTTCAGTTCTAAAACATTTTTAATTTCATTACGCACAATAGGGCTGGCAAAACATCTACAGTTGGAGAAAACATCTACAGGGAGTACAATCACCACACCTGGCACTAGGTGTTCGGCCTAACCCCTCCGGTCTCGAAACATCCTGGAGAATTCATCTACTGGGAGAAGTTACTACTCCTTGCACCAGCTGGCCGCCGTAAACTTTCCGGCGTGAAAACTTCCTGGAGAAATCATCTACACGGAGAGATTACCACCTCTTGCACCAGGTGCCCGGCCTAGCCACTCTAGTTTCGAATCTTCTTCCTGGAGAAATCATCCACAGAGAGTAGTCACCACTGCTGGCACCAAGTGCCCGATACCTAAAAACAATATGATATTTTTAGTTTTAAATCACAATAAAATTTGTATCCAGGTCGTTCCGGACTGTGGTATCCGGATTGTCCACGTCTAGGATCATTCGACATAACATTTGTCTTCTTAGAGTACCCTGGACACCTTCCCGGAGCAGATCATCTTTTTGTTTAGGTTGTTAAAGATTATCAGATGATACATTAATTTTTTTTTTTATGTATTCTATTGAATTTCTATTGAGTTTCTACAGAGATTCTATATGACCAATTTTCTACAGAATTACCGTATAGATTCTACAGAACAGTTTTACATGGGATCGTCCGGTCGTGCCTTTCAAGCATTGCGCGGGGCGTTAGTGTAGCATGGCAATGCATACCTTGCATTGCGCGCAGCGGTAGTAGAGCGTACCGATGCAAGGGCGGAGGTGTTTTTGTCCAAATATTTTTAAAAAATTTTCGGCAAAAACACCGTAGCCAAGCAAGTCATCTCCGTCGCAGAGAGCGCGCTAGTTAATAAACTTTTTTATCCATGTAATGTAATTTTTTTGACCCAATGAACGATAAAAAATGAGAATATAGTATATTATGCAACGGGTTGCAGTATCGTCGCCAGGGCGGTTTTAAAGGTACCGAGTGTGAAGCGAAGCATAGCACGAGTAACTTTAAGAAGCCCTGGTGACGTGCGGCACCCGTTGCATATACTATATTATACCACTGGTGCGTAGGGCGAGTTTTTAAATTTCGAAGCGTGCGTAAAATTGAGTACCTACGCACTAGTGGTATAAAATAATTTATTTTTTTCCATTCGGCCATGTAATTGGCACTTTTCGATGTGTCAGTTTTGTGGAGAAAGTTTTACATTCCTACAACGTTAAAAAATAAGATGGGAATGTCAAAATTCTACCACGATCTATAGATTTTGACACATTGCTGCTCCTTTTTTTGGTTCGTTGGTAAGAGTTTTTTTTTTAATTTGTAACCTCACTCTTTTATGATCATCATCTGGATCATCATCACCACTGTGCGTGTAATCAACAATAGAGTTTTTTTATCAACTATTAAAAAATGGCCTCGAATAAGACGAGGAGTGAATTTTTACCGTTTGAACGATAAAATAAGTATCGAATTTTAGGCTAACAAGCCTACTTCCAAAATTTTTCTTAGAGCATCATTCACTTTGAGCGACAGATTTTAAGCTGTATTATTATAAACAATGATAAGTTCTTAATTTTACTTGTTGCCAAAAATATTTGACTACATTCTGAATTTTTCTAGCTAGTGATTTAAATCGGATGCCTAATAATCTCAGTTCTAATTTTAAAAATGTAGTTTTCACATCATTTTTTAATCTTCTATAATTGTTTGAAATTTTTTTGTAATAAAAAATACTTTTTCTACATTTTTAAAAGTAAAAATTCTTTTTAAAAAATTTTTTCGTTCAATAAGAAAATTTTTTTATTTGTCGTGATTAAAATTTTTTTTTCATAAAAAAATTATTTTTGATTTTGTTATCTCAAAGTGCCAATTTACATGTCCTAGTGGAATAAAATTTATTGTTAAACAATAAACAATAAGGACAAAGTTTTGCATAGCCATCTCGAGTGAATCGCCACACTCGGCTTCGCCTCGTGTGGCAAACTTCACTCGAGACGGCCATGTAAAACTTTGCCCTTTTGTTTAACAATATATCATAATCACTAGAATATTTTAAAATGCTTCTTATTTATTCATTCTATTTGATAGTTGATCTGGATCCACCAGCTAGATTGGTTTTTTCACAAACCATTCTGGCAAGAGCAGCCCAAGATCCTGATTATCAAAAAAATACTCTGGACTGATGAGTCCACATTCACAAGTACTGGAATGTTCAATACAAGAAATAAACATTTCTACGTTGAAGAAAATCCCAGAGTTGTAAGACCAGGTAGTTTTTTTTTTTCGTTTTTAAAATCGTTGTTAAATATATATCAAAACTTAACCCATTACTGCCTGAAAGTCAAAAATTTTTTGGTAAACTTTGGGATTAAAAATGTTTAGGATAAACTTGGAAAATTGATCGGAAAACCCCCCTACCGACTCAAGGATGCTCTACAAGATCCCGTAGTGCCCATGCATCCCGTCATGCCTCTCAGGACTAGGGCCTGTAGACGGCTTAGTGCCGTTCTACCATCCTTTGCCTTAGCTACCCGGGGTGCCCAGACGGCCGCCCCGTGTAGTAGCCTAGGTTTCAACACGGCTGTGTGCAGCCACTATATCTTCTCAGGCTCCAGTTCCCATGTCCTGCCGAAAGCTCTCCTGCATGCCCAGAAGGACTGTATCGCCTGTCCGCAAGTTGCTTCTAGGTGCTTTTTCCAACTGAGCTTGGAGTCAAACGTTACTCCCAGGTACTTGATCTCATTGGTCAGGTCCAATGTCCTGCTCATGAGGTGTAGGCCCTTGATGGGGCCCACCTTGTATCTGGTTGTAAAGCACATGACCCTGACTTTGCTTGGGTTCACTGTCAAGTGAACTCTTTTCTACCATTTCTCGACGATCTCGAGTGCTAATTGCATCAGGCCCGCCACTACATCTAGATCGTCGGCTCTAGCGAGGATGAGAACATCGTCAGCATATGCCAAGGCAAAAATGCCGGCTTCGTCCAGCAGTCTCAGCAGAGTAGGGGTGGGTTGGGTAAATATAAATTTTTATGAGTACACATTCTTTTTCAATGAATTAAAAAACTTAGTTGAATATATTTTGTAATAGAAATAATTTTATTCGATAAATAAAATTGTCTGGAATAAGTAAAAAAAATTGTAGTCATAAAAAAACATGAGAAATCAGTTAAAATTAAAGAAAATCTAACCAATATGCAGGTTTCAAAAACGTGGGGTAAATAAAAATTCTGTCGTGGGGTAAATAGAAAGTCCTAAGAATTAATTCTTTTTCCGTCCAATTTGGTCTTTCAGTCTTTTTTTAAATAATTTCTTGTCATTTCAAAATAACTACTGAATAAAATCTAAAACTACTAATTAAAAAACTACCTAACACTACAATAAACACTTAGCAACATCACAGTTTTGAGGTAAGATGGTCACCGCGAAAGGCTGAGGAACCCTTTCCATTTACTTAATTGAAATTGATGCACCAATTTCAATAAATTAATGAATCAATAATAAGTGTTGTTAATTGTTTTTTTCCCCCGGAGATCCTTTCTAACTTAGTCTTTAACATGGAAAACGCTAATCATTACTATTCTTTCCATTTACCACACGTCATTTTTTTTCAACTGGAGTTTATTAAACGAAAAATCATAATAAAAACTTTACGAATTTTGCGTAGAAAGAAAGATATAAACTTAAACTTTTACCGAATTACTTTACTTTGAAAGATTTTAATCATTTTCAAACATTTTAACTAGAAAAAAAAAACTCGTAAAAAACATTTTTGACGCGTAATTTGATAGCTACAATTCTGTGATTTTTAATTTCAATTTAATTACTTATTATTATTTTATTTATAGTAAAAAATTCTCTGGGCTCTTAACTTTATCCTAATATTTTTTAATTATTATTTTAGAATGAATTCAATCATCACTCCCCATCCCTACCGACCCGGGTACGGTCGCCCCAAGTGGCAAGCAGACTCCTAGTGCTCAACGTATGGCTCATTCATCTCACCAGTGTGGGCGAGACAGCATGATCATCCGCCTTGCGGATGCTTCCCACCGAGGTGTGGTTGAACGCGCCTTCAATGTCCAGCAGGGCTGCTAACACATATCCTTTGTTTTCCATACCTTTCCTTATCCATGATTCCGCCTCTATGAGTGCCGTATCTACAGACTTGCCTGTCTGGTAGGCATGTTGTCTAGGTGCAGCGGTCGATTGATCAGAGGCTTTTCCTTCAAGTACACGGAAAGAAAGGCGCACTGTAAAAAGTCTGCCGTGCACCGAAAAATCGGTGCAAGGCACCAGTTTCTCAAAATTTAGAACCTCCACAAGGATTACTGCTTTACCGACAGTGTCGATTTTAGAATTTTTGGTGCCAAGCACCGAAAAATCGGTGCAAGGTACAGAAATTTCAGTGCCTGTCATGCAGAAAGTAGTGACGGTTACTCAGTTTTTTAAAGCTCTCTGAAACCACCGCTTTGCAGTGCGTCCTTCTTTCCGTGTACCTGTCTACCAGCCTTTCAAGTGTCTTTAGTACGAAGGATGATAGACAAATGGGTCTGTGGTCTTTTGCACTTGTGGCCACTCTACCTGGTTTTGGTATGAAAACCACCTTTGTTATCCTCCAGCAGGTCGGGATATACCCGAGGGCCAGGCACGCTCTGAAGAGTTTGACTAATGAGCTTAACAGTTCCTCTCGCCCTTTTTGAAGAAGGGCCGCGAAGACACCATCTGGCCCGGCAGCCTTGAACGGATCAAAGGTGCCGATAGCCCACCTGACTCTCTCCGGGGTCGTGATGGTCCTGGACAGTTCCTAATCCCGTCTACCGGCGGTTGCGTTGTGTGCCCCGTGATGTTCATTACCTTCCCTGAAGTCGGGAAAATGCGTCTCTATCAGCGCGTTGAGACGATCCACGCCACTTTCAGCCCACTGTCCTGATTCTAGCTTCATCATACCTGGTGTCGGATTCGGACTGTTTCGCATGATACGGCAGAGCCTTGATTTCTCTGCAACGTCCTTTTGCTCCGTGCAGTAATTCTGCCAGCCCTGTGCAGGCGCCTTTTCTAACTCCTTTTTGTATGGCCTCTGTGCCTGTCTGTCGATGTCTTCATCCACCTTCTTTTTGGTCTTGTTAGACCTGTTGTAGAGTCTTTTTACTTCATTCCTGAGAGCCGAAAGTTTGAGTGTCCACCATGGGCATCCCAGACTCTTACTTCTCTACTTACTACTCTTACCTTCCTTGCTAATCCTACAGTTGTTCTCGAAGGACGTCACCAGTGCCTTTTGAAGAAACTCTGCGTAGTGCTCGAGTTCAACCCGGGTACCGTATCTCCCAGGAAAACTTACAATTCTCCTGGCTAGGTCGGTCCTGTATCCCTCTCAGTTTGTGTTTCTGGGGTTCCTCCAGAAGGGTCTGTCGATAGTTTTTACCTTAATCAAGAAAGTGATGTAGCTGTGGTCTGATATGGAGGGTTCGTCTGAAATCCTCCAGTCTTTCACTAACGTCGCCAGTCCAATCGTAGCAAGGTTAATATCGATGACCTATTCGCGCTTTTTGTCCCGAAAAGTCAGTTTTCCTCCCTTATTCAGGATCTCCAGGTTGGTGCCCGCCAGAAAGCCCAATAGCGCGTGTCCCCTGCTGTTGCAATTCGAGCTTCCCCACATCGTATGGTGTGAGTTTGCGTTGCATGCCAGCAGTAGTTCCAGTCCCTTGAGCTCGCACGTCTTGACCAGGTCCACAACCCTTTGTGGGAGTGGATCGTCATTCCCATGTGGGAAGTAGGCCGAGGCCGCAACCAGTTGCCTCTCTCTTCCTTTCCTATCCTTGTACTTAACCATCGTGGTTGCAGTATCCCTGTCACACAAGAGAGCCCAGGCCTCCGCGGTGAACCCCTTTACAATCAAGGCAGCCCACGCTGAGTCTCCAGCCCAATTAAAACGGGTGCCGCATGCGTTTAGTCCCATTATCCTGCCTGCCCTTATCCAGGGTTCCTAGATAAACGCTATGTTTGTTTGCACCTCTGCCATGCGTTTGACTAGAGCGGCTGAAGCGCTTTTGCAGTGGTGCAGATTGATATGGGTGAACGAGATAGTGGACGGTGCCGTATGGGCACGCCCTGGGTCTCGATCACCCCGACCCTTTTTTCGTAGTCCCGCCATGAGGGCGGAGTCAGAGTCTAACCTTCGAAAGCAGGGGGGGGGGGCGTCGTATATTGCACGATTTCCGTCTCCAGCATCTCTCCTACCATTTTCTCTGTCACCTCTATTTTTGTCAGCAACCAGGACCACGTGGGCCCTGCTACCACCGCACAAGGGCCTGAATTTGAGTGCCTTCATGGTCTCAATCTCCGTCTCCTCCACAGTGACATTGAGCAGGGTCTCGTCCGGCTGCTTTTCCTTTGCTGGAATTGCCTTGGTGCCAACGAGAGTCCAGGAATTCACCTTGAGAGAGGGATTCTGGCGTCTCAAGCGTGTTAATGAAGTCTGGGAGTCTATGACCCCCGGAACGTATAGGGCAATCTTTTTAACATTTATGAGATCGCCTTGCTCGATGACGTTGAGCGTGGGGTTCTCCCATGGAGTCCATCTTGAGGCCTTCTCCCGCAACCAATCCACGTCCGCACTGGTGTTGCAGTCGTACACGAGTGCACCCTGCGTCTCCCAGTTGGCCAGGAATTGTGGGAAGTGGCCGTCCTCTTCGGCGTTGTCAATTTTCGCCTCAAGAGCGGATCTGACCATCTCGGCTTGTGTTGATGTAAGCCGAATGATAGGGTAGCCTGCAGGAACAATGGCCCATCGAAGTTTCGTGGCCACTGCTCAACTATAGGTAACCCCCTCGTTCGTCTTCTCCCTGACCACGCGCTTGATCTCCCTGGGTGTCGAGCCTTCAGAGTGTATCCTCTTAGCAGCCAGGGTCGGCCGCTCAGGGGACAGCTACAGCTCTGCAACCTTCTTCTGCGTCCTCCTGCCATGGCCAGGCCTTTTCCTCACCCTCTTCTTTTTCTTTTTACTTCCTGTCGAGGTGTCCTCTTCCCCCTTCGGGGGAAACCCAAAGGGTTACACCTCGACAGGTTGCCTCAATGGTAGACACTTTATCGCTTTCCTGCGACAGCAAAAGTCTGAAACCCGCGAGATTACACCATTTATATGAATTATGTATGAAGTAGTTTCTCAGATCAATTGAGGATACCGGTGCAAGAACCGCCTTAGCGCTCAAGACGCTCGAAAATCGGCCCAGGCAGGCCCATCCGCTACATAAAAAATGCTGTAATTTTTTACCAATTTGAAATATCGCTTTGAAACTTTCCAAAAATCTTCTTCAAAGCATTGTAAAAAACTTCCTCGCAGGAAGTTTTCTCAACCCTCAATTGTTATGCCTGCTTTTTTAATCCACAGTATGAGGTTAATAAAGTTGATTTTTTGATTTTTAATAGTTCATTACTGGGAAATGAAGCACTTTAAAAATACCTTGACCGTTTGTTGGCAGCGGAAAGAGCTCAAAAATATGCTGCGAAAATTTCATTTAAAAATATTCAGTAGTTTCCGAGTTTTTGCAAGTTGAACACAATACTTGATTTTCTTTCGACTTATAAATTTTTTATTCAATTGCTCTTTCCACTGCCAACAGAACGGTCAAGGTATTTTTAAAGTGCTTCATTTCCCAGTAATGAACTATTAAAAATCAAAAAATCAACTTTATTAACCTCAAACTGTAGATTAAAAAAGCAGGCATAAAAATTGAGAGTTGAAAAATTTTCTGCAAGGAAGTTTTCAACAATGCTTTGAAGAAGATTTTTGGAAAGTTTCAAAGCGATATTTCAAATTGGTAAAAAATTACAGCATTTTTTATGTAGTGGATGGGCTAAGGCGGTTTTTGCACTGGGATCCTCAATTTGAAATTATTTTTCTAATTCTTACTAAAAATTGTTTCAGACCGATCTCAGCATCGCTACAGCGTAAACATCTGGGCCGGTAAGGTGGACGATACATTAATTGGTCCATGCCATATCCCAGACAGATTGAACGGCGATGCTTACAGAAATTTTATTCAAAATCGGTTGCCTCAACTTTTAAATGAAAAATTAACTGAAGATCAAATCAACTCCATCATCTTCCAGCACGACGGGGCACCCGCACGTACTGCGGGTGCAACGCAAAATCTTTTACGTCAAAGATTTCCAAACGGCTACATAGGGCGAGGCGGATTCTTGTTATGGCCGCCGAGATCCCCTGATTTCAGCCCTCTCGACTTCTATTTATGGAGTCGAGTTGAAGAACCGGTTTATCATAACGGTGGTAATTTTAAAAGAAGAATTGGAGGCAATAATTATGGAAGTTGCTGGTCAAATCGAACCAGATGAATTAAGAAAAGCTACTCACAGCATTACAAAACGAGTCGAAAAGTGCATCGAGTAGGGCGGCTTACATTTCGAGCAGTGCTTACATTAAAAATTATAAGCCCGTACACTGAAAGAAGGATTCGAAATCCGATTGCGAACTTAGGACATAACTTGCATTTTTTGGTTGTTCGTGATCGGGTCGCAAACCGAATTCGCTATCGGATTGCGAACTCATTCGAAGCCCGCTGTTTAAGCAGCAGAAAAACTTTGGCGTTCGAGATTGGCACAGGTAGCGCATCCCGATTTTAAAAAATGCAGTCTTTCTTTACCTATGAGATATTTCGCTTTTTAAATTTCCAGAAAGGTTTATAAAAGCCTAACGAAAAACTTTCTCGCTTCAAGTTTATTCAATTCTTAATTTTTATGTTTACTTTTTTAATCCAAAGTCATAGGTTAGAAACGATCGAGTTTTTATTTATTATTTTTTTTTAAGTGTTTCAGAGTTGTGCAATAAACTTTTTAAAAATAAAAACCAATTGCTTCTAACCTATAACTTTGGATTAAAAAGGTAAGCATAAAAATTAATAGTTGAATAAACTTCGAAGAAAGTTTTTTATTAGGTTTTTATAAAGCTTTCTGGAAATTTACAAAGCAATATTTCTCAAAGGTTAAAAATGACAGCATTTTTAAAGATTGGAATGTGCTACCTGCGCCAATCTCGAGTGCTAAGGCCTTTCTGCACTTTAAGGAACGGGCTTCAAAAGAGTTCGCAATCCGATTGCGAACTCAGTTCGTAATCCGATTGCGAACTCAGTTCGTGACCCGATCACGAATAACCAAAAAATGCAGGTTATGTCCTAAGTTTGCAATCGGATTTTGAATCCTTCTTTCAGTGTAGCCGAAAATCAGAAAAGAATAAAGTAACAGTGGAGATCGTTGACTAAAACATTTATTAATCACTTTATTTGTGAATTTAATCTGCAGAAATAGAAGTTGAAATGATTTTTGCTACTAATCCGATTATGTACGGTGTTGAGTAAATATTTCTCTACACACCAGCCAAGAATAAAAAGACTCTTCAGACTTGAATAAGCTGAAAAACTTACGGCCATTTTATAAGCGGCTGGTGTGACAAGAAATATTTTTTCGCCCCCGCATATCAACAGATTGTTAGCAAAGATCATTTACACTTTTATTTCATCAGATAAAAATGATTAATAAAGAGATTTAAAAACATTTTAGTCATTGAAAACATATCCACTGTTTGTGACAAATTTTGGGCTAAGGTTTATATTTGTAAGGACCATGAGTGAGTGTTAAGCGGTCAAGCTTGCTACGCGCGCACCGAAAACTCTGCAATGTAAATAATTTATATTATTTAATTTATATTATTTATTTATTTAAAAGAGTTTATACGAATTATGTGTAAAATGTAATTATTGCTTTAAGTTTAAAATATGGAAACTCGAATTTGGTTAGACAAGTATTAATCGAGGCTACTTTTTTTTATTCATTATAAGTAATCAGTAAATAAATAAATAAGTAAATGTTAAAAAGTTTTATTTATAATTTATCTAGATGAAAAAGCTAAAGTAATTTAATAATATGTATGATTTTAAACAGAAAAGAAATCGTAAAGGAATATCTAATAGGTACTTCAACGTGTCAAATACGAGGTTGAAGTAACACTTTTATATCATGTTTTTTTTTACCACGCTAATCCACAGCGTTAAATAATGAGTACTTTTTCAGCCGCATTTTTTTTAAAGTACCGTATTACATGATCCTGTTGAATAAAATATGATACTCAATTTGTGTCCGAAGTATTACACTTACATCTCGAGTTGCTGCTGCTCTCGATGTAAATGTAACTTTTTGTCAAACTTAAAATAGGTGAGGGCAGTGAGTTATTTGAATTTTTCTCCTTGGACAGAATGCTGTGATACATAACCCTAGAATCTATTTTTCATCAATCTCACACGTATTTAAAAGAGGGTGTCAAGGGAATCCTCTTACTTTTTCATTCAGAATAATGTCAAAACAGCAATTTTCACGGAGAATAACACTAACTTAGTAAGGTCACTTTTTGTCAAACACGAAATAGGTTCGCCGCTGACATGTTTTACTTTTGTTTCAAGGACAGCATACCGTGATACAGAACCCTAGAATCTTTTTCAATCAATCTTAAACGTATTTAAAAGGAGTTGTAAGGGGAAATTCTTACATCCCCTTTTAAATACCACAGAGGTTGATAAAAAAAAATTCTAGGGTTCTAAATCCCAGCTTGCTGTTCTATGAGCAAAAGTAAAACATTTCACTGGCCTAACCTATTTAAATTTTGATAAAAAGTAACCTTAATAAGTAAGAGCCATTCTCCGCAAAGATTTCTCTTCTGGTAACATCCTGAATGAAAAAGTAAAAGAATTTCCCCTTACAACTTCATTGAATAACGTCTGAAAGTGAACTGAAGAAATTTTAGGGTACTGTATCACAGCATGCTGTTCAAGGAGCAAAAGTAAAACATTTTACTGGCCTAACCAATTTTAAATTTGACAAAAACTGACCTTAACAAGTTAGAGACATTCTCAATTTTGCGTGCTATTTTGGCATCGTCCTAAATGAAAAAGTAAAAGAATTTCCCAAACAACCCACTTTTTAATAAGTATGAGATTGGTGAAAAAAAGATTCTAGGGTTCTGTTTCATAGAGCATTGCCTTTTTCTGGAAAATATTCGTACGCAAAGTTTTTTTCTTCTGGTAAAGAAGTATTTTTTCTTCCAGAAAAATTTCCGAAAGCAAAAAAAAAAAACTATAAAAGATAAAAAATAGATAATTAAAAAAATTTATAAAACACCTGTTATATGTAATATTTGTTAATAACCCAATACTACGTAATACATACGTAGGCAGATCGCATATGTTTGGGACGCACATGCCTCACAGATTATCTAAACGAAGTTGCGCTTCCATGAGGCCTTCTCCGAGGAAGCTGGGATATGAGTGTTGGTGTAGGAAAGAAGAATTCGATGGGCATGTACTTCCACACAGAGGTGGTGGGAGTGCCCCCGTGACCTGGCCGAGTAGGGTAAGAGAGGGTGTTAGTACGAATGAGAGATGTACCGCGAACTTTAAACGCTTATAAATTAAAAACTATTTCAAAATATTCAACTTTTTTTCTTTTTAACGAATAATTGAACTTATTATATATAATAGCGTGATTTTCAGATAGTATACTTTTAGTTTAACAATAAAATAATTGGTTTGAAAAAAAAAAAAAACAAGTGCGGCTAATAGTACGAATGCGAGGCCATTAGTACGAGGCCTTTTGTACGAAGGCGGGCGTTAGTACGAGGCTGTTAGTACGAACGGTTGATTAGTTCGATGTTAGGTTAAATTAGGATATACAAAGCAACTAATAACGTTACTTTTGAATATATTTTAATTTATTTATTTATTAAATTTAAAAGTTCGTTGACGCAATAAGATTTGCTATACTTGCTTATTGAAGAACTGTTGAAATGGAGGTTATGGTTCTCCTCGTGGTTCTCGTACTAACAGCCGCAACAACGCGAAAAAGACCGAATGCGTGCGGTAGTACGAATTTTGAACATGAAATTGATTTTTTATTTTTAATTAAATAAATATTTTTAAAAAGTGATGTGACAAAATTATTTATTTAACAATAATACATTTAAAATATTTTTTTCTAAATATCTAACTAAATAATTACTCTATCTAAATAACAAAATCATTTTTGTTCGTACTAAGATACGCATTCGTACAAACGCCCTCACTTACCCTAGGTTATAGTGGTAAAGGAAAAAAAAAAAAAAAAAAAAACAAAGAAACAAACAAACAAAAAACAAAATTACAGAATTGAATCTCATATAAAATTATTTTTTTTACCTCACCACAGTTAATTTTATGTTTGATTTTAATTATAAAGCTAAAAAAATTTAAATCTCTTCAAAGGTTCATTTATTATACTTAAATACTATTCTAATTTTGATATTTTTTCTATTTTAAAATTCTTTATTGACTTTCTGTATTTTACATGCTTGCATAAGCTACATTATTTATTTTTACTTTCGTACTTTCAAAGTACAATAAATTGCTTTCAATGAGAATTTCATACCCACGATATTTAATCGTTTTGTTTATTAGTGTTTTTGTATATTAATTTGAAAAAAGCACATTAATAAAAAACAGTTCTAAAAATAAAAGAGCATTATGTACCGACTCTCCCCATAAGTTGATGTGGGTACTGGATAGACCGGGTGCCGACTGCCCTCGCTATCCCCACCCATCGATACGTACAAATCATAAATATTTGATTCAGCTCAAAATTTTATATAGGTAAAAATAATAAGTAGAAATATTTTATTATAAACAAAATGAGTTAGCGTAAGCAAAAAAACGTAAGTAGAATTTTTTAACGTATCATAGTGCAAGAGAACTATATAAAGAGCTATTGAAAAATATAATGTCTGCATCATAAAAAAAAAAAATAAAAAAACATGAGAAGTAAAAGTGTATTTCATAATTTAGCAGCATGGTGATAAGCTGTATGATATTGTGAATTTTAAGTTTAAAAAATTTTAATAACGAAATTTCAAAATATAAATTACTAAAACGTGATCCAAAATGAAGTGTTCTAAAAAATTGTTGCAACTTTTCCATTTTTAATAATAAAGATAAAATCACATTCATCGAAGATTGTACGGGGAAGCATAAGCACGCACAATAATAAAATACTTGCAACATTTCATTGATAACTCTATTAATTAAAAAATCACTTTAAAAAAAAAAATAATGAATAAAAAATTTCTTAAAACACGTGGTTAATATTTGTACACGTGGTAAATATTTGTAGAGATCATGTTCTAACCACTTGTAAATCACTCAGTAATTTATACTTTAGATTAAAGTCTTATGATAGTAATGTCAAAGAAAAAGAATTCACTACACTAGTCACACTAACTGTCGCGTGCACAGTTGTTTGAGAGTGGCAGGATACCTCTTCATGTTGATACTGGGTGTGCTGGTAGAAAATCATGAGTCAAAACATTACCATTATTTATCTGACTGTGTGCCTCTTTATTTATTTACTCATTTCCGACTACCGGAGTGGGTAGCGATATAATAAATCTGGCAGAGTGGACTGCAAAGGTGGCGGTATCAGCGTTTAATCCTCGATTGTTGCTTTGACGAGCCATTTATCACAATAATGTTCAAACAAGGCTCTTTTCAGTGCTCCCTTGAACATTTTGATTGAATCCGAGGTTACAAAAATCGAGCGAAAATTATTGAGTGAGATACTTGTTTGATTAATAAAGGAGCCTCGGTAGCAAGAAGTGCGTGATAAGTGAAGTACTAAAGGTGGACGTAAAAAGCGGGGCGATCTCCGGAGTAGTTCAGGACCAGGGTCGATGTTATACTTCTCGTAGAGGTAGAGAGGTTGTTCGCTTTTCAAGACCGAGTAGGCCAACGAGCAGGTCAGGTACTCTCTGCGTGAATCAGCCGAAAGCCAGTGAAGGCTCAGGCGATACGGTGTGACATTCGATTTCCAAGGTATGGATCTGTGTGCAAGTCGAACACTGGCATTGTGTAATGTGTGGAGTTTATGCTTTTGGTACTCTTTCAGTGAGGTGAGCAACGGGGCTGTGTTGTCAAAGAGAGGCAACACTAGGGTTTCAACAAGATTGACACTCACGACACGGGATAAAGATTTTTTAAAATAGCGAAGAGAGTAAAGTGAGTAGTGTACTCTTTTGCTGAGTGAATTTATGGATCGGTTCCAATTCAGATTTTGATTGAGTTGGACACCTAGCGTTTTAATGTGGGTTGAGAAAGGGACATGAACGCCGTTGAGTATGAGGGGGGAAGATGATCTTAGTTGATGCCTTTCAGATTGTGATCAGAGCTCATGATCATGATGGTCGTTTTCTTCGGGTTTAGTTTCAATTCATTCTCGTCAGCCCAGTTAGTCACAGCTTCCGCGTCTTCGTACAAGTAGAGTAGGAATGAGACAAGTTGCTCGCGAGTGCAGGTGATGTAGATGTAACTGTCATCGGCATAAATGGCGTGAAGCGAATGCAGAAGACGACAAACCAGGTCATTGATGAAAAGAAGAAAGAGCAGTGGACCTAGTACACTGCCTTGTGGCACTCCTGCTATGATCTCATGCCAGCTCTCATGAGTATTATCAGGCTGGCGCACAGCTTGCTTGCGGTGTCTTATATAACTGGAAAATCAGCGTATGACTCGATCAATGCATCCTATTAACCGTAGCTTCCGTAGCAAAATACGATGCGATACAACATCAAATGCTTTCGAAAAATCGAAAGATATTATAACTGTGAGGAGACCACGGTCAATTGCAGCTTGAGTGTCATCAAGAATGTTGACAAGCACAGTCTGAGTCGAGTGTTTTTTCCTGTAGCCAGACTGGTAGGGATCAATGAGGTCAAATCTCGTCAGGTGATCAAAGAGCTGTGAATGCACAATTTTCTCCAGGATTTTCGACATTTCATTCAGTTGAGCAATAGGGCGAGTATCAGATGGAGTTTGTGGATTCAGCGTCTATGCTAACGGGATTATAGAGGCCTTTTTCCAAGCTGAAGGGAAGACACCACTAGCAAGCGAAAAGTTAAAAATTCCAACGAAAGAAGGTAATAGGGTAATGAAGGCTAGTTTCAGCATCCTAGATGAGATACTGTCAGGGCTCGTGCCTTTCGAGTTACTAGTTTTGAAGATGTTCGTTATTTTTTCTCACGTATCTGTCTTTTTATTTCAAGGTGGTATCGAGGGGTTGAGTTTTAAAATACGAAGCGGAGCAAGGCAGTCAAAGGATTGAACAGTGGCAAGGGTTATGAGATTAACTTGTTCGTTCAATTGCGAATCTGTAATGGGTAGGTAGGCTGGCAAACTAAAGTCAACTAGTGTATGGGCACTAGAATGAGAGTGGGTGTCACGGTTCACAGAAGGTGATAAGAGCGGAGGCAAGTTTTTAGTGATGTGATTGTGTAGTTCAAGTGGGTCTACAGATTTGAGTTTGCGTGAAGTTACATGGCGGACGGGTGCGGTGGGTGTGATGATGTTGTAAGAGATTGAGATGAGGTCATGATCAGTGAACGGTTGCTGACTGTTGTTGATGATTGATTCAAGTTTTCTGGTCATGAAAAGATCGAGGCAGGAGTTACGAGAAGTTCCGTCTTGGCGAAGGAGTAGGCGAGTATGTTGACGATTGACAAGTGTAAGACAGAGGGCTTCTAGTTGATCTGCAAGTTTAAGTGAAAAAGGATCTTCTCTTGACATGTCGACGTTGAAATCGCCAGTCAGTATGACTTCTTCATATGCCGGGATGAAAGGTGAGATGGTGTTGAAGAAAGCGTAGGGAAATTCAGTATTAGGTGGTCTACAGATGACAGCAAGGAGAAGTTTTTTTGAGTCAATTCTCACTTCGACGATCAAGAACTCCGTGTCACCCTCGCGGGTGTTGGGCGAAGTGAGAAGAAGTTCAACTTGAAAATCTTCCTGGTAATACAGGCCAACGCCTCCTCCTTGCTTGAGTGATCTGTTATGATAAATAAAATTGTACCCGGGTATGTTGTACATATGGATTGGAGTGTCGCATGTGAGAAACGTTTCGGAGAGTGCGATCAAATGAAAATTTTGCGTGTGCGTTTCGAATTTGAGCTCTTTGAAATGAGCGGATAGACGATTAATGTTGGCATGCGCGATTTTAACGGATGAAAGTCTTTGCGAGGTGAGATGATTGTCGGGGGATGAAGATATGAGTAAGGCTGTATGGGCATGAGCTATCTGTGAACCAGGAACACGTCATTTCTGATGTGTGTTGGCGAGGTTACGCAATGGGGTGCTAGCAGCTATGAGTTGCTGCTCAAAATTGTTCAAATCCTGGGCCGTGAACAGATTAACAGGACGAGCAGAGGTGTTCAGGCGGAGTGAAATTGTGTGCCCATTCACGCGAGGGCCTTTGATGCGGTATTTTTTTGAGAGCTGGCGAGCTTTAGCCCAAAGGTCATGCACTGCGGGAGGAAGAATTGCGTTCATGTAGATCGTGGTGTTGGTGGTAACGCCGAAAACATCACGAGTGGTTTTACCGTACAGTGCACCTTTGTGCTTTATAACAAAGTCGCGAGTTTTCTGTGAGGAAAAAAGTACGGCGAGTGAAAAAGATTGAGAGGCATTCGATGTGGTTGTTGAAGCACTATCGGCGGGGTTGAGAGTTGTTGGTTTCGGTCTGTATGTCCATTCTCGGATGTCGAGAATTTGTGTATTGGCCTGCAGACAGTTTATAAAGGCGAGGATTTCGGCAATCAAGTCGCGACGTTGAGGTGGTTCAACCACAGGGAGTCCTTTGAAGAGGATTTCACACGAGTCAGGCTCTTCAATTCTTTGCTCGATAGCCGAAACTCGATTCTCCACCGTGTCAATGCAAGAATTCACTCGTTCATAGTTGGTCCTCATTTGATCGCTCAGAGAGGTAAAGCCACCCTGCATGAGACTAACCATTCTTTTCGAGGTCGAGTCGACAGTGGGATCTGCTATGAAGGCACTGAAATCTTCCTGGTTCGAAAACATTGCGAATGATGCTTGTGCCTGTGAGACGGCTGCCCGCTTGGCAGGCTCGGGCTCTGGAGGAGAGTAGAGCGGGCGCTTGCTTGTAGGTGTTTGCAGCGTTGGGCTCGCGAAAAAGGAACTAGCGTTCAATAGGGGTGTGGCTAAGGCTGATGATGTTTGTATGGGTTGGGTGTCTTTCTGCGCTAAATTGCAGACGAGACAAACGTAAGGCCTTTTGGTAATCGGCTTCGTTAAGCAGCTATCATGAATAAAAGAGGCACACTTATGGCAAATTTGTTTTGACTCACCTCTTAGGACCGATTTCGAGCAGGCGATGCAGGTGTTTTTCGAGACTCCGAGGTTCATGCTCGCATGGTGATGCGCTGCGCAGACTCCGTGCTGTTTGCTACCGAGCAAGTAGAGAGTTCGCGCACTGCAAATCGCAGCGTGTTATTTTGTCATCAATTTAAAACACTTTTAACCGTATCGTCATTTTAAAACGGTAAAGTGTTTTAAAATAAAACACTTTACCGTTAAAAAAAAATTCATTTAAAAAAACGAGGTTAAGGTTGTCATTTCAACAAATACAATCATATTAAAGCATGTTTTATTATAAAATAAAGTTTTTTTAACTATTATTGACAGTTTTTTTTAAGTTCCAACAAAAATTGAACCACCAGCAGTAAAAATTTGACTTATGATTTTTATAATGATTTTCTACAATAATTTAATGAATAAATAATAAATAAATACACTTGAAGAAAAATTTAATATTCATTTACTTTATTTTAGTAAAAAGCTACATAATTTTTTTTTTTTTTTTTAATAGTTTTTATCGAATAAACTTAGTGTGCTCATGACTTAACAGTAGAACATATTTTCTTCGAAAAATTGAACAAGTGAAAAGAGGATGAGGAAATATTAATGATTCTAAATTATTCACAAATCTTGCGGAGTTCATTTCCTCAATTATGTAAGCATTTAGTTTGTGTTCAAAACCTAATGTAATAAGTTTTTTAATTACGAGCAGATATTTTTTATGAATTACAAAAATTTCTTCAATTTTTCCAAATTGTGGATAATCATAATCACTGCATTCTAGTAGTATTATTTTATTTGGCGTAAATGCAGTTCCATTTACAACCAATTTAGGTGATCTCATCATATACCATTTCAACCATTGATCTTGTTCGATGTATCTTTGAAATAATTTTGAATAATGAAGATTATTTAACAAAACCATTTGACCTTTTGCAAGAAAGTCTCCTTTATACAAAAAATTATCAGAATTTGTTTGTAATTGAGAACACATGCGAGCTTGATACCTATCACTCAAAGTAAGTGGAATGCTTTTGAAATTTCTTACTATGGGAATCAAACCTTTAAAATAGGCATGGGTACCTTCAAAATGAAAGCACCATTGCTGTCGCAGTGGTCCAAAAATTCTGATAAATCTAGGTAAATGCACTAAAAAATGAAATTTTGGCACCATATGATTCGGATATAAATTACTAAATCTTTGAAGAAATATTCTAAACATGTACCCTAAATAATCTATTTTGTCTTCATGTATCTCATAAGCTGAACAAATATTCAAAATTTGAATAAGTTTCACATAATTATCAATCTGATCAATTAAATCTTGGTCATCATTATCTAAAGTCCACTTTCCAATTAAAAATGGCAAACAGTGAGCTAGTGCAATGATTTGTCCAGCACTTTGTCTGAGTGTAGCAGTATCTTCAAGATGGTTGATATCTATTTTAGCTGGTTTATCTCGACTGAAGTGACCGAAATCAAAACGAAATAGTTTTTCATTAAAATCATTTATTGTAAATAATTTTTTATCTAAAATGGAATGTTTTAATAATAATTTGCAATTTAATTTTAGAGGTCCCTCAATCAAAATGTGCATCATGTCTTGTGGTAAACATGTAGTCACATCCATGACACTTGATAAAGGACTTTTTTTATTTACGCCGTAAAATCTTTTCCAATACTTTAAGGCAGTTTTCGTGATGGTCTTATTAGTAACAGCTTCAACATGATCGTCATGCTCACATTTATTTCGTAAGTGAAAATTATTTTCGTGAAAATTAGTTTGCCACTGATCACTAGTTGTCATGCATGTACGGCATGGTCTGTATGCTGCTACTGACTCTTTAAAACCACCCAAAGCGGCAGATGTTGGCGTATCTCCAGCGCTGAATATTAGTGAGCCTTTAAGATTTTCATCTGTCCTTTATACTCAACATCAATTCCAATGGTTTCCAATGTAAGAATATCTTTAATAAATGGATCTAAAAGTTTTTCTAAAGCTCCTGGTTTTTTCAAATGTTCTGACTTTGCTATTGCGTACAACTGCACTGTGTTTGACGTTGACCTAGATTCTGGGAATATATTTGCAGTAGTCCAATAAAACATAGTGATTTTTTGAGCTTTTGTTGCTGCTCCTTATACGTTTACAACACCAAGTTCATCGGTATAAAAAATAATAGCTAAAGCGTATAAAAAAAATTTGAAAATTTGAAATTTTGATAGTAACTACCATCGAGAACTGATTTATAAACACCATCTTCTTTCTGTCTTGGATTAAAAACTTGTTCTAGTACTGTCTTATTACTTAGTAAATTTTTTAAATTATCGTTAAATGGTACAACATAAGCATCCTTAGACACATTAACTAATTTCCAAATAACTTTTGATTTGACAATTTTTTTTTTCCATTCGAGTCCAGTAGCAATCGTTAATTTTTTTGGTTTCACCATATGAAATTCTTCGACAAGTACTTTGTCCAATGATTTTTTACTTTTCAATGAAGAAAAAATTTTTTTTAGGTGGGTAAACTTCTTTAATCACATACTTCAAATCATCTTCCTTATGTATCAATGAAGTTTGTTTATTCTTTCTTATGTCAAGTTGCTCCTAAAAGTAAGATTACGGTGATTAGATAAGCAAAATAACTTTATAAAATTAAAATTAATTTAATAAGTTTTACAATAGCAGTCTGCAAAAAAGAATCTAAAAGTTGATCTACTCCTTCAATAACTGAATCAATAGCAACTTGAGATACTCTACAATTTTCTCTGATGTTGACCAAAAATTTTGCTACGCTATGCTTTATTCGAACGTTTACTGGATCATGTATGACGCTATTATGATTTTCTGGAAAATTACCAAAAAAAATGAATTTCTTTATTTTTATTTAAATATGTATAAAATTTATAGCTGACTTTTTAAAAACAAGTTTGAAAAAATTTGTTTAAGAAATTGAAAGTAACCAAATTTTAATAATAATTATAACCTTCGAAATCATTTTGGTCCATCAAATTATCTCCAATATTAACATGATGAGGATTTTCTACTGTACACATTTGTTCTACACCAGTTTCACGACGAGAATGATTTCTTTTTAAATGCTGTTTAAAACTATTTAATTTTTTAAACACGCGACCACACTCATTACACTTTATTTCAAAACCATCATCATTTTTATGACTTTTAAAATAGTGATCCATTAAATCTGGATACATTACGCATTTAAAAAAGCATAAAGAACACTTATATTGGGTGGACTCCATTACAAATTATTGTTCGATTTATTTGTAGAGAAAAGATTCGGTAAAAATTTGAGTTAGCACGGACTAACCAAAAATTAAATCGAACGCGTGCTTGCTTAATAATCAAATCCGAAGAGAAATATGAACTGAACATGCGTTTAATTTTTTAAGGTTTTAAATGGTATGTGAATACTGACAGAAAGTTTTGACAACGGCAGTTTTTTACATAGATCATTTGTTAGTTAATTAAGTTAAGTTTATTATTTAAAATACAAACAAGCTTAAGCATTTTCAGTTTTTCAAAATTTAACATTTGGTAAGGTTTCTATAAATTCATCTGAAATTTCTTCGCCAGGATGTTCTCGAGCGTACGATCTGAATAAAAATATCAGATTACCAAAGACTTCTTGTTGGAACATTGATAAAACTTTGATTTTTTTTTTTTTTTCATTTGTTTAACAAACTTTCTATAGGAATACTTCAGAACGGAATTAAACTGATATCTAATTTTTAAATTTCATTATAAATCAACGTTCAAACTTATTTTTGCATGCTGTAATTTTACAGAAAGTTAGTTAAACTCATGGAAAATCTGTTCATAAAAATTTTGAAAAATTCAAGGATAGGCAATTTCAGTTTTCGTAATTTAAAAACAATCTTAACGTTTTACTCAGAAATTTCAATATTTTATTCATAAACATTTGTTTATTTTATTAGGCATTAGTTTAAAAAAAAAAATTAATTATAAAATCCTAACGTAAATGTCTACTTAAATTCAACTCCAAAAGTTTTTTTTTTCACAGGCGGTGTGGAGAAAAGCTGTTAGCTTGGGCGTGGCGAAGAAAAAAAATAATAAATCTGCTAATCCAGAAACACACGATCATATAGTAAAAATAATTGCGCTGGCTCTATTGCCAGCAACTGCGATTGTTGAGATGTTTCAGGAACAAAAAGATGAGATTCTCCATGAAATGAGTGAAAAAGAACAGAGTAAATGGATAAAATTCTTCAACTATTACGAAGGACACCTGGTTGAAAAACTTTGGAGTGGAGCTTTTTAGCGTGTACAATGAAACTGTAAGAACTAATAACGTTATAGAAAGCTACCACCGCCATCAACTGAACCGAAGAAAAACCGGATCCGTACTTTCAGCATCCTCGCTTTTGCGTCAGTAGAAACTAGAGATATTTTTGAAAATCATCTAAATTATTAAAAGTATTATATATAAGTTCATTCGAAATATCATGAAAAAAACAAAATTTTTGGCGATAACCAAAATTTTTTTCTTCCTATACTGCCATTGCAGGATCCAAAACAGTGCTCTTCAATGATATTTTGCTTCACGACGGATGGGCAATCTGAACTTTGCCCGTCTGTTTTCAGTCAAACAAAGTACTACTTTGCCCGACTGCTAAAACGCGCGAGCAATCCTTACTTTGCCCGCTCGAGACTGAAAACAGACGGGCAAAGTTCAGATTGCCCGTCCGTCGTGAAATAAAGCTATGTTGTTTCACAAGTGCGGCTCTGTGGTACATTGCCCGCGCGAGGCGCAGCCGAGCCATATTATCTCAGAAATACCATATTATCTCAGAACTTACAATGGCTAGAGAATCACGGTTTGCTACAATGTTGTTTGACAATATTTAAATAAATCGACCAAAAAAGTTGTCACCCATTATTTAAAAAAATTTATTTCACTCCGGCGTGGATGCTTTGTCCGACTGTTGAAACGCACGAGCAATCCGCACTTCCCCGTCTGTTTTCAAAACATTCGGGTGAAGTGCAGATTGCCCGCTCGTTTCACATTTTGAAAATGACCATGTGCATCAATTCCGAATATTTTTTGATTCGTACGCGTAAAACCATATCCAACTTCGTTTTTAACGCACTAGTGTTGAAAATATTTTTTCGCCCCCATAGATCAATGGATTGGTACCACAGATCTATTGCACTTTTATTATCACAAACTAAAATAATAAATAAAGTGGCTTAGAGTACCGAAAGTAATTCCGTTGTCTTTTTATTCGTGAAAAATTTTGGTCATTATTACCGTTAGGGGAGATTAGGGTAATTTTAATAACTTTGATTTTATTCTTTGGGGCTGCTTAAACTTTTTAATATTTTTTTGTTAAAAATCGTTTAAAAATCTTAATTTTATGAACTCATCTTAATTTTGAAATGAAAGTAATGAAATCCGCCAGTTAGTTATTTTGTAAAACCATGTAAGTTTAATTTATACAGTTTTCCGGCTGCGGGGCTATTTGGACAAATATAGTATATTATTCCCGCAGGCGAGATGGTTCGATTTGGCCTCCAAGAGGTTTGCGACCCGAGCCGAAGGCGAGGGTTGCAACGAGGAGGCTAAATCGAACCCTCGAGCCTAAGGGAAATATACTATTTTTCGTCCTTCTAATCGAAAACAAGGGGCGAAGTTCCGATTTTGAGGTTAGAGGGACGAAAAGATAATTAGGATAAAGGGGCTAGTTGTTTTTCTCAAAAAAGAATACAATTCAGCCTACACTTGCTATGATTTTTTCTCAGTCACTGTAAACTACTTCAAATTTTAACTATTGTCCGAATCACCAACGAGTCCACCCGCGGGCAAACTATCCCCTCTAACCTAACGGGTAAAGTATTTGTAACGTTTAAGGAAATTCCCCTTGTCATTTTTCTGCAAGTACTTAAGCGTTTTATTTCATTGAATTTAAAATATTTTTTTATCGTGGTATAAAATTTCCTGGTAAAATAAGGGTTTTGAATAATTATATATAATCGTGACAACCCCTTATTCTAGCTTTTAGCGCAAGATTTATTTCGCTAAAATCATCAAATTTAAATTCAATTACGAAAACACTATTAATGTGTTTTGAAAAAAATATAAGGTAGGTGTACATAATATGGCCCTGTACCTAATATGCCCCCCCCCCTGTTATTGTGAATATGCTCCATATGCGGCATCTCTAGAAGGTAGGAAGAAGTCAAAAACACTGAATTATGAAGTTTTCAGTTGTTTAGAAAATTTTAAAATTATTTTTACGCACGTCTTATAGCTAAAACTTGTTTCGTCTACCTTCGTTATTATTTTACGTTGTAATTAAATGGTCTGCCAAAAGATTTAGACACACCTGACCAAAATTTTATAAAGTAGCTTCAATTCGTTATTATAAAAAAATATTCCAGCTCAAAAAACAAATTTTGATAAAAATTTAAAGTTGTAATTTTTCTACTGGTTGCAAAGCTTTCAAAAACGTAAAAAAGGCTCAATTTTTAAATAAATCGTTTTTAATATAATAAAAATTTTGAAGTTTTTTAAATTTTATATCCTGATTGATTTAAAAAATAGGAACAAATCGCAATTAATAAATAATTTCAAGAGGGCCGTATTAGGTACACAAATTTGTGGTGTCTTGAAAAAACGTGTTTTGGTAAATCCTCTGTCGTTTCAAGCTCATTGATCAAAATCGGACGCGTAAGGTCTCATTTTAAAGCTCTTGAATTAACCTTTAAAACGAGACCTTACACGTCAAAAAATATTTTTCGTCCCTCTAACCTCAAAATCGGAACTTTGCCCCTTGTTTTCGGTTAGAAGGACGAAAAATAGTATATTTCCCTTAGGCTCAAGGGTTCGATTTAGCCTCCTCGTTGCAACCCTCGCCTTCGGCTCGGGTCGCAAACCTCTCGGTGGCCAAATCGAACCATCTCGCCTGCGGGAATAATATACTATATTTGATTCGCCACAACGTCGATTCTCGTTTCGGGAGGCCATGTTAGGTACACCTACCTTATATAATTCAAAATAAGAAAAATTTACTGTAACATTGATTCAAATATTTTAACTGTTTAACTAAAACAAGAAGAAATAATTTCAGTTGGAATCATATCAATTGTAAAAAGTTACATGGTAGAACTAGAAAGCTTAAAGTTTGGGAATGTTCATGAGCAAAAAAGACAAAAAAAGGCAAATAAAGAGCGCCACGAAAAATTAAATGAACTGTGGAAGATGTATACCAATGGTGATATAAACTTTCACATGCTGTATAATGTTTGTATTAATTTAGTTGGAGAGGATTTTGTAAATTTTGAATATAGTGTCATGGATTGAGAGAATTTAAAAGAAATTATTGAAGAAGAAGAAGAAATTGTAATGAATGCAGAAAGTAAGTTGTTTTAAAAGGGTACATATACCTAAAAAAAAAACCTCAAAAAATATTTTGTAAGATTTTTTTAAAATTATTTATTTAAAAAGATTTTTTTTTCCAGATTATACACACATTTTTACACTATTTTACACATTTAGTTAGTCCAAAAACATGATTTTCTAAGTAACATAAAATATAGCTTATTTAAGAAATAAAAGTTCATTGCTCGTAAAGCCAAAATTTTTCCAGACAGCGGATGGACCCAGGACTTTGCACACTTGTTCTATATGTGAATCCTCATGAGCGGAACCTCAGGAAACCAAATCCATGCACTATAAAGCTATTTGCATACTTTGAAGTTGCTTAATGTAGTGAAAATTTGGATAGTTTTTATCATTTTAGTCACATATGTCTGGAAAAATTTTGGCTTTATGAGCAATGCCCTCATTTTCTCAAAAATCTCATATTTGAGAAAATGGCTTTTAAAGTTCTGATCAGATTTTGATGAATAAAATGTAACACACTAACACATAAACATTTATATCTTGAAAATATCTTGTCACATGACTCTTGCAGAGTAGCGTGGTGAAAATAATTCGAAAGAATCACATCTACTACGTATTCTATACGTTGATAATTTAACTTGTTACATAATTCAATGAATGAAGGTTTTCATTAGAATAGTGACCGGGCAATGAGAGATTCAATTTTTTTTTATTTTATAAGCAGTATATATACAAAAGAATGATAAGGTCCATTTAATGAACGTCAACGTTAAAAAGTGTAACTGTATTTTTCAAAATACTGAGCCCCTACTCCCCCTTACGTTACCCCTTTTTCGAAATTTTGTACTGATTTATAATAAGACGTAATCTTTTTTCAAAATAGTCCTCCCTTGTTTAGGATAACGTATTTTTCCTCTTGAGCGTAGTGAAAAATTGGTACGAACATAAAAAATAGAAATGTTTACCAACACTACTTACTATGCTTTTAAGATTTATTTTTTATTTTTTTTCTTATGAATGTAATACAAACTTTCATAACTATAATTTTACGAATGTATTTATTATATCTAGAAACTACTTATTATTCTATCATTTCAAACTCATGACATATATTTCAGAATTAATCGTAGACGCAGACAAATGGGAAAACGATGTGTGGCAAAGTCTGTACTTGGACGAAGACACTTCATACATTGAATGGAATCGTATTTGAAAAATGATATCAGTTTATATTTTTACTTATTTTTATATTCATGTTAAATGTAAATTAAGTGATAAAATTTAAAAATTATCATGTATTTATACATATACAGTATATAAAAAGTCACTATTAAAGTATACTGATGTTGAATTAAATATATTACGCAAACTGTTAACTTTAATCAAAAAACCTATAAAAGAAAATGTTTCTGTTTAAATACGGGTGGCAAATATTAGGCTATTTTGATTTTTCAATGTTATTTTGACCCAACTGATTAAAGTGAGACGTTAAAGCTCTTTTATTTTTGCTCAAGCTTTAAAATGAGTCTAGCCACGTTAAAAAATATTAAACTGGCGAATAACAGCATCAATTGCGCTTTCCTGGCCAAAATTATATTCAACAAGACTTGAATTTTTTTTTCATCAAAACATTACTTTATAATCCATATTTAAATCCTAAACTTACGATTAAAAAAAAAAAAAAATCGAGACTAACATCACTTGAAAAAAAATATGTTACGTGTTTTAATGAATACTAGCTGCACAATTTTTCTGGGAGGGTCCACGACACTTTTCTGAGCAAAAATTTAAAGCACCCTAAACGTTGCGAAATTGAGACGGAATTTTTTTTTAATTGACTAGATTATTTTCAACAAAATTTTTCCAAAAACTGTGTCCTTTTAAATTTCTAGATATTAATAAAAATTTAAAAAGTTTAAAAGTCACAATTTGATCAAGAATGTATAAATTTTTAGTTTAATTTTCATCCCATTATTGAGCTTTTATTTTTTTAATTTTTATTTAATTTATCATCATTTTTTTTTTTTACATTTTATAATTAAAACAAAAATAATTTTATTTATTGTGCATTTCGCATGAGCACGGTCGGTAATATTCTTTATCTTCCAGCCTCAAAGCCGCCAGCGCTCGCGTGTTCGGTCTGAATACAGCGAACCGAATGCTAATAACATATATAGGTTTGTTTCGGTTTCTCCAAGGGGTGCGACGTTGCCACCTAGTGATATGACTATACAAAGTTTTTGGGAGTTTTGATCGTCTCGGTTTTTCGTTGGTCCCAAATGGGTTAATCATCACTCGATCGAGAAATGACTTGAATGCTATAATTCAAACAAAGCCCGGCAACGAAGCATATGAAGTCGTTGATATTAATATTGCGAAGATCGAGTGGCTGATGCCTTACGTTTTAATATCAGATTCACACAGAATAAGTTTGCTTGAATTTCTTGGAAAAGATCGTGCAATTACCATGAGTTTCAGGTCTAAAGAATTTTTTGAGTATCCATTGCTACATGCGAAAACACCAAACAAGTTTGGACTGTAAAAACATCCATCAATTAGAAAAACCTCGTTTTGTCATCATAGGTTTACAGACCAACAAAAAATCACTAAATATTGAAAACTATAGTCTTTTCGATCACTGTAATTTAAGTAGCGTAAAACTTTTTTCAAACTCTCTGTTACGGAACGACTTATGATTTGAAAACTGATTTTCGAATTTGATCTGATTTTGTCATTTATTGCTTTATTTTTTGAAGAAAGAAGCGAAAGTCGGATGATGTGAAGTTGGCGTTGGGAGAGTGGGGAAATAATTTTGGGGGTTAACGGTCCCTTTTTGTTGCAAACTTCAGAAATTGTTATTTTTACTGTATTTCGATTGACTTAATTTAAGAAGTGTACAACGTTGAATAAAGTAATTCAACTGATTAACTTATTATGAAAAATTCTAATGCTTATTCTGGCTGATCTCCCTGGTGCGGAACATTTTGGCGACCGTGACAGGACCCATCAACTACGAGACATCGCAAGGGAGATTAAGCAATGATGAATAGAACTATATATGTAAGGTGCAGAGTTATAACGTCAGTATAGAAGCTACGTTTCAAAAAAAAAAGTTAGTTCTGTGAACCGAGAGCTACTCAGCAGGCTTCTGGATAAAATCACAAGTGCTCAAGAGGTTATACATTGAGCATAGGATCCAGCACAATTTAGCACTGGCTGATAGTTGACTCCTTGTCTACATCTTGCAGTTTTTTAATCGAGCAGTACGAGACTTCAACGGAACGTGTCGTCATCACAACCACTGTTGGAAATTTGATCATTGCAACACATAATGATAGCATGATCTCAACATAAGATTTAAATTTTTAATTAATAATTTTATTTCAGACAAATAATTCACGAAGTTCTCGTCAGCAATATATTTGACCAGTTTATTACAGGACTGCCATTTTTCACTTTGTCTGATGGACCATCCAGGCTTGCAGCAACAGTCTGCGTAAGGGTCGGGCGTAGTCATTATCGTGACATCAAACATGACAAATCGATAATTATTTGAACTTCTCGTGACTGGCCAGAATTTGAATTTTGTGACATGATCGCGTGTTGCTCCGTTTTTGACCGAAGAATGATTCACTATACATGTGATCGAGGACTCTCGAGATCATGGTATTCTGTTCGGAGACGTCTGAACATGAATTTCCTACCGTGCTATGACGGGAAAATATTACATTTTTTCGTGAAAACAGTACAAGGCATGTGACTCGATTCCAAAGCCGTTCCTTGGTCGGGGAAACTTGAGTTTTCGAAAGATTGTATGGAATCGAGAAAACTTAGGTATTATAGATTACCCGGACGCATGTGTTACGCGATTTTGTACACTGAAAATTGTAAGTATTTTTCGAAAACTGTCGTCTCATGATGGTCTGAAACGGAGGAAGGCACCCTCGTCATGAGAAGTAGAATATATTGAATCTAAATCGGGAAATAGACCCGACAGGAAATTGTAGCCGGGCAGCCCGGTCAATGAGCCTGGCCCCGTACGGGCAGCCAGTTCACAGACCGTACGGGGAGAAACGCGGCTAGAGTCGGGGCCAGTACGGGGCCCCGACTCAGCCCGGGCGACCAGGGATAGCCAAGTGAGATTGGAAGAATGTCTACGAAAAAAGGTAGTGTTGGGTAGTGTCTGAGTCGGCCACAGAGGGCAGTGGCGTGCTGTCTTTGAATTTTTAACATATATATTGTTCAATTCAAATTTCATCATGACGTCAAGAGCAAAGAGAATGAATAAAATAATTTAAATGTATTTTTGAATTTTAAAATGAGATGTTGATAAAAAGTATTGTATTGCTATTGATATTTCATTCATTTCAAATACAAGTAACTGTAATTGAAAAATCCTACTTTAATATTAAAAGGTGAGGTGATATCATGATAACATTTAACCAATAATTTCTGGTTTTTTTTTGGTTTTGAAAAAAATTAATAAAATCAATGTTTTAAAAAAATCTAAATTCAAATTATGAAGCTCGGTATAGCTTTAGCAGCGAGTTCCTGTGTACATTTAAAATGCTGAACTTGCACTTTACTGCACAGTAGGAGTTGTATAGGAAAGATATTATTTATAATGAACGGTAGAATTATAGAAAAGTTATAATTTAAAATTCAAAATAATGTAGTTAAATTTACTGTACTCACTTTTCCAAAGATCTTTACTTGTGAAGATCGTAACTTTAATTGTTATCAGCGCTTTCGTAAAAACTTTCACGATTTAAAAATGTTTTTCTAGTGTGACGACAAGGTTTAATTATTACAATGTTTTATGTAAGTTTTTATGTACACATTTTATTATAACGCTTATTTATCCACTGCATGACTGCATCCACTGACATAATATAAATTTGTACATTTATAAAAATTCATAAATTTTTTAGGCTAAACTCTGGGGACACTTTTCTCACACACTACACAGAACAATCTAATCAAGATGTTTCAGATGGTCAAACTTTAAAAATTTTATTAAATTAATAAAAAAAGTTGTTTTGTAACAATAATTTTACTTTAAAAAACATTAAAAGATAAACAGCTTTATAATGATGCTATAAATTGAATAAAATTTTTTTTTTTATGGATGACAATAAAAATTTTACAAATGTTTCATTTTATTTTTTATTCATAAGATTATAATTTGAAATTAACCTTGAAATTACATATTGAAAAAAAATATGTATACATCTCCCTATATTATAATCCGGTTTTTTTTTATTATCCTCAAAGTTGAGTCCTCAAAATTGAAAATTCATAAAAACACGGTCAAAAGACAAGTAAAAACGATACTTATGAGTCCTCAAAGTTGAGTCCTCAGAGTTGAGTCTGCGACGAAAAAGTTGAGTCCTCAAAGTTGAGTCCTCCTTTTCTCAAAACGGTGTTTTTTAGATTCTCATGTAATATTTTCTATAGAAGCAGCTTGGTGTATAGAAAGATTTGAATTGTGTAAATGTAGTCATTCAGTACAATGTTTAGAAATTCATACAGAAAATCAACAAAACATAATATAGTTAAAAAATTAAATAGTTAAAAAATTGGAAAACAACTTTAGCAACTTGGTTTGAATTAAATAAAATTGAATTAAATAAAATTGATCTGTTAGAAATATTAAAAATGCCAATATAACAAATTACAATAGATTTCTAGATGATAAAACTTTTGTTAGATAGAAAAATTAAAAAAAAATTTCAAACTACAGGTAGAATAAACGTTGTTTCTTCTAAAAATTCAGAGTTTTCACTTAAAATTAATATCAGATAAAGTAAAAGGTGGTACTTCTCACGAATACTTGAGAACTCATAATAAAATTATTTATAAACATATAGAGAAGGAGCTATTTAAATGGGTCTTATAGTAAATGATAAAAATGTATATGCCATTTTTGAAGATATAAATTTTGAAGTCTATAAACTATTTAACTCCGAAAAAATTACAAGAATTTTTCGGATTATTTTTATTGTCTGAAAAAATTCCTGGTAATTTAATTTGGAATAAATATAAATTACATTTTATAAAAGACAAAGATAATGCAGAAGATAGAGGTTTGAATGAAATAACCAAATTTCTATCTAGCGAAGATTGTAATTTAAGTTATAAATGTTTTGGTTTACCAGAACCATGCTTAAAAAATATTTCTAATATTTCTGAAAATTATGACTGCAAAATAAACTGAAAAGAAGAGTATGAAAAAATGTTTGAAAAATTTAATAATGACCAAAAAAATATATTTAATACAATAACAAAAAACAAAAATAATATGTACTTAAAAGATGGACCAGGTGGTTCAGGTAAAACATTTTTTCCTTTTGTAGGAAAATTAATAATTTTAGGTGACGATTTTAGACAAATCCTTCCTGTAGTCAAAAGAGGCAATGAAAAAATTATTGTAGAAGATACGATTAAATACAGTAAATTGTGGAAAAATTTCAAAATTCTTAAACTCATTGAAAATATGAGATGTAAAGATAAAAATTTTTCTAAATTATTACTAAAAATAGGAGAAATTGAAAATTTTAAAATACCTATGAAATGGAAAAATAAAAATGTTTGTTATTCAATTTTTGGAGATATAAATGAAAATAATAATTTAAACAAAGTTATTTTAGCTTCAAAAAATGAAAATGTTGCAATGTTAAACAGAAAAGTATTAAACATATTAAATGGACCAAGTAAAACATATTACAGTATAGACAAAGCCATTCATAAGGGAGTAGATCAAACTGATTCAAATATATGTTTAGATTATCCAATTGAATACTTAAATTCAGTAAATGACGGGCTTTCTACCCATGAACTAAAAAAAAAAAAAAAAATGCAGTGGTAATGTTAATTAGAAATCTTAGTAAAAAAGATGGTGTATGCAATGGAACTAGATTGAAAATAACAAATTTATATGAACATAATATTGAAGCTACATGTGAAAAAACAGGAAAAATAGTACAGGTTGGTAAGGTAGATGAGGTTGGTTAGGCGGAGGTTATGGGGAGGAGCGTGGAAGGGAAGATGAGGTGAGAAGGGTTTGTTATTGCACTTAAAAATGTTAATAGAGTTTTTTCAAAATTTAAAGTACTTCAACAAAACTTTAAAGTTAGTGACTGAGTTGATGAATAAAGTGAATAAGATATGTTCGTAGATTAGGTGAGATAAGTTTGGGGGATAAAATACGGTATTTGAAGTAAATCAAATTAGTGAGTACAGTAATGTAGCTAAGATTGAATTAGGTCAGGTAGTTGAAGATAAAAAAGTAAGTATAGTTAGTAGGGTTCTTAATATGGGTGAGAATAGTAAATCGGGTTAGATAAGGCGAGTCTGTGCGAAGGGTAGAGTGTAGGTAAGGTGGTTGTGGGCTGGTAGATCAGATATTAAAATTATAACTTTGGCTCTAATTAGAATTTTCATATAAAATCATATATCATTAAAAAGGTCTTGAGCTACGCAGCTTTCTAATTATGTCATTTTATGTCATTGAAATTTTTATTAAATCCTTTTTGTTGTCATGAGTGGGTGCTGAACAAAGCCGTTTATCATTTTAAATCCAACCCTTCCCCCACAAAATCATAAATCGGCTTAAACGCAATTTTGTGAGCTGGTACTATGCAGGAAGTAAGTTCATCTCAAGAAGAATCTGTAAAAAAATTTTGTATAATCCAGCCGAATAACCCTTCGTGCTTCAAAATTTTTGATAATTTTAGTCCAGTTTTTTTGCACAGCAACGAGGGGGGGCAAGTTTGACAGGTTAAAAATCACGAGCGCGAAGCGCGAGTGATTTTTTGTCAAACTTGCCCCGCAAAACACAGTCGGAAAATTATCGACAATTTTGAAGCACTACGGGTATTACGACTGAAAATCGAGGCTTGCTTATACAAGATTGCAAAATTGTATAGATAGAATGTATAAATAGAAAATAATCGTGATTTTTTTATTATTTCGCTAATTACTCGAGTACTTTTCAGGGTGGGCAGTTTAAGCTAGAGATCTAAGATGAGTCAGGTCCAAAATGAATAAGGTGAGTAGGGCTTGTTGGTAGAGTGAGTGAGAGATGAGTTGGGGATTAAGTGCGGTATTTGAAGTAAGTGAAATTAGTAAGGTCTGTAATGTGGCTAAGATTAAAATATGTTAGGTGGTTAAAGATGAAAAATCAAGTAGGGTTGGTAAGGTTATGAATCTTTTGGTAACATAATTTGGTAAAATTATGATGAGTAAGTAAAGTTCAAACTGAACTCTCGTGTCTAATTTTTATTGGTTTTAAGCACTTAAGTCTTTTTATTATTTTACCAAACATAGAGCTTACGTATTGTTTAGATTAATTTTTATAGTCATCAATTATAATTAGGGGGTTGGCGAGCGGAGCGAGCAGGGGGGTACCCCCCCTAGTATATTATCATTCATAAATTTACAAATATTTTCTTTTTATGGCAAATCGTCTTCTTCCAGATTTTCGCTTAATTTTTGTAGCACCAGATCAGGCAAAAATTCTTTAAATAACTGTTCAACTTTTGCATAGGTTTCCTCTAGTCTTTCTCTTAAATGTAAAGCTTCGTTGGAAATTTTTTGCAGCTCCTCTTTATAATAATTTAATGAATTACATTGTTCTTCAAATTTAGTCATCAACTCTTCATTCTTAATTGATTTAGATAATTTTTTAAAACACTTTCTGAAAATTATGGTATAATAATTGATATTGCCAAAAAAGGGGGTGCATTTCATTAGATTCACTTCATTGGTGCACTTTTGAAAAATATCACTTGCTAAAAAGTTTTGGTCTAAAATTTTTTTATCACTTTCATGTACGTGAATACTGCCAAAAACTAATTTTGATAATTTTTTTGTATAAATAACTATACTTTTATGTAAACTCAATAATTGACTGTCAGAAAAATTATTGTTTACAATCTGTACATCAAATTGTATTAAAATTTGAAACGGAGTTTTACCCAAATGAGTCACGACATTCAGATCAGCACCCGCCTGAATTAAAAAGTCAATTAGCTTATGCATGTTTTTATTGCATGCCTCGCGCAGTGCTGTCCACCCAAAAGCATCAGTCGCATTCACATCTGCGCCGTTGGATATTAGCAATTCAACAACATCTTGTCTACTATGCGCAATTGCCCAATTAACAGCAGGTTTTTTTAAACCAAAAGAATCTTTTGCATTGACATTGGCTCCATTAATTACTAGAAGATTAATTACTTTTGGTTCAAAGTCTATGATAGAGTACAGTAAAGGAGTAAATCCGCCGACATCCGTGTCGTTTATTGAAAAACCTTTATCAATCATGATTTTTACCATTGAAAATATTTCATCTTTGGTGAAAACATTTTTAAAAACACAACTGTAAATATATTCGAAAAGTAAATTTCTGTTATTTTCATTCTTTAAATTAGTATCGATCAGATCATATTTTAAAAGTAAAGTTAGCATTTGAATTTTGATATGTGGGTCACATCTATCGAACGCATACTTCGCGAGTTGATTATTACTTTTATTTAAATTTTGAATTTTGATACCATTTTTAAGAAAATAATCAGAAAGTAGAACGTTACCAGACCATAAAGAGTTTTCTAGAAGGGCTTCGTACTTATCATTAGGAGAAATCAAAATACAATCGAGTACTATCTTTGTTAATTCTGGGTTCCAACAGTTGGATATTTCATTAAGCAAAAAACTTCTCATATCTTGACTTTCCTTGGCATTTAAAATACTTATATTCTTTAAAAGAAAATCTTCGATTTGCTTTAAATCACTTAGTTCAATAACTTTTTTTAAGTTTTCTGAAAACTCATTTGAACTCATGTTTCTTACAATATAAACACTTCTGCTTTTTTAAGTGTAAATAAATAAAAGTAACCATAGTAATTAATATATAAATATTAGCATAATGCTCGCAGTGCATGAAATTACTTGCGCTACTCAGGATACAAGCGCGTACTTTTAAATATCAAATAAAAAACTTTTTTTTTTTTTTTTTTGAATCATACTTTTTACCGTTTAAAATAGTTTTGTTTAATTAGTTTTATACTTATAAAATCAGCTAGACGGGGGCTTTTTGAAGAACATTGATTTGGCTTCGACTTGCCCTTTTTTAAGTGAATGATGCAAACATTTAATTTTTGATTAATATAAAACAGCATGGAAAAATCTGACAAACAAAGCTGCTGCATTCCAAGTTGCTCCAGTACGCGGAAAGATCTGACCTTTAAATTTCCCTCAAAAGAAATAGAAGGTCGGATGTGGATAAAAGCAATCAACAGTGACAATCTAAACTGTTTAACTTACGACCAAATTGTCAAAAGAAAATTATGTGTATGCCACATGCATTTCACCGTAGGTTGTGTTTTGAAAATAAATAATTCTAGAAGATTAAAAAAAGGATTATTTCCAACTTTAAAATTGAGTTCACCCCCATTACAGTTAACCGAATCACAATCACTTTCAAATTCGACTTTACAGTCGACACTGCCTTCACAATCTAAATTAATTTCGAATTCAAATGTACCTTATCAAAATTCGACAAAGAATTCAGCAGGTATGCTTATTAAATTAATTTATAATTTTTCTATTCATAAACGTGTTTGTTACAAATAAAATTTAAGAGCGTAAAATTATAATATTTCTATTAACTATGTATAGTACTTGCTTTTATTTTCAATAATTCTTCTAATAGTAACGAAGACATACTTGCGCAAAAATAATCCGCGTTCAAAAAAATCCCACATCTCGAATTTGAAATCATCGATTGAAAGTGTAGGCAGTAGTTGTAGAAAAAGAGAAATTGATCTGATGATTGATGAATGTCAACAATAATTATGTGAAAAGACAGCTTATTGACATTAGTCATCGTTATGGCAGTAGCGATGTTAATTATTACTTGAGTTCTAGTCAAATCTTTAGTTGTTCATCCAAACTAACTTATTCAAGTCTCATGGAAGGAGTTGAAAGTTGTGGTAAAAAAATCTGTATTTTTATATGTCAAAAGTTGTAACAGGGGTGGATTTAAGGGTTTGTATGAGCCGATACAAATACTCACGGTGCGTACTAAATCCTTATTACCTGTACTTAGTGCTGATCCAAGCACTCGTCGAACTGCAACTCGTCGACCTGAAATAATAAAATGAGGAAATCGCGTCCGCGAATATTACTATATCTCGCGACGCGGTCAGCTAGTTCGTTTATCGGCAGTGGGTGCGGGTATTAAAACAGGATCGATTCGCAGGAACACTAGGTTTAGTCAATAAAAATTAAATTAACAATTTAATAATTTATTAAAACAAATCTAAACCTAAAATACAAATTTCGAATTGCGACTCGGTGTCGTTCAAACCAGTAAACAAAAGAATCTTCAATGCTCTCTAAATCGTTGCGCGCGCACACAAATTCTTGCTGCTATCGGCAGCTAACGCGCGCGAGAGAAAAACAAAGATTATTACAATAACAGTGTACTAAGGACACTCACACGCATTCACACTCACTCGCACATTTACAATTAACTTACGGAGTCGCTAAGGTGCACCTCATACCAAGCCGTCAGGCTAAACAAAATGCCAGGCTACGATGCCGACCAGCCGCAATATATACCATACTCGAGTCGCCGTGTAGCCGTCGGAAAGCGGTCCAGGTGATGACGTGAAATGACAACTTCACAAATAACACCACACTCTCACACTACGGCTCTACCACAACGCACGACGCGAATGTCAATAATTGCCTTGACTTCCGTAACGAGTAAGCTGCTTCAAGATCTGCCATGAATCGATCTCCAGATCTTTGCGTGTCTGCCGGACGTCGGTCAGGTTCCCCGACGTCCACGGCTTCCAAAAGCCGGTTGACTCGTCTAGACAGAAGAATGCTTCCCGGGCGATGACCATCGATCCCGCACCTTCTGTCTCTGCCAACTCTCTCTTCGACGACATTCCACTCCCGAGGAGTCCGGTTAGCCGTCGAACCGAGACGAGTTAAGTTCCATGTACGTGCGAACCCTTGGACACGAAAACTACGAGTGGCTTCCCGATTCCCGCTCTACCACCTCAGAGGTCCGCTCTGAGCTGCGTTCGACAGTCACGTGATTCGCGCCAAATCCTAAATCATTACCGACGATTTAATTACGATCGCTGACTGTCACAAAGTAAAGTTAAATGAATTAAGTTAAGCTAATTTTATTCAAGCATGTACACATATTATTTTTAAATCACCTTGTAACAAGTTTTTTATTTTTTAATTTTAAAATTTTTAGAAAACATATTACATGAAGACGATATACCTGATCTTTCAGAAATAAAAATTTCTGATAGTTTTTTCCCAAATTATGCTTTCCAAAATAACCGACAAGATGAAACTGTTAATTTAGTAAATATTGTCGATAATGTTCCGACCGTAACAAGATCCCTCAGGTAAAACATAATTTAAATCATTCAAATAAATAAATAAATAAATTCAACTATTAATTTCTAAAAATTGGAACCATATGGAACATAAAAATAATTGAGGCGTTGGATCAAAAAACAGTTTAACTACGGTTTGGCCTTTTTAGAAAAATCGATTGAAAGTTTTAAAATTATTATAAAGTTTATAATCTTTCACTCGTTATTTTAAACTTTAAACACGTGATGTAGATATAAAGAATTAAAAAAAAAAAAATTATGGCACGAAGGGGGAACGTTTTTCACGCGTTTTATACCAATATTTTTATTTTTTAATAAGTAATATAATTAAGACGTTAAGTTTTTGATCCGACGACCCATTCAATAATTCGGAAAAAAATGAGTAATAATTTTTTTTTGTTAATTTTATTAAATAAATTAATGAAATATGAACTGAATAAAAATGCAACGTGAAAATATTGCTACTTACTTCAGGAGAATAAAAATTGCCACAAATAAAAAAGAATCAGAAGAAAAATTTCGTAAGAAGTATTTTAAACTAAAAAAAAAATTTTATGCATTACAGAAAAAATCTAACCGGTAATTTATTTTAATTTATTGTTTAAGATTGTTAATATTGACTAAACTCAAGTAATTCAATTAAATCAATAATTACAATTTTATTTTGAGTTTAATTTAAAAATAACTTATTTTTCAGACAAAGTCAATCACTCAAAAACAAAAAACAGACTAATACACTTAATCAAAAGTATAATAAATTAAATTTTTTCCAAAAAAATCTGTGTGACACAATAATCAAAAATGTTGATAAGAAAGCAAAAGGTAGACGATATACTCATGATCAAAAAGTAATCATGCTTTGCGATTACAAAAAATCACCAGCAGCTTACCGAGAGAAGCAAAAAAAATTAAATTTACCAAGTTTAACAACACTAAAAAATTTACAAAAACAATTTTTAATTAACACCAGCATTAACGCTTCAGTAAAAAATCGACTCAACCAGGCTAGAAATGAAATGACTCTTTCAATAAATAATTTTGCCTCAAATCATTCGATTGGTTCGAATTGTGAAAATGACGATGGTCGATTTTTGATCTCGTGGGCAGACTTTGTTGACACTGCACCGATCGAAGAACCAGACTTGTCAATTCCGTTCTCTCGCATAAAAGAATTTCCTTTTCGCGAAGCAGAAAGTTCTACTGCAAGTAAACGCTTGATACTAAAAAAAATGACAGCTGAGGTAAGACGCTTACAATGTGTCAATTGCATGAGCATGTTTCAGCGTGATTTCTGTGGTGGACTCAATAATTTAATTGAAGAAACCAAACCTGTATTAATGAATGTTGTTTCAAAAATTTACTCTCTTAACAACCTTAGGGAAAGGGCAAGAGACTTTTTGACAAGAGAAATAAGTTTTTATATTTTTTCATGCGCTGATCATAAAAATATTTTACGTTTAAAATTTTTAAATACTCTAATTTGTAATTATCTATTTTCTATCACAAAAACAATAAATCAAGTTTTAGTTGGAAAGATAAAAATTAAAAATAAAAATCATCATAGCATCGTTTTAAAAGCTCATGAAAAATATATAAAAACTTTAAAGAAAAAAGATAGACCAGACTTTGAAGATGAAGAAGAAGACGACGAACAAGTAGAAAAAGAAGAAAATAATAAATAAATTTTATAATTTTTAAATTGTTCATGATATCTAGAGTGATGATCATACTTATTATTCATTATATTTTTTTATTTATTCTAGATTATTATATTAATAAATTAAATATATCACATTTTATTAAATTATCGAATAATTTCTTATTATATTAAAATAATAATAATGAATACTTAATATTTTTAATACTTCTTATTTTTATAAGACTGAAAAAAATTATTCTAATCAAATTCGACAAATTCGAAGTTAAGTGCGTGTTCAACGATAAAAAAAAACATATATATTTAAAAAAATATATGTTGCAAATAGTTCATGAGTCGGACACAGATGTCGCAGTATGATTTTTTCGTAGACATTCTCCCAACCTCACTTGACTATCCCTGCGGGCGACATTGTCGTAAATGTGGGAACTCCATCGCACATGAACATAAGCATAACCTTACTTTTTAAGTTTCAAAAATTTAAAATAATATACTGAGCAAATCCATGGAGCAAATCATTAAAGTTTATCGCTATCAATTACATAATTTTCTAATGAAACAATATAATTAAAAAAAAATTATAAAAAAAATAAAATGACTTATGCACTTTAAGTAAATACTTTTTTTTAAGTATCTTCCAGTGTTTATTAATGAATTTTTTTTTTTTTTTCAAGCCTGGTTCTATGTTACTTTATGAGATAAAAAAATAAAAAGCAATTTTAGACTCTTGAATATATGTAATGAAAAAAGTGCTTTGGAGTAAAATTATTATGTTAAATCACCAATTTTTTATTTTACTATACTAGTCAAAAAGCTTTTGTGCCATAGCCCAAGCCATTCTGTAATATAAATTAAGATAAATAATTTAATGGAATTTTCTGAATAACCATCTCAAGGTTATATAAATTAGCTTTGCAGTTTTCTTTTATTGTTTCAAAGTTTGTGACCAAATTTCAATCAATAATATTAAATAGTTAAAAAGATATCTTAAAATTTCTTCTTAAATTGTGCTCAATGGAAAGTAAGATACATGTTTTTATAAGTGACCATTAGAAATTATTTAAGTATGGTAACTTTTTTATTTTTTATGGCCTTCTAAAGCTGTCCTAAAGTTTAATATCAAATTATACAGCTGTAGCAGCATTATTTTAAAAGTTAGAGAAATTTAGTTCAAATTGAACCTAATGCGTTCTCTCATCAATAAAAACTCATTTCTGTATCTTTTAAAATAATGCTGCTACAGCTGTATAATTTGATATTAAAGTTTAGGACGATTTTAGAAGGCCATAAAAAATAAAAAAGTTACCATACTTAAATAATTTCTAATGGTCACACATAAAAACATGTATCTTACTTTCCATCGAGCACAATTTAAGAAGAGTTTTTAAGATATCTTTTTAACTATTTAATATTATTGTTTGAAATTTGGTCATAAACTTTGAAACAATAAAAGAAAACTGCAAAGCTAATTTATATACCCTTGATATGGTTATTCAGAAAATTCCATTAAATTATTTATCTCAATTTATATTACAGAATGACTTGTGCCATGGCATTTTGCTTTCAAATTGTATACAGTTTCATTATATCATGCACTTAAGGCCATTTTTTTCAAAAAACTTTGCTTATTTATATAAGTAAATTCTAATTTAATGTTAAATTAATTGTTCAATCGGGAAGAAATTCTAACCTTAAATATAAACTTAAAAAACAAAAGTAATATTTATCATTAACTTGACTGACTTTAAGCATTTAAATAGAAAAACACTGAATCAATAATTGATTAATTACAATTATCAAGTTAAAGTATCAGCCGATCCAAAGATACGGAGTACTATACATCTGCGTCTATATCTATATATAGTGGCAAACCGGGGAGCCCGTACTGGGCCCGGCCACCGCCACGTTTCTTTTTTGCGGTTTTTGGGGGCTCAGCCCGGCCATGCCCCGTACGGGCAGGAGCTCAGCCAGTACGGGCCCAGGCTCCAGCCCGCACAGCAATTCCCTGTCGGGGATGAGTCATATGAATTGTATCTGCATCTCGATATTGAATTAATTTATTCGACCATTTTAAATATTTAAGCTCGAATAATTTATAATTGTAACTTTTTTTTTCTTGGAAGAAGTATTTCTAATATTTTAATTTTGTATGGGTGTAAATTTATATTTTGTATGCCAAATTTTTCTGAACTTAAAAATTTACAAATTTATCAAATGCTTCACCTTTTCTGAATGTAATTTTAAATTTTATTCTACAAAGTAATCTCTGGACTGTTGATTTTTATCGGGGATTTGTTAGACTTGATATTTGACCAATCAAAATATTTATAATGATTTCGTTTTCGTTAGTACAAAACGCTTTAGTTTTGTACGGGGGGAAGAATGTTACGGAACGACTTATGATTTGAAAACTGATTTTGGAATTTGATTTGATTTTGTCATTTATTGCTTTATTTTTTGAAGAAAGAAGCGAAAGTCGGATGATGTGAAGCTGGCGTTGGGAGAGTGGAGAAATAATTTTGGGGATTAACGGTCCCTTTTTGTTGTAAACTTCAGAAATTGTTATTTTTACTGTATTTTGATTTAATTTATTTAAGAAGTGTACAACGTTGAATAAAGTAACTTTAACCGATTAACTTATTATAAAAAATTCTAATGTTTATTCTGGCTGATCTCCCTGGTGCGGAACACTCAATATTATCCTTACAATAATTTAAATCTCAATATCAATCAGAATAAGTGCGCGATACTTTACGATATGTACGCTAACTTTCAAATCGTGTATTATGGAAAAGATGCTGAACCAACATTAACTAAAACAGACTTCATCGAAAAAATTCCTTTCATTGTGATCGACTGCTCCAAACAAAACGAATCTTTAAAAAGTGCACCAGTCGACGTACGAATAGAACTCGATTCAAGAGAAAATTTTCTTGTACAGACTGCGGCTTACTGTCTAATTTTACACGATCGAATCGTACAATACAATTCGGTTATCGGAGATGTAAAAAAATTAGTATAAAACAAAGGTATAAGTTTTTCATCACGCATTAATCGTCAAGATGAGATACGTGGTGGACATGGCTTGCTTTGTGCAGCCAGGAAGTACTATCAAAGAAAGATGTAATATTTGGAGAGAACACGACTACATCATGAAAGAGTTTTCATTCGTACCACTCGATCAAGATGCAGACCCTGTAGTACTTTTTTTCAATGCTCCTTACTCGTGGAATATTCTAACTAAAAACTATAAAAATATTAATTACGACCTGCAGCGTAACTATCACGGATTAGATTGGAACTCTGGTTCTCTTCCCTACACATCGATAGGAAAACTGTTTTGCGATTCGTTCAAAGACGTTACAGAGATTTACGTTGCAGGTTCGATGAAGAAAAAATGGTTAGAGCGCTTCAGGCATAACGTGAAGGATGTGGCTGCGTACTCGTATCCTCCATTGAATGAAATTAAATTAGTGACAGGTTGTGAAAATCATAATAGAAAATTCAAAACGCTGCACAACGTGAGACTTTAAAAAAAACTTATTCTAGAAAAAGAATCACAAGATTCGATAAAACCCATAGAGTGGGTATGAATACATTTGGTTTTCTCAATTTTATTCACTTCTCATTGAACATGGGTCAAAAACAGAGCTCCTCTGGCTACGAAAGCATGGAAGATGAAAAATCCTCAGGTTTTAAAAGTTATTCCGAGGAAAAAAATCGACAAGATGATCAATATAAAAGCTTTCAAAAACTTCAAGAAAAACAAAAAATTTAATTGTAATATAATAATAATGTACCATGTTTTTTAATAATTTTTAAAAAATGATTTTTTTAATCTTAATCTTCCGTCTTAATTTATTTTATTTAAAATAATTCAAATAATAAAACATTATTTTTACCATCACTGATGAAGAAATGAATAAATTTGTTGTACATTTAAAATTTTTTTGGTCCTGAAAAGGGTCGGGGTCATTAAAATAAAATTAACTTTTTCCTTTAAAAATGTTAAATTAACTTTTCCGTTACTTTTAAAATGTTATAAATTCATCAAATACTAATATTTATAAATAATACGATGCAACAGATACTTGCAACTATAAGATAGGCGCTGTCAACATAGCACTAGTAGGCGAACCGCGGGAGCTCGTAGTCTCTTCCCGTGGAGCGTTCGAGGGAGCTACGGGTAAGGTCAGTTCTCGCATGCAGCACGGTGGCTTACGCGTGGGTCACGATGACGCTAAAAACCCGTATGAGGCTTGGCCCGCACTGCCCGCTCTGTTTTACCTACTATAATAGTCATTATTATTTGAGATTATTTTTTCATTTTTTTCAATGATTGATAACTATTGGATAATGAAAGTGATTAAAAAAAAAAAATTTTTCTGATATTCTCACAATTCTGTAATGTCAGTAACGTTCGATTCATCATACCCTACAGATCACACCAGCGTTGCCAAAAGTTTTGCAGTCCAATCTAGCCACACTGGATCAACTTGAATTTTTTTCTCGTTACGCTTGAACGTTTAAAAAACATGTAAAAAAATAAATTATGCGGTAGGATGCTTGTAAATTTTTTTAAAACAGTCTCTAAAATAAAAAATGACTGAAATTTGCTATTTTCTAAAAATTAACTTTTTAAATAGAAACGTAAATAAAAATTCATTTTTAAATTAAATACTCACGGAGTAAAAGTTTTTCGTTTAAATTAATATATTCCTTGAGTGAAAAAAAAAGTTTGAAATCTTAACGCAACGATTTGAACTGTCACGGCAGTTCTCAAACTCAAATTTTATAGATAGATGTATTAAATGAAATTTCGTGGTGGGCTAAACTTTTGAGCAGTACTGTATAGTTTACAAAAAAAACTTAATGTAAAATACTGCTAAGCACATTTTCATTCACCGTTCTTTTCGCCAAAGGTCGTTTTACTCCTGGCAGCGAAACCGGTAAAATCAATTCGCTCGATGAAGTGAAACGCAACCGCTATTTCGCCAAAACTACAGTGCATTGTGATTTTGCATGAAAAACTAATTTAAGTGGAAATGGGTCTTTTCGCTTTTCGCTATCGCCTTTTATGACCTTCGTGCTCTGAATCATGGATTATTCGAATTAAATGCAAAAGCTGAGACGCTGAATACGCGTTCGATTTCTACGAGATAACAAAATTCAAGCTAGTCTTAAAGATTAGTGACTTTGAAAAAATAGATAATATACTTCGTTTTAATTAAATGATTTACTCTTGAAATGAATGAGATGGGTCATTAATTGGGCTGAAATCATATAAAAAATAGAAAATGTGGAACTTTTATTTTCAGTTAAAAAAAGAATAGTTACCTATAAAAGCTTTAAAATTAATTTTCGAAAATGGCCTAGCCTCGGAAATTATTATGTCACAATCTTTTCAAAGAAATGGAGAAATCAACAACAATAACATAAACTTGAAAATTAATGGTATAAAAAGATTTATGTCTTGTTTGAACAAAGTGAGACACACTGTAACGCAGCTCCAAACATAGCAAAAAATGTTTGATGATTTAACTGTCTCACAAAACCTTTATTTTTTCACTTTATAATTCAGAAAAAAAGTTTTCCAAAATCTTTTTGTTAAATTAATAGTATAAAATAATCAGTTTTTTAACTAACTTAAGTTTTTATTTACAGATTAGAACAGAAAAAATAAAATCCTAAATTGGCTCATTATAATTTATAGGACTTAATTAATACGAGCTTCTATAGCTCGCTACGCTAACTTTTGCTCGGTTGCGAATTTAATTATTTGTATTTTATTCTTAAATTGAAACAAAAAGTTTAAAAATTGAGTTATTTAAATCATCTAAAATAAAATACATACTGAATAGATTATATAGATATATATTTAATTTTAAAATTTTCATAATAGATTATTATTTATAGCCCTTATATATGTCAATTTAAAAAATGAAGGTTGGATTAATAATCAGCAGCCCTAAACACCCCCGTACACGAAGTTTCGAAAAAATGCTATTAAAAATAACATTTTACCTTACGTAGGTCAATTTCAAAAATATCTGATTCATAATCAGCAACCCCAAAATCCCTCGTATACGATGTTTCAAAGAAATGCTATTGAAAATAAATTTTTACCTTACGTAAGTAGCCCTTTACGTAGGCCAATTTTAAAAATGAAGATTAAATTCGTAATAGGCAACCCCAAAAACTTTCGTATACGAAGTTTTAAAAAAAATACGATTGAAAATAAATTTTTACTTGAAGTGAGTAGCTCTTACATAGGCCAAATCAAAAATTAAGGGTCAGTTTCGTAATCAGCAACCCCAAAAACCCCTGACTACTCAATTTCTAATTAATCATAGACGTCAAAGTCTGAAAGGAGCCTGAGAAAAAATAAACTTCAACCTTGAATAAGTAGACTTTACATAGGTCAAATTTAAAAATGAATGTTGGATTCGTGATCAGCAGCCCTGAAAACTCCCGAGTACCAAATTTCTAATTGATCTGAGACGTCTAAATCACTTTTTTTTTGAAAAAGGAAGTCGATGACAACGAAAATAAACTTCTTAATATAATAGAAGATTTGTCGCGGTCCGATCGCCACCTGTAACCACGTGTTCTCATTGAAGTTCGTTTCTACGTAGCAATGTTTGTTATTGTTATTGTTGTTACTCAAGACTCAAACCTTATCGTATAGAGTACACGCTCATTTATTGTAATTAATTATTGTTGTTATTTGAATAAAGATTTATTATTATTCTTCATTTATTTTTATAATATTGATAAGTTTTGCTTTTTTTTTCCGTCGTCGTCATCGGAAAGTCGTCTTTCTTTTTTCAAAAAAAGGGACTTTCATGTAATCGATTGGTTTGAAATTTAGTATGTAATTGTTTTCAATGCTGTAGATTACGAATTAAATATCCATTTTTCAATGTAATCGTAAGTAAACACGATACTAAGGCTGCATCGTACTTATTTCAGGTCAAATTTTAAAAAGTTATTTTGATGTATCGGTCCTGTTTGAAATTTTGTCGTCGGAGGTTTTGAGATTTCTGATTACAAATCCGAGTTTACTTTTTGAATTTGGTTAAAAATTATTTAAACAATTGTTTTTAGTGATTTAAGTGTAGGAGGATTTTTAAGGTCGCTGATTATGAATCCAACCTTACTTTTTGAATATAACCTAAAATAAGCATGATATTAAAGTTTCATGAAACTTGTTTTAGGTAAAATTTGAAAAAGTTGTTGTGATTTATTGGTTCTGTTTGAAATTTTGTGGTCAGAGGTTTTTAAGGTTGCTGATTTAAGGTAGTTACCTATAGCGCATATAGCTATCAAAAATATAGATATAGACGCTCCGTTGCCCCCACTCCGACGCCACGCGCCGCCGCCGCCACCACTGCTCTAAAACCTACCGAAATCATGCATTTTTTATTCTTTTTGGTCATTTATCTCAGAAGTTAATACCGCTTCCTATATTATTCTTTGCATCTCACGATTCCTTTAATGTTTTCCTACAGAAAAACCTGTTTTTTAAAAATATTTTAAGAAAATTAAATTCGCAATCCGCTAATAACCTCCAAATTTGTACGATTTACGCGCTCAGCATAGGAATCACGTGTAAAAAGTTGAAACTTCTGAGCTTAATATCTCAAAATTTAATCCCGCTTGGGGGTATTTGAAAAATACCAACGTGTAAAGGACACAAAATAAAAACTAACTCTGAGCAGAGTTAGAAGACTTTTTGAAGAAACACTAAAAGTGTAGGTTACCTTAAATCCGAGCTTACTTTTTCGAATTTGACCTATGTAAGGTCTACTTAATTAAAGTGAAAAATTATTTTTCAATAGTTTTTTGTTGAATTAAGTATCAGGGATTTCGAGGTTGCTGATTACAAATTCGAGCTTACTTTTTGAATTTGACCTATGTAAAGTTTACTGAATTAAGGGTAAAAATTATTAAAAATTTTTTTTTTTGAATTAAGTGTAGGAGAGTTTTTGAGGTCGCTGATTGAAGAATCCTACCTTACTCTTTGAATTTGACCTCAAATAAGCACGATATTAAAGTTTTAATTTATTGTATTCATTTTAGGTCGAATTTGAAAGTTATTTTTATTTATCGGTTCTCTCTGAAATTTGTGAGAGTTTTTGAGGTTGCTGATTAAGAAAAAAAACTTCCTTTTTGAATTTATCTACATAAGGTCTACGTAATTAAGGTAGAAAATTAGTTTTAAAAATTTTTGGAAACAAAGTTTAAAAAAAAACCAAAAGTTTTTCTTGATAAAAAGTAGATATATTTTTCAATTCAAAATTCAAGTATACATATATAGATGTAAATAAATATATTCTGACGAAATTGGCACTAAATTAAAGTTTTTAAAAGTTAGACTAAATGAATATAAAAAGCAAAAATATGTTCATAGGACGATTTTACTATAGTGAATTTCGCGTGATGCCACTGTAAATTTGACTTAATAACGTGTAATATCGGAATATCGACTTTATAATTATTTTATTGTAATAAGTAAAATGTAACGGTTATATCGTTGAATTTTCAATAAAATCTTTGTAGATATATAAATTGATATGAAATAAATTTAGGTTAAATTTCACATATGGAACCACGCAAACGAGATCTTGCTCATTTCTTCATTACTTAATTATTTATAAATCATATAATTAAATAATAATTATGACCACTGTCTTCTGCTCAGCTGCTTGCCTCTGCTGTCTGCAGTGCGTGTACAGTGCATTGTGCACCGTGTGAGGCTCTCGGCCTTTTGCATATGTGCAGCTCGCGTGCACAGCCTGCTCGCACGCCTTGCTGCAGGCTGCAAGAGTGAGACAGAGCGAATTACGTCACGTCCGACTTAGGCCGCAGTGTGTTGCAAGGGAGCATGCAAATCCGGATACGAAAACGCTGGTCTGAATGGAAATCACCTGAATCGGCAGCAAAGATAAATCAGCAAGTTGAAAAATGAAACGCTGATAACTTTTTAACGTGGACTTTTCACGGGACAAATTTTTTTTTTTAATTTTTTGGGGCATCATCGACTAAGCGCGGAATATTAAATAAACGAAAAATAATCATCCTAATATTGTTTTATAGTGAACGACATAACCTAAAACAGAAAATTTAAAGTATATATAAAGCAGTACGCTTTTACGAGACTCGTTGTTTAAGAATCAACTAAAATCAAGAAATTTAACCTACATTTATTTCATATCAATTTATATACCTACAAAGATTTTATTAAAAATTCAACAATATAACTGGTGCATTGACTTATTAGAATAAAATAATTATAAAGTCGATATTCTGATATTACACGTTATATCGTCCCTTTAATATCGATATCGATATCATCTCATAATCATCAATATCGTATCGATATAATATCGAAATATCGGGAAAGTCTATCAAGAATGTCTCGTGCACTTAATCTCTTTGATCGTACTCGGAACATTGCTCTATTATATCTTGAATGACATAAGATGGTGTTTGTCTTTACTTGAACAGTTACTTCAGATCTTAAAAAATTTGGTCATGGTCATGGTGCAGTTCAAACCCAGGTTTCTCTGAATAAGTTCTACAACCATAACACTATACGATCATAAGTCAGAAGTTTCATTTGCGACTTCAAGCGACAGCAACACCTTCGGCGCCATGTATTGGTACGTTCCAATAGGTCTTGGATTACCGTTTGTCGTAGAAAGGATCGAAGATAATTTTTCTTGTATTTTCACAAGATCTAAGTCGCATAGTTTAACAGTCTTACCCTCTGACTCTACGAGAATGTTAGCTGGCTTTAAATCTCTGCGAATGAATTTCAAAATATGGGAATGCAGATAGTTTACAGCTAAAATTATTTCTTTCGCAATCTTGTGCTTTTGAAGAACTTGCAAGTTGTAAATATCACGGATATTGTTAAAATTTCTTGTAAATCATGATCTCTAAAGTTTTTGAGTAACAAATGTATGTTTACTTCGTTTTGAGAGAAACCACTAATGCTCACAATATTTGGATGACTAATTTGACGCATTGCCACTATGTCCTTTATGATAGAGTCGCCGGAAGATCTTCCAAGTATGATTTCCTTTACAGCCACTGGAGGACTTGCATGCAAACAGTTTCTGTACACGGTACCAAAGTTACCTCTCTTAACTGCAGCATACTCAAACACAATAGATTTATATGGAACTGTGGTAACAACAGGTGCATGGATACTGTGCAAATTAATCAATTCAGCTTTTTTGCCAGAATATTCTTCTCTAGACCAAGAAGAAGTGTTATTCGTAGAAGCATTTTGTATATAATTGCTTGAGTTATTTGTTTGTTTTTTACAAAGATTACTGGATGATGAAGAATTCAATGAAAATCTTGAGTTGGGTTTCTGGAAACTAAAATTACTATCAATCTTACTAGTTGTCGTAGACAAAGTTGTTACAGAGAATCTGGCACTATATTTATCACATGATAATTTACTATTTTCTGTTAAGTAAAGACTTTTTTTGAGAATTCGTGATGCTGTTCGTAGATTGGTTAGATTGACTTAAGGTAGGACCACACAAACTAGAAAGGGATGTGTTAAAAATCTAAAACTTTAGGAAGTTGAAGATAAATATTAAAAAATGATGCCACTAAATTTTCAGAACCTGGGGGTTTTCCGTTTTTGAGTAATTCAATATTAACATCGCGTCAATTTAACCCGTAATCTTATGGGAGAGCACATTTTTAAATAAAATTTTTACATAATTACATGTGATCAGGTTTTCAGAATATTCGTCAGTTTAACTAGAATGCACAAGAATCACATAGAATTAATTAAATAATTCATTCGGTTCCTCTAAGTATTGATAAAAAACAAAAATATGTGTTTTAGGTTAAAAAAGCTTCTGCTGCTAATGCACTTCTATATCTATATAATCGTGAAGCTAGTCAAATGTTTAACCGAAAATGCATCTTGACTAGAGCCGTAGGTGAGGTCCTACCTTAAGATACTATCGAATAAAGAAAGTTCAATGGATTCTATTGCTGTTCCACTCATCGAATTATTTGCTGCTCTAACTAAATTGTAAGTAGTTATAAAATACAAACGTAAATTATGGCGAGACGTGTTGTTTTAGATGAGTGATAATCACATGATCCCTATTAATTTCAAAATAATGGTCAATAAGAGTATATCGTGTTCTGTATGGTGATGCTAAGTGAAAGTCGATGTTAACAATGAAGATTTTGGTTTTTTCATTAAGGTAGTTCCGAAGCGTATATATAGCTAACCTAAAATATAGTTATAGACGGTCGTTGCCCCCACTCCGACGCCACGCGCCGCCGTCGCCGCCGCTGCTCGAAATCATGCATTTTTCATTCTTTTTGATTGTATATCTCATAAGTTAATATCGCTTGCTATGTTTATCTTTGTACGATACGATTTCTAAGATCTTGCCCTACAAGAAAACCTGTTTTTAAAAAATATTTTAAGAAAATTGAGTTTGCAATGAGAGAATAACCTTCAAAATAAATATGATTCACGCGCTCAGCATAGGAATCCCATGTAAAAAATTGAAACTTCTGAGCCCAATATCTCAAAATTAAGTGTGGCTTGGGGGTTTAAGAAAAATACCAGCGTGTACAGGACTCAAAAATCTACCTCTGTGCAAAATTTTAGAGATTTTTTAAGAAACTCAATTTTTTTTGGGAACTACCTTAAGAAACAGTTTAACAGCCATCTGTAAAATCTCTTCAACAAGATCATTTACACTTGTATGTAGTTCAATAGTTTTCAATTCTCCATCTGGTTAACATCTCTCTGGTGTGTACATCGGACCGCGAGGTTTCGAATGGCAAAAAAAAAAAAAAAAAAAAACAATAGAGTCAGCCAATTTTAAAAGAAAACTTTATCAAATCAGTCATTTTTCAACTTTTTATAAAAGATAAATTGATCATTATAACTGTAACTTCATATATGTAGAATCTAGGAAAGAGATTAAAAAGATGTATGTTGAGTTTAGGAGGAAGATATATTCAATTGGGGTCTAGTAGAGCTGGTTCAAAATTATTTTCGCGATAACTCGCTAAATAATGCGTTTTAATGAAGCTTTTTCGATGTCATAAAATGAGCCTAAAAATAATCTAGAAGTCTTCAAAGCTGTCACAAATTAAATGTGGAGTTTTCAAGATTTACTCCGAAGTTTAGAAAGGTAAATAAAAAATACTATCGAGTCAGCCCAATTCTTACAAAAATTTCATTTAAACATACATTTTTGGACTGTTTTTATAAAAATGATTATATATTGGACCTGTAACCTTATAAAGACTCTAAAAAGAGCTTTGAAAGACGTATGCTGAGATTCGAAGCAAGATATATTCAATTATAGCTTAATAGAGATGGTTCGAACTTGTTTTTGCGATAGCTCGCTAACCAATGCGTTTTAAAGGGTCTTTTTCGATGTCATAAAATAAGCCTTATAATAGTCTAGAAGACTTGAAAGCTGTCACAAATTAAATGTGAAGTTTTCAAGACTTCTTTCGAAGTTTAGAAGGGTAAATAGAATATACTATCGAATCAGCCCAATTCTTACAAAAATTTCATTTGAACGTACTTTTTTGGACTGTTTTTCAAATAATGATTGTAAATTGGACCTGTCAGTCCATGGAGACTCTAACTAAGAGCTTTGAAAGATGTATTCTGAGTTTCGAAGAAAGATATATTTAATTATGGCCTGGTAGAGCTGGCTCAAACTTAATTTTGCGATAACTCACAATCAAATGCGTTTTAGAGGTTCTTTTTCGATGTCATAAAATGAGCCTTATAATAGTCTAGAAGTCTTCAAACCTTTCACAAATTTAATGTGAAGTTTTCAAGACTTATTCCGAAGTTTAGAACGGTAAATAATATATACTAACGAGTCAGCCAAATTGTTACAAAAATTTCATTCAAACATACATTTTTCGACTATTAATTAAAAAATGATTGTGTATTGCACCTGTTACTCCATGTAGACTCTAAGTCAGAGCTTTGAAAGACGTATGCTGTGCTTCGAAGAAAGATATATCAAAGCCAGCGGTAGCTGGCTTGGGGAGAGTTTTTCGCGCCAAAATCGTAGCCAGCTGCCGTGCTTTATTTACAGCAACTGGAGCTACCTTAACCCTACCAACAATGTTTAATTTTTTATCTAAAAATGAAAACACGTTACCTGCTTTATAAAATCACTTGAGTGCGCTTATTTTTCACGAGACAACAGACTAAGATTTATTTCGCATCGTATTTATTTTTAATTTCCTCATTCATCAACTCACGTTTTTGAATTAGGACTTTCCACAGCGTTCGAAAATTTTTCAAACGTCAATCGGCAGTTCACAGAATTTTCTCCAGATGGCGCATATTTTAAATTCGTTTATTAATTTCTTTTCAAAGATAATTGAAAAAAAAAAATTTTTTTGATTTAATTTGAATATTTTTTTCTTTCATAGCATAAAATGAAATATTTAAATAATGAAGCAAAATAATATATAACCTATTTATAGATTAGTAAAAATATTAAAGCTATCATGATCAATCGTTTTTAAATTTTTTACTTGTAATGAGCTTGGTTTTAAATTGAGCCTACTTCCTTAGTTCATTAGTACCTGTGTTGATTTTAAAGTTTTTGAAGCAATAGCAACAACAAATTTTTGCGAATTTCTACACTAGCTTTTAAATTTGAATTGACTTAAGAGTGCTGCCTACCTCGGAGAGACTTCCGAATTGACCGTGGCGCCGTCAACTAAACAAACGGCCGAAAAAAAAAATAATCGATCTACTATACCGGCACGCAGGGCCGGCGCGGCGCTCGCTGAAAGCATCGGCTGGGGGCTTGGGCCTTGGGGCTCCAAGAAATTTTTAATTCAAGTGAAAAATTATTTTCGAAGAAGTACATAAAAATAGTTAGGGCTTCAATAATAATTATTTAATTTTAATTTTTTTTTTACATTTCTTTGTCGTGTGGATGTGATTATAAATTAGTACGTACTGATAAAATAATACTCTATACAAAAAAACTGAAGGCTTATAGCTATTTTGATGTTTCAATTCAGTTACAATTTAGCAACAATCATGATAAATTATTCTAATTTGGTTAAAACACAATCGGCAATTTACCAGTTATATTCCGTATTGGCTTTCGGCGTTGGGCCGAACGACGCACAGCTATTTTTAGACTCGAGATCGGGCGGCTTCGGCTGTCTCCGTGTTCTTGTCACGAACTGGGCCTTGGTGCCGCGCCAGCTGCTCCGATCACGACAAACCAAACGTGCTCCGATTTCTTTTACTTATAGCAAGATTTTTTTTTTTCTATTCTACATTTACTCGATACTTTTATTTTTTTAGCTCCAATCTGTTATACATTTGTGAAAGCTTTTCATACAAGAATTTTTTTATGTCAGAAGCAATAAAATTTATGAACTATATTTTGGTGACCGAAGATATTTTTAATAAAATGAACATGCTCAAATCACATATCATTAAAAAGGAATTGAAAAAAGGAAGTTTTTTGCGTGAACCCCGCGTCGATAACTTTCAAATTTCCATCGCGTGGTTCAAAAAACCAACTAAAAAAACATTTTCCAATCCGTGAGAAATCGCATTTTTGCGAAACGGAGATGGTTTCAATTGATTATACCTCGACAAATCTTATATTTTCGGAAAAACATTGAAAAAAGAAAGTTTTCTCTGAACCTCGATTACTTCAAAATTTCCTTTACGCGATTAAAAAAAAAAAAAATAAAAAAAATCAGTTTCCAATCCGTGAAAACTAGCTTTTTTGCGGGACGGAGATGATTTTAATTGATTTTACCTACCGAAATCATATGTTTTCCGAAAGGTATCGAAAAAAGGAAGAATTCTGCGTGAACCACACCTCGATAGCTACAAAAGAGAAAAAGTCAGTTTCCATTTCGTGAAAAATCGCTTCTTCAAGGAACAGAGATGTTTTTAATTGATTAAACCTTGACGAATCATATATTTTCTGAAAGATATTGAAAAAAAAAAGTTTTTTGCTTGAACTGCACCTCGATAACTTAAAAATTGTCTTAACGCGATTCAAAAAACCGACTAAAAAATCAATTCCCAATCCGTGAAAACTAGCTTTTTTGCGGAACGGAGATAGTTTCAATCGAATAAACCTGGAAAAATCATATGTTTTACGAAAGTTATCGAAGAAAGGAAGTTTTCTGTGTAAACCACACCTCGATAACTTCAAAATTACCTTTAGGCGATTCAAAAAACCAACTAAAAAATCAATTTCCAATCCGTGAAAACTAGCTTTTTTGCGGAACAAAGATAGTTTCAATCGAATAAACCTGGACAAATCATATGTTTTACGGTAGGTATCGAAGAAAGGAAGTTTTCTGTGTGAACCACACCTTGATAACTTCAAAATTACCTTTACGCGATTCAAAAAACCAACTAAAAAATCAATTTCCATCCAGGAGTATGTATTAGCTTTTTAGTGGAACGGAGATGGTTTCAATTGATTATACTTGAAAAAATTATATGTTTTCCGAAAGGTATCGAAAAAAGAAAATTTTCTGCGTGAACCACACCTCGATAACTTCAAAATTGCCTTTACACGATTCAAAAAACCAAGTGAAAAATCAGTTTCCAATCCGTGAAAAATAGCTTTTCGCGGAACGGAGATGGTTTTAATCGATTAAACCTAGATAAATCATATGTTTTCCGAAAGGTATCGAAAAAAGGAAGTTTTCTGTGTGAACCACACCTCGATAACTTCAAAATTGCCTTTACGCGATTCAAAAAACCCACTAAAAAATCAGTTTCCAATCCAGGAGTATGTATTAGCTTTTTAGTGGAACGGAGATGGTTTCAATTGATTAAACCTGGACAAATCATATGTTTTCCGAAAGGTATCGAAAAAAGAAAATTTTCTGCGTGAACCGCACCTCGATAACTTAAAAATTGCCTTTACGCAATTCAAAAAACCAACTAATAAATCAGTTTCCAATCCGTGAAAATTAGCTTTTTTGTGGAACGGAGATGGTTTTGATTGATTAAAACTTGACAAATCATATATTGTCGGAAAGATATTGAAAAAAGGAATTTTCTGCGTGAACCACACCTCGATAACTTCAAAATTGCCTTTACACGATTCAAAAAACCAACTGAAAAATCAGTTTCCAATCCGTGAAAAATAGCTTTTCGCGGAACGGAGATGGTTTTAATCGATTAAACCTAGACAAATCATATGTTTTCCGAAAGGTATCGAAAAAAGGAAGTTTTCTGTGTGAACCACACCTCCATAACTTTAAAATTGCCTTAACGCGATTCAAAAAACCAACTAAAAAATCAGTTTCCAATCCAGGAGTATGTATTAGCTTTTTAGTGGAACGGAGATGGTTTCAATTTATTATACTTGGACAAATCATATGTTTTCCGAAAGGTATCGAAAAAAGGAAGTTTTCTGTGTGAACCACACCTCGATAACTTCAAAATTGCCTTTACGCGATTCAAAAAACCCACTAAAAAATCAGTTTCCAATCCAGGAGTATGTATTAGCTTTTTTAGTGGAACGGAGATGGTTTCAATTGATTAAACCTAGACAAATCATATGTTTTCCGAAAGGTATCGAAAAAAGAAAATTTTCTGCGTGAACCGCACCTCGATAACTTAAAAATTGCCTATACGCAATTCAAAAAACCAACTAAAAAATCAGTTTCCAATCCGTGAAAATTAGCTTTTTTGTGGAACGGAGATGGTTTTGATTGATTAAAACTTGACAAATGATATATTGTCGGAAAGAAATTGAAAAAAGAAAATTTTCTGCGTGAACTGTACCTCGATAACTTCAAAATTGCCTTTACGCGATTCAAAAAACCAACTAAAAAATCAATTTCCAATCCGTGAAAATTAGCTTTTTTGTGGATCGGAGATGGTTTTAATCGATTAAACCTGGACAAACTATATGTTTTCTAACAGGTATGAAAAAAAAGAAGTTTTTTGCTCAAACCACACCTTGATAACTTCAAAATTGCCTTTACGCGATTCAAAAAACCAACTAAAAAATCAATTTCCAATCCATGAAAATTAGCTTTTATGTTGATGGGAGATGGTTTTAATCGATTAAACCTGGACAAACTATATGTTTTCCGAAAGGTATCGAAAAAAGAAAATTTTCTGCGTGAACCGCATCTCGATAACTTAAAAATTGCCTTTACGCAATTCAAAAAACCAACTAAAAAATCAGTTTTCAATCCGTGAAAATTAGCTTTTTTGTGGAACGGAGATGGTTTTAATCGATTAAACCTGGACAAATCATATGTTTTCTGAAAGGTATCGAAAAAAGAAAGTTTTCTGCGTGAACCGCACCTCGATAACTTAAAAATTGACTTAACGCGATTCAAAAAACCAACTAAAAAATCAGTTTCCAATCAGTGAAAATTAGCTTTTTTGTGGAACGGAGATGGTTTTGATTGATTAAAACCTGGACAAATCATATATTTTCGAAAAGATATTGAAAAAAAGAAGTTTTCTGCGTGAACCGGACTGCTGTATCCTTGAAATTGCCTTCAAGCGGTTCGAAAACCAGCCGCTAATTAATCACTTTTCAGTAGTTGAGAAATCACGCGCTTAGCTCGGCTTCCTTATTTCAGTACCTCTTTTTAACTATATAAGATCTTCTAGGTTTAGTAAATTCAAACATCTTTAGGTAGCATAGAAGGCGATTTCTTGAGGATGAAGAACTGGATTTTCAGCTGGTTTTTGAACTACGCGAGGGCAATTTCGGAAATACCATGATGTGGTTCACGCAGAAAACTTCTTTTTTTCAATACCTTTCAGAAAACATATGATATGCCCAGGGTTAATCAATTAAAACCATCCTCGTTCCACTAAAAAACTTATTTTCACGGATTGGAAACTGATTTTTTAGTTGGTTTTTTGAATCGCGTAAAGGCAATTTTTAAGTTATCAAGGTGCGGTTTGAGCAAAAAACTTCTTTTTTTCAATACCTTTCAAAAAACATATTATTTGTCCACGTATAATCAATTGAAACCATCTCCGTTCCACAAAAAAGCTAGTACATACTCCTGGATTGGAAACTGATTTTTTAGTTGGTTTTTTGAATCGCCTAAAGGCAATTTTGAAGTTATCGAGGTGTGCTTCACACAGAAAAGTTCCTTTTTTCGATACCTTTCGGAAAACATATGATTTGTCTAGGTTTAATCTATTGAAACCATTTCCGTTTCAGAAAAAAGCTAGTTTTCACGGATTGGAAATTGATTTTTTAGTTGGTTTTTTGAATCGCGTAAAGGTAATTGAAGTTATCGAGGTGTGGTTCACACAGAAAACTTCCTTTCTTCGATACCTTTCGTAAAACATATGATTTGTCCAGGTTTATTCGATTGAAACTATCTCCGTTCCGCAAAAAAAGCTAGTTTTCACGGATTGGAAATTGATTCTTTAGTTGGTTTTCCATCTCCGTTCCACAAAAAAGCTAATACATACTCCTGGATTAGAAACTGATTTTTTAGTTGGTTTTTTGAATCGCGCAAGGGCAATTTTTAAGTTATCGATGTGCGGTTCAAGCAAAAAACTTTTTTTTTCCAATATCTTCCAGAAAATATATGATTTGTCTAGGTTTAATCAATTAAAACCATCTCCGTTCCACAAAAAAGCTAATTTTCACGGATTGGAAACTGATTTTTTAGTCGGTTTTTTGAATCGCGTTAAGACAATTTTTAAGTTATCGAGGTGCAGTTCAAGCAAAAAACTTGTTTTTTTCAATATATTTCAGAAAATGTATGATTTGTCCAGGTTTAATCAATTAAAACCATCTCCGTTCCGCAAAAAAGCTATTTTTCACGGATTGGAAACTGATTTTTTAGTTTGTTTTTTGAATCGCGCAAGGGCAAATTTTTAAGTTATCGATGTGCGGTTCACGCAGAAAACTTCTTTTTTTCAATATCTTTCAGAAAATATATGATTTGTCCAGGTTTAATCGATTAAAACCATCTCCGTTCCGCAAAAAGCTATTTTTCACAGATTGAAAACTGATTTTTTAGTTGGTTTTTTGAATCGCCTAAAGGCAATTTTTAAGTTATCGAGGTGCGGTTCACGCAGAAAACTTTCTTTTTTTGATACCTTTCGGAAAACATATGATTTGTCCAGATTTTTTCGATTGAAACTATCTCCGTTCCGCAAAAAAGCTAGTTTTCACGGATTGGAAACTGATTTTTTAGTCGGTTATTCGAACTGCGCGAAGGCTATTTTGAAGTTATCGAGTTGTGGTTCACGCAGAATCCTTCTTTATTTCATTACCTTTGTAACGATCTATGATTCGTATAGTTTTAACAAATAAAAAAATTTTAAGCTAGCTAAAAAGAGCGATGTTCATTTCATTGATTTTTCTAACTGTGCTAGAGCTTTTTCGTAGATACAGGGTTTCGGTGGTTGCAAAAAAATTCCTCTTTTCAATACCTTTAGAAAGATTTATTATTTGTATCGATTTTATAAATCCAAAACATTCCAAGGTACTGAATGAGCGCAAAGAGCGGTTTCTTACGATTACAAAATATATAATTTTTTTTGGTTTTCAGTTCTTAATTTTCATGGCTTTTGACAAACTAAAATTGAATGAAATCAACAAAAGATTGGAGCTAAAAAAAATAATTACTTTATCTACTGTTTTTTTCAATCGATAAACAATTTTTTTGCGGAGCATTAGTTGGTTAAAAAAAATCATGGTTTAGTGATTTTTGGGCATGTATAATGTCCATACATAAAGGTTCATCGACGATCTCCGACTGAGAAAACAAGCCCGAGAGTGGGGAGTGCCTAATGGCCGAGTCGGTGAATCGCTGCGGAGCGAGCCTTTCCAAGACAATCTGCCATGCAGTCGAAACTCACACCGTAACAGCTGTCGCTAAGCCCCGGGGCCCCAGCAACTCACAAAAATATGTACGCCCTTGAATTTTTGCATCGACGCCATCTACGGTCGGGCGGCGAACCAGATATCCGCTCTGTTTTATCCCGAAAGACTAAAATCACAACAACCAGCCGGCTGAAATAGTTCCTGACAAAATGTGGCCGCTAGAATCCACCAATTGTTACGAAAAAAATACCAAAAAATTCGTTATTTCAGCCTACAAGTCCCTTACTATCCGGTTTTTTCATCAAGTGAAGGAATAATTCGCAGTAAGTAATTCTTTGTCATCGGCATTAACATGCGCAGCAGACGCCGATTTTACCGAGATTTTCAATCATTGTTTTCAAGCATTTAGAAAAATTTTTCGGGAAAACCAGATAGTAAGGGACCTGTACAATAATTTTAACTATTTTTTGAGATTTTTTTGGGAATGATTAAATCATTATTGAAAGCGTATTTTGTCAGGAACTTTTTCCACGCGCCCGTAATGCATCGTTAGGTGGTGCTCTCCGCGCGGTAGGCAGCACTCTTAAGAGTGAAAAAAGTTCCTGACAAAATGCGCTTTCAATAATGATTTAATCATTCCCAAAAAAAATCTCAAAAAATAGTTAAAATTATTCTACACTTGCCTTACTATCTGGTTTTCCCGAAAAATTTTTCTAAATGCTTGAAAACAATGATTGAAAATCTCGGTAAAATCGGCGTCTGCTGCGCATGTTAATGCCGATGACAAAGAATTACTTACTGCGAATTATTCCTTCTCTTGATGAAAAAACCAGATGGTTAGGGACTTGTAGGCTGAAAAAACGAATTTTTTGGTATTTTTTTCGTAACAATTGGTGGATTCTAGCGGCCACATTTTGTCAGGAACTATTTCAGCCGGCTGGTTGTTGTGATTTTAGTCTTTCGGGATAAAACAGAGCGAATATCTCGCCGCCTATAGTTCGCCGCCCGACCGTAGATGGCGTCGATGCAAAAATTCAAGGGCGTACATATTTTTGTGAGTTGCTGGGGCCCCGGGGCTTAGCGGCAGCTGTTACGGTGTGAGTTCCGACTGCATGGCAGAATGTTTGGCAAACGCTCGCTCCGCAGCGATTCACCGACTCGGCTGTTAGGCACTCCCCAGTCCCCACTCGGGGTTATTTTCTCAGTCGAAGATCGTCGATGTACCTTTATGTATGTACATTATACATGCCTGAAAATCACTAAACCATGATTTTTTTAACCAACTAATGCACCGCAAAAAATCGTGAATCGATTAAAAAAAACAGTTTATAAAATAATTTTTTTTTTAGCTCCAATCTTTTGTTGATTTCATACAACAATTTTTGTATGTCAAAAGCCATGGAAATTACGAATTCAAAACCAAAAAAAATTGTATATTTTGTAATCAATAAGAAACCGGTATTTACGCTCAATTAGTAACTTGGAACGTTTTGGATTTATAAAACCGATACAAATCATACATCTTTCTAATGGTATTGAAAATAGGAATTTTTTTGCATCTACCAAAACCCTGCATCTACAAAAATGCTCTAGCACAGTTAAAAAAATCAATGAAATGAACATCACGGAACGGAGATGGTTTCAAAAGATTAAACCTTGACAAACCATATATTTTCTGAAAGGTATTGAAAAAAGGAAGTTTTCTGCGTAAACCGCGGCTCGATAACTTCAAAATTGCCTTTACGCGATTCAAAAAACCAACTAAAAAATCAGTTTGCAATCCGTGAAAACTAGCTTTTTTGCGGAACGGAGATGGTTTCAATAGATTAAACCTGGACAAATCATATGTTTTCCGAAAGGTATCAAAAAAAGAAAGTTTTCTGTGTGAACCGTACCTCGATAACTTAAAAATTGCCTTTACGCGATTCAAAAAACCAACTAAAGAATCAGTTTCCAATCCAGGAGTATGTACTAAATTTTTTGGGGAACGGAGATGGTTTCAATTGATTATACTTGGACGGATCATATGTTTTCCGAAAGGTATCAAAGAAAGGAAGTTTTCTGCGTGAACCGCACCTCGATAACTTAAAAATTGCCTTTACGCGATTCAAAAAACCAACTAAAAAATCAGTTTCCAATCCGTGAAAAATAGCTTTTCGCGGAACGGAGATGGTTTTAATAGATTAAACCCGGACAAATCATATGTTTTCCGAAAGGTATCAAAAAAAGGAAGTTTTCTGCGTGAACCGCACCTCGATAACTTAAAAATTGCCATTACGCGATTCAAAAAACCGACTAAACATCAGATTCCAATCCGTGAATATTAGCTTTTTTGCGGAACGGAGATAGTTTCAGTTGATTAAACTTGGACAGATCATATGTTTTTCGAAAGGTATCGTAAAAAGGAAGATTTCTGCGTGAACCGTACCTCGACAACTTCAAAATTGCCTTTACGCGATTCAAAAAACCAACTAAAGAATCAGTTTCCAATCCAGGAGTATGTACTAAATTTTTTGGGGAACGGAGATGGTTTCAATTGATTATACTTGGACAAATCATATGTTTTCCGAAAGGTATCGTAAAAAGGAAGATTTCTGCGTGAACCGCACCTCGACAACTTCAAAATTGCCTTTACGCGATTCAAAAAACCGACTAAAAAATCAGTTTGCAATCCGTGAAAACTAGCTTTTTTGCGGAACGGAGATGGTTTCAATAGATTAAACCTGGACAAATCATATGTTTTCTGAAAGATATTGAAAAAAGAAAGTTTTCTGCGTAAACCACACCTCGATATCTTCAAAGTTGCCTTCAGGCGATTCTAAAAACCAACTAAAAAATCAGTTCCCAATCCGTGAAAATTCGCTTTTTTGTGTAACGGAGATGGTTTCGATTGATTAAACTTGGACAAATAATATGTTTTCCGAAAGCTATCAAAAAAAGGAAGTTTTCGGCTCGAATGGCACCTCGATAACTTCAAAATTGCCTTCGCAAGGTTCGAATAACCGACTAAAAATCAGTTTCCAATCCGTGAAAATTAGCTTTTTTGTGGAACGGAGATGGTTTTAATTGGTAAACCTGGACATATCATATATTTTCTGAAAGATATTGAAAAAAAGAAGTTTTTTGTTTGAACCTCACCTCGACAACTTCAAAATTGCCTTTACGCGATTCAGAAATCCAACTAAAAAATAAGTTTCCAATCCAGGAGTATGTATTAGCAATTTTTGGAACGGAGATGGTTTCAGTTGATTAAACTTGGACAAATCATATGTTTTCTGAAAGCTATCAAAAAAAGGAAGTTTTCGGCTCGAACCGCACCTCGATAACATCAAAATTGCCATCGCAAGGTTCGAATAACCGACTAAATGTCAGTTTCCAATCCGTGAATATTAGCTTTTTTGCGGAACAGAGATAGTTTCAATCGAATAAACCTGGACAAATCATAAGTTTTCCGGAAGGTATCGTAAAAAGGAAGTTTTCTGCGTGAACCGCACCTCGATAACTTGAAAATTGCCATTACGCGATTCAAAAAACCGACTAAACATCAGATTCCAATCCGTGGATATTAGCTTTTTTGCGGAACGGAGATAGTTTCAGTTGATTAAACTTGGACAGATCATATGTTTTTCGAAAGGTATCGAATAAAGAAAGTTTTCTGCGTGAACCACACCTCGATAACTTCAAAATTGCCATTACGCGATTCAAAAAATCAACTAAAAAATCAGTTTCCAATCCGTGAAAATAAGCTTTTTAGCGGAACGGAGATAGTTTCAATTGATTATACTTGAACAAACCATATGTTTTCTGAAAGGTATTGAAAAAAGGAAGTTTTCTGCGTGAACCGCACCTCGACAACTTCAAAATTGCCTTTACGCGATTCAAAAAACCGACTAAAAAATCAGTTTGCAATCCGTGAAAACTAGCTTTTTTGCGGAACGGAGAAGGTTTCAATAGATTAAACCTGAACAAATCATATGTTTTCTGAAAGGTATTGAAACAAGGAAGTTTTCTGCGTAAACCATACCTCGATATCTTCAAAGTTGCCTTCAGGCGATTCTAAAAACCAACTAAAAAATCAGTTTCCAATCCGTGAAAATTCGCTTTTTTGTGGAACGGAGATGGTTTCGATTGATTAAACTTGGACAAATAATATGTTTTCCGAAAGCTATCAAAAAAAGGAAGTTTTCTGCATGAACCGCACCTCGATAACTTAAAAATTGCCTTTACGCATTTCAAAAAACCAACTAAAAAATCAGTTTCCAATCCAAGAGTATGTACTAGCTTTTTTGTGGGACGGAGATTGTTTTAATTGATTAAACCTGGACAGATTATATGTTTTCCGAAAGGTATCGAAAAAAGGAAGTTTTCTGCATGAACTACACCTCGATAACTTCAAAATTGCCTTTACGCGATTCAAAAAGCCGACTAAATATCAGTTTCTAATCCGTGAATATTAGCTTTTTTGCGGAACAGAGATAGCTTCAATCAAATAAGCCCGGACGGATCATATATTTTCCGAAAGGTATTGAAAAAAGGAAGTTTTCTGCGTAAACCACACCTCGATAACTTCAAAATTGCCTTCAGGCGATTCTAAAAACCAACTAAAAAATCAGTTTCCAATCCGTGAAAATTCGCTTTTTTGTGGAACGGAGATTGTTTCGATTGATAAAACTTGGACAAATAATATGTTTTCCGAAAGCTATCAAAAAAAGGAAGTTTTCGGCTCGAACCGCACCTCGATAACATCAAAATTGCCTTCGCAAGGTTCGAATAACCGACTAAATGTCAGTTTCCAATCCGTGAATATTAGCTTTTTTGCGGAACGGAGATAGTTTCAATCGAATAAACCTAGACATATCATATGTTTTCCGAAAGGTATCGTAAAAATGAAGTTTACTGCGTGAACAGCACCTCGATAACCTAAAAATTGTCTCAACGCGATTCAAAAAACCGACTAAAAAATCAGTTTCCAATCCGAAAAAATAAGCTTTTTTGTGGAACGGAGATGGTTTTAATTGATTCAACCGGGACATACCATAGATTTTCTGAAAGATATTGAAAAAAAGAAGTTTTCGGCGTGAACCGCACCTTGATAACTTAAAAATTGTCTTAACGCGATTCAAAAAACCGACCAAAAAATCAGTTTCCAATCCAGGAGTATGTATTAGCTTTTTTGTGGAACGGAGATCGTTTCGGTTGATTAAACTTGGACAGATCATACACGGAGAAAAAAAAATTGCAGTTTCTCCAGTTTAAAATAGGAGGCGCTATGAGTCTCGTCAGATTGTGAACTCTCCAAACAAAAATTGGAGTTTCTCCAATTTTTTTTTGGTAAAATAACATTTCGTCGATTAGGTTAATGATTCTCAGAGATGATCCACGTGCTGGTATAGAAACATTCAAATAACCTCTTGGACCCGAAATAGCAGTTTGTCAACGGTAGATACATCTTTGGAGCGTACCTGGGGATTTTACCAGGTCGCGAATGACGGGTACACCTGGAGATCATCTCCGAGAACTTGGTTTGAAATTTCTTAGAGGTGACTTTGGTGATCGTCTGGGGAGCTCCCAGGCATGAATTTTGACCTGGACAACCAGGTCGCCGATGACGAGTATACCCGAGGATCATCTTCGAGAAGTAAAGTTGAGTTTTCTTCGTGGTGACTCTGGTGATCAACATCATTCTTTACTTAGAGAACTCGATTGCTCTAAGATGATCCCTGGGTATACTCGTCATCGGTGACCTGGTTGTCCAGGTTGAACTTCATGCCTGAGAGCTCCCCAGACGATCACTAAAATCACCTCGAGAAAAATTCAAACTAAGCTCTCGGAGGTGATGCCCGGGTCTACCCGTCATCGGCGACCTGGTGCAATGCGCCTTCCCAGAGTATGCTACCGTCAGCAATCTGTCAACCCGGGTCTGAGAGATTATTTCAAAGTTTCTATACCAGCACGGGAATCTTAACCTATAGTCGACAAAATTTACAATTTTAAATTGTAGGAATACCAAAAAAAAATAGGAAAAACTCCAATTTTTCAAGATTGGAGAATCTCCAATTTTTTTTTGGTGAAACTCCCCTCCAAATTGGAGAAACTCCTATTTTTTTTTCTCCGTGTATGTTTTCCGAAAGGTATCATAAAAAGGAAGTTTTCTGCGTGAACTACACCGCGATAACTTCAAAATTGCCTTTACGCGATTCAAAAAACCGACTAAAAATCAGTTTCCAATCCGTGAAAATTAGCTTTTTTGTGGAACGGAGATGGTTTTAATTGGTAAACCTGGACATATCATATATTTTCTGAAAGATATTGAAAAAAAGAAGTTTTTTGTTTGAACCTCACCTCGATAACTTGAAAATTGCCTTTACGCGATTCAAAAATCCAACTAAAAAATAAGTTTCCAATCCAGGAGTATGTATTAGCAATTTTTGGAACGGAGATGGTTTCAGTTGATTAAACTTGGACAAATCATATGTTTTCTGAAAGGTATCAAAGAAAGGAAGTTTTCTGCGTGAACCGCACCTTGATAACTTCAAAATTGCCTTTACGCGATTCAAAAAACCAACTAAAAAATCAGTTTCCAATCCGTGAATAGTATATTATTCACCGAGGGACTAAAGTGCCTTCGGCTCGGGCTGCAACCGCAGCGGGCCTCCACATCACACTTTTAGTCCTGAGTGATGTATACAATTTTTTATCACTTCCGGCTGAAAGTTCGAGCCACAAATATCAAGTTTGAGACAAAAATATGTAAAAAAACGGTGACTGATTTGGTCGTCTGATCAAGCCATGGCTGTCATCTGCTCTGACATGCGCGCTGTTATAACGCGCATCTTTTTTGGGCGCGTTAATTTAAATTTTTTTATTTGTTTAAAAATTCAATAAAAAAATTAATTTTTGAAAAATTTGAACGGTGGTAAATATTTTATGTAATTGAAAAAATTTTAAGTTTTTTCAAAAATGATTTAAATAAAATTTAAACTCAATTTAAAATTTGTTTATTTCTTACCATAAAAATTAAATAAAATTTGTTTATTTCTTACCATAAAAATTACATAAATTTTTTTTTTTACATACAACACTATGGGATACATTATTACATTATACATATTCAGTCTGATTGTTTTTTAAAAACAATTTACATTAGTTTTTATGTATTTAATAGAACTAAAACATTTTGGTTTTTTTTAAATTATCATGCATTTTTATAATCTATGACTTTTTTTAATAATTATGGATTTTTAAATGAAATAGTTAGGACTTTAACTAAAATACTCTTATTTAGAAAAAAAAATGTAAAGAATAACTAAAATTTTTTTTTTTTTAATTACATTACTTGAAAAATAAAAACTTAGTTGTTTTAATTATGATGCAATACTTATTGCTTTTGACAGTTATTATTATTAATAATAAGTTGTTGTATGGTAACAGTGCAGTTTTGAAAATTTTGAGGTGATGATCCAGATTTATTACAGCTTTGTTCACTTACTTTTCTTCTTTTGTTATTGTTTGGCTTACAGAATTGGTTATTATTTTCTAGATCATTAAATTGTTGATTGGCATATGATTCTGGAATATTATTACCATTAGATTGTAAATTATCAGAATTCTCATCTTGATATTCAAGCTCATCTGAATATCGATTTTGAAATAACCCAGAACAATCTTTGCTTGTGGACTGATGATTCGATGGATCATAGTTGTTCGAACTCGAATAACTTTTGGAGTGGTTGACATTACGGTCATTATTTTGAAGCTTTTGATTTTCTTGATTTTGATTACCGTAATAAGGATTGTTATTCTTTACAGAATTACAAGATAAAGCAGTTGAACTAGATTTACTGACATTTTGTTTTGCTTTAGTTTGATCACTATTAGCCATTGGAGTTTGTTTCATAGACACATGTGGAGCTGAATTGGAATGAACTATTTGACCTTGAAATCCATAATTTTGATTGTTATTTATAGCTGTGTCAGCAATTTTATCAAAAGCTTGTTGTCGGTGAAACAGGGAATGATCAATGTATCCTAAGGCAACTGAATCAGAGCGCCATCCTAAGTGAGACTTCAAAAAGGCTAGCGTAGCACCTATATTTGCTAGTAAAGTAGCACATGTTCTGCGAAATGCATGTCCTGTGTATCGTTCTGGGTTCTCCAAATTAAGGTAATTGGCTATTATTGATGGAATGCCTCCTATGGTATTTTTGCCAATTGCTTGTCTGATACACTTACCATGTTTATACGCAATGAAGAATCTATTACTTTCCAAATCATCTGGGCGTAAGACCATATATTGCTTAACAATGGTGTAATAATTTCTGCCAATAATGAAGTCTCTGGGATAATCGTTTTTGTTGTTAGTTATGGAAACTATTATTTTATCTCCAGTATCTTCAATTTCAGAAACTTTGAGATTAACATATTCATTACACCGAAGACCTCCAAAAATACCAAAAATTAACATAACCTGTGAGCAAAATCAGAAATTAATCATGTAATTTTAATCTTACAGCAATCATTTCAACTATTATTATATTTTCATTCTGTTAATTTGATATGAGTATTTGTTGTTTGTAAATTACCTGGTGAACCAAGTATATATCAGCATCATTGGTAGTTAGGAATTTCATTACTTGTTCCCAAGTGAATGTTTTTGCTTTTACTGGTTTGTAACCTTTTCCAAAATTCCTAAGAATAGTCTTCAAATCTTCGAATTGATTTATGTTTATTCTATGACGCAGACTTATTGTTGTTCTAAGTTTTGACCATGTGCTCCACAAGGTAGTCAGTTTGAATTTTTCTTTGAGTTCTTCAAAGTATACAACGAGTAAAGCTTCTGTAATATCGGTGACTTTATGACCGTGCATATATTTTAGAAATTTAGCGTAAGCCAACTCGTAAGCAGCTCTTGATTTCTTAGGCAATCGATCTGCCATTATAGCGCGTTTTTCCGCTTCAAAATCTCGAGAAATGACTTCGTCGGCGACTTTGTCAGGATCTAAATAATCCAAAATTTCTTCATCTTCAGATTCGGAATCAGACATATTTAATAATAACACTTTTGTGGTACAAATTTATTCAACTACTTTTAATCTTTGATCCCGAATTCTTTCAAAAATCGCACTAAAAAAATGGATTAAACAAAATAAATGTGCCGTAATTCTTTGATTATCATGTTTTTGCGGCCATGACACTGCAGAGTTCGAGAAGGATACAACGATACTCACGCATGCGCACATTACCGGGGAGAAAGTAAAATGAGGGTCTCCTTGAAGTGTTTGCTACCCAAATCGCCGGGAAACAAGCTCGAACTTTCGGCCAGGAAGGATAAAAAATTAGCTTTTCTGTGGAACGGAGATGGTTTTAATTGGTCAACCTGGACATATCATATATTGTCTGAAAGATATTGAAAAAAAGAAGTTTTTTGTTTGAACCGCACCTAGATAACTTGAAAATTGCCTTTACGCGGTTAAAAAATCCAACTAAAAAATAAGTTTCCAATCCAGGAGTATGTATTAGTTTTTTTGTGGAACGGAATGGTTTCAGTTGATTAAACTTGGACAGATCATATGCTTTCCGAAAGGTATCGTAAAAAGGAAGTTTTCTGCGTGAACCGCACCTCGAAAACCTAAAAATTGTCTTAACGCGATTCGAAAAACCGACTAAAAAATCAGTTTCCAATCCAGGAGTATGTACTAGCTTTTTTGTGGGACGGAAATTGTTTTAATTGATTAAACCTGGACGGATTATATGTTTTCCGAAAGGTATCGAAAAAAGGAAGTTTTCTGCGTGAACTACACCTCGATAACTTCAAAATTGCCTTTACGCGATTCAAAAAGCCGACTAAATATCAGTTTCCAATCCGTGAATATAAGCTTTTTTGCGGAACAAAGATAGCTTCAATCAAATAAACCCGGACGGATCATATGTTTTCCGAAAGGTATCGAATAAAGAAAGTTTTCTGCGTGAACCACACCTCGATAACTTAAAAATTGCCATTACGCGATTCAAAAAATCAATTAAAAAATCAGTTTCCAATCCGTGAAAAATAGCTTTTTTATGGAACGGAGATGGTTTCAATTGATTATACTTGGACAAGCCATATGCTTTCTGAAAGGTTTTGAAATAAGGAAGTTTTCTGCATGAACCGCACCTCGATAACTTCAAAATTGCCTTTACGCGATTCAAAAAACCAACTAAAAAATCAGTTTCCAATCCGTAAAAAATAGCTTTTTTATGGAAAGGAGATGGTCCTAATTGGTACACCTGGACATATCATATATTTTCTGAAAGATATTGAAAAAAAGAAGTTTTTTGTTTGAACCTCACCTCGATAACTTGAAAATTGCCTTTACGTGATTCGAAAAACTAACTAAAAAATCAGTTTCCAATCAAGGAGTATGTATTAGATTTTTTGCGGAACAGAGATAGCTTCAATCGAGTAAACCTGGACGGATCATATGTTTTCCGAAAGGTTTCGAAAAAAGAAAGTTTTCTGCGTGAACTACACCTCGATAACTTCAAAATTGCCTTTACGCGATTCAAAAAGCCGACTAAATATCAGTTTCCAATCCGTGAATATAAGCTTTTTTGCGGAACAAAGATAGCTTCAATCAAATAAACCCGGACGGATCATATGTTTTCCGAAAGGTATCGAATAAAGAAAGTTTTCTGCGTGAACCACACCTCGTTAACTTCAAAATTGCCATTACGCGATTCAAAAAATCAATTAAAAAATCAGTTTCCAATCCGTGAAAATAAGCTTTTTAGCGGAACGGAGATAGTTTCAATCGAATAAACCTGGACAAATCATATGTTTTCCGAAAGGTTTCGAAAAAAGAAAGTTTTCTGCGTGAACCGCACCTCGATAACTTAAAAATTGCCTTTACGCGATTCAAAAAACCAACTAAAATCAGTTTGCAATCCGTGAAAACTAGCTTTTTTGCGGAACGGAGATAGTTTCAATCGAATAAACCTGGACAAATCATATGTTTTCCGAAAGGTTTCGAAAAAAGAAAGTTTTCTGCGTGAACCGCACCTCGATAACTTAAAAATTGCCTTTACGCGATTCAAAAAACCAACTAAAAAATCAGTTTCCAATCCGTGAAAAATAGCTTTTCGCGGAACGGAGATAGTTTCAATCGAATAAACCTGGACAAATCATATGTTTTCCGAAAGGTTTCGAAAAAAGAAAGTTTTCTGCGTGAACCGCACCTCGATAACTTAAAAATTGCCATTACGCGATTCAAAAAATCAATTAAAAAATCAGTTTCCAATCCGTGAAAATAAGCTTTTTAGCGGAACGGAGATAGTTTTAATTGATTATACTTGAACAAACCATATGTTTTCTGAAAGGTATTGAAAAAAGGAAGTTTTCTGTGTGAACCACACCTCGGGAACTTCAAAATTGCCATTACGCGATTCAAAAAATATACTAAAAAATCAGTTTCCAATCCGTAAAAATTAGCTTTTTTGTGGAACGGAGATGGTTTTAATTGATTAAACCTGGACATATCATATATTTTCTGAAAGATTATCAAAAAAAGAAGTTCTCGGAGTGAACCACACCTTGATAACTTAAAAATTGTCTTAACGCGATTCAAAAAACCTACTAAAAAATCAGTTTCCAATCCAGGAGTATGTATTAGCTTTTTTGTGGAACGGAGATGGTTTCAGTTGATTAAACTTGGACAGATCAAATTTTTTCCGAAAGGTATCATAAAAAGGAAGTTTTCTGCGTGAACTACACCTCGATAACTTCAAAATTGCTTTTACGCGATTCAAAAAACCGACTAAAAAATCAGTTTTAAATCTGTGAAAACTAGCTTTTTTGTGGAACGGAGATGGTTTTAATTGGTACACCTGAACATAGCATATATTTTCTGAAAGATATTGAAAAAAAGAAGTTTTTTGTTTGAACCGCATCTCGATAACTTCAAAATTGCCTTTACGCGATTCAAAAAACCAACTAAAAAATCAGTTTCCAATCAAGGAGTATGTATTAGATTTTTTGCGGAACAGAGATAGCTTCAATCGAATAAACCTGGACGGATCATATGTTTTCCGAAAGTTTTCGTAAAAAGATAGTTTTCCGCGTCAACCGCACCTTGATAAGTTAAAAATTCACTTTACGCGATTCAAAAAACCGACTAAACATCAGATTCCAATCCGTGAATATTAGCTTTTTTGCGGAACGTAGATAGTTTCAATCGAATAAACCTGGACAAATCATATGTTTTCCGAAAGGTTTCGAAAAAAGAAAGTTTTCTGCGTGAACCGCACCTCGATAACTTAAAAATTGCCTTTACGCGATTCAAAAAACCAACTAAAATCAGTTTGCAATCCGTGAAAACTAGCTTTTTTGCGGAACGGAGATGGTTTCAATAGATTAAACCTGGACGAATCATATGTTTTCGTAAAGGTATCAAAGAAAGGAAGTTTTCTGCGTGAACCGCACCTCGATAACTTAAAAATTGCCTTTACGCGATTCAAAAAACCAACTAAAAAATCAGTTTCCAATCCAGGAGTATGTACTTACTTTTTTGTGGAACGGAGATGGTTTCAATTGATTATACTTGGACAAGCCATATGCTTTCTGAAAGGTTTTGAAATAAGGAAGTTTTCTGCGTGAACCGCACCTCGATAACTTCAAAATTGCCTTTACGCGATTCAAAAAACCAACTAAAAAATCAGTTTCCAATCCGTAAAAAATAGCTTTTTTATGGAAAGGAGATGGTTCTAATTGGGACACCTGGACATATCATATATTTTCTGAAAGATATTGAAAAAAAGAAGTTTTTTGTTTGAACCTCACCTCGATAACTTGAAAATTGCCTTTACGTGATTCGAAAAACTAACTAAAAAATCAGTTTCCAATCAAGGAGTATGTATTAGATTTTTTGCGGAACAGAGATAGCTTCAATCGAGTAAACCTGGACGGATTATATGTTTTCCGAAAGGTATCGAAAAAAGGAAGTTTTCTGCGTGAACTACACCTCGATAACTTCAAAATTGCCTTTACGCGATTCAAAAAGCCGACTAAATATCAGTTTCCAATCCGTGAATATAAGCTTTTTTGCGGAACAAAGATAGCTTCAATCAAATAAACCCGGACGGATCATATGTTTTCCGAAAGGTATCGAATAAAGAAAGTTTTCTGCGTGAACCACACCTCGATAACTTCAAAATTGCCATTACGCGATTCAAAAAATCAATTAAAAAATCAGTTTCCAATCCGTGAAAATAAGCTTTTTAGCGGAACGGAGATAGTTTTAATTGATTATACTTGAACAAACCATATGTTTTCTGAAAGGTATTGAAAAAAGGAAGTTTTCTGTGTGAACCACACCTCGGGAACTTCAAAATTGCCATTACGCGATTCAAAAAATATACTAAAAAATCAGTTTCCAATCCGTAAAAATTAGCTTTTTCGTGGAACGGAGATGGTTTTAATTGATTAAACCTGGACATATCATATATTTTCTGAAAGATTATCAAAAAAAGAAGTTCTCGGAGTGAACCACACCTTGATAACTTAAAAATTGTCTTAACGCGATTCAAAAAACCTACTAAAAAATCAGTTTCCAATCCAGGAGTATGTATTAGCTTTTTTGTGGAACGGAGATGGTTTCAGTTGATTAAACTTGGACAGATCAAATTTTTTCCGAAAGGTATCATAAAAAGGAAGTTTTCTGCGTGAACTACACCTCGATAACTTCAAAATTGCTTTTACGCGATTCAAAAAACCGACTAAAAAATCAGTTTCAAATCTGTGAAAACTAGCTTTTTTGTGGAACGGAGATGGTTTTAATTGGTACACCTGAACATAGCATATAGTTTCTGAAAGATATTGAAAAAAAGAAGTTTTTTGTTTGAACCGCATCTCGATAACTTCAAAATTGCCTTTACGCGATTCAAAAAACCAACTAAAAAATCAGTTTCCAATCAAGGAGTATGTATTAGATTTTTTGCGGAACAGAGATAGCTTCAATCGAATAAACCTGGACGGATCATATGTTTTCCGAAAGTTTTCGTAAAAAGATAGTTTTCCGCGTCAACCGCACCTTGATAAGTTAAAAATTCACTTTACGCGATTCAAAAAACCGACTAAACATCAGATTCCAATCCGTGAATATTAGCTTTTTTGCGGAACGGAGATAGTTTCAATCGAATAAACCTGGACAAATCATATGTTTTCCGAAAGGTTTCGAAAAAAGAAAGTTTTCTGCGTGAACCGCACCTCGATAACTTAAAAATTGCCTTTACGCGATTCAAAAAACCAACTAAAATCAGTTTGCAATCCGTGAAAACTAGCTTTTTTGCGGAACGGAGATGGTTTCAATAGATTAAACCTGGACGAATCATATGCTTTCCGAAAGGTATTAAAAAAAGAAAGTTTTCTGTGTGAACCGCACCTCGATAACTTAAAAATTGCCTTTACGCGATTCAAAAAACCAACTAAAGAATCAGTTTCCAATCCAGGAGTATGTACTAAATTTTTTGGGGAACGGAGATGGTTTCAATTGATTATACTTGGACAAATCATATGTTTTCCGAAAGGTATCAAAGAAAGGAAGTTTTCTGCGTGAACCGCACCTCGATAACTTCAAAATTGCCTTTACGCGATTCAAAAAACCAACTAAAATCAGTTTGCAATCCGTGAAAACTAGCTTTTTTGCGGAACGGAGATAGTTTCAATCGAATAAACCTGGACAAATCATATGTTTTCCGAAAGGTTTCGAAAAAAGAAAGTTTTCTGCGTGAACCGCACCTCGATAACTTAAAAATTGCCTTTACGCGATTCAAAAAACCAACTAAAAAATCAGTTTCCAATCCGTGAAAAATAGCTTTTCGCGGAACGGAGATGGTTTTAATCGATTAAACCCGGACAAATCATATGTTTTCCGAAAGGTATCAAAAAAAGGAAGTTTTCTGTGTGAACCGCACCTCGATAACTTAAAAATTGCCTTTACGCGATTCAAAAAACCAACTAAAAAATCAGTTTCCAATCCAGGAGTATGTACTTACATTTTTGTGGAACGGAGATGGTTTCAATTGATTATACTTGGACAAGCCATATGCTTTCTGAAAGGTTTTGAAATAAGGAAGTTTTCTGCGTGAACCGCACCTCGATAACTTAAAAATTGCCTTTACGCGATTCAAAAAACCAACTAAAAAATCAGTTTCCAATCCGTGAAAAATAGCTTTTTTATGGAACGGAGATGGTTTCAATTGATTATACTTGGACAAGCCATATGCTTTCTGAAAGGTTTTGAAATAAGGAAGTTTTCTGCATGAACCGCACCTCGATAACTTCAAAATTGCCTTTACGCGATTCAAAAAACCAACTAAAAAATCAGTTTCCAATCCGTAAAAAATAGCTTTTTTATGGAAAGGAGATGGTCCTAATTGGTACACCTGGACATATCATATATTTTCTGAAAGATATTGAAAAAAAGAAGTTTTTTGTTTGAACCTCACCTCGATAACTTGAAAATTGCCTTTACGTGATTCGAAAAACTAACTAAAAAATCAGTTTCCAATCAAGGAGTATGTATTAGATTTTTTGCGGAACAGAGATAGCTTCAATCGAGTAAACCTGGACGGATCATATGTTTTCCGAAAGGTTTCGAAAAAAGAAAGTTTTCTGCGTGAACTACACCTCGATAACTTCAAAATTGCCTTTACGCGATTCAAAAAGCCGACTAAATATCAGTTTCCAATCCGTGAATATAAGCTTTTTTGCGGAACAAAGATAGCTTCAATCAAATAAACCCGGACGGATCATATGTTTTCCGAAAGGTATCGAATAAAGAAAGTTTTCTGCGTGAACCACACCTCGTTAACTTCAAAATTGCCATTACGCGATTCAAAAAATCAATTAAAAAATCAGTTTCCAATCCGTGAAAATAAGCTTTTTAGCGGAACGGAGATAGTTTCAATCGAATAAACCTGGACAAATCATATGTTTTCCGAAAGGTTTCGAAAAAAGAAAGTTTTCTGCGTGAACCGCACCTCGATAACTTAAAAATTGCCTTTACGCGATTCAAAAAACCAACTAAAATCAGTTTGCAATCCGTGAAAACTAGCTTTTTTGCGGAACGGAGATAGTTTCAATCGAATAAACCTGGACAAATCATATGTTTTCCGAAAGGTTTCGAAAAAAGAAAGTTTTCTGCGTGAACCGCACCTCGATAACTTAAAAATTGCCTTTACGCGATTCAAAAAACCAACTAAAAAATCAGTTTCAAATCCGTGAAAAATAGCTTTTCGCGGAACGGAGATGGTTTTAATCGATTAAACCCGGACAAATCATATGTTTTCCGAAAGGTTTCGAAAAAAGAAAGTTTTCTGCGTGAACCGCACCTCGATAACTTAAAAATTGCCTTTACGCGATTCAAAAAACCAACTAAAAAATCAGTTTCCAATCCGTGAAAAATAGCTTTTTTATGAAAAGGAGATGGTTTCAATTGATTATACTTGGACGAGCCATATGCTTTCTGAAAGGTTTTGAAAAAAGGAAGTTTTCTGCGTGAACCGCACCTCGATAACTTCAAAATTGCCTTTACGCGATTCAAAAAACCAACTAAAAAATCAGTTTCCAATCCGTAAAAAATAGCTTTTTTATGGAAAGGAGATGGTTCTAATTGGGACACCTGGACATATCATATATTTTCTGAAAGATATTGAAAAAAAGAAGTTTTTTGTTTGAACCTCACCTCGATAACTTGAAAATTGCCTTTACGTGATTCGAAAAACTAACTAAAAAATCAGTTTCCAATCAAGGAGTATGTATTAGATTTTTTGCGGAACAGAGATAGCTTCAATCGAGTAAACCTGGACGGATTATATGTTTTCCGAAAGGTATCGAAAAAAGGAAGTTTTCTGCGTGAACTACACCTCGATAACTTCAAAATTGCCTTTACGCGATTCAAAAAGCCGACTAAATATCAGTTTCCAATCCGTGAATATAAGCTTTTTTGCGGAACAAAGATAGCTTCAATCAAATAAACCCGGACGGATCATATGTTTTCCGAAAGGTATCGAATAAAGAAAGTTTTCTGCGTGAACCACACCTCGATAACTTCAAAATTGCCATTACGCGATTCAAAAAATCAATTAAAAAATCAGTTTCCAATCCGTGAAAATAAGCTTTTTAGCGGAACGGAGATAGTTTTAATTGATTATACTTGAACAAACCATATGTTTTCTGAAAGGTATTGAAAAAAGGAAGTTTTCTGTGTGAACCACACCTCGGGAACTTCAAAATTGCCATTACGCGATTCAAAAAATATACTTAAAAATCAGTTTCCAATCCGTAAAAATTAGCTTTTTTGTGGAACGGAGATGGTTTTAATTGATTAAACCTGGACATATCATATATTTTCTGAAAGATTATCAAAAAAAGAAGTTCTCGGAGTGAACCACACCTTGATAACTTAAAAATTGTCTTAACGCGATTCAAAAAACCTACTAAAAAATCAGTTTCCAATCCAGGAGTATGTATTAGCTTTTTTGTGGAACGGAGATGGTTTCAGTTGATTAAACTTGGACAGATCAAATTTTTTCCGAAAGGTATCATAAAAAGGAAGTTTTCTGCGTGAACTACACCTCGATAACTTCAAAATTGCTTTTACGCGATTCAAAAAACCGACTAAAAAATCAGTTTCAAATCTGTGAAAACTAGCTTTTTTGTGGAACGGAGATGGTTTTAATTGGTACACCTGAACATAGCATATATTTTCTGAAAGATATTGAAAAAAAGAAGTTTTTTGTTTGAACCGCATCTCGATAACTTCAAAATTGCCTTTACGCGATTCAAAAAACCAACTAAAAAATCAGTTTCCAATCAAGGAGTATGTATTAGATTTTTTGCGGAACAGAGATAGCTTCAATCGAATAAACCTGGACGGATCATATGTTTTCCGAAAGTTTTCGTAAAAAGATAGTTTTCCGCGTCAACCGCACCTTGATAAGTTAAAAATTCACTTTACGCGATTCAAAAAACCGACTAAACATCAGATTCCAATCCGTGAATATTAGCTTTTTTGCGGAACGGAGATAGTTTCAATCGAATAAACCTGGACAAATCATATGTTTTCCGAAAGGTTTCGAAAAAAGAAAGTTTTCTGCGTGAACCGCACCTCGATAACTTAAAAATTGCCTTTACGCGATTCAAAAAACCAACTAAAATCAGTTTGCAATCCGTGAAAACTAGCTTTTTTGCGGAACGGAGATGGTTTCAATAGATTAAACCTGGACGAATCATATGTTTTCTGAAAGGTATCAAAGGAAGGAAGTTTTCTGTGTGAACCGCACCTCGATAACTTAAAAATTGCCTTTACGTGATTCAAAAAACCAACTAAAGAATCAGTTTCCAATCCAGGAGTATGTACTAAATTTTTTGGGGAACGGAGATGGTTTCAATTGATTATACTTGGACAAATCATATGTTTTCCGAAAGGTATCAAAGAAAGGAAGTTTTCTGCGTGAACCGCACCTCGATAACTTCAAAATTGCCTTTACGCGATTCAAAAAACCAACTAAAATCAGTTTGCAATCCGTGAAAACTAGCTTTTTTGCGGAACGGAGATGGTTTCAATAGATTAAACCTGGACGAATCATATGTTTTCTGAAAGGTATCAAAGGAAGGAAGTTTTCTGCGTGAACCGCACCTCGATAACTTCAAAATTGCCTTTACGCGATTCAAAAAACCAACTAAAATCAGTTTGCAATCCGTGAAAACTAGCTTTTTTGCGGAACGGAGATAGTTTCAATCGAATAAACCTGGACAAATCATATGTTTTCCGAAAGGTTTCGAAAAAAGAAAGTTTTCTGCGTGAACCGCACCTCGATAACTTAAAAATTGCCTTTACGCGATTCAAAAAACCAACTAAAAAATCAGTTTCCAATCCGTGAAAAATAGCTTTTCGCGGAACGGAGATGGTTTTAATCGATTAAACCCGGACAAATCATATGTTTTCCGAAAGGTATCAAAAAAAGGAAGTTTTCTGTGTGAACCGCACCTCGATAACTTAAAAATTGCCTTTACGCGATTCAAAAAACCAACTAAAAAATCAGTTTCCAATCCAGGAGTATGTACTTACTTTTTTGTGGAACGGAGATGGTTTCAATTGATTATACTTGGACAAGCCATATGCTTTCTGAAAGGTTTTGAAAAAAGGAAGTTTTCTGCGTGAACCGCACCTCGATAACTTAAAAATTGCCTTTACGCGATTCAAAAAACCAACTAAAAAATCAGTTTCCAATCCGTGAAAAATAGCTTTTTTATGGAAAGGAGATGGTTTCAATTGATTATACTTGGACGAGCCATATGCTTTCTGAAAGGTTTTGAAAAAAGGAAGTTTTCTGCGTGAACCGCACCTCGATAACTTGAAAATTGCCTTTACGCGATTCAAAAAACCAACTAAAAAATCAGTTTCCAATCCGTAAAAAATAGCTTTTTTATGGAAAGGAGATGGTTCTAATTGGTACACCTGGACATATCATATATTTTCTGAAAGATATTGAAAAAAAGAAGTTTTTTGTTTGAACCTCACCTCGATAACTTGAAAATTGCCTTTACGTGATTCGAAAAACTAACTAAAAAATCAGTTTCCAATCAAGGAGTATGTATTAGATTTTTTGCGGAACAGAGATAGCTTCAATCGAATAAACCTGGACGGATCATATGTTTTCCGAAAGGTTTCGAAAAAAGAAAGTTTTCTGCGTGAACCGCACCTTGATTACTTAAAAATTGCCTTTACGCGATTCAAAAAACCAACTTAAAAATCAGTTTCCAATCCAGGAGTATGTACTAACTTTTTTGTGGAACGGAGATGGCTTCAATTGATTATACTTGGACAAATCATATGTTTTCCGAAAGGTATTGAAAAAAGGAAGTTTTCTGCGTGAGCTACACCTCGATAACTTCAAAATTGCCTTTACGCGATTCAAAAAACCAACTAAAAAATCAGTTTCCAATCCAGGAGTATGTACTTACTTTTTTGTGGAACGGAGATGGTTTCAATCGAATAAACCTGGACAAATCATATGTTTTCCGAAAGGTTTCGAAAAAAGAAAGTTTTCTGCGTGAACCGCACCTCGATAACTTAAAAATTGCCTTTACGCGATTCAAAAAACCAACTTAAAAATCAGTTTCCAATCCAGGAGTATGTACTAACTTTTTTGTGGAACGGAGATGGCTTCAATTGATTATACTTGGACAAATCATATGTTTTCCGAAAGGTATTGAAAAAAGGAAGTTTTCTGCGTGAGCTACACCTCGATAACTTCAAAATTGCCTTTACGCGATTCAAAAAACCAACTAAAAAATCAGTTTCCAATCCAGGAGTATGTACTTACTTTTTTGTGGAACGGAGATGGTTTCAATTGATTATACTTGGAGAAGCCATATGCTTTCTAAAAGGTTTTGAAAAAAGGAAGTTTTCTGCGTGAACCGCACCTCGATAACTTAAAAATTGCCTTTACGCGATTCAAAAAACCAACTAAAAAATCAGTTTCCAATCCGTGAAAAATAGCTTTTTTATGGAAAGGAGATGGTTTCAATTGATTATACTTGGACGAGCCATATGCTTTCTGAAAGGTTTTGAAAAAAGGAAGTTTTCTGCGTGAACCGCACCTCGATAACTTCAAAATTGCCTTTACGCGATTCAAAAAACCAACTAAAAAATCAGTTTCCAATCCGTAAAAAATAGCTTTTTTATGGAAAGGAGATGGTTCTAATTGGTACACCTGGACATATCATATATTTTCTGAAAGATATTGAAAAAAAGAAGTTTTTTGTTTGAACCTCACCTCGATAACTTGAAAATTGCCTTTACGTGATTCGAAAAACTAACTAAAAAATCAGTTTCCAATCAAGGAGTATGTATTAGATTTTTTGCGGAACAGAGATAGCTTCAATCGAATAAACCTGGACGGATCATATGTTTTCCGAAAGGTTTCGAAAAAAGAAAGTTTTCTGCGTGAACCGCACCTTGATTACTTAAAAATTGCCTTTACGCGATTCAAAAAACCAACTTAAAAATCAGTTTCCAATCCAGGAGTATGTACTAACTTTTTTGTGGAACGGAGATGGCTTCAATTGATTATACTTGGACAAATCATATGTTTTCCGAAAGGTATTGAAAAAAGGAAGTTTTCTGCGTGAGCTACACCTCGATAACTTCAAAATTGCCTTTACGCGATTCAAAAAACCGACTAAATATCCAATCCGTGAATATTAGCTTTTTTGCGGAACAGAGATAGTTTCAATCGAATAAACCTGGACAAATCATATGTTTTCCGAAAGGTATAGAAATAAGGAAGAATTATGCGTGAACCGTACCACGGTATTTCCGGAATTGCCCGCGCGTGGTTCATGAAACCAGCTGAAAATTCAGTTTTTAATCCTTCAGAAATCGCCTTCTATGCTACCTGAAGATGTTTGAATCTACTAAACCTAGAAGATCATATATAGTTGAAAAGGTACTGAAATAAGAAAGCCGAGCCAAGCGCGTGATTTCTCAACTCCTGTAATTTGATTAATTAGCGGCTGGTTTTTCGAACCGCTTGAAGGCAATTTCAAGGATACAGCAGTCCGGTTCACGCAGAAAACTTCCTTTCTTCGATCCCTTTCGGAAAACATATAATTTGTCCAGGTTTGTTTGATTGAAACTATCTCCGTTCCGCAAAAAATCTAGTTTTCACAGATTGGAAATTGATTTTTTAGTTGGTTTTGAATCGCGTAAAGGCAGTTTTGAAGTGATCAAGGTGTGGTTCACGCAGAAAATTTTCGTTTTTCGATACCTTTCGGAAAACATATGATTTGTCCAAGTATAATCAATTGAAATCATCTCCGTTCTACAAAAAAGCTAATACATACTCCTGGAAACTGATTTTTTAGTTGGTTTTTTGAATCGCGTAAAGGCAATTTTTAAGTGATCGAGGTGCGGTTCACGCAGAAAACTTCCTTTCTTCGATTCCTTTCGGAAAACATATGATTTGTCCAGGTTTAATCAATTAAAACCATCTCCGTTCCGCAAAAAAGCTAATTTTCACGGATTGGAAACTGATTTTTTAGTTGGTTTTTGTAATTCCGTAAAGGCAATTTTTAAGTTATCGAGGTGCGGTTTGAGCAAAAAACTTCTTTTTTTTAATACCTTTCAGAAAACATATAATTTGTCCGGGTTTAATCGATTAAAACCATCTCCGTTCCGCGAAAAGCTATTTTTCACGGATTGGAAACTGATTTTTTAGTTGGTTTTTTGAATCGCGTAAAGGCAATCTTTAAGTTATCGAGGTGCGGTTCACGCAGAAAACTTCCTTTCTTTGATACCTTTCGGAAAACATATGATTTGTCCAAGTATAATCAATTGAAACCATCTCCGTTCCTCAAAAAAGCTAATACATACTCCTGGATTGGAAACTGATTTTTTAGTTGGTTTTTTGAATCGCGTAAAAGCAATTTTGAAGTTATCGAGATAAGGTTCACACAGAAAACTTCTTTTTTTCGATACCTTTCGGAAAACATATGATTTGTCTAGGTTTAATCAATTTAAACCATCTCCGTTCCGCAAAAAAGCTAGTTTTCACGGATTGGAAATTGATTTTTTAGTTGGTTTTGAATCGCGTAAAGGCAGTTTTGAAGTTATCGAAGTGCGGTTCATGCAGAAAACTTCCTTTTATCAATATCTTTCCGAAAAGATATGATTCGTCAAGGTTTAATCAATTAAAAACGTCTCCGTTCCTTGAAGAAGCGATTTTTCATGAAATGGAAACTGACTTTTTAGTTGGTTTTTGAATCGCATGAAGGCTTTTTTGTAGTTATCGAGGTGTGGTTCACGCAGAATTCTTCCTTTTTTCGATACCTTTTGGAAAACACATTATTTTGGTAGATTAAATCAATTAATATCATCTCCGTCCCGCAAAAAAGCTAGTTTTCACGGATTGGAAACTGATTTTTTAGTTGGTTTTTTGAATCGCGTAATGGCAATTTTTAAGTTATCGAGGTGCGGTTCACGCAGAAAACTTCCTTTCTTCGATAGCTTTCGGAAAACATATGATTTGTCCAGGTTTATTCGATTGCAACTATCTCCGTTCCGAAAAAAAGCTAGTTCTCCCGGATTGGAAATTGATTTTTTAGTTGGTTTTTCGAATCGCGTAAAGGCAATCTTTAAGTTATCGACGCGGGGTTCACGCAGAAAACTTCTTTTTCCCAATACCTTTTTAATGATATATGATTTGTGCATATTCATTTTATTAAAAATATCTTCAGTCACCAAAATATAGTTCATAAATTTTATTGCTTCTGACATAAAAAAATTATTGTATGAAAAGATTTCACAAATGTATAATAGATTGGAGCTAAAAAAATAAAAGTATCGATTAAATGTAGAATAGAAAAAAAAAATCTTGCTATAAGTAAAAGAAATCGGAGCACGTTTGGTTTGTCGTGATCGGAGCAGCTGGCGCGGCACCAAGGCCCAGTTCGTGACAAGAACACGGAGACAGCCGAAGCCGCCCGATCTCGAGTCTAAAAATAGCTGGGCGTCGTTCGGTCCAACGCCGAAAGCCAATACGTAATATAACCGGTAAATTGCCGATTGTGTTTTAACCGAATTAGAATAATTTATCATGATTGTTGCTAAATTGTAACTGAATTGAAACATCAAAATAGCTATAAGCCTTCAGTTTTTTCAGAGTATTATTTTATCAGTACGTACTAATTTATAATCACATCCACACGACAAAGAAGTGTAAAAAAAAAAATTAAAATTAAATAATTATTATTGAAGCCCTAACTATTTTTATGTACTACTTCGAAAATAATTTTTTGCCACGCATGCGTGGAAAGTGCTTTGTTTCCGAACGCATTTTAGTTTGGAAACCGACCGATCGAACACGAAGTGCGAGTTAGAATTTATCTTCACGTTGCCCCTAGCAACGTGAAAAAAAGACTTTTTTTCACGCTCCGCAACCAATCAGCGTTCAGCATCAAAAAATCCGCACGCACATGAGAATCCAGTGACTAGTCTTCTCGAATCGGCTAAAATTGACTTGGCAACACTGTACATCGTAACCAAAACAAGTTGAATCCCCAATATAACATGTGATTGCGCAATCTTTATTAAAAGTTTATTAATTCGTTGCAAAAGTCAAACTAGATTAAATCAAAAAGTAAGTTATTTTGAATAAAAAAATAATAATAACAATTTATAGTAGTTTAATCACGAAAATTTTAATTTCTCAGTTAACAAAACAATGATGACTTCCGACTCAGATTCAGATGACGAAATGTACCAGTATTTAATTAAAAATTTAAACACAACGGTGGAACCTGCAAATACTCAAGAGCCTAATAATCAAATGTTTACAAATGAAAACGAAGAAAATTACGAAAAGAAACCTGATTGGGTTCCTACAGACGTAGAAGAGAGGGCTGATCGAGCCGCAAACGATTATTTGCCCGACAAGTCAAAATCCAAGTATGAAACTACGTATGAAAAGTTCATGTCTTGGAGAAAAGATAAGAATATTAACTGTTTCACTGAAATAGTATTTTTAGGTTATTTTCAAGAGTTTTCAGAATCACATGCACCTAACACATGTTATAGTACTTATTCAATGTTGAGAAGTGTAATTGAGAATAAGCATAATATAAATATATTTAATTATAAAAAATTGATGGCTTTTCTAAGCAAAAATTCCAAAGGATATCAGTCCAAAAAAGCACTTACGCTTAATGGTGAACAAGTGCAAGAATTCATTGAAAAAGCTCCAGATGATAAATATCTAGCTATAAAAGTGGCATTAATTTTTGGTGTTAGTGGAGCTGCTCGTAGGCATGAATTAACAGATTTAGATATCAACGATATAAAAGATAAGAATGATATGATCTTGGTAAATATTCCTAAAACGAAGACTAACAAACCAAGATCTTTTATGGTTACTGATACATGGTATACGATATACAAAAAATATGCTGCTCTTCGCCCAAAGGCTGTAAAAACTACTAGATTATTTTTAAATTACAAAGATGGTAAATATTCCAAACAAGTTATTGGAATTAATACAATTGGAAATATGCCAAGAGTTGTTGCCAATTATCTGAAACTACCTGATGCCAATAATTACACTGGGCATACCTTTCGCAGAACATCTGCAACACTTTTAGTTAATAGTGGAGTTTCAAAACCAGATTTAAAAAGACATGGAGGATGGTCAAGTGATAAAGTTGTTGATGGGTATATAGATGATGCTCCAGGTCCCAAAAATAAAAGAAGTCGCTTAATAGGCTCTGAAACAGGAAATACACCCAATATATCAGCTACTCCTCTGAACAATTCTAATACAAATTTTTCTGATTCTCGAGATCAAAACTTTAACAATGTTTCACGCCTTCCTCTAAAATCTGTTAACTTAAACTTAAATAATTGTTCAAATATTACAGTAAACATTACTAAAGATTAAAAAGTGGTGGTTAGATAACTTTTAAAAGATAAAAATTACAATTATTTGTTAGAGATATAATTGCTTCATCTTAAGTTTTATAAGATTAACATTTATTAATAAGATTAAAAAATTAAACTAATTTTAAAAATTTTGTTTGTATAAAATATAAACAAAAAGTGATTACTAGCTGATTCTGTAAACTTGTTTGATGTGTAAACTGAAACTATAAATATTTACTCAGCTATTTATGAAAGATTTAAAAAAAAATTACTGCAAAAAAAATAATCCTCTAGTTTTTTATATGCATGCAGAAGTAATTTTATTTATTGTTTTTAAACTAAACTTATATTATAACCAAAATGAATATAATAAATATATTATCCTTTTGTACTATGATATTTAATTAAATTTAATTTTTTCCACCTTTTTTTGAAGATTTTTCTTTTTTTTTCAAATTTATAAATTTCAGTTTTTTTCAATATCCCCCCCCCCCCCTCATACTTCATCGTAATTTTTTGCACGCATTCGTGACAAAAAATAGTATGTGCAACTCGTGCGGTGTGGCCTATTTCGCACTTGGGCGGCTGCGCCGCCCGCGTGCTCAATCGGCAACCTCCCGCACTTATTGCACAATGTACTATTTCACTTGAATTAAAAATTTCTTGGAGCCCCAAGGCCCAAGCCCCCAGCCGATGCTTTCAGCGAGCGCCGGCCCTGCGTGCCGGTATAGTAGATCGATTATTTTTTTTTTCGGCCGTTTGTTTAGTTGACAGCGCCACGGTCAATTCGGAAGTCTCTCCGAGGTAGGCAGCACTCTTAATTTAAAATTGATATTTTATGACAAAGTTTTTTAAAAAATCTGAGTGTTGTTCGAAATTTTTATTTTACTTCGATTAGTTAAATAAAGGAGAGACAATAAATACAGTTTAAATAAAATTTTATAACAAACAAAAAATAGTGATATCCCCCAAAAAAACCTCAAAAAGGTAAACGAACTTGGGGAGAGTTTTAGTACCAGAAAATTATTTTTTAACAAAAATTCGTGCTATCAAAATGGTAGTTTGTTAGAGTATTTATAAATTGGGAAGGATAAATACAAATAAAGCATTAAACAATAAGAGCTGAAACTAATTTGCTTTATTCAATTCTTCTATCAGAAGTTTACACAACGACGGCCGCAGTCTTACTTCCGGCTCCGCGCCTCGTTCCTTCCTCTTTCCTTCGCCTGCGCACTCTGCCACGTATTAACACAACGCGTCGATCTTACCTCAACACTCCCCCCGATCGGGGAGTTGTGAATACAATCAACTCACACGCTTATACAGATCTAGTCACCCGCTATAATAACATAAATAAAGGTACAATAAAGATAATCAAAATAGCCAGTAGGCTTTACAAAAAAAAAGACATTTGTCACACGATAATGTTAATCTTGGCAAACAGTTCAAAAGAAAACTCTATCTAAAGGATTAACAATCCAAAACTTACAAGCTACATAATAAAAATATAAATCTTCTATAATTCCTAGTTTCACTTGAAACTTAAAGACACTTTGGTCAATCTCCTATAATTTGAATACTGATGATTTCAGTCTTTTCACGCGAGATTTCGCCTTCTATTCTGTGTTGTCCTCGGTTTATTCGTTAGTTTCGTCTCTGCCAGTATCCTCTGAAAATATACAAAACAAATATAAGTAAATCGGTTTAATTAATTCCACATCTAATTCTAGTCTCTATTTAAAAGTATGTCTCTAAATTTAGCATGTTTATCAAGTGCAAGTGGCTTTGTAAATACACCCGCCGGGTTATCATGGGTACTTATCCATCCTATTTTAACATATCCCTTAGACGAACAGAACTTGACAAAATCTCCATGTTTATCGGTCATGTCCCTCTTTCTACCATTCAGTTTTCTGAACTCTAAGTTTGCTTTTATTTCCTCTATACTATAGTCAAAGTACTTTAACTTATTACAACCTTCCATCTGTGTGTTTCTCACAGCAGCCAAATTATCACACCAAATTTGGGCTGGATATTTTGTCTCCCCCATCATATCTCTATACGCTTTATCTATGGATATTATTTCTCCGCAAGTTTTGCTCATCGTCACGTACTCAGCTCCACACGTCGAAGGCTGCGGAATATGCTGCTTATGGCTCCTCCAAGAGATTGGATCCCCAAAGAGTTTCACCTCATAACCGCACGTGGAGATCGAGTTCGCATTGTCACAGAAACTCGCATCCGTCCATGCTTCCATCCCTTCATTCCTGGCTCTAAAAGTCATTCCTACATCTATCGTCCCTTTCAAGTACCTAAACACTCGCTCTACATCTGCCCAATCTTCGGTTGTCGCTTCTAACTGTCGTCTCGCTAAATAATTCACGTGATAGATGATATCTGGCCTCGACACGTTCGCCAAGTACAACAGGCTCCCTATCGCCTCTCTATAGGGTACTTTTGCCTTCGGTGGCTGTTCTGACTCCTCTCTAACTTCTATTTTCTATTTACGACACTCTCTCGTCATCATGGGTGTCTTTACCGCTTGGCAATTCTCTAAGTCAAATCTCTGTAGTATCTTCTCTATATATTCTTTCTGTGTTATCTCTATGGTTCTGTTCTCTCTATTTCTTGTAATCTTCATTCCCAAAAATAGTTTAGGTTCCCCTAAATCTTTCATCTTGAATACACTACTCAACATAGCTTTTATCTCTTCTAATTTTTCCATCTTGCTACATGCAATTATCATATCATCTACATACAGAACTATAATAGCTCTGTCTTCTTCATGTTCCCAAGTAAATAAACAGGGTTCGTTCTCATCGGTCTCAAAACCATCTTCTCTGCTTCTTCTCTAAATTTCTTACTCCACTTCTTTGGGCTCACCTTCAATCCGTACAGTGCTTTCAACACTTTACACACTTTCGTTTTTCTGGTCTCATCATCACACTCGACTCCCTCTGGTATTTCCATATAAATTTCTTCCTCTAATGTTCCGTTTAAAAACGCGGTCTTTACGTCCATTTGACATGCCTCTAGATCATATTTATTTATTGCTGCAAGAACCGTTCTAACTATTGATAATCTCGACACTGGCGCGTATGTCTCTCTAAGCTCCTATTCATTCTGATCCTTGAATCCTCTAATCACTAACCTCGCTTTAAAATGAGTTTCACCGTTTTCATTTATTTTTCTTTTAAAAATCCATCTACTATCTATTACTTTGGCTTTACTTCTATCCGGTCTATCTACTAAAATCCACACATCATTTTCTCTCATCGAATTTAATTCTTCTTTCATAGCACACTCCCAGTCATACTTTTCTTTAGAATGCATAGCTTCTCTACAATTTGTGGGGTCTCTATTTAATTTGGCAAACATTGCGAATTTTAATTCGTCTTCCTCTACAGCCTTTTCGGGTGTTATATTTTCTTTAAACAAATTAAAGACAACTGACTCTAAATTCAGGACTGATGGTTGAAAAAATTTAAAACTTGTGTCATCTGACTACTCTGGTTCCTTTACTCTACGCTCATAAATTTTAAAGTCTCTATTTTCTTTAGGTTTTCTCATGGGCTGTTTTCTGACTTGTTTGTCCGCTAGTTTGGTTTTCTTAGTCCCTAACTCGGTCATGGGTTCATCTATTATTTCACGTTTTGGTGGTCTGCCTCGCTTCGGTTTCTCTACAACCTTTTCTTCCTCTATTTCTTCGTTTATGTTTAGATTTTTCAACCAATTTTCATTGCTTATTTCCTCTCTACAATCACAACCCTCTAATTCTTTAACTTCATCTATTGTGTCCTTCTTGTACGCATCTTTATACACTACTTTTTCATTGAACCTGACGTGTCTAGAACTCATGAACTTTCCTGTAGGCGGGTGCCACATAACATAACCAGTCGGTGCATATCCGACTAGTATTGCTCTGATCACCCTTTCTGCGAATTTACCTTCGGCTATAGGTATTCTCACGTAAGCCAAACATCCAAACCTTCTCAACTTATCAAAATGCAACTTTCCGCTTCTACAAAATTTTTTCAACGGTATTTCAAAATCTATAGATGAATGTGGTGACCTGTTATAAACATGTACCGACGCCTCTGCAGCTAACATCCACATTGTTTTAGGTAAACCGGCATCTATCATCATCGACCTTATTTTATACTGCAAAGTTTCGTTAAACCTCTCCGCGACTCCGTTATGCTCAGGGGTGAATGTTGGCCCCATGTTTGACTCTATACCTTCTTTTATCATTATATCTCTAAATTTTTCGCCTGTAAATTCTGTACCTCTATCTGACCTGATATAACACAACTTCTCATTTTTGCCTAATAAATTTCTCGTCGTCACCAAAAATTTACTCAAACTTTCCCCGGACTCGTTCTTGCGTTTCAAACAATATATTTTTGCCAGTCTACTAAAATCGTCTATAAATACTACAATAAATCTATTTCTACCGGGAAACGAAGTTGGCTTTATTGCCCCCATAGTGTCGGTGTGTATCATTTGCAGTGGCCTATCTGCCCTCGTGCGCTTCTCATCAAATGGCTTCTTTTTCATCTTAGCATAAATACGCACTTCACAATCTAAGATATTCTCCCCAAATTTAACGTTCTTCAGTTCAGACACTGTTTTCTTCAAGTATCTGAGATACCGCAGCGATGCGTGACCCAGACGCATGTGCCACAGCATCCCTTCATCTACTTTGTAATTAATGTTCTCGGCATTCAATGGTTCATTTATATATTTCTCCCTTACATCGTCTAAAGCACCTATTTTTTCAGCATCTATGATTTTTCTACCTAAAATGCTCTCATTCATGTCAAAATCTATCATTTCTTTATCAGTTTGGTTGTTTTGATTCGCCAGCTCCTCTATATTTTCCCCCCCAATCTCATGCGGATGTGATTTAATTCCCGTACACTCTTCTACTTCTCCCCCCGAACTCAACATTCCCAGGAACTCATCATCCGCTTGAGATTGATTGAGGAGCTCCTCTATTGTTCCTATTCTTGCACAGCACGTATAGTGGTCACACTCCTCAACGTTATCTCTATTCTTCCCGTTTACTCTCAAAGAGATTACCCAGTTAGGTTTCAAGTACTTCCCGGATAAATAAATTTCATATGTGACTCTATCAAAAATTTTCAAAACGTCATCATCCAAATAGATCCCAAAACCTGCTTCTGCGAAGCGTCTCAACGAGATCAAATTATCCCCCACATCGCTGGCTGATATAACATTCGATAATCTTATTATTTTATTCTCATCTATTTTTGAAATTAAAATCAAATCCCCCTTACCATCTATTTTTATGTCAGCTGAGCTGTTTTTATTTGCGCATCTAATAACATCACCTCTACTTTTCTTAAAATTCGTCAAAATTATGCCCTTGCCCACAATGTGTTCTGTCGCGCCGGAATCTGCTATAAACAATATCTCGCCACTATCACATTTAATCTCACCGCACATACCTGCATTCGCTCGGTTAACTCTCGGCTTCGGATTGTTCGTCCTATCTTGCTGCTGCTGACCAGGTTGACCAGGCTGGTGTGGTTTCGCATAAGGATTATATCTGTACCTACCCCCAAAATTATTTCCCCTACCTCTATAGCCTTGACCTCTATTATTAAAATTCTGACCTCTGCCTCTATAATTTTGACCACGACCGAATCCGCCTCTATTGTTTGACCCACAGCCCCTTGCATTATTCACAAAACCTCTAGCACGATTATTACCACCACCTCTAATATTATTTTCTTCTACTGACCTTACTGGTGGATATCTGCGCTCACTCGCCTGATGATCCTGCATGCTTTTGCAATTATAGCAGAAGTACAATCCTGTCCTTCCCTCGGGGCAGTCTCTCGCGATGTGACCTGGACGGTCGCATCGAAAACAGATGTTCTCCATTAGCTGACGCTTGTATTGCGCTCTATTGACTGTTGGTCCTCTATTTATTTGCGGTCCTCTATTTGTGGATTGGGTCACGACTCTGGATGCTTCCAGCTGTAAAATAAACAATTTCATTGCTTCTATGTCCATGTCTTGTTTGTTAATAGTTTGCAAAACTTCCGCGGTAACTAATTCTGGCATAGCCTCAGACACAGCTGTATAAAAGGCTGCCCTTTGGTCTTCGGGCGACATTGATTTTTCCTCTACGAACTCTACCTGTCTCACTAATTGTTCAAACCGCTCTATAAAACCATTCACTCTTTCTTTCGGTCTCATCTTCAAAGTGTATAATTTAGATTTAATTGCCACTGGCGTTGCGTTATGCTCCGCGCGTCTATATTCTTTCAGCTTTTTAATTATTTTTTTCGGATCTTCTATGTTCAAAATTCTTTTATAATAATTTTCATCTACTCTGTTTATTATCATATTACGAACTTTATTTTTACGTTTTAACTGCAATTCATCCGAATAAGTTTTGGTTGGTTTTACTTTATCATCTATAACATCTAATAAATCTGCGAGCGTTAATTCCGACCTCAACGAATCAATCCAAATTATAAAATCAAAGTTTGAAGTTAGTTTGTGAGTGCTTCTATCCGAGCTTCTATTTAAATTATTTATCTCTATGCTTCTAGTGAATAGAGTTGCGTTTAAACTATTTCTCGCGTTATTTTCCAGAGCGTCCCCACTCAAATCACCCGAGTTTTCTAAAAATGTCGAATTCAAAGCTCCCCCTCTATTGTTTAGGTTAGAACTCGAGCTTAGCATCTTCGCGAACGCTTCGCTCGCCTTCCTCATAGCCTTGGTCGACTTGGTCAATTCTCTCAAGGTTTCCGCGGTCACATCAACCCTGTTCATTCCTAGACCAGCCCGGCTACTTACCGGATCAGCTGGAGCAGCCATCAAGCTTGGCAAAGGTGGTAGTTGCCGTTCCCGTAGTTCGTCGCTCTGTTCCTCAATATCTTGCCGTGCATCCTGCGGCTGGCCAGTTGGCTGAACCTCCATATTTTGCTGTTGCTGTTGTTTTTGGGTTTCAGGTGTTTGTTGATCATTCACCTCCTCAGGAGTATCACCATTATTGTTGTCCACGGGCACGATTAGAGTAATTCCTCTGTCTTTCGCCTCGTCAATTATTTTAACCCTATCGTCACGAAGTACATCCTTCCATTCTACCTCTTCAACATAACCTGTGAAAAACGTCAATATAATGTTTGGATTTTATCTCTATTAATTTCAGATCTGAACTCTATTTATTCTCTTCAATATTAAAGATATTTAGTTACTATTTTACCATCAATTTCTCTCACCTGGAGGGTATGGATGAAGCTCGCCATATTTCCTCCCCGACGCGTCATCTATTCCGTATTTACAGAAAATCTCATTCAATAATTTCTCTCTCCGCTCCTGCAGTTTCAAGTAGATTGACATGGGGTCGAAAATAAATCTTCTCTTCTTGGCTGCCGGGGTGGCTTGCTCCGAGCCTGCCGTTAGGTCTGCCGTCTGCTCTACCTGGTCCTCGAGCACCGAACTCCTGTCTGCGTTCGTCGAACCGTCGCCAGTGTCCTCCAAAATACTCTCATCCAGTATTTCCTCATCGACCTCCTCTACAGTTGAGAGATTCCCTTTAACTCCATCCATCTATAAAAAAAAGCCAAACATTTTACATTCCATCAATTCCGATTTTGAGCTTCTTCTATCTACACCACATAAATAATCCCCCGAACGTCCCTGCCGCCCGTACAGCAGTTGGCAGTTAGTCGAGTAACTCAAAATCTTAAAACTCAGCAATGCGAGCCTCAACCCCCCGGACGTCTCCCCGGACCGACCTCGTGATTTCCAGCTTGCCCGGTCCCTGGGGAGTTGGCCAAACGTCCGCACAGCCGTGGAATACGCACCGCCTCGTCCTCCGATATCCCGAACAATGCGTACGCTACACCGTCACGGGCCTCGGTTTGTATCGAACCTCTTGAAGTAAAGAAATTTGTCCACCTCAATTTTTCATCTAGTTCATCTAATTTTATTTTCCGAAAATATTCACACCTTGATTCTAACCGCGCCCGTACATTTACTTCTACTATTTTATTTCATCTATTTCTCCCCTCTAGACATCAAGATTCAACAAAATCCACAATGTGTACTAAAATCAGAAGAAAGAAACAAAGAAAGAAAAAAAATTCACGAGATGAGCCGCAACGCACTCAACGAAAAGAGAAAAAAAACGAGAAAAATTTCGCGTCTATATCAACAAATCTCAACTCTCTTCCGAGAATTCTGCCTAAATTCCCAGTGCTGGAGGTGACGCTCGAACACAGAGTCGTCGCTCCCCCCACCGCATGCGACCGTCCGATGTTCTTGCCGCCGCCGGTGCCTCGTGCAGCCGGCTAGCTTCAACAGGTCTAGTCCTGCCTTACCGCGCAATTTCCTTCCTTTCTATTATCGCACTTCTATTTCCCACTCACACAAATTCATCGATTCTTTCGAACAAACAACAACAGTCCAATTCCACTAAAAAAAAACTACCACCACTCATCTATTTTTCTTCTATTTTCATTCACTTACTTTCCAAGCTTACTGATGATCTCGATTTCCTCTACGATCCACCGTTGTCAGATAAGAGCTCGAAAGGGCTGCTCACCACTTTTCACAAAACACAAGAAAAAAAACTTCCCAAAACGCGTGATCTGGACCGATAACCTGTTAGAGTATTTATAAATTGGGAAGGATAAATACAAATTAAGCATTAAACAATAAGAGCTGCGGTGAAACTAATTTGCTTTACTCAATTCTTCTATCAGAAGTTTACACAACGACGGCCGCAGTCTTACTTCCGGCTCCGCGCCGCGTTCCTTCCTCTTTCCTTCGCCTGCGCACTCTGCCGCGCATTAACACAACTCGTCGATCTTACCTCAACATAGTTTTATGATTTTAAAAATACGACATTTATCTGTTAATTCTACGAAACTCTACCATACCTTACAATAGCCATAACGGAATCTTAAATAAGGGTTTGGAAGAGTTTCGTAGGATTATCAGATAAATGTCGTATTTTTAAAATCATAAAACTACCATTTTGATATCACGAATTTTTATTTAAAAAAATGTTCTGGTACTAAAACTCTCCCCAAGTTTGTTTACCTTTTTGAGGTTTTTTTGGGGGATTCAATTGTGGCCTGGTGGAGATGGTTCAAACTTGATTTTGCGATAACTCGCCAACAAATACGTTTTAGAGTGTCTTTTTCGATGTCATAAAATGAGCCTTAGAATTATAATAGTGTAGAAGTCTTGAAAGCTATCACGAAATTAAATGTGGAGTTTTTAAGACTTATTCCGAAGTTTAGAACGGTAAATAAAATATATTATAGAATCAGCTGAAATTCTTACAAAATTTCTTTTTTATCGGACATTTTCGACTTTTCATCGAAAAATGATTGTATATTAAACTTGTCACCTCATGGAAACTGAGTAAAGCTTTGAAAGACGTATGCTAAGTTTTGGAGATAGATATATTTAGTTATGAATCTCCGTTCCGCAAAAAAGCTAATATTCACGGATTGGAAACCGACATTTAGTCGGTTTTTTGAATCGCGTAAAGGCAATTTTGAAGTTATCGAGGTGTAGTTCACGCAGAAAACTTCCTTTTTTCGATACCTTTTGGAAAACGTATGATTTGTCCAAGTTTAATCAACTGAAACCATCTCCGTTCCAAAAAAGGCTAATACATACTCCTGGATTGGAAACTTATTTTTTAGTTGGTTTTTTGAATCGCGTAAAGCCAATTTTGAAGTTATCGAGGTGCGGTTTACGCAGAAAACTTCCTTTTTTCAATACCTTTCAGAAAACATATGATTTGTCCTGGTTTAATCTACTGAAACCATCTCAGTTCCGCAAAAAAGCTAGTTTTCACGGATTGGAAACTGATTTTTTAGTCGGTTTTTTGAATCCCGTAAAGGCAATTTTGAAGTTATCGAGGTGTAGTTCACGCAGAAAACTTCCTTTTTACGATACCTTTCGGAAAACATATGATCTGTCTAAGTTTAATCAACTGAAACCATCTCCGTTCCTCAAAAAAGCTAATACATACTCCTGGATTGGAAACTGATTTTTTAGTTGGTTTTTTGAATCGCGTAAAGGCAATTTTAAAGTTATCAAGGTGAGGTTCACGCAGAAAACTTCCTTTTTTCAATACCTTTCAGAAAACATATGATTTGTCCTGGTTTAATCTATTGAAACCATCTCAGTTCCGCAAAAAAGCTAGTTTTCACGGATTGGAAACTGATTTTTTAGTCGGTTTTTTGAATCCCGTAAAGGCAATTTTTCAGTTATCGAGGTGTAGTTCACGCAGAAAACTTTCTTTTTACGATACCTTTCGGAAAACATATGATCTGTCTAAGTTTAATCAACTGAAACCATCTCCGTTCCTCAAAAAAGCTAATACATACTCCTGGATTGGAAACTGATTTTTTAGTTGGTTTTTTGAATCGCGTAAAGGCAATTTTAAAGTTATCAAGGTGAGGTTCACGCAGAAAACTTCCTTTTTTCAATACCTTTCAGAAAACATATGATTTGTCCTGGTTTAATCTATTGAAACCATCTCAGTTCCGCAAAAAAGCTAGTTTTCACGGATTGGAAACTGATTTTTTAGTCGGTTTTTTGAATCCCGTAAAGGCAATTTTTCAGTTATCGAGGTGTAGTTCACGCAGAAAACTTTCTTTTTACGATACCTTTCGGAAAACATATGATCTGTCTAAGTTTAATCAACTGAAACCATCTCCGTTCCTCAAAAAAGCTAATACATACTCCTGGATTGGAAACTGATTTTTTAGTTGGTTTTTTGAATCGCGTAAAGGCAATTTTAAAGTTATCAAGGTGAGGTTCACGCAGAAAACTTCCTTTTTTCAATACCTTTCAGAAAACATATGATTTGTCCTGGTTTAATCTATTGAAACCATCTCAGTTCCGCAAAAAAGCTAGTTTTCACGGATTGGAAACTGATTTTTTAGTCGGTTTTTTGAATCCCGTAAAGGCAATTTTGAAGTTATCGAGGTGTAGTTCACGCAGAAAACTTCCTTTTTACGATACCTTTCGGAAAACATATGATCTGTCTAAGTTTAATCAACTGAAACCATCTCCGTTCCTCAAAAAAGCTAATACATACTCCTGGATTGGAAACTGATTTTTTAGTTGGTTTTTTGAATCGCGTAAAGGCAATTTTAAAGTTACAAGGTGCGGTTCACGTAGAATTTTTCCTTATTTCAATACCTTTCAGAAAACATATGATTTGTCCAGGTTTAATCGATTAAAACCATCTCCGTTTCACAAAAAAGCTAATATTCACGGATTGGAAACTGATTTTTTAGTTGGTTTTTTGAATCGCGTAAAGGCAATTTTAAAGTTATCAAGGTACGGTTCACGTAGAATTTTTCCTTATTTCAATACCTTTCAGAAAACATATGATTTGTCCTGGTTTAATCTATTGAAACCATCTCCGTTCCTCAAAAAAGCTAATTTTCACGGATTGGAAACTGATTTTTTAGTTGGTTTTTTGAATCGCGCAAAGGCAATTTTGAAGTTGCCGAGGTGTGGTTCACATAGAAAACTTCCTTTTTTCAATACCTTTCAGAAAACATATGATATGTCCAGGTTTAATCTATTGAAACCATCTCCGTTCCGCAAAAAAGCTAGTTTTCATGGATTGGAAACTGATTTTTTAGTCGGTTATTCGAACTGCGCGAAGGCTATTTTGAAGTTACCGATTTGTAGTTCACGCAGAATCCTTCCTTATTTCATTACCTTTCTAACGATCTATGATTCATATAGTTTTAACAAATAAAATTTTAAGTCAGCTCAAAAGAGCGATGTTTATTTCATTGGTTTTTTTAACTGTGCTAGAGCATTTTTGTAGATGCAGGGTTTCGGTAGATGCAAAAAAATTCCTATTTTCAATAACATTAGAAAGATGTATGATTTGTATCGGTTTTATAAATCCAAAACTTTCCAAGGTACTAAATGAGCGTAAATATCGATTTCTTACTGATTACAAAATATAAAATTTTTTTTGGTTTTGAATTCGTAATTTCCATGGCTTTTGACATACAAAAATTTTTGTATGAAATCAACAAAAGATTGGAGCTAAAAAAAAAATTATTTTATAAACTGTTTTTTTTAATCGATTCACGATTTTTTTGCGGTTTATTAGTTGGTTAAAAAAATCATGGTTTAGTGATTTTTAGGCATGTATAATGTACATTCTTAAATGTACATCGACGATCTTCGACTGAGAAAATAAGCCCTAGTGGGGACTGGGGAGTGCTTAACAGCCGAGTCGGTGAATCGCTGCGGAGCGAGCGTTTGCCAAACATTCTGCCATGCAGTCGGAACTCACACCGTAACAGCTGCCGCTAAGCCCCGGGGCGGTTCCATGACATCAAGCGGGAAGCGACATGTAGCGGGAAGCGACATTTAGCGGGAAACAATTGAATCTGTTGTCAAGGGTCGTGAGGTTCGTTCGAGCTGAAAAAAATTTGGCAACGCTGCCTTGACAATTATATTATATATATATCGAGCGCTTAAGAACCGGAACACCGGAACGGAATCGAACGCACAGAATGATAAATTTAAAAAAAATTGAAACTTTATAAATTACTTTTTTGAAATTTTAAAAAAAAACAATAGATCCTGGATAAGGGTTGCTACCTGGGGTAGCTACCCCAGGTACTCCTTGAAGATGATGTCCCCAGGAAGTTTCGACTGCGGGGGGATCAGGGCGAACATCTGGTGCATCTGGCGATACTTACGCCTTGGAGATGATTATCCAGGAAGTTTTGACTCCAGATGGGTCAGGCCGGAAACCTGCTGCACTTGGTGATAGTTGCACATCGGAGATGATTTCCCCAGGATGTTTTGACTCCGGATGGGTCAGGGCGGACACCTGGACCCCATTGCAAGTATCCTCGGTGAAATCCTCGGTGAAATCCTCGCTTTTTGCGGTGAAATCCTCGATGAATTCCTCGCTTTTTGCGGTGAAATCCTCGGTGAATCTTAACAGTAAAATCCTCGGCATTTTAACGGGATCGAAAACGAAGGGGTCAGGGCGGACACCGGGTGCAACTGGTGATACGTACGCCTTGGAGATGACTTCCCCAGGAAGTTTCGACTCCGGATGGGTCAGGGCGAGCACCTGGTGCACCTGGCGATACTTACGCCTTCGAGATGATTTCCCCAGGAAGTTTCGACTCCGCATGGGTCAGGGCGGACATCTGGTGCACCTGGTGATACTTGCACCTTGGAGATGACTTCCCCAGGAAGTTTTGACTCCGGATGGATCAGGGCAAGCACCTGGTGCACCTGGCGATACTTACGCCTTGGAGATGAACTCCCCAGGAAGTTTCGACTCCACATGGGTCAGGGCGGACATCTGGTGCACCTGGTGATACGTAAGGCTTGGATATGACTTTCCCAGGAAGTTTCGACTCCGGATGGGTCAGGGCGGACACCTGGTGCCCCTGGTGATACGTAAGGCTTGGAGATGATTTCCCCAGGAAGTTCCGACTCCAGATGGGTCACGGCGGACACATGGTGCAACTGGTGATACGTAAGCCTTGGAGATGATTTCCCCAGGAAGTTTCGACTACGGATGGGTCAGGGCGGACACCTGGTGCAACTGGTGATACTTACGCCTTGGAGATGATTTCCCCAGGAAGTTTCGACTCCGGATGGGTCAGGGCGGACACCTGGTGCCCCTGGTGATACTTACGACTTCGAGATTATTTCCCCAGGAAGATTCGACTCCGCATGGGTCAGGGTGGACATCTGGTGCACCTGGCGATACTTACGCCTAGGAGATGAACTCCCCAGGAAGTTCCGACTCCAGATTGGTCAGGGCGGACACCTGGTGCAACTGGTGATACTTACGCCTTGGAGATGATTTCCCCAGGAAGTTTCGACTCCGGATGGGTCAGGGCGGACATCTGGTGCACCTGGTGATACTTACACCTTGGAGATGACTTCCCCAGGAAGTTTCGACTCCGGATGGATCAGGGCGGACATCTGGTACACCTGGTGATACGTAAGGCTTGGGGATGATTTCCTCAGGAAGTTTTGACTCCGGATGGGTCAGGGTGGATACCTGGTGCCCCTGGTGATACTTACGGCTTGGAGATGATTTCCCCAGAAAGTTTAGACTCCAAAGAGACCAGGGTGGACACCTGGTGCCACTGGTATTAATTACGCCTTGGAGATGATTTCCCAAGGAAGTTAGGACTTCGGAAGGGTCAGGGCGGACATCTGGTGCACCTGGCGATACTGACGCCTTAGAGATGATTTTCCCCAGGAAGTTTTGACTTCGGAGGGTCAGGGCAAACACCTGGTGCATCTGGTGATACGCCTTGGAGATGATTTCCCCAGGAAGTTTGGACTCCGGAGGGGTCAGGGTGGACACTCGGTGCACTTGGTGATATTGACGCCTTGAAGATGAATTCCCCAGGAACTAAGGACTCCGGAGGGGTCAGGGCGGACACCTGGTGCACCTGGTGATTCTTACGCCTTGGAGATGATTTCCCTAGGAAAATAGGACTTTGTAGGGGTCAGGGTGGACACCTGGTGCACCTGGTGATACTTACAACTTTGAGATGTTTTTTCAGGAAATTTTAACTACGTAGGAGTCAGGGAAAATACTTGGTGTGCCCAGTAATAACTACACTCTGAAGATGCTATCCTAATCGTCAACTTGATGATGTGAACCCACTGGGATCAAAACGTCCGGAGAAAATCATTTTTGAGGCAAAAGTATCACCAGGTGCACCTGGAGTCCGCCCTGACCCGTCCCCCCCTCCCAAGACTCCTAACTTCCTTACGAAATCATCTTCAAGGCGTAAGTATCACCAGGTGCCCAGAGTGTCCAACCTGGCCCCTCCGGAGTTCAGACTTCCTGGAGAAATCATCTTCAAGGCATAAGTATCACCAGGTGCACCAGGTGTTTGCCCTGACCCTCCGAAGTCAAAACTTCCTGGCGAAATCATCTCCAAGGCGTAATATCACCAGGTGCACCAGGTGTCCGCCCTGACTCCTCTGAAGTCCAAACTTCCTGGGGAAATCATCTCCTAAGCGTAATTAATACCAGCTGCACCAGGTGTCCACCTTGGCCCCTTTGGAGACAGAACTTCCTGGGGAAATCATCTCCAAGGCGTAAGTATCACCAGGTGCACCGGGTACCTCCCCTGACCCCTCCGGAGTCCTTAGTTTCTGGGGAAATCATTTCCAAGGCTTAATTAATACCAGTTGTACCAGGTGCCCACCCTGGCCTCTTTGGAAAACTTCCTGGGGAAGTCGTCTCCAAGGTGTAAGTATCACCAGGTGCACCAGATGTCCACCCTGACCCATGCGGAGTCGAAACTTCCTTGGGAAATCATCTCGAAGGCGTAAGTATCACCAGGGGCACCAGGTGTCCGCCCTGATCCGTCCTAAATTCACAAATTTTTATAAACTAATAACGGCATTCGATTTTTTGACCAAAAATAAGGCGAAAGTCATCTAAGTAATTATTTGATCAGACGCTTAGATCTTTTGCTACGAGCGCTCAAACATATAAAAATATGGTTTTATCGTGGTTAGCTCCGAGGCGCCACACCGAAGATACACTTTTACGAGTCAGAGCTAACCACTATAAAACCATATTTTTATATGTTTGAGCGCTCGTAGCAAAAGATCTAAGCGTCTGATCAAAAAATTACTTAGATGACTTTCGCCTTATTTTTGGTCAAAGAATCGAATGCCATTATTAGTTTATAAGAATTTAAATTTTTTTACGAATTTGTTTAAATAAATAATGTTTAAACAATGAAAATTGAAAAAAGAAAAAACACGTATCTACTATTTTTTCATGAGACAGGTTTTCCAACAGTTAGTTTTTTTATATGACTTTTGATTTTTCCATGGGCGGTAATGGGTTAATATATACTAATCTGAAAACTATTTTTAATTTAATATTAAAATTAGATTAAAGAAAAAAAAAACTGCACCCGTTAACTATTATTACTGTAAAAGCTTCCAGATTCTTTACTCTGATTGGTTTTTACTGGCTTTGCTTTTCAACGTAATCTTTGAATCTCAATGTTTATTGATTAATTGTTTCTTTTTCCAAACTTTCAGCTTGGCTTACTTGTACGAATACTAAAAGAGCTTTGGTATGGATATCTAAAAAGGTTTTTATAGTATACTCAAAAGATTTAAGCATTGTCAAAATAAATTTATTTATCTTACGTAATAAGCAGTTGCACACAAAACTATCCTTTGGCCCATTAACGCTCGTCCACAGTGTATCCTCAATATATCGTATCATAATCCTCCTTTTTGTCGATTCATCAACTGTGTTTGCTTACCTGCTAATGAATCTGCGACAAACTCTCTCGACCGAGAAAATTAATAAACCCAATTAACGCTCTTGGCTCATCGAGGGACCCGCAATAAATTATCTCCTTCCCTTCTGCATTTTTTAGCGCTTATTTTTCTCACATAAGATGCAAAAAGCTCAGCCGACTTAAATCTTTGTTTATCACCTCATATGGCTACGTTCAATTCTCTCGGCATTAATGGTAAAAATTTTCAAAATTGTATAAAAGTTTTTTCCGAAGTATAATAAGGCAACAAATGAACAAATTTTCCTGTGATTATCAAAAATACAAATTGTATTGTTAAATCAAAATTTGCTGTAGATAAATTCATGTCTTTCGCAATTAAGCTGAAAATGTCAGGTACTATATACAAAAAAGATTCTCATCTTTATTCCATTATGTGATAGTTAGACCTGGAGGTGGAGCTAAGAAGACTCTATCAACGTCAAGGTGGGCGAAAAATAATAATAATAAATGAAAATAAAAAATTTATGCAGAAACAAAACAAAATTTTCGCAACAGAAGCAGCAGCAGTGGCAAAACAAAGCTAGTAAAAAGCTCCGCGCATAAGTAACAGGGTGTCATTTTCTGGTCGCAATAAAACAGCTTCTACTTTCCTCTATGATCAAAACTATTTTTTCCAGGCTCTCCTTTTCTCTTTTTTCTTTCTACTTATAGATCAAGTGAAAAATTTCCCTGCAATCTCTACTTACGGGCCTTAAGAGACATTTGAATAATGGAGAAGAAAAGAAAGGTGTTAAATATAAGAGAAACTTGCGTGGTAATACTGCATTTTGGTCTAGGCTGTGGAGTTTATTCGCAGTTTGGCAGCTTGAATGATGGATTATTCCTTTTATAGTAAAGAGTAGCCAGAGTTCAAATTTATAAAAGGAAGATAAAAAATTTTTGTTTTTGCAGATTTTTCACTCAGGAAGTGCAAATGGCTGAAAATATGATTTTTCTGATTAAAAATTTTCCTGATTTAAAATAAAGATTGTGGAAAAAATAGTTTTAATAGGCTTATTAATACGGTGCCGTATTAATGGGAAGGGACCCTTGTGTTTTTTTATCTTTGAATGTGATAAAACAAATATAATTCATACTAAGATTAACAGATTTTCATTTAAAAATTATATAAGTAAACACTTTTTATACCAACAAACTTATAATCAACTGATCAGGGCATTTAAGCATAATTAAAAAATTATTTTGTACGTGTATAAATATAAAAAATTTTTAATTCATTAACATTTAAAACGGTGAAGTACGTATTTTTGAAGCCTTACTTTTCAATGTTATTTCTTACTAATTTTTAACAGTAAATTAATTGTGATAAGAATAAAATATTCCCAATTTATTAATGGGTACACTCCAGAGTCACTGATGGTTTTTTTATTCTTTTGGAAAATTTAAAGTGTTTAACGCCACGAAATATTTGATTGACTAGGACCCTTCAGCGTGCTGCAAGCGCGCATAGGAAAAAAACAACAATTGTAACCTTAAATTGCACTTTTCGAAATTCGAATATTTTAAAAAGTCTTCTCCGCCAATCAGCTCATGAATAAAAAGTTTACGCAAAATGGCGCTCTTATTTGATAGTGGATAAGGGAGACAGGGGGAATATCGTCACTCCGGCTGAATTGGCCACCCCAGTTTTTTTATTTAAATATTTATTATTTGTGTCGAAAACTTATAGAAATAAGTTCATATCAATCCAAAGATTTTTCTGAGTAAAAAAATCCCGTGAAAATTGTATAATTTTTTTTTTTTTAAGTTAAAAATTCGATGATAAAAATTTTGACATGCACCAAATTTTTATCGATAAAATTCGTAACCAAAAAATGTTCTACGCTTATTATTTTTTGTACCATTCAAAAGATTAGGATTCAATTTTCGATATATGTATTCAAAATTTGTTTTAAAGTAATGAGAAAACTAGCAAGGCGCGTTTTAAAAGTAAAATTTTTATCCTAACCAAACAATTGGTCCTTGCTTAAAATCTCCAAACGCCTCAATTCGCCGGGGGTATGACAATTTTTGCCCCGGGTGGCCAAATCCCGGGGTAAAAACCGCCACCTAGCATTTCCCTTCATAATTGAAAAATTATTTATTTAAAAAAATTAAAGTTCATTACAATCGATTTTTAGACAGGTTATCTATTCACTAAGCTTTATTCGATTTCTAAAAAATTTTTTTTTTTTTTTTTTTATTGCTTGTAAAAAAAAAAGGGTGGCGAAAGTGCCCCTGTCTCCCCTATCTATTTCTATAATTCTTTTGTAAATTCAGAAGTGCACAGCTGCTTGCGATTTATTATATTTTTTATTAAATATTGTAATGCTAATCGAACAGAACTCTTTAAAGATTTATTTAATTAAATAAGAAAACTTAAAAAATTTTATCAGCAACTCTAAATTTGAGGGCATGTTAAATTTTTATTAGAAAAAAAAACTTTAAAAAGTAAATTATCGATCACTGAACGCTTGAAATTCAAATTGAAACAAGTTTATCTAGCTTTTGAAAAAGATTTAGTTTTTCAGTAAAGTAAAATGCTTTAAAAATTTAAAACTTTAAAAAAATTGTTTTTTCAACGATTTTTTTCAAATTGTCATTTATGAGATCAACAATATAGATTTAAAATGAGACCTTACACGTTCGATTTTGGTATTTTCCTTCGATCTACCAGTTGTTTAGTTTTTCAACGAAGTTCAAAAAATTGTGTAAGTAATGTCCCCTTTCTCCTCCTCTTACAATCAGCACTTGTTGATTAATGATATCCTATAGGATATCCTCAATATATTGAGCGTAAGGTAAATTTTTAATGAAAATTTAAGAAAATCTGATATTGAAAAGTTAGATACAGTTAATTTATTTTTTAATGGGCACGAAAATTAATTATTCTAATGAACCCCAAATTATGAGTTTAAAGGAGTAGCGGTCAAATCCCCCAGCGGCCAAATCCCCCACCCATCCAATTGTCCCGTTTGAAAGGACCCCCCACAAATCACAGCGTTGTTGTCGCATGTCACAAATTAAAAAGGTACATGGAGGTAAATTTTGAAAATAATATGTCAAGAGATTAACGATTTTCAATTGCAGGGTTAGGCACGGCAGAAATGCGAATTTTTCCACGGCGACAGGTGAATGTTTTTTTAGGAACGCATCATAATAGCTGACTTTTGACTACCAAATTAAACAGAATTTTTTCCCTTATTATAATCATTTAGGGGTCATTCACAAAGTACGTCACCAATTTTTTAGACACTTCTGACGCCCCCCCCCCCCCCGTAACAGATAGTCACATCTTCAAAAACCCCTCCCCCTAAAAGTACGTCACCGTTTTATCATTAACCCCCCCTTTTTCTGGGAAATGAACTATGATAACTTTTCATAAGTGTTTAAAAAATTAACAGTAATATTAAATTAAAAGGAGTCTAAATAAAAAGTTATACGCTAAATATAATAATCTTTTTTTGAAAATGAATTAATGAAAGAAGTGAAATCAAAAAATTTATTACGGACGACTTGAGGCCGAATTACTTATTATTTAAAAATAATTTCTCTTCTAAAAGATGATCATATTATGTTGAATCACCTTCAACATACGTAAAGTTAACAATTTTTCAATTATAGCACATACATGGGAAAACACATGCAAATTGCACACAACTCAAACACTTTTTAAAATTAAAAATTAAAATATATTGTTAAGAAACACACTGAGCATTCAAAATATAATTTAAAAAATACAGGTATCAATGATTTTTTTCGAGATAATTTAGTTCAAAGATATTAAATTTTTACAGGTCAAGTATAGCCATACATTGTGATTTAGTTGATTTCTAACTTAATTACAACATATTTTAATTTCAAAAAGTGTTTGAATTGTGTGCAATTTGCATGTGTTTTCCCATGTATGTGCTATAATTGAAAAATTGTTAACTTTACGTATGTTGAAGGTGATTCAACATAATATGATCATCTTTTAGAAGAGAAATTATTTTTAAATAATAAGTAATTCGGCCTCAAGTCGTCCGTAATAAATTTTTTGATTTCACTTCTTTCATTAATTCATTTTCAAAAAAAGATTATTATATTTAGCGTATAACTTTTTATTTAGACTCCTTTTAAAAAAACCAATCGCCGTAAATATTACTTTTTTAAAAGTATTTTTTAAAGATCATACTTAGCGTATAATTTTTTATTTAGATTCCTTTTTAAAAAACCAATCGCCGTAAATATTACTTTTTTAAAAGTATTTTTTAAAGATTTTATTGCGTAAATTCGGTAAATATTTAAATGTATTTCCTTTTTGTCCACAAGTTCAAAAAACCAAACTCCGTAAATAAATCATTAATATTGTTGAAATATGTCTTAATAAATTATTTCACGAACTTAACAAATTCTAAATAATTTAACAATAACTAAGATATATCCAATTATTCTGATGTAAAACTACGACATAAACCAGAACCTATAAAAGTCCAAGGGAAATCAATTTTATATGTAAAAAAAAAAAATTCAATTTAGTATTTACATATTTTTTAAATGTACATTGCATAACTTTATTTTAATGTAAATTTACATTGAAATGTAGCAAATACTCATTTGTAACCTTAAAATGATAAAAAAAAAGATAAAAATTTTCAATGATTGGTTCATGTTAACTTAGATATATCTAGTTCTTCTGTTAAAAATTACTTTTATATAATTTTATCATTATCCAGAACCCATAAAAATCATAGACATAATTTATTGTTATGAACTACTTTTGAATTCGTTTTGCATACATGATAGATGGACAAACTAAATCCACTTTAAAAATAATGGAGCAAATGCTCATCCGTACTTTAAAAATCCATGCCAAATAGAATTCATAATTTTTGGTCCACTGGATACCTAGACCCAAAACTATCTGTTTCTATTGTACTTTTTAATTCTTGTAAAAAAAAATTAACCAATTTTAAAATGTAAAATCACTTTGGCCGCATAACTTAAGCTTGCTTACAGAAAACAAAAAAGATAAAAATTTTTAATAATTGATTCATGTTGACTTGGATATATCTAGTTCTTTAGGTTTAAATTTCTTTTATATAAATTTTATCATTAGTCAGAACACATAAAAATCATAGACATAATTTACCGTTATGAAGTACTTTTAAATTCATTTTGCATACATAATTGATAGACAAACTAAATCCACTTTGAAAATAATGAAGCAAATGCTCATCCGTACTTTAAAAATCCATGCCAAATAGAATTCATAATTTCTGGTCTACTGGATACCTAGACCCAAAACTATCTATTTCTTTTGTACTTCTTAATTAACCAATTTTAAAATGTAAAATCACTTTGGCCACATAACTTAAGCTTGCATACAGACAACAAAAAAGATAAAAAATTTTAATAATTGATACATGTTGACTTAAATATACTTATCATTAACACCCTGAGTGAATGCAACAGTTACAATCAAAATTAAAATTCATTGTCAGACATCAAGTTTATTTTAGAAAAAAGGTGGGATTACAAAACTTTCAGACATCAAGTTTATTTTTGAAAAAGGGTAGGATTACAAAACTTTAACAGTTCAAGTGTATTGGCTCAGAGCATATACATTTCTATGATGATTCTATGAAATTAAGCGATAATGCGTATGACAATGACATTATGTGCTGCAATTGCACCTTTTGCAATTTGCAAGTTGGGTGGATTATAAAAAAGTAGTTTGCAAGTTCAACCTGACACACACACACACACACACACAAACACACTCATTCAGAAAAAACTTTATTTTTAATATTGCCAATATGCACCTCCAGCCATCAGGTCCCCAACACAACCACAGCACAATTATTATCAACTCACAGGGCACACCACAATAATTGAAAAATCTTTGATGATGATCATAGACAGACTGTAGAGATTATTTATTTCATACTCTTTTATTGAAATTAAACAAATTAATAATTATAAATTCTATTACTTATTTAATATATAATGAAAATAAGGGTCTTCAGTACTGTTGTTATTCTATGACAATCAATTATTTATAAAAAAGTTATTGCTCATAACACATTACAAGCTGCTGTGCTCAGCGGCTCCGCAGTCAGCTGTAGTCAGCTCACGAGTCAGCTGTAGGGAGCTGCTAATTGATACAGCGCCACCAGTCGCCTCATGGCTACAGGCTCGGGCCTACATGCCCCCGTCTGCCGCTGTAGGTAAGCAGTAAGAGTGAGACAGCAAAAATAGACACGCCCACCGCATACGTCACGTCCGGTTAAGTCTACAGAGAGCGCAGGCAGAGAGACCGGATGCTCGAAACTGAAATCGAATGTCCCCTGACTACCGTGAGCCAAAGGAAATCAGCGTTTCAAAAAATGAAACGTTCATAACTTTTCAATGCGGGCTTTGTTCGGGAAAATTTTTTTTTTAAATTACTCAGGGGATCATCAGCTACGCGCGGGATGTATAATATAAATGAAATAATCATGCTAAAATAGTTTTTCTTTGAAGCGTCCTAACCTAAAACCAAAAATCAAAGTATATAAAGCCCTGCAGGCTTTCACGGCAGTCGGTTTAAATAAAAAAAACCAAATCACCGTTAAAGCCCGATTGGGCTTTAGGATGAAAACAAAAACTTTTAGATGGTATGTTTAGTTTTAGTCATAATTATAACGTTACTTATTTTATTATTACTTTCATTTTTATTTTAATACTTGGTGCATTAGAGTTAAATCAATAGTTTATTGAGAAAGTTTGGTACTTACAAAAAAATGCAACCGTTTTGTCAATTTTAATCGAATCTTCTAATAATTTATATCAAAATAATCGTTGGAGTTGTTCCCTATTTTTGTCCATCTTAGTTTTTAGAAAAATCGAATTATTTGTTTAGACAATTGAAGAGGTGGTCTAAAAAAATCAAGCATTTTTTTTTCGTAATCACTTGTAACTCTCTCAAAAATGCAGAGATCGCTGAAAAAACTGTGAGGTAGTTTCGGTGACACTTCAAAAAAATTTTAATATTTTTAAAATATTGAATTTAAAATTTTTTTTTATTTAATAAAATTTTTCATAAGATACGTGTTCGATTATTTAAACAACTATTTCAATTTTTGAAAAACCAAAACGGAGAAAAATAGGAGAAAAATCCAACGTTTATTTTAATGTAAATTATAAGAAGATTCAATTAAAATTGACAAAATGGATGCATTTTTTTGTAAGTACCAAACATCCTTAAAGTAAATTAAAACTATAATACTTTTAAGCAGGAGCGCAGCAACTCCTTCCAGCTAGAGGGTGTCCTGAGGTCCAACCCTCCCCCCTCTCCCCCAATGAAACTGACGTCTAAAAAAAAAAAAAAAAATGTGAGTTTAATAAATAGACTGGTTAATCATCCCCCAAGCTCTAAACCCCCAAATACCCTGGGCGCTCGAGGTCAACGGAAAAACTGATCAGATATCCCCCAAGCTCTAAAGCCCTAAAACCCTGGGCGTCGAGTTCAATAAATAATCTGATCAGCTATCCCCCAAGCTCTAAACCCTCCAAATACCCTAGGCGCCCGAGTTCAACATAAAAACTGATCAGCTATCCCCCAAGCTCTAAAGCCCTAAAACCCTGGGCGTCGAGTTCAATAAATAATCTGATCAGCTATCCCCCAAGCTCTAAACCCTCCAAATACCCTAGGCGCCCGAGTTCAACATAAAAACTGATCAGCTATGCTTCAAGCTCTAAACCACCAAGACCCTGGGCGCCCGAGTTCAACAAAAAAACTGGTAGGCTATCCCCCAAGCTTTAAACCTTCCAAAACTCTGGGCGCCTGAGTTCAACAAAAAAACTGGTGGGCTCTTCCCCCAAGCATTAAGCCCCCAAATACCCTGAGCGCCCGAGTTCAACAAAAAAACTGGTCGGCTATCCCCCAAGCTCTAAACCACCAAGACCCTGGGCGCCAGAGGTCAACGAAAAAACTGATCAGCTATCCCCCAAACTTTAAACCTTCCAAAACTCTGGGCGCCTGAGTTCAACAAAAAAACTGGTGGGCTCTTCCCCCAAGCATTAAGCCCCCAAATACCCTGGGCGCCCGAGTTCAACAAAAAAACTGGTCGGCTATCCCCCAAGCTCTAAACCCCCAAAAGCCCTGGGCGCCCGAGGTCAACGAAAAAACTGATCAGCTATCCCCCAAGCTTTAAACCTCCCAAAACTCAGGACGCCCGAGTTCAACAAAAAAACTGGTGGGCTATCCTCCAAGCACTAAACCCCCCAAATACCCTGGGCACCCGAGTTCAACAAAAAAACTGGTCGGCTATCCCCCAAGCTCTAAACCCCCAAAAGCCCTGGGCGCCCGAGGTCAACGAAAAAACTGATCAGCTATCCCCCAAGCTTTAAACCTCCCAAAACTCAGGACGCCCGAGTTCAACAAAAAAACTGGTGGGCTATCCTCCAAGCACTAAACCCCCCAAATACCCTGGGCACCCGAGTTCAACAAAAAAACTGGTCAGCTATTCCCCAAGGGGGAACTCGGGCGCCCAAGTCATTGAAAAGTATTGTATCAATCGAAACCTGGAGCTTTTGCCATCTGATACTGGTGGCGCCCTCTTTATTTATGACCAAAATTAGCTTGGCCATATACTCAATGACTTTTTTATACTCAAAAAATATGATTTATACCGTTTATAAAGCTTATTTCAATATTGGATAAATACATAAACATTTGAAAACTCTATAGTCGATGCCATCAGTCGTCTCAACTTTAAGTGCTCATAATTAATTTCCTGAAAAATATTTCAGTATTTGGACTTCAGATTCTTAAAAAGGGAGTCCTATTACTTAAAAAAACTCCAAAACATTAACAGTTTTCATAAGAATTACTTATTTTCTGATCAAAAAACCGATCGACTATAAATTGGTCGCCTGGGACTTAAAGGGTTAACTTAATAAATTTTTGAAAAGGAGTTCAAGGATTGGTCGAAGTCAACAGATAAACAATACAATAAATTTATTATTTTTCATAACCTGATATACATTTCAAAGCAGCTTTTAAAGAGTAATTTATATATTTTTATTCAAAAATAATGAAAAATAAAACTTTTTTACAAAATTTTAAGTTTATGACCTCAAAATAACTTTGCTACAGAAAAGTTTTTTTTATAGTTCCGCTAGAGCGATAAGTTTTATTAAAGTTGCGAATTCACGGAGAAAAAAATTGCTGGTTAAATTAAGTCGAAACAAACCCGTGGTAGGAATAACTGAACAATCCCGTCCGCCAGCCCGGTTGAACCAAGCCACACAGGGCGGAATGAAAGGTCAACATTCAAATATTAATATATCCTTGAATTTAAGGAGTAAAAGAACCATTCAGGTATTATTATCTCCGTTGAAGCAAAAACTTTAAAAAAAAATGCCACTTTCTATCAAAAATTATTTATAAATAATTGTTATTAACAAATAAGTACAAAAGAAAAATAAAAAAAATGATTATACAAAATCTTTGCAGGGATATAATATGATTCAGCACTATTTTTTTTCGCGATAGTTTTTTTTAGGCTTCAATTCTCTGCAAAAAAATTTTCAAGTAATTTTATTCCCAGGAACTACCCCTAACCGAGTTTATAGGGGATGAAAAACTAATATAAAATGCTTGACCGCGATACAATATGGTTCTGCACTACTTTTTTTCACGACAGTTTTTTTTAGGCTCAGATTCTCTGCAAAAAAATTTTCAAGTAATTTTATTCACAGGAACTACCCCTAACCGAGTTTATAGGGGATGAAAAACTAATATAAAATGCTTGACCGCGATACAATATGGTTCTGCACTACTTTTTTTCGCGATAGTTTTTTTTAGGCTCAGATTCTCTGCAAAAAAATTTTCAAGAAATTTTATTCACAGGAACTACCCCTAACCGAGTTTATAGGGGATGAAAAACTAATATAAAATGCTTGACCACGATACAATATGGTTCCGCACTATTTTTTTTCACGATAGCTTTTTTTTAGGCTTCAATTCTCTGCAAAAAAATTTTCAAGTAATTTTTATTCTCAGGAACTACCCCTAACCGTGTTTATAGAGGATGAGAAACTAATATAAATTGCTTGACCGCGATACAATAGGATTCTGCACTATTTTTTTTCGCGATAGTTTTTTTAGGCTTAAATTCTCTGCAAAAAAATTTTCAAGTAATTATATTCACAGGAACTACCCATAACCGAATTTATGGGGGATAAAAACTAATATAAAGTTATTGTCCGCAATACAATCCCTATTAAAAAAGTTCACATGTAAATTCACGTGAGTATCCACGTGATTCATCCAATCTATAAATCCACTTGACCAAATTTAAAAAAAAAACTAAGTTCCGCATGTAAACATTTTATAACTTATTTAATTTTTTTACTAACAAAAAATTTTTTTCAGTTAAATGAAATATTCCAAGTTGAATTAAGTACTTAGATTTTTTTCTACACTTTTCGGAAATTAAAAATTTTGACACTTATAAATTCTTCGGGACTTGATAAAATTATGAGTTTCGAACTTTTTTTGGAAATTTACAGCATTTAGAATTTTTTAGAAACTTGGAATTTTCATAGGCTTATAATATAATTGTTGTTGACTTAGAAATTTTTCGGTCTGTGGGATTTAAAAATTTATCTAGTCTATAAGAAATTTTTTTGGTTCTTTCGGACTTAAAAGATGTTCAGTTTGTGATACTTAGCAGATTTTGAATGTGCAGACTGAGAAATTTTTGAACCGCAGACACTTCGAATTTTTTCAATCTCTGGAACTTAGATATTTTTCGAACCGAGAACAATTAGAATTTTTTCAGTTTCTGGGACTTAGAAATTTATTTTGTTTTCGGACATGGAAATTTTTTAAACCACAGTCACTTTTAAAGTGAGTTAAGCCTGTGAAATATAGAAATTTATTTTGTTTTTAGACTTTGAAATTTTACAAACCGTGTAAAAAAAATTAAGATCTTAAAAAGATCTTTTGAAGACATATCTTAACTATGGGCTATTTTTGAGATGTTTTAATACAAAAAAATTATGTTTTATTTTTGATATGTATCATTTCAAAAATGTCTGAAAAAGTTCTTTTGAAGGTAAAAATTACTTATTTTTTCGTTAATTTTTATATGTATGATACGAAGATGATTTTTAGATCTTTAATCATTTTGAGATAAATTTTAGATAAATTTGAGATACATTTTTTTACGTAACCTCTTCTCTTAAAGATATTTATAATAGTTTTTAGAAATGATAATAAGGCAAGTGATAATAATTGCAAGATTAACTTTGTGTATTTAAGATTATTTTAAAGATCATTTTGTGATGAACTTTCGATATTATTTATGCGCGTTTTTTTAAAGATATATATTAATATATTTTTAAAGATAGCAAGATTCTTTAAAATAAATTTTATACAATCTTAAAAAAATTTTCAACCAGCATTTTAAATATTTCAAGACCTTTTTTTAAAACAAATTAAATTTCATATTTTTTTCAAATTAAAGAGTTTACCGTGAATTAATTTCGTAGAGCCCTGAGGACTCGGGTACAGTCTGTGCATGATCGCGGCTCACCTTTATTTTTCTTCAATCGAGTTCCTGAAAAAGGAAAAAAAAATTGCCACAAAGTATCATTCAAACATTAAACACCAAATTTAAATTACTGCTTCATATTGAAGACTTATCTGATCGTATATTCTCCGGTAGAAGTTCAAACGGATAACCAACTTTTATTCGCTCGCTTGACTTCTTCCGCTACTTTGTATCATTTGTCTGTTGATTCTGTATTTTTCCTAGTCGTTGAACACATTTTTATTTTTATTTTATATAATTCACATTAAAAAAATATATCTTGAAAACTTAGCAATATTGGTTAAATGTCGTCATCTCGGTATGCTGAAGTTTAACCAACATTATCACCAACAACGACGTGTGCACAGGTCGTTGTTATGAATACGTTCGATTCGATCGATCGTCTTAGCAGCCAAATTCATTTTGTTTATTCTCGTATTTTTTGTAACCATACAAAGACGGTAAAATATCACCAATATTTTTTTGAGTTTTCAAGATATATTTTTTTAATGTAAATTATATAAAATAAAAATAAAAATGTGTTCACCAACTAGAAAAAATACAGAATCGACAGACAAATGATACAATGTAGCGAAAGAAGTCAAGAGAGCGAATAAAAGTTGGTCAGCCGTTTGAACTTCTACCGGAGAACATCCGATCAGATAAGTCTTAAATATGAAGCAGTAATTTAAATTTGGTGTTTAATGTTTGAATGATACTTTGTGGCAATTTTTTTTTCTTTTTCATAAACTCGATTAAAGAAAAGTAAAGGTTAGCCGCGAACATGCACAGATTGTACCCGAGTCCTCAGTGCTCTAGGATATTAATTCACGGTAAACTCTTTAATTTGAAAAAATAATGAAATTTAATTAGTTTCAAAAAAAGGTCTTGAAATATTCAAAATGCTGGTTGAAAATTTTTTTAAAATAGTACATAATTTATTTGAAAGAATCTTGCTATCTTTAAAAATATATTAATTTACATCTTTAAAAAAACGCGCATAAATAATATCGAAAGTTAGTCACAAAATGATCTTTAAAAAAATCTTAAATACAAAAAATTAATCTTGCAATTATTATCAATTGCCTGATTATCATTTCTAAAAATTATTATTAATATCTTTAAGAGAAAAGGTTACGTAAATAAAAATATCTAAAATTTATCTTAAAATGATCAAAGATCTAAAAATCATCTTAGTATCATATGAAAAATAACGAAAAAATCAGTGATTTTTATCTTTAAAAGAACTTTTTCAGACGTTTTGAAATGATAAATATAAAAAATAATACATTTTTTTCGTCTTAAAATATCTCAAAAACAGCCATTGTTAAGATATGTCTTCAACAGATCTTTTTAAGATCTTAATTTTTTTTATGCAGTTTGAAAAATTTCAAAGTCTAAATACAAAATAAAGGGTACCACCGGATAAGATAGTCAAATCGGCCCCCGCTGGAAATCTTAAAAAATATATACCAATCGAAAGAACATAAGAAATGAAAATTTTTGGCGCAAACCGCATCTCCCTAGTCCCTCCCTAGGGACCCTAGGGTCTAAAATAGTGATTTTTCAACTTTAACTCATATCTCAGAACCTATAAGGGCTAGAGACATGCGGTTTGCGGCAAAATTTTCTAAAAAAAAAATGTTGTTCACTCAAATTTTTTAATATCATTTTTGGCGCCAAATTTAAACCATTTCGGGCATTTTTAACCTTAAATTTACGATTAAAAAAAAACTAAGACACATACCTCTCCAGAAAAAAAATATATCACGTATTTTAATGAAATTTACCTTTACAAATTTTTTCAAATTTTTTCAAGTGGTGGAAGATAGTCAAATCTCGAAAAAACGCGTTTTTTTAACGCTTTTTGGCAATTTTAAGACTTAAAAATCATTTTAAGAATATAACTATAGTAAAATTAGGTTTCAATTGCCAAATTACATACTGGAAAATTATTTCTAACATTAAAAAATCGATTCTGTATTTTTAAAGACCTAAAAATCGATTTTTTTTTCGTCTTTTAGCCGAAAGGCGGCTTAGAAAATTTTTTAACAACAATCTAACTCTACATATCGATTATTACGAAAAATTACATGCTTATAAACATCTTTGAACGTTAACATATAATATTTGTATTTTTAAAGACCTAAGAATCGATTCTTTCGTCTTTTAGCCGAAAGGCGGCTTAGAAATTTTTTTAACATTAATCTGACTATACATGTCGATAATTTACGCAAAATTACATGCTAATAAACTACTTTAAACGTTAACATATGATATTTGTATTTTTAAAGACCTAAGAATTGATTCTTTCGTCTTTTAGCCGAAAGGAGCTTAGAAAAATTTTTAACAACAATCTGATTATACATATCGATTATTTACGCAAAATTACATGCTAATAAACTACTTTAAACGTTCAAATATAATTTTTGTATTTTAAAAGCCTAGAAATCTATTTGTCTTCGCCGTTTGACCGTTACACATCGTGTAAAATGTTAGTCTTATACTTTTTTGAACATTAATTTATAAAATTACCGTTATTATTAATAAAAAAAAAAAAAAATCAACTATATTACAGGTAGACAGCAGCATACTTTTCTTAATATTTACTGAAATCAGTTCTTAGTATTTAATGATAATTTTCTAGTATTTCTTGCAGAAGTTTGGTAAGATCATAGCCAAGACTTAGATTGCAGAACATCCACCAATTTCGTAAATCTAAATGAATACATTTTGATATTAATGAAGGCACATAAAATGATACATTATAGTTAATTCTTAAGTAAACTTCATAAGATGATAATATAAAATCATAATATATATGTAATAAACCTCATAAGAAGCCAAGATGAATATTTTTCAAATAATGTTAATCCACATTGCATACAAATATATTCCAAGAATAGTGAAGCCGATGAACTTTTTTGAAATACCAAGTACCACTTGATGATGCATCACATATGTTTTAGAGATCATCAAGTTTTCTTCCAGTCCATGTTGCAGCATACATGTAGCCCAAGAATAGTGAAGCCGATGAACTTGTTTGAAACTCCAAGTATTACTTGATGATACACCACACATGTTTTAGAGATCATCAAGTTTTCTTCCAGTCCATGTTGCAGCATACATCTAGTCCAACATCAGTAAAGCCGATGAACTTTTTGATACATACCACCAGCAAAAATAGTAATTAACAAGCAGTCAGTAGTTTACAAATAAATAAAAGGTGCATTCTTTTATTAAAAAAACATAATACTTATAATAAAATTTTTTTTAGTAAATTCAATAACCGGATCCAGTAGTTAAAATTTTTTTTTCAAACTTCAAATAAATTATTTCAATTTTGATGCATATGAAAAGCATATAATTATTAATTAACTATAAATATATTTTTTATTAAAAAATTACAATTTATTAAAAGAATAAAACTAAGGCAAAAAAGATCAATGTCCAATCTAAAGCAACCTCAAAAACAGCCTGTGTTACTGTATGTATAAACTGAATAGTAATGCAAACAATTTTTTTTCATTCAATTTTAAAACACATGGTTGAAGAAAAAATTAATACTTGCTTCTGAAATCATTATTAAGGTACATACAATTACCTTATGTAAACAAACTTTGCACTTACCAGTTAATCTTGCAAGAAAAATTAAAACTCAATGTGTAATAAAAAAAATACTTTGTACCGAATCCAATTACACGATAAAAAAAAAAACTGCTTATAAATGTACTTGGTGGCAATAAATGTAATTGAAAAATGATGATCAACAGGTTCGGAGCCTCAGACCCTAGCAGAACCAGAAGTGGCCACGGTGCTGCGCAGCTTAGGGAGCATAAACAAAAACAGCTTACAAAAACAAAACCGGTCTGTTTGTATGTACCTACTGAACAAGCGGTCACAAAACGCAACAGACTGTTCTCGAATCTCGAGTCCTTATGACCAGAGGTGGGTAAAAGGTATTATTAAAAAGATTCGGTACAAAGTATTTTTTTTATTACACATTGAGTTTTAATTTTTCTTGCAAGATTAACTGGTAAGTGCAAAGTTTGTTTACATAAGGTAATTGTATGTACCTTAATAATGATTTCAGAAGCAAGTATTAATTTTTTCTTCAACCATGTGTTTTAAAATTGAATGAAAAAAAATTGTTTGCATTACTATTCAGTTTATACATACAGTAACACAGGCTGTTTTTGAGGTTGCTTTAGATTGGACATTGATCTTTTTTGCCTTAGTTTTATTCTTTTAATAAATTGTAATTTTTTAATAAAAAATATATTTATAGTTAATTAATAATTATATGCTTTTCATATGCATAAAAATTGAAATAATTTATTTGAAGTTTGAAAAAAAAATTTTAACTACTGGATCCGGTTATTGAATTTACTAAAAAAAATTTTATTATAAGTATTATGTTTTTTTAATAAAAGAATACACCTTTTATTTATTTGTAAACTACTGACTGCTTGTTAATTACTATTTTTGCTGGTGGTATGTATCAAAAAGTTCATCGGCTTCACTATTCTTGGGCTACATGTATGCTGCAACATGGACTGGAAGAAAACTTGATGATCTCTAAAACATATGTGATGCATCATCAAGTGGTACTTGGTATTTCAAAAAAGTTCATCGGCTTCACTATTCTTGGAATATATTTGTATGCAATGTGGACTAACATTATTTGAAAAATATTCATCTTGGCTTCTTATGAGGTTTATTACATATATATTATGATTTTATATTATCATCTTATGAAGTTTACTTAAGAATTAACTATAATGTATCATTTTATGTGCCTTCATTAATATCAAAATGTATTCATTTAGATTTACGAAATTGGTGGATGTTCTGCAATCTAAGTCTTGGCTATGATCTTACCAAACTTCTGCAAGAAATACTAGAAAATTATCATTAAATACTAAGAACTGATTTCAGTAAATATTAAGAAAAGTATGCTGCTGTCTACCTGTAATATAGTTGATTTTTTTTTTTTTTTATTAATAATAACGGTAATTTTATAAATTAATGTTCAAAAAAGTATAAGACTAACATTTTACACGATGTGTAACGGTCAAACGGTGAAGACAAATAGATTTGTAGGCTTTTAAAATACAAAAATTATATTTGAACGTTTAAAGTAGTTTATTAGCATGTAATTTTGCGTAAATTATCGACATGTATAGTCAGATTATTGTTAAAAAAATTTCTAAGCCGCCTTTCGGCTAAAAGACGAAAGAATCGATTCTTAGGTCTTTAAAAATACAAATATCATATGTTAACGTTCAAAGATGTTTATAAGCATGTAATTTTGCGTAAATAATCGATATGTACCATAAGATTGTTGTTAAAAAATTTTCTAAGCCGCTTTTCGGCTAAAAGACAAAAAAAAAATCGATTGTTAGGTCTTTAAAAATACATAAATTATATTTTAACATTTAAAGTAGATTATTAGCATGTAATTTTTCGTAAATAATCGATATGTAGAGTTAGATTGTTGTTAAAAATTTTTCTAAGCTCCTTTCGGCTAAAAGACGAAAGAATCAATTCTTAGGTCTTTAAAAATACAAATATCATATGTTAACGTTTAAAGTAGTTTATTAGCATGTAATTTTGCGTAAATTATCGACATGTATAGTCAGATTAATGTTAAAAAAATTTCTAAGCCGCCTTTCGGCTAAAAGACGAAAGAATCGATTCTTAGGTCTTTAAAAATACAAATATTATATGTTAACGTTCAAAGATGTTTATAAGCATGTAATTTTTCGTAATAATCGATATGTAGAGTTAGATTGTTGTTAAAAAATTTTCTAAGCCGCCTTTCGGCTAAAAGACGAAAAAAAAATCGATTTTTAGGTCTTTAAAAATACAACAATTATAGTTCAATGTTCAAAATAGTTAAGTAGTATGTGGTTGTGCGTGAAAAATCAATATGTATAGTCAGATGGTTGTTAAAAATTTTTTTAAGCCAATTTTTGGCTAAAAAGCGAAGAAAAAATCGATTTTTAGGTCTTTAAAAATACAGAATCGATTTTTTAATGTTAGAAATAATTTTCCAGTATGTAATTTGGCATTTGAAACCTAATTTTACTATAGTTATATTTTTAAAATGATTTTTAAGTTTTAAAATTGCCAAAAAGCGTTAAAAAAACGCGTTTTTTCGAGATTTGACTATCTTCCACCACTAGAAAAAATTTGAAAAAATTTGTAAAGGTAAATTTCATTAAAATACGTGATATTTTTTTTTTCTGGAGAGGTATGTGTCTTAGTTTTTTTTTAATCGTAAATTTAAGGTTAAAAATGCCCGAAATGGTTTAAATTTGGCGCCAAAAATAATATTAAAAAATTTGAGTTAACTACATTTTTTTCAAAGAAAATTTTGCCGCAAACCGCATGTCTCTAGCCCTCATAGGTTCTGAGATATGAATTAAAGTTGAAAAATCACTATTTTAGACCCTAGGGTCCCTAGGGAGGGACTAGGGAGATGCGGTTTGCGCCAAAAATTTTCATTTCTTATGTTCTTTCGATTGGTATATATTTTTTAGGATTTCCAGCGGGGGCCGATTTGACTATCTTATCCGGTGGTACCCTTTCTAAGTCCCACAGACTGAAAAAATTCTAAGTGTCTGCCGTTCAAAAAATTTTTATGTTTCACATACTTAACTCACTTTAAAAGTGTCTATGGTTTGAAAAATTTCTAAGTCCAAAAACAAAATAAATTTCTAAGTTCCAGAGACTGAAAAAATTCTAAGTGTCTGCGGTTCAAAAAATTTCTAAGTCTTAAAGAATAGATAAATTTTTAAGTCCCACAGACCTTAAAATTTTTAAGTCAACAACAATATTATATGAAAATTGAAATGTGAAAATTCATCCTATGAAAATTCCAAGTTCCTAAAAAATACTAAATGCTGGTAATTTTCGAAAAAAGTTCAGGGCTCATAATTTTATCAAGTCCCGAAGAATTTACAAGTGTCAAAATTTTTAATTTCCTGAAAGTGTAGAAAAAATCAAAATACTCAATTCAACTTGGAATATTTCATTCAACTGAAAAAACTTTTTTGTTTATAAAAAAGTACATAAGTTATAAAATTTGTACATGTGGAACTTAGTTTTTTTTTTAATTTGGTCAAGTGGATTTATAGAGTGAATGAATCACGTGGATATCCACGTGGATTTACATGTGAACTTTTTTAGTAGGGATACGATTCAGCAAGGTCTATAATGCTGTCTATCAGAATTAAATCATGAAAAGTAATAAAAAATACTCAAAAACGAAAAATTGATTAGTAGCATATTATAAAAAAATATCCACGATTTCCATTAATCACTAAAATAAATATTTCATGTCTACACATAAAGCGTGCATGTGAATTTTTGCACACCCGAAACTCTTTTAAGGCTAAAGTTACTCGGCAAATGAATTAATGAATATAAAAACTTTTTGATTTTTTTTATTCCTTTGAGCAACTTTTCAATATCTATTATTTATTTATACTATTTCACATCTCAACTACATTCATATACATGTATACTGTTAAATATATTTAAATGTAAGCTAATGCTGAGCTCTTTATATAAAAAAGTATCACATATAAAAGAATAAAACAAATAATGCAACATTTTTTTATGTTTTCTCAATACGATTTACATGCAATTTGATTTACGAGACACTTATCACGGTTTAAAACTAAAAAACATCATGTGTCTCCACAATAACTTATTTTGATTTTTATCATTTGCAGTTAATTGCAGTAGAATACAAATTATGTTCAACGCACACAAAAATTATGCGAAAATTTTTTGCGTTTTTGCAACTAGGGCTGGTTCTCCTCAATGTCTTCTTCGTCATCCGAATCGTCTAAAATTATCAAACTTTTCATTTCCTCTGTGAGTTCAGTATGTTTCTTCATTTTTTTTTTCAACGCACCTAGAACTTTTGAGTCAGAGTCAATGTATAATCTGTTTCCAATGTCTGTATTTGTATCAGTCCTAAATTAAGTGAAAATAATTGTAACTCTTATTATTGATAAGAATTTTTTATTTATTTTAAGATCGTATTTTTATGTTTTTTTTTTTATAATTCATTGAAAAATATCGATGTCGTTTTTTTTTATTTTTATATTTTATAATCTCAAAACATCATTATGCAAGTATAAAACTTACGGTGGAGTTTTCCTCGTGTAGTATTCTCAAGCTTCTTTTATTTTTTTATGCAAGTGTTCCAAAGCTTCTTCTGAAAGATCCCCTAGTGGCATCAACGCCGTGTCAATTGTTTGCCAGCCATGAGCTAGCAAAACGTGTACAGACGTTGCCATATAGTACCACGGGTACAACTTTACGTATAACTTTGATGTTTCAAAGCAATAACTTTTAAATTTAAGAGGATCTATTTCATACGGAACTGATACTACTGCTAAAAGAGTTTGAAACCTCCGTAACAGCTCTAAATTAATTCCTACATGGTAAGAAATAAGATATAATTAGTGAAAAACTGAAAAAAAAATTTAGTTTTTATTCTAGTACGCCGAATAGTGTATGAAATTTGATGAATAGATAATGACAAAAAATATCAAATAAAATGAATTTATCATGTAACAAAAACTGCCGTTTTGAAGTATTAATTTTCAGTTATTAAGGGGATTCCGGAGTCTGGAGAGCTTACTTATGTGCTCACTGCTTTACCGATGGTCTAGGGTTATAAAAAATATAGAGCAGCCACACACTCGCCCTTTTTGAATGATAGATGGCGCAACCGTTGGACGCGCAAAATTTGAAATTTCAAAATGCATTCTACTTTGTATTCATTGAAAAATAAATGATTTTTCAAAATAAAATTTTACATGTTTTTTTCAAACATGAAAAATTTTCAAAGCACACAGCTTTGGAATTTTTATTATTTGAACAAATAAATTTTCATGTGTTATATCACGTGGCATTATATTTTCAAAGTAAAGGATTTATTCCACTTTGTTTTTATTGAAAAATAAATTATTTTTCAAAATAAAATTTTTACATGTTTTTTCAAACATGAAAAATTTTCAAAGCACACAGCTTTGGAATTTTTTATTATTTAAATATATAAATTTTCATGTGTTATATCACGTGGCATTGTATTTTCAAAGTAAAGGATTTATTCCACTTTGTTTTTATTGAAAAATAAATGATTTTTCAAAATAAAATTTTTACATGTTTTTTCAAACATGAAAAATTTTCAAAGCACACAGCTTTGGAATTTTTTATTATTTAAATAAATAAATTTTCATGTATTATATCACATGGCATTGTATTTTCAAAGTGAAGGATTTATTCCACTTTGTTTTTATTGAAAAATAAATGATTTTTCAAAATAAAATTTTTACATGTTTTTTCAAACATAAAAAATTTTCAAAGCACACAGCTTTGGAATTTTTTATTATTTAAATAAATAAATTTGCATGTGTTATATCACGTGGCATTGTATTTTCAAAGTAAAGGATTTATTCCACTTTGTTTTTATTGAAAAATAAATGATTTTTCAAAATAAAATTTTTACATGTTTTTTCAAACATGAAAAATTTTCAAAGCACACAGCTTTGGAATTTTTTATTATTTAAATAAATAAATTTTCATGTGTTATATCACATGGCATTGTATTTTCAAAGTAAAGGATTTATTCCACTTTGTTTTTATTGAAAAATAAATGATTTTTCAAAATAAAATTTTTACATGTTTTTTCAAACATGAAAAATTTTCAAAGCACACAGCTTTGGAATTTTTTATTATTTAAATAAATAAATTTTCATGTGTTATATCACATGGCATTATATTTTCAAAGTAAAGGATTTATTCCACTTTGTTTTTATTGAAAAATAAATGATTTTTCAAAATAAAATTTTTACATGTTTTTTCAAACATGAAAAATTTTCAAAGCACACAGCTTTGGAATTTTTTATTATTTAAATAAATAAATTTTCATGTGTTATATCACATGGCATTGTATTTTCAAAGTAAAGGATTTATTCCACTTTGTTTTTATTGAAAAATAAATGATTTTTCAAAATAAAATTTTTACATGTTTTTTCAAACATGAAAAATTTTCAAAGCACACAGCTTTGGAATTTTTTATTATTTAAATAAATAAATTTTCATGTGTTATATCACATGGCATTGTATTTTCAAAGTAAAGGATTTATTCCACTTTGTTTTTATTGAAAAATAAATGATTTTTCAAAATAAAATTTTTACATGTTTTTTCAAACATGAAAAATTTTCAAAGCACACAGCTTTGGAATTTTTTATTATTTAAATAAATAAATTTTCATGCATCCATCAAATGGCATTAATTTTTCAAAACGCATTTTATTTTGTATTTCCAAAATAAACTTGTTTTTCAATAATGTTTGGTCTTTGACTCTCTCTGTATTTTTCATTATTGTTGAGATGTGGCCTCTGATCCAATAGAGTTGTACTAATCAAGTTCATTTTACCCACCACTTTTCCAAGATGATTTTTGACAGTCTTTGCAATTAGATACACTGGTATAAAATAAAAAAACAAAAAAATAATGTAGTTAGTACGCTTGGTCAAATTCATCTTGGAAAAGTGATAATAGTAATAAGCTTTATCAGTAAAAGTGTATTGGCTCAGAAGCTAAACATTTCAACAATGATTCAAATGAAATTATAATTTTAAGTGCAGCATGCGTGCGGACATTGACATCATCTCCAGTATTTGTACTTACATTTTTACATGCTGGAACTAGGAAGGAAGGGTGAGTAATAATATGCAAACAAGTGTATATTGAAAAAGTTGGGACAACCAAGTTTAATCACTATGGTTGTACGTCATAAATCACTAAGTACTTAGTAAGTGTATTTTTTTTTTTTTAAATTATAATTTAAGTGGAGCTGTACTAACAACTTTCATTATCAAATCAGCTGTAATCATCTCACCCCCATAACAAGTATAAAAGTAGGAGATGATGCCAATGTCAACAGGCATGGTGCACTTGACAATATAGTTTCATTTGCATCATTGTTGAAATTTTTAGTCTCTAAACTACACACTTGCACTGATAAAGTTTATTATTCAATGAACTTTATTAGTGTAAGTGTATCGGTTCAAAGGCTCTCAACAAAGAGTCAAAACTACTACCATCATTAGTTGTAATAAAAATGTCAAAATATTGACTCTAGACCAGTGCATACAATTAATAATAAATTTCCAAAGATTTTTTTGCTGGCTGAGTAATAACTTAAATAGACTGTAGTATTTTCAACTTTTTGTTTGTCAAGTCGGCTAATATTTATCTAAACTCCCTGCAAATGCACTTACACAACACAAAACTTTTTATAAATGCAAATACACTTACACAACAAAACTTTTTATTTATATTTACAAAGTTCTCCTTTTTTTAATCTATGAGGTTTAATTCACCTCAAACAATCTTACCTCAACTCAACACCCAGGATACACACAAATAAAATCTAGATGATTATCATATATGGCACAGGTGAACACAATCAATAATTCAATTCATTTAATTGCTAAATAGCAAAAAGTAGCTCAATTTTTTGAGCTGCTTTTGCTGACTGCACTGCAGACTGCAGGGCAGCAGCTGTAAGCTATGAACCATAGGAACCAAGAGAGTGAGATGCATATTGCATGGCCGATGGCCCGAAACATAAACATAACCTTGCATAGCTCGGACTCAAACCTCGAAATTGATAGCAATATTGTTTGAATAATTATTGTAAAAAAACAATAAATTTTCATGAAAAATGAAGAGAAGAGGGGGGGGGCTGCATTAATTTTGGGTAAACATTAAAAAAATTTTTTCATGACGATAGAAGCAGTAATAAAAAAGATTTTTGGGAATAACTTAGACATACTCGATTTCAACAGAATTTTTCCAAACTTTGTTCCCATTAATCTTTTTTAATGAAAGGTTTTTCTAGATTTAAAAAATTTCAAAAATAACTTCAAACTCTAACTTGATTGCCTCTTCTCTTCTTTTTTTGAATTTATGTATCATTTTTTGTTAATAAATTATTGAAAAAAAAATCCACTTTTGCTCCTCGGAGACTCCGGAATCCTCTTAACTATTGAATAAGTTAATTTTTTTTCTCAAGATCTAAGAAAGGTTACTCAATAACTAACTGTAACAAATGTGTTTCAAATAATGTTTACCCGTCACTTCGGCCACAGTTTCAACGTTATGAAAATACTTTCTGGCGGTATTCCCGCAGTTGGTGTTGCCTGCACCCAGTGTGGGGAAATCAACCAAAATTGACAACTGTTTGCGCAGTTCTTCTTGTAGAAATCTCTTTCGAGTTTCTACCGCCTCCTCCTCTACTTTAGGTACCTTTCAAAAAAAAAGTATGAAAATTAATGTAATATTTATAGTAGTACATTATAGTATGGGTGCGAAGCACGAGGTCCTTAAGGGGAAGTCAGACGAGTTTCCCACTGTTCTTAATCAAAATTGAGAAAAATAATTGAGGTGGTTAATTAAAAAAAAAAAGCTCTGTAGCACCCTAGCGACACCCGAAATGTATCTTTAAAAAAAAAAAAAAAAACCATCAAAATCGGTTGAAAATTGGGTGGGAAATCTGCCGAACGGTAATTTTTATGAAGTATGGAATAAAATTTCTCTGAACAATGGAATATAATTACCGTTCGGCAGATTTCTCAGCCAATTTTCAACCGATTATGATGGTTTTTTTTTTAAGATACATTTCGAGTGTCGCTAGGGTGCTACAGAGACCTTTTTTTAATTTAACACCTCAATTTTGAGTTTCCCACCGTACTTAATCAAAACTGAAAAAAAAAAAATTCCATAATTCATAAAAGTTACCGTTCAGCAGATTTCTCTGCCAATTTTCAACCGATTTTGATGGTTTTTATTTTTTTAAAAGATACATTTTGAGTGTCGCTAGGCTGCTACAGAGCCTTTTTTTTAATTTACCTCCTCAATTTTTTTTTTTTTTTTCAATTTTGATTAAGTACGGTGGGAAACTCGCCTGACTTCCCCTTAAGAAGCCCTGGTGACGTGCTGCACTCGTACTATATACTATTTTATAGTACGAGTCACCGAAAGCACGCATCAAAGATTTGATTTTGTGGTTAGAGTGACCAGGAGTACTATAAAGTTATATATCTGATTATCAAAATCAAATTGTATCAGTATCACCCCGCGCCATTTTTTATCTTTCATTTCAAGCCTGGTCGCTACGTTGAATATAAGTTCCATCGTTATTATCTTCAAATGCATTTTTGGTATGCTACGCACTAATTTGTTCTCCGGAATTTTTGTGTTCAACATCTTTTCTAAATTTTTGATTTTTGTTTCTTCGTCAACAAATTTTCCACCATTAAAATCGGATATTGTGGCTGGGCAATAACCGCACGCCATGTTTCCAACTTTATTTATGGCACTGTGAGCCTACAAAAAATATTTTAATTTTAATTTATTTGGATACATTTTTAAAAAGTGTACAAAGTCAACCCAATTTACGGTATATTCTTTTCTCGACATATTTTGATCACTAAAGTTCGGAGATAGGTCCATCGGTTTTTACGAATTACTTAGAAAATTATGAAAACTTTCATTGAATTATTTAGCATTGGTAGTAACCTTAAACAATCAGAGATCTTATGTCTACTTTCATTCAGCAACTTGAAAAATATAAGGTAAAGATGCCAATTATGATCACGAAAATCGCTACTTTTCAGCATTTTGAATTTTATTGAAAAAACAAAGCATGTTAGAGTAAATCTTTTTTTACATACTTAAATTTTAGGGTCTTATGAACTTAAATAAATTTTTTTCATATGAAAATTGTATTTATTTATTGAATAATTAATGTTTAAAGACAAGACCTTTTGACCCCAGTTTATGAGACAACTTCAGCTTTGGCCCCAGTTTATGAAACACTTTTACACGTAAAATTCAGTCTGTGATTTACATACCCCAGTTGATGGAACGGTTTATCTAATTTTCATGTTAGATTTTTAATTTGTTCGTGTTTGAGAGTGATGAAACCCTCGAATTTTGACGATTCCGTTCCATCAACTGGGGCACTTAAGTCACAGACGGGATTTCACGTGTAAAAGTGTTCCATAAACTGGGGCCAAAGCTGAAGTTGTCTAATAAACTGGGGCCTTGACTTTAAACGGAGGCATAAAAGGTCTTGACTTTAAACATTAATTATTCAATAAATAAATACAATTATCATATAAAAAAATGTATTTAAGTTCCTAAGAACCTAAAATTTAAGTATGTAAAAAAAGATTTAGTCTAATATGCTTTGTTTTTTCAATAAAATTCAAAATGCTGAAAAGTAGCGATTTTTGTAATCATAATTGGCATCTTTACCTTAGTTTGAAAAACTTAGACCTTGGTATTAGAAAATCGGTGTTGTCCAAAGCTTTGAGACTATATATTATCATATCATTTTGATAAATAATTTTTTAAAATAAATTTTGTTCAATAAGGTTCATAAAACTGATTTAAAAAATAAAATGACTGCACAAAAATACAGATGCTAGCAATGAAAAATTTCATAGAGGTGAATAAAATAAAAATAAAATTAGTTTATAATCGTAAAACTGACTTTAAAAAAAATACTATTTAATAATATTTTAGAATTTTTTTTTTTATTTTTTACAAGTTTTTCCATCAAAATTTTGAGATTTTAAAAAATTCCATAGAATAATGAAAAGGATATCCTCTTGATTCTAGATGATTCGATTCTAGTGGGCAATCGTTTTAAATTAAATGGATTTCCTTTTTATTCAAGATTATTGTAGTCTTGATTCTAAAATTCGTCGTTTTAGATCAACAAAACATCTTCTTGAATCAAGCGGAAATACTCTTCATTTCAGATGAAAAATTCAAGTGGATTCTTCCTCTTGATTCTAAAAGACATTTTTCGTTCAAAACGTGTCAAATGCGGCGTTCTTATTGGTTGAAATTAAGCTTGGGAAAATAATCACTGTACATCACCAAAACAATATTTGTATGTCAGCTGATTTAATGAAACGTTACTTAGAGGACTACAAAAATTTTGTTCCTTCATTGCCTTCCACCTTAATTGTATTATAATTTTTATTTGATACTATATATCATAATTATTTCAAAATAAATTTTAACTAAAAATGTTATTAAAAGGCGAAAAATGTGAAGTTCCATACTTTTGCAAGTGAAATACTCGTATAAATGTTTTTACAAGTTTTCACCAAATTACATAAGAAACCGAGTAAAAAAGATTTTAAAATGAATTAAATGACTTAAAGCAACTCAGAGCTGTACAAAATACTGAATACTTGATTTATTTTAGTCTCTCAACTATTATAGATCGAGCAATAGTCTAAAATTATGCGTAAAAGTCAAAAAAGGGGGTGTGGGCACTTAAGGCACACTAGGGCATATTTGAAATAGGAATTGAATTCACTGATTGATTTTAATTGAATTAACCTTTATCGTTTATAGGCTTTAAATACATTTATTTCCGAATTATCACTGTTTTAACTATTTTTTGCTAATACAAATTTTTATGGTCGTATTGGTGTAATCTGATGTATTTATTTAATTCACTAGTTAAAATTACATCTGTTTACGCGAAAGCTAATCGTAGCGTTGATTGAAGCTATTTCGGGAGTAAACGGTAGAGTTGCAGAACTTTGTCTTGAGCTGTGTTGTTTTTTAACCCTGGGTAGCAAGAATTAAAAACACTGTGCGTGGACTGTATATAAAAAAATGACGATTTATTAAATAAAGATTGCATGTGAACAAAAAATGTAACTGTATAAGAAATCTGGTATAATTTAAACGATGTATATTTTTGCTTTCACGTTGATTTCAACCGTCGAGACTAACGCGCGGACTCAATGGCTTCCGAGACAAAACCGAAGTGACGCGTCGCTAGCGGTGCGGACGGAAGTTTCCGAGCACTGCAGTAGTCAAAGACTCGATCACGTGACTGTGTAAAAGGAATCAGAAAAGAAAGGCTTGAAATTCAAATACGGCATAAACTGCCTTAACAACATCGATCTCTGTATTTTGCACAAAATTTTTTTAAGATTTACAACAATTTTTTATATAATAGTTATTTTTACTTATTTTTTGAATTTATGTCACTAGCTCTTCTGAGCGCGCTTCAAGCGCGCATAGGAAAAAACAATAAGAGTAACCTCAAAATGCACTTTTCGAATATTTTAAAAACTTCTTCACCAATCAGCTCACGAATAAAAATCCTACGCAAGATGGCGATAGCTCTCTTTTGTAAAGGGATATCGAAAGTCTCAGGAGCTCTTGAATCTATCCATACATATCGACACTTTCGTACAAAATACAGAAGAAATCAACTACCAGCGTTGAAAAGTAATTAAAAATATTATTTTTTTTGGTCAAATCTTTTTAATTTTGAAAATCATCAGTACTTCTGACAGGACCCAAAGAGGGCCAATAAAAAAATTTCGAAGAGGACTAGTTGATTACCCCCATGAAGAGCAATACAAAAATATTCTATTCTATTCAACTCTATAGTATAAAAGTGTTTTCTAAATCAGACTTACCACTCCGTAAGATGGTAATGCATAAATATTTTCATCACGAAAAATCGATCTTACGACAATATAAGATTCTTTCGTTAATCCAGCACGAGAGAAGAATGCCAATGCTTTCTCTGGTGTAAAGAGCGGTTTCTTAGAGTTGTCGTTTACGATTTTTTGCCATATTTCTTCTGATTTTTCTCGATTTTTTAGTACGTCTATCACTTGGCAGCAAAAGGATTTTGCACTTCATGAAATTTTTTTTTCAAAATAAATATTGCATCTTCAAGACTTAATAGATTGCATATGTTTGCTCGATCTCGATTTTTGGTCGATTCAGTTAGAATGTAATTTTCATCCATTCTTTTGATAGAAGGTCCCGGTGCAGTGGCCTACCTGGACCTCGAATAATGTTGTCATTTCCATTATTATTTATTTCTAAAGTAGTTGTTGAAGTTCTACAGCTGCGCTTAGCCCTTGACTGAGAACGTTCACTTGAGCGTCTTTTTCTCTCAGTTTCAGTGAGAAAGTCGTCGCTTTGATTGTTTGAGTTTTCAGGTTTGTTGAAAAGCGAAGAATCAAGTAGTACGTTCACATTGGATTCTGTTAAGAAATATTTTATTATAAAAGGAAATTTTTATTTTTAATAATATAAATTAAATTTAGAAATACTTTCATTGGTATCAACTATTTTAAAGTAATTATAAAAAAATTATTTGTAAGTTTCTAAAACTAGCAAAAAATATTTTTATAATGAAATCAGTCAATTATAAGGTACATTTTTGAGAAAGTTTGACAATAATATGAGTGCCGGAATGACTTCAATTCATCATATTCTGAAGCGCGACAGCGGTTGAATCGCGAGTTAGACGATAAAAACAAATAAAGTGATATAATTATAACTTATAAAAAAAATAAATTGTAATATTAGCTGCAAAAAAGAAGAAATAAGTGTATTTAAACATTTTACGTATTGTATTCAATTACACTAAATTTTACCTGTGAGTGTTAATAGTAAGTTCGTACTGATTTGTCAAAGCAGTTCATGAGTAGCTCATACAACCACCAACGTTGCAAAATATGTGTAAATTAAAAAATAAAAATTCTAAATGTTAATTGTAATATTCAATATTTTAGCTGATCTTGTAGCGAACAAAAACTCTGTGTTTTCAAAAAAATTGGAAAAAACTCTTCCTAAGAATAAAAGTAACACATGTAGGTTTCTCATAGTCTGATGTTTAAAAAATAAATGATAATATCAAATTTCCTTCACTTATCATGACTTGTGCAAAAAACACAAAAACAATTAAAAAAAAAGGAATGTAATAGGAGAAACTATGAAATCGACATTTCTGAATCAAATGTTTTATTGCTTACTTTATTTGCAAAATATTCCATTTGTTTTAAAGTTGTTGTAATTAAAAAAATATATATATATCTATTTTAATGACTTATATTTTGACCAAAATAAAAATCATTTAAAAATCACTTTTTATGCAGTATTTTGTTTTCTTTTTTTTTTGGTTTTTATCCACACTGATAATCTATTTTATTTTTAATCCGCACTGAAAATTTATTCGTTGATTATTGTTTTTGAATATGTGTCGTCGGAAAAAATTTCAAATTTAAATTCGACTAACTAGTTTATAAATACTTATTTTTTATTTTTAAAATATGCTTCAGTGTGTTTAATTTCAATGAAAAATTACTTAATTTAAAGAAACTGCGATAAAAACAATCTGTATACATTACTTTCTTTTTGTTTGTGTGCGTTTTTAACAGATAGGAAAAACTGTTTTTACGTTCTTTTATGATTCTTTTAAAAAACAGTATTAACCCTTAAAGTACACTCGGGGTGTAAAATACCCCACATAACTGTCAGTGTGGCAGTTCTGGATTTGGGTGTGTACTTTAAGGGTTAATATGAAATAAATTTTTTTTGACTGATACAATTAGGAGTAGCAATTGGCTGAATTTTCCAGGGAATTTTCCACATTTGTTTATGTAAAATTTTATTAAAATAATCTTTATTACTACAAAGCGTTCAGAACTGTTTTTTTGAAAATCCTGCAATTACGTAATATTCTCGAATCTCTAGTATTTTGTATATTCATGTTTAATACACGCAACATAATATGTATAATTATTGATTATTTTTATTTTCTTTTTAATAGTATTTAGCATTTACAGATATGTAATTCAACAATACAAAATGAAACTACAAAAAAGCAGTTGCTTTTGTTATTTATCGCTGGGTTGAAATTAACAAAAAATATCATCTATGATCTATGAAAAAAAACAATCTTTGTAGCAATTAGTAAAGTTCATACGATACTAATTGATGATTATGTCAAGGAATATAATACCAAAAATTTGTTTTTCCAGTATTTGATCGTTTCTTTAAATTATTTTATCATTAAAATTCTAAGTACCTAAAACAACTATAACAAATCATTCATATTAATTTATAATTAGTATAATTTATAATAATAATAAGTATAATTTATAATTTATAATAAAGAAACAGTTTACAATCGAACAAATTTGTAAAAAGTTCACTCATTTCATTATAAAATAAGAATGCTAATAAATTAAATTCACATTAATTTATGTGCTATTGTTGTAAAAATAAAGTATATTCTGAAATAATACTGACTTACTCTTTTAAATAAAATTTGCAAACATCTACAGAATTATGGTGCATGGATGATTTATTTGTCAGTTTTATTTAAAATTTACGAGAAACTTAATACTTACTTTGCACTTCTGATATTTCCGAAAGCTTCTCTTTATCACGTGGAGGTACCGGCAATTCAAAAGTGAAATTCTTATCAAACCATACAGTACCTAAAAATTGGTCAGACTTTCTTTTTAGCTTACGAAATTCTTTGAGTTTTTGTTCGTAAGGGCTAAAAAAACTAGTGTCGAGTCTGTAAGTAACAATTCTAGTTACTTCCGGTGTTTGATGCAGTTCAAGCTTACTAATTATGTGAGCAGCAATATCCTTTTTACAGTTGGTAAAATTATTATTTTCCTTCTTTTTTTTGTCTTAAAATTCTGAAATTTCTCTTCGCGAGAAAGCGTAGGAAATCATAATGAAATGCACTTTAAGCACTACAGACGATACACCGCGCCGCGGCCGTAAGGTAAATGAGTAAAAATTTAAAAATAGTTAACAATATCTTCCACTACGATTTCAAGAAAAAAAATTTTATCTTCAAATTATTTAGTACAAATTTTTAATTTTTATTTACTTTGTTTGTCAAATTGAACTAAAAGAAAAAACTTATTAGCAGTCGTAATTTTAAGAGTGACATCGATTCTAAGATGCCAGTAACAAATGCAGCGCGCTGCCACGCGGCCGATTGTTTTGGGAGCAGACGTCATTGCTCATTTGTTTCAATCCACGCAGCGCAGGTTTTGTTCCGAGCGAGTGCAATCCAAACTTTTTACGTGTAACTCTTAAACAAATGTTGTAATTTATAAATAAGTTTTTGGTGGTTTGTATTTACGCCGCTATGAAGAAGAAACCAGCAAGGATCATCGTTGGCCTTAAAGCGGCCGTGGTAGCAATTGCCGGTTGTTCAGAAATAGAAACCGAGCAGGACGTTTCTACAGGATTTTCAGAAAATGGTTTCTGCTCAAGGGTATTGATAATTTTTTTTTAAGTAAAACGACTTGGGATCGCAAGTTAAGTCGTGGAGTAGATGTATTGTCATGATCGCTAAACAGTGGTATTTTGAAGTAGTTGCGGCGGCCATGTTGATATTTTAAAAAATGTTGCAGAAGTTGTACTCGTTTATATTATTTTGGTTATCCAACCACGACTTAGCTTAAACACGGAAAACCCGTGGTATGAGACAGAAAAACCAGTGCTTAAGTAGCACTGAACAGTCCCGATTCTCAGTTCAGATGAACTGGTCGGGGGGACGGGATTGACTTCGAACGAATTTAGGCGGCATGCGTCTGAAGTCAACACCGTGCGTGCAACACGGCGGCATGCGTTTAAAGTCAATCCCGTCCGCCAGTCCGGTTCATCCGGGCTGAGGATCAGAACTGTTCAGTGCTACCTAAGCACTGGTTTATCCAGTAATTTTTTTTTTTTTGTGAAGTCTTAATAATTTGGATTAAAATTAGTTTTATAATAGAGGCAAATTACACCCTAACTAATCAATAGAGCGCAGAGCGCATTATATTTATAATTATTATTATACACGAGTTTCTACATCGCGTTTTTTAATTTTTTTATGGTTTTTTACGTCGCTCTCACCAGCAGCGTTAGTTGACAATAATCAGCTGCTGTGAGACGTCTACGTTTATCGAGCTTCTGCACCACTGCTATTCGCGATACAACCACAAAAAAAATTCGTCTGCTTTTAAATGTGAAAAGTCTTAAAAACATTTATCTATAAACTTGAAAATGACGTCATCGGTATAGATATACTCCCCGTGTAGTTTTCGGTATGGTAAAGACTTAAAAATTAATGTACTTAACTATTAAACTTGAAAATGAATTAAAATCTATTGTAGAATATTTTTGATTCAAATTTGATTTTTACAAATAAATTCTTTTGTATCTTAGGTTGAAAAAATTAATAACCATATAAAATCGTTTCACTTCCTATACTCTCCCGAGTAAATCATGCAATTTATCACACGTTAAGCAGGCGATTTCTCTGTAGTTGTATTACCAATCCAGCTCTGCCTCCCCACCAAACACCAAGCAGTCGTAGTCAGCTGTTAGCATGCCTTGGTATCCTTGTGCAGCAATGCTGCGAGCGCGAGCGGCGCGTTTCGTGTTGGCCCCTATAGTTGTGACGCCCCCGCCCGCGCCGCTATGTTTACCGTAATTTAGCGAGAGTCTAGTGTATAAAGGTTGCAAAATACGTTTATCGTGCAAAATGTTACCACAAATTAAAAAGTTCGAGTAACTTCTTTTGATTACAAAAGTGAAGTTACATATTGTGTGATTTTTCGAAATAATTTTGTCTGGCTCAGTTTAATTGAAAAAATTTAGCTTTAAAAATTATAAATTATAAATTTTCTATTAATTTTTGAATGTCGTCTAAAATATAATTATGGTAAAGTGGTCACGTGAAGTTATGATAATTCATCTTGTTCTTTATACTGCACTGCTTAACAGCTGACTCGAGTGCTACAGCCGATTGGCAAATTCTTGATGGGGATGAATGATTTGCCATTCAACGTCTTTTATTGTAGAGTGATGAAAACTGTAAGCGTATCCCGTAACAAATAAATGAGGCCCAAAAATGTTATTATTTTTAATTAATGTAATAGAAAATGTCTAATTTGATAATTTGAGCTATAAAGGTTGCTTATAAGCGACTTTTAATGAATTAAAAGTTATAAGTTCATCCAAGAGTTTAAAAAAAAAAAAAAAATGTAGAGATGGGTAAGCTTTTGAAAGCATATTTTTAGAATGAGTTTTTGAAAAATAACGTTCAGGTATTGGTTTTAACGGTTACGCTTGTGAAGTTTCAGAAATGGGCAATGGAAAACGGAATTATTCAAAAATGTATTGGACCAATAATGTATTAAATAATTTCTAAATCAAAATTCTATTAGTCAAATATATTTTTGATTAATTTTTCATTCTAGATTTTATTTGTCGAATTATTTTCAAAGTGTCTCTTTTTAATCCTAGACCTGCTCAATCACTGAAAAAACTGTTTTTCCCTTGGAAATAAATTACTTATGCGTAAAAATCTATACAAAAAAGAAATTAAAAAAAAAAAAAAAAATGATTTCCAAATTTCGCTTTCGAATACTCGCCTGCTTATGAATAAAAGCGTACAAATATTATTCCTTTTTAAAGAACCAAAAAATTGTACGCGTTTAACGTTGCATAGATGTTAAGAAAATAATTGAATTCAAAGCAAATAAGAAAATTGATTTTAATAATAATAAAATTTTAATCAATTTAATAACAATTAATAAAAACGTTATATAATCGAACTCTGCGAGAAATTTTTATGCAATTTTCGACATAAGGCAGGATAAATTTGCTTTAATCTACCCTTATCTTCCCATTATCTGCTGTAATTTTTCCCAAGTAAATTGATTAAATTTGTTTCTGTAGCCTCAAAAAATAATTTTTTCAAAAAATGTTCCGAATACTTTCTTGAAAATATTTTAAAACTAAATCATTGTATAATATAATGATTTTTATTTGTTAATTTATTTCGAACTGAACAAAAACATATGTATTTGAAGTTTATTAATAAAGCCTCATTTAAGGTTGTAAATAAACTCTTTTTTTTCTATTAAAATTAACGAATGTGTGTGTTTTATTTTTTATTGCATTTATACATTATCTAACCTACAAAAAAATGATTAAAACGAGTACATGTATCTATTGATAGTTTTGGTGAGTTTGCCTACGAAAGATTATTTTGAAATGATAATTTGCAATTATTCATTTATCATTACAGCTTGCTCGAGTATTACACTTAAAAGCGGAGGATAGCATGTCAATGCTAAAATCCGTGATTTATGGAAAAGAAATAAAGAATTTAAGGAGTTGGTACTGAAGGAATTGGAAAGAAAAAGAAGTAAAACTGATATATTGACAGAAAAGGCTCGGGAAAATGAAGATAGCACGATAAAAAAAAAAAAAGTAAAGGTGAACACGCCGAACAAGTAACTGATATTATTATAAGTGACAATGACTCTCAGAAGACAACTATCTTCGTCCCAAAAGAGAATGATGCTATCGATCTCTCAAGCAGTGCTATATTGTTTGATAATAAATTGTAATATCCTCCGAACTTTCCCAACATTTCTACTGTACTGAATAATATTATCATTTCAAACAAAAGCTTTTCTACTCTACTGCCCAACAACGGAAAGGAGCAATGGCTCGATGACGCCGTCATCGGTGCCTTTTTTCAGTAATATCGGAGGTAAACCCAAATTTACCCGTCATATGTTTTGACCCTATTTTTTTCTGATATTTTTGTAAACAAGCATATAAAGAAAGGATTTCTTAATTGGGCAACCAAAATGAAAATTTTTGAAACTGATCTTTGGCTGATACCGATAAACTACACAGACTCACACTGGGTTCTAGAACTAGTTATATTGAGCAAAAAAATAATAGTTTATTTGGACTCTTTGCTGGCAGCACCAAAAAAGATGGTCCTGAACGCGTTGGCCACATTAATCGATCATGTGAGAAAAAATGAAAACTGGTCAAGTTGGCAAGTGTATAGTCCAGTGGACATCCCCGCGCAAATTCAAGATAATTGTGGCGTTTTTGTGAGCTGCTGGGCAATGACTTGTGCCACGTGCTCTAGCGTGCCATTTGATGACAGCAGCATGCCACAAGCAAGAAAATCAATTGCGTCAATATTGTATACATCTCAGGATAACGTTGCTTCAAAAAAATTTAAAGTAAAAGGTCTGGAAGCGTACTTCGAGGATGTCGAGAATGTATTAAAAATTACAAACAATTTTAAATTTGCTATTAAATACGAAGTACCGTTCGGTTTCAAATCTACGTTAGAATTCTGTCAATCGCTGCAGTATTTGGTTGAACCAAATTTAAAAACAAATTTAAGAAGTACTCGTAAGGCGTAAGGCACTACTTATGAGAAAACTGTTAAAAATTATGTAATAAATGCAAAGTAATAAAAATTTATAAATCTTAGTATATTATATAAATACTTTTTCTATTTTTTTATCACCCTCCCACCCTCCAAGTTTCTTGTAGTTTTTTTTATCTTACACAGAGGTGCGTTTTTCATTCTATGTTTATACTCAAAAAATTTGAAGACTTCTTTTTGATACTTTATTATTTTTTTTGGACAGAAATTACGCGGAGTCGTTTATGGGGTCATCATAGTATTTTTTTAAAACTTTAACTCCTTAACTATTCCGTAAGGACGATTCCCTATTGAATTTTCATCTTGAAAAATATATAAGGCTAAATAAGTGTACTGTTCTTTAACTTGCGATAAAAAATAATACGGAATAGCTCATGGAGGCTGCAAAGAAATTTTAGAACGTTTGACCCTTTAGTAATGATATAAGGGCACTATCTTCTTAAACAACCTCTTTAAAACTGCTCTTGTAACTTCTCTTTTTTCTTTCCTTTTCTTTTTCGTAATGTAATTCAGTAGAATTCATTAAAGAGACAACATCGAAGTTTTAAGTCCTCGAGTAAGGGCAGTTGCTTTTTCAAAATATAATTTAAAAAATGTATTAGACCACATTTTTATACTCTATTTTAATTTTTATTGGAAAATTGCGCGCAATGTCTCATAGAGGCCTCGGAAAATATTTTAAAATATTAAGCCATTGAGTAAGGGCACTTGAAAAAAATCACTTAAAGAGAATTTATGTGACTTGTTTTTGTCCTCTCCTTTTTTTTTTTCTTGAAAACATTGCACTCAATTGTCTACAGAAACCTTACCTATTTTTTAAACCTTTAGCCCTTGCGAGTGAGGACATTTAAAAAATATATTTTCAAAAAAATCATGTGGCTTGTTTTTTACCTCTTCCTTGCTTTATCAACACAAAATTGCGCAGAATTACTAATAGAAGTATAGGGCAGTCCGAGACGAGACGACACGAGAAGTTTTTCTGGTCTCGGTCTCGGTCTCGGTTTCGGTATTGGTATCAAAATCTCGGTATGTAATACCGCGTCGGTATCGGTCGTGATAATTTTATTTATTTGACAGCTAAAATAAAAATTTTTTAAATAAATTAAATAACTGTTTTCATCATACTAGTCTCAATCGGCATGATAGAAATGAATTTTTAATAAGCGCCATCAAATTTTTAATCTTAAAGATAAATAAACGGTAATTTGTATTTTTATTTTCAAAAATAGGAAGGATGAGAAAGTGTTCTGAAAATATTAATTGCAATTAACCACTAAATAATAACAACACTTAATTCATCACATATCTTTCGCAACCTGTAACTAAGTTTTATTCGATATTTTTTTGTTTAAACTCTCGTTTTATTTTATAGAGTTATGCAAAGAAGTTTTTTATATTTATTGATTTACAAATTAATTTATTCTATTTACAAAGTATTCAATTATTCAAAAAACGATGGCAAAAACATTCTTAGTAACAAAGTATTTAACATTTCAACTTTGACAGTTATTAAAATTTTGAAAAACATTTACGACCATTCACATCAATTATAAATCGAGGATTTTTTTTTTTTTTTTTTTATATAAATAGAGTATATTCGACCGAAAGTGTTATTTTTTCTGATAATACACAAAACTTATTACGAGTCGGATGTATCGTGCAAAAATTTCAAATTAACTTTACTTGAGTATAGACCTTATTAGAGTCATCAAATTTAACATTGAAAATCAGATTCGTAATCTTGACCCTCAAAAGACATCGAAAACAAATTTTCGTACAAATCCAATATATTAGGAGAGAATAATAATTTCACCTTATTTAAGTGCACTTTATTTAAGACAAATTGAAAATTCAAAGTGATATTTGTAATCAGCACCCTTGAAAACATACGTATACGTAATTTTAAAAAAATCGGATGTACTGGAAGAGCCATGTTAAATTTTTAAAAGAAAACTGATTACAAAAATCGATAAAATAGAAATGCTTGTCATTTAAAAAAAAAAAAAAGAAACAAAAAAACGGAAGTTAGATTCATAATATACATCTTCAAAAATATCCGTATACCAAATTTGATTTGAATCCGATGATTAGGAGCGTTGTAATCAAATTTTTTTGCAACTACTTTTCTTAACGTTGCTAGGCGCAACGTTAAGAAAAGTAGTTACAAAAAGAACCGTTCGCTACTTAGGCGGCGCTTCCCCACGCAACTCGGGCAGCTGCCCCCACTCCCCGATCTCAAAAGGCGGCACGGCAAAGATCCGTTCCGGGCCCGGTTGCCGTGTTGCCGGGCCACGGATCGGATGTGGCATGTAACGCTAATCCGGACCCGGCACGGATGATTTGCCCTGCGAGTTGCCGTTTGATCAGATATATATACACATTCTATATAGATGCCATATATGTTGTCTGCTGTATCATTCATAACAAACAATTGTAAATTGCTTAAATTACATTCATAAATTCATGAATGTAATAATTAAAAATAAGTTAAATTTGAAACAGCCAATACAGTATGAGTTATATACCACCAGTATAAATATATGTATACCGTACAGCATACATCCTGAAAAATTTTTAATTACAAACAGTTATTTTTCAAAGTAAGAGTGGCAGGTAGTTAATAAAAAATAAATTAATACAGAATTAATTTTCATTTTTCTACATTATTAAACTGAGAGTACTTTTGATTTTGAAGAAGTTTTATAGTCAAAACTTTTAAATATAATACACACAGAATAAGAATAAACTTTATATAAATATTAGCTCAGTATATCTGGTTTTACAAGTAAAATATTCGTTGAAAACCTGAATTGCAATTGAGACATTGATTTTAGATGTTGTTACCTAGGCTTTGATACTGATTAATATAAATGAGTCGAATGTAGAGGTTATGTTACTCGTCATACAACAATCATACACCAATGAATAAATATTTTTCAAGATTCAAGATTATTATCAAAACAAATTATTTTGGTTGATACCTTTAACTTTATTAACTTATACTTAATATAATAGTATTATTTTAGAAATAACGACACTGCAACGAATATCACCGTGTAATTATGACTGTTTACACACTGGTATATTCACACACTGACACAAATATTTACAATATACATATTATATAATAATATCACACGGCAACTCGCACGACTGTATTGGCTGTTTCAAATTTAATTTATTTTTAATTATTACATTCATAAATTTATAAATGTAATTTTAGCAATTTACAATTGTTTTTTATGAATGATACAGCAGACAACATATATGGCGTATATATAGAATGTGTATACATATCTGATCAAACGGCAACTCGCACGGCAAATCATCCGTGCCGGGTCCGGATTAGCGTTATAAGCCGTGCACGGGCCACGCACGGCAAACGGGCCCGGAACGGATGATCTGACACGGTTGCCGTGCCACCATTTGAGATCGGGACGCCACTCGCTTCGCTCGTGCGCGCATGCGCTGCCCTTGTTGCGTGACGCGTGTGGAAAAGCACCGCCTGCGTATCGAAATATACTATTAAAGTTGATCCCGGACGGACGGACGGACGGACGAAAAATACGGATGCTGCGTATAATAATGTAGATTTCAAAGATGTAATTATCATAATAAATTTACTATTTTAAATTTTATTCTTTTTGTTAGTAAGTTGATGGCAACTCTTGCCCAAGCAAACTTTTGTTTAGGTCACCAAAAGTTTCCGTCATTTTGCTGTAAACTTGCTGATGGTTTGTTGCTATTGCTTGCTCGCAATTTGCCAGCAAATCAAATGGAAATTTGTCGGCAAAATGTGAAGGTAATTTGCTAGCGTTTTGCGTACCATCTGGTTTTAGGGGCAATATTACTAACCGAAACCGAGACTCTCGGCTGCTCAGTCTCGTATCAGTCCGAGACCGAGACCGAGAAAAGTCTCGAGTCTCGAACAGCCCTATAGAAATATCACAGAATAATTTTTTTGAATTTTTAGACCTTAAGTAAGGCCCTTTAAAAAATATACGACAAAAAATTCATGTGACTTGTTTTTTTACTGCTCTTGTACCTAATCTGCCTACCCCTTTTAATTTGAACTGTTTACTCGGTATTTTAGTACTAAATGATCAAAATGGCTCGAGTACTCAGTAGCACATTTCAGGCCGTGTTTGTGAAAATTGATTCCATAAAGTTTATTTTATAACGGTAATTACTTTATTTTATAGTCTCATTTTTTTTTTTTTTTTAATTAATTTTTAGTAAAAATAATTCCAGGACCTGAAATGAACCAATAGAACAAAATAAAAGTCAATAGTACTGAAGGAGTGCCCATGTTAGGCACCCAAATTTTTAGTATATCAAAATATTACGTTTTAAAAAATTAAATGGTACATTCGACCAAATAATTAAAATTAAACAGAAAAGGTCTCATTTGAAAGCTTTTAGATCAAGCTATAAAATGAGTTCTCGAATGTTAAAAATTATTTATTTGGTAAGCCGCAGCATCTATTCTCGTTTGATATGGTCATGTTAGACACACCTACCTTATTTTTAACAATAAAATATTAGCACTCCTATATAGAGTATAATAAAAATATTTTATCTTATAAATCAAATTTTTCAGTTGAAACTAAACAAAAAATATAAATTTAGTTTGTTAGTAATAGTATATTACACATCGGGCGCTGGAAAGTACTAGCAAGCCCTAGCAAACCCAAATTGACACTCGAGCTGAAGGCGAGGGTGTTAAGGGTTTGATAGGGATTTGCTGATACTTTTCCAGTGTCGTGTGTAATGTTTTTTTCATAACGACGGGAGGAAAACCCAAAGTCCCGCTCCGGGTATTTGGTGTTTTCGGCCCAGAGGTATGAAAAAATAATAGTTTCATAATAATTTTAGAGATCCAACATAATTGTATAATCGATATGTTATGAAATGATATTTATTATAATAGAAAAGTTCAACGTACTTTAATATATCCGGTGTTTGATAATGATTTTGGTTTTTTAATCATCTCTCGATTCAAAGTATTTTTACGTGTAGCTTTACTTGACATAAGAGGCGAATTTGTTGATTCTTTTCTGTAATTTTACTATATACTATTCTATATAATTCATTTTTGACAGTAGTGCGGAAAAAATGAACTTTGAAATGGTTTTACGCACTCGGTTAAAAAAATATATTTCGAAACTGGTGCGCATCGTCACCAGGGCTCTTTGACGAACCTTGTGTTCCGCTTTGCTTAGCCATCGGTGTTTTCAAATCGCGCCGGTTATGACGTCGTGCCAGTGTCGAAACGTACTATTTTATAATCTGTATATACTATGTATATTCTATTCTTATAATTTACTATTTAAAATTGAAAAAAAAAACTTTTAGACTTACACAAGATTATTATCAGAAGATTGATTGCCCTGAGTCAATTTTTCGTGGTGGTTATTTTGACCTATAAGATTTTGGAATAATTTTAAGTTAATAATTTGAAAATTTTGAACGTTCTTTTATAATAAATATATTAATAAAATAATGTTTAAAAATGATTACTATAAACCATACGAGGTAAAAATTCACTCAGTAAATAAACCCAGCGAGCAGGGGTCTTATTAAAGAATTTACTAAAATGGTACACAAAAATTAAGCAAATTTTTATAAATCTGCTTTTTTAATATTCATAGTATTAGTAATAATATTGAAACAAGACTAAAATAGTTACGGATCTTATACTTCTTCTTTTGCGAAAAAAATGTAGCCACGCTATGCAGATTAACGTATATTAACGCATATTGTTCATATACAATTGTGTTTCAACAAAACATTACTGACCTGAAATCAAATAAACTTGATTTTTATTTGATGCATTATTAGCCTGAACTTTTTTCAATCTTTTTAATTCTTCTAATTCAGATTTTACTTCTTCAGACATTTCATGCAATAAAGATGGTCTTTTGTTAATGTAAAAAGGAGCTTCAGAGTTTCGGTTTTTATTTGGAACATTTACAGTTTTTTGAGAAAGTTGAGAATTTTGAGCAGTGATTTCAGAGTTTTCTGCAGCCTTAAAATTTTTATCCAAAAGAGAATTTGTTATTTCAGAATTTCTTTCGAGTTCTTCACCATCTTCTTCGGAACCATGCAAAATTCGTTTTTTAAGGTGATTTATTTTATATTTAAGAAAATAACTAGAAGGGTTTACTTGTAGGATTCAAGATGAAAGCTGATCGCTACTGCGTAAAGCTGAGAGGATTACTTGAAATGGGTTTTTGAATTTTGGAAGAAACTAGTGTCCATGTGTCCATAAAACCTGGTAGAGTTATTGGATTAAAATACTTTTAGCTATTATTTGCAAAAAAAACTATGTTTTACGCAAAAAAATTTAGATTGGATAAATTCACCTGAATAGTCACATTTATATCTGAAACGTACTTGCTTAAGCATACATTTTATTAAAAATTACGTAAGTTTTCACATAGTCTTTTCCGTAGGTTCGTAAAAAAATTTGTGGGCATGAGTAGTAGTTAGATTGTTAAAAAATTCATAATATACGTAGGAAAATCTTTCAGAATCACAGACAGAGTAAGAAATAATACATTCAAAAGTTTCAATGAAACAATTTGAAAAAAATATCTTTAAATAAAAACATTGTATTTATTGACGTTTTAATTTTAGTTTATCTGTTGAGAATAGAGAATCGCATGCCATGCAAAATGATCTTTCTCATTTAAAGCTGATACAGCAAAAAGGCTCTAATACTAGTCTTGTAAGCTTTCAAAGAAAAATTTTGTACTTCATTCAATATGTATTTTTAATAGAAATTATTAATGAATTATTTTAGGATGTAAATAACGGAGAAAGCAAGGGAAGTAGTTCGGAAGGAAGCAAAAAAGAAACTAATAATTCTCTTAATCAACAAAACGATAAATCGAAATCGTATGATAAGAGTGGCTCACATAATAGTTTAGTAAGTTTAAAAAAAAATCTGTATTTAGAAGACACTTTATTAACAAACACAATAATTGACATCATAGCATTTTTAATAACCCAATTATCAGGTGGAAAAAATAACGGTGTTTATTTCAACTATCCTGTTAAAATATGCTTTTCCCTTTATAAAAGAGAGCTATCGCCATCTTGCGTAAGATTTTTATTCGTGAGCTGATTGGTGAAGAAGTTTTTAAAATGTTCGAAAATTGCATTTTGAGGTTACTCTTATTGTTTTTTCCTATGCGCGCTTGAAGCGCGCTCAGAAGAGCTAGTATAAACAAAAATTTATTTCTACAGTCTAAAATATGATCCTGTGCCGATTTTCAGTCTTCCAAAAAATAAAAGCCTAAAATATAGTAAAAAAGAAAAAAAAAATTAAACAAAAATGCACTAACCTAGCCTTAGCAATCTTTAGTATCGTTGATGACGTTTCTTGGTCGCAGGACCCCCTGGCGAGCCTCATCCGGCTACCCTTTTGCCTCCCTTGATAACATCGCGAAAAAGTTTCACCAAACCGAGCGATTTTGAGACATCAGCGAAAGCACCAGTCAGGTGTCAGGGATCACTAAGTACCCCCGTCGGTTTGGTCTATCCCGTATACGAGTAACTATGCAGTAACAGGAGTAACTTCCAATTAACTCTCTGCCTAGGTGTCTCACAAGCGAGAGAACTTACTTTTAAAAACGTCTCGATCACACTTATTCTAAAAAGTGCAATTTCGTCGCGGCTGTATGCAAAAACCCAAATTTTTTTCAAAAGTCGGAGGGGGGAGACTAAGGACCCCTGCTGTATAGCCACACGTGTGGTCCACACGTATATTCCACACGTGTGCCACACGTAAAATGGACTTGAGCAAATTTTTTTAAAGTTTGCTAAATATTATAACATCATGAAGTCAGGGTGGACACCAGGTGCACCTGGTGATGATAACGCCTCGGAGATGACTTCCCCAGGAAGTTTAGACTTCAGAAGGGTCAGGACGGACACCTGGTGCACCTCGTCATAATAACGCCTTGTAGATGATTTCTCCAGGAAGTTTGGACTCCGGAGGGGCCAGGGCGGACACCCGGTGCACCTGGTGATACTTACGCCTCGGAGATGATTTCCCCAGGAAGTTTTGACTCCAGAGGGGCCAGGGCGGACACCTGGTGCACCTGGTGGTAATTACGCCTTGGAGATGATTTCCCCAGGAAGTTTTGACTCCGGAGGGGTCAGGGCGGAAACCTGGTGCGCCTGGTGGTAATTACGCCTTGGAGATGATTTCCCCAGGAAGTTTTGACTCCGGAGGGGTCCGGGCGGAAACCTGATGCGCCTGGTGATACTTACGCCTTGGAGATGAGTTCCACAGGAAGTTTTGAATTCAGAAGGGTCAGGACGGACACCTGGTGCAGCTGGTCATAATAACGCCTTGTAGATGATTTCCCCAGGAAGTTTTGATCCCAGAGGGGTCAGGACGGACACCTGGTGCCACTAGTGGTAAGAACGCCTCGGAGATGATTTCCCCAGGAAGTTTTGACTCCAAAAGGGTCATTACAGACACCTGGTGTACCTGGTGGTAATAACGCCTTGGAGATGATTTCCCCAAGAAGTTTTGACTCCAGAGGGGTCAGGACGGACACCTGGTCCACCTAGTCATAATAACGCCTTGTAGATGATTTCCCCAGGAAGTTTTGATCCCACAGGGGTCAGGACGGACACCTGGTGCAGCTAGTGGTAAGAACGCCTCGGAGATGATTTCCCCAGGAAGTTTTGACTCCAGAAAGGTCACTACTGATACCTGGTGCACCAGGTGATGATGACGCCTCAGTGATGATTTCCCCAGGAAGTTTTGATCCCAGAGGGGTCGGGACGGACACCTGGGGCACCTGGTGGTGATAAAGCCTCGGAGATGATTTCCCCAGGAAGCTTTGACTTCAGAAGAGTCACTACAGACACCTGGTGCGCCTGGTGGTAATAAAGCCTCGGAGATTGTTTTCTGGGGAAATCATCTCCGAGGCGTTATCATCACTAGGTGCACCAGGTGTCCACCCTGACCCCTCCGGAGTCCTTAGTTCCTGGGGAAATCATCTCCGAGGCTTTATTACCACCAGGTGCAACAGGTGTCCATCCTGACTCTTCTGGGATCAAAACTTCCTGGGGAAATCATCTACAAGGCGTTATTACCACCAGGTACACCAGGTTTCTGTAGTGACCCTTCTGAAGTCAAAACTTCCTGGGGAAGTCATCTCTGAGGCGTTATCATCACCAGGTGCACCAGGTGTCCATCCTGACCCCCCTAAGGTCAAAACTTACTGAGGAAATCATCTCCGAGGCGTTATTGTCACCAGGTGAACCAGGTGTTCGTCCTGACCTTTCTGGAGTCAAAACTTCTTGGGGAAATCATCTCCAAGGCGTTATTACCACCAGGTACACCAGGTGTCTGTAGTGACCCTTTTGGAGTCAAAACTTCCTGGGGAAATCATCTCCGAGGCGTTCTTACCACTAGCTGCACCAGGTGTCAGTCCTGACCCCTCTGGGATCAAATCTTCCTGGGGAAATCATCTACAAGGCGTTATTATGACGAGATGCACCAGGTGTCCGTCCTGACCCTTCTGAAGTCAAAACTTCCTGGGGAAGTCATCTCCGAGGCGTTATCATCACCAGGTGCACCAGGTGTCCATCCTGACCCCCCTGAGGTCAAAACTTCCTGGGGAAATCATCTCCGAGGCTTTATTACCACCAGCTGCACCTGGTGTCCACCCTGACTTCATAATGTTATAATATTTAGCAAACTTTAAAAAAATTTGCTCAAGTCCATTTTACGTGTGGCACACGTGTGGAATATACGTGTGGACCACACGTGTGCCACACGTGTGGCTATACAGCAGGGACGCTGCTTTGTCGAGTCAGCCTGAGAGTGAGAGAAACTCAGTAACTTATTAAAAAGACAAAATGTGCTTAGGTATTACGGTTTTAATTTTTTTTGGTTTAACATACACTTTTAAAAAAAATATATATATTTTAATAATTACGATCTGAAGAACGGTCATTTTTCTAAGCTATACTGAGCTTGATAATTCAAATTTTATCCTCCTTGGAGCAAATTTAGAAGGAGGTGGACATGGGTTTCGTACCCTGCTGCGTGGTCGCGACCCTGGGCACCACGTCGACATACGCCTTCGACCGGCTCGACGAGCTCAGTCCCATTGTTATAAGTACAAGCTCTGGCTTCATGTCGTCGCCGGTTCGTTCGACCCGCTGGCGGATTCATTTACTAGTTTAAAAAGCCAGAAAAGAAAAGCTCTGTTAAAACCCGAGGGACGCGCTTCGCGTCCCTCGGGTTTTAACAGAGCTGCCAGAGATGTAGCCCTGGAGAGGATGATCACTTAGAAAGTATTTATTTTTATTTTTGAAGTCACTATTTGAAGTTAAAAAACCCTGAAGGACTTATATATGATTTATTTTACATTAATCCAGAGCTTCCTGAAAATAATTTGGTTCTTGAGTAAAAAATAAAGCTATAAAAATTGCATTTTCTATTGTAAAAAGTGTTCAAATGAATGAGTCACTTGTCTTTTCAAAGTTCTAATAGTTTTAACTGACCCCTGTTTGAATATCGAAATGATCAATTATTGAAATAATCATAAGAAAGCAAATATTTGTATATTAATTTGATTTATTTTATAAATTATTATACGAAGTATTTTATTCATGTCGTTTTTTTTATCTATTTTCTATAATTAAATTTTACGAATTCTCAAACGAGTTATAAACTTTTGAGAATTAAAGAAAGCTTTCTGTCAATTATTTTAGTTTTTTAAATAAAATTTTCTTTTTTAAATTTAAATAATCAATAATTTTATTTAATAAATAAATTAATATTTATTTTTTAGAGATCTAATTATTTTGAAAATTCGGTCAAGGATAAAAAGAAAAAAGTAAAACATAATAACTTCCAACCGTACTGTAAAGAAATGAAAGGTTTAAAAGATTGGTTAATTCACGAGGGTGGAAATAAAGCGTACTGCAATGTCTGCATCAGTAGAAAAACTAAAAAAAATGTTGAACTGTCCGTTGATTTGTACACATTTCAAAAACATGCACAATCCAAAAGACATTGGAAAAAAAATCTTAAACTCGACAAACCTCCATCGAACGAAGACTTTCAACGTCCGGTCGACTTTGACATAGAAAAAAGAAGAGCTGTTGCTTATGCTACACTTTCATTTATTGGAACGTGTACTAATTATAACGTACCTTACTTTAATCAGCCAAAAATACTTGACGGTATAAAATCTGTTGATTGTAGAATTTTTAAAGACGTAAAATTTGAGCGTACGATTGCTCGAAAAATCGTTGTCGATTTTATTGCGAAAGAAGCAGAAAGAGAAATGGTGGATGAATTAAGAAGAGATAAATTTAGCTTTTGTTTTGACGAGAGCGACACAATTTCAAAAGTAGGGCTTCACGATATCCGATAAAAATATCGATATCAACTCGATAACGAGACGATATCGATACGATATCCGATACGATACAAATTTTTCAGATCGATAATAATACGATAAAAATTTTATTCAATATCGCCGATATTCTCGTATCGACGATATGTAATTGTCGATAATATCGAAATTTATCGATCTCGGAAAATTTTTTTTGACATTCCGAGCTTTCTTGAATTTTTCAGTCTACGAATTGAAAAACTAAATATTGTATGTTTTTTTGGATCAGCGTATATAATAAAGCTTTATAATCAAGCCCCAAAGGGGCACAATTTAAATATAAGTTTCAAGTTAAAATATTTCCTATTCCGCATAGTCTAGTGGCTACGGTCACCGCCTTCAAAATCTGATACAGTATGTTCAAATCTCGACAATTTTTTTTTTTTTTTTTTTTTTACTTTTTGTTAACCGTTGCTTTGTTTTAAACTGTTTACAAGTATTTTCTTTTTTCTTTATAAGTAAGTTTTTTTTTTTTCTTTTTTATTAATAAAATAAATATTAAAAACCGTATGAATTATTAATGGTTACGAGAAAATGAATAACCTGGGCACCCGAGTTCAACAAAAAAACTGATCGGCTATTCCCCAAGCTCTAAACCCCCAAGACCCTTGGCGCCCGAGTTCAACAAAAAAACTGGTCAGCTATCCCCCAAGCTTTAAACCCCCAAATACCCTGAGTGCCCGAGTTCAACAAAAATCAGATCGGCTATCCTCCAAGCTCTAAGTCCCCAAAACGCTGGGTGCCCGAGTTCAACAAAAAAACTGGTCGGCTATCCCCCAAGCTCTAAACCCCCAAGACTCTGGGTGCCTGAGTTCAATAAAAAAACAGATCGGCTATCCCATTTTTTCGTTGACCTCGGGCGCCCAGGGTTATGGGAGTTTAGAGCTTGGGGGATAGCTGACCAGTTTTTTTGTTGACCCTGGGCACCCGAGTTCAACAAAAAAACTGGTCAGCTATCCTCCAAGCTCTAAACTCCCAAACCCCGGGCACCCGAGGTCAAAGAAAAAACTGTTCAGCTGCCCTCCAAGCTCTAAGCCCCCAAATACCCTGGTCGCCCCATTTAAACAAAAAAACAGATCGGCTATCCTCTAAGCTCTAAACCCCCAAAACCCTGGGTGCCCGAGTTTAACAATAATCAGATCGGCTATCCTCCAAGCTCTAAACTCCGAAAACCCTGGGTGCCCGAGTTCAACAAAAAAACAGATAGGCTATACCATTTTTTCGTTGACCTCGGGCGCCCAGGGTTTTGGGGGTTCAAGGCTTGGGGGATAGCTAATCAGTTTTTTCTTTGACCTCGGGTCCCCAGGGTTTTGGGGGTTAAGAGCTTGGGGGATAGCTAATAAGATTTTTCGTTGACCTCGGGTGCCCAGGGTTTTGAGGGTTAAGAGCTTGGGGGATAGCCGATAAGTTTTTTTTTGACCTCGGACACCCAACGTTATTGGGTCAACGAGCTTGGTAGATAGTTATAATAATTTTTAATTTATTTTTTGTCGATAAATTTATCGACTCTCGAGACGATATCGATACGATACCGATATTTTTTTACACAAGTATCGTCGAGACGATAACCGATATGATAATAATGATCCGTGACGATACGATATCGATATTTTGGAAAATATCGATATCGTATCGTATCGTGAAGCCCTATTCAAAAGAGAAAAATTTATCGGTAATTGTTCGTTACCCAAGTCATATCACCAAAAAAATTGAAGTTAGAATATACGCCATGATTCCGGTGTTTAATAAAAATGAAGATGCTGATTCTGGATCGGAACGTATTTGTAACCTTCTAATTAATCAACTAAAAAAAGATAAAATTCCGTTCTCAAATGTTGTAGCATGCTGCTGTGATGGTTGCAAAGTTAATACAGGAAGATTAAAAGGTGTTGAAGTTCAGTTGCAAAGGTTAATACCAGGCTTAGTCTGTGTTTCTTGTCCGGCTCACGCAATTGCGTTATGTGTGCAGTATGGTAGAAGAGAAATACCAGATTATATCGATAATCTTTTTCAAAAAATTAACAAAATGTTTCTATCATCTCATCGTAGACATGATTTAAAAAAATTCAAAATATATTGAGACTACCCAAACACCAAATATTACGCATGAGTGGTACCCGGTGGCTCAGTCTAGAACAGTGCGCTATTCGGCTCTTAGAGCAGCTACCAGCATTAATAGATTTAGCACAAAAAATCACAAAAGCAGACGCTAAAGATATCAATGCCAAGGAAGCTCTCATTATACTAGAAAAGAAAGAAACTAAATTTTACCTGCTTGCACTGATAAAGGTCTGCAAGGAAATGAATGCCTTTAATCGGCTCATTCAATCGAAAGGTGTAGTGGTCCATCGAGTCCAAGACGAGCTCGAAAAAAGGTTAAAAATTTATCTATTCATTACAGTGTTTATTTTTTTCGTTTATGAATTTTACTTTATGATAATTAGTAATTTCACATTTTCTCAAACGATTCTTGCTCGAAAGGGAAAATTTGTTTGCACGAAAAGACGATTTTCGAAGTCTGATAAATTATTCTAAAAGACTTCATAAGGACTTATCAGACTTCGAAAATAATACATTAAGATCGAAGTTTTCCCTTAAAAAAAATAAAAAAAAAAAAAAAAAAAAAAAAAAAAATGCTACATATAAATCCTTGCTACAGGCTTCTGCAAGTTCTATTTTTTTTTTCAAGCGAAGCTTTTTATATTATGAGGAGTTAATGTAACAAATAACGACCCGAAACAGCAACCCAAAAACCGAATCGCGAAAAAGATATTTGATTTATTCTTTTCATATAAAACGTTTCGCTTCTAACACGCGTAGAAGACACCATTTTTTTACAAGAAGTTACCTTTACGATAAATTAAGCCCTCAAAATTTCGTTTTGCCTTAACTTACAATTGACGCTTAAATGATATGATTAAGAATGTCACTGTTACTAAGAATGTAATAAAACTCAATGTAATTAGGGAAACAAGGGTGCGGTTGCTCCATAAAACAGCTTTCACGCCGGCCGTATGAGAACTCTGACCCGAACAGAAATGTTGGCTCGATGAATTATCTCGGTGAATTACAGAGTACTATCTCACCGTGCTGCAGTTTACAAGCTCACTCGAATCCCTGATCTGACCATACGGTCTGCGTCGGCTCTAGCAGTTCCGTACATTTTTTAAAAAATACTGTCTTATTAAAAATATTGCTTTGAAACTTTTCAGATATCTTAAAAGTTCATCGTTGAACGTTTTTTCAATTCTAAACTTTTATGCTTACTTTTTTTATCCTGAGTTTGAGCTTAATTTGTTGAAGCTTGAAATTAACATTTTTTGAGCATACTGCAGGGTTGGATCACGGATACAAGCAAGTTTGTAGACTGCGGCACGGTGAGATTGCACTCCGTATTTCATCGAGAGAATTTATCGAGCCGCAGTTCAGAGTTCTCATACGGCCAGCGTGCGGGCTGCACCACGGAGCAACCGAATCACTTTTTCCGTGAAGCTTTTCAAGAAACGGTCTGTCAACTCTCTAGTTTTGCAGCTGCGATTTTTACTGACTTCTTGAATTTATATCATTAGACGCGCGAATTTTATCAATGAAAATTAACTTAACCAAGCAGATTTCATACTTGTAAATTATTAAAATTCACGCATAAAACTGTAATTTGTTTATTAGTGTTAATTTTTATTAAAATCGTAATTTTGGAGTGGCGATCAAACTTCAATAATTAAGAAACAATAAATAAATAAAAAGATTTATTGTTAAAAAAATTATTAATTTTAAAATTAATTATGATAATTAAAACAAAAATTAATTTTTCACTTTCTTCAAATTGAAAAAATAGTTCAATTTCTTGAAATGGATTAGACAGTCGCAATAGCTTCAATATTTAATTTGACGCTTGTACCAGAACTTTGAGAATTTGACCAGACCCAGTATAAGACAAAATTAATTATAAAAAAAATAAAGTTAATTGTTAACATAACTAATGACTGACAGCCTTTGGCTGAGTACTGTGATATTCATTTTTATTATGATACCTGAAGAGGCTTTTATTTACAAAAAAAGCGAAACGTTGTGAATTTTAATGTGAATTTTAATGATTTTATTAAAAAAATTTTTAAAAGCATTGTTAGTTAGGTGGTGAAAACTCAATAGTAAATTATTGATTTTTTTTTCAAATATTAGGTTCAAAAATGTTCTCTCTATTATCATGAAAAGAGACTATGTAAATAGTACAAACGTTAGTGAAATCGATTTTGAAAATGAAGAAAATTATTATCCTCGTTTTCACTTTGATCTTGGAGAAGAAATAAGACATGAACTTATTAGAAATGGTAATGAATACCAAGGATTCTGCAAAGATGTTCTAAATTTTGTCCTCAGATCTGCCATTCAAATGGCAAAAAGGTTTGAAAATTTTAAAATTAAAACTTTCCTGACAAGGTGCCTGAACCCTACACTGGCAATGTCTGCCGATTACAGAGAAAAAAATCCTAACATTTTCAAAGAGATTGTCAAACACTATCCTCATGTATCAAAAGGTATGTTTAAACATTAAACAATTGTAAAATTTTCGGTTTCTTGTGTAAAACCGAGAAAGTATTTTCGCGCGATCATTTACAACAATCCAAAACTACGCAATTGTAAAATTTCACTTTTTCTCGTGGTTCACCGAGAACATATTCTCGGTCTTCAACCTTTCTCGATTTTTCTTTTCTTGTTTTTAAAACTAGAAGCCTGGCGATGAACAGATTGAGAATCGAAAATACTTTCTCGGTTTCCAACTGAAAATCGATCGATTCTCGGTCTATTCGTTCTCGCAAATCGATCACTTTTCGGTTTCAAACCGAAAAAAGCGTTCGAAATCTCGTATGTAGTAGAATAAAGGAAATTTTATTATGACACAGTTTTGGCATGTTATTTTAGATCTGTATTGAAAAAAGAATTGTCAGCACTCAGCATAGGTCACTCTTACTTCGATTCGTAAAAGCGCGAACCCAGAAGCTTTACACATTGAGAAAAATTTTACGAGTGGATTAATGATGGTTACTCAGTAGTACAAAAAGGAAGTGGTTCTTGTTTTTTTATATCTGTATACGTTTCCTTATACCTAATGTGTGATTTTGGTAATTTATATCAGTTTTTTAATCTTTCGTGGCCTAAAATTCGAGTGACTAATATCACAATTTCTGTGGTGTCCTATACGTCTGCGTGTTTTGGGTAAAAAATGAACAAAAGCGAGAGCCGTCGGTGGCTCAACATTTGGGCGCCGAGGGACGTCAGTTTGTTAAAATCTTGAATCTTTGTTAAAAACCGTAATATAATATGTAACCTAATTAACCAAAATGGTGTAAATAAAAGTATAAAAAAAGAAAAGATAAAATGAAGAAAAGCAAACCTTAGATCCTGTTACATAATTCCAAGCGTCTTATTCAATCCTTGCTGCTGCAGCTCGTCTTCTACTTTCTACCTTATCTTTAGTTTATACTGAAATTTTTTTCTCTTTGCAAGCTTACGCATTTGTATTTTTTTTTTCCTATCAAAAATCAACAACCCATACAACTACGGCAGTGTGTTTCACTTTTCGGTTTACAAACACACACGTACAGAAAAACTTATCAAAACCAATGTGTTTCGTCTCTTCTCTTTATACCCCATCAACACTGGCGGCTGAACCCCGGTTAAGCGTAAGAGTGGTTTAAGATTCCAATTGTTATATCTCACTCCCGAAAATGTGTAGTGCTGTGTAATTCGATATAATGTTAAAAAACTATACATTTTATTCAGGAAACACGAAAAAAAAATTATTTTACTTATATGGAAACGCCATATAACAATTTATATCTTAAACCACTCTTAAGCTAAACCGGGGTTTAACCGCCAGTATAGACGGGGCATTAGGCTCTTATTCCTTACGCATTTTGTTGAGTGAGAAACTTTTATTTGAGCAAACACTTTATAAATCATTATTTTCATTAGTTTTAGTGCTGGTTCTGGAGTATTTTACAACTTTAAACGAGTAGCGGTCAAATCCCCCAGCGGCCAAATCCCCCACCAATCAGATTGTCCCGTTTGAAAGGAGCCCCCACACAGCGATGCCAACGGATCCAACAAATGGAAAATATATATGTTGTATGCCGCCGCTCGGTTCGCTCCAAGTTCGCTCCGGCAAGAGAGGGGAATGGGGCGAGTTGAGCAACCTGTCTGCTAAATTATATTTTGGCGATCAACATCAATAAGTTTTGAATTTTTTTATAAAGATTGAAAGAAAAGCATCAACCTAGTTAATCTCGAGAATAACTAGGTGCAAAAAAGTCATAAAAACATTAAGTAATAGTTTGGTGAAAATAAAAATAAAAAAAATAAAAATAAATAGTTTGACTCTTACAAATCTGAAATAAAAAAGTAAAACTTATTATTGGCTAAAAAATTTTCTTAAATAAAAGTGAGTGATAATATCGAAAAAAAACTAACAACCTTTTGAAGGAGTGAGTGAAAATACGTTTAATAATGAGTACACTTTTACCTGTGCATCGAGGTTAGGTGTATGTGTGCATTATCATAAAAATGTTTATGCAAGGATAAAGTGTATGCAGATTAAAAAATGAATAAATGTTGTTAAAATTATTTTGCTTATTTTTTAATCATTGTTGTTTTTTAATTTATTATTTTGGAATTAAATCTCTAAAACAATCATACTATTTCTGGTGAAAATAAAATTAAAAAAGAATATATTTATTTAGGTAAAAAGAATGATTCCAAGTAAACCTATACAACTTTCAATATGTTTGTGTGATGTATATAATGCATACAATATTAATCATAGAGCCATTTTTTAAAATTGTCATTGGAAAACCATCATAAATGAAATCTTTTAAATTAGGTATCATTTAACTTTCAACTTACATCTTTAGAAATATAAACCTATAAAGAATTGAAAAAATACTGTTTCTCTGTGATTTGTTAGTGCTGATAAAAAATTCAACATTCTTCATAACCCATTCGAATTAAAAATTCATTTTACAGTTTATTTAACTTTAGATTGAAATAATTTACAATAGATCTGTACTGAAATAATATTAATCACCTACTTCTGAGAAAACAAAACAATGAATCAGATAAATTTTCAATTTTTCTATGCTTACTTCTATTGCCTACATCTAGTATAATATTTGACATGATGAAAAAAAAATTTACATTAATTTTTGTTTGTGCAAAGTAATACACAAATAAAATGCTTTAAGTGTTTTTTACTCCTTTTAAAATTACAGTTTATATAACTATATTTTCTGTATACATGTATACTTAAATATTTATCATTTTTTTTTAATTTTATATTTACAAATTGGGCAATTTCTTTGATCTTCAATTTAAACATCTTTTTGAACAAATTGCGGTGCTTTATAGACTTTGATCGAGTGTCCATGGTAAAAATGTTTAGGTGAAGCATTTAAAAAAATCTATTATAATTATAAATCTCATGTAATTACTGATAAGTTTGAAATTCTATACATGAAAATATTTATAATTATTTAAAAAATTTGCACATCTATGATAATGTTTGTTAATTTTGTTTTGAAAAAAAATTCAGATTTCTCTCTTTTAACGAATAAATCGTTAATCGCAAAAAAGGTATACCCTAGCAGAATTTTACGATGGATTATTTCAACTTCTAATATTGATACTTTAACATCTTTTTTTTTTCTTTTTTGCGGCATTTATTTTCTTAAGATCGTTTCAGACCTCCAGTGACTCTCATTCAGTTTTGGCCCAAAACTTTTGGGGCTCTCCGCACGAGAAACAGCTGACGCGCCGGTCGTTCTGTCTCTCTCGCTCTCGTGGCGCAGCATAACCGCAAAGACTAAAAAATCAACTTTACTGTTAAATTACTCTGAAAGTAGGCCCAGTTGCCGTATTTTGAAAAATGTTAGATTGATTCTTGTTTCAATATCTAGAATATACTCTTTTTTTTAGAAAAAGTTAACTACTAGTTAATTTACAGTCGTCGATAACATTAAAAAATTATAGTGCTCTACGTGCCATCCCATGCAAAACGACCGAACTTTGAGCGTTCATAACTCAAAAACAAATCCCGCTTGCCATATTTTTTTTTGTGGCATTGGAAAGAACACATAAAAATTTTCTTGTATGCCGAGTTACAAAAATTGTTAACATCGACCTAAAATCCCTAAAACGTCCTTAATACGTTACTCAGCTAATCAGAGATCTAAATATAATGAACAAAGTATTAAAAAAATTGCGTATGATTCATAATTAATAATGATGTTCTTGAGCTACTAATTCAGTAGGTATTTCTATATTTTTTATTCATTCATTTTTTTTTTATTGAAGATGATTAATGTTGACTTTTATTTTTATCTTTTTAGTATTCTAATACGATTTCTACAGAAAAAATTTCATATTTGATTAATATAAAAGGTAATGTTTAAAAATTATTTTAAACATAAGCAAAGCTTTTCGTATGAAAGGCATGACTTACACTCGCGCTTCAAGCTCGACATACTCATTTTTAGAAGTAACGTTTTTTAATTTCTACTACCAAAAATTTTTTTTCCCGAATAAATATTATTTTTTTATGTTTAAAGCTGTGTTATTTATAGCGTTTAATTTTGTATCAATATTTTGAAAAAAATTTTTACAAAAGTCTTCTTTTTTTTTTTTTTTTAAACTATCTACAAAAAATTGATTGATACATTGGTTCAAGTTAAATGTAAACTCCAGTTATAAAACCCAGCCAGAAAAAAAAATGTGAAGAACTTGAAGAACGAGAAAACTTCTTGATGAATGATAAAAAAAAGTGCAAAACATCAGTTGAGAAGAAGTCCAGCTAGAGTTCAGTGAGAGAAAACTTTTACGAAAAATAGTAAGTAGGTACTAACAAAAACATTCACACACGTGCGTATTTTAAATGAGAACTCACGATGAAACACTTAAAAAAAAGCAAAAAAGTTCTAATGACTTGAGAAGTAGAGGCAAACAGAAACGCTGGTGTACGGACAAAAGAAAGAACACGAACTTACAGAAAAAATTCATTAATGAGTGTAAAATTTAAACAAATTTTTTTTGTATAAATTTGTGTAGATCGTAATTCTTTTTATCAAACTTAGTTTAAAAACCATTAATTACTTTTCAATTTTATTTTCTTTAATTTAGTTACACAGAACTCTATGCCAGTTTTGATTACAACTCCAAAATCATGTACTTTAAATACATTACTTTACCATCTTTTCATATTTTAGGCTTCTAGATCCTCGATTTAGAGCGGTCGTTGGGTCAGTGGTTAGCGTGCTCGCTTCTGAAACAACGTCGTTCTTTGGGGTCTTGGGTTCGATTCTCTGCGCAACTAACATGGAATTATTTTCTTCGTTCGTTGCGTCGGTTATGTCGATCCCTACGTTCACCCCGAGTGCTTTGAAGTCGGTTTGAACCAGGGGGAAATCATTTCAGCGCTGGTCGTAAGTTTATCTCGACCGGGGGCAATATTTGGGGCATACCTTCCCAATGAGCCTTACCCGCTTCGGCACTGGTCTAATCCAAGACTATCTGATTGGGGGCGATGAAGTGGGATAAAAAGTCCCAATGAGCCTGCTGGTTCAGCGCTGGTCTTACGATTAACTCGAATGAGGCACATACCCTGGCTCCGTCAATAAGCCCATACTGAGCATAAAAAGTATAGGAAAGTCGTCAATAAGCCCATACTGAGCATAAAAAGTCGCGACTATAAATAAGTATTAAAAAAAAAAAAAAAAAAAAAGATCCTCGATTTCTCATCACTTTTTCAAATTTTAATAACAAATTTATAAAGAAAAGAAATTCTTGAATGTCAACTATTCAGATATCAACTTATCATTTAAATATATCGTTGTATTTTTTATAGTTAATTTTTTTCAAAATACTTTAGAATTTTCGAACTGTTACTTGCACTGCACATAAAAATATTTAAGTTCTTTGACTATTTGACTGTCCCTCTTTTATAAACTAAAATTTTAGTTCAAGCTTGCAAATAATTTTTAGAATTGAAATTTCTAAAGCCACGTCATAAAGTTTTTTTTTTTTCCCGCAGAAAAAAAATGGCCGTCAGAGTCAAAATTTTTCTGGCGTGTCAACCCCGCTGTAAGAAAAAAATTTTTGCGATTTTAGAAGTGCAAACGATTTAAAGGTTACGTTTATCTTTTTATCTGTAAATGCACCATTAGTAGATGATAAGTTTAATTAAGAGTTACGAAAAAAATACTACTTTTATTTTTAATTTAAGTGCTGCAAAAATGAATAGTTGTGCTCACACTTGTCTACCAGGTTGAAATTGAAGGTAGGTTGTATTTAATTTCCAGTAAAATTTTGATTAAACCTTATTTACAATTCTTATGAGTAATGAGAAAAATTATATGCATTTTTCAACTTCTAAAATGTATTTATTTTCAGCAAATTTATCGAATCGCTCATCAGCAGATTGAAGATGTAATGAAGCTGTTGCTCTATTGTTGAAGAATAATTAAAAACAATCCATTCATCAAGTCAAATCTATAAAAGTGGTCAAATTCTTTGGGAAAAGTGTGTGAAATTTGTGGCTAACATGATCATCAACCTAGGTATGATAAGTATGATTTAATATGTTATACACTATTGAAGTATATTTTCACATAAGTTAATTCGTTATAAAAAATTTTCAGCTAGGGTTGGTGCAAATTTAACTGGTTTTGGTATTCAGTTTCTTAGCTGTTTTGGGAGCTTTTTCTGGCTGGCTATTATTGAAAACTGCAGGGACCGCTGGTCAAAGAGCAGAATTTGAAGGATCTGCTGCAGTGGATACTTGTAACATGTCAAAATTTTCAACTCTGGTATTCAACTCAATATTAATAACTATATTTTATTTATCAGGTCAACAATTTGTAAGTTTTCATTTCATATGATTAATCCTTTTTTTTTCTTTAGAAGATCTGTCGTTTAACGACTTCTGTCTGGCTTCCTGTCATCCTAACAAGTACGGAAACTTATAGTTTTTCTAAGTATGATAATTTAAATATAAAATAGACAATTGATACTTAAGTTTATTTATTTTATAATGATTTATTTTTTATTTTTCAGGTGCAAAACTACTTTTAAGTGAATCATGCTTATGATGCAGATTTAATAAAATAATTTTGATCAGATATCAGAACTTCTGACAATAACTTTTGTTGCTATGGGATAAATAAAAAAAAACTACAAAAGGCCTTGATTAAAAAGCAAAGGAAATCTGTTGGAAGCAAGTGGTATTTCAAGTCGCCGGAGAACTGTAGTTTAAGTAAATCAGCACAATAGTTACAATATACATAGTTCAAGTTTCTGTTTTTTTTTTTTTTTTTTTTTTTTTTTTGCTTAAAACTATAATCCAAGTGTCGTTATCTGAATGCGTGTGAGTGTATTATAATTCATGTTAATCTGTTTGTGTAGTTTTCAGTGAATATTGATTACCCTTAGTCAAAATTATGTAATTTATTATTGGTAACTTTCTTTTTTGTTGATTTGAATTTCAACTTTTAACTTCTCGATAAGTAAAATTATTATAAATAAGCTTATATAAAAATTAACATTATCAATTGCAACAAGTATTAGTAAGTGAATTGAAATCTTGTTTGAGTATTTGTCAAATATAAATTGGTATATTATAAAAATCTTACACGATGAGTACCATGTATGATTAATAGTTTTGCTTTCAATCAACGAAAAGAAGATATATACTTTTATAATAATTGACACAAGTTTAAAAAAGTCAATTAGAATTTTAAAATAAAATTAACTGTTTCGAGCAAGCTATTTTCTAAAGCTATAGTTTTTTTTTTTTTAATTACAAAATTTTTCATTTATTTTATGAAATTATTAAGTGCACATGCATTTATTTACCTTTACTTAACCCCACAAGCAGATATAATTAAAAGTAATTTAGAGTTTTAAAGCAAGCCAAGCAAGGGTATAGCCGGTTAAGGGGGGGTAAAGTGCCCCCGGTGCAAACCCCTACAAAACCTATACCATTCGAAAGAACATAAAAATAGAAAATTTTTGGCGCCAACCAGAAATTTTTTCCCCCTATAGTGCGCATGCGCGGTCCAAAATAGTGATTTTTCAACTTTTATTTATAACTCAGAATCTAAGAGGACTAGCGAGATGCGGTTTACGGGAAAATTTTGTTTGAAAAAAATGTAGTTCAGAAAAAAAAATTTCAAAAATTTTTGGCGCCAAATTCATATTGTTAAAGTGGTTTTAAACTTTTAAATTGCGATTTAAAAATATCTTGGATAGGTGGTGGTCCAAAAAAAAATTTTTTATTTGTATTTTAACGTAAATTTTTCGTGAAAATTTTTTCAAATTTTTTAAAGGGGTGGAAAGTATGAAAACACTCAAAAAACCACTTTTTTCCAACTTTTTTGGCCTTTTTACTACTGATAATTGGTTTAAAAATTTACAAAACAATGAAATTTCATAATTTCTACAATTTTACATGAAAATATACAATATACGATGTTAAAGTACTGTTTTAGGCTTTTTAAAGACCATAAAATCGATTTTTAAGATTTTTTTTGCCTATAATAAAGGTACAAATGCCTCATTCAAACATCAAAATCGTTGAAATACTTGTAATTTTCCAAGGTGAACTCAAAAAAGTCACAAACAATATTTTTTTAAACTTATCAAACCTTTATAAAGCCAAAAAACCTATTTGTAAACTCTTTTTTACAACAACATAAGTAAAAATTATAATAACCATTAAAATATGATACAAATTTTACTATAGAGATAATACCTCACAATTTTTTTGCAGGTATTTTTAATTTTAATTTTCTATATAAATAAGATCATAATTCCATGGTTTTATGTGTACTTTTTATTTGACGCATAGACTTTTACACCTAATTCTTAGGGTATATGTACACTTATAACTTTTCTACTTATAAATGCTTGCGAAAAAAATAGATTCACCTTTCATTACAAGATTCAAAACTTTATAAAAAGCTTAATAAAGTAAAATAAAATTTAATGACTAGTAAACTTGAAAAATTGCCTGATAGACATTACTTAGTTTGTCCAGATCCACAGATTTATTAGGTTTAGATGTAAAAAATTTTAGATTTTTTTCTTTGATTCTTCTGACTTTAAATTAAATATCAAATTCCGTATATTATCAAATCAATTAAATGATTTAGATCAGTTAATATAAGCTCCTATAAGCCTCATAACAACTGATTCCGAATGCTTGAGTTCGAAAGTTTTCAGAATACTTTAGTTGTACAAATTAAAGATATTGTAGAGATTTAAATTAAAGATTCATATCTACCAAAATGAAAAATGATATTTTCATATTAGTTCAAATAAGCTTCGAAATAAAAAATCATTGAGTAATTATTTCAGTCACACATCTTGTAATCAATGAAGTATATTTAGTGAAAGATGAGCCAATCTTTATTAAGTTCTAAAATGAAACCTTTATGTGGTAACTGACTTATTTTAGCAGACTTATTCTGTGCATTTCATTTATGAGTTAAGCTGTATTTCTTATTTTTATCTTTAAAGCTAAATGATTATAAAAATAAGCTTATACACACTCTTCAAGTCTTAACAGTGAAAAGTTATCATCAATGATTTGAATATTAGATTTTATAATTTAGTTTTTACTGGTGAACAATATTTTGCGCATGTCTAAGCAGACTGATTAAATACAGGAAAATATACTATACATGTATACAAATATATTATGTACTAATGTATGAAACAAATCATTATATTGACAAATAAATATTCATTGAGCAGTAAATAATACGGCATGTGATTTTTTTCGCAGCCTAACCTACAAAAATAATTTAAAATTTATGTCGTGAATTGTGTGAATTTGTTTATTACAAAAAAACAAAAAAGGTTTTTTTTTCGTTTACACTGTATTCTTCTAGTTTTTTGTGAAGACGGTAATGTTGAGTTCAAGTCGTGTAAGCCAGTAGGTTTAGCTTTCGATCTTCAAGTCAAGTGTGAACGCTGCGAAAATCGATACATTCCGTCAAGCAAAAAAACGGAAGCAGATTTGAAATAAATTCTCGGTTTGCCCTCGTGATGAGGATTCTGGGTTTAGGACTTGCAGGATGCAATAAGTTCTGCGGTTTAATGGACTTATCAAGCAGTTTTTTGTGCAAAACTACTTATAATAGTTGCATTAACAGCATATGCTCCGCAGTCCAATCAGTTACGGATAAAATTATGGCTTCTGCCGCTGAAGAAGAAAAGCAAGCGACGTCACACTCAGATTTGACAGTTTCCGGAGACTGCAACATAGTAGAGATTGCAGCAAATATAGCTGCATGTACTTTTAATGAAGGAAATACAGCTTTATTAATGATTCTTCAATCAGCAGGAGTTGGTACTGGATGCAGATCCCATGAGTACGCGAGGCTGGCGGACGAAACTCGCATAATGAAAGCCGACTCCGAAAGCGCCGCTCAAACCAAAGAAGGCAGAATTCGGTGAAGACAAGGACAAAAAGATGCCCTGGACATTGCTGAAGCTGCTGGTGACTTACTTTATGGAGCTGGAATAGATGATTCAGTGTAAGTTGTAAATCAAATAGTTTTTCTTCACTTTTTTCGTACCGAAAACTTCAAACGCGTTTTTCTCGAAACACTATTTTTCAAAGTCGGTGAAAGTTCTCATTTGAAAACTACTGCACCGATCTTTCTAGAATTAAACATACGTCTTTAATGCATAAAAAATCCGCCCCCTAGTGAGTTACTTTTTTTTTTTTTTTTTTTTTTTGGCCGAGTTTTAGCCATAAAATGGCCGGTTTTGGTGACCAAAAAACAGTGTTTTGGCTTCAAAACGTCGCCAAAACTTCAAAATTGAAAAAAAAATGAAATTGATCCTACTAGGGGGCGAGAAAAACTAATATATTAACTAAATCTACTTTATTTTTTGATTTCAGATGAACCGTTCGGGAGTTACAGCCTTCACCGCAACTCATCTTTTTTTCGAAGCGCCTTGTTTGGTTGGCTCCCATTGCCTCAATTTTCAATATTTTGATCTGAAATTTTGACAGAATGTTCTTTGAATGTTGTATGATATGTATATAAATTCTTATTAAATTATAATAAACAGGAGCTTCACTATAAATCATCGAAAAATCATCATTTTTTGACCGCTCAGACCCTACCCCCCCTTAAAACTCTAAATTACTTTTCATTAAATCTGCTTGTGGGGTTAAGTACAGCTTTAGAAAAAAGCTTGCTCAAAACAGTTAATTTCATTTTAAAATTCTAATTGACTTTTTTATACTTGTGTCAATTATTATAAAAGTATATATCTTCTTTTCGTTGATTGAAAGCAAAACTATTAATCATACATGGTACTCATGGTGTAAGATTTTTATAGTATACCAATTTATATTTGACAAATACTCGAACAAGATTTCAATTCACTTACTAATACTTGTTGCAATTGATAATGTTAATTTTTATATAAGCTTATTTATCGAAAATTGGTATTTATAATAATTTTACTTATCGAGAAGTTAAAAGTTGAAATTCAAATCAACAAAAAAGAAAGTTACCAATAATAAATTACATAATTTTGACTAAGGGTAATCAATATTCACTGAAAACTACACAAACAGATTAACATGAATTATAATACACTCACACGCATTCAGATAACGACACTTGGATTATAGTTTTAAGCAAAAAAAAAAAAAAAAAAAAAAAAAAAAAAAAAAAAAAACAGAAACTTGAACTATGTATATTGTAACTATTGTGCTGATTTACTTAAACTACAGTTCTCCGGCGACTTGAAATACCACTTGCTTCCAACAGATTTCCTTTGCTTTTTAATCAAGGCCTTTTGTAGTTTTTTTTTATTTATCCCATAGCAACAAAAGTTATTGTCAGAAGTTCTGATATCTGATCAAAATTATTTTATTAAATCTGCATCATAAGCATGATTCACTTAAAAGTAGTTTTGCACCTGAAAAATAAAAAATAAATCATTATAAAATAAATAAACTTAAGTATCAATTGTCTATTTTATATTTAAATTATCATACTTAGAAAAACTATAAGTTTCCGTACTTGTTAGGATGACAGGAAGCCAGACAGAAGTCGTTAAACGACAGATCTTCTAAAGAAAAAAAAAGGATTAATCATATGAAATGAAAACTTACAAATTGTTGACCTGATAAATAAAATATAGTTATTAATATTGAGTTGAATACCAGAGTTAAAAATTTTGACGTGTTACAAGTATCCACTGCAGCAGATCCTTCAAATTCTGCTCTTTGACCAGCGGTCCCTGCAGTTTTCAATAATAGCCAGCCAGAAAAAGCTCCCAAAACAGCTAAGAAACTGAATACCAAAACCAGTTAAATTTGCACCAACCCTAGCTGAAAATTTTTTATAACGAATTAACTTATGTGAAAATATACTTCAATAGTGTATAACATATTAAATCATACTTATCATACCTAGGTTGATGATCATGTTAGCCACAATTTTTTTTTTACAGCGGGGTTGACACGCCAGAAAAATTTTGACAATAGTATACAAGCTCAGGGAAAGCAAAAATGAGCCAACCTTTAGCAACCCTTGATGACCTCGCCTTCGGCTCGGACATCAATTTGGGTTTGCTAAGGGCTACCTCATTTTTGACTCCCCGAGCGTGTAATGTACTATTTATTGTTTCGCAACAACAGTTTTTGGGAGGAGTTCTGGTTTTGATATTATAACATTTAAAAGAAACGTTAAAAATCTTTCATAAGTCATAAATTTTTCATTTTTCAACACATTTTTAACACTTGAATACCGAATTAGACCTGACATGATCTGGTTTCGTAGAGAACCACCTTAATGAATTTTCAGAAAAAAATTATCGTCAAGTGTGATTTGTGATGCACAAAATTGTGGCTTTTAGTGTGTTGCACTACAGTAGTGCAATAGTAACTATTGAAACATTGATAGATCAAGTAAGTTACAACTAAAAACTTCAATTTAAATTTCTTTGTATAGATTTATGATAACGCTTTTTTCTCTCAAAATCAGCCAAAAATTACAAAACTAAGATTTTAAGAGAGAAATAATATGTATACAAAAAATTTGGGTCAAATGATGTCTTTTACTTTAGTTTTTTACTTGCAGTAATGATTGCTAGGATCTACTGAAAGTAAGATATTGCTATAACACTCTTTTTCACTAAAGTTTAAATATTAGCGCAGAATAACCTAGCAGCTAAAGCATCCAAAATAAATTCCATTGATAAGTAAATTAAACATGAAAAAAAGAGAACGTCGTTAGAAGGAAAAAAGTTTTGCTAGTTTGAAAAACTCACGTGTAGAGAAAGGCTGCAGAGTATATCGGGTCCTTCGTTTGTCAACCAATCGAATTACGGAAAAAGAAGAAGGATGAGCAGAAAGTCCACTTCTCGATGGTCACCAGACGGTTTCATCCGGCTCGAAAGCCTTTGATCTTTGTAAACCGAAGAAAAATGAACAAAAGGGCATCCGAGCTGCTTTATTTATTCATTTTTTTTTTCGAATCAGCTTTTCCATTTCCAAATCAGCAGAACTGAAACTCTTTATTCTTTTAATAAGAATGTATAAGGCTTGTTATTAAATCGAAAAAATATTTAACTTTTTTAAAAGAAATGTTTTATTTTTTTTAGACGAGGGCTGCTTTTGTTAGGGAAGAGAGTTGATAAATAAATAAAAACGATTTGTGAGCCCAAACTATAACAGTTTACTGACTCATTACAATGAGAGGAAAAATCTTAGAGGCGGCATAAAAATCTCTCGAACTTAGCTACGATTCTTTCAAGGTCCCACAGCGACTAACTAGGGGGGCTACTTGCGGGTAACGGAGCTCCTTATTGGGAGGAAAAGTGCAGTCACAGAGAGGGAAGCAATATGGCTGCACATAACTATTTTCAATGCGATCAGCGCGCATGACGACGTAACCCTAAATTCAACATGGCTGCCCATAGAATCATAATTAATAATTACGTAGTCTAAAAAATTAAACCCAAAAACAAATTTTTTACAACTTATAACCATCGTATTTTCCATGACACGCTCATATTTTATACAATGAAAATCTACATAAATCAAAGCCATTAAGAAAGGGGCGGGGGGGAATAAAAAAAAGGGGAATAAAAAAATTGAACAAAGAAAATCTCATGCAGTGACACATTATTGAAAGTACGTACACCAGACTCAGTTTTACACAGACACAGAAAAGCAAGTCGCCGACCGCCTCAATCAAGGCTTCCTGTACGCGACCCTAAAGCTTCTGTTTTGCCACGAGTAATCACGCGACGTGAACTTTTTCAATTCTCTTTGAAAATTTTTTTCATACCTGCTCTTTCTTTCTTCGTCAACATCTTTTTCACTTTTGTAACATTTGCTTTTGGATGCTCGATTTTGTTGTACTCCGCACTGTAAGGTCAGCTGCTGAATATTAAGAATGAAGTATTTGTAAAGCCAAGGTTTTTTTAATAGTTTATATGATACATAATATTTTAAGTATTTTTATAACTAAACAAAAAACAAGAATTGTTTATGAAATTACCAAATGATCTTTTAACAATAATTTTTTTCATTAACTTTAATTGAAACTCAAAAATTTTTTTTTCAAAATATTTTATAACACAAATATTTGTTATTGAAAAAAAATCGAATTCAAGGAAAATTTTAATTTTTGTTTTCAACGAAAGATGAAAGACTATGATAAAAAAAAATATTTGATGTATACCATACCTACAAAAAAATACTGAAAAAATTTTAAGATGCAAAAAAGTGATAAAACAGCTATAAAAAATTCCTGAAGCTGTTACAACCCCTGGGTTTGCAACGGAATATTTTACAAGAATTTTACTTCGGAGATGTCTGATGTAATCAATGTAAACTGAATGAAAAAATGTTCATTATCCTATTGGTTTTAAAATATGATTAGTCAGAATGTTACCGATCAAAAAGATATCTTCTGAATAATAGATTTAAATATCGAGGGCCCATACAAAGAAAAATCTTGGGTCAAAATTTGGGGAGTCAAGAGTAACAAGAAGGGCTTGTGGCGATAAAAATATCTCCAAACCCACATTTTTTCCGATTTTAGTCTGCGGCGATAAAAGTAACAACCCCACCCCCAGTGGTAAACAAATAATTTATAAAAAAACAAATTGATTTTTGTAAGGTCGCGACGAATAAAATCAACATAGGGGCGGCGGAAAAAATAACCCTTTAATGATTAGTGGTGAAAAAAGAGATTCTTGCCCTTGTCTCCACAAAATTTCAGTCTTTTGAGTACGGGAGTAGATAAAAGGGTGTAGTAAAAAGTGCCCCCCCCCCCTAAATCTCGTCGAATAATTTCTCGTCGAATGAATTCACGTCGAACTAACAATCACGGTTGCTAACGTAAATTCTGAGGTTAGGAAGCGATAGCGACAAAGCATAGCGATAAGCACAGCGATGCGCATAGCAATGAGCACAATGGCAGCCTAGCAGGCTAACTCGCGGTGATCGGAATAAACACCTGTTTGTTGAGAGTGGCAAGAGACCTGTTTTTTTTTTTTTTTTTTTTTTTCTATTAAATAATTATTGAATATGATAAAACGCATATGCACTCGGAGAACGTGAGGTAGCGACTTTTCCCTGTAGATGGTTTACCCAGAAAGTTATGCTGGTTATCGGTTCAAAAGTTGTGAGGATGAATGCTTAAAGTTTGGAAAGTTTTTTTAATGCAATTTTGTTTGTTACCAGTCAAATAGGTATCATTTTATTAACATCTGGTTCGAGAAGAGGAGATGTCCACTGAAACGTTATCCCCAAGAAGTTGTGCTTTTTATCGATGCAATACAGCGGGCAAAACGTGAGACGAATTTTCTTTAAAGATGGTTTCCCCAGGAAGTTAGGATCGACTGAGTTAAGTGAGAAAACTGAACATTTGAATCCTCGGAATGACATTCACAGAAAATTTTGTTTATTAACGATCCAACAAATACCTCGTTCAAAGTAGGTCGATACACTCTTTGAAGTTTGAGACACTTACCCTGGTAAGTTATGCTTTTTGTCGTTAAAGTAAATGCCAAGATGGACGCCTGTTGTTCAGTTAAAGTCTACGTCTAAATTTTTCATGAATTATTGTACCCCGGAGATTGTATTACATTTTGTTTGTTGCTAGTCCCATAGGTACATACACGCGGAGCACGGCTGGCATTACAGGAGTCATTTTGTTTTTGGAGACGATTATTACGGTAAGTAATGTTTGTTGATCTTTATAAATAAATATGGTAAGCTCTGGAAATAATTTTTACATGATATTTCGTCGCTGTCAGTATAATACTACCTGCCGAAATGACTTGAACTTTTTTTTTTTTTTTTTCTTGAAAAAACACATTAATGATCACAAAAAAATTTAAAAACATAAAGAGAAAAATTTTGTTCATGATTGTTTCTACAGGCTTAAGTATATGTAAAAAAAATTAATAACTTAATTTTTAGCTGATTATAACAGTTCCTAAAGAATGCCTTTTTTTTAAATTTTGTATCAACATAAAAAAAAATAGTTGTTTTGAATTAATATTTTATTTTTCTCAATCATAATTTTTATTTTATCGAATGATTATACGTACAAAATACGTACCGAAAAATTGATTTTATAAAAATTTTTAGTATAAAATGTTCTTAAGTAATTAAAGGTATTCAGTTTATTTTTTTGATTTTGATTTTTTTCGTGGAACTCTCTTTGTTGATTTCTTTGTTGTAGCAACTCGCTTGATACCTTAAAAAAATAGTAAAATAATTATATTTAGTTAAAAAATTAGTTAAATTTAAGATAAATTAATTTAAATTTAATGTATCAAACCTTTTTTCGGTCTTTCAATTGTTTCCGTACTGGTTTCGTTTTCAGTTTGCTCTGCCATTTCTGCATCTATTAACAATAATTTTTGATTTACTTCAATGATACACATTTGGATTGAATTTTAATTAAATATGTAATAAATAGTTTCTTCCATTCAAGAACCGATAATATGCTTTTTTCATTCAAAAAGAAAATGGTGTTATTTTTTCTTTTTTCCGTATCAACATTAAAATTATAGTTTTATCGCATTGATAAAATTGTCTCCTCAGGATTGAATGCGTGCTTTACAAATTTTTATTTTCGGTGAAGGAAAAAAGTGAAATCTTGTGATTCAACGTGGCTAATAACAAAATTGTAAGTTACTCTGGAAGTAAGTTTGAAAGTCGAGTTGTACAAAGAAATCATCCCGATACACCATAACAACCCTTTTTCTCATAATAATGGACTATTTTACGATCTTTTTTTATAGAATAATATCCTACATTGAAAAAATTTTAGAATTTATAGATGAAACTTTGATCGTAGCATTTTATAATTGTCAATTTTAGTAAATAAAAATAATGAGTTTAAAAAAGTTTGTTTAATAGGAGATTATTATACAAAACTCAGCCGCGGAAGTAAGAAACATCTCGGATCACTTTTAATTGTTAGCCGATACAAAGCCGATATTGATAAGTATGCGATCTTAGTTTCATATATAGCGGCTAAGCTTCGCATTAGTATATTACACGCTAAGGGATTGCAAAAATGAGCTAGTCTTTAGCAGACCCAAATTTACGCCCAAGCCTAAGGCGAGGTCATCAAGGGTTTGCTAAAGGTTGGCTAAATTTTGCACTCCTTGAGCATGTATACTATTTATCACGCTAGTAGACCGAAAGTACTTTTGCGCTTCTGCGTGAAAACTATTTTTCTGCTCAACGTAGCCGGGATGCACGTTTTTGTTTTGGGAAGAGGCGCTTTCCAGCCAGAGTACAGAAAAAATTTACTCTTCAATTATAACTCTTTGATTAAACAATTAATTTATAAGAATTCTTAAATGATTTTAATAGTATATTATTCACCGAGGGACTAAAGTGTGCCGGGGAGGCCCGCTGCGGTTGCAGCCCGAGCCGAAGGCGAGGGCTGCAATTAGCGGGCCTCCCCGGCACATTATTAGTTCCGAGTGAAATATACACTTTTTTAATCTCGTATCGCAAGATTTAACTTGATTTCCTCCGATCAAAGCCAAAAAAACGGCGAGGTTGCTCCCTGCGCATAGCGACCAGCGCGCATCTCACAGCAGATCAGTGTGTGTCTCCCCGAGCCGCAGGCGAGTCATAGCGAGGCATAGCAGAGCTGATCTGCTATGCGCGCTGGTCGATTGCGCAGGGAGCCCCCGCCGTTCTTTTGGCTCTCATCGGAGGGACTCAAGTTATTACTTGCGATGCACGAGGTTAAAAATATATATCACCCCCTTCTAGAACTTCAACTAAATTTCCCTTTTTTTTTACGTGGCTCAGCTCAGGTGCAGCATTTTCTATTAATTTTCTAGAGGAACGTTGCCCGTTATTTAATTGATCCCACCATTCTTCGATTTTTTCATCATTTAATGCTGATATTTTTTTTTCTCTGTGTCTTGTAAAAGTTTTCTCTTCTCTTTCTAGGTCAATCAGCAAATTTTCCACGAAAAGTAAAAGAATATCTAAAAAAAATTGAGCAAAAAAAAAAATTACGATTCAAAATCAACATTTTATAAAATGAATTTTTGTACATTAAGACATTGCGATAAGAAAATACCAGGTTGTTAGGTTAAGAATTTTTTATTACTAAAAAGAAGCAAGTCACCAATGAAGAAAATAATTTTATAATTATATTTAATTTTTTCGTTCTCGATATAAGTAGGTGCGCAGTTTGATTTTTTTTTTTAATTATTAACTTGTTGAATGTATGACCTTATTTTATAAGTAAGGCTTACTAAATAAAAAAAAGCTCGTTAGAATTTCAGATTGAATTAATAAATTAATATATAATTTAACGTCACTATTGAAGTCTTAGTGATTCTTTGTCTTAGACTTTTAGTTTTAGATAGTGCAAATCATTTATCAAAAAAAAATTTTTTGAAAACAGTAAAAAACTTTTCGATTATTTTTTAAAAAGAAAACATTACTGAAACGTTGGAAACACTGCCAAAAGCCAATGCTCCGTCTACACCGGCGGTTTAACCGCGTCTCGGCTTAACACTGTTTAAAGAATTTTGCAATGTTCCCGCATGGTTAAAGGATTAATTTGTACTTTAAAAATAGGAAATAATTTATAAGATTAAGATGGTTACATCTTGAACTTCGATTCCAATGGCAACATTGCAAAATTCTTTAAACAAAGTTAAGCCGAGAGGTGTTTTAACCACCAGTGTAGACGAGGCACAAAATGAAAAAATTCTTACAACTATCACGAGCCAACCAAGCGTTATAGAAATTATTGTTTAAATTTATCAAAGTGTTAAAAAAAATTTTAATTTATTCAAGAAAAAAATCATTTTTTTGAAAAATAAAGTTTGAGAGTTTTTGCATAATTTTAAAATTTTACTTATCAATCTCCAGATTGTTGGTCTTTTGTGTCTAGTAAATATGTGCAGATCGCGGTGGTAGGATTCTTCGGCGTTATTAGTTCTTATTCTTTCCTTATAAACGCAGAAGGTCTTCGGTTTTCTTCTGTGAATCCAATAGTCTTGAAAATAAGTAAAAAATGCATCGAAAAAATCATCAAAAATCAATGCATCGTTTTTTATATTTAAAAATTCAGTCAAAATGTTTTCTTCTGGAATCAATGCCAAAGCCATCATTTTCAAAAGGATCGCATGTTCTTTTGGGTGATTAATTGCATTCCTTTTGACGGCAGCTCCCCACTTTGTTGCATTTTTATATAGAGCCTGGAAAAATGCATATAATAATAAACTGATAAATTTGATTAAAAAATATGAACAATAAAGTAACTGATATCACAAGTTATACAAAGCTAGTCTGGTGAGAGTTAAGAAGTTGGTAAAGAGTTGCAATTCTGTTGTGTAATCCAACAAAATAATATTTGGTTTCTTTTTTTTTCGGGGGCGCGTGATTCTGATTGGCTCCCAGTAGATAAAACAGTAAGGGTTCAAACACAGAAGGGGTTCACAGCCTAGAGGGATTGACATCCACCAGTGATTCTGAGCCAATCCCTTCTGAGCCATCATTTTATGAGTCCAACTAGATCGCGGGTATCGGATAATGTGATTATAAAACTTATCTCCTCTTTACTGCTTATCTACTAGTTTTTTAATTTAACCTTTGAAAGTTCTATATCCATCAGAGTTTGGAATTTTTTTTGTGTTGGATGAGAATTTTTGTGTGCATTCTTTTAACCTTGACTTTTTTTCTTCTTTTTTATCCTCAAGACACGTATAACCGCGAGAAGACGTCTGTTCTTTTTGCGAGTATCCTCTCCATGATGATTGCTTTTCATCTTTCTTTTTTTCTACGAGACGAGATTTATCATCGGAGGAGCTCTGCTGTTGACCCATGCTAAATGAGTAATGAGTGAAAAATGAGGAAACGCAAGCATTTATACCCATTCCATAGCCTCCTCCTGATCAAGCGCTTCACTTTGTGTGATAAACTTTTGACATTGTGAAGCGCACAGCAGGTTTTAAACTCACCATTATGATTTTCACAGATAGTAACCATCTTAATTTTATACCAACTTCTTCACATCCCCACTAACCGAATTATATTGAACAATTCGATCGTGTAAGATCATACAATAGGCATCTGTTTGAGCAGGAAAATTATCACGTGACTCCAACTCCAATCGAACATCGACAGGTGCTCTGACGAGGTTTTTAAAGACTCGTTTTGTTTTGAGCAATCGATGACTATCAAAGGAATTTTCGTGATGAATTCGGATTTTGTAAGCGTTGGCTCAGCAGCTTTACTATAATATGAGATTTGAAAATTAGCATACATATCGTATAGAATTGCATACTCGTTTTGATTAATATTAAGATTTAAATTATTGTAAGGATAATATTGTGAATTTAAAAAAAGTTTAAGGTTGCTTAAATTGCAGTGATCAAATAAACTAGCAATTGCTGTGTTTAAAGATTTTCTCATTGTTTGTAAACCAATGATTACAAAGCGTGGTTTTTCCAATTGATTAGAGGTTTTTACCGTCCAAACGTGTTTTGTAGTAGTTGGGAGCAATGGGTACTTAAAAAATTTCTTTTGAATGGAAACAAATAGTTATGGGACGATCTTTTTCAAGAAATTTAAGTAAACCCAACTTGTGAGAATCAGATACCACGATGTATGGCATGAGCCACTCGATTTTAGTGAGTTTGATTGAGATTGACTCAAATGTAATATCGGTATCATTTACATTTGTTTGAATGATTGCGTTCAAGTTATTACTAGATCGAATGATGATTAATTCAAGTTTCACGTTAACTACAATTTTACGATAATCTTCAGCGAAGGCTAAAATCATACTTAAAGGAATGAATACATCAAAGTATCCATCATCATTAAAAAATTTATTTTTGTTCTCGTCTTCTGAAAGACCAAACCACCCATAATTTTCAGCAATCAAACTTTGATTAGGATTGAATGATAACCAATTTTTCATCAAAGTTGATAAACCAACATTTTTACAACGATCAACTTAGATTCCGTTTAATTCCAAACGGATATCATCTAATAAATGACAAAGACCATTATTAGCAAAAAATGTTTTTTTTGGAGCTTTGTTAGTAGTAGTATCAGTAAGCCGACCGCAAATGTGAATAATGCTACGTGATGGTAAAAGGCACAAATCTTGATGTTGAATTGCGATTCGAATTTCATCGCTATTTCCATAATTTGCAGCTGTGTAAGGTTGATGAGCATGAATCTCGTAATGAGAAATATTTCAGTGTTTATCTTTCTTTGTCGTAAGATACTTTGAATATGCTTTTCAATATCGCTGATTTCGTAACAACCGATTGGTAATGTTATGACTTGATCGCCAATATAAAATTGATTGCATCCAATATCAATATTAGGAATTGAATTGAATTCCAAGAGTTCAACCAAACCCAAAGTATAGTTTTTGTGTAACGATAGTTCAATCGGAGGAAAATATTGAGCTTCTAAAACAGAGGATCCGGATAAAGTTAGAGTTATTGACTCCATAATGATTCGGAATGAAATGAGGTTAATATGATTAAGCTACTCTTTACATACCTTTTAGTTGACCGCTTAAAAATTTCAAACATAAATGACCGCAATTAAAGGTATTATAAGTTTGATATTTTTCTGGATTATATTTTACATCATCAACATTTAAATAAATCATTAGTTCTACTGGAGGTTGTAAATTACCAAAACTGTCAAAGTAAGTGACATCCTTACCACGTTTTTTGTAAGCCACCCAATGAGTTCCGGGTCCAGTATCGTTATCAAGATTCACGATTGCGGATTCATTGTAATATGGACCCGACGATGGTAATTTATTTTTCATAAATACTCCACGAAAATATGGAATTTTTAATTTTTCACCATATTCAATCAAGTCAAAGTTTGATAGTGCACGATCGGGTAAACTTATTTCGGGCTTTTTTTTTTAAACCCTTACCATGTTTCAAATATAAACCAAGACCTGTCTTGTATCGTTTGAGATAGAGCCCTTTACCTAAAGCTATTGCCTCCATTGTTTTGTTATGTCCCTTACTCTCATATAGTTGCTTACGAGCTGAACTTGCATCATTCAGAGCCTTGTAAATTCCCGCTGCACCACCCGCGAGCGCTCCTGTAGCACTTAGCCCAGCAAATAAAGGAATGAGAGGTAGAACTCCGCCAATTTTTGATAAAACTGGTAAAATTCTTGGAACTTTAATTTTATTTTTACCACCAGCTTGTTTAATGGCACTCTGAGCAGCTTTAAGAGATGTACTAATGATACTTTGGGCTGATTGTCCTGGAGATGGAGTCTGTGAAGTTGCTTTTATTATAGTATTTAATGTAGTCATTTTTTTACATTTTTTTTTTTAACTTTCTCTTACCAGTTTTTTTCAATCTTATTTTACCATTTTTTTTTATTCGTATCGTACTGGTTTTTTTCAACTTTCTGCTTTTTTTCTTAGGTCTTTTTCTTTTAAGACCCATCCCTAATTTAGACTTTAATTTCATAGCGTTAGTAACTGCGTAAGCAGCAGTTTTTTCAGCAATATTTGCGTCTCTAGCTAAAACTCTTTCCCAAGCTTTATCAGCTAAGTTAACCTTATCAGCTGAGTTTCTGGCAGAAATATTTTGTCTGTTTTGTGAGTATGCTATATCGTGTTCTTTACACGCTGAATCAAGTTGATTTATTGGTTGGTCACCTCGAGCCAATCGTGCTGCTAACTTTGTACCAGGACCACAGTAATTATAACCAGGTATGTGCAATTCAAAAGGTAACTTATTGATGATTTTGTTTACCAATCCGTAACCTTTTTTCTTTTTTTCTTGTTGTAAATGATCATTTCTCTTTGGAGGTTCGTTTATGACTGAACTTCGGTATATAAAAGCGTTGTATTTATACTGAAAACGATTATTCTCATTTGTGTTCTCGAGCAACCCACATGGAATTCACAGGAAACCCAGTTAAACTTCCTGTAACAAATTTTGACGTCATTGTTGAAGAGGATAAAGAGCTAAAACGTCATGGGGACTTACTTCCAAGCAGCATTAGAGCAGTTATATCGGGCCCCTCTAATTGTGGAAAAACAAACACCTTACTGGCTCTATTAACACATCCTAATGGCTTACGTTTTGAAAACGTTTACGTTTACTCTAAATCACTTTGCCAGCCCAAATATAAGTATCTGAAGCAACTACTGGATCCAATCGATGGAATTAATTATCTAGCTTTTAATGACAGAGATGAAGTGATAGCTCCGGATGACGCTCTACCAAATACCATAATGATTTTCGATTACGTTATGACTGAAAAACAAGACAACGTCAGATCATTTTTCTGTATGGGTAGACACAAAGCCGTAGATTGTTTCTACTTATGTCAATCATATGCAGCTGTACCGAAACACCTTGTAAGAGACAACGTTAATTTATTAATTTTATTTCGACAAGATGAAATCAACTTGAAACATATTTATAATGATCATGTTAATACTGATATGTCATATAATAATTTCAAAGATTTATGTTCTAAATGTTGGCAAGAAGGAAAACATAATTTTTTAGTAATAGATAAAGATAGAGCATCAACGAAGGTAGATATCGAAAAGGTTTCGATTGTTTTGCTATAAATATAGTATGAACTTGAATCATATCGTTAGTCTTCAATAAGACATTGCAGTATGAACATGGCTGACTTTACTAGGCAGAAAAAAATTCTTGAAGAGCTTAATAAAGCTCGAATGGCCGTCAAACGAAAATATAATTTAATCAAATTTCAAAAAGATAATACCGATCGAATATTGAAAGTAACTTTTAAACCCTTAATCGATCTTCTCGAGCAACTTGTAAAAAACAAAAAACTCAGAACAATAAAAATATCCGAAGAGAAAAAAGAATTAGATGAAGAAGATATGAATGAATTGAGAGATTTTCAAACAGCACATAGTAGTGTCGTAAATGATTTTGAGTTATCGTCTATGGAACAAAATAATAAAGATGAATCGTATAATGTGGTTGAAAATCCAATCATAAACCAAACCGAATTAGAAAGCGAGATAGAAGAATCTAATTTGGATCTAGATAAGATTTATGGAATTGTAAAAACAGAAGATGGATATAAGCTTGGTAACGCATCTGTTAAATTTGAAAGAGATAATATCATTGTTAATAATGTATCTTTTCCTCGAACTAAAGGACTTTTTGAACTCACCGTTCACAGAAATCCACAAAATTATGAAATTAAAGATTTAAATCCGTATAAAGAAATTCTAGAAATTTCAAGCGTTCACAGAAAAAGTTTCAAACCCAACGGACAAATAAAAAAGCATAGTTTCAGTAATAAGTATAATAATATTATTGCACCACTATTTGGAGCAGACTCCTTAACTCCTAAATCTAAAACTCCTTCAATAACATTAAAAAAGCCATTATAAACAAAAAAAACTTTGAAACACCACCTAAGAAACTAGGAAAAGGATTGATTCATAGATTCAAAATTGCCAAGCGTAGTACCAATATGGACTATATTTATTGGGACGACCCGAACGAGTTAGTTGAGCGCTTACAGCTCTTGATAGCCGAACAAGCAGCCGGTAATTTGAGTCATACAAATGAAATTCATTCCATCATTAAAGAACTTCGAGAGGGTGGGTATATATAATGAACAACACTGAATTTATTCTCATTATCATCATGTCTGTCGACGTGTTTGGACGTAAACGCGAAAAAACTGAAAGCAGTCGCGGTCTCCCAGGAATTGGTTACAAATTAACTCAAGACGGTCAATACGATATAGAAAACAAAAGAATTTGTAATTTAGCTTCACCGCTTGATTTGAACGACGCGGTAAATTATAAAACATTACAGCTAGTTATTAAAGAAGAACAAAAAGCATTTCATTACTTTAAAAAGGAAGTATCAAATTGGTTGGAAAATTTTAAATTTGAAGTATCGGATACAATTAGTAAAATTTCAAAAAATGGAAAAAGTAGCAGAGGAGATACATAAACCTGCTCGTAGAAATTTTCCTCGAAGAAAAGTACAGATTAGAGCTCCTTTAGAAACCCTCCAAGCCGATCTTGTAGAGGTTCAGGATTTTTCTAGAGAAAATAATGGTTTCTGATACTTGCTCACTATAATCGATATTTTTTCTAAATATGCGTGGGCGGTTCCAGTGAAAACTAAATCTGGAAAAGATGTTACAGATGCGATGAATTCTATTTTGGAAAAAATTAAACCTCCCCGCAATCTTTATGTTGATCAAGGTAAAGAGTTTTATAACAAAGACTAACAAGGTCTATTGAAAAAATATAAAATTAATATGTATTCTACGTATAGCGATCTCAAAGCTTCAATTTGTGAACGATTTAATCGAACCTTGAAAAACAGTATGTGGAAAAAATTTAGTGTACGCGGATCATATAAATGGTTAGATATTTTACCAGATTCAATCAACTCTTACAATAATCGAAAGCATCGAACCATCGGAATGAAGCCAAAGGACGTCACTGTCAATCATATTTCAGAAATTTTACAACGAATCAATAAAAAAAAGATCATTTTAAAAAAACCAAAATTTAAAATAAACGATAAGGTTAGAATTAGTAAAGTTAAAGGTATTTTTGACAAAGGTTACACTCCCAATTGGTCAGCTGAAGTATTTACGGTGACTCATATAAACAAGACTAACCTCATTACTTATAAATTAAAAGATTATGTCGATAAGCCTGTAACTGGCTGTTTTTATGAGCAAGAGCTTTTAAAGACTTAACATCCAGATATTTATTTGATAGAAAAAGTTATTAGAAAAAAAGATGATAAATTGTATGTTAAATGGCTAGGTTTTTCATCTCATAATAGTTGGATTGATAAAAGCGATTTATAACTTTTAAAAAATTTATAATAAATTACTTATTAAATGTATTATTTCTAATTGAATATTTTTTTTAATGTTTTTTTTAAATAAAAAGACAATTTACTTTAATTTACGTGTGTATTTATTTAACACTAGTTACTAATTACATGAATAAATATTATTTTCTTATTACCTAAGTACTTTATATATAAATTACCAAGAATTACATTATCTTGTAACTGAGTATACAAAGAATTATCTTGCTCAAAAAGATTTTGAAATCGGAATGAAGGAATATTTATTTCTAAGTCAACATCGATTGTTGCTTCGATTACGGAGCCGAACATGGTTTTTCTACGATTTAATGATAAGACTTTATAATTTTTTTCTTTTGTTAATACTATTGACTTATTATATTTAGTATTTATAAAATAAGCATTAACTGCTAACTTATTAATTAATGATAAATCCATTATTAACTCACGACTCGTTACAAAATTCAATTTTTCCTTCACCCATATATTTTAAAAACAGCTCTGAAGATTGCGATGCAACTTTCATGTCTTGAAATAGTTTAGGTTCTTGATCGAAGAGTTTTTTAAAACAAGGAGGGAGAAAGACTTGAAATTCTTTGTCCAATGTGAGAACGGTTCTCGCACCATACATCGTCTTTACCTGTCGCAAGGTAGTCACCTCGTATTTTTTCGATGAGGACAGATCAGTCTATGATAACAAGTCTATGATAACAACACCGCAAATCTATGAGAACATTGACTAATGCAACCTCTGATACCTCTTTCGATAAACAGCAACATGTCAACATCGGTTAACAGCTCAAGAGTGACGTTAGTTTGTTTCAACATAGCGTCAAACGAGAGCCCAGGCGTTGTGTAGTAATGTGCTGGGTCGAGACCGTACGCTTGCAGAGAGGTTGTTCTGAAGTTTTCAAATATATCAGCGAGTAGTAATATGTCTTGCTATAGATAAAGATCGGAGTATGACCCTAAAGTGTCAATATTGAATGTGCTCCACACATTCTGAGCATGTTGATAGTCTTCGTCGGTAACGTGAGAGTCATTAAGTTGGTTATAAAACTCCTCTTTACTGGGAAGTTGTTTTACTTGAAGTTTTTCAAAGCTCGAAGTAAAATCGTAGGGATGTATTCCCTTTCTCAGTAGCAAATTAATTTGTTCAATTGAGTACCCATCCTTTAAAAACTCACGAGTTGCAGTAGTTTTTTCTTCCAAGTACGAAGCTAATTTTTCCAACGATGTGGGTAAGAAGCGGAAAGAATCAATGAATCGAAAATTAATGTCACTCCCTTTGACATATTTTGTGAACGATATGTATTTCTCTTTGTTCTCCGCTAGTAATTTTACTCGTCCTTCAAGTACTGTAGAGGTGGCTAGTTCCTTGATCAAGAAGTGTAAGTTGTAAGCCAAATTGTGGTAAATAATTGGGATGCTTCTAGATTCTCTATACAACATATTACATTTTTGATGGGCTGCATTTCTATAGCTAAAAGAATAAATAAAAAAATTAAAAAACGAAAAAATTATGTGTAATTCCATTTTTAGTAATCTTACCGTCCAGTCATGTGACAATGATCTCGCACTTTGATATCTGAGTCAGTGAATCCTAATTTGCAGATGTGACATACTTTAGCCTTGTTAAAACTTTCCTCTTCTGCAGGTGTGAGATTCATTGGTTTGATATTCTTGTAGGATTCCTCTATTTCATCGCATATTTTACGAAGTTTACCAATTAGCCAAGCCGCTGGAGTCTGCTCTGATTCGTTAGTTTGACAATAAGACTCATATCTCGAGAGGGAATCGTCATGATTACATTTGAGGTAAAAGCCAACACTGTGCGCTTGATGTTGTTGAAAAGCTCTGTCTTTTTCGTCGGTAACAGGTACAAGCAGTGATTCAAAATCAGAATAAATCACCCAAGGAATTTTTTCACAGTGGTTAAAATTGGAAAACTTTAAAAATTTATCTTTTTCACTAGGCATTTTAATTTTACATTTGTTTATTTGTGGGCAATCGATCACGTGCAGCTGTAGCTGTTGCTCAGTCATAAAAAAGCACATGTATCTATCACAAATAAAACACTTCTTTTTATTAGATGTTAATTGACTTCGAACTAATCTAGATAAATTACGAATTAAAACGTAGTGGTAACTAATATTTTCTTCAGAAGCCTCGAACTCTTCACTCTCTTTACTTTCATCCTCGTAATAATTTTGAATTAACAACAGATTGGCGTGTTTTTCTTTTTTATTGTCAGTGAGGTGGACTGGGGATACTTCATACTTTTTACTGTATTTTTTCAGCATATATACATTTACAGAAATATAATTTTGCTTCTCGAATTTATTAATATCTTTAAGTGAAACTGGGAAATCAATATTTTTAAAGTTTAATTCTTTTTCATACTCTTTATAATTGGATACTCGGTCCGGATTTGTCGACACAGGGTGCAGTTCAGCCAAAATTGACCACTTGAAGCAGGCTTTATCATTATTTTTCACATTAACACAAGCCCTCTTGCTAATTATTTCAGGTGGTAGCGAATTAAATGATGATGCTCTCAACTGGTTGGGTTTGTTTGAATTTACAACGAGACGTAGAATTCGAACCATTGACCAACCTGACCCTTTTCCTTCAAAAGATTCAATCTGGTTTTGAAGTGGTTGACTAACGTTGACTTCGAACCAATCATCAAGATCTGTTGATTTGTACACTTGTACAATTATTTTCCGTATTGAAAAATTTAACTTCCAATTCCTCAGCACCGTCTTTTAATATCATATATTCAGATGCCAACTCCGTGTTTATTTTAAGCGATGAGTGATCATTCAACAAATCAGTAACTATCGACATAAATAGAGCTTTGGCATCTTGCAAAAATGATAAAATATCCAAATGAGCCAGATTAACGATGATCCCCGACTTGATCCTATTTTCAAATGCAGATTCAAAATCTTGCCAAGAAACTTTGGGTAAATCATCGAAAGTCCCACCTTGAAGCTCACCACCACGGAATTCCAATAAGCTTTGAAGTTGACAGCGCATGCTCATGAACTGCGCCGTACATGTTTGAAGTTTCTGTTTTTCCGGTCTGGACAGGTTATGTTGTTGCATCCCATTTTCCAGCTGCGTAATGGCCTCCAAAGTACTTTCCAACCACCTTGAAAAATCTTCACGGTCTGCTGTAGATGAATACTTCCGAAGAGAGTCCTGCAATGTGTCAGCTACCAGCTTAAAATACTTTAAATCCATCTTGGAGTAGGTTTGAAAGCCACCAAAGCGATCCAAAGAATAAAAAAGGTTGACAGGTGTCGTCTTTTATAACCAAAGTAAGTTGTTCTAGAAGTTTCTTCCCCCTCCAAGAGGTTTCAGCGGTTCCAGAAGTTTCTTTCTCGCTCTTAGAAATTAGAGTCGTTCCAGAAGTTTCTTCTCCCACTCCAGGTTTAAGTCGTTCTAGAAGGTTTATGGTTTAGGATATAAAAGGGCGGAGTAACTCAACGTCAAGCACAGTCGAATGTCATCAAGCAGCAGATCACTTGGACAGAAAAGATCATCTCGAGAAGATAAAACTCTTGACAAAATGGAGTACTCACTGTATTTCCAAGCGTTCCGCCGCAGCTGTAATCTTTTGGTCATCAAGGAATTATCGATTGTTCCGGTACTCGAATCTAATGTTCCACCATTTACCTGTCTCTTCGAAGCTCCGTGTAAATTCAACCGCCTGAGTTGTGAAGAAAAACGTGTCAACGAATGGCTCCAGCGCAGGTTCCACAAGATCAGTTGGGAATCTGGAACTACTCCCGCTAAGGACTTAATCAAGATTCTCAATAAGCATTTAAAAAATGCTACGAGAATCTATGTTAAGGGTCTACAAAAAAAGCAATATCTCGAGGAGCTGTTACCTAAAAAGTAAGTTGAAAAAATTTTAAATATTCTTTATATTTTAGCTTAAGCTTCCTTTAAAGCTTTTTAAAAGCTTTCTTTAAAGGTTTTTTAAGCTTACCTTAAGCTTGCTTTAAGCTTAGCTTAAGTATGCTTAAAGCTTATCTTAAGCTTGCTTTAAAGCTTACTTTAGCTTTTTAAGCTTGCTTTAAAGGTTTTTTAAGCTTACTTAAGCTATCTTAAGCATGCTTAAAGCTTACCTTAATCTTGCTTTAAAGCTTCCTTAAGCTTACTTAAGCTTGCTTTAAAGCTTACGTAAGTAAGCTTAAGTAAGCTTAAATTTAAGTAAGATTAAGTAACTTTGAATAAGTTTAGAAAAATAATAATAATTTTTCTCATCTGTTTCAGGTTTATTTGTAATATCGAAGAAGAAAGGGCGCCAGTCATGAAGCAGCTGATCAAAGATGTTTACACCGAATGCAACAACCACACTTCAGAAATCGCGGTGTGCTCAAAAAGAAACTGTTTGGCAATCAAAAAGTTTGTTTTGCTCACCAAACGCATGAGGCTACTTTCACCGATGCCGTCGGACATGTTTATGAGTCGAGATGAGGTCGACGCATTTGATCAATCGACACAATCTGCATACGATGAGTACATTATTCACTCAATGTATACATAATTTATTTCAAATAATTAAAACATAAATAAAATATTCTCTTTTCGTTACAAAACTTGATGGTTTTTTCTATATAACTTGTTATCAATTTAAATTAAATTTTTTTTTTAAACTATTATAAAAAAATATTAAATAAACTATTTCAATTCTCAATAAAATAAAAAATGTTATGTTGAGGCTAATTAGTTTAATTTAGCGATTTATTAAAAAAAATTGTAAGTACTTTCATTACAACCTTGATTTTTTTAAAGTATTTTGTGGATAATTAATTTTTTATGTTTGATTTAATTTAATTATTTTTTCAACTCATACTTTAATTAAAATTGAAAGTTAATAAACACTAAATATAATATTTTAGCTAAAAATATTAAAATGCTTTTTTAATACAAAAAAAATTTTTTTTTGTAAACAAAGTTTAAATAAAGAAATTTTTATTGGCTTTTGATTAAATAAATAAAACTTCCGATATTTTTCTCTACATTAGGACGGGGCTTAATTTTTTTTTATTTCTTTTTTGATGAGCGCAGGGTAAAAATCGCTTCTTTATACCTAAAAAGTCATGCTCATGCCGAAAAAAAAATTTTCAAACCCTTTTTTAACGTGCCTCAAGGCCCCTGAAGTTTCCCATGGGATTTACACGTAAAAAACGGGTCAAAATGTTTATTGTTCAAAAACAAGATGAAAATTTAAAATTTTTTACATCAAAACTATATAGATCGATGTATTTTTTTGCCCTGAATCGAATGGCAGCATTGTTTTTTGAAGATTCCTTGATTTTTAAAAACCACCGGCAAAAAAGTGCGAGATAACATGAATAATCGTTAAAAAAACGGGTTTTTCGAATAAAAATTGTAGAGATAATGGAATTTTTTTTCTTTTAACAATTTATTTCCATGTATTTTTTCCCTAGAAACCTAGCAGCAGTGTTACTTTTAAAGGGTTGCTGAATTTTGAAACATTACAAGCAAAAAGTGCGAAATAATAAGAAAAATCGTAAAAAAAACGTTTTGCGAACAGAAATTATAGATGTCATAGAATTTTTTTCTCGTAACAACTCATTTTCATTAATTTTTACCCTCCAAAACCAGTATAATTATTAGTTTCACTCAATTCTGTCAAAAAAAATTTATTATAAAAAATCAAAGAAATAATGTAAAAATATCGTAAAAAAAAATCTAATTTTGCATTAAAAAAAGAAAAAGATTTCTACCCAAAATGAATTTTTTTTAAATCTTTTTCTATAAATTTATATCTTTTCATTAAAAATTTAAATTAATAAAATAAAAAGTAGCTTTCATTTCGAAATTGAATAATAATATTTAACTTGTAGTTTTTAAACAAAACACAGATTCACTATATTTTCTTCCTTCCTGAAATCAAGCAAGTCCTGAATTAAATTAGATGTAAAATTGAAAAAAAAAAATGTATTGAACCCAAAACAAAATACATTACATATATTTACATTGTAAATATTAAAAATAAGGGATTTTAAACAAATGATTTTAATTAAACAATAATAAAAAAAATCATTTCGTTTTATAATTAAAATTATTCAATTCATATTTTATTTTGGGTTCAATACATTTTTTTTTTTCAATTTTACATCTAATTTAATTCAGGACTTTCTTGATTTCAGGAAGGAAGAAAATATAGTGAATCTGTGTTTTGTTTAAAAACTACAAGTTAAATATTATTATTCAATTTCGAAATGAAAGCTACTTTTTATTTTATTAATTTAAATTTTTAATGAAAAGATATAAATTTATAGAAAAAGATTTAAAAAAAATTCATTTTGGGTAGAAATCTTTTTCTTTTTTTAATGCAAAATTAGATTTTTTTTTACGATATTTTTACATTATTTCTTTGATTTTTTATAATAAATTTGTTTTGACAGAATTGAGTGAAACTAATAATTATACTGGTTTTGGAGGGTAAAAATTAATGAAAATGAGTTGTTACGAGAAAAAAATTCTATGACATCTATAATTTCTGTTCGCAAAACGTTTTTTTTACGATTTTTCTTATTATTTCGCACTTTTTGCTTGTAATGTTTCAAAATTCAGCAACCCTTTAAAAGTAACACTGCTGCTAGGTTTCTAGGGAAAAAATACATGGAAATAAATTGTTAAAAGAAAAAAAATTCCATTATCTCTACAATTTTTATTCGAAAAACCCGTTTTTTTAACGATTATTCATGTTATCTCGCACTTTTTTGCCTGTGGTTTTTAAAAATCAAGGAATCTTCAAAAAACAATGCTGCCATTCGATTCAGGGCAAAAAAATACATCGATCTATATAGTTTTGATGTAAAAAATTTTAAATTTTTATCTTGTTTTTGAACAATAAACATTTTGACCCGTTTTTTACGTGCAAATCCCATGGGAAACTTCAGGGGCCTTGAGGCAAGTTAAAAAAGGGTTTGAAAATTTTTTTTTCGGCATGAGCATGACTTTTTAGGTATAAAGAAGCGATTTTTACCCTGCGCTCATAAAAAAAAAAATAAAAAAAAATTAAGCCCCGTCCTAATCTACATATTTAATAACTATGATCAATTTATTCGTAAATTATCAAAATAAAAGTAAAAAACTCTAAGTGTGCATCTAAATCAGTTCAACGAAGTAGTAGTGCTATATTTAAGTGCGTCTACAATGACGTTTAATTTCAAAACGTACGTAACTGTATTGACATAGACGTACAATTTCAAAAATATTTATTGAGTTGAAAAATATGTTAACAAAGATCAATTTATTCAAAATTTAATCAATATTAAATTCGACTCAGTTTGGAAAAAAAAATACTTTTATTTTTGATGTGTGCGAGCAGATCACAAAAATTTATCAGCCACTCATCCATTCAAGTTCTTTTAATTTTTTCAAAATAAAATAGTATTCCCAAAAATGAATAAGTATTACTGAAGTAATTATTTTAATTTTAATCAACAATAAGCTAAAAAATGCTCCATTTTTTTATTATTATTTTTTTTTTAGTTGTATTAATTTTCAATCACTTATAATTTAAAAACTTTTTTACAAATCAAATTAAAGATTCTTAATAAAGGTTAACAATGTAATATTTGAGTATAAAAATAGCTAACTTTAAATAATTTAGTTCTGCAACTGTATAAAAGTCATAACTTTGTAAACAGTAAGAGAAAAAATTGAAATATTTTATCATTTTAAGGTAGGACCACACAAACTAGAAAGAGATGTCTTAAAAATCTAAAACTTTAAAAAGTCGAAGATAAGTATTAAAAAAATGATGCCACTAAAGGACCCCGCAATAATCAAATGGAAATTGGGTTTCCGTCAAATCTTCTAAATTTTTGATATGATGTAGCCCCTACCATCCTGAACAAAAGTTCCCATGGGCACAAGTCCCCAAATTGAAAATTTTGGCCGCTAGAGGCCTCCGCGTCTACGTAAATCGCGCATGTAACGTAATATAAAACTAAAAAAAAAAAACTTAGTCTCACTAACATTATATAATTTTTTTTACCTTTCGTTCAAAGATTAGTTTGATATTTTTCATCAGTAAAATCGCGCTCATTATTTCATCATTGCAAACTTTTTCGCACGAAGATCCAAATGAATCTCAGCACAGTCATCCGCCGAATAGGGATTTAGCCGATGCGGTCGATATTTTATACATTTTTGCATACAAACTTTTTTGATACTTACTTAATGTACTTACACATAATTTTTACTGGGTTATTATGTATTCAAATGTTGTTTAATAAAATGATTTTTATAACATTCTTCTCTATTAAATATTAACTCTGTTTTAACCTAATTCGGGAAACAATACATTCGGGAAATCGGTCATTCGGGAAAGCCAACGTTCGGGAAACGGCATTCGGGACCATATCCTTTAAATAAAGAGATAAGCTATCAATTTTTACCACTCTCTTGAAGTCAGAATATCCAGACAAATGCAGCTCGTTGTAGACGAAATGTTTGGATGCCATACTTTTGATATAAATTTCACCTGAAATAAATTAAATTTGATTAACTTATAAAACGATGCGTGCATCGCTAATTCAGCTATCCACGCATTGGTTTTATTTTTTCCGTGTGAACATTTGAAAAATGAGGAGATTACCTTTGGTGGTTCAAATGGATATTCTTCAGGAATCTTAATTTCCAGTTTGAAAAATCCGCCTTCATAAGGTGTGTCCTTAGGTCCCGTGATGAGGCCTTGCAGATGGTTCCATTTTTCGCCAATCATCTTGAAACTCACGGGGTATATTTCGTCCTTAAAATTTGATTTTGTTAAGGACGTTGAATCCTCGTGAAATAAAATCCATAAGAATCGTTTGAAAATTATTGCAATCTTTAAGTCTAAGCTTAAGGAATAACGTGTCAAAATTTCAAGAGGATTTACAATACAGTTCTTGAGATTTTTGAAATGAATGTGTTTTATATTTGTAATGTGCTTTTGGGGATAAAAATAAAATAGAAAGTCTCTCCTTTATTTTAAATTTAATTTAATTATATAATGTGAGAGTAATCATTCTTGTTTTTATTTTTATTTTCAAAACTACACGAGGGATCAGCCAAGAATCAAGTATCAGCCAGGAATTAGAAGTATTAGCCAAGAGAGGGAAAGAAGAAAGAAGAAGAACAGGATTGCGGGTAGTACTGAAACGGCAGTAATGCAGTTATCTATGAGAATGCGCGTGTCAGTGATGAATTCGAGAAAGCGGGCACAGTGATGAATTCGAGAAAGCGGGCATGGGGACATAGCGGTTACTTCAGACCGTAGAAGCTCAACCAAGAGGTTATTTCAGATTGCTAGGGGTTCTGTGTGCTAAGGTTAAAGAACATTCGAATGTTTTTAAAAATACTAAATTTATTACAAAATTTGTATTACGAAATTTATACGATTGATTCATTTAAGTTTTTTTCATAAATAAATATTTAACCATTCCCCCAAGCTGTAAAACTCAAGAACCCTGAGAGTTCGGATTATTTCAATAAATAAAAAAATTAATGAATGATTCCCCCCACCACTAAACCCACGAAAGTTTGTGTGAACAAATTTAAATTTTTACCAAATAAATAATCCACCAAGCACTAAACCTTGAAAACCCTAGGAATGCAAGTTTAATTTATTAATTTACAAATGATCTCCCAAGAACTAAACCCAAGAAACCCAGGGCGTCAAAGTTTCATTTTTAACTCAATAAATAATCCCCCAAGCAATAAACCTTGAAAACCCTGGGAAGGCAAGTTTATTTTTTAATAAACAAATGATCTCCCAATCACTAAACCCACGAAACTCTGGGTGTCTGAGTTTAATTTTTAACTAAATAAATAATCCCCCAAGCTATACCAACGAAACCTCGGGCGTCTAAATTTCATTTCTAACTCAATAAATCATCTTTTAAGCACTATACCAACAAAACTCTGGGCGTCCGAGTTTGATTTTTAACTAAATAAATAATCCCCCAAGCACTAAACCCACAAAACTCTGGGCGTGCAAGTTTAATTTTGAACTAAATAAATAATACCCCAAGCCCTGAACCTTGGAAACCCTGGGAATACAAGTTTAATTTTTAACTTAATAAATAATCCCCCAAGCACTAAACCCACGAAACTCTGGGCGTGCAAGTTTAATTTTGAATTAAATAAATAATACCCAAGCCCTGAACCTTGGAAACCCTGGGAATGCAAGTTTAATTTTTAAATAAATAAATGATCCGTCAAGCTCTAAACCCACAAAACCTTGGGCGTGCAAGTTTAATTTTGAACTAATTAAATAATACCCCAAGCCCTGATTTTTGGAAACCCTGGGAATGCAAGTTTAATTTTTGAATAAATAAATGATCCGCCAAGCTCTAAACCCTAGAAACCCTGGGCTTCCGATTTCAATTTTTAAATAATTGAATGATCTCCCAAGCTTCAAACCCACAATACCTAGGCCGAGTTGAATTTTTAAATGAACAAACAATCCCACAAACTCTAAGCCCACAATGCCGTGGGCTCCTGAGTTAAATTTTTGAATAAACAAATAATCTCCCAAGCTTTAAAAACACGATACCCTGGGATTCCAGATTCAATTTTTGAATAAATGAACGATTTCACAAACTTCAAACCCACATTACCCTAGGTGCTATAGTTCAAATGTGAAATAAACGAACAAACCCCCAAGCTCTGAACTCATGAAACCCTGGGCTCCTGAATTCAATTTTTAAATACATAAATGATCTGCCAAGCTCTAAACCCACGAAACCCTAGGCTTCTGAGTTCAATTTTTAAATAATTAAATGATCCCCCAAGCTTCAAACCCACAATGCCCTGGACTTCCGAGTTCAATTTTTAAATGAACAAACAATCCCCCAAGCTTTAAACCCACAATGCCCTGAGCTCCTGAGTAAAATTTTTGAATTAACAAATGAGTCTGTCTGGGCGGCACCTTCCGCGTACGCGTGCGCGTACGCGGAGGAGTCTCCGCGTACGCGCAAACTTACTTTTTCAAACAATAATTTGCGCGTACGCGCAACTTAGGTGTTCCGCGTACGCGCAAACTAAATTATCCCGCGTGCGCGCAAACTTAGGTACTCCGCGTGCACGCAAACTTAGGTGCTCCGCGTGCGCGCAAAAACTTAAGATCTCCGCGTGCGCGCAAAAACTTAAGATCTCCGCGTGCGCGCAAAACTTATGATGTTCCGCGTACGCGCAAAAACTTAAGATCTCCGCGTACGCGCAAAAACTTAAAATCTCCGCGTGCGCGCAAAACTTATGATGTTCCGCGTACGCGCAAAAACTTAAAATCTCCGCGTGCGCGCAAGACTTATGATGTTCCGCGTGCGCGCAAAACTCTAGATCTCCGCGTGCGCGCAAAACGTATGATGTTCCGCGTGCGCGCAAAAACTTCCGATCTCCGCGTGCGCGCAAGACTTATGATGTTCCGCGTGCGCGCAAAACTCTAGATCTCCGCGTGCGCGCAAAACGTATGATGTTCCGCGTGCGCGCAAAAACTTCCGATCTCCGCGTGCGCGCAAGACTTATGATGTTCCGCGTGCGCGCAAAACTCTAGATCTCCGCGTGCGCGCAAAAACTTTGATAACGTTGCGATAAATGCATCAATTATAGTCCTTCTAAACATTAAAATTGTGATTAAAAAAACTTCCTAACTCTATAAAATTTATTTTTCACACACGGTGCAGAAAATTCAAACTTTCTGATTTTTCCCAAACAGGAAGTTTGAACCCCTTGCTTTGAGTTGAAAAAAACATTACACTCGACGCTGGAAAATTATGAGCTAACCCTTAGCAAACCCTTGACACTCTCGCTTTTGGCTCAGGTTTTGAACACAAATTGTTTGAAAATTAGCTAAAAACCCAAAGAAGTGACCCAAATGTCTAGTCCTAGCGGGTCCTCCTCTCAGGGTTGGATAAATTTTTTTGGATCATCGATTACAGAAACGAAGGAGTCAAGAAGGACATCTGGTGCACCTGGTGATACTTACGCCTTGGAGATGATTTCCCCAGGAAGTTTTGACTCCGGAGGCATCAGGGCGAGCACCTGGTGCACCTGGCGATACTTACGCCTTGGAGATGATTTCCCTAGGAAGTTTTGACTCTGGAGGCATCAAGGCGAGCACCTGGTGCACCTGGTGATACTTACGCCTTAGAGAGGATTTCCCCAGGAGGTTTTGACTCCGGAGGGATCAGGGCGGACACCTGGTGCCCCTGGCGATACTTACGCCTCGGAGATGATTTCCCCAGGAAGTTTCGGCTCCGGAGGAATCAGGGTGAGCACCTGGCTATACTTACGCCTTGGAGATGATTTCCCCAGGAAGTTTTTTTAATCACAATTTTAATGTTTAGAAGGACTATAATTGATGCATTTATCGCAACGTAATCAAAGTTTTTGCGCGCACGCGGAACATCATAAGTCTTGCGCGCACGCGGAGATCGGAAGTTTTTGCGCGCACGCGGAACATCATACGTTTTGCGCGCACGCGGAGATCTAGAGTTTTGCGCGCACGCGGAACATCATAAGTCTTGCGCGCACGCGGAGATCTAGAGTTTTGCGCGCACGCGGAGATTTTAAGTTTTTGCGCGTACGCGGAACATCATAAGTTTTGCGAGCACGTGGAGATCGGAAGTTTTTGCGCGCACGCGGAGATCTTAAGTTTTTGCGCGTACGCGGAACATCATAAGTTTTGCGCGCACGCGGAGATTTTAAGTTTTTGCGCGTACGCGGAGATCTTAAGTTTTTGCGCGTACGCAGAACATCATAAGTTTTGCGCGCACGCGGAGATCTTAAGTTTTTGCGCGCACGCGGAGCACCTAAGTTTGCGCGCACGCGGAGTACCTAAGTTTGCGCGCACGCGGGATAATTTAGTTTGCGCGTACGCGGAACACCTAAGTTGCGCGTACGCGCAAATTATTGTTTGAAAAAGTAAGTTTGCGCGTACGCGGAGACTCCTCCGCGTACGCGCACGCGTACGCGGAAGGTGCCGTCCAGACATACTCGGCACCTGAGTTCAATTTTGAAATGAACGAACAAACTCTCAAGCTCTAAACTCACGAAACACTGGGCTCCCGAATTCAATTTTTTAATAAATAAATGATCCACCAAGCTCTGAACCCACGAAACCCTGGGCTTTTGAGTTCAATTTTTAAATAAGTGGGTTTGAAGCTTGGAGGATCATTTCCCGAACAAGTGCCGCCCCACCGGAGCCCCGATTGACTTGAGGGCCCTTGCTAGACAAAAACGTCACGCCCGTCGGGGGCCTCGCAGGGCTCAGCTTAAAATTTAATGCGGCGCTAGCGGGGGCCCGGCAGGGCGGATTTATTTTGCCAAGAAAAGAAAATTTAGGGCTGTTAGGTTAGGTTCAGGAAAAGTAATTTTTTTTACTTTCATATTAGTAATTTTTGATTTATAGTAATTTAAAAATTGACAATAGGGGAAAAAAAAAACAAAAAAAAAACCATTAAATATTCATATTTATTAAAATCTTTATAAATATATACACGGAGAAAAATAAATAGGAGTTTCTCCTATTTTTTATAGTACTCTTCGCCGGCAGTTACCTTCTTAATAAAATTTATGTACTCACCCTTACTTAGAAATGACTCCTGGTGCACCCACTCGACTTCTCTTAGAACTTTTTCTCGTAGCTAGAGCTTGGAACCAAGAATACCAAGTGCTTCAGGTCGACTCCTGGTGCACCCAATCGACTTCTCCTGGAATTTTTCCTCGTAATCGGTACTTGGGACCTAGAATAAGGTACCTGGTATTCTGGGTCGAAACAGGGAAATATCCTAGGAAAAGCTGACCAGGTGCCCCAGGAGTCGACCCGGGCACCCGGTTGGCTTTTCCTGGGACATATCTTGGGTTCGACCCGGGACACCAGGTACCTTGTTCTAAATCTCGAGCACCGTTTACGAAGAAAAGTTCTAGGAGAAGTCGACCGGGTGCACTAGGAGTCGACCTGGGGCACCCGGTTGGCTTTTCCTGAGACATTTCCAGAATTCGACCCGGGACACCAGGTACCTTCTTCTAAATCTCGAGCACCGTTTACGAGGAAAAGTTCTTGGAGAAGTCGACCAGGTGCACTAGGAGTCGATCCGGGGCACCCGGTTGGCTTTTCCTGGGACATATCCTGGGTTCTATCCAGGGCACCCCATACCTTATTCTAAATCACGAGGAAAAGTTCCAGGAGAAGTTGACCGGGTGCACCAGGAGTCGACCTGAAGCACCCGGTATTCTTGGTTCCAAGCACTAGCTACGAGAAAAAGTTCTAAAAGAAGTCAAGTGGGTGCACCAGGAGTTATTTCTAAGTACCTATGAGAAAAGTATGGGTGAGTACATAAACTTTATTAAGAAGGTAACTGACGGCGAAGAGTACTATAAAAAATAGGAGAAACTCCTATTTATTTTTCTCCGTGTATATATTTATAAAAATTTGAATAAATATGAATATTTAATGTTTTTTTTTTTTTTTTTTTTTTTTTTTCTTTTCCTATTGTCAATTTTTTAATTATTATAAATCAAAAATTACTAATATGAAAGTAAAAAAAATTACTTTTCCGAACCTAACCTAGCATCCCTAAATTTCCTTTTCTTTGCAAAATAAATCCACCCTGCCGGGCCCCCGCTAGCGCCGCATTACATTTACCGTTCAGCCCTGCCGGGGCCAACCTAGAATATCGGGGCAACTGGCGAGGCCCCTGCTAGCGCCCGGCTAAACTTTCTGTTCGGGTTATTTATTCAAAAATTGAATTCGGACGCCTAGGGCATTATGGGTTTGGAGCTTGGAGGATTATTTGTTCATTTAAAAATTGATATCGGGCGCCCAGGGTATTGTTAGTTTGAAGCTTGGGTGATCATTCAATTATTTAAAAATTGAACTCAGAACCCCAGGGTTTCGTAGGTTTGGAGCTTGGGGGATTGTTTATTCGTTTAAAACGTGAACTCGGGTGCCCAGGGCATTGTGGGTTTGGAGCTCGGAGTAGTATTTGTTTACTTAGAAATTGAACTCGGACGCCCAAGGCATTGTGTGTTTGAAGCTTTGGAGAATATTTATTTATTCCAAAATTGAACTCGGCAGCCAAGGGTATTCTGAGTTTGAATCATTTTTAGGAAATAAATAAATAAACTCTTTTAAAAGAGTAATTAAATCTTCACTTTATTATTGTTTAAAAATATTTGGAAAAACCGTTACATATGTTTCACCCACAGTGGCTTCTTCAGACGGTAATCATTCAACTGATTGATAATTAGTTTTGTGAGAGAATAAATACAAGGTACATCGTCGTTAACATTGTTTCGATTGTCTCCCTACTCCCCCCCCCCCTTTTTATATTTGTAAACGAAACCTACAATATTAGTCACTTTATGTATTTATGTTCAATTATGTATTAGTATATCTGTGAAAGTTGTAAGTGTGTGTATGATGTTAACGACGATCCACCTTGTATTTATTCTCTCGCAAAACTAACCCTTACGGAAAAGTTAAGTACAATTGCATGCACAAACTCTTGCACAAGTCTGTGCATAAGCCTGTGCATAGGCCTGTGCATAAGTTTGTGCACAGAGTTCAGTCGGGTTCTGCACAAGTATGTGCACAATATTGTACATCATATTGAATGAATATTGTGTACAAAATTCGGACTTTTGTGCACAAGTTTTTGCTGATGGTTTTCAGATTATTTGTGCATGTTTTTGTGCACAAATTGTGCAAATTATTTTTTGACAACTCGAACACGTTTTTGTGCCCAAATTTCTTGGTGGTTCGAATTTCGACAGATTTGTGCACAAATTTTTTACTTTTACAATTTACGATGATCCCAAATAAAGCGAGTGCACAGTTTTCAATTTGTAGACCTGTAGCAGATGTGTTGATGTGTAATATTTTTATATTTTTGTCCCGTCATTATAAAAACTTTTTTAACGACTGGAACTTAAGATTTTTATTGTAATAATCATTTGACAACTTTACTAACTATGGCATAGAATATGTCAAATACGCAGAATTTAGTATATACAATTTCCATTTTTAAAATTTACTTCCACCAGTCTCTCTCAGCGCGCAAGCGCGCACAACTGTACTACAGTAAAGTGATGAATTCAAGAAAGCGGGCATGGGGACAGCGGTTACTTCAGACCGTAGAAGCTCGACCAAGAGGTTATTTCAGATTGCTAGGGGTTTGTGTGCTAAGGGTTAAGAACATTCGAATGTTATTAAAAATATTAAATTTATTACAAAATTTATGTTACGAAATTTATACGATTGATTCATTTAAGTTTTTTTCATAAATAAATATTTAACCTATCCCTCAAGCTGTAAAATTCAAGAACCCTGAGCGTTCGGATTATTTCAATAAATAAAAAAATTAATGAATGATTCCCCCCACCACTAAACCCACGAAAGTTTGTGTGAACGAATTTAATTTTTTACCAAATAAATAATCCACCAAGCACTAAACTTTGAAAACCCTAGGAAAGCAAGTATAATTTTTTAATTTACAAATGATCCCCCAAGAACTAAACCCAAGAAACCCTGGGCGTTAAAGTTTCATTTTTAACTCAATAAATAATCCCCCAAGCAATGAACCTTGAAAACCCTAGGAAGGCAAGTTTATTTTTTAATAAACAAATGATCTCCCAATCACTAAACCCACGAAACTCTGGGTGTCTGAGTTTAATTTTGAACTAAATAAATAATCCCCCAAGCTATACCAACGAAACCTCGGGCGTTTAAATTTCATCTCTAACTCAATAAATCATCTCTTAAGTACTATACCAACAAAACTCTGGGCGTCCGAGTTTGATTTTTAACTAAATAAATGATCCGTCAAGCTCTAAACCCACAAAACCCTGGGCGTGCAAGTTTAATTTTGAACTAATTAAATAATACCCCAAGCCCTGAACCTTGGAAACCCTAGTAATGCAAGTTTAATTTTTGAATAAATAAATGATCCGCCAAGCTCTAAACCCACGAAACCCTGGGCTTCCGAGTTCAATATTTAAAAAACTGAATGATCTCCCAAGCTTCATACCCACAATACCTAGGCCGAGTTGAATTTTTAAATGAACAAACAATCTCACAAACTCCAAACCCACAATGCCGTGGGCTCCTGAGTTAAAATTTTGAATAAATGAACGATTTCACAAACTTCAAACCCACATTACCCTATGTGCCATAGTTCAAATGTAAAATAAACGAACAAACTCCCAAGCTCTGAACTCATGAAACCCTAGGCTTCTGAGTTCCATTTTTAAATAATTAAATGATCCCCCAAGCTTATAACCCACAATACCCTGAGCTTCTAAGTTCAATTTTTGAATAAATTAATGATCCCCCCAGCTTCAAACCCACGATGCCTTGGGCTTCCGAGTTCAATTTTCAAATGAACGAACAATCCCCCAAGCTTTAAACCCACAATGCCCTGGGCTCCTGAGTAGAATTTTTGAATTAACAAATAATCTCTCAAGCTTTAAAAACACGATACCCTAGGATTCCAGATTCAATTTTCGAATAAATAAATATCCCCCAAGCTTCAAACCCACAACCTGGGCTCCTGAATTCAATTTTTGAACACATAAATAATCTGCCAAGCTCTTAACCAACGAAACCCTAGGCTTCTAAGTTCAATTTAGTAAATAATTAAATGATCCCCCAAGCTTCAAACCCACAATAGCCTGAGCTTCTGAGTTCAATTTTTAAATGAACAAACAATCCCCCAAGCTTTATACCCACAATGCCCTGGGCTCCTGAGTAAAGTTTTTGAATGAACAAACAATCCCCCAAGCTTTAAACCCACAATGCCCTGGGCTCCTGAGTAAAATTTTTGAATTAACAAATAATCTCTCAAGCTTTAGAAACATGATACCCTGAGATTCCAGATTCAATTTTGGAATAAATAAATATTCCCCCAAGCTTCAAACCCCACAATGCCTGGGCTCCTGAGTAAAATTTTTGAATTAACAAATAATCTCTCAAGCTTTAAAAACACGATACCCTAGGATTCCAGATTCAATTTTTGAATAAATAAATATCCCCCAAGCTTCAAACCCACAATACCCTGGGCTTCTGAGTTCACTTTTTGAATAAATTAATGTTCCTCCAAGCTTCAAACCCACAATGCCTTGGGCTTCCGAGTTCAATTTTTAAATGAACAAACAATCCCCCAACTTTAAACTCACAATGCCCTGGGCTCCTGAGTAAAATTTTTGAATTAACAAGTAATCTCTCAAGCTTTAAAAACAAGATACCCTGGGAATCCAGATTCAATTTTGGAATAAATAAATGATCTCACAAGCTTCAAACCCATAATACCCTGGGCGCTAGAGTTCAATTCGTCGGTTTAGAGTAAGAACCTGCTATCTCCGCGGGCCAGAGCAAGATCTTGCTATCTTGGCGGGTCAGAGCAAGAACCTACTATCATAGGGGCCGGAGGAAGAACCTGCTATCTGCGGACTTAAAGGCTAATATTTCACGGGCTCATTTAAACAATGGCATCAACATTTTTTTTCTTTCCTGAAGCGTAGCTTCTACACTTATATTATTACTCTAGTACGCTTTAAAAAAGAAAAAAAATTTTGATGCCATTGTTTAAAAGAGCCCGTGAAATAGTAGCCTTTAAGTCCGGAGATAGCAGGTTCTTGCTCCGGCCCCTGAGATAGTAGGTTCTTGCTCTGGCCCGCCGAGATAGCAACTTCTTGCTCTGGCCCGCGGAGATAGCAGGTTCTTACTCCAAACCGACGAATTGAACTCTAGCGCCCAGGGTATCGTGTTTTTAAAGCTTGAGAGATTATTTGTTAATTCAAAAATTTTACTCAGGAGCCCAGGGCATTGTGGGTTTGAAGTAGGGGGATTGTTTGTCCATTTAAAAATTGAACTCGGAAGCCCAGGGCATTGTGGATTTGAAGCTTGGGGGAACATTAATTTATTAAAAAATTGAACTCAGAAGCCCAGAGTAATGTGGGTTTGAAGCTTGGGGGATCATTTAATTATTTAAAAATTTCACTCAGAAGCCTAGGGTTTCGTGGGTTTAGAGCTTGGCAGATTATTTATGTATTTAAAAATTGAATTCAGGAGCCCAGGGCATTGTGGGTTTAAAGTTTGTGAGATCGTTCATATAATCAAAAATTTAACTCTGGAGCCCAGGGCATTGTGGGTTTAAAGCTTGGGGGATTGTTTGTTCATTTAAAAATTGAACTCAGAAGCCCAGGGTATCGTGGGTTATAAGCATGGGGGATCATTTAATTATTTAAAAATTGAACTCAGAAGCCCAGAGTATTGTGGGTTATAAGCTTGGGGGATCATTTAATTATTTAAAAATGGAATTCAGAAGCCTAGGGTTTCATGAGTTCAGAGCTTGGGGGTTTGTTCGTTTATTTTACATTTGAACTATGGCACATAGGGTAATGTGGGTTTGAAGTTTGTGAAATCGTTCATTTATTCAAAAATTGAATCTGGAATCCCAGGGTATCGTGGGTTATAAGCATGGGGGATCATTTAATTATTTAAAAATTGAACTCAGAAGCCCAGGGTATTGTGGGTTTGAAGCTTGAGGGATATTTATTTATTCAAAAATTGAATCTGGAATCCTAGGGTATCGTGTTTTTAAAGCTTGAGAGATTATTTGTTAATTCAAAAATTTTACTCAGGAGCCCCGGGCATTATGGGTTTAAAGTTGGGGGATTGTTTGTTCATTTAAAAATTGAACTCAGAAGCCCAGAGCATTGTGGGATTGAAGCTTGGGGGATCATTAATTTAATCAAAAATTGAACTCAGAAGCCCAGAGTATTGTGGGTTTGAAGCTTGGGGGATCATTTAATTATTTAAAAATTTAACTCACAAGCCTAGGGTTTCGTGGGTTTAGAGCTTGGCAGATGATTTATGTATTTAAAAATTGAATTCAGGAGCCCAGGGTATTTTGAGTTTGAAGTTTGTGAGATCGTTCATATAATCAAAAATTTAACTCTGGAGCCCAGGGCATTGCAGGTTTGAAGTTTGAGGGATATTTATTTATTCAAAAATTGAATCTGGAATCCTAGGGTATCGTGTTTTTAAAGCTTGAGAGATTATTTGTTAATTCAAAAATTTTACTCAGGAGCCAGGGCATTGTGGGTTTAAAGTTGGGGGATTGTTTAATCATTTAAAAATTGAACTCGGAAGCCCAAGGCATTGTGGGTTTGAAGCTTGGGGGATCATTTAATTATTTAAAAATGGAACTCAGAAGCCTAGGGTTTCGTGAGTTTGAAGCTTGGGGGATTGTTTGTTCATTCAAAAATTTTACTCAGGAGCCCAGGGCATTGTGTTTTTAAAGCTTGAGAGATTATTTGTTAATTCAAAAATTTTACTCAGGAGCCCAGGCATTGTGAGGTTTAAAGCTTGGGGTATATTTATTTATTCAAAAATTGAATCTGGAATCCCAGGGTATCGTGTTTTTAAAGCTTGAGAGATTATTTTTTAATTCAAAAATCTTACTCAGGAGCCCAGGGCATTGTGGGTTTAATGCTTGGGGGATTGTTTGTTCATTTAAAAATTGAACTCAGAAGTCCAGGGTATTGTGGGTTTTAAGCTTGGGGGATCATTTAATTATTTAAAAATTGAATTCAGGAGCCCAGGGTTTCATGAGTTCAGAGCTTGGGGGTTTGTTCGTTTATTTTACATTTGAACCATAGCACCTAGGGTAATGTGGGTTTTAAGTTTGTGAAATCGTTCATTTATTTTAAAATTGAATCTGGAATCCCAGGGTATCGTGTTTTTAAAGCTTGAGAGATTATTTGTTTATTCAAAATTTTAACTCAGGAGCCCACGGCTTTGTGGGCTTAGAGTTTGTGGGATTGTTTGTTCATTTAAAAATTTAACTCAGCCGAGGTATTGTGGGTATGAAGCTTGGGAGATCATTCAGTTTTTTAAGGGGGGGGGGGGGGGGGGGGTTAGGGTCTGAGCGGTCAAAAAATGATGATTTTTCGATGATTTATAGTGAAGCTCCTGTTCATCATAATTTAATAAGAATTTATATACATATCATACAACATTCAAAGAACATTCTGTCAAAATTTCAGATCAAAATATTAAAAATTGAGGCAATGGGAGCCAACCAAACAAGGCGCTTCGAAAAAAAGATGAGTTGCGGTGAAGGCTGTCACTCGCGAACGGTTCATCTGAAATCAAAAAATAAAGTAGATTTAGTTAATATATTAGTTTTTCTCGCCCCCTAGTAGGATCAATTTCATTTTTTTTCAATTTCGAAGTTTTGGCGACGTTTTGAAGCCAAAACACTGTTTTTTGGTCACCAAAACCGGCCATTTTATGTCTAAAACTCGGCAAAAAAAAAAAAAAAAAAAAAAAAAGTAACTCTCTAGGGGGCGGGTTTTTTATGCATTAAAGACGTATGTTTAATTCTAGAAAGATCGGTGCAGTAGTTTTCAAATGAGAACTTTTACCGACTTTGAAAAATAGTGTCTCGAGAAAAACGCGTTTGAAGTTTTCGGTACGAAAAAAGTGAAGAAAAACTATTTGATTTACAACTTACACTGAATCATCTATTCCAGCTCCATAAAGTAAGTCACCAGCAGCTTCAGCAATGTCCAGGGCATCTTTTTGTCCTTGTCTTCGCCGAATTCTACCTTCTTTGGTTTGAGCGGCGCTTTCGGAGTCGGCTTTCATTATGCGAGTTTCGTCCGCCAGCCTCGCGTACTCATGGGCGCTGCATCGAGTACCAACTCCTGCTGATTGAAGAATCATTAATAAAGCTGTATTTCCTTCACTAAAAGTACATGCAGCTATATTTGCTGCAATCTCTACTATGTTGCAGCCAGCAGACGATGTTTTGGGAGCAATTTTCCTAATAAGTTGATTTAAACTCTCGTTGTTATTTTGCGTAAATCCACCAACGCATCTTTCTAAAAGCTCGTCTTTGCTCAGATCTTCGTATATTGGTTTCATTGCATCCAAAACATCAACTGGTAAGGCCTCGTTAGAGTGAGAAAAGTTTTCTAAGGTGTTCAATGCCACAGCTTTCTGGTATTCGCACCAAGAGTCCGCGCCGAGGGGCAGCTGCCTCGACCTGCTCCGCTCGAAGGCCCCAGACTTAAAACTCTGTAACTTTGTGAGTTTTGCTCCAAACCCTTAGAAATTTCAACACAGCATTCTTGAAATGTTTTACTATAAGAAAAAAAAAAAAAAAAAAATTCGATTTTTCTTGGTGGATCATTTATTTATTCAATAATTAAACTTGCTTTACCAGGGTTTCCAAGGTTCAGGGCTTGGGGTATTATTTAATAAGTTCAAAATTAAACTTGCATGCCCAGGGTTTGTTGGGTTTAGAGCTAGACGGATCATTTATTTATTTAAAAATTAAACTTGCATTCCCAGGGTTTCCAAGGTTCAGGGCTTGGGGTATTATTTATTTAGTTAAAAATCAAACTCGGACGCCCAGAGTTTTGTTGGTATAGTACTTAAGAGATGATTTATTGAGTTAGAGATGAAATTTAAACGCCCGAGGTTTCGTTGGTATAGCTTGGGGGATTATTTATTTAGTTAAAAATTAAACTCAGATACCCAGAGTTTCGTGGGTTTAGTGATTGGGAGATCATTTGTTTATTAAAAAATAAACTTGCCTTCCCAGGGTTTTCAAGGTTCATTGCTTGGGGGATTATTTATTGAGTTAAAATCGAAACTTTAACGCCCAGGGTTTCTTGGGTTTAGTTCTTGGGGGATCATTTGTAAATTAAAAAATTAAACTTGCTTTCCTAGGGTTTTTAAAGTTTAGTTCTTGGTGGATTATTTATTTGGTAAAAAATTAAATTCGTTCACACAAACTTTCGTGGGTTTAGTGGTGGGGGGAATCATTCATTAATTTTTTTATTTATTGAAATAATCCGAACGCTCAGGGTTCTTGAATTTTACAGCTTGGGGGAATGGTTAAATATTTATTTATGAAAAAAACTTAAATGAATCAATCGTATAAATTTCGTAACATAAATTTTGTAATAAATTTAATATTTTTAATAACATTCGAATGTTCTTAACCCTTAGCACACAAACCCCTAGCAATCTGAAATAACCTCTTGGTCGAGCTTCTACGGTCTGAAGTAACCGCTGTCCCCATGCCCGCTTTCTTGAATTCATCACTTTACTGTAGTACAGTTGTGCGCGCTTGCGCGCTGAGAGAGACTGGTGGAAGTAAATTTTAAAAATGGAAATTGTATATACTAAATTCTGCGTATTTGACATATTCTATGCCATAGTTAGTAAAGTTGTCAAATGATTATTACAATAAAAATCTTAAGTTCCAGTCGTTAAAAAAGTTTTTATAATGACGGGACAAAAATATAAAAATATTACACATCAACACATCTGCTACAGGTCTACAAATTGAAAACTGTGCACTCGCTTTATTTGGGATCATCGTAAATTGTAAAAGTAAAAAATTTGTGCACAAATCTGTCGAAATTCGAACCACCAAGAAATTTGGGCACAAAAACGTGTTCGAGTTGTCAAAAAATAATTTGCACAATTTGTGCACAAAAACATGCACAAATAATCTGAAAACCATCAGCAAAAACTTGTGCACAAAAGTCCGAATTTTGTACACAATATTCATTCAATATGATGTACAATATTGTGCACATACTTGTGCAGAACCCGACTGAACTCTGTGCACAAACTTATGCACAGGCTTATGCACAGGCTTATGCACAGACTTGTGCAAGAGTTTGTGCATGCAATTGTACACAACTTTTCCGTAAGGGAATTATCAATCAGTTGAATGATTACCGTCTGAAGAAGCCACTGTGTGGTGAAACATATGTAATGGTTTTTCCAAATATTTTTAAACAATAATAAAGTGAAGATTTAACTACTCTATAAAAAGAGTTTATTTATTTATTTCCTAAAAATGTTATTTAATCTTCATCAAGTAGAAGCTACCACTATTCAAGATTTGAATAATTTAAAAATTGAACTTGAAAGCCCAGGGCATTGTGGGTTTGAAGCTTGGGGGATCATTTATTTATTCAAAAATTGAACTTGAAAGCCCAGGGCATTGTGGGTTTGAAGCTTGGGGGATCATTTATTTATTCAAAAACTGAACTCGGAAGCCCAGGGTTTCGTGGGTTTGGAGCTTGGGGGATTATTTGTTTATTCAAAAATTGAACTGGGGCCCCCAGGGCATTGTGGGTTTGAAGCTTGGGGGATTATTTGTTCATTTAAAAATTCAACTCAGAAGCCCAGGGTTTTGTGGGTTTAGAGCTTGTGGGATTGTTTGTTCATTTAAAAATTCAAGTGTATTGTGGGTTTGAAGCTTGGGGGATCATTTAATTATTTAAAAATTAAACTTGCATTCCCAGGGTTTCCAAGGTTTATTGCTTGAAAGATTATTTATTTAGTTAAAAATTAAACTCGGACGCCCAGGGTTTAGTGCTTAGGGGATCCTTCGTTTATTAAAAAATCAAACTTCCACACCCAGGGTTTCTAAGGATTATTGCTTGGGGGATTATTTATTGAGTTAAAAATGAAACTTAGACGCCCAGGGTTTCGTGGGTTTGGTGCTTGGAGGATCATTAGTTTATTAAAAAATTAAACTTGCATTCCCAGGGTTTTCAAGGTTCAGTGCTTGGGGAATTATTTATTTGGTAAAAAATTAAACTCGTTCACACAAACTTTCGTGGGTTCAGTGGTGGGGAATCATTCATTAATTTTTTTATTTATTTTAATAATTCAACGCTCAGCGTTTTTGAGTTGTATAGCTTGGGGGAATGGTTAAATATTTATTTATAAAAAGAACTTAAATGAATCAATCGTACAAATTTTGTAATCAACTCAGTATTTTTAAAAACATTCAAATGTTCTTTAACCTTAGCACACAGAACCCCTAGCAATCTGAAATAACCTCTTGGTCGAGCTTCTACGGCCTGAAGTAACCGCTATGTCCCCATGCCCGCTTTCTCGAATTCATCACTGGCGCGTGTGCGTGAATGAGAGAGAGAGAGAGGCGCGCGCAGCAGTCTTGGAAACGAGATTCTTCACATGGGGACAAAGCGTTCCCTTCATAGTATACAATTTCGACCAAGCGTCGACTTCAGGTTGTATAATTTGAGTTTCGGGAAAAAAATAGATATGTTCGGTCATACACAAGATAATATATACCCTACGCGGCCAAGTTAAATTTTTAAATGAATAAATAATCCCCCCAAGCTTCAAATCCCCAATACCCTGGGTGTCCCATTTAAATATTTTAATAAATAAATTATCCCCCAAGCTCTAAACCCACGAAACCCTGGGGGTCCGAGTTTCATTATTTAAAAAATGAAAGTAAATAAATAAATAATCCCCCAAGCTCTAAACCCATGAAACCCTGGGCGTCCGAGTTTAATTTATGAAAAAAATATAAATAAATAAATAATCCCCCAAACTTTTAACCCACAAAACTTTGGGCGTCCGAGTTTGATTATTAAATATTATTATTATAAATAAATAAATGGAGTTAAATTTTTAAATATTATTATCATAAATAAATAAATGATCCCCCAAGCTGTAAACCTACAAAACCCTGGGCTTCGGAGTTAAATTTATAAATAAGTTATCATGAATAAATAAATAATCTCCCAATCTCTAAACCCAAAATACCCTAAGCGTCAGCATGTAACTTTTTAAAACATCTATATAAATAGATGAATAATCCCCTAAGCTCTAAGCCCACGAAACCCAGGGCGTCTGGGTTGAATTTTTAAATAAATTATTATGAATAAATAAATAATCCCCCAAGCTTTAAACCTCCAAAACCCTGGGTGTCCAACTTTGAGCGTCCGAGTTTAATTATTAAATATTATTATTATAAATAAATAAAGAATCTCCCAAGCTGTAAACCCACGAAACCCTGGGCGCCCGAGATTAATTTTTAAATATTATTATCATAAAAAATAAATAATCCCCCAAGCTTCAAAACTCCAAAACCCTGGGCGTCCAAGTTAAATTTTTAAATATTATTATTACAAATAAATAAACAGTCTCCAAGCTGTAAACCCACAAAGCCGTGGGCGGCCGAGTTTAATTTTTAAATATTATTATTACAAATAAATAAACCCCAAGCTGTAAACACACAAAACTTTAGGCGTAGGTGGTTAATTTTTTGATAAATAAATATTAATAAACAAATAATCCCCTAAGCTCTAAACCCACGAAACCTTGGGCGTCCGCATTGAATTTTTAAATATTATTATTACAAATAAAAAAATAATCCCCTAAGCTGTAAACCTACAAATCCGTTGGCGTCCGAGTTTAATTTTTATATATTAATATTATAAATAAATAAATAATCCCCCAAGCTCTAAGCCTACAATACCCTGGGCGTCCGAGTTTAATTTTTAATTATTATCATAAATAAATAAATAATCCCCCAAGCTTTGAACCCCCAAAACCCTGGGCGTCAGCATGTAACTTTTTAATACATCAATATAAATAAATAAATAATCCCCCAAGCTCTAAACCCACAATATCCTGAGCGTCAGTACGTAATTTTTTAATAAACAAATATAAAAAAAGAAATAGTCCTCCAAACTCTAAACCCACCAAACCCTAAGTCATAGTTTAATTGTCTAGAAAATTAATAAGTACAACGTAAGGTAATAAAAATTTAAGGATGTTTTGTTTATTCTAAAATAAAACTTAGCCGTCCAGTATCATTGTTGGTCTATGACTTAAAGAATTTATTCATTTATTTATATTTATATCTTCATAATTGGAACTTGGGCGCCAAGTGTTTTGTCGTATCGCCAAGGGTTTACAGCTTGAGGGATTATTTATTTATAATAATTTATTTAAAAATTCAACTCGGACGCCCAGGGTATTGTAGGTTTAGAGCTTAGGAGATTATTTATTTATTCATAATAACTTATTTATAAATTTAACCTGGAAGCCCAGGATATTCTAGGATTAGAGCTTAGGGGATTATTTATTTATTTATATTAATTTATATTTATTTATCAAAAAAATTAGCCACATACGCCCAGGGTTTTGTGGGTTTACAGCTTGGGGGAATATTTATTTATTTGTAATAATAATATTTAAAAATTTAACTTGGACGCCCAGGGTTTTGGAGTTTTAAAGCTTGGGGGATTATTTATTTTTTATGATAATACAATTCAAAAATTAAACACGGACGCCCAGGGTTTCGTGGGTTTACGGCTTGGGGGAATATTTATTTATTTGTAATAATAATATTTAAAAATTTAACTTGGACGCCCAGGGTTTTGGGGGTTTAAAGCTTGGGGGATTGTTTATTTATTCACAATAATTTATTTAAAAATTCAACTCGGACGCCCTGGATATTTTGGGTTTAGAGATTGGGAGATTATTTATTTATTCATGATAACTTATTTATAAATTTAACTCCGAAGCCCAGGGTTTTGTAGGTTTACAGCTTGGGGGATCATTTATTTATTTATGATAATAATATTTAAAAATTTAACTCCATTTATTTATTTATAATAATAATATTTAATAATCAAACTCGGACGCCCAAAGTTTTGTGGGTTAAAAGTTTGGGGGATTATTTATTTATTTATATTTTTTTCATAAATTAAACTCGGACGCCCAGGGTTTCATGGGTTTAGAGCTTGGGGGATTATTTATTTATTTACTTTCATTTTTTAAATAATGAAACTCGGACCCCCAGGGTTTCGTGGGTTTAGAGCTTGGGGGATAATTTATTTATTAAAATATTTAAATGGGACACCCAGGGTATTGGGGATTTGAAGCTTGGGGGGATTATTTATTCATTTAAAAATTTAACTTGGCCGCGTAGGGTATATATTATCTTGTGTATGACCGAACATACCTATTTTTTTCCCGAAACTCAAATTATACAACCTGAAGTCGACGCTTGGTCGAAATTGTATGCTATGAAGGGAACGCTTTGTCCCCATGTGAAGAATCTCGTTTCCAAGACTGGCGCGCAGTCGCCTAACTAGTAAATGTAGCCGCGAGTCCGATCGCCGGGACGATCGTCGTTTTTTTGACGTTGTTGTGGTTTGTTTACGTTGTTGTTTGAGTGAGTTGTTATTCGTTGCTTGAGAGAGAGAGAGAGAGAGAGAGAGAGTTCGTTGCTAAAGAAGCGAGATTTGTCAATTTTGTTGTGTAAAGAAAAAGAGAGTTTGATTGCTAAAATATGAAGTTAAAAAGAGAGTTAAAAAAAAATATGATAAGAAGAAGAAAGAAGTCAACGTCCAGTTCTTCAGTGCTGTCTTCATGCAGCGGTGTCGAGAGGAGAAACGTCGTCAGCGTAGCGTCGTCGGCGTCAAATTTTTGTCAAGAAAGAAAAAGTCAGCGGCCAGTCTTCAGTTTCGTCATCGTAAGCAGTGTCGTGGGAAATAGCGTCGTAAGTCAATAAATTTAGGGGTTTCGTAATTGGTGGGAGTTTTGTTTTCAGCCGTAGAATTTTTATGTCAAAGTTTGATAATTTGTTAGAGTATTTTCCCGGTGCGCGTATTTGAACCGCCGATCAGCCAGATTAGTAGTCCTAAGTCTTGTGTAATAAATAACTGTGTGAAAATTTGGGGAAAAATTATTAAATTTGGATGAAAATTACAATTGATTTTTTATTCATTTATTATTAATTAAATCTTTATTACATATTGTAAATAATTTTTGGATGATGGCTTGATTGAATGCATATAAAAATTTTCATTACTATTTTTTTTTTAATTTTTATTTTTATTTTTGTTTTATTTTGTTTATTTTAAGAGAACTAGTCTCAATCAGCACGCAAGCGCGCTCTATTTTTAATCTTGAAAATAAATAAATGATTAAATTAATACTTTCATTAAAAAAAAAAAAATAAAAAAAAATAAAAAAATTTTTTAACAATAAATTCATCACATATCCTATGCAACCTGCAACTAACAAGGAGAGGTCACACCCTCCGGGTCACCGATCTTGACAAAACTTTGGGGATCGTTTTCTTATACCAAAAGATGAAGAAATCTACCAATCATCCCGTCTAATGGGCCTTTCATACCTAGTTCCTACATAGCTTATATCGTATTTTTAGCTCTTTTTGGGTTTTTTTGCGAAATTTCAAAAAATTCCTGCTCGAAGCCTATTGCACTTACAAAATTCTGCAACCCCGCATTTTTTTTGTTTTTTTATCTTCTTTTGAGAAAAAATATTTTTAAATCTAATTTTGAAGAAATAGTCCATGTAAAATTGAGGTAATCAAAAGCATTGTTTACTGTTTTTTTGGTTTTATGAACTTAAACTGTACTTCATCAGCCTTATCAAAATTATGTCTAAAAATATTTTTTCTAAAAAATTCATAAAAAAACAAAGAAAATGCAGGGTTGCAAAATTCTGTAAGTGCAATAGGCTTTGAGCAGGAATTTTTTGAAAATCAGCTTGTTTTGACACTTTTAACACTTTTGTGCGACTTTTGTGGTTATTTGTACCAATTTTCAAAGAGATGTAAAAAGAGTTGTATTTTTTTGTCGAACATTACATTTTTAATTTTGTATCCTCATGGTATTAGGCCAATACTTGGAATTTCTCATTTTAAATAAAAAAAAAAAAAAAAACAAAAAAATCAGCTTGTTTTGACACTTTTAACACTTTTGTGCGACTTTTGTGGTTATTTGTGCCAATTTTCAAAAAATTCCTGCTCAAAGCCTATTGTACTAACAGAATTCTGCAACCCCGAATTTTCTTTGTTTTTTTATGAATTTTTTAGAAAAAATATCTTTAGACATAATTTTGATAAGGCTGACGACGTACAGTTTAAGTTCATAAAACCAAAAAAACAGTAAACAATGCTTTTGATTACCTTAATTTTACATGGACTATTTCTTCAAAATTAGATTTAAAAATATTTTTTCTCAGAAGAAGTTGAAAAAATAAAGAGAATGCGGGATTGAAAAATTTTGTAAGTGTAATGGGCTTCGAACAGGAATTTTTTGAAAATTCGCAAAAAAACCCAAAAAGAGCTAAAAATACGATGTAAGCTATGTAGGAACTAGGTATAAAAGGCCCATTAGACGGGATGATTGTTAGATTTTTTCATCTTTTGGTTTAAGAAAACGATCCCCAAAGTTTCGTCAAGATCGGTGACCCGGAGGGTGTGACCTCTCCTTGTAAGTCCAGTCCGATATTCTTGTGGTTATAGCTTAAAAAAGATGTTCAAAAAATTATTGCAAAAAACTCGTAATAACAAAGTATTTAATATTTCAACTTAAACGCAATTCAAATATTGAATTTAACGTTCTCAATCAATCAAATCAATTATAAAACGAAGAAATTCGAAAATGCTTCATCATTATAAACAGGGATAAAAGCTGAGTATTTTAAGTTTCTTTTATAAATACAGTGTTTTATTGTGTTTAAACGCTTACTAATTAATTATTTTTATTTGTGAATTGCTACTATATGTATATACGTCATCGCCAGGGGAATTTAAAAGGCCCTGGCGATGACGCGCACCAGTTTTAAAATGTACTATTATGTATTTGTTATTTATATAAGTACGATTTTTACCTTTTAACATAATCATCCGCAGAAAATTCTGCAAAATTTTGCAAAATATCTGCAAGAACTTTTGCTAATTTCCTGCAAGTTTTTTGCAGGATTTTCTGCAAGGTTTTTCCAAGGTTTTCTGCAGAATTTTTGCAAAATTTTCTGCAAGTTTTCTGCAAGTACCGCGAAATATTTTATACAAATTTTCGTTTTTTTTTTTTTTTGAAAATTCAAACACTAAAAAAGATTAGAAACAATAATTAAACCTGTTAAAATTTATTAAATATGATATCGAACAATACTTTAATGTTATACAATTACACTATTACATGGTCCAGTTGAATAAAACTACATTACTCAACTGGACCATGTATTAGATACTTTTCGACGTGTAGAATACGTGGTAGAACTGATACTTTTACATCTTGATTTCTTTCATCGCAACGTTCAATAATAGGATACATTTACAGCGAGCTTAAACAAAAGCTATCAAAATTATCTCATAGCCTTTCCACAACCTATGTTTCGTGTGCTTTTTCGAATGCTTTTTCTGCTTTTTTGACTGCCAAGCAGCAGACGTGATAATCGAGGTTAGGGCATTCATTTTATGGTAGTTAGATTTTGGCTAGCGCGCAAAAGCATGAAAAGCACCTACCTGCTACTGAGATAATAAAAATGAAATAAAAAAAAGTCAAATTATCAAATAATACTACAATAAGAAAAAAAATTTTTAATTTCGATGAAAGAGTTATCAATAAAATTAATAACTCGAGTTACAATTCCAGTTGGAATGTAAGATTTTTTCAAAATCATAATTACTGAATCTAAATGGAAAAATATCGTTTTTTTAATTAAACAACCCAAGATTTTTTATAAAGGACCCCGCAATAATCAAATGGAAATTGGGTTTCCGTCAAATCTTCTGAATTTTTGATATGATGTAGCGCTTACCATCCTGAACAAAAGTTCCCATGGGCACAAGTCCCCAAATTGAAAATTTTGGCCGCTAGAGGCCTCCGCGTCTACGTAAATCGCGCATGTAACGTAATAAAAAACTAAAAAAAAAAAACTTAGTCTCACTAACATTATATAATTTTTTTTACCTTTCATGAGATGCTGCTTTTTAAAAACGAGTTATCATCAGGTTATCACCTTGAGGTGCGGTCTAACCTCAAAAAATTGCAAAGAATTAAAAAAAAAACGTCCGTATTGAAGAATTAGGTGTTGGAAGTTGACTTGTTTTAATGATTTTCGATACTTTTTTAAATAATTCAATCAAATGAATCACGGGTTTTTGCTGAGTTAGTTTTGTACTATCCCTAACCTAAAAAAAATGACCGAAATATTTTTAAAAATAGTATATTTACGTCAGGTTTTTTGATATTTTTTTACATATTATATGCACTAGCTTTAATATCAACAGATTTTTATCCATAATTTTTCTATTACCTATAAATAGTTACCTGTGTTCTCAGAAAAAATAAATCAATAAGCCATTTATATAAATAAATCGTATGTAATTAAATATATGTAGTAAGATAAAATAAAGTGAAATACAGTACAATATTAACATTTAAAAAAAACCAAAAAGAGTTTTAAATACTCTATTACATCATATTTTAACATTTAACAGTTCAAGATGAGAATTATTGACGCAGATGATTTTTTCACTTAAAGAAAACTGCCTTCGTCACAAAAATAGTTTTTTCTAATATGTACATCACTAGCAGAAACTCAGAAAAACTTTTGACATTTTATGACCTTGAAATGATTGACTATTGAATTAATTTCTGTGTGCCGAATCTTCAATACTATTTAAAAATCTCTTTGACGGGTATTTCACAATATTTACATGGCGAGCGTATCCTAAATACCATAAAACACTAGCTACATGAGCGCATGAGCCTAGTGTTCTAGCACCAGCTTTACACGTGCAGTAATAACTGAGAATAGAACCTTCTCCATCTAAGTTCACATCATTATTCGCTTCATCAGCTAGAGTGTCAACAAAAGCTATGAATATTTGATGACTTTTCGATCCTGAAAACCTTGAGTGTATACGAGCTCGTAGTAGTCCTGGTTCATTAATTAGAGTATCGAACTGTAATTCTTGTCCATTATCCCTTAGAACTTTATCTTGTACGTATGCAGGAGCAAGTCTAACCTGATATATTCCAACAGTTAAGTCTCTGAGATAATCCAATGTCAAAACTGGAAAACCAGGAATATAGTTATGGTTTAGTTTAATCCAATTAGCGTTTCGAGCTTTGAGATTTTCGACTTCTACTCGTGCTTGCATAATATTCTCTGTAGTCGCTCGTTCCAAAAGCTCGTTTGCTAAATCTATGTCAGCATTCTGCATGTTAATTGTTTCTTTATATTTGTTTATTATCGCAGCTGCTATTTGTAAAAAGTCTTTGAGATTAACACAATGTACGACAGAAATGGCCCTATCAAAGAATTTAAAAATAGATTTTAGATGTCCATTCCTTGATTCAACGATCCATCTGCTTTTTGTAATTAATCGTGAGTCATTTGCTTCTTCAGTCGTAAATTGTGCTTGATTTTTTTCGAGAAACGGTGGCATCTTCATTTGAATTCCTAGTTCTTGCAAAACTGGTGCAGAATTTCTATAACCACGATCTAAAATGAATATGTCACCATTTTGAAACCATTCCGTATAATGATTTTCATCACCTTGAAGTTCATTAATCAGCATTGCAGCGTCATTATTTCGATTATCGGAAAAGTATGGTCCATGTACATCTAATATGTAACCATTCGGAGCAACCATTAATCCAGGTTTCACAAGATCATAGTGTTTTTGAGAGCTATATGACATTCTTTGTGCTTGAAAATTAGAAGCCTTTTGAACTTCTAAGTAACTGCCGTCACAAAAAACTATTGCTTTTGGATTCTGTGGTTCAGGGTTATATAACTGATTTGCAAAGGCTGTAACATGTCTCTCAATGAAATTCTGACGAGTTATAGAGTTAATGCCAACATTTTCAGGTGCAAATCTTTGCATTAAACTTTTTCTAACTGTTGCAATACTCATACTCGTAGATTGTCTCGTCTTGTATCCGAACATAAAAGTCAAAAATTCGTCCGATAAATCTTGACGCATTTTACACAGAAAAGTTAACAAATGCCTTTTTGTTACATACAGTAATCCATTTGCCTGTTCAACTGGATCACAATAATTAAAAAGATCACGAAACTGCTCTTTGTTAATAGGGCTCAATGAACTAAATTCTTCATCAGTAAAATTATTCTCGTTTTCATACTTCGAATGACAAACAGTATTAGCTACATTGCGGAGTTCTTCTAAGATTCTCTTAAGTTCATTCCCTTTTCGTAAGATTGGTCTATTTACAAAGCGTAGTAAATCTAAAAATTGATGGGAAAGATTACCAGAGTCATCCAAATGACCAGGGCAGCATTTAACGTTATTATTGATGTATATATTTTTTTTAAGGTAAATCTGAGTGCGGCACTTGATATCAAGCCTAACTAAGTCATGGTTATTATTACAAACGAGACAAGAATGGGAACTAGTTTGTGTAAGAACATTTAGCCTCAAACAAGCAGGGTCTTGCTGCATAACCTCAATTTCATGAATTATAGATATATGACAATTAGTACAAATCCGAGTTGCTTCTGTGACTTGCAGAGGTTCTCTGTTAGCATTATCACGACGTAGAATAGCTATTTCCCTTATTTCTTGATCTTCTAGCCTATCAATATGCTGCATCTGTCGCGGTGGTGCGGCTGTGTAACCCAGCTGAAAAAATCCATATGGAAATCCGTAAGGAAACCCGTACGGGGACCTATAAGGGTTCCTGTAAAGGATCCCATACGGGTTTCCGATACTGATATTTGGTCAGGGTTTCCGTACGGGTTTTTTTTTTTTTTTTTTTTTTTTCTTTTAATTTTATTTTTACACTATTTTTTTATTTATTTAATATTATTATTAGATATTGATATATTATTCTTTATAAGATTTAATTAATCATAATAAAATTATTTTGAATAAAATTATCGAAGAAAAAAATTTTGTTCGACTGAGATTCGAACCCATGACCCCAGGCATCACAGGCAGACACTCTACCACCTGAGCCATTGAGCTAGCATGCATCAAGACCTCAATTAAAATCCTTTAATATACAACTTATTGTCGGTTAAGCCCTTTAATTTAGATGAAGCTTCGACAAAATTTGTTTTAGATTTAGATAATGCAATACAATTGCTCGTGTTTGCGCGCTGAGAGAGACTAGTTAAAAATCAAATATAAAACAGTTGTTAAAGTAGTTTAATTAAAGTCTTCGAGCAAGCTAGCTCAATGGCTCAGTTGGTAGACTGTCTGCCTGCCATGCCTGGGGTCGTGGGTTCGAATCTCAGTCGAACAAAATTTTTTTCTTCGATAATTTTATTATTAATAATTAAATCTTATAAAGAATAATATATCAATATCTAATAATAATATTAAATTAAATAAATAAAAAAATAGTGTGAAAATAAAATTAAATGAAAAAAAAAAACCCCGTATGGAAACCCGTACGGAAACCCTGACCAAATATCAGTATCGGAAACCCGTATGGGGTCCTTTACGGGTCCCCGTACGGGTTTCCTTACGGATTTCCAAATGGATTTTTTCAGCTGGGAACAAACAAAACAAGGTAACCGTCCTCCGTGAGCCATAACTTTTTTTAATAAACTCTAAGACAGCCACGTATCATTCGAACTTATTATATCAGATAAACTTAAAAATAAGACTCTTTATTTTTATTTATATTATCAATAATTTATCACTTTTATACAACAAATACTTCATTCCGTAAGTCGTCTGCCATCAGCATACTATGATCACAATGAACATAGCAAGATTTATGATAAAAGCCTTAACATAGTGAATTTGTTTCATGTTCTCATTTACAACTCAAATTGTTTGTTGCAGTGCACCTTTTTTTAAACCTTGGTGGTTTCTTTTTGATTTTTGTATTTTAGCTTTATTTATATTATTTTTTCTGATAACACAGGCATTTATTTATAGGTTATAGAAAAATTATGGATAAAAATCTGTTTATATTGAAGCTAGTGCATATAATATGTAAAAAAATATCAAAAAAACCTGACGTAAAAAAACTATTTTAAAAAAATCTTTTGGTCTTTTTTTTTAGGTTAGGGATAGTACAAAACTAACTCAGCAAAAACCCGTGATTCATTTGATTGAATTATTTAAAAAAGTATCGAAAATCATTAAAACAAGTCAACTTCCAACACCTAATTCTTCAATACGGACGTTTTTTTTTTAATTCTTTGCAATTTTTTGAGGTTAGACCGCACCTCAAGGTGATAACCTGATGATAACTCGTTTTTAAAAAGCAGCATCTCATGAAAGGTAAAAAAAATTATATAATGTTAGTGAGACTAAGTTTTTTTTTTTAGTTTTCTATTGCGTTACATGTGCGATTTACGTAGACGCGCAGGCCTCTAGCGGCCAAAATTTTCAATTTGGGGACTTGTGCCCATGGGAACTTTTGTTCAGGATGGTAAGGGCTACATCATATCAAAAATTTAGAAGATTTGACGGAAACCCAATTTCCATTTGATTATTGCGGGGTCCTTTAAAAATTATAAGAATTTGAATAATTAATTAAAAATTATTGGGTTAGTATAAAAAAATTTTTCTGATATTTTTCATAATATTTAACATTGAACTTTCAATTAATAAAATTATTTCTTGTATTTTTTTAAAAGTTGACAACCCTATTTCCATTATACGTAATGGACCAGACTCCACTGATGAGTTTTGCGCGAGCTGTCATAATTATGAATGATACGAAGATTTTGGGCGCGAAAAAATATGTAGAAAAGGAAAAAGTCACCGCAAAAAAAACCTAAGACACTAAAATTTATTTAGTTAAATCACCCTATTCTAGTACAAAAACCACCTCCACCACCAACACCATCAACACAACAAGCAGATAATGATATAATCAATAGTATTTTTAATTCATCGTCCCAACCATTAAACCAGCAGATTTCAATGAAATAGATGAGTTATTTAATCTACAACAACAACAACAACAACAAACAGGACTCATACCACCATTAGATCCTGGGCTTTATGATGAAATACATGCTATTCATAAATCATCCCTTGATGGGATTGCCTTTTTAGAAGAGCATAAAAATTTATTTTGAAATTCTCTCCATAAGTGAATAATTATAACAAGGTTTTTCGCCGTATAATTTAACAAAAGTTTTTATAAAAATTTATGTAATTTGATGGTAAATAATTTTTTCACTTATAAAATAATTTTTCAATAAATAATTTTAAAATTGAATGCGAGCAGCCGCAGGTACCTACCTTGGCGTGGATGACCCGGGTAAAATACGGCAGGTAAAATACGGCCGCTCGGTGTAGTACGATGGCTGCTTGGTGCAGCGGTGTAATACGGTGTGGCCGCTCGGTGCAGCAGCAGGGTTAATTTGAAATATCATTATAGCCTACGAGGTAGAGCCCGGGTTATTTTGGGGAGGAGAACCCTGGGTTATCTGGGGAGAAACGACCCAGGTTATTTGGAGTGGGGTGGAAGTTTGGGGGGTGCCCCGAGTTATTTGGGTTATTGGGTTATTTTTCGGGAGATCGCCCCGGGTTATTTGCGGTGGAAGTGGGGGATGCGGGGGAAGTCCCATTGTTTTATCTACTTATGGGCCACGAAAAAATTACCCCCTAATGCATGGGTGTTGCATAAAGTACGCATGTTTGTTCCCTCGACACAAGGGTGGAAAAAAAACCGACAACAATTAGCGCCGAAAAAATGACTGTTGACCTTCTATCGATATAATTTTGGTCGTTCGAGGACCAGCCGCGAAAAAAATGACCCTTGCCCCTTTTTTGACAAAATTTTGATCTCTCGAGCATCAGCCACAAGAAAAAATGACCTCGAGAGACCGAAATTTTCTTGGAACAAGGGCAAGGGTCATTTTTTTCATGGCTGGTGCTTGAGAGGCCAAAATTATATCGATAGAAGATCAATAGTCATTTTTTCACCGCTAATCATTGTCGGTTCTTTTTTTCCCCCCTGGTGTTGAGGGAACGAACATGCGTACTTTATTCGACGCCCATGCCCTAGTAAGAGTCTTATCCAATTGCTCAGCTGGGTTTATTATCGTTGAGCTAATTTCTTCACTGAACAGGCCCATGTAAGTCCTATAATGAGTTCAGCTAAGGTACAGATAATAATTAGAATTGTTGGAGCGTGGCTCTAAATCATTTATGGAGTCAGAGTTCGGGGTAATTCGAATCCGAGGGTAATTCGGACGATTGTTAATATTTTAAGGTGGTTTTCTACCAAATGCATGACAATAGAGAATCAGCTCAAATTTTCTGGAGGTGTTTATTAGATATTAATAAACATCTCTACGAAGTCTGATCAAAATTGACCATATAGTTTGAAAGTTACAGCAAGTTAAAGATTGAATTTTTTTCATTACGCGTATGGCCGCTACGCTGAAAAAGTGTACTAAATTATTAATATTTACCTTCTTACAATAGAGATCCTTTAGAAAAACCACATACATATAGTTTCACTATCAAAGAATTCATTTCTTCAAACTGCAAAAAATTGACCTTTTACAAATTTTACAGTAATTTTACAAAAATAATTTTCACGTAAATAACCTCCAAAACTGCGGCATTCAAAGGTGAGATTAAAAGTTTAAAAAAATGTTTTGTTGTGATTGTCAATGTTTTTTTGGTAGAAAATAATTTCAGAAGCCATAAAAAGTTAAAAAATAAATTTTAATAACCAATTGTTAGTAATTTGGTAAAATGATTTTTTTTTAGTCTTGAACTTGACTAGCTCTGGTAGAAAACCACCTTAAATAAAATTCTTTAACAATCAAAAGAAAATGGTACAAAAAAATGTAAAGCCTATTGTTTTTTGGAAAAAAAGGAAGTTAATTCATAAATTCTACATATTATAATAAATACTCAAAGAAAATCTTTAATTTTTCGCTAAATCAACCATTTTTTTAAAAACTTTTTTCCTTGAAAAAATGATGAAAATTATTGTAAATTCAAAATCTAAAGTATATAAACAAAAATTTAAATCATAACATTTATGTCCGTACAAAGTTTTTATTGAAATTAGCGCTTAGAACTAAATAAATGTTGATCAAAAAATAGGATATTATGCAACGGGATGCAGTATCATCGCCAGGGCGGTTTTAAAGGTACCGAGTGCGAAGCGAAACGTAGCACGAGTAACTTTAAGAAGCCCTGGTACGTGCTGCACCCGTTGCATATACTATTTTATACCACTGGTGCGTAGGGCGAGTTTTTAAAATTTCTAAGCGTGCGTAAAATCGAGTACCTATACGCACTAGTGGTATAAAAATTATTTTGGGGGCTGTTCGGAAAGAATTTGAGTTTGTGATCTTGACATGTTCTAAACTCAAAAATGTGATGTAGCCTACTGGTAGTGTTTGCTTTTTTTTAGGTTTAAGTTTGATTTTTAGTTAGAATACTAACTAGTTTTTAGTAAATATGGTGCGGAATTACAAACGAAAAACGGAAAACCGACAGTAGATAAAACTATTGGACATTCCCCTCACCAGGGACGTTCCTCCTCAAATAACCCGTAGCATTCGCCCTCACCCTCCCCCTCCCTAAAAAATAACCCGGGGCGTTCTTTCTCAAAAAATAACCTAGAGCGTTCCTCCCCAGGGCGATCTGATTTCGACCCACCATACTGCACCCGCCGTATTACACTAGCAGACCCCCCCCCCCCCGCAAAATATCTTTCGTATTACGCCAGCAGACCCCCGCAAATAACCTTCGTATTACACCGGCCAACCCCAGCGTACTACACCAGCCACGGCAAGGCAGGTACCTGCGACCACTCATGGGGATTCACTCATTCACCTCGCTGTGAGCGGGAGACTTGCAACAGTTATTAAAAATCATTTTTAAATTGTTAAAAATTATTTTTAAATGATTAAAAATTATTTTTAAATTATTAAAAATTATTTTTAAATTATTAAAAATTATTTATTACAATTATTTTACAAAACTTATTCTACAGAAATTTTTTTACAAAACTTATTTATACAGCGCATTCATAAATAAATTGTTCTGACTATCCAAAACGTCAATTCCATCCAGCGATGCTTGGTGAAGAGCATCAATTTCATGATACAAACTTTGATCGATAGGGGGATTCAAATTTAGCAGGTTGTTGAGGAGTACTAGGTTGTTGAGTAGGAGAAGGATTGAATAATTTATTTATTTCATTGTATTCAGATTTAATGTAGTATGCATTATTCAGTCAAAAACACTTAAAACAGTTTGTGTATACATTTTAAACAAATGTTTGGCCACTTTAAGGTGATATAAAGCTGTCTATTTACATAGGTAACTGTATTTTTTTTCTTTCAGCAGTAGTTCTTGTCTTTTTAATTCCAGTTTTTCTTTCTGGTATGCTTCTGTAACTGCAACAAACTTATCATTTTTTTATTTTTTCAATTCTAACTCTTGCTTCTTCAGTTCACAATATTTATTCTTAAATTCTAATTTTTCTTTGTGTCGTTGTGCAGCAGCTTCTTTTTCTGATAATCTAAGTTCCAGTGTGTATCTTCGTTTCTTTTTGGATTCCTCAATTTTCTCTTCAGCAGCTCGCTTGTTTATTCTCTCATCATACTCTACGCTGGGAGAGCATTATTTTTATTTAAATTACTGGAACTGAAACATAACAGATTATCTTATTAGGTTTTTTTTTTTTTTTTTTTAATTATTCAGATTTGCAAAAATATTTGTGCTCAACTTACTTGTGAGAGCTTTCAGTAGCACTTGTCTCTTGATTTATTGGATTATCAGAAGTGTCCACGCTAAATACATCTTCACCCATACTGTAATCTTCGCTTTCTTTTTGAAACTGCCAATCAGGACCCAGCAAGTGTGTTAGATCCATAGAGTGCTCTTTACCAAATGCCTCATGCATTTCTCTAGACAACCATGAAATTAATTAAGTTAAAAAATGTTGTTAAATAAATTATCTAGTATTCATAAGTACAAAGTAATAATATAACACTTACGACTCAAAATTCACTTTGAAGGTTCCTCTGCCACTTTGTGCTGATCCTTTATTGGCACACTTTTCATCATAGAATTTTTTTAATAGTCTTAATTTACCTTTTATTTGATGTTTTGTGATCCATGTATCCATGAGCCATCTGGATGTATCCATGGATACTATCCAGTGTATCCATGAGCTAGGAGGCCTTCGGACAATTTTTGATTGACATCTGATTTACCGAATAATTCTCTACTGTCATACATTTCCTTTTTCTTTTTACATAGCACCAACAATAACCTAGTCATCTCCAGAGTCCATTTAAACGTCCCAATTTTATTATCATTGTTTGTTTCTTGATGCTGGCGCCAAATTCAGTTATAGCTTGCTGCTCTAAAATTCTCAGCTGCAGACAATCAGAAGGCGACCCTCTCGGTTCACGCACGGAACGCCTCGTGGGGGGCTCCAAACGAAAAAAGTCGAAACGAACGCGCGCATTCGATTCGCATGTGGGCCCGAGCTAACTCGAGTTTACCCGGGGCAGTTCCAAGATTTGAATCGAATAAGACTATTAAATCATCTCAAAAATTCATCCCGCTTGGTTAAATGTGTAAGCAAGAGTTGAATTCTTTTTGGATTTTTTAAAAATTTCAAATCAGGAGCTTCATTTTAAAAATTTTTTGTAATTTAATCATTAAAACATTTTAAATTTTTTTAAATTTTTGAAATGTCAATGATCAAACAAGTATTAAGTCAATTAAAATTTATTAAACAAACGATCATTAATCGAACAGTGAAATAGTTACAGAACAAATTTATTTTTGACTCAATTTAAATTCAACATTAGGGTAGTTATCAGATTCTTCGTAAGGTATTTATACCCTTCAGGCATATAATCGGTGCGTTTTCATAGCCCAAACCCAGTCGATAACTAGGTCGTTTTCATAGCTCACGACTTTTGTACCGGCGAGCAGTAGAGAAACGCCTGTTTCTTTACTGCTCGCACAGAAACGCTACCCAATTATGCACTGGACAACGTACAACACGTGTGATTCAGCCGGTAAAGATGGCTCGAGCCGACGCCATCTTGAGGGTTACGTTATGCTAGTTGGGTTAGTACATACTTCTGTAGTCTGCTGCGCACGTATTGATAGACTTGAAGAATCAACTACATTGAATTAATATACACGGCAATTCAAAAACTACTTTTAAAAAATAATTATCGTTATTTATTATTATTATTATTAATTTTTGTTATTTATAAGTTTCATAAAATCATGAAGTGTTGATCTTAATAGCTGATACATGTATCAATTAATGAACAAGATGATCAAGTGATTTTTATAAATAGTTTTTTCAATCAATTATTTTACAATCAAAAAGTTTTTCATTATAATTTTTGATAAATCATCTGTGTTGTGTTATTGTGTATCTTTGAATGAATTGTGTCTAGTTTGGGTGATATAGGTTATATTGATTAAGAATTGATTCCATAACAATTTAACTTAATCAAAGCGGTTTTTACCAATGCTTATTAAATACGGTTAAATTGTAGTTATAATAAATAGAAGTTTGATTATCAAATTATGTAAAGGTGTTGCTATAAATTTAATATTGTCTTTTTTTTTTAACTAAAAATTACCATTCTATTGAATCAGTTTTACTAAACAACATATAAGAGAGTCATGCTGATAATTTTTTTTCCCAAGAATATTGACATTTTAGCAAAGTCAATTATTTACACAGCTTTAAAATACAATATTAGTCGGATTAACCTGACTACTTATTTCATTTAACTATAAATGTATAATTTGATATCAAAAATTTTCATACTTTTCTTATTACAATAAAATTAAGTTTTTTTTAGAAAAAAAAATTTCTTTCAATCACTAAAAAATACATTGTTTTGTTTTAAAATAAAAAGTTTTTTAAGTACTTTTTTATATGGGGCGCCCCCCCCCCCCCGGCGGGGGCTTCGTCCCTGGACCCTGCAATAGTGTCCTTTTCCAACCGGTAAATTTTTAGTTTTTGTACAAAAGTTCAAATCTTTTTTTTTAATATTATTGTAAATTATTATAAATATTATTATTAAAAAATTTTTGACTAATTTTTGACTAATTTTTGATTAATCGTATGTACAAATATATTTTTTACATTTTCAAGTTTTAACAATTATATAATTAACACAATTTGCTTTTTTATTTACGGTTTTTCTTTCTATCTCGATGTCAGCTGGTTGGTGCCGATTATATGCCTTCAGAGTATAAAATTACGTACGTACTTCAGGGGGCTAACTGCCATGTTCGCTTGGGTCGAATGATTTTTCAAAGAAACATGGCATAGTCCCCTTCAGTACGTAAATAACTATTCTTCGTTTGAGGGAAATCTTCTGGAGGAAGTGCCGTATTGAAACATCATATTTGCAACTGTCTCGTACTGACCGACGAAAGAAAATTAAAATAAAAAAAATTCTTCATTTAAAAAAGATACAAAGAAGTTTCGAGATACTGAAAGTGATTCGGACAGTGGTGATGATGAAGGTGAATGCAAGAGACAAAAAAAAAATAGACCATTTTTACAACGAGGAGCAGGTATAGAAAATATAAAAAATTACTTGATATTTAAAAAATTAAAATTTGAAATGAAAAATATAATACAAAATCTTTTCGACAGTATCGTCCACCCCGCAATATTGTAAGAGGTGCGAAGCGCAAACGGTTGACGAAAGAATGCGCGAACTATTTGATGAAAAATATTTTCACAAAAAAAGAGCTGGAAACCCATAGCTTAAGAGGAACTTAAGCCAATGCTAATCGTGGACGATACGACGTATTGCCACCTTTGCCAGCGGAGAAAGTGGAATGGATTGAAAGTAATTCTAAATTCAATTAATTTTATAAAAAATAAATCAAAATCAATTTAATTTAACGATTTTATTAAGAGTGCAAATATATATATAAATAATTTATGAAATTTTTACCTTAGAAACTTAGATTTAAAAATAAATAAAACTTTTAATTTTCACCATCCTTTAATCTTGGGTGGAGCAAGTAAAAAAAAAATATACATAAATAATTAATTTATTAAATTATTAAATTTTTAACTGCTCAAATTTATTTATTTTCAAGATCTGCGTATTAGTTTGATAAGTATTTAAATTGTTTATTAATGAATTCAATTATTGCAGTAGGTCCCCTTGGTTATAAGAGGTTTAGGAGTTTAGGGATAATCAATTATTAATTTTTTCACCACTCTAATTTATTGAGTTAAGTATGTCCATATTTGTTTATTTATTTTTAAATAAGTTCATTAATAAATTTAATTATTGCTACCGGTCCCAATGATTATCAGGGCTTCCGGGCTTGGATATAATAAGCTTTTCAATTTGTTACTGCTCAAATTTATTGAGTTTCAGCATCCACGTTGTTTTTTAAGTATTCAAATTGTTCATTAATAAATTAAATTGTTGCAGTCGGTCTCCTTGGTTATAAGAACTTAGGAGCTTAGAGATAATAAATAATTAAATTTTTTACCACACAAATTTTTTGAGTTCTAGAATCCGCGAATTTGTTTATTTATTATAATAATTATTTACTGATGAATTTAATTATTGCACTCGATTCCAACGATTACCAGGGCTTAAGAACTTGAATATGATAAATTATTGAATTTTTTAACACTCAAATTTGTAGAGTCTCAAGATTCGTAAGGATCTCTATTGTAAGAAGACAAATGTCAATAATTTGGTACTCTTTTTCAACGTAGCGGCCATACGCGTATTGAAAAAAATTCAATCTTTAACTTGCTGTAACTTTTAAACTATATGGTCAATTTTTATCAGACTTCGTAGAAATGTTTATTGATATCTAATAAACACCTCTAGAAAATTTGAGCTGATTCACTATTGTCATGCATATTTGGTAGAAAACCACCTTAAATAATCACTTATAACTATTATCAGAAACCGTTTTAAATTATCTAAAAAACTATATTTTTATATATATTTTAGACACGATACTGGAGTAGCAAATAATTCTAATTTCAAAAACCCTATGGATGCTTCCGTGAACGAATCCAACAATAGATTGGAGCAGACACACTCAGATATTCAATCGTTCCAAAGTAAGTTGTTACTTTTTGGTTGATTACAGTAAACATTTTTTTAAGATTATAAAAAATGACTGCAAAAGATAGAACACATTTTTTCTTATTTTTCTCGGTTAAAATTTTTATTTTTTATAATTTACTTATAAAACTTAACTCATCCGATTAAAATAAAAATTAATACGTTGAATTCATTATCGCTTCACTTTCATGAAACCAATTTTTATTTTTTTACGAACTCATTTACATAAAATGTGATTCACTCCAGTTACAAAAAAAAAAAAAAACAGCCAAAATGTCCTCCATAAAATGAGAAAATATTTTTTAAAAATCTATGAAATAAACTTTAAAAATCATGAAAAAAAAAATACTGATTTTGATTAAAAGGAGTGCACAGCCCCTCGCATTTAATTATATCATCAAATTAAAAATGTGTATAAATTCATTTAAAAGCTTTTGAATCGAGCTTTAAAAAACAATATTCATTTATTTTCTCACTGTTTTCATTTTCGCTTAAAATGATCATATCAGGTTTACCTAGGAAACTGAGTTTTAGATGTAACTAAATCATTTATGTATAAGCACTATAATACTTGAAAAATAGCTTTTAGGATTTTTAAATACGGTCATTAACTTTTTTAATATTTAATCACCCACGAATACTAAATTAAAAGTAAACGTCAACCCTTTCTTAACGAGCGCTAAAAGAAATTCTAAGCGATAAAAAAATTATTGAATTTAAATCTTTATGCTCTATGTATAAATTTGCTAGCATTACCTGAAATAATTAATACTTTTCTCTGTCAGATAGCCTATTTTTTATCTATAAAAACAGTGTTTTGAAAACGCAAAGTATGGTAGGTGTACCTAGTATGACTATGTGTCTAATCTACCCACCCATAATACTTTGAATCTAACACTGACATAATTTGGTGTTTTGCTAAATTTTTTATAAAATATATGGATGAAAAAAAAATATTTAAAAACTTTAATATCAATAATTAAAGTAATAATAGATTAATTCAAATTTTTTTCAATTTTTTTTTTAGAAACACATGAATCATCTCAACTGGAGGTAAAGAAAAGAGTACGCCTAGGAAATTTGCGCCAGAACCCTAAGAGAAAAGAATTTACCAAATACGAAATGAATTCGAAAAAAAAAAAAAAAAAAAATAGAAATAAGTAACTATTTTTTAAATTATGTAAAGTTTATGGTAACATTTTGCGAGCTTTTTGCGTGGTTTAACTGTATGATTAATTTCTATCAAAACTAAAAAAATGTATGTATTTATGATTGTAGCACAGAAAATTTTTTCAATTAATAATAAAGTTTAAATATACTTTTAAAAAATTGAATTTTCTGTTAAAGAATAAATTTTTTTTAAATCATTTAATAACAACTGATGTGACTTGAACAAATTATCATAGCTACTGCTTTATCCAAAGTCGTCTTCAGCCCGATTCTTTACACAATGCAGAAGATTACTGTTCGGATCAGATTTAGATAATTTCTCTCAGACCTCTTTGGACTCGTGACCACCAGAGGAAATCGTCCTCGGGGCGTAATCGTTAAACTAAGGGCATCAGGTGTCCGTCCTGACCTCTTTGGAATCGTGATTTCTTGGAATAGCCGTCCTCGGGGCGTAATCGCCGACCTAGGGCACCAGGCGTTCGCCCTGACTATGGAGCTTAAAGCTCCATAGCCCTGACCACTGCGGAATCGAAACTTCCAAGGGAAGGAACCTCTTTGAACAAGTGACTACCAGAGGAAGTCGTCCTCGGGGCGTAATCGTTAAACCAAGGGCACCAGGTGTTCGTTCTGACCTCTATGGACTCGTGACTACCTGGGGAAGCCGTCCTCGGGGCGTAATCGCCGACCTAGTGCACCAGGTATCCGCTCTGACCTCTTTGGACTCGTGACTACCTGGGGAAGCCGTCCTCGGGGCGTAATCGTCGACCTAGTGCACAAAGTATCCGCTCTGACCTCTTTGGACTCGTGACTACCTGGGAAACTCGTCCTTCGGGAGTAATCACCGACCTAGTGCACCCGGTATCCGCTTTTTTTTAAATTTTAATTTTATTTAATTAAAATTTATTTTTTTAAATTTTAATTTAAATTTTATTTTAAAAAACATATAAAATTTATAAATTTATAATTTATAAATGTAAATTAATCCATCGAATTGCTCGATCAAATACAGCCTGATTTATCAAAACCAGCGGTAGCTGGCTTGGGGAGATTTTTTTCCCATTAAAATAGTAGCCAGCTGCCGTGCTTTATTTACAGCTACTGGAGCTACCTTAACCCTACTAACCACAATTAATTAATTATTTGAAAATTAAAACACGTTACCTGCATCCCTACTAAAAAAGTTCACATGTAAATCCACGTGATTCATCCACTCTATAAATCCACTTGACCAAATTGAAAAAAAAAAAAAAAACCAAGTACCACAAGTAAAAATTTTATAACTTTTGTACTTTTTTATAAACAAAAAAGTTTTTTCAGTTGAATGAAATATCCCAAGTTGAATTGAGTATTTTGATTTTTTCTACACTTTCAGGAAATTAAAAATTTTGACACTTGTAAATTCTTTGGGACTTGATAAAATTATGAGTTTCGAACTTTTTTTGGAAATTTCCAGCATTTAGAATTTTTTAGGAATTTGGAATTTTTATAGGCTTATAATATTGTTGTTGACTTAAAAATTTTAAGGTCTGTGGGACTTAAAAATTTATCTATTCTATAAGACTTAGAAATTTTTTGAACCGCAGACACTTAGAATTTTTTCAGTCTCTGGAACTTAGAAATTTATTTTGTTTTCGGACTTAGAAATTTTTCAAACTGTAGACACTTTTAAAGTGAGTTAAGTCTGTGAAACATAAAATTTTTTTGAACGGCAGACACTTGGAATTTTTTCAGTCTGTGGGACTTAGAAATTTATTTTGTATTTAGACTTTGAAATTTTTCAAACTGCATAAAAAAAATTAAGATCTTAAAAAGATCTGTTGAAGACATATCTTAACTATGGCTGTTTTTGAGACATTTTAAGACGAAAAAAATGTTTTATTTTTTATTTGTATCATTTCAAAAATGTCTGAAAAAGTTCTTTTAAAGATAAAATTTACTTAATTTTTCGTTAATTTTCATATGATACTAATATGATTTTTAGATCTTTGATCATTTTGGGATAAATTTTAGATATTTTTAATTACGTAACCTTTTCTCCTAAAGATATAAATAATAATTTTTAAAAATGATAATCAGGCAAGTGATAATGATTGCAAGATTAATTTTGTGTATTTAAGATTTTTTTGAAGATCATTTTGTGATGAACTTTCGATATTATTTATGCGCGTTATTTTAAAGATATATATTAATATATTTTTAAAGATAGCAAGATTCTTTGAAATAAATTTTGTATGATTTTAAAAAAATTTTCAACCAGCATTTTAAATATTTCAAGACCTTTTTTTGAAACTAATTAAATTTCATTATTTTTTCGAATTAAAGCGTTTACCGTGAATTACTTTCGTAGAGCACTGAGGACTCGGGTGCAATCTGTGCATGTTCGCGGCTAACCTTTATTTTTCTGTAATCGAGTTTCTGAAAAAGAAAAAAAAAAAATTGCCACAAAGTATCATTCAAACATTAAACACCAAATTTAAATTACTGCTTCATATTGAAGACTTATCTGATCTTATATTCTCCGGTAGAAGTTCAAACGGATAACCAACTTTTATTCGCTCTCTGGACTTCTTTCGCTACTTTGTATCATTTGTCTGTTGATTCTGTATTTTTACTAGTTGTTGAACACATTTTTATTTTTATTTTATATAATTCACATTAAAAAAATATATCTCGAATACTCAAAAAATATATTGGTGATATTTACCATCTTTGTATGGTTAGAAAAAATACGAGAATAAACAAAATGAATTTGGCTGCTAAGACGATCGATCGAATCAAACGTATTCATAACAACGACCTGTGCACACGTCGTTGCTGGTGATAATGTTGGTTAAACTTCAGCATACCGAGATGACAAAGTTTAACCAATATTGGTAAGTTTTCAAGATATATTTTTTAAATGTAAATTATATAAAATAAAAATAAAAATGTGTTCAACAACTAGTAAAAATACAGAATCAACAGACAAATGATACAAAGTAGCGAAAGAAGTCAAGAGAGCGAATAAAAGTTGGTTATCCGTTTGAACTTCTACCGGAGAATATACGATCAGATAAGTCTTCAATATGAAGCAGTAATTTAAATTTGGTGTTTAATGTTTGAATGATACTTTGTGGCAATTTTTTTTTTTTCTTTTTCAGAAACTCGATTACAGAAAAATAAAGGTTAGCCGCGAACATGCACAGATTGCACCCGAGTCCTCAGTGCTCTACGAAAGTAATTCACGGTAAACGCTTTAATTCGAAAAAATAATGAAATTTAATTAGTTTCAAAAAAAGGTCTTGAAATATTCAAAATACTGGTTGAAAATTTTTTTAAAATCGTACAAAATTTATTTTAAAGAATCTTGCTATCTTTAAAAATATATTAATATATATCTTTAAAATAACGCGCATAAATAATATCGAAAGTTCATCACAAAATGATCTTCAAAAAAATCTTAAATACACAAAATTAATCTTGCAATCATTATCACTTGCCTGATTATCATTTTTAAAAATTATTATTTATATCTTTAGGAGAAAAGGTTACGTAATTAAAAATATCTAAAATTTATCCCAAAATGATCAAAGATCTAAAAATCATATTAGTATCATATAAAAATTAACGAAAAATTAAGTAAATTTTATCTTTAAAAGAACTTTTTCAGACATTTTTGAAATGATACAAATAAAAAATAAAACATTTTTTTCGTCTTAAAATGTCTCAAAAACAGCCATAGTTAAGATATGTCTTCAACAGATCTTTTTAAGATCTTAATTTTTTTTATGCAGTTTGAAAAATTTCAAAGTCTAAATACAAAATAAATTTCTAAGTCCCACAGACTGAAAAAATTCCAAGTGTCTGCCGTTCAAAAAAATTTTATGTTTCACAGACTTAACTCACTTTAAAAGTGTCTACAGTTTGAAAAATTTCTAAGTCCGAAAACAAAATAAATTTCTAAGTTCCAGAGACTGAAAAAATTCTAAGTGTCTGCGGTTCAAAAAATTTCTAAGTCTTATAGAATAGATAAATTTTTAAGTCCCACAGACCTTAAAATTTTTAAGTCAACAACAATATTATAAGCCTATGAAAATTCCAAATTCCTAAAAAATTCGAAATGCTGAAAATTTTCGAAAAAATTTCAGGGCTCATAATTTTATCAAGTCCCGAAGAATTTACAAGCGTCAAAATTTTTAATTTCCTGAAAGTGTAGAAAAAATCAAAATACTCAATTCAACTTGGGATATTTCATTCAGCTGAAAAAACTTTTTTGTTTATAAAAAAGTACATAAGTAATAAAATTTTTACATGTGGAACTTAGTTTTTTTTTTTTAATTTGGTCAAGTGGATTTATAGAGTGGATGAATCACGTGGATATCCACGTGGATTTACATGTAAACTTTTTTAGTAGGGCAGACAAGCAGAATTGAAGATGAAGAGAATGAAATTAAAAATTAAGTAAAACAAAATAAATAAAAATACTTAAATCAATTGTAATTGAATGTATCAATGATAAATGATAAATAAAATTTCATTAACTTATTTTATGAGTATAATTTAAAAAAAGATAATTTTTTTATTGTTATTTGATAAAAATTTAACTTTAAATTTATGTAAAATTTTCGTAAAAAACACTCTAATTTATTCAAATATTATTTTTTTAAAATATCTTACTAAATTTCATATGAATTGTAAATTTGAGTAAAAATGATGTAAAATTTAACTTGATTTTATAAATTTTTGAAAAAATTTTTAATTGAATTTGATAAAAAAATATTAATATGAAAGTTTTTAACAAGAATTTTATATTAAACTTACTAAAAAATTACGAAAATTTCACACAAAAATTGCTAATATTTTTACACAAAAATTATTAAAAATTTGTATGAAAATTCTTTTAAAATAATTGAAAAAATATATTCACAAAAATTTCACCTAATTAATGATAAAACTATTATCATAAATTGATTCAAAATACAATAAAAATATTGATGAGGAAACAGCGATAATTTAACATAAAATTAACATAAAGGGTATAGCCTGTTAAGGGGGTACATATACCTAAAATTTTTCCAAAAATCAATTTTCAGGTTTTTGTGTTTTTTGATGTTCTTTTACATCAGCTTTCAAATGCCGCAAACCGCGTTTCTTAATTCGTTAAGGAAAAAAATTTACAGTTAATTTAATTAAGACATTCAATTTATTAAATTAACGTTGAAATGGCTTTTTTTGAAATTCAAGAATTTCAAGTCAGTTCTAGTAGCAGAAATACTTTCTACGATACTATAGGTACAAATGCTTTTTCAATGTATTTTTTCCTTTTTTAATTTTCGCAATGTAGGTATAATTTTTTTTTTTTTTCATCCACGACAAAACTGTAAGTATTTATATCGTTTTCGTCTGATAAAAGCGATGAAAAAACAGAAATTTTTTTTATCTGTGATTAGATTTTTTCCGTGACATAATATCTTAATAATGAAAATTAAGAATGAAAGATTAACTTTCATTTCAAGTCTAATGCTAAAAACAATTTATTAAGTTAGAATCGATCGCATAAAAAATTTATAACCTTTATGACATAATATATGACATATATTACCTCTACGAGTCTACTTTAGTATATAACAATTAGTATCGAATATCGATCTATCGATATCAAATTATTTCCGCAGCGTTGCAAGTTCATGACGACTTTTTTGTTCTTTGAGTCATCTTTCTAGTTAAATTTTACTTTATTTGGTTTTGTTTTTGTTATTATTTTAATCTCAAATAAATAAGTTAGTTTTATTCAAAAAAAAAAAAAAAAAAAAATTAAGAATAAATGACCAATTCTTACCAGTTAAACTTATGAAGTTTTTTAGTTGTTAAAAAAAAGGTGTTTATGTACAAATATGTAGTGAAAAAATAATTCTGTGATTTAAAGTTAAAGATAATTTTTAGATAATTGCATATGAAGACTCCGCTGACTCAAAGTCTTAACTTGGTCTTGGTGCCTAATAGTGTGTAATCTGTGTTTTTGATAAAAAAGCTAATTGGGTCACTTTAGGAGCAGGAGCAAAAAAATAAAGTATCCGGCTATGTGCAAAAGAGTATTTACATCAAGCAAGAGTCCTGCGACAAGATATTTTCAAGAAATAAATGTTTATGTGTTTGTGTGTTACATTTTATTCATCAAAATCTGTTCAGAACTTCAAAAGCCATTTTCTCAAATATGTGATTTTTGAGAAAATGAGAGCATTGCTCGTAAAGCCAAAATTTTTCCAAACAGCGGATGGACCCAGGACTTTGCACACTTGTTGTACATGTAAACCCTCATGAGCGCAACCTCAGGCAACCAAATCTAAGCATTATTAAGCTGATGGCACACCATAAATTGACTAAAATGATGAAAACTATCAAAATTTTTACCACATTAAGCAATTTTAGAGTATGCAAGTAGCTTAATAGTGCTTGGATTTGGTTGCCTGAGGTTCCGCTTATGAGGGTTCACATGTACAACAACTATGCCAAGTCCTGGGTCCATCCGCTTTAAGGAAAAATTTTGAGTTTACGAGCAATGAATTTTCATAGCCTAAATAAGCTGAATTTTATAACACTTATAAAAACACTTATTTTAATTTTCTAAATGTAAAAAATTATGTAAAAATGTGTGTATATTATGGAAAAAAAATATCTTTTTAGATAAATAATTTTTAAAAAACTTACAAAATTTTTTCTGTGGTTTTTTTTTTAGGTATATGTACCCCCTTAAGGGGGGGGGGGGGGTAAAGTGCCCCCACGCAAAACCCCTACAAATATATATCATTCAAAAGGGCATAAAAAAAGAAAATTTTTGGCGCCAACCAGAAATATTTTTGCGTATGCGCGGTCCAAAATAGTGCTTTTTCAACTTTTATTCATATCTCAAAATCTATGAGGGATAGAAATACACGGTTTGCGGGAAAATTTTGTTTAAAAAAAATGTAGTTCGGTCATTTTTCGAAAAAAAAATTTTGGCGCCAAATTCGAATTTTTTAAGCAGTTTTAAGCATCAAATTCGTGATTTAAAAAAACCTGAGATAGATGCCGATCCAAAAAAAAAATTTTTATGCGTATTTTGACGAAAATTTTCTGAAAAAATGTTTTCAAATTTTTTCAAGGGGTGGAGGGTATTAAAAAATTCGAAAAACCATTTATTTCATCGTTTTTTGGCCTTTTTAATGCACAAAACTGAATTATATATAATAGAAACCAGTAAATTTTTATATTTATTATAAAACTTTAAACTAATATACACTAATTAATGTCAAAGAATGGTTTCGGGTTTTTTAAAGGCCAAAAAACCGATTTTTAGACGCTTTTTGCATCTAATAAACATACAAATCATTCATTTACATTTGAAAATCATTGTAAAACTTTTTTTTTTAGGTGTATTCAAAAAAAGTCATAACATTCATAGTCACGTACCTATCCGCGTTTACAAAGCCAAAAAACTTTTATTTTTAACTTTTTTTGCAATATCGTAATTGAAAAGTTATCATCAACTATCAAAAAAATGATACAATTCTTACAATCAAAACAGTACCCTATAGTATACCTTTGCAAATATTTTTAATTGTTTTTAGATATAAAAATAAGACAATAATTTCACTTGTACTGTTGACGCATAAACTTTTACATGTATATTTAACGGATTCAGACTAAATAAAAAGTGTATTAAAAACTTTACGTTTAAAGTATTCATTTTAATAAATAAGTTTAATTTTAAGTGTTTAAAGACGTTTAATTAATGTGAGTAAATGAATTTTTTCGCACCCTAACAATCTAATCATCATAGTCGCTGTCATCATCAATGACAGGCATAGTGTCATCTTCCACGAAGAGATCCGATAAAATTTATGATGGATTTAGTAGCTTAGACTTGAATCTTTCACATGATAAGTAGTACGCAACAGCAGCAACATGAGAGCAGCATCCAATTGTACGCAACCCATTCGCACATTCACAACACCATCTTTTGATACCTTTGTAGCCAGTAGATTGAGGACTGTAGTCTATATAGCAGTTATATGTTTTTGAATTTATGTGTCTTGACCGCACTGGTACTCTTATTATTTGTGGAGTTTCTTTAAGAAATTTCAAACTAAGGACACCATTGCTATCAAGCATTTTCGTTAAATAAGACACAGCTTGCTTTAACTGATATCCACCAGTAAAGAGGATTTTTAAATCCTTTTCGGTTATCTCTGGAAAATCATCCAAATCTTCTGATATTAAATCACTGAATGGCACTTGACGTCTACTCCATCTTTTTTCTTCTACTTCTTTAGGTAAAGTATTTTCCACTTGAAATTACTGGTTCATTCGGTCAACGATTTCATCGGTCATGTCAATATCAGAGTGAAATTGTTTTCCAAAAAAATTGTTAAGGAAGCAAGCTACCTGACAAAACCATTTTGCCTTATATAAAGCTTTATTATCAAATTGATGATGCAAAAGTTTGTTTTTTTGACCAACTACTCCATGAACAGCTTCAACTGCCCATCGAATTTTCGTTACTAATCTTGAATGATTTGCATCTTCTCTACTTAGCTGATTTTTTTTACCCTTGAGCGAAGGCATCAGTACTTTATAACCATCATCTTCTAAATACTGAACGACATCCCGAAAACCGTGGTCAAGAACAAAAACGTCATTTTTTTGTAAAAGAGCTGCAAATTCTTGGTGATTTTCTAGTAGATGCTTAAGAATTTGCGCATCATTTAAGTTGGCTTCAAATGGTCCAAGCACATCAACGACAAAACCATCTGGCATACAGAGTGTAAAAGGTTTTGCCAAGTGACATTTTTTTTGTATGTTACTTATTAGCTATGGTTACTTTTACCATAGCTAAAATACTACAACCATAGCTAAAATACTTTTTAGCTATGGTTGTAGTATGGTGGGCAATAAGTTCTTCTTTAGGTGTAGCGTGAATTCCAAATCGCGAGGGTAAAACGTCAACTTTGAATGATTTCATGACAGAGTTTACAAAGTCTGAAATTCTTTGGGACCACTCAATGCCAAGAATAGCTGCAATCATGTTGTTGGAGTTACCGCTTCTTAATTTTAGTAAAAACTCTACCAAGGCTTGAGAAACATCTTTATTATGCGAGTCCCTCATAATTGTCAGCATTTCTCGAAGTTGAATTAATTGTTCCCAGTTCAAACCTGTGAATACTTTTAAACTTTTTTCAGGGATCGAAAAGTCTGGAATTTTGTCGAAAAGGTTTCTGTCTACTCTTGCCGAAAAACCTTTTAGTAGTTTAGTAAGTTCCGGAACTTCTATCGTACTGGAGTTGGCATATATACGCAAGTGTCGGAGATCATCCTCGTAAAAACGGTTTTTGACAGTTAAATGCTATTGCAGCATCGATTTTCTGAAAATAAAATAAAACATATGAATGATTTAAAATATAAAAGAAAAAATAGAAAATAAATATTTTCAAATTACTTTGAGGAATAAAAATTTGCGTTCGACTGTAAGCTTGAGAGCAAGCCTCGAAAGAAATCTGGACCAAATTGTCAATAGCATTACAACCACATAAGCAGCAATATTTATGAGTAGAAACTGTTCGATTGATCTGGAGTTCTACCACGTCAATTTTTTTTTGCTCAGGTTCCAGTTGAAAGGTAGGATCATTTGTTGATGATTGTGATGATAATGCCTCAGACGTAGATTGTGAGAAGAGTTGGCTCATTTGGGGAACTGGATTTTCAAGTGGCTGCTGCTGCTGCTGCTCTTCCAGCTTACGTTTTTTATTGCTTTTATCTCGTTTAAGTTTAGCATAGCATTTCATGCACAAAAAACTGCCAACATTTGCAACTTTGTGCACTAAGTCACCATCTTGATGAGTATCATATAACCAATTGGTAACTTCATCAGCTAATTCCTCTGAATTTATTATTTTTCTCTCATTGTCAGACAATTTACGTCCATTCTTTTGGCAATTTAAACATTTGACATCACCCGATTTTGATTCCATGTTGGATTCACATAGAAAAATTTAAATTTCATCTTGAAAACTGTTAAAAAATACACAAAGTTATATTTATAATTGAGATCTTGATATAATACAATAATTAAAGAAAAAAATGCGAAAAAATTTAGAAATTATCTTGAAAAAAGAATGATACAATGAAGTTTCAAATAATTGTTTTCTTGTTAATATTTTACATTTGTTTGCGTATTTTTTAAAATTATTTCAAAAATGATGATTGAAAATCAATTACTTTTAGTTACAGGCAACTATGAGAAATTTTGATCATTTAACTATTTTGAATTTTATTATAAGCGAAATAAGTTTTAAAACGTCACCTTTATATTTTATTTTTACTTCAGTTAAATTTAATATTTAAATAGCAAATTTCGTGTTTAGCGCTTTAAAACAAACGATTTATTTCAGTGGGGTCATTTATTTAAAAGTGACAACTACTTGATGGTTTAGGAACATAATAAACTAAAAAATTATTTATTCAAACAGAAAAAAAAAAAAAATGTTGATATATTTTCTAATTTTAATGGCGGGCTAGGGGGGTTTCCTACACAAAAATTTTACTGCACACTACACAAAATCGATTCTACACAAAAATTTTAATTAATTTTTTTTTTAATTTAGGGATCTACACAAAAAAGTTCTACACAAAAATCCATTTTGTGTAGAATGACGATTTGGTGAAAAAGCGATCTTTGCTTCATTGAACGATAATCTTTTTTGAAATGTAGTAAGGGAAACGTTGTTTTTATGATTTCTAGATAAAGTTTACCTCGTCCAAGTTGAATTTTTAGTCTATTTATGTAATAATTTTTATAATACAAAAATTTTTTTCAATGCTCACTTTTTTGAGTGAAATCTACGGTGGGGTCAAAAAATTTGAAACATAATTTTTGGGCCCTTTAGGGCTACTAATTTTTACCCATTTAAGAATTTTTTGAAACCCATACGCTAAGTTGTTTGAATTCACAAAAAAAAGACAGTAAACCAAATTTTAGCTCAAAATATTAAAAATTGCGAAAGTAGTAGCATTTTTACTTAAGTGCCAAGAAAAATGTCTTTTAAACATAAAAAAAAGCTCCAAAAATATATGAAAAAAATATCAGCGAACTACATTTATTTTGAAGAAAATTTTGCACCAAACTTGATCTCCGTAGCTTGATTACGCTTGGAGATAAAAATAAAAGTTGAAAAATCCTTATTTAAGGCTTCAATCCTTCTGCAAGGGTAATAAAATTCCAAAAAAATCACTAATAATTTTGTTTTTTCAACACCTATTAAATGATGTACTGGTTAATAAGATTTTGACCAAAAACAAGTTTTACCAACTTGTGACATTTTAAGCTCTAAAAATATTTCTATATACATATGTATACCAATAATTTCAATGAAAGTATAAAAAAATGTTATGAGCAACAGCACACTATACCAACACTATAAGGTAGAAGACCCAATTGCGGTCCCTCTTACCCACAATATTTGAGACTTTTTCTTCTAAGTACCCCTATTATAGACCATGCAAATCCCATTCACACTGCTCTGCTTTGGGGTAAGAAAAGCAGTATGCATGGAATTTGCATGGTCCATAATAAGGGTACTTTGAAGCAAAAGTCTTAAAAATTGCGGATAAGAGGGACCGAAATTAGGTCTTTCACCTTACCCTAACTTCATATATATCATTCAATAGGTATTAAAAAAACAAAATTATTAGTGATTTTTTTGGAACCTTATTACCCTTGCAGAAGGACTGGAGCCTTAAATAACGATTTTTCAACTTTTATTTTTATCTCCAAGCCTAATCAAGCTACGGGGATCGAGTTTGGTGCAAAATTTTCTCTAAAATAAATGTAGTTCGCTGATATTTTTTCATATATTTTTAGAGCTTTTATTTACGTTTAAAAGGCATTTTAGTTTTTGGTACTTAAGTAAAAATACTTTCGCAATTTTTAATATTTTGAGCTAAAATTTGGTTTGCTGAATTTTTTTGTGATTTCAAACAACTTAGCTAATGGGTTTCAAAAAAATCTTAAATGGGTAAAAATTAGTAGCCCTAAAGGGCCGAAAAATTATGTTTCTAATTTTTTGGCCCTACCGTATGATTTCAAACAAAAAAGTTAGCACTAAACCGAAATTTTTGTATAATAAAAATAATTACATAAATAGATTGAAAATTCACAGGTGCCTTCCCTTGAAAAAAGATTTTAACGGACAGGATCACAGCACCCTTTATCACCGTCTACCAGAAACCAATCGTAAACGACCAGTTGACATTCGAAAACTGAACAACAAGGTCCCCTGCGTTTTTCCAGAACCCGCGAGGAGTTCCGGATCATCGCAAGGGTCCTCGTCGTTCGGTAAACGAGCGTCATCTGGTCGTACGTCGAAAAGCCTACCGACTTCGACAAAAGGCGCCACGACCTTCGGTCCTGCGGTCCGGCCAGAATCACAGCACCCTTTATCACCGTCTACCGGAAGCCCATCGTAAACGACCAGTTGACATTCGAAAACTGAACAACAAGGTCCCCTGCGTTTTTCCAGAACCCGATAGGAGTTCCGGATCATCGCAAGGGTCCTCGTCGTTCGGTAAACGAGCGTCATCTGGTCGTACGTCGAAAGGCCTACCGGTCGACTTCGACAAAAGGCGCTACGACTACCGGTAAGTATCTCTTGCACTGGATTTTGGTTGTCATCCAAAATATCTGGAAAATTCTGCTGTAAGATTTGTCTGTGCTCGCAAAAAAATCGTTAATTTAACGCTTGGGGCTGAGTTTATTTGCAAATCGAATCTAGTTCAAATTTATTTGATTCGCATAAAATTCCCAAGTTGTTTTCTCAGTCTTATATTGATAGTGTTCACAAATCTTTTCTTTTTATAGTTTAGCTTCTATAGTTAGGTTACTATTTAAATTTAGTGCGCAGGGTCAATATAAATAGAACTTAGGCTGATTTCTTGATGATTTTTTGCTTACGATTCGTGCTCAACTCTTCAATTAACACGTATCTCTTTTGTAAAGGATGGGAGGTTTTAAGAGTGACTATCCGCAAACTTACCTTGAACCAGGAGTAGTTGAAAATTCACGATTGCTGCGATACGATTTCTTTATAAATGAAAGTTCTTAAATGATTTGAAATTTTTGTTTTTATTTTTCAATTAAAAAAAATAATAATAATCATAATAATAATTATAAATTATAATTATAACCTCTCTTCCATGTTAAAGGTTAACAAAAGGGTTTTTTATTGATTATTACTGATAAATATAATAAGTTATATACATATATATTATATATATAATAAATATTACAAATTCAGTCTTTACATTCATCGTCAAATATATGTAATTATAATCATTTTAAGTTTATTTTTTTAAATAATTTTCTAACTCTTGCCCAACAAGAATAATTGGCACAGTTTACGATCTGGAATAATCAAATAAAATAAATTAACGTTTATAATTCAAGAATTAATTTTACGTACATAAGTTACATTTTATTGAACTTACCAGAAGGTTCAAACTTCTTTTTTTTTTCTTTTTTCTTTTCTTCTTTTGTAAGTTACATTGTTTGTCCGGTTTCATAGAATCATCTAAGTTTTTTTGAAATGATGGAATAGTTTTCTTTTTTATTTTTTTTTTCTTCTTCTTTTTCTTCGTTTTTTCGATAGGAGTCATTATTTTTGAATCTTCTATTTTTAATTCATTATTTACTTTTTTTTTCTTTTTTTTCTTTTTTTTTTTTTCTCAATTAAGATATTGTTTGATTGATTCTCTGGTTTTGATTAACTCTCAATCATTATGTTAATTATTTTTGTTTTTTTGCAATTCTCAATGGTTGGTGTAAGTGGCCTTTTTTATTTTTAGAGATTTCCGTCAAAGTTTCTGAAAATTTATATTTAAAATAATATGTATATTTAAGTTGCAAAGCAGTGTCACAGTTTTTCGGAATATTTAGAAAAAAATTGCACTTGACTCCTAATAGGACTGCGAGAAAACTTGACCGAGTTAGCTCGAGGAAGTAAACCACAGTAACTTAAAAAAGCTCGTCAAAGCTTCACTACGTCACCTAGCAGGGCAGGTTTCAAAATTTTTCAACGGTTCATTACGAGGCAGGATAGCATGTAACAAAAAAACTCGCAAAGCAGTATCTTTATTATGTGTATTAATAAAAAACAAAATTCAAGGCTGCACGTAACCGCTAGCAAAACTACTCTATAACTTCTAACGCACTCCCTTGTAAAACTATATCTGAATAGAGAAGTTGCACATTTTCCAAAAACATTTTGTTCTTAAAGTTTGCGATTTTTAATGAATTTGAAAATTTTTTTCATAATTTTTACATCAAAATTACTGAAGATATTAATTATTGAATTTTGAGCATTTTACCCCTTAGTGACGTCACTGAGGGATATTTAACGTTATGAAAATTACTGAAACTCTACAAGTCAATATCTCCTTCAATATTGTATAAAAATAAAAAATTCTTTTACTAATTTTATTTTTTCAGACCCATTTTTTAGATGTTTATTCGAAAAAACTCATTTTCAAACTCATACAACTTCCCTATCAATTTTTGGAATTTTTTAAAAAGCTCGAAAAGACTAACCAGGTCTCATAGAAGCGTTTTTTGTATTCGCGAAAGCATCATTTAAGGCTGCTAAAAACATAACCAGGAAAGCTCGAGAAGCAGTATCTTGGTTGTTCTAGAGATTTTTAAAAATGTTCGGCTAGATTGTACGCTACTCTTAGGCAAAAAATCATCTCAAATAAAAATCTGTTTAGTTTTACGCGATACCAAAGTAGAGCTGCTAGTACTTGCAACAGTGCGATCTAAGGCTGCTGAAAGCTTGACCATGGTAGCTTGCGAGGCAGTTTTTTGTTTGATTTAAGGAATTTTTAAAAACTCCTTACAGTTACGCGGGAACTACAGAAATAGGGCTACTGAAATAACTTGATAACATTAGCTTGAGAGACTAAACTACGATAGATTAAAAACAACTAGACGAACTTGCATTATATCATACTTCAAACTTAATTAAAAACTATTACAGTTGGTCATGATGAAGGATTTCATTTTTTTTTAATTGGCTAAACTTCACGAGATACGGAAGCAGGATTGTATTATAAACTACATCGCGTATTCACTACCTCGCTTGGCGTAGGTATTCAGTAAAACTCGGGAATGAGCTTAAACTTTATGTCAGCCTGCTGTCGAAAGTGCACAGCCCGTGAGTTGGTCAGGAAGCTTCGTAGATTCTACTATCTTGATTATAATATGGGGAAAAAAAAAAAACAATAAATAAATACTCGTTATCGGTCTGATGACTATTCTATGATAGTACTTGCTAAAGCACGGATTAATTCTACCGAAAAAAAAAAAAAAAAAACGATACGTTACGGGGCTGTTTCGTGATTACTTAGGCTTTGCGAGTCTGCACGAAATACCGGAACAGAGCTTTTCAAAAAACTTTTCCTCGATACCTTGCAAAACAGTATCTCAGTTAAGTAAAAAAGCTCGGAATGACTGCACCGAACCCCTAGCAAGGCTGCTCAAACTTGACTGTATTTTGTTTGATTCTCGTGATTTTTAAAGAACTTTTCGCGAAAAGACTTAGAGTAGAGTTCTTTAAAAATTTTTTATTACCAATAAGAGTTAAATTAAAAACTATTATGGCAGCTCATGAGGCAGTAATTAAGAGGTCGCCAAAGGGAGATACGGCAATGATCTTGAGATTGACTGGACCCTTTTCCAGGTCTTTAAAGCTATGATCAGGGCCTACGAGAATAACTACCCATTAAAGCCTGGCAAACCACTCAACAGCACTCCCTGGTGCAATAAGACACTGGAGGTGCTAAGAGTGGGAATTAGACGGGCTTTAAACAGGGCAAAGAAGAGGAAAACCTCTGAAGACTGGAAATCGTACAATGATACGCTGAAGGCTTTCAAGAAGGAAGTTGCGAAGGCAAAGAAAGAAAAATGTCGAGAATTCCGCACAGGTATGGAAAACCTGGTAGCCACAGCGAGGCTTGCTTGAATCCTGACCAGAGACAGCAGCGCCCGTCTCCAACGCCTGAGAGACAGATCGGGTGCTTATACTGAATCGAAGGAGGACACATTGGAATTTCTCCTCAGTAAAGACTAACATGACTTCGTCATGGTAGATGATGACACCCCACCCATCATACCTGAAAGGAGAGTGAGAGAGAATAAGGATTGGGATACGGCTGCCAAAGTCATGACCACGGAAAAGCTGAAATGGGCGATTTATTATTATTTATTTATTTACTTATCACCACAGGACACGTGCCAGCTTGCTGGAAAGAAACGCGAGTTTCATTTATACCGAAACCTGGTAGGAGAAGCTATAACTCGGTGAAGGAATTCAGACCTTTCAGTCTGACCTCTTTCCTAATGACGACCCTGGAAAGATTGCTGGACTGTTACATCAGGCAAGATATACTGATAAACAGGCCCTTTTCATCGAGAACAGCATGCACATACCTGTGGTAAATCCACGGAATCTGCATTGCACTCAGTGGTCAATTTCATTGAGGAGGCTTTCGATGCGAGGGAAACCGTAATTGGGGCCTTTGTAGACATCAAGGATGCCTTTAACAGCACCACCAGAGTAACTATAGATAAAGCCTTGGCTAAGGATGGTGTACCTTATACCATCAGAAGATGGATCAGATGAATGCTTAGTGATACTAGCATCTTTAGAGAGTGTAATGGTAAGACCTAAGAGAAACCATCAGTGAGGGATGCCCATAGGGAGGGGTTCTTTCTCCACTCCTGTGGATTCTGGTCGCAGATGAACTACTGCGCTTGCTAGAAGAACTCAGATTCCTCACTATCGCCTATGCAGATGACTTCGCTATACTTGTCATGGGCAATTTGAAAGAAGTTTTACCCGATCTTATTCGGAGAGCGTTAGAGAGGTTCTGTGAATGGTGCGCAGCTAAATCTCTGGCTGTCAACACTGATAAAACAGCGATAGTCACGTTCACGAGGAAATACAAATATAAGATCAGTAAGAAAGTCTCCGTCAATGGGAAACAAAAACGTACGCGAGGGGCGTGAAATATCTTGTTGTATACCTAGATGAGAAACTAAAGTGGGGACAGCACCTGCAGACTCAATGCAGCAAAGTCCTGAATATATTCATGCAGTGTATGTTAGCAATCGTGACTTTCTATGGGCTAGAATCCCAGGTCGCCTTGTGGTTACACGAAGTGATTCTGAAACCGAAACAAACCTATGCCGCGTTGGTATGGTGTTGGAAAGTAGTCAAAAACAAGACCTCGAGGCGCGTACTGGACCATGTTCTGGCTGTCGTCTTAGGGGAATTTACTGGCTTAAACGAAGCACACCCACAGCCGCTGTCAGGATGTTGCTGGATGTCTAAAGTCTAGACTTGGACATCAAACTGGTTGCGGCCGGAACAGCCTACAGACTGATTTGCAGACGAGATGGGCGTGCAACCATCCGAAGGAGAATGATAAGGGGTGAGGTATTTAACTCGACCTAAGTCAGAATGGAAAAGACTCTACTGTTTGAGCAACGTTTTAAAACGAAGATACCAAAGAGGGAGGACTAGAAAAACAACCATGTGCTTGTGCACAGGAACATCTGGTTCACCGATGGATCCAAGACCAATTAAGGCACTGGCTACGGAATCTACGGACCTAGCCTTAGGGAATCCTACGAACTCAGTGAATTCAACACGGTATTCCAAGCCAAGATAGCTGTGATAAACACGTGCGCCAACAACCTCTCTCAGGGGAACATCGGTGAGAGACACATTTGCATCTGCACTGATAGTCATGCTTCCATAGAGGCCTTAGCAAACCCGGTAACAACCTCACGGTTGGTTACAGAGGCAAAAAATACCCTCAACTCGCTGGCAAGATTTAACCAAGTAGTTTTTACCTGTATACCCGGTCACTCTGGGTTTAAGGGAAATGAAAGGGCAGATGAGCTAGCAAGGAGAGGGGCATCAACAGAAGCATGGCCGAAGCACGGGGTAGGTGCGCCGTTCTCAGAAGGCTGCAGTATCATGTGGAATTATAGAAAAGGCAAAGATTGGAACTCTGGGAAGAGACCGAGAGTTGCAGGTGGATCAAGGAACTACTGGGAGAATATATTATTGGTTGGGCCAAACAGATCACCAGACTCGATAAACGAAGGGCAAGAGTGTTCATAAGAATAATGGCCGAATACTGTAATCTTCGATGCTACAGACACAAAACGCAGGGGCACAGTAACCTGTGTAGATGGTGTGAGTCAGAGGAAGAGACTCCATGTCACTTCCTTTGCAAATGCCCAAACCTGAAACGCTACTGCCTGAAATGGATGGAAGACGGAATCCTGAGAGCTTTTACGGAGTGAGTGTGGACAACGTACTTGCATATCGCAGGGTGTTGAGACTCACGAACACTCCAGAGCTTTAGCGAGGGGGACAGGGATACAATGGTGAAAACTAAGTGTCCCTAAGCTTTGCACCCGAATGCAATTGATATAATAATAATAATAATAATAATAATAATAATAATAATAATAGCTGGCGTGCTGTTCATTAGCGAACCCTACAGGGACTTAGGCAGGACTTACATCGTAAACGATGCGAAGACGGCGGCACTGTGGATCCGCGACGCTGGGACCCAGGTGTACGGAAGCGGGACCGGAAATGACTACGCGTGGGCGCGCGTGGCGGAAGCTACATACGTGAGTGTGTACTTTTCGCCTAACTGCGGCATGCGCGATTTCGAATTGAAAATTTGGACGCTAGAAGACGCGATTAGAGGGATGACCGGTGACGTGATTGTCGCGGGAGACTTTAATGCGCGTGCGCTTGAGTGGGGCATGCCTACAACGAATCGCCGTGGACAGCTGCTGCTGGAGATGGCTGCGAGGCTGGATCTGGCAGTGGCAAACATTGGACAGACGTACACGTATCGGAGGCCGGGTTTCGGGAACTCGATTCCGGACGTGACGTTCGTCTCGGCGAGGCTTGTTCCGAGGATAAACGGATGGAGGGTGATAGAGGGCTACACGGGTAGCGATCACCAGTACATTACGTTTTCCGTCGTGGAGCCTACGAGACGAACTCGCGTCGCAGCGGGGCAGCCCCAACGCTGGAACCTGAAGAAACTGGATAGAGACTCGTTCGAACGAAAGTTAGTGGAGGCGCCAGCACCCTCTGAAACGGTTCCGGAAGACGAACAGGCAGGTAGCGACAGGGCGAATCGACTCGCGAGGGAGACGTGCGGGCTCCTGGAGCGCCTTTGCGAGGAAACGATGCCGAGGACGGGCGGGCGAGGATGTCGGCATCCCTGCTACTGGTGGACCGATGAGATTGCGGACCTGCGCAGGCAGTGTCTGAGGGCCCGCCGAAGGAGGACTCGCGGGGCGAAGAGCCCGAACGCAGCCGCTCTTTCAGCGGAATACAAACGGGCGAGAAAGGTATTGAACCACGCGATTAAGGCGAGTAAGCGCCGCTGCTGGAGGCAGCTTTGCGACGAGGTAGAGAGGGACCCATGGGGGACCGGTTATCAACTGGTGACCGGTAAACTGTGGGGGCGGTGTCCACCGGGAGTCAGGGACGCCGACTCCATGCGGGGAATAGTCGACGGGCTCTTCCCCACGCACGAGGATAGGCCGGAAGCGAGCGACCGGGGCGTTTTACCCGAGGTTCCAGAGTTTACGGAGGCGGAGCTCCTTAGAGCTGTAACCTCCCTGAAGCCTGGAAAGGCTCCAGGGCCAGACGGTATACCAGGCGAGGTATTGCGACTCACGGCGGTAAAGAGGCCGAAGATCTTTCTCGATTTGTATAACGAGTGCCTGAGATGTGGAGTTTTTTGTGACAGGTGGAAGACTGCGAGACTGGTCCTCATCCCAAAAAACAAGGGAGGGGACCCTGACTCTCCGTCGTCCTATAGGCCCTTGAGCCTGCTGGACACACCGGGGAAGGTCTTCGAGCTTCTTCTTAAGCCACGGCTGGCTGAAAGCATCGCGGCGGCAGGCGGCCTTTGTGGAAAGTAGAAGGGCTTCCGAACGGGCTTTTCGACCATCGGAGCAATCCGAGAAGTCGTAGGAGCCTTTGAGGATGCCCAGAAGCCAGCGGAGGATGACAGTGTGGCGGCTTGGACGAGGCGGCTGCTGAGGGATCCGGGGGCCTGGATGGAGCGGGGTTGGGGAGAGGTTAACTTCTACCTAACTCAGTTCTTTTCGGGGCATGGGTACTTCAGGGGCTACCTCTACAAGAGGGGTCTGGTCGGAGACCCGAGGTGTAAGTACTGCGGGTGCTCGCGTGACGACGCTGAACACACCTTCTTCATCTGCCCAAAATGGCGGGAGGAGAGGGAGAAACTCGAAGGCAAGGTCGGGCCGATCACGCCTGAGGGCGTGGTTGGCCTGATGCTTCAACAGGCGGACTGGTGGACCCTCGTGTCTACCTATGCGGAGGCGATTCTGATAGCGAAGCGCGTTGACGGCTGCCTTGAATGGGCGGCCTAGGCGAGTTAGAGGACGGAGTGTGTGTGTGGGGGTTCATTAGCCCTGCAATAGGCTGGGCTGGCGGACCCCATGTTGGAATGATGGGAGTTGACAGCATGCGTAGGAGGGAAGCCTTTCATGCATGCCAGGACGATTGTGAGAGTAAAAACGAGTAGTACTAACAATTGGTAATAGCAACGGTTTCGAACTAACAAGCACGTGGGTCTACTCTGAAGTATTGCCAAGAGCAGTTCCAGGTAGACCTTTGACCTGGTGGACTCCCTCCGTGTTAGAACACGGACGGAGCGGTTTTTTAGTGGGTAAACCCCACACACCGGCGCGGATGGCCGCCGAGGACTGCCCTTCTCAGGGCGGTTGTCGGCGGGCGCCCCCGCTGAAGGTTCCTCGGGATGGAATTTTTAGCCGTATCGTAACCACCATAAAAAAAAAAAATGAAAAAAAAAAAATAATAATAATAATAATTATAATAATAATAATAATAACAATAATACTATAACATTTTTTAGTTTATTTTTTATCTGTTACGTACCTGAGTTTAACGTACATGCAACGACAGGTGTATGACTAATTATGTCTGCATGAGCATTTTTTCCAGAGCTTATGTTTTCCAATTCTGCCTCGAACTCTGATAGGCTACCTATAAATCAATTTTTTTTTTTTTCATATATATGTTTGAGTAATTGAACTATTTCTTATTTCATTAAAAATAAAAACAATATGTATATCATATTTTACTGTTACATACCAGTGCTGGTACAATTCGTCATGTCATGTATTGGATTCATACCTTCCAATTCTGGTATAACTGGATTGTAATTTGATAAATTGTCATTAACTTCTGTTTCGGTATCGGTTATGTGACTGCTGTTTTGCCTGTCCAATCCAATTCCATTTTCGAATTCTTAAATTAAAAATATATATATTTATCATGCTGGTATGATTAAATAATTTTACTGCTTTTTATAACATTTTTTTTTTTTTTTTTCTTAAAATTATAATATAATACTTTTCGTAAAATTGTCTGTTACGTACCAGTGTTGGACCTAATTTCTACGTCAGGTGTATGATCACGCACTGCTTCAATGTTTTTTATTGGGCTATTGTATTTCAACTCCGTTCCAAGGTCATGCAAGAATTCTAAAATATAAATATCCCTCTTTATAATGATGAAGCATGTTCGAATGTCTTCGTTTTATAATTGATTTTATTGGTTTAGAACGTTAAATTAAAAATTTGAATTGCGTTCAAGTTGAAATATTGAATACTTTGTTATTAAGAATTTTTCTTTCATAAAATGGACTAAATCTCTTTGTAGAATTTTATAAAATAAAATAAAAATCTTTATTATTTCAATCGGATTGAGCTAAGCTACAGGTTGAAAACGATATGTCATGAATTTAGTGTTAAAAATTTTTGGTACGAAGTTCCTTATTGACTATATGATCTACTTATTTCTATTCTTCATACGTTTGTTCAAGGATGGGCTGAAAAGCAACATGTGTGCCACACGTAAAATGGATTCGAATAAATTGGAAACGGGTCAGGGCACACACCTGGTGAATTAGGCGATAACTTCAACCTGGAGATGATTTCCCCATGATGTTTTGAATCCGGAAGAGACAGGACAGACACCTGGTGAGCTTGGCAATAACTACAACTTAGAGATGATTTCCCCAGGAACTTTTGACTCCAGAGGGGTCAGAGTGGACACCTGATATACTTGGTGATAGTTACGCCTTTGAGATGATTTCTCCAGAAAGTTTTTACTCCAGTGGGGTCAGGACATAAACCCGGTGTAGTTGACAATAGTCACGCCTTGGAGATGATTTTCCCAGGCACTTTTGACACAGGAAGGGTCAGGGCGAACACCTGGTGGATTAGGCGATAACTACAACCTGGTGATGATTTCTCCAGGAAGTTTTTACTCCGGTGGGGTCAGGACATAAACCTGGTGTAGTTGACGATAGTCATGCCTTGGAAATTATTTTCCCAGGCACTTTTGACACAGGAAGGGTCAGGGCGAACACCTGGTGAATTAGGCGATAACTACAACCTGGTGATGATTTCCCCAGGAAGTTTTGACTCAGGAAGAGTCAGGACAGACACCTGGTGAGTTTGGCAACAACTACAACCTTGAGATGATTTCTCCAGGAATTTTTGACTCCAGAGAGGTCAGGGTGGACACCTCGTGCACTTGGTGATAGTTACGCCTTTGAGATGATTTCCTTAGGAAGTTTTTACTCTGAATGGGTTAGGAGAGACACCTGGTTTAATTGATGATAGTTACGCCTTGGAGATGATTTTCCCAGGAACTTTTTACACCGAAAGGGTCAGGTCGCGCACCCGGTAAATTAGGCGACAACTACAACCTGGAGATGATTTCCCCAGGAAGTTTTGACTCTAAAGAGATGAGAGTGGATAGCTGGTGCACTTGGTAATAGTTACGCCTTGGAGATGATTTTCCCAGAAACTATTGACACCGCAGGGGTCAGGGCGAACAATTTTCTTTTCAAGTATGGTTTTGTGTTACTTAAAAAAATAAAAGCGGAACTCAGTTTTGTGGAAGGAACGAAGTTACCAACGCTTTTCCCTTGCAGTAATGCGAGTTAATTTCAGGTGAGATAAAAGGTGTGTGAATCTCATCTGAGATACACTCGCGTAACTGCAGGGGAAAAGCGTCGGTAACTTTGCGAGTTCCGCTTTTTTTTTTCCTTTTTTTGAAAATAAAAGTAAAAATTATCGTTTATTTAATTTCAAGATTTAAAATAAAGCACGTTTACGCGCCGATTGAGGCTAGTAATTATTCAATTTAAAAATTTTTGAAAAAATTGAGTCAATACAGTACTTTAATTAACTTTGAAAAATAAAATTGTTAGAAAAAATAATCAAATTTACCCTCGATTGTTCGATCATCATCTAACTCTTGGGTTTTCTTACATTGATTCAGACGATTCGTTGGCTTTGCTTTGCTTATTGAGCGCCCACGCTCTATCATAACGTTACCTTTGACCTTTTTTGATGGGGGTCGTCCACGGCCACGAATTGCAGTAGTTGGACCTAAATCTTCAAAGACCATTGAAAAGTAGTGTAATTATTTCATATATACAAAATTAGCGCACACTCTGGCCCTTTCGCAACGCTCAATAGTCCAGATGCTGCGCAATACTTGAGACTTTTAAAAAAAATTCGGGCAAAAACACCTCCACCCTTGCCTTGCCATGCTCCACTATCGCTACGCGTAATGCATAAAAGGCACGACCGACCGTCGCTCGCGCTTCGCGCTCGACAATTTTCGTTTTTCTATACTCGGATTGAAACTGTAAAATACCAATACAAACATTTTCACGTTTACCCCTTTCAATTTTGTCTAGTATATCGCGAAAAATCCTATGCAAAATTTTTTAATAGGACTAGAATCGCGTAAAATGTGACATTAAAAAGTATTGGTTCACGCCATTTGTACCCATGTGGTCCGATCATACTCATAATGAAACTAGAACTGAGGCACACCAAAACTAAAATTTTCCTGTTAATCCCGTTCAATTTTGTCCATTAGGTCGCGAGAAATTTTCTGCACAATTTTGGGTTGTAATTATAACTCTGCAGAAATTACAAGGCCTTCCCGACCCCTTCGGATTCGGTCGTGCCTAAAAATTTATTATTTAATTTTTTCTTACGGATATGATCATCGATACTCTCATCATGAGTTATGACACCTATAAAAAAAATAAAAATTTATCAATCATTTAGATTTTATGTTTACTTTTCGATTTTAAAAGGGATCATACTCTTGATCGGACTCTGGATCAGCATTTGGTTAGAAGTTTTAGTTTCATCACCACATACTTCACTTTTGATGTGGTCATCTCCAGCATCCTGTGGGTTATTGTCAGCACAGTTTTCATGTTTTTGTTCTTCGTTGTTGTCACTGTCACTGTCACTTGTTGTTTGTATGTTACTGTCTGCATAACTGTTTTCGAGAATATTTCTTCCTCCTTGACCACATGCTCCTCCACGACCGCGTGATACTCCGCGACCGTCTATACGCCCACTAGCAATACCAGTCGTTTCATCGTCTGCTTCTCTCATTGGCCGTATATCTCTAGACGCTGTTGAAAAGTAGTATAATTATTTAATGCACAAAAAAAATCCCATTTAATTTTTTTTAAAGTATAAAGTCTTCTTTTACGCATTGATTTTAGTGCGTAAATAATCTCTTCACGCACACTTAGAAAAAATTAAAAAATACAAAAAATAGCAGTTTTGGGCTGCTCGAAGTGTCGTAGGCGCTGCGGAGCAGACAAGACCTTCGAGTGGTCCCATCAGCTTTAAAACTGCTATTTTTTGTATTTTTTAATTTTTCCTCAGTGTTCGTCAAGCGATCATTCAACACACTAAAATCGTTGCGTAAAAGACGACTGTTCGCAAACTATAAAAAAAAATAATGTTCGTATCGCGAGCGTAACGTCTCGTGTGATCGGCAACCCTCGGGCCGGCTTCGCCAACCCTCGGGTGCCACGATAACACTCGAGCGTAAAGTAAAATTCTACGCTCTAGATACGAAAAATACTATTTCTTACGGAGTTGATCATCGGCACTCTCATCATAAGTTGAGACACCTATAAAATGAATAAAAATTTATCAATCATTTAGATTTTATGTTTACTTCTTTTTTTATAAAAGGGATCATACTCTCTTTCTGACTCTGGATCAGCACCTGGTTTGAATTTTCATTTTTATCACCACAAAGTTCACTCTCAATGTTGTCATCTTCAGAATCCCGTGAGTTATTATCAGAACAGTTTTTATTTGTTTGTTCTTCGTTGTTGTCACTGTCACTGTTACTTTCACTGTCACTGTCATTCGTTGTTTGTATGTTACTATCTGCATGTCTGTTTTCGGGAATATTTCTTCCTCCACGACTGCGCGATACTCCGCGACCGCGTAGACGCCCACTACCGGTCGTTTCAGCGTCTACTTCTCTGATTGGCCCTATATCTCTAGACGCTGTTGAAAAGTAGTATAATTATTTAATGCACAAAAAAAAATCCCATTTAATTCTTGCTTACGGAGGGGATTATCAACACTTTCATCAAATGTGAATCCTCCTGAAAAACAAACAAAAATTTATTAATTATTTTGATATTCACATTGTCAAATATACAAGTCATGACAACCAATTTTTTTTGTACACGTTAAGAAAAAAAAAAAAAAAAAATTCCAGCAGCTGCCAGTAGTCTCAATTTATGTAAAAATTTCTAACCTTTATTCATCTCACTCAAGCACTCTTTCAAGACATCAAATAATTCTTGATTTTCCTGATCACTCGGCTCCTCTATATCAATGTCATCATCGAGAGCATCAAAATCGTAAACCTCTGGTATGATATGAAATACATTTTCATTTAACGCAATTTCACGAAATCGTACTCATAAAAGTTTTGATACACTCTAAATACTTACCATGTGGATTTTTGTAGGAATCTTTTTTGTTATATACATCGTCCATAAAAGCTCTCACGCTGATCCTTAAGACGTAATTGAATGTTAAAACTACTTTAAAAAGCGCAAGAAGTGTTTTTAATGAGATAATTGAAAAAAATTTTTTTTTGATATTAAACAATTTGATTATTAATAAAACATTAATTAGTAATTAATAATTAATAAAACATTACAGATTCTGTTTATCAAACTGAAACGTGATTACTTTTAAAAGTTTGACCAAATCCATTGGGCTGGTCAGGCAATGGATAATTAAAATTTTTTTGATTAATACGTTCGTCTCGCTTAACCGTGTCATGATCAAAAGCATGTTTGTGAAATTGGCTGGATTGCAGGTAGTTCAAAAAGCTTTAGCAAGTGTGCTTTAATAAGATCGTTTGCTAGACCTGATTGAAAGTATTCGATAGCCTGAGTCTAGTCTTATCAAATGTTTGAACGCAGGTAATTATAATTAAAAAAAATAAATAAAAAAAACAGGCCTGGAGTTAATTGCTGCTTACTTGCTCAGCAAATTAGTTAATAACTTTGTTGGTTCACTCAATTAGGAAGTACGCTCTGTAACACTTTGGACAGAATCAATGGTAGCGCTGACTTGGATTAACTCCCACTTATCACGCTGGAAGGATTTTGGGCGTAACAGATTACATTCCATTCAGGAATTGACATCATCTGCTCAGTGGAGGCATGTACCTGGCAAATGCACCCCAGCTGATTGTGCTTCTCAAGGATTGCTAACATTACAACTCATCAATTACAATCTCTGGTGGAATTGCCCTGAGTGGCTAAAGCAATCAGAAGAATTCTGGCCTGCCAAACGAGAACTGCTTTATGAACACACCCTTGCAGAACTTATGAAAATTGCTCCAACAACAGCTGTTGCCCCTATGAGAGAGCATTGGGATCTACGCTTCATATCTCGTCGTGAACTCCCTTTTCACTTGCAATCAGATTGTGGAACAAATTTTCAAGGAGCGGACAAGACCCTCAAGAAACTCTAGCCTCACAGCTCTACAGAGAAGCGTAGCTCTTGGAACGTTATTGGGTAGCGACTAGACTCAGTGGGAGTTCAGTTAACCAGCTGTTTCACGTATGGGTGGTAATTGGGAGTCGGTGGTAAAATTGGTAAAGTTTCATCTCAATAGGACATTTGTTGATACCCTCTTGACGTACGAGGAGATTACTACTCTTCTAGCTCACATCGAAAATATTCTCAACTCACACCCATTGGAACCTCTTAGTGATGATCAATAGACCGGTCAATCAGGAACACTGTCAGAGGGAAAAAGTATGATGAGTGAGAGTGAGACATAATCTGGTGACGACCATGGTTCAGACCATGAGTCGAGCGAATAATGTCCCACCCACCCACCCTGGAACGTTACCGGACGATAGATAGGTTTTTTGTGATTGGTTAGATAATGGGAGGATGACGAGAAGGACAGAAGAGAGAAGTAGGAGTGAAGGAAGTGAAGGTAAAAGCGACGATATGAGCCATTTAGCGAGAAAAACTGTCCAGCTGCTTTAAAATCACAGCGGAGAAGGGAGGATAGTGCGAGGAAAATGGAGGAGGAAGAAAAAAAGTGCGTCTGCCAGTGTTGTAAGACGACAGAGTTCCGGATCAGAATTCTTCGCGGTAAAGTCACCGGAGCCGTTTGGGAATGAACGCGTTTGCCGTCGTAATAAGAGGACAGAAACTTTGGTACAAATTCGTCGCGATAATCACTGGAGTCGTCGTGGGGAAAGGGCAGAAGGGAAAAAAATGTATGTGCCGGTGCAATATGTTTAGCTTTTCGACGAGGTCACCTTTCGAGATTGTCTCCGTAGCCACCGTCAAAAGTGAACGCAGTTAAGTCGCCGGAGATGTTTCTGAATTTGGAAATTAAAATTGAAAATGGAAATTTTGTTGTGGTTGTGGAGGAGCGAGCAAAGTGGATAGCAGTCAATACAGCGATCCAATGAGGCCCAGCCGATTGTAGAATGGTATCGGGAAGAAGGTGTCGAGAAGAGTTGGAAGCGAGACAGCGAGCCAAGATGGCCCAGCTGTGTGGAAGACTGGACGTTAAGAAAAATTGTTTGATGAACAATTATCAGCTGGCTTCATTCTCTGGGCTGAACCGTGAGTAATTAATGTCTATTACCAATTACTTTACAAGTCCTACGCGGGACTTTAAAAAATTGTGCTCATATCATTATCTAACGGTTTGCGTAATTTTGTTTTATTTGACATAATAAATTGCAGTAATATGATTCCCCTTTATAAAAGAGAGCTATCGCCATTTTGCGTAAACAATTTATTCGTGAGCTGATTAGTGAAGATGTTTTTAAAATATTCGTAAAGTGCATTTGAGGTTAATATATTTTTTTTTTCTATGCGCGCTTGCGCGCTTAAAAACTGATGGAGTTAGAATTTTTTATTTTATTTAACAAATATTTCTTTTGCAAAAGCAATAAATAAGGGTCCGTGCACGCTTGCGCGCTGAGTAATTTCTAGTATTTTAAGTAGCCATTTTTTTAATGTAATATTTAGAAACACGGTGTTTAGCACTTACTTTCTTTGTTGTAACTTCTCTTGATAGTATCTTATTCTAAGATCAGCATCTTTAGTCGGTTTCGGTCGTAAATTAGGAGCATTTTCTCCACTACAAATTCGAAGATATTTATAGTTTTCTGTAATCGACTTTTTCAACAAAATTTCTACAAAATATGATTATATTTATTTTTATTTATAACATTAAATTTATGTTGAAAAAATCATATTGGAGAAGAAAAAAAAAAAAAAAAAAACTAACATACCGTTCACCGTCCAAACACGTGGATGAGGGGGACTTTCGTTATTAAGGAGCATATGATACGTTTCACAAATATTATTTACAAAGATGGCTATGCCCCAAACGGACACAACTTTGGCCGAAGGCAGCCAATACCTTTCGACGTAGTCATAAAAACGCTTGACACGCTCATTGTCTATTGCCGTCTCTCTTAGTACTTCTCGCACAACTTCCAAGCCCTTTGGAAACAGGTCAGGCCTTAAAAAAGCCAAAATTTTTGTGTATTCAAGCACTTTTTTGCTGACCGTTTTACCTATTTTCAATCGTCGACAATAATTGGAAGTGGCCTGTAAAAAGTATGATTATATATTCTTGATTGAATTGAGAGTTTGTCGGTAAACAAACATCATCTGGTCGTACGTCGAAAGGCCTACCAGTCAACTTCGATAAAAGGCGCCACGACCTTCAGTCCTGCGGTCCGGCCAGAATCACCGCGCCCTTTATCACCGTCTACCGAAAGCCGATCGTAAACGACCAGTTGACATTCGAAAACTGAACAACAAGGTCCCTCGCACTTTTTCAGAACCCGCGAGGAGTCCCGGATCTTCGTAAGGGTCCCTGTCGTTCGGTAAACAAGCGTCATCTGGTCGTACGTCGAAAGGCCTACCAGTCGACTTCGACAAAAGGCGCCACGACCTTCAGTCCTGCGATCCGGCCAGAATCACAGCACCCTTTATCGCCGACAATCGGAAGCCGATCGTAAACGGTCAGTTGGCATTCGAAAACCGAACAACAAGGTCCTCCGCGTTTTTCCAGAACCCGCGAGGAGTCCCGGATCTTCGCAAGAGTTATCGTCGCTCGGAAAATTCCGGCTGAAATCTCCGAAACCCTAACGCAACACTAATTCCCGCAATCTCCAGATAAATGTTCACGATAATATTATATTCTGGAGTTTGTAGCTCCTCTACAAATACCTTAAAGAAATGCCACAAGCAACCTGTGATTATCGCACTGGGGAAATGTTTATGGGCGATGTTATTGCACCTCGTTCAAAATCAAATGACATATTGGCAACGTTATTTTCTAAAGAAGGCACTAATTTTTTCAGGTAATCCCATGTACAGTCGTAAATTTGTATTGTTCTTCCTGTCATTAAAATGCTTACACCTGCCTTACCCTTTAAAATAATTTGAGATTCATTAAACGTTTTGAAAATAAAATATTTTTTCATTTTTTAAATTATAAAGGACCCCGTCCAACTCCTTATGTAAACTGGCTCTCGGTCGAATTCTCTGAACCTTTGAAAAATAATAGTTCTTGATTAGTAGAACAAAAGTCTCCATGGCCGCTAAGCTCAAAAGTCCATAGGTTTTGAGTTATTTCATCCCCAAGTTGGGGGTTACGGCCTTGTAATGAAATACACTATATTGAATTATATCAAAAGTAGGGTTTAAAAGAAGTCATTGAAAAAGTTTTCGGCCAGTGATCATGAAGTTTGTAGATGTTGTATCGTTTTTACTCTTTGCAGGGATATAAATAAGGGTAGTTCAAGGAAAGGGAGGGGGTAGGGGGGTTGAATAGGGTCGAAAAAAAAAACATTTTTGGATCGTAGTTACCGAGTTTCTAGGGGTTTTTGGGGTCGCTGTTTACGATTTTGACAATTATTTTTTACTCAGACCTCATTTAAAGAATTAAAAAAGGGGTAGCAGAGGGGGGTAAAGAGGGTGAAAAATAAAAAAAAAATATACTCAGCCTAAACAAGTATTTCTGAAAAAAAAGAAGTGTTGCAGGTCCCTATCCATGATCATAAAAAAGGCTTAAGTAACATAAAGTCTAGCCGTGAAAAAAATTCCAATCGCATCCAAAGTAACTTTGCTCGTTGTAGGACTAATATATTTTTTTTAATTTTTCACACTCTTTACCCCCCTCTGCCCAAACTACCCCTTTTTTGATCCTTGAAATGAGGTCTGATTAAAGAATAATTGTCAAAATCGTAACCAGCGACCCCAAAAACCCCTAAAAACTCAGTAAGTACGCTCAAAAAAGGTTTTGTTTTCGACCCTATTAAACCCCCCTACCCCCTCCCTTTCCTTGAACTACCCTTATTTATATCCCTGCAAAGAGTAAAAACGATAAAACATCCTCCTGGTTATAAAATATTTGTGAACTCCTAATGGAAAAAACAAAACTTATCGTTCTTTTGTTTAGTAGAAGATTAGTATAGCCAATATTATAAAATAGATTTTTAATTTTATTTACAGTTACAGTGATTTTGTTTTTACAATAAAAATAAATTTCCTTTTTTTTTTTATTTAATAATAATAAAAGCCGAAATGTACGAAAGTCAAAAAGTCAAAAAATATTTCCATTTATTTCATGTGATGTAGAACAAAAAATAAAAAATTTTGAATAATTGAAAATTAATTAGTGGTCATGCTTTTTTCCTGGACTCACTCAGCAAAGTATAAAGGTCAAGCCCATTCACCCCTTATAATATCGATATTAGAGGTAGTTCCCGAGAATGAATCGACTCCAAACTTTTCGGAGGTAATACAAAATCAATTCAAACCATTTGTTTTGAAAAAAACCTTACGGAATCTTATTTACACTCGAGAAGTATTTTTTTAATCCCATTCATCCCTTATATGATCGATCGTAGGTACGAAGAAAAACATAGAAAAATTTCAAAGTCTATAAATAGTACGTACTAAAATTTTAGTAAGTACTATAGTACGTACTTTAATACGTGCTCAAGTACTTACTTATTTTCAACGGGGCGGCTGGGCAATGCAAAGTTTAAAAAATAACAAATCATTGATAAAAAATTTATCAATGAAAAAAATTAAATCAGAATCGCAACATTATACGCTTACCGTTTCAATTTTCTTCTTGCGAGATGAAGTTCATGTCGTAATCCATCAATCTCGATATGTCCTTTCAATACGGTATTGGCTGATGATGTCTTTCGAGCTTTCTTTATTATTATTTGTTTTTTTAACAGTAAACGACGCCGTTCAATAGTTTCATTTGGACTATTAACACAGAAATTTGAACAGTCATCACTATAGTGGCTGCCGATACTGCAGTTTTCGGAATCACGGTCATTTATGCTGCTGTTGTGTTGTGAATCAGACAGTTCATAACACTCTTCGGAATTATTGTCATTTATATAGTTGTGGTTTTCATTTAACTCATTATTTACAGAGTCTCCTAAATTTTTAAATTTAATTTCGAATGTAAAAATTTCAAGTATTATAATCTTATTTTTAAGTACGCTAAAATTTAATAATTAATTTAATTTAATTTAATTTTTTTACTTTTATAAATAGTTTTTCTATTAGTTGATTAAAATTACAATTTTGGAATAAATATTTTATTTAAAAAAATCAACTAATATGATATACCTGGTTAAGTTTAAAATTTTATTTTTATTTGCGCTAATTAAATGTAATTTACCTGTCAAGTGAGACTGCTTAAATCTTTTTCTTGGGGGGGAATTACATTTGTTTTCTATAGAAATCAAGTTGAAATTTAACGTATCTTCGTCAGCAATACTGGGATAATTTAAATTTTGTGGCAATTCAATGTCCACGCGCATTGGCAAGTCATCGCTTTTGGTTTGATTTTCAACAGACAGAGTTTGTTCAACAGAAACCTCGGTTCCTAGAACTAATTTCAAAGTAGGAACTGCCGATTTGATCAAAGTGGATTTACCATTCGATGACTTTGAGATAAATCTATCTTCAAAGTGAATGTGACAGATACAGTAGCGTCTTTTTCGAATTTCATTATATTGCATAATAAGTTCTTGAGACGCTACTGCCGTAATCCATCTTAATCCCATGGCTTCATCAAGCGGGAAAATAAACCGTGTGGTTGTTCGATCAGACTGTGGTTGCAACCGGGTATAACACAACTTTGTTTATCTCTTTTACCTAAAGAAAATCAATATTTTCTGTCATACAAATATCTTTTGTACATATGACGCGATTCGGGTGTTCCCGCGCGCGTAGGATTGTCACGCACGAGAGCCAGCGAAACCTACTCGAGGGTGTACAATCGCACAAAGGTTCAAAACCAGCCGTGTGCGATTTTTTGTGAAAATCGTTACCAAACAATCATAAGGGAGTACTTTGACCTTAGGGTTTTAAAAAAATCGATTTTTTTTTTTTTTTTTTAGTAAAGTATCTTAGAAATGTTGTCACAAAATTTCAAGTCATTTAGTACGATACTCACAAAATTGTATAGTTTTTAGTGTTCTTTTAGTGTTTTTACCGTTTCTTTTTTTTAAATCCTCAAAAATATGCCTTTTTTACACAAAAGGTCAAAGTACCCTAATATGTATACTAAATTATACGCCTAAAGGTGGGAAAAGCTTTTCAAACTCAAAATGCGCCACGCGGATGCTATCTTGCGCATCAATACATTATTTCTTTAAAAAATTAAACTTTATTTCAAAATTGAATTCATTTTTACTTAATTGACATGTAAGGCTTTATTCTATGATTTATTCATATAAACTAATCATACGTTTCATAAATATATGATTTCTACAAAATTAATAAAATATCTTTGAAAATTTTATTTTGTACGAAATTATTCACTTATAATAAAAATTAATTTCTTACCTGCCATTGCGGGAAGTTTTCTAGTATAAGGTTAATAAAAATTATCTGCTTATAAAATAAAAACTAAGATGAAAAATAAATTGATTGAATGGACAACAAATAAATTATTTATAAAACCTGCATAAGATACCATTTGCATTAAAACAACTGTTATAAAACAGTAGGGGGTTCGCTACTGTTTCTAGTATAAAACAGTGTAGAATCTATTTTGTGTAGTGTGCAGTAAAATTTATGTGTAGGAAACCCCCCTAGCCTAATGGCGAATAATGTGCATACCTGCAGATGTTCAAAATTCACTTGGCGAAAGTATTACTCACTGTTAATTAAACTCAAAATATACCCAAAAAGGTCGAAATAAAACAGCGTAAAATTAGTAAAAACGAGAGTAGTTAATATTTCACTGGCACTTGATTATAACTAAAAACGAAAACTTCAGCAAATAGACATTGCTGTGATGTTAAAATGTTTTTCTTACGCGGTGCAAGTTGTCAGTTGACGAATGACAGTTATTGGCGGGTTAAGCTCTCTTCGTTGATTGAAAAAAGCGCTAACTAGTGGTTGAAAATAAAAACTATCTTTTAACTTTAATTTATTAATTATTATTTTAGCGTTTATTAACACAGAAAATAATAAAATTATGAATTCCAGAAAAAATAATAGTAGAGATTAATATAAAAACCACAAAATAATAAATTTTCATCTTTTCTCCGATAAATATTTTTTTCGATAGTTTTTGAATGTTGAATTTCGGAGTCTACCGCGAGAGGCGCTACTGGACTGAGGGTTTGGAGAGTCGAGCTATCAAGACTCGAGTCACAAATCACGATTGTCAACTGTCGCATTATTCTGTACTATTTTTTTCCGTAAGATTGTAAGTTATTATTGTCTTTAATCTTATCCTTTTATACGATCGGCTTTTAAAAAATGAAAAAAGTATAGTCTATACAAGAAAAACACTTTTTGCTTTTCGGTAACAAAAAAATTCACATGATTGAAGACATAATTTTTAAATTACTGTTATACGCTAGGCTGCAAATAAAATCGTGTGTTGGCTTATTTACATAATAAATATCTTTTTTTTAATAATGATTTTAGGTACAAATTGATACTGGAAGAATCAAAGAATCGGATCTGAGATTTTAAATCTAGAGCGAATGAATCTGTGGATCTGGACTAACTGAGTTGTCTATGTTGTAATTTTTTATAACCATTCAAACATTATTTTTTCTTAAATTTATTAAATTATTCATAAGTTATTTTTATACCAAAAAACAATTAAAAATATTTGCAAAGGTATACTATAGGGTACTGTTTTGATTGTAAGAATTGTATCATTTTTTTGATAGTTGATGATAACTTTTCAATTACGATATTGCAAAAAAAGTTAAAAATAAAAGTTTTTTGGCTTTGTAAAGGCGGATAGGTACGCGACTATGAATGTTATGACTTTTTTTGAATACACCTAAAAAAAAAAATTTTTACAATGATTTTCAAATGTAAATGAACGATTTGTATGTTTATTAGAGGCAAAAAGCGTCTAAAAATCGTTTTTTTGGCCTTTAAAAGACCCGAAACCATTCTTTGACATTATTTAGTGTATATTAGGTTAAAGCTTTATAATAAATATAAAAATTTACTGGTTTCTATAATTTATAATTCAGTTTTATGCATTAAAAAGGCCAAAAAACGATGAAATAAATGGTTTTTTGAGTTTTTTAATACCCTCCACCCCTTGAAAAAATTTGAAAAAATTTTTTCAGAAAATTTTCGTCAAAATACGCATAAAAAATTTTTTTTTGGATCGGCATCTATCTCAGGTTTTTTTAAATCACGAATTTGATGCTTAAGGTAGGAAGAAGAACTAGAACAAACTAGAAAGAGATGTGTTAAAAATCTAAAACTTTAGGAAGTCGAAGATAAATATAAAAAAATGATGCCACTAAATTTTCAGAACCTGGGGGTTTTTCGTTTTTGAGTAATTTAATATTAAGTAGCATAATATTCTGAAAGGATAAATAAATGCTTTATATAAAAAAAAAAAAAAAAAAAAAAAAAAAAAAAATTTAATATTAACATCGCGTCGATTTAACCCGTAGTCTTATGGGAGGGCACATTTTTTATACAATTTTTACATAATTACGTGTGACCAGGTTGTCAGAAAATTTGTCAGTTTAACTAGAATGCACAAGAATCACATAGAATTAATTAAATCATACATTCGGTTCCTCTAAGTATTAATAAAAAACAAAAATTTGTGTTTTAGGTTAAAAAAGCTTCTGCTGCTAATGCATTTCTATATCTATATACGCGTGAAGCTAGTCAAATGTTTAACCGAAAATGCATCTTGACTAGAGCCGTAGGTGTGGTCCTACCTTAAAACTGCTTAAAAAATTCGAATTTGGCGCAAAAATTTTTTTTCAAAAAATAACTGAACTACATTTAAAAAAAAAAAAAATTTCCCGCAAACCGCGTTTTTCTATCCCTCATAGGTTCCGAGATATGAATAAAAGTTGAAAAAACACTATTTTGGACCGGGCATGCGCAAAAATGCGTAAAAAAAATTTCTGGTTGGCGCCAAAAATTTTCTTTTTTCATGCCCTTTCGAATGATATATAATTTGTAGGGGTTTTGCGTGGGGGCACTTTACCCCCCCCCCCCCCCCTTAACAGGCTATACCCTTTTACATCATTTATAAATAAGTATATTATGAAAAATTTAAGTAAATTTTACGTCAATATAATTTTTTATTTTCATTTTTCAAAAGAAGTAAATTTTACGCAAAATTTACGTTAAAAAAAAGGGAAGTTTTGGAACTTTTCATATAGTAAATTTTCAGTGAATTTTACATAAAAATTACGTAAAATAGATTCAAAATATAGGCAAAGAATTGACGTCAATTTTGCATAAAATTGACATCATTATTTTTTGGCTGGGTACCCAAATTTTATTTGAGGGCCCTCAAATAAAAGTTGAAATTCATTTTTTCTCTAGTTTTACATTTTTTTTAGTTACTTTGATACTTGAACAAAATTTTCCAGTGATTAAACTATAATAAAATTGTAATAAGCGTTTAGAATAATTTTGTATTCTCGTAAAACGACGATTTTCGCGCATTTTTCCGCTCCTGTGATCTCTTAATGACTTTTATCAATGTTAAATAAATTTTTTCAGTCAATTTGGATCAAAATCTACGTGCCGCAATAATTTAATCTTCATAAAATAATTTTTTCGCAAGTTTAAAGCGAAAGAAATTTTAAAAACCTCAATTTTACCCCTTTTCATCCCTCAAATAAGGGTTGAAATTAATTTTTTCTCTAGTTTCATATTTTTTTAGTTACTTTGACGTTTAAATAAAGGTTATGTAACGCGACTTGTTGTAAATAAATCAATCGCAAAAATTTGGGACAAAACTAAGAAAAATTAAGTTAGTTTTATTGATAACTAAAAAGAAAATCGAAATTTTGTAAAGTCAATTGTGAACATAACCTTTATTACCGTACGAATGGTCTTTCCAAAAAAAAAATATATATATACTAGGGGGGGTACCCCCCTGCTCGCTCCACTCGCCAAACCCCCTAATTATAATTGATGACTATAAAAATTAATTGAAACAATACGTAAGCTATATGTTTGGTAAAATAACGAGTAAAATCATAAAAAGACTTCAGTACTCAAAATCAATAAAAATTAGACACGAGAGTTCAGTTTGAACTTTACTTACTCATCATAATTTTACCAAATTATGTTACCAAAAGTTTCATAACCCTACCAACCCTACTTGATTTTTCATCTTTAACCACCTAACATATTTTAATCTTAGCCACATTACAGACCTTACTAATTTCACTTACTTCAAATACCACACTTAATCCCCAACTCATCTCTCACTCACTCTACCAACAAACCCTACTCACCTTATTCATTCTGGACCTGACTCATCTTAGATCTCTAGCTTAAACTGCCCACCCTGAAAACTACTGTAGTAATTAGCGAAATAATAAAAAAATCACGATTATTTTCAAATTTCGCAATCTCGTATAAACAAGCTTCGATTTTCAGTCGTAATACCCCTAGTGCTTCAAAATTGTCGATAATTTTCCGACTGTGTTTTGCGGGGCAAGTTTGACAAAGTTTAACCTGTCAAACTTGCCCCCCTGGTTGCTGTGCAAAAGAACTGGAGGAAAATTATCTAAAATTTTCAAGTACGAGGGGCATTCGGCTGGATTATTTTCCCCAGCTGAATTTCAACCCATAGAAATGCTGTATTTTACATTTTTACGGTTATAGTTATATTACTCATAGTACTTTTTGTTTACGATGAATATACCTATGAATACTCATATATAGGTATACACCGCAGTGACTCGGGTCTAAACCAAAAGCTGATTCGAGTAAGTCTAACAATTCAAGTTGCTCTGTGACTCAAAACGTTCGAATTGAAAATAACCAACAAATTATCGAAATAATTTTACCCACACCCCTCCGCCAAATGTCATGTGGTGTTCCTATTGGTTGAAATTCAGCTCGGGAAAATAATCTACAAAATTTTTTTACAGATTCTTCATGAGATGAACTTACTTTCTGCATAGTAACAGCTCGCGAAATTGCGTTGAAGCTGATTTATGATTTTGTAGGGGTAGGCTTGGATTTAAAAGGATAAACGGCTTTGTTCAGCACCCTGTCATGACAACAAAAAGTATTTAATAAAAATTTCAATGACATAAAATGACATAATTAGAAAGCTGAGCTCAAGACCTTTTTAATGATATATGATTTTATATGAAAATTCTAATTAGAGCCAAAGTTTTTATTTTAATATCTGATCTACCAGCCCACAACCACCTTACCTACACCCTACCCTCCGCACACACTCGCCTTATTTAACCCGACTTACTATTCTCACCCATATTAAGAACCCTACTAACTATACTTACTTTTTTATCTTTAACTACCTGACCTAATTCAATCTTAGCTACATTACTGACCTCACTAATTTGATTTACTTCAAATACCGTATTTTATCCCCCAAACTTATCTCACCAAATCTACGAACAAATCTCATTCACCTTATTCATCAACTCAGTCACTAACTTTAAAGTTTTGTTGAAGTACTTTAAATTTTAAAAAAAGCTCTATTAACATTTTTAAGTGCAATAACAAACTCTTCCCACCTCATCTCCCCTTCCACGCTCCTCCCTCATAACCTCCGCCTAACCAGCCTCATCTACCTTACCAACCTGTACTATTTTTCTTGTTTTTTCACATGTAGCTTCAATATTATGTTCATATAAATTTGTTATTTTCAATCTAGAAAGCCCGTCATTTACTGAATTTAAGTATTCAATTGGATAATCTAAACATATATTTGAATCAGTTTGATCTACTCCCTTATGAATGGCTTTGTCTATACTGTAATATGTTTTACTTGGTCCATTTAATATGATTAATACTTTTCTGTTTAACATTGCAACATTTTCATTTTTTGGAGCTAAAATAACTTTGTTTAAATTATTATTTTCATTTATATCTCCAAAAATTGAATTGCAAACATCTTTAATTTTCCATTTAATAGGTACTTTAAAATTTTCAATTTTACCTTCTCCTATTTTTAGTAATAATTTAGAAAAATTTTTATCTTTACATCTCATATTTTCAGTGAGTTTAAGAATTTTGAAATTTTTCCACAATTTACTGTATTTAATCGTATCTTCTACAATAATTTTTTCATTGCCTCTTTTGTACAGGAAGGATTTTTCTAAAATCGCCACCTAAAATTATTAATTTTCCTCCAAAAGGAAAAAATGTTTTACCTGTACCACCTGCTCCATCTATAAAGTACATATTATTTTTGCTTTTTGTTATTGTATTAAATATATTTTTTTGATCATTATTAAATTTTTCAAACATTTTTTCATACTCTTCTTTTCAGTTTATGCAGTCATAATTTTCAGAAATATTAGTAATATTTTCTAAGCATGGTTCTGGTAAACCAAAACATTTATAACTTTAATTAGAATCTTCGCTAGATAGAAATTTGTTTATTTCATTGAAACCTCTACCTTCTGCATTATCTCTGAAATCTTTCATAAAATGTAATTTATATTTATATTCAAAATTAATTTACCAAGAATTTTTTCAGACAATAAAAATAATCCGAAAAATTCTTGTAATTTTTTCGGAGTTAAATAGTTTATAGATTCTTCAAAAATGGCATATACATTTTTATCATTTACTATTAGACCCATTTAAATAGCTCCTTCTCTAAATGTTTATAAATAATTTTATTATGAGTTCTCAAGTATTCATGAGAAGTAGCACCTTTTACTTTATCTGATATTAATTTTAAGGGAAAACTCTCTGAATCTTTAGAAGAAACAACGTTTATTCTACCTATAGTTTGAAATTTTTTTTTATTTTTCTATGTAACAAAAGTTTTATCATCTAGAAATCTATAGTAATTTGGTATATTGGCATTTTTAATATTTCTAACACATCAATTTTATTTAATTCAAACCAAGTTGCTAAAGTTGTTTTCCAATTTTTTAACTTTTTTCTTCTTTTTTTTTTATATTATGTTTTGTTGATTTTCTGTATGAATTGCTAAACGTTGTACTGAATGACTACATTTACACAATTCAAATCTTTCTGTACACCAAGCTGCTTCTATAGAAAATATTACATGAGAATCTAAAAAAAACCGTTTTGAGAAAAGGAGGACTCAACTTTGAGGACTCAACTTTTCCGTCGTAGACTCAACTTTGAGGACTCATAAGTATCGTTTTTACTTGTCTTTTGACCGTGTTTTTATGAATTTTCAATTTTGAGGACTCAACTTTGAGGATAATAAAAAAAAACCGGATTATAATATAAGGAGATAAGGTTGCAAACGTGAACAGGGGCCTAGGTCGCGCTCTGTTGGAGCTCCGTTACACGCCCAAGTAAGCCCTCACAAGATTACCTACCATTCGCCCGAATCCAACTCCCCGAACGTCCAATCGCCCGAATGCCCAAACGCCCGAACGTCCAATCGCCCGAATGCCCAAACGCCCGAACGACCACTGACCCGAATTTTGAATCATAACCCAATTGCATGAAGTTGATAACTCCAATCGTTTGTTTTGATTAACCTGCAAGGTTGGAGTCGACCAACGCGCAGGGTTAATTTTTTTTAAATTTTTTAAATATATTTTTTATACGAAATTTATACTTTTAACGAAATTTACTTTTGTATACGTTGTTGTTTATATTGATTTAAGTTTAACAATGGAATTGGAACCAGAAATTTTGAATGAGCTTTTCCTCGAAGGTTTCGTGTACGTGCGTTCTAAAGTGTTAGCTAGCCGAACTCATTGGGATTGTCACAAGGTTCGAAAAGGCGAGTGTCGTGCGCGAGCAATTACAGTGGCTACTGCAAGAGGTGAATTAGTGGTGCAGAAGGGTCCACAGGAATCTACCCACAATCATCCACCAAATCGCGAGTACGCCGAGGCCGAAAGAAGAAAGTTGCTTATGAAACGCAGAGCGGAGGAGCACCCAGAGGAACCTCCGGCCAGGATTCTGCGGGAGGAGCTTGCAGGAGCTTCTTCAGGAGTCCTTGGCCAGTTGTCAGAACGTGAAAGTCTGAAGAAAACGTTGCGCAATGTCCGCAGGAAAAACTTACCTCGAAGTCCCACATCACTGGAAGATTTAGACGTCTTGCCTGTAGAGTACACGAAGACTGCTACCGGAGATCAATTTCTGATCTACGATTCGAAAAATGATGAAGATCAAGAACTGGACGGAAGAATCATTGTCTTCGCTACTCGCAGGAATTTAGAACTGCTGTGTGCAAGTTCTATCTGGTTTTTGGACGGGACTTTTAAGGTTGAATTAGCAGGTAATTCATAATCTTATACACATACTTAATTTTCTGGGTAATTTTCTGCAGGTGGCACCTCATATTTTTGCGCAAGTATTCACGGTTATGGGAACAGTGCCGCGAAATAACGAAAAAGGAGAGAAAGAAATCGTGGCTCTGCCGTTTGTATATGCGCTGTTATCTTCGAAAGAAACATGCCAGTACGAAATTGTCCTCAGAGCAATAACCTCGGCGGCGGCGAGCTATGGAATCAGAGCCTGTGATCCAGAAATAAAGATGAGTGATTTTGAATTGGGTATTATAAATGCTTGTTTATCTGTGTTCCCTCATTCTGCTTTAACAGGTTGTTTTTTTCATCTTTGGCAGAGCCTCTACCGCCACGTTCAACGGGAAGGTCTCGCAGCAGCCTACAACGACCCGGTGGACAGAACTATCAAGAAGTACGTTCACATGTTAGCGGCATTATCATTCGTACCGATACCTGACGTGGAGTGCTATTTTGCTGCGTTAAAAGTGGAGATGCCAGCAGCATTGAGTGATGTAGTCAGTTATTTTGAAGTGACTTATGTTAAAGGTAGGTAGATTCATTAATAAAAATTTTCATTCATCTTAATGAAAGTGTTTTTTGTTGTCGCAGGAAAACCGAAGGTTGGAAAGCGCCGAGCCCTCGCCCCGAGGTATCCAATTCACTTTTGGAACTAATACGACGCTGCAAAAACTGGTGAAGCCAAAACGAACAAGTGTGTCAGAAGGGTGGCACAACCGCTTTCACTTGTTAATGGGAAAGAATCATCCAGACATATACGCCTTTATAAAAGAAATAAAAAAAGAACAAGGTGACACGGAGATTGCGGTTGTGGAACTGACCTTGGGGAGAAAAGTCAAGGCAGCACCCAAAAAGAAGTGGATCGAAACTCAAAAGAAACTGCAGCGAATCGTGTTAAATTACGAGTCATATGAAATGCTGAAGTACTTGGAGGCGATTGGCGATACGATGTCGATATAATAATAATGAACTTTTTAAATTTTTATAATTGCAGTGTTTTCTTTAGTATGATTCGGGGGATTTCGGGGGATGACATTCGGGCGATTGGGCATTCGGGCGTTTGGGCATTCGGGCGATTGGACGTTCGGGCGTTTGGGCATTCGGGGGATTGGGCATTCGGGCGATTGGACGTTCGGGGAGTTGGATTCGGGCGAATGGTCGGTAACCCCCTCACAAGGCTACCTTAGGCGGGCCTCATTCATTCCCCAAGATCTTTCTGTTCGGGCTCTTTGTATTCTAATAACAATATCCGTATCTTTTTCCTGTCCGTCCGTCTATCTATAGTGCGCCGTAGCGTACAGCGTCAAAAATTTGAAAACAACGCACCCAGTACATAAGATCTATTGGAAATTTTGAATACAGATGCTTACGTGCGTGCAAAATACGAATGAATACAAATCTGACCTTTTTTTTTTAAACGATGCTTTTTATATGAGGTGTTAATCCTTAAAAAACGACATAAAATAGCGACTCAAAAAACCAACCAAAGAATCGACGCACCACTAATTTTAAATTTATGAACCTACAGTTGTATGAAGTTAATTCAAAAAGACAAATGTAGAAAGTTACCCCGCGTAAGAGATATTTAATTCATATTTTTCATTTAAAACACTTCGCTTCAAATAGATATCCAAGGCACCTTTTTTATTTATTTATATTTTTTCATTAAAATGAGAAGCATCCAAATTTTTTTTTTCTGAACTTTCAGCCATTCATCCAGACTTTAAAAATTGAACGCAGCGTGCTCAATAGATCGGGTCAATTATAAACAGGAGTTTTCAAGGATATTGATTACAATAAATTATGACCTTTAATTTTAAATTTGACCTATATTTAGTCATGAAAACCCTAGAAGTGATTAATTAAATTGAAATTTATAGTTAATGCAGACATTAGGTCTCTTTGATTTTTTTTTTCCATAATGAAGAGACAATAAGAAGAGCAAAAGTTTTCAAGTTTTACAAGCTCTTGAGTAATACCGCACTCACAAACTCGCAGATTCTTTATTTTTAAGCACCCACTTGGATCCTTCGTTAAGACCAAGTTTTCTATAGGAAATTCCCTCGTCGTCCTTTGGGAGATAAAGATATTTTCTCTAAGTTTTAATGAATGTATTTTACGGAATATAAAAAAAAGGTTTAAATTAATTTTTTTATGTTTGTCTCTTTGATAAATCCAAGTAGAGCGATGACTTAGATTAAAGACAACGTAGTTTTAACACTAATTTCATTTAATCTTGCTTTATTACCGACGGTTTAATCCAATACGTACGTTATTGAAAAGCGTGTGCAATAAGATACGCTATTGAATCGATTCACTGCTAATAGCTGAGTGAATACGTCATATTGAGCTATTGATTTAATGTTGATTTATCTAAAATTGTGTTATGCATCTGCGAATTACTTTTATCGAATTTTAAAGGTTTGAAGTTACGTTTAGACTTATTTATTAATGTTTTTAAAACTTTTGGACATGAATTAATCAACCCGAACGCAAATATTATGAATCAGAGTAATTTATTCTCTGAGCCTTTTTTTTTTTGGTTTAAAAATTTAAAATAATAATTAATAAACAAGTTAAAAAGTGACTTAATTAAACCATTAAAAATTCGATATATATGTGAATCTTAAATACGCAACACAATTTTAGATACCACAACGTTAAGTTAATAGCTCAATAACGCATCTTATTGTACTAGCCTTTTCTTTAACATTATTATTTCGAGACTTTAATACAAAGTATCACTGAGTGCATATGTTGGATGGTGTGAACATGATCTCTATAAAAGAACTATGTTATTTATTTTACTATGTTATTTAATATTTACCATATATTTTTGTTTTCACCATGTTAATTATTACTACTTACACTGTTATTTGCAATTCTTTTTAAGTTTATCTTTTGCTACATCACTGTTATTTATGATAATATTATTTTGTTAACTATACATGTATACATATATTCTATAACGAGTATTATAGGGCATATGCCCTATACTCGAAAACAATAAATTAATAATAATAATAATAATAATAATAATAATTGCCTTTCAATAGCATATCATATTGCACATTCTTTTAAATAACGTATATTATTGCACTCGCCAGTTAAGATTAACTTTATTGCAACGAATCGATACAATTGTTTTTCATGTACTCGTCTTAATTTTTAAGTACATTTTATTAATCTACAGAAAATAAATCTTAAAGTCAATTCTTGACGATTGTATAGTACTTTACAATTATTTGTATTAAAAAAGTATAAAATACACTTTTAAGACACCTGCAGTTACGCCTTAAAAAATTCCTTGAAACTTTTTCGTGGCCGTATCTTCTTTTACGATTTTTGTATGAAAGAAGAAAAAAAAAAATAAGTCTCTTCTTTCAAAGGTAAAGAAAAAGTATTTATGGAAAATTTTCTGCCTGGATCAGCAATAGCCGGGAAAAGTGCATAAATTACGCTGCTATCGAAAAACGAACGGTCAGTACCAGTTACATTTACATTGGTTCGCAAGCGATGGTTCAAAAGCCTACAAGCTGAGCAAAAGTTTACGAATGAGTGAGTAAAGGAAAAGAACCTATAAAGAAAAAGAGCCTTACTTTGATAATTGAATAAATTTGGATATAAAAAAGCATGATTTAAAATTTTTTCACGTTTTAAAGAAACATTATTTTATTCTCTTAATTTTGTAAAAAAAAAAAAAAAAAAAAAACTAAATTAAAATTTTTTTTTATGAAAAGATTTTATTAGTCATAAAAAATGGGTTAAGAAAACAATTCTTTTGTCGTTTTTAATTAATGTTGAGACTTATGAATGTAATTTAATATATTCACTTTTTAAGAAACTACCAAAAATCACGTGTATGTGATTGCTCCGGTCAAATATAAAAGTGAGTATTATTATCACGTTTTCTCGCGTGTTTGTGTCCCGGGTATGAAATCGTCTTGGCACACGAACAAAGCACAAGCGAACCTTTGATCTTGTGACATTATTCCCTCCGTCTTATCCAATCCTTCCTGCTGCAGCTCTTCCTCTACTCCCACCTTATCTTGGGTGCAGGACATTTTCTTCTTTTTTCAAGCTTGCGCGCTAGCGTCTTCTTTTTTTTTTTCTTCTTTATGGGAGCAACCCATAAAACGTCGGCAGTGTGTTTGACTTCACGGTATACACATAAGCGCGCACAGCAGGACTAATCGGAGTCGACGCGCTCCACGTCTCTCCTTTCTTGGGCTTTTTATACTTTATGCATCTTCCTACGTACAGGAGCTTTTATTCGTGTACTTTATGGATGTAACTATAGCTATCACTTCCCTCACTCCCTCTCTCTTCTCTTTACTTTTTTTTTTTTTTTTTTTTTTTTTTAAGTAACAGTTTTTAGTTTTATTAACTACTCTGAAAAGATGTTTGGCAGTTCTTATTAAAAAGTTCATTGAAAATAATTTTTTTTCGCCAGACTTTCCAATTATGATTATGTTTTATTTATTTATATGATTTTAACAATTTCAAATTGAATTCATTCACATGTATAACTAGTTTAAAAAATTCATAATTTATTAGAACTGAAAGATTCACTTTATACTTTATTATTATTTGCTTTAATTATTAATTTTCAAATCTTATCAGTAATAGAGTAAAATCAGTAATATTCATTAAATCACCCAGTGATTAGTTGATCTTGGTGAAATTAAATATAAAATGAAACAACCTAACTTTTTGCAATTTATTCCGCTATGTGTCTAAATCAATTTTTTAAATAATTATCAAACATTCATTTTCAACGCGTATGATTTGTTTCATACCATAAATTAAATTTTTATGTGTTCACCTTTAATAATATTTTTTAGCGATAATAGGCTTTATAACATTAACACATATGACAAACGTTCTTTCCCGAAATGTGGCTTCTGTTTCAACTTAGTCTTTACAAAGAGATTTCAGTACCACAGAATTCCGCGGGCTTGCAGCAGCCAGCAACCTTTGAACTCGCTAAAATTTGACTGGACTCTTAATCACTGCGTCGTTAAGCGCTAAACGCACGTCCGATTAAGCGTCACCTCGTTAATTACGACAAGCTTCTCTCTTCACGTCCACAACAGTTTAACAAATTTGCTTTCAGGACACAATATTAACTCTGATGGGTAGTTAGAAAAAAAAATTATAAGTAACAACTAAAATTATTTTATAACTTCTTTAATATGCGTTGTCCACAAGGATAGCTATAAAAAATGTTCACACATTAAAGATCAGGATAGTTTTTATTAATTTCATTGTATCGAAACGTTGCATTGGTATAAGAAGCGCTAAAAATCCAATTTGATGATTTATAAATAAAAGTCGAAAAATTGTAAATTTTTCGTGACGAAAAAAGTCCAGAATCCTATTTTAAAATTGCCACCTCACAATAAACAGGGCCCGATTAATCTTGGTCGTAAAGGTAAAGTAAAGTTTTGTAATTGCCTCCGTAGCCTCGTTGAAGCTTTCTTTCTTTTTTCCTCATTTGCATGCTCTCCATCGCCACACCGCTGATGGAAGAGAATGGGAATTGCAGCTCGGAGGTGCGCTCACAGAGAAGATTTGTTGCTCCAAAAGACTAGTGAGTTTAGGACAAGTTAAAACTTTTGCAAGCTTTCGAACAACCTTTTTTTTTTAAGTTAGTTTTGTTAAAATAAAAATAAAATAAAATAAATTCGTACTTCTCAGCTCGTCTGAAAAATTTTAAAAATAAAGCTGTTTTTGTTTAATATGAATTTTTTTTTATTGCGCTTCAAGTGAAATGTAGTTGATTTTGTAAAAAAAATCTTTGGATTCTTTTTGTAAGAAAAAAAATAAGCCCGTATTTTTATTGCACTTGGTTACTTTTCGGGCATTAAACTACATCCTCTACGGTAATGCTCGCGATAATGTACGGCTGTACTCACAACGTTATGTTTTATTTTACAAGAAAAAGTAATAATCGTAATTACGAGTACGAGTTGTTTACCCATGTACCAGCCGCAGAAGAATGTCAATTTTTGCCCCTCAAAATTTAGGATGCGGCATATCTTCAGATTAAAAAAAAAAAAAATTTTGAGAATATTAAGAACTCAGAAGAAATTGACGATAGCGAAAGTAAAAATTAATGTATTTATTGTGTCTGCTTAAATGCTTCTTCTTCTTTGTAATTGGAACTGGAAATATGATCATACAATATATATTCATGCAACGAAAACAAACGAACCATGAGAATATACGGTTTTAAAATATTTGAATCATATAATCAAGATGCCGTAGAGATTTTGCGCCGAAGCGCGGTACGCGATTCACCCAGGTTCAAAAGATGAACTTAGACTTCTTGAAAAAGAATATTGAGGGCGCACATTTAAGAAATCACACAATATTGTTTAATTTAATGAAAAAATAGTAAAGCCACTATTTCGATAAAAAAAATTTTTTTATGCTTTTTAGCTCAAAGTAAAACGATAATATGCTTGAACTTTTTTTTATAAATTATTAAAAATAAGATGAAAAAGAAACAAATTCCCTTTCTAGTTATTGTTTTAAATTCTTTTTACCAATAAATTACCATTTTCACTTAAGACTTTTTTGACGAAAAAAATTTCTCATATAATTTTATATTTTCGAAGAAAACCAAGTTTTTAATCTAAGTATCATAACTTTTTTAATTGCTAAAAAATCTAAAGTGTATACTTAAAAAAAAAAAAAAAAAAAAAAAAAAATTACGGAAATTAAAAGTACAATGAGATAAGCTCATAAAAGCTTTCAACCGCAAAACATTAGAATGAAAAGTCAACTCAAGCAAAGCTTGTTTCATTACGACTCTCATCAGGCAAAACTGCATAAAAAAAAAAAAAAAAAACAGAGTAAAAGTATTAATCTTTGAAAATTACAAAAACGAAATAAGAGGCAAACTAAATAAGAAAAAAAAAAGAGTTTTATAATCTCAGTGAATGGTAATTACTCGAAAGCTTTTTTGGAGCCTTTTTAAATTGGCAAAGTAGCTACGGGATTACGATTCTGCCTGTAAAAAGGAATCGAAAAATTTGCTCATGTCTAAAAAGAGGAGAAGAACAAAATGCTCTGCTTCCTGGAATATTCAATGCTATTCAAACTGAAGGATGAACTTTTACCCGGGCTAAGGTAATTCTTTTTTAGACGAACAATGAATGGTAAATTAAAATATTCGAGAGATCCAAGTTTTGCAGTTTCTGAATTCTTCGCCTAAGTTAGTTTTGAAGCCTATTTTAGAAGAAGTTGTGCAAAAAGTTCAGAATGAAAAATGTCTTTAAACACACATTTTTTTTCCTTCTCATGATCATTTCAAATCCTCAACCCACATTTAATTGATTTGTAATGTAATGAAATTTTTGAAATTGCGTTTTGAAAAAATTTTACTCGTGCTGATTAAACTTACAGCTTTTTAAACAAATGCATTTATCAGCTTTCAACTGGACAATCCTTCTACAAAAGTGACCAAAATTTTTTCCTCTCCAACCAAATGATAGTATCCATCAAGCTCGTTCCCAGTAATCACTGGTTACTGATAGCGATAATTCCTTCTAAATTTCCATCCGTAAGCAACCCAAAACTTTTAATTAAACTCCAACTCAAAATCGTAACAATTCCGAACTCATCCGCACACGCGACCGTCAACTAACTCGATAAAGTATAGAGTTGTATAATTAGCCCCGACCAAGTGCGGTTGGCTCGATTTACCTGTGCGACTAAGTAGGTAGTCCATAAAAAATTTTTACAGAATTATTTTTGGATTCGTTCGGAACTTCAAAATTTCAATTGTGGCTTTAAAATTCCAAATTAATTTAATCACTATCATTTTTTACTGTTTTATGTAGCATAAAAAAATAAAACTTTTTGTGTTGTCACCTAATTAATTTAATTTTGAAAAATCATAAGATTCAATTGATTTAAAAGTCTGAAAATTCAAAAAGTCGTGTCATATTTTTGTGATAAGGTAGAAAGGTTTTAAAAATACTTGTTCACGCACTCATTCGCGTCAAACCCTTGGCTGTAAAGCTTTTACGACACCACTCCTTCAGCTCACTTTTAAGCTTTTCATAAACGCTAATGTGAATTTTTCAAACCTCCTGCTTCTCTCTAAGAAAATAATTTTAGGCAAGCAAAAACTTTCTCAAACTCTGAACTGTATATTTCTAAAAAAATTCAAAACAATGAAAAAGATTATCAAAATTTAACAAATTTACTTTGAAAAATCTATCTTTGAAGTATTCAAATAAAATCTTTTTGATGACGAATTTCAATAATAAAGGCATTATTTTAGGATTTATAATTGCATACAGAGATTGTTATGATCTGAGTTAGAAATTCATGAAAAAACTCTTGGTAAAGATTCAGAGTGATGAAAACTTGTATATGTATTGTTTGTTTAGTAAAGATTTGATTCATCGCACGGCATAAATGTTTTTGAAGTAACTTAAAGATTGTATCGAAGTTATTTTTGTAAATTTTAAAGTATTTGAATTTTTTAAATGTCTTTGACGTCTTCCAAAATCAGTTACTCAGTAATTTTTAAATAGCTTCAGTGCAACTTGTACTACTATAGTGTCGCCTGAAGCAAGAAGGTCGGTAACTGCAAGCTGTCACTTTTCGAGTATTTTGAACTCAAAGTTTTGAGTTTCGTTGGTTTTCCAATACTATAAATCATTATAAAAATAAAATAGCGAAAATAAGCATGAGTAAATAATGAATTTTTTGTACAATTTGAATTAAATTTTAATAACATTTGCTTAAAAATAGTATATTTTCTTGTTATAATAGAAATAATGTAAGTTATGTAGTGTGGAGGTTATTAGGTCACCTTTGAATATATATCAGTTTTCTTTGAATTTAAACCTTTTATGGCTTTTAGCTTAGGAAATTCGAAAAGTAAACAATAAAATATACTTTAAAAAATCAATAAATCAAAATCGAATGTTCATGCAGTTACGTACCTTCTTGCTTCAGGCAGCAGTAGAAGACACTGGTTTGTAAATTACTAATTTTGATCAAAACTCAAACTTTCATTACAGTACGTTTCAATTTAAGATTTTATATTATTTAAGTAGCAGTGTAATAAAAGTTGGGTTGTTTTTTTTTCCAACTATGCATAAAAAAATATTTAAGCAAAATAAATTTGCCATAGATTGTTTGTTCACTAATTTTACATACATATTGTAAAAAATGAAATTAAATAAAAAATCAGATCTTAACGCGAATGCCAAGTAATTGGAGGGATCGTAGAGTGGTAATTTCGAACAGTCTTGATATTAATAATTTAAAAAATCATTGATCCGCAGAGCTAGAAGCACAGCAAGTAATTAACAGTGTCAAAGCATTGCGCTGTTACTCTATATAGGATGGTATGGCAGTTGACTGCACTTGTAGTTCATGTCTGGAGCCGCTATGGCGATGCCGTGCCGTGCAGAGAAACCTAACGGATGTGTGAATACGAACGCAAAGCGCTCGTAAACCTCTCGTGTTTGCCGAAATTAGTTCATAAACCGAAGAGTTTTCTGATCACTATCACTGAATGATACATTTTTAATATTAATTTTTCTCCAATCGACTGATTTAGATTGCTTTCTGAAAAATTATCTGACAGTTTTAATCAAGTTTATTTATTTATTTTTCTTCAATTTTAAATCATTTGAGTTTGATTTTGAGTAACTAGGATAGGACAGGATACAAACAATTTTTTTTCTACTTTTTTTCAGCGATTTCACAATTTTTCATATCGTCGAGTTAGATTTAATGCGAAAAAAAATATTGGTTGTAGTAGAACTAAATCTAGTTTTACTTTCAGTACGGTTCATTCGGCGCTGCGCCAGAACTTGCTTACGTTGGGCCAGTTATGAAAAAAACGGTTTTTGCTTTTCCAGGCTACAATTTGTTTTATAAATTTACAGTAAAGATTTTTCATGGTTTTGCATATTTTTGACTTTAGTTATGACTGTTTAATACGCGTATGTTCGTTCATAACCCAAACTATCTTCAATCGATGTACTTTAAACTACAAGGGTTTGTTTGTTTCTATAAAAGAAATATTTTCCCTTGTGAGAACGTAGTTTTTTATGCAAAAAATTATTTTGTATTAATGACAAAGTTTTACATTTAATTTATTAATTATTATCGTTTTATTGCAAATATTAATTAATATAAAACATTAAATATTTCTTTAAAGGTACATTTAATATACTATTTTTGATTAAACAAAAAACTTAATCAAAAACTTAATCGAATATATATATAACAAAAATACGCTGAGCATTTGATAAACAGGATGCAATGTCTCGTTTTTCATTCAAAAGTTTATCCCTAAATTTTTGGCGTTTTTTTTTCAAGAGCTTCTTTGCATTTGAATTTTTGATTTAAGGCAGGACCGCACAAACTAGAAAGAGATGTGTTAAAAATCTAAAACTTTAGGAAGTCGAAGATAAATATTAAAAAATGATGCCACTAAATTTTCAGAACCTGGGGGTTTTTCGTTTTTGAGTAATTGAATATTAACATCGCGTCGATTTAACCCGTAGTCTTATGGGAGAGCACGTTTTTTATACAATTTTTACATAATTACATGTGATCAAGTTTTCAGAATATTTGTCAGTTTAACTAAAATGCACAATCATTAATGATCAATATTTTTGCTGCTTTCGATGGGGCAGAAACTTTATCAAGAGTAGCTATTATGTTTGACGCTTTTAATTTTACTTCTGGTAGCGTGCTTGAACAAACTTTTAAATGTAATAACTGCCGTGATGTGTGTTTTGCGCTAGTTTTATTACAATACTTACAAGTATAATGTATCATTTTATACTCTGGTTTATGAGGAGCTAAAGTATAATGTTTACTTAAAAATACTTGAGGCTTCATCTTAAAATTAACAATAGATAAATAATTGATTTTGATACACGAGTACACGAGATCGCAAGAGTCGATTGTCTGTATCACAGCTGAATTGAGGTTATGATTTTATATTAATGCGTGCGCCGTGCACTTTATTGTCAGGTCACAAAAATTTGAAGTTTGTCCTGAGACGGTCGCAAGACAAATCATGACTCGTGACGTGACATGTCACATTGTCATCTCACACCACTGCAAATGAAGAAATGAAACATATTGCTTAAACCCCCCCCCCCCCCGCCACCCCTCTGAGAGGAACGAGGTTTATGGATGATCCCTAACCAGAGGTCTGTAACTTTTTTTTTATAACAAAAGGGCTTTTCTTACTGGCACCTTTGCGAAAGACTAAAAACTTTGTTTATCCAGAAGCTCTACGTAACCGTTGACATATACATATGATATATCATCTTGACAGATTCTTAAATTTTTGCTGTGATTTTTTGTATGAACTTATAACATTATTGAAAAATTTTGCGTAAAATGTTCGTGAGCATACTTTTTATAAATTTTATATTTGGACAATACATCTGTGCATTTTTATTTCGTTCCTGCATTTTACAAGAATTTGTTTCATTATGCGTTCAATATGGTCCGGTAGCATAGCAGTGCCCAGTTCTGCCGTCAAAATATTTCGAATGAGCGTAGAGGGCAGTCGATTTTTTTTTGTATACGTTATTTTTTTATTAACGTTTACGCTATTGCATGCGAAGCTGCAGAGAGCATGCTAGTACAAATATATAAAAAAAATTTGGGTCATAATTAATGTGAAAGTGTAATTTTTTGTTCAAAAATTAATGTTCATTAAAATTTTTACTGAATTTAAAAACAAATAAGTAGTTTATTCAATTAATTAATAAAAATATAAATCACCAGTCAAGGCAGTGGCCAGCCGCTGGGCTTCAAAATTATTGCCGCTTATATGCCCCGTCTACACCGGCGGTTTAACCCTTAAAGTACACACCCAAATCCAGAACTGCCACACTGACAGTTATGTGGGGTATTTTACAGCCCGTGTGTACTTTAAGGGTTAACCGCGTCTCGGCTTAACATTGTTTAAAGAATTTTGCGATGTTCCCGCATGGTTAAAGGATTAATTTGTACTTTAAAAATAGGAAATAATTTATAAGATTAAGATGGTTACATCTTGAACTTCGATTCTAATGGCAACATTGCAAAATTCTTTAAACAAAGTTAAGCCGAGAGGCGGTTTAACCACCAGTGTAGACGAGGCATTACGCACCAAATACAGAAGCCCGAATACAATTCTAGAACTTGCTTGTGTTGATCCAACATAAGCAAGTTCTGGAGTAGAGAGTAAAGTGTGCTCTACCCCAAAATGAAACACTAGATTGTCTTTCAATATATTTTTTTCATGAAGATAAATCTGATCTCTGAAGTGCAATAACATATATTGTTGAAATTCCAGTGCAATAACATACTTTTTTCAAATGATCTCGCAATAAGACCTTATTGAAACACCAAAAGTATTGTGATGTCTACAAAAAAAGGGCTACGTAGTTTCAGGACGCTCCCTTTAATAGTTAAATACAATAGGTAACGGATTACTAATTAAAGCTACCCAATAGATCCAGTTACTTTTTATGTAATGTTTTAACTGTTTAATGAAACTTAGGATGTACTTCATACAGTCATTTGACTGGAAACTTTTGACCGAGATCGAGATCTCGGTAGCACTGTGCCTCCACGGTCTGTCACGGTCTCGGTCGACAAAAATCTTGATTCTCGTGCATCTCTAGTATGTACTTAATTAGCATCAACGAACAAGTCGATTTGTGCACTCCTATGAGCCCTTGAAAAGTCTAGAAAAATTAGAATAAAGATATCTCAATGAATATCGACGGCCCGTGCAAAAAAAAACCTTAGCCGAAATCCAGCCGATTTAAAATTATCCATAAAAGGCTGAAATGAATTTAAAAATCAGTTTGAATAAAAAAATTCGAATTAGTAGGTACCAATTCACTGAAAAGGTCAGAGTTAGCTCAGTTGCTTTTGGGCTGAAATAAGTGTCGTTTCTACAAGACAGTGAGTCTCTTCCCAAAAAGCGAAATCATTTCTCTCCAGAGGAGACTGAGTCCCGTGCAAGAGAGTATCCGGATGTACTCTGTCAATAAAGTAGAATAGATTCCCCGTGCAAATGTTTGACAGACGGGACTCAGTCCCGTGCAGCGGGCAATCATTCATCTCTTGCAGAAGAATCAGTCTTTTCTCAGTAGAGTGGTATTATTGACTGCTGAGGAAGAAACTTATTCCACTCTGGCCTTTTCAGTGAACTTATTAAGATATTCGATTTTTTTTAATTTTTTAATTTTTTGCAGTCTTTTATGGGCAATTTTAAATAGGCTGATTTTGGTCTAAGGTTTTTTTTCGCACGGGCCGTCGATATAGGATAAAAAATTTAATTAGATTATTATATTATCAATTTTTACCTGTAAAAAAAAATTGATTTAGCTGTGAATCTAAGAAAAAAAACTTGTTTTTTCTTAATTTTTTTTTCCTTACTGGTGTAACCGAAGGTTGAATTATTAATTCAAACCTCGGTGCGAATGCATTACGCGGGGTAACCGGCTGGTTACCGGCCGAGGATTGTTGATCCGTAACGAACAACAGATTGTACTTCGTGCCAGCGGCGATAAGTAAGTTAATTGTTATTGTAAAACGTGGAGTGTAGTTGGTTAAACTACACTCGACATAACCTGTTTTTTCCAATTGTTGTCAGTCTTCAGTAGTAAGCGTACTCTGACTCCCGAATTGTTGTTATCTTTATTTAACTGAACTAAATTTTAGTTGTCAAATTAACTCTTTTATTTAAAAAACCTTTTGTTCCTCCGTTACTTCCTATTCGCACGGTTTATATATTTGTACTGGCTAGTTGAGCCAGGCGTTATCTATTGAATTTTATTGCATGGTAAATTGTTTATTTAACGTGTACGTGTCCGCGATCTACCTCAATCATCGAGGCACGAGAAAGTGTACGAAAGGTATTAGTACACACCCGGGCAGGAAGGTTTGGTAAGTATTTGGGAGGGGTTGCTATAGGCTATCTAGCTAATTATTTATTTAATTCTATTCCTTGTTACACACGCAATAATGAAATGATTTTTTACTTTACGAGAAAAACATTGAAATATTATATTTAACTAGATGAGTTGAATACTAAAACTAAAATTGAGATATAAATTATGTTTTTGAATATAAATTTTACAACTTCATTCAAACTTTTTTTTATTCACAGTCATGTAGATTATAATAAAGAATTAACAGTACTTTTCAAGCAGCTACCAAAAAAGCTTTAGTTATGGCAGTATAGTAGACTATAAATTATTGCGGCGAGCAAAGCGAGTCCCCTGTTGAATGTCCACATGGGTGGCACACGTAAAATTATTTTCAAGTAGATGATTATAATAGTACATATCGACACTAGTGCCTAAAACAAGGCAAAGTTTTTTCACACGGCGCGAAGTTATCGCACGAGCGAAGCGAGTTAAATAAATATTTAATGAGTTATTAGAATTCTGGAATAATTTTTAGTAATTAATTTCATTTTTTTGTATTTCAATTACTGTCTCAGACGTTTTGTACTTACTTTATAGTACACGACGAACTCACGATATATCTGTGCAATAATAAAGAATTTCCAGTTATGGTATTTATTTTTGATCCTACTGATTAAGCATATCATCATCTATTGAATTCTTCATTAATTTTTTATTAAAAACGGATTGAGCGTCAAAATTCCATTTTGAGTGTAACATTCCAACTAACTTTTAACTTTGGTGTAAACACTAATTATTTTAGGTGTAATACCCATAATTATTATCACTTAACTTTGGTGTAAGCACTAAACCTTTTATGTATAAACTCGCAATAGTGTGGGTGTTGACACCCAAAATTTAAGTGTTAACACTTAACTTCGGTGTTAACGCTGAACATATTGGGTGTAAACTCCCAATTGTGGGTGTCAACACTTAACTTTGGTGTTAACACTGAACCTATTGGGTGTAAACTCCCAATTGTGGGTGTCAACACTTAACTTTGGAGTTAACACTGAACCTATTAGGTGTAAACTCCCAATTGTGGGTGTCAACACCCAACAGTTGAGTGTCAACACCGAACTTTCGGTGTTAACACTCAAAATCTAGTGTTTACACCGAAAAATCAGTGTTAACACTGAAAATTCGGTGTTTACACCGGTTTTTTCCATAAAGGTTAAGAGGTGTTATAGAGTATTTATCGAGCTGTAGCTGATTTTACATTCCCATTTTTTTTTTATAGTTTCTATTCTTAAAAAAAAGTTTTTCAAAACTTTTTTATTTATTTTTTATTTTCTACTTTTTAGTCTTAGCTTAATGTATGTAATTCATATAAATTGACAGAAAAATGAAAAGAATATTTTTAGAGTAAGATTTTAAGTCTAATTATTGTTTAAAATTTGGTTATTATTGAAATTTTCATCATCATCATCCTTTTTACAATTATAATATTTGAAACATTTTTTTTTATTCAAATATATTGATAACTGCCAAATTAGAACCTCTGCAGAACTCTTAAGTCATCCCCGCAGAATTTGACCCAAACTTTCGAAGATGACCTCCAGGTTCCTCAGGAACAACCGTCATCAGCGAACTGGGTACATAGGTTTAAATTGCCTCGATAAATACTCTATAACACCTCTTAAAGTCATTTCCGCCGAACTTGTCCCTAACTCCCGAAGATGACCTCCAGGTTCCGTAGGTACACCCGTCATCGTCGACCTGGCTCTCCAGGTTCAAACTTCTTCCTCATATGCTCTAAAACACCCTCGAACTCTATCCTTAGTCATACCCCAAGAATTCGACCTGAATTCTCGGAGATGACCCCCAGGTACCCCCATCATCGGTGACCTTGGTACTTAGGTTCAAATTGCCTCGATAAATACTCTAGAACTTTCCTCAAAGTCATCCCCGAAGAATTTATCCCAAATTCTCGGAGATGACTCCCTCAAGTACCCCCGTCATCGGCGACCTGGAGGTCCAGGTCGATAAGTGACTACGGATTCATGTATTATCATCCGAACCTAGACCCTCTGCAAAATTTCAGTCTTCCAGGTCTTACAGACTCCAAGTTCTAGAGCTTGGCAGTTTTGAACGTACGACGACGACGACGAAACATTGTGAGTTAAAGAAAAGCATGTAAAAAAATCAATTTTTTGATTATTTATGACATAATAGGCTATAAAATCATTAAATAATTGAATATATTCATATTTTATTTCCTTTTATAATCATCTGCTTGAAAATAATTTTACGTGTGCCACACATGAGACACACGTGTGGACATTCAACAGGGTCTGCTGTTGGCTGTAGCCTCGACTGTTTTGATTCGGTACCTAGCGTGAACAATAAATTTTTTGATACATAAAGAATATAAGAAATAATATTTATCATAAAAAAATGATTAAAAGATAAAATTATTATAAAAAGGAGTTATTTATTTGCTTCTTTCTTATTATTCTGGCACTCACCTAGCTTTCAGTACAGTACCCCTCGCAGTACGCAGTTAACAGTTTCATTAATTTAACTTTACGATTTTTAAAACCTCTTATTTAAAACCCTTATTTAATTAAATCTATCTGAAATACCTTTGATATAAAAAAAATTTTATATGTAGACGTGGGTGGTTACTTTATAGTTATTTGATAACTCTATGTATAAAATAACTCCAACGTATTTAATTAATCAATGATTCTGAAACTCAACCGCTGAGATACTCCTAAATTGATTATTTTTCATGATTATCCAATAATTTAAAAAAATTAATTTGTACTTTTTATTTGTTATTAAAATAATTTTATTAATCCATTGACTCTATAATTACTTGTTTAATATTATTGTTTGGAAAAGGCCATGCCGGTTTTATACATTTTCATGTCTGGTAAAAGCCAAAAGGATTATGAGGCAGTGTTTCACCATATTAAAAATAATTTTCCAAAATTTTGTCCCGAAGTTGCAATGTCGGATTACGAGAAAGGCCTGCGCAACGCAGTTAAAAAAGTATTTTCCGTCGGTGCAAATGAAGTTAGAATAGGCGGCTGTCTATTCAATTTCTGCCAAGTATGTAATTTTTAGATAATAAAACGAATGAAACTTTTAAATTAAACACTTTTTCGATACACTTACTACATTCATTATGTTTCAGATTAACTTCTAATTTTAATTTACATTTCAACTTATTAATTTTATCGTCTTGTTTTAGTTTTCTAATAATATATAATGAAATCCAAACAAGAAGAAATTAATAGTAAATAAAATTTAGATAATCATTAATTAGTGTACAATAAGAAAAAAAAAATTAAAATAAAATATTTTTAGATTACTTAAAATTTGAAGATGATACTCTCAAATATCTAATTACTCTTTTTGATGATGATGCAGTCAATGAAATCACTGAAAATTTACTTAAATTTATTGTAAATTCTAAAATACTTAAAAAAGCTTCTTACAATAGTAATACGAAAATGAAAAAATTTAAACCTTATCCGAAAAACAAAAATAACAATTCTGTAAATAACTCTTTATTATGTACATTGCATGGGTTCTGTCCACTAATGAGCTGATTGATAATGCAAGCAAACGCCAACGTATCTCTACAAGCCGATGTTCGAGTTTGAGTAATTCATTCTTGGGAAAAAGTCTTCGTTCTGCCAGACGCAAGCTATGATTTGATGTGCTGTTGCCTATGCAAAATTGCACTCTCCAATTCCCCTTACTTGCACCTCTAAGGCTCGCAACTTTTTTTTTTTTTTTGGTATAGTAAATAACTCATTTTCTTTATTCTAATTTTGTTTCAGAAATTTTGACCAAAATGTCTTTCAACAAACTCAATGATGACTCTCAAAATTTAAAAAAACTTAAATCTATTTCTCTTCTTACTTCAGAATTTCTCAAAGAAAAAGTCGTAATAGGAGATATCTCTACGTTTGTATTAAAAAAAAAAAGTTTATAATTTATAAAAAATTTTGATTTTAAAATTTAGATCCTTTGTTGCTTTTACAGAAGAAATTATTCCTGAACAGCAATTTATCAAAAAAGATTCGAATGAATCTTTCAAAATTTTTAAATTTCTTACTAACAATAACAATGGACCCTGTTGAATGTCCACACGTGTGAGCCACACGTGTGGCACACGTAACGTTATTTTCAAGTAGATGATTATAAAAAGGAATAAAATATGGATATAGTTAATTATTTAATGATTTTATAGCCTCTTATGTCATAAATAATCAAAAAAATTGTTTTTTTTTTTTTTATTTTACGTGCTTTTCTTTAACTCACAATGTTTCTTCGTTGTCGTCGTACGTTCAAAACTGCCAAGCTCTAGAACTTGGAGTTTGTAAGACCTGGAGGTCTGAAATTTTGCAGAGGGTCTAGGTTCGGATGACAATACATGAATCCGTAGTCACTTATCGACCTGGACCTCCAGGTCGCCGATGACGGGGGTACCTGAGGGAGTCATCTCCGAGAATTTGGGCTAAATTTTTCGGGGATGACTTTGAGGAAAGTTCTAGAGTATTTATCGCGGCAATTTGAACCAAAGTACCAAGGTCACTGATGATAGGGGTACCCGGGGTACCTGGGGGTCATCTCCGAGAAGTATAAATTAGTTGAACAAAAATGCAGAACTTTTAAGTCATCCCCGCAGAAATTGGCCCAAACTGTCGAAGATGACCTCCAGGTTCCTCAGGAACAACCGTCATCGGCGACCTGGGTACCTAGGTTTAAGTTGCCTCGATAAATACTCTATAACACCTCTTAAAGTCATTTCCGCAGAATTTGTTCCTAACTCTCGAAGATGACCTCCAGGTTCCGTAGGTACACCCGTCATCGTCGACCTGGCTCTCCAGGTTCAAACTTCTTCCTCATATGCTCTAAAACACCCTCGAACTCTATCCTTAGTCATACCCCAAGAATTCGACCCGAATTCTCGGAGATGACCCCCAGGTACCCCCATCATCGGTGACCTTGGTACTTAGGTTCAAATTGCCTCGATAAATACTCTAGAACTTTCCTCAAAGTCATCCCCGAAGAATTTATCCCAAATTCTCGGAGATGACTCCCTCAAGTACCCCCGTCATCGGCGACCTGGAGGTCCAGGTCGACAAGTGACTACGGATTCATGTATTGTCATCCGAACCTAGACTCTCTGCAAAATTTCAGACCTCCAGGTCTTACAAGCTCCAAGTTCTAGAGCTTGGCAGTTTTGAACGTACGACGACAACGACGAAACATTGTGAGTTAAAGAAAAGCACGTAAAATAAAAAAAAAAAAACAATTTTTTGATTATTTATGACATAAGAGGCTATAAAATCATTAAATAATTAACTATATCCATATTTTATTCCTTTTTATAATCATCTACTTGAAAATAACGTTACGTGTGCCACACGTGTGACACACGTGTGGACATTCAACAGGAGAGTCATAATTCAGGCAAATATGTATAATATATTAATTAACAAGTTCAAGTCCTTTATAAATTTATACGAAGTAAAAAAATTCAAATCATATTATCTGTTTTAAAAAAATAACAATTTTTCTATTGAAATTGAAACTTTATCTTGTTTTCTTTTTGAGAAAATATTGTTGGAAAATATAAAAATAGTCAAATCAACAAAATATTCAAAAGGGAATGTTTATTATGAACTATGATATTGAATTGCAGAATATATCAACGATCTACTCTTTGAGAAATATTTTATCCTTAAAATTAAAACCTAAAAAAATATCATTTTTAGATATACCTAAATTCATTAGTAACTTAAAAAGTCTTTTAAAAATTTAAATTTTATTAAAAATTTATCGTTCTAAGTATGTACAGTAAAAATAAAATCAAAATAATTTTTCAATAAAATTATTACTTGTTCTATTAAAAACTAATCAAATTTACTGCTTTACATACTTGAAACTGTACAGTAATTTTTTTACAAACACTTTACATATTTTTAAATAAATTTTTTAAATTTAGAAATCACTGGTTTTTTCAAAAGCCCAACTATCAAAAAATTTTAAAATTTCGTAAAGCAGTTTTTTTTCAACTATATTACTGATAAAGAACATAAATTGGATATACTATTATTAGATATTAATGAAGATTCTTCTAAAATTGTCAGAGGTATAAAATTAGAATTAGAAGAAAACCTTCAAATATATGGTATTATCTTATTAAAAGGCATTACTTATTTATTGAAAATACAAAATTTTGAAAAAGTAAAAATCTTTAACGTCGCAGTAATGGAACTTTCTGAACTTTTAAATGGAAATATGTAAAGCTTTTATTGTTCTAGTAATTACTTTCTATTATTAAATATTAGTATACATAAATTTGTTACTAACTTATTTTGATTTCATTCATAGGATAATATCAAAAATAATCAAGATTAGAACAAATTGAATAGTTTTTTTTACTATCAAACATATTTTAGCTGCAAATTATTTTATAAGAAATGTTATATTTTATTTTATATTTATACTAGTCTCAATTGGCATGCAAACACGCTCAAATTTGAATACGCCATTAAATTTTAAATCTTGACTCAATTTCAAAAAAAGGAAGTTAAGAAAAAAAATTTTCCGAGCGTTTTCTCAAATATTAAGTTTGCAACCTGCAACTAACTTCAGTTCGATATTTTTGTGGTTATAGCTTAAAAAAGTTTTTTTGAAAATATTAAAGGTTCTCATTTTATTTTCTAGAATTGTACAATGAAATTTTTTCTATTTATTTATACAAAGTATTCAATTATTCAAAAAATAGTATGGTAAAAGAATTTTTAATTACAAAGATATTCAACATTTCAACTTCAGCCTAATTCAAATTTTGAATTAAAGGTTCTCGACCAATCACATCAATTATAAATCGAGGAAATTCGATCATTTGTTCATCATAATACAGAGGGATTTTTTTTTAATTTTTAATAAAGTATTTTTATAATTTAAACAAGAAACCATGTTATGTGTTCATTTAAAATACTGAAACGGTAATTTTTATTTAAAAAATAAGATTTTAAATAAATTACCAACAAATATGTTATATTTACTAAATTATAAGATTATATTCCAAAGTATAATCGAAAAAGTATCATTGTATTTGGTTATTATTAATTAATTTTCTTACCTATTGTTTGCAATTTATTATTTTTTTATTCGTTATTTCATTTAATATTCTTATTTTGAAGGCTTTTATAAAGATTACTTACATTTAAAAATTTAAATATAGACTTAATATGAATCATTCAATAAACTATTTTTTAATTTTCTTCATATAAAAGTATTTAAATTGTTTGAAAAATTCTTCTTGATTTCTTCAAAATAATCAATTTGCCTTTGTTCACTTAAAATTATATAACATCAATAAATACTTCTGGACGTCTTTATCTCCATGCATTTGATTGATTACTTAAAAATATTCAAATTAATAAACAAATTACAATGACTAAAATTATTTAACCTATTATTAGATTGTAAATTATTATATAATTATTATATATTATATAATTGCAAGATTTTTTCAATTGATATTTTCAACTTTTCAATATTATTGTTTCAATTAAAAATCAACTTTCTAGGATGTCCGATACTTCTTGGATGATGTCCGTGTCCAAGGTGTTTACGACGAGGTCGTACTTGCTAATGTCCGATCAAATCCAGTGCGTCCCAAAAGCCGACTCAACCTTAAAAAACCACAACTGGGGGTTGAATTTCCAGAACCTCGGTAGATGTCAAGATGATGCGGACTCCACGTTGGCTAGCTGTACTGCATTAGCCTGTTGAACTTGCCCTCCGTTGAACTCACCAGGACCATTTTCTTGAGCCGCTTGGACGTCGTTTTGATTTTCAACTTGCTGAATGTTTTGACCATTTTGTTGACTGTTGATAGTGCCAGGACCAGTGGGAGCACCTCCATCAGCTGGATTGACCATTATATTATTCTGCACGCGTCGGTCGCGCACAAAAGAACTTGGTGGGGAATAAAAAATGATGAAAAAGAAATAGAAGGTTATGAAAAAAAAACTACGGGGTCACCACTGTGGGAAATGTGTTTAATTGAGCTTTCTCAAGCTCAGAAATTGAATTAAATTAAAAGAATACTATTTACAATAATAAATTAACGTTTATTCAACTAATTAACAATAAGTTAAATTAATGATTTTTATAATAAGTTTGATTGTAGTGACGATGACCAGCGCGTGCGGGGTTGGAAGGCGAATGACAGCTTCTTGTTGATGATGTCGTTGCCTCGTTGTCAAGCGCAATGTCGTCGCTTAGCGCGTGAAGACGAACGAAGGTGTGGAATTCGAACGGAACGATCGCCAGGTGTTCGAACCACCACAAATTATTAACTATATAACATATTTTTGTTTATCAGATTCTTGAACGAAGCTGCACAACGTCCAGTGCAAAAAAAGTGCAAAAACCTAAAAAAATCAGTGCACTTGGAAGTCAATTGTCTCAAAGTCATCAACACATTATTAGTATTGTCTTATAAAATTAAGGCGAGAATTAAGGTATGCACTTACTCTATGAATGTCAATTAGTAAAAAATTAAGTTGAATATTATCTTTTGCTCATCTTGTCTCTATAGATAAATTTGAATGGTGTCATGAGCAAGTTTATGCGTGAGTTAAATAAAACACGAAATTTAATAATTTTAGTCTCCACAGAATATTTGGCTTGCATGATTTATTTGATTTCTCCAGTATCAATAAAATTCTAGATCTACTTTGGATGCTCTCGTTAAGTTCAACTACTCCAGCGTGAAAAAAATGAAAGTAATCTTATATGAAACTATCTGCTGATTCAAAATGCATTGTATTTTTTTATTGAAAGGATTACAGTTACTTAAAAAAATTAAAGACGAAAAAAATCTGTAAATAAGTAGTGCTTAACATTGTAATAAAATTTATGAAGTGAATGATACTGTTAAGTGGAAAAATGATTTTACACCATTATTGTGAAAATAGATCAAACTGATAGATATAAGTTTTTTTATTTTTAAGCCTAGTTGCAGCTTTCTGCTCATAATTTCCACACGAAATAGAATCTATTATTTATTTATAGTACTTCTTTTATTACTATTTTAAAGTATTTTAATTATGTATTCGGCACATTTTTATTTTTAAAACTTTGGAGAAAATGTAATAAAAAGTAAAACATCTAATATTTAGAAATTTACTTGTTATTTATTAAAAAAAAAATAATAATGCATCCAAGCTTTTTTTTACTTTTAAACTACTTTAAGAGAAACAGAGGGGAAGAGACAGATAGGTTATTCAAATTTTAAGGGTGTAAACTTTTTGTATTAGAAATCATAATTATAATTTTATTTTCTTTTTAAACATTAAATCATACAAGAATTAGTAACTTTAGTTTTTTTTAATAATATAAACAGCTCCTTTTCTGTTTTGAAATTAAATTATCCAAATCAATCTGAAATATTGGTATAAATTATTAGTTTTTAATTGATTCAATTTGTATTCTCATTAAATGTTTAATACATACAATATCGCTGGAGGATATTTATTGTTGAGAGAGCCACAACGATGGTTGTAGTGTGGAGTTAGGTAGGACAAATGAGCTAAACAGTTTCGCTGTAGCCTTGACAATTGAAATTATTGAATTTCATTTCGGATTTATTTTAGTTGTGTCTCTCCCCAGTTAGTATAGAGCTTGTTGAATTAGAATTGATGCCTATTTTAGCATTTAGTAGAAGGTTGTTAGTAGGAATCAGGTCTAAAACTGGATTAACGTCGATATCGTTTACATTATTAATTTTTAGTAAATTATCAGTCGTCAGAGAAACATCTGTCGAAAATTAATAATTTAATTAAATATTGTAAAGTCGAAACAGTGAAGTAAAAAATTAAAAATTAAAAAATAAAAAGTAAAAATTCATATAAAAATTCATTTAAAATTCATTCTAAAGCATAAAATTCATATAAAAAATTTAAGGCTTAAAATCTAGGAAAATAATTACGTTTATTTGAATAAAAAGTTAATAATAAGATAGAGTAGTTCCGATAAAATTTTCATGTATGAATAAAACAAACCTTTATCAATATTATCACCAAAATCATGTGCTATTTCATCATCATTTTCATTAGCTTTGCCCAACAGAAGATTCTTTACCATTTTCTTTAGATCGGCGTTCTTTTCCCATAAATTGCTTATTTTATGAAAAAAACTTAGTTTTCCATCACCACTAATCCGATACGATCTGGATATCTTAAATTTATAACAGAATATGGTACAATAATATCACAATAGTCTATTGATATGGCTATTTTATTTAAGCGGGCAGTAGGGGCTAATTGGTAAAAAAAAGCACTTTTTCGGCGATTTTTTGTGGCAACGTATAAACAAATGCATTTATTTAAACAATGACTTATGATAAAGCAATATTCGAAGTATATTTTGTCAAATTTTCGAATAAAAATATTCATAAATGAGCCGCTGACGTAACATTTGCGAAGGCGTTAAAAAAAAGCTGATCCACGGTGATCACTCTGGGACTGCAGTGGATTACGTGAAATGGAATCCAAATTTTTTTTTAGTTAGAATAGGACTTTTTTCCGCTCCTCCTACGTAGAGTTTTTATTTTTTTAATTTTTTTTCAAGATTTGGCAACAATTATTTAAAAAGTACCGATTTTTCGAGGAAAATTGACGCCATTTTGTATCCGTAAAACCGAAAAAATAAAAATAAAAATAAAAACTCTCCGTAGGGGGCAGGTATTTTATATAACAAGTAAATTTGCCAAATTTTAGAACGATCGGTGAAGTAGTTTTGAAATGAGAGTGATCACCGACTTTGGAAATGTTAGTTTCGAGAAAAACGCGTTTAAAGTGCGACGAGCCGTGCGACCGAGCTGGAGCGCCCGGGCTTAGAGCTCTGTATCTGGAAAGTTTGGCACCGAATGACTTCTAATTTTGAGGGGACATTTTTAAGACCCTATACTTTACGAAAATGAAAAAAAAAATGGATTTTTTGATAATCTCTAGCCCCTACTGCCCCCTTAACTTTTCATAAATGAAATTAATTTTTTTTCAAATGTATATTTTTTTATTTTAACGTTACGGTCTAATGATTTAAAATAAACTTACCTTTTAAAATAAATCACCTGCAAGTAATATTTTTACATCATTGACAGTTTTAGCATAAAAATCTGTAAGGTTAAATAAATGCTAGGGCTTCACGATATTCGAGAAAAATATCGATATCGTTTCGATATCGTCTCAAAATCGATACGATATCCGAGACGATACGTCTCAACGAATGTCGATATCGATACGATAAAAATTTTTTATGAAGCCACCGATATTCTCATATCGGCGATATTCCAGAGACAATAATATCGAAAAATATCGTCTCGAAAAAAATAAGATGTATATAGAAATTTTAAATCTTAGCGTGAATATCGTACACTGTTACTGGAGCCAATAAAACTCGAAAGTGTCAGTGGTGGATCCAGCAATCACTTTTGGGGAGGCGCTTTACTACATTATATATATATATATGTGTGTGTGTGTATATATGAGATAGCTGATCAGTTATCCCCCAAACTCTAAACCCCCAAATACCCTGGGCGCCCGAGTTCAACAAAAAAACTGATCAGCTATCCCCCCAGCTATTCATCCCCAAATACCCTGGGCACCCAAATTCAATAAATAAACTGATCAGCCATCCTCCAAGCTCTAAACCCCCAAATACCCTGGGCGCCCGAGTTCAACAAAAAAACTGATCAGCTATCTCCTAAGCTGTACATCCCCAAATACCCTGGGCGCTCGAGTTCAATAGATACACTGATAAGCTATCCTTCAAGCTCTAAACCCCCTAATACCCTAGGCGCCCAAGTTCAATAAATAAACTGATCAGCTATCCCCCAAGCTATATACCCCAAATACCCTGGGCACCCGAGTTCAACAAAAAAACTGATCAGCTATCCCCCAAGCTATTTACCCCAAATATTCTGGGCACCCAAATTCAATAAATAAACTGATCAGCCATCCTCCAAGCTCTAAACCCCCAAATACCCTGGGCGCCCGAGTTCAACAAAAAAACTGATCAGCTATCCCCCAAGCTATTTACCCCCAAATACCCTGGGCGCTCGAGTTCAATAGATAAACTGATCAGCTCTCCCCCAAGCTGTAGACTCATAAATAAGCTGGGCGCCCGAGTTAAATAATTAAACTGATCGGCTGTCCCTCAAGCTCTAAGCCCCCAAAACCCTGGAAGCCTGAGTTCAATAAAAAAAAACTGATCAGTTATATAATTGCACCAGTGAATCGTAATTTAGGTATTGTTACAAAAATATTTACAGCTGGGCGGTGGGCCGATTTTTAAGTTTTTTTGTTGAACTCGGGCGCCCAGGGTATTTGGGGGTATACAGCTTGGGGGGTAGCTGATCAGTTTATTTGTTGAATTTGCACTCGGAGAAAGATTTGATTCGATCAATTAAATATTCTTTGTTCCCTCAATAGTCTAAATATTGTAGCAGTTACAATACGTATGGTAAGGATAATAATACATATCTGTGCGACTATAGTAAAGCAAATATGCAAAAATTTAACCTAACCGAACTATTTTTTAAAATCTTTTTTTTTTTTTCTTTCATTAATCTTTATTACCATTCATGGTTAGTAGATACATTTTACATTAAACATATAATATTGTGGGGTGCAATAGGGTTTTAACTGTAGATTTAATTGCGTCTGTCGGGTGTATCAGTCCTGAATACTTCATCTTGATAAGGCGAAGATGCCATCAAATATTCCATCAGCTATAGATGGTTAGCAGTGAAGGGTTAAACGGTCCTAAGCCTTATCTGGTGCGATTCTTTATAATTCTCAGTGAGCATTAATTCATTCTTTGGTGGCCATCTCCTTTGTTCCTCAGAACAAATCAGTATTCGACCAGAATTCTTGTCTAGTCCAAGGCGGGTCACTCAGCTCGCCTCACCACGCTCGAAAAGTTGAGCCGGCGGGGATTCGAACCGGCGTCCCTCAGCGCGACGATGTTTCGGCCAACTAAGACGTGTGTCTTAACCAACTGAGCCATCGACGGCCTTTTTTTAAAATCTTAATTGAAGACATTATTTTTTAAATATTGTGATTTTTATAATCATTTGTAAATTTTTTAACATTAAAACTATTCATCAAATACATTAATTATACCAAAATCACAATAAAGAAATTTTTTAAAATTAAGTTGTGCTATACCAGTGCAACTAGTAACATGTTAACCCTTAATACGCATTTAGTCAGCGCTACCATGATATTTTTACTGCTACAATGTGCATCATTGTCTCTTCATCAATTATGGCATCTTAGATGTTATAATATATTGTTGACCCAATCAAATCTTTCTCTGAGTGTGGACGCCCAGGGTATTTTAGGGTTTACAGCTTGGGGGATAGCTGATCAGTTTATTTATTGAACTATGGCGCCCAGGGAACTTGGGGGCTTAGAAGATCAATTTTTTTTAACTCGACGCCCAGGGTATTTTGGGGTTTAGAGCTTAAGGGATAGCTGATCAGTTAATTTATTGAACTCGGGCGCCCAGGGTATTTGGGGGCTTAGAGCTTGGGGGATAGCTGATCAGTTTCTTTTATTGAACTCGATCCCTAGGGTTTTGGGGGTTCACAGCTTGGGGGATAGCTGATCAGTTTATTTATTGAACTATGGCGCCCAGGGTACTTGGGGGCTTAGAAGATCAATTTTTTTGAACTCGACGCCCAGGGTATTTTGGGGTTTAGAGCTTAAGGGATAGCTGATCAGTTAATTTATTGAACTCGGGTGCCCAGGGTATTTGGGGGCTTAGAGCTTGGGGGATAGCTGATCAGTTTCTTTTATTGAACTCGATCCCCAGGGTTTTGGGGGTTCACAGCTTGGGGGATAGCTGATCGGTTTTTTTGTTGAATTTGGGCGCCCAGGGTTTTGGGGGTTTACAGCTTGAGGGATAGCTAATCAGTAATTTATTGAACTTGGGCGCCCAGGGTATTTGGGGGTAAAGAAGATCAATTTTTTTGAACTCGATGCCCAGGGTTTTGGGGGTTTACAGCTTGGGGAATAGCTGATCGGTTTGTTTATTAAACTCGGGCGCCCAGGGTTTTGGGGGTTTACAGCTTGGGGAACAGCTGATCGGTTTGTTTATTAAACTCAGGCGCCTAGGGTATTTGGGGGTTTACAGCTTGAGGGATAGCTGATCAGTTAATTTATTGAACTCGGGCGCCAAGGGTATTTGGGGGCTTAGAGCTTGGGGGATAGCTGATCAGTTTCTTTTATTGAACTTGATGCCCAAGGTTTTGGGGGTTTACAGCTTTGGGGGATAGCTGATCGGTTTATTTATTGAACTTGGGCGCCCAGGGTATTTGGGGGTTTGCAGCTGTTGCGGTTGAGCGTTTTTTGAGAACTGGCTCTCTCGTCGTGAGTGATACGAGAACTTGTTTAAAAGACGATTCTCTAAAAGCACTTTTATGTTTGAATTCGTGGTCAAAGTCTTCTTTAAATATTAGAAACAAAATATGTTTGACGGACTTAATTCATGATTAGTAACTATCTTTTTTTTCTTTTTTTTTTTAGATTTTTTTTTCTTTGCTCATTTTGTATTTTTAAAATAAATGATAATTTAAATAAAAATATATATTATAATTACTGTAATTTATTATATAAAAGTGTTTAATGAATATAATATAATTAACAACTGATTTGTAGATGAAATTTTTTGAGTCGATATTTCTCGATTCTCGGGATTGAGCCGAGACGATATCGATAAATTTACAGTAAAATATCGTCGATACGATACTCGATACGATAAACATGCCCATATGTCGATACGATATCGATATAATTCATAATATCGATATCGTCTCGTATCGTGAAGCCCTAATAAATGCTAATATTAATAAAAAAAAAAAAAAAAAAAAAGTTTCAAAATTGACATATGTTACTATCAAATGCGCTAATCTTTCGAGATTTATTTGGCGGTTTTTCCAACGTTTCCTACCCATCTTCAAATAAATATATAAGAATGATAGGAATAAAAAAATATGAATATAATTAAAAAAAAGAATTGGGATCTTCTGAAAAAGTGTTTAATCAGTCGAAGCAAACGCTGCTCACGTATAATATTAATATACCTTTATAATCGCGTTTTTTTTTTTTTATTACTAATAACCAATAACAACGTTGGACAGAGGTTATATTGCCTGTTCATTTTTTTTTTTTTTTTAATTATATGAACGATTTATTTATAAAAAAATTGTTCTTGATAAATAAATTAACCATTTGATTGATAAAATAAAAAATATGTAAATTATATGAAAGAATAAGTTAATTCTATACTGTATTTCAAAAATTTCAAAAAGCAAATTCAAAAATTTCATTCCATTTTAAAAAAATAAAACAAAATTTTAAGCCAAGAGGCAATAAGTCAAAATTTTTTATTGATTTTTAACTAATTTTTAAATTTTTATCGTCTTTTTCTCTTATACATTATATGGTCTGTGTATAGTATCTTAAGCAATACAAATTAAAGTTTCGGTTGAAAGATTCCGAATCTAGTGTATTTATGTTTGAGAACTACTTTTAAAACATGGATAAAGAAAATTTCAATTTTTTTTTATTTTTTTAAATGAGTAATTGCCAAAAAAATGTCATTATTATGACATTTTAAAAAAATTCTAGCTTTACACTGGAGTGATCTAAAAATATGTGGTTGAAGTCAAAATTTAGAAATAGAATGATATTTTTATTTTAATTGTTTTTAAAAAAATTTGATCGTTTAATTTTTTTTAATATTAGAAATTATTTATGTGTATCAACCTTCAAAATGTCCAATTCCAATAGTTGTTCTTGATTTTATGACTTATTAATTTATTTACATTTACTCAATAATATTCAATAATTAATAATAAAATTAACAATTTCAACTGGTGCTAAAACTTTTTTAGACTTTTTCTACGTGTTTCGAGGTTATCAGATGACAGAAAAATATTAAAGAATAGAATTGAAACAAAAACTAACCAAGCTCCTTAGGTAAAGCGCGATGTCTGTTAAGCTACATTCCATTTCAAAAGCACTTTTTGAGGTTTTTCCGGTTTAAAAAATCTCAATTTTTCATGGTCAATTTTTTCAAAATAAGGCTTAACAATATTTTTTCCTGAAAATTTATTAAAAAACAAAAAATATGCTGAGTTGCAGAATCCTCCAAGTGCAATAGGCTTTGAGTAGGAATTTTTCAAAAATAGTCTAAAAAACAGTTTTTTTCGAAAAATGGGCTAAAATTGCCTTTACGGCTATAGGGTAAACCGTTGTATAAAGCCCATTGGCGAGAGATATTTGTGATTTGGTTCATTATTTGGCATAAGAAAACGATCCCTCAAGTTTAGTCAAGATCGGCGTTCCACATGTCAGAACATCTCCTTGTTTGTACGTTAACACGGTGATTTTTAAAAGAATAATAAAGAAAAAGTGTGATAATCATTAAAATATAAATTTAAGAAAGTTTGAAATTTTCAAAATTTTATTTGATAAAAGTGTAAATTTCATTAAGGTATGATTTTATTGTTTTCAAGAAATAAATAGCCCTTAACATATCTTTTAATTAAACAATCACAGAAATTGAAATTTAAAAAACAGTAACTGTAAAAACATTATCCTTAATGGAGGAACTGTTCGAAATGTACACCACACCACCCGTCTGTAAGCATCTTTGCATGCGACGGGCGATACTGCGCGTCGCTCTTCTAATTTCTTCTGCAGGGATTGCTTGTGCTATAGCCACGATGCCAGCCTCAAATTCCTCTTCATCTTCATAAACGGCACCATCGTGGTACAAGATTTCTTTTATTCGTCCCTATAAGAAGTAGTCCAGAGGTGACAGATCTGGGGATCGGGGAGGGGGGGGGGCACAGAATGAAACCACCTCTGCCTATGAAACCGTTTCTGAAGATGCGTCTCAACAAGGACGTATCTGACGTGCTATAAGGCCGTGCGCGCCATAGCCGTTGTCCTGTAAAATGTGGGCCCCCACTCCCCGATAATATTACCCCATCCCATTTGTCATTAAAAAATAGCCACACCATTTTTTACAGGTTATAAGTCTTTGCCTTATAACCTGTAAAAAATACAAATTATCATGATTTTTAATTATTCTTCTGGCTCTATAAACAAATTTTCAATAAACAAATGAAATTATAACAAAATTGATAAAAATACTACTTCTAAAGTCTTACTTATTTGAAGGAGTGAAGAATCACTGCCTTGTCTAAAAAATTATATATTAATTCATACAGAGAACTAACTTTATCTGAACAATAGAAATAAAATTAGTGTTACCAGTACACCTTCCATTAAAAGTGGCTACCCATAAAGGATCGCAGGCAACATTAATTAGCTCGCTTATTTCATTGAAAACTTGTTCTTTGCTAGCTTGATGAAGGTGGAAGTGATGATTCTTATCCCACACTATTTTATTGTAATACATTTGTACTCAAAACACTCTCTCTACTGGATTTAGTAGAGCAAGATCCATTTTTTCAATTTTTATTAAAAAGTACGGAAGAGAAGTGCTAATAACGATCGAACACGTTGATCTGTAGAACAGGAAAGGAAGACCGGAAAATCATTCTGAGCAACTGCACGGTAAAGATCAGGCCGAGCGCTTATAGGTAGTTGGGGCCGTCCACGTTAAGAAAGCATAAAAATCTCCGATTTTTTAAAAATCTTCTCAAATTTTGGGCATCGATTCTAGGTCCTAAGAAATGAAATTTCCCAAATTTTTAGGTCCTAAATAGTATATTATTCCCGCAGGCGAGACGGTTCGATTTGGCCTCCGAGAGGTTTGCGACCCGAGCCGAAGGCGAGGGTTGCATCGAGGAGGCTAAATCGAACCCTCGAGCCTAAGGGAAATATACTATTTTTCGTCCTTCTAACCAAAAACAAGGGGCGAAGTTCCGATTTTGAGGTTAGAGGGACGAAAAAATTTTTTTGTATCTTCTACGAGCAAAACATTTTTGTACTTGGATATTTAATTATGATTATAAATTATCGCTTTCTTTCAGTATTTTCGCTGCAATTCCGAATCTAATGATCGGATTTCGATGCGATTGGTCTCATTCGAACGAAGAGACAAAAACTAATCCAAACACATCTGCTTTTTTTTTAATTTATCCTAGAACCGACGTGACAGCCAGTAATATATATAATCTACATAAAAAATAATATACATAAAAAAATACCTAATATATATGATATATCATTATTAAATATCCAAGTGCAAAGATGTTTTGCTCGTAGAAGATAAAAAAAAAATTTTTTAGGACCTAAAAATTTGGAAAATTTCATCTTTTAGCAACTAGAATCGATGCCCAAATTTTGAGAAGATCTTTCAAAAGTCGGAGATTTTCATGCTTTCTTAACGTGGACCTAAAAGTATCAGTCACTTCATAAATTTTATCACAATGTTAAGCACTGCTCACTTTACAGAATTTTTCATCTTTGATTTTTTTAAGGTGGTTTTCTACCAGAGCTAGTCAAGTTCAAGACCAAAAAAAATTATTACACTACATTACTCAAAATTGGTTATTAAAATTTATTTTTTAACTTTTTATGGCTTCTGAAATTGTTTTCTATCAATAAAACATTGACAATCGCAACAAAACATTTTTTAAAACTTTTAACCTCACCTTTGAATACCGCAGTTTTGGAGGTTATTTACGTGAAAATTATTTTTGCAAAATTACTGTAAAATTTGTAAAAGGTCAATTTTTAGCAGTTTCAAGAAATCGTCGGTTTAGAGTAAGAACCTGCTATCTCAGTGGGCCAGAGCAAGACCTGTTATCTCAGCGGGTCAGAGCAAGAACGTACTATCTCAGGAGCCAGAGCAAGAACCTGCTATCTCAGGGGCCAAAATTAAAAGCTACTGTCTCACGGGGCCATTTAAACAATGGCATCAATTTTTTTTTTCTTTTTTAATGCGTAGCAGAGTTATGACGTAAGATAGAAGCTGGTCTAAACACTGACTTTACTTACAATCAACTGCTAAGCTTAAATTTATTGACGTCTAATATTTTTCACTTTTACTTCACACTTCTTTTCTTTGACTTATTTACTCTAAACTGAGTTTTTTATTTATTTAATTTTCTTTGTCATTTTTATTTCTTCATTAAACTAAAAGTATTCTCGTGCTGATGCTTTGTTTACATCTATAATTTAACTTTACTTTTATTGAAGGAATTTTTTGGCTCTTCATTAGCGAAGGTTTGTAATGAAAAAATTTTTTCTTGACGGTCACATTTCGAGCTCTAATTCAAACCTCAACGCGAGATGGTGTCCGGCTGGTGTATTTAATTTGAAAATTGTTGCAAAAAATATGTTTTCAATACTAATGCATAAAAAATGAACTTTGAAATGGTTTTACGCACTTGGATCAAAAAATATATTTCGAAACTGGTGTGCATCGTCACCAGGGCTCTTTGACGAACCTCGGGCTCCGCTTTGCTTCGCCCTTGGTTCAAATTGCCCCGGTGATGACGTCGGACCAGTGTCGAAATGTACTATTATAAAAGTATTCAAGTACCTTATTTTTGTAAACAGAGTTTACATTTAAATTTTGTGCTAGAAAACCTGATATAAATTTTTGCTTGAGCATAAAATATCTGAAAATTATCATGTATGTTACGGGCCAATTCCGATTTCGGGCTGATTGCAACCTGCCCGGGCCAGTTTGAGTTTGCCCAAAATACTTTGAGCTCATCGCAATTAGCCCGGGCGAATCGAAATCGGCCCGAGCCGAGGCAATTGGTCCAAAAATGGCTGGGCCGTTTTGTCTGAGAACTGCCTACCCCATCATTTACTTATAAGCTCATTAGCAACTATAGACTAAAAGTGACCTGTGATTGTGTGCAATTGATTGTCTCAAGGCAGTTTTATAAGAACTGCATTTTTAAAATTAATAAGTTAAAATGGCTCAAGAAACCGACAAAGAAGTATTTTTGAAAAAGCTGTTTGAAAAAGAAATAGGAGTCACAAGTAATTTAAGAAGGGTATCGTCGCATCTTAGAAGAAGTTCGTCATGCAGCTACTAAACCTGTTAAAACGGCCTTAGATCGCCGAAGACTTAAGAGATACCAAATAATGCGCATCGAGGATTGTGATAAGCTGGTTGCACCAGCAGGAAATGGTGAGATACACGGAAAGAGAAATATTTTATGCATACTGACGAAATGTATGATATATTAAGAGACATTAGAAAGAGGACAAGTTGATTTGGTTGACATGCAGTCTTGCGCTTCAGATAGTTATAAATGGATCATGAACTATCAAGATCACCTTTCGAAATTTGTTTTTTTAAGACCACTAAAAAGTAAAAGTGCACATGTAGTTGCTTACAATTTACTAGATATTTTTTGCACAATAGGTGCCCCTGTCATCCTTCAATCGGACAATGGTCGCGAGTTTGTTAATTCTATTATTACTGAACTTAAGGAAATGTGGCCAGAAATGAATATTGCCCATGGAAAACCATGGCATTCGCAAAGTCAAGGAAGCGTTGAAAGAGCAAACGAAGATTTTCAAATAATGTTCGGGTGGATGAAAGACAATAAAACTACCAAATGGCACGAAGGCCTTCGCTTTGTACAGTTTATAAAAAATTCATCTCTTCACTCGGGTATTAAACAAACTCCTTTTGAAGTACTCATCAGTAAACCCGCTCCTCGAGGTTTGAAGTCAGTTAATCTTCCACGGTGCATAACTAAAAAAATCAACCGAAGAAGAGTTGGGAAAAATCTAGAGTTATCGTACCAACGACACTGATGGCTCCACTTTAAATACGAACTCAAACGACCAGTTTGAATCTGAAGTCTCCCCTAGTATTCAAAATTTATCGAGCGTAGATAATGATGAGCCAAAGAATGACGAAAATCAGGCTGTCATCGCTAATTATGAAATTCAACTTGTTGAAAAAGAGATGCCGGCAAGTGGACACGAAAGAGACAAAAGTAAAAGCAAGCAAAGAAAATGATTAAGACAAATGAAGCAAAATTTCTACCCTTAAAAATAGCCTCAAATGTAACGATTCCGTATTCAGATGTTGATAGAACGAAACCGGACGCTAGAAATGTTATTGGTGTTGTATGAGAAGTTACCGCGGATAATTTGTATAAAGTGGGTACAGATAAAGGAGTAATAAGCTTTCTGTATTCTCGCAATCAGCTACGGGAATGTAAAACAAATTTTTTAACAGTTGATAATGTTCCTATTGGAGATGTATTGTCACTGCGGTCTATTAGTCGAGCTAACTCCACTTTTGAAGGATAAGGATTCTTTTTTTGCAGCTGCCGCACTAGTTGCAATACTAATAGATGCAATTGCAAGAAAAGAGAAAGATTGTGCTCTTCAAAATGTCATAACTCATCATCATGTTGCAATAAATAACTTATAATGCATGTAAAATAAAAGTTAAATACTGTACAACTATTCATTTATTAAATTCCGAATTCATAAAATTCCAATATACTTTAATAATTAAAAATTCATTTTATAAATCTGCCCAGCAACTTTTGTACCAATTGCAATCTGCCCAGACCAATCGCAATCTGCCCGGGCTGATTGCAATGGGTCCAAAGAACTCTGGGCAAACTCAAACTTGCCCGGGCAGATTGTAATCGGCCCAATATCGGAATCGGCCCGTAACATGTATACTCCATTGGTGGATATACAAGATCTTTTACAATGAAAGTAATCAAAATCAAAATGATGTTGTTCTACTTGAGATTAAAGGTTCTTTGCCTGAGTGCAGACACGGAAAGAAGGAAGCACTGTAGAAAGTCATTTGAAAAATTGTTGCAACGCACCAGTTCCTCCGTCCTAAAAACAGAGCCATGCGTCTGCTAGCAACACAACGATTGTTTTCGAAATTTTATTTATTTTTTTTTTTTTTAAATATTTGTAATATTTTTTTCTTAATATAAAATTGATAAAGGACACTTAAAAAATAGTGAACAATTAAACAGTGTCCAGTTTAGTTATTATTACAGATAAAAAGTTATAACCTCAGTAAGAGTTCCGACAGTGTCCAACCTGGGGTGCGATTCTATACTAAAGTTAACGAAGGTTAACGCTAACTTACAATAACAGCTAACCAAAAAATACCATGGGTGAGCATGCAATTAACCTCAAAGCGTTAACCTTAGTATAGAATCGCACCCCTGAAAATTAATTTAGACTTGCACCTCAAAATCGGTCCAAGGCACCGAAATTTCAGTGCTTGACATGCAGAAAGTAGTGATGGTTACTCATTTTTTAAAACCTCACAAGTGGTCACTTTTAAACAGCTCCCTTCTTTCCATAGAGGTTGGAAACTTTAGCTTTATTAACACTACCACGATCACAATCCGGAAAAATCAAGTTGAAATTACTGCAATTTGTAGATATTTTACTCTACATAAGCGTGATTTTATCCAAGCTCTACAAACTTACCTGACATGATGCACAGATACATGTAATTACTGGAGATTTTAATAAGGTATTCTCAACTAAAACGTCGCAAGATAAGTTTGCTATTAATGCAGTGATACGTCACAAGAGCCGACTGTATTGGCATTGTATTTACACCAGTGAAAATGACATAGTTGAGAATACCTTATCCAGATCTACTGGATAAAGATTATCTAAATAACACTTTTAAAAATTAAAGATTATCTAAATAACACTTTTTAAAATAATTTGTTATCTGAGAACTCTTAACCGTACATGACTAGCATCAAATTAAGCCTTAATAAGTTTAACAACGTTTTGAAATCATTATAAAAGTCAACAATGATTAGCATTTTGAACGGGTTTCCAAACTTGCTCCAGAGTTCAGAAAGTTTTTGTTTGCGTAACCAAACATGATAATTGAAGTGTCAACTATGTTACTGAACTACTTATTAATGTATGTAATCATTTAGCTAAAAAAAAACATCAATTATTTTCGTCTTAATTTTTTTTATTTGAAAAAAAAAAAAAAAATTATTTTAATTCCTTTTTTTACATTTACTTATTATATTTATCAAAACAAAAAATTTGAAAATAACTACCACTAAAAAAATCTAAAAAATTATCGATCTCAATAGTATTGATAAATTAAAAAATAACCAAAACTTCTTACATAATTTTTTAATAATTAGGATTTTCAGTTTACTTTTAAATTATTTTTTTTAGTTACCATTTTAACTAATCAAAGATTAATTTAATGAATTTTAATTTTAATTTTATTCAGAATGTTTAGTAGTTTGAAAATAGAGCGAAAACACAATAAGTTTTCTTAAAAATTCTTTATTATCACAATTCGACGTTTCGACACTACCAATGGTGTCCTCTTCAGGATATCTATATTGTACAAATTGTTGCAAAAATGAAAAATTATGGTTACAAATTAAAAATAAATAAAGACTTACAATTTTAACTGTCATAATGTACTTAATTTAAATTTTAGTTTTTTAGTAAGGTTTAAGTTTTTTATAAAAGAATCTTAAAAGATAATTTATTGAATATTATTCACTTTTTAATTAAGGCCACTTCCGTGGTAAATCTTGAAAAATCCTTATCATGATCCTGCTTTTTGACAATTAATCAACACCATTTACTTTCCTGCTAATAAATATGCGACAAACTCCCACTACAGTGATAATTAATAAACCCAATTAACGCTTCTGGCTCATCGAGGGACCGATCCATCGCACCCGCAAATTATCTCCTTCTCCTCTGCACTTTGCTGCTGCGCGCTTATTTCTCCTGCACGAGATGCGCGACGTCAGCCCAATTGAATCTTTGTTTATCACCTCACGAGACTACGTTAAACTCTCGGTAACGGTGAAAATTTGCCACGATACAAGTTTACAAAGTTGTGTGAAAGTTTTTTGTTGTACAAGTAGAAGCTATTTCAGCTTTCGGAGAAAGTTACCATCTGGTGTAGAACTTGCCTAGGAGTTGAGAGTAAAAAATATTCAAATGATTATCAGAATACAAATGAAAGTTAATCAAAAAATTTCATTCTGATTAATTATTTTTTACACTTTATATTTTAGAATATTGATTTTTATAACGTAAAAAAAAAAAAAAATTATTTTAATTTTTAGTTAATTGAATTACTATTTTATTATTTTTATAATTGGTTACCTATCTTCAATTTGTAACCATTTTCGTTTAAAAAACACTGCTCATAAAGCACCTAAAATCGCATGGGGTGCAAAAAAGCACTTATTTGTATATATACGGTTGTAAAAGTCGTATAGGACTTTTATTTTTACCAAAGAGGATTTTTTAACGTTTCTAATTAATCATGGGGCTTATAATACTATCCAACAGTGGATGTTATTAATTAGTTTTAACTAGATAGTTAATTTTGAATCGAATTTTTGAGCTTTTCAACAAGGCTTTTTTGGGATATTTAGTCGGGTATTTAGTCGAAAAAAGTGAAAATTAAAGTTCATATAAGAACTTTTTAAATAATTTTTGGCTTTAAAAGGTGGCTTTTACACATACTTATGAAACACATTTGTCAGTTTGTACAAAATATCAAAAATATTCGAAATATTGAAAAAAATCGTTTTTCGCTTTGGTTTCAAGTAGTGTGGAATGACCTTATTAACTGATTAACTTTTCAAATTTTTTTTGTCTTTAAAATGAAATTGAATACAAACTTTAACTAGATCTTGATTAAACCTATAAAATCTGAGGTCCTATAACACTTTATACGAAGGTGTGTTTCTTGGGTCTCAGAAATATATCTCAGAATAATTCAAATCATCTTCCCGGCTCTAGCTGACAGTTGAGGGAGTAGCATTGCGACGCTAGCGCCACTTTAATTGGCTCTTTGCACTTACAGAATCTTACAAATTTGCCTTATTTCATCGACACCATACAGTAAGCTGATGTGACCCATATAATTGTGCATGTTTATGTTTATTAATGATTTGCGAGTACAGGGCAAGCTAGGTTATACTGGCTTGAACATTACTTAAGGATTTTCCGCCGTGATATGAAACCTATAAGAATCGTTTGAAAATTATTGCAATCTTTAAGTTTAAGTGTAAGAATGAACGTGTCCAAGTTTCAGAAGGATTCACATGGTTTAAACATGGTTTTCGAGATATTTTAATTCAAAGTTGGGCTAAAATCGCTCTAAATCGGATGATTTAACATAGGCTCTTATGGGAGAACCATGTTGTTTTCATTTCACTGTAGTTTTTGAACCAGGATGTGAATCATCTTGAAATTTTGATATGTTATTTGTGAAGCCTTTACAAACAAATTTCAATAATTTTCAAACACTTCTTATGGGTTTTTGACAATTTCAGCATTGTTTTCCTTTTAAAAAGTCAGTAAAAAGTTTGCTGATTTTTCATAATTTTTTAAAAAAATTTCTGGACTTTTAATTTACACTGTTAGAAACAAGAAGTCTTCAGTAACATGGTGTAAAATTTTTAGAAAGCTTAGTTTATTCAGTCTCTAGTACTAATTTTGTCAATCGGCAGAAGCGTGTGTCAGCTGTTCCCATGCCTAACCTATAGGCGGCTTCCCCCACCATCTGCCCTCGGCGGAACGTCCAAAATACATATTTTCTTTTGATTCAAAAAAATTTTTTTTTTTTTAATTTTAATTTGAATTTGAAATGTTAAACGACAACTAATATTGTATTTCATCTAAAGCTTGAACTCGTTTTCTAATAAGTACATGAGTAGATATTTCATTAAAAATTAAAAATAATGCTTTCTTCACTGATCTGACTAGATAATTTTACTAACTTTAATCTATTGAAAGTACAACAGAATTATAGACCTGTCAATAAGCTTCTTATTTATTAACCCTTAAAGTACACACCCAAATCCAGAACTGCCACACTGACAGTTATGTGGGGTATTTTACACCCCGTGTGTACTTTAAGGGTTAAATTAGTATAAATCATAATTCAAATAAATAATAGTATATTATGCAACGGGTTGCAGTATCGTCGCCAGGGCGGTTTTAAAGGCCCCGAGTGCGAAGCGAAGCGTAGCTCGAGTGACTTTAAGACGCCCTGGTGACGTGCTGCACCCGTTGCATATACTATTTTATACCACTGGTGCGTAGGGCGAGTTTTTAAATTTCGAAGCGTGCGTTAAATCGAGTACCTACGCACTCTTGGTATAAATAAATATATAATCAAGTAAAAAAGTGACTTTTTTGGTCTTAAAGCAAAATGATGATTTGTTTTCCTATGAATTTCTCAAGTACTAATAAATGCAATACATGTTGTTTCGTGTGATTTTATATTCCATTGACATATTTTACACAGTGTGATTTGTGAACAGGTAAATTAAAAAAATAGTTTTGCACTATTTTTAATTAAAAAAGTATGAAAATTTTGCAGAATAAATGAATGACATTTGAAGTGCTTGCAAACTAATAAACTTTTCATAAGCTGTTACCCAAGTTTTTTCTCATTTAAATCTTATACTTTTAACTTGATATTTCACTATAAAAACTTGTATTGCTTTGTGCAAGAGATATAGAGTTTACGGTCATAATAACAGTATAACACCGCACTGCTTGTTGATGCTTGCGTTTGTGCGGATTTATAAAGAAACACTGGATCTCTCTGCATGATCCTTTACTAGTAGGGAGCGTAACATCACAGAAATTACGTAAATATACACCAAATTTAGTTTAAAGCGGTGAGGATGTTTAAGACAGGTTTCTACGGTTCCGAGATGCCAAGAGTTTGGGGTGAACATGAGATAAGATAAATCGCAATTTGACCTCATCTCACCAAGACGCTTCGTAAACTGACGTTTCCTAGTAGCTAGGAAAAGAATATGAAATTTGAAACTGTCTCAGAGTCTGGATAATGGCATGAGCTGTTTTTAATGTAGAATATAAGCTTTAAAAATTTAATCCTCTCGTATATTATGCACTTATTTAGAACCTAAAAAAATTCTTATTAAGTAAATAAAAACTACAGTTTTTTTAATGAAGTTCTAAATTAATAGTATGAAAATTATAAAAATCTAACTTTGTTTGATTAACAGATAAATTGATTAAAAATATATATATGAATGCTCTAATTTTTATAATTGTACAATAAATTTTTTACATAGGTACAAACCATAGAAAGTTACAGCAACCAAGGTCCTCCTTGGTATTTACGCAAACAAGCCTTGCATGATAACCTTTTTTATTTTAGGCATAAGGCATAAAAAATTTTAATTTTATGTATCCATTTTAGTTGGAGATAATTTAAATTAAATATGGTATCAAGTTGAAAGTTTATTTGATTGTTCTTGATTAGACATTAACGATATAGATTAGCCATAAAATAACCCAAAAAAGATAATCGACTATAATAGGATTGGTGGTACCTAGCTTGGGACAATATTCTAGATGAAGTCTATTAATCTGGGTTCTAATTAGACACATTTTATGTGTAAACTCACTCAGTGAAATTCCAGTAAAAATCTATCTCCGTACTTACATTTTGATGACAATTAAGTTAGATTTTATGTATTCTTTTTGTGAGTAACTATTAACTATCAATTAATATTAACTATAAATTAAATATTGATATTCATTTCTTACTTTTCTTTTTTCTTATACCTCCTCCTATACCTCTAATTCATTAAACACTTCTTTAAGAGTTTAGCTAAATGTAAATAATAAAAATTCATTTCTTTAACAATAATTAAAACTTAGTTCATTGTACAATGGCTAGAAAAAAAGAACAGCTCGTGGAGGCTCGGTTTTTTGCGCGCTGATTTAAAAGACTGTACGTAAAATTGAGCTCTACACATTTGGTACAATATTTTTTATAGTATTTTTCTTGTGCGTTGAATCTATTAAGGTAGGACCGCACAAACTAGAAAGAGATGTGTTAAAAATCTAAAACTTTAGGAAGTCGAAGATAAATATTAAAAAATGATGCCACTAAATTTTCAGAACCTGGGGGTTTTTCGTTTTTGAGTAATTGAATATTAACATCGCGTCGATTTAACCCGTAGTCTTATGGAAGAGCACATTTTTTATACAATTTTTTCATAATTACATGTGATCAAGTTTTCAGAATATTTGTCAGTTTAACTAGAATGCACAAGAATCACATAGAATTAATTAAATCATCCATTCGGTTCCTCTAAGTATTAATAAAAAACAAAAATATTTGTTTTAGGTTAAAAAAGCTTCTGCTGCTAATGCACTTCTATCTATATACGCGTGAAGCTAGTCAAATGTTTAACCAAAAATGCATCTTGACTAGAGCCGTAGGTGCGGTCCTACCTTAAACTTGTTTACTAAAATACATTATACTATTTAATGAAAAACTTTTTTTTCAGCTACATTTGACATCTACAACTACTGCAGCATATAAAAGTCCCGAAAAAATAACTTTTCATTTACTTAATCAGAAAATAAGAGAAACACAAAGTAGCCAGTAACCGAGCTACAAATCTCTGGTGAGCCTACTTTAGTTCATGTAATCCAAGGGATTAGCTCGTGCGTCGTTCCAAGTAAAAAACAGACAGATTTTTTTTATTCTAAAGAATAACCGCAAAAAGATAAAACAGCCTTATTTGGCTTACTTTTCGAGCATACTTATGCAGAGCGAGAATCCTTCCTTAAATACATCGCTTAGAGTTAACAATTAAATTCGCCAGATGCTTCGCTTGAAATAAAGAGGCCTTACTTGCAAAGAGAGACAGACATGAAATGAATTAATTAGTATGCGTAGCGAAGCAGGTTTCGTGTCTCCTTTAATGGGGAGAAAAGGAAGGAATGAAGTATTTTCTTTGTGGCAAAAACAAATTCAACTGCATTGACTTTAGCAGTATCTTTAATTTAAAAAAATTTAATTTTTGATTTTGTTGAATAAAGGGAATTACATTTTTTATTACAAATGGCCACAACTCGATGCCAGTCTGATCGGGGGCCTGATTGTCTAACTCGATACGCGTGAAACGCGCGTATCGAGTTAGACAATGAATTAATTAAAATTAATAATAATAAAATTAAGACAAATTTTTGATAAATCAGGCCTCAGCACATTAATTACCGGTGATTTTAAGATTCGAATGAAGGTGCTTCCACAACTGATACCTTTGAAACAAACGATATACGCACTGAGAGAAGAATTTGGTTCACGCAACCAAATTTGGTTGTGTGAACCAAGATTTGGTTATTTTTGGTTTCTCCCAAGCTTTGGTTCATGCGACCAATGATTTGGTTACAGGAACCAAATGTATAGATCACAGTCATGTCAAACAGTTCGCTGTTATAACCTCAAAAAATTTTTTGCGGTAATTCAGAAAATTACGAACTCACGAAAAATTTATTAAAATGATCGGTGCTATATTAGATTGAAAACGATTAGTAATTTGATTTAACTTCGTAGAGAAAACTAATTTTGTTGTCAAGATAAAACTCATATTTAAATAAACTTAATTAATTCTTCGAAATTTATTGCTGAAATTTGAAATTGAAATATATTCTTATACATTTAACAAGAATAAAGGTAACTGATTTAAGCAAATTATTACAACAATAAACAATAAAATAATACAATAATAAATAAAAATTTTTTTTTAAACAAAAATAAAAGCTCGATTTTTACGCGTGGAGTGTGGACCAAACATTTGGTTCCCACAACCAAATTATCCGATTTCTTTTCAACCAAATATATTTGGTTCCTTGAACCAAATCCTTCTCTCAGTGCGCGCGTTTCACGCGTATCGAGTTAGACAATCAGGCCCCGGAAATACCCAGAGTTCTTTGAGCTTGAAAATTTCTCAAATTTCTATCGATAAATGAATTAAAAGAAATACTTATTAAAAATTAAACATTGTACAATTTCAATAAAAGATTTAATAAAATTATATTTATATTTATTTTTAGCTTGAAAAGGCGTGAAACAAAAATAGTCACGCGAAACGTTGCTATGTAATTTAGGGGAGAGCCGGGTAATTCGGGCAGTTTGACCGAGCCCCATAAACTTTATTTAATAAAAATAAAATTTATTAATTTTTGCACTTGGAAATAATTTATTTTTACAGATGAACTATTTGTAAATAAGTATCCGTGAGCTTAGCTCTTGAATGATGATAGAAAAATTTGTAAATGATAAAAACTGACACAATATCAGACGGGCTATTCGAGCACTGCTGCGGGCTATTCGGGCATTTTTCAGCGGGCTATTCGGGCACTTTGAGAATTTTAATATTAAAATGCAAGTGAAAGACTTTATTTTATCAACAAATCACTCCTTAGGTACTTAAATAATAAAATCCATCAATACTTAACTATTCAAACGTATATATGTCCCATTTTTATTCACTCGAAGTTGAGGTTACGAGAGCGGGCTATTCGGGCAGTAAGAGATTCTGAACAATTCGGGCTATTCGGGCATTTTTATTTAAAAAAAAAAAAAGAACTTATTATTTTGATTTAATTTTTTTGTAAAATAATAAAATGAAGCCTATTTTATCGCTTACTATTTTTTTTTCAACTATTTACTATAATTTCTTTGAAAAAATAGCAACTGCTCGAATCACCCGGCTGCCCGAATTACCCGGCTCTCCCCTATGGGAAAAAAATAATAAAAGAAATTTGAACAGAACCGGCCAGTAATATAATGATTTTTCTTCAATAAAAGAATTTTGAACTTTTTAAACAATGAAGTATATCGGCTGTATCAAAAAACTTTAATCATTTATTTTTATTTAGGGTCACTGTCAAATAAGGTGATTTCATCTTCTAAAAAGTACTGAAAAAGCTCAACAATTTAAAAGCACGTACATTGTTTTAGAGTTTTTTATTTTTTCATTTTTAAAACCAAGCGTGTGTATGAATCAGAACTGCAACCTTTTTTCAGACGGAAAAGTAAAGCCCTGGGATGCAAAAGTCCTATCGCATGGCATTAAAACTTAAATATTTGAAGAGTTCATTTTCAAAATCAGCCAAGCACACGAAGAAAAGTTTCAAGTAAAATATATCTAGTTACATTAAATAAAAAGAGCATATTTTTTATCACATTTTCAGTGCAGAGTTGCAAAAAAGTTTGAAATATTGTGGATATCATAGGGATGATAATCGCTATTGAAAATATTTTTTTCTAAAAATACACGATTTTTAATGAATTTTAAGATTTTTTAAAAGAATTTTCATTAAAAAATTCATCAATAAAAGTTTTTAAAACTACGGTTTAGTGACGTCATCAGACCGAAATTTCATTAAGAGTGTATTATCTGTGTACATAGATGTTTTAAAAATTTTAAGCTCTTGTTGCTCCATCAAATTTTATTTAAAAAAAAAAAAAAAAAAAAAAAAAAGAAAAAATACATATCAATTTTTTTGATGTACTAATTAACCAAAAAGGCAATAAAATTAATTAAATTCCAGACAATTGCCAATTTTATTTTTTCATATACTTGTTGGGTGGATCACTTTTTGTCCGATTAATTATTATTTTATTATTATCATTTTTTTCATAATAATATTTTTTTTCCAATTATAAAAAAAAGTTTTTTGGTTATTGTAATAATATAAGTTTTAAAAAATATTAAAAATCACGAAATAATTACCTAAAAACTGTACTCAGTCACTGCTGCAGTGTTAAGAAGAAGAAGAAGAAAAAGTTACGTTACTTGGAAGTTCGGTCTCGTTCATCCTCTTACGGTCCCATTCATCAAAGCCGGGAGTCCTCGAGCTTTAAGCATATAAAACTTAATGCGTGACCAAACACGCGAGCCACAGACTCCGAACTCAGCCGTAACGAGAATCCGGATGGCTGGTGGGTGGTAGTTAGGAGTCCTGTACTTGCGTGAATGGGAAGTTGGTCGGCCCGGTGCAGCTGAGAGGAAAGGGAACAAAGTACGAGAGTATAATGGTCCTCCCTGAGTCCCCAGGGTATTATGAAGTGGTGGGGGGAGAGCTGGAGGGGGGGGGGGCAGGTTGAAGCTTTATTGTTGTGTCGTGAAGCGCGTTCGCACGTCGTATTGAATTCGGCCGAAAGTTTAAGGTATATTGGCGATAAGAAGGGAGAACGTGAATCCTACGGAAGATTGGTTTTCGATCAGGTCTGAGACTTTAAGAACGATTAAGATTCATCCAAGCGATTGTTTTCGTAATTTTTTATGTTTACACTATGCTTTGCGCTTTTTTTTTTAACTCTCAAAGAAAAAAATGTTGGTTTTAATAAACATGAACATTAACTTAAAAAATAAAAAAATTACACGCTTTATTGGTAATAGTTACACAACTTTAAAGTTTTTGAACTACGATACGGTTTCAAAAAATACTTATTCAACAAAATGTACGTTTACTGGAAAACAAACACGTGATTTGTCAAATTCTTTGACTGAAAAAGATTGTTTCACTTATCTAACGATAAAAGCAGCATCGCAGAACCAGGTTTTTCAGTAACCTACAACAAATCTTTTTTAAATTCCTATATTCTTATTTCCTATTCCATTTTTGTACAAAAAATTTATTGTAGCAAGCCTGTGTAATTTGTAATTAATTCATTTTTAGATAGTTTAAGTCCAAGAAAGTGATTCAAAACAAAATTTAAAGACAATAAAACTGTTGCAATGCATAATACATTATTTTTTCTTTTTCTTATTTTGGAATCAGTCATTTTTAAATAATTGGCCTCGGGGGAAATCTTCTCTAATTAAACTAACAATTCTCTCAATTCCCAGTCGAGGTAGCAATCATGTTTCCTTTTCTACTCAAAGTAATAAAATTGAAAAAAAAAAAGAAACCCCGACGCACAGCGCAATCAAAAAAAGTAAAAGATTAAAATTCTCATCAACAACTGCGCACAGCTGCACAACGAAGGCTCTACTCGATATAATAAAAGTCAAAAGCTCGTCACGGCTCGGGCTGGTTTAAAGGAAAATGTAACCGCATTCTCCTGGTTTTTCACGTTGGCGGATTAGAACGCCAACGCTAACGGACGTGTGAGAGACGAAAGCTTTTTCTTTTTAATCACAGGGTGGCCACTCTTTGTAAGATTGCGCTCGGTTGACCTTTCCAAGCCCGCTTTTATTAAAGTACTTTTACAGCTTTTTTTAAACAAGGTAAAAAAAAATTTGTCCGGTTCTAGGCCAGGAAAAATTGAAAAATGATGCGCTTTAGCGCAGATAAGAAGGATTAATTAGAGGTTTTTTTTTTTTTTTTTTATGGCTTTAGTTTTAGAGGTTTAAAATAAAGATTCATTGAGCCGCTTCATTTCATTTATTTATAAGGTCGTGCAAAAATTAATGAGTTTGAGTTACTAACGACTGTAAAAAACATGGTTAGAATTAAATAATTGATAAACACTTTGTTGAAAATAAAAAATATGATGTTTTTGTACGATTTTTGATGCGAACTTTGACCTCGAAAAAGGGTGGCGATTTCATATTTTGAATCCAATGCGTCGAGCTAGGATGCGTTTTGAATTGTTCCATCGAACACCAGGGCCTATAAATCAAACGGATTTGTCCAAACCGCAACATCTCCCTGATTGATATATAACGAAAATGGCACGTGTTTGTATTGAACTCAACCATTGAATCGATTTACGGGAAGTTGTAAGAGATGACACATGAGTCATCCATTCAGGAAGTACAGATTTTTTTATTTTTTAATCTTTGAATTAATATTTTAACTTTTTATGGGACTTAGTTAAAAATTTAAAAAAATATATATATATTGACTATCAATTTATTATATACATATATTTACGAGGGTTTGAAAATAAAGCAGGTTCGAATTCTAAGATTTCATCAACACTTATGAAGTCTTGGAAGTTGAATGCTTTGAAGCTTTCACTCAAACTTCAATTAATGAAATGGGACATAAACAAACTTTTGCTGACATTTTCAAAAAACATTTTTGAAGACGAAACTTTTATGAGTAAGTTATTAGACTTAATTATAAGGTACCTGTACCTAATATGGCCCCCCTAAGCGAGAATCGACGTTGTGGCGAATCAAATCACTATTTTTTGACGGGTAAGGTCTCATTTTAAAGCTTAATTTAAGAGCTTTAAAATGAGACCTTACACGTTTGATTTTGATCAATGAGCTTCAAACGCCAGAGGATTTACCAAAACACGGTTTTTTAAGACACATAAAATTTGTGTCCTAATATGGCCCCCCTCTCCCCCCGGAAGTATTTTATTCATTGCGATTTTTTAAATCAATCAGAATATGAGATTAAAAAAAACTTCAAAATTTTTAACATTTTAAAAATAATTTATTTAAAAATTGAGCCTTTTTTACAATTTTTTTGAAAGCCTTGCAACCAGTAGAAAAATTACAACTTTAAATTTTTATCAAAGTTTGATTTTTGAGCTAGAATGCTTTTTTAGTTATAAAATGAAAAAAAGCTTTGAAACAATTAAATTTATTTTTCTTAAATAACATTAGGATAGGATTTTCTAAAAAGTAAACATGAAACTAAGGACTCTTAATATCGGTATTTCTACTAATTCGCGGGGGGCCATATTAGGAACACTGGAGAATAATAAGTTATTTAAGAATAAAACCCGTTAGAAAACGAGTTGAACAAAAACTAAGGTCGCGTTTTAAAGCTGAAACAATAACGAATCGAAGCTACTTATTCAAATTTTGGTCAGATGCGTCTAAATCTTTTGGCAGACCATTTAATTACAACGTAAAATAATAACGGAGGTATACAAAACGAGTTTTAGCTATTAGGCGTGCGCAAAAATAATTTTAAAATGTTCTAAACAACTGAAAACTTCATAATTCAGTGTTTTTGACTTCTTCCTACCTTGTAGAGATGCCGCATATCGAGCATATTCAAAATAACAGGGGGGGCCATATTAGGCAAGGGGCCATATTAGGCACACTTACCTTATAACAAAATTATATTTTCGAGCTTTATCGTCATGATACCAAAAAAAATCGAGCTTTAAAAAAAAAAAAAAAAAAGTATCAAAAAAAGATTTCCCAATCCTGAATTCAATACAACAACCGCGCTTCAAAAAAGTAGAGTGAAACGAAGAAAAAATTGAAGCCACCAGCCGCCTGAGAGCATTAAAGCTCGAAAACAGCGAGCACTTTTGTGCCTGGGTTTAGTGGGCCCCAGGGGGAATAGAGAAAAATAGAGAGGGAGAGAGATAGAGGAAAAGAGTAAAAAAAAAAAAAGAGAAGCGAAGCCGTAATGTCAAAGTTATGCGTGGCGCCGTGCCGCAGGCAAAATTGGCGCTTTGCAGGTCGCGTGTCGCTTTGTGAGTACGAGTGCAAGCTTTTTTTTTCTTTGCGTCTATGGCTGCTCTCTAGAGAGATGTCTTATTTCTATCGGAAATCGGAACTTCATCATTGGCGGAACTGTCGAAAGCATGTCAAGGTGAACCTATACCTCGCCAATTTGATTTCAGGCCCTGTTTCCTCGGAAAAGAAACTTTATTTGTGTTTTTTATTAGGATAGATGATATTTAAGAAATAAATATTTACTTGTGTCTTAAAAATCATTTTCATAAAATTATCTTTTTTATATATTTTTAAATATTTCTATATTTTATAATTCATCGCACAATGAAAATTGTTTCCTCGATCGTTTCTATCTTCTGTCTTGATGAATCCAAAAAATTTAATTTATGAACTATAAGGTTTTTATCAAACCTCTATTCTTAGACCATAATGCAACGCGTAATGGCTCGATTTGAAGGACACACAAACTATATAAATGAGTTTAAACGCTTCTAAAAAAATTGTATGAAAAAAGAAATAAATAAAAAAGAAGAGAAAATTGCAAAATTTCGAGACCTTTGTAACAATATTAGACTTGAAAGTAACTTTAACAAAATCAAGTACAATACTATGTTTTCATTTTTCCATTTGCGGGTTGTGAATAACTTTAAAAACAAAAGGTCAATTTCTAATAATTTCTCAAGACTCTCCATCAAACTTCTCGCACTGCTAGGAATTTTGTATAAACTGTAAATTGAAACTCGTGCGCATTCACGCGGCACAAGCGTTACACATTGTTTCAAAGAGTTGGCTGCTACTCTTGCAGCTGTGGCTGCAACAATTTCAGCTGGTCCAATATTGTCCGCCCCACAATAAAGTAGAATCTGCTTTATGCCAGTCCTCCTATTTCAGTCTCCGTACGGGTTGGCTTGGATTCTGGAATGTACGTGAATGTAAATGTAAGTGCACATTCATCCTAGGAAAACATAAATTATTCACCCGCAGGCGGTTATTTGAATCCTCTAATATATCTGTGCGCTTCCCTCTCAGGCTTAAGAGCTGTTTCTTCTTCTCAGGCCTCGTAGGGGTAATTACAGACTAACGTGCTAGCGTGTTTTTTCTCAATCCATAATTAAGATTTATAGACATAGAAAAATGTTTAGGATAAACTGATTTACCAAAAAAAAAAAAAAAAAAAAATCTTTCAGGGAAATTTTATGACATTTATTTTTGTTAATTTAATAAAAACGAAATAAAAAAGGATTAAATATGCTATAATAAAAAAAATAAAAAAAATTACCAGAATTAAAAAAATATATTTTTTATTAATAATTAAAAAAATAAAATTTAATCGATAAGTATGAGAATTTTTTTATTTTAATGTATAGTAATTAAAAATTTTATTGTCTTAAATGATCATTAGCAGATAAACAGCTTAATATTTATTGATATACTTTGTGTAATTAATAAAACTTATCAAAAGAAAGTGCACTGGACTAAGATAAATCTAAACGGAAGTGTTTGTTGTCAGAGTTGAAGAATTTTATGGAAAGGGTTTCAAAGGAAAATTCAAAGGGAAGAATTTTTGATTAAATTTTTAATGAAATATTCTTTAAATTAAAACTTTATTGGTGGTCTACACATGAAAACTAAATCATAAAATGATCGTAGTAATACTTGAAACTTTTTACAAAACACTACCAAATTACTAAATCACATAAAACGTCAAAGATTGTATGTATACCGACGATAAGAAAGAAAGAAATAAAATTAAAATAAATAAGTATTGATAAGTATCTCAAAATTCGTAGTTGAATCATAATTTTTTAAGGGTAACTTATTTTTGTACTCATAAAGCTTGAAATTGAGTTAATGGTATAATATAGACTATAATTTATAGTACAGGTGCAGCATCGCTTCGCGACGCACTCGATCCTTTAAATAAGCTCTGATGACGAGCTACACTAGTGCTATGTTCGCTCTGAGCAAGATTCATGCAGTGAACACAGTGGTATTTTACTATTTTCTGTAAGAATTGTCGCCAATTTTCTCCATAGGATTTGCATTGGGTTGGAGTGGGGAGCGACAACTGGCGACAATACTTACAGAAACGCCCGGCTGTAAACTCGAGGTGACGCTGCCGGCTGCACCTTGCACAGAGACAGAGTGAATACCGAGGGGGTAATCACTTAATCCTCCCCAAAAATCCTCTCAGTCCTCTTGGTCCTCATTTGGTCCTCTTTAGGTCCTCATGGTCCTCTTTGGGTCCTATATATAGGTCCTATTGAGATTCTTCAAGCTTCAATGATAACTGAATAATAATTTTATGTTTTTTCTTGCGTTTCCTCATGATTAAAAAATTTTAGTAGTAACTGCATTGATAATTTTAATGGAAAATAACAAATTTTTGATTTATTTATTACCTTTCAAAAAGTGATTTTTCAACTTTTATTCATATCTTAGAACCTGCTCTCTAAAACTGTTCGAGCGAAAAATTCACTCGAAGAAATAGTGATTTCCTTAAATTGCCCTGATCACTCTAATAGAGTCATTTTTCACTCTTAATAAAGTGGTTTGGGCCACTCTTGAGAAAAGAGTGAAAAAATCACTCGATACTTAAGAGTGAATAAGATAACATAACCTACAATCATCTTATTGCACTCATTCTTAGAGTGGATTTCTCGAGATTTGTAAACTTACTGTATATCTATCATTTATTTTCGATATAATGTCAGAGTTTTTAATTATAATCACCGAATTTTTTATTATTCAAAATTAAATTATTGTTTATCATTTTTTATCAAAAAAATTTTTTGCGGTCAATAAGCTAAAAATGACTAAAAATGAATAAGTTAAGCATCAAACAAATTTTTTAATACATTAATTAATAAACAATTATATTTGTTTTGGTAGCTTATTGAAATAAAAAACTAAAAAAATAATAATTTTTTTTAAATTTATTAGAAATATCTTTGATAATTAAATATCGAGTCATGGAAAATAATTTTTACTCATTGAATCATTAATTAGTTGTAACAATTAATTAACAAATGATTATAAAATCATTTGTAAATTAATCATGCCATTGTTTCGTTAATTTATTTATTTGACAGTTTCTGTATAATTTTGTTTCCATTTAATTAATTTATTTTTTGTAAATTTTTTCCGTAAAATGTTTTAAAAAAAATTTTTAACAAAAATTTGTGATCCTATAGTATAAAGGAGATATCGCCATCTTGAAAAAGTTTTTATTCGTGCTATGATTGGTGCAAAAGTTTTTTAGAGGTAAAATTGAAATTTATTATTCTAAATAGAAATTGACAGTCGATCATCTTGAGCCGAAGTGTTTTTTAAATAGGTTATTTTTATTCTGTGTATGATAGCTTTTATAATGACTGAAAATTTTTTGGCAATTGTTAATTAAGATTTATTTATTATTATTTTAATGTTGATCCTGTACAAGTTTATTAGTTTCACCGGCATTTTATTATTTTTTCTGTTAGCAACAGAAAACAATTATAATGTTATTATTTAAAGAAATGCTTAATGTGAGTGTTGTAAAATTACGATTTATAGGTTAATTTGTGCAAAGGACACTCTCTGTTTTTTAGAATTTCATATAGATTTACTTTTTGTTAACATTTTTTTTCATGATGGCAAAAAATTATTCAGCTGATTTTAAGGAAATGTGCAAAATGGTAATTATTATTGTAAACTGACGTGAGTTTACTATCATTTACAGACAGCTTTTAGGATGTGTTTCAAAACAAAATCATTTTAATAAAGCAAAAATTATTAATTTATATCAAGATTGGGAATTCTATTGTTCGAGCAACTCTAGTTGTAGGGGTAAAAATAAGTCATATTTGTGGATCGGAATTTTCCGCTAAAAAAAATTTTTAAATCTGAACAAAATCTTAAATGGAAAATTATAAAAGGACTTCTGAAGAAATTTTATTTTTAGAATGCTAGGTAACTTGTATAAAAATTTAAAATCAAAACATTATTTAAAATAGTTTAAAGCGTTTAAAAAATAACAAAAATTTTCTTCTCAGTTTATGTGCGCTAAATTTTTTTTTAAATTGTCTACTTATATGAATAATCTATTCTTTTTACTTCATTGAAGGAAAATTCATTATTTTTCTTGGTCTAAAGCAAAAGGACAGTTCTTAGTAAAAAACTCCCTGCAATTTACTACAAGTTAAATCAAAAAATTGTGTCGATTGTTTAAAATTTTAAAATTATGAAATTGAAACTAAAATTTGATTAAATTTTAAATTATGAAATTAGTTTTACTGAAATCGTTCAGATTTTTCTGATTTTTTTATTCACTAAAGAAAAAATTTTAAACCATTTTTTCAATATAACTGACAAAAATAACAGTTTCATTACAAGAAAATTAAAGGCTATCAAAAATCATCATTATTAAAAAGCCTTACTCTATAGGAAAAGTCCTAGCTATGACTTTCTTGGTTTCAATGTATTTTATTTCATGAAAAAAAAAAATTCATTGATTATAAAATTTTCACACTTATAGACCTCTAAGCAATAAAAAATATTATTATTGTTACCACTACCTTTTTTTTACAAAATTGAGGCAGTGAAAACTGTTCTTTTTTATCATCAGCAAACGGATTCTGAATCTATTAAGTATTACTTTACCAGTTTTTACTTCAACTTCTGATGCAACCGTCAATTTTTTTTGAAAAGTATTAATATTAAGGATTTTTAAAGATCATTGTTTGCGGAACGCTGATTTTGACGAAATTTTAGGAATCATTTTCTGGGTCCAAATAATGCACCTAATCATAAATATGTCTTGCTAATAGGCCTGTTATTAAAAAAATAGTCTACTCTGTATTATTATTATTAAAAAAAAAAAAAAAAAAAAAAAAAAAGTTTTTAGCTAATTTTCAAAAGATTTAAGTTAGAAATTTTTTAATTTTAAGAAGTTCTGCAACCCCGCATTCTCTTTATTTTTTGGTGAATTTTCATGAAAATATAAAGAGAATGAAAAAAACTTCGAATACAAATCTTTTGAAAATTAACTAAAAACTGTTAATTTTTTTTGTTTTTTTTGTTTTTTTTTTTTTTTTTCTGAAAAATAATAGATTGTTTTAAAAGGCCCATTAGAAAAACATATATATATGGTCAGGTTCATTATTTGGACTCAGAAAATGAATCCTAAAATTTCGTTAAAATCGGTATTCCACAAACTGCAATCCAAAAGAAAATTTAAGCTATTTCATTTGTAAATAAATAATGGTAATGATAACAAAAAAATTCCGAAAAAATTTTTGGTGCATATAGTTTTTCATGGTCAGATATGAAGCCCTGCCAAGTTGAAAATGGAGAAAATTTGTTGTTGCAGCGATAAGATCGGTTAAAGTAGTATCTTTATACAGACGTTTAAAGGGGAAATTCTAATAAGTTTAATTTTCAGAAAAAAAATACCATCGTATTCTAAGTGAAATTCTAAGAAGAAAATCCATTTGGTGTTTTTTTGATTGATATCACCGATTTTGCATGTTTGAAATTTCACCAAAAATCACGATTTTGCCAAATGAGCTAAAATTTGTCGATTTTTGGGTTCACTCTTTAAAACAACAAGAATCTGAAAACCGCTTAAATGAAGCTTTAAGTTATAAAACCGATCATAATCTACTGCCGCCATAAGCATAGAGGTAGGTAACTGCAATTTGCGTCACTTTTCAAGTATTTTGAATTCCAAGTTTTAAATCTCAATTCTCATGGATGTTTTAATTGAATAAATCATGACAAAAAAAAACGAAGAAAATAAATACGTCAAATTGAGAAAAATTTAGAACATTATATAACAGTCTTCAAAATATTTGTCGAGAAATTACGTAAAATTGAGTTATAGTAGAATAATTTGAAATTTCAGATTCGTATGTAAGTAGGTTAACTTTGACAAACTATCAATTTTTTTTAAAATAAAATTCATTATAACTTTCAGGTTGATAAAATTTAAAAAAGAATATAAAATTATATTCAAAAAATTTAAAATCTCGATTTCGAACATTCATGCAGTTGGCAGTTACTTACCCTTTTTCTTTTGGCCGCAATATAGTAGTTAAAAAATCTAATTATTTTCATTTGAAAATTTAATACTAATTTATTTTTATTTATGTTATCAGTCGTACCTAAGTAATGACTTAAAGTATTAAATTAAATTTTTCTAAGTAAAACAAAGCAATTATTTCAAATTTTCTTTATTTAATCAAAGCTTAAGCTTTCATTACAAAAACAATAAAAAAAAGAGTTATGCGCGCTTGCGCGCAGAGAAATTTCTAGTGTTTACTAAATTATTCCTAAAAAAAATTTTTTTTAACACTTAATTATGTTTTTGTTGATTTATCCGTGTCTTTTTTAATTGAATCATAAAAATAATGAAGTGTTAAGTTAAAAAAAACTTTATAAATTCTTAGCAATTTGAAATTTTATTTAAGTTTTTGTACGGTAAACAATTTTTATACCTGCTTAAAGCATCCAATTATAAGTAAGTCGAATAGCCGAGTGGTTAAAATACTATGGCCACTTTATTTTTGATTTTTTTTCTCTCAATGACGTAAGTTCAAATCCCGGTTAAAATTTTTTTTTTTTTTTTTTCTTTTTTTTTCTTGAATAATAAGTTCAAAATAATCATTTACAATTACTAAAAATCTCAAAAGTTGAAAAATTTGTTAATGTTTTTGGTAGTTTTTGTAAAATTAAAAGTCACTCTTCTTCGAGTGATCGAACTTCACTCGATGCTATAGTGGGTTTTCACTCGAAGCGGACTGGCTCACTTTTTACTTGCGCTTGGAGTGAAAATTCACTCGATTCGAGTGGAAATTCACTCGAACAGTTTTAGAGAGTACAAAGACTAGAGACATGCGGTTTGCTGCAAAATTTTCTAAAAAAAAAATTGTAGCTTTTTTATGATTCTTAAAAAAAATTTTCGCGTGTATGTAGTTTGTCTAGGTCCTCATGGTCCTCTGTAGGTCCTCTTGGTCCTCTTTCAAAGAGGACTAAGTGATTACCCCCTCGGTGAATACTATTTTATAGATACGATTAATCAAAAACGAGAATCAAAAATTTTATCTTGAGGTTAGAGTGACCAGGAGTACTATAAATGTTTAAATAAAATGGCTTGAAATAAATCAATGAAACTTTGTATTTGACTGGAGTATCGACTTCCATTTTTCACTATTTGGGTCTTATCTCTCTTGTAAAATCTCTGCAGACAGTTTAATTTTTAAAAACAAGTAAGTAATAGAAAAAAAGAATCGATAAAAATAAAATATTTTTTTTAAATTATTTATTTGGGAATAAGACAGGTTAATAATGAGATTTTTTTATTTTCTATAATGCTGTTTTATTATACAAAAAAATTCATTCGACGCCGCAGTATAAACTATTACTTTAAATTAAAATTTTTTTTTTTTTTTAATAATATTCAATCAAATTATTATCATTTTTTGCCTACTGTTATAAAAATTTTCAAAAGGTTTTTCACAGTAAATTATTTCTTAACAAATAAACGTAAAAAAATGTCTTTGTCATACTAACTATTATTGTTACGCACTTTGATGTAACCATAAATTCAGTTGAAAATTCTTAAGCAATTTTTCACAAAAAAAATCTTGGTAAAAAATTACTATAAAAAAATATCAACTATCTTTGGTCTGTCTAAGAAATTTTTTTTAATACATTAAATTTTTGAAAAAGATTAACTTAAGGTTATTTGTTTGAACATACAATTTTAAAACTTTTGATAAATATATATTACATATCAAAATTCTTTAGAAGTTTATCCTGCTCAATTGCAGTTATATATAATTATAAAAAAAAAAAAAAAAAAAAAAGATAAGTTCAATTTTTTCTACAAAATTTAAGATCTGTGAGTTAAATCTTTGGAATTCTTTACTGAATCGAAAGATATAAAATTTATTAATCTTTTTCTATAAAATACTAAAATAATTAATTTTAGTTTCTATAATTTTGAACTAATTGTTTTTTAAGCTTATAAAAAGAACTTACTATTCCCTATCTTTATCTGTTTTCACTATTAATTCTTTGGTTTTTGCTTGTACAATTTGCAATTAAGTACATCATAAATTAATTAAAATCTAAGTTTAAGAAAAAATTAAACTAAAAATTAGAGATAAAAACAAACTAAAAATTAGAGATAAAAAATTTTAAAGTGAATACGAATAACAAATCAGTTTACAAATCAAATTTAATTAAAATTATTTTTGTTTAATGCCATAACATAAAAGAAAAAAAGTTTAGAATGCAAGCCTAGAATAGAAATTGTACGTGTAAAACATAGTATTTGAAAACATTTTTCTAATAATAACAATAATAATAATAGTAATAACAATAGTAATAATAATAAAATCTTATAAATGTTATTTTTCTACTTAGAATTACCTACATGACTAGAATTTCATCTTCATCTTGTTCGTTTCTTATACTGCAAATTTAAAATAGCTTACATAGCTTTTGTCTTATTCCAATTAACATATCAAGTATTTTCTTTATACTTGATCATGAACATTCGATTAAACAATTCACTCGGAGTTCCGAGCTTGAATAATTGGCCCTCAGTAAGTAGTTTATTTAAAAAGTAGTAACAATATTACTGTTTGAGGCTAGTTTACCGCATAATAAGAACATTTTATTAATTATCATTTTTTTAACTTTATATATATATTTGATAACAATCCATGACCTTCATATTACTATGAGTACACTATTTTTAATGTATGTTTTGACCTTTTTATTTATATATTTACAATGGTAAATTTATGATAAACTACAAAATTGAAATGTTTTTAAAATTTCAGGATTATACTGGTAAACAAATTTTTTTTACAAATGCTTGTTAGAGCACATTTTTTATAAAATTTGTAGCACTAACTTTGTTTTAAAAGTTAAAAATTGAAAAAATGTAATTTTCACTAACCCAAAAGTTTACTCCAACACTTGTGCGTTTTCAAAGTATTTAATAATAACCTAAATCAAAGTGTAAAGTAACATCAAATTAATGTGAGTACGCAGCATAGTTGTATTTTAATAATCCCTTTCTGAATCCCTAAATTCTCTTACTAGAAATAGAGAAACGATAAGTCACTTCAAATATCATAATTAATGAGTAAAACTACTTTACTCAGACTATCTGTGTGCTTTCATACATGTGTATAATATTTATAATTTCTTACGTAAAATATGTACACGATTTAAATTTTACTTTGTTACATATTAACAATTATATCTTTCAAAACCTTCAATCACTTAATTTCGCATTTTTATTTTTGTTTTCAAAGTAAATAATAACTTTTTTTTCAAGACAATTTTAAATAGTAATCGCTTATACTTATTTAATTGAGAAGTTTTTTATTTAAAAAAAGTTTCTTGATAAAAATTTTCTTCTTTTGCGATCAAGTTTAAAATTTCTATTACAATTTTTAAAGATACATCGAAAAATAGGTCTTACCAACTGAGACATAAATTCATAATTTTCACTTTGAACATTTGTGAAAAGAACAACTAATGTGGCTTGATGTAAAGTAATATAAATTTTACGTCCTTAAAAAAATATTTTATTCATCAGAATATTCAACATGGAAGGTATAAAACTATTATTTATTTTCGGTTGGCAGTAAAATATTCTTGGTTAAGAAATGTGTTGGTTATTTTGGAATTAAAAATTATTTGACGTAATTAAATGACTTTGTTTGGATCGTAATTAATGTTAGATATAAATTATAAGTGATATAAATTACAAGTTTTATTTTTAAACTTCAATGTACACTTCTGCGCGTCTTTTTTATTCATTTTGCATAGTATTCTTTTTTACCAGCACTGTTTCCTGTAAGTCATATTCCAACAATTTATCGGTCTACCTCACACACAGAAATTATGATTATTTTTGGTTTTCAAATTAGTCGCTTCACGATACTCGCATTTAAAAAACTATATTTAGTGTTATGCGAGTGAAATAAGATGAGATTAAAATATAAATTTCAACTGATATCAAATTTTAAGTTGGGATCCCACGGGTAATGCACCGATACAATTGTTTACAAATACCCTAAATAACAAGGTTGCTCGATTCAACAAGCTTTCTGAGGTTTTCAAATGTACATCTAGGATATCCATGATTTGTATGCAGACGCAGTGACACGTTTAGGCGTGTTAAAATAATTTTACTTTACACCTAAAATTACTTAGACAAGCTTGAGTATCATAACTAAATTAATCAGAAATTGTCTGGTACTCTCAATACGCTAAATTAATAATTTAAGAAAAAATCGGAGTTATGTAGTTGCGATGAACTTTGTTATAGTTCGTTTCATTATCATGCAACAATTAATTCAGTTCGAAGTTGTTTTGGTCTCAGACTCATAATGCAAAAATATCAATATTTTTTAACGTAAACATTGATATTTTACCTACCGTAAAATTATACCGTAGGTACTCAAGTTCATAAACTTGTAAATGACGCGCTGCAAAAAAAATTAGAATAATAATATGTGAACTTATTTATGAAAACTCAAACTTATCTTTTTTTTTTTTTTTTTTCTTTGAAACTTCGCAAACGACTACATAAACATAAAAAAAATTTAATTGAATTCAGACGCCAAGATTATACCTGCAGTAGGCCGTGTCTTCGATTAGTTCGCGCGGAATCCACTCCTCCGCGGGAGACTGATTCGACAAGGTCGAGGCATGGCGCTCAACATCCTTCAGTACCCGCAACAAATTACCACCGACCAGTTTTTTTATATCCGAGCTTGGCCACCGACGATCCCGAGTCAATTCGGCCAGGAGTAGTGGATAACCCGACACATCGGGTAATTCAGTTGGTGGGCTGAAAATATATTGATTTTTTAAATTTATTATTAGTGAATGGTAACATTTTTGATTTAAAATAATAAAAAAAATTAAGTTGGGAATTCTGCCTCGATGCAAGTAATTAATCATTGATAATCAAAGAGAATGACTCGAACCACAAATAAAACCTGCAGATTCTTCGCAAATTATTGAAAATTAAAAAATAAAATACATTTCTTAAATTCCAGATTTTCTATTTGCATTTAATTCTTTTACAATTTACAGGGGGTATAGCACACATTTTTATAGGAAGTTAAAGGAAGAAAATGGCAAAAACTGCATGAAGTAATATTCATTTGTTTAAAAGTGATGCAATAATAGAGGAAAAAACTCAAGTTTAAAAAAAAAAAAATGGTCGTGAATTTCTTATCCAAGTAAACTTTTGCTCCGTAGTAATTTATTAGTAAATGTACACTGAGTTTATTAGTAAATAATATTATACTCAATCAAAATCAAGAAAAATATAGAGAATAGATAGAAATACAGAAGATAAAACTCAAAAAGATACCAAACAATTTATTGACCCTAAGATGTTCTTTTTTTTTTCTTTTAATATTTTAAAACAATTGAAGTAATAATTCATTGTTCACAAGAACTAACAGATCTTTTTTCTCTTTCAAAAACCCCTACTATCTTAGGAATTGGATACTTTGCTACCGTTATTTATACTCCCAGGCCATTCGTCTTGGAAAGGGATTACGTGAATTGACGCCCTTTTAAATTGTAAAACCATTGGGGAGCCGTTCACCTTCTTCTTTTCTAAAGGAAAGGTGATGAAGATAAAAAAAAAAAAAAAAAAAAGAAGCAGCTGATGGCTCTGTCGATTTATGGGATGCACCTGCGAAAAATTTGAACCATAATCTAAGGAATACACAGTAGTGTAGTTGATTTTTCGTCGGTGCTTGAAATTTAAACCATGAGATTCTTGAAAGATGAATGTTTTTGGTACTTACAGATTTAGAAAAAAACAATGATTCTATAAATTTTAATAATCTGCGCACTTGCATCTTATAAATTCCTCTGTCATTTGCGTGCACACGTACCATACTTGTCGTTTGTGTAAATTTTTTAAGTTTTTTATGAAAAATTATATATAAAAGTATAGTTAATGATGAATTATGATATATTGGCGACTTTTAAAGACGTTCCAACCCTCTTCTCTCATTTACCTTTGAGGCACTGCAATCTGCAGACGGGAAACTGCTGACGAGGCACTCGCTCCCTTGGTGGGGTCAACACGCCCCTGAAGCTTTTGATTTCACCTGTAACTGTCCGTAAACCAGCGTGTCCGCGGGCTTTAATTGATTCACATTATTACAACCCGTGGGCCTACCAGAGAAAGCATTACCCCGGGTTCAATAAAGCATTATACTTCCGGCGACCGACAACTATCGGGATATAGAAGCGATTGTCCTCCTTGACCGCCGCGACCACTTCGATAACGTTGTCCTGGATAATGACTTTTAGATCATCATCATCCACACTCCAACTCTTCCAAGTATCTCTCCAGGTCCCAGGTCTTGCAGTTCTCGCTATCGGCCGATCCCGTGTACCATCCGGACTCCGGACACCGGAGTGATACGAGAGTATTACTGGCCTGGGGTGTACTAGTGTACTATTAGACTGTCCAGTTTGTCCTGAGTTGCTTGGAGAATTAAAAGTACAAGGTTCCAAGTTCGGGACCTCAGGGTCTTATGGACAAGCGAGTAATCGAGCGACCATGGTCTGTAGTCTCAGTGGACCTTATGGAGTCTTATCCGATCAAAAATCAGTTTCGTTATCTGGTAGTTTTCGTATACTTATTCACTAAGTGGATGGAATTGAAACCCCCTGTGGAAAGCCACTGGGAAAAACGTTGCCCTGGCCTTTGAGGACTTTATACTGTTTCGGTAGGAGGTTCTGGACTATGTCCTCACAGACATTGGCACAGAGTTCGTTAACAAGGACCTGATGGGACTATTCGAGGAGTACGGGATCAAACATACGACCATACCTTCTTATAATGTCCAGGCCAATCCGGTCGAGAAGAGTAACAAGACTCTGAAGACCATGTTTTGAGGTCGGTGACCTAGTCATGTGTGCGACCCATCACTTGTCCGACGCCACCAAGAAGTTTGATAAGAAGCTCGCCCCGAAATTCGAGGGCCCTTTCAAGGTCCTTACGATAGAATCGCCCACGGTTTATGTACTGGACATGGCTAATAACTGGAAAAATCCCAAAGTACAAGTGAACGACTTAAAGCGTTTTATCCCACTCTGGGGTGGAAAGGAGGCCCCACTCGCTGTGACAGAATCCGCGGCAACGCCTAACACGAAAATCCCTGGGAGGGACGAATCGTGCCTGTGCGCATGTTATTCGATTTATTTATTTATCCCTTTTTAACATTATCATTTATCTTTTTTGCCTATCCCTATTGTTATAGCTCAATTGATAATCAATTGAGAATCACTTGAGAGAGTGGCCAAAATAACAATTAAAAATCAACTGATTCTCAATTGATTATCACTTGATTCTCAACTGAATTTTTTTTTTTTTGTAATAGGTAATAATAATAAATTTTTTAAAATAAAAAATTGAACGTTTTTAGAATACCGACAAAATATATTTTTTCATTTAAAGAAATGAAGGTTATAATATTTGTACAGAGAGGAAAAAAATGCTTCAAATAACGATTTTGATGTACAAGGATTTTTTTAGAGAACCAGCACTGCAGCATTAATTTTTTTATTTATTTTTCATAAAATAAAAGGATTTTCAAAAACGTAAAATTCAAATGGTTCCTATCAAGTTAAAAACTGCAATCAATTTAGTTTTTGTTTTTCAACAATAGTAATATTTGTTGAAGTCACACAAGGATTAGCTCCTACTGTTAAAATTCAATTGATACCTAATCAACTGATAACCAATTGAGAATCATTTGAGAGCGTGGCCAAAAAAATAACTAAAAATTAAGTAATTCTCAATTGATTATCAACTGAATTTTTTTTATTGTAGTTATAAATTATACACTTTTAAAATACTGACGATGGCTTTTAACATTTTTTTTTTTAAATTCTTTGTGGAGGTTATAGTATTAGTGCATAAAGAATTTGATCTTCTAAAGTTATTCAACAGATCCAGCTGCTCAATTGTTTATTTCCCTTTTATTAGATAAAAGGATTTTCAAAAGCGTAAAAAATCACAAAAGGTGCCTGACGAGGTTAAAACTAGATTTGCTGTATATATTTTTTAATAATAGAAGTAAATTAGAATTTTTTGGTAAAGCAAGTTGAACTTTTAAAAACTAAATGGTTATGTAAAAAGTATCAATAAAATCAAAATAAAATTTCAAGATTTGAATGTTTCAAATTCCGCATATTTCTGCAGATTTCATAGATAAACTGATTCCAAATTGATTATCAATTAATTATCAACCAAATTGATGTATTTTTTTTTTTTTTTTTGTAGCAATTCCTTTAAACGACGCATTTTTGACATACTGACGACGGCTTTCAGCATTCATTTTTTTTTCTTTTTTTTCTTTGTGAAGATTAGAATATTAGTACGGAGTGGAAGAAGATGCATCGAATAGCGATATTTGATGTCAGAATTCTCTTAGAGAACCAGCAAAGAATATCAATTGTAGTCCTTTGTGTGGTTATCAATTGATTATCAATTGAGTTTTAACAGTAGAAGCTATTCCTTGAGTTATAAGTCGGATTCACCAGCCCTCGTGCGTGCAACTATCACACGCGAGAGTCCAGAGTCTTCAACAACCATTACTATTGTTGAAAAAAAAAAGAATAAATAAATAAATAAATGAATCGATTGCAGTTTTAGCTTGTTAGGAACCATTTGTGATTTTTACGTTTTTGAAAATCCTTTTATTTTATGAAAAAAAATTAATGCTTCAGTGCTGGTTCACTAAAAAAAAACCCTTGTACATCTAAATCGTTATTTAAAACATTTTCTTCCTCTCCGTACAAATATGAAGAAATAGAAGTAGAAATGAAAAAATATATATTGTCGGTATTCTAAAAACCTTTAATTTTTTATTTAAAAAAATTTATTATTATTATCATTACAAAAAAAAAAAAAATTTAGTTGAGAATCAATTGATAATCAATTGAGAATCAGTTGATTTTTAATTGTTATTTTGGCCACACTCTCAATTGATTATCAATTGATTATCAATTGAGCTTTAACAATAGGGATTACTGTAAGTTAGTGGGCCTATGATTACAGTCTATAAAAATTATTTATTCCCATTTCAGATGCTTTGACACTGATCCAAGCCCCAGCCCCGACAGCCCTAGAGGCTCAAGTTAATCCTTCCGAGGGAGTAGGATCCTCCACTCCACGAAGCGTCTTTTGAGTCTACCTGACGACCCTGACAATCCAATCCAGGAGAAACAGCTGATCCAATCACCCGGGAGCAAGGAAATCAGCTGGCCGAGCAACGACACCGGTAGGGAGCTCTGCAAAGCCCCACCTTAGCTCGTCAACGATTGGCCCAAGCTGAATGAGTTGCCAGACTTTTGGAGGAACTTGAAAGGGCCCAAGAGGAAGAACGGAAACCCAATTTCGAAGGGATCACGGGGCCAGACCTCGACGACGCGGAGCTCAACGCACAGTACCTCCACCAGGAGTCGTCTTCGGAGGAAGAGGGTGAGGCCCGTACCTGGCGAGGGCTGGAACGACCGAGCAGGGAGACCCGGTCTGAAGACTCCTAGCGACCTGAGTCTCCGAAAAAGCGCTGACGTCGTGACTATCGTCCTCGTCCAGATGCCGAGCCATCTTTGACTTCGGTGGAGCGCGTTTTTTCCCGCTTGGGCCCGCAGATGTTCAGTTTGAGGCGTGGAAGTGTAACGCCGATTACAGAGAGGAAGAGCTTCGCCCCGGTATTGTGAGTCGTAATTGTGGTTCCCAGGAGACGACGCTTCTTCCCCGCCCCTACGAAGGACCGAACAGAGGCTCAGGACTAGAGAGACGGCCCCAGACAGGAGCGAGCCCCGCGGTTTTGGCAGAGTCTACGATCCGCGGATTACAGTACGGTGGAACCCGTCCCACAGAACGTTTCGGCCGACCCGGTGGCCCCGCCGCTGGACCGGATAGCCAGTATCCTTTCATCAGCCCCGGGTTCCGCTCGCGTCACCATGGAGCAGGTGGTCCAGCTCAGGGCCTCTATTCAGGTCCTGCCCGAAGATGTCTAGGTAAACATCCACAGGTTCGTATTTCCTGACCCCGTTTAACTCGCCAAATTACTCCTGGTGAACCACCGATTGGCAGAAAATCATTTTTTATTATATTTATTTTAGTGCTTTAGTTTTTATTGTATTTTTTTTTTTTTTTTTTTTCTATATAGTTTTTCGAGGTTGATAATCCGCGCGTATGCTCTCTTAATTATAAATTCTGCAGACATGACCTTGGAACTTCCATTAGAAAAACGTTTAAAAATAAAGAACTCTTTAGAAAAATTTCTATCAAAAGGTTAGGTCAAAATTCGATTTCTTGCTGAAATTATTGGTTTGTTAGTTTCTGCTTGTCCAGCTATTGCTTATTGCTGATTATATTATAAGGAACTTGAGAAGATTAAAAGGAATGCATTGATATCTAATGAGAATGATTTTAATGCATTCACATCACTAAACTCAGAGGCAGTTAGAGAGATTAATTGGTGGTTATCCGAGATCATGTCAACAAAGAACAAAATAAGGTCAGATGTTTTTAATTTTGAAATTTTTCCTGATGCATAAGGTGTTGGTTCGGGTGTCATTAGTGATAATTAAAAGTCACAGGGACTTTGGGATTTTAATGATGGATCCAAACACATAAATTATTCGGAACTTACGGCAGCTTTTTTTAGCTTTAAAAACTTTTAGTTCAAATTTCTAAAATAAACAAATTCTGTTAAGAATTGATAATATTACTGCCTTGGCATACATGAATAAAATGAAGGGAATTAAGCATGCTGATTTAAATTCAATAACCAAATCTATATGGGAATGGTGGGCACTAGTGGAATATTTGGATTTTTGCAAAATACATAACTTTGAAGGATATCCCAGCGGATGAGGGTTCTAGATTAAATAATTTGGATACTGAATGAGAGTTGGCTGAATTTGCTTTCTTAAAAATCATTAGAGTTTTTGGCAATCTTTCGGTTGATTTATTTCCATCCAGAATTATTTATAACTGCCCTAAGTACTGCTCATGGGATAGAGACCCAGATGCTTTTTGCATCAACTCTTTTAATTTTTCTTGGGAAAATAATTTTTGGTATGCTTTTCCCCCTTTTTCATTCATATCAAAAGTTTTAAAGAAAATTGAATCTGAGGCTACTACTGGTATTTTGGTTGTCCCTGACTGGTCATTCCCACCTAGGTTTCCAGAATTTGAAAGATTACTCATTTCTGAAAAAATTTTCTCTTTTCCATCAAATGAACTTTTGTTATCCCCTTGCAGGAAACTAACACATCCTCTATGGAAAATCTTATCATGGTTGCAGAAGTTGTATCAGGCAGACATTAGTGAGAAGGAACAATAAATTGACTGATGAAACATTAAAAATCATGATTTTAGGCTACGCTGAAAATACTTCAAAACAATATTATTCCCCTTCTAAGTTCTGGTGGGATTATTGCATGGAAAAATCAATTAATCCTTTTTGCGCTAATGTAGAAGATGTTATTAGTTGTTTGACTAAAAAATTTAATGAAAAGGCCAGTTATGGTACATAGAACACCTTAAGGTCAGCTATTCCTCCAATTAATGTTAAAATTTTCTCTGAATTGTTCAATTCACCTTTGTTGAACAAATTTTTGAAGGGGGTATATTTTAAGCTAAGACCAACTAAACCAAAATATTCTTCGACTTAGGATGTCCAACAGGTATTAGATTTATTATCCTCCCGGGGGCCTTTAGATTAGTTAGATTTAAAAAAGTTAACTTTGTGACTTAGTTTTGAAATAAAAATAAAATAGAAAATCTCTCCTTCATTTTCAATATTATTATTAAAATTATGTGAGAGTAATTATTCTTTTTTGTTCTTATTTTAAAATTTGACGAGGGATCAGCTGAGAAAATGGAAAGTAAGCCGAGAAAAGAAAGAGATAATTGAAAAGAGAAGAAAGAAGAAAAGCAAGTCTGCGTGTGATACTGCACCGGCAGTAATGCAGAGTTTTATGAGTATGCGTGAGAGAGTGAGAGAGATAGGCGAGAGCGGGGCGTGGGTGCCAGTGTTAGCTATATTTAATTACTGCGATGATTTTTTTTTCTTTCAATAAAAACAAAAAAGTACATTCAACAGAGAAAACTGTCTAATATATTCTTTGATAATTTAATTTATCCTATGTATTGTGGTTTTTTTTAAATAAAGTCTCAAAGTTGGGTTACTTATGGGGGGCGGGGAAGTCTTGTTGGAGGCACGAGAGTCATGGGTTTGGGGGTACGTGTGTCCCAGTGTCAGTGCGAATTTTTTTAAGATCGCTTAAAATTTGAGGTTAGAGTTTCTATCAGCTGATTCGCGACGGCTCCAAAAAATCTCTCAAAAGCTGCGTTTCAAGAGACACTCGTGCCTCCAATCAAAAGACACTGACGCCCCAAAACAGTAGGTCGATTAAAATCATGATTTCTTTGTTATTATGCATCTTATGGTAATTATTAAAAAAGAAAAAGAAAATTTAAGAGTTTAACTTCTTATTAAAGTTTATTTCAGATCGATTAAGGACATATTATTTTTGTAATAGACAACTGAAAATCCATTTCCGGACCTCATCTCATGACCCTTATTTTCAATATGACTTTATTTTATTCTGAAGGGTTTTTTCTTTCTAAAATCATTACAGGGAAAAATTATACTGGTATTTGAATCATTTCTAAGAGATTTTGCCGGTTCATATTAATTTGGGACTGAGAAATTAACATGACACTCTTACCTGCAGTGGCTATATTACCCCGCTCTCCCCTACGCGCAGTTGTCTGTCTAGTGAGTTTAGCCGCGAGACCGATCGTCGCGTCGATTTTCGTTTGTTGTTGTTATGTTGTTTCTAGCGAGTCAGAATTAGTCTAGTTTAGCAGTCTGTTTGAAAGCATGATTGAATAAAAAGTAAAGAACATAAAAAGAAAAAAAAAAGTTAAGATGAAAAAGAAGAAGGAAGAGATTATTAGTCTTGGATCCGATTGCAGTTCTTCACTCGTCCTCGTAGAATCGTCCAGCTGGTACAGCGTCATAGAAATCTGGTCGCACGTGTCGTCTGTCGCAGTCTACATCCAGATTTTGTCCTCGTCGTAGTGCCGTCTGCATCTTGTCTTCGTTGCCGTCTTCGTTTGCGTCCAAGTCTACGTTTCGTCTTGAATCAACGTCAACCGCCGTTTTCCGTTGGTATTTTATTGTAAGTGAAATAATTCGGATTTTAATAGCTATACTATTTTCAGCCGTGATCAACCGTGTTATTGTATTTAACTTATTGCGTTTGTAAAATTTGATTTAACCACGTGTTTTCCCGGCGTGGGATTTTCTCTGGAATCTCCGATAGCTTAGGCAGGGTAATTTATTGTTGAGAATTGTTAATAAACTGTTTCATAGAATATGGAAAATTTTAGATTAAAATTGAGTTGACTTTAAATTTTGTTTTTCATTTTTAATAGCGAAAATTCTATTTTCCTCCTTCTAACCTCAAAATCGGACCTTCACCCCTTGTTTTCGGTATCTCTGGAGGAAAAATATTTTTCAAAACATGGTCGAGAAGGGTTCTTTGGCCACCTCGTTGCACCCCTCGCCTTCGGCTCGGGTCACAAACCTCTCGGAGGCCAAATAAACCCTTCCCCGACCTGTTATGAAAAATACTAAATTACAACTTACAAATCTGTTTTCCCAAGTAAAAATTTTTTGTAAAGACTTTATAAAGTTTTTATAAAGTACTTTATAAAAAATTGGTTTTATAAAATATAACCTTGAATTTTTTATAAACAAAATTTTTTTCATAAAATATAACCTTAACTTTTTTATAAACAAATTTTTTTTATAAAATATAACCTACAATTAAGAAAAAAAAATTTTTAACCATTCTTTTTAATTTAACAAATTTTATAGCCAAATTGTTTTATAACATGGTAACTTGAACGATTACTTTATGTTTTCGTTTCTTTTAACTTTTTTCGCTTGATCATAAAAAATTGTAGTTCACCTTTTTAATTAATGATTTAACTTGGAAATAAATATTTATTGGTTAATTACAACTACTTTACTAAGTTTTTTAATGCAGAACATTATTTTAAATACTCAATTATAATATAAATTTTTGTAATACAACTTATGATTCAGTTTCATAACAATAGAAAAAAAAATAATTTTAATGTTCTTTTTTGACTTTAACTTTTATATGAACTGCACTTTTAAATTCTAAAAGCTGCCGAGTCAAACTAGTAATTACAGTTTGACGGTCTACTAGTTACCATTTTTCTCTTTTTGCATGACGCTCTACATAATCTAAAAGTAATGAACAGAATAAGAACTAGAAATTAAAAAAAAAAATTTTGGTGAAAATGAGTTAAGAGTTATCAAAAATTTTTTTTAAATGAAAAATTTAATTCAACTGATATAAACGTATATTCTGGAGTAAAAATTAATATTCTCGAGTAAAAATTAACAAAGAGACATACACATCTGAAATTCACTTGTCACAAAAAACAAAAGAAAATTATCACTTTAGTATGGGAAACAAACTAGGAAAAATCATGTACTTTTTTGTTAAGAGTGATCAAATTTATGCAGTAATACAAGAATTAGTAACATCTAATAGACATAGCAATTAAATTGTGTAACAATGTCGATTTTTCTTCTTATTTAGTGCCTTTTCGCAAAACATATAGCACTTTTGTGGTTCCAAATTCAATTAATAAGAAAACAAATTTTCAGTATTAATAATTATTTAGGTTGTTCACTAAACGACATTGAAAAAAGATAGTTTGATCAAAAATACACTTGTGAAAATAATTTTTATGATTGTATAATAACTGTAATTATTAAAATTTTTATATAAAATAAAACAATATGTACAAAGCAATTCATTTCATTTTTTTATTTCTTTGTAAATCTAGTCAACTTAACAATAAACTCAAAACTATCTCAAACCAAAATAAAAAAAACTAACAATTAGTAAATTTAATCACATCATAAAATAATTTGGCATATAAATGACGCAAAAAAAAAAAATTTTAATTTAGGTTACATTTTATAAAAAATTTATGTTATTTTTTATAAAACCTTTTTGTCAAATTTTACAATAGGCCCATTAAGCCAATTAATTTAATTTCTTTAAAGAAAAAATCTTTTGTTGAGTCAGTATTTGATGTTAGCATTTAAGTTATATTTATTGCATTATTATATTATGTTTGGAGTACTGAATTTAACTTTGGAAACATTAAAATATTTATTGTTTTATAAATTGTGAAGTTTTTGATTGAAAACTCTAAACATCTACAAGTTATATATCTTCGAACAACCACTGCGGAATATAATTAATTGTTAAACAAACTTACTTACTAAGTGAAGTTCGACCGTAATTTTATGAGATGCTTGTTCGAAGATATATATACTGAGACAATTATTGTACGTCAGTTTATATGACTGGTACTATGTATCTACCTCTGTCCATGTTGTTTTAATCCATAGATGGAAAATGATTGAAACATTGCAATTAATGATGTTACCTTTGGGTGATTTATCAGAAGAAGCACAGGAGACTCATATGAAAGAAATTAAAAAAGCTCGCGATAGGCATACACGCAAAATGATTCAGTACAATTTTTAATTAAAAAACATTTTTGTTATTGATTATAATACATTAAATGAGTTTTATATTCTAGAGTTGTGACTAATACTGATCTTGCACATGCCTTAATTGTTAACTCTGACCCAGTTATTACTGCTATGAGGCTGAAGCCCAAAAAAAAAAAATTCAAGTTCAATACTAAAATGGACTCTTCTTATTGAAGAAATAAAAGTGGGAACTAACGATGATAATGAAGATAATAATTAATTATAAAGTTTATTGCCTTTTTACAAACTTATTATTTTTAGTGTAGCCTTTAAGTTTGTATTATATGTAATTATTACTATTAATTGTACAGTAGTGGTACATGGATTCTGACACCCCCTTCAAATTCGACAAATGGCTAGTCGAACGTTCGTCGAAAAAAAGTTGGTTAGTACCAATCTAAATTTGCGTGCAAAAAAAAATCTCAATGTTTACGTTTGTTAGGAGGTTACAGTGAAATAAATATTAATAATATCAGTTCAAGTGCAATAGTTGGTTTTATAGTGCTGACAGTTTTCTACCTACAGATTATAATCAAAAATTTAAACTCGGTTGTTAAAAAAATTTTTGAAAGCAGGTAATATTTTTTGAAATAGTTTTCTTTATAAACAAATTGAAAGAGCTTGCGTTTGAGACAGTGACCTAATCTCAAATATTAATTTAATTATCATCTCCTTGAAGCTCTCCTTTGTAAAGTTATTGTCTTGCAATCCAACAAAAACTGCTATCTAATCGACGATGAAGATCTTTGTCAAAGTAATCTTTATGAGTGAAATTTCAATGGTAAGTAACTGTTTTTTTAAACTTTTGCATCGATCTTAATATATCTAACGCCCTCCGTCTATGCGTGACCACTGACCATCGCGGGATCTCTAAAAAAAAACATATTTTCTTAATCGTAAATTGTAATTTTCAGTCTCAGCTGTTCGACGAGGACCCAGAGGCTCGAAACGCGAGTAATATTTCAAAAAATATTACCTGCTTTCAAAAATTTTTTTAATAACCGAGTTTAAATTTTTGATTATAATCTGTAGGTAGAAAACTATCATCACTATAAAACCAACTATTGCATTTAAACTGATATTATTAATATTTATTTCACTGTAACCTCGTAACACGTTCACTGTAACTTAGATGGGTACTAACCAACTTTTTTTCGACGAACGTTCGACTCGCCATTTGTCGAATTTGAAGGGGGTGTCAGAATCCATGTACCACTAGTGTACTTAATGGATTATAGTGTGACCATAATTGAAATGGTCATTTAGTCAAACTAAATTATTTCTTATATTTATTTCAGAATTATTTCGAGAATAACAAATGCAACACAGTTGGGCAAACCGTAACTCTGTAATTAAAATGAGCCTATGTTGCTTTTTTCAAAATTTTTATTTAATGCATGAAATGCATCTGATTAAAAACCAAATTAAAAGCTGACTTACCACTTTTTAAATAATGAATCTGCAAACAGATTAATAAATTGTAGCAAAATGCTATTTACACAACAATAAGAGGCCATATTTATGAAAGATTTGACAAAATAACCCTTAGGGCGTGTAAAAGAATTAGGTCAATTAAATTTATTAAAATGGTCACATAAAACAAAAAAATCACTTTCGAAAGTGTGTCTTGTTTATTTAAATTCAGTGATCATTTAAACATAGAAAAATTAAAAATAAAAAACTACTAGAGTTTAGTTTTACTTGAGTTTACTATATTGTACTAGAGTTATAGTTTTAAAAAGGCAATCCTTCAAGTAAAAGTCGATGCTTAACCACTAGAATAATATTTGATATGAACCGATAAAGCTTATCCGCAAACAATACGTTCATGAGAATTTGTGCAAACATTTTTTTAAAAACTTATGGTATAGTTTTTTCAAATATTTTGATGACCAATATTTATCATTTATTGCGCTCAAACTTATTTTTTATAGAACAAACTTCAAACAGTAGAATCATTCCATAATTAAGTAAAAATTAATTAATAAATAAGAAATTCAAGGTTATAATCTAGATTGCTTTGAAATAACGAGGATTAGAGAATCCTTTGAATTCAAGTCAGGTGCATAACTTTGTGAAAGCCTTGGTTGTAAAGACAAGAGGTGTATTTCGCCGGGGCAATTTTACGCTCGTAGCTGGTTTATACTGAATCCCGGTGATATACAGAACAAAGCCATGCGGTGAATGGACTTATCTGTACTATTTTAGCTGTGAGGTCAATGGTCCTTTCTTGATAACCAGTTTTGATTAAAGGAATGGTTAAAATTGATATGAAAAAATTCATTTAGAAGCTCATTTTTTTTAAATTTCTCGTTAACATTTTTCTCTCGTGTCATTAATAGAAGTTTGAAATGAATATACAATCACTTAACTCTGCCCAATCGACGGTGAAGGTGTTGCTAAAGGTTTCTTTTTTTCGACCTCACAATTCTTTTAAATCGAAAGTTTAAAAAATCTAATGGCAGATTTATATAGCAATATCACATGTCATCTCAAAAAATCAGAATTAATAAATACACATACAAGAAAAACCTTCAGTAACACCTCTAAAATGTATTAAAATTTATAGCTTAGAAAAGAATTGATAAGTAAATACCTTAATATTCCGTCATAACCAGCACCAAGACCCACGTGGTCGACTCCGGCAGTCTTCCGTATGTGGTTTATGTGAGCTGCAACAAAAAGAAAATATGAAGTCTAAGGTCCTATTCACCCTGGCTTTATCTCAAGATACAATCTATTAAAGCAAAGTTCTTTTAATAAAAGGCTCACCTATAACGTCGTGCATCGAGGCCTTATCACCGCAGCTGAGGTGGGCGCTGTCAAAGCTGACCATTACCAAGCCACCGTTCAGCGTCTATACAAAAACAACAAAAACGTTGGAGATCATGAGTACGGAAAGCTTTTTTGACCCTTATCTAGATTTTTTAGCTTTACATTTTTTATATGAGCAGGGCTTTATTGAAAAAAAGCTAAGAAAAATAAAGAGACGGATAAGTTTCCAGTTTATAAAGCAGTTCAGTTTATACTTCAAGAAAAATTTTATATTTAAAAAAAATTTAGATTAGTTTTGAATTTAATTTACAACTCCTTAAGCTCTTGCTTAAAATTTTTTTCATGTACCTTTACGATTATTTTTTCAAATTTTAACCTGATAACTTAAATCGAAATTTATAAAAAAAGATTTATTTTTCTTTTAGAATATATAAAACTTATAATGCATCTGTACATAAAAGAAAAAGTCTGAGAATAAGATGTTATTAATAATTAAAGTGCATTTGTACTAGTTATTTAAGAACTTTATTTTGACAAGATACTGTTGAATTAACTAAAACATTCTTGTTCGTTTATGAACCAAACCATTGTAAAAAATTATATTGTAACTTATTTATACTTTGTTTAAATATTTTTAAATAAAATTTTTTTAAATTGAAGTCATTGAAAATTAAAATATCTCATAAATACGTTTAAATGAAGGGTAATTTTGTTATGATTAATGAAGTTACAAATTTCATTATTAGGCTGATTTAGTTCCGCATGGAGTTATAATAGAATGACGCATCAAGAGCTGCTATCTGTCTCGACGAGATTGTTAGATTTGTTAAATTGGAAAAATGGCGTTGAATTCATCACCTGAAATTTGCAACAACAAAAAAAAATAACAAAACAACAACAAAAAATAAAGAAGATAATAATTTTTACAAGTTAAAAAATTTTCCAAAAAACGTCAAAAATATCATCAAAAATTTTTTATTTGTTAGTTATGTACTCATATAATGCTCGAGATAATGCACTTACTTATTCAAATATTTACACAAGCAAATAATAATTGAATTAACAAAAATTGTCATAAAAAGTTCTGCTAAAATATATACTTGATATCCAAGTTTGAATAAATGTAAAAAATGTGAAAAAAGTTTATTTACATGCAGAACAGGCACATTAAAAACTATGTACTTCAAGCATTTGAGTAAAATAACTCCATGTAGTCCCGCCTTATAGTAATTAATAATTATAATTAAAGAGGTGACTCGCAACTGTGATTGAGACTTAGTAACTTCCTAGACCTGGACACCTGGGTTGTCTATGACAAAGAAACCGAGAAATTTTTTTAAGAGTCAAGCTTGGACTCAGACTCAAGAATTTGAGAGTCAGAGTCCTCGGACTTAGGCCTGGAGTTTCGAAATCAAAGCTTGAGTCCGTCAGTGGACTCTGACCCTAAAATAGTTGAGACTCCACACTTGACAATGACTCTGAACTCTGGTCTCCAAGTCGTTGCCCAGTCCTGAAATCTGGTGACATTCGAATGCCTTTGAATATTCACAAATAAGTTTTAAAAATCAATATATACTTTAAACGCGAGTAAGCATTCATCTGAGTAGAAAGTGTTTTTGAACACAGTCTCGTGCTGCTTATTCTTTGTAACTACCTTCTGTAATTTATGTAATGGTGATTATTGGGATCGTATAAGCGCTAATGGTGCAACTACATTAGTGCAATGATGTATATCGATGAATTGGAGTCTGCTCTCCATGAAAATATAGAAACGAGTGAAGTAACTTTGGTATCTTCTGCTTCAGCTTGGTTTCTAGTTAGCTGACGCAACTCAGCATTACAGACTATTAGAAAAATACGAGGAAAAATATCCCTCTAGCAAACAAGCTATAACGTTATGGATGTACTGGAAAACGAGTTATTGCGATTAAAAGTATTTTTATAGAAGTCCTGGTCACTCTAACCTCAAAATCGGATTCTTTATTCGTTTTTTCGTACTATAAAACAGTATATAGCACTGATGCAGCTCGTCACAGAACTCTTAAAGTACCTAATAATTGGTCTCGAAAATCTAATTTCTGTATTCATAATTTATAACAATAGAACATACGTGTAAAGCGGCGATGCTATGTTTTTAAAATATTTTTAATCTTCGAGGTGTCTTTTTAATGTCAACCAGATTATGCATCAGTCATTATGATGACCAGTTACGTGATCAATATTGACCTTCAAGATGACTATGGATTCAAAATAATTAAATTTATTGAAATAAAGTGTTGAGAAAAAATGCGTTCTAATTTGATTAAGTTACTACAGTTTTTGAAAAGATGGGGGAATCCTTATTTGAATAAAAGAACAATAAGCAGAAAATAATTTTCCGTTAATATGCTCCAGCATGCTGGTGCTGAGGTAAACCCGCGCATCCAACCTTAAAGTCCACCTTGGCGACACTAATCTCACGTCAATCAAGCAGCTGGAATGGTAAAACTAAGGCAGACAGTGCGCCCTCTTCTCTGTGAAAAGTGGAATTTGAAATTAAAATTCACAGCTACAGTTACGTGCTTCTACAAGCGCGTATGAATTGCAGTAGCGCAACTTCCAGACTTGCGGGAATCTAATTTATTTGCGTCGCTGGATGGGCTGGAATCTGTGCTAGCGTTGTATACCAACTGCTTCTGCTTGGAATAGACAATCTAACAGTAAAGAAATTTTTAATTTTCTTTCTCTTCATTTCTTTCCTTATTTTACAACAGAATTTTGACGTATTTAATAAAGATGAGAAATTATGGTTTGAAAAAAATGCTATTCTGCAGAAACGAAAAATTTTATTTTTAAAAAACTTAAAGTGGGCAGTGACCCTTGAAAAAATGCATAAATGTACTCGTACAACACAAATGTTGATGTTAAAATAAAAACAGCTTAAAGTGGCAAAACTTAATATAGTTCATTATTGGAAATATAATTGTTATCATGATTTTAATATAAATCACTGTGTAAATCTTATCTACGAATCTGATAACTTTCGAGCTCGCAGATCCAAATTTTTGATCGTAAGTTGAAAGTATCAAAAAAATTTTTTAATCTTTTTTTTAGTCATTTTTTAAAGAGAAGGAAATGAATTGATATTTGATGTTAATTTCATACTTTAGGGATTATTATGCCAAATAAAAAACCATTAATACCTCTAGCCAATGAGCTTTTAAACGATTTACTTTATAATCTATACATTATTATCAGTTAAATTAAAAAAAAAAAAAAGATAATATTTGACAAATTCCTGTCCAAAGTCTGTTATAAATTTTTTTATAGTGAATGTTACAAAATTCACAAAGTAAAAAATACCAAGAAGTTGAAATATAAGTACTAAAAATTTAAAAAGTTAATAAATAAAAATTTTTAAAACAAATAAATTTTATTTTTTCGTAGCTTATAAATTGTAATAAAATTTAAAAATCTCATTAAAATGGAATAGATAAAAATTAACTTTTGCAGTGTCGACTGTAAAAATCGTCAGCTCTCAAATTGAAAACAGATTTTCATCTTGTCTGGTGTAGTAACCAGACGTGGTCGTGGGATTGCTCGACAAAACTCAATCAACGCCAGGTCGGGTGAAAAAAAATAGAAAAGAAAAATGTCTGGAGTAACAAAACAAAATGTTCGCAACAGAAGCAGCAGCAGCAGAGACGAAACAAAGCCAATAAAAAGCTCCGCCCATAAGTAACCGGGCGTCATCTCCGGGTTGAAATAAAGCAGCTTCTTCCGTCCTGCCTGATCAAAATTGTTTTCCTACGCCTTTTTTTTTTTTTTTTTTTTTTTTTTTCTTCTTTTTCTTTTCTTTTTTTTCTCTTCTTATAGTTTGAGTGAAAAAATTTTGCTGCAATCTCTTCTTCCGGGCCACGAGAGACAGATTTGAACAATGGAGGGGAAAAGAGAGGGGGTAAATATAGGAGAAGCTTGCGTGGTGGTGTTGTATTTTGGTTCGGGCTGCAGAGTTGAAAAGTAGTCTGGCAGGTTGGATGATGGATTATTTCTTTTATGGCGAGGAGATGCTAGGGTATGAATTGCAGAGAAGTGAGCGCTTCTATAAAAAAAGATGGAGGATTTAGATTTTCCTACGGATGTTCAGGAAGTGCAAGATGAGGCAGATACATGTTTTTTGCGGTTTAATATTTTTCTTCTGCAGTTTTTAAAAACTTTTATTTTTATTCAAATTCAAGTTTTCTCGTATCGAGTTCTTTCTACTACTTCTAATTTCAACCGTGCGACTCATTCCACTAGACATCTACACTCAGAGAAAGGTTTGATTGGGTCAACAATATATTGTAACATCTAAGATGCCATAGTTAATATAGAGACAATGATGCACATTGTAGCAGTAACAATATCATGGTAGCGCTGACTAAATGTGTATTAAGGGTTAACATGTTTCTAGTTACACTGGTACAGCCCAACTTAATTTTTTAAAATTTCTTTTTTTTGATTTTGGTATAATTAATGTATTTAATGAATTGTTTTAATCTTAAAAAATATACAAATGATTATAAAAATCACAATATTTAAGAAATAATGACTTCAATTTTAAGATTTTAAAAATTAGCTAGGTTAGGTTAGATTTGCTTTGCTAGTCGCAACAATATGTATTATTATCCTTACTATACGTATTGTAATTGCTACAATGTTTCGACTATTGAGGGAACAAAGAATATTTAATTGGTCCAATCAAATCTTTCTCTGAGTGTAGGTCGATCAAATCAACTTTTGAGGTCGATTCGAAACAATTTTTTTTTTTTTTTTTGCAAGCTACAATAAATTTTGAATAAAAATACTTTTTTTTCACTGTACAGTATAGCCGATTCATTATAATCATAAAAACATAGTAAAATAACAAGCGCGATAATTTATTACTTTCATTAAATGAATAAAAATGATAAGATTTTTTATGCCAGTTTTATAATTGGATTGTAAAGCTAGATTTAATTAGACAGCAGTGTTGTGACATCCACAAAAACACCTTTGGAAATGCTTATTCACATTTCACAAAAAGTGAAACTAAATGGGTTTATAGAGTATATTTGCAAACTGGTTTTCGTTTTAACAGACTTGAGTTTCTGGCGACTTACTTAAAGAAGTTGTAAAATAAAAAAAAAAAAACACTGGTGTTTTTTTATTTGCAGTGTTTAGTTGAATTTATTTATTTATCAGTTTTGACAGCAATAAGAAATGAAAAATATTTTTCAAAAGGATGATAAATGAATTTATAAAAAATTGCCTTTGAAGTTAGAAATGATTTTCCAAGCTTCAAGTACAATTAAAAATTTAAAAATTAAAAAAATTCGTACTCAAGGAAAAATAATTTTTAATCAGCCGTTCACATCTCAATAAAATAAATAATTTTTTCATGAGACGACGTGACACAAAATTTGTTTGAATTTAAGAAAATTGTATGATGAATACTCACGAGGTTACGCAGCACGTCGTCGGGTACGTTACTCGAGGAGTTGCAGAGCGCGCGAGCGGCGCTGTGAGAGAACACAACGGGCGCGGTCGAGACCGCCAGGGCGTCGCGCATCGTGTTTAAGGACACGTGCGACAGGTCGACCAGCATACCTAAGCGGTTGAGCTCCCGCACCACCGCCTTCCCGAAACTCGTCAGGCCGTCGCTGTGAAAGCCTAGGGTCACCAGGTCCTTGTCCGGGTCGTCTGCTACCGCCGAGTCCGCCCTTTAAATATCAAAAATATTCATTTTTCGATTTAACTTTTTGATTTTCATACATATATTTGTATATTGAATAAAATAAATTCATTAAAATATCATAAATATTTAGGTTTTTTTTTTAAGATATCAAAGTTTACAAGTGCATTCATTCACTAAAAAAATGTTTCAATGTTTTTTGTTTTTGTTTTTTTTTTTTTTTTTTTTCTAGCTGTAAAATTGAATAAAAATTCGTTTATCAAGCCTTGGAAAGAGAAAAACAACAGCAGAATGGATCTGACAATATTTGCCTTGTACTATTGTCTGTTGGCTAGTACGATGTACCCTACACTATACATCGAATCCATACAATACAATCAGATCATACACATATTACTACGTTTTTCATGTTTTCAATTAATTCCAAGCAGAATTTTCGTTGTTTTTTAAATGTGTATTGAATCATTTCATTATTTTTAGTACAGGAAAAAAGGAAAAAGCAAATGAACAAAAAAGCAAAAACCCACTGAGTTCTGCCTGACCATAAACTTTTAATACTACTCGGTAAGATTTTTAATTTTTTTCCTTATATCACTACCGGGGCTTTTTAAAAATTTACTCTTATTTTTACTGTGTAATATTTTTTCTCAGTATGAAAAAAATGAATAAGTAAAAAAGTTTGAAATTTTAAAAAATAAACAACAGCAGAATCAGCTTTATTTCACGTTTTTCAGGAAAAAAAAAAAAATTGAAAAAAAAAAAAAAAAATTTCAATTCGATACAACGCAGATGTTAGCTTGATAACATAGGCTATTCATTTCATTACAAACTAAAACCTATTCCATTAGCAATGAAAAAAAATTCAATAGAATCTCATCAAACTTTTTCAGAACAATATGAAAATCAATCCTGCTCGTCGTGAAAAAAATTAAAGGTCTGATTCTCCAGGGATTTAAAAAAAAAAAAAAAAAAAAAAGAGTGCGCAGTTTTTAAGCAAGTCAACGATATACTCCATTGGTAACCTCGTCGAATCAATAACTTAAACTTTCCGGTCTTTCATTCTTTTGTGCAGCATTGAAATAATAATGATAACGCCAAACACAATGACTCTCCTGGTTTTTATTTTTACCTTCATTCTTTTTCCTTCCTACGGAGTAAAATGAATTGCGAAAAGAAAGTAAGGCACGCGAACAGAAATAAAATTATTTGCTTTTTCCTCGACGGTTTATATTTTAAAGCCAGTGCAGGGTTTGTAAGCTCACTGGACTAATTTAAGCGTTCCTATGTTTGCGCAAGACGAAAGTACCCTCGTGAGATTTGCTTCGAGGGTCGTTTCACGCAGCTAGGAGAACAATTTTGGCTACTTTTTTCCCTTTTTATAATGGTAGTGCGGTGGTTGTACTTCCGTGGTTTTACGATGGTTCTTTTTTTTTTTTTTTTTTTTTTTTTTTTAACTAAAAAAAGAGGCTTTGATGTGATAAACTGTGTTTTTATGTCCAGTTGGTGTACTGGTTTTGTAATTAAAGGGTTTCGTTTAAGTATTCTAAACGTGCAATTTTTCTTTTAGATTTTTATTTTTCTCTGTATTCTTAGCAAAAAAATATATTACTTTGATAACTATCTATATGTTTATGGTACACCGATTAGAACTTCAAATGAAAAAGTTCTGCAAATTGGCGACATCAATACTCTATCAAACACAAAATTGATCTGCCTTGATAATTGGACATCATTTGGATGAATGAATTTTTGTTTGATGGAAATCCTACAGCTAAATGATATGTAAAATCATAAAATTATCTCTTGCATAAAAACAGTTTAATGAGTGCACTTTGACATGAACCGTTACAATTTTTACTGAAAATTTTGATTGCCATTTGGCTATTCGTGTTCATGCTCATTTGCGAAATTGGCATTTTGACTTGTATAATATGCGCGTAAGCCGCAGCTACCTGAAATTGAATACTAAATCAAGGTGCATCCCTATACAAACCGCGGACACACTTGGTAATGCCGTTTTAATTATTATTAATCTAATCCTTTTTGGATGTTGAGGGGAAGATTATTCTCTAGTATGGAAATTAATGCACTCGTTATTTAGCGAACATAGAATCTGATTGTTTCGTTCAAATAAAAAATTCATTTATTGACTATTCCATTTCATTGTAGCCAGAGAAGATAAACTACATGGAAAGAGTAACTTTATTAACAGGTGTATCATTCATAAATAACTAATTCATAATTACTAAGAAACTTCCATGAAAGAGTTTTGAAAAATTCGGTGAGTATAAGTATAAGTTTTTCCAAGTATTATTCGAAAATTTTGACACTTGTGTGTGAGGTTGAGATTGTTTGACACTCGATTAACTTTTATGAATTCTGTTAAAAACTCATAAATCCTTTTTATTTCACATAAAAAAAAGGTGAACTCGCGAAAAGTATTCTCCTATTAAACTTTATTTACAACCTATTCGTGATTCTGAATAATCTATAAAGCTTATAAATGTAAATTTTGAAATTATTACATCTCGTAAATTCCAAATAATGCGATATAAAATATAATCCCTTGAAATATTAATGGATCATTAATTCCAGACCATTTACGCATCCCATAACTTCTCTTGTGTTATTCACATTTTCATAAATCACTTTTGATAAGTGTCAATTTTATGACATAGGAAAATGGTTTCTAATCTCTCAACACTTAAATTTCATAATTTTTAATAATATAAATAACAGTAAAAAATGTTTTACTTTTATTTAATTGAATTTCGGTAGCACCGGATAGAGCCAGTGTTGATAACGTTTCTTTATTTCAAGCCAGGAACCGTTTATAGACACATCTGTGCGTCTATCACAAAGTAATTGAATTTCGTTGGAAAAAAAAGAGAGCCGAGGAAGAGCGAGGAAACGATAAGAATAATCGATGAATTTGCACATTTGGATGCGTTCGAAACTCTTTGAGCCTTTAAAGCCATGAATTTAATTTAACCAAGACAACAAATTTTCAAAAAGTCAAAAAAAAAAAAATTAAATCGTCTATTTTTAGGATTGAAGTACAAAAAAAAATTGATCAATTTAAAGTCTTATAACGTTGTTAATGGTGCTGATTTTAGTTATAAATAAACAAGACTGAAACTAGGAACAAAATTAAATTAAATTTGCGGTGGATATAACGCAATGCAAGGTGAAATGTCAAAAGAAGAAAGGTACGAGAGCAAAGCAAGTCGTCTGTTACGCGATTTGTATGAGAATTAGCTGGTAATTTTGCCGCGGCGCTTGGCAAACGTAATTTTCTATATAACGCGACGAGCTTTGTGTACAGCCAGTGCATTATCGATTCCGGCCTCGGAAAATTGAATATTCATAAGTGGGAATGTACGTACACGAGAAAGAGATATCTGGTATGGCCTTTGAGTGACTTCGACGCGTAACTTTACCGATTAATTATCTTTTATCTTCAAATTAAGGGGGCAGGGGCAGAGTACACGTTCGTGAAAGGAGCCGCGAGAAGGAGCCGCTCCTTCGGCAATTGTGCTGTCCGAAATTGCTGCATTTCGAGTCTGCGGGAAACGTAAACTCGCTGTTTAATGCATTTGGTGTCCCTTGGGAGCTGAGCGAGGACCATGATGGAAATAGATAGTTTAATTTGAAGCACCGGATCTGGTATGCATTTATGCGGGTTGCTATTCCCGAATCTTCTTCAAATTTACGACTGGATATTTCAAAATTATTTATTTTTTCTTTTTATTTTTCCTGTTTTACTGACTCTAGTCGAAGTTTTGATCCCAGATGAAACCGATTGTCTTCAAAAGTTTGTATTCCTTGGGAGATTAGGTGGGCGTTTGTAATTTAAAAGTTATTAAAGTTTTATGGATGCTTGAACTCGTGGACGAGCCATAAAACGCTGCGAAGATTGAATTTTTATTAGATTATGTACATTTAGTGATTTATGTAGACTTGTGTAAAACTTTTTTTTCTTCTCGAAAGTTAATTTTTTTATTCTTTTTTTTTTTTTCTAATTCAACAATAAATAGTTTCATGTAAATCCAAAAACGTAATTAAAAATTTAAATGAACAATAACACAAGTTGAAGGTGAACAAGAGTAACTCTATTGATCGCAAACTTTCGAACAATGCCTGTGCAGACCAGTACATTCTTAACTCAAACACCTCAGAAGAGCAAAGTGTTGAGGTGCTCCCAACTCAAACATGACATAAAAATTTCTTTGACTGGTTAAATTTGTAAAGTCCATGAATAATCATCATTGAAAAACCATTTACACAGATTCTTATTTATTACAGATGATTTTCATTGTGCTTAGTAAGTCATACATACAATGAAGTTGAGAGAGCTTAAAACTTGAATTATCAAACAAACAATAAAGTTATATTAAAGGCTGAATTAAAATATTTAAAGCCAATAATTCTGAAAATTGAAAAGATCATTCTTTATCTTCAAACTTGAGCTTTTTATCAAGAGTATAGCCTAACCAAGAAGAAAATTATTTTCTAATAGAATTAATCTTAACTGAATGTTTTTTTCAATAACTTTTAAAAACGTACGTAAATTAAGTAACTTAATGACGACTTACCAGGGCGTGTTGCACTTGTGGGTGAGGGTCATGTACCTCGCGCCCAGGTGATGAAAGCTCCTGAGTACGGCCATGCTCGCGCCTATGCTGTGTCCACCCTCGATGCCGACCAGGCTCGCAATAACCCCGTCCTTGTGAGCCTGCTCGAGTTCCCGGCTGGACGTGACGAGCCGCATCTTTGCCGAGTACTTGGCCGCCAGCCTCCGCACTACGTCGATCTGCTCCAGGGTGAGCTTGACCGCGTCGAGAAACTGAGCCTCGCACGGCACGTAGGCCGACCAGAACTGCGCCCCGACGATGCCTCGTCTCAGACGTATTAGATCCGTCTGCCAGCTCGGGCCCCAAGATGCGTTTTTCGAGAGGTCGATGTCGAACGGAAAGTCGCGAAGATGCGTGTTGCCGCGCTGCTTTCGCAGATTCCAAGCAAAATTGTTGTGGCTGAAACACAAAGTGGGGAAGTATTTAAAAAACCTAATTGATGATTACCATGCGATTATTCATTATTATTTTCATAACTATTATTAGTACACAGTTAGAGGAAATTAAAAAAAAGAGATACTGCGAATTACGTACTAACAAAACCGAAAAAAATATTTTTTTTCACGGTTCTCGTTGGGGATACGAATTTTTTGACAGAACCTGTCAGTGCCGTCCATTTTTTCGAGTTACAGCAGTTCAAGAATTTTACTGTTTGGATCAGATTGAAACGTAAAATTTAGGGTCAACAAACCCTTACGAAACATCCCGACGAAGATTTATTTGAAATAAAGTTTGAAGTTTACGGTACCCTTAAAAGTTTAATGACAAACAGCCCCGTTTCCGATACTTACGTATGATTTGTCGTAAAAAGGCAAGCAAATAGTTGTCGAAATTTAAAAAATCTTTTTGAAGTCATTATTGAAGGACTGAAAATTGAAAAAATCTTTACAATAACCCAATTCGATCGAGGTATATAACAGAGATACCATCTTCTTCTTCTCTTCCCAAAATTTGGAATCTTCCAATATCCGAGCGAGCACAATAAAGTTATCGAACTCTCGAAAGTTTCAAACCCCAGCACGTTTTGGTACAAGTCGCCAAGAACATTTGTAAAGTAGAAAGTCGGACGTTCAAAATACACGAGCCAAACCTCTCTCCCTTCCTTGAAACTTACTCTTACCCCCCTCGTCCTCTTCGAAATACTCTCAAACAAATAAATCAAAATTTGACGTACGCTTTTATTTTGAAGCAGACGCGCGCGTATTTGCATGCCCCTCGGCACGATATATAAAAATACCATATCGAACATCTTTCACTGGAAAAACAAAAATACGATTACGCGAAATAAGCGTGGGGGGCGCACCACACAGCAAAAAAAAGTTTCGGGGGAAGGGAAAAAAGTCGAACTTTGTGTAGTCGGCTGATAAACGAGAGCAAACTAATCCGTTGAAATGGAGGATTTTAGGAAAAAACCCATAAATTACTCAAGAATCGATAGCTGCATTAACTGGGATATTCCCCGTGTACCGCGAATTCTCCCCGCCCTTAACCGAGAAATAGGTATTAGCCAGTCCAATTTGCGTTTTTTTTTTTTTTTTTTCAACCCCACCAATTTTTCCCGCTTAAAGTCCCCGTTTGGTGAGCGCTAAATCATCATGGCTCATCGCTTTTCACGCAATAAAGTGTGTAAATTTATAGTTACTGTAAGTTTGATTTCTTGGTAAATAAAGTAAATTTTTTAAATTCACCGTCATAAACGACGGACTTTATCGAGAAATTTCAAATAAGTGAACAAAATTCTACTTTTAAATGACTAAGCATTATGTATATAAGATTTCAAGCTTGAAAGATCAATTTCAGCAATGCGAAGTTACAATATTTCATGGCAGTTTATAAATCTACAAATAAATAAGTATTAAAAAAATTTTACGACATTTCGTATTGAGTTTATTAATTTTTTTTGGACACAAAGTTAATAAGAAGTCACTTCACGAAGATGTATAATGTTTAAATAAATTTAATCGAAGAAACTAACTCAATACGAAATCATCAGTTGAGACAAAAGACAAATTACGATTTATAGGTGAGCGCAGTAAAGGTGGAAAAACTTTGAAATGTTTGTTTAAAAATTGAATGAAAAATTTAAGGTTTTTTTTTTTTTAATGCACGGTACAGGGAAGCTACAGTGTCGGCTTTTATATGATAAAAGTTGCGCGAGCGGAATGTAATATCACGTTTTACCTGTCGGTCTGCTGAGCCATAATACCTCTCGACAGTGCCTTTTTCAGTTATGAAGTACGAGAAAAAATATGATTAAGCTCTTGAATCCTTAGTTACATTATCACTTTTTTCAATTAGTGCACTCGCTCCGTCCACCAGCGTAACCGGGGCAGGCCGAGCGGTAGCTCATTTGCATTATTAAATAAGGTTAATTTTCATGATTATTTTTATTAATTTAATGGATCCTCGTCAAGCGTGCGAACAAAAAATATCGCGCGCGCCGAAAACCACGTTTTTAATTTATTAAAAATTTACGCAAATTTTACGCTTCGGAAACATTCACGAAAAAAAAAAAAAAAAAAAAAAGAAATTTCTTTTACCCCCGCAAATTGATTGCATATTACACAATCATGTTCCGATGTACGCCCGGTATAACACTTTTGCATACAAAAACTCGGAGGTAAAATTCAAGTAAACAAAGACTTTTTTATCCGACGTTGAAAAAGGCCGGCTAATAATTATTAATCAATTCAGAGCGAGGGCATTATCACCGAGGTACGCGGCAGTGCAGGCATTGCGTTCCATTAGTTGTGTCACGCAGTGGTGGTAATTTCATTACGCACACACCCACACACTGAAAATTCGCGTTTTAACTTTTGCCCGCACTCGCGGAAGGGCGTGAACTTGGTAATTAAATTACCGCCACCGCCGCGATTATGCAGGAGTTCGCTCGTTAGCGTTGCCCGCGATAAGCCGGACGGGAGCCAAGGATTATCTTAGAATTTTTGCCGGGAGAACAATTGGACGACATTAACAAGTTGGGCTTTGTCATGGCTCCTTGGACTCGGAACACGGCCAACTGGAATTATACTGTACCGGGCTATTTCGAATTCAAAGCCATCCCCCTTCTTTTCCTCATTATTTACGAGGATCGATCGATCGATAAATCACTCCTCGCAAAAGGCATCGTTAATAATTCATCAATCCGCATTGTTCGGAAAAATTAAAAAAAAAAAACTTACCCATCGATGAGGGGCGTGTTGGAGAGTATCTTCCTGACGACGCGCAGCCTCGCCTCGAGAAGGTTTGAACTGCGTAGCTCCAGGGCCAGAGGCAGACCGATACCGGCGACTAAGGCACAGCCCAGGAGAAACAGTGCGAGGGTCACGCTCCAGCTACGCGAACTTTTTTCCCGGTGCCCCTGCTGCTGCTGATCCAGCTGCTGGTGCACATCGTGCGGTGACTTGAGATGCTTGTCTGCAATCATTTTGATAAAAATTTCACTTTTAATTTATTCGATAAAACAAGTGTAAAAAAAAAAAAATTTCTAACATAGATATTTGAAATTTTTACAATGGTTATTTTTTTCTATGAAAATGCGAAACAATGCGGCCATTCATAACTGAAGTTGAAAAAAGGGTCAAATAAACTTTTCGTTGAAATGGTATTTCAAAATGCAAGTGTCCAGACAGGCCTAAATGTGACATAGGATGTTTATTCAAAAAATTTTCATACCGCTCGAATTCATTCAAGAACTATAATCTCAGTTGAATTAAATTTCTACGTTGCGAAACAATATGAGAAAAAAGCTTTTTTTTCAACACTCCAGACCTTTTTGAATGAGAAAGCTCAAACAAATAATTTAAATCGTATCTCATAAGATTGATAATTTATAGTTTTTTTAAATTGACTAATTCAATCAGTAAAATTATAAATTATCAAAGGAAAACTTGAAAGGATTTTAAATGAAAATATAGGAATTTTTATTATTTGTAAGCTCCTACTTAAAGTAAGAACATTCATTATTAATAAATACGGATTAAGTTGTAATCCGGATGAGGATCAAAAATTTCAGGAAAATGTACGCAACTCTGTTCAAAGGCTCATCATAATTATAAATTTTAAATTGAAAGAAAAAGAAAAAAAAAATACGCTAAGCTGATTACGTATATTTAAATAATTTTCCTACATGATCTTTCGTAAAAAAGAAAAAAAAAGAAAAAAAAGGTATGAAAAAAGACCACTCTGTTCTTATTAGAATTTACTTTTTAAAAGCAGTTTTAAAATTGGATGTTGATATTAGTCAGAGTAGAATACAAAGAGAAAGAAAAATTCTAGTGCAGACAGTGCGACAAAATCAGTTCAGAATTTCTAGAATTTTAACCATTTTGTAATAAAATATGCAGGCATCAGGAAGTTTTGGAGAGGGCAAAAGTTGAGCTCGCGTGGCTGACATTCCATTCATTAAATTCACATTTAGCTTTGCGGAACTTATAATTTATTTTTGGCTGGGCGAAGTGAGCTGCACTTTACAAGTTCTACCGCCGCTGCACCCACCGGAGTTTATTTTTCATCAAAATATTATGAAATTTTACATTACCACTTGGTTTCCTTAAATTAATTTAATTTGCGGGGCCAAAAACATTTTAATTCTGTTTACATAATTTTGATCATGAAAGCAGCGTGATGATTAAATAATTATCGAGGATTGAAATGAATTCGTAATTTCTTGAAAAACTATTGCCGAAAAAAAAAAATAATGAAATAGAAAAAAAAGCTCACCGAGTTTTATTAAAGTTTCTTTACGTGTCAATGCTCTGAAAAAAATCCACGTACATAAAGTACCGGGGATGAAAAAAAAAATGAAGCAAAAAACAGAAGCAATAAAACTTCCAAAATGAAACTTCTTATCATTGCGGGGCAAAGGGAGAAGGCAGAGACTAAAAGGATAAAAGAGCCTCACTCGTGAACTCCCGATAGTAAAAACTCGGAGCGGGCCGCAATTCCTTTAGATCGAGATAGTCAAGAGACCGGGGTTTGATCCCCTCTTCCCCTCCCCCAAGCCACGTTTAATCCAAAGCGAGCCGTGTGCGAACTTTTGTTCCAGAGGCTTGCACGTATTATGGCCCTCGTGCCCCTCCTCCTTTGTTTCCGAACTTTGAATCTCCTCTTCGAACCGCTAATCTACTTATACGCGCCACCACCCGGTAATACGGTTCGAAAGAGTAGGCAGACGATTTTCATCGAGCCCAACCCGATTTGCTTAATCCCGTAGCCGACTACGAGACTACCTATACTTTATTGATTAAAAATACTCGGATTACTCGTGTCGTTCCAAAGGGATACCTTTTGCATGACAATTGAATGCACCTTTTTTTTTTTCTTTCCTTTTCCTGCTGATCGCTTACATTAATACCTTTTAACCATTCTAAATTAAAATTAAATTTTCTTTTTTTTTTTTTTTTTTTTTTTTTAAAGCACTCGTTGACTCAGTGATTTTGAAGAAGGATTTGGAATCAGCTGACTCGAAGTAATGGACCCAAACAGGTTTATCTTTTGAGAAAAAGAAAGAATGCAAGCCCAAAGCGACTTTTCGGATTTAGTGAAATCCCGAGTCAAGATACGAGTCTTGAGACGCTCCGGCTTTAAAAATCTAATTTTAGGATTTTCTTTTGTGTTTCCTCAGCTCATACAGAAATATATTTCACGATTTCAATTTTTATTAAAAAAAAACTAGTATCCGTGGATAAAGAATCTGTCTTAAATTACTGTCTTCAAACCCGGAAGAAGACTTTAGCTTTGTTTTTATCAGGTTTAAAAGACGTATACTACATTTAGTGATTTTTCTTTCTAAAAAACACCATCATCTCGAACGTATAAAAACTTTATAAAATAAACTTAGTTTCGAAAACAGTTTTGCAGAATGAAAGTTTAAAAACGCCTTCGATCTTCTATTTTGTTTTTATTCTTAGTTACAACTATTAAATTACAATAGTGATTGTTTCTTGAAAATAAAAAATTTAATTACAAAGTATGTATATCTAATAAAGCCATTCTAAATGGAAATGGTGCGCCGTGGCTTAAAATAATGTAATGTCTTATTTCAAAGCTTAAATCAAGAGCTTTGAAATGAGACCTTACAAGTACGATTTTAACGAGTTTGTTTGAAATGCCAGTAGATTTACTGAAACGTACTTTTCTGAGATATTAAAAATTCGTGTACCTTATATGGGACACCTCCTTTGCTAAGACTCTTATTTAAATCTAAGGGTTCATTTCGTGTCCTGGAGAAATTTTAACTAAAAATTGAACAAAAAAAAACACGATGACATTTTTTAAACGATTGGGTACATAGAGATTCAAGTGATTGAAAAAATCCAAATATTTACGCTCAGCAATAGTAGCCGAGCGTAATCGAATCATTCCAATTATACGAATACCAACCATCGGAATTTTAATGCAATTTCTCCATTATCGTCGGATTCCCTCGCTCTCTCAAGCCTCCTACGCACGCACACGTAAATTATCCCTGAATTTTGTTTGAAAACGAAATATACTCGTTTAATTTCAATGGAATCTATCCATCTTCGCTCGGTTTCTTCTTCCCAGAGTCACCAAAAATTTACTCGTATAAAATACTTATTATTGTTTAAAAACTTCACAAAGCACCTTTTTTTCAAAACCTTTTGGTCTAGTATTATTTTTAAAGTACATGTCCCTCGTAATGTTTAAAAGAATAAAAAAATCACTGATTTTGACTCTGGAGTGCACAACCCCTCGCTTCTTTCTCAAAAACTTTGTAATCAAGTTTCGGCTCCTTTTTTTAAGAATTTTTTTAAGAGACTTCTTTAATGCAAAAGCGTTTACATAGCCTTCGTATTTGCCCCCAGCACGTTTTCTGGTTTGAGTAATAGCGCAGAGATCGAAGTTTGGCTTTCCATTTGTATCGATTAACTATCAAATTTTATGAACGAGAGCTTTTTTCCAGAGAATTATGGGGATTTTATTGGCTGTTAAATGGAGGCAAGAAATCAAAGTGATTTTCGGAGAATTCGTTGGGCAGTAAATCCGAAATGCTCATATTTACATGGAGTAGTCGGATTAAAAAATCTGCTTTTACATTTTTTATAATCCCATTTTTAGCGAGAGAGATGAAAATTTTTATGAATATACATAAAATTTTATCACTATAAATCATATTACCGTGAAAGGGTTTTCCTTTTTCACTTGTACATTTGAAAATTATAACGAATGAAAAAAGTCTTATTCTTCTTTCGAGCGATGTAGTTGACGCGTTATTCCAAAATGTTTTACATGATACGAAATCCGAGTAGCCGAGCGACAATCCTATAGCCAATGTGAATTCCACAAATGTACACAGTTTAAATATCGAAACATGATTTGAGTTTTTTTTTTAACTTGATGATTTACCACTATATTGGAATTGGTCTCGAGTTTTTTAGTTTGATAAAAAAAAAACTAATTGCAAAACGCAATTAAAAATCACTCGTTTGTTATTAAATTCAGATAAAAGTTAATTTTATTTTTCGAATTTATAAAATCATAATTGATAACAATCGATTCGTAATAGCAGCAGCGATATATATTTAATTAAAATTGAGCTGTACCGAACGCGGCAGTTTTATTTTACTTTGGAATTAAAAATTCTGATAACAATGAATTTTTGGTGATAAGCGCTAATGGGTTACGGTTGATCAAATTACAAATACCGTAAACTAAAAACAAGTGTGCTCGACAAATTATATAAAAGTATACTAGGCTGACCAAAGTATTTTTGATTTTAGAATTATTTATAATAGAGACATCTGCTTAATAATATATTGTCATAGCGATATATTATTACAATGTCTTTTAATTTTCTTACTTGTTTTACTTAAAATTTCTTTTTATACTGATTATTTCAGTTTTACATTGTCTCAAAAACGGCAATGGAAGGAAAAAATACTAACTTCATAATGTTAGTTTAATTTTTTTTTTTACGCTCGTTAAGATCAATCACCAATCAATTCATTATTAATTTAACTATTACGAGCAAACATCATAATAAACTTTAATATATAAAAGCACACTAAAGGAGAAGAGGAAAAAAAATTATATCAATAAAAAGACGACGGGGATGGGTTTAATAAAAAAGAAGAAGGGTCGATGTATAACGAGCCCATTAAAAGCGACACGTTTTTGAGAGAGGAAGAGAGATGGTCCACAAGCTCGTACGTTATCGTCATCTCGTGACCGCACACGCGCGTCCTGCGGGATAATTGATGCGGGAAACGATTAAGCGTATTCGCGGTTATCCCTGAGCCATTGGTTATCCCCTATTGGTTGTACGCACCCACTGTTGAATCATTACCCCCCACTCCTCACCCTTTTTTTTTTTACTTTTTAAAAGCCCTCCCTTTTTTTATTTGAATTGTCAAAATTGATCTTCCGTAGGGAAATAGTGGCGATGGGTATATATATTTTTTACAAAAACACGGCTGAAAAAACATCGACGTCGACACTCGAGAAAAACTGATGAAAATATCGCCGGCCATCAAATGAAAATTATTTTTGAAAGAAACCAATCAAAATGTAAAAAAAAAAGTTCTCTTTTTCTGCCGATTCCTCGTAACGTGTGACGCGTGAAAATATGCTCAAAATTAATAGCCCAGCTTGAAAAAGCAAAAAGCACTGGTATCGATTTCCAATTTTGACTATTATTTTTTTTTTTTCAGAACCCATTTTTCTTCAACATCAGTGTGAAAACCCATTTTAAAAATGTACGCATGGGTTTTACCGGTAAAAGCGTTCGTCAATGAACATTTATAAAAATAGAGATAGGCCGTGCGCTCAAAGATAATCCGATGAAATATGTTGTTTTTGTAACATGTAAAGAAAGGACAAAGGGAAAAAGTTTTAATTAAAATTGACTGAATTTTAAATTTCTCATCTCTATTTTTGTGATAAATCAAATAAACAAGATATTTATAGTCATTCGACTTCTCTTGGATTTCAAAGTTTGTTTCGGTGTTTATCAAATTCAATCTTTCCGTAAAGAATTTTAATTTAAAAGTTTTTTTCTCAGTGTTACGAAAAAACTTCCTGAATTCTCAAAGCTCGATTATCATCAGGTGGTGCCGCACGAGTATGTAAAAATCTCAATTTCGTTCGAAGACAATCAAGATTTCATTTCTCTCATCTCATTTTGAGGGAAAAAAAAAGAAATAATAATAATAATAAAAAATTCTCATAAGCCGGTAGAGAAAGAAAAGCTCATAAGCTCTTGAGAAAAAAAGCAGCCCAGCCCGAAAAAAGCATCCCTAGCGCTCTTTGGGAGCACGAGTATCGATTTGCAAGAGGTTGAACAACCAAAGCCGCGCAAAATCCGTGTGGCATTTCGCGACTTTGCTCGCGACACTCCTGCAGAAGCCACGCCGCCGAAAAGATAAATTATTCGGCTGATTAACGACTACCAGACTTTTATGAATGCACTCGTTGCTTGCAGCTCCCGCACAAGACTTCATGAATATTTTTGGAGGGTCTTTCGTTTTTTGATGATACCACTTTTCTTCTTATTGGGGAGCGGACGTGTATGACCGTGTAATTACGGCGGGTGATTCATTTCGTTTCGACGAAAGTGAAGGCGCCCGCGGGTAAAAACCGAATGAATGGCTCCCGTAGACAAGAGGGATGTGAAGCGTGAGAGTTTTATGGGTCAAGGTTCGGAGAGTTATTTTTTCTTTAATTTTCGATGAAAAATTTATAGGGATTGCTTGAAAGATTTATGCTCATTGAATTTCCTTGTGATCCGAAGAGTTTGCTGAAATTTTTCATTTCTTAATGGTTACTTTTAAAATGAGTTTAAACTATATTTTCAGGCTGATTTACGGCACCATCGTAGGATCAAACTCAAATAAAGAAGATAAATTCTCGTTTTAAACCAGTCATAAAACTGTATAAAAAACAATTATATTTTCAAGATTCTATGTAAGCCCGAATTTGAACTTCAATGAATGGTGAATAAGATTTAATTTTTCATGTAATCATATTATTAATCTCGTTCAACCATAGATCATGAAAGTTAACTCCTCGATATCAGTGACCTGGCTTTATAAGTCTAAAGTTTTTGTATTGTCGAATCCATAAAAATTAATTCATGCTCGAAGAGTTTCTATCACCCATCATCGGCAGTATAGTCAAGAGAGTTTTCCTAAGCCCTAAAAAAAAAATTACCGTATATGCCTATGTATAAGCCGCACCCAGTTTTCAACCACCTAAAATATGATTTTTTGTGCGGTTTATACATGAGCGTATACGGTAGTTTGTTTAGGTTAGTTACAACAATTTCGGTCCATGTTTTCTGATGCAACCCTGACTAAATTTTAATAACTACCAAAGTTGATACCGAAACTTTTTATATTGCCGATATATGCATAGCTAAAAGTTAATTAATTAATTCAGGATTTCTTATAATCATCGGTTTAACTTTTAACGAGTACTCAAGTAAAAAATTGATTGAATGTTTTAAAAACTATCTTAAAAAGTATTCATGATATGAAGTTTAATATTTTTTAAAATATATTTTAATAAACTTACAAAAATAATTTACGTATATTTTCAATTTTGTATGTCAGAAGAGCTTTTAAAAATATTGGTTGCTTTACTAACAAAAGGTTTTAAAAAATATCATAGGATTTATCAATGCTGTTTCGTTTTAGGTGGCTTTAGTAATATTTTTCTCAGTCTATTTCCGTCTGATACGAATATTCGTTTCATTATAATAACAAGTAGACAATTTCATATTAGACTGTAACTGACAGTTTTCTAAAATCATTCATAAAATCCACGTCATTCCTCATTACCGTCCGTTATTATAAAGAAAAAAAAGTTACAAATTAATCGCGTTGAAAATAATTTTTTTCCCCCTTTGGAGCCCACTAATCAAGTCAATTAGCGCGATAATTGATTTTTCGCTTTAAACGCAGTTGGAGGATGAAAAACTCGATAATCGTATCAAATCAGGCATCGAAAAGCAAGTCGTCAACGTTCGAGTAAAACAGCAGCGATTCAGGCGGTAAGTCGTCTAGAAAAGGGATCGATTTCCGAGTCTTGAGTCAATACCCAATTGACTCGCACATCTCATTACGACTGAAGAGAAAAGAAATCTTCCGAAACAAGCAACAGAAGAGATCCCACCTGAAAAGAGGAAATAAAATTGAATCGATAAAAGTCATTATTTAAATTGGATTCTCTGATTAAACCGCGGCAAACACCGTCTCAAGATACGGAAAAAAAAGAAAAGAACAGAAAGAAAATTTTCACGAAGCGCAAGACATTTCCAATGTTTAAGCTGTAATTAATTAAAATACCAGGCCAAGATAAAACAAGAGAAGAAAGGTTTACGAGATGGTCGTCGTCACTGCTGCTGCTGCTGCTGCTGCTGCTGTGCTTCGGAGTAAAAATAGAAGGTAAAAAAACGAGAAGGAAAAAATAAAATAAGAGGGGAGAAGTCAAAAGGGTAAAGCCTCTGGGAGCCGGAGATAAGATTGAATAAGCCCGAGGAGCGTGAACAAAAAGGAGGGTGAGAATGGGGTTATAGAAAAAAAAAAGAAAAAAAAAAAAAAAAGACGAGCGTCAAGCGAAGAGGGAATATATATATCCGACGGGATTTTCAGCGTTTTAATCTTGCGCGCGAACCGGTAATAAGCCTTGGCTTTGGAGAGAAGCAAGAGGAAAAAAATAAGAAAAAAATAAGAGAAATAAGAGAAGGCGTGGCGGTGGCAAATCCTATCAGGCTGGTCTCTGTTTCTCTCTCTCTCTCTCTCGATTTCTCGCGAGCTAAACTCCTTTATTCGGGCCACGTGTTGCTGATGCGTGCTGCGAGATTGCGCCGGACCCGGCTGGAGTATTGTTCATTGGGAGCTTTTTTTTCCTCCCGAGCGCAAGATCGTACGTGAGATGAAACAATATTTTTTCATCATGCGCTACTTCAGTACTTTATTATTCGCTAAATCAGTGGTGGCGGACGAGTTTGGTAAGACGGGGTTAGTACTTACGGCCGAAACGTCCAAGACGTGCAAGTAGTATTACACAAGTTTGGTCAGACGCTTAAACTCCTGACGCAATCTTACGTTTGTATAGTTGGCACTTGGAATTTACGTTCAATCCTTTTATTTCAAAATCAAAATAATTTACTGAAAAGCAATAAAAACTTTTTATCAATAACTGCTTTGATTACATAATTTCAAAGAATTCAAATACCTTACTTAATGTAAAATCAATTCTGTGAATCAACAGTGTAATTAACGTACAGATAAATAAAGTATGGTGTAAGCAGCCATACGAATATAAAGGGCGAAAATAAATTAAAACTACAGTTATAAAATATAATTGTGTGCAAAAGGTCTTGGGCGCAAAACATCGCGAGGTCGCAAATTAAATGTTCAACGCAGTAATCCATAAATACGGCGGAGGTATAATTCGAACAGTCAAGTACACATTACAAATTTTGGTCTGGTAAGTTGCCAAATACTATCCGGTTTTAATACGCTGCAAAGTTTCTCGGTCGGGATATCACATTAAAGTGTGGAAATTCGTCTACGTTGAGCTTTTCTCGAGAGACCCTTTAATTCAAGTACAAGTGGCTGATGTAAATAATATATAACACCACATCTAATTATCAAGAAAATTTTGAATTTTCAGCTTCTCTCTACCTCAAAATTAATCTCAAAATAACTCACGAATTCATCAGCTGTTCAAGTTTATTCCGAGGTGATCTTTCCTCATTTGAGACTTGCCGAGGTCTTGACTTAATTTCAACTCAAGTTTTCTCAGTTAATTGTTAGATCACAGTTTTTGCCTTCGAAATGAAGCTAAGAAGTTCCTTAAAATATTAAGATATAATTCTTGGTTTATTTGGAAAAAAGTTTTTTTTTTTTTCCTGCATGACATCGTCATTTACATTTTCATATATATTAACCGTTAATTTTTTAAGTGGCGAAAATTAAATCAGAAACTTTGACTGTGGGAAACTTTAGTACTAACGGTGTTAATTGCGGGAAAAATTTTTTTTCCAAGAAAGGGTGTGAAAAATCGCGAGAGGGTAGGTTTTTGGGGGTGGTAAACAGTTTTTAGCGTTTTTTGAAAAAACTACAAGTCTGATAGAAAAACTTTAAGCGTAAAAGTTGTAGGTAATAAAAAAATCTACAACTTTTGTTCTACACATTTTTCGACATAACCTCAAAATCATCGAGTAAAACGCAAAAATTGGTAGTTTTACTTTTTGATTTTTCTTTGCCACAAAAATTGTTAAAATCTAATAATTTTTGGCCAAAGTGATGCATTTTATGTTTCAAATGAGCCATAATTTTTTTGTTGAAAAATATTTAATCGTTTCCGAGAAATTAATTAATAACGCAAAAATAGTTGTCATGTTCAAAACGACTTGTGAGTTATCAAAATGCGTTTAGAAAATTCTGGTTGGACTCATTTTTTTTGTTGAAGCATTTATTTTCTGAAACAAAAAAAAATACCATTACCAGCGGAAAATATTTCAAAAAATTGGAAAAACCTAAAAAACCGATTTTTTTAAATCAAATTTTATGTTTTTTTTATTTACATCGTATTGTTTATTGAAATTTAAGGCTAAAATTTTAGTTTTAAGTTACATTATCTTTTATCCTATATATTTACTATGAAAATTAAATATCTTGGGGCCTAAGCCCCGAAACTATTTCGCACGTGAAACGGTTAATACAGTTAGTATTTCCGGAGGAGACGCTGGTCGATATATGTATGTACATGGCTCTTTGTAGCTAAATATTGAAAAAGTCTTATTTTGTGTGTAAAAATTAAAAAAGCAGTGCATTTTTAGTGAAAACTAGTGACTGGATAACGGTAAAACTGCGTTTTGTATTAAGGTAGGTGTACAAATTTTTTGAGTCTTAGAAAAACGTGTTTTAGTAAATCCTCTGGCATTTGAAAAAAAAAAAAATAGAAATAAATGTATTTGAAAAATATTTGTAGAGAGTACAGATCAAATAATATGAAACAAATAAAATTTTAATTTTGTCGACACATTTGTGCAGATTTCTGTAGCCAGCAGTTGTGGAAAAGTTTTGAGGCATCAACAACTCAATTTTGATTTAAATTTGATTTAAAAAAATCGATTTTTTAGGTTTTTCCAATTTTTTAAAATATTTTCCGCTGGTAATGGTATTTTTTTTTGTTTCAGAAAATAAATGCTTCAACAAAAAAAATGAGTCCAACCAGAATTTTCTAAACGCATTTTGATAACTCACAAGTCGTTTTGAACATGACAACTATTTTTGCGTTATTAATTAATTTCTCGGAAACGATTAAATATTTTTAAACAAAAAAATTATGGCTCATTCACTGCAAATCCTAGTGTCTTAAAGTGTCATGTTTTTAAAACACTTGCAGCCGTCTTATAATTTTAAAACACTTAAACGTCTTATTTAAAACACTTAAGTGTCTAATATTGTCAGCCGTTCTCCCAGTGCCAAACTAACTGCCACTGATAAAAGGATGACCTGACCGACCGTTAATTAACCCGACTTGGATTTTGGTTTTGGCCCTGGGACCTAATAATTCATTAATTAGGAGCTTAAAGTAACATCTTCAAGCGCGCTATAGCGGCCCTTTTGCAACCGACTTTGGCCGAAGCTCCTTGGCGAGGTTATGTTGTACATCTTTGTAACAGTGACACGGGGCAGTGTACCAGATATTAATAAGTGTTTAATAAAATAAACAATTTTTTAATTTATTCTCAAGTTTTGAAAAGCGGTATCCTTTATCCTTGATATTATTTTCAATAAATAAATATTTTGTTTTATACCAATGCCTTAAATCCAAAATACCTTTGGATTCGATGTCAATGAAGCAATAATTAATTTATCTACAACTTTTAAGACCACAAAATCTGGGTATGTGAATCAATATATAAAATTGTTTGCATTTGCGAAGTAAATCTAGAGTTACATGATCAAAAAATAAATAATTTATCTGTCACCCTTTACTAAAAAACTTGAAAAATTATTGATTCATTGACATCGACTCCAAAGGTATTTTGGATTTAAGCCTTTGGGATAAAACAAAATATTTATTTATTGAAAATAATATCAAGGATAAAGGATACCGCTTTTTAAAACTTGAGAATAAATTGAAAAATTGTTTATTTTATTAAACACTTATTAATATCTGGTACACTGCCCCGTGTCACTGCTGCAAAGATGTACAACATAACCTCGCCAAGGAGCTTCGGCCAAAGTCGGTTGCAAAAGGGCCGCTATAGCGCGCTTGAAGATGTTACTTTAAGCCCCTAATTAATGAATTATCAGGTCCCGGGGCCAAAACCAAAATCCAAGTCGGGTTAATTAACGGTCAGTCAAGTCATCCTTTTATCAGTGGCAGTTAGTTCGGAACTGGGAGAACGGCAGACAATATTAGACACTTAAGTGTTTTAAATAAGACGTTTAAGTGTTTTAAAATTATAAGACGGCTGCAAGTGTTTTAAAAACATGACATATTAAGACACTAGGATTTGCGTTGTTTGAAACATAAAATGCATCACTTTGGCCAAAAGTTATTAGATTTTAACAATTTTTGTGGCAAAGAAAAATCAAAAATTATATTTCGTTATTACTTGTTCGAAGATAATGTAGTACCGCGACTTGTCGCCAGATGACGCCACCTTTAGAGTCTATCCTAAAAAAAGAGAAAAGTTTCTACCCTAACCGCCGTCGCTCTCACCTATAGATACCCTCAGCTGTTCACTCATTCGTGTTTTGGCGCCAGTTGACGCTACATCGATCCAAAATGGATCGTAAAAAGAAAATGTTGGAAACAAAACTGAGATTGCACGAGCAAGGAATGAATAGAATGCTCCAGGCCCTAGCCGAACTCGACGAAGAAGAGCCGAATGAAAATATTTCTTTTGAAGGTAAGAACGATATTAACGGCTTTTTCTTTGTTTCAGAATCCAAGATGGACGCTCACATCGTGGAAGGTTTTTCTTTTTATTGTAGGCTGAGGCTAAGTCGTGGAACTTAGCCCAATAGCCAAATTAATCAGGCTGATTCTTAATCCGCAGAGATAAGAACGATAGCTTAAATTCATAAATGCAGAATCTCAACCCTTAGAGACGAGAACTGTAAAAAAAAAAAAAAAAAAAAAAAAATTTTTAATAAATAAATAAACTCTAATAGCAGGACAATTGTTTTCCAGACGTATCGAGGCTCGAGGAGCGACAACCGACAGGGAACTCAGAGGAGAATACCCAAGAAGATCAAGACCCACCGCAGGACGATGAGGACGAAATCTTAGAGGTTTACATGGGAAAACGTCCGGGAGAACATGAGGATTTGCGCATGAGTAAAAGCCTTGCGACACGAATCCAAGACTGGGTTCAAAATGGCCTTTTCGAGAAAGATGAGCTACAAAATTTGCTAAATGAAGTCCCTAGGAAGGGACGGGTCAATTTAGAGGCCCCAAAATTAAACAACGAGATTAGCACGGAAGACATCCCGCAAGCGACTAAGACTAAAGAAAGATATTTGGTCGAATATTCCAACATGGCCGGATCGGCTCTGACATGCACAGCTTCGGCTCTAACTTTGATCGCTCAGGCCGATAAGATCCCCTTCGATAGGGACGAAGTCATGGAAGCCTTGAGCATTAGTGTGAAGCTTCAAAGCGCGCTTATCAACAAGTTGACGATTGCGCGTCAGTTTCATTTTTCTAAGCCTTACCCACCGAAAATGCAAAAGATGTTGAAGTCGAGGATACCGACAGCCCTACTGTTTGGCGATAACCTTAAAAACGCCATCGACGAAGTAAAGGCACTGGAGAAAACAAATCAGGAGATGGGTAGTAAGCTCAGGGGTCCAACACCTAATCATTCTTCGTCGGGTAATTTAAACTCCAGAAGCCCGATGGCCAGGGGCGAGGCACGGCGATCGGGCACCAGAGATCAACGCTTCAAACCGTATTTCCCAAATACGCAACCGAGGGAAACTTCGAACTCCAGAACCCAACACCGGCCAGCAAAAAAATTCTACAACCAGACCCAGCCACAACAACGGCGCCGTTGGTAAATCAGAGTGAGGTAATCATGGCCGGTAGGCTTAAAAATTTTATCGCTAATTGGGGAGAGATTACAAGTGACGCATTTATTTTGAATATGATAGGTGGTTGTGAGATCTTTTTTGAATACCCTGCTTGCCAGACCGAAATACCTCGAGAATACGTATTCTCAGATGCGGAGAATGATAGAATGTGTATTGCGATCGATAAACTTATAGCATCCTCCGCGATCCGGGAATGTTCCCCGGTGGATGGCCAGTTTATTTCATCAGTTTTTCTTGTCCCTAAGCCGGATGGCACAGACAGATTCATTTTGAATCTGAAAAGCCTAAATTATTTTGTGCGGAAAGAGCACTTTAAATTGGAAGACCTTCGGTCAGCCTTAAACATTTTAGGTGAGAATGATTTCATGGCAAGGTTGGACTTGAGGGATGCATACTTACTAGTTCCTATGGCTGAGAGTTACAGAAAATTTTTGCGGTTCAAGTTTCGGGGAAGACTTTATGAATTCAATGTTTTGCCATTTGGGTTATCTTCGGCTCCGGGTACATTTACAAAGCTTGGGAAACCGGTAGCAAAATATCTGAGAGAAAGAGGCGTCAGGCTGGTGATATACCTGGATGATTTTTTCATAGTTGGCTCCTCTAAGGAGGAATGTGAGTTCTACATACAGCTAACACTTTCCCTCTTGTCTTTCTTGGGTTTGAAAGTCAATTGGGAAAAGAGCGATACAACACCAGGCAGAGTGTGTAAATTTTTAGGTGTAATGATCAATTCAGCCAACATGACACTGGAACTGCCGGAAGAAAGAAAGGTCAGAGTGAAAGAGTTGGTTGTATCTGCAGTGAACGCTGGAAGGATAAAGTATAAGAATCTTTGTAAGCTAACTGGAGTGCTCGTGGCTGCTTGCCCAGCCGTTGCCTATGGCTGGTTGTTCTATAAACAGCTGGAAGTTTTGAAATGGCAAGCTTGCAAAGGGAAGGATCCGGACCCAGGCTTAATGGTCACACTTACCCAGGAAGTGGTGGAGGATTTGAAATGGTGGGCCAGTGAAATAATGAATTCAAAAAACAAAATAAGATCCGACTGTTATGATCTTGAAATATTCACAGATGCTTCAACTACTGGTTGGGGAGCCACCTGCAAGGAAGAGAAAGCCTCAGGCAGGTGGAGCGAGGCAGAGTCAGAAATGCACATAAATTATTTGGAAATTAAGGCAGCTTTCTTTGGTCTCCAATGTTTTGCAAAAAATTTGATAGACAAACAGATATTGTTGAGGATAGATAACATTACTGCACTAGCCTACATAAATAAAATGGGGGGCACAAAATTCAAAATTTTGAATGATTTAACCAGAGAACTTTGGAATTGGTGCAGAGCCAGGGATTTATGGGTATTCGCTGAATACGTAGCTTCCAAGGAGAACAGAGCGGATGAAGGTTCCAGGATCACTAACATGGACACAGAATGGGAACTGGCAGACTATGCGTTCAGGAAAATCTGTGATAAACTTGGTCATCCATCGATGGATCTATTTGCTTCAAGAACTAATGCTAAGTGTGGGAAATACTCTTCATGGGACAGAGACCCACAAGCTTTCATAATAAATGCGTTTACTTTTAATTGGAAGAAAGAATTCTGGTTCGCTTTTCCCCCCTTTTCATTGATATCTAAGGTCATAAAGAAAGTAAAGAATGAAGGTTCCACAGGCATTTTAGTAGTCCCTTACTGGACCTCACAGCCTTGGTTTCCTGAGTTTAGGAAAATTTTGAGATCTGAATTAATTATTTTTGAACCATCAACTCACCTGTTATTATCTCCTTGCAGAAGAATGGTCCATCCACTGGCTCACAACCTTATCCTGGCTTCAGCGATAGTGTCAGGCAGGCATACAAGGAAAAGGGTTATGGAGTAGACGCCATAAACATCTTAGTCTCAGCGTTAGCTCCCAACTCTGTGAAACAATATAATGCCTCTCTAAGGTACTGGTGGACTTTCTGTCAGGATAGTGGTCAAAATCCTTTCTCGGCAGGAGAAAATGCAGTTCTGAGCTGTCTTACGGCAAGGTTTAATCAGGGGGGTTCTTACCAAACACTTAATACCTTGAGATGCGCAATCAATTACATAAATGAAGGTGCCCAGGACAACAAGACATTTAAAAGATATTTTAAGGCGATATTCAGGCTTAGACCAACTGCTGCCAAGTACCATGCAACTTGGGATATGGATCTAGTGCTGGACACAATAAAAAAATGGGGCCCCACAGAACTGCTGACTCTTCAAAAACTTACCTTAAAACTCACCATGCTGTTGGCCTTGGGATCAGCCTTTCGTGCCCAGACTCTGCACTACATTGAGTTGGATGGAGTGAGGATCCTTAAATCTGGAGTTGTGATAAAGGTGAGGAAATTAATTAAAACATCCAAGCCTGGGTCTATCCAGCCATCGGCTATGTTTAGATTCTTTGAAGAACCGCTGCTGTGCATAGCTAGAACCCTAGTTCACTACATGAAAATCACTCAAGAAATCAGGAAGAAGGAAAGACAGCTTTTGATATCCTTTGTTAGACCTCATCGAGCAGTGAGCAGAGAGACCATAAGTAGGTGGTTGAGGACAGTGATGGACGAAGCTGGTATTGGGCAAAATTTCACAGCACATAGTACTAGGCATGCCTCAACATCAAAGGCCTACGAGAAGGGCATGAGGGTGAGTGCTATTAAGGAAGCTGCTAGTTGGTCACAATCCAGTACAGTATTTGCTACATTCTATAACAAACCCATCTTGGGTAAGAGTTTTCAAGAGACAGTTTTTTCATAGATTTGGAGTTATCTGATTAGACTCTTCATGTGATCATTATTTTGTGCTTTATAAATTATTAAGTGTAATGTTTAAAAAAAAAAAAAAAAAAAAAAAAAAGTGAGATAGAAAATAAATAAAGATAGTGTATGCTTGAAAAATACATAAATGTTTCAAAATATGTTTGACTTGATTGTTATTGTCACTCTAAACATCTACATTATCTTCGAACAAGTAATAACGAAATATAATTAAGGATTAAACGAACTTACCTGTAAGTGAAGTTCGATCATAATTATATGAGTATACTTGTTCGAAGATAAGAAATTCCCACCCAGGAGGATTTGCTGAACTTCACTTCAGGGATCGGATTTGAATAACGGGTGACACATTGATGTGTAAATCCCAACCCAGCTGACGAAGGAAGGCTCTGAACTAAATGAGTGAACAGCTGAGGGTATCTATAGGTGAGAGCGACGGCGGTTAGGGTAGAAACTTTTCTCTTTTTTTAGGATAGACTCTAAAGGTGGCGTCATCTGGCGACAAGTCGCGGTACTACATTATCTTCGAACAAGTATACTCATATAATTATGATCGAACTTCACTTACAGGTAAGTTCGTTTAATCCTTAAGTAAAACTACCAATTTTTGCGTTTTACTCGATGATTTTGAGGTTATGTCGAAAAATGTGTAGAACAAAAGTTGTAGATTTTTTTATTACCTACAACTTTTACGCTTAAAGTTTTTTGATCAGACTTGTAGTTTTTTCAAAAAACGCTAAAAACTGTTTACCGCCCCCAAAAACCCACCCCCTCGCGATTTTTCACACCCTTTCTTGGAAAAAAAATTTTTCCCGCAATTAACACCGTTAGTACTAAAGTTTTCCACAGTCAAAGTTTCTGATTTAATTTTCGCCACTTAAAAAATTAACGGTACTGTATATTAGAAATTTTTCATTTCTAATGCAACTTTCATTCATTTTTGTAAGTAAAAAATGCATTTTTATTTTTTACAGTACTCGCTGATGGAGGATAACAGTAATGTACGAGACGCGGCGCCAGCTCGCCTGTACATTTCGTTTTTAAGCATCCCATAAAAATGCAGGGATAATTTTATTTATTACAGTTGTAATCTTATTTAATCAGACGTTCGAAACACATAAAAGGGTGCTGTTGGTAAAAAAAAGTTGAATTCATATTAAATTAGAGTTGAATGTGATTGAATTATCATCGCTGTAAAAAGTTTACTACTTTGAAAATCAGTCAGTAACTTGAACATAAAAAAATTCGTCAAAAACCTAAAAAGTTTTCTTGACTAAAGATAAACATGAACTAAAGCCACGCATATACGAGCTCACTGCTGTTTTAAAAGCAATTTTGAAGAAACTCAATAAAATCAAATTTAACTTTTTTATACAATCATATTTTCTTTGCCATATGCACTACTGCTTTTTGCCGCAAAATGAAATCGTAAGCAAATCCGTAAAAGTGATATGAAATTGCGGGGGTGAAATCACACATGCTTTTATGTGAAAATAGTCGAGGAAAATTTTTTTTATAAAATACTTTTTCCAAAATTTAGTTCAAATATTCTTTTCTTTTTATTTTTTGTGTGAATTTTCTTTTCAAATATTTGGTCACGTCCAATTTGAAGTAAAGATTTTGTAGACAAAAGTTTCAACTTCATTTGGACTTTGAATTTTTTAATTTTTTTTCTACGAAGGGATGAAAAGCTTTTTGAAATTTTTCATCCTCAGACTTGAAAGTAAATTTTCGATTTACAAAGCTAGTAAAAGTCGAAAGACTTGTAAAACCTAATTATTATTTCATCAATCCACTGAAAAATTTAAATCATTACGGAAACTGATATCCATTGAAGGTTTTTTGTTTTTAAATTTTGTAAAAGAAAAGTTAATTGAAAAGCCCTTTGTTTCTTACTTGTATGTTTATTTTTTGGTTCGCTATAAAAAAGTAAAATAATTTTATGAAAAATAGTTACCACGAAAAAAAGGAGTTAATATAAAAAGTTTGTAGTTAATGTACTTATTTGAGCACATTTATGAAAAAGATAATTTTCACCTCCGTAAATACGAAGCTTTCATTTCCTCGCGGTCTCCCGTTGGTACGAGAGAAACCCACAAGTCACTCGTTAACTTCCGTCAATATCCGTCGGTTTATTTCGAAATCTCGCATAAAAAATTTACAAGGTAAAATCCCTTTCATCGCGATAGTACCGGGAGCACCGGGGCTATTTACATTCTCAATCTCGGTCCCTATTGGGTAAAGAAAAACAACGGACTCGGATATATATAAGCTTGCGTAAACCGTGCTGGAATGGGCTTAAACAACGTAAATTTTCCTTTCGATCCGGCCTGTTTAGATTAAGTTGCTGCCGGTGACACGCTCTTTTGCGGCCTGCTCGTCTGGGTTACGTCCAGAACAAACTTCGTTATTTAAATCGCTGTCCTCTGTTTTCCCTTCCAATCTGTGTTTAATCCTCGCTTAAACGGCTCCTAGCACAAAGGACCATTTTATTCCGGCTTTAATCCTTCACCAGCATAGTCACGCGTGAATCTTTATCAAAATACACTAAACCTAGCTTTTTTTCCTAGAAAAAAAAAGAGAAATTAAAATTTTATTGCGTATCGTAAATTCCAGGGTCTCGTGTAAAGTTTTACCATCATAAACTGTCAAAGTTTTTTCCCTCCTTTTTTTTATTCCCACAAAGTTGAGAGAAAAACCAGGTTTCGTATAACGCAATCATATTGAAAATTTAAATTTTTTATTCGCTCAAGATAAGACTTTGCTGTGGGTAGTGAATTAAAAGATCCGAAACTTTTCCTGCCTGGAAATACTACGCTCTAAGTTAATTTTAAATGGAAGTAAAAGTTTCTTTTTTTAAAATCATGCTGCAAATTTATTTTAAACTTTTACGCTCGATCAATAGGAGTACAGTGATATCTTGGTTTGCACAACTTTTTACTTTGGGCACTTTTTTTTTCCACGGAAAAGAAAAGTTACGATGTAAAAAATAAGATCCAATTGAACTGTCTTATGAAATAAGTAAAAAAAATGATAAAAGTGGTAATATCCCAGCAATCTATCCTAATCCAGCTCCCTTCATCAAAACTCTAAAAAAAAGATGAATAATACAGAGCGCGTCATCTTGTCAGAGAGCTGGTAATAAAGAAAAGAAAAAAGAAAGAAAAAATCCAAGCTAGCGTGTAAAAGCACATCTCGGACAAGCTCGTTATTACGATCGCGCACGGTGCGCTCCGGTCATAAAATTTAACGATTCGATCCACAAGGATCGACGGTATGCATTTCAAATCGAGATTATTCCGGGTGCGTTACGCGAAAGCATGAATTTTTACTTCGGCCAACGTTACGCCGCACCGCGATCGTGTTTGGCCTATGAGAATTTATTAAACTTTGATTTTCCGAGGAAGATGTTACTTTGGCCCGTAGCTTAATAGCAAAGTGAATTTTGCATTGAATTTACGAGAACAATTTCGTGGACGTGGTAGGGCCGCCGCCGCTACTCGTTACACGGCTCGATAAATTTTTCAATTTTTGAATTATTTAAAACTGGCGAGCCGTAGTACCATTATGGTGCTCAAAAGGCTCCGAGCTCATTTACGCCCTCGTGATAAACCGTGCTATTGATTTTTAAACTCAAATTAATTTATTAATTTTACTTGAATATCCCTCGAAATATTCATTAATTACCTATTCTGCTAAAATTTGAACTGCGTCAACAGACTAAAAGAGGTTCACCAAATACAAGAGATATTACTTATGTGGATTAGTTTTTTGACCAGACTACGTTGTCAGTCACTCAAATGTAACTAGATAGTAAAAAAAGGAAACACTTGGGAAGCTCTGTTAACATTTTTTCAACTAAAAATTTTTTTGTATGAAAAATATTCTAGTTGGAATAAAGTAAAATTTTGTCTTCCTTAATATTTGATCTCAAAAGTAAATTTACCAATTTATTGCTTCCTGTGAGAAATTTTCATCAGATTTTGGGCAAAAAGGGGGTGCATTTGACGATTTTAACCAGAAATTCAGTGGGGATTATTTCCAGAATTACACCAGATAACCAATCCTTTTTGCATGGGGTGGATGGCGAATGACCACGTATAATTTTTAAAGAAACTGCGATCAAAATTTTCAAGTCGGTCATTAAAAATCTTGACTACAACAATTTGTATGTATGAATATAAACCTACTTTATTCAACTCAAACATGTAATGGGTATATTTTGACGTGTAAAATACGCGGTAGAAGTGATACTTTTTCTTTTCACCGCAGCGTTGAATAATAGGGTGCATTTACAGCCGCATTTTTATCAAAGTACCAAATTACATGATCTTGTTTAATAAAATATGATACTCAATTTGTGTCCAAAGTTGTACAATTACATCTCGATGTAAATGTACAACTTCACACACAAGTTGAGTAACATACCATTAAATGACATTCACCAGACGTTTCTGCCCATAATCTGCCGTGTACCCCAGAAGATCCCTTACAACTTCCAGCAGGGTTTACATGATCCCTTTTTAACGCAAACTTGAAAAATTATTTTAAAAAAGGTGTTAAATAAGTGACTAAATGAAAGATAAAACGAAATTTAAAAATTTCACGGTACGCCCACCGCCAGCCGATAAAGAAAGTTAGCCAGAAATTTCTCAATATCCATAACTTACCCGACACAAGCGTCGAGTAAGCTTCGGAGAGTAGAGAAAGAAAGAAAAAAGTGGTTGGCCACATCAAACCCGATAATTTATGAGGCATCCCCGGCATCAGCGATCGACAGGGGCAGCAACAAGTTAACCCCGGCGCGTCGTCTCGCTAATTTAGTCCGCAGCCGAATTTCTCGGGCGCAAAGGCTCAAGTTTGCTGATATCAAGGAGGTGGACTCTCTCTCTCTCTCTCTCTAGCTACTGCCTTTTGGGGAGTTTGAATCGACGTTGATTAAGTGGTTAATTACTCGTGAGGGGTTTTGACCGGAAAGTTTTGGGACTCGTATAAGCTTCGGATGATTTCGCTTTACTTACACGTCTGCCATGGTGACAGGCTCAAAGTGGAGTTTACTTGTATTATCGGTCCGAGGTGTTCTCGAGCATCTTCAATTCGGGTTTATTCAAATTTTATTATTACTCGGTATCCTTTCGAAAGTCCGTCATGACGTAAAAATGTAATTTAAAATTTGCATTGATATTGCGGGTGCGAAGTTACACTCGTTAATTTACATATTCAACGAGCATTAATGTAAATTTTTAAATTATTTTCATATTTAAAAAGAAAGAAATTTAAACAAACAAAAAAGAAAGATAAACAATGCGTAATTAAAATTCGAGATGGGAATTTTTTCAGTGAAAAATTTCAAAAATCTTCCGGGTAATAAAATCATCGCAGCGAGTCTACTCAAAACATCCTATTTAAACTTCCAACACTCTCTACCCATTCAATTAACACCCCCGAGGAAGAAAAGAACTCGGGGTGGAAAAAAAGCTTGTACCCGCCAAACAAACCATAACCATCCAGCACTCAGAAGCCATAAAAAAAGAGAGGAGCGAGCGTCGGAAGGCGGCGTTAAAAATTCACGTACCTCGGCGTATTTTAAAGCCCAATTTTTTCCACGCCCTCGAAGAAAGACGTGGAGAAAAAAGAGGTAAATCTAATTCCATTAATATTGATCGGACAGGCTCCGATCTGTGAGAGGCAAGAGAGCCGGACAAGACTAAATTAAGAGACGACGCCAGACAAAAGGGATCGAAGAGGACCGCTTGCTCTACTTTTTGTTTATTTTATTTTTTTTTCTTCTTTCTTTTCGTCGCTCTCTTACAGGGGACAAAGTATTTAGAGAAAAGGGATCTTTTATTCTTTGTCTTCGGGATACATGATGAAATTGTTTTACATTCATAAATAGTAGATTGAGGGTTTTTTTTATCTTTAAATTACTCTTGGTATTTCATAAATAAATTCTCATGAAAATATTTTTTTTTCATTTTATTCGCAATTTCCGGTAAACTGAAATGGCTTTTGAAACTCTCAGATTTAAGGATGAAAAAATTTATTTAAAAAAAATGTTTTTCATTTGCAGTGGTAAAATAGAATTTTACAGATCCGACTAGTTTTCATGATGTTTACATTTAGGAAGTGCAATTATAATGTAAAATTTGTTTTATTATCATTCAATTGAAGTTGAATGAGCATTGCCCATTTACCATCAAAAATAAAAAAATTAGAATATATTTTTACTAAATTCAATAGTTTCAGTCAAGCAATACCACGCGCAGCTATTGTACAGTTGACAAATTACTTAATAATCGGTTTAAACTTTAGAGAATGATAAATGATAAATTTTAACGTGTAGCTTTGAGCAATAATAATACCGTCATTTGGTCATTACAACTCGGAATTCCAAGAGCCCCTCAAGTTTAATAAACTATCAATTTGATTTTTGGATATTTGCATGTAAATTTGGAGTAAGTCCTTTCGGTGGATTAAGCTACGTAAGCTTACAACGAAGATTACCCTTACCTCCATGTCTCGATCGCTAACAAGGACAAGTAGCGAATCCTAAGCCCCGTAACATCATTGGAGTCCGCACTGAAGATCAGCTTTTCCAAGTTCAATGGCCTTGATGTTCAATCCCGAACAGAGCATAAAAGGTAACTGAGTGGGAAGCTCGCTTTAAAAGTGATTGATTTTTTCATTCACTGCAAAGTCGGGGCGAGTTATGCGGCGATTTCGTTTTGATCAAGTGTCTCGTATAGCAAAAGCTTTTGGATTGAAAAAAATTTACCGTTAGAACGATGGTTTTCATGTTTGGTTGGAGCTTTGAAACTTTATGAGTCGCTGGAAATCTGGGTTACCCGATAGATTAAACAACCAATGTTAAATTTTGAAAATAAATTTTAACTTGTCAATACATTATTCCAACAAAAAATTTTTAAATTTTCGGCAGACAGTCCAAGTGGAGTTAGCGAAATAGTTTCAGGTGTTGAAGGACTTCCTTATCACGTGGCAGTCGAACACAATGGCAAATTTCAATGCTAGTCGGCTATTATTTCTCCTAGATTCGTACTATCGATCGAAAATAGCGTGACTGTCGACGATTTTACAAAATTGGAAAACTTGAAAATTCAAGTTGGTATTTCTAGTTTGAAAATTCGTGTCAGCTTGCACGACGTAATGGGTAATTTTATCCGAAAGATTTATCGGTTTATACGGATATAAAAGCAAAAAAGTACAAAATTATTTTGAGAGGGTCGCTTGAAACCCTTGGCTTTGATCAAAGCCAAACGACAGTTTAACTTGAAGAACGTCAATAGATCGACGATTGAAGCTCTATCGAATGTTGAAAGTGAAACTTTGATTTAATCGTGAAATTACACCGCGTGATCATTGATTTGAGCTAGTGAGACAAAAATTTAAATTTAAATTAAAAAATGGTCTACGATGATCCTTCCGATAATGTGTACACTTTCAAAGCAACAGCTTTTTTTCAAATGATGGCCAGCTGTAGTTATTTGATTATATTTAACGAGCTGAGTGCTAAGTTGTCAGCGATGCAATTTAAACTTTTCAAATTCGTTGCTGTGAATATTTTGACTAATTTTTCAAAGGTAAAACGTGGCAGTTGAAACTCATGTCGAAATTTTGTTTGAACAAAATTACATTCATATAATGTTCATCGTGAATAATTGTAAAAGCACTATTCGAGTGTACATCACTCAATTAGTCGATGTATTTGTAGGTTTTTACGTTTAAACTTAAAATTAATCCAAGATACTCGGGAAAAGTTTTGTATTTCATCTGTGCAAGGTAAAATAAATAAAGCAACATCAAAATAGATTTTAATTCGGTTTCAAACATTCGTAGTTGGAAGAATGAATGGAAACTGGATGAACGTTTCTCTTTGACCTTAAAAGTTCTAGCCTCCCAGGATTTCCACTGAGCCTCTTTGACTCCATTTCATTTATTTAACCATTTAGTTTAAAATAAAAACAGTTTTACTTTTTTGTAAACGAATAAACTCTTGTTTCGCAGACCCGGATTAAAAGGTAAAATTTTACAAAGAAAAATTCTTTTCCATGAAAAAATTGTGTTAAAAAAAAGTATATGTAGCAGATTTTTGTAGAGTACAAAGGGTCTCTTCAATTAGCCTAACGAGAAATGAAGCAGTATAGTAAATTTTGAAATTCTCCCAAGAGTTGGTAAACACCATTCAAACAATAAAGCCATCAAAATCTCTCTTAACGACAAAAGTTTTCCAACAAGAGCTAATTACCCTCGGATCCGTTATCAATTTTGTAAACAGGGGCCGCTCCATGAAGCCCCCCGTCGCACTTTAATCACGCTAACTCGATTTTATCCAGAAAGAGTAAAGTAGGCAGCAAGAAGTATAATGCGATTAATTCTTTTCATCCCAACCGTCGCGTCGTCGTGAAATACTTTCTTTTCTTTGATGGGAAAAGCACACCTTCTTTGTCGTTCTTTAAGTCGTTTTTTTCGTCGCGGCCGGCTAATATAATACCGGCGATGGTCACGGTTGGATTACACTTGGTCTTGAGATTACTTCGTTAAGCGTTTTCTTACCCTCGGAAAGCCAAGCTTTGATACGCCGTACCGTGGAGATGATTTGGGAGAGGAAGTTATGGATGTTTGTGTTTACGCTTTTGCGGGGGAAGTCGGGATGCGATACATATCTCACGGTGGCAAAGGACTCAGTTTTATTTGCATTCTTTCGCTCGACGGGAAAGAATGCACGGGATATATTGCTTTTATTTTCGCGCGCGTTCACGTTTTTTTCTTTTTTTCATCTACTTTCTTTTTCTCTACCTTGTTCTTTACGACCACGCTTCGTTATTTTGCTGTTTGGCTTTGGAAAATGATCTGGTATTTCATGAGAAACCAGGAAAGCCACAAATATCAAAAGTTTAATTTTTTGTTACCTTTTTTTACGCGAACTTAATTTGTTGACATTATTGAGACAGTTTTTTGCATTGTGTAAAAAATTGTTGAATTCGTTCATAAATACTTGAGTGCGTTAATATATTTCGCATTTCAGAAAAAGTAAGCACTGTTTCACCGAGTTGGGTGAAAAAGTTACTAATTTAGTAGACAACGAAAATTTTAAACAATATGATGACAATAAAACGAAATTTTTTATAATTAAATGTCGTTTAATTTTCACATGAGATAGTAAGAGGCACAAGCTTTTGATTAAGATCAGATAAATGGAAGAGCATTAAGAGGGTGGAGGCAATGAACGGGGGCTAGAAAAATTGGCTCGCAGATTGTGTTCGGACTGGTTTAATAAAAGTAATAACCAAGAAGATTTGATCTCAAACTGACCTACATTTTACAATGAACACTTTTTGCTTGAATTTATTTTTAAAAAATTATATTAATTCTTAAAAAATGCTAACATAAAATATTGGTTTAATTTAGCTCGTTAAGATATTTGAAATTAATATGATTATTAGTTACGAGCCCACAACGATTTTATGTTTAACATTTTTATAAAATTAAATTCAGTTTTTTTTAGTTACAAGCATTGTAGCAAAAAAGTCAGTTTTTCAAAAGAACATACATTTATCCATCAGCTTCTCAAAATCACCCTCAAGAAAGGGATAAGAAATGAAATATTTTTTCGAAAACCGATAAATCTAATTTTGAAAATAAGTTTAAAGTCACTGGATTTACAATAAACTAATTAATTAACATTGACTTACGACTATTTCGGAGCAGTGAACAGGGATGTGATTAAAACTCAGTTGTTTATTTACCGTCGATTAGTCATCATCAGGATCTTTATTAAAAAACAAATTGACAAACTTAGCAGACTTAGAAGTTATGTACAACATACGTCTCAAGACATTTTAACGACGTAAATCTATTTTTCAATGAAAGGCAAATTTTAAAGGTAAACAACTGAGTTTTAATTGCATCCCTCTCCTCTGGTCCGAAAAGGTCGTAAGTAAACATCAATTATATTTTCAATTGGCGTACAAATAAATTGAGAACTAATTTATAAAATAAGCCTCGAAGAAAATCGTGAAAAATAATTACCGTAGAACCGATCCCATGAAATAATTGATCAGGCGGTGTTGCGTAAACCGAAAATCCAGGGTCCAACTTTGAACTCGATTAAACTCCAAGATTATCGGATATAGTACGAAAACCTCTTAAATACTCTATCGGGAGAAAGAAATCCAATTTCTCAAATTCCTCTTTCACCTCTTGGCCAAGGAAAAGAAAAGCGCACTCATCGATCCCCGAGGATTCCTTTAAAATTAATGAAAACTTTTCTCCCTCGTTCTCCACCGAGCCGCGCCTTCGTATTCCGACCTGCGATCATATTTCGGCACAACAATAATAATACTTGCCCATAAATATCAATGGTGCTCCATTAAAAATTCCTCCTAAACTACACAAGCAGGAAAGCCAGGGAAGAAGCCAGACAAACAACAAACATAAGAAAACTTGTGCCTAAATAAATTATCATCCCTTTTTCTTAGTCTTACTAGTTCTTATTGCGCCAAGGCGAGTAAAACTTTATTTTCTTCCAGCCATTTATTAAGGAAAACTTTACGCCCAAAGATTTACCGAATAAACAGGTCTGCCAACTCTCAGCTGGTCCTCCTTGCCGGCGTACCGTACCCCCATTTAAAATGGATCACGACGGGGACCTGTGCGCCTTAGGATCCCGTGAGTCTGCCCTAATACGGGGATTAATTTTTCACGCCCTCGCCAGCGTCATCTCGAGCGTAAGATAACTCCGGAGGATTTTCCAAAAGATTCACAATTATTCAAAAAAGCAAAAAAAAAAAAAGGTCTGTGATTAAAGGTGAAAGGAATTCCTGATTGAAAAAGTTCCTTCCTTTTTTTCGGCACAAGAGAGGAAAAATCATCTTTGGCTGGCTCCAAGAGAAATGAAAAATCGTTTTTTCAGCCGATTGGTTATTGAAATTTTTTTTTTTTTCCGGATTCTGGAAATATTTGAGCTTCAACGTGCGCCTTTGTCATTTTTGACACCACCGAAGAATGCAAAGAATCGGGGAGGAACAAACTCCAATCAGTGATTTTCACTTTAATCCTGAAGTGAAAACTGTAAACTGTAAACTTTTTTTTTGGGCTTCTATGATTAAGCTTCAGTTTGAAATTTATGGACAAATCGTTGGGTAAACAAGCTGGGGATAATGAATTTTAAACGATATTCGAGTACCTGCAGCGAGTTCATAAATTATTTGCGAAGCTCTTTCGAAGTACCTTACAAAATCTTTAAAAGAATTTTAAAGAGTTTGTCAACAATTTACGCTCCGTCCAATGGCACTTATAAATCATAAAGCTCTTTAAAATCAAAATAAACTTGGCTCGGGTAATATTTCAGCTGGGTTTTTAATAACCAGTTTTTAACGAGAACACTTTTACGATGAAACCTTTTAATCCTTTGGAAAAAAAAAGAGAGAAAAAAAGTAAAATTAACGGTTTTAACGAAGTATTTAGAAAGTCTCGGAGTATCGAAATATAAGATGGCTCGAGTAAGATACTTTCAAAACATCATGTCAGGAGAGCTCCATTCAACACCCAGTACAAGAAATATGCATTAACGATGACGGAAGGATATTTAGAAGGAATCGATTTTTCTGCAAAGAAGAAGCTTTTCGCAAGATAGATACGATCCGCCCGGTGGCCCACGCCCAGGGTATGGAATATTCATAAAGAATTTTTAAATAGCTTTCCAGAGAATTTCTAATGAATCTCCAAGAAAAGCCTGGAAAATCTTTGTGTAATGACATTATGAACTTTTGAGGAATTTATCGTGGCACTTTGGTAAAAAAAGAAAACACACTCACAAAAAGGGACAAAGTTTTATAAAAAAGAAAGGACGAAAATTCTTTGAGAAAAAGAAGAAAAAAAAAAGAATTTTGTTTAACGCTACTGACACCTTAAATACTCCCTCTCTCTTTCCGAGTTTAAAAGTGTACACCAAAGATGAAGGGTAAAATTTTCACTTTAAAAGCAGAAGCTGCTAAAAAGACCAGTCGAAACTTTTTAAAAGATAAAAAGGTTCTCTCTCGAAAGTTAAATAAAATCTTTTTAGCCCCCCCGTAAGAATGAAATAAGGTCGAGTGAAGTTTAAAGAGGACGAATAACCCGACGGCGTAATAATCAGACATCGGGAAGGCCAAAAAACATTTAAATGTACGATAAAAGCTTTCAGACCGGTTTTTCATTATTAATCCCAAGTCCGAGCGTAATAAATTTACTTGTTGTTATGATTTTGTTCCACCAGCGCCGGCATGGCAGCCAGAGTGTAAGTAAGTAATTTACTTTTCGGGGCGCGCTGTGTTTTTCGGTAAAATTCACCGGTCGAGCGTCTCGGCTCCTTTTCCCTCTTTTCACAGAGAATCAGTTATTAGATCGATCGAAAAGCTCTTTTACCACCGAATTTGATTATTTTCCCCTTAAATCGGGTTAATTATCGCTGTCAGCTTTACCCCGGCGAACTGACGGGACGTAAACACTCCGGCTTTTTCCACTTTCAATTTATCTATTCCATAAAACAAATGTACCGTAAAATTTCACACTTGATACACCCTGTATATTACGAGGGTATAAAAAAAGCAAACCCATTTATTTTAAGCTGATTTCAGAATGTCGGGCGGTGAGAAAAAAAATAAATTTTTTCATCGCCGCCTTTTTTTTTAATACAGCTTTGACGGAGCTCCGAGATAACCGTGGAAAAAAATAAAATAAAATAAAATAAATTAAAAGTACGAGCTTTCAATATTTCTTCTTGGTAAATTTCAGTAAATATACCCCGAGAAACATTCATTTTCCGAGCCGGGTGTAGATGCTGGGCTCGATGCTGGGGGTGGGGCGGAAGGCGGCGTTACTATTTTTTCTCTTAATCCACTCAAAGCGATAATACAAGTAGAAGTTTTAGCGAGTACTTTTTCTCGCTTCGGCTCGGAAACTTTTTCATATCGCGCGCGGGGGCGGGAGCTTTAACTTTTAACATTTGTACGTAAGTTCCTCGGTTATAGAAATTTTTCCCGATGCATTTTCCATGCGTCCGTTGTAAATCATCGCGCACGGTCAATTCTACACTCCAGCTAGCACGAGCCGGCCGAACGACGAGAGCAACAACAACAGCAGCAGCAGCCGAGGGCCTGTGTAAACAAAAGCCCGCGTATGATAATTTTCGGGTGAATCCGTACATCGTGCACGGCCAGCTGACAGCATCAACACTACCGCGTCTATCGGCAGCTGATAATTTCACCGAAAAACCCTTCCTCCCGCTCTCCGTTTCGTCCAAGTCTGACACTTCAATTTAGCAGGACCGGACAAAAATAGCCGATGGACGTCAGCGGCATGTAAATCACGTAATTAAGTCCGCTGGCTCCGCATATGATCGATACATGGGCCCGTCCGAAATGTTTTGACCGACAGCTGCATCACCGGTACGGGTTTTTTCCAGGTAGTTATTATCTCTTTGTCGGAGCGGGCGGGGGTTCGATTATACTCGGATGATAGCATCATCCGAGGGATGATGAAAATTTTTTGATGACAAAGGGCGGTAAACAATATTGCTCGCTTTTTGAGACCTGCTAAAGGGCGGTTCGTTCGAATGAAACTAATTTTGTAATTATTTCATTCGGAATGACTGGAAAGAATGTTTGAAGCGCACGGAGTCGCACAGTTTCGACAAAAATACGCAAAACATTGGCTTGAAAAATTGTAAACCCTGTGATAACAATACGATAAGTAACTTTTTTCACTCTGTAAAAGTAACAAAAGTTATCCACCATTTAACTGAAAAAAGAACCAAAATTTTTTTGCAATTCTAAAATTTTATATTTTATGTTTTCTAGCACAATCGTTGAATCTCTCTGACACAATTTTTTTGCATTCATAGTTGGTATCGGTAATTTACTGATGTTTTAATATTAATTTTGATTATTTATAGGTATCTATAGGCCCCGCAAGTTCTCTCATAGCCCTGTTTAAAATAAAACTAAGTGCGTAGCTTTTTGGTAAAAACCAGAAAAATACTATTTTAACTTAATTTTTCTGTTTAGTAGAAGTCTTCTTTATCTGGCTGACAGAATTAAAAAATTTTTTTGAAATCATACACTTAACCTTGTAATTTTTTGTGTTTTATTGTAAAACAGTAATGGTAAAGTGTGTTATTTTAACACATCTAAGCGTGTTAAAATGACAATACGGTGCAAAGTGTTTTAAAATGATGACAAAATAACACACTTCGATTTGTGGTAAGTTATTTTTTTTAAAAGTAGCTTTTTTCATTTTTAAAATAAACTACTCTTTTGTAGTCAGTAGACTTTTCGCAAATATGTTCATACATATATATATTTACGAAAAATGTGTAAATAAATAAAATTTGCAACAAAAAAATCAATGACACATAATTTAAAAAATAATAGTGCGCCTTTTTGGTTGATTTCTATATTCATTGTTGTGAAATGATCGTCGCGCTTGCTTACCGAAAACTGTGCAGTCAGACATTGAAGAAGAAAAAAAGAAAAGGGATAAAAACGTCCTCGCACTCCGAAATTACCAGCCAATCTCCGAGTGACGGAAAAACAAAGCGAGATAAGGAAAAAAGTATGTGCTCGCACACGGCCGCAGAAAAGTTTTCGTCCTCGAAACAAAGCGCTCGTACCGGCGCCACAGCCGTCCAAATAGGTCAACCCCACCCACTCAAATAAGAAGAAGAAGGAGGACGAAAACTAGTAAAAAGAGTATTGGTCCGGGGGCGTATAAAAAGTACGTAATTATTTTCCCTTATAACGAGCGTCCGATAATCTTGCCGAGGTGTTGGTTTTCCGGATCGCAGGATTCGCGACGATGAAATTAAGCGGCTTTTCATACCCTGGCGTGCAGCTGCACCACCGGAATGAAAATGAGCTCCACTGATGGCTTTGTTTTTCCCCCGGTCGGTCGGCCGATTTCGCTGAGTTGAGATTGTGCCTGATCAGCTCGCGAGATTGCATTTGATACTTTACCCTTTTTTCTCTCTCTCTCTCTCTCTCTCCCATATTGCGCTACCGTGCTACCTGGACTGAAATTTAATTTCCAAATTGAATTATTTAGTGCCCCCGAGTCGTGCGAGAGCACCCACCGTTCCTCCGCGTCGTCATATATTTTTAGCTTTTTCATTATGAGACCTGAAAATTTTTACTTTTTCTCTTAAAAAAGCCTTTAATCTGCCATGGATCTTGATAATTGAGTCATATTTCTGGGGCTCATTTTCATTCGGCTCACGCTCTACGCCTTGGAATAATTTACTAAATTATGTCATTTTAAAGCGCTCGTTCAAATTATTACTCCTTTTGGTTTAACCACGTTATTACCCTTTATTATATATTAAATTCTCAACCGTTTGTTTAAAGAGAATCTTACAGTTTTTTGAAGTTTTATAATCTTGTTAAATTTGATAAATTTTACGTATTTAGTTTAAATCTTACGGTGAAAAGAGCACGCAAACTCTGGGGTACATTGTATAGCGTACCGAAATGTAACTCAATGCAAGCTTCATTAGTCAGTCGAAAGCCGAGCTCTATGATTGCAGAAATACAATACTTTTTGATAACGGATGCTCTTTCTTGCTTGTTTCCTACCAATTAAATCCAAAAAATTTATTTAACAAGTATTTTTAATTATAATTCATTTAAATATTTTCTTACGGCAACTACTTTTTATCATTACACTTGTTATTGAGCTTTGTTGCAAAACAAAGCTCAAGCTCAAGCTTTTAATTAAATTCGTCGTAACTTTTGCAATAAATCTTTTTCAAAGTGAGACTTTTTTTATAAAATACTTAAAAGCTGTGATTTTGAGAAGTATAAATTTCAAACTGTAAATAAAGTAGCACCATTAATGACCGAAGAAAGAACTTTTTGAATAGATTAAAACAAGTTTTTGTTGGCCGAGGTGTTAGAGTATTCCAGAAGCTTGTCTCGGAGCTAATCTTTTCACAATTGCAAACAGAATTAAAAGTTAAGAACTGTGATTACGTTTGTGCAACTTTCACTTATTAATGTAACGAGGGCTTTTCTAAAACTTTTACAAGAATAATTTCAATTTTAAGAATAAAGTTAAAAAAAGTTTTAACGCTCCACTCACTCTAACAATAGGTAAAACTAAAAGCCTTGAGGATAATAAAACTGTTGATATTCTAATCCAGAGATATGTAAAGCAATCTTGGCAGAGTACCCACTGGAGCGCACTAAGAATTTAGTCTTTAAATTTTTGAAGTGCGTAAAGTGATTTGTAGCCGACCATAAAGGTTGATAAACGGCCATTCTTTCGAAGGGTCGGTAACATTTTGGCTTTCTTGGGTGTGAAAAATGAGCTGAAAGGACTTAAAACCACTCCAAGAAGATTTAGAATGTTTATATTAAGTTCGTGACTTTTTTCCTGGACTATAAACTTTCGACACCGTGAAAGCACGAAAACATGAATTACGAGGGACCATTTTTACGGTTTAGAAGTCATTTATACCCTCCCCCCCTTTTCACTGCTACAATTTTTTTCAGAAAAAGTATTGCTCATTCAGATGTTAATTCACCTCGTATTTCAGACCTTAAATCTCGGCCGCTTATCGCACTTTCCACCTTTACCCTTTTTATTCTACTCTGTAGATTTTCGAGATTCTCTGAAAAATCGCGTGGCGAAATTAGTTTATTAATTGTACCAACGCCTCTCGAACCCTAAACCAACAAATTTCGTCAGTGACGAGGCGCGAAAAATTTACTGATTTCGAAGCATTAATAATTCATACGGCTGCAAATATAAAATGCAAAGAGACGTACAAATTGAATCACGCGACACTTTATTCCCCGAGTCCTCGAAGAATTCGCGCTGGAGACTTAAAAAAAAAAACTGTGTCTCGAGGAGGAGCTGGAGGCCGTAGAAAAAAAGGTCCCGATAAAAATGACAATGAAGGCTGGAAGAAAGTTGAAAAGCGCGAACAGCCACAGCAGTGGCTCGGTAAAAAATCTTGGCCATTCCGGCGCAAATGCCTCCAGGCTTGCAACGAGTTCGATCGGGAAAAATCGTGGAAGGGAGGGAGCCGGGGGAAGAAAAAAGCTCCAGTGGTAGGGATAAAAACGGAAAGAAAAAAACGAAGCGAGTCCTCGTTACCGAACGAACTCTGTTTGGTTGTATCGGGGAAAATCCGCGTAAAATTGCATAACGCTTGCATAATATGCACCGAGCCAGACTAGACTACCGTGCCTGCTGTGCACGCTAATACATTCGGAAAAACATCCAGGATATCTCGTATGCATTGATCGTATACATATTTATAAACTTTATCCTGCAGCGTCGCGTTCCGTGGGTTAGACGAGCGAGCGGGCGTTCGTCATTATTATGATCATCGTCATCATCAGCGGCATCAAAATTAACTCTAAATTATTCATGTTGGCCGGAAAATGTCAATAAACCGGTACATTCGTGTAATGACAGCTCGTCAAGGCTCATCAAATTACATGTTAATTAGTGATCGCTATAAATTTTATCCATACTCAAAATCTTTCTAACGTTTCAATTTGCATGGGGATTCGGTTATATCATGGTGGAAGCATCGTGTCCGTTTAAATAAAAAAAAAAAAAAAACCTTTTTACGTACAGATACATTTAGAATTTTTCATCATTTTTAACATTTTAAAAATCTTTTTAATTTTTTTACACTTTACTGTGAAATGTGTCAATTATGTAGGTGTCAATTACAGTTCTTGAATCTCATAGAATTTGCTTTACTAGAAGAACTCCAGCGCTACAATTTGAATTTACAGCAATATTCAAGAGACTATCATGTACTTCTTTTAATGCTTTTAATTTATCCACATATTTTAAGATGAAAAGACGTTCGTATGGAAATGCAGTGGCCGAGTGTGGAAATGAGTTTAAGGAAAAGAAAATGTGATTTGCGATAATGAAACAAATAAAAATAAAAAATAATAAACGGACTTACATGAATGTATGAACGATGACACATTCATGTACACGAAATACACTTAATCATGACCACAAAACCACATTTACGCGTACACACGCAAACGTATAATGATCATATAAATTCACGTCACTTCCACAACCACACGCACGGACAATGTAAGTTGTGCTTACATTATCATAAATATCCGAAATTGTACACACTTAATTGCAGAGATGAATTATTATCGTTTTAATTGCGCTTTCTTTTTAAATAATCGTGCAAGCTCAAGAACGAAAAAATTCTCCACTTTTAAGCTACAAAAATTAAAACCTTAATACTACCAAATCTTCTTCCGTCAGTTCCATCAATAAATAATAACTGAATGCTTGTGCATTAAAAATTAATAAAAATCGTACATTTTGTTTGCCAAAAGCAAAATTGGTCGGAACATTTGAAAAAAATAGACCATTTTTTCACTTGCTCGAGATAAAAAGAATAATGAAACCTTTACATATCGGCAATGAAACGTCCGAGATAATAAAACGCCCTGGTCAAATTGAAAATAGAGAGTTGAGAGGGGAAACGAGACAACGATTGATGAGGCAAGGAAGAAAATTAAAAGGTTGGAGGAGAAAAAAATAAGATGTTTTGGGGCGAGACACTGCCGAGTCGACTTGCGATGATGATATCGTTGGCCGTCGATAAAACACATGTTCGGGGTATCCTTTGGGCTCGCGTGACGAATTTAATGGCTTCGAGGAGCTTGATTTAGTGGCTTATTATTGGCCCGAAGGATAGATGGTTTTTGGAACTCGGCCTGTGCCCGCTGAATTTATGATACAAGGGAATTGTTTTGCTTGCTGCCCTTTACCAGTAGCTCCCGAAATACACACACGCGAAGCATTATTGTTTTTCATCATTTTGACTTTTGTGATGGAAACGAAAAATTTTTGCTTGCTCACACTCTAATGGCCGGCTGTAATGTTCTCAACGAATCGTCGATGAACGCGAATTATTGTGAAAAGCCGAAATTTGATAACTATTTGTTTTTCACGGTTTAATATCGAGAATTTATAGACTCGAAAAAAAAACTCGTTTTGTTGACCGTGGAGAAAAAAAATTCATCAATTTTTCAGTATCAATATGTATCCGCATCAGCAGTAAAACTTGGGAAGTAAATTGCAATAAAAATTTGTCTTCATTTTTATTACGCGGAAATTTTTTTTTACGCGCCTGTCGTACGAATGTATTACAATTAAACAACAAAATAGAAAAAAAAAAAGTTCAGCGTCATTTAAATTAACTCGAATGCACGCATATTTTCAGATATGAACTTTTTTTTTAATAATTCCATAATTTCATCAGGGTTATAATGTTTTCAAAGGACTAATCTTTTTTTTTTCGTATTCCTGTAGAAAAAACGTTAATGAGAAAAGTTTTTATATTTTAACCAATTATGCTTGAAACGCGGATGTACTTTTTATATTTTCACTTTTCAAAGCTTTATGAAGATGAATACAGCCGGTATTTCGTTATTTTTATTAACTCAATTCAGAAAAAATAAGTTTAATGAAATTTAAAATTAGCGTAATGAGTTTTTAAATCATTTACATTTTCATTTAATGTGTAGTGAAAACATAAAATTGTTTTTTTTTATTAATTTTGCAAAAATAAATTTTAAATAAATTGTTCACATTTTTTTCAATCAGAAGCTTTTTAATAATATTAAATGAAAAAGTTTTCTTTAAGAATTTAAGATTTGATTAGAGAAATGTTGTTTAAAACTGAGTTAATATAGCCAACGAATTACTTTGATTACGTTTGAGAGCTTCGAATCGCGATGCTAATTAGCGTCAAGGGTTTAAAACGCGTTCAGAAATTAATCAGCTATAATAATTATCGGAGCGAGTGAAATTATCAATCAGTTGAATCGAGCATCTTTTAATCCCGAATTCATCGCTAAACCAATCAAGTCCCCTTCGTATCATTACTTTGATTTAATTTGATTTCCTGTAATTACCTAACTTTATTATCCGCAGTAGCAATAACAAAAAGAAGTTATTAAGCAGTTGCAGTTAATTAAATCAACACCAGGAAAAAAAAGTGAAACTTCTCGCGCCAGATGCTTGACAGCTGAAAGCCTTACGAAAATAAGTTATAATTCGGTGTAAAGTAAAATATTAATCTCCCTTAAAAGTTCCTCGCCTCTTCGGTCTTGTTCAAAAGTTGGGGAAGCATTAAAAGTGAAAATTAAGGTAAGCTCAGGCTCACCGCAAAAGTGAAACGTCCGGTGCGAAGTAGCGGCTAATCCAAATTGATCAAAGTTTACGTTGACAAGTCAAGTTTGGGGGAAGACGAAGGAACGGGTGTCTAAATTCAGGGAAGCGTCATCGAAAGGGAGCAGCTTGAAAATATCAAGCCAACTCGGAGGCTTCTCCTCCGAGACGCGTTCAACGTCACAAAATGGAATAACTGTTCGCGGGGGAAACTCGCGGGGGCACTCAGCTCCTCGCTAAAGTTAGCCGGGAGGGAGCGGGGATCAGTTTTTGGCCAGTTTTCCCGTTACCAACTTTCAGCCCCGCAGCCGCGAGCGTGACATCCAGTCGCGGTGGAAACTGTTTTCATCCCCGAGAACTCCCAGGAATATACATTTAAAAAAGGTCAAAGAACAGAGCAAAGAGCTTTCTTGAAAAAAAAAAGTATTTTCTGGGTGGATAAAATATATATGTATTTACCCCTCAATTTAAGTTGAAAAAAAAAAAAGAAGAAATGCATGTATATAAATCGCTCGTTTCATTGTTGTTTTCGTGATCCAAGCTGACCTTTTTTTTTACTTCAGTGCCCGAATGGAATTTGTGCGCCATTTCACGCGGACATTATTTGCAACTGGAAAGGACAGGAAAGAATGAGGGAGGCCAGGGGGGGGGAGAAAAAAAGAGCTCCCGGGAAAAATAGAGAAGAGCACGGCTGGATTCTTCCGCACTTTAAAGGTTCGTCACACTTATGGAAGGAGTAATAAAAAAAAAAAAAAGAACGAACAATATCCATTGTACCGTGGCTCTGGTTTTACAATACAATGGAAAAAAAGTGAGTCTATCTCGTCGGATGGTTTTATGAGTTTCCGAAATTGTTTCCCGCAAAAGAGGGTAATTTTAGAGGCAGGGGTCGGAGACTTTTTTCTCTCTCTCTCTCTTTCTCAAACTGGTATTACTCCCATAGTGTACATTGTCTACCGCATTATGCATTCGGCTCGGGTAAATCTTTGACACTAAGCAACTACATTAATTTCAGCTCTCATCTGCATATATTATTCTATGCTACTCGCATTCTAGATAAAAGTTTACGTTAGAAAAAAATTCTCGATTTTTTCCTGTGCCCTCTAACATGCGTGGAATTAATAACATTATGTACTTTTTTTTTAGGCTACATGCATCCAGTAGCTCATTTTAATCATTGTTCTCTTTATGACAGTCATAAACTTCTGATAGACTGAAACGCTAAATAAATATATGTGTTTTGAAAGGCAATAACAATTACTATGTGCATATGATTACTACTACTGTTTATCCAAATCTAAACAATGACAACTGTAAACCTGAACAATGCTTTAATGTTTAAACTATGAACGCTTCATAGCTAATCGAAACGGCTATAGTTAATAAAAAATATATATTAATTTCAAAAATAGTTTTTCTGGTTCTTTTTGCGCTCTCTACTATTCATAACCAATACAAAAATGTAAAATCTTAAATTTTTAGTCAAAATCAATGTTTAAATTATTTATTTAAATTTAAAAATCTTTCGGATGTTAAGTAAAAAAAAAATTTATCTTATTAAAATAAAAACGCATAATATACGCAAAAAAAAACCGCGTGTCATTGCACAGACAAACATGGGGTTTCATTTATTTCATAATTTTAACCAAAACCTCCATAAAGATAATTGACACTGAATCCACCTCGCCAGTAAAATAATTTATTAAATTTATGATGAAACGAAATTCAAAACGAGATCTCATTACTTTATTAAAACGAAATCACGATGAAATTATATTTATAATTCATAAGGAACACAGCTCCAGTTATGTTTGAAGTTATGAAAATACAAGTAAAATACCTTGCTCTATAAATGGCATTCAATTTATCCAAATTCGAACGAGTTTCCAAGTAAATTTCCATCCCTTACAAAGAAGTAAAATCCGTTTATTTGAAGAAGAAAAAAAGGGAGAGAGAGAGAGGCAAACGGAGCTTGCTCTTCCCGTATTTACATGGAGAGTACATCTATGCAAATCGAAGTAGAAAAAAGTCGCATTAGGTCAGACGTCCGCTAAGGTGAGACGTGCAAGGGCTCGCTGCAGGCTTGGAGGAGAAAGAACACGATTTGAATTCGCGAGACGTGCGTTTGTTTTTTCAACTGTTCTTAAGCGACCGGTTACCTTTTTCCTTCTTTGATCCCGTAGCTTTTTGTTACCCGGACCCCCCTTTTTGCCTCTAAAATAAGAAAATTTATTTAAACTCGACTAAACATTTAACTCCGGTAGAGTAAACTTTCAAACTCTATCGAAAACGTGATAAATAATAAAAGCGCGATATCTGGTTGCTTGACAGTCGAGAGGAATAAATAACGGTCGTGCGATACTCAAGTAACAAAAACTTTTCTGCGGTTTGAATTTAAAATTTTTAAAAAACTATATTTATATACTTTTACGTATAATCATGCTTTTATTAGAGATAATATAAACTGCGCGCGTCTTTTTTAGATCACATATAAGTTTTCTTGAGTTCTTTTCTCGGTAAAACTAAAGGTCACTTTGTAAAATTAACTGAAAAAGTTACATTTTTGTAATTAAATTTTCCCTTTCATATTTGAGGTAAAATGTAACTTTGTACTTTTGTAACAAATTTTATTTCATTCCTGTGAAAGTCTACCGGATTCTTTTTCAAAGGTGGTCACCATTTTTTTTTTTTCATCGCCACAATTTTCTTCGTTACATTTGTGCATATTATCATTTTTTTTTTTTTTTCTATTTAGATAAAAAGTAAATTTTACATTCTTACGAAATATTTAATATTTTGAAAATTGAAACAGTTGAAAAGTTAAAAAAAGAGTTACGAAATATAGTTTTCAACTGTATAAAAGCGTTACGGTGTCGCTCGTGTAAAGTGTAAATAATGTTGTTGACTAACTGAAATTTGGAAAGCTGTTTCATTATGACGATGACATATATTTTAGCGTGATTATTTACTATGTAGGGCAATAACTTCCCTCATCATTCATACTTAGAGCTCGGCCTGGTTTGGCCATTAGAAGGGGCTTACAAAGTCTTGACTGTAACACCCCGAATAAAAAATTAATTTCGAGTACTCGTTGGGTGCATTTTAAACAATAAAAAATTTCGCTTCAAATATAATGAATAACACGAAATCAAATTCAAACAATGACAAAGGCGTGCTTTCAATTCCCTGGTAATGAAATATGTTTCGTGGGTAATTAATGCTCGTTCAGTTGTTACCCTCGTTATAAATCACCTCCTTCCATTCTCATTTAAATTGTCGAGAGGATTATTCATTCCAATTTTTTCAAACTCAAAAAAGAAAAATAATAATTTTTTTCAAATCAAATAAAAACAACTCTCAGCTCCAGACCTTGATCCAAATCATACGCTGACCGACTGCCGATTGATAAAATCTCAACTCAGGGCACTCGGACAAAAAATTAGCCACGGTGGAGGGAAAAAGAAGTAGGGTAAGGGGAAGAAAAAAAAAATCGTTCGAAAGCTATTTCTTGCGAGCTCGTACAAGCGATAAACTCGAGCCGCGATAAAAACACTAACATTTCATCCGAACGAAAAATCCTACCCCACCAGAATTTTTCCACGCGTGTGTATATATAAAAAAAAAGGCTCGAGGATCCGGCCTATCGGCTATCGGTGAACCACTACAGCGTTAATACGCAGCTCTCCTCTGAAAACACAAACAAAAAAATTCAAAAGTTCGGCAAAAAATATCGGAAGGTACACAGACCGTTCCGCCCGGATATCTGCATAATTAATCCTTGCCTTCAGTGGGGGTACATTATTGCGGTGGGATGGGGGGGGGGGGAGTGCCTTATCTCGGCCAATTTGAAGAATTCGCACGGGAAGCAGATGTTTTTCTGCACCAGCACACCGCTTAAATCGTTGCTTGCATCAGCTAAACTGCTTTGAATAATACGCTACAACGATCGTTAAAACTGAAATTACTTTTCTTTTTTCCCCTTCGCTTACGAGCTAAGTACTCGTGTATCGAGCGATATTAATTCGTTGTGATATTTTCTCGTTCCGCGGATTTATCCGATACAATATCCCGCGGAATCGTGGAAATATCTGGAAGATTGGAAATAAAAGACCAGAATGCGGCTACGGGGCTCATCCGAGAAAAGCCCAAACCATTTTGCATAAAGAGAGAGAAGGAGGAAGGGAGATTTACCCGGACGAGTATTTTCCTACCTTAACTCTTATAAAAAAAAATTCTTTGGTTTTAATAATTTACCATTTTTTAGACTGAGCGTCTCGACTTGTTTTAATTAAAGTGCACCACTTTTCAAGATCTTTAGTTATATATAAACGATACTATGAGCATTTACAAAAAAAATTAAATTTTTGATTAACTTTAGTTTGAATCTTTATTTAAAACTCCGTTTTATGACTGCAACATAAACTTTACTCGAATAATCTGATATGATCATAAATAAAAAATGAAGCTAACGTCAGATTCAGGAGTAAATAAAAATTTTATGAAAATGAGAGAGGAAACTTTTGAAGTAATTCAAAACTCATGTTGGGAAAGAAGATGGTCCAGAATAAAGTTCCTGAGCCCTCGTGTAATATGCATGTATATAAGTACGTACATTCAGATGCGTAAAATAAAGTCACGAAATCATGATAAAACTATAGATATGATCTTTAATTTTAAAACATAAAAAACCTACCGTGAATCGTGCATAATTTTCCAAAGTTTATAGAGCTCATAAAAAAAGTTTTTTCATACCTCCGGGACGAAAACACCAAATTTCCTCCCCGGCTCGGAGCGGGACTTTGGGTTTTCCTCCCGTCGTAATGAAAAAAACATTACACACGACGCAGGAAAAGTATTAGCCAACCCCTAGCAAACCTTTGCCACCCTCACCTTCGGCTCGGGCGTCAATTTGGGTTTGCTAGGGCTGGCCAATACTTTTCCAGCGCCCGGTGTGTAATATACTATTAAAATAAAAAAAATAATTTTTCAGTGATTTAAAAAAAAGTTTTTTCTCGGATTTTGAGTTAAAATTCGTCTCAACTACTAATATCGTGCGTTTAATATTTTCTCCTCTCAAAATTGCCGCATCACCCTCATCATTTTTCAATTGCTTTTCGTACTTGCATTAACCGAGATGCGATCGCACTTTTGAAATTAATGACCGTGTTTATAAAAAGTGTGTCAAATTTTTTCGAAAGTATTACGAATTATGAAAATACCTTCGATAATTTGAAAAAAAACTCACCGTTATTCGAGATGCCGACGAATCCGTCTTCGTGTATCTTGGTGTCGTAGTCGACGCTGGTCAAGGGCGGCGTGCACATGGACAGCCTCTGCTGAAGTTCGGCTATGGGAACCGCCGAGCGCGGCCTCAGCTGCTGCGGGCTGACCGAGGCTACGACGCCAACGACCGGAGGCGGCTGGAGCTGCTGACCTGCGTTTGGCAGGTTCCTCATTAGTTCCGGGGACGAGAGCTGCAGGCATGTCTGCAAACAAGAAGAATGGGATTTCTTCAGCTTTTTTTTACCTTTTTCTCCCCTTCCAAAGCTCATTTTTCTGTGAGCAAGGCAAGGTGAAGAAATTTTTCAGGATTTCAGGTCTTCTACTGCAGGAAGTATGATGGATTTGAACGATAATATTTTCTGATTACAGTTCGAGGCATTTTTCTTAAAATTTATCATGCTATCAGCGATTGAGGAACCGAATTTGTTATTACATTTTTAGTAACTGCAGTAATTTCAGATTTTCAAAAAATTAAATTGTGAAATTCATCATCAATAAATTCAACATCTCGTTCTGAATCTGGAACGAATCTGTTAAATTATTAAAATTAAAATGAAGTACAAATTAAACGAAAACGAGAATCACTGGGTTTATCAAATGTTTGTGAAATATGTCATAGTACGCATGTTATTATTTTGCTTAAATTTCAAAACTAAATGTAATTTGAAATTTATTGCATTGCAAGCTTACAATCAATGTGCAAAAGACATTTCATATACAGTACTGAATGTTTCAATCGAATCAATTATTAGATATTATAGTTTTAAAAAAAATTTCAGTATTTTTTAGACTGTCAAAGTTTTTAGAGTTTTGATTATTATATTTTGGTTGTGTCTAGGTACCATCGCCGTGTACCGCACACGGTACACGGTACACGGTAGCTTTTTACTTTAAATGCTATAATTTATCCCAAATAACCCACTTAATTTTAAAAAAACTACTAGTTTTTACTTTAAATTCAATTGCCCATCCTAAATAACCCAATTAAATTAACAGTGTGTCTAAAGTAACTCTTGTTTGGTACCGTGCACCGTGCACCTAATACGGTACACGGCGATGGTACCTAGACACTTTCTTATAGGTTCCCTTTATAATATGAACAAATTTTACATAATTGTAGATTATATATTCATGAAGATTCAATTCAAATTAATTTATCAACTACTGTTGAATAGTAAACATAATTATTCGTTGTATCGTACATTGAACATTGGAGTCAAGTTTATCGGTTAATTAAAAGAATAACAAAAAATTTTAATGTTTGGAAAAGTTTAATTAAAAAAAAAATCTAAAGAACTAATGCAGTTTGATTGAAACTAAAACGGTAACAAGTTCCGTTGAAAGATATATTTTCTTTTTACCTAAACATTAACGCTGAGTTTTTTAAATGGAAAAGAGTAAAAAAAGCGAGATCCATTAGCTATTTACAAAGACTTGGGGGTTCTGAAATCAGATTACCTTCTTTGAATTTTTTTGTATCGGTTGCTCATTTTTCTCTTTTGAATAATTGAGAATTTTCGCTTGAGCACACCACTGAAATTTGCGGGGTATAAAAACGAAGGGGATCGATTTTCGGCGAGGCAGTTCATCGGTACAACGACGTTGATAACGGCTCGTTGGGCGCATTCTTCAACGATAGCGCACGACTCGCGATTGGGGGATTCGAAGTGTATGACCTTTTTTTTTTTTTTTTTTACCCCATTTCAGACTGTTCTTTTTTTTCGAGAGGTCTGGCAAAAGCGCGTCATGCGGTGCTTAAATAACGATGAAATTTTCGATATTTCAAGGCTTTTACAATCGCAGAAGTAAAAATTGAGAAAATAGTAGACTTTTTAAATTGAATCGTAAAATAATATTTACAATGACGTTGTTTATCAGAATAAAATGAAAAGAAAAAATAATCTCATTTTACTGAAATTAAAAAATTATTTCGGGAGGTCCCAGGTTCCAATCCTGGTCCTGGAGTCGAATTTTTTTCTTTCTCAATTTTTGTTTTTAAACTCATCTTTCGTTATAAGGTGATGAAATTTGAATAAAAAATCTTTTTTCTGCATCCTTTCAATTTGAAAGGCAGTCAAAAGTACCTATACATATAGACAATCAATGATGATTGCTTGTGCTCTCCAAATCCAAGTTACGGCCTTTACGATAATAATAAAATAAAAAATTATTCTTTCCTCTCTATTAATTATGTAAAAGATCGCAATATTTTTTCATAAAAATTTAGTTTTTTTTTTTTTTTTTTTTTTTTCGATTAACTCGATGAAGTCACATTTCAGATCTTTTTTGAAAGTAGAAAATTGAAACTCTTATCAGTTTTCGATTAAAGTGCAACCTCCCGAAATAAGTCGAAAAGAAAATATATTTACCTAGATTCGGGGCAAAAAATACCGTTAGTTTAAAAAATTCAAAAAATATATTTTTTTATACTTTTGAATGATAAATCTTTCTTAGTTTATCAAAATTGTTTATTTATAATATGATCTACAGTTTTAAAGTCTGTAATAATTTATTATCTCACTGTAATTATTTTTTTCAGATTTATAATGCATTGTTTTTTATGCTATAATTATTAGCATTGTATTAATACTTTGATGTTATAAATTTTTCATTTGAAAAATACAAAAGGGAATAATTACATACTGAATGTATAAGATATGTACAAATAAAATACAAAAACGTAACAATTGGTAATCTTGGAATTTAAGAATGTTACAACTTTTATTTTATTTAATTTAAACTATAATTCCATTGTATATCAAAAAGATTCTATCACAGTAATATATAAAACAGACATGTTGTGACTTACATCTGTTTGGGTTGAAATGCCTATACAACCAATTTGTTTTGATACTGTAGGTAAAACCCCCTAAGATAAGGATTAACGACTTGATTTTAACGATCAAAGATATCGTCCTGGACCTATAAAATAAATGTTAAGGCTATCAATGTCAAGAAAATCACTTCACTCTATAAAACTGCTGCTCGAATATACCCGTTAGTAGCGGGTATATTTGAGCGTCAAAACCTGTGATAACTGGCAAAAAAATATTCAGCCCCTATGGGCGATGGCACGAACTCGCGGGATGCGGGAAATCCTGCGTCCCGTGTCCCGCGTTTTGCTTTCATACCAAAGAATTTCCTGCATCCCGCGAGTTCGTGCCATCGCCTTATCCAACCGGATTTTCAATTTCTTTAAAAATTTTAATAAAATCAATGTGGACCAGAAAAAAAAAACAACTCAATTTCTTTTTTGATTTTGAAAAAAAATTTTTAAATAGTTTACGCACCTGCCAGCAATTGAAAAAAAAAAGAAAAAAAATTGATGATCAGTCGAGCTCGTGAATCGCCCATGGATATAAATCTGTATGAAAAAAGTGAAAAAAAAAAAGAAAAGCATCGCAATCAAAAAACAGTACTCCATCTCGCAATTAAACAATCGGCGCCAAGCTTTTCAATATTCCCCCATGATCTCTAAAATCCCGAGCGTCGCTATAAAGCAAAGAAAAAAAAACCGCGGCGGCAGTCTGAATATTAAAAAAATATCCAGCCGCGCCTCTTTAGATCAGCCGGGCGCGAAAAAAAAAAAAAAATAACGCTCGCGAGAGAGAAAGAAAGAAGAGCCGACAGCGCGCGAAGGATGAAAAAAAATAAAAGGAATGGTAATCGCGGAAGGTTAGATGAAGCGTGGGACGGGCGGTGGCAGCGAAAATTGCAGCCGCCGCCGTCGCGTGTCCATCGGCGCATGAAAAGCTCTCCGCTGATTTTCGGTCCGGTCGTTGTGTTGACGCAGCCATTTTTTTTTTTTTTTTTTTTTTTTTCAACCGAGGGTTAAACTCACCGGGCTGAAAAGGAAAACTTGAGTGACGGGAATGAGTTTTTTTCCCTTCGCGAGCCTTCTTTTTTCGTCGGAGTCCACTTTGATTTGATGCATGTGTTTGGGTGAAAAATTGAATGATTTAATGGTTGGTTCGTTGAGTAAAATAAAAAAAAAAAAAGGAAGGGAAGAAGAGATATGATGCGTTTTTTCGCATTCGGGTCAAATTGCGAGCGTGTGAGCTGACTAAGCCTCCGGGGATGTTATTATAATCGGAAAAAAACTTTTTTTTTTTTTTTTCATAAAAATGCGGCGAGTTTTTTTTTCAGGTTAAAAAAATGCAAATGCCTGAAAATTTCAAGCATTAAGCCCGGAGTGGGTAAAAACTATTGCTGCGCAAGCTTTTTATTGATATTAAAAAACCCCACGTTTGTAAATAAAAAAAAAAAAAAAAAATTACGGTGTGCGTCCTAAAAATATTGAAATGGCTCCCAAAAGCTAAACCCTGTTTGTTTTTATGAACTTTATATGTGATCCTGTTATTGAAAAAATATTAATCTCAATTTTTACAGAAGTAAAAACAGACTTTACTTTGATAGAAATGCAAATACATATTAATAATGACCACTAAACTAAAAACAAGGTGTATTTTATTATTTTAAATTTGAAAAAACTGTCAAGGAGATGGTTTGTCCTATCGGACCTGGATTTTCATAAAACTTTGCACACAGTTTTTATTCATCATAAAAACAAGCCCTTCGGTGTTCTTTTTCCAGAATAGGCCTTTTTTCACCTACTTCCCATATAACCCCTGTGTTAAAAAGGAGGCTGATTCCTATAAAAAGCCGTTTTTGACCTCATTTTCATAAAATTCCTCATTGGAGCGTATTGCACGTAGAAATATCTGGAACCTCGCATTTTTTTCGTTTTTCCAAGTACTTTTGAAAAAAAATTATTTAAAAAATTTTTTGAATGGTTTTATCTATGAAAAATTAATCTTAAATATTTGTTGACTTTGTGTTGATTATCCAGGCAGGTTAAATAAACTAGATGTACTTAGTTCATAAGATTTTTTATTATCTTCACAACGTTTCGAGGGAACAACCCTCCTCTTCAGGTGACTGTATATAAAATGTTTTATTATATTAATTAGTAACAAATTGTATAAAGTTATAAATATTGATAATATTAATCAGTAACAAATTGTATAAAGTTATAAATATTGAGTACGATATAATAATAACAAGAAACATACCATATAAATAATTAATATAAATATCACAGAGCATCACAGCAGTAGCTATCGAGTCAAATTATGCTTAAAAGTAACATCGCCAATACATTAGTCAGAGTAACTAAGACTTAAGGTCAAATTGCGATAAGGTAATTCGAAAATAATACATAAATTAGGAATAGAGTATAAGTAGATACAGAAATCGGTCATAATTTCGTTCTCAACAGATGAAAAGTAAAAATAAAAACTTTATCAGAATTTTAAATAATTTCAAATTTAAATTATTAATAGTTGAAATCAGAGACATTTATTCTTATATCCGTAAACTTGAGATGAAGATTTATAATTTAGAAAACAAAGTTAGTTATTTGATTGACGAAAATATAAAAAATCATTTTAATTCACAGTTATCACATATTTTTAAATTAAACAATCATAAATTTAGACAGAAATTCAAGAGAAAACTTAATAAGTTGATTGGTGTCTCTATCAATGCTAGAAACAATGCAAACAATGCAGATAATGCTCATGCAAATTATAAAGATGTTAATAATAATTCTACTAATATTTCATGTGGTACTCAGATATTGCCTGCCAATACTGTAGATGATATACATAATTATAATACCAATAATAATAACCTTATTAATCTGACTGATTGTAACATTCCCTCGCCAGTTGAAGAAATTTTATCTTATGGTCCAAAATTTAATATTTTTAAATCAAATTTAGGAAAGAGCAATATTGTACATGTAGTTAAAAATTTGGAAAACAATTTGAGATATATTAATGCACCTTCTGAGTTGAAAGATAATATACGCTTTTCATGTAACAAAATTCTGGTCAATAATATTAATAAAAAACATAGAATTAGTATTGAACAAAAAAAGTTTGACCAGAAAGTATTAGAAACTAGACATTTCATCAAAAATAATCCACAATTAATGTTCATTGAATCTGACAAGAGTAATATGACGGTCTGCATTGAGAAGGCAGAGTATTTTAGAAAGTCCGAAGAACTGCTTGATGACAAAGATACATATTTGACTTCTGATCATTTCCCTAACAAAAGAAAACTTCCCATTAACATCATGAATGATGCTGTTTCAACATTTTTACATAAACTTAACACACAGAATTTATTATTTAGAAAATATAGAAACAAAACTAAACCTAATGCCAACCCTTTTACCTTTACTGAGACTGAACTACCTAAAATGTATTGCTTACCTAAGCTACATAAACCTGGTATTCCTTTCAGACCAATTATTTCAACCATAAATTCCTCAATTCATCTTTTATCAAAAATTATTCTTCATGAATTACAAAAATGTAAATTCACTTCTAATACATCAGTCAAAAATAGTTTCGAACTCATCAAAAAATTAAAAAATTCTCACATACCGGATAATTATAGACTCATTTCTTTAGATGTTAAATCTCTTTTCACTAGTATTCCACAGCATTTAGTTAAACTTTCTTTAGATAAAAGATTTCACCAGATAAATAACCACTGTAAAATACCTTTTGTTGACATAGTTGAGGGAGTTGATATTTTGTTTAATAACACTTACTTCCAATTTAATAATAACGTTTATAAACAAATAGCAGGCACACCTATGGGTTCACCTATTTCTCCTCTCATTGCTGATCTCGTCATGACAGATCTTGAAGATCATTGTTTTAATAAACTGAAAGATTTAGATGTCAATATTGAGTTTTTTGTGAGGTATGTGGATGACACATTTTTATGTGTACACCAGGATAATATTGAGACCGTTTTAGACGTCTTTAATAGTTATGATGATAAGTTGGTTTTTACACATGAGATTGAATCACATTCTGGTCTTAGTTTTTTAGATGTGCGGTTCAAGGTTAATGATAATAAGCTAGAATATGATTGGTATATAAAACCATCTTCTTCTTGTAGATTTCTTAACTTTGAATCAGCGCATCCGGATAGTCTAAAAAAGAATATGATTTACAATCTCGTTGACAGAGCTATCAATTTGTCTTCGCCACAATTTCATTCCAAAAATCTTGAGATTGTAAAAACCTTACTTTTGTCCAATAAATATCCTATAAAATTTATAGATAAATACATTTCACAGAGACTAAAATACCTTAGATTGAGATCAAATGATTTGTTAGAATCGAATAATAGTAATAACAAAATCAGCTCTATTTCTTTTCCTTTTTTAAACAAGAATGTTTTTTGCAAATTTAGTAAGATGTGCATTAAATATAATTTAAATTGTGTCCCTAAACTCAATAACACTCTCAGAAAATTCATTGTACTTGGTAAAGATAAGATTGATTTGTTCGACACTAAAGGTTGCACATATTTACTTTCTTGTAATGACTGTAATGCCGAATATGTCGGTGAAACTAGTCGTAGTTTAAATACCCGTGTCAAAGAACATGAGAAATGTTACAAAAAACAGTCAGAAATTTCTTTGCATATGAGTGAGTTAGGACATTCTTTTAATTTTAAGAAACCACGCATATTGGATAGAGAAAAAAATGACTACAAGAGATTAATTTCAGAATCGTTTTTTATTAATTGCAATAATAATACTATTAATATAAAAACTAATTCTTTTGACTTGAGCGATTCGTATAGCAATACTTTTCATCTGTTGAGAACGAAATTATGACCGATTTCTGTATCTACTTATACTCTATTCCTAATTTATGTATTATTTTCGAATTACCTTATCGCAATTTGACCTTAAGTCTTAGTTACTCTGACTAATGTATTGGCGATGTTACTTTTAAGCATAATTTGACTCGATAGCTACTGCTGTGATGCTCTGTGATATTTATATTAATTATTTATATGGTATGTTTCTTGTTATTATTATATCGTACTCAATATTTATAACTTTATACAATTTGTTACTGATTAATATTATCAATATTTATAACTTTATACAATTTGTTACTAATTAATATAATAAAACATTTTATATACAGTCACCTGAAGAGGAGGGTTGTTCCCTCGAAACGTTGTGAAGATAATAAAAAATCTTATGAACTAAGTACATCTAGTTTATTTAACCTGCCTGGATAATCAACACAAAGTCAACAAATATTTAAGATTTATCATTTCCACCGGGCAATACAAAGTTGTGTCAACATTTCGAATATATGAAAAATTAAGATTTTTAAAGTCAATTTTTAGTATATTTGGGTTACAATATACATGGACAAGATCATTCAAAAAATTTTTTAAATAATTTTTATTCAAAAGTACTTGGAAAAACGAAAAAAATGCGAGGTTCCAGATATTTCTAAGTGCAAAACGCTCTAAGGAGGAATTTTTTGAAAATGATGCCAAAAACGGCTTTTTATTGGAAACAGCCTACTTTTTAACACAGGGGTTATATGGGAAGTAGGTGAAAAAAGGCCCATTCTGGAAAAAGAACACCGAAGGGCTTGTTTTTATGATGAATAAAAACTGTGTGCAAAGTTTCATGAAAATCCAGATCCCAAAGGATAAACCATCTCATTGTGAGTACAAAAAACTAGCCTGCTATTAATTAACTTTGACAATGTTTTTATAGAGTAAACAGAAAAGATTGCGTTTTCTCTAAAAAAAAAAAATGTATTCATTTAACTATTTAAGTATATTTGAAAGCCATTAATTTCTTATTTGAAATAAATAGCGATCCTTTATTCATAATCCGAAAAACTATCTTAAGTACTAACTCAAATTCAGATGAATCTCAGGAGGGAAATAAGAATGGCTTTTTTATTTTTCATTTTTAGACATTTCATTGACACAATAGATCGGTAGTTACTATTTGAAAAATACCTATAAATTTTTGATCCAATAAATCGGCAAAAGCAGGGTAAAAAATTGTTTCTGAATTCTTAGGAACAACCTATTAATTAGATATATTTATAATTAAAAAGTGGTTTAAAAAAATTAAAAAGCGTCTAGGGCATAGTTTATGTAAAAATAAACAATCAGACTTTGGGCAAGGCGCACAATTTTCGAAAGTCATAAAAAAAAGCAGCCGAACATGAATAATTTGAATCAAAGCCGACAGGTCCTTAAAAGGGCGGCCGATTCAAAATATCTGTCGACGTTCTTACCATTCGGAAAGGGAATTTTAAAATGTAAGTCTCGCTGAGCCGAGAGCGTTTGAAAACGACCGACTTGCACGGAGCAGGAGGAGGAGGGGAAGGGGGAGGTAAATGTTGGCCTCATAAAATATTCAGTGCTCTCTGTTCTTCCATCCTTCCGCTTCCTCCCCCCTCCCCTCCGGGCTTTTATTATCGTGCGCCAACACACAGCTTGACTTCGACGTCGGAGACGTCGTGAAAAACAACGTAGTTTTCCGATGGCTGGCGAGAACCTTTCAAACGCGCTCCACCCTTTCAGGATATGCTGTTTATAGTTTACGTTCAAACCAACTCTGCAAAAATCCACGTTTCGGTACAATCAACTTTTTCCGCCCGAAATAATGTACCTCATTTTTTTTTTTTATATAAAAATTACTCTTTTTTTCAATAAAATGGCTCTGATAGTAATTAATCTACTTTTTCCGATAGAGATACTTTGGATGCCGTCAAAGTGCAGCCTTTGGTAAAAAAAAAAAAATAAGCGTATACGTGCATGTAGGAATTTTAAGCTCGCAGCGAAGAATTCTTTTCAAGAAACGCCAAGTGCAAGCCAAGTCTCTGACCAAAAATCTGCAATAGTTTTCATAGCTTAAATATTACGATAAATAGTAAAATAAATGAGCTTTAATGACAATTTTTTAATATTTGGTTTTTGTTGTATACTGCTTGTTAAAATTGTGATTAAATTCAAGCGTCTTGGTTGAAATCTTTTCCCGTTTGATCGGAGCTTACTGCAAGTAAACAAAGGCTAATTATTCGAACTGAGCTTGAATTACAAAGCAAATGATAATTCTTGCCAGGTTGAAGCTTAAACTCTAATTATTATTTACACATCCAGAGTGTACTATAATTGTTTGTTTGTAATCAGTTAATTAAATCGATCCTTATCAGGCTGTGGTGTTGGTTTTTAATTTAAAAAAGAAAGGAAAAATTTTATTTTTGGCCAACGGTACGAGAGAGCGAGATAGACGCGGGAAAAAATAAAATAACCGTAAATAAAGTCGAAAACAAGATGAAGTATAGTGGAAATAAATTTAATTTAGCAGCTATTATTTTGAATTTACTGGATTGGTGGCACGTGGTACGAGGCCCTGGTGCACCTGGAACGTGTTGGTTTCGTCAGAATGTTTTTTGGAAAGCTTCCAATGCAAGCGCTGGAAAAAAATTTTACTCTCACTGTACATCCTACGTTGAATTATTTAAAAATCATCTTGATGGAAAATTCGCGTTCACCGTTTTTTTTGTTTTTTTCTCTTTCCCATTTTTAAAGTGGATGAAAATAAAATTGCCTTTACTTATTAACAGTAAAACTAAATTGTAACCAGTGATTCGAGCTCGTTTAAAATCATCACTGCAGAAAAATTATAAAGTTAAACAAGAACTCTCGCGAATCTTGGGAGATGATTAATAATCTTCTATTTTCGCTCTCGCAAGTTTAGTTCAAAGCTTATCATCGGTCCCGTATGATAGGAACCGAGGAAAACATGATAAATTAGTTCGCTGAATCGGGCAAATCCAAATTATCGGTCCCGGCATGCGACTCAACGTTGTTCGAATCGATCGTCGTGCTCGTTGGTAAGTAAACCACAAATTTAACGCTCGCAACATCAAGCCTTAGACGAATTACCCGCGATTAGTAACTACCACGTTAAATACGTTGCATTAAAAATCATGAAAATGTTAACGGGTATTCAATGTGTTTTTTGAAGGACGATATTTTTAATTTAATTATTATGATCATTTTCTTTTATTACTATTCCTTTTTCTATTCGACTTTCAAGCCAAAAATCGTACGCATCAAAAAATTGTGAACAGGGTTAAAAATCGGGTCCAACACTAGGTAGTTTGTAAATGGTTCCTTCGCTCAGTAACAACGGTTACCATTAGTGGTCAGGAATTTGTCCGCGCACGGTTTATGTAAAAAGCGCCCAAACAGTATACGAAGCAATTTATTGAACGCCCTAATGTTGAAAGCTTCTTTTTAAAGCTACATAAACAGGTAGTCGACGACAAGGTGGCACCAACAAAAATTATTTTGTAACTGTAAGCATCTACAAAAAGTTGATCAAATTTATGACTATTCTAAAATGAAAAAATAATAAGCGGTTTAATCAATCCGGACTTAAAAAGTTTATAACATTAAGCTTTGGATATATCGATAGTCCCAGCGAAGAAAAACCTTAGCTAAGAATCTGTGGATTTAAAATTATCAATAAAAAGCTAAAATTAATAAAAAAAGTTTTTTAATTTAGAATTTTTTTTTTTTTTTTTTTTTTATTAATCTTTATTACCTTATTTAGGTTATTAGATACAACACGAATTTAACGTTTAATTACAGTGGGGTACAATAGGGTTTTAACTGTTGGTTTAATGAAGTCCGTCGGGTGCTTCAGTCCTCGAATACTTCATCAGATAAGGTGAAGTTGCCGATATTCCATCAGCTATAGGGGAGAGCCGGGTAATTCGGGCAGTTTGACCGAGCCCCATAAACTTTATTTAATAAAAATAAAATTTATTAATTTTTGCACTTGGAAATAATTTATTTTTACAGATGAACGATTTGTGAATAAGTATCCGTGAGCTTAGCTCTTGAATGATGATAGAAAAATTTGTAAATGATAAAAACTGACACAATATCAGACGGGCTATTCGAGCACTGCTGCGGGCTATTCGGGCATTTTTCAGCGGGCTATTCGGGCACTTTGAGAATTTTAATATTAAAATGCAAGTGAAAGACTTTATTTTATCAACAAATCACTCCTTAGGTACTTAAATAATAAAATCCATCAATACTTAACTATTCAAACGTATATATGTCCCATTTTTATTCACTCGAAGTTGAGGTTACGAGAGCGGGCTATTCGGGCAGTAAGAGATTCTGAACAATTCGGGCTATTCGGGCATTTTTATTTAAAAAAAAAAAAAAGAACTTATTATTTTGATTTAATTTTTTTGTAAAATAATAAAATGAAGCCTATCTTATCGCTTACTATTTTTTTCAACTATTTACTATAATTTCTTTGAAAAAATAGCAACTGCTCGAATCACCTGGCTGCCCGAATTACCCGGCTCTCCCCTAGATGGGTAGCAAGCAGTGAAGGGTTGAAAGGTCTTATAGCATTATCTGGTGTGCTTCGTTTGTAATTTTAGAGAGCATTAATACAATCATCGGTGGCCTTTTCTCCTCACGGAGAGAAGAGTCGGAGATCCGTTTACGAAATTGGGACCTAACCGGGTTGTCTTTGTTAAGTGCAATCGGGCTGCGAACTCGTTCGAAGCCCGATCGCGCTTAACTAAACACAAGCAGGTTATGTTCCAATTTCATAAACGGATCTCCGACTCATCTCTCCGTGCTTTGATCCTCAGAATGTACTGATATGTTCCCCAAAAATTCTTGTGTCGTCTCATGCGGGACGCGCGGCTCGCCTCGCCGCTGCTCGAAAAATGGAGTCAACGGAGATTCGAACCGGCGTCCCTTGGCGCGCCGATGTTTCAGCCGACTAACACGCGTGCCTTAGCCGTCTGAGCCAACGACGGCTCAATTTAGAATTTTAATAAGTTAAAACCTAATAAATCGAGATTTTTTATTATTGCCAATTTTTTTTTATTCATTTAAGCTTTTTATTAATAATTTTTAATCCGTAGACTATTGGCTAAGGTTTTTCTTCGCTGGGACCATCGATATCATAATCGAATTTATTCTGTCATAACAACGACGCAAATAATTAAACTTTCGTCACGTATTTTCACACTTCTCATTTTAAACGAATTAAATATACTTAATAACAGCGGTGTATGTGTTTTAAAACTCATTAAAAGTAATACAGATTAATTACGTTTTGTATATATAATAAGCGATCGTACCCATACCTAACTATTAAAATTTGAATTGACACTCCGCGCGATCGCTTTTAATAAATATAACCAAATTATTGCATCACAATATTCAAGGAAATTCGGAAATCACAAAAAAGCTTTTTGAGTTTTTAAATTACCAAAAAAACTGTATTTTACAAAAAAACTTTGATGTAAGTACTCAAGATTAATCAATAAATAGTTCTGATCTTTACTTTGAAATTCGTGAAAACTTTCTTGTGTTAAGAAATAAAAATCTTTATGAAACTAGAACCACGATTTTGCAGATGATTGTTATAAAAAATAAATTAGAGACCTTGAAGACATAAAAAAGAAAAAAAATTAATAAGAACTTGAAAAACAATATGTATTGATCGAAAAATAAATTTGGCAACGTACGAAAAAAATTTAACTTGTAGAAAACGAAGAATAAAGAAAAAAAAAAAAAAAAATTTCAGTTAAAAACCGGGAATTTGAAAATTAATAAAAGACAAAGACACGGCTGGAAATACGAACTTTGGAAACTTTTGAAGAAGAATGGAACGATTTTTATTTCCTATCAGACAATCCAATATAAGTTATGAAAAGAGGAGAAAATTCTTGAAATAGGCCCCGAAACAGAAGCGTGAAAATAGTATTATTGGCGTATATTGACTAAGGAGTGATGAAATTTCTGATCGTTCACCATTTTTCAACGAGGCCAGTGCATAACTCTTACTTATCGAAATTTTTCTGGACTAAACAATATTTTTTATTTTCTATAAATTTAATTCATACCAGTCAGCGAGTAGTAATGCTTATTGCGAATAAAATGAAATTTGAAACTTTTTTTTTGTAAAACTCATTTTTTTAATATTTCAGCTGTGATAAAAGATATGATGATTTAGAACAAAAAAAATCGTAAGAGTACTCTATAAAAAAAAATAAAAATTTTACATTTGAGTAAGCCAAAGTCCAAACAATGTGATGAATTCCCAGTCTAATTCGAAACATGTAAATGTGTAATTAGAATAATCGAAACAACCGGACATATCCTTGTTTCGATCAGACCAAACTAATTAGCATAAATTTAAATTACGTATTCGAGAGAAGCCCTCGTATATACTTAACATGGCCCGAGCGAAGCTTTTTTATCAGTCAGCTCCCGAAACTTTCGATCCGCGTAGTTTCGAAAAAGGGATCCAAAGTTTCAATCACTTTTTCATGTCATTAAATCGAGCCTGTACAAATTCGTACACTAAAAATGCTACTGATGGAGTTCGAACGAACGAAGAAGAAGAAGCAGAGGAGAAAAAAAAAATCACTCAAACTTTGGGGAAAATTTCGCTAAAACTTTTTACCTGCTGCACGGCAAGGTTGCCTCGGGCTTATGAAGTATGCGCAAAAGTTGGCTGTGAAAATTTGTTTCCTTTAAACTTAACACACAAAACTTTTGACTTTTCTCGCACTCGTAAAATTTGGACTGATTTTTCGGCCAACACCTTTTACCAAGGTGGCACCGGGCGTTTTTTTTTTCTTTTCTCTCTCTCTCTTTTTTCTGTTTTTTCAAGCTTGGGAGAAGGGGAGCTAAAGAAAATTTCGCTTGCGATGGAAGAAAAACTGGCGTGGTGTACGGGGGCCGCTCCCGAAACACGCTGTGGCTCGATGAGGTACGAATTTTATTTATGCTTCCGGAAAAACGGTTTTTCATTCAGAAACCGTGATTAATGTTTCAAAAAAAAAGTTCATTTCGGCGCTGTTGAATTTACGGTATGATAAATAGTTCTTTCGGAATAAATTTTGAAGCTTAATATTCAAGGTTTCATAATTTTACTGTGTTTCTCGAAGTCACGTTTGATTATTCCGTAAATTTACGTCTACCGTAATAAATAGTGGTCCAATAGGGTTGGCAACTTTTTGAAATTTATAGTATTTTTTTGCTTATTTAGTTAAAATATCGAAAAATAATCGACACGTATTTTTTCTTTTTTAAAAAAAACTAAAATTAAAGGAACTACAAGTGTTAAAATTTTTTTTAATTTCAATATATATAGATATACTTCCAATGCAATTTCGGGTCAATGACGTCATCAGCCCGTAGTTTAGAAACCTTTTCTTAATTTTTTGCTTGCTCAATTTTGATTAAAAATTCTAAAAAAAATGAATCAAGTACTTTTAAAAAAATATATTTTTACTATTGACAATCACCCCTTGCTTGATTACCTTATAAAAGCTTAATATTGCAGCTTGCAACTTAACGATGAAAGAAAGCTATTACCTAAATAAAAATAATCAACCGAGTCAGTTGGGTATAACGTTTATAATCGAGGTCGAAAAGTAATAATGATAAAGAATTATAATGCTCAATTAAATTTAATTTGAGCATTACTTTAAGCTTTTGAACTTTGAAAGGCTGGGTAACACTTTACGCGTGAAGCTTAAAAATTAAAAATGAATGTCGAGGGAAGGAAGGAAGGGCGGTCTGAGTATCGTTACGACCGTATTGCCTTCCGTAAGCGCATTATTTTAATCTTCGAGCTCTTAATTTTAAGGGTCTCCCTTTAATCTTATTTCGCGTCTTGAACATCACAATGGTCGACCCGCGGTAATATAGAATTACCGATACTCAACGATACTATTTTTATTAACTTTTTAAATAAGAAAATGACCTAAATAGAGATTTCATGAGTATCGGTAATTGAATGATCGTTTTGGTTTATTGAAACTCTACTCGAGAAGAAAAAAAAGACGAGCGTATGTCCTCTGTGACGGTCGGATCAAATCAGAAGCAAAGCGCGCAAACGAGAAAACAAGGGTATAACGTTTCCCAAAGGATGAGGAACGGTGGCGACGATCAACGATGCCTCCGCTTGTTAGCGACGCGCTTCGGATAGAGTAAGCACGTACGTAACTGCGGATAACGTGATTTATTGATCTTCACCGAACCCTGTCGCGCCCGGCTTATCTCACTGGACTGATTATTATTGTTATTATCATTTGCATCGTCAGTCCCTTCCCCCCGGAAGTCGGCTATCGATACGAATCGTGATGAGATTTCCAATGCTTTCGACTTGTCCTCTTAATTTTTCTATTTTTTACTGCACTTTGATTTTGAATGTTCGATCTTTGCTATTAATTTTGGCTGGGAAATTTTTTGAACGCTCTTTCCGAATTTTTAAAGAACATAATATGTCAAGCGTAAAAACTACGATTGTTTGCAGATTCTTCTTTTTTTTCAAATTGAAAAAATTTTTTACAAGAATTTTTTTTTTTTTTATATAAAATCTTTTATTTAATAATGTGAGTTTACTCGGTTCATGCAAAGGACACCACGAACTTTTGTTCTAATTAGTTAACTTTTTTTTTTTAATTCTTTTAATCTATGAAATCGTATCATTACTATAAAACATAATTTTTAATGCGAGAAATAGTATGAAAAAGTTCTCATGAAAAATTCACACAGCATAATCCTGTTGTCAAAATGATTGAAATTTTCAGCAATAAAATAACAAAAAATTTACTAAACTTCAGAAAATTTTGAAGATTAAATTCTCGAAAAATAAACAGCCGCAAAACCATTCGTAATCAGGAAGAAACATATTAAGTACGTGCTCAAGCAAGTAGTCGCACTAAATTCAATGTTATTGAGTTCTTGAAGAGAAATTGACCTCGCAGGGAAGGTTACATTTAACATCGAGTTTCAGGTGAGGGCTTTGAGGTGCGAGCTCGGCGTCGGCCAATTACAGAGCGATCGAGCGAGTGCATGAGAGAAGAGAAGAGACTCGCCGCCGCCGGCTACAGCGCGCAGCGCGGCTGGGTTACATCACAAGGAGGACTCTGGGGCCTCTGTGCAATCGACGGTACAACAATATGTTTCCTAATTGGACGAGCCAGCTCCCCCCACTTCATTGAAGTCTGTTGATAATTTACCTCGAGTAGTCAAAAAAGACTCGATAAAAAAAGGGGGCTTAATGGTTACCCCCCCCTCCTCCCTTTTTTTTTTCATTTAACAACTAACTAATTTTTTTTTATTGACACAACTTATTTCCTCTCACGAACTTTCAGCTTAAAGCACACAATTTTGAAAAAAATCTAAAAAAGTCGCTGGTCATTGCAAAACGTCTAATATTAATTTGATTATAGTTATTGAATTAATTAATTCAAAAAACTGTGAAGAGAAAAAAATACGTGTATAGATATCAAGTAAAAAAGTAGTATCATGAAAATGTTGTCAAATAAGCATTTGTATATTGATTCCGAAAGCAGTACACTGAATCAAGTAGTAATGGTCAGCGTGTAGTCGGACTAAGCCTCATAAATCATTTGATCAGCCCCCCAATTATTGTATTAACACACTCGACCGATGTTTGTCAGACGGGTACCGTTATCGTTAATTGAATATTACAAGTAGCTTATGTTTCAGTTTGGTCAGAAACGTTAAAACAAGAAGCACCGAGTTGTTATTATTATAATTATATCAACCCAGAACTGTAGGTACTTGATTGGACGAAAATTAATGTACACACTGTTAACGCGAAACGATGAAATTTTGGCTTTTCAAAATCAAAACAATGGAACTTTTGGAAAATTCAAACTTTGACGAGCTTACGTAAGAGTCAAAATTACGTTTGAGCTAATTTTAATTAAAAACTTTCGGACTATACTTTTCTTCGAAGCCGATAGTTTCTGGGGCTAAAATTTCGAGTTTATAAGTTTATACGCTGTTTAATTGGAATCTGTTTTAACAATCAGCAGCGTTGAAATTCGAGGCGTGTGTTTTAAAATTAATTTTTGCCTCTCAGCTATCACATGCCAGGCATGAACATTGCGGGAAACTTTAATACGCGTTTGATTTTAATATACAAATTAATATTATCTTTATTGATGTTTTTTATATGCATACATGCTTCGATCAAATGTTTCATATCGTGTATCCCGACAAATTTTAAACGCTGAAATTTAATTTTCGAAACATGAAAGTTGTATAAATAAAACTCATAAATTAAAGTTTACAAGTTTAGCAAAGCAAGATAAAATTTATAAAGTCTGATCGTAAAATAAAAACAGTACTCAAATCAATAGCTGGAATAATATAAAATTTTCTTTTTTAACGGCTTTTATGTTTCTGGCGCTATTAATAAAATGTCTCATAAAACATCGTTTAACGGCCACAGTAACAGACACAGAGTTTATCTGATTTTTCATGGAGTTTAATAAAAATTTATCTAAGAGAAAAAGTCTTTTTGAAACACATTTTCTAGGCTAATCGTAAAAAAAGTTTGAACTAATTCTCAATTCAAAAATGGATACTACATAAAAGACTGAGTTCGATTCAAAATTCATAAAGTTCTAATCATAAATTCCAGGACTCGGTTTGAATTATTCCCGAGAGACGTCGAAAAAAAGCTCGGTCGAGCATAAGCACAAAGTTCTTATCTCAGCTGACCGCCGTGACGGCAGAGGGGATGAGCAGACTCCCCCGAGCGCTCGCAAATCACAACGAAACTGTAAATTTCTGAGAGCGCGGTGTAAAACAAAGGAGGCAATCAGCTCTCGCAATGGTATTTATTCCGGAAGCAGGACGCGCTTGTGTATAATGCATACCTCGAGTACGGCCAGCTGCTCCGCGGTCTGCAGCGTGGACACGCGCCGGGGCGGTGGAGGCGGCAAACGGTAACTCATGCCGCCGCCGTCCCCGGCAACCCCGTACAGCTCCAGCATAATAAGCTAAACTGAATTTATATATATTTTTTAAACTTCGCGCACAATCATTTGTACTTGAACTTTGGCACCGAGCTCATCTTCTCTTTATGGCACTCCACACGATTTCGAACCAACAAGTATTAAAAAAAAAAAAAAAAAAAAAAAAAAAAAATCAAAATGAAATATAAAGTAGAACTTCACTGAACGCACGTGTTTCTCAACATCGCGCCGGACGGCGGGTAAGAGGGTCGAACGAAGTACCAGGAGCAGAAACGCGCGGTGTGCAAGCTCCGCGAGCACTGACCGGCTTACTCAGGGGTGATGCACTCGACGGCCGGCGCGCGCTATTCCACCAGAGGGAGCCACCGCGCGCACCCGCCGACGGGGGAACTCCCTGCGGACTTTCTAAATAAATAATCAAATTTGTCTCTATTTCTTTAAAATTCTTTCGGACATTTAAAAAAATTTCAACCGCTTTTTTGTATCTACAGCATGAATTTAATTTAAATTCTTCCCCGATGAAAATTTTATTCTCGAACTAAAAATATCTTTTCGCCTTCTCAAATCGCTTTTGCCGAGCTTGCATAATTTTGCTCATCACGTCGCGGCTAAAGTATATTTTTTCAGGAAAAAATGTTTTCTCGATTTTTTCTTTTTTTCTCTCGAAAAATTTCACATTCGCCATAGCATAACTTTGGATTAGCACGGAGGCAGGGCGGGGGGAAGAAAAACCTTGTCGTGAAAAGTTCAAGTTAAGGCTCGAGCTTGAATTTTAACGCCTTGGTAAGAAGACTGGCAATAGAGCTGTAAAAACCGAGAGGTGCTGAAAAAGCGCGAGGTGAGGAAGAAAACTGAAGCGTACACTGGCGAATGAGTGCGAGGTGAAGAGTGAAAAAAAAAGAAAAAAAGATCATTCAAGTGCTAGACGAATCGCAAAAAAGCATTAGAGAGAGAAGTTGCAGAGTTGAATAAAAAAGGGCTGACTACTGGAACACCTAAAAACACGCGAGCGTGTTTTTCGAAATCTTCATCGCCCTCGTAAACGCTCGTTTATCTTCCTTTACTTTTATCCCTTGGTCCAAGTTAAAATTGCCTCAATTTTGCGGAGAAAGTTGGTAGTGCCGAATAATTGTGACAGCATTTTTTTTTTTTTTTTTTATATAATGTTTTACGAAAATATCAGGACAGGAAAATTAAGAAGCATTTCGAGTGGATTTGGAAGAGAGATTTGACGGGATAAAAGTCTGCTCGGGAGTGAAAATGTACGCGGTCCAGGCTATTTGGCGCACGAAAACCATTTCGGCCGGTTAGCAGCGAAATAACTGTCTTAGAAAGACAACGACGACCGTCAAAGAAACGGCTCCTTTCTCTTTATTTCTATCGCACTATGCCAAAATTAACCAGTAAATGTTTTGTAAAGAAAAAAAAAAAAAAAAAGGGGGGTGGGGAAATCTTATTGGTTAATTAAGCTACGAAGAATACACTGTTTATCGATCGCAGCGAAACTTTTGAAATTGAACTGCTGAAAGTTACGTATACACACCAATTAAACGGGGCTCTGTATTTAAACTTCCAAATTGACGAGCTAATCAAGAACAAGGACCAGATAAATGAATCGCAGAACAAAACATTTGTATTTGATTATGAAGTTGGATGCTCGAGGAAGCTCGTAGCTGCAATATAAGCGAGAATCGAAAGCCGGCGTCGTTGCCGGATAATCGAGTCTTTCTCCCCGGGGGATTAACTCCACGCAATGTTTTTCCGTTAGCGCGACATGAAAATTAATTGATCGAACAAAACCAAAAGTCTGTACGAACGTGCTGTTCCGGAAGTACCTATACCGCACTTTATTCGAAAACAAACGACTTTGCCAATTTTAAGTTGTTGTTAATAATGCAAGGGACAAATAACATTAATCTTCGCTCGTTCAATTTCTTCTTCGGTGCTTAAGTAAAAAATTAATCTCGGTAGCTTGGTGCCAGGGTAAACAAAAATTCATTGTTTGAATGAAATTTATAGCGGTCCATCGAAGTAGCAAACTAGCTTTGAAATTATGAGTCTACAACTCGGCGCGCTTATTTTACGAGCGCGTTTTCCTTTCAAGTCGATACTCTAATGTCTCTCACCTCTTCTGGCTGCGTTTCGTTCTTCTTCCCTAACTAGTTTGTTTCCAAAGTATAAAGTTTGAGAATTGAAAATTTAGTGCCATCCGAGAAATACTCTCACCTAAGTGTATTACTTTAAAAGTACGATAGACGACATTTCGAAGCTTCTACCTCTAATATAGCCCAACATATAAATACTAAAGTTTGATACCCCAGTTAAATTCAAGTGCCGCAGAGATTTCAGAATGATTGTTGTTTATAATTTATTTAAAAAATTCACAAGGAAACATTCATTTTCGTGGTATACTTGTCGAGATATTTCTCGGACCCAAGTTTTAAATCACTCCAAAACGCTGTGTACTATTTATTTTCGACGGTAGGTTAACTTTTAATCAAGGAGAAAATAAAAAGCAACAGACGCGGAATGGAAATTGCAAATTTTTACGAAAATAACTTGAAATCTTGTTAAAAGTTTGAGCGAAAGTCCGAGATCAATGAGCACTTCAAACATCATTTGTATCTCGTATTCTCGCTATAACGGCTCTGAAAAGTCAAACAAAAGCTTTTTGGTTCTGTGAAAAGGCCACGGTGAAACTTTTAATCGTGCAAATATTCTCGAGGTGCACAAAACGGCGCTCGCCTTTTTTCGTCAATTATAAATTTTAAAAACAAGCTGTTGAAATAAAAGTTAGGCAGGGAAGATGAGATTTTGAAGTCATGTTTAACGTCAAATTCTCGTCCGACGAAATCCGCGTTTAATTAAACCGATTGAATTCTATTCCCCGAGTCTCGGGCAACAGATTAACTCGTAAACGCGCGTTTACCGCGTACTTTTTAATTAAATTGTACGATTCTCAGCTAAAATTGGCCAAAAAAAATCTTAGCCGCGTAAATAAATCGAGATTGCAAAACAATGTTTTAATCTGTCGGAATAACAATAGGAATAAAGGTAAGATACTCGTTTGGCGTAAAATCGATCTTAGGGGGGGGCAAGGGAGAGCGATAACAGCTGGTATGGAAGCGGGGTGTTTATCGGGGAGGGAGTGACAGAGGGGATTTTTCGTGAAGAGGAAAAAGGAAAGACGAGAAGAGAGCACATCGACCGATAAACAAACCGCCTCCGCCCTTTATCTTACCCCCGTCTTTGGAGGAGAAATCCAAGGGGGTGTTTACCTTCTTGTTACCGAAACCGACTAAGACGAATGGAAATGAAAAAAAAAATTTCAACGCCCGCGACTCGAATTGCACGTGCGATAAGAAAAAGAGGGAAAAAAAAAGCAGAGGGAAAAGCTGAGTCTTAAACTTTGTATTGATCGTGGAAGTTCGTGTCAAAATAAATCCTTTCACACACCAGACCAAAGAAAAACAATGTCTGTACAATCGGATTGTTATTTACCTTTTGTTTTTGTTTAAATTAAATTCTCTGGAGGAACAAACTTATTATTTATTGAAGCGAAGCTTTTTATATGAGGAGTGAATTTGTAAAAAACGGCACAAAAAACCGACACCACGATATAAAGATATGTATGTGTGTGTGCATGTATGTATATATATAGTATCTAATATCGCCTAGAATATAGCGTAGAGAGAAAATAGATAAACTAAAATTAAATACTCCTGTTTATAAATACTAAAATATTAAAATTAATTAAAATTAAAAAAAACAAAACAAACAAACAAATATACTAATGTTGACCGAAACAAAAATGAAAAATAATGAAATTATAGAAGTTCCAAATTTTATGGGCATTGCTAAATTTCAAAGAAATAACCACACAAGAGGTGGAGTAGCTATTTACAGAAATAATATATAAATTTAATTATATACCTAATTTTAATATTTCTAATTTTCAAATTAAAATTTTCAATTAAAAAATAATTATGCTTCGCTTCTAACAGGCGTCAAAGACACCTTTTTTTTTTTTTATTTACCTTGTGAAAAAAAAGAGCATAAAACTGATAGAGAGAAAGAGAGAGAGAGATTTGAAGTGCAACTGTTGGGATTTGAGCCCGCATACAAAAGCTCATGGTTAGTTGTAAATGCCGAGGTCCAAGTTTCCCGAAGCATCTGCAGGCCTCGGGCTATACGCGGTATTCGAGGGGGGGAGGAAGCGAGGGGTCCATCTTCTCTTCTCGCCCTGATGGCCTTTATGTGCCGCTGGTGCTGTTGCCGCTGATGGTGGTAGTCCGACCAAGGCTGCGGGGCTCGCATTCCACGCCGGAAATTGTTGCTAAACTGTCTGACCTAACAGTATATATAAGCTAAGTGAGGGAGAGAAGAGAAAACTATACGAAGCCCGAATCTCCCCCACCCCCCACTTCCATCTCTACTACTTTACTTTACTCACGTTTTCGATGGTGTGAATTCACGGAGGCATTTAGCGTAACGTATGATGATCTAATTATTTTCTTCGTGCATTAGTTTCATAAAACTATAAATACGAAGCCCTAATCTACCCATCTCTACTATATTACTTTGCTCACGTTTTCGATGGTGTGAATTAACAGCGGCATTAATCATAACACGATGATCTAATTATTTTCTTCGTGCTTCGGTTTCCTAATTTTCTGGAGAGGGCTGTGTTTTGCTTTCAAATCGATATACATAATATAGTAATACAAAACTTAATTTATTATGACAAGTAAGTAAACTAGTTAGATCATATTTTTAGAATGTTAAAGCTTCTAAAAACACTTTGTTAAACCAATAGTTGCAAGATTTAAATATCAATTGGCAAAAGTTAAAAAGTCGGTCTTTTTCGGTGCTCGAGAACGGTTGCACCTGGTTGAATAAAACTCATCGGCAACGATTTTTCAAGGAAATTTGATTTTTATATTTTTATTCATACAGTTTTTTTTTTGTTTAAATAGTCGTAAAGAAAAATTCAAAATTATAATTATGAATAATTCAATTTAAAACTACCTCTATGCAGTAAACGGCTTAAGGCTACGCTTCCATTAACCACCCCATAACTGGTGCGCTTTTTTTTATTAATTTTATAAATTTTAAACAAGAAAATTTTTAATTTATATTTAAAAATAACCTTATTTTGTCATCATTAAAACTAATTGTTTGTTGTTCAACAATATTGATCTTTGATTATTGATTTAATACGTGTACACATCCTACTAACAGTACCTACATGTCAAGTTATTATCGTATAAATAAAACTTCCTTTTTTTTCATAATTGCACACTGAAAATTGACCAATTTCTTTACTTGAACTCAAATATATTTTTATCATTGGAGTTATGTACACTACATTAGTTCAAATATTTGAAAACTTATGTATTAAAATAGTGCGAAAAATGCAGTGAAAATTTGATGTTTCCCAAATATTAGTTAATTACTTGATGTTTGAAGAGCGGATGTAAAAATTTTTTTTTTTTTTTACAGTCGATTAAATCAACTAGCTTGCCCCGTTTAAACAAAATTTTTTAAAAAATTTCATGGTTCCGATGAATTATTAGTTACATATTGCTTATTGGCTAAACAAACACCACTCCACAAGTGGACCGCAATTAGAGACACTGAGCACAGGTGCCTTTGTGCAATCTGCATGAGGCAACGTCTCTAGACATTGTATTACTATTAAGGGTACTCAAAGACCAATAACAGCAATAATTACAATTAAACATTATACGTCAACACGCTGTTAAATTGCTTTATAGTTCTGAAAAAATATGTAAATAATAAAAATTTTCTGAATAATAAATATTGATTCTTGCCATAAATTACAACTTGCAAAAAAAAAAAAAAAATTGATACAGTTTTTAATATCTAGCATAGAATCTAGAATTTATAATAAGGGAACGTTCACAAACCACGTGGCCCAAACAGGGGGGGGGGGAGGGGGGCGATTAAAAGGCTACGAAAGGTTACGTGGGGGGTAGGGCTGTTGATTCAGAAAGGCACGTGGTTTTTAAAGTGCATGAATCGATGTTTCGATTCATAATATTTAACTGTTGAACGTTAAAACCGAATCCATGCCTGTCATCTGATTTGTGCCTGCGAGGCCGTGTGCAAAGAAAAACTCGTCAAAGTTTTGTTTTGACTGTCCCGTACGTGCTTCATTATCACCGCGAGTAGGTGGCTTCTGTAGCTCATGGTTCTCTGCAGTCTGCAGCTGTTTTGTGATCGGCTATCTCCCAAGCCTTGAACCCCCAAAACCCTGGGCGCCCGAGGTCAACAAAAAAACTGGCTAGCTATCCCCCAAGCTCTAAACCTTCAAGACCCTGGGTGCCCGATTTAAATTATTCCAAAAATATGAGTGCATTTTAATTAACGAAATAAATAATCTGATCAGTTTTTTGTTGAACTCGGGCGCCCAGGGTTTTCGGGGTTTAGAGCTTGGGGGATAGCTGATCAGTTTATTTATTGAACTCGACGCCCAGGGTTTTGGGGGTTCAAGGCTTGGGGGACAGCTGATCAGATTATTCATTGAACTCTACGCCCAGTGTTTTGGGGGTTAAGAGCTTGGGGGTCAATTAACCAGTCTATTTATTGAACTCTTTTTTTTTTAGACGTCAGTTTTATTGGGGGCGGGAGGGGGGGGGGGGTAGACCTCAGGACACTCCCTAGCTGAAAGAAGTTGTTGCGCCCCTGGTATTAAATCATTAAATTATAACTTAAAAAATAATGTTTTAAAAAAACTAATAGTATACATATTTACAATTTGAAATCGTAAAAAACCACGTGACTTTAGGGGGGGGGGGTCGAAAATTTGATACAAATACTACGTTGATCTTCATGGGAGGGAGGGCCCTTCAAAATCTTCGAAAAAATGACCATGTTGTTTATGAACGTTCCCTAATTAAAAGTAAATTATTAAATTAATACCGGAAATACTGTTACAACTAACAGCGTGAATTATTAAAAAAAAAAAAAAATGACCCGTTTATTGAAAGCAGTAAAGTGTGAAAGTGCTAAAGTGCAAATCAATACAATGAACTAGGAGGATATCATGGCTTTGTCCATTTGAATAATGGAATAATGGATCGAAGGTTTAAAAGTCTATTATCACAAAGTGGACGTTAAATCATTTCGCGCGTTTGAGCTCTAACTCAAACTGATACCTATATCTAATGAATAACGACCCAATCTCCCTTAACGAGTTTTCCATACCGATGTGCTTAATTTTATAGATGCCGGCCCCATAGTTTGGTTAAAGGTAAACAAAAAAAAAGCGATTATTGCGTTGAACTTTACGCCGCTTAAATATTCTGTGGGTTGTTAAGCCCTACTTTTATTATGAAACTGTTAAAAATATCGATGAAAAAAATATTAAAACCGTTATTAAAAGTATTGACAACGCGACGTCCAATAACTTTTTTATAAAGCATAAAAACCTTCTTTTGTTTTCTTCGACCATGTTTATCAATACATTAAAAAAATGTAAATTTAAATAATCGATGAAATTTAATAAAAAGCACAGCTAATAGGTACGTTGCTCGAAAGATTTAGAAAAGATAGGATTAATCGGTAGGCACTTATCCAAACAAATCAGATTATCCATCTGTTCTCTTTCGCGGTTAAACTCTGTTGGCTTGGTTCGCTAGGGAGGCGGAGGGGAAATAGAAAGAGAAAAAATAAAGGAGTACTCTCGACCGCACAAAAGGAGGAACGCGATTCTAACGCCAAAACTCCCAGCGGTCACTCGATTGTTAAACGATTTGCGGACGCGCCGCACCCCAACGCGAGCGAGGGGATTTCACGCGAGCTTTACGCTCTCGTGTATATAAATGTATATATCTGTATTGGTACTCAAAGCCCCGGGAGTTGTAAAAGCTCGAGTGCACTGGGAATTTTGCGTAAGCCTTCGCCTTATTTACTGCACCGAATAATCGTTTTAACACCATAACCAGCTTTTATTTCACCTTTTTTTTCTTGTGAAATTAATGCACTGTTTGCAGAAATTATTCTTCTGAAGTCCTTTAAACTGTAATCTTTTATGGGGTCATTCTTTAAATATTTTTATCCCCTACGCTAATGGATTGTGTTAATAAATATCTGTTTTTTAAATTGCGAATGCTGTTCCGACTGAATCACTAAAACATTATAATTTAAAATCTTTGTTTTTGAATTACAAATGAATCAAATAAGTTTATTTCTTGAAATCGAATGAAACTATTTTTGCAAACATGTAAAACTTTATTTATGAAAAAGGCAATTAAATTTTGTAATTTCTTTTCTGAAAATAGATGCATGAATCGTTTATAAATTTTTTTTTGTACTTCCAGATAGTCTGGTCGCTGGTAAGGTTTTCGTGAGATTTTTTCCACCACGGATAAATAAGGGTTTTTTTAACAAATATTGATACGCTGATCACGAAAATCTAAGTAAAAAAGCATAAAAATGAAGCGTTTAAAAGTTAACAACAATTAAACTTTTCAGCTATGGGCCTACGGGGCGGCTATACTGATCAGCTGTGAGCTGTCAGCTGCGACTGCTGCGCATGCGCCATGCAGTACAATAACGCGAACTCCGCAGTGGCAAAGTATAATTGTTGTTAACTTTTAAACGCTTCTTTTTTAAGCTTTTTAACTTAGATTTTCGTGATCAGCACATCAATATTAGCTAAAAAAACCTTTATTTATCCATGGTGGAAAAAATCTCACGAAAACCTTACCAGCGACCAGACTAAGATTCTCTTTCCTGAAAAATTCTTAAGAAAGAAAGACTTGCGAATTACCTTCTCAGAAAATTATAGATATTGATACTTGCGAAGAACTAAGCAATGATTATTTATAATTTTCTGAGAAGAAGGTAATTCTTGAGTCGCTTTTTTTACTAAGTTCCGAAAGGGTCCTTCGCAGCTTCGAATATTACTTATTTCCCACTTCCGCGGCTTTCGTCGCCTTGGAGGAAGCCCTGCATCGCCCCAAACTGTTTTTTTATCCTTAAAAAAGCCCCTCACGTATTTCAATTATTTATTTTATTCATATCGAAAAAGTATATTAGCTTAAATCAGAGATAGTACTGTAGTACAATCGTACCTACTTACTCGTAATTATTTCTCAATTTAAGCTAATATACTTTTTCGATATGAATAAAATAAATAAGGAGTAGATTTTTTTCAAAGTTCCGGAAGGGGTCCTTCGCAGCTTCGAATATTACTTTTTTCCCGTTCCGCGGCTTTTATCGCCCTGCACCGCCCCAAACTCTTTTTTTATCCTTAAAAAGCCCCTCACGTGTTTCAATTATTTATTTTATTCATATCGAAAAAGTATATTAGCTTAAATCAGAGATAGTACTATAGTACAATCGTACCTACTTACTCGTAATTATTTCTCAATTTAAGCTTATATACTTTTTCGATATGAATAAAATAAATAATTGAAACACGTGAGGGGCTTTTTGAAGGATAAAAAAAGAGTTTGGGGCGGTGCAGGGCTTCCTCCAAGGCGATAAAAGCCGCGGAAACTTTGAAAAAAATCTACTCGAGATATACCTTATTCTCAGAAAATTATCACCACCTCTACTTGCGAAGGACATTGTCCTTCGCAAGTGTCATTATTTATAATTTTCTGAGAAGAACGTAATTCTCGAGTAGATTTTTTCAAAGTTCCGAGAGGGGTCGTTCGCAGCTTCGAGAACTGTTTTTATTTACGGTTTTGACAAAATTTATTATTTTTTTTCAGCTTGCTCAAGATTTGTCCACAGTTCCATTGGACTCCAGGTGTAGGTAATGATGACGTTTACGTTATCTTGTTTCATTTTTTGTTTGGCACGGAAGGCGATGAATTCGCAGACAAAGACGAAAACCAATTTTTTGAAAATAAATTAAGAATCAACAAAACGTCTGAATGGATTTTGAAAATCGCAATCGATTATGGTATTTTGGGATCAGAACCAGTGTCTTCTATTATGCTCATTATGATTAAGTTGAGGTTGAGAAGATTGCTGTAAGTTTAAAAAAAATTTTTAAATATTAAAATTTTTATGTTTATTTTTAATTATTTGAAAAATCTTTTTTTTTTAAATTTCAGCAATGAAGCACTTTTCACAAAGCGTAATGAAGCAGAAACGGTCGAAGACAGAGAGGCATACGCAAAGTCATGGATGATTTCGCTTTTACAGCTACAAAAATATTTGGATTTGCCCGAGAATAATGCTCAAAAACTTCGGTACAGCACATCAAACTACAGGACATTTTATTCATCGAATATTGAAAATAAAACCTCCAGTGCGTTGCTACCAACTGCTGAAAAGAAGACCTCCCACATGAAACCGTCAGCGTGGGGTTTTGATATACCTGTTTCCAAAAGAAAAAGCGATGCAGTAGTAAGTACATAATGTAGGTTTATTAAGCCGCAGAACGGGAAAAAAAGTAATATTCGAAGCTGCGAAGGACCTTTTCGGAACTTGAAAAAAATTGACTCGAGAATTACCTTATTCTCAGAAAATTATCACTACCTCTACTTACGAAGGACATTGTCCTTCGCAAGTGTCGTTATTTATAATTTTCTTAGAAGAACGTAATTCTCGAGTAGATTTTTTTCAAAGTTCCGAAAGGGGTCCATCGCAGCTTCGAATACTACTTTTTTCCCGTTCCGCGGCTTTTATCGCCCTGCACCGCCCCAAACTCTTTTTTTATCCTTCAAAAAGCCCCTCACGTGTTTCAATTATTTATTTTATTCATATCGAAAAAGTATATTAGCTTAAATCAGAGATAGTACTGTAGTAACATTGTACCTACTTACTCGTAATTATTTCTCAATTTAAGCTAATATACTTTTTCGATATGAATAAAATAAATAATTGAAACACGTGAGGGGCTTTTTGAAGGATAAAAAAAGAGTTTGGGGCGGTGCAGGGCTGCCTCCAAGGCGATAAAAGCCGCAGAAGTGGGAAAAAAGAGATATTCGAAGCTGCGAAGGACCCTTTCGGAACTTTGAAAAAAATCTACTCCTTATTTATTTTATTCATATCGAAAAAGTATATTAGCTTAAATTGAGAAATAATTACGAGTAAGTAGGTACGATTGTACTACAGTACTATCTCTGATTTAAGCTAATATACTTTTTCCGAATTTAGAAAAAAATCTACTCAAGAATTACCTTCTTCTCAGAAAATTATCATTACCTCTACTTGCGAAGGACAATGTCCTTCGCAAGTGTCATTATTCATAATTTTCTGAGAAGAATGTAATTCTCAAATCGATTTTTTTCAAAGTTCCGAAAGGTTCCTTCGATGGTTCGAATACTACTTTTTTCCCGGTTCCGCGGCTTTTATCGCCTTGTAGACAGTCCTGCACCGCCCAAAATTCGTTTTTTATAATTCACGAAGCCCCCTTACATGTTTCAATTGTATATTTTATTCATATCGAAAAAGTATATCAGCTAAAATCAGAGATAGTACTGTAGTACAATCGTACCTACTTAATGGTAAATATTTCTTGTTTCAAGCTGATATACTTTTTCGATATGAATAAAAGATACAATTGAGACACACAGGAGGCTTAGTGAATGATATATAGGAAGCTGCGAAGAACCCGTTAATGAACTTTGAAAATAAATCGACTCGACAATTACCTTCTTCTCAGAAAATTATCACAACCATTACTTGCGAAGAACAATGTCCTTCGCAAGTGTGATGATTTATAATTTTCTGAGAAGAATGTAATTCTCGAGTCGACAGGGTCCTTCGCAGCTTCGAATATTACATGTAGAAGTGATCATGTATAAACGAATATAGGATATTTAAATTATTAAAATTTCATATTAAAATTATTAATTTTTCTTTTAGCATAACTCACAAAATGATTGGTTGAACATCCTACCTGAAAGTAGATTTGATACTCTGAAGAGTTATTGCGACCAACTGGTCTTAACTAAGAGCAAAAAATTTTAAAAATATTCCAAGTATTCCGGACGTATCAATCAAGGATGTCGCAGCCTTATCCCCTGGATTTACACAAATCATCAAAAAAACATTATCTACCGTTTTTTTGCAGGATCAAGAGGTTACATCGCCTCCGAACAATATGGAAGCTGAAAATGTAGAAAGACGGAGGATTGGCAGCGAAAATACAGAGGTACTTTTGTTTACTTATTCTGTCAAATAGTATATTACACATCTAGGGGCGAAGGTGCACTAATGCCACCCGCGCGTGGTTGCAGCCCGAGGCGTAGCCGAGGGCAGCCGGCAGCGGCGGAGTGCGCGGCGGCCAGCGATGGATTCGAGAATCTGCTCATGGGGACCAAGCACTCATTTCAGGAAAAAGAAAGAGGCAAACGGTCGACAGAGCGATAGTTTCAAGTCGGTAGCCGCTAGTGCCCCCCGCTTTATTTGGAAAGATTGACCGTCACAGTAACCGCGCAAGTTTGAAAGTTAAATAACAGAAACCGTTGCCAATAATTAATAAATAAATAAATGAATAAATAAATAAACCGCCAAGCTCTAAGCCCCAATAACGCTGGGGAGAGTGGTGAATAAATAATTTTTTATAAAGAATCAAACCGCCAAGCTCCAAATTCCCATTACGCTGGGGAGAGTGATGAATAAATAATTTTTTATAAACAATTAAACAAACCAACAAGCTCTAAACCCCCATAACGCTAGGGAGAAAGACAAATAAATTAATTTTTATAAACAATTAATTCAACCGACAAGCTCTAAACCCTCATAGCGCTGGGGAGAGCGATAAATCATTAATTTTTTATAAACAATTGAATAAACCGACAAGCTTTAAACCCCCATAACGCTGGGGAGAGCGATAAATAAAAAATTTTTTATAAACAATTAACTAAACCGCCAAGCTCTAAGCCCCCAGAACGCTGGGGAGAGCGATAAATCATTAATTTTTTATAAACAATTGAATAAACCGACAAGCTTTAAATCCCCATAGGCTGGGGAGAGCGATAAATAAAAAATTTTTTATAAACAATTAACTAAACCGCCAAGCTCTAAGCCCCCAGAACGCTGGGGAGAGCGATAAATCATTAATTTTTCATAAACAATTAACTAAACCGCCAAGCTGTAAGCCCCAATAACGCTGGGGAGAGTGATAAATAAATTATTTTTTATAAATAATTAACTACACCGCCAAGCTCGAAGCCCCAATAACGCTGGGGAGAGCGATAAATAAAAAATTTTTTATAAACAATTAACTAAACCGCCAAGCTCTAGGCCCCCAGAACGCTGGGGAGAGCGGAAAATCATTAATTTTTTATAAACAATTGAATAAACCGACAAGCTCTAAACCCCCATAACGCTGGAGAGAGCGATAAATAAATTATTTTTCATGAACAGTTAATTAAACTGCCAAGCTCTAAATTCCCATAACGCTGGGGAGAGTTATAAATAAGTAATTTTTTATAAACAATTAATAAACCAACAAGCTCTGAACCCCCCATAGCGCTTGGGAGAGCGATGATTCATTAATTTTTATAAACTATTATTTATAAAAATGTTTATAAAAAATTATAGATTTATCGCTCTCCCCAGCGTTGTGGGGGTTACGAGCTTGTTGGTTTATTTAATTGTTTATAAAAAACAATTTTTTTATTGCTCCCCCCAGCGTTATGAGGGCTTAGAGCTTGTCAGTTTAATTAATTGTTCATAAAAAACAATTTTTTTATTGCTCCCCCCAGCGTTATGAGGGTTTAGAGCTTGTCAGTTTAATTAATTGTTCATAAAAAATAATATATTTATCACTTTCCCCAGCGTTATTGGTGCTTAGAGCTTGGCAGTTTATTTAATTGTTTATAAAAAGATATTTATTTATGGCTCTCCCCAGCGACATGGAGGTTTAGAGCTTGTCAGTTTATTCAATTTTTATAAAAAATTATTTATTTATCGCCCCCCCCTAGCGTTATGGGGGTTTAGAGCTTGTTGGTTTAATTAATTGTTTATAAAAAATTAATGATTTATCGATCTACCCAGCGTTCTGGGGGCTTAGAGCTTGGCGGTTTAGTTAATTGTTTATAAAAAATTTTTTATTTATCGCTCTCCCCAGCGTTATTGGGGCTTCGAGCTTGGCGGTGTAGTTAATTGTTTATAAAAAATAATTTATTTATTGCTCTCCCCAGCGTTCTGGGGGCTTGGAGCTTGGCGGTTTAGTTAATTGTTTATAAAAAAATTTTTTTTATCGCTCTCTCCAGCGTTATTGGGGCTTAGAGCTTGGCGGTTTATTCAATTGTTTATAAAAAACTATTTATTCGCCCCTTCGAGCGATGAATAAATTATTTTTTATAAACAATTAATTGAACCGCCAAGCTCTAAACCCCCTTAATTTTTGATTAATTGTTTACAAAAATTAATTTATTTGTCGCTCTCCCTAGCGTTATAGGGGTTTAGAGCTTGTTGGATTATTTCATTGTTTATAAAAAATTTATTATTTATAGCTCCCCCCAGCGTTATGGGGGTTTAGAGCTTGTTGGTTTATTAATTGTTTATAAAAAATTATTTATTTATCACCCTCCCCAGCGTAATGGGAATTTGGAGCTTGGCGGTTTAATGAATTGTTTATAAAAAATTATTTATTTATCTCTCTCCTCAGCGTAATGGGAATTTGGAGCTTGGCGGTTTAATTAATTGTTTATAAAAATTAATTTATTTGTCGTTCTCCCTAGCGTTATGGGGGTTTAGAGCTTGTTGGTTTGTTTAATTGTTTATAAAAAATTATTTATTTATCACTCTCCCCAACGTTATTGGGGCTTAGAGCTTGGCGGTTCATTTATTTATTCATTTATTTATTTATTAATTGTTGGCAACGGTTTCTGTTATTTAGCTTTCAAACTTGCGCGGTTACTGTGACTGTCAATCTTTCCAAATAAAGCGGGGGGCACTAGCGGCTACCGACTTGAAACTATCGCTCTGTCGACCGTTTGCGACTTTCTTTGACCTGAAATGAGTGCTTGGTCCCCATGAGCAGATTCTCGAATCCATCGCTGGCGGCGGCGGTAGAGCGCATGCACCCCAAGGTGTGTACTGTATTTTTCATCCATAAGCATGTGTCGAAATAGTTCCTTCGTCCCGAGGTTTCGCCCCTGCTCCGAGGGACTAGGAACGAACTTTCGGCGCGCGTATGATGAAAACGGAATTACATTCCGACACTGACGATTGTTATACCAATTAAATTTGGAGCTATAATTTACATAAATTTTACTAATTAACTTAATTAATTTTTCGACAAGAATTATAAATTCCTAATTTTTTACAGACAGGATTACAGGTCAGCCCTGTAATTACGAAAAAAAGGAATTATCTTCGCTATGTGTCTACGAAGGTAATAATTTCACTTTGTATTTATTGATAATATTCATTTTCACATAAAACATCACTAGTTATTTCATTAATACGTATTCTTAGCTTAAAATAAAAAAATTACACTAATCTACTAATTATGTTAGCCTATATCAATGAATTTTTGATATTTTATTAATTATTCAATGTGATTAGGGAGCAAAGAAAGCGTTAGCTCCGATTCAGGATACAGAAAAAACGCCACCACAGAAGAACCTTGGTTGTCATTGCGATGCAGAGGATCACACTAATTGTCGTTGCGACAAATGTCCGGCTGATAAACCGGTAACGCCAAATTCTCAGGTAATCTTTTTTCCTTTTCAAAATGTAAATTTAATTGAGTTATCGAAGATGACAAAATAACAAGTTAGATAAATTATCAAATTTTAAGAAAAAAACAGGTAGTTATTCTATTCCACCACAGCCTTAAAGACCTCCATTTTTTAAATTATTTACGGCAAATAGTTTTAAGTTATTTACAATTATCCTTTAAGGCTTTTTTTCTTAAACGATTGGTCAAAAAAAAAATATTTTGTAAATATCTTTTGGACGAATTAATATGTGGGTTTCATTCCAGATGTTTGAGCTTTAAAGTGCACTTTAATTTTTTTTTCAACTTTTTTTTAAACCGATTGGACGCTTAAATTATTAATTAAATCCTAATTTTCCTTGAGGAATTTTTGGCCACTCTAACTAATTTCAAAAATGGTGCCCAAAGTATTCTTGCTCGAGTTTTTAATTATTGGAGCCGTGTGAGAGATTTGCGGAATGGTTCGAGTTCATATCTAGTGAACAAAAAAGTATTGAACTTTTTTTAAGTAAGTGAAATTTTTGATTAATTAATGTAAAACAAATGATAAAAAAGTAAAGTTTACAGTTTTTCAACTAATTTCGCTATATTCGTGATAAAAAAAACTATGTCGCTTTCGTGTAACAAGTCGGTGCATGAATATTTTTAAGAAATAAATAAAAAACAACAACAACAACCGAAACTAGATACATAAAGTAGCTATCTTCTTCTCAGACGGAGTAGGCTAGTTTAATTAAAGCTCTTGGTTCTGACTTTGTAATGAGCCTAGCTATGTGAAAAAATATCAAACTGACTAAAGCATCGATCTGCGTTTAGGTTCAATTACCTTACATTGAAAAACAGCCAAAATTTTTTTGATTGCTTATAAATTTTAGATTTTCAATTCATGAGAAAATAATCATGGGTAATAAAATTATGTACCACAAAAAAAAAAAGATAGCTTGCAGAACAAAATGGAAAAACTTAAAAAATTAGCGTTTTAAATTTTCAAGAAACGGGGAGCTAGATCCTAGGTTTTGATGCAAAAAAAGAAGTGGGGTATATATTTAGGAAATAATCGTGAAGTTTGTGATAGGACACCAAAACCGCACTTGAGCGCATAATTTACGACATAAGAGAAACTCGGGGGAGAGCTCCGCTGGAGAAATCAGGGCGAAAATCCGCGTGTGCAGGAGTGGCGGGGGGAGCGGCAGCAGCGACTTAGGCAAACATCACGTGCAAGAATTTCTAATCAAGTTTAGCGAGGTGGCTGGGTGGCCCGGTAGGCGCTGCACCAGCTGCAACGAGGGATTTAACGCGCGCACGGACCGTTAACGATAACGACCCCGCAAAGAAGTCAATAAGCCCCCGGCTGCACTGCAGGCGCTCTCTATGAGCAGACAGGATTAATTGACGAGGATTTAAGGAGTATAAGACCGGAAGAGAAAGAGATAATGTTAAAACATTGTTTTACATTTTACCCATATTCCATTACTCGCACCTCGTGGATTATTACCAAAACTCTGGAGCCAAAACTTTTTCAATTACAGACCCTTGCTCTTTGCACCCTATTCGCTCAAGATAATTTTTTTTTTTTTTTTTTTTTCTTGTACCACTATATTTGTACAGTTATATAGTTATAATCAATTTTTTCGTAAAAAACTGCTTTTTCGTTCAAAATACTGCTAATTTTCTTTTAGAAGTCGAATCATAATGAAATTAGCTTTAGTTTTCGAGTTACGAAATCCTCAGCTGCTCCTTGGTTTGTCACTTTTTTACCCCAGTTCAATAAAATTACTCCTCACTGATCTTATATTCACGTTATTTTTATACTACTCCTCGCGATGGAAAGGGTCCTTCTCATGCTCCTCACATTTGATTTGATAAAAGTGACATGTTTTTGCCTTTTTTTATTTTGTTCCTCGCCAAATTATCATAAAACATGTAATTTTGGAAAAAAATTAATGATTTTTTTATAAGTGACTCTAATGAATCAGATGAATGCAGGAAATTCAAGGAAACAAAAACAAACGAGATAATCTGTAATAACTCGGCGTTTTGCTAGCTTTATCTAGAACGTTTTGTCGAAATTCAAACAACAACTTTGAAAATTTTCCTTATTGTACTGTCTGGTTAGGATTGACCTTATTGAACTGAACCGTTGGAATGATTTGATTTATTTAGTGCAATTTTTATGTTAAAAAAAAATTGTTTGAGTTTTAGTTTCAATAAGGCCATTATTTGAGACAACCGTCCAAAATGAAAAAGCTACGAAATGAAAAAACATTAAATTTATTGTAGATATTTTTCATAATTTAAAACCAGAATAAGTCGAAGACTTATGAATCAAACAGTACTTTAATCTTGTTTAAATAATTTTATCTCTTTCACCTTTCTGTTACAAACTTTTCAAATAAGTATAAAGTAACATATCGACGGCCCGTGCAAAGAAAAACCTTAGCCAAAAATCAGTCGATTTAAAATTATCAATAAAGGACTGAGAAAAATTAAAAAATTTAAAAAAATCAATAATCTTGATAAGTTGGTATCTAATAAATCGAATCGATTTTTAAATTCAATTCAGCCTCTCACGGGTAATTTTAAATCGACTGATTTTTGGCTAAGGTTTTTCTTCGCACGGGCCGTCGATATAAGCTTACAAGAATCTTCAATGAACAAAAAATAATTTAGAAACAAATAAAATATAATATCTCCATTTAAATAAAATAAACAGGATTTCATCAATTATAATTAGGGCGTTGGCGAGCGGAGCGAGCAGGGGGGTACCCCTCCTAGTAATATTATAAAAATTAATAGTAATACTATAAAAATTAATCGAAACAATACGTAAGCTCTATGTTTGATAAAATAACGAGTAAAATAATAAAAAGACTTAAGTGCTCAAAATCAATTAAAATTAGGCACGAGAGTTCAGTTTGAACTTTACTTACTCATCATAATTTTACCAAATTATGTTACTAAAAGATTCATAACCCTACCAACCCTACTTGATTTTTCATCTTTAACCACCTAACATATTTTAATCTTAGCCACATTAGAGACCTTACTAATTTCACTTACTTCAAATACCGCACTTAATCCCCAACTCATCTCTCACTCACTCTAACAACAAACCCTACTCATCTTATTCATTCTGGACCTGACTCATCTTAGATCTCTAGCTTAAACTGCCCACCCTAAAAACTACTCTAGTAATTAGTGAAATAATGAAAAAATCACGATTATTTTCAAATTTCGCAATCTCGTATAAGCAAGCCTCGATTTTCAGTCGTAATACCCCTAGTGCTTCAAAATTGTCGATAATTTTCCGACTGTGTTTTGCGGGGCAAGTTTGACAAAAAATCACTCACGCTTCGCGCTCGTGATTTTTAACCTGTCAAACTTGCCCCCCTGGTTGCTGTGCAAAAAAACTGGAGGAAAATTATCTAAAATTTTGAAGCACGAGGGGTATTCGGCTGGATTATTTTCCCCAGCTGAATTTCAACTCATAGAAATGCTGTATTTTACATTTTTGCGGTTATAGTTCTATTACTCATATTACTTTTTGTTTACTATGAATATACTTATGAATACTCATATATAGGTATACACCGCAGTGACTCGGGTCCAACCCAAAAGCTGATTCGAGTAAGTCTAACAATTCAAGTTGCTCTGCGACTCAAAACGTTCGAATTGGAAATAAGCGACAAATTATCGAAATAATTTTACCCACACCCCTCCGCCAAACGTCAAATGCGGCGTTCCTATTGGTTGAAATCCAGCTCGGGAAAATAATCTACAAATTTTTTTTACAGATTCTTCATGAGATGAACTTACTTCCTGCATAGTAACAGCTCGCGAAATTGCGTTTCAGCCGATTTATGATTTTGTAGGGGTAGGGTCGGAATTCAAATGATAAACGGCTTTGTTCAGCCCCTCTCATGACAACAAAAATTATTTAATAAAAATTTCAATTACATAAAATGACATAATTAGAAAGCTGAGCTCAAGACCTTTTTAATGATGTATGATTTTATATGAAAATTCTAATTAGAGCCAAAGTTATAATTTTAATATCTGATCCACCAGCCCACAACCACCTTACCTACACTCCACCCTGCGCACACACTCGCCTTATCTAACCCGATTTACTATTCTCACCCATATTAAGAACCCTACTAACTATACTTATTTTTTTATCTTCAACTACCTGACCTAATTCAATCTTAGCTACATAACTGACCTCACTAATTTGATTTACTTCAAATACCGTATTTTATCCTCCAAACTTATCTCACCCAATCTACGAACAAATCTTATTCACCTTATTCATCAAGTCAGTCACTAACTTTAAAGTTTTGTTGAAGCACTTTAAATTTTGAAAAAGCTGTATTAACATTTTTAAGTGCAATAACAAACCCTTCCCACCTCATCTCCCCTTCCACGCTCCTCCCCCATAATTTCCGCGTAACCAACCTCATCTACCTTACCAACCTGTACTATTTTTCCTGTTTTTTCACATGTAGCTTCAATATTATGTTCAGATTAAATTTGTTATTTTCAATCTAGTTCCATTGCATACACCATCTTTTTTACTTAGATTTCTAATTAACATTACCATTGCATTTTTTTTAATTTTAGTTCATGGGTAGAGAGCCCAACATTTAGTGAATTTAAGTATTCAATTGGATAATCTAAACATATATTTGAATCAGTTTGATCTACTCCCTTATGAATGGCTTTGTCTATACTGTAATATGTTTTACTTGGTCCATTTAATTTGTTTAATACTTTTCGGCTTAACATTGCAACATTTTCATTTTTTGGAGCTAAAATAACTTTGTTTAAATTATTATTTTCATTTATATCGCCAAAAATTGAATTGCAAACATCTTTTCTTTTCCATTTCATAGGTATTTTAAAATTTTCAATTTCACCTTCTCCTATTTTTAGTAATAATTTAGAAAAATTTTTATCTTTACATCTCTTATTTTCAGTGAGTTTAAGAATTTTGAAATTTTTTTCCACAATTTACTGTATTTAATCGTATCTTCTACAATAATTTTTTCATTGCCTCTTTTGACTACAGGAAGAATTTGTCTAAAATCGCCACCTAAAATTATTAATTTTCCTCCAAAAGGAAAAAATGTTTTACCTATACCACCCAGTCCATCTATAAAGTACATATTATTTTTGCTTTTTGTTATTGCATTAAATATATTTTTTTGATCATTTTTAAATTTTTCAAACATTTTTTCATACTCTTCTTTTCAGTTTATTTTGCAGTCATAATTTTCAGAAATATTAGAAATATTTTCTTAGCATGGTTCTGGTATACCAAAACATTTATAACTTAAATTAGAATCTTCGCTGGATAGAAATTTGTTTATTTCATTTAAACCTCTACCTTCTGCATTATCTTTGAAATCTTTTTTAAAATGTAATTTATATTTATTCCAAATTAAATTACCAGGAATTTTTTCAGACAATAAAAATAATCCGAAAAATTCTTGTAATTTTTTCGGAGTTAAATAGTTTATAGATTCTTCAAAAATGGCATATACATTTTTATCATTTACTATTAGACCCATTTAAATAGCTCCTTCTCTATATGTTTATAAATAATTTTATTATGAGTTCTCAAGTATTCGTGAGAAGTAGCACCTATTACTTTATCTGATATTTTTTTAAGTGAAAACTCTCTGAATCTTTAGAAGAAACAACGTTTATTCTACCTATAGTTTGAAATTTTATTTTTATTTTTCTATCTAAAAAAAGTTTTATACCACTAGTGCGTAGGTACTCGATTTTACGCACGCTTCGAAATTTAAAAACTCGCCCTACGCACCAGTGGTATAAAATAGTATATGCAACGGGTGCAGCACGTCACCAGGGCTTCTTAAAGTTACTCGTGCTACGCTTCGCTTCGCACTCGGTACCTTTAAAACCGCCCTGGCGACGATACTGCAACCCGTTGCATAATATACTATTATCATCGAGAAATCTATAGTAATTTGGTAGATTGGCATTTTTAATATTTCTAACAGATCAATTTTATTTAATTCAAACCAAGTTGCTAAAGTTGTTTTCCAATTTTTTAACTTTTTTCTTCTTCATTTTCTTTATATATTATGTTTTGTTGATTTTCTTTATGAATTGCTAAACGTTGTACTGAATGACTACATTTACACAATTCAAATCTTTCTATACACCAAGCTGCTTCCATAGAAAATATTACATGAGAATCTAAAAAACACCGTTTTGAGAAAAGGAGGACTCAACTTTCCCATCGTAGACTCAACTTTGAGGATCATAAAAAAAAACCAGATTATAATATAGGGAGACAATGACGTAGAAGCTTTGTGGATAAATCAACTCTTTGAAAAATGCAAATTCATTCTTAAGAACTTTTTGATTTCTTAATTTTTGAGAAAAAGTTTGTAGTATCCCTTTGTTGAAATTGAACTATGAATTTTTAAAAAAATAATTCATCAAATAAAAAAATTTTAATCCAGATAAGTTACTCGTGTCAATCATCTGGACGCGTAAAAAGGGGGGAAAAAAGTATAAACACTGCAATTTTTTGTTTTTAAAATTTTTATGGAATCGATTTTACATGCATACACTTGAAAAAACCATGCGAGTTTAAATTCGTAGAGTTCCTTTTTCAATAAAGAAATTAACTTGTAACCTTATCAGTTTTGTAAATAAATCAAATAAAATTAGTTTGTTAGTCGATTGGTAAAGATTATAAAATATATACGACAAGATCAGAGAATCAAAAATAAATAGGCTTATCGGTAAAGTATTATGTGGTGGCTGAGGGTATCGATACGAGCTTGAGAGGAAGTCAGGGCTCGATTACTATAACTCAAACTTTCACAGAGTTGTAATCTCATGAAAGTCGGTAGCCACTGTATGGCCAAACTCTCGTAACAAGCTGTGGCTACGAAAATTTACCACGCAATTCTCAAACATACTTATAATTTATATCTCAAAGTACAACATGCCGGGTAGATAACAGCCATCGACACCTTTAAAAGCAAAAATTTTCGTAAATAAACAAAATTTTTAATTATTTAAAATTTTAATATAACGGTAACGATACCGCCATTATTATTAGTTGACATACGTTCTTTTATTATATCTCAACTTCCTCCCGGCTGATCATTATCAAGATAAATTGAGCCACATTCATATCGGTGTAAAGAAAAAAAAAAGCGCTGAGCTGGCTTAACAAAAGAATAAATGACGTTACTTGGAGAAAGAAAATAAAGTAAAAAACAGAATAAGAAGTTTCAAGAGTATACACGAATAAGTTTATAAATTGGTGATAAAAATGTAAGAAATAGAGAGCGCCAACAGATTGGCGTCTGGACTCTGGAGGAGGTACGGATTACTATGAGGATGATCTATAATACTCTTGACGCAGGACGGAACCGAGGAGTCTCATCACGAATCGCGGACTCGTTGAGCTTAACTTTGACTCCTGACTGCAGCATCGCTGTATAAAATAGTGGATACCTGGGTGGGTACGGTACAACGTGGTATATGTATGACCCCGGACCGCACGTCTTAACAACGCTGCAGCGTAGATTACCCCCCGATGGGATTTCTCTGGGGAGCGAGTATCGTAAATCCCGTATCCCCCTGCACTCAACGCGAGTTGGCTGAATCTCCAGCCACCTTGGATTTCATACTTCCACGATTACGAAATATAAAAGCATGAATAATACACGCGGATTGATTGCTCTGAACTTTATTATCGTACCCCCTTGTTATCATGCTGTATTCATTTTTTGAATCGTTTCAAAGCTTCTTCGTTTTACGGACGAGGCTTCATTATTTTTCTCAACAAAATATAGTGGGGATTTTTTTTTTTTTTTTTTTTTTTTTTTTTTTTTTTTTTTTTTTTTTTTATCAAAAAAGCGCACTTGACAACTGTGTTTTCTTTCGGCTGTAATCAACAACTTTTTTCTTCTAGTGTTCTCTAGAATTAGAGATATTTTTTGTGGCGATGACATTACAGACTTAGGGCTTCACGATACGAGACGATATCGATATTATGAATTATATCGATATCGTATCGACATATGGGCATGTTTATCGTATCGAGTATCGTATCGACGATATTTTACTGTAAATTTATCGATATCGTCTCGATATCGTCTCGGCTCAATCCCGAGAATCGAGAAATATCGACTCAAAAAATTTCATCTACAAATCAGTTGTTAATTATATTATATTCATTAAACACTTTTATATAATAAATTACAGTAATTATAATATATATTTTTATTTAAATTATCATTTATTTTAAAAATACAAAATGAGCAAAGAAAAAAAAATCTAAAAAAAAAAAAAAAAAAAGATAGTTACTAATCATGAATTAAGTCCGTCAAACATATTTTGTTTCTAATATTTAAAGAAGACTTTGACCACGAATTCAAACATAAAAGTGCTTTTAGAGAATCGTCTTTTAAACAAGTTCTCGTATCACTCACGACGAGAGAGCCAGTTCTCAAAAAACGCTCAACCGCAACAGCTGCAAACCCCCAAATACCCTAGGCGCCCAAGTTCAATAAATAAACCGATCAGCTATCCCCCAAAGCTGTAAACCCCCAAAACCTTGGGCATCAAGTTCAATAAAAGAAACTGATCAGCTATCCCCCAAGCTCTAAGCCCCCAAATACTCTCGGCGCCCGAGTTCAATAAATTAACTGATAAGCTATCCCTCAAGCTGTAAACCCCCAAATACCCTAGGCGCCTGAGTTTAATAAACAAACCGATCAGCTATTCCCCAAGCTGTAAACCCCCAAAACCCTGGGCGCCCGAGTTTAATAAACAAACCGATCAGCTATTCCCCAAGCTGTAAACCCCCAAAACCCTGGGCATCGAGTTCAAAAAAATTGATCTTCTTTACCCCCAAATACCCTGGGCGCCCGAGTTCAATAAATTAACTGATCAGCTATCCCTCAAGCTGTAAACCCCCAAAACCCTGGGCGCCCAAATTCAACAAAAAAACCGATCAGCTATCCCCCAAGCTGTGAACCCCCAAAACCCTGGGGATCGAGTTCAATAAAAGAAACTGATCAGCTATCCCTTATGGAAAAAACCGGTGTAAACACCGAATTTTCAGTGTTAACACTGATTTTTCGGTGTAAACACTAGATTTTGAGTGTTAACACCGAAAGTTCGGTGTTGACACTCAACTGTTGGGTGTTGACACCCACAATTGGGAGTTTACACCCAATAGGTTCAGTGCTAACACCAAAGTTAAGTGTTGACACTCAACTGTTGGGTGTTGACACCCACAATTGGGAGTTTAAACCCAAAAGGTTCAGTGTTAACACCAAAGTTAAGCGTTGACACTCGACTGTTGGGTGTTGACACTCGCAATGGGAGTTTACACCCAATATGTTCAGCGTTAACACCGAAGTTAAGTGTTAACACTTAAGTTTTGGGTGTCAACACCCACACTATTGCGAGTTTATACATAAAAGGTTTAGTGCTAACACCAAAGTTAAGTTATAATAATTATGGGTATTACACCTAAAATAATTAGTGTTTACACCAAACTTAAAAGTTAGTTGGAATGTTACACTCAAAATGGAATTTTGACGCTCAATCCGTTTTTAATAAAAAATTAATGAAGAATTCAATAGATGATGATATGCTTAATCACTAGGATCAAAAATAAATACCATAACTGGGAATTCTTTATTATTGCACAGATATATCGTGAGTTCGTCGTGTACTATAAAGTAAGTACAAAACGTCTGAGACAGTAATTGAAATACAAAAAAATGAAATTAATTACTAAAAATTATTCCAGAATTCAAATAACTCATTAAATTTTTATCGTTAAACATTTAAGTTTTTTTTTTTTAAAGTAATTTTTTCAAAATTCATTTTTTTATTTAGAAAATTACGTCTGAACTGAAATAATGAAAAAACCCTTGTAAAAAATACATGAACCTTAAAGTTAAGAACTAAAAGTATATATTCGGCCAAAGGAGCGGTAAAAATGATTATTTTAGAAAAAAATAGTAACAGACAAAAAAATGAAAATATTTGAAATTTTTTGAAACCAATCAATAGTAATGCAATTATGACTAAAATAATAATAATTTTTTAACATGCTTTTATTTAAAAAGTACTATATTTTGACGTACTTATTAAAAATTCACATCCAAAAATCACATCCAAAGAATAAGACCCGATTGCTCGGAGAAGACCCCCAGGTGCCCCCGGCATCGGTAACCTGGATGGCCAAGACTGCACATTAACGTATCGACATTCGAACTTATACCGTCTATAAAATTTTAGACCTCTAAGTCTCGTAGGCTCAAAACTATAGTGCTATTAGCAGATTAGGACATACGACGTTGATGACGCGATCGAAACTTTGTGAGTTAAAGGAAATCATGAGAATAAATATAATTAATAATAAAAAGTTCAAATCAATTTATCAAAAAAGAAATAAGGTGGTTTAATTGTTTTAATTTCTGCCAAAAAAAAATGAAAAAATGAATTTTTATGAAAAACACCCGAATTTTGGCTGTTAACACTGAAATTTTTATTTTAATAATTGTTAATATAGTTTTTATAAACAAGTTAAAAGTAATGTTTTTTAATCATATGCAAACTAAATAATCAAAAAAAGTTTGTTTCAATATTTATATATTATTTTAAACATAGTATTTTCAATCAAGAGCGTGGCTAAGTGGATAAAGTGGTCGGTAAATTTTCGTCAAATTGAAGATCGATGGTTCGAATTCCCATGAGGCTAATTTTTTTTTTTTCGGTTTAGTGTAAAACTCCTTTGGGTGTTACACTCCATTGGGTGTAACACTCCATTTGAGTGTAACACCGCATTGAGTGTGCGAAATCACACCCAATGCGGTGTAGAAGTTCGGTGTTATTTTCAGTGTTATTGATGAAGAGACAATGATGCACATTGTAGCAGTAAAAATATCATGGTAGCGCTGACTAAATGCGTATTAAGGGTTAACATGTTACTAGTTGCACTGGTATAGCACAACTTAATTTAAAAAAATTTCTTTATTGTGATTTTGGTATAATTAATGTATTTGATGAATAGTTTTAATGTTAAAAAATTTACAAATGATTATAAAAATCACAATATTTAAAAAATAATGTCTTCAATTAAGATTTTAAAAAAAGGACGTCGATGGCTCAGTTGGTTAAGACACACGTCTAGGGCTTCACGATACGATACGATATCGATATTTTCCAAAATATCGATATCGTATCGTCGTGGATCACTATTATCGTATCGTTTATCGTCTCGACGACACTTATGTAAAAAAATGTTAGTATCGTATCGATATCGTCTCGGGAGTCGATAAATTTATCGACAAAAAATAAATTAAAAATTATTAACCAATCTACCAAGCTCATTAACCAGGGGCGCAACAACTCCTTCCAGCTAGGGGGTGTCCTGAGGTCCAGCCCTCCCTCCCGCCCCCAATAAAAATGACTGCTAAAGAAAAAAAAAATTTGAGTTGAATATATAGACTGGTTAATTATCCCCCAAGCTCGAAACCCCCAAAACCCTGGACGTAGAATTGAATGAATAAAATGATCAGCCATACCCCAAGCTCTAAGCCCCCAAAACCCTGGGCGCCCGAGGTCAACGAAAAAATTTATCAGTTATCCCTCAAGCCTTCACTGCGAAACCAAGTGTCTTATTTTGTCACGATTTTAAAACACTTAAGTGTCTTATGCGTCTAACCCTGCAGGTTAGGTATTGAAAACACTTGGAAGTGTTTAAAAATCGTGATAAAATTTACACGACAAGTATACCTATATCGAACTTTTTAAGACACTTTGGTTTGCAGTGTTGAACCCCCAAAACCCTGGACGTAGAGTTCAATGAATAATCGGATCAGCTATCCCTCAAGCCTTGAACCACCAAAACCCTGGGCGCCCGAGGTCAACGAAAAAACCGATCAGTTATCCCCCAAGCCTTGAACCCCCAAAACCCTTTGCGCCCGAGGTCAACGAAAAAACTGATCAGTTATCTCCCAAGCTCTAAACCCCCAAAACCCTCGACGTAGAGTTCAATAAATAATCTGATCAGCCATGCCTCAAGCCTTGAACCCCCAAGACCCTGGGCACCCGAGGTCAACGAAAAAACTGATCAGTTATCTCCCAAACTCTAAACCCCCAAAACCCTACGCGTCGGGTTCAATAAATAAACTGATCAGCTATCCCCCAAGCTCTAAGCCCCCAAAATCCTGGGCGCCCGAGGTCAACGAAAAAACTGATCAGTTGTCCCCCAAGCTCTAAACCCCCAATACCCTGGACGTAAAGTTTAATGAGGTATCTGATCAGCTATCCCTCAATCCTTGAACCCCCAAAACCCTGGGCGCCCGAGGTCAACGAAAAAACTGATCATAAAGCCTCTATTCATAGCCAAAGCAAAGTTTATTTTTTCTATTAATTCAGTTTAAAAACTAGCTAAAAATATTTTTTCAGCTGAAAGACAGAAAAAAATACTTTTATTTACATGCTGTTTAATGTTTGTTTCACGACGTTATTTTTATTCATTTTCTGGTAACCATAAATAATTCATCGGTTTGGGGGTTTAGAGCTTGGAGGATAGCTGATCAGTTTATCTATTGAATTTGGGTACCCAGGGTATTTGGGGGTAAATAGCTTGGGGGATAGCTGATTAGTTTATTTATTGAACTTGGGCGCCCAGGGTATTAGGGGGCTTAGAGCTTGGAGGATAGCTTGTCAGTTTATCTATTGAACTCGAGCACCCAGGGTATTTGGGGATGTACAGCTTAGGAGATAGCTGATCAGTTTTTTTGTTGAACTCGGGCGCCCAGGGTATTTGGGGGTTTAGAGCTTGAAGGATGGCTGATCAGTTTATTTATTGAATTTGGGTGCCCAGGGTATTTGGGGGTAAACAGCTTGGGGGATAGCTGATCAGTTTTTTGTTGAACTCGGGTGCCCAGGGTATTTGGGGGTTTAAAGCTTGGAGGACGGCTGATCAGTTTATTTATTGAATTTGGGTGCCCAGGGTATTTGGGGATGAATAGCTGGGGGGATAGCTGATCAGTTTTTTTGTTGAACTCGGGCGCCCAGGGTATTCGGGGGTTTAGAGTTTGGGGGATAACTGATCAGCTATCTCATACACACACACACACACACACACACACACGCGCGCGCGCGCGCGCACATATATATATATATATATAATATAGTAAAGCGCCCCCCAAAAATGATTGCTGGATCCACCACTGACACTTTCGAGTTTTATTGGCTCCAGTGACAGTGTACGATATTCACGCTAAAATTTAAAATTGCTAAATACATCTTATTTTTTTCGAGACGATATTTTTCGATATTATTGTCTCTGGAATATCGCCGATACGAGAATATCGGTGGCTTCATAAAAAATTTTTATCGTATCGATATCGACATTCGTTGAGACGTATCGTCTCGGATATCGTATCGATTTTGAGACGATATCGAGACGATATCGATATTTTTCTCGAATATCGTGAAGCCCTAAGTGTATGTGTGCTCTTAAATATTAATCGGTCAGTATTCTACATATTTACATTCAATAAAGTATCACTCATTGAATCTACACGCTCACTTGATCAGAAAAATAATTGAACGACCAGTCTGACTCCAAAAAAAAAGGAAAAAAATTTTGAATTTCTCGCACACTTGTATATTTTTTTTAGCAGTGAGCCAAAAATTAATATCGGAGCGAGTAGACTTTAAATTTGCCCACGCTCACGTGAGTCTCGCTTCAAACGTCGGTACCATGGGGGGTTTCTGGATCAGCAGTACAGCAGCGCCGCTGCATCCCCGCGAAGAGAGGCTCCCCATCACGCCGGGTCATAGGCCAAAAATCGCCGGTTACCTGCGCCCTCACTGACCCATGCCTAAAGTCGTTTCGTCACCTCGCGCCGCACCGAAGCGATGAGAAAAAGAGCAAAACGGGAGCGGCACTTGAGAACCAATCACCAGAGAATACACATCAATCTTTATAATTAATTGTGTATTCTTTGATTTCTCAATAAGTTCACGAGATCGCGACTAACAGTCTTAAAATAAAATCCAGTTCTTGTTAATCAAGGAGAAGGGTCAACCAGGCGACTACCGACTTCCTTTTCTTTATTAGGCTTTCGATCGAGCCACCACGGTTAATCGCGCCGCGACCCGGGAGCCATCCTGATCCAACCTCATCTAGGTAACGAACCAGACAAAAGACAAATGACCGAGGACAAGGTCTGAGGCTATTGGTAGCCAGGCACTCGAAGATTTCCGCTCGTATTGAAAAACACGCGCTCGTGTTTTCCCTCAAGGATCCTTCGACATCCGGCCATTCAAGACGTTTCATGCGTAAGTGTCCTATACTTGGCAAACAATTAAATTGTTCTTCATTCTCGCGTCGCACCTCGATCACAAACGTTAGACCTAGTCTAAGTCAGCTGAGGTCAAGTGGGAGATCTTGTAGAACCCTCGGCGATATTAAGAAGACGAACAACACTTGATCACAAATTAAATAGCGTCACGGTACTCGCACGCCTATGATTTCCCATTGTACGAACGCGATATTTGAATCTTAATATGCAGCTCACTGCTCTTTAAATTTAATTTGTTGTTACGCCGTTTGATCTCTTGAAAATCGTAAAACTTTGTAGCCGACACGAGCATGAATTACGTTTTGAATAAATTGTATTTTTTATAATATATTATTTTTTTCGTTCGAAATTTTAAACAATATTTTATTATTTACCCGATCCTTATATTTTTGAACTATGATCTATTTTGAAAGAGCTGACTTAAAATTTATTAGCTCCGAATTCGCAGAACGAGTGTTGCAGAGCTGAAATTACTTAGGGATGCCGCATTTGGGAAGAATTATTATAACTCTCCACACTGGTAAGTCTCTATCTGGGATAGAAACCTGCCAAGTACAGGTGACTTGCACGTGTATGTGACTGTTTTGAATCTTTCATATATTTTTTCATTATATAATTCAAGTTGAATATTTTTATTATTCTTAATTTGTAATGGAAATAAAAAATTTATTTACAAATCTTGTAACTTTTACTCTGTAGCATGTATTACTTAATTTTTTAGAAATGAATGATATGTTTGTAGATTTGAATCATGATTATCTTGAAGTTTGACTTGAATCATTTACTCATACGACTCTAATTGACTAAATTTTTTTCACTTCATCTTTCAAATTCTTTCGCAATTCGCCTAATTACTTTTATGATTTTTTTTTCAAATAAATATAACTATTTTGTAAACAATTTTTATCTAAGTCGAATTATCTTTTTTTTTTTGCTATTTTGAAAAAATTTCTATGTTTAAAAATTGAGTTCCTTTTTTTTATTCGGTAACTGTAACATGTTTAGTTTTAACCAAAGAAATTTGGAAAAAACTCTTGACTCTAGACTCTTGAAAACTCTTTTTTTTAGATTAAGGAGTTTTGTATTTTCTGATTATATGTATAAAGGTTTAATTAAAAAAATATCCAAGTTGGTCTGTAACAATTAAAAATTTTTTTTTTTTTCAATTTACTTTTTCAGGAACTCTGAGTTTAAGGTCAACAGCAAAAATGGAAATGGATGTTGAAAAGAACCTTTCGTATTCTCTTCGACGAAGAGGTAATATTAGTTTTTTGTTCAATTGCAGCTTTTAATGTGTAAACGCTACTGCTTTGTCTCTCAAAAGTTTTAAATCATATTTTTTCAACAAAATTATTTATTGAATAAAAAATCCTGTTTGAAAAATTTTACTCTTATCAGAAAATTCTCTATATAAGTGGGATTTCCTATTTTTTCGAACTATCTTTGCGCAAACACGGAGTAATTAAGACAAAATTAAGTCAAAGCATACTTTAACCATTCCATCTTACAGTATCTATTTTTGAATAAATATTTTGATTTTTTGTTTCGAAATTTAGAATCATAGATAATTTTAAAACCTTTTTGTTTGTTTTTCTTGAAAGTTATTACTGTTATTATAATATATTATTATTATTTTTTATAGAAAATAGAAGTGCAATAAACTATCATTCCAGTGAAGGTTGTAAGAATTCATTTTACACGCTGATTTTCTAAAATGATAAAATTTGTCTTAATTTTTCATATTTTTCAAGAGTCTTCAGTTGAAGATGTCACTAGCGGATCTGAAGCTACCTATCAAAGCTCATCATCTGAAAGCGATGACGATTGTTTCATATACTCAAAAGTAACAAAAAAAGCATTCAGTAAAAATATCGCTCCAGACGAGTCGACCACCAATACCTCATCACAGACTGGTTCTGAAGCTCTTTTAATTGGTGGTAAGAAAATTATTGCTATTTTTTTTGAAAGAAGGGGTGGGCAAATCGATTGTAAGAAAAACTTTAAGATAATTATTCTCTAAATACTTATTATAAGAAGATACTTCAAAAAGATTTTTGTAAAAATTGAATGAAGTTTGAAACTACTGATGTAAGTAGCACTGTGAATTCTACTTCTTTTATTTCTGTTTGAAATAAAAAAGTATTGATGTATTTATATAAGGGCTCTGTGGTTTTAAAGTAAACGTATTAAATTTATGGTTTCAAAAGTTGCACTATTTAAAGAAATCAGTGAGTACAGTTAAACGAACCGTCAGATTTCCAAAAAACCCAATATGTGGGATTTAGAAATTATTTTAGAAGATTTGCTTCTATTACTAACTAATCTCTCCTTTTCTTTTTTCTACCGTACCCAAAACTTGAAAGAGAACATGGTGCCAAAGAGTTATGTTGTAGCCACCAACATGTTAGTGTCTTTAAAATATAATGCAGTAAAAATAGATACAAAAAAAGAAACCTACGACAGAAGAAACTCATTTTCTTTGCAACGAGAATTAAAAATACCATGCCTTAAAAACTAAACTTGGATTTGTGCGATTTTTGAAGGTACAGACAAAGTTAAGTGGATGCAAGGGGTGGAGTCTTCAATTTCTAAAAAGAGGGCACAAACAAACTCTACGTGGACTTGGAGAAATAAGATATTTTAGCGTATATTAAATTTATTTCTCAGTTGCAGATAAGATAATTTTGAAAGAAAGGCAGGGAATTGAATTGATAAAAGAGATAATTAATACGAAAAGAGGAATGACCAATAACATAAGCGTCTTGAAAGAACTTATCTTTTAACTTTCTCTATCAACTAGATAGGAATCCAAGAGGTTGTTTTGAGATCTGTGTCCTCGTAAGTTGGTAACAGCCTACTAACTACACTTGCAATATTTTTTACCGTCCTTTCCTCTATTTATTTTTCAAGCCTGAGGGCTATCCTGTCATCTTGTTCGTTGATTTCCAAGCTTTGTCGATAGGGAAAAGAATGAGCCAGTACTTGCTGCCGTTTCAGCATTGTTTATCTCTAGCATCAGTCTTTTTGAGTCAAATGTAACATCAGGAATAAAGATTCCAAACCCAAGTCAAAGATACGTTTGAGTGCGTTTTCTACTCATGACCATCCAGTCCAGCCTTACAGCTGTATCCAATAGTTTTTTTTCTCGTTGATCTCTTTAAAGAAAAGCCAATTCTCTGACTCTCACGATAAGTTCTTTCAAGACGCTTATGTTGCTGGTCATTCCTCTTATCGTATTTATTATCTCTCTTATCGTTCTAATTCCCCTGCCTTTCATTCAAAATAATCTTATCTCCAACTGAGAAATAAATTTAATATACGCTAAAATATCTTATTTCTCCAAGTCCACGTAGAGTTTGTTTGTGCCCTCTTTTTAGAAATTGAAGATTCCACCCCTTGCATCCACTTAACTTTGTCTGTACCTTCAAAAATCGCACAAATCCAAGTTTAGTTTTTAAAACATGGTATTTTTAATTCTCGTTGCAAAGAAAACGAGTTTCTTCTGTCGTAGGTTTCTTTTTTTGTACCTATTTTTACTGCATTTAAGCTGGTGGTCATGAGATATTGCATCCGTTAGATCGACGAATCGTGAGTTTTGACATTTTCCTCTAGTGACCGTCTTTAGATTCAGGGTCTCCAATTTTATTGTCATTGTAAGATCCCGCACCAACTTCTCTTCTATCACATTTTCCAAAGTCTTTTTCAATTTTAACACATCGCTATTCCTTCTTTAAAGATAAACACAATACCTTTATATTTTTTTGACAGATTCGAGGTTTACCTCTTGATCCTCTATCAAATCAACCTTCTCTGTCAGCTTCTTTATCACATCAACCTACGTGGTCCCATCTTGAGATTTCGATTTGGCGCTTTTAATAAAATCTTTCGCAACGTTTTGCGTGAAAAATTCGCTTTTTGTTTTGTACACGGCTTCTTTGTAGTTTTATTGTTTAATTCGAATTTTAACTGTTGCTTTCGTGACTATCGCTCTGACAAGCACAAAGAAACTCGGTAAGACTGACTTATTTGCCATGGTCGTTTGTAACCTTTTCCTTTAATTTCAAGAATTGAAATCTTCTGAATCGATATCTGAACTCCTCGTCTTTCAGGAGATAGAGTAAATCTTTCTGACCTTGATCTTTGTTTCCTCTATTTTGGCGATCAGGTCTAGAATTCTCTTTCTTTGGTACAGTCTACAACTATTCACCACTTTAAGACTCGTTTTGCACCCTAGTTGAAAGATCTTCTGATATGATTTGTACACACAGAGAGAAGAATAACCAAATAGATTAAGGTCATCAAAAAATGTTTTATGTCACTTCTTCCTCGGTAACGCTTTAAATAAGTTCATTATTCAACATAACTGTTGGTGCAGATATTTGAGGTTTTGGAACTTCTAGTTTATAAGTTTCAATTACTTAAGGGGGTATTGCGTATCTGTGCTTTCGAGCGGCGCTCGGCGTCGACTGTGAGCGCGTGCCGGTTGGGCTCTGGGCCGATTTGGATTCCCATAGTCTCCATTATTTTCAATATTGGGAAGTACCCATCATTGAACATACAAGCACCACTCCAAGCTGCAATTTCAACCACTTTTTTCCCATTAAAGGCGTGTTTAGGGGCAATATTCCAAACACAAGAATTTAAACTTTCGTTGTTATTTTGAGTATTTGCGCCTAAGCACCTGTCCAGTAAATCATCTGATGATAAATCCTCGTAGATTGGTTTTAATAATGATTGCACATCTTCATCAAAAGCTGGAGGGTGCTTGAATCCATTCAATTTTTTTTCAGCTGCTGCTTTTTTATATTCAGCGGTGGGCAGGCAACTCAAGCGCTCGAATGCTGCAGCTTTCCAACACCATTTTCTACCTGTTCCTGACCTTGTAGACCTTCGAAACCAATTTTACCGTAATTCTATGATGTTATACTACACGAAAAAAAAATAAAAAATTTTTCGATTTTCTGAAAAAATTTCATAAGACACCCCCCTTATGTGAAAGAGATTGAAACGAATTTTGTACTTTTTTTAGGAGCTTGATGAATGGGATCGAAAGCCGACGTTAAAATAATTAGTTTTGGAACCGAAATTTTTGGAGTGAGCCACTAAAAATCAAGTTATCAATTTTAGTACTTTTTTTACAGAATATTGTAAGTTGATGTGTAAACTGCTTAAAATTTTTTAATAATATTTTGGAGAGTTAATCTGTACACATCAACCTGTATCTTGTAAAAAAAGACGAAAATTGACAACTTGATTTTTAGTGGCCTACTTCAGAAAGTTCGGCTCTCATAACCCAACAGCCCAATATCCCCATATTTTTAGTGAGATCATTAGTATCCATGTATGCACTAAAAAAGCTGATTAACTTTTTTAAAATTGACTACGAACATAAACTTATTTTAACTAATTTTTAAGAAGTCACGAATATTTTATTTTTTTCGAAATTTGATTTGCTCCGATCTCACACGAAGACTTTTTCTCTAACGAGAATTTAAAAAACTTATCATTTTATCTAAATTGTTTTTCATTTTTTATAGGTAAAAAAACCGGTGTTCAACCTAATGGTAGAAGTGAAGAAGAAACTAGCCGATCAAAAATGGATAGTTCAAAAGTTTCAGATACAAGTCTTAGTAATACCATCAACAATTCAATGAATATTAATTCTGTTGGTGAGGTCTTGAAAAACAAAGAGGAAGAAAAGGTTGAAACTAGCAAGAGCAAAAGAAAAACCTGGCCTTGCTATTGGTGCCTTGCTGCGAAAAAACAGAAAATTTTATTTGCTAGACTACCTGAGCATAATAAACAGGCACATCCCAAAGAAGAGATGGTGAAAAATGTCGTAAATCTCACCAACGCTTTGGAAAATTTAAACTCTTTGAATAAACAAAACACCTCTGAGTATCAGAAGGTCCAGGCTGATAAAAAAAAAAGCCATGATGAAAATTATCAATGCAGGCATCCTCGAGCATAATTTAAAAACAGACAAGCCAGGATCCTTCATTCCAAACCGTCAACCTCAAAGGGAGGGAGTAAAAGTTTCTCTCTTTTCTCCCTGTCTAAAGTGTGGGGGTTTTTATAAAATTTAAAAAAAACACTGTAAATTATGTTGCAGAAAGTCGCATAAAACTAAACATGACCTAAAAACAGCAGCGAATAGAAAAGAAGGTAACTATCATCCTAAAACTACACCAAGCACGATTGAGTGTTTGTCAGTCCTTAAGGTTGACGACGTCGCAAAAATCGCTTTTTGGGATGAGACAATCATCGAATGGGTCAACACCCAAACGGAAAAGTTTTCCATTACCACGCACCATTCTAAGGATTTGAGAGCAAAAATAAGAAGAGCCTCAAGATTATTTATCGAAGTCAAAAACATTAACCCTTACGTTAAACGGTTCGAGGATCTCTTCGAGGCAGATAACTATAACATTATCCGTCAAGCTCTCAGAATTATGGAGAACAGAAATTCACTGACAAAATACTTTGAGACCCCAGCAACGGTCAATGACACTGCTTTAGTATTAAAAGAAATTGCATTACATTACCAGGTTAATTTGAAACAGGACCAAAAAGAAATATTTTGCAAGGTCAACCACTTTCTCGAAAAACACAAGTTTATGTACCATTCATTAGTAGGGAACTTGGTTGCTGAATCGCAAGCTCACATGAAGCGTAGTAAATTCATAGAATTGCCTCCTAACGAAGATGTACGTTTGCTAAGGAAATATCTAGAAAAAGAAGTAAAAAATGCCACAGCGCTATTGAAAGATGACTTTGATATTTTTAATTATAAACGTTTGAGAAACGCTCTCCTTATTTTATTACAAGTGCAGGATTGTAAAAGGGTGGGAGAAACTGAAAGGAAGGCAATGATAGCATTGCCAACCTATCAAACTCTCCAGGATTATTATCCTAATGAATATAAGAAATTAAGCGACAAATGTAAGCAAATTATAGATGATTGAGGGTGATTGCAGGTTAGAGGTAAAAGATCCAATCCCGTACCCGTCGTTTTTGTTAAATATCAAAAAAAAGCTTTGGATCTCTTGATAGAGAAAAGAAAAGATGCAGGAATTAGTCAAAATAATGGTTTTGTGTTCGCTCGAACAAACGATTCCAATAAGGAACGAAACTTTCGATATGTAAATGGCAACGTGCTAATGAGAAACTTCTCAAAATTGTGTGGTGCATCGAAACCACAGTTACTTAGGGGCACAAAAATTCGCAAGTTACTCGCCACTAAATATGGAATTTTGAAACTAACCGAAAATGCAATCGAAAACGTTGCTGACTTTATGGGGCACACGAAAGATATTCACAAAAAAACGACCGAACTTCTGTTCTTCAAACAGAACTATTGACGGTTTGTCAACTGATTGATAAAGCCCAAGGTTGCGACGACGACAAACAGGACGAAGAAGAAGATTTATATAACAAAGCAGTTGAGGAAGAAGAACTGGACGAGATAACTGAAAAACAGAAACAAGTGAGAGAATTAGATGGAGCGGGAGCTATTCAATCTTTGGAGGTAGATGGAGAAAGTATTCAATCTTTGAGAAGTGAAGGAGAAAACTGTGAGAATTTAGATATGAGAAAACGTAGAAGAGGCGAATGAGATGATAGTAGGATGAAAACAAAGTCGAAAAAATTTAAAGATTCAAGTAAGTCTCTATTTAATACATTTAATTTATTTCTTTTGAATCTAAGGTAGCCGAAGTATTCGAACCTGGGATACGCCCAAGCCTTAGGGCGTCAATTTGGGTTTGCTAATAGTTAGATTATTTGAGACTGCCTCAGGTGTGTAAAATACTATTTCTGTTTGTTTAGAACCTTTTCAGCCATCTCCTGGTTTCAAATACTTCGGTTTTTAGCTTAATGAGCTAAATTGAGTTTACTTTGGGCTAATGAGCTAACTCTTTTAGCTCAAATGCTAACTTTTAACTCATACTTATGAAGCTAAACTGGGCTTAATGGGTTTTTTAAGCGCTTTCTAATTTTAGACTCGCTACCCAGATAGCACAAAAAGTTTTCAGAACGTTCTGGCAACGTTGCACAGAAACCATTACAACCTTTCGTTGAAAGATTGCTGAACGGTTTTAAAAACGTTGTGACAATCGTGTAGATCTCCGTTATTAGTTTCAAAGAAAACCTTCAATCAACGTTATGGCAACGAAGTTTGTCAACCATATTTTTTCAAAAAGTGACCACAAATTGTTCTGGCAACGTTTCTAGAACCTTATGGTAAAACGTTCCTTCAAAGTTGCTACAGAGTGTTGACAAGGTTCCAAATTACCGATTTGAATTTAAAATGTTTAAGCGAGAACCTCAAGTTTGAGTAATTTAATTAAAAATACCTATGAATTTGAGGTAGAAAAATTTTATGTTTTTAATTTTTTTTGTAAATAATTCGACCAAAATTGGTAAGAACAGCTCTCAGACTAGTCAAATCATTCAAATATAATGAAACGACTTTCAGTCGCTCGGCCGGAGTAACAAAATTTGGTGGGTTATATATCCACAGCTTGTTACTTTGCTGAGAGCTCAGTTCTAACGGTAAGCCACCTAGCGGATGGGACCCAAAACTACTCATTTCGCGATAGCAGTTGTTAGATCTTAAAAAGCATTTAAAGTATTTAAATATACATGTTAAAAACATACTTAGTTTTTAGCTCTTAATTATAATTTTAATTTTTAGCTAGTAATAAATTGACGATATTAAAAAGAAAAAATTTAAAAAAAAAAGGGAGGTTTAATTTTTTTTTTTTTCATGAAAATGTAAACTAAAAAATTTTTAAATATTCATAAATTAATAAATAAACAAATAAATATGTGAAAATATTAGTTTAAGTTTATTATAGTTAAGTAAATGAAATTTTATAATCAAGCCCCGAAGGGGCACAACTTAAATATTAGTTCTAATCCATCATCTCTAACATTAATGTGTGGTGTGGTGGATAAAGTCACCGCTCTCTATTTTGCCGTCTCAGGTTCGATTCTATGTGCTTTTTTTTTTTTTTTTTTTTTAATAAATTATACGCTCTTTAGGTGTTTTTAAGGACATTTTCTAACTTTTAAAAGTTTTTATTAATAAATGCATTGGTACACTTATTTTTAAAATTTTTAATTTTTTAATAACTTTATGGAGGATAAATGAATGAAAAAAATAATTTTTTCAGGGGAATATTTTTATTTTGGTAATAAATTTTAATAAATATAAGAAAATATTTGATCAAGTTTATTATAGTTAAATAAATGAAATTTCATAATCAAGCCCCGAAGGGGCACAACTTAAATATTAGTTCTAATCCATTATCTCTAACGATATTGTGTGGTTTGGTGGCTAGAGTCACCGCTCTCTATTTTGCCGTCTCAGGTTCTATTCAAAAATAAAGTGACTGTACTTAAAATGCCCCCCCTCTTCTTGGCATCTTGAATGTATAGATTCTGTGACCAGTGTGTCCAATCCCGGCCCAGGGGGTACCGAGAAATTTAAAAATCTTCCAGCGAAGATCAGGCAAACAAAAAACACGCAAAACCTTGGGCGGCTGGGTTCAGTAAATAAATAAATGAATAAATAAGTAAATAAATAATCCCCCAAACTTAACAACCCAAAAACCCTGGGCATTGAGATTAAAATAATCAATAATTAAATGAATAAATAAACCCCAAGCAAGGCAACCCAACAACGCTGGTCATTCGTGTTTTCGTTTTTTTTTATTTTTTTTTTTATTTTTTTTTTATTTTTAAATAAATAAATTAATAGACGAAAAAAAAACAAATCAATAACGCAGGGCGTTAAAGTTTTTTATGAACAATCAAAAATTAAATAAACAAACAAACAAAGCTAGACGACATAACAACGCTGGGCACCCAGGTTTTTTAAAATAAATAAATTAATGGACCGCCAAGCACTACAACCCCTTAACGCTGGGCGTTCAAGATTTTCTAGTAAATAAATTAAAAAAAAAATTAACAAACTTCCAAGCTCTACAACCACAGAACGCTAGGTATCCAAGTTTTTTAAATAAATGAACTCATAAATAAATTAACAAAACGCCAAACACTACGACCCCATAACGCTGGGCGTCCAATTTTTTTTAAATACATGAACAAATATATCAATGAACCACCGAACAATACAACCCCGTACACTGGGCTTCCGAATTTTTCTAATAAATAAATTAATAAATCGCCAAGCGCTGCAACCCCGTAACGCTGGACGTCCGTGCTTTTATTTTGAATAAATTAACTATCCGCAAGGCAATAAAACCCCATAACGCTGGAAGTACGAGTTTTTTTTTTTTTTTTTTATAAATTAACTAACCATCAAGAAATAAAACCCCATAACGCGGGACGTCCGAGTTTTTCTAATGAATAAATTAATAAATAAACTAACGAACCGTAGGCCATATCAACCCCATAACACTGGGCATCCGAGATTTTCTAATAAATAAATTAATAAATAAATTAACAAACTGCCAAGCACTTCAACCACATAACGCAGGACGTCCGAGTTTTTCTAATAAATAAATTAATAAAAAAACTAACGAACCGCAGGGCATATCAACCCCATAACACTGGGCGTCCGAGTTTTTCTAATAAATAAATAAATATATAAATTACCAAACTGCCAAGCTCTACAACCACATAACGCTAGGGATACAAGTTTTTTAAATAAATGAACTAATAAATATATTAACAAAACGCCAAGCACTACAATCCCATAACGCTGGGCATCCAAGTTTTACTAATAAATAAATTAATAAACTGCCATGCGCTACAACCCCATAACACTGGGCGTCCGAGCTTTTCAATCAAATAAATTGATAAACCGCCAACCGCTACAGCTCCATAACGTTGGACTTCCGAGTTTCCTAAAAAAAAAAATTAATAAATAAATTAACAAACATCCATGCCCTACAATCCCATTACGCTCAGCGTCCGAGTTTTTTTTATTACATAATTAAATAAATAAATTAATAAACTGCCGACCGCTACAACTTCATAACGCTGGACGTCTGAGTTCTTTTTTTTTAAATAAATTAACTAACCACCAAGCACTAAAACCCCATGAAGCTGGGCGTCCAAGTTTTTTAAAATAAATAAATAAATGTATAAATGAACCACCAAACAATACAACCCCATAACACTGGGCATCCAAGTTTTACTAATAAATAAATTAATAAACTGCCATGCGCTACAACCCCACAACACTGGGCGTCCGAGTTTTTCAATTAAATAAATTGATAAACCGCCAAGCGCTTCAGCCCCATAACGTTGGATATCCAAGTTATTTTTTTCAATTGATTAACTAACTGCCAAGGACTAAAACCCTATAACGCTGGACGTCCGAGTTTTCTAAAAAAAAAAAAATTAATAAATAAATTAACAAATTGCCGTGCCCTACAATCCCATTACGCTCGGCGTCCGAGTATTTTTTTATTACATAATTCATTAAATAAATTAACAAACTGCTATGCCCTACAACCCCATAACACTGGGCATCCGAGTTTTTCAAATAAATAAATTGATAAACCGCCAAGCGCTACAACCCCATAACGTTGGACGTCCGAGTTTTTCTTTAAAAATTAACTAACCGCCAAGCACTAAAATCCCAAAACGCTGTACGTCCGAGTTTTTCAAATAAATAAGTTGATAAACCGCCAAGCGCTACTACCCCATAACGTTGGACGTCCGAGTTTTTTTTTTTAAATAAATTAACTAACCGCCAAGCACTAAAACCCCATATCATTGTGCGTCCGAGTTTTTCTTATAAATAAATATTAATTGATTCATTAAAAAGATCTCGGACGTCCAGCGTTATGGGGTTGCAGTGCCTGGCAGTTTGATAGTTTGTTTATTATTTAATATATTTAAAAAAATCTGACTTCCAGCGTTTTGCAGTTGTAGCGCTTGGCGGTTTATTAATTTATTTATTAGAAAAATTTGGAAGCACAGCGTTATGGGGTTTAAGTGCTTGGCGGATAAGTAATTTATTAAAAAAAAAAAAAAAAAAAAAAACTCGAACGTCCTGCGTTATGGGGTTGTATTGTTTGGCGTTTCATTCATATATTTATTTACTTATTCAAAAAAATTCGGACGCCCAGCATCATGGGGTTTTAGTGCTTGGTGGTTAGCTAATTTATTTTAAAAAAAACTTGGACACTCATCGTTATGGGGTTGTGGCGCTTGGCAGTTTATTAATTTATTTATTAATTTATTCATAAAAAAAACACTTGAATGCCCTGCGTTATGGAGTCGTACTGCTTGACAGATTGTTAATTTATTTATTGAATTATTTATCAAAAAAAACTCGGACGTCCAGCGTTATGGAGTTTCAGTGCTTGACGGTTAGATAATTTATTTAAAAAAAAGAAACCGGACGTCCATTGTTATGGGGTTACAACGCTTGACGGCTTATTAATTTATTTATTAGTAAAACTCGGATGCCCAGTGTTATGTTAGGTAGTTCATTTATATATGATTTTATTTATTAAAAAAAATGTGTTATGGGGTTGATATGCCCTGCGGTTCATGAGTTCATTTATTAATTACTTTATTAGAAAAACTTGGATGTCCTGCGTTATGGGGTTTTATTGCTTGGCGGTTAGTTAATTTATAAAAAAATAAAAATAAAAAAAAATAAAAAACTCGGACTTCCAGCGTTATGAAGTTTCAGTGCTTGACGGTTAGATAATTTATTTAAAAAAAAGAAACCGGACGTCCATTGTTATGGGGTTACAACGCTTGACGGCTTATTAATTTATTTATTAGTAAAACTCGGATGTCCTGCGTTATGGGGTTTTATTGCTTGGCGGTTAGTTAATTTATAAAAAAATAAAAATAAAAAAAAATTAAAAACTCGGACTTCCAGCGTTATGAAGTTTCAGTGCTTGACGGTTAGATAATTTATTTAAAAAAAAGAAACCGGACGTCCATTGTTATGGGGTTACAACGCTTGACGGCTTATTAATTTATTTATTAGTAAAACTCGGATGCCCAGTGTTATGTTAGGTAGTTCATTTATATATGATTTTATTTATTAAAAAAAACTTGGACGCACAGCGATATGGAGTTTTAGTGATTGGTGATTAGTTAATTTATAAAAAAATAAATAAAAAAAACCAGAACGCCCAGCGTTATGGGGTTGTACTGTTTGGTGGCTCATTTAGTTATTTATTTATTTAAAAAAAAAAACTTAGACGTCTAGCGTCATGGAGTTTTTGGGCCTGACGGTTAGTTAATTTATTTTAAACAAAACAACTCGGACGTCCAGGGTTATGGGGTTGTAGCGCTTGGCAGTTGGTTAATTTATTTTTTAATTTATTTATTAGAAAAACTCGGACGCCCAGTGTTATGGGGTTGATATGCCCTGCGGTTCATGAGTTCATTTATTAATTACTTTATTAGAAAAACTCGGATGTCCTGCGTTATGGGGTTTTATTGCTTGGCGGTTAGTTAATTTATAAAAAAATAAAAATAAAAAAAAATAAAAAACTCGGACTTCCAGCGTTATGAAGTTTCAGTGCTTGACGGTTAGATGATTTATTTAAAAAAAAGAAACCGGACGTCCATTGTTATGGGGTTACAACGCTTGACGGCTTATTAATTTATTTATTAGTAAAACTCGGATGCCCAGTGTTATGTTAGGTAGTTCATTTATATATGATTTTATTTATTAAAAAAATCTTGGACTAACAGCGATATGGAGTTTTAGTGCTTGGTGATTTGTTAATTTATAAAAAAAAAAAAAAAAAAAACCAGAACGCCCAGCGTTATGGGGTTGTACTGTTTGGTGGCTCATTTAGTTATTTATTTATTTAAAAAAAAAAACTTAGACGTCTAGCGTCATGGAGTTTTTGGGCTTGACGGTTAGTTAATTTATTTTAAACAAAACAACTCGGACGTCCAGAGTTATGGGGTTGTAGCGCTTGGCGGTTTATCAATTTATTTATTTGAAAAACTCAGGTGCTCAGCGTTATGGGGTTTTATTGCTTGGCGGTTAGTTACTTTACTAAAAAAAAAAAAAAAAAAAAACTCGGACGTCCAGCGTTATGGGGTTTCAGTGCTTGGCGATTGATTCATTTATTTATTAGAAAAATTCGGATGCCCAGTGTAGGGGGTTGTATTGTTCGGTGGTTCATTGATATATTTGTTCATTTATTTAAAAAAAATCGGACGCCCAGCGTTATGGAGTTGTAGTGCTTGGCGTTTTGTTAATTCATTTATGAGTTCATTTATTTAAAAAAACTTGGATGCCTATCGTTATGTGGTTGTAGAGCTTGGCAGTTTGTTAATTTTTTTTTTAATTTATTTATTAGAAAAACTTGGACGCCCAGCGTTATGGGGTTGTAGTGCTTGGCGTTCTGTTAATTTATTTATTAAATTATGTAATAAAAAAAAACTCGGACGCCGAGCGTAATGGGGTTGAAGCGCTTGGCGGTCCATTGATTTATTTATTTTAAAAAACCCGGACGCCCAGCGTCATTAGGTTGTAGATGCTTTAGGGATTATTTATTTATTTATTCATTTTTTTACAATAAAACCAGTACGCCCAGCGCTGTTGGGTCGTCTAGCTTTGTTTTTTTGATTATTTAATTTTTGATTGTTCATAAAAAACTTTAACGCCCTGCGTTATTGATTTGGTTTTTTATTGGTTTATTTATTTATTTATTTGGAAATAAAAAAAAAATAAATAAAAAAAAAACGAAAACACGAATGACCAGCGTTGTTGGGTTGTCTTGCTTGAGGTTCATTTATTCATTTAATTATTGATTATTTTAATCTCAATGCCCAGGGTTTTTGGGTTGTTAAGTTTGGGGGATTATTTATTTACTTATTTATTCATTTATTTATTTATTGAACCCAGCCGCCCAAGGTTTTGTGTGTTTTGTGTTTGCCTGATCTTCGCCGGAAGATTTTTAAATTTCTCGGTACCCCCTGGGCCGGGATCGGACACACTGGTCACAGAGTCTATACATTCAAGATACCAAGAAGAGGGGGGGGGGGCATTTTAAGTACAGTCACTTTATTTTTGAATAAACATTTTCTTTATTTCAATGAAAATGGATTACTAATTGCTTGATTAGAAATGTTATTTGTTGATCTTTGTGAAGAATCATAATGAATCTGTTCATTTATTGTAAGGAAAATTTATTACCAAAAGAAAAAAATGCCCCTGAAAAAATTATTTTTTTTCATTCATTTATTCTCCACAAGGTTATTAAAAACTTAAAATTTTTAAAAATAAGTGTACTGATGCATTTATTAATAACAATTTTAATAGTTAGAAAATGTCCTTAAAAACAGCTTAAGAGCGTATGAATATGATTTGTTAAAAAAAAAAAAAGCACAAAGATTCGAACCTGTGACGGCAAAATAGAGAGTGGTGACTCTAGCCACCAAACCACACAATATCGTTAGAGATAATGGATTAGAACTAATATTTAAGTTGTGCCCCTTCGGGGCTTGATTATGAAATTTCATTTATTTAACTATAATAAACTTGATCAAATATTTACTTATATTTATTAAAATTTATTACCAAAATAAAAATATTCCCCTGAAAAAATTATTTTTTTCATTCATTTATCCTCCATAAAGTTATTAAAAAATTAAAAATTTTAAAAATAAGTGTACCAATGCATTTATTAATAAAAACTTTTAAAAGTTAGAAAATGTCCTTAAAAACACCTAAAGAGCGTAAAATTTATTTAAAAAATAAAATAAAAAAGCACATGGAATCGAACCTAAGACGGCAAAATAGAGAGCGGTGACTTTAGCCACCAAACCACACATTAATGTTAGAGATGATGGATTAGAACTAATATTTAAGTTGTGCCCCTTCGGGGCTTGATTATAAAATTTCATTTATTTAACTATAATAAAATTAAACTAATATTTTCACATATTTATTTGTTTATTTATTTATTTATGAATATTTAAAAATTTATTGGTTTACATTTTCATGAAAAAAAAAAAATTAAACCTCCCTTTTTTTTTTTAAATTTTTTCTTTTTAATATCGTCAATTTATTACTAGCTAAAAATTAAAATTATAATTAAGAGCTAAAAACTACGTATGTTTTTAACATGTATATTCAAATACTTTAAATGCTTTTTAAGATCTAACGACTGCTAACGCGAAATGAGTAGTTTTGGGTCCCATCCGCTAGGTGGCTTACCGTTAGAACTGAGCTCTCAGCAAAGTAACAAGCTGTGGATATATAACCCACCAAATTTTGTTACTCCGGTCGAGCGACTGAAAGTCGTTTCAATAATTTCTGAATGATTTGACTAGTCTGAGAGCTGTTCTTACCAATTTTGGTCGAATTATTTACAAAAAAAATTAAAAACATAAAATTTTTCTACCTCAAATTCATAGGTATTTTTAATTAAATTACTCAAACTTGAGGTTCTCGCTTAAACATTTTAAATTCAAATCGGTAATTTGGAACCTTGTCAACACTCTGTAGCAACTTTGAAGGAACGTTTTACCATAAGGTTCTAGAAACGTTGCCAGAACAATTTGTGGTCACCTTTTGAAAAAATATGGTTGACAAACTTCGTTGCCATAACGTTGATTGAAGGTTTTCTTTGAAACTAATAACGGAGATCTACACGATTGTCACAACGTTTCTAAAACCGTTCAGCAATCTTTCAACGAAAGGTTGCAATGGTTTCTGTGCAACGTTGCCAGAACGTTCTGAAAACTTTTTGTGCTATCTGGGTATAGTGTAATATATTTTTCAACACATGACAAAGAAAAAAGTTTTCATTTTCTGCACCATGTGATAAATTTTTTTTGTTTTAACCTAAAATACAACCAATTAAAACTATTCTATTTATACTGGTAATGTTCTGAACGTATAATAACATTCAATTATATGAAAATTTTATAAAAATAGTGCTCTCTTATAAGACATCGGCTTAAAACGACGTAATGAAAATATTTCATTACTAAACAACGAAAAATCCCCAACCTCTAAACATTTAGTAGCATCATTTTTTAATATTTATCTTTCAGTTTCTTGAGTTCTATATTTTTAACACATCTCTCGCTAGGTTGTCTGGCCCTAACTTAATAAATATTCGCAGTTTATAGACTATAAAAAAAAAGACTGATTCTTTATTCTTCATACCCAGAGCTTTGCACTATACACTGGGTATGAAGAATAAAAAGTAAATATTGTGGGGTGTCTCGCAGCATCACTGGCTGGTGGTTGCTACCCAGCTGAAAAAATCCATATGGAAATCCATATGGAAATCCATGCAGTACCCCATACGGAAATCCATATCGAAATCCATATGGAATTCCATATGGTGAATTGAAACCGATTTCCATATGGATTTCCATGTGGATTTCCATATGGATTGTCAAAAGCAATGAATTTTTTTTTTTTTAATAATTTTTTTTTCTAAACTTTTTTATTATTTAATAATAATTAAAAAAAATTGATTAGCATAATTATTTTTATGCCATTTTCCAAATCAATATTTATTGTACATCTTTTCTCCTTATCCAAATTTTTTTTTTTTTAATTCAATTCTTTTCATTTTTATTTTATTAATATTTTAAAAATTAATATTTTACTATCTTCATATTTTATTTTGATTATTGATAACTATTGATAGTTATATAATTTAATGTAACCAAACAGTATAATTAATTGTGATTTTTTTTCAATTTGATTAATTATTTTTTTGAAGTATAATATACTGAAAAAATTAATAATTTACACAAAATTTTCAAGTAAAAAAATTTATTTTATTTTTCAACATGTGATTTCTAATATGTGATATAGTAATTTTATCAATGGATGACAAAAAGATTTTAGTACATGAGTATATATACAGTTAGTCGCAGAAAGTTTCTAACAAAACAATAGTTGCTTTTTTCTGTTTTTAGTGAATCCAGAGTAACCAAAATTATTCTATTAATTTTTGAAGTAGTTTATTATGCTATTGCTACTATTTATTTTACTAATGAACACAACTTTTGACTAAATAAACAAAATTATAATTTTTTAGATAATCAACAACACTACATAATAATATTGTAAATATAGATGTCAGGACAATATTAAGAAAATAAGCTACGAAAGAGCGAAAAAAAAAATTAATTTTTCAACTATTAGACTCTGAATCATTTCAGAATTTTAACAGAGTATTTTTAAGTTCATATCTAACTGTCCATAAATTTTCAGAATTTTCTCAGCATGATTAATTTTTAGAGTTAGATGTCCTAAAGCAATATGAACATGTGATTTATTGATACAGATTTTTAACAAGTATCTCACAACAGAAAAACTAAGAAATTATATTATTGTAATTTAAGAAAAAAAAATTAACATTTGCAATTAGTTATGTAATATATCTCATCCATACTTTGCCTATACTTACAAGATATGATTATGAAAAAATTAGGTAAAAACCATGCTAACCTGGAATTATGTTCTAGGTTTGAAATTTCATGATCATACAAATTGCACACTTTTTTACACTTACTAATTCAAATTTCTTCACTTTTCAACTTAAAATCTGCTAGTTAAATTTTAAACTACACTTCGAAAAGAAATTTGTGGTAAAGCGTCAACAGCAAATACTCCCATCTTTTTCATATTGATCTTTAATAATAGTTTTCAGAATATTCAGCAAAGGAATTGTAGCGTTGACCCAAGTCCACTCCCAACACCAAGTGTTATCGGCCAAGACTGAAAGAAGAATTAACACAAGTCCACTTCCAACACCAAGTGTTATCGGCCAAGACTGAAAAAAGAATTAAAAATTGCACAAAGTTTAAGGTCTTATATTTTACCACTGAATGAATTGAAGCAAATAGTAAGGTGAGCATAAACTTATCTAATGATGATGAATTCATTAGTAATTATCAATAATTTCACAGTTCCAGGTTAGCATGGTTTTTACCTAATTTTTTCATAATCATATCTTGTAAGTATAGGCAAAGTATGGATGAGATATATTACATAACTAATTGCAAATGTTAATTTTTTTTTCTTAAATTACAATAATATAATTTCTTAGTTTTTCTGTTGTGAGATACTTGTTAAAAATCTGTATCAATAAATCACATGTTCATATTGCTTTAGGACATCTAACTCTAAAAATTAATCATGCTGAGAAAATTCTGAAAATTTATGGACAGTTAGATATGAACTTAAAAATACTCTGTTAAAATTCTGAAATGATTCAGAGTCTAATAGTTGAAAAATTAATTTTTTTTTTCGCTCTTTCGTAGCTTATTTTCTTAATATTGTCCTGACATCTATATTTACAATATTATTATGTAGTGTTGTTGATTATCTAAAAAATTATAATTTTGTTTATTTAGTCAAAAGTTGTGTTCATTAGTAAAATAAATAGTAGCAATAGCATAATAAACTACTTCAAAAATTAATAGAATAATTTTGGTTACTCTGGATTCACTAAAAACAGAAAAAAGCAACTATTGTTTTGTTAGAAACTTTCTGCGACTAACTGTATATATACTCATGTACTAAAATCTTTTTGTCATCCATTGATAAAATTACTATATCACATATTAGAAATCACATGTTGAAAAATAAAATAAATTTTTTTACTTGAAAATTTTGTGTAAATTATTAATTTTTTCAGTATATTATACTTCAAAAAAATAATTAATCAAATTGAAAAAAAATCACAATTAATTATACTGTTTGGTTACATTAAATTATATAACTATCAATAGTTATCAATAATCAAAATAAAATATGAAGATAGTAAAATATTAATTTTTAAAATATTAATAAAATAAAAATGAAAAGAATTGAATTAAAAAAAAAAAAATTTGGATAAGGAGAAAAGATGTACAATAAATATTGATTTGGAAAATGGCATAAAAATAATTATGCTAATCAATTTTTTTTAATTATTATTAAATAATAAAAAAGTTTAGAAAAAAAAATTATTAAAAAAAAAAAAATTCATTGCTTTTGACAATCCATATGGAAATCCACATGGAAATCCATATGGAAATCGGTTTCAATTCACCATATGGAATTCCATATGGATTTCGATATGGATTTCCGTATGGGGTACTGCATGGATTTCCATATGGATTTCCATATGGATTTTTTCAGCTGGGTAGCAACCACCAGCCAGTGATGCTGCGAGACACCCCACAATATTTACTTTTTATTCTTCATACCCAGTGTATAGTGCAAAGCTCTGGGTATGAAGAATAAAGAATCAGTCTTTTTTTTTATAGTCTATAAACTGCGAATATTTATTAAGTTAGGGCCAGACAACCTAGCGAGAGATGTGTTAAAAATATAGAACTCAAGAAACTGAAAGATAAATATTAAAAAATGATGCTACTAAATGTTTAGAGGTTGGGGATTTTTCGTTGTTTAGTAATGAAATATTTTCATTACGTCGTTTTAAGCCGATGTCTTATAAGAGAGCACTATTTTTATAAAATTTTCATATAATTGAATGTTATTATACGTTCAGAACATTACCAGTATAAATAGAATAGTTTTAATTGGTTGTATTTTAGGTTAAAACAAAAAAAATTTATCACATGGTGCAGAAAATGAAAACTTTTTTCTTTGTCATGTGTTGAAAAATATATTACACTATACCTATTAAATAATAAAAAAGTTTAGAAAAAAAATTATTAAAAAAAAAAAAATTCATTGCTTTTGACAATCCATATGGAAATCCATATGGAAATCCATATGGAAATCGGTTTCAATTCACCATATGGAATTCCTTATGGATTTCGATATGGATTTCCGTATGGGGTACTGCATGGATGTCCATATGGATTTCCATATGGATTTTTTCAGCTGGGTAACGTTGATGATGTGCCATGGATACTCAACAACTCTTGGAGTGGCGAATGGTGCTGTTTGCTTTTGCCCGATGCACCCCTCTGTTAGAGCGTAACACGCAATGTCCTTTGCTGGACTTTTGATACAGGGATGGTCTCCTACGATGACGAGGCCTAAGCCCTTGTTGCTTCCTGTCTGAGGCGCTCTGCTCTCGTCAGACGCACCGTCTGACGAGAACAGAGCGGTGGTGTGGGTGTTTTTCTGCTAGCAGAATAAGTAGATCTGACAGAGATGCTAAACGAGGTTTACTCTTGAAAAAATAAAACAAGAGATCATTGGTGGCCGAGAACCTGTAGGATCACACATTGAGCAATGTATGGTTTGTGCAAGGCAAAGAACAGATCGAGCTTAGCAACTCGTAGGGGCAGATACCACTTTTCATCCTGCAACTCTCACTGGGGTCGATTATGCTGGTCTACTCAGCATAAATTCTTAAAAAAGCTGAGGTTTCCAAAAGTTTGATTTGTGCTTTTGTATGTTTTTTATCATCAGCCGTAGATTAAGAATCAGTAACCGATAACTCAACTGATGGTTTCATTGCATCACATTAAGAAAACGTATAGTATCAAATTTTTACTCAGATTGTGATACTAGTTTTCAAGGTATGGACAAAGCTTTGAAAAAGATGTTTAAACAAGACTGAACAGGAGAATAATAAATTCTTCAAACTTTTAACTCAAGTTGTACTGAAAGGAGTTTGAATCCAGTGGCTGTTTCTTTACATGGGTGGCTACTGGAAAGCAGCCGTAAAATCAATAAATTTTTACGTGTACGATGCCATCACAGAAATTGTCCTCGGTGGCTGTCTCGTGCTCAGACAATCAGTTTTTAAGTAAACTCATGGTAACTCATGTTGCACCGCATGCCAATAAATTTCAAGCAAATTCGATAAAAATTTGTGCTGAACCATCTGTAAAATTCATCTGCTCATTTGATTTTCCCTGTCGGTTTTATTAGGCCGTTTTCAAGCCTTGTGCAAGAAAAATAATTGAAGTAGCCAGAGAAACAACCAAGCGAGCGCTTGAAACTCCAAGAGAGCGCTCACCTGGTTATTTCTCCGGCTGCCTCAATTACGGATTCAATAATAATCCACATAAAAACTCAAAGGGAAGTGCTTCGTAAGCGATCATAAGTATTATTATATATATAGGAACTACTCGGAAATCATCGCAAAAAAGAAAAGTCATTGGCTCGCACCTTTTTGTTCACTCGTCAACAATCATAACCTTGCTCCCATCACATGGTGAACTTACGAGTTTTTTGGTTCTGCTAATCATTAATCTCACCTCAACTCTCAAACTGGTTTACTTGTCAAACAAATTCATTTATCAACAACGAACTTCCTAGGACCTAGCTTAAAGACAAAAGTTTTTTATCATCACAGTCTTTTGATAACAAGCTCATGCTGTTAGAAATCAGCTTGAGCATGTCATCAAACAACTTAGCTACAGTCATTAAATCAACAAAGGCGTTTATCAATTGTTACTACTCAACTCAGATTATTAATAATTTTCATAACCCATACATAAGGTCTGTACATATTGTAAATGAATTTTAAGTACTTCAGTGTGAATAATTATAAAAAGCGTGGTGTTTAATTCTTCACTCCTTTCTTTAGTTCCGATAAAAATTAATTAGATGGCAAAATTAGCTCAATATTTAACGCTACAACTTTACCAAAAAAATTTAGTTTGACTTCAAAAATAAGTACACTTGATTACAGGTAGGGTACGCACCAAATTTTTTACAAACCACTCTTAAATTTTCGATTTGGGCACATTTGAGCAAAAAATTTTTGACAGTGCAAAACGGTTTTTTAACTTTTAAACCAAAAAAAGGTCGATTCTCTTTGTAACTTAACAAATATATTGTGCTTGACTTAGAAAATAAGTACGCTAAATGACAAATAAAGTACACTCTCTAATTTGTTACAAGATATTCATAAAGTCTCAAGTCATCCCACTGCAAGCGAAAAATGAATTAAAAATTGATGGGACTTTGTCTATAAAACAACAAAATGTCCCTAAGTTTTAATTAAGCTTACCCATTTTGAAAGTAAAGCATAGTATAATTGTCAAGTTACAGGAAGTACCGTTTGTGTATGAGCGCATAGCAGTAAGTACATAGAATACAGTATGGCGGATGTATTATAAAGATTGAAGAGTCAATCATAATTGAGCCGCGGTGTTTGGCAGTGATCCCGATTCTCTTGTTTCACCAGATCAGCTCAACACTGGTAGGAGAAATACCCAGAGGCATTGCAATGACAGGTAATTAAATTCCACCTGCAGCAGCACAACAATGCGAGATAAGCTGCAACCTCGAAGTCCCTTATTATTCACCCAGAGCTGGCCATGATACAATATCATTCACGGCCAAGGATCTAAATAAAGCTAAGCATAAAACACCACCTACCCGAGCCCGACAACCCTCGCATCCAACACCAGTGAGTTGAGTGCCAGTGAGCTTGATCGATGATCAAACTTGTGAGCTTTGGATGACGAGAAAGAGTTTTGGATTTTTCATGAAATTCGTGAGCTTTGACTGGTTGAGACGATCTTTTACTCGCAAAATTCCTTCAATATTCTTATATGCTGCAAGTTTGATAAACACATGAGAGTTAGGGATGGCTGATTCTTACAGTAACTCGAATTTATCTGAAAAGTGAGCCTGTTGAGTTGATTTTACCCAGAAGAGTTTTGCAAGGTTGACACGAGCAGCACTAAAAAAGCTTGGTGATAAAGAGATTTTCTTCTTTACTTTGCCTCGGTAAAAGAGACAAATCTAACGATTCGCCTGGAGTTGGCACGAATTCCTTCAGTTCTGACAGTAAGGTTAGATAAAACCATTGTTAATTATAATTAACATTAAAGCGGGCTTTAACTCTGATATATATTCATTCAAAAAAGGTTATATTTTTTATTAAAAAATAAGAACAATAATCAATCAAACAAACTCAACAGCATAGCAACTACACATATTCTCGAAGACTCAGACACTATTCAAATTCAAACATTCCACCCGCATTGTTCCTTGAACGAAACTGGAATTATCTAAAAAAGAATGATGATCGAGAAGGTCTAGGCAATTTCAATGATGCTCAAGTACATGATTTCGCGATTGTTTCACCGGTAATATGGCATCTTACTCAAATCATGCAAATACGTTTCATTTGCTGTACGAACTGTGGCCACTCGTACAAGATTGCCTTTCCCAGGATGAATTTCCAAAATACGTACAAAGGGCCATTCACCATTTGGTCGAGACAGCCATTTTGTTCACCGAGATATTCGGCTTGTCAGGAGTTAGTTTAGTATGCTGCCTGAGGTTGTTAAGATACTCGTAGCTCCAGCGCGTCCAAAAATAATCCCTGATCTTGTCCACTAATTTTCAGTGAATGAGATGATCAACAAATTCAGAGGTATCCGACGGTTTTTGGATGGCGGACAATCTTCTGCACTTCATAAGATGACTGGAAGTCAATGCTGCCACATCTTTAGGATCTCCAGAGAGTGGTCCAAGGGGTTGACAATTTAATCTACGATCTACCTGCGTCAACAGAGTGGCAAACTTCTCGTGAATAAGGTGTCGACTCCCTATAAGAACTTCAGGTACCTTTTTGCTGACCCAACTCCAGTTTCCTATTGTCCACCAAAATGAGGTGCACCAGATGGTATAAAGTTTAAGATTATTTCTTTCTTAGAAAGTTTTTTTTCAATCATTTTCTTACCCAGGCCAAAATTTTGAAGTATTTTCTTCAGTTCAACGTCAGCTTCGCTAAAATGTGATGCATTTTCACTCAACATTTCCGTAACAGGTTTACGCCAGTTGTTTAACCTATCCAATGCCGCCAAAAATTTGAAATCAGTTTATCTATTGAATTTGGGAGCCCAGGGTATTTGGGGGTAAATAGCTTGAGGGATAGCTGATCAGTTTTTTTGTTGAACTCGAGCGCCCAGGGTATTTGGGGGTTTAAAGCTTGGAGGACGGCTGATCAGTTTATTTATTGAATTTGGGTGCCCAGGGTATTTGGGGGTAAATAGCTTGGGGGATAGCTGATCAGTTTTTTTGTTGAACTCGGGTGCCCAGGGTATTTGGGGGTTTAAAGCTTGGAGGACGGCTGATCAGTTTATTCATTGAATTTGGGTGCCCAGGGTATTTGGGGGTAAATAGCTGGGGGGATAGCTGATCAGTTTTTTTGTTGAACTCGGGCGCCCAGGGTATTTGGGGGTTTAGAGTTTGGGGGATAACTGATCAGCTATCTCATATATATACACACACACACACACACACACATATATATATATATATATATATATATATATATAATATAGTAAAGCGCCCCCCCAAAAATGATTGCTGGATCCGCCACTGACACTTTCGAGTTTTATTGGCTCCAGTAACAGTGTACGATATTCACGCTAAGATTTAAAATTGCTATATACATCTTATTTTTTTCGAGACGATATTTTTCGATATTATCGTCTCTGGAATATCGCCGATACGAGAATATCGGTGGCTTCATAAAAAATTTTTATCGTATCGATATCGACATTCGTTGAGACGTATCGTCTCGGATATCGTATCGATTTCGAGACGATATCGAGATTTTTCTCGAATATCGTGAAGCCCTAATTACAGTCTCATTGTCGTGCATAAAAGCTTTTAGATGATTGCCACTTTGAGAATTCGACTATCCTAGAATTTTCATAGACTGACTTAAAAAAAAAAAAAAAAACTTTTATTTCCCAGGCACCCGTTACTTTGAAAATTTACAAATTAATTTTAATACTTCATTTGGTTGATTCAAAAACAGTATTTCTATCTTTTTTCAAAGTAAAATAAAATTTTTGCCTTTAAATATCAAAATTTAATAAATTTTATCATCCTTAGAAGAATAATCATTCAAAAAATTAGTTAGAATTATTTTATTATTATTAATATAAGTCAAATCTTGTTACTTATGTTATGAAAAAACTTCGTTTTTAAACCCTTATTTTTTAGCGAAATTAATTAAACTAAATTTGAACGTCTAGATAAGAATAGCTTAAACAACTGATGTTGTTCAATTAAGGATGATACTGCATGACTACGTGAGTCAAAACACTTCACCAATGTATTTTAAATGGTAAGAATTCAAATCAAATCAAAATCCAACTTTGAGACTTGAAACAATTTTAGTTATATTAAGAATTACTGACTGAATCTTTTCCGGCAAAAAAAAATATACCTTCCCGAACTTATTACAGAAAAAACAGAGTTGAAAGTTCGATGATCTTATGCACGGGCACCATATATACCTCTGTGTTTAACCTCAAAAACTTTGAACTCAATTTTCTCAATAATAAGTTCGGCAAGGTATATTTTTTGTTTCAAGAAAAAATTTGTCAACTCTTTTTGTACATAACTGTATGATCTGGAGCCTTAAAGTTGGAACTCAATTTTTCATCTATAGAAATGTAGTATCATCCTTAACAAGTTTGGTATTTCAGTAGATTAAACATGATTTTTTTTTGACACACCAAGAAGTTTATATTCAGACAAAAAAAGTATAATGATCAAATTCAACCACCTAAAAGGAAAAATCAGCTAAGTGAAGGCGTCACTGGTAATTTCAGGTAAATGCACGCAAGAAGTGAGATAGTTAACTCGTCTGAAACCTGCGGAATCGTCGAGCCGTTTTCGGGGTTATTTTCACGTATATGCAGGTACCCACTTTCCCAGGGTACATTTACATTGCACGTAAAAAAGGAAGAGATCACGCCCGATTTTGAGCGTTAAAACTCGTGATACGCATGAAATTTAAAAACGTGACCCCACTCTTTCATGAAAAGTAATCTCGCCAGATTCATAAATTTGCTGTATTTATTACAACTGCAATTGGATTTGAAATTATTTTATTCAATAAGATTTTAATTTGAAACAAGTCTAGTATACAGTCGAATTTTTTTAATTCATTTTTTCGGAGCACTTTTAAATAAAGTTATCTCAATTGTAAATCTTATTCATGAAAAAAAAAAAAAAAGAAACTATGGTATGGGATTTATTATTTATTTATATTTATAGGATTTATTAGTGTAAAATTTTATTTTTTATAAATCTTTTTTTTTTTCTGTTAAGTCTAAGTTAAAAAATAAATATGTATTCAATTAAGTATTAACATATATACCTCTGAATAACAATACAATTTCTTACACTAAATTTTTGACAACACCACATCGTCAAAACTTAAACCTTGCTCCGGTGTATTGTTCAGATACATATTTTGTACTTTGTAGACTTTAAAAAATAATATAGCCAAACAGCTGATGTTACAAAGTCAATGAACCCGAAAAAAATTACAGTTGAAAGGTCAAGTCACCCATTTCAAAACACACAAATATATCACTTTAACATATAAAAATTGTATAAAAACAAATCTACTGTAAATAAAATTTTTTAGGTGTTCTGTTTCAAATTAATTAATTAAATTTTGTTTCAAACGATCTTGTATGGGTAATGTATGTACTAATAGTAATGTATAGTTAACAATCGAAGTGACACTGCTATAAAAGTCCTAAATAGTCCAGGCAAGCTTATTTTGAACTGGACAGGACTACGAGAGCTTGATATAATATTTTTATCTGATAGTCCTGTGATAGGCCTATCAAACAGGATCAAGTGCGTATCCCCTTAGAAGTGACTTTATTTAATTTATAAATCATCTAATAAAATTTTTTTTTTAATTATCAAATTTTTAAAGGGCAATACTCAGATATATAATACAATGGGTAAAAAGCGGTCAATATATTTAGCAGTTTTTACCAGACAAATGGATAAAAAGGGTAGTCACTGGTGCCTCGGTAAAAGCCCGGAAGCCATCGAGATTACCCCAAGATCGTCAATAACGTAAGCGCGACGATCAATTAACGCTTGTCACTACACTACCCTCATGTATTGGCAAACTTTAGCTTCGACCACTTGCGTTTTTTTTCCGCTTTATAAATGGTCTCGTTTTATTGAATTGAAAAAAAAAACTCCCTCGAGTACACTTTTGCCGTGTTGGTCTTTTTTTAAGTCTGTGTGATGTACGTCCAAAACATTCGTACGCTGCGTTGATTTTTAACTGATAGAAAAAAGACGTAACCAAATTTTAAGCTTGTTAATTTAATTCATTTTAAATTTTGCTTTTTTTTTGAGTATTGAAAAAGAAATTAAAGTAAAATATTTTTTCTACTCTATTATATAGCATGTGTGTTTAGAGATATCTTTCACTTGTCTAGTTTTGGAATCTATCCAGCGAAAACCAAAACCTTTTTTAATATTCCAATCAACTCAGACTGTGAGTGTCTAGAAAAACCTGTTGACTATAAATGATCAGTAAGATACATAAATAGATCAACTTTTAAACGTTAAGTACGTTTAAGTTTTTATTTATTTTTATATTAATTCAGTTTTTAGTACACTTAAATTTGAATATCCTCTATTATATTAAGAAGTTTATTTTCGTCGTCGTCGTCGTCGTCGTCGACTTTCTTTTTCAACAAAAAGTGACTTAGACGGCTCAGATCAATTAGGAATTTGGTACTCGGGGGTTTTCGGGGCTGCTGATCTCGAATCCAACATTCATTTTTAAATTTGACCTATGTAAAGTCTACTTATTCAAGGTTGAAATTTATTTTTTCTCAGACTTTTTTCAGACTTTGACGTCTATGATTAATTAGAAATTGAGTAGTCAGGGGTTTCTGGGGTTGCTGATTATAACGGAACTGACCTTTATTTTTTTTTAATTTGGTCTACTTAAAGGGCTACTTATTTAAGATAAAAATTTATTTTTAATGCCATTTTTTTTAAATGAACAGGGTTTTTAGGGTTAATATATTTCGGTATGAACTATTTTTTATAAGTATTTCATTTTCGTATTTTATTTTAGATACTTTCAATAACAATATTTTTAAACTTTTTATTTTAATTTAAAAATAAAATAAAAATAATTAAATTCTTAACCGAGCAAGCGTTAGCGCAGCGAGGTATAGAAGCTAGTTTAAAATTAAAGTTAACTATAATATTATAATTTATAACTCTTTCAAAATTATACAAAAAATATAGTTAGCACTCTCTTAAAACAAAGCTTTCATTTTCTTGTGGACTCTTTTTTCAAATAAGAGATTTTCTGTAGAATTTTAAAGAAAGAGTCACAAGCATTTAGAAGTTGAATTTCATCGCAATTCAGAACATTTTAATTAAGAAAAACTCCGTGAGAATAAAAGAAAGCAATAATTTATGGATATTGTACTTCGAATTTTTTTCTTTATGACTCATTTAGGAATAAACTGTCGTATTCTAATACATATGTAACTCAAAATAAATTAAAAAAAAGATGAAAATTTCAAATTCACATTGTAAAAAATCGCAGCCAAAGAGTAAAGTGTTTCTAATGAGTAGGTAAAGCTCTTAATTTCATAGAGCCGATTTTTAAAAAGCGCTTTTGAACGCGTGCGTAATGACCAGTGTGGCTAGATCGGACTGCAAAACATTTGGAAACACCGGTGTGCGGTCTATATACATCGAGATTCGAGCGATTTGTAGGCTATGAATGAATCGAACGTTACCGACATTACAGAATTGAGAAAAAATTTTTTTTTAATTATTTTTATTATTTAAATAGGTATCATTCATTAAAAAAATGATAAAAAATAATCTCTCATTATTATTATTGTAATTATTTAGTAAAAAAACAAAGTTTTATTTAAATTAAGGATAAAATGAGCTTTGGACCTCAAGCTTTCGATCCAACAAAGCCCAGCTTATCTATAATTTGATAGAAAAAAACAAGTTTTATCAGGGGCGCTACTACGTTTTCACCCCGGGTATGGATAACCCAAAAAGCCCCGTCCCGAAAATTTACAATCCCAGAAATTGTTTATTCTCCAAGCTTTAAACCCCCACAGCCCTGGGTGCCGATCACAAAAAATGATGACTAATTATCCCCAAAGCCTTAAACCCTCAAAACCCTGGGCGCCCGAGGTCAACGAAAAAACTGATCAGCTATCCCCCAAGCTCTAAACCCCCAAAACCCTGGGCGCCCGAGTTAAAAAAAAAAAAAAAAAACTGGTCAGCTATCCCCCAAGCTCTAAACCTCCGAAACACGGGGCGCCCATGCTGATT